>CM060986.1:7955833-10566666 GCA_030765065.1 Deroplatys truncata | reverse complement strand
GTACTTGCAGCAGTTGATTTGTTGCATCTTCAAAGATTGTCATGGGTGACACTAGCATATAACCATTTTTCTCAAACTTCAAGAAGGCACACTGTAATGTGCTGCTATAAATGATCTTGCTGATTTCTTCGTTTTACAACAACTTCTTTACCTCGCAAACTGAAGCAGCTTCGTCTTCTGTTAGAGCATCAAATACCTCACATACCTTCCCAATTTAATGCTGTAATGTATTGCTGCAGAGATCCAAGTTTCCCATCTGTGAGAACTGGCCGTGGAGGTAAAGTGAACTCTGGTGCCACGTCCTTAAAATCCCACATTCGGAAGGGTGATTTAGGAAGATCTTGGAGTTGGAAAATAACTTACGCATCATAGAATACAAACTTCTTACTTCTTCGGTGATTCTGTGCAACACATGGGCTAGACATGTGAGACAGAGCGTTTATTGGGAAGAGAACTTTGAAGGCTTTAGCTGCCTTTTTCATGTAAGGTGTCTGCCTGCATTCCTTTCATAGGTTCTGCTATTTAAAAAACTTAATTGAATCATTTGAGGAGGTGAACTTTCAACTGCTTGAAAACAAATAAAGGCATTTAAAGAGAACAAGATCCTCAATAAATAGTTTTGTGACGTGAAAGTGTCATTTCACTATTTGTGTAACATTTAATCACTTTCATACATTGAGCTTGTTTATGTGTTTTTTAAAATGTGTAAATAACCACAGCAAAAAGCCATAACAATCCAGAACAGGCAAAAAATAAAAGACTTTACACCTTAAAATATGCAACAAAAGCCAAAAGGCAAAATAAAAACTGGTCCTATTGTCCCTAAATGTATAGAAACATGTTTATCTGTAACTCTTTATTATATCCATCTAAACAGACAAGGCATTTTGTCTAACTTCTAGAAACTAGTTATGATATTGTACCAATTGTAAAATATTATATTAGCATTGTATGCTGGCCATGCCCAGATTTGTACATATTTATATGCTGAATAACAATGGTAATGGTTGTGTTGTTGTTATTATTTATTGTTTGAACATATGGTGTACAATATTACTGAATTTATATTTTGATAAAACTGTTAATTTGTAAACATATTCTGATGGTGAATAAAGACATACATATAGCAGAATAAAGAACAAAAGATGAGATGATGTCAATAAACCTTCTCACACAACTTGGGGTGATTGATGCTACATGTTTTATAAGAATAATATCATAAGCTTATTCAGTAAGAGAAGAAAGTTAAAACTATGAGATACACTGTATTGCTTAGCAGTGGTGTTAAATTAGTTGCCCAAGTTCATTTCATAAAAATGACATATTTTACAGGGTAGTGCCTTCCAGGCACTCAGACACTCAGTTTTCTTTGTTCCTCCCCCTTTCTCCTTTTCTTCATAATCTTTGTGGCCCAGAGTTTATGTCAAACCAGTCAGAGACTCCATCAAGGAGCTGAACATCCAACGTTAAGGCAGTTCTGATACAGCAGCATTAGCACTCTAGTGTATGTAGCTTTGCTCACCTGATCTTGGAATATTGCCGAGCCAAATGCCCACACACAAGCAAACACAAAGTAAGTCTCGTACCATTCCTTGGGACTCTCCGCTGGGATATTGCTAGGTGTTAGCAAGCAGTCCAGCAGGTGACACAACATCTGTACGTGTGAGATTTCAGCAACGGGTGTTATCTTCTTGAACCTCGTGCGCAGAGCTTCCAGACAGGGAGGTACGTACTTGTCAAACAAGACAGTGAGGTTCCCTTTCTCTGACTGCTGCATTCGTTTGTCTATCCAACTCGTCACAAACCTGAAAATAGCATAACTGGTATAGGACTCATCTTTGGCATAACTTCCATACTTGATATATGATAAAATAAAATGTTTAAGTGAGCATTGAAAAGTTATTTTGGGTACAGATGTAGAGTTAGAAGGTGTGATCTAAGCCAGCCAGTAAATCTTTTTAATACACTCTCTTAAGTCATGGAAAAATGGTTAGATTATTATAGAAACATCCATGTCATTGTTGTTGTGCAAGTGAGGAACCTATTGCAATCCATTTACACAAAAATCACATGACTTTCTCTACCCACTTTTGTTTATTGCTTTCTCTACTGTTTTCCTATATGTTTTGAGATCTTCTGAATAGAATAAAGAAAAATGCATTTTTAGAAAAAAAAGGTCATGGGTGTGTGTGTGCGTGTGAGAGAGAGGGAGAGAGAGAAGTTCAGTATCTTCCAAGGATGTGATGTGAAAATTTGTCTTATTTTTTGATTGTCTAAAAATGCCTTTAAAGATTTTGATTTAAAATACCATGAGGTGTGATCAAAAAGATTCCAGAATGACATCATAAATACTACACAACAGTTTGTTTTGTCTAATGTGCACTGTCACCCTCGAAGTGGTCTCCTTGGGAGTTGATACACTTGTCCCAGTGCTTCTGCCACTGCTGGAAGCACCTCTGGAAGTCCTCTTCTTTCAACATGTTCAGAGCCTTCTGCGATTCACGATGGATGACATCAATGTCCTCAAAACGGTGTCCTTGGAGCCGCATTTTAAGTCGCGGGAAAAGAAAGAAGTCCGCTGGTGCCAAATCTGGAGAATAGGCGGGATGGGGAACAGCATTCATCCCATTTTTATCCAAAAATTGGCAAACAGAAAGGGCTTTGTGCGCGGGCGCATTGTCATGATGCAGGAACCAGTCACCACTCCTCCATTTGTGATGCACATTCTCCCTTAATCTTTGCAGCACTTGTTTGTAGAACATTTGATTCACTGTTTGACCCTGTGGCACAAATTCCTTATGTACAATGCCTTTAATGTCAAAAAACACAATCATCATTGACTTCACTTTGGATCGAACTTGTCTGGCCTTTTTCGGGCGTTGAGATGAAGGACTCTTCCATTGTGAAGATTGTTGCTTCATTTCTGGATCGTGCTCATAAATCCATGTTTCATCACCAGTAATAATTTTCTCCATAAACTGTGGATCATTTTGTAGCTGTTCTTTAAGATCTGTGCAGGCAATCACACGGCTTTCCTTTTGGTCATTTGAAAGCAGGCAGGGCACGAACTTGGTGGCAATCTTCTCATGTCCAAATTGTCTTTCAAAATGCTTTGAACACTTCCAAAGGAGAGTCCTAATGAGTCAAAGTTCTCTTATTGTAATGTGCTTATCATTTAAGACCATTTCCCTCACCTGATTGATATTTTCATCAGTTTTGCTGGAACAGGGTTGCCCCGAACGATCTTCATCTTTAACTGATGTCGCACCACTGTTAAATTTAAAAAACCACTCAAATGCTTGAGCTTTGCCCATAACTTCCTCCCCATAAGCTGTTCTTAACATTTCATAGGCTTCTGTTGCAGTTTTACCGAATTTAAAGCAAAATTTGATGTTTGTTCTTTGTTCTTCATAATCTGACATTTTTGCTACGTGGAAAAATCGCAGCACATGCAAAACACATGTTCACTTCAGAGCGTCTACCTTGTCACTGCATGGTCACAGGAAGTCACGTGACCTCTCATTTTTATCGGGAAGGAACGCTACATGTACAGTCTGGGTAGGAATTAAAGAAATCTCAACATTGTTGTGAAGCCATTCCGGAAACTTTTTGATCACACCTTGTATTAAAGATATTTTCATGACGAATGAAATGTATGTCTTAATTTTCTGTGAATAGCCTATAAAGTCCTCTTTATTCTAAATTATTTTTATATAATTGATAAACCATAAGAGACAGACAAAATGTTGCTGCACAGAAAGGGATAAGATACAATATCAGGGTCTGGATCACATTCACTATAGGTTACACAACTCCCGTCGCATGCAACCCAACCGGGGTATTATGGGAGTGCTGCCAATACTGAGGGTCTTAAGCCGCAAGGCATATCCGAGGGATGTTTTTAGACGTGGAGCAGTTGTAGCCCAAGCAACAATAGGGTGTTACCTTAGGATCTGTGAGGCTATACTCCAATGATTCAATCGCTCAGCGACATTTTGTCTTCGGTTGGCGACCATTCGCCGCAAAATAGATTTTGTAAGTACTTTAAGTGCATTTCACCCATAATCCAATACCATACTACATAGAACCATAGATCTCATTATAGCACAGAATTTATGTCAAATTAAAATCTTTTTGGCATCAGCCATTTCTGAGATAGTCTTTTTTTATTGCTTTGAATTTTCAAATACTTAGTTTTTTTTTTTTTTTTCTAGTGGGAAGTGCCTATTTTTTTTTTATTCTTGTGGTCACGCACGGAACATGGAATTTCAAAGCCACCATATAGTGATCCACTTTTTAAAAATCTGAATATCACTTTAGCCTACTGTATTCTTCTTATACCTATAATGAAATTGTAAATGTGTAGTGAAAAAACTTATCTTGCTTAACAAAAGTAGATAGAGGAATAAGCTTTTGTAAAATTAAATTAAACTGAGTTTTATTTATGGATGCTTTAACTGCTGTGGTCCTTAGCGTTCCATTCTATATTAGGTGTGAAAGACCGGAAATTTTGCTCAGAGGCCTGTTTATCAGGCTTGAGGTTCTTTTACGTGCAGTAAACCTACGACACGGGACCACCAGCTTTACTTCCCTTCCGAAAGAAGCCATGCTAAGGATTTTTACGCCCAAAAAAATTGATCACCCTTTGCCAGGTTGGAACCCACAACCTCGGGAACTAGAGGTAACCACTAGTGAAACTTTTGTAAGAATAGTTTGCTGAAGAGCGAGTAGAGAAAGTTGTGTGAGTGCAACACATTATAATTTTTGTTATCCTTCAAGTGCTTCTGTTTTTTGAATTTAGAAATGACTTACGGATTCCAGCCGAGATCTTGTGGGTTGATGTAAAGTATACCAGCCCTTGATACCGTCGCTGGTGTGGCAGTTTTAAGAGAAGCTATTTCAAACAACAGTCTCATGCTTTTGGTGAGTGCAATGCGTTCATTGCTTGCCAGAGTCAATACTTTGTTATCATCCATGACAGTGTTCAGCGATTCGATCCACATCGGATCTATGTCTCCATCCAGAACAATCCACTTTGGTGCATCTCCTGCCATGTTGGCTTGGTCTCGGAACAGGACAGGCAGCAGCCCTGTTCCAACAAAAGATATATGTTACATTACTACTTCTGAACAGTGAATCACTCTGAAGAAAGGAAAATGTATAATGGTCACACAACTATATATACCCATTATCATAGTGATTCTATAGTCTGTCCGAGAAGTCCTGTGCTGTTGTTGCTTTTCAGATATTGGTACCCTTGCTTGTGTTTTGCAGTACTGTTGTTAGGACATGGCTGATGTAAGTGGACAGAGCTACACAATACAGTGGCATGTGTGTGGGTACATGAAAGACCACAGACTACACAGATAATGAATGTGTTTAGAGATCGCTTTGGCAAGGCTTCGCCTCATTTAGCAGCCTTATTGCTTCAGGCAGTGTCAAAGACAGGTTGTGTAGTTGACATAGGAATATGCGACAGGAAATGTGTGCTGCTGCAGATCAATCAATTCAACTTAAATCGATTTACAAAAGAGCAGCTGCACTTCATATACTGCATTCAACATTTTAAAACATTTAGGCTGATTTCCGTGGGTGAATTATCTGACTACATGGAGCAGTGATACATTGCTGCTACAATTTCCCTTGCAGAAGAGTGTTATTTTCAGATGAGTTGTGATATATCACTGTTCTCACAAGAGGAATGCAGTTTTCTGGTCTAAAGAAAATCCTCATTTTGTGAAATAAAACCGCCTCATGTTATGGTATGGGCCAGGATGACAGCACAACACCTGATCATGGTTTATTATTTTGAATGGTATGTGAATGGACATTCTTATTTACAAATGCTGTGAATGTAGTTAATACTTCCAACTGCAAGAGAGGGGAACCATGGGACATGTGTGGCTGCAGCAGGATGGGGCCACAGCCCACTTTAGCATTTAGGCGCATCAATTTCTTGATGAACAATTACCAGGTTGCTGGGTTGGGTGTGGTTCAACAACATGTTTAGCCCCATTGAAGTGGCCCCGATTTACCACCCCGATAATTCAATGTGGGGAATAATTAAATCTCTTGCCTCTCAACATCGACACAGATAAATGAAGAATTACATGAAAGTGTAGAGGAAGCCTTTTGACACATAACTCTTGTGATGCTCAGCAACATGTCGAGGAGGACATGCATAGATCATTGTGTGCAGCACGATAGTGCACGTACTGGTCCACTAGATTCATAATTTGTTGTTGTAAGTACTCTACCTTACTGTACATTTCAATTTATACACATGTACTGAAATGAAGTTGAGTGTTATTTATGGACACTCTTTAACTGCTGTGGTTCTTAGCATCCCATTCTATATTGGGCGTGAAAGACCAGTAATTTTGCTCAGAGGCCTCTTTATCAGGCTTGAGGTTCTTTTATGTGCCGTAAAACTACGACATGGGAGCACTGGCTTTAGTTCTCTTCCGAAGAAAGCCATGCTAAGGATTTTTACACCCAAAAACATCCATCGCCCTCTGCCGGGTTTGAACCCGCGACCTCAGAAACTAGAGGCTCATATGTACTGATCAATGACATTATTATTATTATAATAACGTAGGGATACAGGGACTTCTTGGACACCCTGTATAAACAATTCATAAAAAAGTTAGAAAGCTAGAATCACACTGAAAAATTCAAGGCGGCTGTAGCTGAGATTGGAACATAGATCTTTGGCTTTCTGTGCTGCTGCTCTGACTAACTGAGCTATGAGGGCAATATGCCAGTATTAAATTCCTGAAGTTACTCACATTTTTCCTAGTAAACCACAAGGAGGTTGACACACACCAATGGCGACTTACAGTATCATAAGTACTTTAAGTCCCGGGCTTCATAGTTAACCAAATATTAGGTCAATATTTATATTCAATACCATGAGCATGCTGAGGTTTTTCAGTCTGATTCTACCTTTCCAACTTTAGCCTACATCGCTTGTGTGGAATAAGTATTAATTATAAATTAATTAAAAACATTTTTCCAACCATTTTGTGATAACCGATAAAATACCATATAGAAATCATTTTAGTACTTCCACATAATTAATAATTCCATCTGTGGACATATGGCACAGATTTAGCAGACTGTCTATGATTTTATAAGTGAAAACTTCCAGGTCAAAAAGAAAAAAGTCCGCAATTTTTAGTATATTTGAACTTAAATTCAAAAAATGTAATGTTTTTTTTGGGGGGGAGGCCAAGTTGAGAATTCGTTGCCATGAAGAAATGGGTTGCCTTCATTCATAATTGTATTTCTAGTGAGCAGTATTTAGAGTTGCTAAAAATTATGGGATTAACACCAATGTAGGGAGAGTTTTTCCCTCACAAGTGCTCAGTAGACATAAGAAAGGAATAGGTTAACAGTAAAATCAGTTAATGCAATGCTGCAAATACAATGAAATGTAAGTTGTATTACATTTCATAAACTTATTGTTAAGAATCCAAGTTCCTTACTTGTGTTCCATGTTGTGAGAAATTGATGGTTTAAAAAACTAAAATGTTGATACTGAATACATTTAATAATATGTGCTTACTTAAGGTAAAGTGCAATAAAGCAGTCCTTCCAAAACTCTGGATTATTAATTAAATGCACGTTTCTCCTACATTAAAGCTCCTTATTCCTCAACATTTCATTTCCTTAAATTATTAAACTAACACTGAAAATTGTCGTGGTTTTGCATTATCAAATTATGGCAACCCCAATGGCTACAACAGTCAGTTGTCAACAAAACAAGCTATAAGCTCATGACAAACAATAGAATGCATACTTAACTTTTTGAAACTAATAAAGTTAAAAAATTGGGAAAATGTAATATATAGGAGTAAATATTTCAGATGTGAAATATGAAACAATTTATAGCCTGAAGGCTGGTTCAAGAATGGAAAGCAAAACAACATGCATTACATTGCTTCACAATACACTGGAAACAAGACTGGGAACACATATCAATGACCATTAATTTTGAGATGTTATTTGACATGTTTACAATTCAACTAATAAAATGCAGAGCCATTACTATTTCAGATTCCTATAGCAAACTCTATTTCTTTTGGACCTGAGTGAGTATCTAATACAAACATGACATAAAATTTACCATCTTTCCACTCCCTTGTTGCTGGATTGATAATTCCGAACAGTTCATTGTTTGTGACTGCTTTAGGATTAAGATCATTATAGATGGGCTTCTTCCTCTCATTCTGATAAGTCTTGAACAATGTTCGCCATACCCTCGTCTTCCCAGTTCCAGCATTGCCAACAATGAATACTGAATGTCTCACTTCCAACAATTCCTCAAGCTGCACCACCTGAAGATCAAAATTTTATGTGTTACAATCATGCAACACTCTCTACCCACTATAATTTACTTTAAAATATATTCTGCAAATTATTCATAAAAAAAAGGTTGTTTTTCTACTTGTTGTTAATGACAAAAAATGGTTTCAATACATATTTTGTTGTACCTACATAGAAACATACAGAACACTAGTACGACAGTGAAATGTTTAAAAAGAAGCTCACTGTATGTTTACTGGACTTGATATTTTTAATATTCTTGCATGCTTTGATGAGAAATAAAAGAATTGACTTAAGATTTCAGAAGAATGTAGATTGAAACATGGGAAATTCAAATCAACAACAGAAAATATCTTGAAAACCATTGAAGCTGTACAAAAATGTGAGTTTTTACACACAGACTGTGTAATTAAGCAGTGGCGGCTTGTGCTATAAAAAACAGGTGAAAAATGCTGTATGAAAAAAAGATTGTGCACACTAAAAATTAAATATTACTCACCATATTATTTTTTTAGATTAATTCAATTCTAGTGGCCCTTAAGGATGCAAAATTATCTTTTATTTGAAGGTATAAATAGTGCTCAATCAACAAAATTAAAAAAATCCAAAATATGACTTTCCTGAGCTTTTAATTACTTTCTTTATGCAAATCTGTAATGGGTTAATGACCATGCAGCAATTATAAGAGCTTTCTTGTCCTCATCATTCCACTATTAAAAGGAATTTCTAACAAAATACATGCAACATTGTTTGTTGCAAACTGTCGTGTTATCTTATTTGCTGGCGCCTGTTATTGTTTTACTATTTTGAATTTTGGGTTCTTTGTCCTCCGGCTAGCTATTATTACTCAGTCAAGCAAGTATCTCTTGAACAGGGTGTAAACGGAAAGGAATTGTTACTAAAAGATAACACTGATAAAAGAATTTGTTTTTACACTTTTATTGCCGTCACACTTAATTAATTTAACATATTTAATCTTGATACATGCCTGACTGAAACTGTTATATTTTTGAATGTAACTACAATCAATTCTTTGCCGCGCACTATTAATTCGCGTATTTCACATCTTATAACTAACTTTACGACGCGAGAGATTCTGTAGAATTGCGTAATGTGTACATCATGAATGCTTTCTTACAACTGCCTGACGTGTAACTCGCAAGAGAGATTTCTTATAACTGCACGACGTTGGCCTTGTGAATGATTCTGTAGAACTGCGCGATACTTGCATTGGCTCTAGAATTTATACTCCCTCACCCCGATATGCCTAAACTTTACAATAGAGCTGCCATTGGTTAATAAATCGCGCCAACATTAGCGTCTATTTCATCAACCAATCAAAATTACTAATACATATGCTCTAGGGAAGATATTCCCTTCATTTCTAAAGAAAGGCACGTTACCCTGACGTCATTTGTTTGTCACTTCTAATTGATAAACAATTCACTCCTTCGCTTCATTGTTACCACTCCTATTGTCAGTTTCAGTGAGGCCGTGTAAACTTATTTTCTAACAATGCTTATAATTAACAAACATCTCAAATCATTGTCATACAATAATGTTAATTTACACTACAATCACTCTGGCATTCACAGTGTTGTGATATAAAATACTGCCTCAAAACATAAAGAAACAAACAAGGCACAAATTTAGTTGTATTCAGCGTGTTCACATACTCACACTGACTACTCATAAGTACACATGACATCATCTTATTTTGTTGGAAACATAAAGAACCAAAAAAGGAAGGAACTAAAACACAAATTGACTTATATTCAGTGTTTACACATAGTCATTGATTGACCACTTGTCCAAACCTCTTACGTTACAATGTACAAGCTGCTACGTGAGGGTATAAGAGAAATGCTTTGAGGCAGTATTTTTAACACTTAAATGATATCAGTCTAATTATATAATATAAAATATAATAACAGCCTGCCTTAAAGCAATATGGTATAATATAATATATAAAATACACGTAACAGTCATTGTATTATGTTTATATTGTTATGTACATGTATAATAATGTTATGTGAATGTATTATGTAGTTTTAACAGTGTAGGAGCTGTGAGAATAGAAGCAAAATACCTTCCATAGCAAACAGAATTACAATATAGAAGACAAAAGTTGCTAACAATGAGGTAACGTTGAGACAGCAATAAATTAGAAAGTTTAATAATGCTACTAATAATTCTTGGAACAATAATGTAATATTTAAAACAGTTTATAAATAGACAATCAACAACTAGAAAAAGCTTAAGTTAAATAAAAGTATTCTATTGGAGTAGGCTTAGCCAATCAGAGACTTGAAATAGAGCAAATTTATAAATTCAAGCGGCAGATGCTACAACATAGAATACCTAAGCAGACACTACAAGATTGCATACCCGATCGGTATGATATGTGTTCAATGTGAGACATAAAAATTCACTGTGGTGAGAATAATAAAAGTTTGTGTGTTAAAAAGGTGTAATTAACAATAATCTTACAGCTCTATAGTAGGATATATCAGTGAAGTATTATTTAATCATGTGAAGGATTAATAAAAAAGATTACAATACAATTATAATCTGTGTAAGCCTCATTCTTTAGCCATACCAACCCTGCTAAGAGATACGTGCTCTAAAAAATACTAATAAAGCAGCCGAGGCATACATATATAATATTTAAATAAACAGTAAAATATAAAGTTGATTTTTAAACGTGGGGTGAAGGCCACTGGAAAGTAAACATGGGGCGAAGGCCACCAGAAAGTTTGTACCATACGTGGGGCATTAAACCCTCTCAATGTCAATCTCAAGACAGAAGTTCTTCACTTCCATAATAACATCATGTTATCATGGCTGAAATACAGAGTGAGCCAAAAGACTCTGAACCGGCTGCACGGTATTTTTCCTGTTCGCATTCTCGGTGCTCGTTGCCGTCTACCGCTATCATAGAAAGCCGTGAATGAAACCATACAACATTTTTAAAACTACTTTTAAAGGCTTTACTTACCAACTTTACGAAAGGAGATGCTCAAACTGGTCACCGTCGCTGTCCATACATTTTTGGCACCTCTTTAGGAAACTATCCATCACTCCCCGTAGTTCACGTTGAGAAATTTCCTGGCAGATATTTTGTTTTAATTCTTCCAGGTGTGTGGGTTTGTCTTGTACACTTTATGTTTTAAGTTACCCCGGAGGGGTGTTTATGAACAATATTACCGCCTGCACGGTGTTATTCCACTGGGCATGTGGAAATATGATAAAGACATGACAACACACTGTTGCTATAAACAAAGTCACCCTGCTGTGGTTTTACTGTGCAGTGTGAAGTGCAGTTTTGAGTTGACAATGACGTGATGTAGTTCAGTTATTACGAGTTATTTATTATTTTGTCCTGTACTTAGTCACAAAGTATATGTTTTCTACTGCACAGCGTGTATTTATTTATGATTCGTATGTGTTAACTAGGTCAGCTCGCCAAGTGAAAGTATGATTTGCAGAAAGATTTCTAGGTGTAAAAGTTCCAGGCCGTACAACAATCCATGAACTTTACAGTAAACTTCAGGCCACAGGAAGTGTTCTGGCTAAAAAATCTAAAAGATGACATTCGCTTCTTACCGAAGAAACATTAGAAGACATTGGTCATCGTTTGGAAAATTCTCCCCAAAAATTCCATGATGGATAGTTTCCTAAAGAGGTGCCAAAAATGTATGGACAACGACGGTGGCCAGTTTCAGCATCTCCTGTTGTAAAGTTGGTAAGTAAAGCCTTTAAAAGTAGTTTTAAAAATGTTGTGTGGTTTCATCCATGTCTTTCTATGATAGCGGCTGACAGCAACAAGCGCGGGGGATGCGGACAGGGAAAACACCACGCAGGCGGTTCAGAGTCTTTTGGCTCACTCTGTATTTCTCTTGTTGGAGGGTTCAGCTGTTATAGACTTCCATTCCCTCAGGAGAGAGATCCTGGGCTTGTCTTTGAAGGAGTTAGGATATAAAAGGTTGGCAACTTCAACGTCTACACTACCTGGACTAAATATTGACAGCTTTGATTATTGTAGTAAATGTTCCATTTAAAGAAAATTAAGAAATGATGTAAACAACAAATATTAAGTGAAAGACTCTTCACCTAGTTCACCTGGCAAGCTGCCTCTGCATGTAAGTGTATTTTCAGAGGTAAGATTTTGTCTTATCTCTTATGTGGGAAAGGGGATTCTCTTGTAAATTTAGACGCTGCATCCTGGAAGATGCTCAAGTTAAATACCAAGTTTGGTAAAAGATAAGAGTTGGAGTTGACTAAACACTTAACATCTGGGTGCCTCATGGCTCGACCAAAGTGTTCCCTGGCAGCGGAGGCTTCAACAAATTCATGTATGTATCCACATGCATAGGGTGTTCAAGCCTCCATTACCATGAGGCAGTATTTTAATGCCTAAATGATATTAATTGTATTTTTTATTAATTAAATTCAATAACAGCCCACCTTGAAAACAGTATGTATATAATTATTATTTATATTGTATGTAAAGTCATTGTAAATACTTATTTTTATTGAAAACATATTTGTTAATATCAAGTAAATGTTTATATACTCTAATAGTGCAAAAACTGTGAGAATAATATGTTTTAGGAAGTTATATAATGAGGCCATAATGTAATTTTGGTGACAATAATGTGTTTGGAGTTTTAAAAGTACTGGTTATGAAAAAGATCGGTAATAACGTAATTTCGTTTACAGTTTAGAATTAGCCAATCAAAAGTAAAGAAAGATTTTTAGTTTGAATACTTAAATTCTATTGCACTAGAATTAGCCAATAAGAGAATGGCATTACCGACACTAAAGGTTTTTACCGTTGAATCTAGTCAGTCTCGGGCAAGATGTAGTACACAGCAGACGTGAAAGTCTCGGGCAAGATATTAGACAGAGCAGACGTGAAAGTCGTGGGTAAAAATGTTGTAAAGTATAAATGATAAAATTTGTGTTCTCCGCAAAAATGTATTAAGTGCTCACAGTTTTATTTTATAAAGTGTTGTGTTAATAAAAATGTGCATATATAAAGTGAAATAAAAAGAAGTAAAAATTAAAAAGTAAATTGTGTGGCGTCTTATAATTTGAGTCTTATCACAACCCTGCAAGAACTCGTGTTTCTATAGTGCAACTGAAAGCAGCCGAGGCAAATAACTATAATAATATTACATAAAAACAAGCATCATCTTCACTATAAAGTTTGGCGTCCTAAAAATCAAACAACATCAAAGTGTATCTTCATTACATAACCTTAATAATATTTACGTAACCAAAAACCTACCGCAAATTGGCGTACAACATGGGGCAAACTCCTCCAAATAATTACGTAACATACTATCTGCAAGTTGAAGAAACATACTTCTTCAACCAGGGGACTAAAAGGAACATACAAAGATTTAAAATTTAACCTAAAACTACTGAACATTTAAAATAATTGTTTCAGCACCAAAAGATATTTACAGACTATACAACATTTCGAGAACTTGGAACACTTTCATGGCGAGATTAAGGAAATCAGAAGTATAACATGCATTGATATTTCATGTATGTTTCTGTGAACAGGGGATTTCTCTTCCATTATTATGTTATTACAGAGGCTTTTAAATTGCCATGCAAGGTTTAAAATCACATGCCTACAACATTGGATAAACCAGCTAGTTATTAACATGTTATTATTTTATTAACATTTTAGTGTCATGACATCCACTATTGTTATAAGCATATATTTGCAGACATGTTTCTTCAACTTCAAATGAGAGCATGTTTGTTACCTTTAATGTGAAGTTTTCCTCTGGTTGAAGGCCAAGGTCCATGGCTGCTTGTTTAGCCATTCGTTCAAAGTCATAGTCTCGTTTACGAGGCACATCCAGAGCTGGGAACAAATCTCCAATGAGGCCCATGAACACAGGAATATCGTCAGTTACTATCTTGGGGATATTAAAATCTCTAAGTGCTCGCATTAACACCTGGTCTTCTGGACGTCCACGATCACCTCGCTGAAAATATTGTACTTTTGTCAGTAACTTTGTGAAAGTAACTACTTGGCTCTGCAGCAAATAACCTAAACACTAAAGCCTTGCAATTTTTCTTCTCGTTCTGATTCGCACTCCTGATTTACGCTGGAATAAGCTTAGAAACTAATAAATAATAATTATCAAATTCCGGTCAGAATTACGGCTTCCTGTTATGTTTACATTCTGGTTCTCATTTTCATTCTTCATCAGGCTTTAAGCTGAAAGTTTATTATACTTACAGAGTGTGGAAAAAACAATGTGCAGAAAATTGTAGAGCAGAAAGGCAATACAGGATAGGAACAAAGGGTTGCAGAAGCTTTTTTACTGCGCTACATTAATTAATTTGAGTCTCTGATTGTGAAACCTGTTTGTGGCGTGACAGGTGTAAACAAAGCACTAGTCACTGTAAATGATGTGATGGTATGGTAATACCATCTTGTTCAACACAGTATGTGCTAGTTTCTCAATGTGTATCTGTACTCATTACATGATCACTTGTTGTGCGAGTTACTGACAAATGAAAGTGTTTCATACAGTCAGATTTTCATTATATTTATGCAGCACTTCTGTTATTACACTGTATCAGCGACCCCATGCTCCTAACCTCAAAATGCTTAGTTTAGTATTGCCTTTATACCCTATACTTTTCTGCAAATTGTTCTTTCACACCTGCATATCATAATCATGATGACGGTATAGATAATTAGCTATTGTAGAATCATTTGTTACAATTTGTTGTATTATGATCATCAGTAAATAGTTCATTTTACTCATTTTATCATTTGTTATAATTATACTCTTAAGTACTTTCACAATTTTGGATAATTATTTACATATTACACATTGATCCACACTTAGGCCTCATTAACAATGAAAATTAACTGTAAAAATAATGTAACTTAAAAGCTAGTTGCTATGTATTGTAATGGAACCATTCACAATGAATGACGTAAACACAGAAATAAACATTGAATTAGACGTAAACTTAGAAGCTGCAAAGTTCAAGCTTTTAAGTTTACATCTACATGAAACATAGGAAACAAGCCAATCACAGCGCGATTCTCATCATGTGAGCATTCTGCCATCTCCCATCAGATTTTAGATCGCCGAGTGTTGACTCACTAACACACTTTCATTGTAAGATTATGGAACCACTGGGATATCTATAAACATTGCAGCAAAACAAATTGTTATTGTAGGTGATGATTTTTTTTGTGAGTTTAACATTCTTTAACAGGCTCTTGTTCATTTTGATACATGTACATAACCTCTTTTGTTTGATGGTTGCTTTACAGGTCCATATTGCGTTAAGTATATGTCTAAGTTTTATGCTTAACTTTCATTATGAATGGCCCCTTAAAAACCTTGCAATTTTAAGAACCTAGCTAAGCCAGAAGATGGAACAAATGCAGAAGGTAATGAAACCAACTACTTTACTTTTAGTAGCAGTTAGCTGCTAGCAACAGAGTATTAATAAAGATGGTCGCAGAATTACAATACCTTGAGTGATCCAGCAATAACCAGGACTGATTTAATAGCTCGAAGTCCCCAGTCATAGTGATCCTGTTTTGACAGAAGTTCCCTACAGAGGGTATACAGTGTGATAAACTTGCGAGCAAGGAGGCGAGCCTCTTGGAATCCTTCTGCTACCAACATTATCTCACAGATAAGTTCAAAGTCAGGTACCACCATGGCACAAGGTCTGGAAGGAATTAATTACTATGTAAGTTGAGGTTACAAATTTCAATTACTTACCCTCTTTACAAGTCAAAATACAGCTAATGCAAGTATTTTTAATACCTTTTAGACTAGATTTCATGTGAACAAAGGCAGGTTCACAATAGCCCGGAAACAAGAACAGGAATGTATATTGATGACCATATCAACAACAAAGTGGAAAGTCAATTTTGTGCATTGAGATGTCATTTGTTATAACTGCTGATCAATCATATCATTTTCACCTGCTCCCAATTCAGCTAATACAATGCAGGTTAGCCAATGTCAAAATCTGATACAGTAAGCATTTCCTAAATACAGTTCTGCCACTATTTCCAATTTCTCTCATTGTGCCAAGCTTCATTCCTTTAATGAATTCCAGAGCTGCGGCAATTCAGAAAATAAAAGACAATTCTTCTTCACTTCTGTAGATTTTCCACACATTGTGGGTGCAACTGACTACACACATGTTCCTATTTTGTGCCCATTAGCTGAAAATGGTGAACTTTTCCAAAATCAGAAAGAATATTTCACCATCAACATGCAAATATGAAGATTAGGAACATTGTTTCCAAAGAATTTTAAGCTACTGTTCAGTACATTTCCCATTGCTCAAAACAGTAAACTCATCTGCTGCAACTTTCCAAGCATTTCTCTTCCATCATCTTTACATAATATTTTTTGTACTGTATGTTGTTTAAATCAATTTTCATTATCTCTACCAACAAACATTTATCTCTTTCACTGATGCTTTCCCCTTTTCCTATCGCACATAACCTTATCCATGATCACTTCAAGTAAAATTTGCAAAGAAAACAATAATGTGCTCTTACTTCTATGGTCCCTAATTAATACAGTAAATTATAATTGAGCTCTCCAACATTGCTTCTGGAGCAAATTGCTCCTGCAATAACCTATTTCCATAGTACAGACTTCTTTAGTAAATGTTACTTCTGAAGTAATTTACTCCAACATGGTGCACGCTGTGCGACAGGTACATAGTTTTCACATAATACAAATACTCTTCCATATACAATGGAATAGAGGTGAAGCTGGTGAATATGTAGATTCTATAATCCCAGGCCACCAAATTAACCATTTTGCAAAAGATATGTAGTCTGTGACCATCGAGAAAAATAATGTTCTGAGTTGTTAGTAAAAAAATGTTAGCTCAGTGGTTTCTAATGTTAGGAATTTTCTCTCTTTCTTACAATTATTTAGATACCCTGCTAACAAAATTGATTACACCAAAAGCACAAAGGCAATGAAACAAAACTTTCCTGCATGAGGACTATTAAAATATTTTGAAACTGGTATTGCACATACTGTAAGGTTATCAACAGATTTGATTCCTTTTTGTTTTGCAGTGTCTTAAGTGCTAAATTGTGATCACCTATATATGGCACTTGTCTTATTTTACATGCACATTCTATGGAGTAGCAACAACTATTTTTTCTACTCCATGGCATTCTCAACTAAAAGTCAACAGCTTCTTTATATGTTCTTTTATAACTCCAATATGTTCATACAAGAGTTTGGTAAATCCTTTTTAATCTTTAAGTAATTTAGAAATGAAATTAGAAGGTGCTTTATAGCCGATGTCTGTCAGAACGAATTGGCTTTTCATTGGTGAAAGAATTATCAAAATTGGATGAGTGGTTTTTGAGATTACTCTACATACTGCTTGTTCAGAATGACTTGACATGTGGACGGAAGCAATGAATAAGGGAAGACAGGAAGGTGGGAGGGTAAGGTTTAAGAGGGACAGCAGTTAGCCATGAAGATACTGAGTGTTGTTCACTGCCAACCTCTTCCTCTGGGGGCTGCAGGAATTCTTTTTCAGTTTAATGAACTGCTCATCATAAAACCATGTGCCATGTCGTTCGGAATGACCAGTATACATACAACAGTTTTTTTGTTTAAAATATTCGTAGAGATTATTGTTAAATCTTTAAACACAAGTAAAATGTGATACTGTTACTAAACACAATTTAGTTAAGTATTGTAACATTTGTGAATACCTGAAGAGGGCCTTGAGGTTCTCAGGCAGTTCAGTACGTCCAGCATAGCCAGGGTTCATTGTGATGAACAGACCAACTGTTGGAACCAGAGAGATTGGCTCACCAAAGAAGCTGAACTTTGTCCTCTTTGCTTTAATGGCATCAAGTACAGTCTTCACTTGAACTGCCACTACAGACAACACTTCCACGGAGATACGGTTGAACTCATCGAAACAGCCCCAAGCTCCAGTCTGTGCCAAGCCTTTGTAGATGTTCCCACAGGACTGCATAAAGTGGAGACATTTGATTATTATTGTTTACACTACTGCTGGAAGGTAAACATAACTTTTTTTTGTGTTTGAAATTTAATATAGGATAATAACCAAACCCTGGATTTTGGCGACTTAAAAATGTTTGAAAAATTACTTATAAAATGACTGTAAAATTTAAATGAGATGATGTAATAATTACAAAAAGTGTCTTAAAACTGACATTTATTCAATTTATTAAAATTAAAGTACACAAAGTTATAAATTAGTTTATACCTGCAAATAACTGCTATCTAGGAGGCATTTTTTTAAAGTGAGTATGAATAATTTTTTAAAAAATAACAAAACATTATTTTCTAAATACTTTATCATTCATTACCTTACATTACTCCTCTACATAGTCACTGCCCTTATTCAGGCATCTGTTGTAACAATAAACCAGTTTTTATATGCCTTCATCAAAGAATGATGCTGCCTGTGATAAAAGCCAGTCTACACTTCTTGTTTCACAACCTCACCATCGTTGAAATGTTTCCCACCAAGGAATTTCTTCAGATGAAAATTGCTTCATGCCAAATTTGAACTGTAGGGAAGGTGGTTGAAATGTTCCCAACCAAATGATGCATCAGATCTTGAGCTTTTTGTCTGTGTGTGGCCAGGCATTGTCCCTCATTTCTGTATAAACCTCACACAATTGACGATGAATATTTCCTGGCATAACATTTCTTAGATTTAAAAAACAAATCCCTGATCAGACTTCACAGTCAGCAGGCCATTCGATTGTTTTGAACATTTTGATATGCTCTAATAACAGGAAAACACAAAGTGATGATCGCTCACAGCTGCGTCAGGCTTCCTAATGAATGTGATCGCAACTGCCTCGTACACGGTAGAGAAAATAGGTATAAGAATAGTAATGAGATAATTTAGTAACTAATTCCAAATATATTTGTTCCATGTTTTGGTTTGAAGAATCTGAAAAGAAAGTTGAGAAAATTGTTTCTGAAGTAGATTTTTTAAGTTTTCAGATTATACAAAATTGATTGTGAGAAAAGAGGACTTCACAATTATGACAATAGCAACCTGACTGTATGCAGTCATTCACATAAAAACGGAAGACTGACCTGGTTTGGGACATGAATTTATAACTGTAATTATAGCTGCTCCCCTGGCATGAATGATTTTTTTCCAAGAATGCAAGTAAGGGATGTACAAAGTTACTCTTATTTCTCAGTTGAATGGTGAAATTTCTGATGTTTTAAAAGTTATCCTTAGATTAGATGATGAGGGGTATTTGTTGGAGTTTTATCGACCTCCTGCATGTCAGCCTAAAAGCCTTATTGTGCAACCCCATCGGAAAGGATGCTTTCATTGTTTATCAAAATCTGTTCTCTGAACAAATTGCAGTATCTTAGTTCCAATGTCAGCATCCTTTCCTAGATTTTGTCTTATGGAAAGAGAATATGCAGTCAAAGAGGATATGTGAGGCAGTTTCCTCATCTTCTCTGCACTTTCTGCAAATGGGTTCATCCTTGTAGAGGCCTACTTTATTTGTAGATGTTTCCTGAAGAGACCGTGTTCAGAAATTAATACAACTATTCTCCTTATTTCTGTTCTATTGAATCTCAGAAGAGATAAGGAAACAGCACCTAAGACCAGTTTCCTGGCTTATCTTTGTCCAGGATAGGTTTGCCACTTGAGTTGGTGTGCTTTCCTAATCCATGCTTTTATCAAGGTGTTGGAGTATGTGTACTATTGCAACCACAGGTTCAGGGCCAACATACAGTATCTTAGTACCCCTTTTAGCCAGCTGATCAACTGTTTTATTTCCATAGATAACCCAGCCTATTGCAAGATGATAGTGCAATCACTGCATTCTTAAGACAGTTTTCATTGCACCTGGTTTCAGGAAAGTGTTTTTAAAGCACTTCCTGGAATTATGCTGATTTATTCTATTATTAATTTATGTATTATCTCTATGATTTAACCTATGTGTGTACTATTCACTTATGAAGTCATGACGATAGCATGAATTATTGTAATTCCTATGGTTGATAATAAATCAAATCAAATACAAAATTACTACATAAAGATACAGGGCAAGAAAATGGTAAAGTAAAGATATAAAATTAAAAAACAAATCCTAAAAATAGAAAATGGTATCATGTTCATCTGGGTCCTGGTAATTAGTAACTACCTTGTAATCCATTTGTTCTGAGCAGTTGAACACATACACCATCACACCCATAGCTCGTCCCAAGTCTTTGGTGGTTTCTGTTTTACCAGTGCCAGCAGGACCTGCAGGAGCGCCACCCATTATAAGATGAAGAGACTGAAAAATGTGTACATAACATTAAGTATAGCAATGGTAAATTTAAATACTTTATGCTCAATAAGTTGAACACTTTCAATTTTGCTGGAATGTGTGGATATTGTATACTACTAAAATTGTAATGAAAAATAAAATCTGTGTTACATTCACATCACTTTCTCTGACTATCATTTATTTTTATATATCTTGTACAAACTATTCTTACGAAAGCTTATTTTTATATCTACTTCATGTTAATTGAGATAAATCTTGCAGAAATAATTTCATTACACCTTTCCTTTTGGATACAAGAGGCATAGAGCAAACCAGATGATAGTGTGACGCAGTAACTATGACACGAGGTTAGCGAGAGGTCGGCAATGAGTGATCCAAGTAAACAACCATAATGCCACTTGCCAGCATATACACCAGGCGTGCTGTTGGGACATAACTACAACTTTCTGGAAGCTTTATATCCTCCCCCCTCCTTCACAAAGTGTGTTGAAATAGTTCTAGAATGTTCAAGAACCTTCTTTGGAAGATTTCACTGCCTGTATATGTGAGCGCTCTTGTGGGCCATCAGGCAGTGCATGTTGAGTTGGCAACTGTATTTTTGGTACGACATCAAGATGAATTCTCCAAGCGAGTTGGTGAAGGCTTCTGTGACATGCAACGAGTGTACAGCAGAGCGATGGTTATGGAGGACTTGTGTAAGTAAACCGCTAACTGTTGAAGACACTGCATCATGAAGGAAGTGAACTGAACTAGTTCACATAGTGAAGTGATAATGTGAATGAAGTGAACACCACATGCAACAGTGAAGTGAACCGTCCAGCTTGAAAAGGCTGCATTGTGAAGGAAGTAAATTGTTGGAGAATTGAACTAGTTCACCTTAGAGAATTGAACTTCCAGTGAAGGTGAATAGATAAAAACGAAACAGTGACAGTGAGAGAAGTGACAGTTGAAAAACAATAGTCAGATGTTAAAAAGCATGTTGTTATAAGCTGGTCTTAAAATTTCATACTCTTTCCATGATATTGCAAGACACAACTGAATAGCAGCAAAACTTTAAATAATTACTAAGTATTGAAACATTCAAACTAATAATAATGGATATCTGAGAAATGGCTTATACCAGAAAAAAGTTACATGAAGTAAATTGTGTTTTAAAGAGTTCTGCATTTCCAGTGTAGACAAGTTTTGTTTATCTCTTACTGTTTACCCGTTATACAAAATTTGTTCTGAATGAGGACTTCACAGATTATTCCCAGAAAAGTCAAGATATATATCTTATTTATCATGTAAATATCTTAAACACAAGGTATTTTAATCAAAATAATTTTTGTCATATTTGAGAAAATAAAAAAATAATACAAATTTCTGCATATAAAGGTGAGTTTCTCAAAAATCTTCATATCGTTTCCTTGTAAGATGCCGAGTATAAATAATAACTTTGGTTATGTTTATGAGAAGTGATGTAAACACTAAACTTTCATATTTAACTAAGTTAATGACACTTTGGGCCGGTTTCACCAACCATGTTAGAAATACTCTTTAACATCCTGTTTGCTCACTTTACGTTAAAACTCCTGCGTTTCATCAGGCTTTTACAAAGAATTCTTATTAACATCTTGTTAATGTCAAACATAACCGCAAACAGCAGCTTTCGAGATGGTGGTGATAGAAATATAGGGCTTCTGAATACACTCTGATGCACTTTGTCCTTGCATCACAGCACTCTCTACTTCAGCAGCAGAACTAATTACACTCAGAGACAATTGCCATGTGACACTCCCTGATTGTTTGGGTTTACAATTGTGACATAAACTGGAAAATCCAGATGCAGAGAGGCTAATGTTTCACTGGTTGAAAGGGCATTAATTATAAGACTGGTTAGTAAACAAAATTATAAAGTGAAAACACTGACAGGCTTATTAAATTAAAGGAGAAAGATCAACCTGGGAGAAAATCCATGAGGAATTTAATTGCAATGCACACACTTCTCCCAGGTCTAGTAAGCAACTGTGCCAATTTTATAGTAACATAAAACACAGCACCAAAGCATTTAGAAGACACTAGATTCAAACTAAACTGGACAAAACTGTGTTATCACTGATTAAGGATCAAGCAGACCCCAGCAAAAATATAGTTTGCTTCGGAATAAACCCATAAATGGTAGTTTAGGTGGTTACAGCACTATCATAAACCAGTAAATGAAAAGTGTGAGTAGCATAAAATCTCTTTAAATAATTAAAATGTAGCATAGGAGAAAGAGACATGTTTCTGTTGATAGTATTCTAAAACTCTCTCGTATTTCCTCTATAACCCTGTTCACGACCACTTTGATAGTCTGCATCACTTTGAAAATTTCTCATTTTACAGGTTTTCAAATTTACTTAAAAAAAAAATTGACAGCTTCGCTTGTGGCAGCCATTTCCAATTTCTAACATTTGTTATTTGCCTTTAACACAAGGATACAGCGATGTTAACTTAACATGGATTTTACCACAATGTTACAGGTAACATTGTTCAATGAAACAAAATTTAACTTAACTTAAATGTTAAATCACTTTAATATTGTGTTAAAAATTAACATTGGTTGGTGAAACTGGCCCTTTGAATTTCACTTACTTTGGGATGTATTTTCTAAGCTTAATTTTAGCAGAATTGTTATGATTTCAAACCAAGTTTCATTACAAGATTTGGCCTGTAACCATAGTTACAGCACTTAGCTACTAGTTAGCCATAATGATGAGCTTAGAAGATATACCCATTAATTTCCTCGAACACATTTCAAAGACCTTTCTGTTTATTATTAGCTTTCTGAGTCGGCTAAAAGAATGTTTATAGCTCTTGATTTCCTCACTACCAGATAACATTCATGTTAGTCTGGAACTGCCTAAAAACCTTATAAAACTGGCAAAACATAACAAGGTGACACTTGGATGGGTGCCAGGACATAAGGGTGTAATAGGTAATGAAAAAGCAGATACTCCAGCAAAGAAAGGTTCTGCTCAAAAGTTTATTGGCTCTGAGCCAGTATTTGGCATTCCCTTAATGCTAAAGAACCATCTCAGACAATGTTGTTGAGACCAACTCTATCTCTGTCTTAAAACTCAGTAGGCCAGAAATGAGGCTAATAATAGGCCTCTTTACAGGTGACTGTAAACTAAGAAAACACCCTCATATAATGAATATCTTTATGGAAAATCCAGTTTGCAAGTTATGTGGTTCGGAGGAGGAAATTGCCTCTCATATAATCTTTGGTTCCAAAGCTTAACAAGAGATTTTCCAGAAAAGACTGCTTAGTAATCTACAATCCCATTTTAGGTACTGTTCTGTTTAACTAGAAACAATAAAGATGGAAACTAATACATCAGACTTGCAGGTTTCAGTGTTTAGGGCATATATCCCTACTCCATCTTTACGTTAATCATGTAGATCTGTGATTTCCTATCTTATACAAAGCTTTTTGTACTAATGTTTGTGAACAAGGCTGTAAGCCCCTGTATTACCTGTGTAAGAGTAATATAACAGCGATCTGTAAGTGGCGTGATCACCAGACGAGAAGTGTTCCCAAGATATTCGTGAGCGTAACGAAACTGGGCATCACATATGTTACAGAAACAGTCTCTCAGCTTCTCATCCCATCTGAAACACATTTACTATTAAATACAAGCACTGCTATACTTCCCACAACGAATATAATAACAAATTAATTAATTTTGAACATTTAAAAGCTAGTAATAATAATAATAATAATAATAATAATAATAATAATAATAATAATAATAATAATAATAATAATAATAATAATAATAATAATAATAATAATAATAATAATTTATTTCATCCAGTTTATCATACATCTGATTTTGGACATGTCAAAACAATTACATCTTTACAAATCCTTTAAATCATACAGACATTTGTTTATTAGATACATCCTCAATTTCCTTTTGAATTGCTGTTTAGAAACATCAACTACAGATTTGATTTCCAGTGGTAATTTATTAAATAGTGTGATTCCAGAAATATATAAATCCTTTAAAGATATACTTTTTTTTTACACTATGCCTAAAGTAGTCCAAATTTCCTCTTGTATTATGTTCATGGATTTGGTTGTTTTTAATTGGTTTGTACTTATCTATTACATACATTATTGTCCTATATGCATAGAGAGAGTAAATAGTAAGCAATTTATTGTTAACAAAGGTTTCCCTACACGATTCTCTTGGTTTTAGGTTAAACATGATTTTGATGCATTTCTTTTGGTATATAAGTAATTTATCCATATGCATTTTTGCAGCAGCACCCCAGATTTCAATCCCATAGAGTATGTGTGGATAAAACCATCTATAGTATATTAGTTTCAATATGTTACCATCACTATGATTGTTGAAATATCTGAGTAGATACACATGTTTTACTAATTTTAGCACATATATGTTCAATATGCTCAGCCCATGTTAGCTTGTTATCAACAATAAGTCCTAAAAATGTATGTGATTTTACATCCAGAATAATAATAATAATAATAATAATAATAATAATAATAATAATAATAATAATAATAATAATAATAATAATATTATTATTATAATAATAATATAATAATATTATATAATAATAATAATAATAATAATATTATTATTATTATTATTATTATTATTATTATTATTATTATTATTATTATTATCATCGACTTTTAGTGATATTTTACCATCATTTTTATTGAATTGCATCACTTTAGTTTTTTGCTTGTTGCAGTGTAGATTTATCGATTTGAAGTAATTCAGCAAAGAGAAGGTGGTATTGTTTATGGTAGTATTTAATCCTTCTACTGTTTTATTCCAGCATACAGCTGTGGTGTCATCTGCATAAGTTATCACTGAAGTATTTGGTGGATTTTTAATGTCATTAATGTAGATAATAAATAATAATGGTCCCAGCACAGTGCCTTGTGGTATACCATATTTCACAGATCCCAAATGTGATTCGATTTGTTGTATACATCACCCTTTTTTGTACGTTATTTCCGTAATTTGTTTTCTACCAACCAGATAACTACGGATTAGGTCCAGGGGTAATCCTCTTATGCCGTAGTTTTCCAATTTACTAATTAATATATAGTAATAGTGATGTGTCATGATTTAAAATAAAGAGAGTTGAAGGTTGTTACACAACATCACTAAAAGGTTCTTACTTGAACGCATTTTGGGAGAACGATTTGCTCCCATTGTTGTTGCAGGTTATTGTCTGGGGAATGTGTGTGGCTAGTGATGTTCTCTGGTGCTGGGCTGATGAACCTCCAAAGGCTGCTTGGGTGGAATACCAACACATTATCCACATAGCCACTATGAATGGATACCAGAAAAAAACAATACATAAGAAGATAAAAAAGTTTGAAAGACAGAAATACATCCAACAAACGACTACTTTACTCAGACAACAAAAACCACAAGCATATAGGAAGTTCACTTATCACCTTTGGACACGTCATAAATTTCAAAGGATTTTCAAGAAATTCAACATCACTCTGTCTCCACAGAATAACCACAATATACAGAAACTACTATGCAACAGAACAAAAGATCCTATCCCCAACGATAAATCAGCTGGTATATATCAAATTGATTGTAATGAATGTAACCTGGTACACATAGGAAGAACCAAAAGAAATCTTGAAATAAGACTTAAAGAGCATATGAGATGCATTTACCAAAAGCAGCCAGATAAATCAGCAGTAGCACATCATTTCTGGTCTTCAAACCATGAAATCACTCCAAACATGAAACTCTTAAAACCGATCAACAGCAGCAATGAATTGGACATCTGGGAAAAAATACATATTGTCAAACACAGGAATCACCTAATGAATTTCGAACTACCGCCAACCAGCAGCCTTTGAAAGTTCATCAACCCAGCACCAGAGAACACCACTAACCACACTCATTCCCCAGACAATAACTGGCAAAATCGGTTGGCAACATGCTGATGACGGGAGCAAACCGTTCTCCTGAAACGCGTTCAAGTAAGAGCATTTTAGTGATGTAGTGTAACAACCCTCAACTCTCTCTATTTTAAAATATAATAAGAAGTACCAAGTAAACTACAAAACTGTGGTGTTTATGGATTGGTTTCCGCCCTGGCTCCTGTACCCCATAAACATTTAATGGCACCATATAATATTCTTGTTATTATTACTTAAATTAAACAAGTCCTACCATAAGTCTACAGCAATAAACCAATATTCAATTATATATTATTCTGTCACACCCATTTAGTTTTACTTAGTACAAATACTTACCTAATTCCTTACTTGAGGTTTATATTGAAAACATTTTCTTTAATGCTGTTTCTGAGTTTAATCAAACCCATTTTTACCTTCTCCAACACTTACTTAGAGCAGGAAGAGAAAGTATTATGAGAAACAATATGAATACATGTTAAACACTGGTTAGTATAAAGGGTTCAAAACTGAACTAATTGAAAAGAAAATGATGAAGTTCAAGAAGTTCTAAAGAAATAACTATACTAATCTCAACCTAAGTTTAAATGCTCATTGACAATAATTGGAGAACAGGAATTAAAACAGCATAAAAAATGTTGTTTCACAATATCCTGGTAACGAGAATAGGAATACATATCGATGACTGCATCCATAGCAAAGTGGAAAGTTGGTTTTGCACAATGAGATGTCATTTTTCTATAACTGACCAATGATTTTTTTTTTTTCACTTGCTTCCAATTTAACCAACATAATGCAGGTTAGCCATGTCAACATTTTCTAAGTGCAGATCCATTACTATTTCAATTCTTGTAGTTGTACCATCCTTCATTCCTTTATTAATAGCATACATTAAAGTAGTTTCTTTGTTAATTTCTACTGGTTTTTGCTGCTGTTCTTGAGGTCATGTTTAGTTGCATATAAACAAATAACAGATGATACTTTCTCTAGAAGAACCAAAGTTCAACAGATCTGAGGGAGTCAGGACACACATCTTCCCAGCTTGCAAATAGAACTCCAGCAGCTAGTTCATGTCATGGCTGCCATACACTGAATAGGCTAATACAGTAGAATCTCGTTAGTACGTTTTTGCAGGGACCTAAGGATTTGGACGTCATAGGCGGGAAAACGTGTTAACGAAAATGCAAAATATGCAATTTAAGAACATAGTTATGTAATAAAATGTAATAATTACTACGTCTCCATGGGTAATTGAAATCGATTTTGAGTACAATCCGTGTTGAATTCAATATGTGTTCAAATGGATTTGGATACACAAAGCCTGAGAATAAATAATTCAAGCTTTTATGTTGGTCAACTTGGATTTTTGAGGTTATGGATGTTTTTGAGAAAATAAATTGTGAATTATGGAAGCGACAAGAGTGGCTTTGCTGTGCGTTTTATTACACATGTGATAACAATTTCCGCTAAAAAAGAAAAAAAAATTATGAGCATGCATCATGTTACGAGTACAATAGGTGAATGTATCTTTAACGTATTCAATACAATTTGAATATGGTAAGTGTTTCCATGCAACAAATTTCGTTCTGATCCTATTTTCCAAGAGGAAAGTTTTGTTTTTGCATTTTACCCTTCTTTAAAAGCAGTTTTAATCAATTTAGGTTTGCTAACAATTGCGTTTAAGGTTGATGGAGGAATGTTTAACTTCCGCACTATATCCACATGTTTCATATTAGGATTGTGATCTATTTCAAGGATTTTCAGTTTTTCACTATTGGTTATTTACTACACTTTCTTTTTTTCATTGCAAATGAAAAGTTAAAATACAATCTACGTATGTTTGTCAACATTCAACAGTAGAAACTATTGTTGGCGTTTACCATGCCAAGGTAAAGCATTCTCTATCCCACCAACACAAATCGTGTCACACAAATATTTACATATATGCATGTGATTGGCTGCCGGTATCCACCCCATGACCGAGGATTGACCAAAGTAGCCAATGAGGACGTCAAACTTTGAATGTGTTAAGCGCCTTCTCTCACAGGAGCGATCAAGGATTGGCCAAAACAGTGAATGAGGACGTCAACTTCAAACGTAGTAAGCGGGACCGGGAAAACGCACTAAGCAAACGTTATTTATTACATTTGGTGATTTGGTACCAGGACTTTTATAATTGAACATAATACATGGGAAAACGTGTTAATGAGGAACGTGCTAACGAGATTCCACTGTATGTAGAATATTGTGACTTTTTCTAGTTCTGCAACTGTGATTAAAGATACTGGATTAAACTGTTGTTAACTTCAGGCTTTAGAAATGATTCATTTAATGACTAATACCAGTATACCACCCTTGTTTTAACCTTTTATGAATCAAGTTAAGAAAATGATTAGTACTATAGGTTAGAAGACCACAGAAAACAAATGCAACCCAAGCAACAATTCTGCATCACTAACAAAGAAGGTCAATTATTGATAAATAATGGCCAACAATATTCATTGTCGATTAAAGGTAGGTACATTTCACAGACTTTCCTAAACGCATTTAACGCAATTGCCTTTCTCCTGCATTTATGTTTTCCACAGTGGCAGAGGATTCTCAGTCATGACACTCATTTTCTCAACACATTGCAAAAGTACACCAGCAGCTTATCCGCAAACTAGAGATGAACTGCAGCGCCTGTGCATAGCTTCTTAAACCCTCTGTTATAACTGTTCATTTAGTTATAAGTGAATCTGAACAAACACATTTAGTTTCATAAATTTCTCTGCACAAGAATAACGACAAAATGTTACTATGTGAACCGAACTGTTTTATGTAGAGGAAGAGACAACATGCTAAGTGGGAAAAGTTGTAGTTCAGCCACCAGCCAATGAGGTGCTCTCTTGTCACGTGGTTTTGTTTATAACTCCTTTAAACTTAAAGTGAAACCACTTTAGTTTAATTCTCTCTCACTTCCTCGGCAACATAGTCTCTTCACACCAGATGATTCACTTCACTTGGGAGTTGAACACAAAACCTCCACAATCTGTCGCTGCACTGTAGCATTTGCTGCACATCACACCAGCTGTCACCGACTCGCACGAAGAATCGCTCTTGATGTCGTACCAGAGACATGCTCACTGACTCGCACTCCACTCCTCTTGTGAGAAAGCTCACTTATATAGGCAGTGCAATCTTTCCACAAGGTTTTCAATCGTTCTAGAACTATTTTGACACAGGGAGGGAGGAGAAGAAGCTTCCAGAAGGTTCTGGTTATCTGCCAATACTGCGTCTGGTGTTTACGCTGGCAAGCAGCAGTTATCGTTGTTTACTCTGACCACTTGGTCCACAGCTGCTGTCTGCCTGGGACCTGGCAAAGCCTCACATTAACTGTCAGTGCTCACATTATAACACACATACTTTAACTTTATCATTCTCGTTCTGCTTTCTGTTCTTGGTTATTGTGAATCAGTCTTAGGAACTTCATATACCATCCCTGGACATTTCACAAATTACAAAACGTCTTAAAAGAGGTTAACATAGTCCTGGCACTACAAAATAAACACAATTGAAACTGGAATACAGACAGAATCACATCAAAAAACAAACCAGGCATATATAAAATAGACTATTAAGATTGCAACAAAACCAAGAGAAAAATAAGCACAAGACTAAGAAGACACTTCAGATACACCAGATACAAACAGTTAAATAAATCAGCTGTAGCCAATCACTTCTGGGAAGAAAATTGCAATATAGAATAAAAAGTCAAGCTACTAAAATCAGAACATAACCACCAAGAACTGGGCTTAAGTTAAAGTAGATATATCATAAGTTTTCAGCACTGAATTATGAACTTTGAAATTCCCACAGACGATAGTTTAATCTCTAAATTCAGCAACCCCACACCAGATGACTCTACAGTTACCCAAGGAAGAAGATCAGAGAATCACTGGTTAAGGCTGGTTCACAACCAACAATAACGGTAACCAGAACGAGAAAATTGAAATACATGTATTCAGATGGAAGCGTTCACAATCGATGGGAAGTCTTCCTGGGCCCCGGGAACATGAAAGAAGAGTTGCTCAACTTTTAACTTTCTCGTTCCTGGGCACGGCATATTAAATCCATATTCTGCATATTAGGCTCTTCGCTATAGAGATTATTCTAGGTGGCTGTGACATGAAACAGCTGCTAGTGCTCTCACAAGCTAGAAACTTGAAACTGGAAGAAATTAGTAGTGATTGTGCTTCCTAACTTCTTCTCAACACGCGCAAATCCAATGAGCATTGGCTCCTCTGATGAAAGGATCATTTGTAGTTTGTTTATATGCAACCCAAAACTGGCTATTACCTCAAAAACAATGGCAAAAGCTACAAAGAACAGCAGAAACTGGTGGAAATTACAAAAGAACAATAAACAACTTTAATGTATGCCATTAAATAAACGAATGAGATCCTGGTACAACTAAAGGGATCGGAAATGTAATGGATATACATTTAGATAATGCTTACTCTATCAAATTTTGATGTTGGCTAACCTGCGTTATGTTGGCTAAATTGGAAGTAGGTGAGAAAATATCATTGGACAGTTAAAAACAAATGAAATCCCAATGTGCAAAATCGACCTTCATTTTGTGATCAATATGATCTTTGATATGCATTCCCGCTCTTGTTACCGGACTGTTGTGAACCTAAATCTTGTATGCTGCATTGCTTCCCGTTCTGGTTACTGTTCTCAGGTTGTGAACCAACCTTTAGTCAACCAGCAGCCAAGAATGAAGACAACAGGTCCTTGAAACACGTCCTGCAGTAAATTGGTAAGTGGAGCAATATCAGTGCTTAATGTTGATTCAATTTTCATTCTTAATTCTTTGTTTTACTGTGTGCAAGTTTCAACAATTTTAAATTTAAATCTAGATGCTGTTTTCTCCTTTGCAACACTTTTTTTCCTGAAATGGGAACTTAATCCATAGTAAAAATGAGTTATGTCACAAGGCAAAGAATTAATATACATTAATTAATTATACAAAATAGCTAGGAGAAATATTAATTATCTAGCAAAAGAAAACATTGTAAACATTCCAAGTAATGAAAGTTGAAGTTAAGAGTTTATATATAGTTATATCAAGTCAAAATTAACATATAACACTCAAAGTAAAAATTTGTATATTGCTGTACATTATAATTCAAAATAGTAGGGAAGTGTAAGTTGTGGTTCAGAAGGAAAAAGATGACATTTAAAAGGGAAATTGGAATGGAAGCTACAGTGAAAAGGTGAAACAGAAAAACAAAAGCAAATTCTTAGGGAAGAAAAGAAGCTGTAGAATAGGTCAAAACTATGTAACCTAGCAATAAGACAAATGAGAAACAACATAAGTGTTTATATAGCACCAGAAGCAAGAATATGATGTCGCAGAGTTGCAAGTTGACCACCAATGTGCCAGGACCAGTAGTGAAAGAGATGCGCTGGAAAGGCTGAGCCATCATGAGTCGACAGTTACGATTTATTTCCTTTGCTATGAAGGAATTGTACCACAGCAGATCAAGTGAATTATCTTCCATACGAGAAGCAGAGAATAGATAGCAATTATCCTGCTAACGAGGATTAGATGTGATGAAAAATATTGATATTTGTTATCTCCTAACAGAAAGTAAAATAAAGTAGCTTGAAACAATGGAAGGTAGACCACATAAGTCTTGCAAACTTACTAGAAGTAATAATTTTGAAATAATATCAGCAAGATATCTTAGATCTGGTCAGATAATAAATTGTCTGTGAACCACAACAAATGTTAAGCCAGCAAAAGCATTTAAATGTTATTACAAATATATTTAAATATCTCATACTCTGAAATCTACAGACACTAAAAAAAATTAAAAAAAAAAATTGACTTTAGTTTACAAAAACATGTTATCATTTCAACAAGTAATACCTCTTCACCACGTTGCATGAGAACTTCTAGAGTTACATATACTGAGGCAACTGTAGATACTCTCTTCATTTTTATTCTTTGGCCAGTTTATTTCTTTTCTTAAAAAGCTATAGGAATATAAACCTGTGTCTTAGCTGAGACTGCCACTGGAATGCTGCAGCGTTGTCTATCTTGGCCTGTATCATCTTCCACACCACATCTCGTGAGTGTACATCTATTGTACATATTGTCATTATCTTCTGCCTGTTCTCATTGCTCAAGTCGCCCAGCAGAAGAGAGATGAGGGTGTTCAGCTGCACAATCTGTAACACAAATATTGCGTTTATTAATTCAAATTTATTCACCGTTTGATTTCAATACAGAAATATTGGCTTCATTTCAACAATACAATTATTAGTACAAAAAGAACAGGTCTAATTAGATGTAATACACAAACACAGAAATCCTAATTTATTACATGAGTACGTACCTAAATTAAATTTTGGAATTGTGAACATAGTATATTCTATAAGAAAGCTTATAAACTAATTCATTTCTAGATATTCTTCCACCGAATAAAAACAACCCTGTATTAGGAATATTTTCAAATCTTTTTTAAAGACTGTTAGGGTTTTAACTTTTTTTTAAATATGTGGGGAGTTTATTAAACAATTGAATGCCATTATAATATAAACTTTTTTCATATGGGGTTCTTTTATGACGTGTAATATACAGCTTAGATTTATTTCTTGTATTATAGTCATGAATATCAGCATTTGTGTTAAAACAATTTTGCTGCTTATACATTGTTACCAGAGTTTCAAAAGTGTATAGCGAAGGAACAGTCACAATATTTAACAGTAAGAAGTAAGCTTTGCACCTTCTGTTGCTGCAAAGGTGTAACATTATTCTGATTGCCCTTTTTTGTATTATAAAGATTCTGTTTTTATAACTGGACTTTCCCCAGAATATTATACCATATGATAAATGACTATGGAAATATGTAAAGTAGGCCATTTTAAGTACATCAAGATTAGCTGAAGTTTACATATAAAGTTGATATACATAGCATGAATTGGAACAACATTATTGTAATATAATGCCAGTCATCTTTCTCCCATCAAAGTTGGAGGCAGCTTCTATTCATTACAAAAAGTTTAGAATTCATAGCTTCTTCCACTCTTTTGTTCCTGAAGGTATAGGAAGCTGCAGAAACGGTTTGAGGTGTTCTTGGCTTTAAGACAGACTAATGTATTGAAATTGAACAGTCATTTTGGTTGAGACACTAACCTTATGCACTTAATAATAAACAAAGGCTTTCACAGCCAGAGTCATAATAAATAAAAGAAAATCATTCCAGGCTGAAAGGCCATAGTCCACTGGGCTTTCTCTCTTCACTCTAAGCATTTCGCTTATAGCTGAGGCAAGCATCATTGATGAGTAACACTTTGTGGTCTCTCCATAGCTACTGAATCACAAGGTTCAAGGTTCAAGGTATTTTATTAATGACAGAGCGCCTGGAGCCAGTACATTGGACCTGGCTTTCAGGAAAAATTTACATTTGATTTATATGTTTCTGGTTTACATGGCTTTGTCTTCTTGGGTTAGCCAGAACCCATACTGCTGCCCTCTGTGGGCGGCAGAGAACAGTTCTGGTTTGTGCCAGTAGTGTTTTGCACACTTTATGTTGGCTATTTACACTATTTACAGAAACTATATACACTTATTTACACTCACGCACACTCTCAGTCATACACACACATACACACACACACACACACACACACACACATACCACTGCATTTGCACGCACTATTTACACTGCTTACATGTTTTTACCACTGGTTGTGCTGCGGTCAGTGCCTATTGGATGGTTCGCAGGCGGCGGCCCCTCGTGTAGGTTTTGCATGGCCGTGAGCCAGTGGAAGCGGGTGCGCATGCATCGGGAAGCGGTTCACCGTGTTTAGAACATTTTAATTCTCTTATGTTTGCGGTGCTTGGGTTCCCCGCTGCCGATGTTGGATATTAATGTGTTGGCATGTAATCTAATGTGCGCCCACGTGGTGGTGGCTCGTTTTTGCAATGATTCTGGTAGGTAGGGTGTAGAGAGCTCATTGTGGATTTGTTGGTTGGATGTCAGGAGTGGTGGTCGGAGTATTTTTCTAAGTGTAAGGTTCTGGACTGTTTGTAGCTTTTTTAGCAGTGTTTGGGATGCATTGGCCCAGGCCACACATGCGTAAAGCATGACAGAGAGGATGAAAGATTTGTACAGGATGAGTTTGGAGCGGGTCTTTAACTGCTTACTTCTGAGGACGGGGGCGCACATCTTTAAACGTTGCCACGCTCTGTTGGCTGTATCGGTGAGGTGGGCGTTCCAGGAGAGTCGGCTGTCTAACGTGACTCCTAAGTACTTCACTTGCTGACGACAATGCAAGATTTGACCACCGACCGTGAGGTCCATGGCCGGAAGGTTCAGCTTCTTTGAGAAATAAATAAGCTGGCACTTGTGTGCGTTAATTTGGATTGAATCACCAGCAGCAGGAGTTGGCTTATATAGGCTGGTGAGTCCTGCCCTCCTGTGGTCTGATTGGTTCATGTGGAGGTTTGCAATATTTGGGATGGAAGCTTATTTCTCTATGATTGGCCCGCATGTTGGTGGGCAGGGCATTAAGGATATGTGAACCTCAATACCTCCACTACAACACCTAGATCACATTCTCCATAATGGGTATACAGACAAAGAAATAAAACGAACCCACCACACAAAGGGATGAACCCCTTCTAAGAAGAGAGGCACAGCATACCTTCCTGTTTTGAAACACACCACAGACCGTATTTCCAAACACCATTGTCTTCATTCTGTTAAAGATTGCTGGGACACACTCAAGTCGCCAGATACTGTGCTCATGCGAGTCAGTTTATGTTGGCAATGCAGTATTAACACTAGGCAGACATTGCTGTCTTGGTCAAGTGGAGAAATCTGCGGTTGCTCATTGGAAACAGCCAGAGAACATACCCTTACTACAATATCCCCCTACTGTACACATCTACATCAAGAAGCTATCAAAATCTATAAGCATAAAAACAACTTCAACAAGAAGCACTCAAACTTCACAAAACATGGTAGTTTTACACAGCCAAACCACGCAGATCAATCACAGAGAAGTACACTTCCACCCCAGGCAAACCTCCAATCAGACCACAGGAGGGCGGGACCTACCAGCTTCTGCTATTTGTGATTCAGTAGCTTCAGAGAGACCACAAATAGTTACTCATCAATGGTGCTGATGATGCTTAGGGAGTAAACACAAGCCCAGTGGACCATGGCCTTTCAGCACAGAATTAATTTGTTTTACTTATGCACTTGCTTGTACACGTTCTGGGAGTGTGCGTGTGTATGGAGACATCTGGTAACAGTTTGATGAATTCCCAGAGATTGTTGGGAGGTGGCGATTCAAAGTTTACAAGGTAGTTCTTGTGTTTTAAGATGTAGATGATTTTAAATCATGTATGTGTATTCTTTTCAACAGAAAATAAATCATGTAAACCTAATATTTAGTGCATAATAAATTTTAATATCCGCCCTTTTCATAAATGTAAGGATCACTTATGTTAAGAAAATTATATGCAGATGCATCTTTTCAGAAACCCACAAATTTCATATGCCCATATCTGCCATACTATCATAAACAATATTTTCATGCTCTATGTGGTATATGTAAGCAACTGGAAAGTAATAGTCTAAAATAATTTCACATTCAAAGATAAGGCAGTTTAAAGCCATACGTATTTGCATGCACTGACCCTACTACTATTTCTTGCAGTTGAATTAAGTCAACAAAAACCTTGCTACAAGTTCCACAAATGGAAATCAGTGATATCCATATAGGTCTTACCTGTTTTCTGTTATAATCTTTCAATGCATTTTCATATCCCTCATCAATACGAGCAAAAGCGATGTTGACCTCCGTAGTCCACCATATCTGTGTTCCACAAAGTGACACTTGGGCTGGATACTCAAAAATCCACTTCTCACGGGGACTGTCTTCATATGTGATGATGGCTTCTCCAAAATAATGTCGTATTGTACGTCTCATTGTGTCAGTCAAACAATTCAGCCAAACCTCCACCTTACCACAAAAATTAATTGCATATGTTACATGAGTATGTTTCTAGCTGTTGTGATTTAAATTAGTTGAGGGTGAATGGTATAAGAGAGGTTATGTATTTTCACCTCCACATGCAAAACACAATATAAACTGATACGGTAATTTGTATCACAAATTACTCAGATGTAATTAATGATAGTAATATGAATATGTATTTTTATGTGACATTGATTTCAGAGGTTTATTAATTGTAATTAATATTGGTAAATAATAATATACGGCTTTACTGAAACTGTCAACAATAACGCAATAATGCAGAGAGGGGGTGAGTTGTTTATCATTACCGGGAACCAGGAAGTTACGTAATGTTTCGCGCCTTTTCGGTAAAAGCTTCTAGAATGTTCCCTAAAAAGAAATATGTATTAGTGGTTTTCATTGGATATTAAAATAGACGCTAATGTTGGCGCGTTTTATTAGCCAATAGCAGTTCATTTATAATCTTTAGGCGTATCTTGAGGCAGGCCTATAAATAAGCCAGGTTCAAGGTAGCGTCCCCTCAGTTTAACAGAATTCTCAGTACTATACACGTCGATCTCTCAGTTCATTCATTTCGTCAAGTTACGCGCAGCAGAATTACGATAATTGTTATAAAGTATCATACATTTAAAAAATTACATAAAGTTGAAGTACTCGAGTTAAAAGTGATAAGTAAGAAGTTATTACCAACAGTTTCAGTTTGGCAAGTATCCAGATAAATATGTAAAAAGTGTTAGTGAATGTGTTCGGCAATAAAAGTTATAAAACCAATTTCTTCGTCAGTATAATTTCTGGATAAAAGATTCCTTTCCGATTCACACCCTGCAAGAGATACAAGTTCTACCAAGATAAGATGATAGCTAGCCGGAGGACAATATACATAACCTTAAATTCTTTCAGAAACTAATTAATACAAATTGCTAACGTCAGAGGGAGCTACGAACCAAACAAGGAGTGACGTTACAGGATGGCAACGCGTGAAGTAAAAACACATATTTGCTCTCGCAAATTGGCTTCCAAACGTGGTGCTATAATAATGTTAAACACATGGTAACATTAAAACCGCATCAAAACAAACTAATATATCGATCCACAGATCATCAGTTGAAAAAGAAACTTAAGCTTTTAAAACCTGTCCTAAACCGATTCAACTCTCCATTTGTGAAAAAAACATTTATACATAAAAATAAACATAATTTACTGAATTTTGATGTCCTATGTAAAAATCTTCTCATAACACTATATTCCAGCCAGGAAATACCATCTACAAACCACAGTGATTCTAGGTTGATGGTGGAGACAAAAGTGTCTAACATGTTCCAATAAGTTTTGGTGCAGAAGTGAATATAGGGTGATTAAAAATCATTTTGAGTACGTAATATATCAAAAAACTTAACTGTAGTTTTTTGAAAAGGAAAAAAAATCAGAATAAACTTTATCTAAAAACTCAACATAAATCAGTAAACAATACCAAGAGATAGTTTCTAAAGGCAAAGCTGCTGATATGATCAGGGTAGTCAAAGACAACTGTATAAATGAAACATTTAAAAAGAAAGTAGAAAACAATCTCAGAACATAATAATGTTTGCTCACTATGATTAGCTAACTTGTTTACACTCAGAAGCTAATAACACCAAATTATCAATACACTGCATTAAATGAATAATTAAAAACTTTACTTATTGCTTTTACTCTTTCTGTTGCTTATCTATGGTAGGTAGAGGCATTAATACTATTCAATATTGTGACCGCATGAGCAAGTTACCTATGGACCAGCTGTGCATGCACCTCCTGGCTCATCTATCTGCCGCAGGTGAGGGATTGGCCAGTCCTCATCCATGACAGTGCAGAACAATAGCCAGTGTGGAATAACAGGCCCAATAGGTATCACTACCTCCTGGAGCATTCATTTTTGCATGTTCTAGTAGCCTCTCTTTCTCGAACATTCTGCTTTGTACGAAAGGCGTATATAGGGGTTGCTCTGCCAGGACAGGCAGTTGAGTTCTGTTACAAAAAGTGATGAAGTAAAAAGTGGACAGTGAAAAAAAAAGTTTTGTTAGCTGGCGAAGCTGTCAATTGCCAGGATCATATCTCTCCACCAATGTGCTGGAATTTCATTTCACAGGAGTTCTTTTACACGCTAGTAAATCTACTGACATGGAGTATCACTTTTAAGCACACTTAAACACGACTGGTCTGGGCTGGGTTTGAATCCGTGACCTTGAGATCAGAAGGCCAGCGCCTAATCAACTGAGCAACCCAGACCTATGTGAACAGTGCACTTCAGTAGTGATTCGTGATTCAGCAGTTCAGTCGTGTTGTGTTTCTAGCGTGTGGCAAAGTGGTGACTCAAATGTAACTTTTGTGCTACATTCAGTGCCTAGTGTTAAATAAAGTTTGTTTCACAATAACTGTTGTTCTCATTACAGTATCAAGATTTCAGTACATATATATGTTTTGAGGTCCCCAAAAGAAAGCAATAACAAGTTGGTATCTATTTAAATCTAGTATCTTCCAAGGATGTAACAAGAATTTTTTTATGAAATTTTCCTACCCCAAACTACCCTTTACAAAAAAAAATTTCTGATGTGATACATTCATATCACTTTCTCCACCCTCTGTTATTTATTAGCAGGTTATACAAACTATTGTTACTAAAGCTTATTTTCCTATCTACTACATTTTAATCTAACTAAAGCTTTGCAGAAATAGCTACATTACAGATTTCGTTAGGATACAAAGAGAACAGCGATAGTCAAATGTTTAATAACTGGACGCTATATGCTAGCCTTAAAATTCCATACTGTTTCCTTGACATCGCGAGAAACAATTGAATGTTGACAGGATTTTACATTTTTGTCTATCTCTTAATGTTTACTAGTTACATAAGATATACAAAATTCCCTCCGAATGAAAAGGATTTCATAGGCTATTCCCATAAAATTGAAGATAAACATTTTATTTGCCATGTAAATATCTTTAATACACTGGTGTGCAAAACCTAAGAACGAAGTAATCTTTGCATGCTGTGTCACTGCCAAGTAACATAACTTGATGAAACTTGAATCATACATAGAGGGAACTGCTACGATATGCTACAGTAGGCAACTAAATGAAATATGCAATGAGACGAACAGAAATGCTACTTTTATTCATAGACCACAAGCTACACTAAAGTCAATACGACATATGATGGTTCTCTAGATTTACACAAACAGATACATGGCGCTTAAAAGGGTGTATGATCACCACGGACAGCAATGCATGCTCTGCATCCTGTTCCCATGCTGGCCACAAGGTTGGTAAGCAGTTCTTGTGGTAGGGCGTTATTGGATGGCCGTTGGTGCTTGCGGATGTGCTGCAATGCATCTCCCCAAAGCATCCCACACGTGTTCAATGGGATTTAAATCAGGGGAATGGGCAGGCCAGTCCATTTGCCGAATATCCTCTCATTCCAAGAGATCCTCCACCTGCGCTGTTTGATGCGGTCGCGCACTGTCATCCATAAAAATGAAGTCAGGTCAGACTGTACCCCTGAAAAGATACACATGGCGAAGGAGTACCGTATCACAATAACGTTGACCAGTGAATGTATTGTGTTCAAAGATTTGGAGGCTGGTGCGCCCATGCAACATTATGCCTCCCCAAACCATAACACCCGGACCACCAAAACAATCATGTTCAAGGATGTTCCTGGGTTCATTACATGTTCCCACCTCTCGCCAGATGAGGGTACGTTGAGAATCACTACTTAGACTGAATCTGCTCTCATCCGAGAAGAGCACGCGACCCCATTCCTTGTTGGTTCAATTTTGATGCTCTTGGGACCATTGCAAACAGTGCCACCGTCTGTGGATGTCAATGGAACACAACGTACTGGCCATCAGGCAAAGAGACCACCTTTGTGTAGTTGCCATGCCACTGTGTATCGTGAGATTGCGTGCCTAGCTGTCCTGTTAAATGTGGTTGCAATTGCACCCGCTGTTTGGAGTGGATCCCTTCTTGCACAATGTAACGGTCATCTGTTGCTGTAGTTGAGCGTGGTCGACCACCACCTCTCCTTGGGACAGCAGTGCCTATGGTTTAGAAGGTTCCACATGCACGTGAAACAATGCTGTGAGCAATTCCAAACTCCTGAGCAACACTTGTCACACTTTGCCCTTCTTCCAGTTTCTTGATGATTCTTCCCCGTGTGAAGTCATACAAACGGTGTCTACTGGCCCATTGCAATGAAGAACACCACTACAGTGCATCGTAACAGATCGCTAATTGCCACACACCGTCTTGTCCTGTTTCGTCAACTGCCCCGTGTTGCAGGACCAGACTCATTGGCACTATAGGCTCGCTACACTCATGCCATGTGACATCCAGACCTCTGGCAACATGCTCCCGCACCTTCATATACCTCCAACAAGTACTTCATTCGTTATGTAACTTTACCCATCTCGTCCTTAGGTTTTGCACACCAGTGTATATGGTATTTTAATCAAAATCATTAACCATTTTTTTGAAAATTAAACATTTCAAAACATTGACTAATTTATGCAATTACTACATAACCCAGAGTACATAGAAATCAGCAAAAATCCATTAAAAGAATGCACCAAGTCACTCCAGAACACATTGATAGAAACCAAAACATTAACGAAAGCCGAAAAATCCAGAATTAAACCAGATTTTCCCACCATACCTAGGTTATATGCATTACCAAAAATACACAAACTCGGCAACAAAATGAGGCCCATAGTGAATAACATAAACTCTCCCACATATAAACTAGCAAAATGGCTTTCAAATACCTTCAACTCCATGCCTATGTTCAAAAGTCTTAGTATAAAAAATTGATTAGAATTAACCAGTCACCTTTCAAATATAAATATATCACCCACAGACATGATGGTATCATTTGATGTCACTGCACTCTTCCCAAGCATACCAAAAGAAGAATTATTACCACTCCTAGAAAATTGGATATTAAACAATGGCACACCTAGAGCACAAACAGAAGATTACCTAAAACTAACAAAATTATGTCTGGACCAAAATTTCCTTTTCATTCCATCACAAAATCTTTAAACAAACCTCAGGCCTAACTATGGGAAACCCCCTTTCACCATTTTTAGCAGAACTATATATGAGCCATTTTGAATGCCATATTACTAAATCTTTCCACATCTATTCAAAACCTGGTATAGGTATGTAGATGATATTTTTGCTATTGTTCCAAAAAACTTTCAGAAGATGCTTTGAAATTATTAAATTTACAAAAAAGATCTATTAAATTCACAATAGAAAAAGAAGAAAATGGCCAATTACCTTACCTAGACATCAGGATCATCAGAAATAATGCACACAACAAACTAACGTTCGGCATTTACAGAAAACCAACGCACACAGAAAATTATGTTAAAAACAATAGTTACAATCCTACAAGCCACAAACATGCAATTTTAAATAGTATTACAAACAGGTTAGTACATATACCAATGGAGAAAGAGGAATACCAGAAAGAATACCAACACATTATCAACATAGCCACTATGAATGGATACCAGAAAAAAACAATAGAGTAGAAGATAAAAAGGTTTGAAAGACAGAAATACATCCAACGAAAGACTACATTACTCAGACAACAAAATCCACAAGCATATAGAAAATTCACTTATCACCCTTGGACACATCATAAATTTCAAAGGATTTTCAAGATATAAACATCACCCTGTCTCTACAGAATAACCAGAATATACAGAAACTACTATGCAACAGAACAAAAGATCCTATCCCCAATGATAAATCAGCTGGTATATATCAAATTGATTGTAATGAATGTAACCTGGTATATATAGGAAGAACAAAAAGAAATAAAGAGCATATGAGATGCATTTACCAAAAGCAGCAAGATAAATCAGCAGTAGCACATCATTTCTGGTCTTCAAACCATGATATCACTCCAAACATAAAACTCTTAAAACTGATGAACAGCAGCAATGAATTGAACATCTGGGAAAAAATACATATTGTCAAACACAGGAATCACCTAATGAATTTCGAACTGCCGCCACCCAATAGCCTTTGGAGGTTCATCAGCCCAGCACCAGAGAACACCACTAGCCACACACATCCCCCAGACGATGACTGGCAAAATCAGTTGAGGAAATGCTGACGATGGGAACAAGCTGTCTCCCGAAACGCATTCAAGTAAGAATATTTCAGTGATGTAGTGTAACAACCTTCAACTTTCTTTATTTTAAATTTCAAAACATGTTCCATGTAAAGGGTAATTTGGGGTGGGGGATATTCTTGAAAATCTTTGTGTAGCATCTTTGGAAGGTACTGAACCTAAATACCAAGTTTGGTATTTATCCAACTTTTGTTTTTGGGTTATGCTGTTCTCTCTCTCCCCCACACATGCACGTGCACGCACACACACACACACAGAGCTTTCTCTAAAAATACTTTTTTTTAGGGGGGACTTATAGAGCCTCAAAGCTTGATTTCCATAGAAATCTTGGTATCAAACTTTTGCAGTGCAATACCTTCTCTACCTACTATGTATGTGGTAGAGAAAGTAAAACAAAAGACTTTCATTTTTCCTCCTCAAAATTTGCTATAATGATGTTGATTAAAATAGCTTCGATTAGCAATGACATAAAATGTATATCTTGAATTCTCTGAGACTAGTCTGTGAGGTCCTCTTTATTTTGAATGACTTTTGTATAATTTTGTATAACAGGTAAACAGTTTTGTGTAAACAAACACTTACTATAGCAAAAATATGCAGAACCTTAAAATACACAATTTGTCTTGGCCAATTTCTGGATGAGTACATTTTTCCAAATATAAGTGTGTCATCAGATGGATATGCTTGAAAGTTTGTGATTCACCTTCTTTCTTTGTGTCACAACAGCCTGTCTCATTAACATTTGAATGCTGTTTCTGTATGTTGTAAGTAAGCCCTTCTTTCTTGTTTTTGAAATAATTCCTAAGCCAAAATATACTGTGATAGAAGAATCACTTTTTACATGAATATGGTAATATCTAACGGATATATGCGAATTTGTCATTGGTACAGAAAGCCATGTGAATGATCACATCACAGCATTTTGGAATCAGGAGACTTCAAAACATATATTTCCAATAATATCTCAAATTAAAATTTTTGGGTGGAATGCAATACTTACTATCTGTAGTAGAGAAAGTAATTAAAAGTGTATACTAACTTTTCCAGTACAGTCACAAGGAGCACTGAAGCTAACGTACTCTCCATCTTTTGCCCACATTCCTTCAGCAACTTTTGTATTGCTTCCATCAGATACATCAAACTTTAGTCTGGCAATTGAGTCATAAAGTTTGGTAAGATGTCTGAAATGGAAAAGGTACAAATAATATCCTGCATACTTTGTTAAGTACACTGCTAAAATGTTTGGTAGAGATTTATATTTATAGAAATACAATTATTTTGATTAAACTGTGTAACAGTGATAAAATGTTTATCTTATGTATAATGCCTTATAATATGAAACAAACATTCTCTGCATTACAGAAGTGCTATATAAATACACCAGCTGGCTTAGCCATTGAGCACGGGTGGATTTTTCTAAACCTTGAACTACATGTTCATTAATTTCATTTGCTTCTCACTGTATTCTTTATGAACTTACTGTACAATAATTTGGAAGATCATTCATTAAGCCCTTGATATCTCCGTTAACGTATGAAAAATTCCCTGATATTCACTTTTACATTTGTAATCATAGATATTTATGCTTTAACCTGGCATTGCATTAGGAAATTTTTAAACCTTTAATTAATTTAATCTTGTCTATATTCTTTATGAAATATTTGTTCAAGGCATGTTTTTAAAGTAAGTGTCGTTTTAATATTTTGACGATGCAGTCACAATTTTGAGCAGCCATGATCAGTTTCTCCATTCATTACGAAGCAGACACAGCTGTAAAAAAAGCTGAGTTTTATTTATGGACACTCTTTAACTGCTACGGTTTTTAGCATTCCATTGTATATTGGGCGTGAAAGACCAGAAATTTTGCTCTGAGGTTTCTTTTTCAGGCTTCACGTTCTTTTACGAGTATATTTCTACGACATGGGACCACTGGCATTACTTCCCTTCCTAAGGAAACCAAGTTAAGGATTTTTATGCCCTCTGCCAGGTTTGAACCTGCGACCTCAGGAACCAGAGGCCATGGAGGACGACAGACACACTGTGAATGATTTTCTGTTGTTACAGCGTTTTGAGATGTTCAAAAGAATCCAATGACCTGCTGTCTGTGAAGTCACATCAGCCATCCATTTTTTGAATGTGAGAAATTTTATGCCAGCAAACATTCATCACTAGAGCCCGGATTTTTATGTAGTAATATCAAGGTGTGAAATATGTACATACTTATGTAACAAAAACCATGAAAATATGTAAAATTATGTAATATTCTAAATGCAGACTGCAAATTACCCAGAATTTTGTAATTTGATGGGTCTGTAAGTACGTAAATTAATTACAATGAGTTAAAATTTAAAGACTAAATATAGAATTAATTATAGGGAAAATGTTTTGTTTTATGCAGAATTTGCCTAAAATTTATTTTCAAGTAGGTAATTACGAAATAAGAAATATGTGTTTTGGATTATATTTATTAAAATTACTCATTTTACATAATTATTTTACTTAACTTTTAGACGGTAAAGCAACATTGAAATACTGAACCAATTTATTGAGTGAAACAATAAATTCAAAATAATTAAATTTTATAATGAGGATGCATTTTCAGTTTTCTATCTGTTGACATACAATGAACAACCAGGCATTTTCATTTTGAGTCTTTTGCTTCTTTCAACGTACAGAGAATAACCATATAGTTTTCCATATTTTCAAGGGTCATTGTTTGTCTCCTATGTTCTTATAAGCAGAGAAGCTTCTCTCCACGTCACACAAAGTAACAGGAGCATATTTTAGCATAGGAATCTGATTTGCAGAGAAATGTTTTGGTAAATCAACACTGTCACCATTTAGCACTTTAGACACAGACACAAGTGTAGAGTACCCTGGATTCCTGTTTAGCACAACTTTGAATTTTTCACCTACCTTCCTTCCTAAATCTCCTGCAGCTACACTAAGCTTCTGTAATGCACGTTCCATTAAATGTTAGGAAGGGAACCTGATGTTTCCAACTGCTTGATGGTGCTAGGCAACCAGCCAAAGTTACTTTTGATGTAAGCACAGGAACTTGCCACTTTCGGATCTTTAAAAATGTCCTGAGATTCACGTATGGAAACAGCTACTTCTGAAGAGAACATGTTCACCACTGACTGGACTCCTTCAAAATGTTCACAGCTTCTAACCATGTAGCCCGTCTTGTAAGTACTGGCTCAGGAGGCAAAGGGACATGCTGGAGATGATTTTTATAGCACTGAATACTGTGCGGTGCTTTCACCAAGACCTTTTATCAACTTATTCACACAGGGAAAATTACTTCTTACTTTTTCAGCAATACGTTGCAATGCATGGGCCAAGCAGGTGAAGTGAAGTACATTTGGGTAAAAAACCTTAAGAGCAGTAGCAGCTTTAATCATGTACGCTGAATACATAATTAAAACCTTTTCCTCACACACACCCTCTGGCCACAGAATCTTCATCCCATAATTTACGAATCTTGCAATTGTAGAATGATTTGTATGTTCTAACACCTTGCAACAGATTAGAAATGGTTTTGCTGGACTTTCGGAATCTAGCTTTCCTACTACTAAATTTGCTATGTACCGACCCATGTCATCTGTAGTTTCATCGATGGCAAACCAAATACAGGAGTCTCCAATTTCATTCCATATATGAGCAACTGCTTCTTCATAACACACATGAAGATACTTTTTCCTCAGAGTAGATTCTTCAGGAATAACCTTCTTGCAATATTTTTCTAGAAAAGACCGAAATTGAGGAATTTGAAGTTTATGTCACGGAATATTAACTGCAACCATTGCACTGCACAGGTCTTTAAAAAAATCATTTCTGGACGGTTCCTGTTGCATTTGTGTCAACAGAACTTGCTTTCTAGAAGACTGTAGGTCTTTGTTGCGTATGTGAAGAGCACTCTTGATATGCTGTTCCAATTGAGATTTCATGGAATAGCCAATTCTTTTACCACATGCTTGACAGACTATTATATTTCCATTGGTTGTAAAGGCCCTATCTAATTGCACCCATGAATTCAACTTGCAGGATAGCGAGGACGTAATTGGTGCCATTTTACTAAGACTTGCAAGAAACTAACTGCAGTATTATCGCCTCGCTATATTGATGGTTGTCCAGGGGCTCACTTTGTTTCCTCACAGCTGTGATATTACAAGATGCCAACTACTGCGACAATGATAACAATGGTAACAATCAATTTCGCCAGTCCTTGTAAATGCCCAAAACGCTACGAGAAACATGACACTGGAGGTCAACATTGTCGAGCGACACCTTCTTTGATATAAACGGACAACAATCAGAATGAGGCGAGGCGGTTATTATCACATTCTTAATTTAACTTGCACCTTATTTCGCAGATTGATTTTTGTTGCTTTCAGCAAAACTTTTGAAAACAGTAGTTTATAATGTGACTACAATATTTTTTAAAAAATAATAAAATTGTAACAAAACCCAGAAAATATGTACATTTTATGTAACATCGTTAAAATATGTAGAAATGTGCAAAATATGTAAAAAAATGTGCAAGGGAGTCCCAAATGGCATAATTTGCCAACACTTTTACTTCTCATTGAAATATTATGCAGAATTAAAATATGTAATTACATAAGAATCCGGGCTCTATTCATCACCAATTGTGTCAGGTTTACGGGTAAACAATAATGAGTTACAGTGCCTGGCCTGGCTTTATGTATTTTAAAGATGATTGATAAAGTACTTAGATCGTTCTGTAAATGTATGTTAGGTTTATCTATTTCATCACCTAATGGAGCAGCAATGTTGGAGTTGGGAAGACTAGGTAGCAAGGCATGATAGTAGAAAGGATACTTAAATATTGCCATAGATTGAAATCATTGGACGAGCATAATATCTTGAGGCAATGTTTAATAATACAAGAAAAATCCAGTGATGGGGTGAACTGGGCTCAAGGAATAAGGAGAATTTTACAGGAAATAGGAATGGGTAACTTATGGGAGGAGAGAGAGGGGTTAGTTAAAGGTTTCTGGAAAGAAGTGAGGAACAGAGTGGAAGATATAGAGAAACAAGAATTATTTCAAAGTTTGGAAGGAAAGAAAAGTTTGGAACTATATAGACAATTAAAGGTGAACTGGGGAAGGGAGAAGTATGTGGATGTAGGTAATAGGTTAGTGAGAGAAGGGTGGGCCTGGTCTAGATTAAGTGCATATAGGCTATGGGGAGATAGGAAGGGAGCGAATTTGAATAGGTGTCCTCTTTGTGGAGAGGCAGATAATGATTTGCATTATATAATTGAATGTGAAGAAACTAAGTTGTGGAGAAATCAGTTTTTACCTAAAGAATGGGAGAATATTAACAAAGAAGTATTAAAAATTAGGATAATGAAAATACAAAAGGAGTGGGATATAAAAAGAATAGAATATATGGGGAGAGTAAGAGAAAAATGGTTTACAAAAATAAAGCAATATGAATTTGTTATGACCCATCGTGCATAAATAACCACGGTGTTAAAATGTATGATGGACTAAAGAAAAAAAAATAGCAACTCAAAGTAATGTATTAAAAATTGTAAGAATTTTGCATAGCATTATGGAAATAAATACATACATACATATGCAACTAAAATATTGCGTTTTCAGTTTTCTGACATTTGTGACTTCTAACTGTACCTTGCCACTAAATCTGGTTGATTTCCATTGGAGAGGATATCTAGCAGATCAGCTGATGAGACAAAATAGAAGCGAGGATAAGCAAGACGTTTAGTTTCCAAGTACTCAGCCAAAGCCTTTTCACAAATTGTCAGTTCTCTCTGCAGTGCCTCCAACTTCTCAAACAAACCAGGCTTGTTGGTGGATTTAACAACATTCAGTGTTTTCACAATATCACTCAGCAAAACCTGCAACAGTTGGAATTCTGTTACAATGTTCTGGAAAATATAATTATTTCAAATAATTAAATTTAAAACAGAAACTGTTATTGCTGAAAATTTGTTACATTCATATGACCTTTCTGCTCACTCTTGTTTATTTTCATATATCCTCTACAAATTACTCTTATCAAAGTTTATTTTTCCATCTCTTCATGTTAATTGAAATAAACCTTTGCAGAAATAGTTTCAAATTAACCAATTTCAAAGTAAAATTGTTAACAGATCCTTCAATTTCAGATCTCTCAACAAAGATTGAATTATTGTTTAATAAACACACTCACACAAAAGGATGTGAATTTGGAATGGGAAAATATCAAATCTTATATAAATAAAGCAGCAGGAAAGCAATGTAAATGGCAGAGAAAAAAGGGCTTAAAATTTGCAATGAAGAAACTGAAGAAATAATTAAAGAAAAACAAAGAACATATCAATGCTTTCTGCAATCCCCTAATGACAGACATGAGGAAACTATAGACAGATGAGAAGTAAACCAAAATCACCAATATGAGAGCTCTATTGAGACAGGTGGGATAAATTTGTAGCAGAGATAGAACAGAATATATACAGTAGATAAGACTTCTCTATCAAAACGATAGAGCTGAGAAAGATGTAGCACAAATAAATGTAAAAAGTCAAGAACAAGTAAAGAACATTATAAGAATCTGTGATATAATCCAAAGGCAAGTAGTCATGGAAATATGAGCCAGCATGTTAACATAGATTTAATTACCTTATAAGAAATAGAGGTGCTAATTAAAAGGCAAAAACATATGAAATGCCCAGGCAGGATTAATATAGAGTTGATTAAACATGCCAAATTATTGCTTAAGTTTAGAATTTTACTTCTGATTAATACCTGTTGCTTAAACAATAAGATTCCAGAAGATTCGCAAAAGTGTTGTCATTGTTTAACAAAGGGGATCTCAATAAAACTTGAAATTATAGAGATATTAGTTTCTTAAACACTGCCTACAAAATGTATTCAGTGATTTAAATTAAAAATTAAAGAATATTATAGAAGCGTTACTTCTAGAAGACAAAGCGGCTTCAGAAGAGGGAGGTCATATGATGATAGTATATTTACTGTGTGCCAAATAATACAGAAAAGAAGAGAATTTAATTTATCAACTTACCCGGCTTTCATACATTTGGAAAAAAGCATTTGACAGGGTGGATAGAGAAAGTGTGTGGGAATTAGGGAAAAACGTGAATATTCAAAGCATCTAATAAACTCCATTAAGAATCTGTATAATGGAACTTATTATATAAGCATTGTCCCCAATTATATAGGGGAAAAGATTTTAATAAATCAAGTTGTAGGACAAGGATGCACTTTATCACCCACTCTTTGTAATATTTATATGGATAACGCTATCCGAAAATGGAGAGAAAGGGCACTAAAGGGATATATATAAACAAGAATAAATACAGTAATATATTACTATATGTTGACAACATTGCGCTAATTGCGAATGCTGAAAATAAATTGCAAAAATCAATCCATCTTTTAAATTTAACTGGAAAGGATTATAATTTTAAGATAGCAGTAAATAAAACTAAGACAATGACATTCCATGGGAAATACCGAATACAAAGCAAAATTGCAATTGAAGACTGGATTTTGACTCAAGTTCAGCACTTCAGTTATTTAAGTAGCTATATTACTTTTAAGAAGGATAAGATATTAAATTAGAGAGACATTAGAGTATTTGTGGCACTATAAGCAGAATATTGAAAAATATACGAAGAGATACGAAGATGAAATTCTATAAGGTGACAGTGGTGCCCATTTTACTATGTGGTAGTGAATCCTAGGTGACAAGAGAAAAGATTTTAGCCATGTTCAGGCAGCGGAAATGAAATGTTTATGAGAGTTAAAGGTTGCACTGAGTTGGACAGGATTCGGAATGAAATTATTAAACAAAATCAGAATATTTCTGCAGTAAATGATAAAATAGAAGAACAAAAATAAAAATGGAAGGAACATCTGGAACAAACGGAAGAAACAAAAGCCTTACAATACAAACCTAAAGGAAAGAGGGATATACGATGGCCAGTTAAAACATGGGACTGAGGCCAGAACAGGTCGGTAGGCCTAATCTGTGAAAGGCCAAAGAAGAAGAAGAAGAAGAGTTTCATTATACATTTCATTATTGGTACAAGAGGGACATAGGAAACAGAAATGATAGTCACATGTTTAAAAACTGATTGCTATATGCTGGTCTTTAAATAACATAGCAAAAAACAACTGAGTAGCAACACTGCTTTAAGAAAATGACAAAGTACTGAAAAATTCACACCAACAATAATGGATATCTCAGAAATGGCTGATGCCACAAAAAGAATTATTTGAAATAAATTGCTAGTTTTAAAAACATCTCTATCTTTTTGTAGTATGTTTTTATCCATCTCTTAACACTTATCAGTTATAAAAAATTATACAACTCCATTCAGAATGACGAGGACTACACATTTTATTTGTGTAAATATCCTATATATATGTTATTTTAATCAAAACTGTTAGAGCTATTTTTGAGAAAATTAAAAATTTTTGGAGTTTTTCCAAGTTGAAAGTAGTTTGCAGTGCGGTGATTTTCTTGAAAACCTTTCTGTCACATCTTTGATGATACTGAATTTAAATATCCAGTTTGGTATTTATTCGGTTTTTGTTTTTAGTTACGTTGTTCATAGACCTACACACACCTTTTTATTAAAGTGCAATTTTTTTATTCAGGAGGCCTCAAAACATGTATTTCTGTTGAAATCTCAATATAGAACTTTTGGGTGCATTGCAACACCCTCTCTACCTACTGGGCCTGTGGTAAAAAAAGTAATTACATTGCATAAAAAATTTGTATGAAAATGGAAGAATACTGGATTCATAACCTCTTGATGTATAAAGTATTAACAAAAAGCTTTTGTTACTTACACGAAATTCCTCATCAATTGTAGCAAATCTCTTGGAGTCTTCAGGCAGCTGACTGCGAATATCTTCTGAACCAATAAAAATAGACTCCAAGTGTGTCCAGGTTCTTTGAACCTCAAACCAAACTTGAATAACTTGATCGGCATTGGAGAGCTTGCGCTGCCAGTCTGATACTTCTTCCAGGAAAAATGCTATGTATTTTGAACCCATTAAGTTTTGTAGCGACACCTGGAATTGAAATGAAGGTAAAACACAGCAAGAAATCAAATGAAATGTCATGTCACCAAAATTGCATTTCATTGCTCTGCCCTCAATAAAATTTAATATAACCTCATGTGTTACATAAGATTTTACAGTTACTTTAGTTTCTCCCTTTCACAAAACATTTACTGTGGTATTTTCAGTGCTTCAAGTCATTTGATTATAGAAACTAGGAAAAAGAAATTCTTAGGCAACTTGGCTGGGGTTTAGATTTGTTAAATGAGAACTAAATACAAGGTTCAGATGCTTGGAAAATTAGTTACATTAACATTATATTCCTACATAGTTAGGATAGGAAAGAGCAGGTAGCAATAAAAAGCATTAGATGCATTTTAGTTATTTCTTTATTAAAATATAAATGTACAAATATGCTACAGTAAAATTCTTTAAATATTTTAGAAAGCTTACAAGGTGAAATAACTAATCATGCAATATTTTTAAGAGCCACAGATTAGTGACTGAAATGTGTTTAAGTTTAAGATGGTTCAATTTTAATATTTCTCTTACACTTTATGATATGTTGAAAAATTATAGGTTATGACTAAAGCGTGGATGTTTAGGCATTTATAACAATAAAAAAAAAGCAAGCAAAACAGGCAATAAAAACATAAAAAAGATACAGCAATTTAAAAAAATCTGATGTGTTACATTCACATGACTTATTCTACTTTCTATTGCTTATTAGTGGGTATACAAATTATTCTTACGACAGTTTATTTTCCTATCTCCTTCATTTTAATGGAAATACTGCATTAGACATTTCATTATAGATTCAAGCAGAATAGCGATAGTCAAATGTTTAAGAGCTGGACACTATATGCTGGCCTTAAAATCCTATGCTCTTTCCATGACATTGTGGGAAACAACTGAAAATCAACAGGACTTCAAAAGAATGGTTAAATATTGAACAATTTGAACCATTAACAATGGATATCTTGGAAATGGCTGATGCCACATGAGTCATTTGGGCACTCCTCCTTCCTTCTCGTCCCTCTCCAGGATGACAGCATCTGCATGATAGTTGAAGATTTTGAACTTGAACAATTTCTGACATCATTCTGAGCAGGTAACAGCCCACCGAGAGAATAGTGATTGGTTGAGGTCTGGGCCAATTACTCAGCAGCAGTTCTGGTGCCCAGTGAAGCAAACACCCGAGAAAGGAGCTCCCAACAGTCGAGAGAGGAGACAGACAGATGGCAACAGAGAGGCCAACTGTAAACGTACAAGCAACACACGTGGGCAAAAGGGGGCAACCACCATATGTAAATTTTTTTGGACTTGTCTAAATTTTCAATTTTCAAAATGCTTGGAGAATAAAAGTTTCAAAATTATTCTTAAATATATACGGTGGAAGACGGCAGGTGATAGTGAGGAGAGAACCTTCTTTACACGTAAATACAAATGATATTGAGCAAAACATGTGAAAAGTATGATATTTAAATTGTTTAATGGAAATAATTAATGTAGGAAGTGTTAAACCAGGAAGGTCTTTTAGGTTTTAAGGTATTTTGGGAGGAGCCAGTTAGGTTTTACAGATTGTGACACACACGCACGCACACCTTTTTCTAAAAATGTGTTTTTTGTGAAATCTCAATATTGAATATCTGAGTGGAATGCAATATCTTCTCTACCTATTATTTACATGGTAGAGACAGTACAAATGGCTGCTGCAAGCCAAGCTGTTGATGTGAAGTAGCTGTATTTAAATTTTTCAAATGCTGTTCGTAGCTGAAGAAGAGGTGTGCATCATAATGACTTTGAAAACCAGCAAAAGGAGGAATTTTTAAAGTGATATAAGTGATTGTATGAAGTGGCTGTTAACTAGGCTGTGTAGGAAATACAATACTACCAACAGAAACATGCCTCTTTCTCCTACATTACAAGTGTTAATTACTCTTGAGATTTTATGCTACTGGCACTGTGAAATAATGGTAGGTGGTGGTTTTGAAATTTCCAAAGTTTCTGTTTGTAGGTTTATCCTGACGATTTTCAAAGCAATTGCTTCAAGAAGTGAACAATATTTTTGTTAGGGTCTGCTTGATCCTGAATCAATGGCAACACAGTTTCATCCACTTTAGTTTCAACGTAGTGTCCACCACCAGTTTTAAACTGTTCTAAATGCTCTTTGCACCTGGCGTTTTTGGTGCTGTGTTTTATGTTAGCAAAAAATTGCTCTAGTTGCTTACTCGACCTGGGAGAAATGTGTGCCTTGCAATTAAATTGCTTACAGATTTTCTCCCATGTTGCATCCTTCTTTAGTTTAATACTGTCATACTGTCAGTTTTTTTTTCTCTCACTTGGTAATTTGTCCATACTTGGTAACCAATTCTATAAAAATACCTTTTCAAATGGTTAAAATTAGCTCCTCAGCACATATATTTTTCATTTGGCATCACAACTTTTAACCTCTAGCAATCAGGAAAGTAGTGTGAAATTTTTTATGAATGCAGCTATACCCCCACCATTGAATCTTTGCACTTGAGTTCATGTGGCTTCGCGTAACGTTACCTATATTGTGGTTGTGACATTGCCAGAGTGGTTACAAACAACAACAGTTGATTGTTCTCCTTTCTATTGTGTCTAAGTCACATACCAAAAGTGTAGTAAGTAGTAAACGTCAATGAATAATAACTATTTTGTATTATTATTGTTAATTGAAAATAACTCAGCATAAACATTGCAACGTATGTAGAATAAATTACGCACTTTTGACAATATAGAAGCAGAATAATGCAAGCTTGCCTGCTACAACGAGGAGAAATAACACAAATTATAAGCTGCGATAACAAAGTTATTTTCACTCACACTGCATTCCAGATGGTTCAGGAATTTCGTCCTCTTTCTCTTGGAGTTTCACTCCCTTGTAAATAACTGTTCTCATGTTTAGTCCAAGAGCTGCTGCACTTCGTTGGATGGCTTTATCAGCAAGAATAGAGGGATGCCCATGAACCTTCACGTACTCCTCCTGTTCAAAGAATTCCCAGTCCTTCTTAACAGTTCCAATGCCTGACTATTAAGTGGTAGATCTCGACGCAAAGGATTTTCACTTTGTGAATCATCACTCGGTGATTGGTGTCATTTTTCAAACATTGTTGCACTTCAAATCTTGTATAAATAATATGAATGCAATATATATAAAAATAGATATATATATATATATATATATATATATATATATATATATGCATAAACGAACACCAACAATAACCACAAATATAAATAACAATGAACAATATTAGCTTGCAAAGAACAACTCGACGCACGTGCTATAGATTCACAAACTGAAACACATGGTAGGAAATAGCTACATCCGGCAACAGAGCCTCTTCCAGTTCCACTTCCTCTTTGTCATAGACAACCCGAAATCCTGCCTTGTGATTGGTTTAGGAAGTCTAATGGTTAAAGCTTTTCATCTGTTTTTTTGCGAGTGTACCAACTTAATTGCTAGCTGTCAAGTGCAATGTTTCAATGGCAGGGATATAGTTCTCTGCTACTGAAATGGAGAATGCTGCGATTAATAGATGAAAGTGAATCAGAGCGTATTCAGAAGCCATAAATTCTGATCACCATCTTCTCTAAAGCTGTTGTTCACAGTTGTCTTTGACATTAACAACATGTTAGCTAACAGTTTCCTGTAAAAGCATGATGAAATGCAAGTTGTAACATAATTTTAGTAAACAAGATATTACACTATTTTTTAACATTGGTTGGTGAAACTGCCTTAAGTCTTTAAGTAGATACATAAAGATTATATTATAGTATAGAAGCAGTTGACAGTGAAGGATTTTCAGATACATAAAGCTTTTAAATTTACAACTTTTACATTTTATGTAAAAAAAGTATAAAATCCTAAGCAGAAAGCATTATGAAAGTGTGTATATCTCGGGCTTATAAATGCATCTTGTGTATTAAGGTGCAACTTACAGGGTTGTTAATAAGCTACCTGGTTTTCTTCTAAAGTTTCTATTAACTCTTCACTTGCTCGTATAACAGTACATCCGGTCCGTGAGTGAACCTCTTGATCGAACTCCATTGACGACCATGTCATGTTCAACTCCTTTATAACCTTCTCCATTGACATTTCTTTCACAGACTTGTCAACAATGTTCTTCACTTCCTCCTCGTACTCGTGAAGATTCAGCGCTAGCAGATCAGCTAGCGTCGTGCTCTCATGCATCACAAACTCCACCTTAAAAACAATTATTATATATCATCCTTTAAATCAGAGATACATCTTGATGAGTACTTTGAAAAAGTTTATGAACAGCTTTGTTCTATCTTTCATAGCTACAGAAGGGAATGTATGCTTTGTTTCCAATACTGCTGCGAACTGGTTACTGCACTACTTGAATAATGCCAACTTTGCTAGTGGTATTTAGTTCCCAAGATAATTCTTTTCATATTTTCAATGAAATATTTAATAAAGGTAACTAAAACTGAAGTAATGCTGTTTAGGCTAAATGATACAATAAAATAAAATAATAATATACTGTGGTACGAGTTGGGAAATGCATTATTATAGAATTGGGGAACAGATTGAAAAGAGGAGACAAAGCCCAGATCCTGCTACACATTTCACACATATGTATTACACACTATTTTTTGTACGATCATATGCTTTATTATTCTGAATGAATAACTAACACAAAAAAATCAATTTCTAATGAACTTATCCATCATCGCCTCAGATTTCTGCTAATGTAATGCTGCCAATTCAACACATATAACTAATACAATAGCTTAGTAAGACGCTATAATTTAGGAGGCTTTGAGTCAATTGTTTGATGGTTGTTGCCATGACTCAAAGCAGGTTGTTTAAATGAGGCGGTTGATTACGGTCAAGTTTGAACCTGGGTGCTGGACCGATCAATTCTGTTGACTGCGGTTAAGTTGCACAAAATGGCTGCCCATTTTGATTTCTTGAAGGTTGTGAGGATGAGGTAATGTACCTAAAATATTCAAATATGAACCACTGTCAAAAATGGATCATTGTAGAAAGAGGCGACCCTCTTAAAGAGTATGGGGACAGGAAACTTGAAGAACAGCTCCGGCTATCAAAGCATGCAGTGAGGTAGCTAGTACATGAAATGAGGTTAGAGTGCCCTATGAACTGTATCACTCTGTTTAACCCATTAATATAGGTTTAACAAGTAGATCATACATTGCAGGAGCTTTTAATATTGTGACTGGGGATATCTGTAGCATCCTGCGAACAACAGTGCTGTGTATATCAGTAATGTGTTATAAATAATGGCTTCTTTTTGTCCACAATTTGTATTGCTTCCGTGGAAGGCAGAATTAAGAGCTGTGATGGATTTCCAGGTGTCATATGAAATATACACCTGCATTTATTGTTGCATTCATATTTGTTAAACATTTTAATAACATTAGTCAAGGAATATAAACTGTAATTAAAATACAATTATTACATTTCTTAACCTACAATTTATGTCACACCATTATGAGCTAAGAACTCTGCACTATTATCAAAATGCTAGATATACTGCAGTTTACAAATAGCTTTTTTAACTTTCCAAAAGTTCTCACATCAGGACAAATAGTGATTTATTTACTTCTTGCATTGTTACAACTCACCTGGTGTCATATTTAAATGCACAGTTAAATATATCATGTCTCCTGCTTGTCCTTTAAAGAACATGAGTTAGTAATTTTATTTTCCATTTTATTGGCCTATGAGATGGCTAGTTCCAACAGAACGTCTATCTCATGCTGAAAAAACTTTTTGTTTACTGCCATTTCAAAATCAAAACAAACATGAAGCAATGCTGACAACAAGGTTATAACTACACTGCAATCTCTATATACAATGAGTTGGATGATTTCCTTTGAGTAATTCTCGTAGAATTATGAGCATTCAACAACCTAGTGCATGGTCAGCTAATGGTGGTTCATTGAATGAGAATCAACAATGATTCACCGCAACTACAATTTAACCGCAGTCAAAATTTGATAACATTTCAGTGATCCCCGATCAACAAGGATTTCATCAAGAATGGTACACATGGCCAGTAGATGCATGCAAAATTGGGTGCCTGTCATCAATTCCTGAAAAATCTAGAATTGGTATGAAAAGTTTATTCATCTTTAATTCAGTTAATTAGTTTTCAGTAATGTTTGAAATAACTAAGTTATTCTGTTGAAAATGTGCCATTCACTGTAGCATGTTATTGTTAATTATTAAAAAGATGTAAATGAAGGCTTCAATTATTTCCCACCTTAGTGTATATTGTATGTTATTACACACATCAAATTTATGTTGGTAGTGGACATGGGTTTCTTTAAAAATGAGTTCACTTGTGAGTGAATTTGTGTGTAACATCATTGGGAAGACGTACAAAACACACACTCATGTAACAAAAAAAAAAGAAAGAAAAAAAAAAAAAATTTTTAAACTTAAATTTAAAACAATTGGAACTTTTATACAGGGAAGAAAATAATTAAATGATAGAAAATGAATGAATATTACAAAATTACTGGCAGGACATGTTTCAAGAACCTATTGTCCCTATTTTCAGCTCTGCTCGACTAACTGCTGATTCCCCAATCTTCATCGTCTTCTTCCGTGGCGTGGAGTTGGTGAATTTAGAGATTAAACTATTGTCTGTTGTAATTCCAAAACTCATACTATAATTATTCATGTACCATGTGGACCTTTTTTTGAAAATTGAGGTGTATTTCTGGTATACAAGCACATAAATATAACAGGGTTAGCAATAGCGTCAGTGTCAGTCTTTGTTCATCTTCAGCATATGCAACAGTTCTGATTTAAGTATCATTCATTCTTTCTGATCAGTGTTCATGTTGATGCAGTAATTTGTATCACAAATTACTTAAATGTAAATAATGATTGTAATATGAATATGCATTTTTATGTGACATTGATTTCAGATGTTTATTAATTGTAATTATTATTGGGAAATAAGTTTATACGGCCTTACTGAAACTGTCAATAATAGCGCAATAATGCAGCGAGGGGGTGAGCTGTTTATCATTATTGGAAACGAGGAAGTTACGTAATGTTGGCGCGTTTTTCGGTAGAAACTTCTGGAATATTTTCTCCCTAAAGCATATGTATTCATAATTTTCATTGGATATTAAAATTGACGCTAATGTTGGCGCGTTTTATTAGCCAATAGTAACTCAGTTATAATCTTTAGGCATATCGGGGAGTGGGTGTATAAAAAGCCAAGTCAGAGGTAGATCGCGGTCAGTTCATCGAAAATCTCAATACATTACACGTCGCCTTCAGTTGCTCAGTTCATCAAAATTCTTTGTGCACTACACGTCGTTTTCAGTTCGTCAGTTTGTCAAAATATTTGTATGAGATACGTCGGCTATAGATTCACAAGTTACGAAAATCTAAAGTATTATAAAGTTAATTATACACAAAGTTGAAGTACGCGAATTAAGAGTGATTAGTAATGAAGTTATTAAAACAGTTTCAGTTTGGCGAGTGTTAAGATCAATGTATAAATGTGATAGTTAACGTGTTTGACAATAAATGTGTAAAACAAATTTCTTCATCAGTGTTATATTTGGATAAAAGATTCCTTTCCGTTTACACAACCCTGATCAAGACACATGTTCGACTGAGAAATAATAGCTAGCCGGAGGACAGTAAACAAAACTTAAAATTCTTTCAAACACTAATACTACCACAAATTGCTAACACTAGATGGAGCTACAAACCGAACAAATGAATGACGTCACAAGATGGCTTCACATGAAGTAAACACAAATACACAAAAATGTTAAATAAATAACATTAATAACACTCGCAATGTTCACACCTTGGCAGACTTACAAAAATGAGTACTAACAGATTGCGCTCATTCACTGCTGGAAAAATTGGAGGAAAAAGGACAAATTGCAAGTAACCAATGCAATAGACAGTCTTTCCGAAGATTGCCGGCCAAGTATCCAGAAGTGGAGGATAGACTTGAAGCCTTTATAAGTTCGAGGCATCAGTTTGGTTATGCTTGTCATCATGATGTGGAGGTAGCATGTGCACCACATGTGCAATATGCAAGACGTTCTGGGTTCAAATCTTGTCTGGACATATGTATATATATATTTTTCTTTTTTCAGTCTCTCTCTTTCAGAAGCTGAATATTGAGTAAGCTAAATGGAACTGTAATCAGTGTGAAAAGAAAAAAAAAAAAATCCATAAGAGTTCAGCATATTTTTCTACTTAGTTGTAAGGCTAACGTTTCCCCATGTCCATCTTTAAGTTATTGCTTCTATCTGTTTACTTCCTATCTTTTTTTAAAATTTCCATGCTAAATTCAATAAGATATCTACTTCATGTATATAGAAACGTGGGACTACTTTTGCTTTCCTCCACTGCACGCTGAACAATTATGTGAATGCGCTTCAGCAAAGACGTAGAACAAGTGAAAACAGGTGACGCAATGTACTTCCTGGTGCATTGTACACATTACCTGCAATGAGCGGAGTGCTCAACCAAGGTGAGCACCTGCCAGCCAACCAAAGTCACCTAAGTGTGAACAGTGATGCACACCTGTGTGATGATTACCTTGTTAAATTCTTACCATGGTAAGCTGAAGGTTCACACAGGGTTTCTTGAATGAGAATAGTGCACAAAGCCATTAAACTTCTAAATCTGCAGAAACCAGCCATTAAATTCATATTAGAAAAACAAATACATGTCACTCCCTTTTTGCACCTAAAACTCACCAGGATTAAGAACAGAATAAAGTTTGGAATACCCAGAAAACTCACACATAATGACAATTATATCAAAGCCAACAGTTTCAGCCCTAGACCACACAAACTTACTGCAGTCAACAGTCTATCTTACAGATTGGTAAACAAGCAGGAATATGACAAAGAATACACATGCATATAAAACACTGCTAAACATAATGCATTCAAAACTGAGGCAGCTGAAAAGAAAATTAAAAAGCTTAAAAAGCAGAAACAGCTCAAACAAATAAAACAAATAACTACATTAACACCCAACAAGGATAAACTTAAATTTAAGAAATTCACAAACCACCCCTGGACATTTCATAAATTCCAAAAGATATTTAACGAGTTCAACATACTCCTAGCACAAAAAAATAAACACAACTTAAAAACCATGCTGCAATCAGAACACACAGACAGAATCACCAGAAAAGAAACCAGGCATATATAAAATTCACTGTTTAGATTGCAACAAAACACACATTGGTAAAACCAAGAGAAACATAAGCACAAAACCAAAAGAACACTTCAGAAATATTGCATGAAAACAGATAGATAAATTCTGGGAAGGAAGTTACAATATAGAACACTAAGTCAAACTGTCAAAATCAGTATGTAATCACATAGAACTGTGCTTATGGGCAAGAACATATATTAAAAGTTTCAAACACTGAATTATGAACTTGGAAATTCCAGTAGACGATAGTTTAATCTCTAAATTCACCAACCCCACACCAGATGATGCTACAGTTATGCAGGGAAGAAGAAGGAGGAGGAGGAGGAGGAGGAGGAGGAGGAGGAGGAGGAGGAGGAGGAGGAGGAGGAGGAGGAGGAAGAATACGGAATTGCCAGTTAGTTGAGCAGCCACTGGAAATGGGCACAATAGGTCCTCAAAACGTATCCTGCCAATAATTTGATAAGTGGAGCAATACAAGAGTTTAACATTGATTCATTTTCTATCATTTAACTTAAATAATTACTTATTATGCACTTGATGTAAGAAACAGTTGAGGTGTTTATCGAAGCATTCAGTGAAGACAAATACAAGAAAAATAAACATTTTTAATATTGTATAAGACAAGACTAGAAACTGTGACGTGCTTATTATTAAAGCATGATGAGTTGGTAATAATGTTTCAGAGAGGTTTGTTTTCAACAGCCTACATCTGCTGCTAGTCACTGTTGTAGATGGTGGCATCTTGTGGTTGAGAGAAGAACTTCCAGAAAGAATTTCCTGGTGGCAAATCAAAATTTAATGTTCATATTCCGTTCATTATGTACCAATAATGTGGATATGAGTGTGCATAGGACTGAAGCATAGTAAGCAATTACTAAAAGGTAGAAAGTAAAAGCTTGTACATTCTAAAAAATTAAAGTGCATTAACAGTATCTCTGGTGCAGATTTTGGTTTTATATCTCAAAACTATGAAAATAAGTTCATTAATTCATACTTACTGTAAATTTGGGTCCAAGACGCTCCACACACTGAGAGCATGAAACAGAAGTAGAGCTTTTGGTTTCTTGATACAGACAAGTTCTACTTCATTTTTGCATCATGTTAAGCCAGAGGAACCATATCTCCTGAAAAACTGGCTTTATCTTTACATGTTAACACAAAATATATCCACTAAGTTAAAATGAAACTCCCAAATTTTTCCAGACAAGTGCCACTTTTTGTCATGTACGAGTGACATTTGTTGTATTGAAACCAGATAGCAACAAAAGTATTTCCTCCTTAGTTATTTCTGTGATGTAGCACAGTCTACTATACTACAACCACAAAGTTCAATAGGTAGAGAATATACGAGGGCTGATCAATAAAGACTGAGACTGATATTTTCCTGTAACTTCCTTGATAGTTTCCTGTGTCTATCATGAATATTTGAAAAGAGAAGGGTTTCATATATAATGTCCACAGGCGGCTGCACTCTCATATTGGTAGGTTGGTAGTAATGCTGTATATTGTTGACCCTACTTGAATTTCGCATACCACAAAATGGAGGTGACACGAGAGGAGCAATACAGCATAGTAAAATTTTGTTTTCGTTTAAATCATACAGCCTCTGAAACTTTCGAAAAGCAGAAACAAGCATACGCTGAAGATGCGCTACCTCATGCAACAGTGTTTAGGTGGTTCAAGGACTTCAAAGTCCTCTGTGCTAAGCAAAGTGGGCCTGTTGTTTCGGAATGGAATAGTGTAATGGAATGATTTACCAGCATGGAATTCCCCCTCACACTACTGTTACAGCAGCGTACTTCACGTCAGTATTGGCTACACTGAGGAAGCACATTGCAAGAAAACGTCCAGAACTTCATTGGAATGGGTGGCAACTTCATCGCAACAATGCGTGGCCTCAGATCACAAATCAAGTTCAGGAATTTTTGGCTAAATTCAACATTACCTGTGTGCCGCATCCACCTCATAGACCCGATCTTGTCCCCTGTGATTTGTTTTTATTCCTATCACTAAAGGCATTCGATTTGAGAGCAATGAAGCAGTGCTGAAGAAAAGTGAGGTGATTCTCAAAGACCTCACAAAGAATGGCCTGCACCACGTGTTCGAAGACTGGTAGATATGCTATAAAAAGTGCATTCAAGTAGGAGGGGACTACTTCAAAAAAGATCATGTCAACTTTGAAATGGAGTAATAAATATCAGTCTCAGTCTTTATTGATCAGCCCTCGTACATCAGTTTGACACTAGCGCTCAGGTGGCTGGCTACTAGGATCATCTCAGCAGAAGACGAATAACATTTTCTTGTAGAACTAAACTTTCAATTTTTATAAATATATTTAAAGATAATTAATTAGCTCAATAATAGCTTCTTTAAGAAGGAATTAATGATTATGAAGTTGTAACTAATAAAACTCTAATATAAGATTTTAATTAATTAATACATTTATAATTTTGGATGTTATAATTTTTTGGGGAAAAAAATAATCTGATGTGTTATATTCACATGACTTTCTCTAAACTCTATTGTTTATTAGAGGTTATAAAATTACTATTAGGGAAGTTTATTTTTCTATCTACTTAATTTTAATCAAGATAAACCTTTACAGAAACAGCTACATTACATATCTTGTTATAGATACAAAGGGAACAGCAATAGTCAAATGTTTAACAACTGGACGCTATATGATGGCATCATTCTTTCCATGTAATTGTGAGAAACAACTGAATGTAGACAGGACTTCAAAACAATGAAAAAGTATTGAACAAATCAAACCTTTAATAATGGATATCTCAGAAATGGCTAATGCCACAAAAAAAGCTATTCAAAATAAGTTTTCAGTCTTTAAGAAATCTGCATTTTTTGTTTGTGTGTACCATTTTTTTGTATCACTTAACATTTACTAGTTATATAAGATTCCTTCCAAATGAACAGAACTTCACAGGCTATTCCAAGAAAATTCAATGTGATGCACTCACATACACGGATCATTATCTAAAAATGCTTTTGGATTCAGGGGGCCTAAAAACATGTATTTCCAATGAAATCTCACTATGAAATTTTTGAGTGGAATGCAGTACCTTCTCTATTACTATGTGGGTGGTAGGGAAAGTAAAAAACAGTTTCCTCCCATTATTTAAACACTATAGAGCATTTATTTAAAGGTGAGTAAGAATTGTTACACTAACATCACTTATCACTATAGAGCATATTTAATTTTATATTTAATTTAATAATTTTAAATTCCACCATAAACAGGAGACAAGAGAAATGATAGTAATACCCCCACCACAAAGAGGAAACATTGTGTTGTGTAGTATATGTTAATTTAAAACTTTTTGACAATATAATAGTAAACTGTGCAGTAACACAATTGAAAAATGAAATGACCAAAGTTTAAGGTTATACAGTAATAACCTTTTATCAAGAAAACTTAAAAAATCTGATGTGTTACACTCACATGACTTTCTCTACTCTTGTACAAACAATTTTTACAAACGCTTATTCTCCATCTACTTCATGTTAATTGAGATAAACATTTGCAGACTCTATCTTATTGCTAATTTTCTTGTAGATGTAAGGGGAAAATATATTTACAAGGGCAATATAGAAAACAGTAGCCTTTAAGCACATACATATCTCTTAATAGCTGGTTGCTAGGTGCAGCACCATTCCCTTTGCCACAGATTATAACTCTTTGCATATCCAAGACAAAAAAATTAATAACGAATTCCCATTTGACAAAATAAGTATTGAAAAATTTAAGGGAATAACAAGCAATATCTCGAAAATGGTTCACTCAACAAAAAAAATGTATATGACATAAATTGTGTATTTTAACGCGATCTACATTTTTTTGTGTAGTAAAATTTTGTCTATCTCTTATGGTTTACCAGTTATGCAAAAGTCGTTCACAATGGAGAATACTTTTGGAGACATTCCCAGAAAATTCAAGATATACATTTTATTTGTCATGAAAATATCTTAAACCTATGATATTTTAATCAAAATCGTTAGAGCCATTTTTGAGAAAATTAAACTTTTCGAAAAATGTTCATGTAAAGGGTAGTCTGGGGTGGGGGGATTTTCTTGAAAACCTTCGTGTCGCATCCCTGGAAGATACTGAACCTAAATACCAAGTTTGGTGTTTATCCGACTGTTCATTTGTGAGTTATGCTGTTCACAGACACACACACACAGACACATTTCCAAAAATGTTTTTTTTTGGATTCAGGGGGTCTCAAAACATGTATTTCCGGTGAAATCTCGGTATCAAATTTTTGGGTGGAATACAATACTTCCCCTACTTACTATACGTAGCAGAGAAAGTAAAAAAAATTAAATGACCAGTTTAAGGTTATACTTGATATTTTTCAAGATACCTTTGAAACATTATGAATTAATAAAAACGTTTCCTATCAAAGTTGTTTGTCTTGAGAATGTTATTTAATGGTATCCTATTTGATCCACCACTGACACCACTTCTGGTGATGGCTGATTGATGAAATCAAATTAAAGTGAAACTTGACGTGTGCTTTAGCTATAAAAATTTTTGTCTCAAAGATTTTAATGTATTTTACAAAACAACTGACTGTAATAGCTGATCTGATTCACTCTGTATATTAAGATACACTATTTATTCAAGGTTTAAATCAATGTATGACATGGATATAAGCAATCATACTGCTACTATTGTTACTCTTAATATTTTATGTTTGTTCTTGTTGTTATTACAATTATCAAATAATAAAATAAAGTTAATTAAACGCAACACTTTATTCAGTGCAACCTCTTGATTCTTAAGCTTAGCCTCTTATATGAATATACATTACGGCTAAATTTGCTATAAATTTCTTTAACATTCTACACATTTACCAAATCTTAGATAATACAGTGAGTTTTGATAAACCACAGAACTTCTGAGATGTAATGACTGACCTTTGTAGCAGCCATAAGCTGTTGCCAGTGACGGTCCCTTATGGCAGGATTTTGAAGCTCTGTGACAGCTCGGAACGACGTTAATAAATTCTTTATTGTAGCTTCAAGGTTATTGTAAGTATCCCAGGATCTCATTTCTTTATCCAAAACTAAAATAAAAACACATTAATTTCTCTGATGCACTATCTTTATTTGTATATAGCTTCTACAAACTATTCTTAAGGCTGGTTCGCAATAGCTTGAGAACGGTAACCAAAACAGAAACAAGAACAGGAAGAAATACAGCATACAAGTTTTGGGTTCACAACACCCGGTAATGAGAATGGGAATGCATATCAATGATCATATCAATCACCAAGTCGAAAGTTGATTTTGTGCACTGGAACTTCATTTGCTTTAACTGACCAATGACTGCTTCCAATTCAGTCAACATAATGCAGGTTAGCCAAGGTCAAAATTTGATAGAGTAAACATTATTTGAAGTTGTTGCAGTCCCACGTATGGGAGCCAAACTTGCAGGGTTCAAATTGTTGTGGTTGTACCACATATTGTGGGAGATATGTTTCTTGGAGTGTTTGCCCCACGTAGGGTACAAACTTTCTGGTGGCCTTCGCCCCATGTTTACTTTTACGGTGGCCTTTGCCCCACGTTTACGAATCAATTTTGTATTTTAATGTTTATTTAAATATTATATATGTATGCCTCGGCTGCTTTATTACTATTTTTTAGAGCACGTATCTCTTAGCAGGGCTGGTACGGCTAAAGAGCAAGGCTTATACAAATTATAATTGTATTGTAATCTCTTTTATTAATCCTTCACACGATTAAATAACACTTCACTGATGTATCCTACTATAGAGCTGTGAGATTATTGTTTAATTGCAGTTTTTAACATGTAAACTTTATATTATTCTCACCGCAATGAATTTTTATGTTTCACACTGAACCTATACCGTACCAAATCTAAACTGGACTGCTTGGTTATGCTTCCTTGTAGCGTCTCCCTCCTGAATTTGTACAATTCCTCTATTTCAAGTCTCTGATTGGCTAAGCCTACTCCAAAAGAATACCTTTATTCTACTTTTAGCTTTTCTAGTTGTTGATTGGCTATTTATAAACTGTTTTAAATATTACATTATTATTGTTCCAAGAACTATTAGTATCCTTTATTAAACTTTCTAATTTATTGTTGTCTCAAGGTTACCTCATTGTTAGCAACTTTTGGCTCTTTACTTTGTAATTCTGTTTGCTAGAGAAAGCAGCTTGCTTTTATTCTCACAGCTCCTACATTGTTAAAACTACGTAATACATTCACATAACATTATTATAGATGTACATAATAATGTAAACATAATAGAATGATTGTAACATACACTTTATATATTATTACATACACATATTGCTTTAAGGCGGGCTGTTATTAAATTTTATATTATATAATTACGCTGATATCATTAAAGTGTTAAAAATACTGCCTCATATTTAATGGCAGATCCATTGTTTTTGCAATTCCTCTAGTCGTAGCAAGCTTTCATTCCTTTATTTAATGATATACACTAAAGTTGTTTGTTGTTCTTTGTTAATTTCTAGTGGTTTTTGTTCTTTGTAGTTTTTGAGGCAGTAACCAGTTTTAAGTTTGCATACAAACAAACTACAGATGAGCCTTTCACGAGAAGAACCAACATTCAGTGGATCTGCGGATGTCTGGATTTGAGGTTAGGATGCGCATGTGCTAGATTTCTTCCAGTTTCAAATCTGGCTGTCTACAATAATCTCCACAATGAAGAGTCCAATACGTACAATACGTACCATGCACGAGAACAAGAAAGTTAAAACTTGCCCAAATTTTCTTTTCTATTCCCTGGGGCCTGGGAAAGCTTCCTGTCAGTGGTGAATGCTCCCATTGGAATACATGTATTTCAACTTTGTTGTTATTGTTGTGGTTGTGTTTTGAATTATTGTGAACCAGCCTTTACAAAAGCTTATTTTTGTAACTACATCATGTTAATTGAGATAAACGTTTGCAGAAATAGTTAAATTGCACATTTAGTGTACGTACAAGAGGGATACAGGAAACTAAATTGATAAGTCACATATTTAAAAACTAGTCGCTATATGCTGGGCTTGAAATTCCATACTCTTTCCATGACATCATGAGAAACAACTGAATAGTAACAGGACTTCAAACCACTATCTCAGAAATGGCTGATGCCACCAAAAAGGTTATTACAATAAATCATGTGCTTTAAACAGGTCTACATTTTTATGTATTCTAAATTTTGTCTTTTTCTTAATGTTATACAAAATTATGTAAAATGTTTGTTTGGCTTTCCATTTTTGTGAAGAATTAACTTTTTTGTTAAAACACGCTGGCCAAAGTGCTACTTCGTTAATGATGCCATTTTCTAACACACACAAATGGCTGCACAATGTTACCAACATTAATAAACGTATTTTTGCCAAAAGTTCTGATAAATCATATAAAACACATCCAGAATGAAGAGGACAGGCTATTCGTAGAAAATTCAACACATACTGTGACCACGTGTGCGAAGTTGCCAGTGGGCTGCGCCAGAGTGAGAGCATGTTGGTCCGTTTGGCTAGCCAGCTGGATTGTTAGCACCTTCAGCCACCCCTTTGTCCAAGTGACCCACACAACAAACTCTTTATTTGCATCTCCCTGCAGTTCTGAAAATTTCCTTTTGGCAGCTTTCGAGTAGTTTCCCTTTCTAGAAGACTCTGCTGTTTATGTGGGGACTATGTAAGGATGTTGCTTGTGCCGAGACTGAGTTCAATCAGAGACAGTTGACAGCTGGTGCAACTAAGAAGTTGGGCTGCGCTGAGCATCTAAGCGATAGTAGAAATTGCGGTTTTCATTTGTTACAATACATTTTATTTGTCATGTAAATATCTTAATCATATGGTGTATCAATCAAGATCGTTCAGAGCTATTTTTGAGAAAATAAAAAAATTTGAAAAACTCTCCATATAAAGAGTAGCTTGGAATTTTCATGAAAACTTTTGTGTCACATCTTTAGAAGATGCTGAAGTGAAGTACCAAGTTTGGTGCAGGAGGGAAAGCCTCCAGAAACTGGAGCACAACACAGCACCACAAGTAGGCCACAGAGGCTCTTCTTGCATCTAGCAAGACCCTGGAGGCAGAGAGGTGGGAGAGAATGGAAGGGCAACCAGATCCAGAAGTTGGTGTCTGCTACCAAGGACAGGGTCCTGCATCCTGGCTCTGGCTAGCTATGTCTAGGCCCCAAGCCCGCTGGGGGGGTCCCATCAGAGCATGATACGGTAATTTGTATCACAAATTACTTAAATGTAAATAATGATTGTAATATGAATATGTATTTTTATGTGACATTGATTTCAGATGTTTATTAATTGTAATTATTATTGGTAAATAATAATATACGGCTTTACTGAAACTGTCAATAATAACGCAATAATGCAGCGATGGGGTGAGTTGTTTATCATTACTGGAAACAAGGAAGTTACGTAATGTTTCGCGCGTTTTTTCCGTTTAGAACATTCTAGAATAGTTCCTAAAGTAATATGTATTCGTGGTTTTCATTGGATATTAAAATAGACGCTAATGTTGGCGCGTTTTATTAGCCAATAGTAGTTCATTTATAATCTTTAGGCATGTCGAGGAGTGGGAGTATATAAGCCAGGTCCGAGGTAGATCGCCCCGCAGTTCAACAAAATTCTCAATACCTTACACGTCGGTCGCCCAGTTCATCAAAATTTCTAACACGCTGTCTTCAGTTCGTCATAAGTTACGCGCAGCAGAATTACGAGAATCTAAAGTATTATACAGTTAAATATACACAAAGTTGAAGTATGCGAGTTAAAAGTGATAAGTAAGAAGTTATTACAAACAGTTTCAGTTTGGCGAGTATCCAGATCAATATGTAAAAGTGTTTGTGAATGTGTTCGGCAATAAAAGTTATAAAACCAATTTCTTCATTAAGTATAATTTCTGGATAAAAGATTCCTTTCCGATTCACACCCTGCAAGAGATAAATGTTCGACCTAAATAGCTAGCCGGAGGACATTTAAAATAAATTATTTCAAAACTGATACAAATTGCTACGCCAGATGGAGCTACAAACCAAACCAACGAATGACGTCACAAGATGGCTTCAACACTGATGTAAACAACATTACGTGAGAAACATTTCTATCGCAAATTGCCGCACCAACGTGGGGCTTAAAACATATACAATTTGTTCCGTTACAAATTGGCTCCCAAACGTGGGGCTACAATTAATTTGAAGTAAACACACATACATAAACATCACAAGCATCAACATTATTTGTAATACCATTGCAAGCAATCAAGTGTCAGAGAGAAACCTTTGCAAGTGCTCAATACATCATCATGCTGTAACACACTAAAAACTGTTGTCTGGTCCTATAACTCTCAAACATATGAAAGATAATAATAATTTGTGATAAAAGGGGAACCACCCCAGCATTCACCTACCAACTCCATGGTCAGAGGGCCAGCCCAACAGGAATCAAAGCCAGGACATTCCAAGTGTGAATCTTACACAAGACCACAGAGACATCTTGCTCAGTAAGTTAGGTATATATCTGAGTTATACTCTTCACACTACCTTTTTTCTAAAAATGCTTTTTATTTTGGGGGACTTCAAAACGTGTGTTTCTCATGAAATAGAGATATCAAAATTTTTAGATTTATGGGTTGATAAAAACTTAATTTGGGACATTCATATTGAAAAATTATCAGGGAAGGTAGAGCTTTCTTTGTGCTTCATTGCCTTAAATCTCGAGTATCGGCCACTTTTCTTATTAATTGCTATTATGCTTATTTTCACTCTTTACTACTGTATGGAGCAATAAGAATGTTGGTTGGTATCCCTAAGACGGCTACCTACCTTACCGTGTCTTGCTGATTTACATCAAGGTGAATGTCTCTGATTATGTTACTAATACATTCTCATCATCACACCCTCTTACTCACAAAACCAAACTATTTGAAACATCCTTTAAATATAATGTTCCTAAGGTATTGAGAACCAGTTGAGGACATGCTGACGATGGGAACAAGCTGTCTCCCGAAACGCGTTCAAGTAAGAATATTATAGTGATGTAGTGTAACAACCCTCAAGTCTCTTTATTTTAAATTATTAATGTATTTACCCCATGTATTTTAATGTATCCATACTTTGAGTAGGTTTATGCTACTGTATAAATGATTTATATTTCCTTTGACGAAACTAATCTGAATACAATACCTTCCCTACTTTGGTAGAGAAAGTAATAATTAAATAAAAGTTTTGAGACACTGAATTGTCAATGATTATATTGTTTATTTGTACCTCTTATTTCTTTTCCAAATTTCTTGCACTCCAAGTCCATGTTCTCCACGTCAATCTTTCTCCAGGGGGTCTTCTTCCACTCTTGAATACACGACTGTACAATATATACATAGTCCCACAGTGCCTGCAAACAACACCAACACGTTACAATTCATATGGCTTTCTCTACTCACTCTTCCACAAACTATTCACACAAAAGCTTATTCTTCTCTCTGCTTCCTGTTTTATTGATGTAAACGTTTATTACAATTTACACTTTAAAATGCAGAATGTAGTAAGCTAAAGTGATACTGAGATTTTTAAAAAATTTAGATTTTATTTGATTTTTTTTTATGAATACTGGTAAAATGGCCCCATCAGTGTATGAGGCGGAAAGAGGGAAATCTTTACAAACATTGGGATTTCCCGCAAAAATCGGGATGGTTGACAACCTTAATCTGTGCTGCCAATATTGCAACCATATACGTTTATATTTATTTATCAAAGGATGCACATATTTTCGTGGTATAAAAGTAAGCAAAAATCAATCCCGACCAGAAAATCTGGATTAATGAGGGCCGGAAAAATGAGGTTCTTAATTACATGTGCTTTAACTTTCTCATTCTGATTTCTGTGAATGTTTGTTCCCATTATGAACATCTACTATTTATAACAGTGCAGTGCATGAATGACAAGGAAATGCATACACTCAGCTCATAATTTACCTTCAGCATTTTAAGCTCCTTTCGACACAGTTTAATCTGCTTAAAATCAGGAAAGTTGACATCAAAAAGAGAAGCCTGTTCTTGTATGCTGTTCATGTCTCCTTCTAGAATGCTAATAGCTTGGTGTGTATCGTCCATTAGTTGGTACACACAACAACAATCAAACCTACAAATAGTAATAGTACCTGTGTATGTCTTGTGTGAAAACACGGAAATGTCAATAATAATATATAAGAATTAGGAGTATACCTGAACAATAGTAGCTTACGAAATTTCTCACGGTATTGAGCTTGTATAATATCAAAGTACGTAATCTTCTTGCGAATGAGAGTGCCCTCTGCAGCCATCAGTGGTGCCACATTTTGTTTCACAGTAACGGCAATCTTCTTGGTGTTCATCCATTTTTCTGGTAGTTCCTGAAAGTATAACAAATATGCGCAATGTTCTCAAGTTAAAAATATATCAGTTAAATAAATGATGTGCTAGTGTCCCTATTGGTTTATAGAGCACTCCATTGCTCTCTGTTTAAGTTGGTACACTTAGGTTTTGTCAGTAATCATACTGTTGTCCGGCATATTTTTAATTGTTCACCATATATTGCAGTAATGATTTTCATACTAAACTCCAGAAATAGGGTTCCTCAATAATTTTCCAAAAACAAATATATACATAACATTCACATAAGTTTCTGTATCCATTACCATAGTATAGGAATTACAGGATTTCTGGAAATAGGGAATGTTTTTGTAGAGATTGTGAAATTAGGAATGAGGAAATAATAAAACAAGTTAAGTTACTGAAGAAAAATAAAGCTACTGGAATTGATGGCATCCCAACAGAGTTTCTTAAGGAGTGGTGTAATGAAACAGGAAGAGTGAAGATTTTATTAGATTTATTTAATGTAATTATTAGAAAGGGTTATGTACCTAAACGATGGAGGGAAGCTATCATCCATCCTATATATAAAGGCAAGGGTAATGTCGATAAACCTAATAACTACAGAGGTATTCCATTACTATCTAATATACGAAAACTTTTTGTGGGCATTTTGGCGGCTAGACTAAAAATTTGGGTTGAGAATATAATATCCTTTCGGAATTCCAGATGGGCTTTCACAAGGGAAGGAGAACAATTGATAATTTATTTATTATAAAAACATTAGCAGACAAATATTTAAAAGAAAAAAGAGGTAAATTGTATATGGCTTTTGTAGACTTAAACATAGCTTATGACCGAATTGAGCTACAACTTCTGTGGCATAAATTAGTGTGTAAGGGAGTAAGTCAGCAATTGGTGAATATTCTTAAAGCACTGTATTTTGAGAACACCTTCTGTGTAAGGGTGGAGACATGCTGTGTAACAAAAGAAATACCTTAGGCAAGGATGTAAGTTAAGCCCAGTTTTATTTAATTTATACATAGATGATGTCTTACTAGAAATTGGAAGGAATAATAACTGTGCAACAGTAATTAACAACATCCAAATCCCAGAAATTCTTTTTGCAGATGATCTAGTGGTAGGATCTATTACAGTAAGTGGTTTAAAAGAATCATTACAAGCAATTGATGTATATTGTAAAGAATGGAGGTTAAAAGTGAATCAAGAGAAAACACAGATTGTGGTATTCAAAAAGGGGGGAAAATTAAGCAAATATGAAAAGTGGAAGGGAGAGAATAAAGATTACAGGGTGGTGTGTGACTGTATCTATTTAGGAGTAAAAATTGATGGAGGTAATAAATGGGAGAAACAAAAGATGTTTGCATTGGCAAAAGGTAAAGGGGCGATGGCAGCAATTAGAAGCTGCAAATATAGAGTACCTAATATAAATGTTAAATGGCTGGAAAAAGTTTATGAGATGGTTGTGGAGGCAAAAATGATGTATGGTATAGAAATATGGGGATTAGATAGAGGATGGGAAAGTATAGATGTGGTGCACAGGATGTTTTGTAGAGAAATACTAGGGCTACCGAAGTCAATTGTAAGACAGGTAGCACAATTAGAGATGGGCAGGGTGCCAACTAAGGGGAAGATAATGGAAAGAGCTTTGAAATTTTGGTTCAGAAGTTTAAATCTAGGAAAAAGTAATGCGTTAAGACAATGTATAGAATACCAAGAGAATAGCTTAATGAATGATGGATGGGTAAGTAAATTACGGAACATTTTGGAGAAAAATGGGTTAGTAGACATGTGGAGAAGGAGAGAAAATAACGTAAAACATTTTTGGAAAAAGGCAAGGAAAAGACTGGAAGATATAGAAATACAAATTATGTTCAGTGAGATTGCCGAAAAGAGCTCATTGGTTTGTAATAGGCCAATGAAAAATACATGGGGTAGGGAAAAATATATAGATATAGTAAATAAAGAAAAGAGAGAATCTATTGCATGGGTAAGAACCAGAGCATGGAGGCTAAGAGGGTTAAGACAGGGTATTCCTCAAAACCAATGTCCGATACGTGGTAGTAAAGAAGACATTGAACACATAATATTTAAGTGCCAAGGAACAGAAAATTGGAGAAGAGAATTTATTAAACAGAAGTGGTTGAAGGGGGATAGAAATACACTTATAATAGAAATGATGTGCAAGGACGCTAGGAGCATTGGACAGTTTTTGTGTAAAGTAAAAAATAAATGGCTTTCGACAGTGGATAGAGAAAAGTAAGAGGTAGTGTATCTTAACTTGAATGGAAAACTATGGTGAATGTGTGATGGTAAAGTAATCAATAAGTGGCAAGTGAAAAACAAATGGAAATGGGACATAAAAAACTGAAAAAACAAGATAATTTATTGACGGGAAATTATAAAATGTAGATAAACTGTAGTGATTGTCTACAGAATGAGTGGCCAGGATCAAAGTTCAGTAGACAATCAAATTGTAAATCTCTTAGCACAATAAATAAAAAATAAAACATTTTCACTTTTTCTAATACACACAGTAAGTAGAGGAAGGGTTGTGTTTCATCCAAAACTTTGACGCTTAGATTTCACCAGAAATACATCTTTTGAGGCTGCCTGAACCCAAAACAAAGCATTTTTAGAAAAACATACCTGTGTGTGAACAGCACAACTTAAACACGAAACTTGGTATTTAAGTTCAGCATCTCCTAAGAATGTGACAAGAACATTTTCAAGAAAATCCCCCACCCAAACTACCTTTTACTTGGAAAATGTTTTGAAAATTTGGATTTTGATTAAAATACCACATATTAAAGATATTTTCATGACAAATAAAATGTATATCTCGAATTTTCTGGAAATAGCCTATGAAGTCCTCTTCATTCTGAATGATTTTTGCTAACTGGTAAATTGTAAGAGACAAAATCTGTTGTTGTTGTTCACCAGGGCACTGGGGATTAATTGATCTGCATCATTTTCCCTCTGGCTTCCCAATATAAAGTATGTAAGTTATCACTTTTAAGGCCTTTGCATTTGGTGAGATGCTGTTTGTTCAGGATGACATCATCTTCACAGAGAGTACACTTGGGTGTAGATAGGCATCGTATCTTGTAGAGGTGTTCTGCGAGGCAATCGTGGCCAGTTGCCATCCTAAATAAGGCCACTGCCGTCTTCCTTGGCATGTTTTGCATATCAACTCTATCTTTAATATTCTTATAAGCTTTATCCTTTAATTTATCAAAATCTTACTACACAAAAAATGTACATCCCATTGAAGCATACAGTTCATGTCAAATAATTTTTTTTATGGAGTTTCCATTTCTTAGATATTCCTTGTTATTGGTTTGAATTTTAAAATACTTAAACTTTTCTCAAATGGGAAGTTATTACTCGCACACACGGGACCTTTTTCCAAAGGCTTTTTTTTTCTTCTTCTTCTTCATTCAGTCTTCTCAAAGCATGTTTTTTTAATGAAGTCTCGGCATCTAATTTTTGGGTGGAATACAATACTTCCCCTATTTACTATAGATAGTAATAAACAAAGACATGCATGCGCAGACTCTGTATCACCTGCAGCTGGAGGTATGTTTCTTCTGAGAACTCAACATCGTAAGATTTAAGTAACTCTATTATCTTCCTCAAAGGCTCAAACATTCCATCAGTAGATGCTCGTCGCTCACGGACGTGGTACAAATATCCCATCACCTGTAGCAAGCCGTCATAGTCTCCTTCAGCCAGCGGAGTTAACAGTCCACGATCAGCCTCGATGATGAAGTCTTCCAACTCACATAAACTGCGTCAAACATCAAAAACTTCAGTTAACAAGATATCACAAACATAGCTTACGTTAGAATGAAATCAACAAATTTTTCCCTCCACTTATGTTTGTTATTAACTAAGACTACTTTCTGGGAACACCTACCCCATGGTCAGTTTTGCAGCCAACTGGCATTCCCATGGTAAGTTTGATTCTACAAGAGTGTGTCAAAAAATAACAGGAAAACTTTTACTGTTTGGTCAGGATGAATCTTTTTAATTCATATTTGATTACAAACTTTATAAATACTCCCCTCCTGAGGCTACACACTTGTTTCAATGTTCTATCCGCTTTTCAAAACACTCACGAGAAGCCCTTATATGACGTCCTGTTCAATATACCTGAAATAGCACTATTTAGTTCACTATCTATTTGAACATGGTGTTTTTTTCACTCATGGGAACAGGTGGAAGTCACAGGGTGCAAGATCCAGCAAATATGGTGGGGGGACATGCCTAGATGAGTGATTGTCTCTTGTGTTGTTATGGCTCAATGAGCAACTTTTCTGTAGCTCAAATCATTATGAATTATGTCTTTAACTGAAATGTGCACAAGTCTGCAGCCTTTGCTATTGTTAACCATCAATTGTCCTGCAACATGGTGTCAATGGCATTGCGGTTTACCTCAGTTTTTGATGTGGAGGGCCATCCTAGACGTGCAGTATCTTCAAGGCATTTTTCACCATCTTTATGCCATTCAGAAACACATGTTTTTGATAAAGCTTGATCTCCACATGCTTTCTAGCATTTCAGTTCTTGATTTATTCAGAAGAACACGAAGCTCACAGGCAATGTTGCACATATCACAGCATCACTCAAAGTCAGTGCTCTCCAGTACGATGATTGGTGAATTTCGGCACAGGTATATTTACACATAAAAAATAATTCTCATTACTTTTTCACACCCTCTCATACTTGGCATTGTGTTGCCCTCTGTTCTTCTGGTTAATTGGAAAACATCATGAATGGTAGGGATTTTGAAGTTTTTAACCTTTTCTTGATTCTTGATATAAAGATGTTCTCCCAGGTGCTCAGTTATAATGGGTTCTTTACATGTTTCACTAATTTTATTTCCTGTGTGGCCAAGAGGAAGCAGAAATCACATGCATCTTACCTTGAGGCTGGTTTCAGACAACAAACGCAACACTAGCAGAAGATCCAGTTCCTTGCTCTTGAACTTCCTCTTCACTAGAAAACTCGGAGGAATACTGCTTTCGTCAATGTCGCCCCCTAGATGAATGATAATTTCCAGTCTGCCATCCATCAAGCCTTCACTGTGCATGAATTCTAGCTCAACATTGATGACGTGCCTGCATCTTTTCTGCCAGTCTTCTGAAGAAATATCAGCAAACTTCTTGTCAGCTAACTTAATTACGTCATCCATTTTGAAAGTGATGTTTCTTTCTGCAAACCAGTTCTTCACTGCAGCCCAAATGAGTTTGATTGGGTTCAGCTCAGGATGATAAGGTGGTAGGCGTAAAACAGTATGGTTATGTGCCTGAAGGAAACTGTCTATTTTGTACTTGGGGATTTTGGGTTTGAGAGGGATGATCATATTATAGATGTCAGGTTTGTGAAAGGAGGAGAAATCAATGGCAGTGAAATGTTCCATGGGAAGGTTTTCTCTCAGCCAGGAAACCATTGTCTCTCTTTTGGAACTTGCAGTAGGTGCCTTATTAAGTACGACATTGTGCTAGGTGCATTGTCAATCAGCAGAACAGAATTTGCAGGAAGGTTAGGGATCAGTCTTTCTTTTATCCACTTCTCATAATTGACATAGTTCATGTCATCGTGGTAGTCTCTGGTTTTCTGCTGGGACTTGAACCGAACATATGCATTAGGGATAAACCCTTGCTCACCTCCTGCATGGCGCTGACCTTTGGAAACCAGTGCCCATGGAAGCTGTCATCACTCCAAGCATATGGAGTAGTGTGTGATGAATGTCTCATCAATATATATTATGGGACGGCCCTCACTTGTGTACTGTTTTATCATTCTAAGATAATGGAGCCGCTTAGTTCTGATGTCGTGCCGCTCCATTACGATTTTTCTATTCTTTTTTGTCCTTTTCCAGGTGAAACCCAACTTTAGTAGTATCTTTCTTAATGTAGATACACTCCCTTCAAAGTTGATCGAGTCCTTTAACTTTGCATGCACCTTCTTCAGTGTCGGTCTTTGCTTGTGAAGAATATAGAATTCATTCACAGTTCGGCGCACTACTGCCTCATTGAAAGTATCTAAGCTCGCATGATAAGACCTTTTAGGTCTCTTTTTATGCGCTGTGGAAAATGAAGGTGAAATGACACTATCAATATCTTTGGTTTCCTTAATAATTCTTCTTACACTTCTTTCGGAAGCGCCTGTTGCCTCAGCAACACTCTTTCCAATGTTTTTCACATTGATGTTTACCACGCCAGCCTCTACATGTCTTTTCATGTATTTATATGCATTGCTAATAACTTTTCTGGTTTGGGAGTGCAGTACTTTGCCTTTAAGTTCACTGTCCATGTATTAACAGTAAGTAAAACCCAAATCCAAAAAATACTCAATGCAGGCACTCACACACACATACAGAGAATACAACTCGGAACAAAGCAAACTGTTTCGTGTATATGCTGTTATAGATGAACATATAAAGCGCACTGACACGAGCCTTAAACAATTACAGAAGCTTAGATAACGGACGTACGCTATCAACGACTCCACATGCGTAACTGACCCCCACTCTCCTCTCAAGATAGATAACAGACTTATCGTTTAGTGCGCACCTTTCCTCAGCTGCCACCTCAAGTTAATCGAGCACTACCCGACCTAACAAAGAAAACACAAAAATTTTGGGAAAAAGCATCTTTATTTCTCTACATAGTCTCCTTTCAGCTCGATAGTTTTCCCAGCGATGTTCAATAGCTTCGATACCTTGTTTATAGTGAGAACCGTCGAGTTCTGCAAAATAGCCATCAACTGCAAACTCCACCTCTTTATAGCTGGCAAATCTTTTACCACCAAGCCAATGCTTCAACTTTGGAAACAGAAAATAATCAGAGGGGGCTAAGTCTGGCAAATAGGGTGCATGAGGAAGCAATTTGAACTTTAACTCATTGATTTTGACCATGGTGATAAGGGATATGAGAACTGGTGCATTGTCTTGATGAAACAGAACTTTCTTTTTTACTAAATGTGGCCGTTTTTGTTTGATTTCATCATTCAAACACCTCAATAAGTTTGCATAATATTTGCCATTGATTGCTTTTCCTTTTGGAAGATAATCAATGAAAATGATCACATGCGCATCCCAAAAAACTGACACCATGACCTTGCCTACAGATGGAACTGTCTTCACCTTCTTTGGAGACGACTCTCCCCTTTTAATCCACTGTTGCTTCGTCTCAGGTGTGAAGTGATGGACCCATGTTTCATCCATGGTTATGAATCAACACAAAAACTCAACTGAAACATCCTCATGACGCTGCTTTTGTTCCATTGTGAGTAAACGCGGCACTCATCTTGCGCACAGCTTTCTCATGTGTAAATTTTCAGTTAGTATGCGATGTACAACACTTTTTGAAATGCCTACGATGTCTGCTAGCTCATGCACTTTCAGTTGACGGTCATCCAATACCATTTTGTGGATTTTCTTCACTTTTTATGGCATGGTCACCTCATTTGGTCAACCACTGCCATGTTCGTCTTGGCAGCTCATAAGGCCTCGCTTAAAGTCTGCCACCCAATATTTTACTGTTGTAAACAAAGGAGCAGACTCCCCAGAGTAGAATCTAGCTCAGCTTTAATATTAGTTGGACTAAGACCTTTCAAATGAAAGTATTATATCACATAACGATGGCCAGTTTTATCCATGTTTACAAATTTGCTGAGAGAGTTCACTATTAATGGCTACCAAACAATTACTAAACAATGTAGCATCGTCAAACTTAAGCTTTATAAGGGTGGTACTTTCTACCATAGTCATTTGTTTGAAACAACCACCACTATGTATATGTAAGGTCGGGTACTTGTGGGGCTGCCCTCGTAATTGAATTTGATGTTCCTCAAATGTTGTTTCATCCTGACCTCCAGACTTCTTTTGGTTTTTCCAATATATATTTTTCCACAAACTCGGCAATCCATTTAATATTTTCTGGATAATTTAGTTCTTGACGTGGTATTCTTAAGTAGGTGATTTGATAGTTCCTGATGCTATATTTATTCTGTGATTCTAATTTTATACTAAAGTCAGTGAAAATCTTCTCAAGTTTCCGAAAAAAGTGTTAAGACATTTTAACATAAGCTATAATCAAAGTACACTGTATACAATAGTTCTTGTTTATTTATACAATTCACAAGCTTGTTAACTCATGTACTTACCTGTTTATTACATGGTCCACAAGATGTTGTTTGAACATGTTTCCCCATTTGCACACAGTGTTCAACAGTGCTTGTTTAAATGGTTTCACATTTACTTTGAACCATTTGTCAAAAACTTTCTCATTTTCCAGTTTCTCAACTTCCAAATACAGATTTTCATAATAATCAATCTGAAAGACAAATGAAATTACTTGATTTCCTAAAACAAAGATAAAGTTGAATAGCAGCAGTAGGAACATTTTAGAAGTATTAATTTAACAACAGAACCTGCAGCTTTGCTCACATTAGATAGACATTATTCTCTATTCCTCTTTTGTCACTTTCTTATTGTCTCTCTTTTGCACTCAACTCCTCCCCTTCCCTCTGCATAACTTACAAGTCTATGTTTTGTTAATTGGTAATAAAATTACTTTTTATAGGGTGTTAATAAACATTAATCCTTCACTGTCTTCAGTTTATGGCTCTGGGCAAAATAAAACATTGAATAAAACTCTGGTGTGATACATTCACATGACTTTCTCTACCCTCTATTGTTTATTAGTGAGTATACAGTCTATTCTTACTAAAGCTTATTTTTCTATTTCATTTTAATGCAAATAAACCTTTAAAGAAATAGCTACATTAAACATTTTGTTATAGTTACAAAGGGAACGACGATAGTCAAATGTTTAAGAACTGGGCGCTGTATGCTGGCCTTAAAATTCCATACTGTTTCCATGACAACGTGAGAAATAACTGAATGTTGACAAGACTCTATAAATGAATAAAAAATTTGAACCATTAATAACGGATACCTCAGAAAGGGCTTAATCCACTAAAAATGTTTTTGGAATGAATTGTGTGTTTTAAAGAGATCTACATTTTTTGTATAGTGTATTTTTGTCTATCACTTAACGTTTACCAGTTATACAAGTTTATACAAAATTCCTTCCAAATGAAGAGGACTTTACAGTCTATTCACAGAAAATTCAAGATATACATTTTATTTGCCATGTAAATATCTTTAATATGTTGTATTTTAATCAAAATCATTAAGAGCCATTTTTGGAGAATACAAATTTTTGAAAGATATTCCATATAAAGGGTAGTTGGGGGTGGGGAGCTTTATTTGAAAATCTTTGTGTCGTATCTTTGGAAGATACTGAACATAAATACCAAGTGTGGCATTTATCTGACTTTTTGTTTTTGAACTATGCTGTTTTCTCTCTCTCATGCACACACACACATGTGCACGTGGATGGACCTTTTTCTAAAAATACTTTCTTTGGGTTCAGGGGACCTGAAAACATATATTTCTGATAAAATATCAACATGGAATTTTTGGGTGGAATACAATACTTCCCCCTACATAGTAGAGAAAGTAAAACTAATGTTAATTAACTGAAATATATGTATGAGTAAGAGTATGATCAGGGAACGGAGAGGACACCTGGAACTAATGCAGATCTTTTGTGCTTACCATCCCCAGGAAGAAGGGATGAGATGAAGGGGCTGCAGGTTCCTAACAGCTCAAACTGATGACCCAGTCACATCAGCAGGCACTTCAGAAAAGGTTATCATCTAGTGGCAGGGCTGAGAACTACTTCCCAAAGAGCAAGCATCTATCCGACACTGCACAGCCCTAAGCCTACATGAAGAGGGAAGTGGAATAATAGGAAATGAGGGAAAGGAAATTCATGGTAGAAGAGAAACTACCCCAGCATTCAGCTTGCCAACCAGAGAAAACCCTGATTAGAGCGATCAGCCCCAGGAATTGAACCCAAAACCTCTGAATACAAGCCTTGCATGTTATTGCAGAGCCATCTCGCTCAGTAAATATACATCAATGTTTTAGGTTCCGTTGGAGCAGTTTAGTTCCTCACAGACACCTACAGCTGAAGATGAAGGAATTCACTTCACAGTGCACGCCAGAATGGCACAAATGCCAATTAGTGGCTGCTCTTTTGGAGGGATGACCTGGTTTCTCGGCACTGTCTAGTTCTTTGTATGTGGTACCTACTTTTTGTAGCTAGCACTGTTTATTTGCTTAATGTTAGCAACTGATACGCTACATGATCCAGGACTCAACTTCAGCTATCAGAGTCGAAGCCACTGTCAACTTCACTCGAATCACTTTCACACTTAGATGCAGTTTAACTGATTTCTTGTTTCACACTGTCGAATAAGTCCACATCAAAAACTTTCATAAAATTCTTGGAACAAACATACCATCTCTTCATTGGTTCAACCCTTGTTTTCTTCCAGTTTCACGAAAACCACAAAAAACATGTGAAAATTACAGAGAAGTAATTCTGTGTTACATGATGAACAACACAACTCACAATAACGCTGCAAAAGTAGTGTAAAACAAGAGGAGGCTGTGGAGGAAGAAGATGAAGACAAGCAGGGGAAGAAGAGAAAAACGAGAGAAGAGAGGAGGAAGGGGGAAAGCAGGAAGAAGAGGGAGGAAGAGGAAGAACAGGAGAAGGAAGATGAAGAGAAAGAAGTAAAGAATGAGGAAGATGAAAAAGGGGTGAGCTGGAGGAATAAGAGGAAAAAGAGTAGGAAGAACAGGAGAAGAAAAGAGAGAGAAGATGAAGAGGATGTGGAGGAAGAACAGGAGCAGGAGAAAGAAGAGGAAGAGGAAAAGGAGGAGAGGAATAATAACAAAAGGAGAACAGGAAGTGGAAGAAGAGGAAAGAGAGGAGCAGGAGGAAGAAATGGGAGAGGAAGAAGAAAAAGAGGAGCATGAAGAGGAAAAAGGAAGTGCATGAGCAGGAAAATGAGAAGGGGAAAGGAGGAGAGGAAGAAAGGGAAAAGGAGGAATAAGAGGAAGAGGGAAATGAGCGAACAGGAGGAGGAAGAAGAAATAGAAGAAGAAAAATACAAGAAGTATTTTGTATCTATGCATTAATTCACTCTCCATTGCTTATATTTAATCCTCTATTTATGGAGTTGCATTTTTTTCTGTATTGCATTGTACTGAACACTCAGTAATAAATAAAACTAATATATAATAAATCATAAATTTTAGGCTTCATGTGACCTTATCAACATTTTTATTCTCACAGCTAATTTTAACTTCCTTAGCAATTTTGCCTCACCTTACCTATACAATCTACTTACTAATAACAATTTACTTATATTTATGTTCTATATTTTCAAAAATTTATGAAATACCCAAATGTATGTGAACTTTTAATAAGCATTTACTTCTGGAATTAGTTTACTGTTGTTTTGGTTAGATAGAATGTACTTGCCTGTTCTTTGAACTGGTCAATGGTTGGTGGTCCTTCCTGAGTAGCATTATCATTATCTTCCACATTTATGACAGCCTCTGGTTCACTCTCACCGGTGTTTGTCTTGCTTCCAGATTTTAGAAACTGTTTCAGAAACTCATATCTGTCATCCAACCACAAATAGGAATACTTGTCAAACTTTCTGCTGTACTCAACAGCCTGCAAATCAATGAAACAGTATCCACAAACATTGTAAAATCTATGGCAACCATACATATGCTTGTGGCCAAGGTATTTAACCATACATTAGCTTGACTTACAGTTTTGGATGTGCTGGACACTCTGCATAATGTTTCTGATATCATGGCTGTTAAATTATCATCATTCTCCATATCTCTCTGAAACAAATTCATAATGTTCTTAACCTCAAAGACATTATACACAATGCCTTTGTTTTATGCCAAGGCCACAAATGCCTTATATGTGTATCAGATGAGGCGGCAGTGACCTCGGTATTATGCCACTGTGCAGAAGCGGCACAAGGCATGTCAAGGGTACATTTATCAACTATGAGCTGTCTCAGTCATTGCTTTGTCTTCGTGTTGTGAAGTGTTTCGACAATACATGTGTTCTGTGTGATTTCCTTAGGAATGTTATTCTCTTATTAGTCCATGGAAATGCCTGCCAACAAATTCACGCTTGAACAGCGTATTTTTATGTACAATACATACGTGAAAACTGAATAATGTAGACAGGTATGTAGACTATTTCAGCAGCAATTTCCTGGTATTCCACTCCCAAGTAGAGCAACTGTGAGATGTTTGGTCAGTAAATTTAGAACAACAGGATCGCTAAATGCTAAAAACTAAAGTTTATAGGAACAATCCCCACACCATAGATGAACTTAAGGACAATATAAAAACAGAAATTATGCAAGAAGAACTTACGTGTGTGAACGGAAATGTCAAGATTGTCTTTGCACAGATGGACACCACTTTCAACACTTGTAACTAGATTAGCACCCATTACATGTATGTTACTAACACGCATGAGTAAGTATCGTGAGAGTTACATAACAGAAAATCCGGAAGTGTAGTAGACTGTGTACAGAGCACGTATTCGCACCATCCACAGCCTTGGCATAACACGAAGGCACTGTACAAGGTGTTCCCGAATTGCATCCATTTCTGGAAGTTATATTTTGAGTTGTGCACAGTGCAGTAGTAATGTTGGTTGTTTGTTAGAGGGGTACTACAAATTTTAATCACTTATAACTTGTAGAAGTTATCTTCTCTTTTTCTTCCTTTATTCCATACATGTATACATAAAGTACAGTATGATTCACACATAAAAAACAACTCTGCAGTTGGGGATGGGATTTGAACTCGGAACCTCTTTGTTGCAAAATTGCCACCGTACACACAGAGCACAGCTGTACTAGGAATATGCAGAACAAAGCAGCTACCTGACATTATTATTATTGTTGTTGTTATATTATTATACTGTAATGCATTATGGAGTATTACATTAGTATTCATACTATAAGCTCTGCACTGTGACTCTGTGGGCTAGAGCATGGAGCTCTAGTTTCCAGTCATACAATACACCTAAGTTCAATCCCACCTATGGTAGTGTAGGTTTTAACTTCTGGGCATAGGGCCAATGCCAACTCAGCAACATGAAGAAATTGAGGAGCTGCAATAGGCAGTGATCCCGGCTACAAAAGCCAGCATTCCACTGGAGGATGCAATTTGCAATTGGTATTGGCCACAACACCTCTCCATATCGATTGGATGATTGTCCACCTCTGCTGTGCATAATTGGGGATGAGACTGGCAGTCAGGTTGGGAGACTCAGGGCCCAAACGGGCTGTAGCACCCTGGGGATTCATATTACAAACATTATAGTACTTCACATACAGTATACCGATGTAGCAATCGGAGCTAGTACTTGCCTTGCATGCAGTGACTGTGTTAGCAATACCAGAACACTTTTAAATGAAACAGATACAATGATATGATAAAACAATAGAGACATTTTGCCATTCTTGATGTTGTCATTTGGGTTGCCTATTTGAACAATGTCGATGGCAATTAGGAAACACCCTGTATGCATCTAAACCGTAACAGAATTATAACCACAGAAACCATTGACAGATTAATACTTTAAGCAAGCATTCTTTAAAATTACACACAAACAACTAGACCATTAAAATACTACCTTAAGCTAAAGATAACTGTACTGTATTATGAATGTTAAAACAATTATTAAAGATGCAACCCCCAGCTAAAATTATTTCATTAATATAGCCACCCTTTGTATTTGGTTCCATAGTTATTTAACAACATGTATACTACATAGTTTTCACATAATACAGAAATGAAATATGCAGCGAAAGTGATGAATATGAATATTCCCCACCTCTGGTCCACCAAATTAAACATCTTGGAAATGACACAAGCCTGCAACAACCATGAAAAGTAATCTTCTCAGCTGTTAATTATAAATATCAGTTGAGTAATTTCCAATGATATGCTGGACACATTGTTTTCTTTTTATATAACTACTAGTGGGCCCATGTGAAGCTTTCACACTTTACTGCAACGGGAATGAAATGTGATCAGAAATCTCATTAAAAAAAAAGGCAGCAAGTTGTTATTAAAAACATATTTAAGTGGTTAAAAATTGACCACAAAGTGAAATAAATATATATATACATAGATTGAGACATAAATGTGTTTTATAGAATTTCGGTGTGCACAATGTTGGATGTTACAATGGAATCTGCATTTAATTTTTGTGAGGAATTTTTTCAATAGTTACTTTTATGTTGTTGAGTGATTTTACTCTTCAAAAAGATATTGGTGTCAATAAAAATAAAACACATTTGTTCATCTGTAAAAGGCGAAAGTTAGGTTATGAGGATTAAGAGTTACTCTACTTGTTTAGGGTACAATAATTAAAAATAAGATGAAAGTTGGTTGCTGTGAACCAATTAGGATAGATTCAACACTTGCTGCATACAGTGTGGCTGGCAAAATCCCAAATGCTGCCATTCAAGCCTGTTTTAACGACAGCACCAAGATGGCCATTTTGTTTTAAATTAACATGGACTCTTGAAATGTGGAATTAATTAATGGTCTATTTTTATGCTTATAATTAATGTTATGCAGTTTCCTTAATAAACCTTATGTCTGATAGTACAGTGGCTCTCCTAATGGATGAAAATGCAAGTTTAGAAAAATTTACTTTAATTTGATTTTATTATAAAATGGAATCATAAAACGCTGAATTAATAGATTTGCTACACATCCTGATCCTTCTAATGAATGGTTCTTTATGCCATTCCATTACGTACTTTTCTTAATATCTGTGCTTGTAATCCTTAGTGAAATAATATATAGCAGATTTAACATATGCTGATAATGAACTTGATTACAACATTTAGACGAAACATAATAAAACTTTTTCATCACAGAAGGTTTATTAAAAGGTTTTGACATGAGTATCACATACACATCATACTGTTATAAGTGGATCAAATTGTGTTTTGTTTTGCTGTGTGTTCTGTTTTCTCAATTGCTAAATCATAGCCATCTATATACAGAGTTTATCTTTATTGGTGTCACATATTTGGGGGACGTGTTCCTGACATCAAAACAGTAAAAAAAGTTCATATGTACATGGGTCTGAAAATCAACCGTCTCATTGTTATAGATCAAAGAAGATGTATTCCATGAGTGAACAGAGGGATATGCACTACACGTATGGCCGTGCAGACGGCAATGCAGCACGAGCACGCGAACTTTATGCAGAAAAGTACCCTGACAGGCCATTACCGTGTACAAGAACATTCACACGAATTCACCAATGCCTGAGAGAGAATGGCGCATTTGAGAGGAGTACTAGGGATGTTGGGAGACCAAGAGCGGTACGAGGTATTGAGCTTGAAGAACGAGTTCTTCTTACTGTGGATGCAGACCCATCACAAAGCACAAGATGTATGGCTGTAAGGGAAAGAGTTAGTCATATGACTATCTGGAGAACTCTACATGAAAATCTTCTGTACCCGTATCACCTTCAACGTGTGCAAGGATTAAATGAGGCGGACTTTGAGACAAGAAGACGTTTCTGTCAACGCATGTTACAGCAGTGCGCCGTATTAATCAATTTCCTAGCCTGTATCTTATTCACGGATGAGACTGGTTTTACTCGCGACGGTATCTTCAATTTTCATAACACTCATAACTGGGCATTTGAAAATCCTAATGAAGTACGACAGGACAACCATCAACAGAGGTTCTCTCTCAACGTTTGGGGTGGAATCATTCATGATCGCCTTATTGGTCCCTACTTCTTCCCTCTGCGTCTGAATGGACAAACCTATCTCCAGTTTCTCAGAAATGAGTTACATCACTTAACTGATAATGTGCCTCTGGACATCATTCAACGAATGTGGTTTTTACACAATGACGCTCCAGCTCATTTCAGTATGATAGTTTGTAAGTTTTTGAATGATCGATTTCCGCAAAGATGGATTGGTCGAGGGGGACCCATTGCATAGCCTGCTCGATCGCCTGATTTGAATCCAATGGATTTCTTCATCTGGGGACATTTGAAGTCCTTGGTTTATGTGACTCCTGTACCTGATGTTGACATTTTGAGAGGATATATCGAAACTGGATTTGACCAAATACGAAACACACCAGAAATTTTCAACAGAGTACGCCAGAGCATGGAACGCAGCCTTACTGCATGCAAGAGGAAGCCACTTCGAGCAATTTTTGTAACTTTCAATTTTGTGTTGTAACTCTGAAATAAACTATTTTCAGATCCATGTTCATATGAACACTTTTTTTACTGTTTTGATATCAGGAACACGTCTCCCAAATATATGACACCAATAAAGATACATCCTGTATATATTCTTTGGAATGAAATATCCACTGCATTTCTTTTACTTTACACACTTTTTTGTAGTAACTATTTTATATTCCATGATGTACTCAAAGAAAAGTCAAAGGTAGAATCAGACTGAAAATTCAATGCCACAAGCAGGATTTGAACCGCAGATCTTTGCCTTACCGTGCCATTACTCTACTAACTGCAGTAGCATGGCAACATGCCGGCATGACATGAAATTCTCCAACTGACTCACATTTTTCCCAGTAAAGCACTAGGCATTCTAGAAGCCTTCTTTGCAAGTATGTATTTTTATTTCCATGTTCTTATTATCATGTCCAAGCCATTTAAATTCTGTTTAGGCATTTAGTAATTTAAGACTTGAAATTAGAAGCTGTCTTAAAACCTATGTCCATTGGGAAGAACAGTGCTTTTTCAATGGTGAAAGAATTATAAAAATTCTTTGAATTGTTTCTGAAATTACCCTGTATACATACACAAATATTCTCTCTCTATAATTTTAGGATAGCTTACCATATAATCTGCTTGAGTGAGGTGCTTGGCGATGCGGGGAACCAAAGAACCCATCTTGGTAATATCTTTCATGAGACCAGACACCAGACAATGGAAACTATTGTCTTTAGCTTCATCCAGGGAGGGTATAAACACAATATCTGGTTCCTTAAGCTCCAGGGCCACTTCAAACAATGGAGAGGACCAATATGCGGGATACATTTCGTCCATGAAGAGCGATAAGCTGAAAGTTAAACATAAGGAAACATGAATTACATCCCAACACATCAAAAAACATTCTTAACCTCTACAAATTACAGTTGAGTTATTTATTAAAAAGAAGTTCACTGAAGGAATTCCAATCAGTGGAATCATTCTCTGTCACAAACATTTCATGAAAAATTTGATGTTACAATTACATGTCTTTTACTACCCATTATTATTTATTACTTTCTGTACCACATACTGGTAGGTAGAGAAGGTATTGCATTCCACCCAAAAATTTTATATCAAGATTTCACCAGTAAGCATATTTTGAGGCCCTTTGAATACAAAAAAGCACTTTTAGAAAAATGTCTATGTGTTTTTGTGTGTGTCTAGACACTATACTCAAAAAGAAAAGTCGGATAAATACTAAACTTGGTGTTTAGGTTCATACCTTTCAAAGATGCAACACAAAAGATTCTCAAGAAAATCCCCCTACCGCAAACTACCCTTTACATGTTGCATTTTTTGAAATTTTTAATTTTTTAAAAAATGAATAATGATTTTGATTCAATTGCCATATATAGACATTTACATGGCAAATAAAATGTATGCCTTGAATTTTCTGGGAATAGCCAGTGAAGTGCTCTTCATTCGGAACGAATTTTGTAAAACTGGTAAACTTTAAATGATAAACAAAAATGTACTGCACAAAAAACTGTAGATCTCTTAAAACACAATTTACTTCAAATAAGCTTTTTTATGGCATGAGCCATTTCTGAGATACCTGCCCAGTTTTTAAATATTTGACTGTCACTGTTTTCGTTGTATCTATAACAAAAAGTGTAATGTAGCTGTTTCTGCAAAGATTTATTTGGATTTTAATCTTTGCACAAGGCTCTTACAAGGACGGGCCTGAACACTATAATATATAACGATATACACACGTGTGCAAATTGTTAAACTAAACATGTTCATTCGTGTAATTCTTGAAAATATGTTTATTTAACACAAATCTTTAATTATTGTAATTACAGAATTATTAAATACATGAAAATATTATTAACTGTTAGCACTTAGCATGCATTGTTTTTAGCCTGATAAGAAGTTTTAATTTGTTGGTACATTTTGAATAAACTTATTGCAAAATTACTAAGTTGCATTGTTCCTTTCCCAAACAGAGTTTGGAGAAATGCAGACTTTTAGGAATTTCTTTATGTAATAGCCTAGTTACACTAGTGTTTGTAATTTATACTTGTTGCCCGGCCTTAAGATTCTGATGAAAGAGTCACACAAACATTTGGAAACTCAGCTCTATATAATATATATTTATTTAGCTAAGCCAATTATATTTGAATATGACATAGCATTTAGACCAAGCTCATTTACATTCTGAAAACATATATTTTTAAGATCTACTCTCTACTGTAGTAACTATTTGTGTTCTCTTTTACATTGTAAAACTCCACTTACTTTCCACTTTGTCTAAAAACTGAACTAATTTCTTGCTCTCTTTAGAGAACAAACCACTTATGGTACATTTTCTGTTAACTTTAAATCATTTTTCAGATAGAAATGCCTTTCGCTTGATACAGTAATTTGTATCACAAATTACTCAGATGTAATTAATGATAGTAATATGAATATTTATTTTTATGTGACATTGATTTCTGATGTTTATTAATTGTAATTATTATTGGTAAATAATAATATACGGCTTTACTGAAACTGTCAACAATAACGCAATAATGCAGAGAGGGGGTGAGTTGTTTATCATTACCAGGAACCAGGAAGTTACGTAATGTTTCGCGCGTTTTTTCCGTTTAGAAGCTTCTAGAATGTCTCCTAAAGCAATATGTATTAGTGGTTTTCATTGGATATTAAAATAGACGCTAATGTTGGCGCGTTTTATTAGCCAATAACAGTTCATTTATAATCTTTAGGCGTATCTTGAGGCAAGCCTATAAATAGTGTAGGTCCGAGGTAGCATTCCCCCAGTTCAACAGAATTCTCAGTTCTATACACGTCGGTCTCTCAGCTCAGTTCATCAAAATTTCGTGTACACTACACATCGTCAGCCAGTCCTTCATTTTGCCAAGTTACACGCAGCAGAATTACGAGAATTATTATAAAGTATTACACATTTAAAAAAATTACATAAAGTTGAAGTATGCGACTTAAAAGTGATAAATAAGAAGTTATTACAAACAGTTTCAGTTCGGCGAGTATCCAGATCAATTTGTAAAAGTATTTGTGAACGTGTTTGGCAATAAAAGTTATAAAACCAATTTCTTCGTCAGTATAATTTCTGGATAAAAGATTCCTTTCCGATTCACACCCTGCAAGAGATACATTCTCGACCTAAATAGCTAGCCGGAGAACATTTAAAGTGAATTATTTCAAAACTGATGCAAATTGCTACGCCAGAGGGAGCTACGAACCAAACAAGGAGTGACGTCACAAGATGGCAACGCGTTAAGTAAAGCAGTACAACATATGATCTACAATTTCTAATAACTTACGCTATAAATATTACGTAAGCAACATTTTACCGTCGCACGCTATATGTCAGTCCCTTTATATTCAAATACAATATGATCAGTATCATCTTTATCACCACATAATGGGCACCGGTCCTGGGGTATAACACGTATATAATATGGCTTTCAAAACAAAGCTATCTGATTGTTTCTACTGCATTAATGTTATCCAAAATGGAATAAATGTTTAAACACTAAATCAAAAATGAGTATGTTTCAATTTAAAATGTATTAACTAATGAAAGATGTAGGAATTTACCAGGTTTAGTCTAACAATTTGACCACTTCTGTATGTGAATTTACCACTGGTAGAGAAAGTTATGTGACTGTTAGGACTATTCTGTAACTTCATTGTTAAGAAGGCAACTACAATCATTTGTTAAGCTTAAAGAACTGCTCTTAACAAATGTGCCACTATTCAGCATCCTGTAACTTCTTTGTTATCGCAATGTTTGTTTTCTTGTGGTTTGTTAGCTCACTGGAGTGATTAATTGAAAATTTGTGCGCTCTGCGACAACGTTTTGTTTTTACACTACCGTCAGCAATGTAATACTGACTACTGAATGCTTTTGTTACTGTTTCCTTGCCAAGATGGAGACAAAGCGTGCTATGTAAACTTCACATAAAAAATATATGCGGGTTTTTAACATTTGTACCCTTTGCTTAGAATAGCATGACTTATACTTTCTTGTGACACCAAATAATTAGAAAACAGGAAGAACTCAAGTGGCCCTGTAAAATGAGTTTAATTTTAGGTTAGGAATGACAGACAAAAGAATTACCAATGCAGTTGCATATTGTTTTGATGCAAGTTTCACTAATTCATATCAACCTGCAATTATTACTTAATTTTCTTTATTGTTTTTTAACTATATTTTTTAAAGATATCAGTGGTCAAGCAGATTTTTCTGAAATTGTATTGTATACCATGAAGCATAAGTAGGTACTTATTCTTTTGCGATGTTCAGCTTTAGTTCAGATGTTCTTGCATCTTAATCTTTGAATGAAAATCATTATTGTAATGATAATATCCATATTATTTTAGGTAGGTATTCATTAAATGGAAGGTCACAGTAACAAGAAAGGTTAGTTTCACTAGTTGTGTTATCTGGGGGGAATGTTACAGCTATAAGTATTTTATTTCAGATAATTTTTCATACACAAATTTACTACGTATAAATTATCATAATTTTATAACCCAACTGATTGTTACATTGTTCTTCTTCCACAGCATCAGTATAAATTAAATTTCTATGGTTACAAGAAACTGCTAAATAGCTTTCTACTAGCCATTTCTTTTAGAAGATTGGAAATTATCTTAAAATAATTCTGGGAATGAAAACATATCACTGCACTATCAAACATCTCTCAGAAATGTTCATTTTCTAATCATAACCTAAAATGAGGCAAATGAAATTGTGAGCCATGCAAATAAACACAACATTTACACTATTTGAACCTAAAATTCTTAAATTGATACGGTAATTTGTATCACAAATTATTTAAATGTAAATAATGATTGTAATATGAATATGTATTTTTATGTGACATTGATTTCCGATGTTTATTAATTGTAATTATTATTGGTAAATAATAATATACGGCTTTACTGAAACTGTCAATAATAGCGCAATAATGCAGCGAAGGGGGGTGAGCTGTTTATCGTTATTGGGAACAAGGAAGTTATGTAATGTTTGGCGCGTTTTCGGTAGAAACTTCTGGAATATTTCTTAAAGCATATGTATTCATGGTTTTCATTGGATATTAAAATAGACGCTAATGTTGGCGCGTTTTATTAGCCAATAGCAGTTCATTTATAATCTTTAGGCATGTCGAGGAGTGGGAGTATATAAAGTCGAGTCCGTGGTAGATCGCCCCCAGTTCAACAAAATTCTCAATACCTTACACGTAGGTCGCCTAGTTCATCAAAATTTCTAGCACGTTATATGTTGTCTTCAGTCAGTTCGTCATAAGTTACGCGCAGCAGAATTACGAGAATCTAAAGTATTATACAGTTAAATATACACAAAGTTGAAGTACGTGAGTTAAAAGTGATAAGTAAGAAGTTATTACAAACAGTTTCAGTTTGGCGAGTATCTAAATCAATATGTAAAAGTGTTCGTGAACGTGTTCGGCAATAAAAATTATAAAACAAATTTTCTTCATCAGTATAATTTCTGGATAAAAGATTCCTTTCCGCTTCACAACCTGCAAAGAAATACATGTTCGACCCAAACAGCTAGCTGGAGGACATTTAAAGTGAATTATTTCAAAACTGATGCAAATTGCTACGCCAGATGGAGCTACAAACCAAACAAATGAATGACGTCACAAGATGGCTTCAACACTGATGTAAACAACATTACGTAAAGCAATTTCTCTCGCAAATTGGCTCCACAACGTGGGGCTAACAAATACAAAAAAAAAACATATTACGTAAACGAAGCAACATTCCGTCGCAAAATCAATAACTGTTAGTTTTTATTATGATACAAGATTACACAACATTTATTTTCTTATTAAAATTCATGTCTTAAAACTTATGTTGCAGCATCATTTACCACGGAACATTGCTTACTCAAGCATAATCCATAACATTTATATTTTATGCTAAAACAAATAAATAAACCTTTGATAATTAAAATGACAAGATCCTATCTAGCGTTTCCACTTACAGCAGCATTAAAATGCCATCTATGCAAATCTGTTGTGTAGCAAATGCATTAGCATTAGGGTCTCGGGGTTTGCTGCATTCAAAAACCAAATCTTTATTCTTAACAAAATTATGTTTTGTTATGAAGTTACAGAATGCCGATCAATTGGTTAGTGGCTTTAACAGAATGTTAGTCCTTAACAAAATGTTACAGAATAGCCCTGTATATCACATTAGATTTTTAATGAACTGTTGCTACTTACTCTCCCATTATAATGAATAATCAGAGTTCTCCGATATAGGGAACAGCATGTAACACTTTTGCAAGTGTTCATTACATGAATGGCCCATGAAACATTAATATATGTACTGTAGCAACAAACATAACCAAAATCAGGTACTACATTATAACTCACCTACAGGTTATAGCATTGTGAATCCCACGTGCTACAATCCTATCTATGTATTCAACATAAGCTTCCCATTTGACATGTTTGTTTGCGATAGTTTCTTTTACCTGAAAAATAAATAAGTATTAACAGTCAAGAACTTGTAGGAATCATTCTTATTCATGCTAACTTTGAGTAAGTCAAACATGGATTGTCAAATCAGACTTGAAGAGTCCAATACCAAGGTAACAATTTTAACCATCTTCTATGTCAATGCTTTTCTGTTGAGCTATTCGGTTTTCATCACCAAATGTATTGAAGCTCTCGTCTCTGATTCACATTCCAGAGAGAGGGAGAGAGAGGGGGGAGAGGGGAGGGGAGGTGGAAAGGGGGAGAGAGAACTTGATGAGTAGATTGAAAAATGTTAACAGGATGTTTTTGTGAGATGTCTAGTTTATCCAGAAGGTTTCCAAAGGAATTGCTTCAAGAAGCAAACAGAATTTTTTTTCAGGTCTACTTGATTAATCAGCGATAACACATTTTTGTTCACTTTTGTTTCAATGCAGTGTCCATCACCAGTTTTAAACTGTCTTAAATGCTCTTTGCACCTTGGTGCTGCACTTTATGTTAGCATAAAATTGCCACAGTTGCTTACTGAACTTAGGAGAAATGTGTTCATTCCAATTAAATTACTTGCAGACTTTGTCCCAGGTTGCAATTTAACATTTAATGTAAGACTATCAGCTTTTTTGCATTTCATAATACGTCTATACTTACTAATCAGATGTTAATTAAGACATTTCAAATGTTGAAACATTTATTTCAGTAGACATTGCGATTCTAGCCTCAAACAACTTTTCCAGTCTCCTGTTATTGTAAAGGCTGGTTCACAACCGCCGAGAACAGGAAGCAACACACCATACAAGATGTTGAGCCCGGTAATGAGAACGGGAGTGCATATCAATGATCATATCAATCACAAAGTGAAAGTCGATTTTGAGCATTGGAATTTCATTTGTTTTTAACTGGCCAATGACATTTTTTCACCTACTTCCAACTTAGACAACATAACGCGGGCTAGCCAACATTAAAATTCAATAGAGTAAACATTATCTAAATGCATATCCATTACACTTCCGATCCCTCTAGTTGTGCCAAGCTTTCATTCCTTTATTTAATGGTATAAATTAAAGTTGTTTATTGCTCTTTTTTAATTTCCACCGGGGTTTGCTGTTCTTTATAACTTTTGCTATTGTTTTTGAGGTACTAGCCAGTTTTGAGTTGCATATAAACAAACTACAATGATGCTTTCACCAGAGGAACCAACACTCATTGGATTTGGGGGTGTCAGGATGAGGTTAGGAAGCACAACCACTACTAATTTCTTCCAGTTTCATGTTTCCAGGTCGTGACTACAGAGAGCACTAGCAGCTGTTTCATGACATGGCTGCATAAAATAATCTGTAGAGTGAAGAGTCTAATATGCACAATAGGGATCTAATATGCCATGCCCAGGAACAAGAATGAGAAAGCTAAAAGTTAGTCAATTCCTCCTTCCCGTTCCCAAGTCACAGGAAGGCTTCCTGTCGATTGTGAATACACCCATTTCAACTTTCTCATTCTCATTCTAGTTACCATTCTCGTTGGTTGTAAACCAGCCTTAAGCCAGCACTAAGTATTCAAACAATAAAGTAATTTTTCATTCATTTATCTGCATGGTGGATGGCATCTCTACTCCTTACACTTGGTATATTATTCTGGAGAATAAAAATATTAAAACGTTTTAGAGATAGTTTTATGATACAGTTGCTAAGTGAAGTACAAACCTTGTCATCACACTCAGAATCCTGTAAGAGAGTTGCTGCAATAATTTCATCTTCACATGACTCAGCCTTGACATTCATATTAGTAGCAGAAGCTTCTGTTCCATTGTCCACGTCTTTTGTTGTTATCTCAACATATATTTCGTTCACTTGTTTCTCTTCACCATCTTCATGTTCAACATTCTCTTCCCCCTGATCATCTACACTGTAATCTGCCTTCTGCAACTTTTTAGTTGCACCAATCTGAGGTTTTGGTTTAATGTCCAAAAAGAGGTTGTAGTTCTCCTCCATAATGCTGTGGATGCTTTTACTAGCTGTTCCCATTTCTGAATACCTGAAACAAGCCCACAGTGTAACACTCACACCCTTCATTATTATTCTACAAACACTTGTTACTTCCTCTACCATTTATCTATACTAGAAGAGATAGATAGATAGATAACTTTATTTGTACATATTTATACACAATTCTTTTTACAATATTCCACTTATAAACTAACTTAACCTATGTATAAATTTCCTTGCCAGCTATGCTGCTCTTTTTGCCTGGCCTTCTGTCTCATCTGAACATCCCTTGCTGCCCTTAATCCCTATTGCCAATCCTCTCCTTCCTCCATTTGCCTTTCTACCTTTCTTATCTCTCTTACTTTTCTAACCCATTTCTCTTTTACTTTCTTTAAGAACTCCCCCATATTCTTATTTTGCTTTTCTTCTTTTCTTGTTAACATTTTAATTGCTACTATTTTTCCATCCATTTTTTTCCCAGTTTTCCTCCCGTAGTTCTTGTCTCCATTCTGCTAATTCTGTCATATAATGCTCTGTGGTTTCACTACCTCCGCATAATTCACAAATTCCATTTTTTTGCCTCTTAGCCCTCTCAGATACATTGATCCTGTTCTCATCCATGCAAACACTTCTTTTTTGCTCTATTACAATAATCCACATACCCTTCTCTTCCCCATTTCCTTTTACTAATTTATAGAACCCTAGTGACTTTTTATTCTCTAGGCTTCCCCAAATCTCTTATCTTTCTATGTCCTCCACTCTGTTTCTTACTGTTATCCAGAAGCCATTGCTATTTCTTTCTCCTGTTTTCCAAATATCTCCCATTCCTATCTTTTCCATAATTTTTTTCTACCCTGTCCACCAGCTATTTTTATTTTTCATACTCTTTTGTTGTTCCATGCATATCTTTAAAATTTCCTCTTCATCTTTTCTCAGGCATCTAAACCAAAACTTTAATATCGTTTCCAGTATCACTCCCTTTCTTCTTGTTCTTCCTAATTCCACTAATGCTACTTCCCCTGGTGCTGATCTTGGTAACCCCAATAGCTCTTTACAGAACGTTCTATAGCTCTGGTCTATTTTTCTGCTTAATTCAGATCCCCTCCCCCCAATTTCTACTGCATATGCATTCTTGCTTCTACCAATTCTTCATACATTCTTTCTATCCATTTAGTTGGCATTATCTATACTAAGTAGACAAGTGTTGCATTCCATCCAAAAATGTGATAAGATTTTACCAGAAATACATGTTTTGAAGTCCCTGAATCAAAAAAAGGAATTTTTAGAAGAAAAAAAAGAAGAAAGAAAGAAAAGATCTGTATGTATGTGAAAAGCTTAACTCAAAAACAAAATGTTGCTTAAATATTGTTACATGCTGGGGTGAGGGCCAAAAGGTTTCCAGAACATGATTAAATTTAGGTCACCCCAACATGCACATGGGGGCACAGCTCGCTAAAGCAAGAAGATCAGGGACCTTGGTGTATAGATTTAGAGGGAAGGCATGGAGTTCTACATTACATAACACACATTACCTGGAATTTATTAACAAACGTTTGGCAACTCTACATTATGAACTAGGAAGAGAGGATGGAGGGAGATGCCTCGAAGCCGTGGACTGACTACATGCACGTCTTGCTACAATGACCACTTTCACTCGTGACGCTATCCATATCTCCTCCTCCAATCATGTCTAGCCAAGCCAGACAGGGTCGGTGTCATACCAAATGATTTCAAACAGAGCCTTCTCTTTGGCATGGTCCGCGCCAAAAGGAGGGATCGTTAAGCCAAGAAACCCAATAGTGCTATGTCTAGTAGCAACAATGTAACACAACAGTGAGTCTGTTAATGACAATGAACTTGCTGATATGCCACAATATCAAACATTGTATCTAAGTTGAGCATCTTCCAAGGGTGTGATACAATTTTCAGAAACTTCCTCCACTCCAAACTGGGAGATGTAGCTAAGAAACAGTTTTTGGGGTTGGAACCCCTCCTTACTAAAAAAATGTAAAAATTAATAGGACAAATAGATTCATTAAACACCTTTCTAGGTTAGTGTATCACTGGTAGTACTGTATTTACACCGCATATCTTACTCAATATTGCCATTTCTTACTTAAGATGGCATCGGTAAAACCGTGTTTAGATATTGGGAGCATGTTTTCATTTCGGGGCTAAATTTGAGTGGTTTTTCCAAATAAGTCTCCCAGTTTAGAAACCATATTTTGTAGTGAAATAAAATGTCTGCAGCGGTAATATAAAATACTTCACAGTGGTCATTAATTCTCATGTCACAAGTATTTACTACTTAGAATATGTAAAATATTCTATTCTAATTTTAATTCCAGTTGCTGCACCTTAATTTGTCAATATAAAATTCACTTATTCAAAATATCATTTGAATTGCCACCAATAGTTTCAAAACACCCTCAATAAATTTCTGACTACACTACTGTCCAAACTATACTTTATAAGGACACATTTATTTTCTCAAGCATGGCTATGACAATTTTGATTAAAATACCATATGTTTAAGATATCTGATGACAAATAAAATGAATATCTTGAATTTTTTTCAAGATACACTTCTTCATTATGAATAAATTTTATATAACTTGTACATCATAAAAGATAGACAAAAACTTATTGTACAAAACATGTAGATTCTGTTAATACTGCAATGCAGCAGCGATGGCCCAAGGTTATTGGGAGGACAGCACGGGCAGTCAGAGATAAAGAAACATAAGTCATGCTCTTGCCTGGCATAAACACCAGAAGTGCTAATGGCAGATAACCAGAATCTTCTGCAAGTTTCTTTTCCTCTACCTCCAGAACGTGTGTCCAGATAGTTGTAGAATGGTCTGTGGAAGGTTCTATTTATAAGCAAGTGTTCTCGCAAGAGAAGTTAGTCAATTCACTTGGTCAATCAGTGAGTTGGGAGTACATTTCTGCTGCATCAATAAGTGCAGCTCTCTGAGCAAGTTGGTGGTGGCTGCTGCAGAGTGAGAGATTGTAGAAGTCTTGTGTTTGACTCCCCAGTGAATGAACCATCTGGAAGAAAAGGCCACACCACAAAGAAAGTGAAGTCCCAGTGAAAGTTGAACCAGATCGAAACAGTGACAGAGAGAACTGAGACAAGTGACACATGAAAAAGTGGACAAAGTCACAATACACACAATTTATGTGAAATAAAAGCTTTTGTGGCATTAACCATTTTCAAGATGAATTTTCAAATTTTTATACTTTTTTCAACTGGTAAGTCGCTATTTGTTTTTTCTCATGGTCCTGCAAAGAGCATGGCATTTCAAAGCTGTCACATAGTGATTCGCTTTTTAAAAATCTGACTATCACTTTAGTCTACTTTATATTTCTTATAACTACAACAAAATGAGTAAATGTGTAACAATGTTTATCTTGACTAACAAGAAGCAGATAGAAAAATAAAATTTTGTAAGAATAGTTTGTAAAAAGTGAGGAGAGGGAGTCATGTGAATGCAACACATCAGATTTTTTTCTATCTAGTTGAAGTTAATCATAAGCATTTTCCCAGAATGATAAAGCTATTTATTACTATGTTAATAGATATTTTCTGCCTGAGGTATGACTGAATCTTTTAGAGAGTGGATCAGTAGTTATATCCTAGATATAGCTATTATATCACTTAACATTTCCCAGGGCACTGCTGGATATACTTAAACAAACAACAGTGAATATTTTGGAAACAGCTAATGCTTCAAAAAATTTTATTCCATGTAAATTATATACTTTAACAACATGTACATTTTTCCTGTGACAAGTTTTTCTGTCTGCTTCTCACTTATATAAAATTCACTGAAAATGAAGAGTACTTTGTAAATTTTTTGAAGAAAATTTAACACATTTTATTCATTTTTTTAAGTATATAACAAGACTTGATGAAAAAAGGGAGAGAGGGAGAAAAATACATATATTACATTCATATGACTTTCTCTGCTACTACTCTATAAACTATTCTTACAAAAGGTTTATTTTTCTATGTAGTTCACATTAATGGGGATAAATGTTTGCAGAAATGTTTATATTACAGATCTCATTGTAGATACAACATAGATACAGGAGACTGAAGTGAATCAAATGTTCAAAACGTGGGCTGCTATGTGATGACTTTGAAATTCCACACTCTTTGTTTGATATCACAAAAAATCAATAATTGTTTACTTAGCATTTTAAAAAATGTATGATTAACTAAGTATTACAAAGTTAAAAGAACAGCAATGAATATGTTGGAAATGGTTAATGGGTAGAAACTTTTGTGTTTTAAAGAGAGCTACATCTCTTGTGGAGTATGTTTTTGTCTATCTCTTAAAGGTGGTCACAATAACCCAAGAACGGTAGCAAAAAATGAGAACAGGAAGCAATGTAACATACACGGTTTTGATTCACACAGCCCAGTAATGAGAACAGGAATGCATATTGATGATGATATCGAACACAAAGTGAAAACTGATTTTGTGCATTGCAATTTCATTTGCTTTTAGCTGACCAATGATATTTTTTCACATGTTTCAAATTCAGTCAATATAATACAGGTTTGGCAATGTCAAAATTTGATAGAGTGAACATTATTTAAATGCATATACATTACATTTCCAATTCCTCTAGTCATACCAAGCTTTCATTCCTTTATTTAGTGGCATACATTAAAGTTGCTTATTGTTCTTTGTTAATTTCTACTGGTTGTTATTGTTCTTTGCAGCTTCTGCTATTGTTTTTGAGGCAATAGGCAGTTTTGGGTTGCATATAAACAAACCAAAGATGAGCCTTTCATTAGAAGAACCAATACTCAATGGATCTGAGATAGAATGCACATATGCTAGAGTTTCTTCCAGTTCCATGTTTCCAGCTTGTGACTAGAGGAGCACAAGCAGCTGTTTCATGTCATGGCTGCCTAGAACAATCTCTACAGTGAAAAATCTAATATGCTCTGCCCGGGAATGAGAACTAGAAAGTTAAAACTTGGCCAAGTCTTCTTTCCCATTAATTGTGAATGCTCAGCTTACAATGCATGTATTTTAACTTTGTTGTTAGTTTAGGTTACCGTTCTCAGTTGTAGTGAATCAGCCTTTATGGTTTACCAATGATAAAATATTCTGCAAAATTCATTCAGAGCAAAGATCGTCCTCTATGATCTAGGGGTACCATGCTGTCTCTAGTTACCAAGGTTGCAAGTTCAAATCTGGCGGATGGCAATAGATTTTTTTGAGGTGTTAAAATTCTTAGTATGGTTTCCTTTGGAAGGGAAGTAAAGCCGGTGGTACCATGTCATAGATTTATGGCACGTAAAAGAACCTCAAACCTGATAGAGAGGCCTCTGAGGAAAATTACCGGTCTTTCACGCCCAATATAGAATGGGACGCTAAGGACTGTAGTAGTTAAAGTGCATCCATAAATAAAACTAAATTTTTTAATTTTCTTATACATGTATTTCAATCAAAATTGTTAAAGCCATTTTTTAGAAGAAAAAAAATTTCCATGTAAAGGGTAGTTTTGCAAGATGCTGAACTTAAGTACCATGTTTGATATTTCACCAACGCACAATTTTTCTAAGAATGCTTTTTGCATTCAGGGAGTCCAAACATATGTATAGTGAAATCTCGGTATCAAATTTTTGAGGGAATACAAAACTTCCTCTACTTGCTACAGGAAAGTAGTAAGAGAAAGTAAAAGTTAATCCAAACACCAAAATATATCTACATTCCTGTTGTCTTGGCTGTATTTTTCTTGGTTTAGCCAAGTTTATACTTTAAACATTTATATTCCCATCCTAAATTTTAAATGTAAATATGTACAAATTCTTAACCTGGCAGCAATTTTAATGAAATTTCATGGTGAATGGTTTGTTTTAATTCTTCAGTGTGCAGGATTAGAATAGAGTAGAAACTTTATTGTCACATTAAATTTACAAAAATTAACAAATGATCATAAAAAGGTGACTGATCGGTTGATTGTTTACAATATATGAGGAGGTGTCAAAAAGTAACCGAAATTATTTTTTGTTATGTATAAATACACGCACACCAAAATTCACCAATCATGGTAATGGAGAGATCTGACCTTGATTGATGCTGTGATATGTGTGATAATGCCCAGGACCTCTTCAGTTTGTCAGAGGGAGCCATTGTGTAAGCATGTGTTTTAATGACCCAGTATGGATTTCAGTTAGGTTTTGTGTTCTTCTGAAAAAATCAGGAAGCATATGAAGACCAAGCTTTATCAAAAACATATGTTTCTGAATGGCATAACAATTTAATGATGGTGAAAAAAAACCTTGAAGTTGCTCCACGTCCAGGATGGCTCTCCACATCAAAAACTGAGGTGAACTGCATTAGCACATGTTGCAGGATCATTGGCGGTTAACAATAGCAAAGGTTGCAGACACTATGCACATTTCGTATGGGTCAGTTGAAGACATAATTCGTAATGATTTGGGCCACAGAAAAGTCACAGCAAAATGGATTCCATGAGTCCTTCATGAGGAACAGATATCTCATTACTCAACTAGGCACTGGAGTATGCCCCAACCACCATATTCGCCGGATCCTGCACCCTGTGATTTCCACTTGTTCTCATGAGTGAAAAAGCACTTCGTGGGCACCATTTTCAAACAGACACTGAACTAAATAAAGTTACTTTGGGTATACTGAAGAGGATGCCAAACAAGAGCTTCTCCGAGTGTTTTGAGAAGTGGATAGAATGTTGGAACAAGTGTGTAGCCTCAGAAGGAGTGTATTTTGAAAGTTTATAATTGAATTTGAATAAAAAAGTTATGCTGTCCGAATAAAAACTTTTTGACACCCCCTCACAAATATAAAAGTACAAATTGCACATATAAAAATTAGTATGAATAAATACAAATAAGTAAATATACATCTTTGCATATACCATATCATTTAGATGACAAAATTTCATTCTCCATGATTCCTTTACTGAGTAATAGCTTTCTCCATGAGTTGTGTTTTTATGTTTGCAGAATTGATAAATATTCCTTAATTCTGTAATTGTTTGAAGTAATTTGTTAAATAGTTTAATTACCAAGTACTGTAGCCACTTTTTCAAGAACTCTTATCCTGTATGCTGAGTATTTAACCATATTTACATCAAACATAAGATGCTAGCCATTCTCAGAGAGGAATTCTCAGCATGTGATCATTTTGCTATTTCTGTGTAAGATCACAGACCAGGAATCATTGGGATAGGTATCCATAAAAATCCAAGAAAACTAATTTTGATGGTAGATGATGCTTTTTTGTGAGTTTAACATACTTTAACCAGGTCTTGTTCACTTTTATATATGTACATAACCTCTTTTGTTGTGTGTACTGTTGCAGGCCTCCATATTAGCTCTGCTGTTTCATGCTCTCTTTCGATTGGCTGTTGCTTCTGTTTGTTGCAAATGGCAGCATATCACTTTAACTTTATGCATAAGTTTTATGTGCTATGTTAACGCTTAATTTTGATTATGAATGTTCTACAATATACATAATGTTGATCTAATATGTTGTTCCCATTAATTGTGAGCACTCACATTGCAATTAACATACGAGGGCTATTCTTTTTTCAACCTCCGATGGGTCATAATTAAAAGACAAGAGCACATAGCCAAATAAATTACCAAATGTTAGGTACAAATGTGTTTACTTTTCAACATAATTGCCATTAAGGTTGAGGCATTTGTCATACTTGTGGACAAGCTTTTCGATCCCCTCTGCACAATATCTTGTCGCCAGTGAGTTAAGATAGGTACGGACATTGGTTTGAAGGACTTCATCATTCTCGAACTTCCGCCCTCCCAGCCACTTTTTCAGTCCAGGGAGGAGGTGAAAATAACTTGGCACCAAATCAGGGCTGTATGGCAGATGGTCGAAAACATCCCATCGAAATTCCTGAAGAATTTGTTGGGTGACATGAGCACTGTGAGGGCGAACATTGTCATGAATCAAGACAACCCCAGACGTCAGCTTGCCTCTTCATTTGTTCTGTATGGCTCTCCGCAGTCATCATAATGTCTTGCAATAAACAATTGCATTGATCGTACACCCCCGTTCCAGAAACTCCACCAGCAACACACCTTCTTGGTCCCAAAAGACTGCAGCCATCATCTTCTTGTCGTTGAAGGTTTGCTTAAACTTTTTTAGTTTGGTGAGTGTGTGTGCACCCATTGATGAGATTGTTCTTTTGTTTCAGGGGTTGTATAATGAACCCAGGTCTCATCACCAGTCACAATTTTCATTAACAAATCGCCGCCTTGAGCCTCATAACGGATGAGAAACATCAACGCTGCTGCCATCCGGCGACTTTTGTGGTCCTCAGACAACATTTTCGGAACCCATCGAGTGCACAATTTCCTATAGTGAGGTGCTCTGTTATAATCTTATAAACAGATGATCTTGAAAGTGTAGGAAATTTCTCACTCAACACACTTATGGTATAAACCTTCAGTCGTTCCGAACTTCTTGGTCAATTTGCTGAACAATGCCATCTGTAGCGACAGACTTGCGTCCTTGACCTCCTTCATCATGAACATCGATCCGACCTTCGTTAAACTTCCTGCACCATCACTCTTACAGTTCGGACTGCATACCCGACTCATTTGTCGGTGAATATCAGCTGCACTATTCCCTTCTGCTTGGAGGAACCGAATCAGACTACGCAACTCACATTTGGTGGGAGAGTCAATCGTAGCGGCCATGTTTTGTGCCAAAAACTAGGCTCACCATGGCATGGTGAAGTTGGCTGTGGCTGAGGGTAGAGTGGGGGACATGCGCAGTTGCCCTCCACGCACAAACAACTTCCACTACTTGTGTGCTTGTGCTCCTGTGTGATCAGAGGTTGAAAAAAAATAGCCCTCATATTTTAATTTTGTTGTTCTTGGTTTCCATTACCAGTTAAAGCTGGCTCACAATAGCCCACGAATGGTAAGCAAAATGGAAGTGAGAAAGAGAATGCATTCAATGATCATATTGATCTCAAAGTGGAAAGTCAATTTTGTACTTTGACTGACCAATGACATTTTTTCACCTGCATCCAATTTGGCCAACATAATGCAGGTTAGCCAGCGTCAAAATTTGACAGAGTAAACATGATCTAAATTCAGATCCATTACATTTCTTATTTTTCTAGCCGTACCAAGCTTTCATTCCTTTATTTAATGGTGTACATTTAAGTTATTTGTTAATTTCTACCAGTTTTTGCTGTTGTTTATAGTTTTTGAGGTAATAGCCAGTTTTGAGTTGCATGTAAACAAACTACAGATAACACTTTCACTGGAAGAACAAATGCTCAGAGGATATGCAGGTGTCAGGATTTGAGGTTAGGATATGCTAGAATTGTTTCCCATTTCATGTTTCCATCTTGCAAGTAGAGAGAGCTCTAGTAGCTGTTTCATATCACAGCTGCCTAAAACAACCTCTACAGTGAAAAGTCTAATATGCCGTGCCCAGGCACAAGATTGAGAAAGTTAAAACATGGCCAAGTCTTCATTCTGGGGCCCAAGAAAGCTTGCCATCAATTGTGAATGCTCTCATTAAAATGCATGTATTTCAACTTGGTAAGGACCAACAAAAGTGTGTGTGTTACCTGCGAGCAACTCGATCTGCACGGTCTTCTAATGCCAACAGACTGTCCTTTTTCGCATCCTTGCGTTCAAACAGGGGGATGTTACTCCAAGTGTTGATTAATGAAGTAATCAGTTCAACATTTTTCTGTGTTTTCAACAACCTCACTTGCAGGTTATTCACAAGCTGGTATATCTTCTTCACATACACCCACACATCTACAACAAGAGTACAGCTTGTTATAAAAACTAATTTCGTAATGCACTGTTATTTCAAGTAATTTATACAATCTTCTGCTTTCTGATTAGATTGTGGGGAAGACTTGGTTACAGCGTCATCACTAATGATACAATTAACAATTGAGTTGATGTATAAGGGCAAGTTTCAGCTAGCTCTGCTAAATTTTAACACAGTATTAAACTTGGTGTTAAATCATCCCGAGTTAATGCATTTAACAAATGTTAGAAGTTGGAAAATGGTAAATGAAGCCGTTGATGTACGTTTACTGCATTTGCCAAGAGAGGAGCCGTATGTCATAATAAATTTGAAAACTTGCAAAAGGAAGGATTTTTAAAGTGATACACGCTGTCCAAAGTGGTCTAAAGCATGGTTAAAATATTCCCAACAGAAGCCTGCCTCTCTCTCCTATGCTACAAGTGCTAATAATTATTACTTTGAAATTTGATTCTACTTATTATTCAATGGTATAGGAGATAATGTTGCTATTTCCAAAGCTAACATTTGTGGATTTATCTGGAACATTTCCAAAGCACTTGCTTCAAGAAGCAGCAGTTTTGTTGGGGTCTGCTTGATCCTTAATCAGTGACTCGTCCAGCATCAGTTTCAAACCGTTCTAAAATGCTCTTCGCAACTAATATTTTTGGTGCTGCTTTTTATGTTACTGGACTTAGGAGAAAAATGCATAATTTCAACTACATTACTTGCAGATCTTCTTCTAGGCTGCATTCTTATCCTTTAATGTAAGTCCATTGACTTTTTCACACTCTATAATATCTCTATTCTTAGTAATTAATGCTTTTTTGAACTGTGAAACATTATCTGCATCTGGAAATTTCTTTTCACATCACAATTCTAACCTCAAACAATCCAAAATCACATAGCAATTATCCACGAATGTAACTAGTTGTCTGCTAATTACACAGAGAGCGCTGCGATGTGTAGCCAAAAATGCACTGGAGCAACTTCAGAGGCCATGAAGTAGTCACTGCCTTCTTGAAAGCTCCTGTTTGCAGTTATGTTTGATGTTAACACAATGTTAACTAACAAATCGCTGTAAAGGCTTGATGAAAAGCATGAGTTTTAACACCATCCTTAACTTTTAACATAATGTTATCAAATGTGATGTTAAGAGTGTTTTTAATATCAGTTGGTAAAAGCATCCTTCAGTGTTACAAATCAACTGAATTGTTAATTTTAAAATTATTTACTTTTAAGGAGATCATGCATTGTTAGAAATAAGCTGTTCTCAGAAAATTCATGATACATATACATTTTATCATGTTATTATCTTAAACATATGGCATTTTAATCAAAATCATTAACAGTCAATTTATTAGAAAATAAAAAAAATGAGCATTTTTCCATGTAAAGGTAGTTTTGGGTGGAAGAAATTTTCTTGAAAATCTGTAACACTATAAAGTTTGTGCCTGTCACCAGGTCTGTACATGTGCACAGGAAACAATTTCCCTACCACCTTCTCATTTGTTCCCTGCCATTCACTCTTGGCATTAATTTTGAACTCTTCAAGCCTCTTGGTTTCTTCTCCATGTCGCACCAAGGTGAGGCAAAAAATGTGACATGTGGACAGAGCTTGTTAACGCTGTCCAATGCGACGGTATTAATGTTATATTATTTAACATTATTGTAGCCCCACGTTGTGGTAGCCAATTTGTAACGGTATTCTTACAATGTTTGTTTACATCGGTGTTGAAGCCATCTTGTGACGTCATTCATTTGTTCGGTTTGTAGCTCCATCTAGTGTTAGCAATTTGTGGTAGTATTAGTGTTTGAAAGAATTTTAAGTTTTGTTTACTGTCCTCCGGCTAGCTATTATTTCAGTCGAACTTGTCTCTTGATCAGGGTTGTGTAAACGGAAAGGAATCTTTTATCCAAAAAGAACACTGATGAAGAAATTTGTTTTATAATTTTTATTGTCGAACACATTCACTATCACTTTTACACATTGATCTAGATACTCGCCAAACTGAAACTGTTATAATAACTTCTTACTTATCACTTTTAATTCGCGTACTTCAACTTTGTGTATTATTAACTTTACAACACTTTAGATTTTTCGTAACTTGTGAATCTACAGCCGACGTATCTCATACAAATATTTTGACAAACTGACGAACTGAAGACGACGTGTAGTGCACAAAGAATTTTGATGAACTGAGCTGAATACGACGTGTAATGTATGAATGCTTTCGGCGAACTGAAGGACTGACTGACTTTACCTCCAACCTACCTTATTTATACTCCCTCATCCAGATACGCCTAAAGATTATAACTGATTTACTATTGGCTAATAAAACGCGCCAACATTAGCGCCTATTTTAATATCCAATGAAAATTATGAATACATATGCTTTAGGGAGGAAACATTCCAGAAGTTTCTACCGAAAACGCGTCAACATTACGTAACTTCCTCGTTTCCAATAATGATAAACAGCTCACCCCCTCGCTGCATTATTGCGCTATTATTGACAGTTTCAGTAAGGTCGTATAAACTTATTTATCAACAATAATTACAATCAATAAACATCTTAAATCAATGTCACATAAAAATGCATATTCATATTACAATCATTATTTACATTTAAGTAATTTGTGATACAAATTACTGCATCATATGCCCCACTAGAAACATAATTATAAATATTTACAACTTGTTTGGAAATTTTATAATTGGGTTTTTAGTCTCCTAAATCTTGGAACACACGCTATCACTTTCACTTTACACTTCACACGCATTTAACACACGACATGTTTTTCCTCTATCTTGCCACTACTTACTGGCTCTGGTTTAATATGTTTTGACATTAATCTGACATTACAATTTTTATAGCAAATACTGCACCCTGAATTATTTAATTACTGTTACCAAATTGTTTACTTTCTTAAGTTGTTGACAAAAATTTATACATTTAAGATTTTTGTAATTGTTTAACATTTTTACCAAAATATTCACCCTCTACACAAATATTTACATCTCTTAAATCTAGGCACTGTTTCACATGTTCTATTTGCTACATAAATATTTTTTTTTTAATTATATTTACCAATTTTTGTTATTTTGTACTTTATCTTTAATATCATATTGAGTTTCAATCTTTGCATTCTTAATTTTTAAATGTTGTTACAGTTACTAAAAATTTAATTTTTTTTTTTTAAACATTTCTCTCTCTTTTTTTTTTTTTTTTTTTTTAATTTATTTCTCTTTTCAAATGACATATAAATAATTAACCCTCTTACGTTCCAATACATTTCTCTGCAAGTCATCTTTAACTATCCAGCATTTACTTTACATCTCATTGCTATTTACCCTCCTGGATCAAATTGTGTGTGGCTAAACATTACTCGTAGCCGTATCCTAACCTTCAAATTATTGTTAATGGATAACCTCTTGTATTCATATGAAATTTCGTCCCATGATAACATTTGAAAACAATCTAAAGCTTCCTGAACAATACATCTTTTACCAACTTTCATTTTCAATTCTTCTGCTATCTTTTTAATCTGAGAGTACTCTGACAAATCTGTACTAAACTGTACTGGACTGGAGTTTTCATTTTGAACATCTTGGTACAATTTATTTCTTTGCATTACTGTCTCATTCTGTATTTCTGATATCTCCCCTCTGAAATTAACTTGCGCCTGATTCACAACTACATTCATAACCTCTTTTATCTCTCTTAGTTCACTTGATTTCCTAACTCTGTGCATTCTACATTAACCTCACTTTTAGTATTAACCTCACCTTTTTTGTTACCTATTTCCCTGTTCATGTCTAGCATTTTCTTTGAAACTTCTCCTATCTCACTTACTATTATTTCCTCATTTTCATCACTCATTTTTGGCATACTATCTAGCTTCGTAACTTTCTTTTCAATTTGTTCCCTGCTTTGATCTACTTTTTGCTCTAATATCTCATTACTCCTACCAATATCTTCAATTAATTTCCTGTGATCTTTTATTATAGCTTCTCTCAATTCCATAAAACTCTGATCTATTTTCTTACTAAGATCTTCCCTTAATTCCCTATGACTCTTTTGCATATCTTCCCTGTTTTGATCTATTTTCTTACTAAGATTCTTTTGCATATCTTCCCTGTTTTGATCTATTTTCCTTTCTATATTCTCATTCAAATTTTTCAGCATTTCCATAATCATACTAGTATCAAGATTAACATTTCCTGCTATTCTATTCTGACTTTCTGCACTAACATTTCCACCCTCAAATCCTAAAAAGTCTGAGCTATTTTCTGTAACCTGTATTGAATTACAGCTAACTGTTACATTATCTCCCTCCATAATTATTTCTTCTGTATTATTAGTAGCCATTGTTTTCTTTATCCTACCACTCATAAGGTACATTTAAATTTGTTTACCTTTTTTTTTTTTTTTTTAGAATTAACATAACATTTTTCTAACCTTTCTGATGCTATCTGCTGATGTAGCTTTGATGTCCAGCTTTCTGCCCCTCTCTCCTAGGTTATATGTCGCTTCTGCGTTGTGTTATGATGAATCTACGTTGTCTCGATGTTTTTGTAGTTTGAATTTCCCTGTTGCCTTGTAATCTCGGAATTACGATCGTAGTCTGTCGTCCCTGTTGTTTCTGGAATCTGCGTCTTGTAGATCATTTCACTGCTGCATTCGTTCCACGTCCTGGTTATGCTGATCCTTTCCTGGTCATCGTGTTCCTTTCCTGGTCACTATGCCCCACGTTCTGGGTGCCAATTTGAAGTAACATCATTGCTTACGTAATATGTTTTTACGTAAGTTATTAGAACTTGAAGATCTTATATTGTGCTGCTTCTGTTTTGTTTAATTACATAATTTTAACTGCCCCACGTATGGGAGCCAATTTGATGCGGTATCACAAATTTGTATATGTTTTGAGCCCCACGTTTGGGTGCCAATTTGCGACGGTATTAATGTTATATTATTTAACATTATTGTAGCCCCACGTTGTGGTAGCCAATTTGTAACGGTATTCTTACAATGTTTGTTTACATCGGTGTTGAAGCCATCTTGTGACGTCATTCATTTGTTCGGTTTGTAGCTCCATCTAGTATTAGCAATTTGTGGTAGTATTAGTGTTTGAAAGAATTTTAAGTTTTGTTTACTGTCCTCCGGCTAGCTATTATTTCAGTCGAACTTGTCTCTTGATCAGGGTTGTGTAAACGGAAAGGAATCTTTTATCCAAAAAGAACACTGATGAAGAAATTTGTTTTATAATTTTTATTGTCGAACACGTTCACTATCACTTTTACACATTGATCTAGATACTCGCCAAACTGAAACTGTTATAATAACTTCTTACTTATCACTTTTAATTCGCGTACTTCAACTTTGTGTATTATTAACTTTACAACACTTTAGATTTTTCGTAACTTGTGAATCTACAGCCGACGTATCTCATACAAATATTTTGACAAACTGACGAACTGAAGACGACGTGTAGTGCACAAAGAATTTTGATGAACTGAGCTGAATACGACATGTAATGTATGAATGCTTTCGGCGAACTGAAGGACTGACTGACTTTACCTCCAACCTACCTTATTTATACTCCCTCATCCAGATACGCCTAAAGATTATAACTGATTTACTATTGGCTAATAAAACGCGCCAACATTAGCGTCTATTTTAATATCCAATGAAAATTATGAATACATATGCTTTAGGGAGGAAACATTCCAGAAGTTTCTACCGAAAACGCATCAACATTACGTAACTTCCTCGTTTCCAATAATGATAAACAGCTCACCCCCTCGCTGCATTATTGCGCTATTATTGACAGTTTCAGTAAGGCCGTATAAACTTATTTATCAACAATAATTACAATCAATAAACATCTTAAATCAATGTCACATAAAAATGCATATTCATATTACAATCATTATTTACATTTAAGTAATTTGTGATACAAATTACTGCATCACCAAAGAAGCTTGTTTCTGATCTAAATGTCCAGCTAGAACATTTATAATCTAATTTTGACTCAAATAACCCTCGTATATTCAGAAATGTGGCAATTTAGTAAGTAATCTGTTTCTATTTAATCACATTAATTTGTGTGCAAGCACTTACGACAAATGGCTTGTTATATTACAGTCACTACCTAAAGCTCTCCATTTATAATTCAGTATGCTTTCAGTTTTACAATAACTGGTAAGCAAGTTTACGAATCATTTGTACACATATGTTTAACTTGTTATCTGTGTATACATACTGCTGTTTGTGAAAACTGCAACACAAGAAGGAAACACATGAATTTAATACAACAGGTTAGGTACATAACAAGAATGATAAACTTTTCAAATCTATACATGACCTTTGAGCCCTAATATTCAGTATTTGGTGTGGTCTCCATGCGCTGCAATTAGAGCTGCTATACGCCGTGGCATTGAATCAAAAAGGTTCTGAATAAGTTCCTGAGGGATTTCCCTCCACACAGTTTGTATTCGAGCCCACAAATCCGTGACACTGGTTACTGGAGGACCGTGACGCACCAGGTGCCGACCAACCATATCCCAGACATGTTCGATGTCAGGAGAATGTGCAGGCCAGGGAAGCAATGGTACCCGTCGCTCTTTGAAGAAGGCTTGTACATTCCTCGCAATATGTGGCCGGGCATTGTCCTGTTGAAATGGGCGTGTGGAGATGTCTGAGTCATGGGGAGTACCTCAGGCTCTACAACCACTATTAGGTACCAGTTGTTGTTCAAAGTGCCCTCAATTCGTAGGAGGTGAGATTGGTTGTTGTAACCAATGGTGCCCCAAACCATTACACCTGGTGTTTGTCCACTATGCCGCTCAACAATGCAGCCCTCCAGGTTGCACTCACCACGGTACCGCCGGACATGTATGCGGCCATTACTGTAGGACAAGTTGAAGTGGGACTCATCAGAAAAGGCTACATTTTGCCACTTGGTACCCCAATGACGGTGTTCATGTGCCCATTGCAGTCGGAGGAGCTTGTGGTTTCTGGACAATGGAAGCTGATGTAATGGCATGCATGCAACCAGTCCAACCTGCAGCAGACGGTGATGAACCATTGATGAAGACAAGTTCACACCTGTTGCAGTGCTCCAGCGTCGAGCCGACACTGTGGATGAAGTTGTATGGTCCGTTATGGCCATGCGGACAAGATGACGGTCATCCCATGCTGTAGGCCTGTTCCGTGGTCCAGTACCCGCTCCTCACTGCATACAATCTATCCAATGCTTCCACAAACGCATCACTGTCGTAGCAACATGCCCTGTACGAGCCGAAATGTCACGGTATGACAAACCCGCTTCCCGGAGACCGATTATTCTGCCCTGTTCGAACTCACTCACATGCCAATATGGCTTCCTTTGACGTCGACGAGGCATACTGGCAGTCACTTTATTGTTTCCACCTTGTTTGACAGCTCTGCACTGACTACACTGGGCGCAACACTGACTTTGTTGGACTGACACGAGAGGGCTCTGCTCAGCCTACGTGTACCCCATCTCTCTCTGCAAACCTAATCACTTATTGCTTGCGCACTCTTCTACACTTCCACCAAGTTTGGAGTTATCCGGTAAATTCTTTCTTGGTGTTGCAATTTTTACAAACAGCAGTGTATTTGTTAATACATACCATGTTGATTATAACTTGTTCTTTATCCTTCCTATTTTATGATCCAGTTGGGGCTTTCCTTTCCAGCAACGTTCTCCTAATTTATTTTGTTAACCTGCAGCTGTCATCTTAATATAGTTTGGAAAGGGCTTTTAGTACATGGAAAAGTATATTTGACACAGGTAAGATTATAAATCTTTGTGTCACATCCTTGGAAGATGTTCAACTTGAATACAAGACATTCATGCACAAACAAATATTCTCTTCATAGAGAGAGAAAAGTTTTGGTTACAGTTTTACCATCTGTATAGATTACAGTGTTGACAATGTATTACGTATTAAAGGGAAATTAAATTATTTGAACCCTCTGGCACTGGTATGAAATCACTGGTTTTATGTTATCCAAAGACACCCTGCACCAGATTTAGGATCCACTGAAAGCTTTTGTGTTCTTCAAAGAATTGCAAAACAAATGACACATCATGTTGCCTGATGATATTTAACCTTGACGACATATCACTATCTGAGACACTTTTGATGCCATCACCAAAATCTGCTGCTTGACCTATCTCTCAGGGTATGCATGGGTGGGTGAGGATAGACAACACCAGTTAAGCTGACTAATGAATTTAATGGAGACTAATACATGAGCTATTTGAAGCAAGTTATCGACAAAGTTGAGGATGAAGAGTTAAACTGTTTCTGAATCTTAGTACAAGAAACTGTAACAATTATATTATTATGTATCCTAACTTATGAAGTATCAAATTTCCAGTTTAAAATAAATGTTTCCGTAATAAAAACTAGAAGTGTAAGTTGCTGTGAGTCACTGAAATGCTAAATGACAAAATCCCTTGCAGCTGCTGTCAAGCATGTGATGACTTGAGTGCAGTCTTTAGGCGCCACAAACAGCCGATCAATCACAGAAAAAAACAGTTCTGTGAAATCTAAAAGACAGAAAGACTGTAAGTATATAAGATGTAAAAAAAAAAGATGCCAATTTCAGAAATACATGTATTTCATTAACTTAAGTCCTGCTGCTTTACGACTATCCCACCAAAGTTCCTATATCATATGCTGCCAAACCTTAAACTTTTATTCACATCTGAAATACAACTTTTACTCTTTGACTTGCTAAATTCTAAGAATTCTTTCCAATTTTAATTTTTAGAACTGGTGTACATGCATTTTCATGCAACTCTCTGGGTTCTTAATGTACTGAGCTCTAATTATTTGAATCTTGAACTAATGAGTTTCTTGTTATCTGAGTTCATCAGAACCTAACTGTCTTGCCTACCCTGACTTGTAACTAATTGCTTTTCCCAAACACATAATTTGTCTGGCAATGGCTTTCCTATTCACTTAGAAATTATAACTATTTTTTCTTACATTATGCATTGATTTAATAAATGGAAATTATTTATTGCAATTATTTATCTATCTCCATCATGTCTTTATTAAATTAATCGTACAAGTTAATAATTCTAGTATCAACCTTCACACTAAAATAATTTACTCCTACCAATATTTTCCACTGGTTCCCACCACAGTACAACACATGGATTATACACAAGGTTTTATAACATTTCATTTCATGCCTACTTTTAGAATTCCAGTTGAGATTCTTCAGAGCGTCATTAATTAGACCATCAATGGCTTCAATCTCAGTGACCACCAGTTGAAATTCAACCGGTATACTCTTCTTTCTGATACTGTTGTACCTGGGGAAACAGATACCTTATTTACAAAAGATCACAGAAATTGCTGCTGCTGCTGATTTTATTAATTTTTTAATTATATAATTTAAAGTCGCATCACTCTTATAAACTATTCTTACACAAGCTTATTCTTCTATCTACTTTTTGATCATTGAGATAAACTTTCACCTTTCATTCCACATTTACACATTTCTTTATACATATTTATTTATTTATTTATTTATTTATGAGAAGAATACAGAAGGCTGAAGCAATAGTCAGATTTCTATAAACTGTGTCACTATGTGATGACTTCGAAAAAACAAATAGTGACTTACCAATTGCATAAGTACTTGAAAATTCAAACAATAACAAAGAATATCTTGGAAATGCTTAATACTACAAAAATGTTTCACATAAACTGTGTGCTTTAATGACATCTCTTTTGATTATCTCTTAGAGTTTACCAAATATGAAAAAGTCACTCAGAATGAAGATGACTTTGCAGGCTGTTAGTAGCATTTTTGAGAATACCAAAAATAACAAAAAGTTTTCCTTTTAAAGGGTAGTTTAGTTTGGGGCTGGCGGACATTCTAGAAAATGTTCGTATTGCATCCTTGGAAGATGCTGAATTTAAATACTAAGTTTAGTATTTAACAAACTTTTCATTTTTGAGTTGTTTCATTCATTCAGACAGACAGAAACACCAACCTTTTTTCTAAAAATCCTTAAAGAGACCTAAAAATATGTATTTCCATTGAAAAAGTGTATTTGAAAACTCAAACCAATAACGAACAATTCCTTGGAAATGGTTTATGCCACAAAAATGTTTATCAAACATGAACTGTGTGCTTTAATGAGATCTACATTTTTTGTGTAGTAACATTTTGTCTCTTTTATTGCTTATGAGTCATACAAAAGTCCTTCAGAATGAAAAGGATTTCACAGACTATTCCCAGAAAATTCAAGATATACATTTCATTTGCCATGTAAATATTTTGAACATATGGTATTTTAATCAAAATCATCACGGCCATTTTTTACAAAACCAAAAATAAAGATAAATTTTCCATGTAAACAGTAGTTTGGCATGCACGCATGCAAGCACTCTAGCACATGAATCTTTTTGCAAAAATCTATTTTTTTTTTTGGAGGGGGGATCCATCGAACCTGAGAATATGTATTTCTGGTGAAATCTTGGTATTGAATTTTTGGCTGGAATACAATACTTTCTCTACTTAACTGCAGGCAAGTAGTAGAGAAAGCAAAGTTGTGAAGTTTTAGCTTTTCGCAGTTGCACTGCCTTAATATAATTTTGAATTCACTTAAAATGCTATTAAAGTTGGCATCTGCTATACATACCACCCAACAGCGAGGGTTAAATGACTGACCCATTTATGCAGTATTTCATCTCTGTTATAAAGTTGAATTGCTTCTTCAGGAATGTCTTCCTTCCCCATCATCTTTAAGTAGTGGACTTCTCTCAGAATGGCAACAAGCTGCAACAAATAACAGTCACATAACCTCAATGCCATTTCATAGCTACTTCAAATTAATTTCTCTTGTCTGATTTTTATATATTTTATGGTAAACACAATTGTAGATTATTGTAACCTCAAAAAGACTCATTACTGGAAACACTTGATACTAAATGCTGTCTTAAAAATCATGGCGTGATATGGACTTTGAAGAAAAATAATCCTATTTGATGAATTTTATTTAACTTATCCTGTTCTATAAAAAGCAAAGGAATCTTTTCTCATATATAAAACAGTAACAAAACTTGTAGCTTTGGTTATGTTATTGCTTTGTCATTTACTCACCATCTTCTACTTCATCTTTCCTTCCTTCTATCTCAAATTCTATGTCCTTTAATCCCCTCTTCATTCCTCTCAAATTCCACTCTCTACCACATTCACCCTCACCTTTCAAACTTACATGTTCTGATGTTTTGATAACCATTAAATAATAATAATAATAATAATAATAATAATAATAATAATAATAATAATAATAATAATAATAATAATAATAATAATAATAATAATGTTTGCTGCAGGGCAGAATGTCAAATTCAAAGCTGGTCAGTTTTTTTATGAAAAATGTTAAAATCTGTATAACACCATGAATTTGTATTCAGTAAAAAGAACCTATAGACAGTTTGGTATACATTGTTGTTTCCAAATATTCTATTTGCTGTAATATGACAGTTACATGAATTAGCAAACATTGTGTACATTTATTAAATGGAGATGGTATCATTACTTCCAGTGGTAGGATGGTGATGGAACAAAAGGACCTACCACTTTTACCATGGAATCCCAACATGTTGAGCCTTGGAAATACTTCACAAGAGCTAGACCGAGGTGAAAGTCTGAATGGGGGTGACTTAAAACCACCTAGAGGTAGGAAGTGAACCAAAACCATTGAGCTACTCTAGAAACCAAGTTTTTATATACTAGGTGCAGAAAAACAATGTTAAGAAAATTGTAGAGTAGTAGTACCAAACTAAGCATTTTGAGGTTAGGAAGCAGAAGCGTTTTTACTGCGCTACATGCAACAACATTAAATATGCCACGTCAGAGTCTGTTTTGATAAGTCAGATGTAAACAAAATGCAGTCCTATGTAGAAAGTCCCGCCAGCCTTAGAAGAGAACCTGATGTAAACAAAAAAAATGTGCAAAATACTGATCTGCAAATTGTATTATGACACCCTGGGTGGAGCATACACACTATCTGAATGATAGAATTATCGGGACCAGCATAATGCACATCAGCAGCGTTTATTTCTGAACAATCACATTATCTTCTTTTCATTATCACTGCTACTTCATTTGACAACAGTGATTATTTTGCATTTGTTGTGCTGTAACCTATGACAAAAACACACCTTGAAATAATTTGGTGTTGGTGCATTGGAATATTGAACAACAACATACTTTAATTAACACGTTTCCTGCAGACAAAGTATGAGTTATAAACTATTTAAAATACTGAAGTAGTAATGTAAACAGTATGGAATGATAATCAAATTTGAAATGTGACTTATTATTCAGAATATGAAAATAGTCTAATCTCATCCATTTCCTCCTTCTCCTCCTCCTCATTACATTTCATGCCAAGTGCAGTTCTTTTGCGTTTCCTTTTCTTTGAAGGTGTTAACAGTTTTTTCCAGTTTTGTGCTTGGAGTTGACACTTTTTATGAAAACACCAGTAAACTTGACATTAAATTAATATGTTTAATGGCTAACTCTGGATACTTCTCACAAAGCTTTATTAACACATTCAATACAATAGTTTCTTCGCCACTTTTCAAAATTATCGCTTTCGAATGTTTCACATATACATTATGATTACTCATAATAATTATTAATCGTAACCACTGTAATAAAGAATTTGAAAACAAGTGAGCATTGCTAAATGCAACAAGACTGACCATTTGTATATTAGCATTAGAAAGTGGTGCATACACATATCTCCATTCATTAAGTTTTTATTAATATTATATATATATATATATGTGTGTGCTTTTAAATGCAGTGTGTATTAAAATTTCATATTCTAACAAAATAAACTCTTAAATAATATAGAACAAAATTAATTTCTGCAGTCCAACATGGAATTACATTGTAATAATCTGCGGCTGATGCCCACAGCTTGCCAAATGTTTTTGTTTACATCAGGTTCCCTTCTAAGGTCGGCAAGAATATAGGTGTGTCGATGTGAAACCTACTGTATGATGTGATAAGACCACCTTGTTCACTATGGTACACATTAGCGTCTCAATGTGTACCAGTACCCATTAGTTGAGACTACTTGTGTGAGTTACATTTAATTTTGATGTTGCATAAAGTCAGATTTCAATTGTGTCCATGCAAAGCTCCTGTTATTATAAAATTGATAATAAAAATGGAGTGTTTAAAACAGTGGGGCATGTTGATAAAATGTTAAAAAACCCTTAGTCAATGTTCAACAACACTAATTGCTCCACTTACTTAAAATTGAACCAGACTTGTTTCGAACAGAGGATGACAAGTACGTCTTTTTGAAACAAGTCAGACTCAATTTTAAGTAAGTGGAGCAATTAGTGTTTTTGAACACTGACTAAGGGTTTTTTAACCTCTGTTATTATATTGCATCTGTGACCCCAAGCTCCTAATCAACAAAATGCTTAGTTTGGTAATGCCTTTCTACTCTACAACTTCGTGCATATAATAATAATAATAATAATAATAATAATAATAATAATAATAATAATAATAATAATAATAATAATAATAATAATAATAATAATAATAATAAATTTTATTGCCATTATTATATAAATATACAATAAACAATGCAGAAAGTAACAATCTTACAATTATAAACAGAATATTACACAAGAGCATTTTACTAATTTTGGACATTTTAGTTCAGGAATAACTACAAACATTAAAAGCTTAAAACGGCAATAGTCAGCTTATAGGTTGCCTTATTTATTGCTCTCAAAATATTCATATATTGTGTAGTATGGATTAGAGACCAACCATTGATATAATCTATTTTTAAATTTACAACCCAATAATTTCATTAATGTTATACAGTTTAATGCCTAAAACTATAAAGCTGTTTGATGTTTTTGAAAGCCTGTGAGATGGTAAGTTGAGTTGGTAGTTATATCTAGTGTTATAGTTATGTATATTCATTCTGTAGAGTTCGTCTGATATGTTATTTCTTACATAAGTGAGTGCAGTATAAATACATAGGTTGATCACAGTCATTACTTTAAATTTTTTAAATAGAGGTTTACAGTGTGCAGTTTTTTCTGAATCTGCAATAATACGAATTATCTTTTTCTGTAATAGTAGGATATTAGAAACATGAGTGCTGCTTCCCCAGAGTAAGATACCATATGAGATTATGCTATGAAAAAAAGCAAAGTATGGCTCAGGTACATGGTTTTTTAAATTCCTGATTATCTGTACAACTCTGGAGAGTTTAGCTGTTATATAGTTGATGTGTGATGCCCATGAGATCTTACTGTCTACAATGATCCCTAAAAATGTTTACTTCAGTTGAACAATTTTCAACCGAGATCTCACGCAAGTTAAATATAAGTTGTTGAGTCTTATTATGATTTAATAAGAAGCCATTGGTTAAAACCATGTGCTGGCACAACTTAAGGTATCTTGTTCCTCCACATCCTGCATATGTAAGTATACACTGCACATATTTGCAAGACTGACCTGGATAGCTACCTCTGTCATCAATACTACCATTGTGCAGATGATTCATTATAATTTTCATTGTCTCTGTACAGGAAACTATGTGAGTAGAAAAGTTAGGATATTTAGCTCATGGTCCTGATAAACAGCCTCCTGATAATTTATGGTTTCCTGCTGATAATCTAAGGCTTTTGCTCCATGTTGCCAACATAAATTCAGTAATAACTTGAATAACAATACATCTGTTGTTTCCAACAAAAACAAAATTCCATCATCTTTTAATTTTAATAATAGTGTTTTTAATAATTGTGCATTTTAAAGTTCCCAATTACATTTTGTTCCATGATGTGAATTCTCATTATTTCAACAAATAATACAAGCGCAGAAGCTAAAAATAAATCTAAAAACTAATTACTTACAGATTATATTACATAACCTTAGTTGCTCATTGTTAAAAATAGGATTTTGTTTTGCATAGTTCCAAATACATTTAACATTTATAATAATCCAATAAACTTCAGAGGGCCTTGCATGGCAAAATACAACTAAGGTTATTTAATATAGGTACAGTAGAATCTCGTTAGTACATTTTTGCAGGGACCCAAGGATTTGGACGTCGTAGACGGGAAAACTGTTAATTAAAATACAAAATCTGCAATTTAAGAACATAATTGTGTAATAAAATCTAATAAATACTATGTTTCCATGGAGAATTGAAATTGATTTGAGTCCAATTCCATACGGAATACTATCTGCGTTTTCATGTTAAAGTCAATATGTATAAATATGGATTTGCATAAATAAAGTCCGACAATAAATAATTCAAGCTTTTATGTTGACCAACTTAAATTTACGTTGACAAATCTGTTAAAATGTTTGTTTCTCTGTATAATTTAAGTAGGTTTTGAAGTTAATGAATGTTTTTGAGAAAATAAATTGCGAATTATAGGAAGCAATAAAAATGGCTTTGCTATGTGTTTCATTACATGTGATTGCACGTGCGATAACAATTTCCACTAAAAAAACAAAATGATGAGTGTGCATCTGAGGCAGTATTTTTAACACTTAAATGATATCAGTCTAATTATATGATATAAAATATAATAACAGCTCGCCTTAAAGCAATATGTGTATGTAATAATATATAAAATTATGTAACAGTCATTGTATTAATGTTTATATTATTGTGTACATGTATAATAATGTTATGTTAATGTATTACGTAATTTAATAATGTAGGAGCTGTGAGAATAATAGGTCAAAAGTTGCTAACAATAAGGTAACCTTGAGGCAATAATGAATTGGAAAGTTTAATAATGCTACTAGTAATTCTTGGAGCAACAATAATGTACATTTTAAAACAGTTTATAAATAGCCAATCAACAACCATAAAAACCTGAAAGTTAAATAAAAGTATTCTATTGGATTAGGAATAGCCAATCAGAGACTTGAAATAAATGAAATTTGAAAATTCAGGCGGTAGAAGTCAGTTGCTAGTAGACAGAGTTCCTAACTGGACGCGAGAAGTTTAATACGTATTCAGTGTGAGACGAAAATTCATTATGGCGAATATTATAAAGATTATGTGTTAAAAAGTGCAAGTAGTTAATAAATAATCTCACAGCTCTCTATATCAGTGAAGTGTTATTTAATCGTGTGAAGGATTAATAAAAGGAGTGAAGTAAAAATTATAATTTGTGTAAGCCTACATTCTTCAGCCGCACCACACCCTGTTAAGAGAGACATGTATCTAGGAATTAGTACTGATGCAGCCGAGGCAGACCTAAATATATAATATTTAAAGAAACATTAAAATACAAAGTTGAAAGTAAAGTTGGGGCAAAGACCACCAAAAAGTGAACATTGGGGCGAAGGCCACCAGAAACTTTGTACCATATTTGAGGCATTCAATCATCAAGTTTGGCTCCCCAACAGTTGAACTACAATACAACTCCTCCTCCTCACATCATGTTACGAGTACAGTAGAAGATAGTACCTTTGGCATATTCAATATTATTTGAATACGGTAGGCGTTTCCAAGCAACAAATTTCGATCCTCTTTCAATCCTACTTTCCAAGAGGAAAGTTTTGCTTTAGCATTTTCCTTATCTTCAAGAGCAGTTTCAATCAGTTTACATTTGCTAACAATTGTGTTTAAGGCTGACAGAAGGATGTTTAACTTCCACGCATTTCATATTTGGATTGCAATCGACTGCTTCAAGGATTGCTGTTGGTTATTTGCCACAGTTTCATTTTCTCCATTGCAAATGAAAAATTAAAATAGAATCTATGTATGTTTTGGTCAATGTTCAAGAGTAGAAACTATCGTTGGCATTTATCACGCCAAGTCTGCTGGTCTCTACCCCGTGACCAAGAATTGACCAAAGTAGTGGATGGGGAATTCAAACTTCTAACGTGTTAAGTGCATACTCCCACTGGACCGGCCTAGAATTGCCAAAACAGCGAATGAGGATGTCAAACTTCGAACGTAGGAAGCAGGACCGAGAAAACATACTAAACAAATGTTATTACATTGGAAAATGTGTTAATGAGAAATGAGATTCCACTGTAAGTAGTTAGTTTTTAGATTTATTTTTAGCTTCTGCTCTTGTATTATTCGCTGAAACATTTAAACCAAATCTAATGCAAGATTGTGTTGTTCCTTAGACAAACTCACTAATGACTACTTGCAGTCATTAGCAATTTACACCACCTCTTGTTAAATTACTTGCGATAATTCTTACCTCTTTGTGAAAGTTGAGACTCAGTTCTAGATTCTCTTTTTGAACAATAAGTGTATTTTTAAGATTTCTTTCACATTGTTCTGGAACTTTTATCTTCCATTCTTCAATTAATTCTATCTCTAAAATATGCAGCTTGTGTAATATCTCTTCGAACTTGTGCAGTTCTTGCTTGAACTCCTCACTCTCTGAAACGCTGCAAAATTAACAACGTTATTTTAGTTGAAACTGCACAAGTATACCTAATGGTTCTAAATAAGTCTTTGATAGTTTTAAACTTTTAGTTTTTGTGCTTCTGTTGCAGGCAGTGTTTACATTTCACTTTCCATTAGATACAGAGTAATCAGTAGAGCACAAATGACATTTCATTTTTAAAGAGTGTAGGCTTTCATGGCCGGTATCAATTAGGTGATGAAAGTTTTCTGGGCTCTGTGGCGATCGTGTACTGGAATAAGAGGGAAGGTAGAATCTCAGTAGACCACGGCCACAGAGCCCACAAAACTTTTATTACCTACATTTCATTTTGTTGTCCAACATGTATCAACCAAGTAAGGTTGGATTCAACATTGTTGGCCCCTGCCAATGACTGTGTTCCCTGTAGTTGAATCAATGCCTCATTCCATCGGCTCTTAATGAAAAGATACAAAACCATGTGGAAGCAGTAAAGGAACTTGTGTAACCTGCAGCACATGACATTGTCTCTGCAATCGCCTGTCTTGGTAAGTGACTTGCTCTTAACCTTTACAGTTGGTTCACAATAAGCTGAAAATGAATATTGCATATTAACAGCAGTATGAAAAGTAAATCTAGCGCATTGGGAGATCATTTGTTTGTAACTGAGCAATGATATTTCTTCACCTGCTTCCAATTGAACCAACATAGCCAAAGTCAAAATGTGATAGAGTACAGAGCTGATTCCTCTAACATAATTCTTTTATTAATAGCATACATTAAAGTTATTTGTTAATTTCTACCAGTTTTCACTCTTCATTGTAGTTTTTGCTACTGTTTATAGAGGCAACAGCCAGTTATGAGTTGCATACAACTAAACTAAAAGTAGCATCTTCGTTAATGAATCTGAGGGAGTCAGGATGCATATTTACTGAAACTCTTTCCAATTATATTCTCCCAGCTTGCGACTAGAGACAGCTCTAGCAGCTGTTTTAGATTATGGCAACTTAGAGTGAAGTGCCTAATATGCTGTTCCCAGGAAGGAGAGTGAGAAAGTTAAGACTTGATCAAGTTTTCTTTCCTATTTGCTGGACCTGGGAATGCTCATATGTATGAATACATACATGTGTTTTACCTCTGTCATTGCAATTATTGTGGTTTCTGTTCCTGGTTATTGTGAACCAGCTTATGCATGTAGTTACTAAATCAAACAAAAGCAGTAAATCCAGCAGAAATTAATTACAACTTCAGATGTGAGATAATTCATTGTTTCAAATTATTTGTCTTTCTTTTCTGTTAATTTGTGGCAACACATCAGTTCATATTCTCCACGTAAGTGAAGCCCACACTATATCCACTTAGTGTGCAGCAGAGATATTAAATAACATTTTGATCTGGATGATACCAATAACAGAGTGGCATATAAAATATATAGAAAAGCATTTGGGAAAACATAGTGAACTTTTTTGACATTTATATGCATAAATTGAGATTTTTATTACCTACTCTCTGTTTGTGGCATATCAAATGTAAACAAAATTGACTCTTGTACAGAACTAGTCAAGATCGTACAGTACGTCCAGCCAGAAAGTGCCATCTCCAAGTCACAGGAGACTGCACGAAAGTGGGTCCAGGCTGATGATGGAGACAACAGTCTCTGAAACATGTCTCAGTAAGCTTTGACGTAGAAATATCAATTTGTTACACATTGAGACGGTAATTTGTATCACAAATTACTTTAATGTAAATAATGATAGTAATATGAATATGTATTTTTATGTAACATTGATTTCAGAGGTTTAATAATTGTAATTATTATTGGTAAATAATAATATACGGCTCTACTGAAACTGTCAACAATAACGCAATAATGCAGCGAGGGGATGAGTTGTTTATCAGTACCGGGAACAAGGAAGTTACGTAATGTTTCGCGCCTTTTCGGTAAAAAAGCTTCTAGAATGTTCTCTAAAAGAAATATGTATTAGTGGTTTTCATTGGATAGTAAAATAGACGCTAATGTTGGCGCGTTTTATTAGCCAATAGCATTTCATTTATAATCTTTAGGCGTATCTTGAGGCAAGCCTATAAATAGTGTAGATTCAAGGGAGCGTTCCCACAGTGCAACAAGATTCTCAACACATTACACATCGTCCTCAGTGCAACAAGATTCTCAACACATTACACATCGTTCCCAGTTTAACAAGATTCTCAACACATTACACGTCAGCCCACCAGTTCTACAGAATTCTCCATACTACGCGTCGGTCTCTCAATTCGTCAAGTTACGCGCAACAGAATTACAAGAACTATTATAAAGTATTATACAGTTAAATATATAAAGTTGAAGTACGTGAATTAAAAGTGAGAAGTTATTACAAACAGTTTCAGTATGGCGATTATCCAGATAAATCTGTGAAAGTGTTCGTGAACGTGTTCTGCAATAAAGATTATAAAACCAATTTCTTCGTCAATATCATTTCTAGACAAAAGATTCCTTTCCGCTTCACACCCTTCAAGAGATACAAGTTCTACCAAGAAAAGATGATAGCTAGCCGGAGGACAATATACAAAACTTTAAATTCTTTCGAACCCTAATTGATGCTAATTGCTACGCCAGATGGAGTTAAACGAACCAACAAGGAGTGACGTCACACAAGATGGCATCGCATGAAGTAAACACATATTTGCTCTCGTAAATTGGCTCCCAAACGTGGTGCTATATTAATGTTAAACACATAAGTAACATTAAAACCGTCGCAACATGAATGTTAAAGAAGCATGTTGCATCTAAACTAAGAGTAAAGTTTACGTTGAAAAAGTAACATACAGCATGAAGCATAAGTCATGATCAAATATTTTCTATATTAGTTTATTAAATAATAAAATGGCACAAGCCACTGTAACAGTTTTTATTTATTGAACTTGCGAATATATAAATATTTAAAATGAACATATTAAATCATAACTAACATAGGACCATTAGTGTCATTGGTTTAACTTCTGGTATATTCTCCATTTTCTGCACACAGTGACATTTGCTGCCATGTGCATCTGCTTGCCCGCTTGGACATTTTGGGAGTAGTAATTGTGAAGATGATATAATTCTGAATCACCAAAATTTCCTTTAGAGGACCACAGGCAGTTGTCGCTTGTTCAGGCTTATTGGGGACTAAGTGAGACTACCACATTGTCTGAAAGTACCAATGATTCATTCATACTGTCACTAAGGACGTTATTGTAACATTTTTTAGGTCTTCCACTGCATTTAGCATCCAACACAGAGGCACTTGCAAACATCTTCATCAGTTTGATAGTACTTTTCTTCCCAAATATTTCTTAATCTATCTCATATTTGCATTTGTTTATATATCTTGTTTACAGAACACTGTAAACCATTGTTCAAGGTGCTAGAAATCCCTACAGTTGTGAATTTATATATTTATGATGTTTTGGTGCATGTAAAACAAAATCTGCATACCTATGACATAAGAAGTGATATACATACATATAATACATGTAGTAGGAATAAGGTAGATATGCCGTACCCTAGACTAAAGAAGACCTCAAAGTAATAGGCATAACATTTTTCAATTTACTTCCCCCAAAAATAGCGAATGCGAATATTCTAGTTTTCAAAGATAAAGTGTACAAATAGCTAATACAACATCCTTTAGATAGTGTACAGGAATTTGAGACAGCAAATAAAAGTGAAATGTAAAACTGTATTTTTTATAATGTAAAATTGTATTCTTTATAATGTAACAAATACTGTATAGATTTTATGCTATTCTTTTATCTGACGAAAGCTATTGTAATTACTAAATGGTGAATATTATTATTATTATTATTATTATTATTATTATTATTATTATTATTATTATTATTATTATTATTAATAATGTCACCATAACAATTTCACATTATTTTGCGACTCAGTTGAATTTGAAATTATATAGAAAATTTCAAATTCACATCGCTGTTATTAGCCTATTTTATACGAATCACTTTAATTTGTATACTTAAATATATTGTAAGAACGTAGGCTTTCACGGCCGGTGTCACAATTATAACTAATATAATTTTCCGGGCTGTTATGCCGTGGTCTGCTGAAGAAAGATTTCCCAGACGTTTCGTCCACAACTGCGGTGGACATCTTCAGTGGCGCGGACGAAGTCTTCTCGGTGAAGGTATCGCAGCGTCTGATGCGTTGGCCGTTAGTGCCGCTCTCTTTATAGTGTGGACGCTCTCTGCTGATTGGCCCGCTGGTATGAGGGGGCTGGCGCCGGCTGTGTTGTTGCTCTCTTCTGATTGGCACGCAGTGTTTTTCGGTTTTGTATGACCTTTCTTGTTTTTGATGACTAGATGCCAGTTACTGTTGAGTTTCAATGCTTCTTCTTTCCTATTGAAATTATTGGGATGTTTGTAAATCTCTATTGCTTCGCGTTGTAGCCGGGTATGGTAATGTTTTATGGAGGAAAGAATGTTGGTGTCCTGAAATCTAATAATGTGTTCGCCCTCGGCTTCAATGGCATGTTCGGCGACTGCCGATTTTTCTGTATGGCACAGGCGGCAGTTTCTTTTGTGTTCGCTGAGTCTGGTGTTAGCGCTCCGCTGTGTGGTACCAATGTACACTGAACCACAGGAACAAGGAATACGGTAAACACCGGCCGATGACAGGGGATCTCGGGGGTCTTTGGAAGAGCGCAGTAGGCTATTTAATTGTCTTGTAGGTTTGAATACTGTTTTGACGTTATGACGTTGAAGTATATGTTCAATACGGTCAGTGACATTTCTGAAATATGGCAGAAAGACAATGGACTTGCTTTTGGGTTGGTCCTGAGTAACCAGTCGGGGCTTGGCCGGACGGCAGGCTCTTCTCACCTCTTGGACTGAATAACCATTTGATTGTAGAGCTGTTTCTAGGTGTCGGATTTCTTGTGGAAGTAAGTGTGGTTCACAAATACGGGAAGCACGGTTTGCGAGTGTCTTAATCATAGCACGTTTTTGTCTAGGATGGTGGTTGGAGTACTTGTTAAGGTAACGGTCTGTGTGTGTGGGTTTGCGGTAGACAGTATGACCCAGCGTGCCGTCAGCCTTCCTGCTAACGAGTACATCTAGAAAGGCTAGTTGGCCATCCTTTTCTTGTTCCATTGTGAACTGTATACGCTGATTGATGCTATTTAGATGTAACAAAAAATCTTGAAGAGCTTGTTCACCAGGGGGCCAGATGACGAAGGTGTCATCCACATAGCGGAACCAGGCTGTTGGTTTGAGTGGAGCTGAGTTTAGTGCCTTTGACTCAAATGCCTCCATGAAGAAATTGGCCACAACAGGGCTAAGGGGGCTGCCCATGGCAACACCGTCTATTTGCTCGTAGAATGACCGGTTCCACTGGAAATAAGTTGTAGTCAGGACATGGTGATATCATTACACTTTTTCACCATGTCCTGACTACAACTTATTTCCAGTGGAACCGGTCATTCTACGAGCAAATAGACGGTGTTGCCATGGGCAGCCCCCTTAGCCCTGTTGTGGCCAATTTCTTCATGGAGGCATTTGAGTCAAAGGCACTAAACTCAGCTCCACTCAAACCAACAGCCTGGTTCCGCTATGTGGATGACACCTTCGTCATCTGGCCCCATGGTGAACAAGCTCTTCAAGATTTTTTGTTACATCTAAATAGCATCAATCAGCGTATACAGTTCACAATGGAACAAGAAAAGGATGGCCAACTAGCCTTTCTAGATGTACTCGTTAGCAGGAAGGCTGACGGCACGCTGGGTCATACTGTCTACCGCAAACCCACACACACAGACCGTTACCTTAACAAGTACTCCAACCACCATCCTAGACAAAAACGTGCTATGATTAAGACACTCGCAAACCGTGCTTCCCGTATTTGTGAACCACACTTACTTCCACAAGAAATCTGACACCTAGAAACAGCTCTACAATCAAATGGTTATTCAGTCCAAGAGGTGAGAAGAGCCTGCCGTCCGGCCAAGCCCCGACTGGTTACTCAGGACCAACCCAAAAGCAAGTCCATTGTCTTTCTGCCATATTTCAGAAATGTCACTGACCGTATTGAACATATACTTCAACGTCATAACGTCAAAACAGTATTCAAACCTACAAGACAATTAAATAGCCTACTGCGCTCTTCCAAAGACCCCTGAGATCCCCTGTCATCGGCCGGTGTTTACCGTATTCCTTGTTCCTGTGGTTCAGTGTACATTGGTACCACACAGCGGAGCGCTAACACCAGACTCAGCGAACACAAAAGAAACTGCCGCCTGGGCCATACAGAAAAATCGGCAGTCGCCGAACATGCCATTGAAGCCGAGGGCGAACACATTATTAGATTTCAGGACACCAACATTCTTTCCTCCATAAAACATTACCATACCCGGCTACAACGCGAAGCAATAGAGATTTACAAACATCCCAATAATTTCAATAGGAAAGAAGAAGCATTGAAACTCAACAGTAACTGGCATCTAGTCATCAAAAACAAGAAAGGTCATACAAAACCGAAAAACACTGCGTGCCAATCAGAAGAGAGCAACAACACAGCCGGCGCCAGCCCCCTCATACCAGCGGGCCAATCAGCAGAGAGCGTCCACACTATAAAGAGAGCGGCACTAACGGCCAACGCATCAGACGCTGCGATACCTTCACCGAGAAGACTTCGTCTGCGCCACTGAAGATGTCCACCGCAGTTGTGGACGAAACGTCTGGGAAATCTTTCTTCAGCAGACCACGGCATAACAGCCCGGAAAATTATATTAGTTATAATTCTTAAATATATTGTTCATTTATATGGGCAGCTGTATTGTGTTCAATGTGTAAAAAATAATAATTACTTTAATTTGGTTAGGATTTATGAGTAATTTGTATGGGCTAACAGACATGATTGGTTGTCAAAACAACACTATGACATCCTCAAATGATCAACCAATCAGAATCATAAGTTCAAACTAAGTAGCTATGAAGTATGGACTCACTTAACTTTCAAGTCAATGTATATATGTTTAAGTATAATTTTGTGGATATCAGAGTGAGAATAAATCTTTAATTGTGAAGCTAAATTTCCACGTGTTATCATTTTTATGTACACGCATATTATCTTCCTAAAGGAAACTAGCACTACAATACTGTTCTGTAATGTCCAACAATATAAAAAGTGAAGGTGGCCAGAGTTTTTTTCAATCTTTTGTTGTGGGGCAGCCTTAATCAACTATACTAAAATTACAAGAAGCGATTACATGGGAAGCTAGCATACGTGGATCTGTATATCCCACTTCTGAGGTAGAATACTACTAAACATTGAGAAAGGATTTCAGCCTCACACTTGGGAAGCCAATTTGAAAAAAGTATTGTTCTTTACGTTGTTTATTTATTTAGCTGCACGTATGGATGTCAATTTGAAGTTGTTGTTTACATAATATGCTGCTTCGTATGAAAAGCCGATTTGAAGATGTATTTTTGTTGTTACGCTCCAAGTTTTAAAAGAACATTAATTTTGTTATTTTTGTTATTAAACTGCTTCTTTAACTATTTATGTTTATGTTTGCCTCGGCTGCATCAGTATTACTTTAGAGACACGTTTCTCTTAATCAGGGCATGGTGCGACAAGAATTAGGCTTACACAGGTTTTAAGTTTAAATTCAGTTCTTTTTATTAATCCTTGACACAAATTAAATAGCGCCACACTGACATCAAGAGCTGTGAGATTCTTTTATTTAATACTTGTACTTTGTTAACGCGTATACTTATTTTTCGTTTCACATGAATACGTAATATTTCTCTAGAGAACACATCTTCCATCCAGTTACTATCAAGGTCTGCAGGCAACTGAACAGATTTCAACCGTCCAAACCCGTAAACTTCTGTATTTCAAGTCTCTGATTGGCTATTTTTAAACTGTCACAAAATTTAAATTATTGTTGCTCTAATCATTTAAACTCTCAAACTTATTATTGCCTCAAGGTTACCTCATTGTTAGTAATGTTAAACTTATTATTCTCATAGCTCTTACATTATTAAATTACGTAATGCATTCACATAACATTATTAAACATGTTTACACTAATATAAGCATTTGCAATGATTGTTACATACATTTTATAAATTATTACACACATATTGCTTCAACGCGGGTGGTTATTTAATTTACATATTATATAATTTAATTGAAATTATTCAAGTGTTAAAAATACTGCCTCAACATCAAGACAACCGCAAACATGGAATCCTTCAAATGATGACAGTCTTCAAATATTTGGCACTCCATGCAAGCCACTTTCAGATTTAAGTTGGGGCAGCTTTATTGAAGTAACGAAAAAAAAAAGTTCTCCAATATCTTCATATGTTTTGCCAGTTCAGTTTTTTCCATAAACCCATATGCTTGCAATAAGACATTCCCCAATTAAGTATTTACTTGTATCTGCCATTGCTTACAGAAACAGTGTAGCAAGTAAACAATACTCACATGAGAAATGTGTGCAGGAAAATATCTGGTTTGTACACATAACATTAACATTCACTGGCTCTATCACGAAAGAGACTAACTATTCCCAATCCACCATATTTGAAGGCACAATAACATTTTAGCTTAGGAATACTTATAAGTTGTTTGTGCTTGCAAACTAACTTATATTTTTGTGTATTATTTCAATACATAACATAAAATCTATTTGATCATGACTTATGGTCCATCCTGTACAAGTTTCAAGCCATGTCATCTGATGCTCTATAGACAGTTGTGTAGCTTCAATGTCAGATAAAATAGTGAGGCAATCAGCCGAGAATATAATTACATAATCTGTAACTGTATTCAAATTGAAAAATATATTTCTTGCCATTTGGAGAAATTGGTTTTAATGGCATGAAAATTCACTTAACAAGGTGCTGCATTTAAACTCTTTTATAAAGTGAGTATGCAGTAACAAGAAATACCAGTATCATTCATTGCCACAAATAATAATAATGATGATGATGATGATGATGATAATAATAATAATAATATAACCAAATCTATTTACTGGCATCTCATACACATTGTGGCACAGCAACTATGGTCCAAGCTTACCAGGAGGTTGACACAAAGCAGTTGGAGAGATAAACATCAACTTCCGTGGTGTAGTGGTTCCATGCTAGCCTCTAGTTCCTGAGGTCACAGGTTCAAACCCAGTGGAGGTTGATGAAGTTTTTTGAGTGTAAAAATCCTTAGCATGGCTTCCTTTGAAAGGGAAGTAAAACTGGTGGTCCCGTGTCATAGATTTACGGCACGTAAAAGAACCTCAAGCCTGATAGAGGCCTCTGAGCAAAATTACCGGTCTTTCACGCACAATATAGAATGGGACCACAGCAGTTAAAGAAGGTCCATAAATAAAACCCAATTTAATTTAATTTGGAGAGATAAACAGAAATAAATAGATGCAGTAGTGTTTTCACCCAGTGTAAACACCAGAAACACTATCAACAGATAACCAGAATCTTCTAAAAATTTTCCTTCTCCCTGCTCCAGCACATTCTAGATTGTTCTGTGGAAAATTCCATTGGCTATATAAGCAAGCATTTTGTCACTGAGTGAGTTGGTGAGTATGTTTCTGAAGTGACAAGTGCAGTTCTATGAGTGAGTTTGTCATTATAGTTGAGACATACAGTGAGTGCTACTTCTGCGAGAGATTAGAGAGGACTTGTGTTGGACTCTCCAATGGGTGAACCATCCAAAGAGGAGGTTATGATGTGCGCATTTCATCACAAAGAAAATGAAGTGACAGTGAGAACCTGACAGAGCCATAATATACTCCTTATCACATATTACAACTGTGTTTGACAATGTACGAACAAGAGGAACAATGACGTGAACTTATTTACTTACGATATTCCAAGCTCTTTGATTACTTGAAGTGGAACAGTTATTCGTTGGCGCAGCATGTGAATCCACTGCAGTGCACCAGCGACTGGAGGAAAATATTTATCTATCAACATCACTCCATTTTTCTTGTAGTAAACCATTTGTTCCTCGTAGATGTCCTAGAAGTATCCCCAGAGGAGAATTAACCAATGACTGTTAATGCAAACTATATATTTCAGTGACGGCATAAAGTTTACCTGGACAGTGTCGTATTCCTGTTGCACCATATCAAGGAGTCTCTTATACTTCGGCGTAACTTGTTCCTTGATTATAGGACGCTCCAAAAGTGAGCCTCCAATATATATCAGCTGCAACAGATATATCACTGTTAGCACATTTTAGTTAACAAGGTGCTGCATTTTAACTCTTTTATAAAGTGAGTATGCAGTAACAAGAAATACCAGTATCATTCATTGCCACAAATAATAATAATGATGATGATGATGATGATAATAATAATAATATAACCAAATCTATTTACTGGCATCTCATACACATTGTGGCACAGCAACTATGGTCCAAGCTTACCAGGAGGTTGACACAAATCTCATGTGTTACATTCACATGATCTTCCAACTCACTATCATTTCTTTTTATATAGACTCTACAAACTATTTTTACAAAAGCTTATTTTTCTATCTACTTCGTGTTAATCAAGATAAACTTTTGCAGAAGTAGTTGCATTATAGATTTAGTGTTAAGTACAATAAGGATACAGGAAAACGAATTGGCAGTCAGATGTTTATAAGTGGACTGCAACATGCTGACCTGAAAATTCTATACTCTTTTCATGTCATTGGAGGAAAAAAAAAAAAAAGAAAAAAAGAAAAAAAAAGAAAAAAAAAAAACTGAATAACAACAGCACATTAAAAAAATAACAAAGTATTGAAAAATTCAAACCAGCAATAATATCAAAGAAAACGTTATTTGAAATATTTTGTGTGTTTTATAAAGGTCTACATCATTTGTGTCATATGTTTTTGTGTATTTCTTAAAGTTTACCCATTATACAAAATTCTTTGTGAATGAAGAGGACCTTAGAGTCTATTCCCAGGTAATTCAAGATTAACATGTAATTTGTCATGCATATATCTTAAACAAAATCATTAAGCACCATTTTTGAGAAGGTCAAAAATATCAAACATTTTTCCATGTAAACTGTGGTTTGAGTTGGGTGTATTTTCTTGAAAATCTTAACGCAGCATCTTAGGAAGATACTGAACTTAAATATTAAATTTGGTATTTAAAGACTTTTCACCTTTGAATTAGGTTGTTTTCTCTCTCTCTCATGCACGCACGGACATGCACACACATAAATAGTTTTTGTAAAAATCCTTTTTTGTGTGTGTGTTCAGGAAACCTCAAAACCTGCATATTCGGTGAAATCTCAACATTGAATTTTTGGGTGGAATATAATACTTCATCTACTTAGTGTAAGTACAAAGTAGAGAAAGTAAAAACAGCTTCCACTTTTCTCCAAACTATGGTCAAAACCAATTTTATGTACTGTTATTCAATTTTTATTTGATGTACAATATTCACTATACACCATGTGTTTAATAAAATAAATAATTCACTTACACTTTAAGTTTCTCATTCATTTCAGATCTTTGTTAACAATTTTGTTGCATACTCTTATTCAGAAACTACCTGTCTGCAATACACATAAGCACTTAGGGAGAAGCGCATATTTAAACAACATTACTGTCTGTGATGTCACTTTTTGTGGGAAGAGGGGGCTTTAAACTGTATTGAAAACAATAATAAAGTGTAACATTAAAGGTTGCAATAAACACTAACCTCACTATTTACAGATGAAGTCCATTGTGTGATCCTCCTTGCACTAACCATTCACGTTTATACTTAAGATAATGTTAGCTCTTTTTAAAACGTAATGTTATTTAAAAATACGTTAGTTCAGTTCTCTTATAGTGGAAGAGTTTCTTACAGTTTAGACTCTTCTTAAGGGATTAGCACGGAAGAGCAAACAGCTGATGGGAACTGATAACATTGCTTTGATAGGGAGGACAAACTCGGTGCGAATGTGCAAGGAAAGTCCACAGATTCTGGTGCCCTTGCCCACCATACTTCTTTTAAAATAAAACATTCTATCACACAAAAGGAGAGTGTGCCTTAGCACTTCTCTTATATACATGTGCTGATTCAGGGTTTGTGTCTAAAATTCCATAATCTTTTTCTTAGTTAACAATTTATGAGAAATTGTTTAAAGGTATCTTCAGATAGCATGGCCTAAAAGTACAATTTTTAACATAGTGCACATGAACTAAAAGCTTTGCATTATTGCACCATCCCAATAACATTTTTATACCACTCCATTGTGACCAACTTTGGTTTCAAGTCCAATCACATGACAACTACCCTTTGTATTTGCACATGTTTAATATACGAGGGTAATCCAGAAAGTCCCAGACGTTTTGAAATAAACAATTAACAAAATGCAAATATGAATGTTTATTATCTACATTTGAAAGGTACACTCGTAAGCTGTTTTTCTACATAATCACCATTCAAATTGAGGCATTTATCATACTGTGGCACACGTTTTTAATACCCTCTCTGTAGAAATCTGCCGCCTGCGACTTCAACCACTAGTTTACACCGGCATGCAGTTCAGCGTCAGTATCAAAGCATCAATTTGATGCACCAAACTCCATGAAATTTGGGGAAAATGTTCCGAAAATTCTGTAATCATGAAACGACGATTTTCACGAACTTTGTCATTGATTTGCATTGACAGTTCATCAGTCATTAGGCTAGGCCTACCACTGCGATCCTCGTCGTGAACATTGGTACGGCCATTTTTAAAATCAATGCACAATTGTCTGACTTGGCTTTCATTCATTATTCCCTGCGCATAAACATCACAAAGTTGACGATAAATTTCAATTGTTTTGTTCTTTTTAGCCAAATGCACTTCACAAGTGGCGGGATTTTCTATGCAGCGCACATTTTAACAACTCACAGTAAGGAAGGCACAGTCCTCACGCTACCACAGCTGGATGCGTACTGAATGTAGAAACGTTCTGACTCCAAGATGGCGGCTCTAGCCCTACTCATCGCCACGATAGGCCAAAACGTCTGTTACTTTCTGGACTGCCCTCATAATTAATTCAACTTGGTTCGATTATGCTTTGCTTTTCATTATGTCTTTTTATATGATTAATTTCTCATGGTGGTCGAACTATCTGTTCACAATACAAATAGTCATACTTCAATTTATCACAATTCGTTGTAGAGTTAACATATATGTTATATCGACACCTTGTGCTTTCTTTCATCTAAAATATTATTCAATTATGTAGTAGAACCTACATAAAGATTAAATGGTGGAAATTATGAATTTAGAAGTAACTGAAATGGAAGGGCCAGGTGAAATTACAGAAGCAGCAGAGAGAATAACACTAGAACTACTTACCCAAAAAATCCAGAAAGCAATGTGATATAGCATTTAATCACTTCATTGCCTGCTGAAAGGCAAAACATGTTGAAAATAAATTCACTGAAAATGATGCTGGCAAATCAATGAAACAAGTGACATTTCGCTGCACACGAGAATATACATAGGAAGAACTAAAAGGAACATCAAAACCCGCCTCAAGAAACACCTTAGGCACATAAAGTACAAACACATAGAAAAATCACAGTAGCATACAATGTTTTAAACCCCAGCCACAAGATGAAAAATGCATCCATCCTTTGAAACAAGTACAAACACCAACAGAACTTGAAGCTTGGGAGAAAATTTTCTTGAAAAAACATGAGTCAACACTAATGAATTTTGAAATCTCTGCTGAAGACAACCCACTCCATAGGTTCATCAGATGTTCAGTAGGAGAGCCCCAAGATTCCAGAGCGAACACATCTAAACATTCCGGCAGTCAAAGGCCGCTGATAATACAGACATCCATGAAACATATGTACTATGTATAATTAAAGGTTAATGAAGCATTAAGTGTTAATTTTGATTCAATGTTACTGAAATAAGTCATTTCTCTTGTTTCAAGAATGTCACTATACACCTGAGTTGATCTTGTTCTAATGTGGTTTCTCTTATAGTCGCTGCCAAAGAAGAAAGGGATTGACATTGCACAGACAAAGAGAGGCAATGTTGCTGCTTATTGCAACCAGTGGAGAGCGTGTTAGAATTGTGCACAAAGGCGACTGGGTTGTATCTGCATTGTAGCGTGGGTATTATTTATATTCGTATATGAAGATAATTATAAAATAATGAATCTGCATGCAAACGATCGTACATGATCTGCGTTAACAAGAGAGAGATACCTACTCTAATGGGAAAATACTACTGATTCTCTCACAGAGCATATTATTTGCCGTGCTTGTCCTTTAATTGGGACACCTTTACTAAATACATTTTATTCGGTTACCGAATACACTCAGTTTTTTGTTTGGCTCGCTGTTTTCGTCACTACTTTTTGATATTGTTAAATATTCTTAAAAGTGTTAATACAATTGCAAATGCTTACAACACATGGCAGATACACAGACTCAAACACATGTAAACACAAAGCAAATAACCGTACAAATAGGATGACGCAAAATAACTTGTCAGTATACAGGCAGTCTCTAAACTGATTTAAATACATTAAGCTGTAGCTAAATGTAGCATTGTTTATAACTGCAGCAACAGCACAAGATAAGACGTGCAGTTCATGTTACTAATACAGTCGCTCGCAAGGCACATCATGCTAATCATGTGTAACAGTGTTGACAACAAGGTTTTTGCAACTATCGCAGCTATGGAAACGTCTTAGTTCCAATTGGTCTTCTAATCATTGCTATGACAATCATTATGACATATACATCCCCTCCCGTTTATTTAAAGCTTTTCGCCACATGGTTAGTAACTGTCAAACACCTTCTTGGTTGGCGCCGACTATAGTTTCAAGAATCAATAAATTATTTTATTGATATTTTACAAATTCAAGTGTTGTTTAAAAATAGACATGTTAAACGTAGGGTTTTATTTTGCTTGTAGGATTGCAAAACTCAGCCTTCATTTCACAAACATTCCTACTCACAAAATAAAACCCTACTTTTAACACTTGTACGAGGGCAAATCAAAAAGTCTTTGGCCCTATTTTTTTCGGCCAAAATACGAATGTAAAACCAAAACTAACATATACATTCGAAGTATTGGACTTTTCATGGACCGGTCCTCATAGAGTTTCCAGCTACTGCTGGTGGCAGCGCTGCTGTCAGTGCATTCAAAAGTCAAGAAAACAAAAATTACAAATTAAAAATATCAACTGTGTACCCATTCTTGTGATTCATCGTGTATCTGCATTCAATTGCCCAGAAAATAACATGGAGGTTACAACCATTCTCGGACTGTCACATAACCATTCTTCTAGCAAACGTAACCAAAATCAACAATTAATGTGCCGCTCTAATGAAATAATGGTGACCTTTTCGACTATGGGGAATATGCTAAACTTACTTTCATCGCGTTTTAAGGCCATTTAACCCATTTTGCATGGGGTTCGTAAATGGAAGTTTGGCCAACATCCGCAGTCTCCTGTGAAAACGAAATTCTGTACTGTGCCATCTGTTCACAAATGATGTTAATGGCATTCTGGGATTGCCGTGGACCGCTCGTGCTGGATTTCATACGGCAAGGTGCCACCATAATGCCAACAGATATTGTTCCACACTGTCACTTCTGTGGGCTGCGATCAGAAAGAAACACCATGGGATTCTCAATGTTGACGTGATCATCCTCCACGACAATGCAAGACCACATGTGGCAAACAAGACCATCAGCAAGCTAAGGAACTTTCACTGGGAGTTTCTAGGGCATCCACCATACAGCCTGAATCTTGCCCCTAGTGATTTCATCTTTTCAGCCCGCTGAAGAAGTTCCTGGCAGGACAGCAATTCACTTGCGATGATGAAATCAAGACAACAGCGCGACAGTGGTTCCATAGTCAGACGGAGTGGCATCGCAAAATTAGTGCTGCGATGGGACAAATGTCTGAAACGGCACGGGGACTAGTTAGAAAAATAGTGAAAGGTACAAGGAATAATATCTACATGTTTAGTTGGCTGTATGTATCTTATGTTACCAGAAAAAAATAGGGGCAAAGACTTTTTGATTTGCTCTCATATCATAATTTACTATTGGGTTTCAAAAAGAAAGGGAGGGTACGTGTCATTGAGCATGATCTGCCACTTTATGGAATGCTAGTTCTTAAGCAACCTTTTGTCACACTAGTGCCAGGATCAGGCCAATTGTGCACATGCTACTAAAACTTGCACTGGCATATCACAACGACACTTGTAACAAAGAAGCTAACCTTATACATACGTTCCATGTTGGCACAGTCTTCAAGAGCCTGGCAAAATATGGCAGCCAGTTTGCGATCTAAATCTTGTATCTTTACCATGAACTTATTGTAATCTTGCAAGAAACTGTGGTCCTCTGGATCAAGTGCGTCATAGGCCACATTTCCAAACTTGCTGAATATTTCACTAAATTCGTGGAACACGCCCATTATCTTCCCACTGAAATGTTTGCCTTTAACTCCACCAATCACAACCTTCTCCAGCTTTAGGAATTCCATTGATGTTGCAAAAAAGTTCTGTAATGTAAAAATACCTTAGTTATGAATAATATATTGTAATCTAATGCACATCCGGGTCACACTAGATTTATTAATACTGCTTTATTTCATTCTTTAACACTGAAATATTCACATACTTGTCAACTTCCTGAAAGTCAAACATATATAACTTTCCCAGAGCAACAAATCATGGTAAATTCGTGATCACATCAAATTTAAAATGCGTAAAATGTTTAGTGCAGTAAATGTACAAACATTAGATGTAAAATAAAAACTAATTCCCTTTTATAAGAATTCTTGAAGACTGGCAATACTCCTTTCTGTCACACATGCTGAAAGTTTTCCTGGTACCACAATAAACGTGTATTAAAGCAAAGAGTAACACTTCCTAGTCTATACACTGATTTCTAGGCCATATTTTACACTTCATAACAACAACTATAAACAAAAACTGTCACAAATATGGGAAACTTATATCTTGCAGATAGAACATGAATAAGATAAACAATTTATGTGAGAGAGTTGACTTTACAATTCCTGATTACTAGAGGTCACTGGTGGTGCTATACATTTTGTTGCAGCCCAGTGAGGGGGGACCATGATCATGATGAAGGATAGACACACAGATAAGCTCTGGTCTATCATAGCACTGTATAGCATTTATTAGAGGTCACTAGTGGTGCTATACATTTTGTTGTAGCCCAGTGTAGGTGGACCATGATCATGATGAAGGATAGACACACAGATAAGCTCTGGTCTATCATAGTACTGTATACCATTTACTAGAGGTCACTAGTGATGCTAGACATTTTGTTGCAGCCCAGTGAAGGGGGACCATGATCATGATGACAGATAGACACACAGATAAGCTCTGGTCTATCATAGTACTGTATACCATTTACTAGAGGTCACTAGTGGTGCTATACATTTTGTTGCAGCCCAGTGAAGGGGGACCATGATCATGATGAAGGATAGACACACAGATAAGCCTTGGTCTATCATAGTACTGTATACCATTTACTAGAGGTCACTAGTGGTGCTATACATTCTGTTGAGCCCAGTGAAGAGGGACCATGATCATGATGGATAGATACACAGATAAGCTCTGGTCTATCATAGCACTGTATACCATTTACTAGAGGTCACTAGTGGTGCTATACATTTTGTTACAGACCAGTGAAAAGGGAACATGATCATGATGAAGGATAGACACACAGATAAGCTCTGGTCTATCATAGCACTGTATACCATTTACTAGAGGTCACTAGTGGTGCTATACATTTTGTTGCATCCCAGTAAAGAGGGACCATGATCATGATGAAGGATAGACACACAGATAAGCTCTGGTCTATCATAGTACTGTATACCATTTACTAGAGGTCACTAGTGGTGCTATACATTTTGTTGCATCCCAGTGAAGAGGGACCATGATCATGATGGATACATACACAGATAAGCTCTGGTCTATCATAGCACTGTATACCATTTACTAGAGGTCACTAGTGGTACTATACATTTTGTTGCAGCCCAGTGAAGGGGGACCATGATCATGATGAAGGATAGACACACAGATAAGCTCTGGTCTATCATAGCACTGTATACCATTTACTAGAGGTCAGTAGTGGTGCTATACATTTTGTTGCAGCCCAGTGAAGAGGGACCATAATCATGATGAAGGATAGACACACAGATAAGCTCTGGTCTATCATAACACTGTATACCATTTACTAGAGGTCACTAGTGGTACTATACATTTTGTTGCAGCCCAGTGAAGGGGGACCATGATCATGATGAAGGATAGACACACAGATAAGCTCTGGTCTATCATAGCACTGTATACCATTTACTAGAGGTCAGTAGTGGTGCTATACATTTTGTTGCAGCCCAGTGAAGAGGGACCATGCTCATGATGGATAGACACACAGATAAGCTCTGGTCTATCATAGCACTGTATACCATTTACTAGAGGTCACTAGTGGTGCTATACATTTTGTTACAGCCCAGTGAAGAGGGACCATGATCATGATGACGGATAGACACACAGATAAGCTCTGGTCTATCATAGCACTGTATACCATTTACTAGAGGTCACTAGTGATGCTATACATTTTGCAGCAAAAAAGTCTTTAGCCAGATTAGTAGGCCCAGGGGTTTGAACAGCGGACCTCCCAAATGTGAGTCACATGCATTACCATAGCACCAACTTCAATATAAAACACAACCAAAAAACAAAACATGCCCCTCATAAAAAATTCTGGATTTACAGGATAGATTGCAGGGAGTGTGCAAGTATTTGTACAGGTCAAACAAAGCAAGAGTTTAGAAACATCAAATCCAGACAAAAAGAAGAATCAACAGTTGTGGTACACTTCCAGAAATAAGCACACAAAATTGTCAACTAATCAAGCATGTACAAAAATCCACTGAACTGAACATTTTAGAAAAAATATTTTTATGAAAATATCAGCCAAGGTTAGCGAACTTAAAAGATCCCAATGGACCAAAACCTCATCACAAAGTTTGTGGAACCAACAACAGAGGGACAAGTAGTAAGCTGTGATCATCAGGAGCAAGCCATCCAGTCCAGCTTGAGCTGATGATGAGGAAGGGATTCCTTAAAACTAGTTCTGAGGTAAACACCTAATTTAGTGAAATTTGTACATGTACAATCAAATCTAAAACTGTTATGTAATCATTTCCTATGTCTTCCAAATTACAAAGGATTCTTTAGGAAGGGTTCAATCACTTGGCATACACTTCAGATCTAGTGTCAAGTGACTTTCACCTTTTTCGTCAGCTGAAGAAAGGTCTGGAGGACAGTGCCTCTGCACCAAAGAAGAGGTTCATGACACCATGAACATCTAAAGTAACTTTAAATGCATTGGCCTCCTGGGGACTGTTTCTCAAAGCTTTTACACTGATATTATTAGTAAGACAGTAATAATATTACCTGATAATATTAGCACCTTTTACTAACATCAGCAAAGCTTTTCATAAAATAGCAAAACTAATAAAACTGACTCATTTTTCTCAATTTCACGAGTAAGTCCACACTAATAATAATTTTACTGGTGGAAGCAGCTTGACTTGCTGGTGTATGTTTGCACAATAGTGCTCAGAAAAGACTTTGGCTCACGGGAGATATACTGCTCTTGAGAAAATGCTTTTAGAACCAGAAGAATTTGAAAACATATCTCTTATGAGAAGATTGTATTCCTTGCAGGTATAATGAATTGGTTTTAAAATGATACAGGTAGCGCAACAAGCCCAAGGCTGAAGTGCAATGACAGAAATCTGTATCGAAAAGACAAGACTCAAAAAAACAGTATCATGTGCAATTTTGACTGAAATAGTGACTAAGGCATGCTAAATGTTAATCATTTAAGACATTTTAGATGAAAAATAAGCTATAAGAGTTCAATTATTAATTTGGACACCTTCTGCAGAAAAGATTGCTTTTTCAAACTACTATTACTACTTGTTTTATGTTTTTTAACGAGGTTTCCTGAGCCAGAGCTGGGAACAACACAATGAGATGACGGCGGACAAACAGCCCTATCTAAATTTAACATACAATAGTGTAAGAAGAACTAATAACATATAAGCGATCAACAACCAATTCTTATTTAGTACAATAGCACTAAGGGAGAGAATACAGAACATCATGCAACAGTTTCAAATAGGAAATTAATAATGTTATAGTATAAACAAATTTAGGACTGACAAAATGATCCACATAAAGACTGCTGAGTCCATTTGTCAACTATCAAAATATTAATTAATGTTGAAGATTTAGAAGCTAGTAACAGTGATGTGTCATAATTTAAAATAAAGAGAGTTGAAGGTTGTTACACTACATCAGTAAAATGATGTTTCGGGAGACGGTTTGCTCCCATCGTCAGCAGATGTTCCCAGATGTCCAATTCATTGCTGCTGTTGATCGGTTTTAAGAGTTTTATGTTCGAAGTGATATCATGGTTTGAAGACCAGAAATGATGTGCTACTGCTGATTTATCTTGCTGCTTTTGGTTAATGCATCTCATATGCTCTTTAAGTCTTATTTCAAGATTTCTTTTGGTTCTTCCTATGTATACCAGGTTACAGTCATTACAACTGCCGCCACCCAGCAGCCTTTGGAGGTTCATCAACCCAGCACCAGAGAACACCACTAGCCACACACATTCCCCAGACAATAACCGGCAAAATCAGTTGAGGGCATGCTGACGATGGGAGCAAACCGTCTCCGAAACGCGTTCAAGTAAGAACATTTTAGTGATGTAGTGTAACAACCTTCAACTCTCTTTATTTTAAATTATAATATAACAAAATATTCCTTCTTTGAGATTTCATCTTTTATATTTTTGAAAGTTCTTAAATCTATAGGTAGAGCATTGTATAACTTAATTGCATGTGAGGTTAAGCTGTTTAGGCTTAAGTAGAAAAAATTAAATTGAGTTTTATTTATGGATGATCTTTAACTACTGTGATTCTTAGTGACCCATTATATACTGGCCGTGAAAGACCAAAAAGTTTGCTCAGAGACCTGTTTATCAGGCTTGAGGTTCTTTTATGTGTCATAAATCTATGACACAGGATCACCAGCTTTGCTTCCCTTCTGAAGAAAGCCATGCTTGGGACTTTTATACCTAAAAAAATCCATCACCATGCACCAGGTTTGAACCCACTACCTCGGTACTAGATGGCACTCCTAGACCACAGAGGATGACCCATAAGTAGAAATATAAGACAGTTGGTTTTATTAACTTTTTTGTGGTTTGTTTATTAGATGCATGCTTAGAGCTTTCAAATATTAAATTACTCTTTAATAGATTATTGTTTATTTTATGGAGGTATATAGTCACTCCTTCCCATTTTTATTCAGAACATAAAACTTTGTTCACAAAAGCCATAACCAAGCTTCAATTTGTAATGAAAAGAGAAACAAAAGGAAAGCTTAAACAAAACACAGTTGTATGACAACAGCTAATAATATTAGTGAGGTTGTTTTATTAGTTGCCAAGAATATTCATGAAACAGAATTTTGTTAACTAATTCCATTTGATTAGTCTAATAATATTAGGTAATAAAATATATTAGTGTATTTTATAAAACAGGCCCCTGGTAATAATACCATTTTATGATTCGCACTTGTCTTTATTTTATGATACATTTGGAGTTGGAAGAAAAAACAAATAAATACCCTGACATAATAAATAGTACCAAAAAATGATGGAAATTGCAGTGAATAATGGATTTAAGAGAGACTTAGTGGACACAAGGAATCCAAGCAAGCCAGCATTTTAGATAGGATTAAGGAAGACAATATCTTTAAAAAACATCACACACCAATATGGTGAAATCACCATATAGAACTTGTTTTCAACTTTTAAGATACATGTTGAGGTAACTGAGACTGTGTTGAAGGTTTACTGGGCACATGAATCAGATGAGAGAAGCTGAGTGTTTCAAAACAGCAGCTAAAACTTAAAGCTTTGACACTGAAAACTGAAAATCTGTGGTAGGTATGCTGAATTTTTCAAATTTGATGCAACCTTACTTATGTCTCACTTGTATCGAACCTTTTATCAATTAGGTGATTATGTTTTCCTATTTTCCCACAAATTATAATTTCACATTTCAGTAAGAATTATTGCTGTAGAATTTATAATAAAAGTTTACCTTGGAGTAGTTAACTATACCTCAATTGTTTTCAGTCTATTGATATAAGAGATTTTCCGCTCAAATATAACATTAGGATTGAAGTTCCAGGGCACTACATTTGTTGCATTTGAAAATATAACGTGTAGATTTGTACAGTATTCTTCAAATATCGTTCTGAAAAAAATAATGTCAATTAAAATCCTTTCAGGCATTTAAATAAAAACTCATATAAGAATAGGTCACTTAATTAAATCTTTTATAATTACAAAGAAAAACTGTATATTTTAAAGAGCATAAGCTATATCAGATCGTACCTGAATTTTATTAAAATTTTAATGCATTTTGACACATGTTCCTTTGCTTCATCTACTTCTCTACTGAAGAGAGATGCTGGATCTAGAAACTTTGTGGCCTGCAAGCAAATGTAAATAATTTTGTCAGTTTTGAAAACCTTTTTTACTTTCTCTACAACTTACCTAGTAAGTAGAGGAAGTATTGTATTCCACAAAAATTTGGGACAGTGTATGGTACGTGTGAATAGACCCAGAGTTGCTATACTCATTATACTGGCGCATCTTAATTACTCCGAATGGATATTTTATTGCTTACGATGAGTGAATAAACATAATGAAGTTATTTCCACAATTTAACACAACAAAATTAATATAAATATGTTCACTAAAGTTACTTATGTCCGCCATTAAGCCAAGTACATGCATCGCACCTGAGGATTATGGGAGCTTTGATTCTATTGCCAACATTGCAGATACCAAACATAGCTGAAGGTACACCTCCAGGAGCCCTAAGTCGCAAAGCGCAGTGGAGGGATTGAGGGCGCAAAGCATAGTTGAGGAACGTTTTTTACAAGAGGAGGAGTTTTGTCTGAAACTGCGGAGCAACATCAGTGTATAGCTGCAGGATCTTTGAAATCAAACCCCAATGATCCACGCTAGCGTATATTCTTGCCTTTTATTGCTAAGCTGGCAAAACTACATCAAAATGTTGCCAGTTTCTGCTACATAACCAATGTCACTAAAAAGGGTGGGTGGATGAGTGGGCCCAATTCCTTTGTCGAGGCAACATCTGCTACTAAATCAACTCATTACTTCTGCATTACTCTACATATTGAGTTTCATTGATTCTGTAAATATTTTGCAAGTTATAGCCTTATTCACATCTATGACTCTAAAAGCAAGATTTAATACCAACATTTCACCGGTAATCCATGTTTTCAGTTCCCTTGATTCCCCCTTCCTGAAAAAAAAAAAAGCACTTTTAGAGGAAGGTCCATGTTGAGGCAGTATTTATAACACTTAAATAATTTCAGTCTAATTATATAATATGTAAATTCCATAACAGCGCCTTGAAGTAATATGTGTATGTAATAATTTGTAAAATGTATGTAACAGTCATTGCATGTGCTTATATTATTGTATCCATGTATAATAATGTTATGTGAATATATTACGTAATTTAATAATGTAGGAGCTGTGAGAAATAGGTTTAAAGTTGCTAACAATGAGGTAACCTTGAGGCAATAATGAGTGAGGAAGTTTAAATACTACTAGCGATTCTTGGAGTAACAATAATGTAATTTTAGTGACAGTTTATAAAATAGCTAATCAACAACCAGAAAAAACTTTAGTTACATGAAGGTATTCTATTGGAGTAGGATTAGCCAATCAGAGACTTGAAATACAGAAATTTACAAGTTTAGACGGTTGAAATCAATTCAGTTGCCTCCAAACAGTGCTCATAACCAGACATGTTGCCTCTAGACAGTGCTCATAAACAGACGTGAGATGTGTCCTCGAGAAATTAAATACATATTCGTGTGAGGCGAAAATAGTATACGTGTTAAAAAGTGCAAGTATTAAATAAAAGAATCTCACTGCTCTCGATATCAGTGAAGTGCTATTTAATTTGTGTCAAGGATTAATAAAAAGGAGTAAATTAAAACTTATAATCTGTGTAAGCCTACATTCTTAGTCATACCACAACCCTGCCAAGACTTCCATGTCTCTAACAATAATAGTGACGCAACCGAGGCAAACATAAATATATATCTAAAGAAACAGTCAAATTACAAAGCTATTATTTTTAAACTTGGAGCAAAGGCCAGCTGAAAGTACATTTGGGGTGAAGGCTACCGGAAACTGTTTAACATACATGAGGTTACAACTACTACAAGTTCGGCTCCCCAACAGTTAAAATATAATACAACCTACTTCAAAATTGACGCCCAAAGCATGATGCAAATAACGCAAAGATACTATCTTCTTCAAATTGGCTTTTCCATACGTGAAACAATAAACTTCTTCAATGTCTATATGTGTCTGTGATCAGCATAGCTCTAAAACAAAAAGTCGGTTAAATATCAAACTTGGTACTTAAATTCAGTATCTTTTAAGGATGCAACATAAAGATTTTCAACAAAATTCTCCCATCCCATAGTACCATTTACATAGAAACATTTTTGTTACTTTTTATTTTCTCAAAAATGGCTGTAACAAATTTGATTAAAGTACCATATGTTTAAGATATTTAAATCACAGTTTCTGGGAACGTCTGTGACGTGCTCTTCATTCTGAATGACTTTTGTTAATTGGTAAACCGTAAGAGATAGACAATATCTTACTGCACAAAAAATGTAGATCTCGTTAAAGCACACAATTTATTTCAAATAAATTTTTTATGGAGAATTCCAAGATATTCTTTGTTATTGGTTTGAATTTTAAATACTTGTACTTTTCTCAAATGGGAAGTTATTATTCATTTTTTTCTTGTAGTCATTAAAGGGTATGGAATTCCAAAGCCATCACATTGCGAGATGCCGTTTAAAAATCTAATATCACTTTATCTATTTTCTTTATTGTTCCATTCATAGTTTGCCTTTAACTGTAATGGTCATACTGGTGGCTTTCTTTTAACTCATGTACATTGTCATTGGATTTCTGGTTTTATACATCACATCACACACACACACATTCACACTTCCAGACTTTGGGATGGAAAGGAAATAATCTTGGCTAGAGACAAATTCCAACATGTGAGCCGTGAATCAAACTTGGGACCCCTCGCACAGAAGACAGATGCTCTACCAACTGAGCTATGGGGCAGCGTTTACCTATTGTATCATACAACGAAATGTGAACTGAAAGTTTAACAAGAAGTAGCTAAAAGAATAAACCTTATAAGAATAGTTTGTAGAACAGTGAGTAGAGAAAGTCATGTGAATGTAACATCAGAAACCTTTTTCCAAAAATCTGATGTGATACACAACTTTCTCTAGACATCATTTCAAATTTTTACTTTCTCTACTACGTATAGTAAGTAGGGGAAGTATTGTATTCCACCCAAAAATTTGATACCAAGATTTCACAGGAAATATATGTTTTGAGACCCCCTGAATCCAAAAAAAAAGCATTTTTGGAAACATGTCCGTGTGTGTGTCTGTGAACAGCATAACTCAGAAACGAACAGTCGGATAAACACCAAACTTGGTATTTAGGTTCAGTATCTTCCAGAGATGTGACACGAAGGTTTTCAAGAAAATCCCCCCACCTTACATTACCCTTTACATGGAACATTTTTCAAAAATTTTAATTTTCTCAAAAACGGCTCTAACGATTTTGATTAAAATATTATATGTTTAAGATATTTTCATGACAAATGAAATGTATATTTTGAGTTTTCTGGGAATGTCTCCAAAAGTATTCTTCATTGTGAATGACTTTTGCATAACTGGTAAACCATAAGAGATAGACAAAATTTTACTGCACAAAAAATGTAGATCGCATTAAAATACACAATTTATGTCATATACATTTTTTTTGTTGAGTGAACCATTTTCAAAATATTGCTTGTTATTCCCTTAAATTTTCCAATACTTATACTTTTTCTCAAATTCCTTATTCATTTTTTTACGTCCTGGACATGTAAAGAGAATGGAATGCGTCATATAGCAACCAGCTCTTAAAACATTTGACTATCACTTAAAACCTACCATATTCCCCTTGCACCTACAAGAAAATTAGCAATAAGATTATCATCTCGATTAACATGAAGCATATAGAGAATAAGCGTTTGTAAAAATTGTTTGTACAAGAGTAGAGAAAGTCATGTGAGTGTAACACATCAGGTTTTTCTATCTGCTTTATCTTGACCAAGATAAACATTTGCAGATATAGTTTCATTGCAGACTCAAGAGACTGAGTGACAGTCAGATGTTTAAAATGTGGGTTGTTACATGCTGCCTTGAAATTCCTTAGTCTTGTCATTGACATCATGCAAAAGAACTGAATGGTAACCGACACTTCAAGTGACTACAAAAGTATTGAAAAATTCAAACCAATAACAACAGATAAGTTGGGAATGGATGATGCCACAAAAAGCGTTGACACAAACTGTATTTTAACAAGATGTACATTTTTTGTGCAGCATGTTTTCATCTACTGCTTACAATTTACTAGTTATACATAAGCTATTCTGAATGAAGTGGATTTCACAGAAAATTAAAGATAACATTTTATTTGTCATGTAAATGTCTCAAACATAGTCTTATTCCTTGTCCGGGTAGGAGCCTCAAAGGGTTATGAAAATTAACGAACATTCATTTTTTGACATTACCGTGTAATTGCGAAAACTCCCATCGTCTGCTACGCAATGGCGGACATATTGTAAGTGGTGATTGCCAACTTCAGGAAAAGAAAACAGGACAACAGAATGTCGCGTGGCAATGCAGAAGTAGCTAAATGGGCATGAGACAGAGAAAGTGGGTAAGGTTTGTTAAAATACCACATTACGTATGGAATAAGATGGCGTGTCAGACATGTGACTAGCTCTTAAAATATCTGACTATCGCTTAAAGGCTACTTACTGTATTTCCATATGCCCCTTGCAACTATAAGTCAATTAGCTGTAAGATAGTTTCTGCAAACGTTTATCTTGATTAACATGAAGTAGATGGAAAATAAGCGTTTGTAAAAATAGTTTGTACAAGAGTAGGGAAAGTCATCTGAGTGCAACACATCTTTTTTATTCTGCACCCCATTAAAACCACTGTTAAAAATGTTATTTTTAGGTTCAGAGTAGACTTTTAAATACGTTAGCATAGACTATTTCTCCCAAATAGATTTTTGGAGGGTTACAGTTTTATTCTAACTGCAAACTACCAGACTAAAATCACTTCCATGTTTACGCTTCTTACAGGAATACTAGATAGTACCGTAAACTCACGCCAGTAGGGAACAGTGCTATGTGGTTAGGTGTATTTTCTGTTGGTGGAAATGCTAAACAGGTTCATTGTTTGTAGAGCCTTATTTCCCTTTCAGATGTTGGCAGCACAGATTCACTTTTGCTAGTTTTGCAGTGGAATGTTGGCAGTAAAGTCACGATGACTGCAGTGCCACCATCATTGTCCCGTCTGAGATGCGTGCTGTGTACCATGCAATAAGTGAACAAAATTGGTAATATATTTCATAAATGACCTTAAACACCCTCAGTAATTACCTGATTATGAGTACTTAAGAGTACTTTATAAGGGAGCAGTGATTACCAGAAGGTGTATATTACGGTTTGTAGCAATTTGTTAAGTATCGCAGGTGCTACCCAAATAAGAAATAATGTCCAACATATGGTATATTAATAAAAATTAAGAGTCAATTTTGGGAAAATAAACAATAATAAAAAATATTGTGCATGCACGCATACACAAAAGGAAACTGGTTTTTCTAAAAAAACTTCTTTCTTTTTTTATGAATTACAGAGTGTAAAACATGTATTTTCAATGAAATCTTGTTATAGAACTTTTTGCTGGAATGTAATACTTCCCCTACTTAACCATAAAGGCTGGTTCACAACCAACGAGAACGGTAACCAGAACGAGAACGAGAAAGTTCAAGTACGTGTATTCAAATGGGAATGTTCACAACCGACGGGAAGCCTTCCCGGGTCCCCGGAACGGGAAAGAAGGGTTGCCCAACTTTTAACTTTCTCGTTCTCGGGCACGGCATATTAGATCCCTATTGTGCATATTAGACTCTTCACTCTAGAGGTTATTTTGAGCGGCCGTGACATGAAACAGCCACTAGTGCTCTCTATAGTTGAAGCTGGAAACATGAAACTGGAAGGAATTAGTAGTAAATGTGCTTACTAACCTCATTCCGAAACCCGCAAATCTAATCAGCATTGGTTTCTCTGGTGAAGTGATCATTTGTAGTTTGTTTATATGCAACTCAGAACTGGCTATTACCTCAAAAACAATGGCAAAAGCTACAAAGAACAGCTAAAACCAGTGGAAATGAAAAAAGAACAATAAACAATCTTAATGTATGCCATTAAATAAAGGAATGAAAGTTTGGCATAAGTAGAAGGATTGGAAATATAATGAATATGCATTTAGATAATGTTTACTCTATCGAATTTTGACGTTGGCTTGGCTAAATTGGAAGTAGGTGAAAAAATGTCATCGGTCAGTTAAAAACAAATGAAATCCCAATGGCAAAATCGACTTTCACTTTGTGATCGATATGCATTCCCGTTCTTGTTACCAGGCTGTTGTGAACCAATATCTTGCATGGTGCATTGCTTCCCGTTTCCGTAACACTTCTGGAAAAGATAAAAACCCCAGTCACACAACCTATAAATATAGGCTGGTTCACAAAAGCCTGGTGATGAGAATGAGAATGCATATCAGTGATCATACAGATCACAAAGTTTAAAATCACTTTTGCAAATTGGCATTTCATTTGCTTTTTAACTGACAAATATTTTTTCACCTGCTTCCAATTCAGCCAACATAATGCAGGTTAGCCAATGCCAAAATTTAATAGAGTAAACATTATCTAAACACATAATTACATTTCCAATCCTCTGGTCATACCAAGCTTTCATTCCTTTATTTAATGATGTACAGTAAAGTTGTTTAATGTTCTGTGTTAATTTCTACCACATTTTAATGTTCTTTGCAGGTTTTGCCTATTGTTTTTGAGGCAACAGCCAGTTTTGAGTTGCATATAAACAAACTACAGATGATCCCATCACTATACCTGGCGCCAATCAAGAAGGTGATTGACATTTCGCGGAGTGAGAGAGGCAACGTTGCTGCTCATCACGACCACGTGGAGAGCGTGTCGAAGGAGACTGGGTTGCGCCTGCATTGTAGAGCGGATACTATTTATATTCGTATACGAAGACAATTGTAAAATAATGAATCTCTGTGCAGAGGATAGATCATGCAAGAATATATCAGTGTAAAGATGTGCGTTAACAGAAGAAACATACCTGTGAAATATTGATGCTTATTCTAATGGAAAAATGCCACTGATTTCCGAATCGCTTGCATCGCTATTGTTGCTGCTCGCTTGATAGATTTATTCGGTTCCCGAGTGCGCCCAGTTTTTCGTTTGGCTATGCTATCTTTGTCACTATTTTTGGACATTGTTAAATATCCATTAAACACAATTATAAATGCTCACACAACACACACGCACGCACAAATACACGAACTCAAATACCATACAAATAGGACGACGCAAAAGAACTTTTCAGTACGCAGGCAATCTCTAAACTGATACAAACACACAAACAAGCTGGGGCTAAAAGGAGGAATTGTTTATAACTGCAGCGACAGCAGAAGATAATACTTCAGTTCATGTTACTGCAACGGTCGCTCGCCAGGCACGTCATGCCAATCACGTGTTACAATATCGCAACAACGCATTTGCATCTATCGTTGCTATAGAAACATCTTAGTTTCTAATTGGTCCTTTTAATGGTTGCTATGACGACCGCTGTGACGTATTCATCCCCTCCTATTCATTTAAAGCTTTCCGCCACGTAGTTAGTAACTATCAATCACCTTCTTGATTGGCGCCGAGTATAGAAGAACCAACAATCAATGGATCTGAGGTTAGGATACACATATGCTAGAGTTTCTTCCAGTTTCATGTTTCCAGCTTATGACTAGAGAGAGCAGTAGCAGCTGTTTCATATCTCTACAGGAGGAGTCTAATATGCTGTTCCCAGGGACTGAGTAAGCTTCCTGTGAAGTGTAAATGCTCCCATTACAATACATGTATTTCAACTTTGTTATTGTTGTTCTGGTTACCGTTCACGATTGCTGTGAACCAGCCTTATGAATTAACCTAAAAATGAAACTTCCAGCAAAGGCAGCAAATACAGAGTGAGCCAAAAGACTCTGAACCGGCTGCGCTGTGTTTTTCTTGTCCGCGTCCTTGGCGCTCATTGCCATCTGCCGCTATCATAGAAAGGCACGGATGAAACTATACAACATTTTTAAAACTAGTTTTAAAGGCTTTACTTATAACTTTATGTAAGGAAATGCTGAAACTGGCCACCGTCTTTGTCCATACGTTTTTGGTACCTCTTTAGGAAACTATCCACCACTCGCCTAGATCACGTTGAGAAATTTCCTGACAGATATTTTGTTTTAATTCTTCCAGGGTGTGTGGGTTTTCCTTGTATACTTTATGTTTTAAGTTACCCTGGAAGGGTATTTTATGAACAATATTACTGGCTGCGCTGTGTTTTTTCACTGGGCATGTGGAAATATGATAAAAACATGATAACGCGCTGTGCTATAAACAAACTCAAGCTGTTGTGATTTTGCTGTGCAGTATTGAGTTGACAGTGATGTGATGTAGTACAGTTTGAAGTAGTAGAATATGTTGCTTTAAGAAGGCACATAAAATTTTGCTGTTGAAGTTAAAGTTTTTGTTGGAGTTTCACTGCCCCACACTTTGGATACCAACTTGAAGTTTGTTATAGTTGCTTTAATTTTACTGTTGCACATATGGGTGCCAAACTTGAAGTAAGTGTTATGTTATGTATATTATTTACTTAAATTATTTAAGCTTCATGCATTGGAAGGTAACTTGAAGTATTGTTCTTGGAATTACTTTGTTTAAGAAGTTTGCAACACGCTCTGGGCGTCGGTTTGAAGTTGTTGATTACATAATAGTTACTGTTGTTACGCAATATGCTGCTAGTACGAGAAGCTGATTTTAGGATGTAATTTTGTTGTTACACTCCCAGTTTTACACTATAATATTTAACTTTGTTATTAAAACTGCTTCTATACATTATTTGTTTATGTTTGCCTCGGCTGCATCAGTAATGTTTGTGGAGTCATGTATCTCTTAGGCAAGGTGCTGTACGACAATAATTGTAGACATACACAGAATTTAAGTTTTTAAATTCACTTCTTTTTATTTTATCCTTTGCACATTTTAATAAAGCACTACACTTTTTAAGAGCTGTGAGATTCTTTAATACTTCCACTTAGCTAACGCGTAGACATATGTTACAATTCACACGTAATATTTCTGTAGAGAACACATCTTCCATCTGGTCACTACCAAGGTCTACCAGCAACTGAACATTATTTCAACCATTAAACCCGTAAGCTTCGGTATTTCAAGTCTCTGATTGGCTAATTCTAGTCCATCTGCATTTTACTTAAAGCTTTTCTTTGCTGTTGATTGGCTAATTTTAAACTGTTACTGAATTTACATTATCGTTTATCTAATCATGACTAGTAACTTTCAAACTCTCAATCTCATTTTTGCTACAAGGTTACCTCATTATTACCTCATTGTTAGCAACTTAAAACTTATTATTCTCACAGCTCTTGCATTATTAAAGTATGTAATGTATTCACATAACATTATTAAACATTACTTTTAAATCGGAAGACTAGTTCTGAGGTATTGAACCTATTTTAGTGAAATTGTATATTTGCAACCACTTCTATATATTATATTATTAAACATGTTTACAATAATAATAAGCATATGCAATGACTGTTACATACATTTAAAAATAATTATTACATACATATTGTTTCAAGGCGGACTGTTATTCAATTTACTTATTATAAAAAATGCAATTGAAATTATTCAGGTATTAAAATACTGCCTCAAGTTGTTACGAGTTATTTATTATTTTGTCCTGTATTTAGTCACAAAGTATATTATGGCTCAGTATATGTTTTTTACTGCACAGCGTGTATTTACTTATGATTTGTATGTGTTAACTTGGTCAGCTCGCCAAGTAAAAGTATGATTTGCAAAAAGATTTCCAGGTGTAAACATTCCAGGCCGTACAACTATCCATGAACTTTACAGTAAATTTTAGGCCACAGGAAGTGTTTAGGCTAAGAATAGACTACATCAGTCATGATGGATAGTTTTCTAAAGAGGTGCCAAAAATGTATGGACAACGATGGTGGCCAGTTTCAGCATCTCCTTTATAAAGTTGGTAAGTAAAGGCTTTAAAAGTAGTTTTAAAAATATTGTATGGTTTCATCTGTGCCTTTCTATGATAGCAGTGCCGAAGACGCGGACAGGAAAAACACTACACAGGTGATTTGGAGTCTCTTGGCTCACACTGTATTTACATGGGCTGGAATATGTAATTGCTTGTTCTCTAGACTGTCGAGTAATAATTACCTCTGCAATTAGGGAGTTGCTGATTTCCTTGAGCAGAACTATAATCCTGTTAGAGTTGCAGTAATACTGACTATTAACCCAGACAAGTGCTACGCAGTGCATCAGAGGTTGCAGAAGTGGCCCAACATCTTTAAAGTCTGTGTTCTCCAGAGCTTCAAAATGTTTCTCCAGAGGTTTCAGGTACAGGGTGATCTCTCTACATTCTGCAACAGCTGAAAACATTTATACCATGTAACTTCATTTACATTAAATAAAAACCTCACTCATTCTTCTGCAAACTATTGTTACAAAAGTTTATTCTTCTGTCTACTTCTTGTTAATCCAGATAAACTTTCATTAAACATTTCATTGCAGGTATAAGTAGAATACAGTAGGTTTTAAGCGATAGTCAAATATTTTAAGAGCTGGTTGCTATGTGCAGTATGCCATTCTCTTTGCATGTCCAGGACATAAAAAAATGAATAACGAATTTGAGAAAAAGTATAAGTATTGGAAAATTTAAGGAAATAACAAGCAATATCTCGAAAAAAAATGTATATGACATAAATTGTGTATTTTAATGCGATCAACATTTTTTGTGTAGTAAAATTTTGTCTATCTCTTATGGTTTATCAGTTATGCAAAAGTCGTTCACAATGAAGAATACTTTTGGAGACATTCCCAGAAAAATCGAGATATACATTTCATTTGTCATGAAAATATGTTAAACATATGATGTTTTAATCAAAATCGTTAGAGCCAGTTTTGAGAAAATTAAAATTTTCGAAAAATGTTCCTTGTAAAGGGTAATCTGGGGTGGGGGGATTTTCTTGAAAACCTTCGTGTCGCATCTCTGGAAGATACTGAACCTAAATACAAAGTTTGATGTTTATCCGACTGTTCGTTTCTGAGTTATGCTGTTCACAGACAGACAAGACACACACACGGACATGTTTCCAAAAATAGTTTACTTGGATTTAGGGGGTTTCAAAACATATATTTCTGGTGAAATCTCGGTATCAAATTTTTGGGTGGAATACAATACTTCCCCTACTTACTATATGTAGTAGAGAAAGTAAAAACCAATAGCACACTTACCACTTGAAAAAAGTATAAATATTTGAAAATTCAAACTAATAACAGAGAATCTTGGAAATGGTTTTATTTCACCAAAAAACTGTGTCCTTTAACAAGATCTACATTCTTTGTGTAGTAAGATTTTGTCTCTCTCTTATGGTTTACCAATTACAAAAGTGATTCAGAATGAAGAGGACTTTACAGGCTATTCTCAAAAGATTTAAGATATACATTCTATTTGACATGTACGTACCTTAAACATATGGTATTTTAGTCAAAATCATTAGTACCATTTTTGAGAAAATAAAAAAAACATTTCCATATAAATGTTAGTTTAGGGTGGGGGGCAGATTTTCTTGAAAATCTCTGCATCACATCCTTGGAAGACTTAAATACCTAGCTTGATAATTAACCAACTTTTTGTTTTTGAGTTATGACACACACGCGTGCATGCGCACACATAACCTTTTTGTACAATTTTTTTTTGTGTGTGTGAGATTGAGGGAATCTCAAAACATGTAATTCTGATAAAGTCTCAGCATTGAATTTTTTGGCTCAAATACAATACTTCCTATAGGTAAGTTGTAGAGAAAGTAACAAGCTTTTATAAGAATAGTTTGTACAAGATATGAATGTAACGCATTAGGTCTGTACACAGTATTACAAGTATGCAACATGCATGAAGTTACAATTACTAACTTACCTGCTACAATGTTTTGAAACAGCGATCTGAAACATGGGAAGTAGGCACTGTCTGTTAATTTTAAAATGGAAGCCATTTTCTTCACACGAGGATCCCGCAGCTGATCATATATGCATTCCAAGTTCTTCAGGCGAGAATTCCAGAAATCTATTTCTGAAAAATATGAAACAAGTATTATATATGTAAGATTCAGATATACAGTACATTGTTATATATAAAAATTACTTGGTGATCATTAGTAATTTCTATTATTATTATTATTATTATTATTATTATTATTATTATTATTATTATTAAAAGATACGGTTGTGAGGTATTCAGACTTTGTGCGGTACATTGATGTATCAGTCTATTTGTTTCACTGCCTTTATACATTAAAATTAGAGGTGGCGTTGAGACATTACAGAGGACTTTGATTACACACCTACATCAGAACTTTGCTTTGAGACCAACAAGTGTCTAGAAACAGATAAAACTAATGTAAAAAATGTTTCATGTAATTGAAATTGTGAGTAGATTGGTGACACTTTAGTTTCACTCAGAACATGTTTCAGAGAACATGTTTGTCTCAATTTGGCTATATGTCCACTGCTGTCTGAAAGGGATCCTTTAATTCAGTGTTGCTTATGTTACTTCCTTGTAGAGAAGTTCACTGTTATCAACCAGTGGGTTTTCAAAATTCATTACTCTGTTTGGTGATGTGTACTTTTTCTCATACTGCAAGTTCTGCTGGTGTTTTAAAACCTTTATTAATGTTATGTTCTGTTGAGGTACTGCAGATCTACCTTTTTAAATTAATTAGATGTTCCTTTAATCCAGTTTGTAGATTTCTCTTGGTTTTTCCTGTCTATTTCTTGGCAGTCTTCACAATCAATCTGGTAAATATCTGATTTCTTAGTGTTCTGTATAGTGTCATTTAATGGATGATGAAAAAACTTTCTAAGATTGTGTTTATTGAATAGAACAAATTTTATATCATATTCTAGAAACAGTTTATTAAACTTATTATGAATTTTTGGGTATCTGCTTTATCTTTTTGTTGAGAGATCTCTGCTGTTGAGGGAGCCATCCTCTGTGGTCTACGGGTGACATGCTAGCCTCTAGTTCCCAAGGTCACAGGTTCAAACCTGGTGGAGGGCGATGGATATTTTCAGGTGTAAAAATGCTTAGTATGGCCTCCTTCAGAAGGGAAGTACAATGGGTGGTCCTGTGTCATAGATTTACAGCACGCAAAAGAACCTCAAGCCTGATAAAGGGGCCTCTGAGCAAAATTTCCAAACATTCATGCCCAATGGGATGATAAAAACCATAGCAGTTTAAGAACGTCCATAACAGCAAGTTTTTCTGCTGTTGACAGTGGTGATGTCCTTCAATTTTCAGTGTTTTGTATTAGTTGTCCACTATGTATGTGCTGCATCCATTCTGTGTGGCTAGTTTCTGAATACATTGATATTGCCTGTTGTAGCTTTACCAATCTGTGGAATACTGCATGTTGGTGTGATTTAAGATTATACTTGTTTTTTTATGTAGTTGTCCACATGGTAGACTTTCTGTACATCCCAAATTCAATTCTGTTTTGGTGTTTCATAAATTTGAGATCTAGATAACTCTGCAATCCATCTTTTCCTATTTCCAATATGAAATTTATGGTTCAATCTTGCAAACAAATACTTCTTTCATACAATGGCAGAAATGTCATCCATGTATCTCACCCAGACTTTAAACATGTGTGGAAATGATTGTGTTAGATGAAGGGCGCTCATATATAAAGCTGCTAGCAATGGGTTTCCCATTTAAAGTCCTGAGGTTTGCTGATAAAAGTGCTGATTAAACGTGAAGAAGTTTTGTTTGATATTTCTTAAAAGTTTCACTGTTTATAGTCAGTTCCAATAACTTAGCATGTGATATTCCATGTGATCAGAACAATTGTAAGTAAAGTGCAGGAGCAACATTAGTGAGACAATCAATTATGAATGCAAAACACAAGAGAATCATTTCTATGTTTCTTTTACATTAATATGCATCACAAAAACTAAAGTTGGTTTATTTATTTGCTAAAATGCAGGGTGTAATTCATCTAAAAATATTAAAATAAATGCATTATCTACTTTGCTTAATATCTCAATACAGTCAAGAATATATTTCATAGAATATATAATGATGTGTCATTCCTTATATGATCCAGAACTACAAACTCTGTCCTTGCTATAAAGATTCTTATGAATCTCAGTATATTACACACCTTAGGAGAAATTAGTTGATGATAATCAGCTGCCCCAAAAGAATATATTTGGTTCAACCAAAATACCTTGATTGTTCACATTTACTTAACATTTTATACTCATAATAAGCTTAATCATAGGTACTTCCATGAGAGGTTAACAGTTTATTGATAGCTTCACGAGTGCTTCATGATAAAACTCATAACCTCAAATGGGAATTATGAGTATTGTATCACATAACAATGGCCAGTTTTATCCATGTTTGCTGAGAGAGTTCACTATTAATGGCTGCCAAATAATTACTAAACAATGTAGCATCGTCAAACTTCAAACTTAAGCTTTATAAGGGTGGTACTTTCTACCATAGTCATTTGTTTGAAGCAACTGCTATATATACATCAAGTTGGGTACTTCTGTGACTGCTCTCGTATTAACACTATTCCATGAATAAAATGCAACAGATTATATGAATAATTACTTTCTTACTTGTGTTGTTTAAAATTAAATCACCATTGTGTGATGCGTCATATTGTGATATACTAAATGAACAATTGAATGTGCTGTAGAATATTAACCAATATTACCAACAGTGGGAATGAAAAAATAGTTAACCTAAAAAAATCAGATGTGCTAAAATCAGAAAACAAATAAAGGCAAATTTTTTTTGAACATAATAATCTCTTTGGAAATTTATAATACTATTTGAATGAGCACTTTTTAAAAACACTACTTTCAAATTTAAAAGTTGAAAGAATCTGCTGGTTTTTGAAAGAGGAAACTGAAGTGGTTGTTGAGGTAGTAATTTCTACTGAATGGAGCTGTTGATTTATCTGCCGATATGGCAAGTGGTACTCAAGCCCTGCATACTCACCCAACATCTCTTGTCAGCTTGGGAGCTGGTATCGAACGTGACTGGAAAAGCTTAACATACATGTTTGTTATTTTAGTGACAAACCTAAGGAAAATAAAACAAAAGATTGTTGTAGTTACATACCAACACGTGGAGATGGGTTTGACTCTTTTTCAAACACAGACGATGAGTCTTGTTGAAGTACTTCATCAATCTGACTTGCCCACTTGATAATAGCACCTTCAATAGCACTCTTGAAGTGCAAGTCAACATCCTGCCCTCTGCTGTAGAGCACAGAATACACTTAGCGTTACACATAGTTGCATAGAAATGATTTCAAGCAACTAATATCGCAATAGAATGCATTTTATATACAAATGCAGAAACTTAACCCACTAGCATCATATGAAGAGATGTACTTGCAGTAATGGTGTTTAAATCCTGTGACAAACACAGCTCCAGGCATTAAAACTACAGTGGAATCTCGTTAGCACGTTCCTCATTAACACGTTTTCCCGTGTATTACGTTGAATTATAAAAGTCCCGGTACCAAATCACCAAATATAATAAATAATGTTTGCTTAGTGCGTTTTCCCGGTCCCGCTTACTACGTTTGAAGTCCTCATTCGCTGTTTTGGCCAATCCTTGATCGGTACAGTGGGAGTAGGCGTTTAACACGTTCATAGTTTGACGTCCTCATTTGCTACTTTGGTTAATCCTTGGTCACGGGGTGGATATCGGCAGCCAATCACATACATGCATTTAAATATTTGTGTGACACGATTTCTGTGGGCGGGATAGAGAATGCTTTACCTTGGCGTGGTAAACGAGGTAAACGCTAACGATAGTTTCTAATGTTGAGTGATGACCAAACAACCGTAGATTGTATTTTAACTTTTCATTTACAATGAAAAAAAGAAAGTGTAGTAGGTAAATAACCAACAGTGAAAAACTGAAAATCCTTGATGTAATCACAATCCAAATATAAAACATGTCGATATAGTGTGGAAGTTAAACATTCCTCCGTCAACCTTAAACACGATTGTTAGCAAACCTAAATTGATTGAAACTGCTTTTAAAGAAGGGAAAAATACTAAAACAAAACTTTTCTCTTGGAAAATAGGATCAGAAGAGGACGGAAACGAAATTTGTTGCATGGAAACACCTCCGTATTCAAATCGTCTTGTATACACCAAAGATGATATCGTCTATTGTACTCGTAACATGATGCACGCTCATAATTTTTTTCTTTTTTAGCAGAAATTGTTATCACGTGTGTAATAAAACACACAGCAAAACCACTATTGCCGCTTCCACAATTCGCAATTTATTTTCTCAAAAACATTCATAACCTAAAAAATCCAAGTTGACCAAAATAAAAGCTTGAATTATTTATTCTCAGGCTTTGTGTATCCAAATCCATTTAAACATATTGAATTTAACATGGAAACGCGGATCGTATTCAGTATGAAATTGTACTCAAAATCGATTTAAATTGCCCATGGAGACGTAGTAATTATTAGATTTTTATTACCTATGTTCTTAAATTGCAGATTTTGCATTTTCGTTAACACGTTTTCCCGCCTATGACGTCCAAATCCTTAGGTCCCTGCAAAAACGTACTAATGAGATTCTACTGTACATATATTTGTATTTCTAACCATAAGGTGGCATTCAAAGGATCTCCATATCTCTTTAGAAGACTAATCAACATAAAAACTAATGCCCTTGGTGCCACAGAAACAAATAAAAAAGGTATCTTGTTGATATATCTCATAATAAAGTGAAACATGACAAGTATGAATCATGGTCTACAATGAATGTGCTCTGTGTCAAAATACGATAAGATAACAAAGATGTTTATTTCCTACCAATGAAACAAAAAACTGCTGACATTACATCAACAGGCAAGCTAAGAAGAAGGAAAGGTCAGACACCCACAGAGGAGGTAAAGGAACCAAAGTGTGCCCTTGTGGGAAGTGTCAATTTGTGAGATCAGGTTTGTTTCCTATAATGTGATGCACAGCTAGACATGTGTGAATTCAATTGTTTAATTGTTTTACAACTACATGGACTTTATAACCAGTTGCTTCAAAGGTAAAACTACCAGGGGTTCAGCTTCCCCATTGAGACTGCAATCTAAAACATGCAAACTCGCTCCAAAGACGAGAGAGAAAAAAATCTGATGTGTCATATTCACTTTACTTCTCTACCCTCTTATCATTTTTAAAGGGTATAAAAATTATTCTTATGAAAGCTTACTTTTTATCAACACATAGAAATAGCTGCAATAACATTCTGTTATAAATGCAAAGGCAATAGCAATAGTCAAATGTTTTAGAATGGACGCTATATGCAGGCCTCACCCTTTCCATGCAATCACAAGAAACAAAGTTCAAATCTATCAGCAATTAGTCATAATTCTACTATGTATGAACATTCCTTTACTTATAATGGTACAAGTTGCCACATCATAACATAAAATGAGGACTTTCAAACATAACCTTCACAATTTCTTAAGTGACGCATGTTTTTATTCTATACACGAGTATTTGGGCTAATTAGAAAAAGAAAAATGTAAATTAAATTGTTTTGACTTGAGTGTATTTATCATGTAACTTAATCATTAATTGTATTTCTTTTAGTTAAGATTGACGAAGCCATGAGTACTGTATATTCTTACGGCAAATAAAACTTACTTATTTACTGTTGACAGGACTTTAAATAAAACAATTCAAACCAATAATTATGAATATCTCGGAAATGGCTTATGCCACAAAAAAAAGTTGTTTGAAATAAATTGTGTGTTTTAGAAAGATCTAAATTTTTTGTGTAGTAACTTTTTGGTCTGTCACTTAACATTTACCAGTCATTTAAGAGTATATGAAATTCCTTTTGAATAAAGCAGACTTCAGAGTTTATTCCCAGAAAATTCAAGGTACACCTTTTATTTGTCATGTTAATATCTTTAATATAAGATATTTTATTAAAAATCCTTATAGACATTTTTGAGAAACTAAAAATTTTTTTAAAATTTCCATGTAAAGGGTAGTTTGGGGTGAAAATCTTATGTCACATCCTTAGAAGATACTGAACTTAAATACACTTTGCAATACCTCTCTCGCTCTCACAAGCACACGCATACATGTGTGCACACACGCACAGAAAGAAATCTTTCTCTGACCTTTCTATACCAAAGAATGCTTTTGTTTTATTTAGGGGGCCTCAAAACATGTATTTCCAGTCAAATTTTGGTATGAAATTTTTCACTGGAATGCAATATATTCTCTAACCTACTATGTATGTAGTAGAGAAAGCAAAAATTCAAAAATATGTGGAATTTTCAAGCATTTATAAAATAAAATAAATAGGAATTTTGTTTACATTAATTTGCTGCTAGTATTTTTTAGAGGAGAGACAAATGCTTTCTGGATCACTGTATGTAGCTGAGCTGAACATGACAGTTTTGATTCATAATGAATTAAATCCCTACTTGAAGTTGATAGCCACACAACCTTACCAACATTAATTTTAATTACATTCAGAAGGTGAAATCCACTCAGGAACAATTCCAAGAATCACTGTGTATAAATGTTTGGAGAATGAGTAGCATAAGCATACCTTTCTAAGATGGCCTGTTCCTCGTCATATACCTTATCTAATCCTACTGGCATTGGAAGCAAAGTCTGACCATTAATTCTTCCACGAACTTCATATACAATACTCCTCAGTTGGTGAACCTGTTGCATCACATCGTCAGCCACGAGTTGGGGCCAGCCCTTCTGATTCTTGGGGTTTGACAGTAGCGGCGCAAATACCTTTAAACATAAAATGAAAAGGTTAGATGTGAAAGGACTTCCTTAGAGAAACCAGACATATACAGGTTAAATATATGAGAGGTTGCTAAATTTTTTAGACATTTTCCCACCATTATGGGATGTCACTAGAATCTGGTATATTGTTAAGTTCTAGTCATAACTGACCACTCCTCCACAAATACGCACCTGTTACATTATTAGGAAGGTTAGTTATATTGTATGTGTTACGTTGGGGCCTTGTTTTTATATTTGCACACCGACCATTTTGTTACCAACTGATTCACTCATTACAGTATCAATTATATTACTATTTATATTAGATTACTTACAATATTAATTAGGCTAATTATATGAGTATTTAATAACATATTATTATTATCATTAGTAGGTTAGGTTATTAGATTATTATTAATTAATTATTAGGTTTTACCTTGGCAACTAAGGGAGGAAATGGGTGGAAATGTGACAAAAAATGACAAAATTTCACATGTTGTGTTTTTTGTACCAAAAAATTCTAGGTGGATTGAAGTGCATATATGTAAAGTTTTAAAGCACTACAGTGCCTGGAAGTTGCTCTAATTTGTCGCGGTAACTGTCGTGTTATCTTATTTGCTGAGCGCCTGTTATTGTTTTACTATTTTGAATTTTGGGTTCTTTGTCCTCCAGCTAGCTATTATTACTCAGTCGAGCAAATCTCTTGAACAGGGTGTGTAAACGGAAAGGAGTTGTTACTAAAAGATAACACTGATAAAAGAAATTGTTTTTACACTTTTATTGCCATCACAATTAATTAATTTCACATAATTACTCTTGATGCACGCCCAACTGAAACTGCTGTATTTTCGAATGTAACTATAATCACTTATTTGCTGCACATTATTAATTCGCGTATTTCACATTTTATAACTAACTTTACAACGCGAGAGATTCTGTAGAATTATGTAACGTGTACTTCGTGAATGATTCTGTTGAGCTGCGCGACGTGTAACCAGTGAATGATTCGTTGAACTGCGCGACGTGTAACGCGTGAATGATTCTCTTAAACTGTGCGACGTGTAACTCGTGAATGATTCTCTTAAACTGAGCGATACCTGTCTCTGGCTTTAGAATTTATACTCCCTCACCCCGATATGCCTAAATATTATAATCGAGCTGCTATTGGTTAATAAAGCGCGCCAACATTAGCGTCTATTTTTTTATCCAATCAAAATTACGAACACATATGCTCTAGGGAAAATATTCCCTCCATTTCTACAAAAAAGCGCGCTACTCTGCCGTCATTTGTTTGTCTCTTAATAATTGATAAACAACTCACCCCCTCACTCATTGTTACCCGCTCCTATTGTCAGTTTCAGTGAGGCTGTGTAAACTTATTTCCTACAATGCTTATAGTTAACAAACATCTCAAATCATTGTCATACAATAACGTTAATTTATACTACAATCACTCTGGCATTCACAGTGTTGTGATATAAAATACTGCCTCAAATTACATCATATTTAAAGGTCTGTGCTCCTTAAATGTCCCTCAGAAGGCATGTCAGGTGATGAAATCACTGCATGAAGCAAAATATCTGCTTTTTTTACCAATTTTTGTGGAATTTTTTTCGAGAAGGTTAGTTTCTGATTTGTCACTGAACCACCGTGATCGGTATGACATAGTAACAGCAGCTCTGCCGGTAGATGTCATGTAACATCAAATTATGTGTTGTTTCATATACATGAGCCAGAAACAAGAGTAAATAATACTGTGATGAAAGGTTAGATGAGTAAGAATGTGGTATATAAAAGAAAAATTTAAGGCAGAAACAGCTGGAGTATAATGTGAACATATACCTGCTGTAAATAATAGAGACTGTAAATTATACATCGCTGGACACCAATTTTACTGTCATCATTGGTGAAGGACTTGAAGTGTAATTTATTTATTGTCCATAGACATCATACAAGTTTCAGACATTGTCATAATTCTGCATTATCAAATTACATTAAGTACACATTAATTTACATACACACTATTTCTTTTGTGCCATTTCATATTTTTACAAATCTTTATCCACTATAATTAACTTCTATTAACATAAATATCATAGTTCATTCACCCTATATCAGCATTTTTGAGTTAGATATGTTTTAAGTTCATTTTTAAATCTCTTTCCTTTATGACCACAATCAAAAGTGTTTGTACATAGGACTTTCTGATGTGTTACACTCACATGACTTGAGAGACATGAACAATTACTTGGGTAATGCCATAAATCAGAACTGATTTGCAATGCTTGTAATGAAAAAAGTACAAATTACAATAATGAGAACCTTTTCCAGAGGGAAATTGAAATTCATTAGATGGCTTTTGTTTTTTTGTATGAGGAGTTTTTCCCATATCGTCAATTCTATTGGATTTTGGATCGACTTGATTAGATTTATTTCATTATGGATGTTGTGGTTTGAATTCCAAAAATGATATGCGATGGCAGATTTTTCAGTTTCTTTGTGTCTTATATTTCTAAAATGTTCTTTCTGTCTCACCCCTATGTTCCTTTTTGTTTTGTCTATATATTTAAGTTTGCAATCACTACAATTTATCTGGTAAATGCCTGGCATTTTATCTTTTGGTTTGTTCTTAATATGTAATTTAAACTATGTTTATTGATGATTAGTAGTTTGATGTTCCAGTGCTTGAATATCTTTTGGAATTTTTTATGTGCCCAAGGATGAAATGTGAACTTTTTAAAACTATTGTCTTCTGTTATTTTTTGTAGTGTGGTGATTTCCTTTCTTTCTTTATCTTTTTTAAATTTTTTATTTTCTTGTATACTAACTCTTTTGTAAAGCCATTTTTGTAGGCTACTTCTATGATGTTTTGGAGCTCTTTCTTATATTCCTCATCTTTCAAGGGTATGTCTACCAAACTGTTGAAAATTGCATGTTTGTGCGGTCTTGGGTTATATCCTTTGTTCTTTATGTAATTATCCATGTGTGTAGGCTTTCTAAAAATGCAGAATTCTAATTTATTGTTACTTCTGATGAATCCAAGAAAGGGAGTTTGTTGTCTGATTCTATTTCCATTGTGAATTTTACCGAGCTCCTCATTTTACCTTTTTCCTCATACAAAAAAACAAAAGCCATCTAATGAATTTCAATTTCCGTCTGGAAAAGGATCTTGTTTTTAAATACATCAAGCTGAAAATGACGTCGACGCCAGGAAGCCCAACAGCGACCTCTGCACCAGAACTGACAGACTCGTTACTGGCTCTTAGCTGATGATGAAGACAAGGTGTCTTCGAAACGCGTACAAGGTAATTATCTTGAAAGAGTGAAGTTAGTGTTGCCACTAGAATTTTATTAATATTTTATCTACTTCACTGTGTTTCCCATCAAGTGTTATGTTAATAAAGTGAGTTAACATTTTAATATCTGCCTCTACTCAAATAGCCTTAAAATTAATGAAGTATGATTATGGTGTTTTGGTTCCTAACCTCTCAGTTATATGTTTCTTACACACTCATAGCAGCAAAGTATGAAATGTGAGGAACATTACCTCTTCCACAAGTGTAGCCAGTTCATCAACAGGTCTTGATGCCAAGTCACCACATATTAATGATGTTCGAACATTCTCATTGGTTATAACTTCCTTACTTTTCCGAATGAAGTAGCAAGCCTTTGATTTGACAGAGATAGGGAACGTGTGCATTGGCTGAAGTTGTCCACTAGAGTTCACTGTGATCACCAGCAAGTTTATATGTGGATACAACAGGAACGCCTTCACCATGCTCTGCAAAAGTTAGTACATGAGATTACATACTGGTGGAAAGAAGCATGCCCATTAACCTTACACTAAGAATGCTGTATTATATTTTGGTATTTCAAAATTTACTTTAAAATGCTGTCTAATATGAGGGGTGTTAAAAAAAATAACCAGAATTATTTTTTTGATGGAAAATACTGCTCAGCTTTATTCAAATTCTTTTACAAACCTTCAAAGTATTCTCCCTTGTACACAATACGATGGTTCCAGTGTTCTATCTACTCTTCAAAACACTCCCTAAAGCTCCTTTTGGATAGTCTGCTGAGTATACCCGAAATTGTATGGTTTAATTCATGATCACTATGAAAATGACACCCCAAAGCTCTTTTTTCACTGTAGGAAATAGGCAGAAGTAACATGGTGCTAAGTCCAATGAATAAAGTGGATGTAGCATCATCTCAGTGCCTAATATGGAAAAAACAGTATATCTGTATTTCCATAACCAATCAAAAAACAATAATTTAGACTTGTATATAAATCAAACTCCCATAGTTAAAAAATGCGTAACAAAATTCCTGGGAATCTGAATTGATAACGAACTCTCATGGGAAACCCATATACTACAACTAAGTGTCAAACTGAACAAATTATGTTATGTTGTTTGTAAATTGGCTAATGTGTGCTCCAAAGTAATGCTAAAGATAGTGTATCACATTTGCGTTGAGTCCCAAGTTAGCTATGGCTTCCCCTTTTGGGGTTCCTCTCCAAAAGCAACATATATTCTCACAATCCAAAAAAGAATTTTAAAGGCAATTCTGAAGGTATACATCAACTAGCTACATATTCAATGAGCTTAAAGTTTTGCCTATCCCATGCCTATATATTCTTGAAACCTTAAACTTCATTCATAATAATATAACTATATTTCAAAAGAACTCAGAATATCATAACTACAACACAAGAAATCTCAATAATTTACACTTAGATAGCCACAGGCTTACAAAAAGCCTAGCAAGCATTTCCCATCTGGGTATCTTAAAGTATCTACATACTTCAATAAAAAACTTAAATAAAGAATCTTTTAAAGCTAAACTAAGCAAGCTACTTCTAAAAAGGCAATATTTACATATTAATGACTATTTAAATGAACCATGTTTTCCATAATCACATAATTAAAGTGCATAGATTATTTAATTTTGTTATTCTGCGACATAGTATTTTTGTAAACAAACTAGCATGTACTTATTTTAGTATTACTTGCTGTAATGTGTTCTACATATCCAATCCCGATGTGTCCAAAAAACAAAGTAAGTTGTTTCCCAAAGGACGAAATAAATAAATAATTTTGTGACTGTTTCTTGAGTTTTCATGGCATGATGAAGGATGCATCCCATTTGGGCAAGGTTTGGTCTTTTCTTGGCAATTTTCCTTCTTAACGGTCTCTTCAATACTACACAATAGTAATCAGCAGTAACAGTACGTTGCTTCTCCAGCATATGATTGTACACATTGCTTTGCTTATTGAAAAAGACAAGGTTATGATTTTTGGTTGAACTTTGGGCTTTTTGGGTCTTGAACTTGAAGGATATTTCCATTGGGCACTTTCCTGTTTTGTCTCTGGGTCATAATGATGAAATTGGCTTCACTGCATGTGGTAGCTGTCCAAAAAAATCCAGTTCTCGCTAAAGCCTTCCTTTCCATTGTTGACATGCCATCACGAGGTGAGCCTTCTGTTCATCATTGACCACACGAGGCACACACTTTGCTGCAACTTTCCTATAGCCTAGAACATTTTATACAATGTCTTCAGCTGATCCATATGATATGTTCATAATCTCTGCAATCTTAGGTAAACGACCTTCGCACAACATGACATCAGTTGTGTCGACACTGATGTCAGTCTTTGAAGATGAGCATCCTCTAGGTCAATTTTACCCTCCTGAAATATCTTATGCCAAACCTGTATTCCCCCATGGGCCGCTCTTTGTAGGCTTGCTGCAACATTTCCAGTGTACGTGATGTAGTGTTATCAAGAAGAACACAAAATCTAATTGCTGCACACTACTACAACTTAAGATCCACATGGGGTACAGTTAACACGCTCGTCTACTTCACCTACAACGGAGGAGAACCAGGTGAATGACATGCATGGCACTTTGTCCTCAAGGTCAGACCTTTCCAGTGCTGCCAACACCAAACTCTAGCTCAGGAGCATTACAATGTAAAAAAATAATTCTGGTTATTTTTTGACACCTCCTCATATGTTAAATTCACATGACTTTCTCTATCCTTTATCTGTATACTCACTCTACAATAATAGAGGCCTGCTTAACCAAACTAAAGGGGGCAGAGCTGTTTTGGATAATACATTTTTTCTAATATTCAATGGTAATGATTTTAAGCAGTAAAAGGAACAAAATAATTCTATTCCAAATGCATGTAACAATGTTTAATAAAAAAGAACTACTGCTGCATACAGTATTAATAACTTTTTTTTTCTAAACTTTCTTCTCGCAATGCTTGTGAGTAGCTATATCACGCCATTGTTTGATATGCATTATATCTGTTGGTGTTGATTCACTGCTTTGTTCTACAAAATGCAAGGCAACCTAAAACATTTTGTGTTACTGATAGTGCCACAGTTCCATATTTCCCGTTAAGGTTTATAGTCTTTCTAACTCTAATGCTTTGAATCCGTCATCTGCTGTCTCTATGTTGCTAGCTGCTTCGAGTTTCTGTTTAGTGTTTATTATGCCATGCTTTCTTTTTGCTGACATCTTAAACAATAAACCACATTGACAAACTCCAACAGTAAAACAAGAGTAGGCTTTCATGTGCAAACAATACAGATCTGTTATGACGGTTCAATATTTCTTGGAATATGGAGGTAAGGATTAACTTCATACAATACCAAGTATCTGTATAGGATATTAAAGAGTCAGAGCAACAGAACACTGCCACTTCTCGCAACAATGTTGCCAGTGCAAATTTCAGAATCTCATATTATTTTTTGAGCCAGTCAAATTTGAGCATCCAGTATTTTTTCCATCATTCTGTTTTAAGTTCCCCCTCCTCCATTTTCAGTTAAGCAGGGTTTTACTGTACATGCCTACAGTAGAGGAAGTATTTGTATTTAAAAATCTGACACCCCCAGATTTCGCCAAAAACACATGTTTTGAGACTCCCTAAATTCAATAAAGCATGCTTAGATAATAGGTCCATGTGTGTGTACGTGTGTGTGTGAACAGTGTAACTCCAAACCAAAAAGTCTCTTAAATACCAACCTTTGCATTTAAGTTCAAAAATGCAATACTTCCTCTACTTTGAGTAAGCAACTTAATGGCAGGGAAAGTAAAAACCACTAGCCTTCAATATGCACACTGATATTATTTCTTATTCTTTCCCAAATGTCTTCCTTAGAAGTCTTACCTATCTACTAGAGTCTCAAAAGTAGCTTGACTGAGTAAACACCTTTTCAATGCCACTGTAACTGGTGATATGTACCTTTAAATGTTACAAGATGTAGCTAGAAAATTATCCTTTGTTTGAGAATTTTACAAACTTAATTTGACAACAAGATGGTGCTCCACCACATACAGTTTACCAGTAACTCTGATGAGTGAATTGGTACAAATGACCAGTCCCCAAGGTCACGTGATAGCCTTTTAATGTGGGGAATATTGAGAAAAAAAACTGGATGTGTTAAATTTACATGGCTTTCTTTACCCATTCTTCTATAAAATATTATTACAAAAACACATTCTTCAATCTACTGTTTTTAATTGAGATAAACTTTATTACACATTTCATTGTAGGCATAAGAAAAATGCAGTATGCTAAAGCGATAGTCGTATATTTAAAAACCAGATCACTATGTAATGCCTTTGAAATTCTATGCTGTTTATATGACCATGAGAAAACATAATAGCGACTTACTACTTGAAAAATTAAGAATTTGAAAATTCAAACCAAATGGTTAATGCCAAAAAAATGTTTATTTCAGATAAATTGTGTGTTTTAACAAGATTTATTTCCTATGTAGCAAGATTTTGTCTATCTCTTAAGGTTTATCCATTACACAAAAGTCATTAAGAATGAAAAGGACCTCCCAGAAAATTCAAAATATAGCGGTAGGACCAAGGGATGTGCTTGGGGGCTTTGCTAGGCGCTCAACCAACTGCTGCCTTCAGCACATGTCATAGAGAAAGGAGCGGTTGCTCAGATGAATCTCAAGGGGTGTGACTAACTTACATGTGGAAGGAGACCCATGCGTCTACTCCACATACTATTCCTGACCTAGGTTTCAAAATCAGCAACCTGAGCACTCGCTTAAAAGGAACTCCCAGAATGAGGAGAAGGTCTTTAGGGGCTCCCACATCTAAAGTAGATGGCTAAAGGGAAGTGTCAGTATGACCAGCACGGTCGTAAACATTTACATAGTACCCCACAAGTCTATAAAAATATAGGACATGGCTCAAGGCTGCCTAGAGGGGTTACAAATAGTTAAACAGAAGATACGCTTACATGAAACAAGGCAGATATTGTCTGATGTATGGTGTCACAGTATTAAAATAAAACTTTATCTTCAATGTACAATTTTAAGAGAACGGGAGATAGAACATCCTCCAGCATCACCCCAGAAAGCGACTAAAATCCTAAGATTTTAAAGGTCCAGACCTGCTAACTATGTAGGACATTATGTCCTGGTATGATTCAGTAGAGATCGTACAACTCCTGTGTTGAATAAAACCTAACTCTGTGCATTCCATAAAGTGGGAATCTAAACTTCCATTGGCACATGGAAATGTTTTAATTTCATAGCTTGTAATTGACAAAGCTTATAAGCACATGAATAATTATAAAATCATTATAATTGTAACCCATGCATTGTGACTATATCTTAATCAAAATTGTTATGGGCCATTTTTGAGAAAATAGAGAAAACTTTCTGTAACTTAGTTAGGGATAGGGGAATTTTCTTGAAAATGTTCATGTCATATCCTTGGAATGCAGAACTTACAATACCGAATTCCATTTTTTCACAATGTCTACAAATTTGGAACTCTAAAAGCAATCAAGGAATAATGTGAAGTGTTAAACAATAAAGAATTGTATGGTTATAAAATGTTAAACAAAACTGTCAAAAATGCACTAATTTGAGCAATTCTTATACATTGTAAGTTTTCAACAATTTAAACAATAGAGAAATTAATTGCATAGCGTTGTCAGTTTCTCGGCCAAACAACTTTTGAGACACCCTCTATAAGAATATGGGAATACTTACACAATACTCACTGTTTGATACTAGCTTGGCCCATTTGTCGGGTTTTACTCTTATTGATCTCTGTAAATAGTTGAATATAAACATAAATCTTGGGTCTTCAGTGTCATCATCTGGCTTCTTCTCCACTTTGCTTGAAGCCTCTTCCTCGGCCATGACGAGTATTTCTGAAATCTATAAACAATACTTCAATTAAATTATTACTTGCTCTTCCATATACCTGCAGTTGGTAGACAGTATTCAACATTGAGATTTCATCAGAAATATACGTTTCAAGACTCTCTGAATTCAAGAAAAGCCTTTTTAAAAAACATCCACGTGTGTGTGTGTGTGCTTTTGCGTGTGCGCGTGTGTGTGTGTGAGAGTATATTTCCTCGATGTGATCAAAATCCTCGCCCCAAACTACCCTTTACATTTTAATGTTTTTGATTTTCTGAAAAATGGCTCTAACGATTCTGATTAAAATACCATCTGTTTAAGATTTTTAAATGCAAAATTAAATCTATATCTAGAATTTCCAGGAATAGGTTGTGAAGTCATCTTCATTCTGAATGACTTTTGTATAATTGGTAAACCACAAGAGATTAAACAAAACTTTACTACACAAAAAATGTAGATCTCATTAAAGCATACAATTTCTCTCAATTTTTTTTTCTTTTTGGAGTTAACAAGTTCCGTAATAATCTTTGTTATTGGTTTGAATTTTCAAACCGTACAGCGATATTCAGTTTCTTTTCATGGAACTTCAGGGCCATCATCACAATGTGACCCACTTTCTTGCACCTACAAGGTAATCCATAATGAGAGTTTATCTGTATTAACACAAAGCAGATAGAAGAATAAGCTTTTGTAAGAATAGTTTGTAGAAGAGTGAGTAGAGAAAGTCATGTGAGTGCAATGCATCACATTTTTACTCTGATCTCTGAAATGTGCACTTTTCATAGGTTCAGTTATATCCAAATAAGCCACACTTCCCAGTCGCCTTAATCTTCCAGCAGGCCACACAAGTAGGCATGCATTGTAAACTTTATAACATGGATATTTTTATGTAATAACAAAACATTTCTGGAAAAGCTGGGTAATGTATTGAATGACACAGTTAAATAAAGTGTTGACTTTCATTACACATTTTAGGATTTCATCAATAATGTCAAGGTCAATAATTTTCAGAAGAGCATTAATTTTATTAGCAATATTCGTCACATCTCTCTCTGGACCTGAAGAATGTTAGGATGTCCTCTTTGTCTCAAAGTTTTAGCATATTTTAAATTCATTGTTTATCTTTGTCTCTTCCAATAAAGAACTGCTGCACACCTTCCAGCTGGTTGAGATCTTCGCCAACCACCCTTTCCTGTTGATTCATTATCACGGTTTTCTGATTCAGTGTTCTTGTCACTCAAAACTGCATTACTTTCCTCCAGTTCTGTAGAATGCGCAGAGGTTTCATTATCAATCTTCAAATAGTTTACAAATCTCTTCCTCCAAAAAGTCCTTTGAGCAGCAAATAAATACATGCGTGCACATAGCCAGATTTACAAATTAAGAGTGTAACTATCCAGTACATTTTACTTGTTATTACGCTTATCTCTGCATATTGCTGACTCCCAGAATCTAGCAATATCCATTACAAGAGCGGACGCATGTTGTACTTTTCACAACATTCAACACCTCAATACTTAGGATGCCTTACGTTAAACAAGAACATTCAACAAAGAAATAGTAAGTTATCGAGTAGGCATCAACAAAGGAATACATTGAACCGGTGACACAATGCCTCAATTTTAAATACTTACAAAGCACAAGTACTGCTGGTGGTGTACTTTTTGCAATGGCGCGTCTGCCCCCCTTATGTAATACTGAGACAGACTTTTATATTTATTATTTATACTTACTGGTTGGCCGAACATGTCATAACTTCCCATAATTTCACATCATTTCAAATGATAACGACCTTCCACCAGGTTCTCCCCTTAACGGCCTGATCTGGATAACTTTAGACCATGTTGAATACAATAATTTTGTATATTCCGAAAGAACAAAGCAATATATGTCAAAATGTAGGTTATACACATAACCAACTTCAAGATATCTTTTGCAGAGCTTTAATTCAAGCACTACTACATCATTACTGCAGTTAATTAAAGCATTTGCAAATATATCCGTTACGTTTTGTTTCACAGAAAAATTCAGTTTTGGATAGTTCCCACTATTATGTTACGAAACATAATTCGATTTTCTTCACTTTTTCATACACATACATGCTTCTGAGTTACCACAATAACAAAAATAATTATTCAACTGCTCTGTACACTCCCACATTGTAACCAACGCTACCACTGAGCACAGGATCGTTAACCTCATATTATTTAGTATCCTATAACCTCTGTGTCCTATCCTCAGTTCAACTTCGGAAAGAAATAGTCTAACGCAGAAAGTAAATTACGTAAAAAATTACCTAAATTTGGTGAAATACTATTACACTTCATATTTACAGTTTCTAATTATGTTGTGGAGCTTGTCAGAGATGATAACTTAACAAATACGTAATTAATGCTACCTAGTTCCACGTGGTGCACTGATGGCTTTGAACAATTGAAAGCATTCTATAGAGGGGTGTTTTGTATCTTGTATGTATGCAGTTTGCAATAATGTGACACGCAGATTTTTAAGAAAGGTCCCTCTTCTCAAACTATCCTTGGCATGAAATATGTTTAATTATTTTTCATTTTCTCAAAAACGGCATTAAAGATTCTGACCAAACTACAATAATATAACATATTTTCATTATAAATAAAACGTATATCTTACATTTTCTAAGAATAGCGATTGAAGTCCTCTTCATTATGAATGACTTTTGAATAACTAGTTAAGTAAATCATAAGATGTATATTAAAACTTATTACACGAAAAATATAGTGTTAAAACATGCAATTTATGAAAAATTATAATTTGTAGCATTAAAGGGGATAACATTTCATATTAATATTATAAAGACAGAAAATTTATGTGTGTAGGTATGTAGGATAATCTCGTAAACCACACAACCGATTTTGATATTTCTTTCACTGTTGAAAAGCCAAAGTCTTTCTGACGGACATGGAGCTATGAAACACCATCTACTTTAATTTCATAAGTTACTAAAGGATTTACAAAGGCGTTTTACTTAAATGCGGAAACAATGAAGTTATAACAGAACATCCTTGCAAAGAATCTCATGGAGTACAAAACAGTTGTTACTCCACAGAATATGCATGTAAAATAAAACAAATCCATGGATATTTCTTACATACATAGATGGTCAGGATTAATCAATTTAGATACAGCAATACAAATGAGAATCGAGTATGTTGTAAGACTACGATACCCATGTGATACCAATACTAAAATATTTGAATAACTTCGTTTAAGAAAGTGTTAAATGGGGGTTTTTATCGGACTTTTATTTTTGGACTGTACATTTTATACTTTGTAAGGGCGCTGATGACCTTAGCTGTTTAGCGCCCTTAAACCGCATCTCACCATCATCATCATAAGAAAGTGTTGCTTTATTTCCTTTGTACTTGGGTGTACTCAAGTTCGTTAGCAGGGCATCGAAATAACTGAATAAAGACAGAAATTTGCTAATATAAAAATTCAGTGAACCGATGTTTGTTTGTTTCTTTTTTTAAATTAACAACTGAGAAGATTGTTTTTCCGGATGGTCGTAGACTATGTGTCTATTTTCCAAAGAGGTTAGCTTGGTTGCCTGGGAGTGGGAAATCTTCATAATCATCAGATTGATCTCTATTTCACGGTAATGCTAAGGGTTTCCGTATTATGTGAACACTGCAACTTTTATGTTATTAAATAGCTACGGCACCAAAGAGAAGGTGCAAAGATTTAAAATGTCACTTGCTGTAATTATCAAACAAGTTGCTCGACCATTTTGATCCATGATATTCCACCACAAAACGGTTTAGATCATATCTTAGAAACAGAGCTCACTTCGTGGAAATCGATAATGCACAATCTAACTTACAAATTGCCAAATGTGGGGTGCCCCAAGGCTCCATATTAGGGCCAGTTCTTTTTCTTATCTACATTAATGACCTTCCGTTATAATTGTCTTCTGTTAACACTGTTCTATTTGCCGACGATGCAAATTTCATTTACAAACAGCAATGTGGGGTGTCCCAAGGCTCCATATTAGGGCCAGTTCTTTTTCTTATCTACATTAATGACCTTCCGTTATAATTGTCTTCTGTTAACACTGTTCTATTTGCCGACGATGCAAATTTCATTTACAAACAGCAATGTGGGGTGTCCCAAGGCTCCATATTAGGGCCAGTTCTTTTTCTTATCTACATTAATGACCTTCCGTTATAATTGTCTTCTGTTAACACTGTTCTATTTGCCGACGATGCAAATTTCATTTACAAAAAGCAATGCCAATCTTCATTGCAACTCACAATAAATGATGATGTTGAAACTATGTAATTGCTAAATCATAATAAACTGACTCTAAACACTAATACATTTTTATTTAAACTTTAATGGACATCCAAATTACACTAATCAGTTCCAAATATTATTTGATAATGTTGCAATAAACCATCAATATTCTACCAAATTTTTACGAATTACAATTGACATAGGATTAACATGTAAAGAACACATTGGAACCCTTAGTAATAAATTAAATAGTTTAATATATGCAATAAGAGTGTTAAGTAAAGCCACTAGTAAGGCGGTAATGAGAGTGGTATATTTTGGATATATACACTCAATAATTTCATATGAAATACCCTTCTGGGGGAGTTCTAACCAATCAATTATAATATTCAAAATTCAAAAGAAAATTTTAAGACCACTCCAAGCAAATTGATTTTTGATGAATTTAATATACTTCTGCTACCTGTATGTATATCTTGGAAATAGTTTGTTTTATCCACAATAGTATGCAAAGAAATAAGGATTATCATAGCTATTATACACAAACAACTGAGTCGATGCATGTACAGTGTCACCGACTTAATAGTGTATCTCATAAAGGTTTAATTCTGTATAATAAGATACCCAGCTCCTTCAAAGCTACCCCAGGGAATATGTTTAAATCAAAAGTGCATAAATTACTATTAAAGCACAAATTTTATAGTGTTAAGGATCTTCTTAATTTCAGTATTTAGTGCATTCATATTGTCTAGTTTTAATTTTATTTTATCTCTGTAGCTTTGACGAAGTCATATGTACAAATTGTATATTTACGGTGAATAAAGTTGAATTGAATTTCCAGAACTTGGAAGACTGTCGGGGGAGGTTAAGGAAGTCAGACGTTCAGCCGAAGTTTCACATCCTTTTGCGTGAATTTCTGGAATTATTCATCCGTTATTAGAAATAGATGGGGCTGTACAAAATAACAACTACAAGTGAAAAAGGGGAGGATAAAAATCTTATAGACCATTGTGCAGTAATTTCCTAAAGAACGGGGGCAGCAAATGCAATTTATAAAATCGTCATTTCAGTTCTACGTAGGGCTGCCAACTAGTCTTCTATATATTTTAAGCTACAACGTTAATTTTTCTTACGTAAAACAAATATGACAGATTTGTTTTTGTAATTCTATTAGTTTTTAGTTATTCAACTTAAGTTTTTTTAACATTTTGCAAATTCCAAAACAAACTTCTACCCTTTTTTACGAAATGTCTGGAAGCTCAGGAACATATTTAGAACTTCACGCATTTATTTTGAAATGTATTGACTACAAATAGAGAAAAAGTGTTTATTTAACCCTCTGCTTACCAGAAAATCTGTATAACGATACTTACCAGTCAGGCCTCTTGCGCCCATGTTGTGATATGAACCACCTCTTAAGATACAAATACTTTATAAGAATTTTTGTTTTAACTTTACATTTGAAGAAGTACACTTTTCTGTTATAATTTGCGTTTTTTAAAATTTTTTAAGCATGTCTAGTTTTTTCTAATTGTATACCAAGTATTTTTATATTATAATTTTATTGTAAATTTGCGCAATGTCCAGACAAAACAGAATGTTTCCAACATACGGGTTTGGTACATACATTTTATAACATGACATTTGGCTTTTTCTAGCTTTCTTCTCTATACAAAATGCACATTTCTTCTTCTTAACTGCAGGTTTCTCTGCCCTTCCCGGATCTGGTGCTATTACCGACTTCAATGACTTCCTTTCTCCTACAAGTTGCCTTCCCAAATTGATTTAGAAAGTCCGACGTCTCATTTTTTCATTGTTGTCAGCATCATCCAAATTATGTATGGATCCGTTACACTTACATCGATCATGTTGAATAAAACCACCAACGGCCAGCGTCTTATATTTGTTTTCACGCTGTAGCATCGCGTCTTCTGATCCATGGTGTCACAGCCACCTTTTGTGGCATTGTACGTCATCATAACTCCAGGCTTCTGATGCTAATGTCGTTGGTTGGTCATGAAGAGTGCTAAGGACGGTGACAACTTTGCCCTTCTTAGGAAAATAGGAGACTGTCAAATTATCTGGTTGAAAACCAAAGTGTAGAGCAGTGGCAGGCGATAAAGGGGGACTCCAGGATTGCAGCCCCCCAGAGAAAATTTAATGTTGTTGCCTTAATTGAATAGATTGCATCCGTATATATATTGGTTCATATCAGGCTGCGCCGCAAGTTCATATGTGAAGCCGCTTCACCTTCAGAGGACTGCCAGTAAACTTGCTAGCGTGCGTGTTGCTTCCATTTGCCTCTCTGCTAGCCCCGCTACACGTTTCAGCTTACTGCACATCCTATCGTTTAGTGTACTCACTGGACTGCAATGCTTGCAGTCCCAAAAGCGGTGTTAAGTGCAATTTCGTGCGGGTTTTCGTGATATCAGACTGTTTGGGAATATTTTCACAGCGATTCAAATATGTGTTTGTTTCCTGACAGTAAAGTATAATCAAATGTAATTTTATATACTGGTGTCAATGGTGTGCTTGTAACAACGAGTAATTTAGTCGAGTATTTAAAGTCGCTTCGTATTGGCGCTTTAACACTGCAAGAGAAATGTGCGATTAAGGTGCGTGGAAGGCCGACTGCTGTGTTAAATATTATTCAAACTGCAACAAGCCGCCAAAAACAATATAGTAGGTGTTTTAGTTCTGAAATTTACACGAAATATGAGTGGATATGTAGCTGTGAAGCCAGCAATTCCTTTTCTGTTTTCCTTTATTTGGAATTAAAGAAGGCGCAGCCAACATTGCATGAGTTCAAAAGGGGCTTTCAGACTTGAAGAAACTATATGAAAAATGTCATAAAAATGAAATGTCTAAAAACCATATTAATATCTGTGAGGTTTAACTTGGCAGGTTTTCTACTGTCTTTGTCTCACACAGAGTGCTGTCCTTGTCTAGCACAGGGGGTGGGACAGCAACCACTTCTTTCTTGCGATTTGTGGAAATTCCAGACCTGCAGAAGCTCGCATCCCTCCCGCTTCTATTGTATGCTGACTGAAGGTTACAGTGGCGTATGAGCTGCGCAACTGTGAGTTTGGTGTTTTGTGTTTTACACGATACGCAAGATGTTTTCAGTGTTACAGCATATGGATATAATGTTGAATTATTTTGTAGTAGTTTTGGTTGTATTTGTATTGTTTCAAATTGGGTCTCGAGGGAAAGTTCTAAAATCAGATGGTAGGGAAATGGTAGTCAAAGTTCACAGTTTCTTCAGTGATGAATGTGACGCGTTGAAATGTGGAAAGCCGACTATTTCAGTGACTAGTATAGTTGAGAGAACTGCTGCTGCTACAGGTATTTCTGCTCGTTCCGTCCAGCGAATTTTAAAAGAACACAAAAATACTGAAGCTAGTGGCGGTAGATTGCAAACTCCAGGCAACAAGCGCTCGAATAGGAGATCGCAAAAAAAGAAATAGACTCATTCACGACAGCTGCTATTAAGCGAACAATCTATTCGCTATATCGTACGGACTTTCTGCCTAGTTTGCAGGACATTTATGAGGCGTTAAATGTTCAAGACTTACTGAAAGGAAGCGTGTGGTCGGTAAGAAAAATTCTTAGAAAGCTTAATTTAGTTATAGCAAAAATTCGCAACGAAGACGTTTTTTAATGGAACGAATGGATACTGTTTCTAAACGATTTCAGTTTTTAAGACAAATGACGGAACTGAGGGCTACTGGTAGGTCTATAGTGTACCTTGACGAAACGTGGGTAAATATAAACCATACGAGAAATAAGGTGTGGAAGTGTGACGGTGATGAAAATGATTCCCTCTTAAAACACCAATAGGCAAAGGACAGCGATTTATAGTTGTACATGCTGGATGTTCAACAGGGTTGCCTTGCTAACTTTTAAGTCAAAATCCAGTAAAGACTACCATGAAGAAATGGATAACAATATTTTCAAGAATTGATTTGTTAATAAACTGCTACTTAACATTCCTTCTAATAGTGTCATCGTTATGGACAATGCCCCTTATCATTCCATAGAAATTAATAAAGCACCCACTTCATCTTCACTCAAATCCCATATGCAGGAATGGCTCCGTAATAGAAATATTGAGTTTGATCCCCGAGCGACAAAACCAGTGCTATATGAGCTAATTAAATTGAAAAAAGACAATTTCAAAGTTTATGAAATAGAGACACTAGCAGAAATGCATGGACATACCATAGTACGGTTGCCACCTTATCACGTGATTTTAACGCTATAGAACTTATATGGGCGCAAGTCAAGAACGATGTTGCCAAACATAATATTTCATTTAAAAGTGGTGATGTAAAAGCGTTGTTTGATAATGCGATTACAAAAGTAACTCCAGACAACTGGAAAAGGGCGTGTGAGCATGTACAAAGCACTGAACAGTTTTACTGGGAGAAAGACGGTCTGGTAGATGAAATTACGGACAGATTAGTCATAAATTTAGAAGAATCGGAATCGGAAGATGAGTACGAATATTCGTTTGAAGTCTCTGATGGTGAATCGGAGAATGAACAACAACCGGTCGGAGAGGAGGAGGGGTATCCCGCCACTGATGCTTGTTTGGCTGGTGTATCTGCTTTGCCTGCGTCACCATAGAGCGAGAGCGAGATGGTGAGTATTCCTTTCTCTGTCTAAATGGGACACGACAACTTAAACCTCACGGACAGTAATAACATGCTTAATTTTGCAACACCTGGGTCAGTAAATGTACAGGCATGTTTAAGTCAAGCCTATAAGAAATCAATAGATCGTTACAACGATCAAGTCCCATAAAAACGGGACACTCTTATAAAAGTAATCAACTGTGTGAAATTTTGTGCTTATCACGAGCTACCCCTAAGAGGACATAGAGCATTAAAGATCACTAAACAAAGGGGTGTTAAGGGGGTTGATTAAGTATATAGTAGAAAGCTAGGATTTTCTTTTCAAATCTTTATGCTATATCCGCCTTCTTTTCGCGCTCTCTACACAGATCATCAGTGTTAGATTCGTGTGTTAAGAAGATAATACCCGGTGGTGGATCAACGAGGTGGAACTACAAATTCAGGACTGTAAATTTTGTTTACGAAAAGAACGAGGCATTGAAAGAATGTTTTCAAATTTTGTTAGAATCAGGGACTTCAAGCAGTGGGAGAATGAATTAGACATCTGCTATATTGGGGTATCTTGAAGATGAGCTTTGTTTCTAACTTAATTTTTTCCAATTAATTATGCCTCATGTAGAAATACTGTACAATCAACTACAGAATCGCCACATAGATGCTATCAAAGTTCCAGTGTACATATCTGTTTCACTGCTGAAATTATAAAAGTAAGAAACACAGTAGAGTCCTGTGATTTGGCAGCAGAAAACCCACACAAAAGAAACATTGTTTCAAACACACAGACCAGAGCAGTAGCAGCCAAGAAAGTAGGTGATGTTATACTGTCTCAATCGATTCTCCGCTTCGAGTTTAAGAATATCTTTCTGTCTTCCTGTTACAAGGACCACAGTTTGAGCAATTTAATTCAATATTTCCAGAAAATGCGTTCAGTGAATGCGTAAAAATCTTTCCAGTGTTTGATAAGGACAAACCACATACAGAACTTTCAGTCACCTATTCAAGGGAACAATTCAGGAATATTCGTGGTGCTGTAAAATTGCTTCAATATCTTAGAGCAATCTTTCTTCCACTTTTTCTGAAGTGTTAAAAGTTTTGAAAATAGCCATTACTCTGCTTTTAACAAGTGAATCTAAACGCTGTTTCTCTACACTGAAAAGAATTAAAACATTCCTTAGGGACACTATTGGAGAAGATAGACTAACTGCACCTGCTATGTTGTCCATGGAAAAGGAAATGATAGAAAACATCCCGAAGTTCAACGAGAGAGTGGTTAATAAGTTTGCTACAAAGAAAGATCGCCGTATGCAATTCATCTGCAAATAACTAAGGTAAGCTAAAATTCCGATAATCAGTGCAGGTCTCCTAGGTATAGGTAACATGAGCCGCCACTGGGTAGAGTGTACTTCACGTCCTTTAGGTGTAACAAATTCGGCAGCTATTCGCCTTTGTTTTTTCGGATATTATCGACTAGTGTCAGATTGTTTGATAGCAAATACAGAGCTAAATCCAGAGACACACACAAAAAACTGATCACAGGTCAAATTACGTCCAGATTTTTTAAGTTCAGTCGTGAGGCAGTATTTTAATGCCTGAATAAATTTAATTTTTATTTTTATTATAACTAAATTCAATTACAGCCCACCTTGAAAGCCATATGTATATAATTATTATTTAAATTGTATGTAAAGTCAGTGCAGATACTTATTTTATTGTAAAACATATTTTATTAATGTTATGTAAATGTTTATATACTCTAATAGTGCAAAAACTGTGAGAATAATATGTTTTAGGTTGTTTATAATGAGGTAGTAATGTAATCTTGTGACAATAATGTGTCTAGAACTTTGAAATGTACTGGTCATGAAAAGATCGGTAATGACGTAGTTTTGCTTACAGTTTTGAATTAACCAATCAACAGTAAATAAAAGTTTTACTTTGAATTAAAGTCTATTGGACTAGAATTAGCCAATAAGAGACTGGCATTACCGAAGCTTTAAGGTTTTTACCGTTGGAATCAGTCAGTCGCAGGCATGATGTTATAGAGTGCAGATGGAAAAGTCACGAGCAAGATTTTATAGTAAATGCATTAAGAATGTTTAAAGTTTCTCACAGTTTCTTTTATAAAGTGCAGTGTTTTATATGTGCAAGTATAAAGAAATAAAAAGAAGTGAAATTTAGAAGTAAATCTGTGACGTCTTTAACTTTTTGTCATACCACGACCTGAACAAGACCTTATGTCTCTATAGTTCGACTGAAGCTGCCGAGGAAGATTTAAATAATATTACATAAGTTTAATTTATTGAAACCTACGCACAAAACAACAAATTAAATATAAATACCTTCGAGTTTGTGAGTAAACATTACATTACGCAACATTGTGTAACATTACGTAACACAAGCATCATTATCTTCACTACTACAAAGTGTGGCGTCCCAAGCATCAACCGACTTCAAAGTGTATCTTCATTACGTGAGCAGTTTAAATTAAAACTAAAACATCATTTCCAAGCGTGGGACACCTTCATAAGTTTGAAGAACATAACTTCTTCAAAGTGGCGCAAAACGTGGGGCTAAAAACTACTTCAAAGTGACGAACATACGTGGGGCTTCTCACATCATCATCATTATAACTACTTCAAAGTGTCGTCCCATACGTGGGGCAAACTCCACCAAACAACTACCAACAAAATAACTTCAGTCGCCTTGTTCCTTATAACATTCTGTTCAAGTCGCATGGCTTTGTTTTGTTCCTCCTTTCCCAAATATAGTTTCAGCAGTAGCTTGTTTGTCTTTCACAAAATGTCGATATCTTTATTTATTATTTATCAGGTTTTAATGGGATGTATTGTCAAAATGGACAGAGGCCTCGAAATGTGACCAACTGTCCATCCAAAGTCGTGTACCATCCTGGAATGTAGGCTTCCCGCAGCGTAGTTTCCCACCCGTGAAAAACTTCTGATTGGTTCTAATTTGTCAGCTGATCTATGTTCATGACGGGCTACTACATGATTGAAGCGCAACCCCTCAGAAAAGAATTGAAGGGTTGTGAGAAATAATTTCGTTGAACAATGGTCTGCCATTCTCAACATACATACATATACTTTTTTCACCTTTTGGAAATTTGTTACAATTTAATGATTTCGTCATATAAAATTTTACCATTACAGACTTAAAACTTAAAGAGATAGCATTATTTACAATTAGTGAAATATTCATTGAGTTCTTGTATACTATAGAAACATTGGTCGATTAAGAATTTTTTGACCTTCTTTCTAAATCTAACTGGGTGTCTGGGTGTTTTTTCATTGGATATTGAGTTTTACATTTGTATGTCGGTATGCAGTATTGAATCGATATTTTCAATTGTTCTGGCTGCTTTTAGGTGAATTTTATTGCTGGTTCTAATACTATGATTATCGATATCTTAATTTCTGAACTTGTAAACACCAGTCAGGATCAAAACGCCAAGAAACTTTTCATTTCATGCAAATCTATATCCACCCAGCCCTTCTAAACCATTCGACTTTCCTTGATGCTCCATATACACACTTTTTCAATGAGGGGTACACGAAAGAACAGCACAACACAAGACTCTCCATTACTGCAGCTCCTAATTTAGTAGGTACCTTGTACCTCCTTGGTCTTCTTTCAATATATCCTTTTTATGTCAACCACCTAAAATTCCAAATGTTATGGACGATAGCCCATATTTTATTGCCATTCCGAGAAAACAGTATATCATAATCAATGAATTTGTACCAAATTGTTCATCTTCATCGTGTCATTCCAAGTATTCAACAATGTCTACCTCATTATCATCACTGGAAAACTCAGAGTCACTGGGTGAGTTTTCAGAATCTTCTCATCAGGTAGTCCTTTCCTCCGTAACATTTTCAGTTTGTAGAACACATAATTATTAAAGCACAAAAATAAGCACGTGCTTATTACAAGGTGGACTGTTGAACATTGAAAGAATAAGAACGAGAGTCAAAAATAACAAATGACGTAACGGACATAAGCAGGTGTCCTACTGTGCAGTGTAACATAACACGTGCACGTTTAAAAAGCAACACCCGCTCGGGAGAAAACGTGAGCCAATTCTTTGACCTCTTCATGCAAGAAGGTAACGTTTGATACCAGAGCGTTTTGCTACAAAAGTGCATAAGAGTGCAGCGCTCCCTGGATGAAGCATTATATCTCGAAGGAAGGAGTGTGCAACCCTTACTGGAAGTACTACTTTGCAGAAGTTTGGAACCATGTTTTACATAAAGATTCATGTTATAAAGGGGCAAAAAAGATATTATTTGAAATGCACATATCTATTATTAGTTACTATGCATAAATAATTTCAAATTAATTAATGAATATATTAATAATATCGGAACATAGTGATGTACAGAAATGATAACATTATGCATTTAGGTATGCTGGAGATTTTGAGGTTATGTAACCATTCGTAATTTTAAACCATAGTATTTCGATCTAATAATTTTGTATTCTTGCTTATGAGAATTATTTGAATATTTCAGGTACGTTATTACAAATTTTCAATTTAGTAAACGATAGAAATATTAAGGAGTTTGTGAAACTAATTGTGAAATTACTACCAACTGAAAGGAAGCATCTTCTGAGAGCTGTTATAAGAGAAATTGGAGAAGAAATGTTGCTTCCTGATTAACAAGAAGTACCACCTTCATTAGAATCAGAAGAAAATGAAGCTAAAAGGTGGAATAGAAAAGACTCCAGGATTTCTATTTCGGTCCATTTAGTCAACATGTACATGGGTAGAATGGACCTTCTGGATCCTAGGTTGATTGCCCATTGGCCCCAGTAGTTAAAAAATAAGAAATGCTACTTGAAGTGTTTTCCACATGGTTAATATCATACTGGTAAATGTATAAATACTTTATAGAGATACAAATGACAATAAATGTTATTTTGTGAAATTTAGATTTATTACGTTTGATAATGAATATGAAAAGAAGAGAGGGCGACTTTGAAATGATGCTGTTGCCAATTCACCACCTATGAAACACACAGCTGTTTTAAATACAGCAATTGCTAACTTAAGATTGCATGAACGAGGTTTATTATGTTTTGGAAGGTGAGTAAAAAAAGGCAATGCATTGTCATCATGACACATGTAAACGAGAACGAGATGTAAGTGCAAGAAATTTAATTACACCCTGACTGTATTCAGAACTTCCACATGAAGTAACATACATGCTTCTCCAAGTTTTCACTTTATGAATGTCAGAAACCTGGACCGCCTTTGGTGTGGACTAAATGAGCAGGGAGATAGTCTAGACCAATCTGAAGTCTGTGAATGCGGCCGATATTTTAATCGAAATCCTTAAGAGAAATTTTTAAAAAACATAAAAGAATAACTCAATATTGTCCATGTAAAGGGCAGTTTCGGCGGATCAGGCTTTGTAAAAAATCTTCATCGCACATCCTAATTTGTTTAATTTTTTACAATTTGTCTGGCGAGTGACACATTTCATCGTTTGAAGGACTTTGCACGAGGACTTAGCTCGCATCAACATGAAGACAGTTTCAAAAACGAAATATGTCAAATCAAAATAACGGTCTACTATGATAAATTATCATTTAGAGTTCCTTTTGATGAAAGGCAGCACAAATTAGGTCCACAAATGTCTGCAATTATAGCACAGAAACGTCAGTTTCCATTCTTCTTATTTGATATGAACTGCTATTAACGTAAAATACTTTATGTTAAATGTGTGTGTGTGTGTGTGTTTGAGTTACATTGTCGTGAGACTATGAATGAAAGACTGATCAATGTTGAGTATTTAATTACATCGTTTATTAACATGTAGGTGTAGACTTTACTTCAATAAAACCTTTTTCAAACCTGATATGTGCGCCTCGTGCTTGTGAGTTAATGGCTCCTATCTTAAAATTGTGTGGCTTCTCCCGTGATTCATTCTGTAACGGTTAATGTGACCCCCGTTATCAAAAGTCTGGAAACCCCTGATCTAAAGTACTAACTATGCTTTTTATTTTAAATGTATTCCCAAGAATTTAGTTTTTAAGAGCTTAGGATAACAAAGAACATGCAATAGGCATATTCCATGATCTCAGCAAAGCCTTTGATATGGTAAATCATGATGTTCCCATTAGCAAGCTACAATACCTTGGCATAAGACATTTAGCCAATGACCAGTTTAGATCATATTTAAATGATAGGGACAAACAGTTGTAATGAATTCTGCAAAATGTAATGCAACAATCATACGGCGTGGTATACAGCAAGGATCCATTTTGTGTCCAATGTTCTTTGTGCTGTATATAAAATACTTACCTCTGTATTTTCCTGATAGTAAAATATTTTATTTGCAGATGATACAAACATATAAATAATACCAATTTACCTACATTATAGGATAATACAAATAACTTAACTTCACACTTAGCTCGTGCTATGTTCATGTACTTTGGAAATAAAACAATAAATTGCTCTGATAATAAAGAAGTAAATAACAGTAGGTTTCTAGGTATTGCGATTGATCCCAATTTAACTTGGGAATGCCATATTCAATCTCTAAATGGAAAACTGAGCTGCTTATGCTACATATGTATTCCGCGTCCTGTTAAAATCCCTTCCCATTGGCGTATTAAGGTCAATATATTTTGGACTTGTAGGTTCTCTCCTTTCCTGTGGCATAATTGTATGGGTGTCTTCACCAAAAACCAAAGAAGCACTAATATTACAAAAGGGGATATTGAAAATTATATTCCAAGTACCGGTTAGAATTGATACCAAAAAATGTATTCAGATTTGAAAATACTACCCTTACCCTGCATTTATATCCTGGAATCTGTATCCTTTATTAAATAAAACTTAAATCTTCTGCAATTAAATTCTCATTTACATAATCACAATACGAGGTGATCTAAAAATGTTCATTTAAATTCTCACAGACTCACCAGATGGCTTAATAATACCTCATATCAAGGTAGCATCTCGTATAACCATTTGCCACATATGATCATACATTTAAATTATAGAAGGTTTAGGCACTCAGTACATCAGATCCTTCTAGAATGTTTTCTAGAACGTTTTAGCGCTAGTGAACTTTTAAATATAAAAGTATAACACTATTGTTGACCTCAGTGTGTATAAATACTTACAAGTATATTGTAATAGTATTAGTATTTATCTTTTATAAAAAATTTATGTATACAATTACATTGTGCATTTTTTATCTTAAGGTTATGTTGTATCAATTTTCAGTTATAAAATATTGTAATTAAAAAGTCCTTGTAAATACTCTTATTCTGTAAAATATTGTACATAAATTGTGTTTTAACGACGCCATGAGTCAGGTTAACTCTTCCGGTTAATAAATCATCTGAATGTGAACATCTCAAGTACATTGGCATGTCCCTAGGGCACACCCCAAGATAGCTTCATAAATTAAAACAATACATAAACTACAGGGTGATTTATGAAGAACTGACACAGTTATTTCTTTAATTGTTTCAAAACGAGTTATGCTAGCGACAACTTATTATACATAAATGCAGAGGAATTTTGGGAGATTATTTACCTGTATAGCTAATGTTGAAAATGTCCTCCATCCTGCATAAGGCACTCTGTTGTCAATAGCTTGAATCTCCTGTGTAATGTTGTGCTTCAGATCGTCCAATGTCTGGGGACGTGTGTCATAATCCCTGTCTTTTAAATGACCCCATAGAGAGAAGTCCGGCGATGTCAAATCCGGAGATATCGGTGGCTACAGGTACTTGGAAATTATCCGGTCGTCAAGAAACTTGCAATTAGTGCCATGGATTCATTTGATGTATGGCTTGTAGCGTCATCCTGCTGAAAATATCCTTGACAGCTCTACATCGTCTAGTTGCTCAGCAAACTCCACGAAATTCGTCGGTACTCTGCAGTGTTCACATTGTTTTTAAAAAGAATGGCCCCACTATTCTCTGTGCGGATGTTGCGCACCAAACTCAGATTTAAACCGGTGCATAGGTGCTTCATGAATAACATGTGGATTTTCGCTGGCCCAATAGCGTGAGTTATTTGAGTTCACATAGCCGGATAAATGGAACCAGGCTTCATCTGTGAACCATGTGATGGACAATATGGCAGGATTTTGCACCATGAACGCCTGAAACCAACGAAAATAATTCAGCCGTCTACCCTTATCTGGTTCCTGTAACTGATGGACAACCGTAATCCTATACGGCTTTAGACCTGCACTTTTCACAGCTCTCTGACAAATTGAGTAGCTGTACCCTGTCTCCTGCGACAAACGTCTTAATGATATTTTGGGTGACTAATCCAGTCGTGTTCTTATGTCAACAACAACCGTGGGAAGCCTAGATGGACGAGTTTTGCCTCTTTTACTCACCAGAGATCCAGTTGTTTCCAATTTGTTTACCAGTCGCAGTATTGTGTTTCTTTGGGGAGGATTCCGAACACCAAATTCTCTCTGGTATACCTTTTGAGTAGCTGTAATTGAACTCGTAATCCAGTATTGCTTTACAAGGAAGAGTCGTTCATTTAATGTGTAGTTCATTTTCACGTTGACTGGAACACAATCTCAAAAAACAGTTGCCGACAATAAAACTAACAATTACGAATAAAACATGAACATCTAGTGACAAGCAATCGAAACTCCAGAACATTCTGCTTAATTTGGTGCTAAAATTGGGGCATTGAGTGAATATCGAACACAATAATTAAAGAGAGAAATGTGTCAGTTCTTCATAATCACCCTGTACCATTAAATGTAAATAAAACGTTGTGTAGTCTGAGTGGCGGCTGCTGCGGGGGAGCACGTGAACAGTCCAACTTTTGACACCTGCGGATTTATTTGTTACTTATTTTTCTTTGATTGCTATTACATGTAACATATACGCGGTAATTTAAAATCTTGGGCGTTTAAATGTATCGCAGTACTCCTTTAAACATAGTAACAAAGCCTCTAGCACATCGTTAGTTGTGTACGTTTAAAGGAGCTTGTGCTCATGGCAACTGGCATCAGGTACGTGATTGCCTAATGGGGCCAAATACATACAGGTCGTGAAGAAGTGCATCAGATGGGAAGCATTTCCCTCTCTCTTATTTGCATACTATCATATAATGCCATTAGGTGGTAGCACACTACGGCAGAATTGTCAGAGGTACTACTCAGGTGTTTAGCGTTGTCTACTTGAGGCCAATGCAGCACCTACCCCTGTTGTGTATAGCGAGTACTCGACAACAGCGCCATCAAACCAGTGATATTCCTAATGTCCCGAGTAGTAGGTAACGTGCACATGCCACCCATAACCTCAACTGTAATTTAATTTCTTCCTTCTTGTTCTAATGCGTGTACTTAATTACGTGCGCAACAAATATCCACAAAAAAGAAACCCTTTCTTTCATCAGACGAGTATGCATTATTATTATTATTATTATTATTATTATTATTATTATTATTATTATTATTTTGACGTCCCCAATTACAAAGGGAAAAAAATCTGATAAACCAAGGTGTAAGACAAGGGTGTGCTTTATCGCCCACTGTTTTTAATATCTATATAGATGACGCTATCCAAAAATGGAGAGAAAGAGCACCAAAAGGAATATACATAACCAAGAATAAATATATTAACCTACTATTATTATATGCTAACGACATTGTATTAATTGCAAATTCTGAAAATGAATTACAAAAATCAATCTATCTTTTAAATATAATTCGAAATAATTATAATTTTAAGATATCAATAAATAAAACGAGGACAATGGCATTCAATGGGAAATACCCAGTAAGATGTAAAATAGCAATTGAAAATTTGGCCTTGGACCAAGTTCAACTATTTCAGAGTATCTGCGGTACTATAAGGGGAACATTAAAAGTCACACGAAGAGAAACAAAAATTAAATGTTATAAGGTGATAGCTCTACCTATTCTATTATATGGCACTGAATCGTGGGTGATAAGGAAAATAGATTGCAGTGATTTTCAGGCTTCAGAACACTTTACGAACAGTTAAAGGACAGGATCCCTAATGAAGTAATTAGGCAGTGAGGGATAAACTAGAAGAACAAAAACAAAAATGGAACGAACATTTGAAAAGAATGGACGAAAGAAGGACTCCAAAGATAGCCTTACAGTATAAACCTATAGCAAAGATGGACATAGGAAGGCCAGTTAAAAGATGGAACAACTCGATAGGCTAATCCTTGAAAGGCAGAAGGTTGTTGTTGTTATTATCATTGTTATCGGGAGCGACTGTTGTTGTATCAATTTATTCATAATCATAAGTACTTATTATGTAGCAGATGTGACATTTTGTGAGCACCCTAAATGCATACTCATGAACCACTTCTGTGTAATCTCATATCCTGTCACAACAGTAAACCCCACTCATGTAGGTAGACTTGTAAACTGTATGTAATCAAACAACATTATATAAGTTAGGTTGCTGTTATATGAGATAAAAAGTGAAGGTGTCAAATAAAGAATGTTATGTGAATATTCATACGAGGGTCGTCCAATAAGTAAGTTTCCCTATGTTATAAAAAAACATTACACATAATTGATCATGCTGAATTAAGTTTATTTATATTGTACAATCCTTCTGTTACTTTTCTACATAGTCAACATTTTTCCAAGCCAGTGTTGCACCAGGTCGGGTCCTGTGTTCACTGATTTGACTTCATCATCACTGTTAAAAGTGCTTACCTTTGAGTCAGGTGAACATGTGAAAACCACTTGGGGCAAGCTCCGGTGAATATGGAGAATACGAGAAAACTTCCAAGTTGAATCTTGATCCAGGCGGAGCGCAGAAGATTCAACTGGGAAGTTCTCTCGCATCCTCCATATTCACCAGTTCTTTTCCCAAGTTCCCCTGACTCAAAGGTCATCTTTGAGGTAAGCACTTTAACACCGTGACGAAGATCAATCAGAAGTGAACAGCTGGTTGCGAGCACAGGATCCGACCTGGTGCAACACTGGCTTGGAAAAACTTGTCACATAACAGAAGGATGGTAAAATATAAATAAAATTAATTCAACATGATCAATTGTGTGTAATGTTTTTTTTATAAAATAGGGAAGCTTACTTATTGGACAACCCTCGTGTATATAATTTCTTTGCAATCTATAGAAATTTAAGAATAGTTTATATGGGGAGTCTGATGAAAGATGTCTGAGTTTTACTTTCTTTCCCACCTACCTTTCATAAATAGTGTTTTGTTCCTCAGCAAAGAATTCAACACCTATAATTCACCTTAATACACGTTTTCATGCCCCTGTATAAAAATAAATTAAAAAAAACATTTTTTTTAGAAAAAAGGTACATATGAACAGCATAACTAAAAGATAAAAAAATCCCATGAATACCAAACCTGGTATTTAAGTTCAGCATCTTCCAAAGATGCAAAATGAGGTATTCAAGAAAATCTCCAGTGCAGAAACTACCCTTTACATTACTACGGTTTTCATTAAAATACCATACTACATCTGTTTGTCATTTGAATGAGGAATTATATATATATATATATATATATATATATATATATATATATATATTTAATTTTTCTGGAATAACCTCTAAAGTCATCTGCATTTTAAATGTAGTTTGTCTAATATATTATAACTGGAAAACCATTGATAAGCAAAAGCTTACTACATAAAATACTTCCCCTACTTACTATACGTAGTAGAGAAAGTAAAAGTCTAATGTAGTTAAAGTATGCGAATTGCTTGAAGTAATTTTAATCGTGGCATTAAAGATTTCCGGGATATTCGTTGTTGTTCGTTTGCATTTTCCAATACCCTTACATCACCATTCTTTTGTTTCTCGTGATGTCATATAAACAGTGTAGAATTTCAAAGCCATCGACCCGCTTTTAGAACATTTGACTTCTACCGTATGCTTTTGTAGATGGTATATAAAAATAAACGATAATGGATAGAGAAAGTCATGCGAATGTAACACATTTTGGGAAGTGTTTCCTAAAATACAAACACACATACAGAGGTGCACGCTCGCGGATTTTTGTTTCTAAAACTTTTTTGTTCGTGGGAACCTGAAATATATATCTCCGGTAAGATTTCTGTATATAATTTTCGGGTGGAAAATATTGCCTTTACCTATTGTAGGTAAGGGATAAAGGAAGTAAAAAATTGTAATAAATGTCACTCGAGATTTTTTTTGTACTCTCAAAAGCCCTTGTGAATTGCTTATAACAATTAGATTAGAATTTCGTAGTGTGATACCAGTGAAAAAGAAAGGTGTTACTTCTGTTACACCCTGTACATAAGTGTCATATGAAGCTAGAAAGAAAGACATTTACCTGACTGTTTCACTGGACTTGGGCCCGCACATGCGTACTGAGACACATGTGGACATCTGACTGTCTACTTGCAAACTGACCACGAGGAACCTAACTCTTGGCTATGGCGTCGTCATGGTTACGTGTATATAACACCTGAAGGTGTCAAAATATCTGCAGCTTTTGGATCGATGTTTCGATAGCTTGCTAGGTACTGGTACAGACAGACACGAGGGGGTTGGGGGATGAATACCTAATCTTTACACCTCCGCCCTCCAACACTCCTAGCCTCTCTCCGGGCGATTTAATTCTAACACATTTCATTTGAAACCTTTTCATTCCCTCTTAATACATTTAGTTTTCACTTAAAATATCAGTTTATATCACAATTACCCTATAATGACAACGGGACTAGGTTCATTGTTAGTGCGTGTTTATATTTCCCTGTCATTGGTGCTTTTTGCTATGTAGTACTATATTTTAACATGTGCAGCGGTAATAATGCAAGGCTAACTTCCTTTGTTTCTCATAGCGTTTGTAACATCGTGGCTATCATGATTATATCGACTTGCTTTTTAGCGGACAAACCGTGTATTAACTCTTCCTTGCAAATATTTATAATGAGAACAGGAGAACAGGGTTCAGGGAACTTCAAAACGTGTATTTTCGGTGGAATGTGACTTTCAAGTTTGTTTATAATATACAATACTTCCTTTACCTTCTGTAGGTAAGTAGAAGAGTATTGATATTTTTACTTTCTCTACTACGTATAGTAAGTGGGGGAAATATTGTATTCCACCCAAAAATTCGATACCGAGATTTCACCGGAAATACATGTTTTGAGGCCCCTGAATAAAAAAAGCATTTTTGGAAACATGTTCGTGTGTGTGTCTGTGAACAGCATAACTGAGAAACGAACAGTCGGATAAACACCAAACTTGGTATTTAGGTTCAGTATCTTCCAGAGATGGGACACGAAGGTTTTAAAGAAAATCCCCCCACCCCAGATTACCCTTTACATGGAACATTTTTCGAAAATTTTAATTTTCTCAAAAATGGCTAACGATTTTGATTAAAATATCGTATGTTTAAGATATTTTTATGACAAATGAAATGTATATCTCGAATTTTCTGGGAATGTCTCCAAAAGTATTCATTATGAATGACTTTTGCATAACTGGTAAACCACAAGAGATAGACGAAATTTTACTACACAAAAGATGTAGATCGCGTTAAAATACACAATTTATGTCATATGCATTTTTGTTGTTGAGTGAACATTTTCGAGATATTGCTTGTTATTCCCTTAAATTTTTCAATATTTTCTCAAATGGGAATTCGTTATTCATTTTTTTGTCTTGGATATACAAAGAGTATTAATCTGTGGGAAAGGGAATGGTGCTGCACATAGCAACCAGCTATTAAGAGATATGTATGTGCTTAAAGGCTACTGTATTTCTATATTGCCCTTGTAAATATATATTCCCCTTATATCTACAAGAAAATTAGCAATAAGATAGAGTCTGCAAATGTTTATCTCGATTAACATGGAGTAGATGGAGAATAAGCGTTTGTAAAAATAGTTTGTACAAGAGTAGAGAAAGTCATGTGAGTGTGACACATCAGATTTTTTAAATATTAGAGCACCAGGTGCCGTTAAGAAGTCTCGTACATAAGTGTAATCCTAATCAGAAAGCAAGTGTTGCGTGTCATGACATCCCTGGAAGCGTGTCTGTGTGGGTAAAGTGGAGCACATCATGCAACACTCACGTTGTGGCTAATGACAGCGTTTGTAAACACGGCGCGTCAGATAATTACATCACCTTGTTCAACATGGCTTAGTAACTATCTCCACTCGTCTCTCTCTGTGTGTCAACTGAAAAACGAAATGTCGGGACAAACTTGGTATTTATGTTCAGCATCTTACAAGGATGCGACACAAAGAGTTTCAATCAAATCCGTCAACCACAAACTTCCCCCTAAACAGGATGTATCTTTATTGGTGTCATATATTTGGGGGACGTGTTCCTGACATCAAAACAGTAACAAAAGTTCATATGTACATGGGTCTGAAAATGAACCGTTTCGTTCTTATAGGCCAAGGGTGGCGAAAACGACTTCCTTCCGCGAGTCACCAAATATGCAACACGCACGGCGTCACTCAGCAGCATGTGAAAATCAAACGGACGGTTGCAGAGAGGAAACGTGCGCCTGCGAGTCAAAATAACTCGCGAGTCACGTTTTCGCCACCTCTGTTATAGGCCAAAGAAGATGTATTCCATAAGTAAACAGTGCACTACACGTATGGCGTGCAGACGGCAATGCAGCACGAGCACGTGAACTTTATGCAGAAAGGTACCCTGACAGGCCGTTACCGTGTGCAAGAACATTCGCACGAATGCACCAACGCTAGAGAGAGAGAATGGTGCATTTGAGAGGAGTACCAGGGATGTTGGGAGACCAAGAGCAGTACGAGGCATTGGGCTTGAAGAACGAGTTCTGGATGCAGACCCATCACAAAGCACAAGACGTATGGCTGTAAGGGAAAGAGTTAGTCATATGTCTATCTGAAGAATTCTACATGAACATCTTCTGTACCCGTATCACCTTCAACGTGTGCAAGGATTAAATGAGGCGGACTTTGAGCCAAGAAGACGTTTCTGTCAACGCATGTTACAACATCAATTTCCTAGCCTGTATCTTATTCACAGAGGAGGCTGGTTTTACTCGCTAAGGCATCTTCAATTTTTATAACACTTATAACTGGGCATTTGAAAATCCTAATGAAGTACGACAGGACAACCATCAACAGAGGTTCTCTCTCAACGTTTGGGGTGGAATCATTCATGATCACCTTATTGGTCTCTACGTCTTCCCTCCGTGTCTGAATGGACAAACCTACCTCCAGTTTCTCAGAAATTAGTTGCATCAGTTAACTGACAATGTGCCTCTGGACACCATCCAACGAATGTGGCTTTTACACGATGGTGCTCCAGCTCATTTCAGTATGATAGTTCGTAAACTTTTGAATGATCGATTTCCGCAAAGATGGATTGGTCGAGGGGGACCATTGCATCGCCTGCTCGATCGCCTGACTTGAATCCAATGAATTTCTTCGTCTGGGGACATTTGAAGTCCTTGGTTTATGCGACTCCTGTACCTGATGTTGAGATTTTGAGAGGACGTATCCAAACTGGACTTGACCAAATACGAAACTCACCAGGAATTTACAACAGAGTACGCCAGAGCATGGGACGCAGGCTTACTGCATGCATCGAAGCAAAAGGAAGCCACTTCGAGTAATTTTTGTAACTTTCGATTTTGTGTTGTAACTCTGAAATAAATGATTTTCAGACCCATGTTCATATGAAGACTTTACTGTTTTGATGTCGGGAACACTCCCCCAAATATATGACACCAATAAAGATACATCCTGTATAAGAAGAGTTTCGTCAGTTTTAACTTTTTCAAAACAGCTATAACGGTTTTGATTAAGTTATTATAGATTTAAGGTATTTTCATGGCAAATAAAATTTATATCTTTAATTTTCTGGAATAGGTTGTGAAGTCCTTTTAAATCGGAAGGCATTTTGCTATAACTGGTAAACTTTAAGAGATACTGTGCCTACCAAAAATGTGGTTCCATTTAGAACACACACTTTATTTCAAATAACACTTTTGTAGCATCAGGCATTTCCGAGGTTCCGTTATCATTAGTTTCAGTTTTTCAATACTTTTATTTTTAAACCGCTATCGTTATTCAGTTGTTTCTCGCGATATCATGAAAACAGTAGGGAATTTTAAGCCCGGCATATACTGTCCAGTTTTTCTATAAAGATTCATCTACATTACTATGAAGTGGATAGAAAAACAAGCTTTTGTAAGAATAGTGTTTTTTTTAGAATCTATATGAAAATATTCTATGGTGGGTGGGGAAAATCATGTGAATGTAAAGTCATTAGGTTTTTTTTACAGTGGTAAGTCGCTCGTTTTTCCTCCTGGTTATACAAAGAGCATGGCATTTCAAAGTCATCACATAGCAACTCGCTTTTTTAAAAATCTGACTATCGCTTTAGCCTACTGCATTTTTCTTATATCTACAATGAAGTGTGTAAACCTATATGAAAGTTTAACTCGATTAGATAGAAGTAAACAGAGGAATGAGATTTTGTAACAATAGTTTGTAGAGGAATGGGTGCAGAAAGTCGTGTGAATGTAACACAATAGGTTTCTTTATAATTGTTTAGTTTGTATAGCCACCTTTAACGTCTACGTTCATATAGGGGGCTTTGACTTCAGAAATAGCTATTGATGTTATTACTCGTTGAACTGTGGTTCTATTATTTTATTATGTTGGTTTTATTTATTTTAAACACGCTCACATACATATTATAAGAATCTGGAGGGTAGGGAGTAGTCCTATTTAAAGAAAAGTCTCCGCTCACCAACCGGAATCGAGCCCGTGACGGTTGAGAAGCTCGACCACAGAGACGGCCAGCATAGATATTTCTAATCATCTTATTAACTTTTTATGCCCATTATTCTGTCATAACCCAAATAAAATGAAAATCTACAGTTATTTTCTGTTAAAATAGGTTTTCAAAGATTAAAATGATATTGTAATCGCTTGTGTGCGTAAGAACTCAGATAGCATTTAGGGATATACAGGGTGTATCGCCTAAAACTTGCACCGCAAATATTTCGGAAATGGAAAGTGCTATTGATGTACAGTTTTCTCAGAATTGAGTGGTAGTCAGGGGCTCGTACATTTAGCCTATAAACAGATTTTAATAATACCGAGAAAGTGTAATTTTTGAGCAAACATACAATTTTTAAATGGAACAATGCCTAGATACATTAACAGAATAAAGGTAGGGTAAATTAGAATGTCAGTGGCGTTTGTTGTAAGATTCTAGTGCAAGTGGTTTACGAGAAATCTTATTTTGAAACTTTTAGGCACCGACACTTGTACAACCTGTGGTAGCACAAACTAAAGAATAACAAAAGGGAATTACAATACTTCTGTGGATTCTTACAAGTAAAAAGAACATAGCCCTTCAAAGGTTCTGCTCAAAATGACCGCCGGCAGCTTCAATACACGCTTCCAGTCTGCCATGGAAAGACTACTGCACACGTTCTATCATTTCAGTGGAAATTTCAGAACAGGCAGCAGTAATACGTCGTTTCATATCGTCTGCTGTAGTTGGTACATCCTTGTAGACAGTGTCTTTCAGCCTTCCCCACAGAAAAAGTCTAAAGGGGTCAGATCCGGTGAACGGGCCGGCCAAGGTACAGGTCCTCTTCGTCCAATCCAACGATTTGGAAACAATCCGTTAAGACAAGCTGTAGTACTTTGAGCACTATGAGCTGGACAGCCATCATGTTGGTACCACAGGTTCCTTCTAGTCTGCAAAGGAACGTCTTCTAGCATCGGTGGCAGATGGTCTGTCAGGAGGCTGCGATACTTGTGCGAGTTCATTGTTCCTTCTATGAACAAAGGGCCTATGAGCTGATAGTTCACTATCCCACACCACACGTTTAAACTCCATGGACGCTGACGTTCCACCTGACGAAGCCAACGGGGATTGTCAACAGACCAATACTGCATGTTTCTGTGGTTTACCTGCCATGATTAGTAAATGTTGCCTCATCACTAAACAACATAACATGATGAATCTGGAGTATCATGTCTTAATGCGCATGTACAAAAGTTAACACGATTCTCAAAATCGTTTCCATACAGCTCTTGATGGAGAGGGATGTGATAGGGTTGGAACCTATGTCGATGGAGAATGCGCAGTACACTTGCGACACTTCCACGTGCGATTGTATGGGACCTAATTTGCGGATCTACTGCAACGGCAACCAAAACATTAATTTCTGCCTCTTCTCCAGTCACTTGTTTGTTTCTGTTACATTTGCCATGTGTAGGAGCCCCTGACCACCAATCAATGCTATGAAAACTGCACATCAATAGCACTTTCCATTTCCGAAATATTTGCGGTGAAAGTTTTAGGTGACTCACCCTGTAGTTATAATGAAATATGCGGAACATACATAAACATTTTCTCTCTTTATAATATTAGCATAGATATAAACCTTTCTCGACATTGGATATAGTACAAAGCAGCATAAAAGTAAAACCGCGAAACATTCGACTTTTTGTTACACACACCTTAGTACATACATACAGACAGAAAGACAAATCTAGGCCAGTATGTTCTACAAGATAGCGAATATAAGTAATAATTATTTCCAATGAAATCCATTCCTAGAGAACGTAAACATAGGATGGAAAGCAATGCCAGAATTACAGCTGTCCAACAGAAGACGATCGCCCCAAGCGTCATTTTTTTTAACCTGCATAAGAAGTGACTCGTCGAAACCATAGAGTAGGCAACGGTGAAAGTGACAATAATGATGGGGAGCTAATGAGGTCATTGTAAAGAACATACAAGTCTGTTGTAATACTGCAAACTGAAAACGGAATTATGGGATGATTCTTACGCAGAACATTGAGTCGGTGGGTAAACCCGGATCAATTCAACTATTCAACGAACATGTTGGAACCATAATAGAACATAGGTACTTGTTATGAAGGTCTTGACTTTTCGTTGAGAATGTCATGGAGTACAAATATCATTGTTACTCCACAGAAAATGTGTATAAAAATAAGACAAAAATTGTGAATACGTCATTCCAAGTAATATATCGAGGTCACAATTCAGCAACAGGGGGGGGGGAGCAGGAGACAGAATAATTATAATATAAAGACAGAAAATGTTGTCGAGCCTAACATTCAGAAATTACTCAACCGATATTTATAAATTATACTGAGATTTTTTTTCTCGATGAGTACAGACTATGCTCATAAATGTACTCTTAAATTCGTATCAATTTTAGACAAATTACACACGTGAATATTTGCTTAATACTCTGTATTTAACAGCTTCACTTGTTCTCCCGTTATTTAAATAATACCAACATAACTGGAATAATGTTGTTTCATTATACAAGGTCTTTTATAAGCAAGGAATAATGAAAATAAAACTAAAATTAAGACACGTTTTAAAAAAAGCTGGGATACATCAAATTTAACATTTTGAAAGGAAACTTTTACACAAAAGAAACACAATTTTCAGGCATTATTTTGCAAGATGTGACGTTACCGACAAAAGCTATAAATGGGAACATGTTATTTTGTTCTGAAAGTTTATTTAGTTGCATGAACAATCTCATATAAAACGTTTGGTTGCTATGGGAACCGCTCTCTCTCCACTTGATTACTTTGTATGGGGATATTTAGTGTGTTTGTTACAAGGCCTGCTAATATGGGATCAGAGATACATCACCAGCAGTAATTGAGTGTCCAACACCTCGACTTCACCACTACCACATTGTAAATTGGGAGCATTTTTGAACATCTTATTACATAATTAGGATTTCATTTGTTTCAGTAGTTGTGCAAACTGTGGAGAAATTTGTGAGACAAGTCAACTATTAAACTGTTTCCATAGCAACCAAACCTTTTGTATGAAACAAATGAAATTGTTCGTGCAACTAAATAAGAAAAATAATGTTGCCTTTGGCAGTCACGTCACATCATGTGCAATAATGGCCGAAAATGGTGTTTCTTTTTTGCAAACTTTACATTTAAAAATATTAAATTTGACGTGTTCAAGCGTTTTTTTTTTCTTTCTTGAAAACTGAGTTTGTTTTTATTTTATTTGCATATGAAAGAGCCTGTATACATCACTTTGCAAGTTCACTTAGATCACCAGACATTGGGGCTCAGCATCGCACTTATACCGTATCAGTAGCTCCACTGTGACTTCTGGGAGGAAGGGGACGACGATGCACGTTAGCAAGGACGGGATCCTTAACGATTCCAGAGTGACGCCAATCCTGACACTGACACCCCACCAGTCGAGCATCCAAGCGTCTGGGAGAAATAGTTTACACAGAGCAAACCTTACCAATCGCCGTCGCCTGGCCCTGCAACCCTGAAGCAGATGAAAACATATGATGACAAGAAATTCGTGATTAAAGAGAAACCACCCCAGCATTCGCCTACTGACCTGGAAAATACACCCATTCTTATTACATGCGGTGACACTGGTGATAAATGAAATGATAATTGGAAAGGAAATATTCCAGGTGTTCCTGGCATTTGCCAGTTATAACGACTGAAGTAAACCTAGTAAAAACCTCAGTCAGAGAGGGTGGTCCTAGCAGGATTTGAACCGTAGACCTCCTGTTCACGAGTGCATGCCCCAACGGGTTCGGACCCGGGATCTCCATGATACAGTTGTTCATTTTCTTTCAAAGTTTCAGTATACGTTCTTTGAAAGTGGACGAGGTCCAGAAAACCTTTTACGGATATCAAGTAGATTTCTGGATTTAATGTTTTAATAATTTAGTGCATAATTCGGTTTTAAATATTAAAATATCTACATACATGTTTTTTCGAGGAAAAGTTTGAATGTTGCTCAAAATTTAATTTTTGATTCTAAAAAAGTATATGTATTCACGAACTAATATACAAAATTTAAAAGTTTAAAATGTTTACACATTCACCATATCAAGTATTTAACATATGACTGGATTTTCAATTTTTGAAAATTATTTTAATCGAAAGTTAGGCACATACAAATTCATTTTCTATTCTTAAATGGAATAAATTTGAGATAAAAAGTCAGTTAAGTTTATAGAAATGAACAATTTCAAAAAGATCAATAAGGAACAATAAAATGTACAACCTCGGTGAACCAGGGCTACAACCTAGCACGACTATACACAAGATACTGACCCTACTGCACTGCACCATGACGTATTGCAGTTCTAATTATAACAACATTTAAATAAAGAACATATGGATTCCCTGCTGTTGAGGAAACTTGGACTGTAACCTCAGTTCGGCTATGCAATTTTTACCTTCTCTACTGCATACCCAGCAGGCAGAGGAAATATTGCATTCTACCCAAAAATTCCATGATGAGATTTCATTGGTAATACATGTTTTGAGGCGCCTGAATTCAAAAGGTTTTTAGAAATAAATCATGTGTGTGTGTGTGTGTGTGTGTGTGTGTGTGTAAACAGCATAACTCAAAAACGAAACGTCGTCAAATACCAAACTTAGTAATTAAGTTCCGTATTTTCATAAATACGACATAAGATTTTCAAGAAAATTACCTACTCCAAACTACCTTTTACGAAGAAACGTTATCGACTTTTTAATTCCTCAAAAGTGGCTTTAACAATTTTGATTGATATACCACATACTTAAAGTATTTCCATGATAAATGAATTGTATATCTAGAATTCTCTGTGAAGTTCTTTCGTTCGGAACGAATTTTGTATAATTCTGTGTAACTCATAAACCATAAGACATAAACAAAATTTACTCTGCAAAAAATGCAAACCTCTTTAAAATTTCCAAAACGTTGTTTTGGCATGAGCCATTTTCGAGATATTCCTTGTTATTAGTTTGAATTTTTGTCTTTTCATTCTCTGAAGTAGTGCTAACGTTCTATTGTTTCTCACGATGTAATGGAAGGAGTATGGGATTTGAAGATTAACAATAGTGATCAGTTTTTAAACATTTGACTATCTATTCCTCTTTTATCTACAACGAAATGTGTAATGGAAAGATTTCTGCAAACATTTATCTCGATTAACATGAAACAGACAGAAAAAATAGCTTTTATAAGAATAATTCGAAGACACCGTGTAAAAATAAATGATAGTGGGTAGAGAAATTCATGTGAATGCGACACACATTTTTATTTTTTAGGTCCTTATTTAAAGTACATAAAATTGTTCTCTTTTGCTTCATTCTCTCTTCGGTGACGTCACATCTTAGTGGTGATTTTATCGAAGTAAGGGTTTAAAATAGTAAAATATAATTGCACTGTCCCCAGTTTATAAGCTCGTGATTCAGAAATGGTAACCATAACAATTAAAGTCGGCTGTAAAGACTTACAGGAAGATATATGACAAGGTGTCAGCAGAAAATGGAAGGGGAATGTTAACAAGGCTTTCTCTGAGAGCCAGCACTTTCACTCTGTACCATTCTCATCTCACCACTCATCTGGACCAGCAACAGGTAACGTGTACTCTATTCTCATATTTAGTGGACAGTTTACTAAACTATCTCTACCCTTTATTTTTATATTTCTTCTACAAACTACTCCTACAAAACCTAATGTTTCTACCTACTTCATTTTAATCGAGATAAACCTTTACAGAAACAGCTACATTACACATTTCGTTATAGATACAAAGAGAACAGCGACAGTCAAATGTTTAACAACTGGACGCTATATGCTGGCCTTAAAATTCCATACTCGTTCCGCGATATCGCGAGAAACAACTGAAAAGCGACAACACTAAAATTCAAACCAATAACAACGGATATCTGAAAATGGCTAATGCCACAACAGGAATTAAATACAATGTGTATTTCAAAGAGATTAGATTTTTTGTGTAGTGCGCCTTTGTCTATCCCTTGTGGTTTACCAGTTGTATAAAATGATACAAAATTCCTTTCGAATGTAGAGCACACTATTGCTAGAAAATTCAAGATATACTTATTATTTTTATGTAAATATGATATTTTAATCAAAATCGTTTGAGACATTTTTGAGAAAATCAAACATTTTGAACAATTTTCCCATGTAAATGGTAGTCTATTGTGATGCTGAACTTCAACACCACGTTTGGCATTTATCCCATGTTTTGTTTCAAAGTTATGCTTTTCTGAGACACACACAAATACATACAAACCTTATTCCAAACTGTTATTCAGCACCTCAAAACGTGTATTTCATGTGAATATGTATATAAAAACCTTTGTATTGCGTACGATATTTCCTCTATTTACCACAGGTAGCCCGCAGAGAAACTAAAATGTGCTTATTTCACACAAAGTTTATATTTTAAAGCTTTTGTCTTTATTTATTACGTGGTTGCACTCTTTTCCTGGTACACAACTTTTAAGAATTAACTGTTCATTTATTCTTGGATTGTGTTATATCGTAAACACCAAGTGAGCCAAATATATCTACATAACCACAGTATTTTGTACGTATGTTCACTATCGAGTTGGCAGTCTATACATAGGAGTTAGATAGTAAATTAGTTATCGAAATCGATACAAAATTAAGGATGACCTATATGGAGATGATACTAAAAATGTACGATTTTTACTTTCTATTACTTACATATAATACGTTGAGGAAGTATTTGTATTCCACCCAAAAAATCTATTTCGAGATTTCAACAAAAAACACGTTTTAAGACTCCCTAAAAAAATTTAGAAAAAGGTCCGCACGCGTTTGTGTCTGTGAACAGCATAACTCAAAAACCAAGAAGTCAAAATACCAGATTTGGTATTTAAGTTCAGCATTTTCCATGGAAGGAAGAAGAAGATTGTTAAAAAAATTCCCACAGCCCAAACTACCCTTTACATTGAAGAGTTTGAGAAAAAATTTTATTTTCTAAAAATTGTCTCTTAACAATTTTGATTGAAACACCACATGTTTAAGAAATTTTCGTGACAAAGTATTACTTGACTTTTGTAGGAATAGCCTTGAATTCCTCTTCATCCTTATTGACTTTTCTATAACAAAACAACAGTAAGAGATGGACAAAATGTCCCTGCAAGTTTTCGTTAAAGCATACAATGTATGCCAAATATATGCATGTGTGACTGTAACCATTTCCGAGATATTTTTTGTGTTGGATTCAGTTTTCAAATGTTTAAACTTGTCTCAAGTGGAAAATCGCTACTTGTTTCCGTGGTCATGCAAAGAGAACAGAATTTCAAAGCCATCACATAGTGATCAGCTCTTAAAAGATTTGATAGACGCTTAGGCCTGTATATTCCCCTACTCCCATTGTATCTAGAAGGAAATATGTTACGATTAGGATGGGACTTAGCCCGTCGACTTATATAGATCTTTTGTACCAATGCCCCGGACGGTGTACCAGATGAGGTGAGAGAAGACAGAGGGGACGACAGGCAGAGAGTAGAGGATAGAGTCTCTGTCATTTACAAACTTAAACTCCCCGGATGGGCACTGGTGCAGCCAGTTCCCGCCCCCCCCCGTAGGCTTACACATCCCACGGGGATCCAGAACCTGGAGACCGTTCCTATTCCGGGGGCCAAGGTTTAAACAGAGTAGCTATTTCCCCTGCCGAGACCTCCCGCCGATACATACAGCCCTGAAAGAAACCTAGCGCGTGAAATGGAGGGACAGGAAACTCGGGGGACTTAAATGATCCTTCTCAGTATTCCCTAGCGACCCGGGGAACTCCATAGGTCAGGAAGGTAATCCACAGGAACTGAACCCACGACCTCCTGAATGTAGGCCACAGACGTTACCACCTGAGGCATCCTACTAGGTAATAAGATATGTTTAACATGAAGCAGATAGAAGCTTGTTTGTTTAAGAATGGGTAGAGGAAGTCATGTGAAGGTAACACTTGAGATGTTTTTTGCTTGTAGACGAAGATGGAATGCCCCTTGGAGATATCGTACGTGGACGAGGAACTGAACAGTCGACTGCTGAAAGATTTCACAGGGGAACGTACAGGATTTCTCCAGGTTGGACCTGACAAATGGTTCCTGCCAAGCAAATATCAGGCCGAGGCTTCAAAGCTGTACAACTTCAAACCTCGTCGGGAAGACATCTGGGTCGTCACCTTCCCTCGATCAGGTAAAACATACTCACCTGAAAATGTGAAAAGTGAACAAACTGCAGTCAACAACAACAGTTACATAACTTGTCTGCGAAAAACACGGTATGTTTGTTGTTGTGTACATAATTAAGAATAGCCTTTTAGGATAAGAAGTAGTATATAAACTAACTCGTAGTTGAGAGTATGGAAAAAGTGGGAGAAGGTGTGCTACCACCAACTGGCATTGATATAAAATTCTAGTGATAGGATGGAAACAGTGCGGGAGAAGCTTGGCGTGCTAGTGCACGCCTTCAAGTGTGCACAACCTGTATGTATTTGACCCATAAGATATTATCTTATTCGATGTAGACTTTCATCATTGCCCCGGACGCAACTCAGCCTCGAGGCTTATTGTGCTACCTGTATCATTTAAAGCCAATTCATTATGTCTGCAACCTTTATCAAGAAATACAGTCTCATAACAGACATGGTTTCAAATTCTTGTGGTTCTAAAAACAAGACCAAATCCTCACAGGAACATATCAATGTGCTCGGCTGTTTCAGTTTCTTTCTAGCACAAACTAAGTTACCCTGAAACACTCCCATCATGTTGAGATACTTCTTCACAGGAGCATGTCGTGTGAGAAATTCAATAATTGTTCTCAGTTGAAGTCTCTTACATTTAAGTAAGCTTTCAGCTCTTTATTTACATGGTTTTCTAATAAATCCAGGACCAGTTCTTAATGGCCTCTCTTACTAAACACCGAGAGCCGCTCTGGCCCAATAAAGACTCTTAAGGTAACTACGTCATATCAGTTGCGCATGCGCAAAGCCTCCTAAAAATGTACATAAGTCAAGATGTGCTAGCGACCCTCTACTTTAAGTTCTACATACAGCGTTAGGTAACATTCACAATGAATCAGTAAACATAAAAACAAGCACTGAATTACACATTAACTTAGAAGCTCCAAGTCCAAGCTTTCATATTTACGACTACGTCAAACATATAAAACTAGCCAATCAGAGAGCGATTCTGATCACGTGACCATTCTGCCATCTCCGTAACCATGACATGTGTTGACTTCTCTGCAAGACCACGAACCAGGAAACACTGGGATATCTACAAAACTTGCAGAAAAGCAAATTGTGATTGTAGATGGTCTTTCTTTTTGTGAGTTTAACGTCCTTTGACCGAGTACCTAGCGCTTGTTTGTTTTGATGCATGTACATAGCCTCTTGTGTCGTGTGACTATCGCAGACCGGCATATTAGCTCTCTTGCGATTGGCTACTGTTTGTGTTTCCGTTTGTCGTCGTGAATTACAACATATTGCGTTACGTTTCTGCATAAGTTTTACGTCGTTATATTGTTTAATTTTCATTGTGAATGGCCCCTTGAAGTAGTTGTTGTTACGTATTGTTTTTACGTAAAACTTGTATAAGATGTATACTTACGTAATAGTATTTTACGTAATATTTATTTAGTTGCATTTAAGGAGTTCCTGGAACACGCTTTGGGCGTCGGTTTGAATTTGTTGATTACGTAATAATTACTGTTATTAGTAATATGCTGCTACGTACGAGAAGCTCATTTTCAAGATGTGTTTTTTTAATACACTCCAAGTGTTACACTATAATATTTAACTTTGTTATTAACACTGCTTCTATATATTATTTATGTTTGAATTTGCCTCGGCTGCGTCAGTCTTGTTTGTAGAGTCACGCATATCTTATGCAAGGCGCGGTATGACAGTGATTATAGACATCACAGAATTCAACTTTTAAAATTCACTTCTTTTATTAATTCTTGCACATTTTTATAAAGCACTACACTTTTTAAAAACTGTGAGAATCTTCAATACTTTCATTTAGCGCGTATACATATTTTACGATTCACTCGTAGAGAACACATCTTCCATCTGTTCACTACCAAGGCTTGCCAGCAACTCAGTAGCTGTAAGTTTCGGTATTTCAAGTCTCTGATTGGCTAAATCTAGTCCAATCTGCATTTTACTTAAACTTTTCCCTTGCTATTGATTGGCTAATTTTAAACTGTTACTGAATTTACCTTATCCTTGATATAATCATGACTGGTAACTTTTCAAACTCTTAAACTCATTATTGCTACAAGGTTACCTCATTGTTAGCAACTCAAAACTTATTATTCTCACAGCTTTTGCATTATTAAAGTATATAATGTATTCAAATAACATTAATAAAACATGTTTTTACAATAAAAAAATCTGATGTGTTACACTCACATGACTTTCTCTACTCTTGTACAAACTATTTTTACAAACGCTTATTCTTCATCTACTTCATGTTAATCGAGATAAACATTTGCAGACTCTATCTTATTGCTAATTTTCTTGTAGATGTAAGGGGAATATATATTTGCAAGGGCAATATACAAATACAGTAGCCTTTAAGCACATACATATATCTTAATAGCTGGTTGCTAGGTGCAGCACCATTCTCTTTCCCACAGATTAATACTCTTTGCATATCCAAGACAAAAAAAAATGAATAACGAATTTCCATTTGAGAAAATAAGTATTGAAAAATTTAAGGGAATAACAAGCAATATCTCGAAAATGGTTCACTCAACAACAAAAATGTATATGACATAAATTGTGTATTTTAACGCGATCTACATTTTTTGTGCAGTAAAATGTTGTCTTATCGCTTATGGTTTACCAGTTATGCAAAAGTCGTTCACAATGGAGAATACTTTTGGAGACATTCCCAGAAAATTCAAGATATATATTCTATTTGTCATGAAAATATATTAAACATATGATATTTTAATCAAACTCGTTAGAGACATTTTTGAGAAAATTAAAATTTTCGAAAAATGTTCCATGTAAAGGGTAATCTGGGGCGGGGGATTTTCTTGAAAACCTTCGTGTCGCATCTCTGGAAGGTACTGGACCTAAATACCAAGTTTGGTGTTTATCCGACTGTTCGTTTCTGAGTTATGCTGTTCACAGACACACACACACGGACATTTTTCCAAAAAGGCTTTTTTTTGGATTCAGGGGGTCTCAAAACATATTTCCGGTGAAATCTCGGTATCGAATTTTTGGGTGGAATACAATACTTCCCCTACTTACTATACGTAGTAGAGAAAGTAATAAGCATATGCAATGACTGTTACATACAATTCAAATAATTATTACATACTTATTGTTTCAAGGCGGGCTGTTATTGAATTTACTTATTGTAAAATACAATTGAAATTATTTAGGTATTAAAATACTGCCTCACCCTACACTTCAAAGTGATGTTATAATACGTATTTCTTCTAATCGTGAAATGATGTAAAGTTGCGAGCACAAAAAGTTGCCTACGCAGGAAAGAGGAAATTTAAGGCCTGTCCAAACGTCTCCTTTCTGCATGCCATCTTGCATAATTCCAGACAGATGACTGGCAGGTTGCTTGTCTTCCCAAAAGATGACGCTATCAGTAAACTGCCTGTGTTTTTATATTATTATTATTATTATCATCATCATCATCATTATTATTATTACGGTATCTAAATTCATAAGGCTGGTTCACAATAATCCGAGAACGGCAATGTATTATCGATGACCACATCGATAACAAAGTGAACATCAATTTTGCGCCCTGGGGTGTCATTTGTTTGTAACTGACCAATGACATTTTTGAGCTGCTTTTCAATTCAGCCAACTTAATGCAGGATAGACAACGTCAATATATGATAGAGTAAACATTCTCTGAATGCACATCCATTACTTTTTCCGATTCCTTCAGTCGATCATGCTTCATTCCTTTATTAATAGTGTACATTAAAGTTGGTTATTCTTTGTCAATTTCTACCAGTTTTTGCTGTTCTTTGTAGTTTTGCTACTGTTTTTTTAGGCGATAGCTAGTTTTGAGTTGTTATAAACAAACTACATGTGGCCCTTTTACTAGAAGAATCAACATTTAATAAACCTCAGGGAGTCAGGAGGCACATTGGCTGGAATATTTCTTCCAGTTTCATTTTCCCAACTTTCGACTATAGAGGAGTTCTGCTGTTTCATATCATGGCAGCCTTGAATAGTTTCTAAATAAAGAGTCTAATATTAAAAATATTGTTCTAATATGCCGTGCCCGGGAACAAGAACGAGAGAGTTAAAATTTGACAAGTCTTTCTTCCCGTTCCCAAGAAAGCTTTCAGTTAATTGTGAACGCCTACATTGTAGCACCTGCATTTTAAATTTGTCGCACTCATTCTGGTTTCCGTTCTCGCTTATTGTGAGCTAGCTTTTATGGACGAAAGTTAATAGTCAAATTGACAAATGCATCGGAATAGCATCCTCTCGGCGGAAATTATTTGATGATGGCAATGATTTTACATCTCATTTCCATGTATAGGTGCGTTTGATATACTTACATATTGTGACTGTTGTGCATTTCAGCGCTAATAGGTAGCATTTCTTACTCTACAAGGTCGAGTCAGTAATCATATTACAGTGGGCTAGCCATCTCTACTTGTTTACACGAAGCAGGGCAGAATTCATTAAGAGAAGTTATTTCTCACTGTTCTTCGTTTCTCACCACTCATTGGTTTATGTTTATTTCTTGTTATTTTGAAGCCAGTTATAGAGGGACAAAGGCGTTTGTTAGATAAATGTGGAAACGTTACGAAAGAAAAAACACTAATGCCGTAAAGGAGATAGGCCCAATTTTTCTACTCTCAAGTTGAAGTCAAGTATGCGCCGGTTTTCAAAGTGTGTCCCGCGATCCATTTGTTGAGCTGTACTGGTAACAAACCTGTGTGCGCGGTGCTTGGAGTCATGAAAGAGCAGTTTGGAAGTGTGGGCTGTTTCACGAATACATGTGAGTCAAACCCAAGCTTTACCTACAGAAATTAAATCTGGGAAATGTTGCAAGTTCGAATATTGGTTCCTATCTTATTTTTCCATGCCTTGATTTGGTATATTACGCTCTGGTTTTCAAAGTCGACTTTTGGTATTCAGAGATTCTATGTAGAATTGCTTCTTTGAGCGCTGCTTTGAATTTTGATTCTGGAACTAAGAATTTCCACATTTCTGCAGAGCTCCAAGATGTTAAGGCATTTGTATGATGAATAAAATGCATATCTTGGATTTTCTACGAATATCCAGTCAAGTTCTCGTCATTATCAATGAATTTATAACTGGTAAACCACATGAGATGGATAAAAACTTACTACATAAAATGTACATCTCATAAAAACACGCAATTTATGCCAAGTAAATTTTCTTTTAGTATTAACCAACTCCATTTCGGAGATATTCATTGTTAGTAGTTTGAATTTTAAAATACTGTATACTTTTGTAAGTGCTGTCGCCATTCTTTTGTTTCTCGTGATATGCAAAGAGTGTGGCATTTCAAAGCCCGTAAATCCCGTTTTTAAACGTTTGACTATCACTTCAGCTTCTTATATCCCTCTTGTAGACAACGAAAGTATAATGAAACTATTTCTGTAAACGTTTATCTCGATTAATATGAAGCAGATAGAAAAAGTAAGCTTATGCAAGAATAGATTGTGGAACAGATATAAAATAAACGATAGTGGGTAAAGAAAGCCATGTGAGTGCGACATATCAGATTTCACTTATAAAATATAATTGCTGAATTAATGTTTGTTCTGTTTCCAGGAACAACGTGGACCCAAGAACTCGTCTGGCTGGTGGCAAATAACCTTGACTTCGAAACAGCAAAAACAATACCACAAGTGGAGAGATTCCCTTTCTTAGAGTAAGTATTGCACATGTCTTAAATTTGTAAGCTTGAGGTCCAACTTAATATAAGACTAAAGCCAAAGAGTGACACAGTTTCTCGCTTTACTATTCCTTGTGGAAGTAACAAAAGCCAGTGAAGTGTGTTGATTTTTCCAGTTTCTCTATGTATTGTAGCTCTTACTTGTGTCTGTTTACGAGTCTCAAACTGCAGGCTACGTTGACTGGCTTCCGAAGCACACCCTAACCGTAGTAACAATATTCAGTAACTGTAGCAATAGCTGGGTGTGTTTAGTTGCAGTGTTATTCCTACACCCTGAGAATTTTACTTTCTTCACCTTTACCAGAGATATTTTTACTTATTTGAGTGAAATTGCTGTTTGCGATATAAAATATCCCGCATCCTTGGACACGTAATTAAACGAATCCACTGATTTAAAGGGATTTTAATTTTCTAAATAAATATTTTTTCCGCTAGCAAGCTCCAAAGAGCGTCATTGTTAAACTGATATGAATTTCCAAAACTGTCCTTTCTTGCACTGTGTTCAAAGAAAGCCAAATACAGTACAACTCAATTTGGCGACTCTTTTATAGCATTTGGTATGTCGAATGTATTATCTTCATCGCTTTCGTCACTCATTGTGATTAATATAATGCTGTAAACTTTCCTCCGTGCAGAAACTAATGGCGATGAAACAAATGTTCGTTTACTGCCGTATCATAGCAATGCAGTCCATAATGAATACCTCAATGTTTTCGGTAATTCTAAAATTCTTGGTATAGTAAAAACTTAAGTATACAACACCTACAGAAAGGTTCTTTTGCACCGCGGAAAAAAAAACTCTTTTTGAATGTGTGAAAATAACTATCACAGTTTTTCAAACAGGAAAAATAAGCATCAGAAAACTGATGATTTTCTGACCAAATCTTCTGCCATATTTATCTAATCTTCACAAAGGAGAATTCAAATGCATTGATGAATATGATGATTTAATAACCAAAGGTATCCAAAGTAGAAAAAAGCTGTGTAAGTAATTCACATGATGCCCAAAAAACATACCAAAAATTCACAATTCCCTTAGGACTCGTTTTTCATGTTTTGTAAATATCAAATTCCCTTATCAGTTAACAATGATTAAAAAAAAAAAAAAAGGCCCGCCTCCGTGGTGTGGGGGTAACGTGTCTGCCTCACATTAAGAAGTCCCGAGTTCGAGTCTTGGTTTAGTTGAGTTACACGGATACTGTTTTTTTCGGAGTTTTTCCTTATCTTGAAAAGATGAATGTCGGCTAACTTTAAGCTTTAGGTCTCCAGGCTCATTTGAGCATCGTTTCACTATATCATTGATCGTCCGATATGACCTAAACGGTTAAAGGGCGTTAAATTAACAAATTAACAATAAAATGATAATGAACATTCAGGAATGTTTATTGGTTGAAAAGAATGTAATTAGGTGGCACTTACTGACACCCTGAAAAGGTATTTAATTTGACATAAATTAATTGCGAGAATAATTGTTTAAATTGTAGAGATATGTGTACACCGCATGTGGAAGATCATGTGGTCCATGATATTGAGAAGAACCCAGGTAATTGGCCCGCCAACATGACGGTTATCTGTATCCTACATAACAACCGCTATTATCACATGCAGCGATTGTCACCGGCGAATTTTCCTCCATGGGAAAGATTCTGTCGCTGGTCTGTACAACACCATAAGGGATTTCTGTCTTCAGTCCTCTTCACCTTTGGTAGAGATGACATCATTAATCTGAATAATTGTCATCTGTGGGCTACAGAAAATCCTCGTGGAATGGTTGAAGCATCATCAACATTGTTTGGGCAGGAATTATTGGCGACCACCTACTTGTACCAGTTCTTCTTCCACAACGCCTGAACGGAGAAGCGTATCTGGACTTCCTGCAAAACACTCTGCCTCCATTGTTGGAGAATGTGTCTTTAGCAATACGACAGGCAACGTGGCTGTAGTATAATGGAGCGCCAGCCACTTCAACATCATCTTCCTCAGGCGTCGGATAGGACGTGGAGGCCCTGTTGCATGGCCTGCTCGATCATCGGACTTAAACCCCCTGGATTTTTACTTGCGGGAGGCATCGAAAAGCATTGTGTACGGTGAGCCTGTTCCTGATGTCCAGACCCTGTGACGATATTCAGACACAGCCCGGAACACTCGAACGAGTGAGGCAATCGTGTGAACGCGTGCATTGCATCCCATGGAGGCCACTGTGAATATCTGTTGTGACAAGATGGGATTTAGGAATGTACTGTGTGCCAGCTCTTTGATGTCGCTCTTCATTGCTATATATCGTGGCAATTATGTATTTCCGGACACAAGTGCTCCAGGAATCCCCCCTGAAGATTGTCGGTGTACTTCAAACTCGCCCTGTATAGGTGGCCAGATATGAAATCAGAAATATTTGATGCAAAGCCTTTAATGACACCCACCTGTTCCAGTAATTTCCTTAGACGTTAAAATCAATGTTACAGTAAGCCATTTGTATCATTCTTTGACCTAAGCTACCAAACCGTCTCGAAAAACAGGCTGTACATATGTCTTGATGTTATAATGGTCACCACATTAGTAGGTAGGTCCATTTTGTTCTACAAGCTGCGATGAATGACCTGCTTAAACATAAACATGGAAACAAACAGAAATACACAAATAAATATCAGATAATTGCCTTAGCTGCATATGGTACTTGAACTGTGCCAACAGCCTTCTGAAGACGTTCTCACAGTCACGGACGAAACGTCGAGTTCACATGTGTTTAATCTTCAATCGCGGCATCCTAGCTCGAAAGAAGACATGTTTGACTTAATTTGATAACTTCGATAACTCTTTTACCGCTGAAAGACACTTACAGGCTGTACAACGTTTCCAGAATTTTGAATAGGTATTGTCGGAGGTGGAAGTTAAGAATTTCAGAAATACAATCTTCCGATATTTCACTACCATTTCTGAATATAAATAGATTTTGTTTATTACTACCAATATTACAGACATTACAAAATTACATTTCTTAGGAGGGTAAAAAACCATACTTGTAGCATTGAGTTATCTTCTAGAACATATCTACTTCTCTTGATTCGTCATCCTCCGTGATCTAGGCGTACCACGAGGATTCAAACCCGGCAGAAGGCGATGAAATTTTTCGGGCGTAAAAATCATAGCATGGCTTCCTTCGAAAGGGAAGTAAAGCCGGTGGTCTTTTTTTTTCGAGTGGAGGAGAAAATGATTTAATCACTGACCCCAGCCCCGATGGGAGTCGGGACTGAGAGTGTGGGACTCACCAATAGTCGGCATACCCACTAAAAACTCCTCCACCGGATTGAAAAATGGAAGGATAAAGTGGAATGGCGTGGCTTTTTGCGGTCCCGCATAGCACCCGCGTTACTAAGTGAAAGATGGAAGCTGCCACCCAATGGGCGGGAGCGGGTAAAGGTAGCTACTAGGTTGCAGCCATGAAACCTGACTGCAACCTAGTGAGAATAACGAGGGTTTAGGAAAGAATTGGAATGGTGATTGTAAGGAAGAGATAGGTGAATGTAGAGCTTACTTCTTGTGAAGATGCATCCTGCTCATGTATTCTTCTGCGTATGTTGCGCTGGACGGAGGCCTTCGGCGGTTGCTTGGGGCCTCCGGTTTGGCTGTCTGCTGGAAGTGGGCCCGGAGCTCGTGTTGCTGCGCTTCCAGAGATCGGATGGTCATGTCGATGGAGTCTAAGTGTTGAGCAATGGTGTCCGATGCTGTAGATGAAGTCTGGATGGAGTTGTCGATGGAGTTGACTCTGGTAGTGATGATCTCGAACTGCCCAGTTAGGAAAACCTGCTGAGCAGCTGAGGTGTCTTGAAGGTCCCTGATGAGTTCCTCCAGGGCTGTCAGCTTCGTCGTCATGTTGAGGAACTCCGCGTGGAGATCCTGAACGGCGTCGCGTAGGCCCTGGACTTCCTCGATGATCGGTGCTAAAGATGTTAGTGTCGGCGCTGGTGATGGTGCTGGTGGCGGCGTCTGTGGAGGTGCTGGTGGCTTCGGCGTTGCCTTCCTGCGAGGGTGCAGGGGGCAGAGCGCTTGACCGGTGAAATGATTCGAGCCTCCACAGGTCGCACAGTAGCGGCGTCGGCGGCGAAGGTCGTGCTGCGTGCACGAAGACGTGGTGCTGGAAGCGCCACAGTAGTGGCACCTTGGTTTCGCCGTGCAGGAGCTCTCGTTGTGCCCGTAGGCACAGCAGCGTCGGCAGGGAACCTGGCGTTCCATTCGGCTAGCCTCGATGCGTAAGCACCGCCCTAACAAGGGCAGGCCCGCCCTCAAGGCCGCTTCCTGGTCACTAGGGTCTGCAAACTCGATCCTGACGAGGGATGTGGGTCCCTGTGGATCCGAGCGGCCTTCATGGCTGAAGGCCACTGTTGGTGTGCACTGGCAGGTCCCTCGGGACCCCCGGATCACAGCACTGTACCTCCCATGAGGCACAGGCTGTATCTGCGCTGGCTGGACAGTATCCAGGATCGGCGGCGTTGGCTGCGGTGAAGCTGGCGGCAACTGCGGAGGCAGTCCCGGCGAAACTGCGCTGGCTCGTGGCGGTCGATGCGTAGGTTGCCCTAGGCTGCGGCGAAATCTCCTCGGCGGGTACCGGAGGAGATGAAGAGGTTCCTGCCTTAGCAGGAGCGGCGATAGGGCGACCCTTCTTCCTCGCCATCTCGGAGCTGAGTGTGTGTAGTGGTCCCGTGTCGTAGATTTACGGCACGTAAAAGAACCTCAAAGCTGATAAAGATGCCTCTGAGCAAAATTTCCAGTCTTTCACTCCCAATATAGAATAGGACGCTAAGAACCATGGTAGTTAAAGAGCGTCCATGAATAAAACTCAGTTTTTTGTCTCTTGATTATGAGAATGTGAGTCAAAGCTGGCAAAGACCTTGGTTTTCAAGTTTGGAATAACATTATTTTTAATTATTTGTTTCTTTCCTTATTTGTAGGTTCAATTTGTTTGTCCACGACGAAGTTAAAGCAGAATTACTGAAAAGAAATGCAGATGATCCAAACAAGATAGCCATCATTGAGAAACTGAGCAGACCAGCTTATGAAATATTAGAACGCACTGATTCACAGCGTTTCATTAAGACACATCTCCCGTTCAGTCTCCTGCCCCCGAGTTTACTGGACGTGGGATGTAAGGTGAGTCATTTATAAACACGGCAATAATCAATGCAAGTTCTCAATTTTAAGATGGGCCATCTCAACTATTCAGTTTTCAGTTGACTGCCTCCTTGGTCGAGTGATCAGCGAGCTGAGTTGTGTAATCCGGAGGTTTTCTTTAATTAGAATTATTCCCTACCCTCCATAGAGTCTGGAACTGTGGATGTTTGAATGAATGTGCGTGTGAAAATAAGTTAAAAACGACGAGAATCTACAGTACATAACCTAAAAGTTCAAAGAGTAAAAACACTATAAACTGTTTCAGTCAAAGCTGTCGATACGAACCATAACAGTAAAAGGGGGCTATAGAAAAAGTAGGTAGCTATAAGGATACAAAGTTTTAGAAATTCATTGAACGCACATCACAGCTGGTGCGACCATAACCCCAAAAGCTCCAGCTCTCTGTAGAGACGAACACAGTTGGCAATCCTTGTCACTTAGATTGTTTAAACCCAATCTAGAATAACTTCTCCAAAGCTGGTTTCTGAATTACTCTTCTTCTATTAATATGATGGATAACCATTTCATTTAATAATCGTTCTCATTGTCTCCAGCAAGTCAACAGATCCCTTAATAATGGGAAAAATACTATTCAATAAATTACCGATTTCAGTAAAAACAAAAAAAGGGAAACTGTTTAAAAATGAACTAAACAAATATCTAATACAAAAATGTTTGTATAGGCTGGATGAATTGTAATATAAATAAATGTATATATTTTCATTTTCTGACGTATCCGACAACATGTAAGTGTTATTATGGATAAAAATAAATATTATTATTATATGAAGAAGTCCTTCCATTTTGTCTAAACAAGTCCTCCATTTTTAAACATGCTATTGTATTTGTGGCATTTATGATAGATACTTGTTGGGTAATGTGACAAAGGATTACACCATGTCAGGAAACACAGTATTACAGAAACTATAGCTCAAATAAAATCATTAATATTGTTTCAATACAACAAAGAATTATTAAAAATGCCATGCAAAGGAAAAACGATAATTTAAGGTGGGGGAATTTTGTGAACATTTTTATCTTACATCTTTGAAAGATTTAGAATTAAGTACCAAGTTTGGTATTCATCTAAGTTTTAGTTTTTGGGTACTACTCTCTACCAGTAGTAGGTGGAGAAAGTATTGTATCCCACCCAAACATTCCATATCAAGATTTCACTGGAAATAGGTGCCTACATGTTTTGAGGCTCCCTAATAACAAAAAAAAATATTCTTATAAAAGCTTATTGCTTTATTTACTTCTTGTTAATATACATAAACTTTCAATGCACATTTCATTGCAGGAATGTAGGTAAAATGACAGATTCTTAAAAAGTGGGTCATTATGTTTTGGCTTTGAAATTCTGTGTTCTTTGCCTGACCATGAGGGGGGGGGGAAACCGAATAGCACTTCTCAGTTGAGAAAAGTGTATTTGAAAATTCAAACCAATAACAAAGAGTATATCAGAAATGGTTAACTACATAAAAAGTTTTGTTTCACATAAATTGTGTGCTTTAACAAGATCTAAATTTTTTGTAAAGTAAGATTTCGTTTATCTCTTATGGTTTACCAGTTATAAAAAACAATTCCAAATGAAGAAGACTTTACAAGACTATTCCCAGAAAAGTCAAGATAGAAATTTCATTTGTCATGTAAATATCTTAAATATATGGTGTTTTAAATAAAATTGTTAGGGACATTTTTGTGAAAATAAGGGCTAAATTGAGGTGGGGTGGTGTTCTTGAACATTTTGATGTATAACCTTGGAAGACACTGAAGTTATATACAAAGTTCAGTATTTAACAGATTTTTCTTGTTTAGTTATGCTGTTCACAGATCTTTCCTATAAATACTTTTTTTATCACAGGATCTCAAAGCATATATTTCTGTGACATTTTAGTATTGAATACAATATTTTCTCTGCCTACTACAGCCAAGTGGTAGAGAAAGTAAAATAGGCTTTTATATGAACATTTGTAAAATAGCTAAGAAAACAAATGATAAAGGTAAGGAAAGTTATTAAATTTTACTTCATACGTAACACACAAAATGTTTATTTCTCCATTCAAGCTTGTATCTTATTCTGAATACAACATTTACTAACTTGTATTATTTTCACAGGTAATCTATGTAGCTAGGAACCCCAAAGATGTCGCTGTTTCATTTTATCACCTAAACCGGCTGTTTCGCACTCAAGGTTACAAAGGAGATTTCTCTCGTTATTGGGATTATTTTGAAAATAATTTAGGTAAGTCCCTGAGATATCTTTTATTGCAAATATGTTGAACAACTTTTAGAAATATCACAATAAGTGAAAGAGAAATGTAATTATTTCCTGCACTATAACTTAAAAATTACAGTTGTGTAAATGTAACAATGAAGGATTTTTGTCATGAAGAGAATTGTCAGATGTTCAGATTTGGAAACATATTAGAAATTGGGATTAATGACATGTTACTAGAACAAATAGACAGATATTTAGATTGGAAAGTTCACATTACGTATATCATACCCAAACTCAGTTCTGCCTGTTATGCTATCCAAGCATTGGTAAATGTCAGTTCTATAGATACACTTAAATTAGTATACTATGCACATTTCAACTCTATCATTGAATATGGGATATTATTTTGGTGAAACTTAGTAGAAAGTAAACGAATATTTCTCATGCAAAATAAGGTTATAAGAATAATTTCCAGCACCCATAGCAGACACTGTTGCAAACATCTTTTTAGAAGACTGAAGATATTAACCCTACCTTGCATGTACATATTTTCAATCTTAAAATTCTATGTATGCAATCGAACCACATTTATTACAAACATGGAAATTCATGAGATAAACACTAGACAAAGGTGTATATTATGAGACCATAAAAATATTTAATACTCTCCCTAATGATCTTAAGGGAAAAGTTGACAATTTCAATGTCTTTGAAACTGCTTAAAAGCATATTATTCTGTACGAGATTATCTGAATGATAAATTATCCTGATGATAATACATATATAGCTCTCTAAATAATATTAGTAAATATTAATAACAATTGCCGGCTCTAGAATTAATGAAGCTATTTGTATATTAAGAACTGACAGTAAATGCTATGTATTACAAATTAAATAGAACAAAATGATGAGATGAACAAAGGTACAAGCCTAGTGAAAGATAAAATAACTGTTCTTGTTTATAAATATAATGTTAACCTTATAACGGTAGGGAGATATTCGATTTTGTACAAAATTACACCTGATTTGTTTCATTTTGTACATAATATGTCATTGTTTTATTTTATTTTAAATGTTCTGTATTCTATGTAATATTTCTGTATATATGTAACTATATTGTACATTTCCTTGACACGCATATAGTATGTCTCTATTTTATTTCAAATGTTCTATATGCTGTGTAATATTTATGTTTATATGTAATTTTTGTACATTTCCTTGACATGTTCTATGTTCACAAGCCTTTATGGCTGCTAGTTAACTCACAGAATGCAATCTAATCTATTGGTGTATTTATCAGGTCCCTGGACACCGTACTGGAAACATGTGAAAGAAGGCTGGGATCGAAGACATCACCCCAATCTGCTGTTTCTTTTCTATGAGGAAATGAATAAGGTATAGTGCATCAATAGTATATATATATATATATATATATATATATATATATATATATATATATATTTCATTGAAAATTGTACACATGCTAATGTATTATAAAGAAAGTTTGTATATCTTAATGTCAGAAACCACTAAACTCATTTTGATCTTCTAATTTCAAACCCTAAATTAATAAAAATAATTTGCAAAGCCTGGAATATTAGAATAGAAATATATTGGAGATATAAAAGAATATATTTATGAAGAAGGCTTGGACTTTTGTTTGAGAATGTTGTGGAGTGGAAAATAACTGTTGCTACTCCACAGAGAAAATATAACAAAAGCGTGGATATTTCATTCCAAGCAATATATATATAGATGGTCATGATTATTAACTGAGAAAGTAGAAAATACAACAAAACAAAACACAATAGGCTGTCTCTGTAACTGAGTGGTTACTCTTCTCTTCTCAAGCAAGTTGTACCAGGTTCAATACCTACAGTCCCATGCAAACTAATTGGAACAGAAAAGTAATACAACATTTTACATGCTTTCATGACCTTAATCATAAATTACTTCTAACTTACATTTCATAATACTTACTATGTCCTCCTTTTTGTTTTATAAGTTCCATTACATGATTACACATTGATTCCACAAGATTGGAACACATTTTGAGATCATCATGAAGCCACACTTGAATTAAAATAATATCAAATGTTCTTTTGTGAAACAGTCAAAATTTGCAAGTCTATTTTTGCAAATATCTCACAAATTTGCTATGGGTTAATGTGAGGTGAATTCTCTGGCCAGTCAAGCACACAAACGTTGTAATCTTTGAAGAATTTCTTCACTTTCTTAGAAGTGTGGCAGGTAGATAAATCTTGCTGGAAAATTCTGTCAACAACTCTCACCAGTACTGTGATGTATTAATCACTTTTCTGATGCCTTCAACTGCAATTAAAGGTCCTAGTCCTACATAGGTGAAACATCCCCAAAACATGTTCTTCTCAGGGTGTTTTACAGTGTATTGAAAATGTGCCGAATTTGCAGGTTCATTATCTGCTCGGCGCACTGAACCCTCTGACCTTGCACTTTGAAATGAGTCTCATCAGAGAAAATAACTTTTTTCCACTCTTGAAGTGTCCAATTCTGATGAGCACGTGCTCATAAGAGACATTTCTTACGCATTGCTTGTGTAAGAAGTTGTTTCTCTACAGGTTTTTGGGTTTTTCTTTCAACTGCTAAACGTCTACAATGGACATTAGATGCATTTAGATTCACCTCCCTGTCCCTCAGGTCACAAGCCAAGTCCACAGCACTGAGCCTAGGGTTTGTTTTGCTTTTCCTAAGGGGAAAGCGCTCATCAGTTGTTGAAGTTTTCTTTTTCCGACCACATTTCCCCTTTTTCTTTGGTGTAATGGAGTCAGTCTCTTTGTAATGATGAATAATTCTGTGTACAGTGGCTACACCAACACCGAGCTTTGTAGCTGTCTCTCTTTGCATCATAGAAGTATTTTGTGTAAAGCCAGAATCGCACTTCGCTTCCTGGGAGTTGTATCCATTGAAGACTGAAATATTACAAGAGAACTATAAAACTCGACCATATCCAAATAAATGCTCATTTCAACTGAAAACCGGCTTCCACACAACAACTGACATGTGAAACAACAAGCAACAATGGCTAGAGAGAATTTGATCTCATTAAAAGCACAGTACTGACAATTGTTTGGGAAAATGCAGCAAAATTTACCTTGCTCCGATTAATTTGCACAGGACTATAGCTTAGACGGAGTATTTTATTTAATTAAAATCATTCCCTACCCTCCACAGAGTTTGGAAGTATGAATTTGGTAGTATACTTCCTATTGAAAATCAATAAAAACATACAGAGTTAGTTGTTTTTAAAGTGAAACAATATAACAAAAAACATTAGAGGAGCTATACAAATGAAACAACATAAAAATAAAAGAAATGCAATCAGATCTGGTTTTAACAGTGGTAGCTTGTGCTCATTTTAATTGGTGCGTCACAACTTATATAAATAACACTGTAGTGAATCCAAAATTGTAAATCTATGACATTGCAATGTCGGGCAAAAAACAAAAAGAAAAATCACTTTCAATTTTTTCAAAATATAGTCCAAAGTAGTTTTATATAGGTACCGCTATTCAAATTTTATTTGGCATAAACTATTCATTACGCTGTTTCTCATGCTTTTCAGATCTTTGTTAATAGTTTCTCTATGTACTCTTGTTCAGAAAGTACATATAAGAATTGTCAGCAAGAAATATAAATACTTAAAATGAAGCACCATATTTAAATAACACTTCTGTTGGTGGCAATGTCTTTTGGGAACTTTAAAGTGTATTAAAACAATAATAAAATTTAAAATTAAAGAATGCAATAAACACACCTCTCTATTTATAGATGATTCCATTCACATTTATTTTTACAATAATGTTGGCTCTTTTTAGAATATAATGTTACTTAAAGATACATTAGTTGAGTTTCTTTCATAGTTGGAGAGTTTTGTATGGTTTAGGTTCCTTCTAACAGATTAATTTCAAAGAGTAAACAGCTGATGGAAGTAATGATGTTGCTCTGATACGGAGCACAGACCAGTGCATATGTACGAGGAAAACCCACAGATTCTGAGTGCCCTTGCCCATTATAACATCCAGAGCATTCTGCTGGACACAACGAGAATGTGCCCTGGCACACATACACACACCAAATTGTCTGCATTTGTGTGAGAAGCATGCTTCTCTTGTGAGGGTTTGTGTCTAAAATTATTAAATCCTTGTGACCTTTAATGTAAGTCAGCACTACTTACGAGGGCAGTCCCAGAAGTACCCGGCATGATGTATAGATAGCGGTGGTTGTTTCAAACAAATGACTGTGGTAGAAAGTACCAATGTTATAAAGCTTAAGTCTGAAGTTTGATGATGCTAAGTTCTTTAGTAATTGTTTGGCAGCCATTAATAGTGAACTCTCCCAGCGAATTTGCAAACATGGATAAAACTGGCCATCGTTATGTGATACAATACTTTCATTTGATAGGTCTTAGTCCAACTAATATTAAAGCTGAGCTAGATTCTACTCTGGGGGAGTCTGCTCCTTCGTTTACAACAGTAAAATATTGGGTGGCAGAATTTAAGTGAGGCCATACGAGCTGCCAAGACAGTGTCGCAGTGGTCGACCAAATGAGGTGACCACGCCTGAAATTGTGAAGAAAATCCACAAAATGTTATTGGATGACCATCGACTGAAAGTGCACGAGCTAGCAGATATTGTAGACATTTCCAAAAGTATTGTACTTTGCATACTAACTCAAAATTTAGACATGAGAAAGCTGTGCGCAAGATGGGTGCCACGTTTACTCACAATGGAACAAAAGCAGCATCTTGAGAATGTTTAATCGAGTGTTTGGCGATGTTTTTCTGCAATAAAGCCGAGTTTTTGTGTCAATTGATAATCATGGATGAAACATGGGTCCATCACTTCACACCTGAGATGAAGGAACAGTCAAAACAGTGGACTGAAAGGGGAGAATCTGCTCCAAAGAAGGAAAGAACAGATGCAGGCAAGGTCACGGCGTCAGTTTTTTGGAATGTGTGTGGAATAATTTTCATTGATTATCTTTAAAAAGGAAAAGCAATCAATGGCGAGTAGTATGCAAACTTATTGCAGCATTTGAATGATGAAATCAAGCAAAAAACGGCCGCATTTAGTGCAAAAGAAACTTTTGTTTCATCAAGACAATGCACCAGTTCACACATCCATTATTGCCATGGCCAAAATCAGTGAGTTAAAATTTGAATTGCTTCCTCATGCACCCTATTCACCACACATAGCCCTCTCTGATTATTCTCTGTTTCTAAAGTTGAAGAAATGGCTTGGTGGTAAAAGGTTTGGCAACAATGAAGAGGTGGAGTCTGCAGTTGATGGCTATTTTGCAGAACATGACGGTTCTCAGTATAAACAGGATATTGAAGCTATTGAACACCGCTGGGAAAAGTGTATCGAGCTGAAAGGAGACTATGTAGAGAAATAAAGATGCTTTTTCCCAAAATGTTTTAATTGTCTTTGTTAGGTTGGTTAATTCTGGGACAACTGTCGTATAATGGTATGATATGGATGTGATACTTACTTCAAAACCTTTTAATAACATTTATGTAAGAAAGTTTTGTTGTATTTCCTTTGTATGTGTATAATTAACAAGTGAGAAGATTATTTTACTTGATGGTTTCAGATTATGTGTTATTTCCAAAATGTTTAACATGGCGACCTGAGAGTGAGTAATCTTCATATTCAGCAGCTTTTCATCTATTTTATTGTTTATGTTAAGGGTTTCTGTTGTTGTGTTAACTAACTACGGGACCATTCCTATAACTGTTTCACCACCAAAAGATACAACAGTTCCAGAACTTTGGAGACTGTTGAGGAAGGTTAAGAAAGTCAGATACATAACATCCACCAATATTTCATTTGCATTTCTATGAATATCAAGGGATTATTCATCAGTTATTAGCAATATCATACAGACTTTGTGAAATTATAAGTGTAAAGAAAAGGATTCATCATAAAATGTTTCTGGATCATTGAGAAATAACTTCACAAAGAATACAGGGACAGGTAAACTATATTAATAGGTCATCATTTAAAGTTTAAAAAGGCTATAAATATTTAAAGCTTGTGTTTTTTCCTGTATGTTGTTGCTAACAGGATTTGCCCCAAACAATTGACAGAATAGTGGATTTCTTGGAGAAAGAGCCTCTGAAAGTCGAACAGAAATCATTACTGATGCAATACCTGGATATAAAGAACTTCAGAAACAACTCGGCTGTTAACCTAGACATGCTGCGCAGCATTGGCATGCTAAATGATGGAGAAGAAGGCTTCATCAGGAAAGGTATACCTTCTCTAGTACATACATAGCAGGTAGAGAGATATTGCATTTCCCAAACACTTAATGTCAACATTTCACCGGCAATGCACATTCTCAGGTCCCTTGAATAAAAAACAGCATTTTAAGAAAAAGGTCTGTGTCTGTCTATGAACGCATAACTCAAAAATAAAAAGTTGGTTAGTTAAACCTAACAAACTTGTATTTAATTGCATCTTCTTCAAGGACGTAACAGAAAATGTTTCAAGAAAATTTCCCCACCCCAAACTACCCTTTAATCAAACATCTTTTTTAATGATTATAATCATTTTGATTAAGATACTATATATTTAAGATATATGAATTAAAAATGAAATGTATATCTTGAATTTTCTGCGAATAGTCTCTGATGTCCTCTACATTCCTAATAAATTTTATATAATTGGTAAACCATAAGATAGACAATATTACTTCTCAAAGAATGTTTATCTCATTAAAAGACACAATTTATCTCAAATTTTGTAGTACAGATATTATTTATTACTGCTTTGAATTGTCAAATACTTTATGCTTTTCTCAACTGCTAACTTGTTTTCCATTTTCTACTTTCTCTACTATGTATAGTAAGTAGGGGAAGTATTGTATTCCACCCAAAAATTTGATACCGAGATTTCACCGGAAATATATGTTTTGAGACCCCCTGAATCCAAAAAAAGCATTTTTGGAAACATGACTGTGTGTGTGTCTGTGAACAGCATAACCCAGAAACGAACAGTCGGATAAACACCAAACTTTGATGCAGTAATTTGTATCACAAATTACTTAAATGTAAATAATGATTGTAATATGAATATGCATTTTTATGTGACATTGATTTCAGATGTTTATTAATTGTAATTATTATTGGGAAATAATAATTATATGGCTTTACTGAAACTGTCAATAATAGCGCAATAATGCAGCGAGGGGGTGAGCTGTTTATCATTATTGGAAACGAGGAAGTTACGTAATGTTGGCGCGTTTTCGGTAGAAACTTCTGGAATGTTTCCCTAAAAGCAATATTTATTCGTGGTTTTCATTGGATATTAAAATTGACGCTAATGTTGGCGCGTTTTATTAGCCAATAGTAATTCATTTATAATCTTTAGGCGTATCTTGATGCAGGCGTATAAATAGGGTAGGTTCGAGGTAGCTTGTGTGCAGTTCATCAAAATTCTTTGTGCAATACACGTCATCTTAAGTTAGTCAGTTCGTCAAAATATTTGTATGAGATACGTCGGCTATAGATTCACAAGTTACGAAAATCTAAAGTATTATAAAGTTAATTATACACAAAGTTGAAATACGTGAATTAAAAGTGATCAGTAAGAAGTATTATAACAGTTTCAGTTTGGCGAGTATCTAGATCAATATGTAAAAGTGATAGTGAACGTGTTCGACAATAAAAATTATAAAACAAATTTCTTCATCAGGGTAATTTTTGGATAAAAGATTCCTTTCCGCTTCACAACCTGTATAGAGACACGTGTTCGACCCAAGATAAGATAATAGCTAGCCGGAGGACATTTGAAATGAATTATTTCAAAAACTGATACTATGAACCGCAAATTGCTAACGCCAGATGGAGCTACAAACCAAACAAAATGAATGACGTCACAAGATGGCTTCAACACTGATATAAACAAACATTTGTAAGTAATACCATTACAAATTGGCTCCCATACGTGGGGCAGTTAAAAGTATGTAACCAAACAAAACAAAAGCAGCAAAAATGTAAGATCTACAAGTTATAATAATTTACGTAAAAACATATTACGTAAGCACTAACTCTTACAACTTGGTATTTAGGTTCAGTATTTTCCAGAGATGCCACATGAAGGTTTTCAAGAAAATCCCCCACCCCAGATTACTCTTTACATGGAACATTTTTGGAAAAGTTTAATTTTCTCAAAAATGGCTCTAACGATTTTAATTAAAGTATCATATGTTTAAGATATTTTCATGACAAATGAAATGTATATCTCGAATTTTCTTGGAATGTCTCCAAAAGTATTCTTCATTGTGAACGACTTTTGCATAACTGGTAGGGGAGATAAGACAAAATTTTACTGCACAAAAAATGTAGATCACGTTAAAATACACAATTTATTTCATATACATTTTTTTTGTTGAGTGAACCATTTTCGGGATATTGCTTGTTATTCCCTTAAATTTTTCAATACTTATTTTCTAAAATGGGAATTCGTTATTCATTTTTTTGTCTTGTATATGCAAAGAGTATTAATCTGTGGCAAAGGGAATGGTGCTGCACCTAGCAACCAGCTATTAAGATATATGTATGTGCTTAAAGGCTACTGTATTTCTATATTGCCCTTGTAAATATATATTCCCCTTACATCTACAAGAAAATTAGCAATAAGATAGACTCTGCAAATGTTTATCTCGATTAACATGAAGTAGATGGAGAATAAGCGTTTGTAAAAATAGTTTGTATAAGAGTAGAGAAAGTCATGTGAGTGTAACACATCAGATTTTTTTCTCATGGTTGCAAAATTTCAAAGCTATCACATAGTAACTTGTTTTTAAAATATTTGACTATCACTTCAGTTTCCTGTATTCCTCTTGTAGCTACAATAAAATCTATAATGTAACTATTTCTGCAAATATCTATTACGAGTAACATGAAGCAGATAGAAGAAAAGGCTTTTATGAGAATATTTTGGAGAAGAGTGGGAAGAGAAAGTTATGTGAATGTCATACATAAGACTTTTTATATTATTTTGTCATTGTCATGGCATATGATGATAAAACAAAATAATTATGTAAATAATTAATAAAATTTGCAATATTATTATTTTCTGTAAAATAGACCACAAATAAAGTTGCTGATTCTGGATTCTACTCGTTTTGTAATGTTCCTAAAAATAGCCTTATAAAACTTATCTCTAAAGCTAACAGGGAGAGAGTATCTAGAAAAGTTAATTTCCCATGTTAAATCTCTATGTCCAGTGATTTGACTTCCATCCTGTATATATAGACTGATGAAGAATTCAGCTGACAAAGTTTCAAGGGTTACAGATAAGTGTTAGGTGATATAGGACACTTATGATCTTTGAGTTCATGGTTATTTGCAACAGATAACACTCAACATGCCACCGAGTTGCTGGTGCTTACAGGTAATCTTGGTTATGCTATGTTTAAACATTCCATGTAATATTTAAACTTTGAAAGGGGCACAAGAAATTAAAATTGGGTTCACTCCAAACATACACTATTGTTGTGTGTAGGGGGGAGATGTTTAACTGCTTGTTATCTAATAACTGCTATTACTACAGCTAACTGTTGTTTGTTTCTCTGATACATATGATTCTCCTTGTGAAAGTGGAGGTATCACCAGCCCTTGTTGATAGAGGATTTTTTACACAAAATGGAAAGCTGATATCTTTGAAAATACCACAATGGTATGTATGTTCATGCTTGTGGAAGAGAAATCAGCTATTTTAGAGTGGAAATCAGCACCACATCCATCTTAAGTTCTTTATTTATTTGCATTTATCAGTACGAACACTCAACTGAAAAATTATTATGTAATTTCAAAGTTCTATATCAAGGTGTTTGTAGTTGAATTCTGTAACACCTGTATATATATTTTTCTAGTAATTTTGATATTGCATTGTTTACAGGTAAGAGTGGTGGATGGAAGGATGAGTTCAATGCTGAACTGAGTAGAAGAGCAGATAGGTGGATCAAAGAAAATCTTCAGCAAACAGATATTCGGTTCCCATGTCTGTTGTGAACAATGTTATTGGTCACACTGTTGTGTTCTTTAATAGACTACTTCACTGTGAGACTAACATCTTTATATCAGGTATACAAAACAGGAAGTTTATGCCTAAAATAAAAATATAGGTAAATACAGAAGCCTCCTCAAGTAATGGACATATCAGAACCCGTTTATTGATGTTTCTTATTGAAGTACAGTTGCCATTGGCTAGGAAGATCAAGTACAAATGTTAGACTATTGTATGTGTATGTTTGTTGACAGTAATGTAAGATTAGCCATTATTAACCAGCCATAGCTTGGGACTGCAAATGTTTCTGGTTTGTGTGAGTTTCTCTATACAAATCACACTATCTGTAAAATATAATAGAGAAATATTTATATTTACTGTTTGTCTAATGTACAAAAATGCTTTCTATTCTGTAATACTTCTGCTGTAAGATTGTAATAGGTACCAATAAAATAAATAAAGGGGATACCTATATTATTAGCATGATAAATAAATCTCATAACTCTTATTACTTTCTCTACTACGCATAGTAAGTAGGGGAAGTATTGTATTCCACCCAAAAATTCGATACCGAGATTTCACCGGAAATACATGTTTTGAGACCCCCTGAATCCAAAAAAAAAAATTTGGAAACATGTCCGTATGTGTGTGTGTGTGTGCGTGTGCGTGTGCGTGTGTGTGTGTTTTCTGTGAACAGCATAACTCAGAAACGAACAGTCGGATAAAAACCAAACTTGGTATATAGGTTCAATATCTTCCAGAGATGTGACACAAATTTTCAAGAAAATCCCCCCACCCCAGATTACCCTTTACATGGAACATTTTTCGAAAATTTTAATTTTCTCAAAAATGGCTCTGACGATTTTGATTAAAATATCATATGTCTAAAATATTTTTATGGCAAATGAAATGTATATCTCGATTTTTCTGGGAATGTCTCTGAAAGTATTCATTGTGAACGACTTTTGCATAACTGGTAAACCATAAGAGATAGACAAAATTTTACTACATAAAGAACGTAGATCACGTTAAAATACACAATTTATGTCAGATACATTTTTTTTTTGTTGAGTGAACCATTTTCAAAATATTGCTTGTTATTTCCCCAAATTTTCCAATAGTTATACTTTTTCTCAAATGGGAATTCGTTATTCATTTTTTTATGTCCTGGTAATGCAAAGAGAATGGAATACTCCACATAGCAATCACCTCTTAAAATATTTGTCTATCGCTTAATGCCTACCAATTCCCCTTGCATCTACAAGAAAATTAACAATAAGATTAACATCTCGATTAACATGAAGCATATGGAGAATAAGCGTTTGTAAAAATAGTTTGTACAAGAGTAGAGAAAGTCATGTGAGTGTAACACATCAGAATTTCTTTAATAATTGTGAATGAAAATTAAAAAGATCTGAAGTGCTTGATTCTCTACCGCCTTCTGTTTTTGGCCAAAGCATTGTATTCCACCCAAAAATTTTATATTCTTCTTCCTTTCAACTGGGTAATTTCTGTTTTGAGCGACCCAGGTCGTGTTTCTCTTACTTAATGATTTTAATGAAAATACCATTTAAGATATTCATATAAGCAAATAAAATGTATATCTTGAATTTTCTAAGAATAGCCTATGAAGCCCTCTTCATTCAGAAGGCATTTTATATAATTTAATATAACAGATATATAGAAAAAAAACTTACTACAAAAAAAATGCAGATCTTCAGTGCTTTCCTTTCACACTGTGGCCGGCTCATAGCAGCTCAAAACAGTTATAATGTCCCCATTTTCTCATAGTTACAATTATAAAGACATACGTCATTTTAAGAGATATTGGAAATGTCCTCTCTCTGCATATTTATGCTATCTTCTCAGGCAAATTGCATACCCATTTGAGAGTTCAATATCCAAAATTGAATGAATTTCTTATGTGATGTTTTCTTTTAGTTCTTCCGATGTATAGGGTTTGTTGTGCACACTTTATTTTTCAAGTTCCCCCCTGGATAAAACTAACACATACAGTTAAATCAGGGTATCGTGAAGGCCATAATTTCTCACTAATTACACTGTCTTCAAAAACTTCTGAATTAAGCTTAATGACTCATCAGCTGTGTGCAATAGTGAAGTCTTGTTGGAAAAGTCCAGACTGACATTCAATGTGAGTCAGCTGTTCAAAAAATGGTGTGAGTAAGTTATTCTTATATCTATGTGTATTTATTGTTTGCTCAAAGACACAGGTCCTATTATTCTGTAGGCATTTACTGCATGCCAATTTTTGCATCATGCAACGGAATCTCATGTGTAAAATTGGGTTTCTTTGTACTCCAATATGAAGGCTGTCTCACAAGTACCTGACCTGGCGTATATGTAGAGATTGTTGTTTCAAACAAATGACTATAGTAGAAAGTACCACCCTTATAAAGCTTAAGTTTGATGATGCTACGTTGTTTAGTAATTGTTTGACAGCCATTAATAGTAAACTCTCTCAGCAAATTTGTAAACATGGATAAAACTGGTCATTGTTATGTGATACAACACTTTCATTTGAAAGGTCTTAGTACAACTAATATTAAAGCTGAGCTAGATTCTACTCTGGGGGAGTCTGCTCCTTCGTTTACAACAGTAAAATATTGGGTGGCCGAGGCTGTGTGAGCTGCCAAGATGAACATCACAGTGGTCGATCAAATGACCATGCCAGAAATTGTGAGGAAAATCCATAAAATGGTATTGGATGACCGTCGAGTGAAAGTGCGTGAGCTAGCAGACATTGTAGGCATTTCTAAAAGTGCTGTACATCGCATACTGACAGAAAATTTAGACATGAGAAAGCTGTGTGCAAGATGGATGCCGCGTTTACTCACAATGGAACAAAAGCAGCCTCGTGAGGATGTTTCAGTTGTGTGTTTGGTGATCTTTTGCTGCAATAAAGCCGAGTTTTTGCATTGATTCATAACCATGGATGAAACATGGGTCCATAACTTCACACCTGAGATGAAGGAACAGTCAAAACAGTGGACTGCAAGGGGAGAATTGGCTCCAAAGAAGGCGAAGACAGTTCCATCTGAAGGCAAGGTCATGGTGTCAGTTTTTTGGAATGCTCGTAGAATAATTTTCATTGATTATCTTCAAAAAGGAAAATCAATCAATGGCGAGTATTATGCAAACTTATTGCAGCATTTGAATGATGAAATCAAGCAAAACCAGCTGCATTTAGCGAAAAAGAAAGCTCTGTTTCATCAAGACAGTGCACCAGTTCACACATCCATTACCGCCATGGCCAAAATCAATGAGTTAAAGTTCAAATTGCTTCTTCATGCATCCTTTTTGCCAGACTTAGCCCCTTCTGATTATTTCCTGTTCCCAAAGTTGAAGAAATGGCTTGGTGGTAAAAGATTTGCCAACAATGAAGAGGTGGGGTCTGTAGTTGATGGCTATTTTGCAGAACTCGGCGGTTCTTACTATAAACAGGGTATCAAAGCTATTGAACATCGCTGGTAAAAGTGTATCGAGCTGAAAGGAGACTATGTAGAGAAATAAGGATGGTTTTTCTAAAAATTTTTGTGCTTTCTTTGTTAGGTCGTATATGTAATTTTGTGACGAAACATATAAATGGAACCATGCTTCATCAGAGAAGAATATTAAGCTTGTGTTAATTATTCTATAATTTTGCAAACTGCAATTACAGAAATTTACACGACGCTGATGATCACATGAAAAATAAGATGTAATAAAAGAAAACATCAGGCAAGAAATACACTCAATTTCAGATATTGAACTCTCAACTCTGAATGAAAATTTCCTGAGAAGATGTCAGAAATGTGTGGATAGAGAAAGACAATATCTCTTATGATAAGGTATGTGTTTATTATCATCGTAATTGTAACTATGAGAACGTGAAAGGATTGTGGGAATATTATATTTTATAGCAGGCTGAGCGGCGGCAGCCAGCTATGCAATGGCCACAGTGTGAAGGAAAATACTATATTTAAAACACACAATTTATTTTAAATAACTTTTTCTGTCACATCAATCATTTCTGAGACATCCATTATTACTGGTTTTAATTTGTTAACACTTTGTCACTGTTTTATATGCTGTCACTATTCAGTTATTTCTCATGATGTCTGGAAAGAGTATGGAATTTCAGTTGTTGCATATAGCAACAACTGACTACTGATTCATTTTCTTCTATTTCCCTTGTACCTGTAGCAAAATATTCAATGAAACTATTTCTGTATAGGTTTATGTAGATTAACATGAAGTAGATAGAAAAATAAGCTTTCGTAGGAATAGTCTGTAGCAGCTATATACAAATAAAGGATAGTGAGTAGAGAAAGTGATGTGAATATGACATAAGAATTCTGCTTCACCAATTCTGCTCCGACCTGGTACAACACTGGCTTGGAAAAACTTGTGCCACATCCCCAAAAATGCTTAGAAAAACATGTTGACTATGTAGAAAAGTAACAGAAGCATTGTACAATATAAATAAAATTAATTCACATTATCAATTATGTGTGATATATTTTATAAAATAGGGAAACTTACTTATTGGATGACCCTCGTAGAATGGGACATTAAGAACCACAGTAGTTAAAGAGCATTTATAACTAAAACTCAATTTAATTTTTCTCCTCATGTATGGGGCTTAAACCCCTAGGACTTAAAACCGTGCCTAGGGTGTAGGAGCAGACAGACGCTGAATCCAAGAATGAAGAACCTGGAATATGGGATCGGTCTGTAGCCAACTATGAGAGTGAGGGAAGAAGATGATATGAAATGAAAGTAAAATGGATGAAACTGAATTTTCTTATGGAACTGAAAGTGTTTTATTAGATCATTACTCAAACTAATATAAGAAAGCAATAAATGAAACAAACACATAAATAATAAAAATAATTCATTATTTACAGTACTTACATGCATGCCAGTATCATAGGCACTAACTTGGGGGACAAGACACTCTCTGCCCCCCCCCCCAACTTACAAAGTGAGGCATTGCCGCCTCAACAATCTTACTGGAGGAGCTTGTCACCTCCCAACATTTCAAGGCTTTATTTAACATTGGATCAGAATAAGAGCATACAAATACTAAATTCTTTTGGTGTTGACACACCTGTGACATAAGATGTGATAGGAATTCATTTGCATGTCATGAGAAATCCACTTATAGGAATAATGTTGCATCCATGTTTTGGGTTTGTGACTAACTCACACCTAAGTAGTGTGAAGCTTTTAAAATTACTTTTGTCATTTGTGGATTGAAGTTCCTTATATTCACCTAAATGCTGTTGCTACTGCATGAAGAAGCCATGAACTTAAATCTTCGTTCAGTGGCATACAAGTTTATAACAGGAGTGAACCTTTTTAGTAGTGTTTAACGTCCACCCTTACATGAAATGAAATTTAGGAAGGAAACATTCCAGGCCTAAGTTTATGGTACCTTCTCAGCTCTCCCCAGTTATGAAGTCTAAGGAAAACCTGGGAAAATACCTGTCAGGGAGCATGGTCCTGGCGGAATTTGAACTGAAGATCTCTCGTGCACGAGTTCAAGTCTTAATGACCTTGGCTACCTTTGCCGACAGGAATTGACTGAAACGCAACTTTAAAACTCAACAGACCAAGCATTATTTTTCTTCAAAGTTTAAATTAATGAACCATTTATTTAATTTTCAGGCAATTGTGTGTACCATATTATGATTAAACACCTTTTACTTTAGTTATTTTCTTTAAATATTTTATTAATACCTGACTTTATTACACAACCCTACACCTCCAAAATGTGCAGGCCAGTATTGTTATATTTCAGGCTAAGAAAAAATTCAGAGTATTGGTGCTTTATACTGGTTTAAAGCTACCATAAATTTTTCTTTGGTTTGACTTTTCCACACATCATACACTAGTTAATTGTATGCACTAATCACAGAAATGTTGTATTAATTTAGGCTCTGGGATGACAGAAATGCTGATGTAATTTCTAGAGCTTGTTTTGCCTCATGCACACTGGCAACAGTTTCATTATTTAGGCCTACTGTCATCATCATCGCATATAACTTGGGGAAGAATGATCTTGCCGAACTGTATTGTTCACACATGTGCTTTTCAAACCTACTGCCCAACATACCTGCTGTTTTGTTGTGACAACAAGTATATAGTATACAGAAACCATGTATAATATATCTTAGCATAAGCATAATATATAAATAAGTAAATTAATTTATTTTGTACATTAGGACCAGAAAAATGTGATGTATTAAAGAGAAAATGTACAACTGAGCTAACTATTAATGGACGAACTTTGGTACCTAAAAAGATGTAACATATATCTGCAAAAAATGTAGAAGGTATAATAACATATAAAAAGGGCTGGCTCCAGGAGTTTTGCTACCCCATGCAATTTTCAGGCATAACTACCATTTATCTGCAACATCTACTTATTCTCACACAAAGTATATCTATATATTTATATTTACAGGGGTAATCAATAAATAATGCTCAAGAAAAGGTATATGTGGTGAAAGAATGGGATTGTTCTGAGTGAAAGATAAAATATGCAAAGTGACACAATAAAAATGTTCAATATTTTGGGTTTAATTAATTTTGAAGATTTAGAAGTTAGTAACAGTGATGTGTCATAATTTAAAATAAAGACAGTTGAAGGTTGTTACACTACGTTGAGGACATGCTGACGATGGGAGCAAACCGTCTCCCGAAACGTGTTCAAGTAAGAACATTTTAGCGATGTAGTGTAACAACCTTCAACTCTCTTTATTTTAAATTTTGGGTTTACTCCTTCAACAGGAGATTAAAAAACTAAAAGTACATAAAAAATTAAAACACACTTGACAGTCGACTGCACTGGTTAATAATCCACAGCATACATAGGGTTGCCCCACTTAAGCTCGGACGTTTTTGCTTATGTTTTTTCATGGCGAGATTCCCTTTTGCCGCCACCTATTGTGTTCAATGTGATTTCCATGGGCTTTAACTAGGCTCTGTAACACAATTTCCATTGAAGAAGGCTGCGTCTAGGAACAGGAAGGAGCATGTAGCCCACTCCTGGAACACTTTCCAGGGTCCTTCAATTGTGATGGGACACTGAGAAGCAAGGCAGTGTTTCAGCAGACCTGGCGAGGCATCTGGTGACTTCACAGGGATCCTTTTAAATGGTATCACATTGACACCCGTTTCCATAGGTTTCCAGTGGTAGTAATGCTAGGAAGACCGAGAGGTGTGACTGGATCCAAACATTTGGGGCATTTTCACCATACAACCGAGAAAAATTGGGTCCATAACATTCCTTTGATAGTAGGCTAAATTAATTTTTACATTTTTGGCAACTCTGTGAATGCTGAGTTTCTCCCGTGAGCAATAACCTGCAACCACCATGAATCCTTTGGAAAAGTTTTCCTTGTTCTCCCAAATAAAGTTGGAACGTCCCTTTTGGCCCACTTGATGGTAATAAATGGCTCGGGTTTTTTTGTGTCACCTAGATAAACCCATGCTTCATCTAAAGTAACCACCCATTGCCACTGCCAGGTGGTGTTCATAGAGTTCTCTGATGGCCGCTCTTTCAAGGCATGTCCACGTGCTTTATGGTGCCATTCTAGACCCAAATTGCTGTGTATTATCCAATAGACGGTCCCTTTGGATATTCCAATGCGGCTGGAAATGCTTCTTTGGGTTGTTGCACTCACCTTGGCTACTACTGCTTTAGGTTGTGTTGGTTGTGATCCTTCTCTTGCACACTGAGCCTCAAGTGGGAATCCATTTTTATGCAGTTGTGTTATACGCCCCACACATGACTTATTTATGGTAAGACCTTTTTGTTTGCACCTTTCTACTATCATTGAAAGGCTGTAACCGGCATCGGAAAGCCCAACAATGTACCCTTGCCACAAGTCAGCGATTGTTGAAGCCATTATGAGTAAACTTTGCCTCAGACTGGCCCAGCACACAGCTGGCACTCGCAGTGAGCTGATGCAATAATAAACATAAGCAGTTTGACGAATGACAGAGTGGGAGGGTGATTCAAAGTCGTCCAGGCTTAAGTGGGGCAACCCTTCGTATTTGTGCCTGGGCTTGTTTTCATTTATGAGTAACAGAATTTAATAAGTTCCCTTTATTTTGTTGTAATGTTACAAGCCACATTATATGAGTGACTCACTCTACCATTTATACTTTAGTGTGTGCACTTATCTATTTGAATATGTGGCATGGGGCACCTGTAAAAATAATTATGGTTAATGTCTTCATGGTAAACCCCACATCTTCTCAAATTAAAGAGCAGTAGCTGGTCATAAATGTTCCAGCAAGTGCTGCAGGAGCTTTCAATTCTATCATCAGTCCAGTTCTTTAATACAATAGAGGACTAGCATGACTTAAACTAGTTTAATATCTTGCAAATAGAAAACAGTCTGTAGAAACTGAGTATTTTGACAGTAAAACCAATGAAATTAAAAAAGAACTGTCTGACTTAAAAAATATGGTGTACTTCAAGGATCTGTTCTCAGGCCACTGTTATTTATACTATACATAAATGACTTAGCTGACAATGTAAATAGCCTGATGAACATGCACATAACACTCTTTGCAGATGACATAAGCATTTTTATAACAGGGGCAAATGATAATAATACTAATCATCATATATACAACATTATAGAGTATATTCAAAAATGGTTTAATGCAAATTTGTGGGTTAGGAGATATATGGAGAAGGAGAGAAAATAACGTGAAAATTTTTTGGAAAAAGGCGAGGAAAAGACTGGAAGATATAGAAATACAAATCATGTTCAGTGAGATTGCCGAAAAGAACTCATTAGTTTATTATAGGCCAATGAAAAATACATGGGGTAGGGAAAAATATATAGACATAGTAAATAAAGAAGAGAGAGAATCTATTGCATGGTTAAGAACCGGAACATGGAGACTAAAAGGGCTAAGACAGGGTATTCCTCAGAACCAATGTCTGATATGTGGTGGTAATGAAGACATTGAACACATAGTATTTAAGTGCCAAGGAACGGAAAATTGGAGAAAAGAATTTTTTAATAAGTGGTTGAAGGGGGATAGAAATACACTTATGATCGAAATGATATGTAAGGACGCTAGAAGCATTGGACAGTTTTTGTGTAAAGTAAAAAATAAATGGCTTTGGACAGTGGAAAGAGAAAAGTAAGAGGTAGCGCATCTTACTTTGAATGGAAAACTATAGTGAATGTGTGATGGTTAAGTAATCAATAAATGAAAAGTGAAAAACAAGTGGAAATGGGACATGAAAAAACTGAAAAAAAAGAGCAAGATAATTTAGTGACAAGAAATTGTAAAATGTAAATAAACTGTAGTGATTGTCTACTGAATGAGTGACCAGCGTCAAAGTGCAGTAGACAATCACATTTGTAAAACTCTTAGCACAATAAATACTATACTATACGTTTAAATAAAGAAAAAACAGCGGATCTAAGCTTTCATAGTAAGCCTAATAAGAATGCTATATATCCAAAAATTAAAATGGGGCAAGACGAGATAAAGTATGTATGAACCAACAAATTCTTGGGTTTGGTTTTGGATGAAAATTTAAGTTGGGAAATGTATATAGACAGCCTGATTAAAAGACTCGGTAAGATGTGTTTGTTAATAAGGTCAGTGGAATTTATGTCCAGTGTACATATATATTCCTAGGGTAGTTTATTTTGCATACTTTCATAGTTTACTAGTATACGGCATAATCTTCGGGGGGAATTCTAAAACCAGCATTAAGGTCTTCAGGATGCAAAAGAAAGCAATAAGAATTATGACTGATATCTCTAATACAGCTAGCTGCAAGCCATATTTTAAAAAATATAACATTTTGCCATTACCATTTATATATGAAACACTAACCTATACAAAACGAAACTTAAATTCCTTTAAAACAAATGCTGACATGACACTAGAGCAAAACACAATTTATTTGTAAATTCACACAGAACCAAGCTTCACATATGCTGGTCTACACTTATATAACAAACTACCTCAATATATAAGGGATATTGAATCCCAACAAATATTTAAAAAGGTTTAATTTAATTTCTTAATTGAATATAGCTTTTATAATGTCCTACATCATGAAGTAGTAGTATTGTAGTATTTATTCTGCTAAGAGTTTTACAATAGCTAGTGTAACATGTTAATTTGTGAATGATTCTTTATAACTCAAATCTGTATAGTCTTTCATGCATGTTGTTATTCTTTTCCTTTGTGTTTTAAAATTTTGTTGAATCTTATATCTCTGCATTTGTAATTATTTATGTATAAAATAAATACAATACAATACAATATAGCTGGCATTTAACCACATTTTGAGAGAAATTGGGTAAACAAGAGAGATGGAGTAAAGGGAGAAACGAATATAAAGTGGTGCGAGACTGTACCTACTTAGGGATAAATATAGATGCAGGAGGTACAAAAGAGATCAGCTCTGGCAAACGGGAGAGCAGCAATGACAGCTGTTAGACAATGTTTATTTAAAATGGCAGAGTTGGAGATGAAATGGTTGGAAAGATTATATAATTCACTGGTTAAGGCACGAATGTTATATGGGGGCTTGAAAATGGGTGGGAAGTGGTGGACATGGTGCTCAGAATATTTTATAAGCAAGTTCTAGGGCTGCCAACAGCTACAGCAAATGAAATGGGACGAGTAACAAGAAAAGGAATGGTTATGGAGAGAGCCTTGAAATATTGACACAGGATCTTGAATTCTGATGACGATAATTTATTACAACAATGTCTAAAATACCAAGAAACTAGCTTAAAAAATACGGGCTGGGTAAATGAACTAAGAAATAACCTTGAGAATAATGGCATGGGAGATGTTTGGAGGAAAAGAGATGCAAACCACAAAGGTTTCTGGAAGAGTATTAGAAGAAGATTTGGGGACATCGAGATATAACAATTATTTAGTCAGATAACTGAGAAGAGATCTTTGATTTTTTATGTTAATATAAAAAAACATTGGGAAAGAGAGAAATATGCAGACAACACAAATAAAGAAGAAAGAGGAGGTATAGCATGGTTAAGGGCAGGAGTATGGAGGCTAAAAGGGAAGTGAAATGGCTATGCACAAGGTGAATGTCCATTACGCGGGGGAAGGGAAGATATACAACATATTATATTTGATTGCAAAGAAACAGAGATTTGGAGAAAAGAAAGTTTATGGTATGGAATGAATAGGAATAAAGATTACATACAATTTTAGATAAAAACTGTAAAAATATGTATAAATACTTAACAAAAGTAAAAAATAAATGGATATGGGCGGTTAAAAGAGGAAAAATAATGTAAATATAAATAAATATAAGAACTACTAAACGATTAACATGCAACTGTAATTCACAATGACTGCTTATCTTAGTAGCCAGGCCAGTCAAAATATGTAATAACTTAGTGCTCAATAAACTATTATTATTATTAACCACATTTCAGCCAACTTACTATTTCCCTCCTCAAGTTTCCTCTTAGGGCTACACTATCAAATCTTTCTAGGTTATTTTTCTCTTGTCTTCAATTCAAATCGCAGATCATAGAAGACTTTGTTCAAAGAGCCAAGGCCTCCCTGAAATACTCTGCTTCTTTAAGTGAAGTAATAAGTTTGTGTGAGATAGGACGCACATTTCAGGTGTAGTAGGCATATAATATGTGCCTTCTTATTGCATTTAATTCAAAGTTTCTCTGGAGTAAAAGCAGGAGTTATTAACAATGTCCATAGGCTAACCTCACAAGCAGCTTGACTTTGATGACCCCTAATGGTATCCTGAGATTTTAACCATTATTATTACTAGTTCATGTTTTAGCCCTCAGGAGCTCACCTTGGTGAGTACGGGAGTGGCGACCCCGAGGTACCTGAGCCACCCTGTCTCCTGGGGTCACAAATAAGGAGACCTGGTCCTCCAGGTTGGGGGTTAAGCATGGGGCTCTCAACCCCACTTGTAAAAATGTTGTTAAGAAGGATGGTTTGTTGTTGGCGACTTGGAATGTTATGACCTGGAAAAATGAAAGAAGTGGCAAATAACTCTTAAGGTTGGTAGTGTTGAAAGAAAAAAGTTGGAGTGGAAAAGGAAGAATAGATAAACAGGATTACACATTATTGTATTGTGGATCAACTGAGCCTGGACTACACAAGATAGGATTTATTATCGCAAAGGGAATACAGAAGAGCCTAATAGAGTTGGACCCAGTTAATGAAGGATTGTCTAAAATAGACTTAAGGTCCAATTTCAAAATGTGACTATACTTTCTGTGTACGCATCTGTAGAGGAAAGGGCAAGTTGACAGGGAAGAGTTTTCATGAGAGTTTGGAAGGAGATTGCGGTGAAGGAGTTTAAGAATAGGTTGATGTTCTTGGGTGATTTTGGTGCAGGAGTGGCGGGGAGGCAACTGTTACATGAACTAGGTGTTAAGGTTGGTGCCTTGCATGGACAGTTTGTGATTGGAATTAATTGGATTATTAAGGAAGGAAGTTTCTCGTGTGTTATTGTTTTTTATAACTGTGTAGAATTGCATTGTATGTTTACATTTTCCCAGGGTTAGTTCTTATTTACCATATTCTGTGAGATTTCTATTGCTTAATTTTTGTATTTGTTGATTTACTATTTCTATTTTTGTAATCCTGATGTTTCTCTCTGTGAATGCTCTGACTGTATTGGTTTTGTATCAGAATGTGGTTATGTATATAACCAGAGCTGCTTCTGTATGTACTTGTTTTGTTTTTATTGTATTGAGTAATGACTTGAATAAATTTATAACAAGAAGGTGGTGCTGATGACCGCTGCAATTTTGTGCCACTCCAACCGCTAAAAAAAAAAAGTTTATGTTTTAAGATTTTGCCACCCTGGATGGTGGCATGACTTCACCCCCACCCCTTGGGCCAGCCCTGCATATAAGTAAAGTTCAATGTGTTTACAAAAATACTGGTGTTGTTTTGAACCTGTGTCCCTACCTCTAATCAAGGATACAGAAACACAAATTAACATTACAAGTAAGTTTATTTTTCATTAAACTTAGAAATACATGCCTACAAAATATGACACATTCTCTATAATGCCTGTTAAAGGTATTTCATTACATACAACATGTTTTTAACGAGTATCAACCAAACATTGTTACACCAAATCATTGTTATATCTCATGCAAAATGCCTGAGGAACCTTTTAGTCTCTTGATAACAGTTTTTGTTTGCTAGAATAGCACCAAGGAATTTCTTCAGAAGCTGCGAAGAACAACCAAGGAAGATCACAGTTTTGTGTTCACAAAAATCTCGACCCTAAAGCACATGTAACAAATAGTGCACTTGTTCACATTTAGAACACAAAGCCTCCTTTTAAGGAAAATTAACAATTTCTAAGTTAAATCTCAGAGATATTCAACATTCTATGCTAAGTTTTACTTATTTAAGACACTTCAAGTTGTGTTGAGAAATAAAATAAATCAGAAACTAGAATATAAATAAAATTTCAAGCAATATCGTTACTTTCTTTATTCTTTCATTCTGTGGGTCAAAAAGGTAGGTTTAGAATGTAAAGGACATTCAGATTTGAAATTTTTAAAGAAAATTTGTCAACATATTAAGTACAAGTACAAGTATAGTACAAGTTTTAGGCCAATCGGCATGTATCAGCTAGAATTGCATTTTTTTTTACATATTACAGGTTTTATTGAAATTGGAAGAAATTTGGAGCTTATATGGACAAACTGCCTAAAATTTTAAAATTTAGGAAATGTTGCAGGTAGAAAATTGAAATTTTATATACAAACTGTGTAAAAAGAACTGGCAGAGCATTAAATTAGCTAGTCTAAAGAAGAGAGAGGAAGTATACAAGAACCTCATTTATCTGGACTAAGTGAGACATGATTAATGAAAATCCAGAAACAAACTATTAAATGATTGATACTTATATTTGGAACACTGTAAAAGCAGAAGAGAAAAGAATTGAAAGCTGCCTAGGATGGCTAATGAATGAAAATGAATAAAACATAACCTCACACACTAGTTTTGTTGTTATTATCACTAACCATGGTAATAGTTCTTATTGCTAGCTTGAAGTGTGCTACTAACTGCAATCTCTACACTACCTGCATACCAACATTACAACCATATGTATTTATCAATGAACACACATATTTTCTTGGTGAAAAAGTAAGCAAGAATCAATCAGGGCCAGATAAACAAGGTTATTGTATATTGTTTTCCATTCAAGTTTGAGGTCCACTGAATCCAAAAATGGAAAGGCAGATAAACACCAAATTTCATATTTTGATTCAGGCACTATTTAGGCAAAATTTTCTAGAGAATTCTCCCATCCCAAACTACCCTTTAAATAGAAACTTTTTGCATTATTATTATTCTTTCTCAAATTGGCTTTAAAGATTTTTATTATAATGTTATAGGTATAAGACATTTACATGACTAGTAAAGAACATATCTTGAGTTCTGCAGAAGTCCGTTTGATTTGATTGAATTTTGTACAGTGGTAAACCTTTAGAGATAGATAAAATCTTACTGTAACAAAAATGTAGAGGTCATTAAAATACACAATCATTTTGTTGAAGTGTTAGCTGCTTCCAGGTGGCAAGTTTAGACCTTTACCAGTGTAAGTGTGTTATGTAATGGGGATGCTGAAACTTTTTTCTTTCTTTCCATCATAAGAGCTCATCACCATAAATAAACACTTGAATGCTGTTTCTACTATCATAAATAAGTAGTTATTGGTTCCTGGGTAAAAATATATTGTGAGTGATATAGTGAAAACAGAAGAATCACTTATTTCTCTCCGTTTATTTTATGTCCTTTAATTACGTGGTCATATCACGACAGATCTGTTAAGAGATACCTTGTGACTTGGTGTGTAGTGGAAGTTGACCTTCTAGGTCTCATTTCTGTACATACCATCTTGTTTTGTGACATGTCCACAGAGACCTTAGCGCTAGGCAACTGTATCTCTGCTTCTGTAACAGGCAGACGGCATCTTCGACACACGTCCACAGAGACCTTAGTGCTAGGCAACTGTATCTCTGCTTCTACACGTGTCAGGCAGATGGAATTAGGGTGCTGTCCAGTGTACCTGCTTTTATTATCTGTGGATAGATGGCAGAACATTCACCATTACCTTCTGTTTTCACTAACTATTATTTCAGACTTAAGGTGGAACTTTGGGTATGTGACATTAAATATCCAATCTGGTGTTTACCTTGGCGACTGAGGTAAACCACGAAAAAGCCCTATGGATTTGAGCCTGGGAGCTCCCAAACACAGGCCACAGATGTCCATCTGAGCCCTTCCGCTTGGTAGGAATCACTTTTATATGAATTTGTCATTGGTAGAGAAAGTGATATGAATCTATCACATTTGACTTCTTTTATATCTAGTTTAATAGGTGAACCAATATGAGATGAATTGGAGTGGACTTCACTGTTGCTGTAACTAGTGGGCGACTTGCATAAGTCTGCTTGCTATTAATTATTCAGTAACGAATTGAAAACGATGCATATTCATATGCACAAACTGAAATTTTAATCACTCTAACTTCACTTCCTTATCAAAAAGTTACTGTAGCATGTTTCAGAGGTGTCTCCATGAACGCCTGTTGCTTGTAGAGTTAGTTTCCTATCCACACATATTGTGTGATGAGTTCATTTTCATATGGGACATCAACACTTAACAAATCGCGTTGTTTATTTTTGTGTATGAGTAACTTTCCTAATGGAGAGTTCCATTGATTTTTTGAGTTTATTGTTCAACTGATGATCTGCCTTGCAATTGCTTATTTCTCAGTTTGTTTATATTTCATGTGTTCTTTAAACCTTGTGTCTATATTCTTCTTTGTCTTCTCTATGTATACTTTCTGTTTCATAAATGCCACAGGCTTTTGCTACTGAAATTTTGTCCTTTGTGATGATTCTGAGTATGCTTTTTTTAAGCATGGGGATAGAGTTACTGTATTCTCTGAATACCTTAATCAATTTCTGGAAGACCCAAGGGTGGAAGGTGAGCTTTTTAACATTTTTCTTTGTTTTTATACAGCTTAATGTGGTAATTTCCTTTATTTGTTTCTCATTTTTAAATTTCTTTATCCTCCTGCTTATAAATCTCTTTCATAAAGGCATTTTTATGCCAGGAAACACCATCTACAAGCCACAGCAGGAAGTACGGCAGTGAGTCTAGGCTGATGATGGAGATAACAGTCTCTGGAAAACATTATTTAGTAACTTTTGGTATAGAAAGTGAAGCTAGAGTAATTAAAATTTCAACTTATGCAAGTAAATGTCAAAACACTTCACTATGTTTTTGAGAAGAATTTAAAACTATGCATATGTTTACATTTTTGTTTTACAGAACCTTTGGGAAAGAATAAATCTGATTATTTTACACACATTTTCCAATGTCTTGTTTTAGGCCCAAATCTGAGGAAACAAAACTTTGTATCAATGGAAGAAAAACATAAAAGTTATAGATTTGCACAAGATTATATATACACGATGCTACGATGGAAGACAAACAGCTATACTTGTGGAGAGAGAATCAGCGGGGTGGAGCACCAACACACACAAGGCCACAGTATCCTACACACACATGCACTGTCTCTTGTTGAGTAGTTGCGCCACATAACTAAACATTAAAGCTACAATAATTATTTTTTGGTCGACCACACTATAATGCGCTGATTATATGTGACATAACTGGACTATTATGCCATCCATTATACTTCAGTGCTTCATTATGATCTTACTCGACAGTGCGCACAGTTCCCCTATCGCCCATACCTTTCAACACCTTCAAAGCAGCAGTCCACTGGGATCCATTCCCCAGATAAACAAAGAAATATGTGTATTGTTCATTAATATTATAATAAATGGGGTTCATTTTATTTGTTTTAATATGTGTTGTTTTACCTGCAAAATCAGTAAATACATCCTGGACTCAACAGTAGTGCGATACAATCAGCATTTAATTACACACAATTAACAAGGTAAGACCTTTTCATAAACACTCAAAGTTCTGAAATTATAGAGCGGTCGACCAAAAACAACCATATGCAACTCGACTATAATTGGTAATTAAGACTCTTGCATGAAAATTATGAAACTCACTACTACCCATTTCATAAACATACTTGCATCTTTATTTCTACCATTATAGTCTTGTTGCATAATACACTATTATGGTACACTAGTTTGTTATTACAAAATATGTTAAAGAAATACTAATATCCCCCTGTGCCTTTATGACTTCTTATGTCATTGTGAATGTAAGTGATTTACCATGCTAACACAGCAAAAACGAACTTTTAATGTGTTCGATTTATGAAACACGTTACAAAAACTAAACATTAATACAATCATACTTAAACATATTCCTTAAGTCCTTTACACATAATTAACTATAATTAATTAGAGCTGAGATACAAATAACAATGATTAAACAAACAGTAAACCCTGATTTATGTTATTACAAGCAGATGATGCCATTAATTCTATATGTTTTCAAATATCCTTCAACAAGAGATGTACTGTTTAAACTGCCATTAGAGTTCATTGTAATGATCTTTGTATTTGTCTGCATTAGTCAAGCCCAGATATTTGTTTGGAGTTTTCCTGAAGATGTGTAACACAGGAACTTCCTTGTAATTCATGAAGAATCTTCGCTGAGAACATCCCTGTGGTCATAAGCAAACATATTTTTAATCAGCTGCAAACTGCTTATTTTTCTCTCTTCTATGATAATGAAAACTCATTTCTCATCAGTCTTGGTTTCAGCTATATTCATAACAATAACCGAACGTTATCTTCTTCATGAAGAATCATGAGTTCTTTCTGTCAACATCCACCAAACAGTAGAACTACTTTGGTCATTTTAGCTTTACCAATGAACTGCAAAACTTGAGATGTTTTTTCTTTTTATGTACTTTTGAACCTTGCTTCAAACGCTCACACAACTTACTGTAGTTTACATTTTTGTTAAGCACCAGAATCTAATACCTCACCCTGGCCAGAAGACAGCTACATTAATACTAACCACCAAATTTCCTCTCAACCAGGTTGCAAAACTACACAGCCTTTATTCAGGTGTGTGGCTGTATTATGGGGAATTGCTTGCCCTGCACTGCACTGTTTCTAACAGGGCAAGCAATCTGTTCTCTCTCCATATGCTGGCTAATCAGTTGATGCAAAGACTGTGCTACACAAAGGTTGATAGCTTCTGAGACCACATGTTTCGGAATGTTAGTGCTGTTACAATGCAAGAAAATCTGTATACTTTAGTACAACAAACAATTGTAGAGCAGTGAGACAGATTCCCTGCTGTTCATGCGCCATACAGAGAAACAGTTCGTAATCTTGTGAATAGATTTAGGGAAACAGGATCTTTATAAGAAACATTGTATTGCTACAGAGGCAAAACTAGATGACACCAGAAAAAAGTAGGAATCAAGTACAAAGAAATGTCTGAGAAAACTTGCAGAGGAATCAAGAATTTTGCAAACCTTGGTTTGAAATGCCCCTATACTTTTAAAATTAAAACCTTATGAGACAACTGTAGTTGAGGAATTGGGATAATGTAGTAGAGTTAATTTGTGCAGTTGGGTGTTGGATAATGTTAATGGCCACTCTATTGACCTGTATGGTTTTATTTGCAAGGCCATGAAGAATTAATGAGTGTTAATACAAATTTTGTTGAAAGGTGTGAGAGATGTGTGGGCATCATTTCCAACATCATCTACGTCGAAGGTGTGCACTTATTGCAGTTATTGTTTGCATGCACTTAAATTTAAGGCACTATGAATATCTGACTCTGCCAGCAAACACTGTGCTTCCTGGTGTCAAAAAAATTCCCTTTAGACCGGCCACATGTTCCAACAAAGACTGTGTAGCTGTATCCTTATTATGCAAATGTCACTGACAACAGCTTTTTTAGCTGTTTCAGATTCCTCCATTCTGTTTGAGCTTTGTTTATTAAATACAGAGTCCCTGATTACTATTTCCTATGAAACGTGAAACTCACAAATCCAATTTTTAATACAGGTCTTCTCTAAATTATTTTATCATTCAGTAACAAAATAGTGCACCATAAATTATTGTATGTGAATTATTAATCATTAAGCCTCTGGGCAATTTACAAATCTTTTCACCCTTAGAGCATAATCATTAACATCCTTGATACATGCATAGCTTTTACTCATGAGAAAAAAATATACAAGATAGAACATGTGTCCCTTAGAATAAGATTTATTAGGAAAGTAGAATAAGTTTGAAGCTTGGAGGCCTTAGTCTAATGGAATAAATTAATTACATTCACATGACTTGCTCTACTTACTATTCTGTATTGTTACAAACTGTTATTCCTCTCTCTACTTCTTGTTAATACAGATAAACCTTCATTAATCATAAATCTTTTTCAGGAAGTCCCAGTAAAGTTTACTTAGCATATAAAGACTAGTTAAATTATATTCAAACCCACTCACAGCCTCTCTCTACTGCATGAGATAGCCGGCAGTCGCCGGGGAAATTACGCCGGCAGAGGCGGACTAAAATCCTTACCTTATAATAGATGCTGGAAATGTTGACCTTCTGCTCTCAAACAGGCAGCATATCTCATGTAAATATTCTCGCTCACTCTCCGAAGCTCAGCAGCAGGAATTCTTGTTATTTCTTGTACAATGTTTTCTTTAACTTCCTGTAGTGTGCGAGGATTGGAACGATACACTTTGTGTTTTAAAGAACCCCATAAATAACTTGTTAGGTCAGGAGAACGAGGGGGCCACAAATCAACACTAATTATTCTGTCATCAAACACCTCTCTTATTGCATGTAATGATTCGGCAGCCGTATGTGCTGTTGCAGAATCTTGCTGGAACCAACCATACAATTTCTCTTCTTCTGTCAAGTGATTGCAAAATGAATATTTACACACGATATGCTGCCTGTTTGAGAGCAGAAGGTCAACATTTCCAGCAACTATTATAAGGTAAGGATTTTATTCTGCCTCTGCTGGCTGGCATAATTTCCCCGGAGACTGCTGGCTGTCTCGCGCAGTAGAGAGAGGCTGCGAGTGGGTTCAAATATAATTTAACTACGCTATATAAGTATTTTTATTATCCTAGCTTTGCTTTCTACACCAGAACTTATTGGGACATGTTTCAGAGATTGTTCTCTCTATCATCAGCCTGGAACATTAAAGTTTAATATATTGCGCTTATTCTTATATATGAATAACTTTTTTCCTAAATGGAGAGTTCTGCTGGTTTTGTAAGGACCTTTACAGTTTCAGTTTCTCTTTCAGCTGATGATCGTGGACCGAAAATGCTCTGGAACTGCTGATTTCTCAGTCTATTTATATTTTATATTTCTCTTTAAAACTTGTGTCCTCTTTGTTTCCCCTTGTATATTTTCCCACATAGGTACCTACCAGAAGTTTTTTCCCACTGGAATTTTGTACTTTGCGTTGGTCCTCAGTACATTTTTAAAGAATGATTGTTATTGGAGCTAGAGTTATATCATGTTCTTTGAATATTTTTGTTAATTTCTGAAGGCCTATGGGTAGAAATAGAATATTTTTAACTTTTTGGTTTCTTCTTTTATGTTGCTTTGTGTGGTGATTTCTTTTAAACCTTTTTATCTTTGTGTCTACTATGTCTTTGGTGAAGCCATTTGCAAGATCTTGTTGTACTCTTATGTGTTCATCAGTATGTTTAATAATCTGTTTGTTGCTGCACATTTGAGTTCCCTGCAGTTGTAGTTATCATTTTTAATATAGTTATCTCTGTGTGTGTCTTTTCTAGCATACTGAAACTTGTTTTATTCTGATTCTTCACTACTTATTTTGTTATATGTATAAGAAGAATACAGTGGGTTAAGGGACAGCTAAATCTATTCAAACATGGTCACTTTGTAATGGCTTTAAAGTTCTGTTCTCTTTGCATGAAGACAAAAAAGAAAGAGAGAGAGACAGAGAAAAATCCAAGAATACCAATTTCCAATTGAGAAATGCATAAAGGATCTGAAAATTCAAACCAATAACAAAGAATATCTCGAAAATAGTTAATGCTACAAAAAAACTTTATTTGACATATATTGTGTGCTTTGACAAGATTATATCTTTTGTGTAATAAGATTTTGTCTGTCTCTTACAGTTTACAAATTCTACAAAACATTGTTCGGAATGAAGAGGACTTCATAGGCTGGTATTTTAATTAAAATCATTAGAGCTGTTTTTGAGCAAATCAAACATTTTGAAAAATGTTCCATGTAAAGGGTAGTTTGGGGTGGGGGGGGGGGTATTTTCTTGAAAATGTTTGTGTCACAACTTTGAAAGATATTGAACTTAAATACCAAGTGAAAATGAACAAGGAGTAGGAAAACTCACTTACACTCTTCACTTAAGTAAAATTACCTGGACATGTTTCAAGAGTCCCTTGCTCTCATCATCAGCTGCTGACCTACTGGCTGGTGGTTGTTTGATTGTCCTGTATCTGCCTGTGTTCACCATCTGTGGTGACATCTGGTGAGGGTTTGATGTACTTGCTGAGTTTGTTCTCTGCTGGAATATTGAAATTCATTGCAATATTCTTGTTCTTCCAAATGTAGATTTTCTCCCAAGGGGATAGTTCCATAGGTTTTTGACATCCGGGTCTATTTCATGGTTTTTCTCTCAAAAATGATTCGCAACAACAGATTTTTCAATTTGTTTTTGGTGAATGTTCCTGAAGTGTTCTTTTCTACATGTTTCAATATTTCTTTTGGTTTTCCCAATGTATTTCATGTTGCAATCTAGGCATTCTATGGCATATATTCCAGACTTTTGTTCTGGAGGGACTTGATCTTTCAATTTTGAACTTAATAAGAGATTTTTAATGCTGTGTTTGTTATGCGGTGCAACTTTTATATGGAATTCCCTAAAGATGTTTTCAAATTTGTGATAAAAATGTGGGTGGTATGTAAATTTGCGGAAACTGTATTGTATTTTGATTGGTTTTAGAGTGGGGGACTTCTCTAATTATTGTTCACTATCAACCACTTCTATATTATTACATACAACTAAGTTTGGTATTTAACCGACTCTTCATTTTTAGACTTATGCTGTTTGCAGAGACAGATGCATGTACATGCACGTGGACTTCTTTTTAAAAAATAATGCTCTTTTTGGATTCAGAAACTCTCAGAACGTATATTTACAGTGAAATGTCAGTATTTAATTATTGAGTAGGCGTACAATACTTTCTCTACTTGCTATAGATAAGTAGTAGGGAAAATAAAAAGAAGACAAACACATTAGCCAGTTTTGAGAAATACTTTTTTGTTGCTTTCTACTTTCTTTACCACAAACCTGTATCAGGTAGAGGAAGTTTTATATTTCATTCAAAAATCATATCGTTACTTCACACATTTAAAGGTATAAATGCATTTAGAAGAAATGTCTCTGTGTGCATGCAGCAGAAGAAAAAACAACAGCTGAAAAATGAAATGTCAGATAAATATAAAGCATCTTCCAAAGAGATGACACAACAATTTTAAAGAAAATCGCCCCCCCCCACGTCAAGGTACCCTTACATGGAAAGTTTTTCACTCAAAAATTACTCTCAAATTTTTTATTAAAATAGCATATCTTGAATGTTGTGGTGGCATGAGATTCACATTTGCGAGGTCCCGGGTTCGGCTCCTGTCCACCGCTCACTCTGACCTTGGCCTTTTCGTGATTTTCCCTGACTGTAGGTGAATGCTGTGGTGGTTTCCCATGTAACATGAACTCCGTTCCTTTTCGCTTTTACTCCATTTCCTTATCATACTTCAGTTGTGGTTCTAGGTTTTGTGGTGTATGGCGGCGCCAGACAGATAGTGCAGTAGCCTGCCACAGAGATTTTCGTGCATCCCTGTGTGGCCTATAGCCTCCTACGCGAGGTGTCCCCTTCTGTTGTATATCCTGTATCCAGAGTGAATTTTACTTTTATTTGTGTAGTCCCCTTCATATTGGGGGCTCTGATTTTAGAAAGAACCAATGGTGGAAGTAACTTGTTGATTACAGGCTTTTAACTGTTCATTTTACTAGTTTTCATTAGCAAACACACTCACATTTATAACTCTGACAGACTCTGCAGTGAATAGCGACTAATTCTAACTAGAGACAAATGCCCACCATGAATCAAACCCGGGCCAGAGAAGCCAGAGTGCCGACCACTTGACTACAGAGGCAGTCAGGATGAATTTGATATAACTGCTTAAACAAAAGAGATATAATATAAAAACTTAGATGCTCATATAAAATGTAGGTCTTGTTAAAACACACAGTTTATGTTAAATAAACCTTTTTGTGTCATTAACCATTTCAAAGATATGTGTTCCCACTCGTTTCAATTTTATAATAGTTTATCATACACATCTTTGAAGTGCTAGTCACTATTCTGTTGTTTCTTCTGGTAATGGAACGAATAAGGAATTTCAAAGCCAGCTATAGTAACTTGCTTTTTAAACATCTACAAGGAAACGTGTAATGTAACTATTTCTGTAAACGTTTACCTCGATTAACATGAAGTAGAAATATATTTAAAAACAAACCATGAGGGTAGAGAAAGCCATGTTGTTTCTGTAAATGCACCTGATATTTAAGAACACACATACTTTTAGAACTTTGTTGAAAAATAAATTCTGACGCAATGATAAGAACAGGTAACAAACCTGGTAGGTATCTGTATTTAATATCTTATTGCCAAGGGACATTACACAGTAAACCACTTGTGACTTAAGTTGCATCACTTGTCGGCAAAATAATGTTAATTACTGACAAGTCACATCAGCTTTTAATAGCTTATCAATAATATTGATACATTATGGAACAGTTTTTGGATAAATAAATACGAATACACAAAGTGTGAACTGAATATATCATCAAATATGATGGATGTGAATTCCTTTAACATGACTTAAGTGACCAATAATTCTAATAACTGTTTAAATGTAAAGGTAGAATCAAAACTTGAACCATGGATCTTCGACTTACCGCGCTGCTGCAACATTAAATTTCCCTATGACTCGAATTTTTCCTGGTAAAGCACAAGATATTTTCAAATTCATTTTCAGAATACATAGCTCAGTGAGAATTTACAATATCATAAGTAGCAGGCTTCATAGTTTACTGAAAAAAAGTGACTTAATTGGGGAATTTAATATAGTGTCGGCATAATGCCAAAGAAGGTCAATTGGCCAAAGCAATGACATGGAAAACTAAAGATCAGCGCTTCAAATCCCAGCTATGACATAGAATTTTTCACTTTGATTTTACCTTTCCAATGTTGGTCTACACACGACTTGTATGGAAAGACAAAATTAATTAACATCGACTGACCTAACACTCGTTAAATATGAAGCCTGGGACTTAAAAGCATGGAAATTAGAGTATACGAGAGGTTACTAACGCGCAACTTTGACATATTCCCACCATTATGGCATAAGTCACCAGAATCTGGTGATATTCGGGCTGATAGGTTCCATTCATAGCCGCCAACTCCTCCGCAAATACGCACCTGTTACATGCATTGGGAAGGATAGTTATATTGTATCCGTTATGTTGGTGCCTTGTTTTTATATTCGCAAGTGTTCAAACTTGGCGCGCCGACCATTTAATGACCAACTGACGCACTAACTGACGCACATTCATTATATTGTATTAGTATTCACATTGAAGTAGTTATATTAAACTAATTATACGAGCATTTAATTACCTATGAATTATTATTATTAAATTAGGTTGTTATTGTTAATTATTAGGTATTACCTTTGCAGTTAAGTAGTAATTTGAATTGTTTTGCAATTTTTGGTATAAGCTTCCTGTATTTGTGTGGGGTTTTATTTTTAAGGAAGAAGATTTGTGTACATGAAAACCAAGAAATTTAATTTTTTGGTTCAGGTTAATTACACCAAAATCATATTAAAATGTAACAATAAGCCATTCTTCATTGTATTATAGTACAGCCATTTGCAGCATTTAATAGCATAAGCATGTTATATAAATGAGGTTCAGTGCTTAACTTAATACTTAAGGTACATCCAGGTTATAGATAATCAACGATTATGGCGGAGAAGGAAGATGAACAAAGCTTTGCACCGAAGAAAAGAATACTACAGAGTAGTACGTATGCTATGACAATGACTCATAATATAGCAGAAGACCGAAATAGTGCGTCTTTTATAAATACGTTCTCTGTTGATTTCTTTGGTTATGTAATATCTAGTGACTCAAGTTAGAAGGTTGGCCGACCTGACATGCGTATCAGCCATCTTGTTTATTGGTAACTTGAGTTATGTTGCGTCCCCTATAGTTACGATACTGTAATCCGCCATTGGAGTATGTCATTTCAAAATGAATTTAAGAATCCCCTGTGTTTTACCGGAAAAATGCGAGTCAGTTGAGGAAATAAAGGTTATGTCTGCAATGTTACAATAGTAGCTCAGTTGGTACGAGATCCATGGTTTAAACATCTGATTCTACCTTTCGTACATGCTGAATGTAGGATGGTAGGAAGAGAGGGGAAAATCATCTTGCCGTTTGGCAATATTTAAAACGTAATTAAGAATCGTGATTTGATACGAAAGAACCCGAGTCAGACAATTAACAGTGGGCCAAGAACATGGGGCTATTCACAATGAAATATAGATTTAAGTATAGAAGCTTGTTTCTTGTTATCTTTATGACGTGTTCACATGGGCTGACGTTGACATAAACTTATAGCATAAACACAGAGGTTTACATGTTTGTGTTAAGAAGCTAGCCAATCAGAGAGTGTGGTTATTCTACCATCTCCATCGCCATGTGCTGACTTTGTGTATAGGATCACGGACCAGGAATCGCTGGGATATCTATAAAACTCGCAACGAAACAAATTGTGATGGTAGATCGTGCTTTATTGCGAGTTTAACTGGCTTTCTTCTTCATTTCGACACATAACCTCTTTTGTTGTGTGTATTGTCGCCTCAGTTATTTCACGCTCTCTTCCGATTGTAAAGAGCATGTCGTGAATGACAAGATATTGCGGTTATGCTTAAAGGCTAGTTTACAACAACCGAGAACTAGAAAGTTGAAATACATGTATTTTAATGGGAGCATTCACAGTTGACGGGAAGCTTTCTTGGGCCCCGTAAACAGAAAAGAAGACTTGGTCAAGTTTTAACGTTCTTGTTCTCGTTCCCGGACATGACATATTAGACTCTTCACTGTAGAGGTTATCCTAGGCTGCCGTGACAAGAGATAGCTGCTAGTCGCAAGCTGGAAACATGAAACTGGAAGAAATTCTAAAATATGTGCCTCCTAACCTCAAATCCATTGAGTGTAGATTCTTCTAGTGAAAGGATCATCTGTAGTTGTTTATATGCGACTCTAAGCTGGCTATTGCCTCAAAAACAATAGCAAAAGCTACAAAGAAAAGCAAAAGACAATGGAAATTAATAAAGAATAACAAATCACTTTAATGCACGTCATTAAACAAAATAATGGAAGCATGGTACGACTATAGGAATCAGAAATGTAATGGATCTACATTTAGATAGTGTTTATCAAACTTTAACGTTGGATATCCCGCAATATGTTGGCGGAATTGGAAGTAGGTGAAAATGTGTCATTGGTCAGTTAAAAACAAATGAATTTCCAATGCGCAAAATTGAGTTTCCACTTTGTGACCGATATCATTATTGATACCTAAGCATTCCCTTCTTGTTACCGGGCTGTTGTGAGCTGAACCAGCATAACTTTCATTGTGAATAAAGTTATGTGTAAGTATTGGTGGATATACCCGACTGCTTCAAGCTTGGATCATATCTCACCCGTGGAAGACTCGTCAGTTCACACTTTATGAAGTAATATCCCTACACAAACCAAAACAATACAGAACGTAAACCAAAGGTATCCTCAGATAGACGTGGGTGCGTCGTGCCAGGGTGGCATCCAGTCCAGGCCACTTCTGCGTCTGTTACACGCAGGTTCTGGGGGAATGTCGAGAAACTTGCTCCGAGGTATGGCAGTGGTACTTGGCTTTCTGTTGTTATTGTTCAGGTCGTCCAACACAACAAATGCTGGATTATTGTTGCTCTCTGCGAGTCGCTGCGTCTGGGGCGACGGGCTAGGAGCTGGACTAGGTCGAACTGCAAACAGTAAATGTTTCACACAAAATAAAGATGCATTACCGGTAAGAGAAGTTGTGTGTAATAGACTGTACTTAAATAACAAAAGGGAGTAAGTAAAATGCGTTCACACCTACATAAATATTTGCAAATCAATCTCCTATATTGATAACATGTCAGGCAAGAAGTTCATATCCAAATATTGGGAAACAAGAAGACGTGGTCAACGATATAGACGAGCTACGACACGAATCAGAGTTACATATTAATGGTAGTCTTAACATTGAACAGCTTTATGATATTGAGGCAGTATTTTTAACACTTAAATGATATCAGTCTAATTATATAATATAAAATATAATAACAGGCCGCCTTAAAGCAATATGTGTATAATATAATATATAAAGTGTATGTAAGTCATTGTATTATGTTTATATTATGTACATGTATAATAATGTTATGTGAATGTATTACGTAATTTAACAATGTAGGAGCTATGAGAATAGAAGCCGAAAGTCGCTAACAATGAGGTAACCTTGAGGTAATAATGAATTGGAAAGTTTAATAATGCTACTAGTAATTCTTGGAACAATAATGTAATATCTAAAACAGTTTATAAATAGCCAATCAAAAACTAGAAAAAGCTTAAGTTAAATAAAAGTGTTCTATTGGAGCAGGCTTAGCCATTCAGAGACTTAAAATAGGGGAAAAGTGCAAATTCAAGTGACAGACGCTACAAAACAGCGTTCCCAACCAGACGCTTTTAGGCAGCGTTCCCGAGAACTTCGATACGGTACGTATTCAGTGTGAGACATAAATAAATTCGTTGCGGCGTGAATATAAAGTTTGCGAGTTTAAAAAAAGTACAAGTAACAATAATCTCACAGCTCTACAGTAGGATATATCTGTGAAGTGTTATTTAATCGTGAGAAGAAATAATAAAAGGAGTGAAGTAAAAAAATTATAATTTGTGAAAGCCTTCATTCTTTAGCCGCACCAACCCCTGCTAAGAGATACGTGTTTCTGCAAATTACTACTGACGCAGCCGAGGCATACATATGTAATATTTAAATAAACATTAAAATACAAAGTTGATTTTTTAAACGCGAGGGCAAAGGCCAACGGAAAGTAAACTTGGGGCGAAGGCCACCAGAAAGTAAACGTGGGGGCGAAGGCCACCGGAAAGTGAACGTGGGGCGAAGGCCACCGGAAACTTTGTAACGTGCATGGTCTAAACAACTTCAAGTTTGGTGCCCAAAGCGTGGTGCAAATAACATGAAAAGATATTCTACTTCAAATAACTGTGCGTTTTCCATGCATTTAGCAAGCAGTTTGTTTAGAATATGGATATATTATGGATACTAATTCCACTTGATCGGGCCGTGACTGGACCACTGGTTTAAGTTCGCGCCGTAGCGAGTCTATCTCGTTAACCACGGTAACAACACTAATGACTTCATTGTCAAACTCTGAACATTAGACACATACATATTAATATCACATACGTTTGCACATTCAGGTGGAATGGAACTTGTTATTCCTTCTAACATTTACTTCATAGAGATATTACAAACAAAAAAGTATAGCAACATTTTGTTCTGTAATCAGTCTTTTCTTAAAAAATAGTTGTTTTTCCAAATTAGATGCTCACGAGAAGTGTGAAGATAATACTTTGTTACCTGTAGGGTGCTAGAGTAACCTATTTCTGAGCATCTTTGTGACATCACCCAGGGTTTTGATATAATTCATCAGTTTCCGAACACCGTTTTGGAGACGTGAGACATAGGCATCGTTTCTAGTCAAGGTAAGAACCGGTTCCCGGACGTAACCAAAACATCATACCTGAACTGCAAGGTGGGGAGACTAGAGGTTTTGTTTTCCACAGGGCACTTCATCCAAACGCGACGGAAAGATGGTATAATGGTTTGGCGAAATAAGCGTTTCGCGGTCGATTACTGAAAAGCACATCATAATTATGTCAGCTACACTGGAAGTTGAGTTCATTACTAGAGTAACATCGTACTACACATTGAAACTCGCAGGTTTACTGCTAAAAGGACCGAGGTGTGTTTAGTGGAATCATATGTAAACCTTAGGGAGCCTGCAGCCAGCACACGAAGGAGGGCGAGCATAAAATATCTTCGCCGTATAGGAAGCAATTTTAAACCTTGTAGATGAACAACCCGGCAACAGTAGTCGGGAAATAGCTCGCATGGTCTGTGTGTCCCATTCGTTTATTCTCAGGACACTGAAAGAACAGTTGTAACCGTATCATATCCAACGTGTACAGTGTCTCACAGCAGGGGATTGCGCGTCAATTGGTTCCTTGAACAAGATGCAGATATGCCACAATTAATTATGGCAACAAACGGGGCTACCTTTATAAAAAGTGTCATTTTCAATTTTCACAACAACCATACATGGGAGCATCATTTTCAAGAGCGATTTGCTGTGAACATATGGGCAAGAATGCACGAAACGTTTATCTATACTCTTGAACCACGCGAAAGTGACACCTGTTTATGGGCTGACCTACTTCTAGTTCTGAAAGGGAGATTTCCATCCCCCCCGCTTCCAGCTACCGCTCGGAAACCGCGCGCTGCGACGCTGCCAATGTGTGCATTTTATGTTCTCAAAAAACCTAAAATGGCTCCGCAGTGAATGACTATAGAAAACTGAAAGATATAAAATATGATCCAGATAATGAGATCTGTAACTGGTTTAAATTAATGTAATGACGCCCCTTCCACCCGTATGTATGCATATATAGGATAATGTAAAAATGTATAAAAAATTCGACCGATGATTGTTCCACCACAAAATGATAATTATGTGCTATGCAGTATTTCCAGAACTTGGAAGACTCCTGAGGGCAGATTAAGGAAGTTCCGTCGATGTTCCACACCCTTTTACATGAATATTGGGGGATTTTTTATCCTTAATTGGGTATAGCCAGAGCTGCAAAAAATTACAATTATAATGGGTAAAGGGAAGGATTCAGCACACAAACATTGTGCAACCATAGTATAAAGCAGAGGGAGAGAGAAATGAAGTTAGGTAATTAATTTGTTATTCGATTTTAAAAAGGTAACCGTGAATGTGTCAGTAATAAACGTTACCAGCAACCTTCAACTTGCTGCTGCTCAGGCCTTTTGTGCAGAAGGGCAGGAAACAACACCCTATGACGATATCGTAATTAATAAAACATGTATTTTAGTTTAAGGGAAATAATGCAAAAAACAATGTTTCACTTTCACAAGAAATCGTAATACTTTACTTAATTATTCTTATTAAAATGGATTCAAAAGAGACAGCTGTATCTTCCTTCCTTCACTACTTACGTAGAGGAAGTAGATACTCTTCCAATTAAATATTCAATACCACCGAGATTTCACCAGAAATATACGTTTTGGGACCCCTCTGAATAACAAAATTAGGAATAAAAGTTGTTGCGTGTGTGAATAGGATACTCAAAAACAAAAATTCGGTTAACATCAAACTTGATACGAGGGTCGTTCAATAAGTAGGTTCCCCTATTTTATAAAAAATATTACACACAATTGATCATGTTGAACTAATTTTATTATGTTATACAATCCTTCTGTTACTTTTCTACATAGTCAACATGTTTTTCCAAGCATTTTTGGGGACGTGACACAAGTTTTTCCAAGCCAGTGTTGTACCGGGTCGGGTCCTGCGCTCACAACCAGCTGTTCACCTCTGATTGATCTTCGTTACGGTGTTAAAAGTGCTTACCTCCAAGATGACCTTTGAGTCAGGGGAACATGTGAAAATCACTTGGGAAAAGATCTGGTGAATATGGAGGATGGGAGAGAACTTCCCAGTTGAATCTTCTGAGCTCCGCCTGGGTCAAGATTCAACTTGGAAGTTTTCTCGTATCTCCGTATTCACCGGAGTTTGCCCCAAGTGATTTTCACATGTTCCTTCAACTCAAAGGTAAGCACTTTTAACACCGATGATGAAGTCAAATCAGTGAACAGCTGGTTGCGAGCACAGGACCCGACCTGGTACAACACTGGCTTGGAAAAACATGTTGACTATGTAGAAAAGTAACAGAAGATTGTACAATATAAATAAAATTAATTCAACATGATCAATTGTGTGTAATGTTTTTTTTGTAAAATAGGGAAACTTATTTATTGGATGACCCTCGCATTTAAGTTCACCATCTTCCAAAAATGCAACACAAAGCTTTTAAGAAAGTCCTCCACCCCAAACTACCCTTAACTTGAACAATTTTTCGTTATTTTTTCAAATGTAGTTGTAATGATTTTGATTAAAATATCACATATTAAAGATATTTACACCAAATAAAATGTGTATGTTGAATTTTCTAGGAATTGCCTGTGAAGCGCTGTTCATTCGGAATGACTTTTGTATAATTGGGAGTTAGAGAAAATCTTACTACACAAAAAAGAAGATCTCTTTAAAACACACAATTTATGTAAAATAAAATTTGTTGAGTTATGCTGTTCGCAGACAAACACACATACAAAGAGACTTTTTCCCTAAAATACGTATTTGGGTTTCAGGGAGTCTCAAAACACGTATTTCTGGTGAAATCCTGGGTAGAATACAATACTTGCCCTACTTACTATAAGCAAATAGAGGAGAAAGTAGATATACGTTAATATAGGCGTCAACTGCCCTTTTAGCACAGCAAATTGCACTCATAATTCGCAAGTATGTATAATTACATACATTCGATATCGTCCTCAAGGAATTAAACAAGCATATGCCTTAATATCCGAGGTCTAATAATAATAATAACACTTTATCAGTGCAACGTTGTCTGCATACAAATTCATGCTCTCTGTTTATATTCTCAATGATTTCTCTGGTTTCTTCTTCTTTTTGTTGGTTTTTATTGGCCCTTCTGAATATCCAACATATTAATTTAGTGTCCACATGCAGCATAATTATAATCGATGACTAATAAAGCCTTTAAGTATCGTTTTAACTAATAGATTGTGTTTTATTTCACAGAAAAAAAAATTTGTATCTCCTAATACGTTTAATAATTTTACAGAATTTAGGGTTAAGTATATTTCAAAATATTTGCAATTTTAATTGGTCCTGGAACGCTGATGTTGTATAATGATCCAAATAATTCATTAATTTCTTTCTTATATAATTTACATCCTATTAACATATGTTCTATATTTCCGGTTTTTTCTGCATCTCATTGTTTGGTCTGGCAATATAATTATTTCTACACATTTCACATTAAACATATTGCGGCCAAACCCGCGTGTTAAGTCGGCCAAGACATCCATGAGGTTACTGTGAACCAGTCTTAGCTTTGTAAGTGAAAGCTGAAGCTTATAAGGCACTTGGTGTAATAAATAAAGTTAACCGGTGTTTTATTTGTCACATGGGACTTACGTATTGGCGAGGGTTGGCGAGACGGTACGATGGCCAGGGACACCCCTGGTGATATGTTTCTGGAAGAGGGTTGTCGTCTTCTACCTCTACGTCTTCTGCGGATGAAGTCGTCCCCCTCATCACAAGCATCATCCACGTTCATGACGTGCAACCGAAATGTTGGAGAGGATGACAGCTCCTCACTCTCCCCGCCGCCACAAGAGGTCTCTGCTTCTTGAGTATCCAGTCTGTAACAAAACATTCGCACTTTACCAACAACATCTTGTACAAACTCTTCTTATGAACGCTTATTTTTATATTAATACTCCAGATAAACCTTTACAGAAAGAGTTTCATTACATATTTCTTTACTCAATGTTTAAAATGGGTCGCTTAGCTGGCTTTGAAAACTTTCACGTATTTCAAAATTCAAACTAATAACAACGATTATCTCGGAAAAGATTAATGCCAGAAAAATAACTTACTTTAGGTAAATTGCGGGCTTTAATGCGATCTGAATATTCGTTTGTGTGTTTCTTTCATCAGTTATACATAATCATTCACATCGACACGGGTTAACAACGTCGTTATAGCAAGGGCTTGCAAATGGGAACCAGGACCGTGCTAGCATTCTTTTTCCAGGTTCTCCTCAGTCCACAAACTTAGACCTAGAAAGTTTCCTTCCTATATACGTATATGCTTTTCCAGTTGCATCAGTGTTAATCGTCTGTGGCGCCGTATATTGTAAAAATCTGATGTGTTACACGACTTTCTCTACTCTTGTACAAACTATTTTTACAAACGCTTATTCTCCATATACTTCATGTTAATCGAGATGTTAATCTTATTGATAATTTTCATGTAGATGCAAGGCAAATGGGTAGGCTTTAAACGTTTAAGAGCTGGTTGCTATGTGGAGTATTCCATTCTCTTTGCATTACCAGGACAAAAAAAATGAATAACGAATTTGAGAAAAAGTATAAGTATTGGAAAATTTAAGGGAATAACAAGCAATATCTCGAAAATGGTTCACTCAACAACAAAAATGTATATAACATAAATTGTGTATTTTAACGCGATCTACATTTTTGTGTAGTAAAATTTTATCTATCTCTTATGGTTTACCAGTTATGCAAAAGTCGTTTACAATGAAGAATACTTTTGGAGACATTCCCAGGAAATTCAAGATATACATTTTATTTGCCATGAAAATATCTTAAACATATGATATTTTAATCAAAATCGTTAGAGCCATTTTCGAAAAATGTTCCATGTAAAGGGTAATCTGGGGTGGGGGGATTTTCTTGAAAACCTTTGTGTCGCATTTTTGGATGGTCCTAAACTTAAATAACAAGTTTCTTGTTTAACTGAGTTTTCGTTTCTGTGTTGACACAGAGATACACAAGCAAGCCTTTTTCTAAAAATGTTTTAGGGGATTTCAGCGGGCCTCAAAACGTGTATTTTCTGTAAAATATCACATAAAAGTTTTGGGTGGAATACAATACTTCCTCTTCTTATTGTAAATAGGTAGTAGAGAAACTAAAACACATAACTCCCGGATATTTTGTAGTAGACGAGTAAATGTTGGCCCATCTTTTACGGGACGTTTTGTTGTACAAACTGGTAGTACTGTTATGTATGGCAGTTCCTGTGTACTCATGTTATGTGGTTTCTGTCTTTGAAAATACACTGCTGTTTGTAAAAATTGCAGCACCAAGAAGGAAACGCATGAATTTAATAGCACAGGTTAGGTACATGACAAGTGACAAATCTATACATGACCTTTGAGCCCTAATATTCAGTATTTTGTGTGGCTTCCATGCGCTAGAATTAGAGCTGCTATACGATGTGGCAATGAGTCAAAAAGGTTCTGAATAAGTTCCTGAGGGATTTTCCTCCACACAGTTTGTATTCGAGCCTACAAATCCGTGACACCGGTTACTGGACGACCGTGACACACAAGGTGGCGACCAACCATATCCCAGACATGCTCGATGGGCAACTTGTCAGGCGAACGTACAGGTCAGGGAAGTAATGGTACCTGTCGCTCTTCGAAGAAGGCTTGTACATTCCTCGTAATATGTGGCCGGGCATTGTCCTGTTGAAATGTGGCCTGTGGAGATGTCTGAAGCAGAGGCGTACCTCAGGCTCTAAAACCACCATAAGCTAGTGGTTGCTGTTCAAAGTGCCCTCAATTCGTAGGGGGGCGAGATCGGTTGTTGTAACCAATGACGCCTCAAACCATCACACCTAGTGTTTGTCTGCTATGCTGCTCAACAATGCAGCCCTCCAGGTTGCGCTCACCACAGTACCGCCGGACACGTATGCAGCCATCACTGTAGGACACGTTGAAGCGAGACTTGTCCGAAAACACTACATTTTGCCACTCAGCACCCCAGTGACTCTGTTCACGTGCCCATTGCAGTCGGAGGAGCTTGTGGTTTCTGGACAATGAAAGCCGACGTAATGGCATGCATGCAACCAGTCCAACCTGCAGTAGACGGCGAGGAACCGTTGATGCAGACAAGTTCACACCTGTTGCAGTGCTCCAGCGTCGAGCCAACACTGTGGATGAAGTTGTACGGTCCGTTATGGCCATGCGGACAAGATGACGGTCATCCCGTGCTGTGGTCCAATACCCGCTCTTCGCTGCGTACGACCTTCATCTATCCACTGCTTCCACACACGCATCGCTGTGCTGGCAGCATGCCCTGTACGAGCCGAAATGTTACGCTATGACAAACCGCTTCCCGGAGACCGATCATTCTGCCCCGTTCGGACTCACTCACATGCCGATATGGCTCCCTTTGACGTCGACGAGGCATACTGACACTCACTTTATTGTTTCCACCTTGTCTGACAGCTCTGCACTGACCTTGTCGGACCGACACGAGAGGACTCTACGTGTACCCCATCTCTCTGCAAACCTAATCACTTATTTCTTGTACACTCTTCTACACTTCCACCAAATTTGGAGTTATTCAGGAAATTGTTTCTTGGTGTTGCGATTTTCACAAACGGCAGTGTATATTAGAGTTTGTTTTGTCCATTTTTACTTTGAAAACCTTTTTCTGATATACGAGGGTTTTTTTTTTAGGTAAGAACCGTTTTGTTATGGCACACGAAATATTTTATTTATGAACATAACGTTTATAAGATATGAAAATATGAACATTATTTTATTTTTCTACATAGTCACCATTAATGTCTAAACACTTGTTCAGTCGTGGTATCAACTTATGGATAGCTTCATCACTGAACTGTGCCGCCAGTCTATCTTACACACATTTTTACTTTCTCCACCGCGCATATACCTAATAGGTGGAGAAGGTAATGCAATCCACTCAAAAATTCGATACCGAGATTTGACCGGAAATACATGTTTTGGGTCCCCCGAATAAAAAGCATTTTAGAAAAATGTCCGTGTGATGTGTGTGTGTCTGAGAACAGTATAAATTCAAAAGAAAAGTCGGATAAATATCAAATTTGGTAATTAAGTTCGGTTTCTTCCAAGGATGCGACACAAATATTCTCAAGAAAATCCCCCCACCCTAACTACCCTTTACATGGAACATGTTTAAAAAACTTGGATTTTGTAAAAAATGGCTTTAACAATTTTCATTAAAATACCATATATTAAATATATTTACATGACAAATAAAACTTATATCTTGAATTTTCTGGGAATAGCCTGTGAAGTCCTCTTCATTCGGAAATAGTTTTGTATAATCTTGTATAACTGGTAAATTTTGAGCGATAGACGAAAACGTACTATACAAGACACGTAGAACTCTTTAAAACACACAATTTATTTCAAATAAGATTTTTGTGTCACAAGCCACTTTTGATATGGGTTATTAATGGTTAGAATTATTTAATACTTAGCCATTCTTTTAAAGTCCTGTCAACATTCAGTTGTTTCTCGCGATGTCAAGGAAACAGTGTGGAATTTTAAGGCCAGCATATAGCGTCCAGTTGTTAAACATTTGACTATCGCTGTTCTCTTTGTATCTATAACGAAATGTGTAGTGTAGCTATTTCTGTAAAGGTTTATTTGGATTAAAACGTAGTAGATATAAAAATAAGTTAATAAGAATAGTTTGTATACTCACTAATAAACGATAGAGGGCACAGAAAGTCATGTGGATGCATCACAGCATCTTTTTCTTTTTTTGCATAAATTAGTGACGTTGAAACTTGAGGGAAATGTTGATGAAGCTCGTCGATAACGAAGCATCTGTTTTCACGAATCTTCTCATTAACTTTTGTGTCAACTCTTCAGTGATGACAGTAGGCCGTCCTCATCATGCACGTTCGTCCTTCCTTCATCGAACATCTGTATCACTTACGCACATCACACCTTCCCATACACTGCAGTTGTTACTGACAAACTTCAATACAGAAAACTGTGTGCAAGATGGAACTGGCGGCAGAGTTCTGTGATGAAGCTATTTAAAAGCTGGTGCCACGATTGAAAAAAAGTTTAGACATTAATGGTGACTATGTGGAAAAATAAAATAATGTTCATATTTTCATGTCCTATAAAAGTTATGTTCATAAATACAATATTTCGAGAGCTATAACAAAACGGCTCTTAATTAAAAACGACCCTCGTAAATGAACCATTTTTTTCAGAAACTATCGAAAATAGCTAAATGCAATTTTATGATTATGATAACAAAAACAACCTCTAAGTGTTTTTTTCTTTATTTATTTTACGTCGTTTTAACTACGTGGTCATATCGCGACGGATGCGTTAGTCTTCATCTCTGTACCATACCATCTTACTTCGTCACGTGTCCACAAAGGTCTTGTGCTAGGCAAGTGTACCTCTGCTTCTACACGTGCCAAACAGATGACATTACGGTGGTGTCCAGTCCTCCTGCTTTCATTATCTTTGGATAGATGTCAGAGCATTCGCTATTACCACCTATTTTCATTTTACGCTATTGTTTTAGACTTAAGCTGGAACTTAAAATTCAATCCGGTATTTACCTTGGCGACTGAGGAAAACCACGAAAAGAAAAACCCAGTCTGATTGGTTTGCTCACGAGATTTGAACCCGAAAGCTCCCGAATGCGGGCCACAGACGTTACTGTCTGAGCCATCCCGCTCGATCTGTAATTAATGTTGTGGATATACGAGGGCGGATCGAAAAGTAACGCACAATAATTTTTTCTGCCTTCGTACTGCAGCTGCAATGTTGCAATTTCACAAAAATATAGTTTGAAGTTTTCACTACAGAGAGTATTTTTTGTTTCATGTGCAGCTCTAGCGAGAGAAGCGTGAACTACGCAAAGATGGCGCGCATGTTGCTGTCGTCCACGTGTGAAGAGCAGAGAGGTGTGGATCGATATTTGTGAGCCAAAGGGCATAAACCGAGTGATATTCACAGGGACATGTGTGGCGTGTATTGGGGATGATTGTATGGACCGTAGCAATGTCTCCAGGTAGTGTGTATTCTTCCTAGAGGGTCGTGTGAACCTTAGTGATTCGCCACGCTCCGGGAGGCCGGTAACAGCTGCAACTCCACAGAATGTCATAGGCATTGAGGCGGCAATTTTGAACGACCGGTGTGTGCAACTGCGAGCCTTATTGCAACAGTTCAACATTTCCTATGGTGCAGTGTACGAAATTGTTCATGACACGCTGAAATTTCGTAAATTTATTGCTCACTGAGTACCTCAGAACAGACAACCACAAGGGTCAGCGAATGATGACGAGCTTGGGTCACCTAACGCGGTACACCGCAGAAGGGCATGACTTTCTGAAAGGAATCGTCACTGGTGATGAGTCGTGGGCATACCACTACAGCCCAAAACCAAGCAGGCAAGTATGTAGTGGAAACATACTGGTTCCCCAGTGAAGAAAAAATTCAAAGTGATTCGATCTGCTAGGAAAGTGCTTGTGACGGTGTTCTGGAATATACATGGTGTTGTATTGGTGGACTTTGCTGAACACGGGACCACTGTGAATGCTGCAGCCTACATGAAAACTTTAGTGAAGTTACGTCGTGCCCTTCGTGACAAACGCCACAACATGAATGCTGACGATGACAAAATTCTTCATGACAATGCTCGCCCCCATGTTGCTGCTGCTGTTTGTCAGAAAATCACCAAATTTGGTTGGGAGGTGCTCCAGCATCCACCATACGGTCCGGACCTTGCACCGTCGGACTTTCATCTGTTTGGTCCCGTGAAGAAATTCCTGTCCGGCCAAAGCTTTGCGACAGATGCGGAAGTGAAGTCAGCAGTCCGCAGATGGCTATACTCCAAGGAAACGGACTTCTACGAACAGGGCACATTGAAACTGGTATCACGATGAGAGAAATGTGATGAGAAACTTGGTGACTATGTCGAAAAGTAAGTAAAGGGTGTAAGCTGATTTGTGATTTTTGTTGTTGTTTTAACTATTAAACCTTTTTGTAAAACAGTTATTGTGCGTTACTTTTTGATCCGCCCTCATACTTTGGTGTTAATAACATGTCTAGTTATTTTTAAAATCAATATTGCCCATAGATTTTAATAAAAAGTTGGGATAATTGAGAAAGAAGTCCTTTCTTACTTAATAAAGAAACTTGTTGTATAAGAGTGTATCAGTGAACTTAGCAGACATGCCTGTAAACATTTCAGTCTGGTATCTTAAGTACTTTCTGAGATAATGGGTCATGAATGTAGTAGATTTAGGGATAGGACTTTTAATGTCCTCTTAACACTGGCCGGTACCTTGATATTGTGGTGTTTGTTACTTACGGACTGGTTTTCGGCCGCTCGTTGGCCAGGTCGAACGTGACGTTCTTCTCCTTCCTGGGCTTGGCATCGACCGACTCCGTGGTGACAGGGTAGAAGCGAGAGCTGTCTGCAGTCCTGGGAGGAGGTTTGCCCCGACCCCGACGAGAGACGTGTGGACTGCTGACAGCAGCCGCGAGGGAGGCACTTGCAGGAATATCTGTTCGCCGTCCCCACCTGTTCTCCCGCACCGTGAAGTCGACAAAACGCCTCGGCTGCTCGGACGCTTGCTCCGGACGATGTCTCCGTTCAGATTCTGCCCGTCTGTGGTGCGGTCTCGAGAAGTCTGGCTGGGAGGCGGCCTGTAACGGCTCGAGTATGATATCGGACCTCAGGTTGCACTCTGGAGGCCTGCCCGGTCGCCTAGGCCTCGTGTTCCTGTCTTCGGCGACTATAAGAGAGGAGCTGGGGTCGTGTTGCAACTGACCTTCTGGTCGCCTAGACACGGGCCTCTCCCGAGGGAAGTCTCTGTAGGACTCCCTGTACTCAGGGCTGATGTTATGTTCGCCTTCCAGACGAAGGCTTGTGGACCTCCTAGTCAGTTCCGTCCTCTCGACGGCAGAGAAGGGAACATACTGTGCCTTTTTCTCGGTCATCGTCTCCATCCCACCTTCAGGCTTCAGGTTCGTGTCTTGTTTGTGGAGACGGGGCCTCTCTCTAGGGAAGTTGATGAAGTTGTCCCTGTACTCAGGGTGTATCTCGAAGTCGCCCTCGAGGTGCAGGTTTGAAGTCTGTTTGGCGAGATGGGAGCGGTGCGCCTTTGAGAGCAGCTCCACGTATTGTTGACTCTGTTCCGTGGCTAGGTCCATGACACCCTCTGGCTTCAGACTGGTGTTCTGTCTCTTCAGAACGGGTCTCTCCCGGGGGAAGTCGATGTAGTTGGCGTTCTGCTCAGTCTCTGTCTCTATGTCGCCTTCTTGCCTCAGGTTGGAGTGCTGTTTCCTGAGGACAGGGCGTTCTCTAGGGAAGTCTATGTAGTTGGCGTTCTGCTCAGTCTCTGTCTCTATGCCGCCCTCCTGTTTCAGGTGAGACTGTTGTCGTCTGAGTACAGGTCTCTCCCGAGGGAAGTCCACGAAGAACTCCGAATACTCCGGGAAGTACTCGTGGTCGCCCTCCAGGTGAAGGTTCGTCGACCGCCGCAGAAGTTCCGCTCGCTTCACCCCCAGGAACTCGACGAAACTCGCTGCCTTTTCTGTAGTCTTTTCCATCTCACCTTCAAGCCTGAGGTTCGTGGGTCGTTTCTTGAGTTCGGCCCTCCGCGTCAGAGGAAACTCGATGTAGTTCTCTCCTTTCTCTGTGAGCGTGCACATTTCACCCTCCAGCCGCAAGTTGCTGGGTCTTCTGAGTAGGTCGGCGCGGTGTGCCTCCAGAAACGCGATGAACTTCTCCATCTTCTCGGTGGTCAGGTCATATGGACCTTCCATACGTAAGCTTGTGGACCTCCGGGCAAGTTCGGCCCTCTTGGCCCCCTCGTGTGGCACATATTGAGCATGGAGCTCAGATTCCCTGACTAACATCTCGCCCTCGTTCTTCAAAGTGGTCGGCACCCTGGCAAGTTCTGCCCTTCTCGCGGACTCGTAAGGTACGTACTTGTCGTTCTTCTCGGTGAGCAGGTCCATGGGAAGCTCGTGGAAGTTGTCCGGGTTGATGTGTGACCTGGGTCTCACCACCTGTAACGAGAGAAAGTCGATATTATTCGTCAAGGAATGTATGTGATACTGAACTGGGGCGAAACACGGATGTCCTTATCACCCACCAGGATGACCCTGGTAGTGATGCCGCTGGGCTATCAACATCCGTGTCGACTTCCCTGAGTTTAGCCAGCGAGATATTAACTGTGGTTCCATAAAGCCACACAGTGCATAAACCTTAGAACAAAACAAATAATGATCTGAGGGAGATAAAAGGCAATTGTTGAAAACACGGTAACAATTGCCAGTCACTTGATGATTTAATTTATGTAACTATGAATTTTTGAAGATGGAGCTTTTGTTAGACACTTGCTGTTTTTGTTTTTGTGAGCAAGAATAGATTTAAGAAGGCACTTCAAAAAGTTCATGGTCTGACACAGAAATGGTGCTGGTGGTATGAAATAGCAAAGATAGTATTCAAGTACAGCCTTTAATTGGTGCCAGTAGCGTGGCCAGAAAAATATTAAGGGGGGTTAAGTATAAGGATACACTTTTTAAATAATTTGTATCCATTCAGATGATAAATATGAATTAATTCTGAGTTTAAATATTCAAATAATTATTTTATAGTCACAGATTAAGGTGCAGCAATTGGATTAAAATCAGAATAGGATGTTTTGCATATTCTAGGAGGCAAATGTGTTGTGATACGAGAATTTACGACCACTATGAAGTATTTTATATTATCATTTTATTTAAAAAAAACCTTATGTGATACATTTAGATGACCTTCTCTATCCTCTATCGTTTATTAGTGAATAAACAAACTATTCTTAGAATGTAGGATGTGTTTATCGGCGGAGGACACCTCGCGCAATGCGATCATCTTGAACTATTGTGGCTACATACCCCAGGAGACAGGGCTGAGATGAGTGGAGCCTAGGAGGTCCAAGGTCCGCAGGCAGATAGGCCCACAGAGACGCGCAGAAGTCCCTAACATTTTCAGTTTGAACATTTGCGTACCAGTAGTGAGAAATCCCAAGAAAGGAGCAGAGATCCTAATGGGCAGGACAGCTCACTCTGGCGTTCACGAGCAGAAATCTTTCCAACGCGCATACATCCACGCCATCTGACCGGCACCGCCAGCAAGGCAGAACCTAAAAGTGAAATGAGATGGAATGAGAGGAAACAGGGGAAAGGAGAAGTTGTGGTAGAATACACCCCCCGGCATTCGCCTAGCTGACCAGAGGAAAACCCCGTAGTCAGAATGGGCGGTCACCGGGAATGAACCCAGAGCCTCCCGAATACGAGCCAGTAAGCCATGTGAATGTACACATCAGAGACCTGTGAAACCTCGATATGGAACGTCTGGGACAAGCTTACCTTAGGCCGCTGTCGAGGGAAGTTGATGAAAGACTCGTAGTACTCTGCCTGCAGGTAAGTGTCGCCTTCTAACTTGAGCTCGCCGTTCAGACGATGTCTCCTGTCTCGTCTCATCGGCTGATCCTCTTCCTGGTCCTGGTGGTGACCGATGTACCGCCGTCTATACTCCGACTTGATGGACTTGAGAGTGCCCTGCTCGGGTCTGAGGTTGTCCTGAGGTCTGAGATGGCACGGAGGTCTACGTCGGCTGTACTGGGCGAGCTCGTCGACCGTGACTCCTGGAGGAAAGCCGCCCTCGTTACCGATGATGGTGGCCCTGCCTCCGAGCTCGGGGTCGGAAGACGATTTCTGTTCCAAACCCGGCACTCCCAGTCTAGATGTGCCCCCCACAGCCAAGGTACTGGGGCGCCGGTACGGGTTACGACTGTAACATAGTAATACATCATGTTTGAGACTATTCAAAACGTACAGCTTCAATTTTCGATGACCACTCCTCTTTATTCTGAATGAATTTTGTGTACGTTTATATAACCAAAAGACCTTAAAAGATGGATAAAAACTTAGGGAAGAAAAAATGTAGAGGTCGCCAGAATTTGTCAACTTTGTGTTAGTGTTGGCGGCTTTCGAAGTATTCCATACTGTAAGTTTAGACCTTTCCCAAGCCATGTGGTTCCGCGTAAGGTAGACGTATTGTACACTTCTCTTGCCTTTACATCCAGGAGTTATTCTGTGATGATGATAAATAAAGACGTTCACGTTGACTCGACAGCGAGCAAAGCTGGACATGCAGGTAAACAACTAAAGGAAGTGACCCAAAAGAACTGCAAAAAGGAGCTGGAAATATCCAAGGGCAAGACAATAATAGAAGATGTGGCAGAAAAAACCAAGAAAGGACCTCCAGCACACACAGGATAAAGAATAAGTGGCAAAACATTCTACAGAGAAATAAAGACTTTTTAACAATTTGTAATATGATGAAGAATACAACACATTCAGATGATAGCATTGTATACGTGACATACTGTCAGACACTGGGGGGGATGAAGGATTGTAAGGGTAGAGGCAAATAAAACGCTTGGCTGGAGCAATCTCACTATATTCTAAAGAGCTATATTTCTACCGTGCGATAGTTGGGTTTACAAGATAAGGTATGATGTTGGTAACATTATTATTAACAATTTATTTTATAGTGCTTACCTTGAGAAAGGTTTCGTCGTGGATGAGGAGAGCCAATACTCAATACAACTTTGTCAAGCCGCTAGTGGTGAGCGGCCGTCCATAGCGGTCCCGGCTAAGTTAGAACACAAAGTCCCCGCAAGCAGAGCTTGAGCGCTTGCTTATATAGGGTCGAATGCCCTAATATCGTGGCAGCTATTACCAAATATGGTCTGCCAACGCCCCCTGGAAAATGCTTAGGACTTTCCAAGGATCATGTGATGCACAGGGTGCAGTTAAGAGCCGTGCAGAGAGGCACGTACTCCTAAGGAAATGATGGCATAGTGAAATCCCTTTGAAATGTCATGCGAAGTGTCAAACCACTGTTTCTTGTCATATAAACAACTTACTAAGGTTGAGCAAAATTAAGAAATATAAAATGTGATTCTATATGACTCATGACAGACTAATAAAATAATGTTAATTAATATAAACTAATAATCACATTCTTGACATTATGCAGCATTAACGTCCTGTGACGTTGAAATAAGCTTCTGCAGTTCAAAACTGTTCAGGTGATCAAGGTCGATAGTTTAAGAATGTCTACCTAAGTAGTGCAGTGCAATTGGCTTGTGAGGGCTCTGAGGCCCATGTTGCATTTCTCATTTTCAGACTGGTTTGTGTACTTGGAAGTCAACACTGATACTCGGCATACAGCTGTAGTACAACAAGCGACAAACCGCACTAACCCTTCATCTTTAGTTATTATTATAAATACAAGAAGTCGGGAAATAATAGAGTAAAAAGGAATCTATTGGAAACAATAAAAGAGAGAATATTAATATGGTTCGGCCGTGTGAAAAGAAATGGAAGCGATAGAATGAGAAGGCGGGGAACACCAAGAGAACAATAGATGGATAGCGTCTAGAGGACTAACAGGGGTTGTAGAAAAACTACTCTATGGTAGATAAATCTTAAAAATTATTATTACTATTACGGAATGTTAGTTTTGTAATGAGATGCAGGCGCCTGTCATGCTGAAGGACAGAAAGGAACGTGTCAGATAAGAGGTGGCACCACTCGCCCTCAAGCTGGGGTGTGTAATGGAGAAAAACAAAAGCGAAGCTGCCTTTGTTATTTATAGTAGCTGCAAGGTAAAAGCTGGAATAATAAAACGGAACCCGCTGGTCGCCGACGGCAGATTTATTCCTATCGCTACGCACATGACTGTTAATCCAAAAGCTTCTGGTCGCATGTGCTTACGTTTTATTGATGATGTCACTCTACAAGCAGAATAAAAACACTCTGACATGTTGCATTCATATCAACTCTCTACCCTCTGTCACTTATTAGTGGGTATACAAATAAAATTATTCTTACGAAAGTTTTTTTCTATTACTTCATTTTATTTGAGATAAACCTTTACAGAAACAGCTACATTACACATTTCGTTATAGATACAAAGAGAACAGCGAGTCAAATGTTTAACAACTGGACGCTATATGCTGGCCTTAAAATTCCATACTGTTTCTATGACATCGCGAGAAACAATTACAAATCTGAAGGACTTGAAAATAATGACAAAGTATTGAACAATTCGAACCATTAATATTGGATATTCTGGAAGCGGCTGATACCACAAACAACCTATTTGAAATAAATTGTGGTTTTCAAGAGATCCACATTTTTTGTGTAGTACGTTTTCGTCTGTCGCTTAACGTTTACCAGTTTTACAAGATTATACAAAGTTTCCTCGCCCATCTCTGGGTGTGGGGGTAGCGTGTCTGCCAGGTCCTGAGTTCGAATCTCGGTTAGGGTGAAATCTCTGTATCAAAGTTTTAGATTGAAAGCAATACTTTTTCTACCTAGTATGTACGTGGCAGAGAAAGGAATAAATAATATGTGACAATCTAGCTATTGTCGTGGAACAAACAGCATATAGGTACAAGCCGGGATCGAAACAGATTTTCCCTGAGTATATTTGTAGCTCGTGGAATTTCACCTGTTCCTCTCTCTATTACTTGAATAACGACTCACAGATGTAAACAAATGAAGTACGTAGGCAGCAGAGACCTTGAAGTTTTGACATGTTGTCTGTACCAGGCCGTGACATCGATTTGACCGGAAGGAAGTTTGAGCAGACACGTGCGTTTTAACACGCAATCTTCCAAAACTCGCTACAACTGCGATTATTTCCAGCTTTACATTTCTCGGTAAATTGAATGTAATGGAGATGTTTAATTACTCTTGCTGCTGGCGCTACTCAGTTCAGAAGTTATATCGCAAGCAGATAAACATCTCCCATCGATAGGAACCGTACAAACTGACTCGAAATTCCAGTCTACGTCGGTGAAAATCTCATGTGTAATAACGAACTTTCCCTATCTATTGTCTTTTAGTTTGAGATTTACTTTCTGCATAACATAAAATACCTTAGTTTTTATGAAAAAGCGTTCTGGATTTTACATCCAAAGTAAGCTCGTGATGTTACATTCGCATGACTTTCTCCACCCACTCTTCTACAAACAGCTAATTTTTCTATCTATCATGTTACTCGAGTTAAACATTTACAGAAGTAGTTACATTGTACATACTGTTGAAGGTCAAGAGGGATGCAGGAAACTGCAGTGATAATGTTTAAAACGCAGTGGCTGTATCATTGCTTTCATATTCCATACTCTGGCTAGAAACCCTGGACTTAACATTTCAAACTCTTTATGAAGTATCGGAAAATTCAAACTAATAACAATGTCACAAAATGTTTGTTTCACATAAATTGGTTTTCACGAGATACATATTTTTGGTGTAATAGATTTTTGCCTAGCCCTTACTGTTTACTAGTTATGTAAAATTAATTCAGAATGAAGAAGATTTTACAGGTACACCCGTGGACAAAAAGAATCGACCCATTCCCAGATTCCACATGACGATCGAAGGGCTTCGTGTACTTTCGTAAAAGCTGTGTTCACAACACACACGCAGCAACTGTTGAATGGTATCTGCACTGTGAGTGCGACGATCACCTTTTAACGGTGCTTTTCGGTGGCGACGCTTATAAGCTACTGAAAACAAGAGCCCGAAAAAACGTTACGTTGGCCGAGAGGTTAAGAAGGCACTGCTTTCGCTCATAAGCTCCTCGGTTCAAATCTCGCATTAGTTGTTATTTTAATATTGTTAATTTTATGACTGCATCTGTAGAACATAATACGAGGGGCACTATTTATATTTTGAGCCTTGGCAACCCTGAATGTTGTAAGTGCCATCTGATGTTTCCAATGTAAAGTTTGACATTGTTGACCATAATCTACTTCAAACATTTTGTCAATAGAGCGTCATTTGTTTTGTTTATACTAACTTGAAAATTGTGTGTCAACAAAAACATGGGATTAACTGGTGAAAATGTTTGTGCAATGATTTATTACGATTTTCGACGTGGATTATCAAGACAAGAGTGCATCGATCAACTCACTTCCACATTTGGCGACGAAGCTCCATCCTTTGCCACTGTGAAACGCTGGTATAACGAATTTAATCGTGACTGCCGCTCGCTCAATGATGAAGTTCGTGAAGGTCGTCCAAAATCAGTTGTTGTGCCAGAAAACATTGATGCTGTGCAAAAACTAATAATGAAAGATCGCCATGCGACATATTGTGAGATTGAGGCAACCCTAGGCATTAGTTCCACATAGCATACATCCACACACTCTCATCGACATGCTACTTAAACTGGTGGAGAAATAAATTCGCGAAGTCGTAAAAAGTTAGCTGAACATAAGGAATTAAGGCAAAAACGTTCAAAATTATCACTTTGACATTTTATTCCTTCGTCAAATAAAATCTTATTTTCACAAAAAATCAAGTAATAAACAAAAAAGGCTCTACTCAAAGCATGTAAAACAATTTTGAAAACACCACGTACAAAAGAGTTGATATTTTGGCATTTTTTCAAAAATTATAAAACTCATAAAATGCACTATCTGAAAACCGCCCAAACACGTAGACTGTACTACCATTTGATCTTTATGTACAAAAAATTAGATTTTTGCCTTCATCAATTTGGCTGCTAGAAATTTTTAAAGTGCAGACGAATACTTTCTTGAGGGGGTGTATACCTCCGGAGAAACTTGATATCGAATTTTTGGGTGGAACACAAGTACGTACGAGGGCAGTCCCAGAAGTACCAGACCTGACGGATATGTAGAGATTGTTGTTTCAAAAAAAATGACTATTGTAGAAAGTACCACCCTCATAAAGCTTAAGTTTGATGATGCTACGTTGTTTAGTAATTGTTTGGAAGCCATTAATAGTGAACTCTCTCAGCCAATTTGAATATGGATAAAACTGGCCATTGTTATGATACAATACTTTCATTTGAAAGGTCTTAGTCCAACTAATATTAAAGCTGAGCTAGATTCTACTCTGGGGGAGTCTGCTCCTTCGTTTACAACAGTAAAATATTGGGTGGCAGAGTTTAAGCGAGACCGTACGAGCTGCCAAGACGAACATCGCAGTGGTCGACCAAATGAGGTGACCACGCCAGAAATTGTGAGGAAAATCCAGTGGTATTGGATGACCGTCTACTGAAAGTGGCGAGCTAACAGATATCGTATGCATTTCAAAAAGAGTTGTACATCGCATACGAACTGAAAATTTAGACATGAGAAAACTGCGCGCTAGCTGGGTGCCGCGTTTACTTACAATGGAAAAAAACAGCGCCGTGAGGATGTTTCGCTGCAATAAAGCAGAGTTTTTGCGTCGATTCATAACCATGGATGAAACATGGGTCCATCACTTCACACCTAGACGAAGGAACAGTCAAAACAGTGGACTGAAATGGGAGAATCGACCCCAAAGAAGGTGAAGACAGTTCCATCTGCAGGTAAGGTCATGGCGACAGTTTTTTGGGATGTGCGTGGGATAATTTGCATTGATTATCTTCAAAAATGAAAAGTATCAATGGCAAGTATTATGCAAACTTATTGCAGCGTTTGAATGATGAAATAAAACAAAAACGGCCGCATATAGCGAAAAAGAAAGTTCTGTTTCATCAAGACATTACACCAGTTCACACATCCATTATTGCCATGGCCAAAATCAATGAGTTAAAGTTCGAATTGCTTCCTCATACACCCTATTCGCCAGACTTAGCCCCCTCTGATTATTTTCTGTTTCCAAAGTTGAAGAAATGGCTTGGTGGTAAAATAATTGCCAACAATGAAGAGGTGGAGTCTGTAGTTGATGGCTATTTCGCACAACTCGACGGTTCTCACTATAAACAGGGTATCGAAGCTATTGAACATCGCTGGGAAAAGTGTTTCGAGCTGAAAGGAGACTATGTAGAGAAATAAACATGTTTTTGTGTTTTTTTTTGTTAGATTGGGTACTTCTGGGTCAGTCCTCGTAGTAGAGAAAGTAAAAGCTTTGTTTTAGACGCTTAAAACACATATATTGTGATACATGTTCGTGAAATTTAAAGTTGTTTATAGACGTTGTTAAAAGGCATAAAAACTACTGATTTACAACAAAGAAATGCCCTTAAAACAAAAATGTGAATAGCATAAACTAACTCTCTTATTGTCTCACACTGTCGTATTATAAAGGAATCGACACTAAGAAACTGTTTACTTTCTGAAATGTTTATAACACAATTGTTCCCAAGAGGTGGTATATATCAAGTGATTCTTGGCAAAGTTTCCAGGTTCCGGAAAGTCGACTCCACAAATGTGTCACAAGCAGCATGGCCGTATCCGGGAAGAAGCACCCAAAATGTTATTAACGTATGTCTTGAATATAGACACTAAGTACTCTGTAGTATCTATACCACTTCCCTATAGCAGGTAGGGGAAGTGTTGTATTCTAACCAATAATTCGATATCCAGATTTCACCCGAAACACAGAAATACTTGTTTTGAAATACCTTTAGATAAAGGTGCATGTACGTCTGTGGAAAACAGCATAACTTAAAATGAAATGGATAAATACCAAAGATTTTTAACAAAATCTCCGAGCCACAATCTACCCTTATAATGGGAACGTTTTTATAATTTTATATTTTCTCAAAAATACCTCTTAAAGGTTTTAATTAAAATATCGTATGTTTAAGATATTTTCATACAAAATGTATATCTTCAATTGTTTAGAATAGTTTGTGAAGTTCTCTTCATTCGGAATGAATTTTTTCATAATTGATACACTGTAAGGTGCTGACAAAATCTTACTACACAAATAATGTAATCTCCTTAAAACATGCAGTGCATATGTAATACATGTTTGTGATGTAACTATTTCCCAGAAGTTCGTCAACTTGCTTTGAAGTTTGCAATACTTGTGCATTCTTTTGTTTCTCGTGATGTCAAGCAAAGAGTATGCAATTCCAAAGCCAGCATATAGCAACCCTATTTTAAACATACGAATATCACTTCAGTCCATAGTATTTCTCTTCTATCTACAACGAAATGTGTAGATATGTATTAAATTAAATTGCGTTTTATTTACGGACGCTCTTTAGCCGCAGTGGTCCATTCTATATTTGGTGTGAAAGAGAAAACACCTCTTTATCAGGTTTGAGGTTCTTTTACGTGCCGTAAATCTACGACACGGGACCACCGGCTTTACTTCCCTACCGAAGGATGTCATACTAAGGAATTTTATGCCCGAAAAAAGTCCATCGCCTCCGCCGAGTTTGAACCGGCAACCTCGAGAACGCTTATCTGAATGAACATGAAGATAGAAAAATAGGTTTTTGTAAGAATGGTTTGTAGGAGAAGGTGACGAGAATGCAACACATGGTATTTTTAGAATAATTATATTCGGTTTAAAACAAGAAGAGAATATAGTAAGTAAAGTTCTCTGTGCTGGTGTTTCCTTAATGAGGTAGGTATAAGACGAAGTAGGGCAATGGGCCAACAAGGGATGTCTCGTAGCACCGTCTACACACGCACGTCAACACCGCTTTCTTTACAAGGAGACAACATTTAAACACAATTATCTGGGTCATAGGACGTGTTCACAATGCTAATTATAAACACAGCGCAGTGTTTTAGGCCACTTCAATCAGAAAATACATCTTTCTAAAAAACCTTTTCATAATATTATAAAGAGAGAAGATTTGTACGTGTGTGTATGCAGGTAATCTCAAATACCACTCTACCGATTTGGATAATTCTTTCACTATTGACAAGCTCTACTCTTTCTGACGGACATCGGCTATAAAACACATTCTAATTTCAATTCATAAGTTACTAAAAGAATAGAATGGATTTACGAAACCTTCGTTGAGAATGCCAAGGACTATAAAATAGCTGGTGCACTCCAGAGAGTATAAAAATAAAAGAAGGTTGGTTTTATGCCAAGCATGAAAAAGGTGTTTTGTTACGTTGTTTGCAACATGCTTTGGACGTCAATTTGAAGTAGGTCATATTGAAGGAGTTGTATTATAGTTCAACTGTTGGGGAGCCGAACTTGAAATTCGTTGCAATCGCACGTATAGTACCCGGTTTCTGGTAGCCTTCGTCCCAAGTTTAAAAAGATTAGCTTTGTAATTTGACTGTTTCTTTAGATATTATATTTATGTTTGCCTCGGCTGCGCCAGTATTTGTTAGAGACACGTTTCTCTTGGCAGGGTTGTAATGCGACTAAGAATGTAGGCTTACACAGATTATAATTTTTTACTTCACTCCTTTTATTAATACTTGATTCGATTTAAATAACACTTCACTGATATAGAGAGCTGTGAGGTTCTTTAATTAATTAATTGCATTTTTTAACACGTAAATTTGTCTCACACGAATACATATTAAATCTCTCGAGGACGCATAAGCAACGCATCCAGTTATGAGCACTGTCTGCAGGCAACACGTCTGGTTATGAGCACTGTTTGGAGGCAACTGAATTGATTTCAACCGTCTAAAGTTTTAAATTTCTGTATTTCAAGTCTCTGATTGGCTAGTGCTACTGCAATAGAATACCTTCATTTAATTAAAGCTTTTTCTGGTTGTTGATTGGCTATTTTATATACTGTCACTAAAATTACATTATTGTTACTCCAAGAATCACAAGTAGTAGTGTTAAACTTTCTTATTCATTATTGACTCAAGGTTACCTCGTGGTTAGCAACTTTTAACTTATTATTTTCACAGCTCCTACATTATTAAATTACGTAATACATTCATATAACATTATTGAACATATATACAATAATATAAGCATATGCAATGACTGTTACATACATTTTACAAATTATTACATACACATATTGCTTCAAGGCGGGCTGTTATTGAATTTACATATTATATAATTTGACTGAAATTATTTAAGTGTTAAAAATACTGCCTCAAGCAATATGCATAGATGGCCATGATGTAACACTCCAACAAACAGAAGACAGAGCTTAAAAAGTGGCAATTAATATTGTTGTTTATAACGGTACAAGTTACATTTACTTTTTTAACTGTCATTTATCAAATACTGCAATGTTTGTGTATTGAAACAGTGTCAAAACGTCTGAATAACCTTTTATTTTAATTCCACAGATGTGCCTACTTAAGTTTTGGGATGCCAAAGCCTTCTAAAACCCCTCATATAAGAAAGTTTTGTTTTCTTTAATTTGTATTTTGTAGTAATCAAACTCGTTAGCAGCACATGCTGAATAATTGTATAAAGAGAGAAAACTGCTGACATTAGAGATCAGTGAACAGATATTTTATATTAACAAGTGAGAAAATTATTTTATCAATATTCGTAGATTAAGGTTAACTTGGTGGTCTGGGAATGTGGAATCTTCCTATTCAGCAGCTTCATCTCTATTTCGTTGAATACGTTTACGGTCTAGGTATGTATTATGTGAAAACAATACAGGCTTTATCTGTAGGAACTAAAGATAAGTCGTTCTTCGTGGTCTAGGAGTATCATTCCAACCTCTAGTTCCCGAGGTCGCGGGTTCAAACTCGGCGGAGGGCGTGGGGAAGATGGTCCCGTGTCGTAGATTCCGTGTAAAGGGTGGTATAGGATGAGGGGAGTTTATTAAAAATGTTCGTGTCGTATCTTTGGAAGATACTGAACTTAAATACCAAGTTTTGTATTTATTCGACATTTCGTTTTTGAGTTATACTGTTCACAGACAGCAGACTTTTTCTAAAAATACTATTTTTAATTCAGAGGCCTCAAAACATGTATTTGCAGTAATATCTCGATATATAAGTTTTAGGTGGAATATAATACTTCATTTGCTTACGAGATACGTGGTGGAGAAAGTACGAGGCGCAAAGTGAAAGCTGGAATAAAAACAAAAGAGGTTCGGTACACAAATAACTACCCTCACAGCTAAGATTCATTAAGCTCAGCACCCTTTGTGTTGCTGTGGATAATCCACAATTAAAAACGTGATCCCTATCGAAGTTTTGTGTAAATGAAGGCCAGGCGCACCAACCCCCACACCTCCTTCAGTAAAAGCACTTACACCCGAGCGTTAATGAGTTGGTGGAGCATTTTATTGGAAGCAGGAGTAGCGAGGCCGTCTTCTGCCTAACTTAGTTGCCGACAACAAACAAAATCTCACCTTGTTACTGTCTCTTACAAAACCTTACTCCTTTACTTCTTGCTAATACAGATAAACTTTCGTTACATGTATATAGTAGAATAAAACGATAGTCACATTTTTAAAAAACGTGATGACTTTCAAATCCCATGCTCTTTCTATCACCACAGAAAAAACAAATAACGACTTCCACTTGAAAAATTCTGATGTGTTACATTCACATGACTTTCTCTACCCTTTATCATTTATTAGTCGGTATACAAACTATTGTTATGAAAGTTTATTTTTCTATCGACCTTATTTTAACCCAAAATAAACCTTTACAGAAACAGCTACATTACACATTTCGTTATAGATACAAAGAGAACAGCGATAGTCAAATGTTTAACAACTGAACGCTATATGCTGCCTTACTGTTTCCATGACATCGCGAGAAACAACTGAATGTTGACAGAACCTTTAAAAGAATAAACAAATTGAACCATTAATAACGGAAAAGTTGGAAATGACTGATACTCAAAAAGAGTTATTTGAAGTAAATTGTCTATTTTAAAGAGATCCACATTTTTGTATAGTAGTTTTCGTTTATCGTTTAAGGTATACCAGTTATGCAAGACTATACAAAATTCTTTTCGAATGAAGACGACTTTACAGGCTGTTCCCAGAAAATTCAAATATGCATTCTATTTCTCCTGTAATCATCTTTAATATACGCTATTTTAATACAAATTGTTAGTCTTTTTTTGAAAACAAAAATTTCGAGAAATGTTTCAATAAAGGATAGTTTGGGATGGAGGATTTTCTTGTAAATCTTTGAGTCGCATCTTTGGAAGGTTGAGCCACAATACCAAGTTTGGTATTTATTCGACTTTTCGTTTTGAGTTATATTGTTCACAGATACACACACATACAGCCGGGCCTTTTTCAAAAAATGCTTTTTTACATTCAAGGAGCCTCAAAACATGTATTTACGGTGAAATCTTGGTATGGAATTTTTCTATGGAATGCAATATTTCGTATACTTATCATAGATAAGCAGTTGAAAAAATAAAAATCTGATATGCTACATTTATATACATGACAGTGTTTATCCGACTTTTCGTTTTGAATTATTCTGTTCTCTCTCTCACGATAATGCTAATAACGGATTAAAAATCTGCAGATATTATTCATGGAAACGTGTATGAATGTATTTCTGATTTGGTTAGTCTCTCCCGACAGTGTTCCAAGTTCTGGAAATGTTGTATCTTCTGTTGGTGAAACAATTATCAGAATTGTCGTGTAATTTTAAGATAATACTGTAGATAAAAAATTAAACCTTTGTACCGTCTGTTTTATCTTATAGTTCATAAAAGCTACACAGTTTTCACATAATACAGAAAGCTCTGACATTAATATACAACGAAATAGGGGGCAAAACTGGTGAATACAAAGATTCGCCACCCCCAGTTAGGCAAGTTAAAGATTTTGGAAAATGACACACAATTTGTAACCATCGAGAAAAATAATACTATCAGTTGTTAATTATATATAAAGAGTTGATTAATATCTAATGGTACGCTGTACACAATTTTCTCTCTTTGTAAAGGTTCTTTCAACAAGAGTGTCCTATCTTTAACATGTGATAGTTGCCGTTGTTATTGAGTTACAGCAGTCATGTGGTTACAATTGTTATTGACAAATAGCCATGGAACGTTACAGCATTCAGCAACGCGTAGAAATTGTGAAAATTTATTATCAAAATGGATCATCTGTTCGCCAAACCTTCCGTGTATTGCGTGAAGTTTACGGTGACATAATCGTCCCTGCGAGAGAACGATTCGACGTTTGATCGATAAATTTGAAAGAAGTGGTTCTGTCAGCGATCAAAGAACTCCTGTACGTAATCGACGTAAGCGCTCCAACGAAAACATAGGCGCGTTCGTGAGAGTGTACGCGAGAACGGAAACAAATCAATTGCTCGTCAAGCGCAAGAATTGGGGCTTTCGCCAACCACAACTTGGCGAATTATGGATCTGGACTTGAAGTTTCAGGCTTACAAAATAGTGTTAACTCAAGAACTTAAGTCCAACGACCATAGCTTGCACCACGTATTCGCTGACTGGGCTATGGAGCAAATAGAAGCTGGCCCGGATTTTTGTAGAAAAATCATCTTCAATGACGAAGTCCACTTTTCGATGGATGGTTGTGTTAACAAACAAAATTGCCGCTATTGGACCAATCACAATCCAATGAGTATTCAAAAACGACCACTTCATCCCCAAAAAGTTACTGTGTGGTGTGGATTTTGGTATGGTGGAACCATTGGTCCATATTTTTTCCAAGATGAAAATGGAGAAGCTGTAACTGCCAATGGAGAAAGATACCCGGCTCTTATAAGGAACTATTTTTGGCCTCAATTGGATGGTATGGATCTCAGAAATACCTTGTTCCAGCAAGATGGTCCCACATGTCATACTGCTCTCGAAACAATCGATGTTTTGAAGGAGAAGTTCAGAGGTTTCATCATTTCCCGTGGTGGTGATGTTTCGTTGGCCACCGAGGTCATGTGATTTAACGTCGTTGGATTACTTCTTGTGGGGTTATGTTAAATCTCGAGTTTATGTCAACAAGCCAGAAACAGTAAGTGATCTTATGAATAACATTCGTGATGTTGGACCTAATTTACGTTCTTACGCGCAACCCAACGAAGTCGCGGCGGTCACTTAACTGATGTTCTCTTCCGCACGTAATGACATTAATTATGTTCCAAAATAAAAAAAAAAACAAATAAACCTGTATCATTTATAGAACGTGTTTTATTTAAGTTCAAAGATAGGACACTCTTGTTGAAAGACCCTATATAATTATTTAATATACAACGATTATTACAGCATACAGAGGAAATACAACAAAACTTCCTTACTTAAGAGTTATTAAAAAGCTCTTAACACAAGTATCACATACATATCGTATATCCTTATAAACAGATCCGATTGTGTTTTTTTACTTTATCTAGCGCGTACTTACAGTAAGTAGAGGAAGTATATATTCCACCCAAACATTTGGTACCAGATTTCACCGAAAATACATGTTTTCAGGCCGCATGATCCCCCCAAAAGCATTTTTTTAGAAAAATAATAATTCGGTTAAACTCTAAACTTGGTTTTCAATTTCAGTACCTCCCAAGGATGCGACATGAATATTTTCAAAAAAATCCCCTCACTTCAAACTACCCTTTACAATGAACATTTTTTGAAATTTTTTATTTTTTAAAAAAAATGGCTCTAACGAGTTTGATTAAAATACCATATGTGTAAGATATTTTACGACAAATGAACTGTATATGTTGAATTTTCTGTGAATAACCTCTGAAGTCCTCTTCATCCTGAATGACTGTTGTATAACTGGTAAATCGTAAGAGATATACAAAATCTTACTGCACAAGAAATATAGATCTCGTTATAAACGACACAATTTATATCAAATAAATTTTTTAAGCTGTAACCATTTCCGAGATATTCCTTGTTATTGGTATGATTTTCAAACACTTATACTTTTCTGAATTGGGAAGTCGTTATTCTCCTGCTGATGCAAAGAAAACGGAATTTCAAAGTCATCAGATAGCGAATATTTGACTATCGCTTAAACCACTGCATTCCCCTCTTCCTAATGTACCGACAAGGAAATATGTAATAAAACCGTTTCTACAAATGTTTATCTGCATTAACATGAAGTAGATAGGAGAATAAGCTTTTGTAAGCATATTTTGTTGAAGAATGGGCAGAAAAGTCGTGTGAAAGTAAACACACAACATTTTTTTGTTTTATTTTTCTGTGTCTTCTGTTTTATAAATTAATAAATCGTGACTATCTATGTATTTTGCTTGGAATGGAATATCCGTGGCATTTGTCTTATTTTACACACATTTTCTGTGGAGTAGCAACAATACAATCTTTTCTACTCCATGACATTCTCAACGAACATATACAAGTATGTTTGTTTATAACTCCAACATGTTAGTATTTTGATATCCAGGCCTTGTAAATCCTGTTTAATAATTTAGAAGTTTAAATTACCAAGTGTGTTATGTCCGTCGGGAAGAACAGGGGTTAGGAAAATGATGTGAATGTTACGTAAATCACTTACATTCCTTATCTCTAACTTTACAGCGGGCTATAATTACAAGCTTAAGATAGAGCTAGTAAAAACTGCAGCATACGACATTGAGGGATAAGAATACAGTAGGCGTGGTGTGGCCGTGAGCAAAAGGGTTTATCTCAAGCCAGGTGGCCTTGTCTGTACATCAGCTGATACTGCTCTCGTATCGATCTCTCGGTCGCTCGGCCTCTTGGACCAGCAGCGCTTCGTCTTTGTTTACACCCAAATAATACAGCACACAATCCCATTCTCTTTAGTACAGATAATCTTTCATTACACATTCCGTTGTACGTATATGAAGAATACAGTAGCCTGAAGTGATAGTCAGATTTCAGGTGGCTTTGAAATCCCATGTTCTTTGCATTACCACGAGAAAAACCACTTCAAAAACTCTTGTTACATTCATGAATGCGAATCACTTGGGGAATTTAGCATGGTAGCTCAGTGGTTAGAGCAACCTGACGGAGACTGGGAGATCCGTGGTTCAAATCCCGGATATGGCATTGACATGTTTTAGTCGTTTGATTCCACCTTTGCAACGGTGTCCAACACACGGCTTGTGTGGAACAACAATTAATTCCATTACATTCATGACTTTCTCTACCCTGTAGAATTTATTAGCGGAAATAAAAGCTTTTCTTACAAAAGCTTATTTTTAATTACTTCATTTCAATCGTGGTAAACCTTTACAGAAATAGCTACATTACACATTTCGTTATAGATACAAAGAGAACAGCGATAGTCAAATGTTTAACAACTGAACGCTATATGCTGCCTTAAAATTCCATACTGTTTCCATGACATCACTAGAAACAATTGAAAATTGACGGGGCTTTAAAAGAATAACTAAGCATTGAAGAATTTGAACTATTAATAACGGATACCTCGCATTTTATTTCATATAAATTGTGTGTTTTAAATAAATCTACAATTTTTTTGTGTAGTACGTTTTCGTCTATCGCCTAACGTTTACCAGTTATACCAGATTATACAAAATTCCTTGCGAATGAAGAGGACTTCAAAGGCTGTTCCCAGAAAATTCAAGATGTAAATTTTATTTGTCATGGAAATATTGTAAGCATGTGTAGTTTTAATCAGAATTATTAGAACCATTTTTGAGAGAATTAAAAATAACGACATTTTTCCATGTAAAGGGTAGTTTGGGGCTGGAGAATTCGCTATAAACTTCCTGTCGCATCCGTGGAAGGTAATATTGAACGTAAATACTAATTTTCCTGTTGACACATGCAGAACATCTATTAACGGTGTAATGTAGATATCTTATTTTGGGTGGAATACAACACCTCCTCTACCTAGTATACGTAAGCGGTAGATAACTGAAAAACAAAAACACAGAGAGAAACACGAGCACTGAAATCTTAAGAGCCGTTTCATTAATATGCAATGGAATTATTCAGCGCCCAGCAGGTCATTAGCGTATTATCGCTGTGTTTATAATTTCAAATTATTTTTTACAAGGAAAAGACAAGGCTGTTGTAGTTTTTATGTTCCGGTTTATGATTTATATTTGATGGTTTTATAGATTTGAATACATGAGTTGTCTGGTGTATTAAGCCCTCACTTTCAAACTTGAAACTCCTGAGTAAATTGATCAATGAGCAATCTGCTCTACTAGATAAATGCCGAGTGGGGTGTCTCAGGCGGTAGCGTCTGTGGTGCGCATTCGGGAGGTCGTGTGTTCGATCCCGCGGCGGACCTTCCTGACCCATGGATTTTTTTTCGGGGATATCTCCGGGTCGCTAGGCCAATGTGAAGGTTCATCACATCCCCCGAATTTCCTGTCCCTCTGCCTCATCTCCATTCTCAGTTTACTTCACCCTTCATCTGCTTGGTCTGTTTCAGGGTTGCAGGGTTGAGTCTCGGCGTTGCATGACAGAGGAAAAGGAAGCTCTATGTAACACTTGGTCCCCCGAAATGGGGATCTCCAAGTCCCGCGCCTCCCAGGGTGGGGAGGGGAAGCGTTGCATCACTGCCATGCGGAGAGCTTCAATCTCCTGGTCCGGTCCCCTCTTACCTCACCCGTCAGGGCTTCAAGCACAAAAGATGTTGTAGGTCGGGGAGCTAAGCCTCCTTGTGCAGTTAGTCTTAGCCCTGGTGCTACTAGATAAATAGATTTAGTTGACAGTAAGGAACGTTTGCTTGTAAAGTTTACAATGAAAGTATTGCCTCCTTCATTAAAAAGTAATACTCAGGGAATCACGCTTAAAAATTAAATATGTATTGCATTCACATGGCTTTCTCTAGCCACTATCATTTATTTTTATACTTTTTGTACAAACTGGTCTTACAAAAGACTATTTTTCTAAGTACTTGTTGATTGAGATAAACGTTTACAGCTATGGTTCCATTGCAGACAGGACACAAAAGACAGTATTGAGATAACAGATACATACGAACAGGAAAGGGTGCAAGAACAGAGGAAGCTGAACCTGTACTTGTATCTACAAAATATGAAGGAATGAATTCACGTTTACAAAGCAGTGAAGGGAGTGCTACTTTGATACCGTCCCGCAGTACAGCAGTGATGAAGTAGTTGCCTCTCTCTCAGGCGCTCCTGGCAATACGACAAACAGAGGTTAGAATAATTGTTCATATGTGGCAGATGTTTACTGCAACTTTATTACTTGTCCTTATGAAATCATGAAGTACAATTCTTCAGTATATCCTCCACACGTATTTTACAATTGTGATATTAGAAGAAGAGATCTTATATTCAAAACGCTTAATTCGGCCGATCTGTTTATTTAAAATGGGCAGTGTTGAGACTTTTAATTATGGTGTTCTACTGAAACATATAACAAGTTTTTCGTTTATTTTGTAAGAGTTTGTGTTCTAGATTGTAGAAAAACACAAAAACCGTAAATTATTGACATTTAAGACATTAAAATTATTATTATTAAAATTAAAATTATTAAAATTATTTAATTGTTGTTATCAGAGCTTAAATATAAACACAGTGCAGTCGTAACAGTATTACTTTCTTTATAAGTCACTGTCACACAATCATATATCACTCACATGTTAAGATAGGTAGGGGACAGCTCTCGCACGCTGCAACCTACATTAGGTCTATTGCAGTTACCGCCCCTAAAGGAGGGAGCATAGTGAAGGAATCACAGGAGGCTACAGAGACGCGCGGAAGTCTCTAAAAGTTCCTTGCTTTAAGGCCCCTCCCACTATTGGAGCTACCCAGACAGGGCGATGAACGAGCCGTTGACCAAACAGCCTCTAGTGTTCACGGAGAATGCTCTTTCCTTTGAACAAGCATCCACGTTATCTGTGCGGAACTACCATACACAATGAAACCTGAAAGTTGAGCAGGAAAGGAAATGAGAGGAAAAGGAAATTGTGGTAAAATGCGAAACCTCAGCATTCGCCTATCGACTAGGGAAACCCACAAAAAAACCAGGGACCTCGCACGTTGCCGCGGAGCCTCTCACCTGGTAATGTCGTCTGTCGGTGTTTCACTGAACTTCGATCAAATTAGAAAGTATAATTGTTTTCTTACAGGATCAGTCCTTTACAGTTAATAGCATTCTCATTCATTCAATACTTGACGCACATAATTATCATACTTTTCAGTTTACATTTATCGCAATGAATTGAGAATACGCTCAGTTATACAGTGGTGTGCAAAGCCTAAGGACGAGGTGGGTAAAGTAACGTAACAAATGAACTACTTGGTGGAAGTAGATGAAGGTGCGGGAGGTCTCTCACACGTACACAGAAAGCTGGCGTGAGTGTAGCGAGCCTATAGTGCCAAATGGGTCTGGTCCCGCAACACGGGGCAGTTGACGAAACAGGACAAGACGGTGCGTGGCAATTAGCGATCTGTTAGGGTGTGGTGTTCTTCATTGCAACATGGCCCGTAGACACCATTTGGATAACTTCACACGGGGAAGAATCATCAGGAAACAGGAAGAAGGGCGAAGTGTGACGAGTGTTGCTCAGGAGTTTGGAATTGCTCACAGCATTGTTTCACGTGAATGGGGAACCTTCCAAACCATAGGCACTGCTGTCCACAGGAGAGGTGGTGGCTGACCACGCTCAACTACAGTAGCAGATGGCCGCTACATTGTGCAATAGGCAAGAAGGGATCCACGCCAAACAGTGGGTGCAACTACCACATTTAACAGGATAGCTAGGCACGATTCTCAGGATACACAGTGGCACGGCGACTACACAGAGGTGGTCTCTTTGCCCGACGGCCAGAACGTTGTGTTCCATTGACATCCGGACATCGGCGGCTTCGTTTGCGATGGTCCCAAGAGCATCAAAATTGGACCAACGAGGAATGGGGTCGCGTGCTCTTCTCCGATGAGAGCAGATTCAGTCTAATAGTGATTCTCGACGTACCCTCATCTGGCGAGAAGTGGGAACATGCAATGAACCCAGGAACATCCTTGAACATGATCGTTTTAGTGGTCCGGGAGTTATGGTTTGGGTAGGCATCGACCCCCAAATCTTTGAACACGGTACGCTCACTGGTCAATGTTATTGTGATACTGTACTCCTTCCCCATGTGCGTCTTTTCAGGGGTGCAGTCGGCCCTGACTTCATTTTTATGGATGACAATGCGCGACCGCATGTAATAGCGCAGGTGGAGGATCTCCTGGAACGAGAGGATATTCGGCGAATGGACTGGTCTGCCCGTTCCTCCGATTTAAATCCCATCGAACACGTGTGGGATGCTTTGCAGCACATCCACATGCACCAACGACCATCCAACAGTTGTCAACAGCGCTGGTGGAGGAATGGAACGCTCTACCACAAGAACTGCTTACCAACCTTGTGGCCAGCATGGGAGCACGATGCAGAGCATGCATTGCTGTCCGTGGTGATCATACACCCTTTTAAGCACCATGTATCTGTTTCTGTAAATCTAGAGAGCCATCATATGTCGTATTGACTTAAGTGTAGCTCATGGTCTATGAATAAAAGTAGCATTTCTGTTCGTCTCATTGCATATTTCGTTTAGTTGCCTACTGTAGCAGTTCCCTCTATGTATGATTCAAGTTTCATCGAGCTATGTGTCACAGCATGCGAAGATTACTTTCGTGCTTAGCTTTTGCACACCAGTGTAGTTAAAGAGCGTCCATAAATAAAACTCAGTTATTATTATTCATTGCACATTACAACTCGCTAGGAGAACAGCACTTTTCGTTGCAGCAGAAACACACTTGCTGTCTCCCTCACTCACTGACTGACTCTTCTCGCGAGAGCGCTCGCTTATATATCCAATGCAATCTTCCACACAACAATCTAGAACTATTTGGAAGATACTGGTTATTTGCCGATATCGTTTGTGTGGCGAGAGCGTTGCTTATCTCTGTTTACCTCCCGACAACCTTGGGCTATAGTCGCTGCGTCACCTTATGTTCAATGAAAAATTTTTATACCACGAGTTGTTTTAAATACGCGTTTAGAAAGTGCCCCAAAATAAGAAGATATAATTTGTAGAAACGCATCTGTTCAAAATCGATACGTCGAATAAAAGCCAAACTTGGCCTTTAAGTTCAGTAACTTCCGAGGAATGACACGAAAATTTTCAGGTAAATCCCCCAACTCAAGGTACCTTTTCTTATTTTTATTTTCTCAAAAATGGGTCTAACCATGTTATTTGAATTCTTCATATGTATGAAACGTATATCTTGAATTTTCTGGGAATAGCCTAGGAAGTCCATTCGGAAGCAATTTTGTATAATCTTTTATAACTGGTAAACGTTAAGAGAGAGAGACGAAAACGTACCATTCAAAAAATGTAGATCTATTTAAAACACACAATTTGTTTCAAATGAATTTTTTCTGAGATATGAATTATTAAAAGTTCGAATTCTTCAATAACTTTCATTCTTTCTAAGTCTCATCTATTTTCAGTTGTTTCTCGCGATGCCATGGAAACAGTATGGAATTTTAAGGCCAGCATATAGCTTCGAGCTGTTAAAACATTTGACTATCGCTGTTGTCTTTGTATATATAATGAAATGTATAATGTAGCTATTTTTGCAAAAGTTTATTTGGATAAAAATCTGATGTTACACTCACATGACTTTCTCTAGTCTTGTACAAACTATTTTTACAAACGCTTATTCTCCATCTACTTCATGTTAATCGAAATAAACATTTGCAGAAACTATCTTATTGCTAATTTTCTTGTAGGTGCAAGGGGATATGGTAGACTTTAAGTGATAGTCAAATGTTTTAGCTGTTTGCTATGTGGCGCATTCCATTCTCTTTGTATGTCCAGGACATAAAAAAAACTGAATAACGATTTCCCATTTGAGAAAAAGTATATGTATTGGAAAATTCAAATAAATAACAAGGAAAATCTCGGAAATAGTTCACTCCACAAAAAATGTATAGGACATAAATTCTATGTTTTAACGAGATCTACATTTTTGTGCAGTTAAATTTCTGTCTCTCTTACGGTTTACCAGTTACGGTTTACCAGTTTGGGAACTTTCCCAGAAAATTTAAGATATAGGTTTTACCTTGAAAATATCTTAAACGTAAGATATTTTAATCAAAATCGTTAGAGCCATTTTTGAGAAAATCAAAATTTTTTATTAATGTTTCATGTAGAGTTTAGGGGCGATATACTTGAAAATCTTCGTGTCGCATCTATGAAAGATATTTAACCTAAATACTAATTTTGTTATTTATCCGACCTTACACGGATCTTTTTTTAAGTACCTCAAATCACGTATTTCCGGTGAAATTTCGATATCAAATTTGTGGGTGGTCAGCAATACTTCCCCTTACGTATTAGAGAAAGTAAAAGTGTAGTAGATAGAAAAATAAGGTTTAGTAAGAATAGTTTGCATATCCGCTAATAAATGATAGAAGTTAGAGAAGATCACGTAAGATGTTTATAATAAAGAGGCATTTTGTCTGAGAGTATGTTTGTACAGGTTAACACGAAGTGTTGCAGAATCACTACGACAGTTAGAGACCTGATTGTTACAAACTTGTGTGGAGGTAATCGACAGCAACGCGCCCTCTCGTGTGTTTCCAAGGCAAAATCAGTTATGACCATTACACACGCGTTCAGTAACCTGGCCTCTATGCTTGGGGTCATTATTGGGCATGGCAAAGTAGATGTTACGTCATTCAACTTGGACCAATCACCTCTAAGAACGTGTTTGAGTAATGAATCCGTTAAATAGTGTCGCGTTTTAATTATTGCTCCCTCAGAGAAATGCCAACCTATTTTCTTTACCTCTAATCACGTTTAACAATCTCTTTATCAGCCGCTATACAAGGTTCGGGCAACCTTGTATACTGCTCCTGCAAACCTTTTGTATTTCATTTTCATATTATATTAGCTTCACATGCTTTTGAAGTTAGGAAGTTATTCATTTTTTACCATGTGACAGTTGTTTGTTTTTAACTAATACAACCTCTATTTAAAATTAAGCATTATTTTATTAATACATTCTACAGGGTGATTTATGAAGAACTGACACATTTACTTATTTGTTTCAAAACGAGTTATGCTATCGACAACTTATTATACCTGAAATGCTGAGGAATTTTGTGAAATTATTTACCTCTATAGCAAATGTTGAAAAAGTTCTCCATCCTGCATAAGGCACAATTCAACACGTCGTTCCATGTTACTGGCCGCTCGTTGGAGGACTCTGTTGTCAATAGTTTGAATCTCCTGTGTAATGTTGTGCTTCAGATCGTCCAATGTCTGGGGACGTGTGGCATAAACCCTGTCTTTTAAGTAACCCCATAGAAAGAAGTTCGGCGATGTCAAATTCGGAGATCTCGGTGGCCACAGGTTCTTGGAAACTATCCGGTCGTCAAAGAAACTTGCAATTAGTGCCATGGATTCATTTGATGTATGGCATGTAGCGCCGTCCTGCTGAAAATATCCTTGACTCAGCTCTACATCGTCTAGTTGCTCCATGAAAATCCGTCGGTACTCTGCAGTGTTCACATTGTTTTAAAACAAATGTTCCCCCTATTCTCTGTGCGAATATTGCGCACCAAACTCCGATTTTAACCGAATGCATAGGTGCTTCATGAATAACATGTGGATTTTCACCGGCCCAATAGCGTGAGTTATTTGAGTTCACATAACCGGATAAATGGAACCATGCTTCATCTATGAACCATGTGATGGACAATATAGCATGATTTTGCACAATGAACGCCTGAAACCAACGACAATAATTCAGTCATCTATTCTTATCTGGTTCCTGTAACTGATGGACAACCGTAATCCTATACGGCTTTAGGCCTGCACTTTTCACAGCTCTCTGACACATTGAGTAGCTGTACCCTGTCTCCTGCGACAAACGTCTTAATGATTTTTTGGGGACTGATCCAGTCGTGCTCTTACGTCAACAACAACCATGGGAAACCTAGATGAACGAGTTTTGCCTTTTTCACTCACCAGAGATTCAGTGTTTCCAATTTGTTTACCAGTCCCAGTATTGTGTATCTTTGGGGAGGATTCCGAACACTAAATTCTCTCTGGTATGCCCTTTGAGTAGCTGTAATTGAATTCGTAATCCAGTATTGCTTTACAAGGAAGAGTCGTTCATTTAATGTGTACTCCATTTTCACGTTGACTAGAACAAAATGTCAAAAACAGTTGTCGACAATAAAACTAACAATTACGAATAAAACGTGAACATCTGCGCATCTAGTGACAGGCAATCGAAACTCCAGAACATTCTGCTTAATTTGGTGCTAAAATTGGGGCACTGAGTGAATTTAGAACAGAATAATTAAAGAAAGAAGTGTGTCAGTTCTTCATAAATCATCCTGTATAATAATATAAGGGGAAACGGGAGATTCATTTAGAAAAGACAGTGTAGATAACAATGGCATTAATATTGACAAACGTTACAAAAACATGATGTGTTACACTCACATGACTTTCTCTACTCTTGTACAAACTATTTTTACAAACGCTTATTCTCCATATGCTTCATGTTAATCGAGATGTTAATCTTATTGCTAATTTTCTTGTAGATACAAGGGGAATTGGTAGGCTTTAAGCGATAGTCAAATATTTTAAGAGGTGGTTGCTATGTGGAGTATTCCATTCTCTTTGCATTACCAGGACAAAAATTCTGATGTGTTCTCACATGACTTTCTCTACTCCTGTACAAACTATTTTTACAAACGCTTATTCTCCATCTACTTCATGTTAATCGAGATATACATTTGCAGACTCTATCTTATTGCTAATTTTCTTGTACATGTAAGGGGAAAATATATTTAAAAGGGCAATATAGAAAAACAGTAGCCTTTAAACACATACATATCTCTTAATAGCTGGTTGCTAGGTGCAGCACCATTCCCTTTGCCACAGATTATAACTCTTTGCATATCCAAGACAAAACAATCTGATGTGTTACACTCACATGACTTTCTCTACTCTTGTACAAACTATTTTTCAAACGCTTATTCTCCATCTACTTCATGTTAATCGAGATAAACATATGCATACTCTTATCTTATTGCTAATTTTCTTGTAGATGTAAGGGGAATATATACTTACAAGGGCAGTATCGAAATACAGTAGCCTTTAAGCACATACATATCTCTTAATAGCTGGTTGCTAGGTGCAGCACCATTCCCTTGGCCACAGATTAATACTCTTTGCATATCCAAGACAAAAAATGTATATGACATAAATTGTGTATTTTAACGCGATCTACAGTTTTTGTGTAGTAAAATTTGTCTATCTCTTATGGTTTACCAGTTATGCAAAAGTCGTTCACAATGAAGAATACTTTTGGAGACATTCCCAGAAAATTCGAGATATACAATTCATTTGTCAGAAAATATCTTAAACATATGATATTTTAATCAAAATCGTTAGAGCCATTTTTGAGAAAATTAAAATTTTCGAAAAATGTTCCATGTAAAGGATAATCTGGGATGGGGGATTTTCTTGAAAACCTTCGTGTCGCATCTCTGAAAGATACTGAACCTAAATACCAACTTTAGTGTTTATCCGACTGTTCGTTTCTGAGTTATGCTGTTCACAGACACACACACGGACATGTTTCAAAAAAAAAAATTGGATTCAGGGGGTCTCAAAACATGTATTTCCGGTGAAATCTCGGTATCGAATTTATGGGTGGAATACAATAGGTACTTCCCCTACTTACTATACGTAGTAGAGAAAGTAAAAATTAATGATGGCAAAGGAAGCTCAGATGGCCTTGACAGTATTTATTTTTGTGACTAATGAAATAAGTACAAAAGTTAACACAAATACCTTTATTCTGCTACAAATAGCGATGAAGTTATTCGGTACCGAGCGTTTGTATGTGCTCGTCGGGCTTCTTGCTGCTCGTGAACTACACATAGACATGGGCTGCCCTCTTTGAAACTGTATCAATCAATAAGTTTCCTACGAAAGCTGTATGTTTTGAAGAGCTCTATCAAATGGTAACACATTTGTCCCCTCACTGACACCACTTCCGGTTATGGCTGACTGATCAAATGAAGCTCAAGTGAAAGTCACACGTACTTTATTGTAAATACTTTTGTGATGAAAAATTTAATGAAGTGTTTTCCGAAATAAATGACCGTAACGTGAGGTAATGATTCACCCTGACAACAGTGTGTGTTTTTATGTTTTTCTTAGGCTGAAGAGAAAGTATATTATAAGTGCAATATACTTATTGTGTTTGTCTTGTGTGCGCGTTCTGATTATGTTTATCGACTATTTATGGTGACTATTCTAGACGTGTATTAGTTATACCACGTGGGCCAACAGCGCCGTATTTCAAGTGTGTAAGATATCCCCTCGTGCGTTAAAAGAGTTGTAGAACTCAACGGGGCAATTCCAAATAAACACAGGTCAGTGGGGAATTAGTGTGAGCGAGGTTTGTCTTTTTTTTTTAGGTTCCAGCTATATACCACCTTTGACTACAGTGGTTTTATCCGCGGCATTTCCCTTGGACCATATTATTGCCTATAGGCAACGGTGTTAACACCTGTTTGCTTATCTCTCGGTTTCTAGTAAACTAGGGGCTTTAATCATTAGATCACACACACATTCTCACTTCCAGACTCTGGGAAGGGGAGGATAGGAAATAATCTTCTCTAGAAAAAATATTCGACCCCCCAGCCGGGAACCGAACTCGAGACCCCTCGCACAGCAGGCAGGTGCTCTACCGACTAAGGCACGGGGCCAACCGAGCTTCGTTCTACTCCTCTTGCTTGTCAGCAAAGAATATGAGCGGATCGCGCTCATTGAGAGGCATTCCCCAGGCTTGCAATAGTGTACAGTCCGTGATGATAGACAAAAACAGACCGAAAAGGTCTTAGAATATTTTCCACTTCAATTACACACGCTTTGTTTTCGAGGGAATAAACTCACAAATAATTAAAATGTCTTTATTTGACCTGTTCGCATCCTTCCACAACTATTTTTAATTGTGTTTACGTTGTTCTTGACTAACATTACGGACTATAAGGAGCAAACTTGAGAGTACGCAATGTTTCACTGCCGTTTCTTCGCTTGCTATTTAAATGTTATTGTTACTATTATCATCATCATCTAATGTACTGTTATGCTGACTTCGCTCATCGAATAGGTGTTGGAAATTTTGCCCTGCTGATTGATATGATGCTTCAATCGTCTCCATATGAACATTTCTGAGAACCGCTTCTGTAGTAGTAGTAGGGCGTTAATGCACCAGTTTCCCCATTGAGTTCTGCAACTCTTCTAACGCACCAAGGATCATCTACACACATAAAACACGGCGCGGTTGGACCACCTGCTATACAAGCTTTCCTGTACAACATTAACAGTCTGGGACAACTCCCTTTACTTTTTACCTTCCAAAATTCACTCTATAACAAGCCGTGTACAATTTCGTTATAACAAAGTTTAACTTTCTAAATCTGACAGAACCTGTATAAGAAAAATTATTTTATCTAACTTACTATTCCCATTAGTCGTTTACACACATACCCCTATACGACAACCATATCTGAATACTTGCCAAAACTCACGAGCTGTACAGGAATAATTGAGTTGGTCTCAGCTGGGAGAATGAGTTGGGGTCCGATTGGGGTGACTGCAATTTCGGTTCCACCAAAGAAGTACTGCGCGGACAACCAATCTAACGAATTAAAACGTGGCAGGGATTATACACTGCCGCAGAACAAGACGGCTCCGGACAGAATTGACATGCACGCACGTGGTCATACCTGTAATATATAACCTTAATGTTGACTTTATGTTTTAAATATTAATAGTTTTTACAAAGCAATAGTGTATGCCAGCACAAAGGTTTAACCTATCCAACATTTAAGAAATGGTTCACATTGTATAAGTAGTTTCTGAGAATAAACAGCTGCTATTACATTTCTTGTTTAAGGGAAAACTATATGACGAAAATTGGCAAGAAAAATGAAAATTTTGGCCTTTTGTGCACTGTTATTATTTGCAATTTCCAGTTTAATTTGATATAATTTGTCACTGTAGGTATAATACTTTTTAAAATGGTATTGCATCTGCTATTTTGTAATGTGAATCCTGCATCACTTCACAAAACAAGCTCATAACTCTTACACAGCAGATTTGCACTACAAATTGGTACTACTGTTAAGTAGGACAGCCTCTATGTCGTGTGGTTTCTCTCTCTGCAAGATATGCGAGTTTGTTTTCTACAGTTTTTCCTCTCAACAGGTTTTTCTGGGACTGGCATTTTCTGGTGTAAATGACACGTTTTCTCAGTAACTATTGTAGACAGATAAATTAAAGTTTAGGATGATAAAAGAGACCTCTAAGTGTTGTCGTGAAACTACATTCATGTTAATAACAATTGACTATTTACAATAATTGGAATACCTTTTAATAAGAAATTAGCATAATAAAGTAAACATTCCTGTATTCCTGAACAAACTTATTGTATAAAAGTTTATCAATGATCTAAATAGGATAAAACCAGATCCACTAAAATTTCAGTCTTATATGTTAAACAGAAAATTTAACATCAGTGGGATAACACTTAAAATATCCCCTTAAGCAGTTATACTCACTAGGTGAGTAGTTTTCTCTGCATAGATGTATAAATAAACAAGACATTTTGTGATAGTACATAAAAAGTTACCGTTAACACTTACACACTAATTGTAAGGTGCAGGTATAAGTATCCCCAATAACACACGCTCTACTACTGGTCACTAGAAGGAGAATCTATCTGGATGATATCTCAATTTGCCACCCCAGTGAGGTCTTCCTTTAATTGGCAGTGTATAACCTTGGTTCTGCAGTATTAACCCGGTCAACATCTGATGGAGAACCCTTCTCATTGTGACCCGGTTGTTGGCTGAAGGCCGCTCACATTATGCAAATGTCGAGTGCAACCCCACGCCGATAATTGGTCACGATACAGCTCTTATCACTGATCAGCCTTCACCATATCTGTTGATTGTGATACCTGTTTTGTGAACTTAATGAAAACTTATTGTTCAAAATTACAAACAATAACGTTTTACTAAGTGAGATATAGTAGGCGTTGACGTCTATGGCTAGGATTTGGGAGGTTCTGGGTACACGGCAATTTGGCTGTTTTTGACCGTCTCTCAACAGAATAGATACCCGAAACACGTGATACAGGGAGGTGACTATACAATTATGGACAGTTCTCAATAGATTACCAAACAGATGATACAGGAAGAATGATCACGTAATTAAGGACAATTCTCAATAGATTATCAAACAGATGATACAGGAAGATGATCATATAATTAAGGACAATTCTCAATAGATTACCAAACAGATGATACAGGAAGAATGATCACGTAATTAAGGACAATTCTCAATAGATTACCAAACAGATGATACAGGAAGATGATCATATAATTAAGAACAATTCTCAATAGATTATCAAACAGATGATACAGGAGGATGATCATATAATTAAGAACAATTCTCAATAGACTATCAAACAGATGATACAGAAGGATGATCATGTAATTAAGAACAATTCTCAATAGATTATCAAACAGATAATACAGAAGGATGATCATATAATTAAGGACAATTCTCAATAGACTATCAAACAGATAATACAGAAGGATGATCATATAATTAAGGACAATTCTCAATAGATTACCAAACAGATGATACAGAAGGATGATCATGTAATTAAGAACAATTCTCAATAGATTACCAAACAGATGATACAGGAAGATGATCATGTAATGAAGGACAATTCTCAATAGACTATCAAACAGATGATACAGGAGGATGATCATGTAATTAAGGACAATTCTCAATAGACTATCAAACAGATGATACAGGAGGATGATCATGTAATTAAGGACAATTCTCAATAGACTATCAAACAGATGATACAGGAGGATGATCATGTTTTTAAGGACAATTCTCAATAGACTATCAAACAGATGATACAGGAGGATGATCATGTTTTAAGGACAATTCTTAATAGACTATCAAACAAATGATACAGGAGGATGATCATGTTTTTAAGAACAATTCTCAATAGATTACCAAACAGATGATACAGTATCTTTGGAAGATACTGAACCTAAATACCAAGTTTGGTGTTTATCCGACTGTTCGTTTCTGAGTTATGCTGTTCACATACACAGACAGGCACACACAAAGACACACACACACGGACATGTTTCCAAAAATGCCTTTTCTGGATTCAGGGGGTCTCAAAACATATATTTCTGGTGAAATCTCGGTATCCAGTTTTTGGGTGGAATACAATACTTCTCCTACTCGCTATACGTAGTAAAGAAAGTAAAAATATTTGAACTTGACTACTTTTGGAAATAGACAAATAAATTGTTTCTTCTGTGTTGCTAATATGAAGCATGCTTCTGTAAATGTTATACATGTTTCATGGCAGTTAACGACCTTTTTGTGGTTACGTGGTTGTCTTGCATGTGCAGCCGCAAGGTCGACAACCACATTCGTTATTAAACAAGCTATAGGTTATTGGGAAGGGTCGTATTGCTTATCGAGATAATCGATCTTCGAAATTGCATGTGTCTGCCTTCACTTGTTTGGTAAGAAAACACACGACTGTCAGTTCCATGGCATTTGCTTATCGACTTCAAACGCACACACACAAGTTGGGCTGAACTTAAGGCAATGAATGCATCTGTAAAATGCGCTAAAAATGGAAACATTTTCGATTTTTTGGTTTTGCATTTTTATTATACTTATAACTTTTACTTTTATGCTGCGTAATTGGTTTTTTTAACTACTTTATAGGCACAAATAGCTATTTAATTGCTCCTGTACCATTTGGATAAAGCACACCACCATTCTTCACTATTCAAAATGTCCCTTGCACCACCGTTTATATAACTCATGAGCCTGAAGCTTTCAGGAGAGCTTTCTTGTGCATTAGTTAAAAAATATTATATAATGCAATTGAAACCATTTTCCATAAGTCACATTGAAATATTTGAAAATTCAGTAACATGTACATACAATTTTTAACGCTTAAACTAATTAAAATTAAGAACCGCTGCATAACAACTTCTTTAAGTTTGTACATTAAGCTCAAATTAAAATTTTCGGAACAATATGACAACCGTAGGATCCAAGCAACATTTCATAAGCATAGCCATTTCTGAGATATTCGTTGTTAATGGTTCGAATTGTTCATTACTTGGTCATTCTCTTAAAGTCTTGCCAACATTCAGTTGTTTCTCGCGATGTCATGGAAACAGTATGGAATTTTAAGGCCAGCATATAGCGTCCAGTTGTTAAACATTTGACTACCGCTGTTCTCTTTGTATCTATAATGAAATGTGTAATGTAGCTGTTTCTGTAAAGTTTTAGATTAAAATGTAGTAGATAGAAAAATAAGGTTTAGTAAGAATAGTTTGTATAACCACTAATAAACGATATAGAGTGGAGAAAGTCGTGTGAGTGTGTCACATCAGATTATTTTTGTTTCTTTTGTTTTTTGGATTCAGACGACCTCAAGAATGTATTTATGGTAAAATGTAGATATCAAATTTTTGAGTGGAATACTTTCCTAAGCGAATGGTAGAGAACACCATTGCTTACTTTAGATGAAATTCCGATCATAATGTAACACCGGTAGTCATGGTGGTATAAATATACTGCATAAACACACATTTGTAGTGAACCGTTAACAAATGGTGTACAATCGAAGTGCCACATTAAACACAGATGACCCACAGGTAGCCATTCAAACAAGTGTCATTAACACGATATCTGCTCATTTTACATAATAACTATCATCATCTCCAAGCCAACTGGCTCTGTCCATTCTACTTCTGAATTTCCTGCATAGCGTCACTTTAAACACAGCGGTCGATATTTGCCTGTGTTCGTTATTTACTCAGGACTATCAGGCATTGCCCGGCTTTTTAAAGCTCGAATGAACATTTAGTTCATTTCATTCACACCTCCCCCACCGTTCTGTATAAATTACTGTGTAATGATTTAACGGATGTTTATGCCGAATCCTCCCGTTTATCCCATATTAATTTACTTGCAACACCAAGAAGGAAGCGCATGAATTTAACACGACAGGTTAGGTACACGACAAGTAACAAATAATAAACTTATACATGACCTTTGAGCCCTAATATTCAGTATTTGGTGTGGCCTCCATGCGCTGCAATTAAAGCTGCTATACGCCGTGGCATTGACTCAAAAAGGTTCTGAATAAGTTCCTGAGGGATTTCCCTCCACGCAGTTTGTATTCGAGCCCACAAATTCATGACATTGGTTACTGGAGGACCATGACGCTCCAACCATATCCCAGACATGTTCGATGGGCGAACGTACAGGTCAGGGAAGCAATGGTACTCGTCACTCTTCGAAGAAGGCTTGTACATTCCTCGCAATATGTGGCCGGGCATTGTTCTATTGAAATGTGGCCTGTGGAGATGCCTGAAGTAGGGGGAGTACCTCAGGCTCTACAACCACCGTTTGGCACCGATTGCTGTTCAAAGTGCTCTCAATCCGTAGGAGGTGAGATTGGTTGTTGTGACCAATGGCGCCCCAAACCATCACACCTGGTGTTTGTCCGCTATGCCGCTCAACAATGCAGCCCTCCAGGTTGCGCTCACCACGGTACCGCCGGACACGTATGCAATCATAACTGTAGGGCACGTTGAAGCGGAACTCGTCTGAAAACACCACATTTTGCCACTCAGCACACCAGTGACGGTGTTCACGTGCCCATTGCAGTAGGGGGAGCTTGTGGTTTCTGGACAATGCAAGCCGACGTAATGGCATGCATGCAACCAGTCCAACCTGCAGCAGACGGCGACGAACCGTTGATGCAGACAAGTTCACACCTGTTGCAGTGCTCCAGCGTCGAGCCAACACTGGATGAAGCTGTACGGTCCGTTATGGCCATGCGGACAAGATGGCGGTCATCCGTGCTGTAGTCATGTTCCGTGGTCCAGTACCCGCTCTTCGCTGCGTACGATCTTCATCTATCCACTGCTTCCACACACGCATCACTGTCGTAGCAGCATGCCCTGTACGAGCCGAAATGTCACGGCATGACAAACCCGATCATTCTGTCAAGTTTGAACTCACTCACAAGCCGGTATGGCTCCCTTTGACGAAGACGAGGCATACTGGCACCCACATTATTGTTTCCACCTTGTTTGACGGCTCTGCACTGACTACACTGGGCGCAACGCTGACCTTTTCGGACCAACACGAGAGGGCTCTGCTCGGCCTACGTGTACCCCATCTCTCTGCAAACCTAATCAGTTATTGCTTGCACACTCTTGTACACTTCCCCAAGTTTGGAGTTATTCGGGAAATTCCTTCTTGGTGTTGCAATTTTCACAAAGGCAGTGTAGTTTCATAAAGCTCCGTGTTACACAAAATTGCGAGGAAACATATCCTTTTTAAACATATTCATGCAGAAATATCCTCAAAACCGAGCGAGTGACGCCGTGGTAACGTCAGTGACTCGCATTCAGGACTCCTGGGTTCGTACCCGGCGATCCCGACTCTGATCCACGGGTTTTTCGTGGTCGGCATGCGAATGTTGGCGATCCTTGCTATTATTTCTCTTCTCATCTTTCACGTGTGCTACTAGGTGTCGTGGTGTATGGCGGTGCCGCACAGATGGCGCGGATGCCTGTACAAGGGAGAGAGTAGTCCCCGTGGACACCAGAGGGCTGGTGGGTCGTTCATCGCCCTCTCTTGGCGGCTCCAGCAGTGGGACGGGTCTGCGAGCTTGGAAATGTTAGGAAACTTCCGCGAGTCTGACTGGAGACTGTAGCCTCCTGTAGTTCTTTCACCTCATTTCTTCCTTCTGAGGTGGTAGTCGCGATAGACCTGTGCAAGTCGCAAACTGCAAGATGTCGTCCTCCGTTAAAATTCAATTGAGTTTTATTTATGAACGCTCTTCAACTGCTATAGTCCTTAGCGCCCCATTCTATATTGGGCGTGAAAGATCGGAAAGTTTGCTCAGAGGCCTCTTTATCAGGCTTTAGGTTCTTTTACGTGGCGTAAATCTACGACACGGAACCACCGGCTTTGCTTTCCTTCCGAAGGAAGCCGTGCTAAGGATTTTTATACCCGAAAAAATCCATCACCCTCCGCCGGGTTTGAACCCGCGACCACAGGAACTGGAGGCTAGCATGCTAACCACTACACCACGGAGGACAACTTGAATAACCTATACCTATGGAAACAGGACACATTGCGGTTTTAGTCCAACATGACGTTTAAATGAAACTGAGCAGGCGTGAGCACGTAGTATGTGAATTTTTAAAACTTTATTTTCTCGTAATACGTTTTCTAACGTATTTACTTTCTCTACTACGTACCCATAGTAAATAGGTACTTACCAATACACGTTTTTAGAGTCCCTCAATAAAAACAAATCACTTTTAGAAAAACATCTGAAACTGTTACATTCACATGACTTTCTCTACCATCTATCTCTTAATAGTGGGTACAGAATTTATACTTTTTAAAGCTTATTCTTGTGTCTGCTTCATTTTAATCCAAATCAAATTTTGCCAAAACAGCTACATTACACATTTCGTTATAGATACAAAGAGAACAGCGACAGTCAAATGTTTAACAACTGGACGCTATATGCTGGCCTTAAAATTCCATACTGCTTCCATGACATCGCGAGAAACAAGTGAATGTTGACGGGACACAAGAAAATGACCAAGAAATGAACAATTCGAACCATTAATAACGGATGTCTCAGAAACGGCTTTTGCCACAAAAAAATTGCACTATGTGATAAAAAGTATCCGGACACCCCACAAACATACGTTTTTCATCTTATGTGCATTCTGCTGCCATCTAATGCCTGGTACTCATTATCCGCGACCTCAGTAGTCATTAGACATCGTGAAACAGCAGAATGCGACGCTCCGTGGAACTCACGGACTTCGAACGTGGTCAGGTGATTGGGTGTCACTTGTGTCAGAAGTCTGTACGCGAGATTTCCACACTCCTAAACATCCCTAGGTCCACTGTTTCTGATGTGATAGTGAAGTGGAAACGTGAAAGCACATGTGCAGCACAAAAGCGTACAGGCCGACCTCGTCTGTTGACTGACACAGACTGCCGACATTTGAAGAGGGTCGTAAAAAGTTATGGGCAGACATCTATCCAGACCATCACTCAGGAATTCCAAACTGCATCAGGATCCACTCCAAGTACTCTGACAGTTAGGTGTGAGGTGAGAAACCTTGGATTCCATAGTCGAGCGGCTGCTCATAAGCCACACATCACGCAGGAAAATGCCAAACGACGCCTCGCTTGGTGTAAGGAGCGTCAATATTACACGATTGAACACTGGTAAAACGTTGTGTGGAGTGACTAATCACGGTACACAATGTGGCGATCCGATGGCAGGGTGTGGGTATGGCAAATGCCCGGTGAACATCATCTACCAACGTGTATAGTGCCAACAGTGAAATTCGGAGGTGGTGGTGTTATGGTATGGTCGTGTTTTACCTGAAGGGGCTTGCACCCTTTGTTGTTTTGCGTGGCGCGATCACAGCGCAGACCTACATTGATATTTGCATCTTTCAACACGTTTGAGCACCTGTTCATACTGCACGGGGTGGCGGAGTGGTTACACGACAAGGACATCCCTGTAATGGACTGACCTGCACAGAGTCCTGACTTGAATCCTATAGGACACCTTTGGGATGTTTTGGAACGCCGACTTCGTGCCAGGCCTCACCGACCTACATCGATACCTCTCCTCAGTTCCGCACTCCGTGAAGAATGGGCTGCCATTCCCAAAGAAACCTTCCAGCACCTGATTGAAAGTATGCCTGCGAGAGTGAACGCTGTCATCAAGGTTAAGGGTGGACCAACACCATATTGACTCCCAGCATTACCGATGGAGGGCGCCACGAACTTGTACGTCATTTCCAGCCAGGTGTCCGGATACTATTGATCACGTAGTGTATTTCAAATAAATTGTGTTTTAAAGAGATCTACATTTTTATGTAGTAGTTTTCGTCTATCGCTTAACATTTACTTGTTATACAAAATTCCATGCCGATGAAGAGGACTTAAAAGGCTACTCCCAGAAAATTGAAGGTATTTTAATCAAAATCCTTAAAGCTATGTTTTAGAAAATATAAAGTTTCTAAAAGTCTTCCATGTAAAGGTAATTTGAATGGGGGAGTTTCTTGTAAATCTTCGTACCAATCATAAATACCAAGTTTGGTATTTATCCGAGTTTACGTTTTTAGGTTATGCTGTCCATAAACACACACACACACCACACACACCACATGGACCTTTTTCTAAACATGTATTTTTGTATTCAGGGGGCAAAAAACATGTACTTCCGTGAAATCTCGGTATGAAATTTTTGAGTGGAATACAATGCCTTCTCTATGTAAGTGATAGAGAAAGTAAAAAGGTGTGTGAGTGTCTGTGAACAGCGTAACTCAAAAACGAAACATTGATTAAATAGCAGACTTGGCTCTTAAGTTCAACATCTCCCAAGGATACGACACGAGATTTTAAAGAAAATCTTCACACACCAAAGTATCCTTTATATCGAAAAAAATTGCACACTTTATTTTTTCAAAACCAGCTCTAATGATTTTGGTTGAAACATAAATATTTCACGGCAAATAAAGTTCTTTAATTTTCTGGGAATAACGTGTCACTGAATTTTGTACAACGGGAACAGATACATCAAAAGATACTACACAAAAATGTAGACCTCTTTAAAACACACAATTTATTTCAAATAACCTTTTTTGGAGCATCAGCAATTTCCGAGGTATGCGTTATTGGTGGTTTAAAAGTTTCAATACTTTTTATAATTTTTTGATGCGCTCACTATTAAGTTGTTCCTCGCGATGTCATGGAAAGAGGTCTGGGAATGTGGAATCTTATTTCGTTGTATATGTTAAGGGGTTCTTATTATGTGAAAATTATGTAGCTTTTGTGTTATTAAATAACTAATGGACCAAAAACAAGGTACAAATGTTTAAAATGTAACCTAATACAGTTATCTAACAGTTAATCGACCATTCCGACCGAGGATTGTTCCACCGCCAAATGATATTTGAAGTTCCACTAATGTTTCAAATCCTTTTGGGTGAACATCGGGGAATTTTTTATCTGTTATTTGGAATCACGACTGTACCAAAGTACAATTATGAGGGGTAAAGCGGATTGCAAGAACCAGGGTAGGTAAATGAAACTAATTTGTCACTGGTGTTTAAAAAGCTAACCAAACGTCGGACAGACTGAGCGATAAATGAAAGTAATTAAATAATAATTATTCCAGATTTGAAAGTGGTCACCGCTAGATTGCGTGTTTCCACGAAACACAGATTGAGTTTGTTAAAGGCAAACAAAAGGAACATGTGTAATTTAATACGAGCACCGCAGATAGACGCTGAGCGTGTCGTCACGTTCGTGACGGTCCGAACACTACTATGAATGGTGTGGCATTGACCCATATATACCTACTGACAAGGTCCTCATTCTCGCAGCTTCGGCTACGAAAATCAATTTGCTCCCATCGCATCTACAACAAAGGTGTGACGTGATAGATTCACATGGGTCTCTCTCTACCCACTCTTCTTACAAAAGCGTATATACTTCATGTTAATCGAGATAAAGGTTTACAGAAATAGCTTTGGTGTCATGCAAAGAGATGCCCCATGACCACGGAGGACGACATTTTCATTCAAATCTCAAGATGTTCACAGAAGTGAACTAAAGCTGAAGTACCAACTTATGCTTGATGGCATATATTAAAATTTCAGAAAAATTTGCACGATCATGGCATCTTTAAAAAGTATAATTAAAGGGGAAACAAAGGAAAACCAAGCGATAATTGCGGACTCAAAACAATATGAAGCTTCCTTACTAATTCTTGTCTGTCATTGCTAATCTAAAATTAAACTCATTTTACAGAGCCACTGCCACAGCTGCTTAATTATTTGGGGTCACAAGAAAGTCATGGTATTCTAAGCAATGGGTGCGAATTTTTAAAATCCACATACGAGGCGGATTACCTAATAAGTCTATTATTTTTTAAACAAAATAAAAAAATTTTCCAAAAAAATCAATTTTATTTCTCAACATAGTCTCCTTTCAATTCAATACACGTTGTCCAATTATTTTAACCCTTCCAAAAACACGATTTTTCAGAAGTCCGCAAAATATGAGGTTGTTTCTGCCATGATGTGTTCACAGCAGGTGAATTTCATCCCAGTGAGCCAATTTTTCAGGTTTACGAGGAGGAAGAAGTCGCTCGGAGCCAAATCTGGAGAATATGGTGGGTGAGGCAGCAGTTCGTAGCCCAGTTCCACAAATTTTGCTATGGCAATGGCTGACTTGTGTGCGGGTGCATTATCCTGGTGAAAGAGAACCTTTTCCTTCAACAAATGGGATCGTTTCTTTAACAATTCCTTGTGAAACTGATTCAGCATTGCGGCATAATATGAACCTGTAATCGTTTTACCCTTTTCCAGGTAGTGGACGTTTATCACCCCTTGTGAATCCCAAAAGACAGCTGCCATGAGTTTTCCTGCCGACGGAATGGTTTTCGCTTTCTTTGCAGCAGGTTTGCAGAAGGAAATCCTCTGCTTTGATTGTTGTTTGGTTTCAGGTTGATAGTAATGGATCAAAGTTTCATCAATCGTGATAGAAACGCCGCAAAAACTAATTTGGGCACCCATCTTGCTGACAGCTTTCTCATACCCAAAACTTCGTGTAGAGTGTTATACACCCGTTCACTCGAGAAGTTTATGGACTTGGTTATCTCACGGATTTTCACTCGGCGGTCTTCCAACACAATATTGTGAACTTTGTTCACCATTTCTTCTGTTGTGACCTCAACCGGCCGTCCTGTGCGCACGGCATCTCTTGTGCTCGAACGGCCACATCTAAATTCTGTGAACCATGCCATGTGATGGAGCAGAGTCCCCATAATACATGTTCAGCTTTTCTTCCGTTTCCTTTACCGTCTTATCACACAAAAGTAGTGCTTTATCAGAACACGAGATTCACTTTTCTTCATTTTTTACGAAGCAACACATATCTACTTATTTTAGACGCTCTTAACAATGTTCTAAGAAACAAATGACGACGAATTTCTGCGACTATACCCAGAATAGATGTAAGGCTTGGGTACAAACAAGGGACCTGTGATTAGAACGCTATCTCTCTTCAAGGTCATGGACTCATCAATCCTCCCTTACTTTATATTTTTCATGTAACGTTTTCATAGAACGTTTTGTCACCATCTTAGCAAGGAAAAGTAACAAAACCAGTCGGCAGTCGATATTACGGCGCTGACGGCAGTGTGAAGACAAAACGCTGTAGTCTCTCCAGTGAGGTAACAAACCGCGAGAAAACAAATATTGCGATAACAACTACTTACAGAATGCCAAATACCGACATATTTGTTTAAGAGCGTTTCTTCAAACTTAACAAATATGCAATTATAGCCGCCTCCTGAACAACGAAGTGGCACAAGAGCCCTTATTGTGTAGTAACAGAAATTGCAGCATGAGACAACATGTAAGATACCTTTAAATTGTTATTTCTGCTCGTCTATTTAAGCAATGAAATGACTAAATAAATAATAACACCGTGGTGCTACAGTCCCTGAAGAGTCTAGACCTACCAATCCGACTGCCGGCCTTACGCCCACATACACACGGCAGAGGTGAAAGGTCATCCGGGATCGCTGTCTAGTGCAGCGGCTCACTTTCCTCACAATGCTGAATGGGTACCGGTCTTATACCCGCACCGCCATGGGTAGCATCGAACCCGGGCGCATTCTGACCGGAAGATACAACTCCACACTCCAGCCCACGGCGCAGGACATTGAAATAACTAGGAGGGCAAAACAGCAATATTATCCTGATTCTAAACTTTTTGTTTGTTTCCTACAGGAATAAAAACAAAAGCTATCTATTATTTATCTTCTAAATGTTGTCCATTATTGAGCATTGAGCAATCTAAAATAGTAGTATATGAAATAATCAATTCGATATGTATGCAACTATTTGGATATGAACATCATTACTGTTTTGCAAGAACGAGGCGTGAGCCGAGTTGTGTAATTACACGAGAGCAGCAATTAGTCTTATTCCACTAGTACACACAATTTGTTTTGACAGCGTGGTCTAAAAGCAGAAGTTGTACACAGTGCACACGCGCTGAAAGCTTTGCATTATCGCATAATCTTCATTGTTTCAAGTCCAATCACATGGCAATTACCATTTACATTAGCATATGTTTAATAACTCGACTTCGTTTGAATAGGTTTTACTTTTCATTGTGTCTTTTTAAATGATTAATTTCTGATGTCGCTCCCATTATCTATTTACAATACAAATCTCCATACTTCAATTTATGGCAATTCGTTGTAGAGTTAACCTGTACGTTATACTGACAGCTTTCTGATTCCTAAATCATTATTCTTTTATATACTATAACCTGCATCAACATTAAATGCCGTCAATTATGAATTCAGAAAGAACTGAAATGGAAATGAAATTACACAAGCAGCAGAAAGAATAACACTAGAAGTACATACCCAAAAAAATCCAGAAAGGAATATGCTACAGCATTTAATCCAGGTGTAAGGCAAAAAATGCTGAAAGTAACTTCACTGAAAATGGCTGCCAGTGAATCAACAAAACATTTATTTATTTATTTTCAATCATACAATACACAAAGTAAAACAGTGTTATTGTAGATCACATCAGAGTGTTAATTACAAAAATATAGTAATAATAACAAATAGTAGCCATCATAACTAGAACAATGGTAAAAATAAATTATATACACAGAACACTTATTACTTATACAATTTATAACTATTAGCACACAAGAGCTATAGGATATAGATGCAACAAAGTTATCATATTAAAGAATATTTGTGCTGTGATTTAAAAACTCTTGCGAGTTATAAAAGCTGTGCGTTAATAAATGCTTTTTGAGTGCCTTTTTAAAATGATTTATATTATATATTCTGTTTAAATCCATTGGCAGTGAGTTAAAGAATTTAGAACCTGCATGGATCATATTTTTATTTCCAAAAGTACCCCTGTATGAATTCATATATATATACAAAATAGTGCTACATGTAACATCTCGCTTTTTAAAGCAGGCCTACATTCTTACTCACAAAATAAAATCCTACTTTTACCTCTTGTAGATAATCTAATATTACCATCGACCATGTAATAATGGATACTTGCTTACCTATGTTCGTGATGTGATTGTTGATTTATAAATAACAGCATGATAACATTGTACTTTAATGTAATACAAAGCCTAGGTAATATTATTCCATGGTCATAGTAATTGGTCTAGAAACAAAACAATTACTGTATCGATAAGAACAGAATGGTATAGACTATCTGGAATCAAGAAAAATCCGCCAGTTCGTTTTCAATAATGAGTGATTCCCTTCACATATTGAAGCATCGCTTTTGTCAAGTAAATCGAAGGTTTAGTGTGAAGTTAGGAGCACAAGCTTCGTCTCTGTCGACGTATTCTTCTATACTTGTATGTTAATTCATAACATTGTATAATTACACATATTAATGTTATTTGTTCCATTTAACATGTGAGATGATGTCGGCGGCTTTACCTTCGGAACAACTGCTCATCGGCGATGGCGTTCACTCGTTTACTGCAGTGTTAATCTTTGGGTTTGTTTACGTTCGGTTTTCTATTTGGACATTCACTTTACACTCTCACTCGTACCTCCACAGTCCAGGGAGGGAGGTACCGGCATTTCCCTTCTCATGTTTCAGGTCTCGTGGCGTGTGGCAGTGCCGGACAGATGTATGCTCACTGGACACCAGAGGGCAGCTCAACTTGCGGCTCCAGCAGTGCGACCGTCTGCGAGTTTGGAAACGTTAGGGCGTCTCTGTGGCCTGTAGCCTCCTGTGTGGTTCCTTCACTTCATCCATTCCTCCTGAGGGGTGGTGGACACAATAGACCTATGTCGGTCGTGGTTGCACGAGGTTCCCCCTGAGTTCAGCCACCTATACCTGGGGAAGACGGGGAATAATCCTCACTAAAGAAAATTCCCTGCAGCCGGGAATCGAACCCAGAACCTCGGCATTCTGATACTATGACGATGTATAACTACACATTATTAAATAGTCACGGATAATGGTATTTAAGCTGTTTATCTGAACGGCACAAAGTCAAATTCTGCTAAACACGTTTAGATACTACTGTGTTAAACGCCGCTCTGATTTAATCCTGCAGCTACAGAAACACTAAGCAATAAATCTCTCGCGCAATGGCAGTTTATGCTGTCAACTAGCGTTAGAGAGGGGTTGGTCATTCAGCTCAGGAGGATTTACTGATTCCTACCTTTAATATACGGCTAATTTGTCATTCAGTTACGTTAGAAATTAAACATCGAGAGAGTAAACGGCACATTTTCAGCCAAACAACCATTTATCAAATGCTTTCTAGCTAATAGAACGACTAACAGTCTCTTCCGGCCTTGCACAGTAATTCAAAGTGAATATAAGGAGTTGTAAAAGCTATACATACCCCACTGACAGAAGAAAATTCAAGATTTGAAGTATTGTGGAAGTACCCACTCTTCTAGAATCTTATCTTACGTGCATAAACTGTATCCCATAATGGAATCGAGCTGTTTATGTTCGTACTGACAAAATCTAGCCCCACCACCTACCAGCGTCACCACTGGATTGGCAGCGTACTTTACCTCCCCAAAAGCCGAAGGGTAACATTACAACTTGAACACTGTACTCTCATGCTACATTACCGTTTCTTAATGCCGGCCTTCTTGTTGCCATTTAGCAGCAGCAAACACTTAACCTTCGTCTCCGTGCGGCTGATGAAAGCTCTCACTAAATGTCGTAGTTGTCTTTCAGTTTAACACACACATGCAAATAGTTCTTCACGCCTTCCGCCAGAGGGCCGAATTATTTCTAATTTGTTTACCTTTTCTTGTGTGCCAATCGCAGCGAAACGCTTTCATAGAGCGGTATCTGAATCACTATTTATTCCACATAGGCTATAAACATCGTTCATTGTTAGTTTTTATGTCCCTGAATTGTTTTTCAGGCCAGTCACATTGAGAACTGATACCGCAGTCAAAAGCTGGTTACCTGAAGCTGGAAACGTTGCGGAGAGAAAACACTATAGCGATCTAGGGGAATTAATAGATAACAATTCTATTAATCTAATGAAAAACAGTTTCAAAGCCGTGTATTTGACCTAATATTCCGTTGTGAATGAAAAATACCATTACCATGCTTCTAAAAACTAATCAATAAGACGTCTTAGATTTTCAACATAAGAATTAGACTTGTTGCAACATAGCAAACTTGAATAATCAGGCGGGATTGCTACAATGCGCTGATGTGGCGTGTATTGTCACGCCAAACACATTGTTGCGTCGTTGCCGACAACATTGTTGGGGTAATTCTTTCGGCTGGGGTTTTGAAGTTTCGTCTGGCGTGGCGACTTGCCACCGTCTAGCTAGCGGTGGAAAGTGGAGGAAGTGAGCGTTACTTTTTTGTGTGTTGAGGGGAATGGTCCGCTTTTTATACACCACAGTGTACATAGTAGGTGGAGAAAGTACTGCATTCCACCCAAACATTCGACACCGAGATTTCACCGGAAATACCTCCTGAATAACAAAAAGTTAGAAAAAGGATTTGTGTGGGTATGTCTGTCTGTGTAAACAGCATAACTCAAAATATAAAGGTTGGATCAGTATCAAACTAAGTCCAGTATCTTCCAAAGATGCGACACGAACATTTTTAAGAAAATCCCCCGCCCCAAACTACCCTTTACATGAACCATTTTTCGAAATGTTTCATTTATAAAAAACTGCTCTAACGATTTTGATTAAAATACCATATATTTAAGATATTTACATAATAATTGATATGTATATCTTGAATTTTCTGGGAATAGCCGCTTAAGTCCTCTCTATTCGGGAGAATTTTTTTGTAAACTTGTATAACTTGTAAACGTTAAGCGGTAGACGAAAACGTAGTATATATATATATATATATATATATATATATATATATATATATATTTAAAACACAGGATTTATTTCAAATACTTTCAGTGGCATAAGCCGTTTCCGAGATATCCGCTATTAATGGTTCGTTTTGTTCAATTTGTCTTGTTTTCAATTCCCATCGATTTTCAGTTGTTTCTCGCGATGTCATGGAAACAGTATGGAATTTTAAGGCCAGCATATAGCGTCCAGTTGTTAAACATTTGACTATCGCTGTTCTCTTTGTATCTATAACGAAATGTGTAATGTAGCTGTTTCTGTAAAGGTTTATCTTGATTAAATGAAATAGAAAAATAAGCTTTCATAAGAATAGGTTTTATACCCATTAATAAATGATAGAGGGTAGGGAAAGCCATCTGAAAGTAAACAATCAGATTCTTTTTGTTTACGCTACAACTTAAGAATACTAGGTAGAGGAACTATTGAAATCCTCCCAAAAACTCAACGTGGACCAGCGAAAACACTTGATTTGAGGCTCTCAATTCGTAAAGAGTATTTGAGAAAAAAGGTCCGTGTGTGTGTCTGTCTTCTGTGAACGTTATAACTCAAAAACAAAAAGTATCGTAAATACCAAACTTGGTATTTCAGTTCAAGATAAGGCTTGAAGATTTTCAAGAAAACCCTCCCACCCTAAACTACCCTGTACATAAAAAAGATAGTATCTTTTATTTTTTCAAAAATGACTTACGATTTTCATTAAAATATCTGTATGACAAATAAAATGTAAATATTGAATTTTCTGGGAATAGCATGTGAAGTCCTCTTCATTCTGAAGGAATTTGTATAATTGGTAAACCGTAAGAAATAGAAGACATTTTACTGCCCATTAAGTGTAGATCTCGTTAAAACACACAGTTTATATAAATACTTTTATTTGCGTTAACCCTTTCCGTTAATTTTTTATTACTGACTTTAAAACTTACAAATAGTTACATTTATTTGAAGTGGTAAGTCGCAATTGTTTTTTTTTCTCGTGGTCACACAAAAAGAGAGATGGTGTGCCTGATAAGAGATTCCATACCTACTTCACGTAACCACCTCGCGCGCATTGATCTGTAATAAACGGTTGGAGCGGTGGCTAAAGAAACAGTTCATTTATTTCTCCTTGGAAACCAGAAAAAAAGATTTGACCGGAAGTCTAGTACAGTTTCCGGTCTGCGACGACATGTTCGTGATAGAAGGCCAGCATAACTTTATTTTAATTCCCGCAAGCACACGGTTATGACATAAATAAAAGAAGGCGCTAAGTAACGGCGACGTTCTTTTTTCTTTTCGTTTGGTTCAAGGTTCGTGGTGATATTTGCATAATGCATGTTGGTATCTAAGTCGGGCATCTGTTGGGGTTAAAAGTGAATCCATGTGGTGCAAATGTTACGATCGGAATTTCCAGAGGAGTCATTCTGTCTGGGGATCACGTCGTACCAGCTTTTGAATGCTTCAATTTATTTACGTATTTAATTAATTTCTCCTTAATTTTTACCTTCTCTACTGTTTATGGAAAGTAGAGGATTTATCATATTTCACCCAAAAATTCCATTCTGAGGTTTCATAGGGAATGCATGTTTGAGATCTCCAAATAAAAAAGAAGTATTTTTAGAAAAAAGTCTATGTGTGTAGTCGGTTAAATACCAAACTTGATATTCAAGCTCAGCATTTTCCAAAGATGCAACAAGAAGATGCTGAAGTAAATACCCAACCCCAAACTACCCTTTACATGGAAAAGCATTTTTTCTCAAAAATGGCTGTAATGATTTCGATTAAAATACCATATGTAAGACATTTTCATGGCAAATGAAAAGTATATCTTGAACTTTCTAGAAATACCTGTGAAGTCCTCTTCATTCTGAATGACTTTTGTATAACTGGTAAACCGTAAGAGAAAGATAAAATCTTATTACACAAAAAGTATAGATTTCTTTAAAGCATACAATTTAAATAAAAAAAAACTTTTTGGCTTTAAGCATATTTTCGAGATATTCTTGATTTGAATTTTCAAATACTTTATACAATAAAGTCTGCAGAGATGTGATTTTTAAGACGAATACTGGGATATACTATACTCTAAGAGGTTAGAACTACAGGCTGATTTATGAAGAACTGACGCATTTATTTATTTAATTGTTTCAAAACGACTTATGCTAGCGACAACTGAAATGCAGAGGAATTTTGGGAGATTATGTATCTCTACAGCAAATGTTCAAAATGTCCTCCATCCTGCATAAGGCACAACTAAACACGTCGTTCCATGTTACTGGCCACTCGTTGGAGGACTCTGTTGTCAATAGTTTGAATCTCCTGTGTAATGTTGTGCTTCAGATCGTCCAATGTCTGGGGACGTGTGGCATAAACCCTGTCTTTTAAGTAACCCCATAGAAAGAAGTCCGGCGATGTCAAATCCGGAGATATCGGTGGCCACAGGTTCTTGGAAATTATCCGGTCGTCAAAGAAACTTGCAATTAGTGCCATGGATTCATTTGATGTATGGCATGTAGCACCGTCCTGCTGAAAATATCCTTGACTCAGCTCTACATCGTCTAGTTGCTGAGCAAACTCCATGAAAATCCGTCGGTACTCTGCAGTTCACATTGTTTTGAAAAAATTGGTCCTACTGTTCTCTGTGCGGATATTGCGCACCAAACTCCTATTTTAACCGGGTGCATATGTGATGGTAATGATGAGATGCGGTTTAAGGGCGCTCCATTACTCGGCGTAGTTCACGTTGAGAAATGCTGGCAATTTCCTGGCGGATATTTTGTTTTAATTCTCCCAGGGCGTGTGGGTTTGTCTTGTATACTTTGTTTTAGGTTACCCCAGAGATAGAAATCGCAGCGGGTTAGGTTCGAGGATCGAGGGGGCTACGAATCTGTAGTAATAATTCTGTCCTCAAATCACTTCCAATTTTTCTCATCGAAATGTTGCCCTATAATCTGTTGCAAGATCTTGTTGGGAAAAGGGAAAATCACGCTCCCTGTCTGTTAATTCTCTAAAAAAACGGGGGGGGGCTCAAAATTTTATTCACATATGTACGGGCTTCAACGGTTGACTCGAAAAAAATTGGCGAGTGATGGATAGTTCCTAAAGATGTGCCAAAAACGTATGGACAAGACGGAGGCCAGTTTCAGTATCTCCTTTCATAAAGTTGGTAACTAAAGCCTTTAAAAGTAGTTTTAAAAATGTTGTATTGTTTCATCCGTGCCTTTCTATGATAGCGGCAGACGGCAACGAGCGCCGAGGAGACCGACAGGAAAAACTCCGCGCAGCCGGTTCGTACTCTTTTGGCTCTCCCGGGGACGCTAAGGACTACAGCAGTTAAAGCGCGACCTTATATAAATTTAAAAAATGTGAAGCATAAGAAATGTGGATCCTCATATATCGTAGACAACACCCAGGTGCAATATACAATCGAGCTCGCTCATCCCTTCCTGTCAGACAGAGAGCAAGCCTCAGTGGTAGACCACGCTGTGACACCTGTTGGGGAAGTTCTTGGGCGACCTGTTGACATAGGACTGTTTTGTTACTAGCTGCCTCCTTAACTCGGTCCACGGCAAACACCTTCTCTTCTCTTCTCTTCTCTTGTGAGAACCCCAACACTAAACTGTGTCCAACTTCTATATACAATAAACCGAGCGAGTTGGCTCCGCGGTAACGTGTGACTCCTGACTTCAATTCCCGTCGACCTCCCATTCTCACCTTGGGTTTTTGTGGTTTTCCTTGGTCGGTAGCCGAATGCTGAGGTAGTTTCTGCCACTATTTTCATTTCCTTCTCGTGCTTTAGGTATGTTTCCAGATCTCGCCGGGCCGGGCAGATGGCGCAGATGCTTCCTCCTAGGAAAGAGTACTCCCCGATGACACAAGAGGGTTGTCTGTTCAGCGCCTTCTCAATAATGGCGGGATCTTCAAGCCAGGAAATGTTAAGGACTTCCGTGGCTCGTTTACCTGCGGCTTCTAGTCTCCTGTGGTTCCTTCACTTCATCCCGGTGGTAGCCGCAATAGATTGGTGTAACGGGCCTTCACATGTATTCGGGCTTTACCACCAGCCGGTTTACATGAATTACGTCATTAGTTCAGCGAGCTCCTTGTCACAAAGGGGAAGTGAACCTTGGGCTGCATGCGTTTCCGACTTCGTAAACACGCTGAGGTACTGCGGCGGTGCAGAACTACTCTTTGTGCGTACTTTGCACGCGAGATGGAAGTTACCCCCGATCGCAGGATTTGCATGGTTGAGTGTTAAGTCGAGACACTTTACGCTACAAAAACCGTTCAATTTCAGTTACCTATCAGTATACATGCTCACATTGAGAGTTTACGAGACGCAAGCGAAAGAAGTTCCAAATGTAACTACTGGAAAGGTACGATGCAAGTCCCGTTTCACTAAGGTGACCTCGATACTGTTAACAACCACCCCTTCCTCTCTTCTTTCGCTAGTACTCTGCCAGAGACACTGGTGATAAACTCGCTTCCAGGTATTGACGTCATGCGCAGACAACCGACTGCCGGCAACGGCCGAATACATTGAAGACCCCGCATAATCCACTATACACAATAAATATTTCATTGCTATAGAAGCTTGCACAGCAAATGATCCGATGATTGCAGCGTCGTTTGTTTTGCCATGTACTGTAGAGATAGTAAAATAAACTCTTGAAACAACAGTGATGCCGTCATTATTGACAGAATTAAGGCTTGAGGAGTGAACGCGTTAGTATAAAGATTGCTGGAATACAGTTAGGGTTATAAGTTCAGCAGGTGTCCAGAGTGGTGTAGTGAAAGGGAATTAAATTTTTAGATTCGGGGAGGGAGCTTAGTAACCAGGTAACAGACGCACATATAGGAGTTTAAGATTGGCCCCGCGTGAGAAGGAACCTCGGTGGGATAGTTTTAAGGTATACGGACCTAAAGTAATAAAATAGTGTGTATTGCTAAAATTAGAGTCTTGTCGTCCCTTCCTTTCTTCGTGTACAGCTTTAAGGTCTTGCAGTCTTTTGTGGTGATCGGCCGCTCGGGTTATCAATTACTTAACGGTAGCCGCGAGGGGTTTTGCCGGTAAGCATTTTAACGACTCGCGGCAACTTACGTTTCTAGTTTCTTTTATTGCAGAATCAGTTATTTCAAACCGTAAAATTTATACCGGAGAAGTTAGCAGTTATAATAATTCAATTGTTATAGTTTCGAGTGCTATGATTCATAATAAGTTTCATTCTTTATCTTCAAACGGTCGGCAACTCGCTTCAATAGCTCAATTATTAGATTACATAAATTTCTCAGTCAATTTAAACTGGTGTTGTCCTTTCCCTGAGAGAAAGATCTCATAGCCAGCATATATTGGAGACGACGTTAAAAGGTCAATGTCAAATAAATATGCTCATCCAGTTCTCTTTGCAGATGATACAAGTACAGGGAGAGCCAAAAGACTCGAACCGGCTGCGCGGTGTTTTTCCTGTCTGCGTCCTCGGTGCTCGTTGCCGTCTACCGCTATCACAGAAAGGCGCGGATGAAACCATACAACATTTTTAAAACTACTTTTAAAGGCTTTACTAACAACTTTATGAAAGTGCATTCGAGGACAGAATTATTAGTAGAGATTTGTGGCCTTCTCGGTCCCCCGACCTAACCCCCTGCGATTTCTATCTCTGGCATAACTTAAAACAAAGTGTACAAGACAAACACACAACCTGGAATAATTAAAACAAAATATCCACCAGGATATCTTCTCAACGTAAACTACGGCGAGTGATGGATAGTTTCCTAAAGAGGTGCCAAAAATGTATGGACAACGACGGTGGCCAGTTTCAGCATCTCCTTTCATAAAGTTGTTAAGTAAAGCCTTTAAAAGTAGTTTTAAAAATGTTGTCTGGTTTCATCCGCGTCTTTCTATGATAACGGCAGACGGCAACGAGCGCCGAGGACGCGGATAGGAAAAACACCACGCAGGGGGTCGTAGTTTTTTGGCTCTCTTTGTGTTATAATTAAAAGACACAAAATCAGTCACCTCTCAGAATCCAATAGTATTTTCAGTATGCTAATGACAGCTGTCTTTTGTGATTCACAAGGGGTGATAGACATCCACTACCTGGAAAAGGGTAAAACGATCACAGGTTCATATTATGCCGTAAAGCTGGATCAGTTTCACAAGGTATTGTTAAAGAAACGACCCCGTTAGGTGAAGAAAAAGGTTCGCTTTCACCAGGATAATGCACCCGCACACAAGTCAGCCATTGCCGTCGCAAAATTCGTGGAATTCGACTACGAACTGCTACCTCACCCACCATATTCTCCAAATTTGGCTCTGAGCGACTCCTTCCTCTCCGAAAATCTGAAAAATTGGCTCGCTGGGAAGAAATTCACATCCAGTGAACACATCATGGCAAAACAACCTCATATTTTGCAGACTTCGAAAAATCATATTTTTGGAAGGGTTAAAAAAAATTCAGAAACGTTGGACAACGTGTATTGATTTGAAAGGAGACTATATTGAGAAATAAAATTGATTTTTTGGGAAAAAATGGCATTTTTTTTAAAGTCACTGAAGTCACATCCTAGATTAGATTAGCCCTCTCTTAAGCTGGCCTAACTCACTATAGGCTCTACAGATTGATAAGATATGATGATAAAGCTGACACCGGGAATTCGTCGTGAAACTTGGCGACCATCGCGGGGCTGGAAACGGCTTCAACAGTTGAGAGAATGTCGTGGGGGATGATGTTATTTGTTTCCCCACAAGGTAAGTTGATTTTCTGCTGGAATTCTTAATGCAACATTAATACGAACAACTTTCTCTTGACTTGTTATGCACTCGTATAAATGTTATCTGTAAGAATAGGGTCAATGCATTGTATGCATGTGAAGTAACAATAACACTGGCTGCTTCATTTGAAATGCAAAACAAAGATAACAAACTATCATCTGAGAAACACACACCTGAGATTATACATGTGGTGGTGGTAGTGTATTTTTGTTTTGAAACGCGGTGTGTTATTACTGAGATTGCTTTACATACATCGTTACCTATACCAGGAAAACTTGCCGTTATGTTCCTGTTAAATAACACGTAGGAGAGAGCCAGATACCAGAAATGTCTAACACATGTGCGTGCAGTTTAATCATCGGCAACACGTCTGTAAGGGACACACATCTGCTTTATTTTATTATGCTAATGCATGTTTATAATACCCACAAGTGTTATATCAATCAATCAATCAATGTCCTGTTTCTCCACATTCACAAGATACTTCCCTCGGAGTCTATTTCTTGCCAACTTCTTTACTTCACTCCATGTTTTCCCTTCTTTATCAATTTCTTCAATAACTGCTCTCTGTCATGTATTTCTTGGTCTTCCTCTTCCTCCACTACCCTGGAGATTCCATTCCAAAGCCATTCTTTCCACCGCTTTATCTTCTTTTCTTACTGTGTGTTCTATACATTTCAAATTTCCTTTTCACTTCCTCTACCATGTATATCGTCTTTAAACAAGAGTGTCCTATCTTTGAACTAAAATAAAACACGTTCTATAAATGATAGAGGTATATTTATTTTGGAACATAATTAATGTCATTACGTGTGAAAGAGAACATCAGTTAAGTGACCGCCGCGACTTCGTTGGGTTGCGCGTATACGGTTGACCCAATTTTCAATGACAGAAGAACGTAAATTAGATCCAACTTCACGAATAACACGCGTCATGTTATTGATAACATGATTGTTGACATAAACTCGAGATTTAACATAACCCCACAAGAAGTAATCCAACGGCGTTAAATCACATGACCTCGGGGGCCAGTTAACATCACCACCACGGGAAATGATGAAACCTCTGAACTTCTTCAAAAGATCGATTGTTTCGAGAGCAGTATGAATGTGGCACCATCTTGCTGGAACCAGATGTTTCCGAGATCCATACCATCCAATTGAGGTCAAAATAGTCCCTTATAAGAGCCCGGTATCTTTCTTCATTGACAGAGCTTCTCCATCTTCATCTTGGGAAAAAATATGGACCAATGATTCCACCATACCAAAATCCACACCACACAGTAACCTTTTGGGGATGAAGTGGTTGTTCTTGAATCTGCATTGGATTGTGATTGCTCCAATAGCGGCAAGTTTGTTTGTTAACATAACCATCCATTCAAAAATGGGTTTTGTTGCTGAAGATGATTTTTCTACAAAAATCCGGGTCAGCTTCCAATTGCTCCATAGCCCAGTCAGCGAACACACGGCGCAACTTGTGGTCGTTGGGCTTTAGTTCTTGAGTTGACACCATTTTGTAAGCGTGAAACTTCAAGTCCAGATGCAGAATTCGCCACGTTGTGGTCGGCGAAAGCCCCAATTCTTGCGCTCGACGAGCAATTGATTTGTTTCCGTTCTCACGTACACTCTCACGAACAGCGCCCATGTTTTCTTTGGAGCGCTGACAGAACCACTTCTTTCAAATTTATCGATCAAACGCCGAATCGTTCTCTCGCAGGGACGATTATGTCACCGTAAACTTCTCTCAATACACGGAAGGTTTGGCGAACAGATGATCCGTTTTGATAATAAATTTTCACAATTTCTACGCGTTGCTGAATGCTGTAACGTTCCATGGCTATTTGTCAATAACAACTGTAACCACATAAAAAATGACTGTTGTAACTCAATAACAACTGTAAACACATGACTGCCGTAACTCAATAACAACGGCAGCTATGACATGTTAAAGATAGGGCACTCTTGTTGAAAGATCCTTTATACTCGTATAATAGGTAGACAAGGTATTGCATTCCACCCAAACATTCGATACCGAGATTTCACTAGAAATACAAGTTCTGAGCCCCCTGAATCCAAAAAAGCAGTTTTTAAAAAAGTGCGCGTGTGTGCGTGTCTGTGAACAGCATAACTCAAAAAAGAAAAGCCGCATAAATACCAAACTTGGTTATAAGTAATAATGTAGAAGCGGCTGATAGTGAAGTATTTCAAATGAAAATGAACAAGGAGTAGGAAAACTCATTTACACTCTTCACTTAAGTAAAATTACCTGGACATGTTTCAAGAGTTTCATCGTCAGCTGCTGACCTACTAGCTACTACATTATTACTTATCTGTGAATGAAAATGAACAAGGAGTAGGAAAACTCATTTACACTCTTCACTTAAGTAAAATTACTTGGACATGTTTCTAGAGTCCCTTAATATTATCGTCAACTGCTGACCTACTGGCTACTTCAGGAACATTCACCAAAAAAAAAATTGAAAAATCTGCTGTTGCAAATCATTTTTGGGAGAAAAACTATGAAATAGATCCAGACGTCAAACTCTTAAAAGAAGTCTCAAAACGTATGGAACAATCTGCTTGGGAGAAAATCTACATTTGGAAGAACAAGAATATTGCAATGAATTTTGACATCCCAGTAGAAGACAAACTCAACAAGTACATCAAACCCTCACCAGATGTCACCACAGATGGTGAACACAGGCAGATACAGGACAATCAAACAACCACCAGCCAGTAGGTCAGCAGCTGACAATGAAAGCAAGGGTCTCTTGAAACATGTCCAGGTAATTTTACTTAAGTGAAGAGTGTAAATGAGTTTTCCTACTCCTTGTTCATTTTCACCAAACTTGGTATTTAAGTTCAATATCTTTCAAAGTTGTGACACAAACATTTTCAAGAAAATCCCCCCACTACCCTTTACATGGAACATTTTTGGAACTTTTTATTTTCTCAAAAATGGCTCTAACGATTTTGATTAAAATATGATGTATTAAAGATGTTTACATTGCAAATAAAATGTATATCTTGAATTTTCTGGAAATGACCTATGAATTCCTCTTCATTCGGAAGGAATTTTATATAACCCTATATAACTGGTAAACGTAAAACGGTAGACGAAAATGTAATACACAAAAAATACAAATACAAAGGAAAAATACAAAGAGATTGGAATGCTCCACATAGCAATCAACTCTTAAAACATTTGACTATCACTTAAAGTCTACCATATTCCATTTGCACCTACAAGAAAATTAGCAATAAGATAGTTTCTGCAAATATTTATCTCGATTAACATGAAGTAGATGGACAGTAAGCGTTTGTAAAAATTGTTTGTATAAGAGTAGAGAAAGCCATGTGAGTGTAACATCAGATTTGTTTCTGTTTACTTCATTTTAATTCAAACAAACCTTTACAGAAACAGCAACATTACACATTTCGTTATAGATACAAAGAGAACAGCGATAGTCAAATGTTTAACAACTGGACGCTATATGCTGGCCTTAAAACTCCATACTGTTTCCATGACATCGCGAGAAACAAGTGATTGTTGAAAGGATTTGAAAACAATGACAAATGTATTGAACAATTCAAATCATTAATAAAGGATGCCCTGGAAATGGCTGATGCGATAAAAAGAGTTACTTGAAACAAATTGTGTGTTTTAAAGAGATATACATTTCTTGTGTAGTACGTTTTCCTCTATCACTTAACGTTAACCAGTTACACAAGATTATACAAAATTCCTTCCGAATGAAGAGGACTTCAAAGGCTATTCCCAGTAAATTCAAGATATACATTTTATTTGTCATGTAAATATCCTTAATATATGGTATTTTAATCAAAATCTTTAGAGCCATTTTTTAGAAAATCAAAAATTTCTTAAAATTTTCCATTTAAGGGGTAGTTTGGAGTGAGGAGATTTTCTTGAAAATCTTCGTGTCGCATCGTCAGAAGGTACTGAATCTAAATACCAAGTTTGGTGTTTATCAGATTTTTCGTTTTTGAGTTATGTTGTTCACACACATACACGGACGTTTTTCTAAAATGCTTTTTTGGATTGAGGGGGCCTCAAAACACGCATTTTAGGTGAAATCTCTATATTACATTTTTTGGGTGGAATGCAATACCTTTTGTACATACTATGTATGTGGAAGAGAAATTAAAAACCTGACTATCGATTTAGTCCTAATGTATTTTTTTTATATCCTCCTCGAAATGTGTAATAAAAGTTTACTTTATTCGATAGAAGAATAGGCTTTTGTAAGGATAGTTTGTATAAGAATGAGTAGGGAAAGTAATGTGATATGTTGTCGTAAATTCCTTAAAGCTGCGCTTAGCCTATATTTAAACAAACTCGATGGAACTAGCTTTTAATGCAATCTCATTATTAAAGAGTTTGTATTTATCTCTTTTGAAAACTTCTCAAAGATGATAAGCAATTAGCAACAAGTATAGGTTAGGAGGATTGGGATTCCCCGGCTGGCTGGTATGGGATCAATACAACTAAGACAGAGATGGTTGCTGGGCAACGGAAGCAGATGCCGGTCGGTTGAGGTCAAGTCGCTCGGGACATAGAGTAATTAAGTTAAGGAGTTCCTTTGCTGGTCAACCTCCGGCTTGTATCCATTACAAGATGAAAGTCTGTGCCTTACCACAGGTTAGGAACGTGACGTCACACCTCATCGCGTGCACAACAAATTTCTCTGCCTATTTTGGTAGCACTGAATAGATTAATGTTACGACACGTGAAATATATTAATGCCTGTTGATCACGGTCAAATTCTGAGATTATAACAGGTTTGTAGATTGCAATAAGGTAACATGGGGAAAGTCAGGATATCGGGTAATTCCCTGTGGAGGGCACAAATCGTTACATAGGAAATCTAGACTCTGAGGTGTCTAACATAACCTATGCGAAAACTGGCAACGATGTGGATTTGTCCTATGTATACTAAAATTATAAACACAGAAAACTCTTTCTTGGGGGTTATGAGATATAAAATAACTAACTTCAATTCATAAATTACGAATAATTTAGGGAGCCTTCGTTGAGAATGCCATGGAACAGAAAATTGTTGTTGTACTCCGCAGAAAATGCGCGTAAAAACTAAAACCGCTCGTGCTTCATTCCAAGCAATATACATACATAGCCATGATGTAATACTTCAACAAACAGAAGACAACGCTTCGATCCTGTGTTATATATTTTGTTTCTTTAATTGCCATTTATATGTAACACACATGTAAAATGTAACACAATAGGAATATTCTGTAATCTATCAAAAGCATTTGACTGTTTAAATCATACATAACATACTCTTATCAAAATTATCATATTATGGCATTTTGAATAAAACATATCAATGGATTGCATCTTACTTATCAAAACATCAAAAGGTAATAATAAATACTGCAAATATATATTCCAAATGGTCAGAAATAAAACATGGTGTTCCACAAGGTTTGATTTTGGGTCCATTATTGTTTCTAATATGTCAACGACCTCCCCAGAGTAATAAATGAACATGCTCACCCAGTTCTCTTTGCAGATGATACAAGTATTATAATTAAAGAACACAACATCAGTCGCCTCTCAGAGTTATCCAATGGTATTTTCAGTGTGATAAATAATTGATTCGACAGTAGCAGAATTCATATAAACTTTGAAAAAACTAAGTGTATCAGTTGTCGCACAAAAAATAAAAGTATTGCAGCCATAAGAATTGAACATGAAGGCAATGAAATTACTGAAACTTGTAGCATAAAATATCTTGGTCTTATTATAGATCATAATATGAATTGGAAAGACCATATTGACTACATCCTACCAAAACTAAGCTCTGCATGTTTTGCAATTAGATCATTAAATCATTTTACAAATAAAAGGATCTTAAAAACAGTATATTATGCTTATTTTCATTCAATTATGACTTGCGGAATAACATTTTTGGGGAAATTAGGTAGACGCAAAAAAAAAAATCTTTCGCAAAAAAGTTAATAAGAATAATGGCAGGTGTAAAGAAATCTACTCATTGTAAACCACTATTCAAATTATTTGGAATTCTACCATTAGCCTGTGAGTATATTTTAGCTGTACTTTTAACCGTGGTTGATCACCCAGAAGTGTTCATAAAAAATTCAGACATGCACAGCAAACAAACCAGAAATGGGCAGGACTTACACAGGCCAAGCAATAACCTACAAGTATTCCAAAAAGGGGCTTACTACAATGGTATAGTATTATTTAATTCACTTCCAACATATATTAAGGAACTGAAAACTAATAAAAATAAATTCAAGTTAGCATTAAAAAGATGTCATCTCTCACACCTTCTATACAGAGGAGTATTTCTTTCATTCAAAAAAATAATTGACTATAAAATGTTTCCCAATTTTATAAATGCATTAAGTATAAATAATATTGTTTTAAAAAGTTTTAGCTGTAACATACTCTACATATTTACATACAAGTACACAATGTAATTATGATGTAATCTACATCCTAGAGTAGACTAGCTTTCTTTAAGCTGGTCTAGCTCACTATAGGATCTATAGATTGAGATGTTATGGTATGTTGTCAAATACTGCAGATGTAATGAAACAGTGTCAAAACTTTTGAATAACCTTTATCCTAATTCTATAGATGTATGTACTGAAGTTTGTGGATACCAAAACCTTCTTATAGCCCTCATGTAAGAAAGTTGTGATTTATTTCCTTTGTAGTTTGAAAACTGTTTATATTAAACATCACAACTGATATTTTATAATTAACAAGTGAAAAGCTTATTTTTATAGATTGTTGCATTTGGTGTATGTTCACCAAAGACGTTAACTGGCGGCCTGAGAGTGGAGAATCTTAATATTCAGCAGCTTCACCTCTAATTCCTTCAAGGATTTCTAAAAATTAGTCGACCGATGATTGTTCCACCGCCAAAAGATACTTAAGCTATGCATCATTCCCAGAACTAGGCGGGGGGAATTACGGAAGTCAGACGTTCTGTCAATGTTTCACAATATCAGAGGATTTCTCATCCGTTATTAGGAACAACCAGTCTGTACGAGGTAACAACTATAAGAGGTATTCACCATAATAACTCTCTATGCCATTGTACAATACTTTCAACAAGAACAGTGAGAAACTAATTAAATCGACATTCGAGTTCTTACAGCTTACAACGTCGGGTACACCTTTAGAAACAACGTCGTCGTATTGTGTTTCACCACAAATACATGCTTTGAGGTACCCTCAATCAAAACAAAATTACACAAATATGATGTGATACATTCACATGACTTTGTCTACTCTCTGTCGTTTATTAATGGCTATACAAATTATTCTTACTAAAGCTTATTTTCCTATCTACTACATTTTAATCCAAACAAACCTTTACAGAAACAGCTACATTACACATTTCGTTATAGATACAAAGAGAACAGCGATAGTCAAATGTTTAACAACTGGACGCTATACGCTGGCCTTAAAATTCCATACTGTTTCCATGACATCGTGAGAAACAACTGAATGTTGACACGACTACAAGAGAATGACCAAGTAATGAACAATTCGAACCATTAATAAGGAATTCTCACAAATGGCTCATGCCAAACAAATTTATTTGAAATAAATTGTGTGTTTTAAACAGATCTGCATTTCTTGTAAACCATGCTTTTATCTATCGCTTAACTTTACCAGTTAAACAAGTTTATACAAAGTTCCTTCCGAATAAAGAGGTCTTCACGGGCTAATCCCCAAAAAATCCAAGATATACATTTTGTCATGTAAATACTTTAATATATAGTGTTTTAATCAAAATTGTTACAGGCATTTTTTAGACAATCAAAAATTTCGAAAAATGTTCCATGTAAAGAGTATTTGGGGTGGGAGGGATTTTCTTGGAAATCTTGGTGTCGCACCCTTGGAAGATACTGAACTTAAATAGCACGTTTGGTATCTATCCAACTTTTCGTTTTTAAGTTGTGCTGATCAGACACACGGGCATATTTTCAAAAATGGTTTACTTGGATTCAGGGGCCCCAAAACATGTATTTTCGGTGCAATCTCAGTATCGAATTTTTGGTTGGAATGCCATACCTCCTCCACCTACTACATACGTGATAGAGAAAGTGAAAATATCCGCGCAGCGCATAATTAAACGCTGAAAAGCCGTTTAAATACCAAAGTAGCATACAAGTTTGGTATCTTCCAAATCTCACACGAGGAGTTTCAAAAAACTTATATAGAAAAACTGTTATTTTGATTCTCTCAAAAATGGCTCTAACGATTTTGATTAAAATACTATATGTTTAAGATATTTTTATGACTAATAAAATGTTTATCTTGAATTTTCTTCGAATAGCTTGTTAAGTCCGCTTCATTGTGAATGGATATTTTTTATAATTTCGTATAATACGTAAATAGTAACAAGTAAAGAAAACCTTACTATACACAAATAAGAAAGTATTAGACCGGGTTAAAACCCACTTTATGTGAAATATTTTTCGTGGCAGTAACCACTTCGGAGGTATTCGTTGTTCTTGGTTGAATTTTAGCTGTCATTCTTTTGTTTTTCGTACTGGCATACAAATAGTATGGAATTTTAAAGCCAGCATTGAGCAACCCGCTTTTTAAACATTCAGTTTACTGCATCCCCATGTGCCTATAAGGAGATGTGTAACGGAACAATTATAACTGTTATAATGTGAAGCAGATAGAAATATAAGCATTTGAAAGAATGGTTCGATCAGGAAATATAGTTGTATTGGGTGGAAAAAGTCATGTGAATAGAGCACATCAGATGTTTTATGTTTCCAGGATAACGTGCAAGTGGTGACATCTATAAGCCAGGGACTTAACAACTTTCAGTAGCAAAGAGCCAAGTTTTCTAAGCCCCCTGGAAGCGTGACCTCCTTTAGGCAAATTCCTTCTGAACGAGAAACCGCATATCTCCTTTAATTAGCCACAATTTATCGGATATAGGAAAACTAATTTGTTTGATTGATCGAGCCGAACAGTATTGGAAGCCGAGAGCGCTTCTTTTGTCTACAGTCTCTGATAACAACGTTTTCCCGTAAAAGGCTATTTCCCTTGGAATAAGATTTGCCAGGGCGGGGTTCTCGTGACGTCATATGCTCTTTACATTTTCTAGATGTGACCTGCTGAATGCACACCACGTAAAAGTAGTTTTAGTACCGGCGCGTTTGGTCCGCCTCTATGATCCTCCATTTGTGTACATGCACGAAACAACTTAGAAACCACGGAACTGAAATTTTATACACAAGAATTGAAATGACATTTCTTGTTCTATTCCACACTTATTTCAAAAGGCACAAAATTAAAGTCGCATATATAGGGTAATTAAATTACATTCGAACCCACTCGCGGCCTCTCTCTACTGCGCGAGACAGCCGGCAGTCGCCGGGAAAATTGCGCCTGCAGAGACGGACTAAAATCCTTACCTTATAATAGATGCTGGAAATGTTGACCTTCTGCTCTCAAACAGACAGCATATCTCATGTAAATATTCTCTCACTCTCAGAAGCTCAGCAGCAGGAATTCTTGGATTTCTTGCACAATATTTTCTCTAAGTTCCTGTAGTGTGCGAGGATTGGAACAATGCACTTTGTTTTTTAAAGAACCCCATAAATAAAAATCACAACTCGTCCTCCTGACCTAACGAAGCTGCTTCGGAGAGTGAGCGAGAATATTTACACGAGATATGCTGCCTGTTTGAGAGCAGGTCAACATTTCCAGCATCTATTATAAGGTAAGGATTTTAGTCCGCCTCTGCCGGCGTAATTTTCCCGGCGACTGCCGGCTGTCTCACGCAGTAGTGAGAGGCCGCGAGTGGGTTCGAATATAATTTAACTACGCTATAGTTTGATAACGTATTGCACCACAATTAGGCGCCAACTTTTGAAGCCGGGCGATGGTCGTCACTTTTTGAAGCAGTATACTTTGCTTCAATAGCTGCTGCCGGCTGCTACAGCGGTAGAGCTAAGAGATTCTTTCTCTCAGGGTATGCGCGAGTGTATTTCAAAAGGACAACACCAGTTTGAATGACCCAGATATTTATATAATCTTGAACTACTGAAGCGAGTTGCCGACCGTTTGAAGATAAAGAATGAAATTTATTATGAATAGTAGCAGTCGAAATTATAACAATTGAATTATAATACCTGCTAATTTCTGTAGTATCAATTTTACGGTTTAAAATAACTGTTTCCGCAATAAAAGAAACTAGAAGTATAATTTGCCGTGAGTCGTTAAACTGCTTACCGGTAATACCCCGCGCAATAGCCGCTAAATCATTAGCGCATCATTGAGCGCTTAAAATAACTCGAATAGTCACCAGATTAAGTCACGAATGTATGCACGAATTAACGTACCTCTAATTATAATGCACGCCCTTGTATTAACTCAAGCTCCGCCTACTTTAGCTATCACCACCAATGTCCCTTCATATGCGCTCCAATCTCAAAATTTCTAAGTATGCGTATATGACACTGTTACTAGGCGGTACCTCCCCTACTCTCAGAATTTCATTTCTCTTTGAATTTCTGTTTAAGTGACTGTTCAAACGTACTGAATTCACACCTTAAGTGCATTCCAAGAGCTTTTAAACTAAAGCATTCGCTACTTCGGTTGTTACTAATGACTTTGCTTAACATGACTCGCTAATGATCTTTACCTCGGACAAATATTTTAACTCAGGTTTATTACATTATATATTGGTTTAATATACGGAGATTATTTATTGAAATTATTGCCTTAACTTACTATTATTTCTTTATTTAAATCTTCCTGTCAATAATTACGCTATCAACGTGAAGGATATTAAAATGAGGATATTATTTTCTCTACTACGTACCTACAGTAAGTAGAAGTATTGTATTCCACTCAAAAATGTTATACCGAGATTTCACCAGAAATACACGTTTTGAGATTCTATGAATCTAAAATGCAATTTTTTAGAAAAAGGTAGGTATGTGTGTGAACGAAAAGTTGATTAAATACCTAAGTTGGTATTTATGTTTGTCTTCAGAATATGAGACGAAGATACTCAAAAAAAGTCCTCACTGCCCATTACATGTAATAATTTTCATTGTTTTTTATTTTCTCAAAAATAGCTCTAACGATTTTCTTTAAAATATCATATATAAAATATATTTTATGTCTTGAATTTTCTGGGAACAGCCTGTGAAGTCCTCTTCATACTGAATGACTTTTGTATAACTAATAAACTCTGGAAATCTTACTACACAAAAAATGTAGGTATTGTTAAAGCACACAATACTTTATGTGAAATTAAATGTGTTTTATAGTTAACCATTTCCGAGATATTCCTTGCTATTGGTTTGAATTTTCAAATACTTAATTTGTTTTAAGTGATAATTTGCTATTAGTTTTTTTTCTCGTGGTCATGCAAAGGCATGGGCTTTCATAGCCATCACAGCGATACTTGTTCCTTGTTTGTTTATCCTCCTCGTATGCAGGAATTACACCCCCCAGCGGGTGCCTGGGGTCAGAGGCCCGTCGAGGAGTCATAGATCAGACAGAATATCCAGGATGAGTGATCAGCCCGATGCCTGGTATGGGAGCGAGGAAGATGATATGAAATGGATAAAAGTGATGATAAATGGCGGGGGAAACCGGAAAAACCCGCCTAGACGTCGCTTTGTCCACCACAAATCTCACGTGGGAGGTCCTGGGATTGAGCCCAGGCCGCTTGGCGAGAGGTGAGCTGTCTAACCACTCGGCCGCGGCGCCGCTCCACCTTTTAAAGTCGTCCTCCGTGGTCTAGGAGTACCATCAGTTCCCGAGGTCGTGGGTTCAAACCCGGCGGAGGGCGATGGATTTTTTCGGACGTTAAGATCCTTAGCATGGCTTCCTTCGGAAGGGAAGTAAAGCCGGTGGTCCCGTGTCGTAGATTTATGGCACGTAAAAGAACTTGAAGCCTGATAAAGACGCCTTTGAGCAAAATTACCGGTCTTTCACGCCCAATATAGAATGGGACGCTAAGGACCACAGCAGTTATAGAGCGTCCATAAATAAAACTCAATTTCGTACCCTTTAAAAATTTGACTGTCACTTTAGCCCTGTGCCATTTTCTCCCCTTCCACAAGTTCAATTATGTCTATAGTAGCAGAATGACATATTCAAGACGACGCGACTTGGGCGTCGGAGTATGTCATTGGCGAATGAAGTCACCAATAGTGAGGCGGCAGCACTGCAACGGAGGAATGGACAACTATTCAGCTTGGCCGGGCTGGAGGGCTTGGTACCAAGGAAGAGGCACGCCATCCGGTAGCACGCTAACACGGAATGTGAGTCAAGGTGCACTATTTTTCGGTCTAGTCAAAAATTATATAACAGCTTTGGTGAGTCAAAATTATTTAATTTGAAGTGCTAAGTGGACAGGGCAAGTAGACAAGGAGACATCGCTATAACGTTTTTTGTATAATATAAAGAAATTTTCTTACGTGGGGGAAAGCAAGATTTAAACGCTGTCAATACGTCATAATTTGTAATGTTACAATATTTTTCAAGAAGTGATACAGGAGTCAATATACATTATATATCACTAATTATGTACGAGTGATGTTCAAATGAAAAGGTACGAAATGTCTTAACAACCAAACCGGTTGAAATTTGAATATGCCGCTTTTGGGATAACGTAGTGTGACATCTAGGGACGCGAATGTAGTGTCCGGCCTGGTTGTGCGCATGCGCGGGCGTCCGCACCTGATGCAGGAGAGAAGCAGGCATTTGTGTGTTCCGTCCAATTGATGCGGCAGTGCATGTGAGGACATCATGGCGTTCAGATTGCAAAACTCATCGACCAGGCGAGAAGTGATCGGCGTGTCACAATGCAAATGTTGGCAGTGATGGTGGGGGCCAGCGTTGGAACATTGTGGACAATTGTGCACGACAGGTTGGGTTACTGGAAGGTGCGCAGTGGGTTCCGAAGAAGCTCAGCCAACCGCGAAAGGAACTACGTATGGGGCTAGCACTTGTTCCGGTATCATGAAGACCCTGATGCTTTCCTGGAGCGGGTCGTTACCGGTGACGAGAGCTGGTGCCATCATTTCGAGCCAGAGACAAAGCGGGACAGCATGCAATGGAAGCATCCGTCGTCACCTCCCCCTAAAAAATTCAAGGCTGTGCCCTCAGCAGGCAAGGTGATGCTCGATGTCTGAGGTCCGATACTCGTCGAATTCCTCGAGCACGGAAAAACCATTAACAATGACGTGTACTGTGAGACATTCCGCAGCCTACGCAAGTCCATCAAGAGCAAACGTCCTGGGCTGCTCACGGAGGGAGTGATTATGCTCCAAGATAACGCGCGTCCACACGTCTCCAGGGTCACACAAAGTGTGCTGACCAAGTTAAAGTGGGAGCAGCTTGAACATCCGCCCTACTGCCTGGACATGTCGCCCTGGGACTTCCATCTGTTTGGTCTGCTAAAAAAGATCTCAAAGGCAAGCGCTTCAACTCGGACGATGAACTGAAGAGCACAGTAGAGGACTGGCTCTCGTCACAGCCACGGGAATTCTGGGAACAGGGAATCCTTCGGCTTGTTAAGCAGTGGGATAGTTGTGCTCCTGCCTCTGGTGATTACTTTTGAATAAAGACTTCAATTATTTGAACAGGTAACACAAACATTTATATTATAACAAAATCCGTGGAGAAATAAAATAGCAAAACAGATATTTTGGTGTTTTAGTTACAGCTTATTCCTACCTATACCGAGTAGGGGAATTCCTTATTCAGAACTTCCTTCATATTTTTACGTATATTTAGAACGGGATTATGGGCTAGGTAGAAATAAACAAATATAACAGGCCACTGTATTATTCTTATACATTACTTTACCTTTTAATACTCTTCCTAATAATTGTTTATTCAACTTTTACCTGAAGATGGACCACGGAATGCTAACACCTGAGCCATTTCGCTAGATATACAGAACTTAACCAGCAACTCTGTTGTCTTTCTTCCGTGCTAAAGATAAAGGTCTCTTCTCAGAAGAAAGTAACAATTAAAATTGTTTTTCGGCTGAGTGGAACAATTTGAAAATGAGGATTCATTGTCGCTGTGCTCGCCCTTGTTAAGGAAACCTTTGTAACGTAACCTCACAAAAGAAGAAGAACCTTTGTAACGCAACAAGAGGTGAACAAAAGGACTTTATCAGCAAGCAGAAGTGTCGGTGTAAGAGATAAATTGCTTCCCAAGAAGTAAGTGGCGGCGCAAATTCTCGGAACAGATGACGTAACGCTTAAACCAATGATAAACTTATGTATGCAGCTTCCAAGGAAAGCGATCTTACACTGTAGTTCTCAAGTCACATCATACTGTATATAAGGGTTACATTCACATGACTTTCTCTACCCACTATCGTCCATGTTTATATAACTTTAACACACTAATTTTAATTAAGCCAATGTTCCTATCTACTTCATGTTAATCAAGATGAGAATCGCTAGAGGAAATAGTAACATCACATATTTCTTCCAAAATACAAGGGGATACAGAAAACTGAATCGATAGTCGGATGTTTAAAAGCGGGTCGTTCGGTGTATCCTGGCTTTGAAACTCCACTCTCTTTCCATGACATCGCGACAAACAAGTCAATAGTGACAGCACTTTTAAAAGCATCCGTTGCTTTACGTTCACATGACCTTCTCTGCCGTCTATCGTTTATTAGTGGGTATACAAATTATGCTTACGAAAGTTTATGTTCCTATGCCCTTCATTTTAATCGAGATAAACCTTTCGGCAAATAGCTGCACTACACATTTCGTCATAAATACAAAGAGAATAGTGATATTCAGATGTTTTAGAGCTGGAAGCTATAGGTGCGCCTTCAAATTCCACACTGTTTCCATGACTTTGCAGAAACAAATGAAAATCGACAGGACTTTAAAAGAATGGCAATATATTGGACAATTCGCTCTAATAATTACGGATATCCTGGATATGGCTTGTGCCACAAAAAAAATTGGAATAAATTGTATGTTTAAAAAGAGATCTAATTTTTTGTGTAGGTACTACGTTTTCGTCTATCGCTTAACGTTTACCATTTATACAGGATTGTACAAAATCCCTTCCGAATGAAGAAAAATCCACAGGCTATTCCCAGTAAATTTTATTCGTCATGTACATCTTTTAATAAATGGTATTCTAATCAAAATCGTTAGAGCCAAAAATTTGGAAAACTCTTCCATTTAAAGGGTAGTTTGGGGCGGGGGACTTTCTTGAAAATCATCTTGTTTCATCTTTGGAAGGTACTGAACTTATGTACCAAATACTCGCAAATGAAGGATACACTTCTACATTTTGTAGCAGTTGCTTGACAGTGTTCCTCTGGTTGTACGGTTACTGATGTGATTCCAACAGGATGGCTGTTCGGCTCACTTTTCACTTCGGGTTCGGCAAGTTCTTGACCTGTTTCCTGGACAGTGGATTGGACGAGGAGGACCAGTATGTTGGCCGGCCTGATCTCTTCACTTGAGGGAGAATTAAAGACATTGTCTACCAGCTGCGTCCTACAACTAGAATAGGTACAAAAGAAAGAATTGGAGCAGCCCGTGCGTCTCTCAGCAGTGATGAACCATCAATGATGTTAGGAGCAGATCCCAGCGTTGTGTAGCACAGAGTGAGTCTTCATAGTCATTATCTCAGTACGTACAGCATCTCTCACAAGATGTCATTAATTTGTTTACTTTTGTCTTTCGTTTGTGAGTAAACATTAGAAGATAGAAACACCAGTTTTGATAAAATTTGCTTCATTTTAAAAGTACTATACAATGATAGCTTAAACAACCAATGTTCCCATTTAAAATTTCAAAGTTGACCACGAGTACCCCACTTCCGGTCTGTTCCGGAAATACCACCAATCGATTCTTTACATAGGTCTAGGTTATCAAATTGTTTTTGTGAACAAGTATCTTGTAGTTTTCACAAAAAAAAACGCTGATACGGGTGCACTGGCACTCCGGTATATTCCACAGTTGCTAACCCTTAATTGCCTAATCTCAAAACCTTTACTATTGAAACTTACTATTTAAAATCTGGGCTAGGTTGAAACACATACTTTACAAGAGAACAACCAACACCCGCTTGTAACAATACAAAAGCCAGTGAAGCAAGGACGACCGAAGATATCAGGATATTTTCACTGCCACAAGTACAACTGTGAAGGGTTTCTCAGCTCTTGGACCGCCCCCCCCCACTTCAGGTAGCCTCAAAATGGTCATGTTTCAACTTAAACCTCACGTACTGTAGATGAATTCTGGAATAGATTACATACTACTTCATTTCCTGCCATGCAAGGTAGCGGGGTTAGGCGCCCTGGATGGTGACGTGCTTATGCGAGATAACTCCTCCCTGGCATGTAACCTTCTGGCACAACCTGCCCGTGAGCATTTAGGGCTGGCCGGGAATCAATCTGGAAATGTTAGGGACCAGCCTGCCGCCATCAGATCTGGCCGCCTGATCCTCTCGGAGATTTACTAGACGGAGTAGATGAAATGAAATTCTCCTCCGTTTCTGATACGATAATGTCTCCGATATTCGTAATGCAAGTATAGGAAGTTTCTTTTTTTCTGGATGGGTCAAGAGTGTTAGCATGTTCAATGAAATCAGAAGTGAATTTGGTCATACTTTCCTTTTAGTAGTGTTAAACGCCCGTTCTTACAGCAACACACGCGGTCATGATACATGAAATTAAGTGATCATTCAGGCCTCAACTTTTATCACTTATGAGGATTAAGGATAACGTGGAAAAACCGTCAACGAGGGAGGCAGGTCCTGGTGGTATTTGAACCGCGGACTTGAACGCTCACCACTGCGTGTTTTAGTACTTCCAACAACTGGAGGCCATTCAGAATATGGCATGTTGGGAATAAAAAGCCAAAAGTATATCGTCTGATATATTAAAAAATCTAATGTTACACTCACATGACTTTCTCTACTCTTGTACAAACTATTTATACAAACGCTTATTCTCCATCAACTTCATGTTAATCGAGATAAACAATTGCAGACTCTATCTTATTGGTAATTTTCTTGTAGATGTAAGGGGAATATATATTTACAAGGACAATATAGAAAAACAGTAGCCTTTAAGCACATACATATCTCTTAATAGCTGGTTGCTAGGTGCAGCACCATTCCCTTTGCCACAGATTATAACTTTTTGCATATCCAAGACAAAAAAACCTGATGTGTTACACTCACATGACTTTCTCTACTCTTGTACAATCTATTTTTACAAACGCCTATTCTCCATATGCTTTATGTTAATCGAGATATCGAGATGTCAATCTTATTGCTAATTTTCTTGTAGATGCAAGGGGAATATGGTAGCTTTTAAGCGATGGTCAAATATTTTAAGCGCTGGTTGCTATGTGGCGCATTCCATTCTCTTTTCAAGTCCAGGACATAAAAAAATGAATAACGAATTTGAGAAAAAGTATAAGTATTGGAAAATTTAAGGGAATAACAAGCAATATCTCGAAAACGGTTCACTCAACAAAAGAAATGTATATTACATAAGTTGTGTATTTTAACAAGATCTACATTTTTTGTGTAGTAAAATTTTGTCTATCTCTTATGGTTTACCAGTTATGCAAAAGTCGTTCACAATGAAGAATACTTTTGGAGACATTCCCAGAAAATTCGAGGTATACATTTCATTTCTCATGACATTATCTTAAACATATGATATTTTAATCAAAATCGTTAGAGCCATTTTTGAGAAAATTAAAATTTTCGAAAAATGTTCCATGTAAAGGGTAGTCTGGGGTGGGGGGATTTTCTTGAAAACCTTCGTGTCGCATCTCTGGAAGATACTGAACCTAAATACCAAGTTTGGTGTTTATCCGACTTTTCGTTTTTGAGTTATGCTGTTCACAGACACACACACACACACACACACACAGACAGACACACACACACACAGACACACACAGACAGACACACACACACACACACACACACAGACGCACACACGGACATGTTTCCAAAAATGCTTTTTTTGGATTCAGGAGGTCTCAAAACATGTATTTCCGGTGAAATCTCGGTATCGAATTTTTGGGTGGAATGCAATACTTCCCCTACTTACTATACGTAGTAGAGAAAGTAAAAATGAATAATGAATTTGCATTTTAGAAAATAAGTATTGAAAAATTTAAGGGAATAACAAGCAATATCTCGAAAATGGTTCACTCAACAACAAAAATGTATATGACATAAATTGTGTATTTTAACGCGATCTACATTTTTTGTGTAGTAAACTTTTGTCTATCTCTTATGGTTTACCAGTTATGCAAAAGTCGTTCACAATGAAGAACACTTTTGGAGACATTCCCAGAAAATTCAAGATATACATTTTATTTGTCATGAAAATATCTTAAACATGTGATATTTTAATCAAAATCGTTAGAGCCATTTTTGAGAAAATTAAAATTTTCGAAAAATCTTCCATGTAAAGGGTAATGTGGGATGGGGTATTTTCTTGAAAACCTTCGTGTCGCATCTCTAGAAGATACTGAACCTAAATACCAAGTTTGGTGTTTATCCGACTGTTCGTTTCTGAGTTATGCTGTTCACAGACAGACAGACAGACACACACACACACACGGACATGTTTCCAAAAATGCTTTTTTTGGATTCAGGGGGCCTCAAAACATGTATTTCCAGTGAAATCTCGGTATCGAATTTTTGGGTGGGATACAATACTTCCCCTACTTACTGTACGTAGTAGAGAAAGTAAAAAATGGGATTGAAATTGGGTAGAACATGTACAAGAAACCCCCAAAATTAACAATTTAAACAATTATAGTTTGTCGAGAAGAGCAGTGCTTTTTTATGCTGATAGAACTATTGAAATAGATTGAATGGTTTCTCAGATTGTTTTATATACGCACGCGCTACTACTGTCTCTCTTTTTACAATATAGTGTATATTTCGTAATGGAGGTAGTAAATATGGTTACTTTTCAGTAACAGTTCCGAAAGTTTCAGTTCCAAGCTAATACCACACTACAAATAACAGTCAAATACATCCACAAGTTCCTCCAATGTTACTTGACAGCTCTAAAGACGATGCCCCCCTTCCTCCAGCATCTGCACACGATTAGCAACGTATACACTTATTATAATTACTGCTTACTTAACTCACGTTACTGGAATTTACTCCACCATCATTATAAGAATCGCGATGCTAATGCATATACGGACGCTCCCAAATTGCCGTTCACTTTGTTCGAACAGGCAACCCAAATAACAACACCAGGGATGGTAAAATATCTCCAGTGTTTCATCATTACATTACGTAGGACTGTTCTGGTATTGCTAACACTGTTAACACCGCCAAGTGCATTTGGTGTACTAGCGGTTAGCTTGACTGTTTCATCGACATATTGTTAATTGTATACTTCGAGTAATGTTTGCAATATTCCGCAGTACAGTATAATAATAAAACGCCACGTCCGTCATGAGGTGGTAGATAGCTCCTTTGACCTACATGTCCACGCTGTGTAGGAGCGCGTTTCTATCGGACAATTCCACAGGCTGCAATACATACGGTAGTTTTCAAAACATGACGTCCTCGCCTCCTACCCTTGCCCAAGTCGGCAGAGCTCTGAGGGTTGGATTTACAAGCTGTGCGGTTTAAAGGAAACCTCACAGTTGCCAAGTCTTTAGTGGTTCTTAAACTGTGGAGCGCAATTCTCGGGTGGCATACATGAAAATGTTTGTTTACGTAACCAGCACGGAGCCATTTTTATTTTTCACGGAAGTCTTTAGTGAAGAAAGTGGCTGAAGTTGATTCACATCATCAGATTCAGGTTCAGCGATATCCAGGGTCGGTTTGCAAACGTACATCAAACACGAAACGAGACTAACAGCTGATGAAAATATAGAAAACACGCAACATTTCCCTATGTTGCTCTTCATTCCCTTAAAAGAGGGTCGCCTTTTGTTTGTTAATGGTTGGGGGAAGGCTCTGGTTAAGGGTATGGGGCGAGGCCTCCATGTTAAAAGTCTAGTTGCTTTATGTATGTACAGAGCCACGGTTCGTAGCCCATTAAAATTTGTTCACCCCTGAAAGCCTTGCAATACACAACATTATCAAGAAATGGAGCGGAGATTCAGGAACACTGTGGCATCTCTTTCGCAAGCACTCTATAACTTAATTAAACCTCATTACTGGAACATTTCTAGTATTCTCTATTGTAACTTGGAAGCAGCGATAGTTCCAAGGTCTCACATCATACATATCCCGTTGTAATTGCTTTTCATTTTCAATACTTTGTCATATTTTTTTAAAATGCTGTCGTGGTGTCATGGAAAGAGAGTGGCCAGCACACTGCGACATATCATACCCTCCACTTTAAGAACTGGTTATACGTGGAAAGACAGCGGGCTGGACCAGGAACGTCTGTACCTGCAGACGAAGAGACGGGACACAATGTCTCCATCATCTTTCACGTTCTAAGTACTTCCGTAAGGGCTTCTACTGTAACAGAGTCGTATCTTGTTGAGACTGGCGCCAGACAAATACCATATCTCTTCAACAGAGAGAAACCGCTTCGTTTCTGTCACGAGGTTGTTATGTAACACAGCGTTTAAAATACTACAAGCTGTCTTGCTCAGGCTCGCATTTGTGAAAGCGTTAGACTAAATCCTTATTCCGACCAACGTGAGTGTGGTGTGTAGCTGGATCATCCTCCGTGCTCTAGGGATACTTCTAGTTCCCGAGATCGCGGGTTCAAACCCAGTGGAGGGCGATGAATTTTTTTCGGGCGTAAAAATCCTTAGCATGGCTTCCTTCGGAAGGGAAGTAAAGCCGGTGGTTCCGTATCATAGATTTACGGCACGTAAAAGAACCTCAAGCCTGATAAAGAGGCCTCTGAGCAAAATTACAGCCTTTTATGCCCAATATAGAATGGTATGCTATGAACCATAGTAGTTAAACAGCGTCCATAAATAAAACTCAATTTAATTTAGTTTTTAGCAGGGATGACCAATCATATTATTTAAACAGTTATAGACTAGACTATTTATTCAAAGAATTACCCCCTGATATGATCACAACACTTTACGCACCTACACAGCAGTAGCGACATCTATCGAAGCTATGTGATACTTTCAATAAACGCATGCGGGTTTTAAAAGTTCCTTTTTATATAGTAACAGCTACAGAGAGGCAATTAAAAATCGAGGGCTACGATTTGCACATAGATTCCAATATATTTTCTCCCCTTTCTATGATACTGGTACTGATTTTTTTTTCTTATTACGAATGTAACATGTGCTTTATAAAAACACACTTAGGAAAATCACTACATTCTTTTACATAGATTTCATTTGTATGCAGTACAGGGTGGATGTAACTGACAAAAATATTGTCATACAGAAAACACCCCTTTACTCGTAACAAACCTTATGTATTACGACAAATGCATTACAAGCCTCGCTTTGCAGCTCTGATACAAATCGCTTGCAACTATCTCGTAACTCACTCAAATTTACTTTTATATTCCTCTGTTACTAGGGAGACACATTAATATCTACAATGTTCTAGAATGCAAGTGGCGAACCTTCTCAAAGATGAGCCAGTCAAAGCCCTTTCAAATGCTTGGCCTACTGTATCACGCGGGTTTGCTTTCTCGAATCTGTCCCGCTCAAAGTCTTCATCGATGTTTTGGCCGACTGTTTCACGCGGGTTTGCTTTCTCGAATCTGTCCCGCTCAAGTCTTCATCGATGTTTTGGCCGACTGTTTCACGCGGGTTTGCTTTCTCGAATCTGTTCCGCTCAGGTTTTCATCGATGTTTTGGCCGACTGTATCACGCGGGTTTGCTTTCTCGAATCTGTCCCGCTCAAGTTTTCATCGATGTTTTGGCCTACTGTATCACGCGGGTTTGCTTTCTCGAATCTGTCCCGCTCAAGTTTTCATCGATGTTTTGGCCTACTGTATCACGCGGGTTTGCTTTCTCGAATCTGTCCCGCTCAAGTTTTCATCGATGTTTTGGCCTACTGTATCACGCGGGTTTGCTTTCCCGAATCTGTCCCGCTCAAGTTTTCATCGATGTTTTGGCCTACTGTATCACGCGGGTTTGCTTTCTCGAATCTGCCGCGCTCAAGTTTTCATCGATGTTTTGGCCGATTGTATCACGCGGATTTGCTTTCTCGAATCTGTCCCGCTCAAGTTTTCATCGATGTTTTGGCCTACTGTATCACGCGGGTTTGCTTTCTCGAATCTGTCCCGCTCAAGTTTTCATCGATGTTTTGGCCTACTGTATCACGCGGGTTTGCTTTCTCGAATCTGTCCCGCTCAAGTTTTCATCGATGTTTTGGCCTACTGTATCACGCGGGTTTGCTTTCTCGAATCTGTCCCGCTCAAGTTTTCATCGATGTTTTGGCCTACTGTATCACGCGGATTTGCTTTCTCGAATCTGTCCCGCTCAAGTTTTCATCGATGTTTTGGCCTACTGTATCACGCGGGTTTGCTTTCTCGAATCTGTCCCGCTCAAGTTTTCATCGATGTTTTGGCCTACTGTACCACGCGGGTTTGCTTTCTCGAATCTGTCCCGCTCAAGTTTTCATCGATGTTTTGGCCTACTGTATCACGCGGATTTGCTTTCTCGAATCTGTCCCGCTCAAGTTTTCATCGATGTTTTGGCCTACTGTATCACGCGGGTTTGCTTTCTCGAATCTGTCCCGCTCAAGTTTTCATCGATGTTTTGGCCTACTGTATCACGCGGGTTTGCTTTCTCGAATCTGTCCCGCTCAAGTTTTCATCGATGTTTTGGCCTACTGTATCACGCGGGTTTGCTTTCTCGAATCTGTCCCGCTCAAGTTTTCATCGATATTTTGGCCTACTGTATCACGCGGGTTTGCTTTCTCGAATCTGTCCCGCTCAAGTTTTCATCGATGTTTTGGCCTACTGTATCACGCGGGTTTGCTTTCTCGAATCTGTCCCGCTCAAGTTTTCATCGATGTTTTGGCCTACTGTATCACGCGGGTTTGCTTTCTCGAATCTGTCCCGCTCAAGTTTTCATCGATGTTTTGGCCTACTGTATCACGCGGGTTTGCTTTCTCGAATCTGTCCCGCTCAAGTTTTCATCGATGTTTTGGCCTACTGTATCACGCGGGTTTGCTTTCTCGAATCTGTCCCGCTCAAGTTTTCATCGATGTTTTGGCCTACTGTATCACGCGGGTTTGCTTTCTCGAATCTGTCCCGCTCAAGTTTTCATCGATGTTTTGGCCTACTGTATCACGCGGGTTTGCTTTCTCGAATCTGTCCCGCTCAAGTTTTCATCGATGTTTTGGCCTACTGTATCACGCGGGTTTGCTTTCTCGAATCTGTCCCGCTCAAGTTTTCATCGATGTTTTGGCCTACTGTATCAGGCGGGTTTGCTTTCTCGAATCTGTCCCGCTCAAGTTTTCATCGATGTTTTGGCCTACTGTATCACGCGGGTTTGCTTTCTCGAATCTGTCCCGCTCAAGTTTTCATCGATGTTTTGGCCTACTGTATCACGCGGGTTTGCCTTCTCGAATCTGTCCCGCTCAAGTTTTCATCGATGTTTTGGCCTACTGTATCACGCGGGTTTGCTTTCTCGAATCTGTCCCGCTCAAGTTTTCATCGATGTTTTGGCCGACTGTATCACGCGGATTTGCCACAATATCTATGTATAGGAATTTGAAAGGCCGCTGATTAAGGCAGTATTACATATTACTAGTAGAACATGTAAGAAACATTCCGACAAAAACGCATTCAATTTTAAATCACTGCACCGTTTATTTATTAAGTCCTCAAAATCGGCAGCACAATGCAACAATTCCAGGTTTTAAGCAACTTATATGTGTAGAGCTTTAATAGAATGTTTATTATGAAGAAAGGGCTAACAAAGAAATGAAAGAAAAGTCGACTTATGCCCTTTCTTTCCTTTAATGAATCACTGTCTCGAATCTCCCTAAAGTTCTTTATATGCAATGCTTAAAGTGTGTGTTCACAAGAAACAAATATTTAAATAAGAATATTACGAGTTACAGATTGCTGTTTTGTAAAACTTGTTAAAATGTGTTATATTTACACGAGTTTCTCTGCCCATTCTTCTATAAATTATTCTTACAAACGCGTGTATTAATGTTAATCGAGATGAACGTTTACAGAAATAGCTACATTACACATTTTGTTGTAGATACAAAGGGAATACAAGAAACTGAAACGATAGACAAAAGTTTCATAAGTGCAGTGCTATATGCTGGCCTTCAAGTTCCATACTGAATGTATAACATTGCGAGGAACAAAGGAACGGTGACTTAACTCTTCAAAAAAAAAAAGGAAGTATTGGAAAATTCAGACCAATAACAGGAATATTTCGAAAATGTTTAATAGCACAAAAACGTTTGTTTGATATAAATAAGGCGTTTTAAAGAGATTTACTGTTTTCGTGGAGTAAGAACTTCATATTTCTTAAGGTTTAACAGTTATACACATTTATAGAGAATTCATTCAGAAAGAAGAGGAAGTTATTTCCAGAATATTCAAGATATACATTTTATTTGTAATGCAATTATCTTAAACACGTGGTATTTTGATCAAAACGTTTGAGCCTTTTGGACAAAATCAAGCGTAACAAAACACTTCCCATGTAAATGGTAGTTTGTCATGTGGAGAACACGCTGAACTTAAATATCAAATTTGGTATTTATCCGAAATTTCGTTTTTGTATTTTGCTTTTCACAGAGACATATGCCACATTTTTTTTCTAATTTTTGGGGATTTCAGTTAACTCAATACATGTATTTCCGGTGAAATGTCGATATCGAATTGTTGGGTAACGTACCATATTTCCTCTACCTAATATAGGTAGGTGGCAGAGAAAGTAGAAATCTGAATATTTTTTGGGCTCTTGTATTTTAAGTATTTTCTGAGGTCATCGTTTGCTGATTAATAAACTTTTCGCAAAGCATACGAACGTTGGAGTTTATACATGCTGACGTGCATAAAATTTAGTCAGTAATGGTACTGACAAGTTTAGCTCCACCCTCTGTCAGCGTGACCTGTTTTGGGAGCATAATTCTAGCCCCCAAAGTATTGCCGAACTGCCGAAGGGTAACTTTACAACTTAAACCTTTTTTTCCTCATGCTACTCTACCGTTTCGTTAATCTCCATTTTGTTACTGTCATTCAATAGTGGCAATTACTTTAAGAGGAATCAAAATTGAGATGTTCGTAATTTTTTTTCATGTTCAGGTTTTAATTCCATATGAATATTTCAAATCGTCCGCTCGTTTTAGTATAACTTTCATAGGGGTACGCTAATTGTAAATAACACTGCATACAACTTTTAGGATCTCTCATCCTGTTTAAGTGCAATTTCTGAATAACTACCATTTTCCACAAATGCCACATTACATCTGAAAGTAATTGGGACAGAGTGCTGACATTTTTACTACACATTTGCAGCGAAATTAACTTTATTTCAATGAAAATGTTTTATGTATAAAGCGTAGTTGTTTTTTAAAATATAATTACCATTATGTTTCAATAAAGTTTTAGGCATTACATAAACAAAATCATAGCTTTGTTTTATGATAAAGTGAAATCGTCTTTTTTCCATCACTGAACTGTAAAAGTATTGCTGAACATGCCTTAAAAATTCAATTAATTATCTTAAATACTTTCCTGCTTAATGAGTCATCAATTAAGATTCGCAAGATAGGGATTTCACTTCCCTTAAGTTTTGTCTCCATGGGAACCCCTCATATAAATGTCTTCCAGCTTAACGACACATACAAATAATTCTGCACTCCTTCCTCTAGAATGCCGAATTACAATGGTTAAGCGTTTCCTTTGTAGCAATGGAAGTGAAACAGTTTCATAGAAGTGGTATCCGAACCATCCCTTCATTTCACAATATCATTACATCATTCATTGGTTCGTTTTTATGTATCTGAATTGTTTTCCAGACCAGTCACATAGAGAACTGATGAGGCTGGGTGGAAACCCTACGGAGGGAAAAGCACTAAATTGTGATCTAGGGGAATGGGGCCACATCGTAGAGAGCGATGTTTTCACCTGCTACATTCCCTCTCTTGTTATCTAAGGCAACATTTCACAAAGATACGGAGCCTAATGTGTTTCCACGCAATTTAACACGAGCTCATAAACATTCCGCTACACAAACGGCGTCCTGCTTACCACACAATTAATGGCCCACCTTATTTTTATTTGTTTCCCTTTATAATTACGCACAATATAGTGTAAGTTTGCTGCTGTATACGGGTTTTTGTAAATTCATCGTCATAAATCAGACAATTATCCTAATCTGGCTAAGCAAGCAATTTAAATCTAATTTGTTGCATTTTATGAATATTTTCCGAGTACAGCTATTGCTGTATAAATTGTGAGTTTCCGTACAAGGTTATGCAAGTGAACTAAAAACTGTGCTATGCTGCAATGCCATTACCATAACTCTTATTCACACAACAAGTGGATAATCATGGGGATTATGGCACAAGAGAATGTCGTATTAAGATTATCGCCAGTTGTCTAGGTAATATTAGCGATATGAATTGTAGCAAATAATTGGACATTAATGATAGCGTCTTGATGTGTTCGTAAATGAGACGTTACCTTCTCTCCCTGCTTTGCATTTATTACCCGGCATGTTGAACCGATAAACAAGACATTTCCTTCCTGGGATCCGCAATAACGAGTAGGAGTCGCATTTAGGAGGTCCCAGGTTCGATTCCCATCGGGCCGGCACTTTGACCAAGAGGTATTTCGTGGTTTACCCAAGTCGGTATGAGAATGCTGAGTGGTTCCCCTTTTACCATGTATTTCCTTTCACCTGTTTCAGGGTTGTAGGACCAGGCTACGGCAGGACGGTGGAATTTGCGCTCAGGAAGCATTTCCACCTCATGTTTGGTGGGACTGCTGGGGCCTCTCTCCAGGTAGCCGGTATCAGGATTATTACCATACTGGAATCGTTGCTAGCGCACATCGTCGTCCGGGCCTGGTCGCCCTTAATGCTTTTCTCCCAGGGGTCACATTGGGAGCAAAAAGGGCCCGCTATGCTGTATTCCAGGCCCATCCTAACTCTTTTTCTGGGAGAGAAGTGAGAAGGTGTTACGGACTATGGTATATTTTAAGTTGTATATTTAATAATGTACAGAGGTTTTTGCACCTTCAGAGAAAAGAACATAAGCCACTTGGAATGCTGGTGTTACGTCACTGCTATTAATGGTACTCTTGCCATAATGAACACATTATGCACGATACTCAAAACATAAGAACCCCTTTATAATAGTAGCATTGTATAAAAGCTCTTTTACTCCCTTTAACTACTTATAATATGTAGAGCAACTATTGTATCCCAAACAAAAATTTGATATCCCGATTTCACCGAAAATTACATGTTTTGAGGCCCACTAACCCCGACCAAAAAGAAAAAGTTTGAAAAAGGTGCACGTCTGTCTGCGAGTAGCATAACTCAAAAAGGAAAAGTTATTTAGTATTTAAGTTCAGCATCTTCTAAGGAAGCAACAGCAAGATTTTAAACAAAATTCCCTCACCCCAAACTATCCTTTGCTGCACATCTAGAATTTTCTGGGAATAACCTACGAAATCCAGTTTATTCCTAATGAAATTTATTTAATTCACTATAGCCGGTAAACCAGAAAAGAGAAACAAAAGCTTACCACAGGAAAAATATAAATGTTTTAAAATACACAACTAATGCCAAATAAATAGTGTTCTGCATTAACCATTTCTGAGATATTCGCCGTTTTGTGTTGCATTTTCGAATGCCTTTATCATACATGCATTACTTAAGTGTTTTGTTCTTGGTCTCATCGAGAGAGTGCGGGATTTCGAAGCCAGTAACGAACCATTATTTAAATTCTCTACCAACCCCTAGCTGGTAGAGGAAGTATTACATTCCAACCAAAACGTCAATGTCAAGATATCACTGGAAATACATGTTTTGAGGTCTCACGAATTAAGAAAAGCATGTTTAGAAACAAAATCCTTGTATGTGTGAGTGTGAAGAGCATTACTCAAAAACGAAAAGTCAGATAAATATCAAACGTGCAGTATCTTCCAAGGAAAACCCCCCACACCAAACTACCCTTTATATAGAAACATTTTCCTTAGCTTTGATTTCCTTAAAAATGGCTCTAATTACTTTTATTAATATATCATATATTTAAAACATATACATTTTAAATAAAATGCATATTTTGAATTTCGCGTGAATAGCTTATGAAATTTTGTTAATTCTGAATAACTTATATGGGTATTCAGTCGGTTGTCTGTGCAAGACGTCAGTACTTTGAAGCGAGTTCATCACCGGTGCCTCTAGCAGAGGACTAGCGAAAGATCAGTCGAAGCAGTGGATGTCAACAGTTTTTAGGTCAACTTAATGAAATGGGACTTGCATCATACCTTTCCAATATTTATATTTGGAACTTCTTTCACTTGCGTCTCGTTAACTCACAATCTCAACATGTTTAATGATAGGTAACTGAAATAATTGGGCGGTTTTTGTAGCGTAGAGCGTCTCGGGTTTAATGACACAAGTTTAATTTTTTAAATAAAAAACAACTGAAGTAAACTTCATAAACGTTTTGAAATATTTTTTGTTAATAAAAAGGCAACTGTGTTTTGTTTTGTGTCATGTTTTGTCTCGGGACTCGAAATTCTGGGCAAGAACGGAGAAAATCATTCATTTTCCCTAGTGAACAACAGCTCTGCACCGCCGCAACACAGCAATCGGTAACGCATGCAGTCCGAGGTTTGCCCTTTCAGACAACGGCGTCATTCATTTAAACCGACTGGCGGTAAGTCTGAAGACCCGTTATAATGATAAGCCATAAGACTTACCTACTACACCTTAACCTAGAGCATCATTCTTATACCTGCACCAAAATATGTAAATGTGTAATGAAAGGTTATCTTGATTAGGGAGAAGTAGACAGAAGAAGAGTTTGTAGAGAGTGCCATGTGAATGCAACACGACTTTTTCGTTTTTTTAGTTCGGAAATGCACACGGGCGTACGGACCTTTAAGAAGCTTCTTACTGGGGTTCGGGAGTTTTAAAAGTTGTACAAGGTGGCCCAAACAAGCCGTCCTTTGCAGCTTACATAGGTGCCGTATCACTACTGTTCAGAAGGGCAGTGAGGCCATAGAAGTAGTGCTGTTGTCTGCACATGTTTACGTACTGATAAGCGTCGCGTGGTCACCAGGTCATTCAGACAAAAAGGTAGTGTTCAGCAATAACGAACACACGGATATGGTTACGGTCTGTGCGGAGACGCACCAAAATGCAGCTGAGGCTACAAGACTGTGTTCTGAACATTTTCAGGTAGAACGTGGCCCTGAGAGGCCCTTACATCAATTCGTCCACCCGGCGGACATGTTTTTGCACATGCGTATTATGAATAATGCACTAATAGGAAACAATTTAATTCTAAAGCACCTTTAAGGGTATATAAATATAATAAAAATAGAATATTTTGTTTAATCTTGTTAACTTAGCGGCACCAATTGGGTGCCATATAGTTGTACTGATTTTAGGTTAACTGTCATGGAACTAAATGACTTAACACGTTTGTTCAGCTTTACGTCAAGCTGCAATCCTGAATTCTTGTTAGTGAGCGAATTGATTATTACATAACAGATAACACCCCCCCACACACACACACACACACCAGACTCTGGGCATACGGGCATTGTTTTAGCTTAAATACAACTTTCTGTAGCCTAGCCAGGAATAGAACCCGAAACACCACATATAGCAAGCATGTTCTCTACCGAATAAGCTCTGGGACCAATAGTAGCAGTTAGTGTTCGTTTTGAAGTATAGGTCTTTCATTTAGCGGTGTCCTCTTGAAAGGGGATATACCATATATATATATATATATATATATATATATATATATATATATAGTAATAATTTAATTCCCCAAGAAACATGTTAAAATATTCAACAACCAAGAATTGTACAAAGCAGATTGTAAGAGCCGGGTGAGCTAGCAAATTCCAGGTAAAAGATAACTCTAAGTAGAGCCCACCTTTCACCAAGCTAATGAACAGGGAGCCGGTAGTGGTAACGAGAAATAGAAAGAGACGGAGATATTGAATCTGCTTCCCAATGCGTCATGGTGACGCGTAAGCGCAAAACTTTGATGTAGAATATTCTCATACATGTTAAGGTAACGCGGTCTGAGAACAAATTAGAAACGCAGAGGTGAGCGTCACTGGCAAATAAAGCCCCAGATTTTCACTCTCTTCTAGAATTTCGTCGACACAAAGTGCTACGCTCTTGACGACAGATGCACGTGTGTGCAGTTAGTTTAGGGTCCTGATTTATTTAAATAGTGGGATTGGTATAATGGGAAAAGCTAGCCGCCCATAAATATTTAAATTGTTAATAAAGCACATTTATTAATGGGAATGCAGTATATTTTTAATCTGCCTCACCCACGGCAACCCTGAGAACCAAGAATTAGTTATATAGGGAAAGATTAGGAATGGAAATCACAGCAGCTGATGAGCATCAACAAGAGGAACAACGCTTTCCCACTACAAATGTCGCCCGCTACACTCTCTATCGATATGGAGACCCCTTTACATTTCTGCTTAGGCAAACCTTTTAGCATCCGCGCTGTCCAGTATAAACTAACTCCAGCTAAGACTGTTTCTGTGGGCCACCTGCTATATTTTCGACATCACTTGCTCTTGCTGGTGGTACTGTGTTGAGCAAGGTCGGTCGGTCGGTCGGTCTGTACCAGGCTCTGCTGTTTATCTCTGCTGCAATCGCTTTAATTGCACACCGTGAATAGATACTTCCGTGCTAATACCTTGCTCAAGGCCACACTCGTACCAACACGTGAAAACGAAATACTATCCTTTGTGCAAAATGGCCAAAAGAAAAGTTAAATCGCCTAAAATACCGCCATCTGTTGGACGGATCTTCAGCTGCACGGTACAGCAAAAATTCTGATACACTTTCTTCGGCCTACCTTGTCTAAGGCAGTTCAAGCACTCACTAGAGACAAAAACTTAATATGAAGATTGCATACAATAATATACCGTACGTTTCAGGCACAAAAGTATGATGTGTTGCTTTCGCTACCCAGTATTGGTCATTTTTATACAGCTTTTGCAAACTATTCTTACAAAAGCTTATTTTTCTATCTATTTCATGTCAATCGAGACAAATGTTTACAGAAATAGTTACATTACACATTTGGTTATAGCTACAAGAGGGACACAGTGATAGCCAAATGTTTATAAGCGTTGGCATTAAAACTCCACGCTCCTTCCCTTACATCGCGAACAGCAATTGCATACCGGCGACACCACTTTTAAAAACCTGATGTGTTACTTCGCATAACTTTCTCTATCGTTTATTAGTGGGTATACAAATTATTCTCACGAAAGTTAATGTTTTTATTTTATTGGAGATAAACCTTTACAGAAACAGCTACATTACACATTTCGTTATAGAGAACAGCGATAGTCAAATGTTTAACAACTGGACGCTATATGCTGGTCTTAAAATTCCATACTGTTTCCATGACATCGCGAGAAACAATTGAAAATCGATGGGACTTAAGAAAATAATACAGTATTAAACAACACGAACCATTAATAACGGATATCTCGAAATGGCCTATGCCACAAAAAAGTTATTTGAAATAAATTGTGTACTTTAAAGAGATCCATATTTCTTGTGTGATATGTTCTCGTCTACCGCTTAACGTTTACCAGTTACACAACGTTATACAAAATTCCTTCCAAATAAAGTGGACTTCATAGGCTATTCCCAGAAAATTCAAGATATACATTTCATTTTTATGTACATATCTTTAATATATGATATTTTAATGAAAATCGTTAGAGCCATTTTTTAGAAAATAAAAACTTTCGAAAAATATTCTATGCAAAGGTACTTTGGGGTGGAGGCATTTTCTTCAAAACCTTCCTATCGCATACTTTAGCCCAAATACCAAGTTTAGTATTCATTCGACTTTTCGTTTTTGAGTTTCGTCGTTCGCAACACACACAAGTTTTTGTAAAACCTTTTTTCAATCCGGGGGATTCAAAAATATATAGGTATATTTCCCGTGAAATCTCGATATAGAATCTCGGAAATGGCTGATCCCCCCCAACATTATTTCAAATAAATTGTACCTTTTAAAGATATCTACATTTTTGTGCATCCGTTATAGTTTACCCAATATGCACGATTATAGAAAATTCATTCGCAATGAAGTGCATTTCAGAGACTATTCCAGAAAGTTCAAGATAAACATTTTATTGATCATGTAAATATCCTGTATATGTTATTTTAATCAAAATTGTTAAGAGCCATTTTTGAGAAAATAAAAAATTTCTTAAAATGTTTTGTGTAAAGGATAGTTTGTGGTGGGTAGATTTTCTTGAATATATTCGTGGGTATCCTTGGAAGATACAAACTTATTTTGGTATTTTAAAAAGCAACTTTTCGACACGTACTCGGGCCTTTTTCTAAAAACTTGTTTTTAAACTCTCCGGTGAAATTTGGGTATTACATTTTTGAGTGGAATACAATACGTGGTACAGAAAGCAAAAGTTAAAAGCAATAAAATTAATGTAAATATAGGGTAGTTAAATTATATTCGAACCCACTCGCGGCCTCTCTTTATTGCGCGAGACAGCCGGCACTCGCCGCGAAAATTACGCCGGTGGAGGCGTACTAAAATCCTTACCTTATAATAGATGCTGGAAATGTTGACTTTCTGCTCTCAAACAGGCAGCATATCTCGTGTAAATATTCTCACTCACTCTCCGAAGCTCAGCAGCAGGAATTCTTGTGATTTCTTGCACAATGTTTTCTATAAGTTCCTGCGAGGATTGGAACGATACACTTTGTCTTTTAAAGAACCCCATAAATAAAAATCACAACTCGTTAGGTCAGGAGAACGAGGGGGCCACAAATCAACACTAATTATTCTGTCATCAAACACCTCTCTTATTGCATGTAATGATTCGGCAGCCGTATGTGCTGTTGAAGAATCTTGCTGGAACCAACCATACGATTTCTCTTCTTCTGTCAAGCGATTGCAAAATGGCCTCAGAATTAACCTCTGATATCGCTCTGCATTTATTGTTTCATCAAAGAATATGGCCCCTATCATTCTTCTAGCACTTATTGCACACCACACTCCAATTTTCTGGTCATAATGAGGCGTTTCATTACAAAAATTCCTGCTGCTGAGCTTCGGAGAGTGAGCGAGAATATTTACACGAGATATGCTGCCTGTTTGAGAGCATAAGGTCAACATTTCCAGCATCTATTATAAGGTAAGGATTTTAGTCCGCCTCTGCCGGCGTAATTTCCCCGGCGACTGCCGGCTGTTACGCGCAGTAGAGAGATTGCGCGAGTGGGTTCGGATATAATTTAACTATCGTATATAATTACTGGAACTCTGGAAGTTCTTTGTAGAATAAATACCAAACTTGATATTTAAGTTCAGCATCCTCCAATGATGCGAGACGAAGATTTTTTAAGAAAATATCTCCAACACGAAACTACTTTTACATGGAAAATACTTCGTTCTTTTTTATTTTCTAAAAATTGGCTCAAACGATGTTGATAAAAGTACCAAATGTTTAAGATATTTCCACATGGCTTCTCTTGAATTTTCTGTAAAGTCCTTTTCATGTTTAATGGAGTTTGTTATGTAACTGATAGACCATAACCAGGAGGACTTGTTGAAGATCCTCGTGACACATACTGAACCTAAGTACAAATGTTGGTGTTTATTCAACTGTTCCTTTTAGAGTTCTGCTGTCTGGGGACACACATAGAGCTTTTTATAAATTGCTACTTGCTTGGTGCCATGGACCTTAAAACTTTTATTTCCGGCGAAATATAGATACCAATATATAATGTCTACATAAGCACTTTTAACTGCTAACGGAAGAATTCTCTCAGCGCCGTCGACTTACATGAATAATAGAAGAGCAAACAGATGGAGTAAGAATTCAAACAAGAATGTGACTGTTCCAACACGCAACAAGGACTGTAAGGCAGATGTGTGCTGACAGGTGATATTGATTTGGCCTCTGGTATGAGGTCACTACTCGCATCCCATCTCAAGATGGGCGTGTTCCTCATGACGGCCCTCCCTAAAACTTTTTATATTTCTGATTAATTTATATCTACATCTTGTTAATACAGATAAACCTTCATTACTCATTTTCTTGTACATATAAGAATAATACAGTAAGCTTAGGTGATAAATCTTTTCAAAGCCGGTTGCTATTGATAGCTTGACATTATGTTCTCTTTGCATGATCACGAAAAAGGAATAAAGAAAAAGAATAGTGATTGCGGTTGAGAAAAGTACTGGTATTGGAAAATTTAAACCAATAACAAGAAATATCTCGGAAATGGTTAAGGCCACAAACATTTTATTTTATGTAAAGTCCGCGCTTTAACGAGATTTACACTTAATTTAGTAAGATTCCGTCTACCTCTTTCGGTTTACCAGTTATAAAAAATCTGATGTGTTACACTCACATAACGTTCTCTACTCTTGTACAAACTATTTTTACAAACGCTTATTCTTCATATGCTTCATGTTAATCGAGATGTTAATCTTATTGCTAATTTTCATGTAGATGCAAGGGGAATATGGTAGGTTTTAAGCGATAGTCAAATATTTTAACGCTGGTTGCTATGTGCCGCATTACATTCTCTTTGCATTACCAGGACAAAAAAAATGAATAACGAATTTGAGACAAAGTATAAGTAATGGAAAATTTAAGGGAATAATAAGCAATATCTCGAAAATAGTTCACTCAACAAAAAAATGTATATGACATAAATTGTGTATTTTAACCCGATCTACATTTTTTGTGTAGTAAAAATTTGTCTATTTCTTATGGTTTACCAGTTATGCAAAAGTCGTTCACAATGAAGAATACTTTTGGAGACATTCCCAGAAAATTCGAGACATACATTTCATTTGTTATGAAAATATCTAAAACATATGATATTTTAATCAAAATCGTTAGAGCCATTTTTGAGAAAATTAAAATTTTCGAAAATTGTTCCATGTAAAGGGTAATCTGGGGTGGGGGGATTCTCTTGAAAACCTTTGTGTCGCATCTCTAGAAGATACTGAACCTAAATATCAAGTTTGGTGTTTATCCGACTGTTCGTTTCTGAGTTATGCTGTTCACAGACACAGACACACACACACACACACACACACACACACACACACACACACACACACACATGGACATGTTTCCAAAATGCTTTTTTTGGATTCAGGGGGTCTCAAAACATATATTTCCGGTGAAATCTCTGTATCGAATTTTTGGGTGGAATACAATACTTCCCCTACTTACTATACGCAGTAGAGAAAGTAAAAAGCCATTCAGAGTGAAGACTTAAGGTGCCATCCTCCGAGGTGTAGTGGTTACCACGCGGAGGGAGCCGATTTTTTTCGGGGGTAAAAATGCTTAGCATGGCTTCTTCGGAAAGGAAGCAAAGCTGGTGGTCTCGTGTCGTAGATTTACGGCACGTAAAAGAGCCTCAAGCCTGATAAAGAGGCATCTGAACAAAATTACCGGTCTTTAACGCCCAATACAATAGAACGGGACGCTAAGGATCACAGCAGTTAAAGGGCGTCCATAAATAAAACTTAAAACATTTCATTCGTAATGAAAATATCCAAAACATACGGCATTTTAATCAAGATCGTTAAGAGCTATTTTTGGCAAAATCAAAAATTTCTAAAATTCTTCAATGCAAAACATAGTTTGGGGTGGGGGATTTTCTTGAAAGTCTTCGTTTCGCATCCGTGAAAAATGCTGAAAAACCAAATTTTGTACTTAACAACCTTTTCGTTTTTGACGTATGCTGTTCATAGACACACATACACATTGACACACGGACCTGTTTCTAAAAAGAGATCTACGTTACATTCACATGACTTTCTCTACCCATTCCTCGACAAACTATTTTTACAAAAAGCTATGTTACTCAAGAACATTTACAGAAATGGTTTTGTTACACATTTCCTCGTCGGTACAACGGGAATAGGGGAATACAGCGAGTCAAATACTGTAAGAGCGGATTGCCGTGTGGTGGTTTTGACATTACCTTGTCTTTATATAACTAGGAGGGGAAAAAAGAATTACTTCCCTTTTGATAAAAGTAACGGTAATCAAAAATTCAAACCAATAACAAGGAATATCTCGGAAATGGTTAACTCCATAAAAAATGTATCTGGCATAAATTGTTTTCTTTAGCGAGATCTACATTTCTTACGTAGTAAGGTTTTGTTTATCTCTAGGTTTAGCAGCTATAAAAAAGTCATTCAGAATGAAGACGACTTAATATCTTGAATATACATTTTACTTCTCATGTAAATATCATAAGCATGGGGTATTTTAATGGAAATCGTTAGCCATTTTTGAGAAAATCACAAGGAAAATCTGATGTGTTACACTCACATGACTTTCTCTACTCTTGTACAAACTATTTTTACAAACGCTTATTCTGCATCTACTTCATGTTAATTGAGATAAACATTTGCAGAAACTATCTTATTACTAATTTTCTTGTAGATGCAAGGGGAATATGGCAGACTTTAAGTGATAGTCAAATGTTTTAAGAGCTGGTTGCTATGTGCAGTATTTCATTCTATTTGCATGTCCAGGACATAAAAAAACGAATAACGAATTCCCATTTGAGAAAAAGTATAAGTATTGGAAAATTCAAACAAATAACAAGCAATATCCCGGAAATGTTTCACTTCACAATAGATGTATATGACAATTCTGTGATTTAACGAGTTCTACTTTTTTGTCTAAAAAATGTTGTCTATCTCTTACGGTTTACCAGTTATGCAAAAGTCATTCAGAAAAAGAGGACTTTGGGGGATATTTCCAGAAAATTCAATATGTACATTTTATTTGTCATTAAAATATCTTAAATACATAATATTTTAATCAAAACTGTTAGAGCCATTTTTGAGAAAATAAAAATTTTCGAAAAATGTTCAATGTACACGGTAGTCTGAGGTGGGGGTATTCTTGAACATCTTCGTGTCGCAACTTTGAAAGGTACTGAACTTAAATACCAATTTTGGTATGAGGCGTATTCCAAAACTAAGGTCCGGTGAATAATATTTAACGGATGGTAGACCTGAATGACGTTTGGCACCTGCAGCGCTGTCTACCGACTCCTGAGGAACCTATCGCAATGTTGGTGTGACGCAGTAGACGTTTTCCAGTTGATGAGAGCAGATCTCAATGGACGCGACAACCGTAGATCCCGCTAGTTGTGAAGTGCGCGGGGTGATTAGATTTTTGCTGGCAAAAGGATCGTTAGCTGCGGACATCCATCGTGAGTTATGCCTCGTAGATGGGCCGGACATATTGGGTGACAAACGGGTTTTCGACACTGGTGTCGAGAATTTCGAAATGGCACGATGAACAGCGGAGTGGTAGGCCCAGTATTCGGATCGACGACATAGTTAAGCAAGTGAACCAAAAACTTCGAAGTGATCGGCGTTGGACAATTAGTGGTCTGACTGATGAATTCCAAATGTTTCTCGAAACTCACTTTACAGGATTGTCACTGAACAGCTTGGATATCGGAAACTTTGTGCGAAGTGGGTGCCGAAACTGCTCACCGGTCAGCACAAAGAGCAACGAATGCGCAGTGCACGACAGTTTCTGAGCGCTATAGACAAGATGGAGATGGTTTGCTTCCACATTGTTACGGGCGACGAGACATGGATAGCGTACACCAACGCAGAATCGAAACAACAGTTAATGCAGTGGCGCCCTTCCGGTTCACCCAAAACAAAAACGTGTAAGCAATCGCCGTACACGAATCGCAAAATGATCACTGCCGTGTTTTGGGACGAAAAGGGCGTCCTTTTGATTGACTTCATGGACCGTGGGTCAACAATTCCAGTTCATGTGTACTGTGCAACGCTTACCAAACTGAGACGTGCGATCCAAAATCGCCGCCGCGGGTAACTGTCGTGTGGCATTATCCTCCTGCATGACAACGCACGCCGGCACACCGCTGCCAAAACCAAAGAGTTTCGTTGGGAACCCTTTGACCACCGTCCGTACAGTCCCGACCTGGCACCTCTTCGCTAGGCGGACAACAATTTCAAACCGACGATGAACTTAAAACGAGCGTTACCAACTGGTTCAAGTCCCAGTCAGCAGAGACTTCTATGCCGAGGGGTTAAAGAAGCTGGTGCAGCGTTACAGCAAGTGTATACATGTGGAAAAGTAAAGTATATATATATTACTGTCAATAAAAACCTTGTCTCATGAGCGATGTTATGACCAAACGGACCTTAGTTTTGGATTACGCTTCGTATTTATGCGACTTTTCGTTTCTGAGTTATGCTGTTCACAGACACATACATGCGGACGTTTTTCTAAAAGCGTTTTTTTATTTATGTGTCTCAAAACATGTATTTCCGGTGAAATCTCGGTATCGAATTTTTTCATGGAATGCAATACTTCCCCTACTTACTATACGTAGTAGAGAAAGTAAAAATCATTTTTGGAAACATGTCCGTGTGTGTCTGTGAACAGCATAACTCAGAAACAAACAGTTGGATAAACACCAAACTTGGAATTTAGGTTCAGTATCTTCCAGAGATGCAACACAAAGGTTTTCAGGAAAATCCCCCACCCGAGATTACCCTTTACATGAAACATTTTCAGAAAATTTTAATTTTCTCTTATGATTAAAATATCACATGTTTAAGATGTTTTCATGACAAATAAAATCTATATCTTGAATTTTCTGGGAATGTCTCCAAAAGTATTCTTCATTGTGAACGACTTTTGCATAACTGGTAAACCATAAGAGAGAGACAAAATTTTACTACACAAAAAATGTAGATCGCATTAAAATACACAATTTGTCATATACATTTTTTTTTATTGAGTGAACTATTTTCGAGTTATTGCTTGTTATTTCCTTAAAATTTTCAATAATTTTCTCAAATGGGAATTCGTTATTCATTTTTTTTGTCTTGGATATGCAAAGAGTATTAATCTGGGGCAAAGAGAATGGTGCTGCACGTAGCAACCAGCTATTAAGAGATATGTCTATGCTTAAAGGCTACTGTATTTCTATATTACCCTTGCAAATACAAAACAAGGGGAACATAGTACGCCTTAAGTGATAGTCAAATATTTTAGAACTGGTCGCTATGTGTAAAATGTAATTCTCTTTGCATGTCAAAAGACCCTTTCTGCAAATGTTTATCTCGAATAATATGAAATAGATGGAGAATAAGAGTTTGTACAAGAGTAGAGAAAGTCATGTGAGTGTAACACATCAGATTTTTTTCCATTTATCTACCCCTATCCTTTATGAAATTGCTGCTCAATGATGAAGAGGGTTTATATAGTGGATCCTCCCTTTACCTCTCATAATTGCAGTTTTATACAGCCTCGGCAATTCACCAAAAGGACGTGAAACGTGTGACTTCCTTTACCTCCCCGACAGTTTTGCAGGTTGTGGAAATGCTGCAGGGCCTATCCTCGGTCGGAATGCCCGAGTAACTTGTTAAATTTTAAACCTTTGGTACCATAGTTACTTAATAACAAAGGGTATACACTTTTCACATAATGTATAAACCATTAACATATACAACGAAATAAGATTCCGCACTGTTTGCAACCATCAAGAAACACAATCTTCTCGGTTGTCAATTTATAAAATATCGGTTGACTGATTCCTTATGTTACAATTATTTAACATAAATACAAGCAAAACTTTCTTACATGAGAGTTATTAGAAGGTTCTGACATCCATAAACTTCAGTGCATACATCTATAGAATTATAATAAAGGTTATTCAGATGTTTCATTACATACACATCTGCAGTATTTCATAAATGGCAATTAAAGAAACAAATATAACACAGGATCGATTGTCACTTGTTGAAATGTTATGTAAATTCTTTGAAATATAATGTTGCTGGCTTTTGTTTTTATACTCTGAGGAAATTCTAAAATGCTTCAACGACCCACTTGTTAACACTGTAAGAGATTTTGATCAAGAAACTCAAAACGACATCAGAGATCCTGTAAGTCTTCTCCCAGATGCAAGGAAAGTAAAACGACATCTGAGAGAAAAAGAATTCCAACTTTGGAGCGAATTACCGCACAAAGGAAGAGCAGTTAAAATGTTCAGTGATTATACACCTGTTAATATATGGATCCGAGAACATCACGAACTTCCTTGTTCTGAATGGAGAGATGCCATCATAATGACTGCTGTACGTTCCTTACCAGGGAGGTCCGAGAACGATACCCTTGCACTCGTTCTGGGTGCTTGCCAAGTGCTGCGAAACAGCAGACAACACAAAATAAGAAGCAGGTATGAAGGAAAAAGGTTTTCAGGTCCACAAGGAGGTATATGGTAACAGCAGGCGGTAGCGGGTTAATCATTGATCCTACAGTGCACTTTGAATCCCACTGTCAGCAGTCCGAAGAAGTAGACGCAGAAAAAAAGATCATTTATGAACCCACTATCTCCTATTACAAGGATAAATATAGTTTAAATAAAATCTCAGCCACAGAATTGATCATAGGAGCTGGAGGGACAATACCCAAAAACTACACAAGTTTTGGGATCCTATTAAAGGATCAATTCTCATCCTCAAAAATCATTTATATTAAATATATCGATACACCGCTTTACAAATAGTTGAAATTATTAGACATTTATTTATTTATTTAACTGCATAATAGAATTGCTTTATACTACTTTTATGTTCCGATTCAAATTCATTTATATTTCTATTTTAAGTTGATTTTCATTCTTTTGATATGTTAACTATAAATTTCCATTATTGTTGTTAATTTAAATTTGTTAAGTGTATAGGTATACTTTGTCTATATGGCAGCCCTCAATTGAGGGAAGTTTAATAAATAAAAAAACTATTATATTCTGTGGAGTAACAACGATTACATTTTCTACTCCATGGCATTCTCAACTAGGCCTTGTTCCTTTATAACTGCAGTATGTTCATGTATAAGGGCTTTGAAAATTCTTTTTAATCTTTTAGTAATTTATGAACTGAAATTAGAAGATGCTGCATATTCGTCAGAAGGAACTGGGTTTTTCAATGGTGAAAGAATTATCAAAATCAGTTGAGTGTTTTATGATATTCTCTTACATTCACCAACACACACAAAGTTTCACTATTTATAATGTAAATATAGAGATGTTTTAACTTAGGTTATTAGTGGCACGAGACAAGAGTCAGTAAAAAGGTCCGTATATGCCGGCCACGAGAACTCACCTACCCATATAATCAAACTTGAATTTTCAATTTTAGATGAATAATTGACACTGGCGTGTACATACAATGACCTATCTTGTGGCCAGAAATTTCATATTTTTACATGTATGTTTGTTTGTGTCAACATAATAACGAAAACACTGAAGAAAAATCCCCCTGTACTATCTTTTAAATTGATTTTTTTTTTAATTTCCTCAAAAATGGTTCTAACGATTTTCATTAAAATACGTATTTAAGATATTTGAAAGAGAAAATAAATGCATATGTTGAATTTTCTGGAAATAGCCTATGAAGTCCTCTTCATGCTGAAAGTCTTTTGTATACTTTTGAAAAACTAGGAAAGCAAAGAGTTTTATAAAAATTTACTGCGGGACAAAGGTGTGTATATCTTATTAAAATACAGAACTCAATATTCTGGCTTGAATGAAATGTTTCGTGTGTTAGCCGCTTTCTTTCGTCCCGTTACCACGACTAACATTTCAGTGTTATTTTCAAATCTTATATGTAATTCAGCACATACCGTTAAATATTCCATGTGTTATATTCACATAGTTTTCCTCTACAAACGTTCTTCTATCTACTTCAAGTTGATCGAGATAAACCTTTCCAGAAACATTCTCGTTGTACAGAAAACTGAAGCAATAGTCAAGTATTTAAAAGTGCTGGCCTTCCTGAAAAGGGGTGAGCAGTTATAAATTCGTGTCCCAAACCAGGGAGAAGATAGGTGAGTTAATGAGTAGTAAAGTAAGGTTAATATTCTCATAGGCTGTGAATTTTATATAATCTGAGAACTCAAAGAGTAAATGTTAGAGTTTTGTAATACCAGTTTTCTTTTCGAATTCTTCAAGCAAGAATGCTATCCTTGATGCCTGTATAGCAGTTATACGCATGTATAAATTAATTTACAGCTTTCTGTGCACTAATTTTAATAAATCTCAATTTTATAGTCACTTTTTGAAGCACTTATAGGTCAATCAATGATACATATCTGCCTGACAAAGAAAGCCCGCAGTGCGTAAGGAAAGTTTGTAATGGTTCACAGTTCGACATGTGACCCAGAGTTTGGCAGTTCTCCCAGTTTCTCGTACGTCTTCATTATATACTGCTCCCCCGGGACTTAATCTTCTTCTCCGCCGCCTTTCTTTACACCCAACATAAATTCCACGTTTGGAAACTACCGCTGCTACAACATTAACAAACTATACTGGAATAAGAAAGCGACACAGCAGCTTGGGTTTGGCTTTTCGGGTGCAGGTCAACGTGCAATAATATTTAATAAGTAGAATAAATCGCAGAATCTTAATAAATAACCCTCAGGGGTCAGGGCTTGTAGGCCGTGGTCGATCAGTAAAATGATTAAAACTTGACGTTTCATCCTCAGAAGAGAAGAGTGATAAGAACGGTTGACGAGTGGGTTGGTTTTTTTTTCTTTTTTTCGAGTGGAGGAGAAAATGATTTAATCACTAGCCTCAGCCCCTATGGGAGTAGGGACTGAGAGTGTGGGACTCACCAATAGCCGGCATACCCACTAAAAACTCCACCGGAAGGAAAATATGGAAGAAGAGGAATTGGTGTGTGTTAGTGCAGCTGTACCGCTGTTGCACCAGCGTATTCAAGGTAAGGATATATTGGCCGGCCACTAGCGCCTAAGCCAGGTGAAGATAAGGCGCCAGGACGCAAGCATGACCGAGGCCCTGCTTGCGCCCTTGGGAATTCAGAGTGTAAGGAATGTATAGGAAGTGTAGTGTGTGGATGTAGAGGGAGTAGTTGGGTGTGTGTGCGCTAGCGGCCAAATCGGCCACCGCGAGACTTTGAAGCCAGAAGCTGGCTGAGTGTCGGCGTTGGAAGTCTGAAGAGCTGTCACCTCCTGCTTGACGTACCTTCTGGCCTGCTTTCTCCGTCAGCATATCTATGTAGACGAGCAGTAACCTAACTGCTTCGGGGTCTGGTCTGGGGTTGATATCCAAACGGATTTCGGTGACAGCCTCCTCCAGGATTGCAATCTTCTCCGATAGGTGCAGCAGTTCCCGAATGTCCTCCAGCTTCAGGGGCAGCGTCGGTTGTGATATGCGGAGCCTGGGGAGGCGGTGCGAAGTTCTGCTCGGTGTGGATGAAGTAGGCACGCGGCCTGGCCGTTGAAGTGCCCCTGGCCTCCACAAGAGGCGCTGAAGTGGTGGTGAGTGATGCATTTCCGCATTAATGGCAGCGGGGAGCAGCGTCACAAGCGGTGGCAAGATGCCCGTACTGGCAGCAGCGGCGGCACGGCGTATGACGAACACTTCGGCTAGCCTCAAGCGGCAGGGTTTGCCCTAATAAGCGCAGCCCTGCGCCCAAGGCAATCGAGTAGTCGCCCTCCTCCATGAATTCCAGTCTGACCAGCAGTGTTGGACCTCGTTCATTCCTGATCCTCGTAGCCCTGGCCGCAGACGGCCAGAAGCGTTGTGCGGTGTTGAGGAGTAGGGTTGCCGGGAGTTGGCGATGCACACATCGGACAACGGCGGAGAAGCGATGCGGCGGTGTGCGGTAGGCTGTGCTGGTCGGCGAGTTAGCGCTGGTTGCTTCGGCAGGCGGCGGCGAAATGACAGGAAGATCTTGTTCCGCTGCGTTGATCTCTTCCTTTCCCTTACGGGAGGGAGGCTTGGCGGCTGCGGAGCTGGTGATCTTCTTCCCCCCCATGTTCACTCGATGAGAGCTCGAAGCGAAGTACTGAGTGGATTGGTATGGCAGTGGACGGTAATTTATACTGTTAATTGGTAGGAGGGCTGTTTGCCGAATACTCTGTTGTATTGGGCAATGCAAAGGCGCTGACGGCAGCAACCCGAGTCTGATTCATTCAGTGAAGTTATTGAGATGTTTGTATGTTTCTATGGCTTCTGTGAACATTCTAGCGTTGTACTCTTTAGTATTCGCAAGTACTTCTGCTTTATCGAACATAATATGTGTTTGTGTAACACAAAGGCATGTCTGTGTGAACGAGGCGACATCTTTTATGGCAAGTCGAGTTTTAGTAATTATATTGCTCGACCACGCCTTACAAGTCAGGAAAATATGTTATATTTTTCTTATAAAACCGTCCGTGAAAGCCGGGTCACTCAGGGGTCATACACAATGAAAATTAAGTATAAAATAAACGCGATATGTTGTCATGGAAACAGCCAATCGTAAGATATTGTCACACGACAAAAGAGATTACGTACATGTATCAAGATGAACAACAGCTAGCTACTCGGTTAAAAGACGTTAGCTCATTACCATCACAGCCCGTCTTGCTGTGATATCCGAGCGATTCCTGGTCCGCACGGCAGAGTGGAGTCGTTGAAGGGAGAATCTCCCCTGTTAAGGGGAAGTACCTTCGACTGTAGCCATACCGGGATCGAGTCCCTCACTGGCTTTAGCATGTGGTTTGTGGCTTATGGTTTTGGGATTTGTTTTATCTGTGTTACATGTTGACTCAGGAAGGTATATACAGTGTGTACAAGGAAGGGGGTCTAAGCTCTAAGGCTTCAGCCAATGTTATAGCGAAATCTGTTTGCTGGTTCACAGGGATTTTGCTATTAGGTTAAGGAATTGTACCTCTGGGCGTGTAGACGAGGAGGTGGTGATGGGTGTGGAGAGATGATTCGTAAGACGATGGTTTGTGGGCATACTTGTTGCCCGGAGAGGGGGGTTGGTGTCGGTCCCTGTATTGTTGGCTGTTTGGATCTGTAGGGTGGTGAGTTACGGTGGCTGGAGTGTGACACTGTAGCGGTATGGTCTGAATGAGTCGTTCTGTAGCAGGTGAGGTTGGTTTTGAAGCTGTCAAGGCAACTGCATAGTCTTTATGGTGTAGATGGATTACAGGAGGTAACCCCCGTGATCTCACACAGAGACTCAACACATGGCAGAATGATCACGTGATGAGAATCGCTCTCTCATTGGTTAGTTTGTTATGTTTGACGCAGACAAGTTGAGCTTCAATTTTATGTTTACGTGGTTTATTATGAACGCTTCCACTATAATACACTGTATGGCTTACTCGACGTTGTGCGGTCACGTAGTGTTTTGAACTCGAATGCCGAGTTTGTTCCGTTTACGTTCCCTCGTGGTTTATGAAATCACTGTACAGTGATCTGCAATATTGTTACGATTCCCTTTAAGCCTTATAATTTTGATTTCGTACAGTCCCGGCCAATTCTAATAACCAATGAGAAATCGCCCTGATATTCACACAGAAGAATGTGAAACATCGGCGGAATGTCTCACTTACTTTACCTCCCCCCGATACTCTTCCAAGTTCTGGAAGTGCTGTATAACCTGTGGCGTTCGGAATCATCGAATTAGCAAAAATCCAATAGTACAAATAGTTCAATATCCATATGTAAATTACTGTAGTTAGTTCAAAAGCGATCTTAAACAAACAAACTAAAGAGAAAAGAAATAACAAAAACGACAGAACATACGGCCCAACTGTGTATATTTCTTGAAAGTTGGGTAAAAGATTTGGAGCTACTTGTGTTAACTTTTTATTGTCCTATGTTTCCATTTACTAATAATAGCATAGCGTAAATCCTTTAAACATTCTACCGGTGTCTACCAGTATGGAATATAATGAGAAGCATAGGGATATGGACCATAAACGGAGGAGGCTCTCAGCACTGTGGACTACTGCAAGCCTCTCGGAGGAAAGGATGGGCCGACCAGATCTGACAGGGTCCCTAACCTTTCCAGATTAAACACTCTCAGTAAAAAGAAAACAACTTATGTAGTGATAGGGATTAAATTTCGATAATTCGATAATGTTTGTATTGTAGCAAATATTGCTGTTTTCTTTAAATTTACTAATATTTGTATAGCAGATTATTATATACATACCTGCAATATTTTACAAATTTCTAGCAATAAGGATACAAACAGAAGTCTTATTCTCATTTAAAAAATCCAATTGTTCCTGTGTTACTTCATGTAAGCGCGTCTTTTATTTTATACACATGCACTTGCTAATTTCCTAAAATTGAAAACTGTAAAAGTTTCCCTCGTCCAGCAAAGCGTGGTAATCTTGCGATGACATGAAATTTAAAATGTGTAAACTGTCTAGTCGACTAAATGTACAGAAGTAAAATAAATAGCAATTCTTGAAGACCTTGTAATACTGCTTCCTTCTGTCACACATGCTGAAATTCCTCCTGGTGCCACAATAAACACACATTAAAGCAAAGAAAACCACTTCCTAGACCATAGACACGACATCAACTATAAACAAAAACTGTCACAGAAATGGAAAAATTATAGTCCACAGTCATAAACCACGAATAAGATAAACAATTTACATCAGGCACTCGACTTTACAATTCACGTCGTCCATTACTGAATGTTCGCTCCCTGGTTACCGGAGGTCACTAGTGGTGCTATACATTTTGTTGTAGCTCAGTGAAGAGGGACCATGATAATGATGAAGGATAGACACACAGATAAGCTCTGATCTATCATAGCACTGTATACCATTTACTAGAGGTCACTAGTGATGCTATACACTTTGTTACAGCCCAGTGAAGAGGGACCATGATCATGATGATGGATAGACACACAGATAAGCTCTGATCTATCATAGCACTGTATACCATTTACTAGAGGTCACTAGTGATGCTATACATTTTGTTACAGCCCAGTGAAGAGGGACCATGATCATGATGATGGATAGACACACAGATAAGCTCTGGTCTATCATAGCACTGTATACCATTTACTAGAAGTCACTAGTGGTACTATGCATTTTGTTACAGCCCAGTGAAGAGGGACCATGATAATGATGAAGGATACACACACAGATAAGCTCTGATCTATCATAGCACTGTATACCATTTACTAGAAGTCACTAGTGGTGCTATACATTTTGTTACAGCCCAGTGAAGGGGGACCATGATCACGATGATGGATAGACACACAGATAACCCTGGTCTATCATAGCACTGTATACCATTTACTAGAGGTCACTAGTGGTGCTATACATTTTGTTACACCCCAGTGAAGGGAGACCATGATCATGATGATTGATAGACACACAGATAACCCTGGTCTATCATAGCACTGTATACCATTTACTAGAGGTCACTAGTTGTGCTATACATTTTGTTACAGCCCAGTGAAGGGGGACCATGATCATGATATTGGATAGACACACAGATAACCCTGGTCTATCATAACACTATACCATTTACTAGAGGTCACTAGTGGTGCTATACATTTTGTTGCAGTCCAGTGAAGGGGGACCATGATCATGATGAAGGATAGACACACAGATAAGCTCAGGTCTATCATAGCACTGTATACCATTTACTAGAGGTCACTAGTGGTGCTATACATTTTGTTACAGCCCAGTGAAGGGGGACCATGATCTTGATGAAGGAGAGACACACAGATCAGCTCTGGTCTATCATAACACTATACCATTTACTAGAGGTCACTAGTGGTGCTATACATTTTGTTACAGCCCAGTGAAGAGGGACCATGATCATGATGAAGGATAGACACACAGATAAGCTCTGGTCTATCATAGCACTGTATACCATTTACTAGAGGTCACTAGTGGTGCTATAGATTTTGTTGCAGCCCAGTAAAGAGGGACCATGATCTTGATGGATAAACACACAAATCAGCCCTGATCTATCTTAACACTGTATACCATTTACTAGAGGTCACTAGTGGTGCTATACATTTTGTTGCAGCCCAGTGAAGAGGGACCATGATCATGATAAAGGATAGACACACAGATAAGCTCTGATCTATCTTAACACTGTATACCATTAACTAGAGGTCACTAGTGGTGCTATACATTTTATTGCAGCCCAGTGAAGGGGGACCATGATCATGATGAAGGATGGACATACAGATAAGCTCTGGTCTATTATAGCACTGTGTACCATTTACTAGAGGTCACTAGTGGTGCTATACATTTTGTTACAGCCCAGTGAAGGAGGACCATGATCATGATGATGGATAGACACACAGATAAGCTCTGGTCTATCATAGCACTGTATATCATTTACTAGAGGTTACCAGTGGTGCTATACATTTTGTTGCAGCCCAGTGAAGAGGGACCATGATCATAATGAAGGATAGACACACAGATAAGCTCTGGTGTATTATAGCACTGTGTACCATTTACTAGAGGTCACTAGTGGTGCTATGCATTTTGTTACAGCCCAGTGAAGGGGGACCATGATCATGATGATGGATAGACACACAGATAAGCTGTGGTCTATCATAGCACTGTATATCATTTACTAGAGGTTACCAGTGGTGCTATACATTTTGTTGCAGCCCAATGAAGAGGGACCATGATCATAATGAAGGATAGACACACAGATAAGCTCTGGTGTATCATAGCACTGTATACCATTTACTAGAGGTCACTGGTGGTGTTATACATTTTGTTACAGCCCAGTGAAGGGGGACCATGATCACGATGATGGATAGACACACAGATAACCCTGGTCTATCATAGCACTGTATACCATTTACTAGAGGTCACTAGTGGTGCTATACATTTTGTTATAGCCCAGTGAAGGGAGACCATGATGATGGATAGACACACAGATAACCCTGGTCTATCATAGCACTGTATACCATTTACTAGAGGTCACTAGTTGTGCTATACATTTTGTTACAGCCCAGTGAAGGGGGACCATGATCATGATATTGGATAGACACACAGATAACCCTGGTCTATCATAACACTGTATTCCATTTACTAGAGGTCACTAGTGGTGCTATACATTTTGTTGCAGTCCAGTGAAGGGGGACCATGATCATGATGAAGGATAGACACACAGAAAAGCTCTGGTCTATCATAGCACTGTATACCATTTACTAGAGGTCACTAGTGGTGCTATACATTTTGTTGCTGCCCACTGAACAGGGAGCATGATCATGATGAAGGATAGACACACAGATAACCTCTGGTCTATCATAGCACTGCATACCATTTACTAGAGTTCACTAGTGGTGCTATACATTTTGTTGCTGCCCACTGAACAGGGAGCATGATCATGATGAAGGATAGACACACAGAAAAGCTCTGGTCTATCATAGCACTGCATACCATTTACTAGAGTTCACTAGTGGTGCTATACATTTTGTTGCTGCCCACTGAACAGGGAGCATGATCATGATGAAGGATAGACACACAGATAACCTCTGGTCTATCATAGCACTGTATAGCATTTACTAGAGGTCACTAGTAGTGCTATACATTTTGTTGCAGCCCAGTGAAGAGGGACCATGATCATGATGAAGAATAGACACACAGATAAGCTCTGGTCTATCATAGCCCTGTATACCATTGAGCCGGTAATCTTTAAGTTACAATATAGTGCACTGGAATGTAATGCTTTATGGTGAAAATGTGTGACAGCTTGAGTCTGCCCACAAAGCCGTAAAAACGCCTCTTTTGCCGTAAAGTCATGAAGAGCCCTCCGCTCCTGTACAGTTTAAGGGCAAACACTACAATTTGGGAAGCAAGTTTATGTATGTGTATAGATATTCTAAAGAATTTTGTCTATTTTCTGAGATGTTATATATTAACGTCGCGTTGTGTGGCTTTGAGTCATCATTAGTCACTGACTGCCCCAGGGTGAGTCAAATTAAAGCAGAACGACCTCTGATTGCCTCAAGAGATAGGTGCTAAGAAAGGCATCAACATTACATCACCTGTGGCCTTGGAACACGCGAGTTCTCAACTGTATTCTTAGAACGGCACCTTACTAAATCCCAATATCCCCCCAACTTGGTAACTCTTTGTTAATGTCTAATTATTATCAGGCCCAGATTTTCATGACCTAAAACTGTTTGAAAAATGCCCTATAAAATGACTTAAAAAATGTTACATTCACATGACTTTCTCTACCTTCTGTCGCTTATTAGTGAGAATATAAATTATATTTCCATGAAAGTTTATTCTTCTCTCCGCTTCATTTTAATCTAGATAAACATTTACGGAAATAGGTGCATTACACATTTCATTATAAATATAAAGGAAATAGCGATATTCAAATGTTTTAGAACTGCACGCTGTATGCTGACGTTAAAGTTCCATACTCTTTCCATGACATTACGAGAAACAACTGAATATCAATAGGACTTTAAAAGAAGGTCTTAGTATTGAACAATTCCAAACATTAATAACGGATATCTCAGAAAGGCTGATACAACAGAGAGTTATTTGAAATAAATTGTGTGTTTTAAGGAGAACTATATTTTTTTATGTAGTATGTTTTCGTCTGTCGCTTAACGTTCTACAAGATTATATTAATATCCTTCTGAATGAAGAGGACTTTACAGGCTATTCCCAGAAAATTCAAGATATATATTTTATTTGCGATGTAAATATCTCTAATATATGGTATTTTAATCAAAATCGTTAAGAGCCATTTTTGAGAAAATGAAGCAATAACTTTTTGACAGCTGATAAATATAACGCTATCATTGAGTTAAAGTAGCACTGTGTGTTTTTAATTTTGCACAAAATCAGATTAGTAAATTGATTTCTCAATGTAAACAACAATTTTGTAGTTACAACAAGCGAGGATAGCATTCAAATGTTTCATGTTAACAAGCCTTGGGAAGAAACGAAAGAAAGAAACAAAGGAAGATCGCATGACCATTACATGACACAATTAGCAAAAGTATAACATTACAACATGGAATAACTCGAAGATTGTTAACGGTCGAAAAAAATCATTTGACATAAAACGTCGTTTTAATGAGCTCCACATGTCTTGTGTAATCATGTTTTATCTATCTGCTATGTTTTTATAGTTACAAAACTTAATCAAATAAAGTGACTTCACATGCTATTCCCAGAAATTAAAGATATAAGTTTTATTTTTCATGTAAATACATTAAATATGTAGTATTTTAATCAAAATCGTTACAGCTATTTTAACAAAATTAAAATTTTTGAAGCAAAATCCATTAAAAGTTAGTTTGGGGTAAGGGATTTTCTTAAAAATCTTCGTATTCCATCTTTGTAAAATACAGAACTTAAATACCAAATTTAGTAATTATTTGATATTTCATTAGTTGAGTTATGGTGTTCACAGACACACACGCACAAGGACCTTTTTTCTAAAACTGTTTTTTTTATTCATGGTGACACAAAGCATGTATCTCCTGTAAAACCCTGGAGTCGAATGTTTGGATGGAATGCAACACTTCTCTACCTACTATATACGTGGTAGAGAGAGTAGAAAACAAATAGGCTTCGCATTTGAGAAAAGTACAAGTATTTGAAAGTTCAAAGGATAAGAAGAAATATCTCGGAAATGCTTAATGCCACAAAAATATTTATTTGACATAAATCGTGTGCTTTGTCGTGATCTGAGTTCTTGTACAGCAAGATTTTGTGTATCTGTTACAGTTTACCAGTTATCCAAAACTCATTCAGCACGCAGGGGACTTCACGGGCTATTCGCAGGAAATTCATGACATATTCTTTGAATTAAAATGTGTTAAACATATAGTAGTTAGAGCCATTTTTGAGAAAATCAAAATTTTCTATATAAAAGGTAGTTTGGGGTGGGGGCATTTTCTTTAAAATTTTACTAGGATACTGAACTTAAATACGAAGTGTGGTACTTAACAGACTTTTCTTTTTTGAATTATGCTGTTCACAGACGTACCTTGTTCTAGAAGTGCTTTTGGGGGATTCAGAGGACCTCAAAACACGTATTTCCCTGACATTGACTTTTTGGGTGTAATACAATACTTCCTCTACTTGTAGCAGCTGGTAGAGAAAATAAAAGGTTGGTTCAATGATATCAGTTTCTTTGAACGATTAGCAAATTTTAGGAGTTTCGGTTGGAAGTAAAGTTTATTATCTGTTAAGGTAAAAATTCGGCAAGAATGTTAAAAAATTACAATTTAGGTATCTTAATGTATTGTTAAATCAGCTTCTGTAGGAACCTTCTCGTGTAAATATTTCTGTTATGGGAGTGAAAATGAGGGAGTTACATATATGACCCCATTTAAGTAACTCTGAGCAGGGACATATAGCACATTTCAGGCTCTTTCTGATATTTACCCCAAACTTCTATAAATATTTTTGCTAAAATTCTTTTGTACATAATCACTTTCTAAATTATGCATTTTAAAGAAAAATGTGCACTCTTTTATGAAAAATAAGATGTGTTACACTCACGTGACTTTCTATACTCTTCTACAAACTCTAATTCTCCATCTATTTCATATTAATCAAGACAAACATTTGCAGAAACGAACTTTTGACATGCAAAAAGAATTACATTTTACACATAGCGACCAGTTCTAAAAATATTTGACTATCGCTTAAGGCCTACTATGTTCCCCTTGTTTTGTATTTGCAAGGGCAATATAGAAATAGTAGCCTTTAAGCATAGACATATCTCATAATAGCTGGTTGCTAGGTGCAGCACCATTCCCTTTGCCACAGATTAATACTCTTTGCATATCCAAGACAAAAACTGAATAACGAATTCCCATTTGAGAAAATAAGTATTGAAAAATTTAAGAGAATAACAAGTAATATCTCGAAAATGGTTCACTCAACAACAAAAATGTATATGACATAAATTGTGTATTTTAACGCGATCTACATTTTTTGTGTAGTAACATTTTGTCTATCTCTTATGGTTTACCAGTTATGCAAAAGTCGTTCACTTTTGGAGACATTCCCAGAAAATTCAAGATATACATTTCATTTGTCATGAAAATATCTTAAACTTATGATATTTTAATCAAAATCGTTAGAGCCATTTCTGAGAAAATTAAAATTGTCGAAAAATGTTCCATGTAAAGGGTATTCTGAGGTGGGAGGGATTTTCTTGAAACCTTTGTGTCGCATCTCTGGAAGATACTGCACCTAGATACCAAATTTGGTGTTTATCCGACTTCCTTTCTGAGTTATGCTATTCACAGACACACTCACACACGGACATGTTCCAAAAATATTCTTTTTGGATTCAGGGGGTCTCAAAACACGTATTTTCGGTGAAATCATGGTATTGAATTTTTGGGTGGAATACAATACTTTCCCTACTTACTATACGTAGTAGAGAAAGTAACAAATAGGTGTACGCAAAACACCCCATACATTCGAAGAACTAAAATAAAACACCAGGTGAGAAATTCACTCAATTTCGATAAATTTAATTAAATTGAGTTTTATTTATGGACGCTATTTAACTACTATAGTCCTTATAACTCCATTCTATATTGGGCGTGAAAGACTGGTAGTTTTGATCAGAAGCCTCCTTATAAGGCTTGAGGTTTTTTTACGTGCCGTAAATCTACGACACGTGACCACGGGTCTTATTCCCTTCCGAAGCAAGCCACGCTAAGAGTTTTTACGCCCGAAAAAATCCATCGCCCTCCACCGAGTTTGAACCCGCGACCTCGGGAACTAGAGGCTAGGAAGGTAGTCACTACACCACGGAGAACGAGGCATATTCTGTCATATCCCCGTTTCAATGCTTTAACAACCACATTACAAAAAGCACTAAAGATCTATGTTACTTAAGTTTCCATACTTCTAGAACATTTGCTAAGTAATATACGTTTCTTTAATCTGAAAGACATTATATAAAGTTATTTGATTCGTTATTCATTTTTTTGTCTTGGATATGCAAAGAGTATTAATCTGTGGCAAAGGGAATGGTGCTGCACCTAGCAACCAGCTATTAAGAGATATGTATGTGCTTAAAGGACACTGTATTTCTATATTGCCCTTGTAAATATATATCCCCCTTACATCTACAAGAAACTTAGCAATAAGATAGAGTCTGCAAATGTTTATCTCGATTAACATGAAGTAGATGGAGAATAAGCGTTTGTAAAAATAGTGTGTACAAGAGTAGAGAAAGTCATGTGAGTGTAACACATCAGATTTTTGTAATTGGATTTGGCGAAATGCCAATGATAGAATAATTGCCCCACGCTCAATATTGTTCCATTAAATGGCTATGTTTCATCGAAAATAACAGAGAACCCCGATTTTATACACAAGATTCCCTGCAGTAAACACATACAGGACCTACTATAAACACAGAGAGACACTGGACGGCTGGCAGACGTTGAATGTCATTCTGGGTTTTTCCAACAAGACTTCGTTATCGCACATACAGCTCACGAGTTCAGGAAAAGTATGAAGATAGGGTAATTACTATTGCCCTCACGATCCCCTAATTTAACTGTATGAGATTTTTGTCGATGGGGGAAGGTGTATGCAATAATGCCGCATACACTGATATAAACAATAGAAAGCATAAGCGAGAAATTCACTCAATTTCAGATATTATACTCTAGAGTGCGGCTGACAATTTCCCGAGAAGAAGTCAGAAATATGTGGATAGAGAAGGACAACATCTCTTATGATAAGGTATGTGTTTATTATCATTGTAACTGTAACTGTGAGAACATGAGATGATTTCGGGGATATTATACCTCTTTCGGCAGTAGACCGAACCGAGGCGGCCAGCGTGCGAGCCGTCGAGCACTGTTGTACTGTATTCTTGCTACCAGACGTAACATTATTGCGTCTCCTTAGTTATATTTCCACTTGACGGTCTTTCCTTTCGGCGCGGACCACGCCAAAGACAAGGATCTGTTTGAAACTGCCTGGTATGACGTCAGCCCTGTCTGGCTTCGGCCGGACACGGTTGGTGGGGGCAAGATAGCGTCACTCCAGTGGAAGTGGGCGTTGGAGCCAGTCGTGTGTGTGGCCGGTCTACGGTTTTTGTGGCATTTCCCTCCATCCTGTTTCCTTTGTTAATTATGTAGAGCCCCAGGTATGTGAAGGTAATGTGTGTTATATAATTTTTCACTGTAGCACAAAACCTTAAATCTACACACCAAGGTCCCGGACTTTTTGCTGCCAGCCAGTTGCGTCCCCCCCATTTGCGTATTAGGATGACCTAAATTATTCATTTTCTAATAAACGTTTTGCCCTTCACCCCAATATATATATATATATATATATATATATATTGCAAGAGCCGAAACGTACAACTGAACGAAAATTACTTTTTAAAAAACCAACTAATTTAAAAGCACGCTTCCTATAAAACCTATTTTCTACCTTAATAAGGAATATACATGCTAAATATTGCTTAGGAATTATGAAAATTGCATCGTAAGGAGAAATGTTTATAAAATAGTTCAAACTTGTATTTTAAAATTGATAATTAAGGAACGATCCAATTTAAATGCACCAAGCTTTGCAACCACGTTTCCTTATGTAGACATGAGATGTAAACAAATTCAAAAAGTTCAGTAGAATACTTGGGTTTTGGAAAATTCACAGATAGGTCCCGTTAAGTAAAGCGTGTCAAAATACATGAATGGTTAATGTTAGGCAAATAATTGTACAGCGTGTGTTAATATTTGAACCTGTTACGAGGTTCTGGACCTGTATTTGGATGACAAAGCTGTTAAGCACGCTCAGTCAGCAGAATAGTGGTTCTATTGCCGAGTTATCAATAAAGTGAGAAACGAACAAAACACGAGTTACGAGATATTGGATTTAAGGTAACCAATGGTAATAAACCTGTGTCAATATTAATTTCAAATTTACCCACAATTTCCTAAGTTTTAGAATAAGGAACTCTGATTGTCTTACATTCACATGACTTTCTCTCCTCTATAGCTTATTACTGGGTATACAAATGATCCTTACGAAAGGTAGAATGACTGAAAAATTCAATGCCATAGCCGGGATTTGAACCACGGATCTCTCGGTCTCCGTTCAAATCCCGGCTATGGCATTGAATTTTTCAGTCATCTGATTCTACCTTTCCAACCCTGTCCAACACACGGCTTGTGTGAAAGAACAATTAATTCCATTAGATCCTTACGAAAGTTTATTTTCCTATCTACTTCATTTTAATCGAGCTAGATAAACTTTTCCGGAAACAGCTACATTACACATTTCGTTAGGATACAAAGCGTATAGCGACAGTCAAATGTTTTAGAAATGGACGCTATATACGGCCTTAAAATTCCCTACTGACATCGCGAGCACAATTGAAAATCGACAGGACTTTGAAATAAGGACTAAGCATTGAAACATTTGAACCATTAATGACGAATATCACAGAAATGGTTTATACCACAAAAACGTTATTTGAAATAAACTGTGTGTTTTAAAGAGACCTAGATACATTCTTTGTGTAGTGCGTTTTTGTCTATCGCTTAATGTTTACCAGTTTTATAAGATTATACAAAACTCCTTCCGAATGAAGAGGACTTCACAGGCGATTCCCAGAAAATTCAAGATACACATTCTGTCATGCAAATAGCTTTAATATTATAGTATTTTAATCAGAATCGTTAAGAGCCATTTTTTAGAAAATCAAAAATTGTAAAGAATGGATTAGGTTGGAGAGATTTTCTTGAAAATCTTCGTGTCGCATCTTTGGAAGGTACTAAAATTAAATACCAAATTTGATATTTATCCAACTTTTCGTTTTTGAGTTATGGCGTTCACAGACACACACGCGGACCTTTTTCTAAAAATACTTGTTTAAAATCTTTTTTACTTTAACTCCTTGGTCATATCGCGACGGATCTGTTGGTGGATAACTCTTAGAACCATATGTGATGGACAGTTAGTCTTCTAGGTCTCATTCCTGTAGCCACCCGCTTCGTGCCGTGCAGATGGCATTAGGGTGCCGTCCAGTCCAACCACCGTCACAGAGAAAGGCGGACAGTTAGCGTTCTAGGTCTCATCCCTGTAACCACCCGCTTCGTGCCGTGCAGATGGCATTAGGGTGCCGTCCAGTCCAATCACCGTCACAGAGAAAGGCGGACAGTTAGTCTTCTAGGTCTCATTCCTGTAGCCACCCGCTTCGTGCCGTGCAGATGGCATTAGGGTGCCGTCCAGTCCAACCACCGTCACAGAGAAAGGCGGACAGTTAGCGTTCTAGGTCTCATCCCTGTAACCACCTGCTTCATGCCGTGCAGATGGCATTAGGGTACCGTCCAGTCCAACCACCGTCACAGAGAAAGGCGGACAGTTAGCGTTCTAGGTCTCATCCCTGTAACCACTTGCTTCATGCCGTGCAGATGGCATTAGGGTGCCGTCCAGTCCAACCACCGTCACAGAGAAAGGCGGACAGTTAGCGTTCTAGGTCTCATCCCTGTAACCACCCGCTTCGTGCCGTGCAGATGGCATTAGGGTGCCGTCCAGTCCAATCACCGTCACAGAGAAAGGCGGACAGTTAGCGTTCTAGGTCTCATCCCTGTAACCACCTGCTTCATGCCGTGCAGATGGCATTAGGGTACCGTCCAGTCCAACCACCGTCACAGAGAAAGGCGGACAGTTAGCGTTCTAGGTCTCATCCCTGTAACCACTTGCTTCATGCCGTGCATATGGCATTAGGGTGCCGTCCTATCCAACCGCCGTCACAGAGAAAGGCGGACAGTTAGCGTTCTAGGTCTCATCCCTGTAACCGCTTGCTTCATGCCGTGCATATGGCATTAGGGTGCCGTCCTATCCAACCGCCGTCACAGAGAAAGCCGGAGTTAGCCTTCAGGTTTCATCCCTGGAAATGGCATCTTGCTTCGTCACGTGCCCACAGAGCGCATGGCAGCCGGATCTTCTGCTTCGTGCCGTGCAGATGGCGTTAGGGTGCCGTTCAGTGTAACTGCTTACACTGTCTGTAGATAGATGACATAGCATTCGCTATTATCACTTATTTTTCATTTTACTGTTGTTATACACTTAAGGTGGAACTCTGGGTCGTGGTATTAAATATCCAATCCGGTATTTACCTTGGCGACTGAGGAAAACTACGAAGAAAATCTCAGACAGATTGGTCGGCCTTTTTTATTTCAGCGTGCCTCAAAATATATATTTCCAGTGAAATCCCGGTATCAAACTTTTGGGTGGAATACAATACTTCCCTATTTACTATGTCTAATAAGAAAAGTAAAAAATGCATTATTGCTTATTATGAATAATGAGTGGGGTTTGGAGAAGAGGATGAATTAAATGGTACATGTTTATCGAAATGTGATATTACATCACATGACATTTTCTACCCACTCTTGTACAAACTATTGTTATAAAAGCTTATTTTCCTCCCTACTCCCGTTAACCAAGATAAACGTTTACAAAAACAGTTTCATTATAAATTTCGCTGTAGATACAAGACGTACCCATAGAGGAGGCCTGAAGCTGACTTTAAAATTCCATAACCTTTATATGACCAGGAGAAACCAAACAATACCAACTTAGCAACTTCAAACGATTTAAAACGTATTAAAAAACGCAAACTAAGAACAACGAATATCTCGGAAATGGTTAATGCCACAAAAAATGTTTTTGACATATATTGTGCGTTTTAACGAGATTCACATTTTTTGTAATAAGTATTTGGACATCTCTTATGGTTTACCAGTTATACAAAACTATATAAAAGTCATTCAAAATGAAGACGACTCAAAAGCTATTCGTAGAAAACACAATATATACATTTTATTTGGCATTCAAGTATTTTAAACTTATGTATTTTAATTAAAGCCGCAAGAGCAAGTTTTGGGAAATCAAAAGAGTTCGATGCAAAAGGGTAGTTTGGGGTGGTGAACTTCTCTTGAAAATGTTCATGTCGCAATTGGTTATTATCTGACATTTGAGTTACGATGTTCAGAGCACCTAAGTGAACTGTCGATAGTGAATTTGTACTTGTTCTGCCTAGCACAGGTAACATTTTAATTGCAATACTCCAGCCTTGCTTTTAGAAACACTCATGTTTAACAGCACATAACACACATTTTCCCGACACCACCCGTTTCTACTTTTGTCTACCACGTATAGTAAGTAGGGGAAGTATTGTATTCCACCCAAATGAATCCAAAGAAATCATTTTCAGAAAAAGGCCTGTGTGTGTGTCGCGTGTCTGTGAACAGCATAACTCAAAAACGAAGTCAGATAAATACCAAAGTTGGTATTTAGTTTCATTATCTCTCAAAGTATGCGGCACGAGGATTTTCAAAAAAATCCCCCCACCCCATACTACCCTTCACATGGAAAATTTTTCGAAAACTTCGATTTTCTCGAAATTGCTCTAACGATTTTGATTAAAATATCATATTTTAAGATATTTTTATGGAAAATGAAACGTAACTGATAAATTTGCTAGGGATTCCCCCAAAAGTCCTCTTTATTCTGAATGACTTTTGCATAACTGGAAAACCGTAAGAAATAAACAAAAGTTTACTACACAAAAACTACAGATCTCGTTAAAAGACACAATTTATAAGTCATATACATTTTTACTTTCTCTACTACGTATAGTAACTAGAGGAAGTATTGTATTCCACCCAAAAATTCGATACCGAGATTTCACCGGAAATACATGTTTTGAGACCCCTGAATCCAATTTTTACTTTCTCTACTACGTATAGTAAGTAGGGGAAGTATTGCATTCCACCCAAAAATTCGATACCGAGATTTCACCGGAAATACATGTTTTGAGACCTCCTGAATCCAAAAAAAGCATTTTTGGAAACATGTCCGTGTGTGTGTCTGTGTGTGTGTGTCTGTGTGTGTGTGTGTGTGTGTGTCTGTGTGTGTGTGTGTGTGTCTGTGAACAGCATAACTCAAAAACGAACAGTCGGATAAGCACCAAACTTGGTATTTAGGTTCAGTATCTTCCAGAGATGCGACACGAAGGTTTTCAAGAAAATCCCCCCACCCCAGACTACCCTTTACATGGAACATTTTTCGAAAATTTTAATTTTCTCAAAAATGGCTCTAACGATTTTGATGAAAATATCATATGTTTAAGATAATGTCATGAGAAATGAAATGTATATCTCGAATTTTCTGGGAATGTCTCCAAAAGTATTCTTCATTATGAACGACTTTTGCATAACTGGTAAACCATAAGAGATAGACAAAATTTTACTATACAAAAAATGTAGATCGCGTTAAAATACACAACTTATGTCATATACATTTCTTTTGTTGAGTGAACCGTTTTCGAGATATTGCTTGTTATTTCCTTAAATTTTCCAATACTTATACTTTTTCTCAAATGCGTTATTCATTTTTTTTATGTCCTGGACATGCAAAGAGAATGGAATGCGCCACATAGCAACCAGCGTTAAAATATTTGACTATCGCTTAAAAGCTACGATATTTCCCTTGCATCTACAAGAAAATTACCAATAAGATTGACATCTCGATATCTCGATTAACATGAAGCATATGGAGAATAGGCGTTTGTAAAATTAGATTGTACAAGAGTAGAGAAAGTCATGTGAGTGTAACACATCAGATTTTTTTTTTTTTTGGAAACATGTTTGTGTGTGTCTGTGAACAGTATAACTCAGAAACGAACAGTCGGATAAACACCAAACTTGATATTTAGGTTCAGTATCTTCCAGAGATGCGACACGAAGGTTTTCAAGAAAATCCCCCACCCGAAATTACCCTTTACATGGAACATTTTTCCAAAATTTTAATTTTCTCAAAAATGGCTCTTAACGATTTTGATTAAAATATCATATGTTTAAGATATTTTCATGACAAATGAAATGTATATCTCAAATTTTCTGGGAATGTCTCCAAAAGTATTCTTCATTGTGAACGACTTTTGCATAACTGGTAAACCATAAGAGATAGACAAAATTTTACTACATAACAAATGTAGATCGCGTTAAAATACACAATTTATGTCATTTACATTTTTTTTTGTGAGTGAACTATTTTCGAGATATTGCTTGTTATTCCCTTTAATTTTCCAATACTTATAATTTTTCTCAAATTGTTATTCAATTTTTACTTTCTCTACTACGTATAGTAAATAGGGGAAGTATTGTATTCCACCCAAAAATTCGATACCGAGATTTCACCGGAAATACATGTTTTGAGACCCACTGAATCCAAAAAATCTGATGTGTTACACTCACATAACTTTCTCTACTTTTGTACAACCTAATTTTACAAACGCCTATTCTCCATATGCTTCATGTTAATCGAGATATCGAGATGTCAATCTTATTGGCAATTTTCTTGTAGATGCAAGGAAAATATGGTAGCTTTTAAGCGATAGTCAAATATTTTAACGCTGGTTGCTATGTGACGCATTCCATTCTCTTTGCATGTCCAGGACATAAAAAAAATGAATAACGAATTTGAGAAAAAGTATAAGTATTGGAAAATTTAAGGAAATAACAAGCAATATCTCGAAAACGGTTCACTCAACAAAAGAAATGTATATGACATAAGTTGTGTATTTTAACGCGATCTACATTGTTTGTGTAGTAAAATTTTGTCTATCTCTTATGGTTTACCAGTTATGCAAAAGTCGTTCACAATGAAGAATACTTTTGGAGACATTCCCAGAAAATTCGAGATATACATTTCATTTGTCATGACATTACCCTAAACATATGATATTTTCATCAAAATCGTTAGAGCCATTTTTGAGAAAATTAAAATTTTCGAAAAATCTTCCATGTAAAGGGTAGTCTGGGGTGGGGGGATTTTCTTGAAAACCTTCGTGTCGCATCTCTGGAAACTACTGAACCTAAATACCAAGTTTGGTGCTTATCCGATTGTTCGTTTTTGAGTTATGCTGTTCACAGACACACACACACACGGACATGTTTCCAAAAATGCTTTTTTGGGATTCAGGAGGTCTCAAAACGTGTATTTCCGGTGAAATCTCGGTATCGAATTTTTGGGTGGAATGCAATACTTCCCCTACTTACTATACGTAGTAGAGAAAGTAAAAAAGCATTTTTGGAAACATGTCCGTGTGTGTGTCTGTCTGTGAACAGCATAACTCAGAAACGAACAGTCGGATAAACACCAAACTTGGTATTTAGGTTCAGTATCTTCCAGAGATGCGACACGAAGGTTTTCAAGAAAATCCTCTCACCCCAGATTACCCTTTACATGGAAGATTTTTCGAAAATTTTAATTTTATCAAAAATGGTTCCAACGATTTTGATTAAAAATCATATGTTTAAGATATTTTTATGACAAATAAAATGTATATCTTGAATTTTCTGGGAATGTCCCCAAAAGTATTCTTGATTGTGAACCACTTTTGCATAACTGGTAAACCATAAGAGATAGACAAACTTTTACTACACAAAAAATGTAGATCGCGTTAAAATACACAATTTATGTCATATACATTTTTTTTGTTGAGTGAACCATTTTCGAGATATTGCTTGTTATTTCCTTAAATGTTTCAATACTTATTTACTCATATGGGAATTCGGTATTCATTTCTTTGTCTTGGATATGCCAAGAGTATTAATCTGTGGCAAAGGGAATGGTGCTGAACCTAGCAACCAGCTATTAAGATATATGTATGTGCTTAAAGGCTACTGTATTTCGATACTGCCCTTGTAAATATATTCCCCTTACATCTACAAGAAAATTAGCAATAAGATAGACTCTGCAAATGTTTATGTCGATTAACATGAAGTAGACGGAGAATAGCGTTTGTAAAAATAGTTTTACAAGAGTAGAGAAAGTCATGTGAGTGTAACATCAGATTTTTTTGTCCTGATAATGCAAAGAAAATGGAATACTCCACATAGCACCCAGCTCTTAAAATATTTGAATATAGCTTAAAGGCTAGCAATTGCCCTTGCACCTACAAGAAAATTAGCAATAAGATTGACATCGCGATTAACATGAAGCATATGGGGAATAAGCGTTTGTAAAAATACTTTGTACAAGAGTAGAGAAAGCCATGTGAATATAACACATCAGATTTTTTTTGAGTGAACCACTTCCGAGATATTCCTAATTATCTGTTTGAATTTTCCAATACTTATATTTCTTCTCAAATGGGAATTCGTTATTCGTTTTTTATGCCCTGGAAATACAAAGAGAATGGAAAACTCCACATAGCAACCAGCTCTTAAAATATTTGACTAACGCTTAAAGCCTACCATATACCCCTTGCACCTACAAGAAAATTGCCAATAAGATAGAGTCTGCAAATGTTTATCTTAACATGTAGTAGATGGAGAATACGCGTTTGTAAAAAGAGTTTGTACAAGAGTAGAGAAACTCATGTGAGTGCAACACATCAGATTTTTCTCTACTATGTACGGTATGCTAAGGTAGTATTGCATTCCAGCAAAAAAATTGATATCAAGATTTCACCATAAATACATGTTTTGAGGCCGGTTGGTTTCAAAAAGAACATTTTTTAAAAAAAATTCTGTGTGTGTGAACAGCGTAACTCAAAAACGAGACGTTAGATGTACATTAAACTTGGCATTTAAGTTCAACATCTTGAAAGGGTGTGATAGGAAAATTTTAAAAAAAAGTCCCCATCCCAAACTATACTTTATGTGGAAAAATTAATCGTTATTGATAATTGCTTTATAAAAACAGCTATGGCGATTTTGTTTAAAATATGTATCTAACGTAATGGCATTATGAGTAAAACGTTTGTGTTCAATTTTCTGCGAATAGGCTGAATGTGATTCAGTTGTATGATTTTGTTAATTACGAAGCCTTTCAGACACACAAACTTTAATATAGAATAGAAAATGTACAACTTGTTAAAATATATAATTTGTACTAAATAATTTTCTGTGCCTTTAGCAGTTTACGAGATATTTTTTCGTCATAATTTCACGCTAAACTCTTCTGAAATCTTATGTCGGTTCCTTTGTTTCTCATCGGAGCATGCAAGGAGTAATCAAAAAATGAAGTCCAGTATACATACTGGGAGTTTGTTTTTCAACATTTGACTGTCATACTAGTTTCCTGTGTCTTCTATGTAGATACAAAAAATTCTGATGTGTTACACTCACATGACTTTCTCTACTCTTATACAAACTATTTTTACAAACGCTTATTCTCCATCTAATTCATGTTAATCGAGATAAACATCTGCAGACTCTATCTTATTGCTAATTTTCTTGTAGATGTAAGGGGAATATGTATTTGCAAGGGCAATATAGAAATACAGTGGTCTTTAAGCATAGACATTACTCTTAATAGCTGGTTGTTATGTGCAGCACCATTCTCTTTGCCACAGATTAATACTCTTTGCATATCCAAGACAAAAAAATGAATAACGAATTCCCATTTGAGAAAAAGTATAAGTATTGGAAAATTTAAGGGAATAACAAGCAATATCTCGAAAATGGTTCACTCAACAAAAAAATGTATATAACATAAATTGTGTATTTTAACGCGATCTACATCTTTGTGTAGTAAAATTTTGTCTATCTCTTATGGTTTACCGGTTATGCAAAAGTCGTTCACAATGAAGAATACTTTTGGAGACATTCCCAGAAAATTCAAGATATACATTTTATTTGTCATGAAAGTATCTTAAATATATAATATATTAACCAAAATCGTTAGAACGATTTCTGAGATAATTAAAATTTTCGAAAAATTTTCCATATAAAGGGTACTCTGGGGTGGGGGGATTTTCTTGAAAACCTTTGTGTCGCATCTCTGGAAGATACTGAACCTAAATACCAAGTTTGGTGTTTTTCCGACTGTCGTTTCTGAGTTATGCTGTTCATAGACACACACACACGCACAGACACACAGGGACATGTTTCCAAAGATGGTTTTTGGGTTCAGGGGGCCTCAAAACATATATTTCCGGTGAAATCTCCGTATCGAATTTTTGAGTGGAATGCAATACTTCCCCGAAAATTATTTAGCATGGTTAACGAGAAGTACGAAAAATTATATTCTGTGTTTCATTTATATGAATTTCTCTACCCATTTCTATCCAAACTAGTCTTTACAAAAGCGTGTGGTTTTCTGTGTGCTTCTTGCTAATCGAGAAACACACTTGCAGAAATAGTTTAATTATATATTTTGTTGTAGATACAGGAGTGATAACGAGATTTATGCGATAGTCAAATCCTTTAAAAGCGAAATGCTACGTGATGGCTTTGAAATTCCGTTCTGTTTGCATGACATCACCAGAGAAAAAACAAACCAATAATAAGGAATATATTGAAAATGGTTAATGCTAGTCTTAACTCAAAAATAAAAAATCCGATAAACACTAAACTTGGTGTTTAAATTTAATATATTCCAAAGGTGTTTTAGAAGTTTTTCAGAAAATCTGCCTACCACAAATTACCCTTGAATACTGAAAATATCTGGATAATTGTTTTATTTTCTAAAAAATGGTTCTAACGATTATGATTAAAACGCCATATGTTTAAGATACTTGAATGACAAATAAAATGCACGTCTTGAATTTTCTGTGGAAATCCTGTAAATTGCTCTTCATTTTAAATGATTTTTTTGCATTTTTGTGTAACTGGTGAAGCATAAGAAATAGAAAAACAAACAAAACTCGTTAAGATGTGATAAACCGTGTGGTTTATGACAAATAAACTGTAGATGGTTTTAGTATTCAAATAGCTACTTTGTCATGGGATGAAAGCCATGACCCACATGAAGCAGAACTCACCTGCATTTGTTCGCATCTCCGATCTTCTTCGACATCAACTTTAAACTGCCCTACTGATACACTTCATAGCCACGGCAACACGCAATGCACTGGTCTGAGCTGGGCTGCCTATCTGTCAGGGACCGGCCGCCATGCGCACTCCCTGCAGGCCTGTCCTATTAATGAACCATGCGTACTCTAGCGTACTGGACCTTTTACTATCACCCACGCCCGCGTCGTCTTGGAGTAGCAGTGTCCCCGCTTCGATATTACGTTGGTTTCTTGACACAATGTATGACAATTCTATTCACACGGCATTCTCTACCCGTCTAACGCAATTTTTTCAACTCACAAAGGACCATTGTCACATTGATGTTACAGATCGAACTAGAATTTTGTTTAGAGAAAGTGCATCGAAAATAAAAAATACCCGTGTCTTGGCTTTCTCTCCCATAGGCCCAAGTTCGACAAGGAAAAATAAAACAAATTATATCAAGTTGATATCTAAGCTTGATATTTTCCAAAGATGCGACACGAAGATATTCAAGAAAATCCCCCATCCCAAACTACCCTTTACATGGAACAATTTTCGAATTTGTTTATTTTCTAAAAAAAACCTCTAACGATTTTTATCAAAATAACATATTAAACATATTTACATGCTAAAATATATATCTTGAATTTTCTGGAAATCGCCAGTGAAGTCATCTATATTCGGAAGAAATTTTCTATAATCTTGTATAACTGGTAAACGTTAGGCGATAGACGAAAGTGTACTACACAAACAATGTAGATCTCTTTAAAAACACAATTTATTTTAAATGAGCAATTTCTGAGATATCCGTTATAAATGGTTTGAATTATTCAATACCTAGTCATTCTTTGTAAGTCCTGTCGACATTCAGTTGTTTCTGACGTTGTCATGGAAAGAGTCTGGAATTTTAAGGCCAGCATATAGCGTCCAGTTCTTAAACATTATCCTATCGCTGTTCCCTTTGTATATACGCAAATATGTAATACAGCTATTTCCGGAAAGACTGATCTCGATTAAAATGAAGTAAATAGGCACGTTGACGTACATTCTCACCTTTTGTTAAGTTGGCAACAGTTTCTGCTATATAACCAATGTCACTAAAATGGGTGGGCCAAATAACTTCAAGACATCTACTAACTCAACTCCTCGTTACTTCTACATTAATATAGATACTGAGTTCCCTCGATTCGGTAACCACTTTGCATGTTTTTCCATTATTCTCAGCTATGATACTGACATTTATGTAAAATAAAAATGTTTGTGGCATTAATCACTTCCAAGATATCCTTTAGTATTGATTTGAATTTTCAAATACTTCATACTTTTTAACTGCAAATGGTTATTGTTTTTGCTTTCTCTACTACGTATAGTAAGTAGGGGAAGTATTGTATTCCACTCAAAAATTCGATACCGAGATTTCACCGGAAATACGTGTTTTGAGACCCCCTGAATCCAAAAAAAGCATTTTTAAAAAAACATGTCCGTGTGTGTGTCTGTGAACAGCATAACTCAGAAACGAAGTCGAATAAACACCAAACTTGGTATTTAGGTTCAGTATCTTCCAGGGATGCGACACAAAGGTTTTCAAGAAAATCCCCCCACCCCAGGATACCCTTTACATGAAAGATTTTTCGAAAATTTTAATTTTCTGAAAAACATCATAGGTTTAAGATATTTTCATGACAAACAAAACGTATATCTTGAATTTTCTGGGAATGTCTCCAAAAGTGTTCTTCATTGTGAACTACTTTTGCATAACCGGTAAACCATAAGAGATAGAGAAAATTTAACTACACAAAAAATGTAGATCGCGTTAAAATACACAATTTATGTCATATACATTTTTTTTGTTGAGTGAACCATTTTCGAGATACTGCTTCCCTTAAATTTTTCAATACTTATTTTCTCAAATGGGAATTCGTTATTGAGTTTTTGGCTTGGATATGCAAAGAGTATTAATCTGTGGCAAAAAGAATAGTGCTGCACCTAGCAACCAGCTAGTAAGAGATATGCATGTGCTTAAAGACTACTGCATTTCTATATTGCCCTTCTAAATATATATTCCCCTTACATCTACAAGAAAATTAGCAATAACATAGACTCTGCAAATGTTTATCTTAATTAACATGAAGCATATGGGGAATAAGCGTTTGTAAAAATAGTTTGTACAAGAGTAGAGAAAGTCATGTGAGTGTAACACATCAGATTTTTTTCTTTCTTTCATACAAAGAGAACGGAGTTTCAAAGCCATCACTAACGACCAGCTCTTAAAATATTTGATTATCGCATAAGCCTACTGTATTCCCAATGTACCTACAAGGAAGTATGTAATAATAGTTTTTGGTTATGTTTTTCATACCCATCCATACAGACACACACAGAGCGTTTTTAAAAATGCCTTTTTGGATTCAAAGGGACTCAAAACGCGTGTTTCCATTCAAATCTCGGGTTCGAATTTTGGAATATGTGGAAAACAATACTTCCTCAACCTACTGTATAGGCAAGCAGTAAAGGGTGCTCTTTAAAGACAAGGAAAAAAAGAAGTCCACAGAGAAAGGTCTAGAAATACCAGACTCCCGATGCCGTAAATATGATGCACTAACGTCAACACTTATAAAATCTGAGCTACTAAATTATATTTAACACTTACTGTAACATGTAGGTCCGTTGTACAATTGCAGCCACAGGTCTGTGTTATACACTAGCCAACAATGATCTCGGAATGGTTCAAACAAGTCGGCAAGATTACAAACCGTGTTACCAACACACGCTCTTCATCAAAACAAGTTGCAGTCCTGTTTGTTGATGACAAACGAAAGCTCTGTTACAGAAAGCGTACATGTTGCTTACTTACAAAGTGCACCCTATATTCATTTTCCACTATGAATACTTGTTCTGAGAAACCGCCTGAGTGGATACCACGAGTTCGAATCTGTGTTATGAGGAGTTCTTGAAAAATACTTTTTTGGGTTTTCCCTAATACTCCTATTGCTCAGTGAACGCCGGGTTCATATTTTAAGCATGATTCCACCCACTTCATGCATCGTTTCTGTAGACGTGAGTTGTTGAAGTGGTCATTCGAACATTTCAAAACTATGATTTGAGACTCGTTAAGTAAAAGGGCATTTTAGAAAAACATACACACGTACCTGTGCGCGCACGCGTGTATATTTAAATTCCGATAAACGCTAACTTTCATACTTAAGCCACGCGGCTTCTAAAATATGATTTGTCGCATTCACATGACTTTCTCTACTACATCCTCTCACAAAAGCTTATTCTTCGACCTAGTTCATGTTAGCCAAGATCAAATTTCATTACACATTTACACAATTGTTGTACGTATAAGAAGGATGCAGTAGAAAAAGTAATAGTCGGATTTAAAAAAATAATCTGATGTGTTATACTCACATGACTTTCTCTACTCTTGTACAAACTATTTTTACAAGCGCTTATTCTCATATGCTTCATGTTAATCGAGATGTCAATCTTATTGCTAATTTTCTTGTAGATGCAAGGGGAATATGGTAGGCTTTAAGCGATAGTCAAATCTTTTAACAGCTGGTTGCTATGTGGCGTATTCCATTCTCTTTGTATGTCCAGGACATAAAAAATGAATAACGAATTTCCATTTGAGAAAAAGTATAAGTATTGGAAATTTTAAGGGAATAACAAGCAATATCTCGAAAATGGTTCACTCAACAAAAAAAAAAAAAAAAACGTATATGACATAAATTGTGTATTTTAACGCGATCTACAATTTCGTGTACTAAAAGTTTGTCTATCTATTATGGTTTACCAGTTATGCAAAAATTATTCACAATGAAGAGTACTTTTGGAGACATTCCCAGAAAATTCGAGATATAATTTCATTTGTCATGAAAATATCTTAAACATATGATATTTTAATCAAAATCGTTAGAGCCATTTTTGAGAAAATTAAAATTTTCGAAAAATGTTCCATATAAAGGGTAATCTAGGGTGCGGGGAATTTCTTGAAAACCTCCGTGTCGCATCTCTGGATGATACTGAACCTAAATACCAAGTTTGGTGTTTATCCGACTGTTCGTTTCTGATTATGCTGTTCACAGACACACACACAAGGACATGTTTCCAAAAATGCTTTTTTTGGATTCAGGGGGCCTCAAAACATATATTTCCGATGAAATCTCGGTATCGAATTTTTGGGTGGAATGCAATACCTCCCCTACTTACTATACGTAGTAGAGAAAGTTAAAAGAAAGAGATCGCTATGTAATGGCTTTGAAATTCCATGCTCTTTGCATGAGCACGAGAAAAAAAAAGAATAGCGACTTACCCTTGAAAATGTATATGTATTTGAAACTTTAAGCTAATAACAAATCATTTTTCGAAATGGTTAGGCTACAAAAAATTTTAACAGTGCCGGCTCTCATAGCCGTGACCCCTGGAGCGTATAGCTTCAGCGCTCCTTTAAGCTAAGGGTCGCGGGTTCGAGTCCCGTTATGGGCACGATAGTCTGTGTAATTGCGGTAATGAACAGTAAAGCACAGTAATCATAAGCTGGGTAAACAAGGAAACTTAAAAATGTGTTAAAAAAACAGAAAGTATCCGTTTTTCTCTTACGGTTTAGTAGTTATATAAAATTCATTCAGATTAAAGAGGACTTTATGGGCTGTTCACAGAAAATTAAATATACGCATTTCATTTGTCATAGAAATACGTGAAACATGTGGCATTTTAATCAAATTTGTTAGTACCATTTTTAAGGAAATCTAAAATAACGAAATATCTTCCATGTAAAGGGTGGTTTGGGGGGAGGGATTTTGTTGAAAAGCTTCGTGTCACATCCTTGGAAGATGCTGAACTTTTGTTTGCATTTGTCTCAAAATGTGTATTTTCGGTGAAATCTCGGTATCAAAGTTTGGGGTGAAATGTAGTACTTGGCATACTATTGTATGTTCACAAAACACAGCTATATAAATCTTACAGTTTGACAGTGATGAAGCAAAAGAATGTTCTAAGTAACTGCACGCGATTTGCAAAATATTTTATTTCGTTTCGACAGACACCTTGCCCCAATTAGCGAAGTAAACATTAAAGGAGAATTTGTGTGCTGGTGGCCGTGACTTACCGTGCTAACACGCAGCTCCAGGTGGCCTTGATCTCGTATCACAACCATGCAGCAGCATATTTTCAACACACGTGTATAACAAGGGTGCAAGCCGAAATAATAATGCTTCAATTGAATGAAATATAAACTTCATATTTCTCACTAACCCAACATACTTCTTGGATTCTTAACCTTAAAATAGTAATTACATTTATTAAGAGTAATATTTACTATGTTAATTTCTTATTTTATGTTTATTTTGTTATTTTAATATGTAAATACTAATGAGTTGATATCCAAGCTTACTAGAAGCAAACACTTAAGGTTCCTTTATGTGCCGTAAATCTACGACACGGGATCACCGGCTTTACTTCCCTTCCGAAGGAAGCCATGCTAAGGCTTCTTACGCCCGAAAAAAAAAAATCCATCGCCCTCCGCCGTGTTTGAACCCGCGACCTCGAGAACTACACCATGGAGGACGATAAAATGTTTTAATGATTGTACTAGTGTGGTGTTAGCGAAAATATACGAAAAAGTCTTGTGCATCCAGAATTTCCCTAACCAAACACATTGTCGCGGTATCGCCGTGTTATCTTTTGCTGAGCGCCTGTTATTGTATTACTATTTTTAAATTTGGGTTCTTTGTCCTCCGGCTAGCTATTATTTCTCAGTCGAGCATATCTCTTAAACAGGGTGTGTAAACGGAAAGGAGTTTTTACTGAAAGATAACACTGATAACAGAATTTGTTTTTACACTTTTATTGCCGTCACACTTTATTCATTTCACATAATTATTCTTGATACACGCCCGACTGAAACTGTTATATTGTTTATATTACTATAATCACTTATTTGCTGCACATTATTAATTAGCGTATTTCACATTTATAACTAACTTTACGACGCGAGAGATTCTGTTAAACTGTGCGACGTGTAACCCGCGAATGATTCTGATGAACTGAGCGACGTATAACCTTTGTATGATTCTGTTGGACTGCACGACGTGTTACCCGCGAATGCTCAGCGACGTTTGCCTTGTGAATTATTCTGTCAAACTGCGCGTTACCCTTTTTTTTTTTTTTTTTTTTTTAATGGTGTGGCCCCTCCTCCGCCACACCAGGTGACGATCATCCGAAAGGGATCTACCGTCTCTGGCACGGAATTTATACTCCCTCAACCGATATGCCTAAAGATTATAACCGAGCTACTATTGGTTAATAAAACGCGCCAACATTAGCGTCTATTTTTATATCCAATCAAAATTACGAACACATATGCTCTAGGGAAGAAATTCCCTCCATTTCTAAAGAAACGCGCGCTACTCTGACGTCATTTGTTTGTCCCTTCTAATTGATAAACTCACCCCCTCGCTCATTGTTGCCCGCTCTTATTGTCAGTTTCAGTGAGGCCGTGTAAACTTATTTCCTAACAATGCTTATAATTAACAAACATCTCAAATCATTGTCATACAATAATGCCTATTTACACTACAATCACTCTGGCATTTACATTGTTGTGATATAAAATACTGCCACAACATTCCTAATCCTCTCAAACAAACTTACTATGCTTCTTGATATAAGTTCCATGCGTGCTAGCCCGAAAATAGTCAAACAAGTTGAAAAATCGACGAAGAACGAACGAGGTACCGTGAACTGAATTTCACCGTTGGGCTTCGCCCCAACTGACCTTTACTGGGGACTTCGCCCTTCACCATCCAGTTATAAAACGACATCTTGCTTGGGGTATCCAACGTAAGCAGCGAGGTGCTCTGCCCCACAACTTTGGATCATCCGTCCCCTCAAGCTTGGCGCCATCCTCGTGAAGAACCCAGCTTCAGTTTCAAGAGAGAGTATTTTCTTCCACCACAAAATTCGATACCCAGATTTTACTAAACACACATTTTGAGACTCTCTCAATCGGAAATAGATACGAAAGGTAAACATTTTTAGCAAAAGGTATGTGTGAGAGAACAGTTGGTTAAGTACAAACTTGGTATTTAAGCTAAGCATCTACCATGGATGCAACACAAAGATTTTCAAGAAACTCCCCCATCCAAAACTACCCCTTATATGGGAAATGTTTCGTTATTTTTTATTTCTTTAAACATTTTTCTAATGATTTTGATTAAAGCACCATATGCTTAATATATTTGCATGACACATAAACTGTATATGTAAAGTGTTCTGGGAACAGCCTGTGAAGACGTCTTCATTGTCAATGACTTGTTTAATTGGTAAACCATAAGAAATATGCATCTCGTTAAATCACACAATTTATGTCAATGTTAACCCTTTTCAAGATATTTTTAGTTATTGCTTTACTTACACTTTGTTCAGTTGGTAAGTCGCTTTCGGTTTTTTACTTTCTTTACCACGTACATATAGGTGGAGAATGTATTGTATTCCACTAACAAATTCTATACCAAGATTTCACCAGAAATATGTTTTGAGCCCCCGGAATTAAACAAAAAGCATTTTAGAAAAACGTCCGTGGGTTTGTTTGTGACCAGCATAAGTCAAAGCAAGATGTCGGATAAATACCAAACTTGGTGTTTAGGTTCACTACCTTCCAAAGATTGAGACACGAAGATTTTCAAGAAAATTTCCCACCCTTAACTACACTTTACATACAAGATTTTTTGAAAAAATTTATTTTCTAAAACATTGCTAATGATTTTGATTAAAATATCATATATTAAAGATAATTCCATGACAATAAAGTGTACATCCCGAATTTTCTATGAATAACCTGTGAAGTCCTCTTCATTCGGAAGGAATTTTGTTTAATAACCGGTAAACGTTAGGCGATAGGCGAAAAACATACTGCACAAGAAATGTGAATCTCTTTAAAACACACAATTTAATTCAAATAACGTTTTTTGTGGCTTCAGCCATTTCCGAGATATCCGTTATTAATGGTTTGAATTGTTCAATACGTGGCCATTACTTTAAAGTGCTGCCGATTTTCAGTTATTTCTGGCGATGTCATGGAAACAGTATGGAACTTTAAGGCCAGCATATAGCGTCCAGTTGTTAAACATTTGACTATCGCTGTTCTCTTTGTATCTATAACGAAATGTAGCTGTTTATGTAAAGGTTTATTTGGATTAAAATGTGGTAGACAGGAAAATAAACTTTGGTAAGAATAATTTGTATACCCACTAATGACTGATATAAGGTAAAGAAAGTCACATGAATGTAACACATCACAGCTTTTCCAGCTGTCACGCAAAGAGCATTTAACTACAGTTTTTTTAAAAATCGACTATCACTATAACCTACTGTATTCTTCTAATACCTGTAATTAAAGTTTATCTCTATAAACAAGAAGTAGATAGGATAATAAGCTTTTGTAAGGACGCTTTGTAGAAGAGTGAGTGGGGAAAGTCATGTGAATTCAGCTGTTTCTCCCGATGCAATTTCAAAGTGAGCATATAGCTGCTTTGTTTGAAACATCTGACTATCACTTCAGTCTCCTCTTGCATCTACAACGAAACGTGTAATGAAACTCTTTAATAAACGTTTATCTCGGTCAACATGAAGTGAAAAGAAGATAAGTCGTGTAAGAATAGTTTGTAGATGCTATACAAATAAACGGCACTGGATGGAGAAAGTCATATGAATGTAAGTTTTTCTTTCTCTCACAAAAACGGCTCTATCGATTTTGAATAAAGCTTTCTCAGAGGGTTTAATATTGCTTCATTACACACACCTGCAGTATTTGATAAAATAATTAAAGAAGTAAACATCACAAACATACTGCATAAGCAGCATCCGATTGTTGTTAGTTTCGCTTTGTGTTCTGCTTGCTTAGCATTCCTCAAGGCTTAGCTGTTACATTGATCATCCTATATACAGGCTGGACCATTTAAGTTGAGAGTGTAGAATATCTCTCAAACTAAGCGTTGTAGAAAGAAATGGCTTGAATAAAAGTTGCTTGATATTATGGGGAAAGTAAATGTTATTAGTCGTGCTTTGTTTGGAGGACGTCATTTTCGGGTCGATTTAATTTTTACTTTCTCTACTAACATAGTAAGTAGGGGAAGTATTGCATTCCACCCAAAAATTCGATACCGAGATTTCACCGGAAATACATGTTTGAGGTGCCCTGAATCCAAATAAATATTTTTGGAAATATGACCGTGTGTGTGTGTATCTATCAGCCTGTGAACAGCATAACTCAAAAACGAAAAGTCGGATAAATACCAAAATTGGTACTTGAGTTTACTATTTTCCAAGAATGCACCACGGAGATTTTCAAGAAGATGTCTCTACCCTAGATTACCGTTTACATGGAAAAATTTTCGAAAATTTTGATTTTCTCAAAAATGGCTCTAACATTTTGATTAAAATATCGAATGTTTAAGATATTTTCATGGCTAATGAATTGTATATTTTCAATTTTCTGCGAATGTCCCCAAAAGTCCTCTTCATTCTGAATGACTTTCGCATAACTGGTAAACCGTAAGAGATAGACAAAATTTTACTACACAAAAAATGTAGATCTCGCTAAAACACACAGTTTATGCCATACATTTTCTTTATGGAGTGAACAATTTCCGATATATTTCTTGGTATTTGTTTGAATTTTCCAATACTTATACTTTTTCACAAATGGGAATTCGTTATTCGTTTTTTTTATGTCATGGACATGCAAATGTGCCACATAGCAAACAGCTTTTAAAACATTTGACTATCGCTTAAAGCCTACCATATTCCCCCTTGCACCTACAAGAAAATTAGCAGTAAGACAGTTTCTGCAAATGTTTATCCCGATTAACATGGAGTAGATGGAGAATAAGCGTTTGTACAAGAGTAGTCATTTTAGGGTACCCCATAATATCAAGCAACTATTATTCAAGACATTTCTTTCTACAGCGCTTAGTTTTGGAGATTTGTAGTCTCAACTTAAATGGTCCATCCTGTATGTTGTTTATCGAGCGAAGTGGCTCGCCCTAACGTCCTAGGCTTGCATTCGAGAGGTCCAGGGCTCGATTCCGTCGACCGTTCGGCTTTATTTTGGGTTTTTCGTGGTCAGTAGGCGAATTCTGGGGTGGTTTCTCATCTCCTTTCATTCAGTTTCCTTCTCCTATTTCAGGTTTCGTGGCGTTTGGCGGTGCTGGACAGATGGCGCGGATGATTGCTCCAGAAGTGGGACGGGTCTTCGAGCTAGTAACTGTTAGCGGCTTCTGTCTGCCTGCGGTGTGTAGTCTCCTAGGGTGGCAGCCGCAAGAAATTACAGTGCCGCCGTATATCGTTTAGAATAAAATATAATCGTCTTTTGTTTTTGCTCATTCTCGGCGAGGTAACAACTTGAAGATTCCAAACCATCTTAATATGTGTACATTCAGTTTCCTTGCGACTAACAGAATATAGTCATCGATGACTGAATAACTTCTATACTCCATAAAATAAACAATAGATGCATTGGTAGTAGCAATGATAATAACAACAACAGACAGACAAAAATAAACACACATAAAATAAGTTTATATACAATGTAATACTACGAGGGCAGTCCAAGAAGTACCGGACCTGATGTATAGATAGCGGTTGTTGTTTCAAACAAATGACTATGGTAGAAAGTACCACCCTTATAAACCTTAAGTTTGAAGTTTGACGATGCTACGTTGTTTAGTAATTGTTTGGCAGCCATCAGTAGTGAGCTCTCTCAGCGAATTTGTAAACATGGATAAAACTGGCCATGGTTATGTGATATAATACTAAAGCTGAGCTAGATTCTACTCTGGGGGAGTCTGCTCCTTCGTTTACAACAGTAAAACATTGGGTGGCAGAGTTTAAGCGAGGCTGTACGAGCTGCCAAGACAAACATCGCAGTGGTCGACCAAATGAGATGACCACGCCAGAAATTGTGAGGAAAATCCACAAAATGTATAGAATGGCCGTCGACTGAAAGGCTCGAGCTGGCAGACATCGTATGCATTTCAAAAGGTGCTGTAAATCGCACAATAACTGAAAATTTAGACATGACAAAGCTGTGCGCAAAATAGATGCAGCGTTTACTCACAATGGAACAAAATCAGCATCGTGAGGATGTTTCAGTCGAGTGTTTGGCGATGTTTCGCTGCAATAAAGCTGAGTTTTTGTGTCGTTTCATAACCTGGATGATACATGGGTCCATCACTTCACACCTGAGACGAAGGAACAGTCAAAACAGAGGATTGAAAGCGGAGAATAGGCTCCGAAGAAGGCAAGGTCATTGCGTCAGTTTTTGGGATGCGCGTGGGATAATTTGCATCGATTATCTTCAAAAAGGAAAAGCAATCAATGGCGAGTATTATGCAAAATTATTGAAGTGTTTGAATGATGAAATCAAGCAAAAACGGTCGCATTTAGTGAAAAAGAAAGTTCTGTTTCATCCAGACAATGCACCAGTTCACACATCCATTATCGCCATGGCCAAAATCAATGAGTTAATGTTCGAATTGCTTCCTTATGCACCCTATTCACCAGACTTAGCTCCCTGTGATTATTTTCTGTTTCCAAAGTTGAAGAAATGGCTTGGTGGTAAAAGATTGGCCAACAATTAAGAAGTGGATTTGGGGGTTGATGGCTATTTTGCAGAACTCGACGGTTCCCACTATAAACAGGGTATCGAAGCTATTCAAAATCGCTGGGAAAAGTGTGTCGAGCTGAAAGGAGACTATGTAGAGAAATAAAGATGTCTTTAGGTCGGGTACTTCTGGGACAGCCCCCGTACCACTGCATCTGTAAATAAAATCTTGTTATTCGTTTAAATTGTGATGCAAACATTTTAAAATAAATACACCGGAGACAAAGAGCGGGCACTAAGCTTTATTAACTAATGAATACAATGGGGTTATCGTGAGGTATGATGTTGGGCGTTTTCTCTCTCCTGGGAGATAGGCAACACGCAATCTGTTACTCATTTGTTTCTCTGAGCTGGTGAAAGCATTACAGCACGGCTGTCTGTAACGGTAAGTCGTCAACAATGAACGTTACAAAATTGTGTAGTGCATTTTGCATTTTTACTTTCTCTACTACGTACTTACAGTAAGTATTGTATTGCACCCAAGAATTCTACACCGAGATATCACCGAAAATACAAGTTTTGAGATCCCTTAACAGTAAAAAAGCATTTTTAGAAAAAGGTGAGTCTGTTTTTGTGTGAACAATGTAACTCAAAAGCGAAAAGTCGCTTAACATGAAACTTGTTTTGAACTTCAGCCCAAAAGAATTTATTTTAAATAAATGTTATGCTTTAGCGAGGTCTACCTTTCTGTGTAGTAAGATTTTGTCTCTCTCACTTATACAAAAGTGCTTCAGAATGAAGAGAATAACATACGATATTCCCACAAAACTCAAGATGACATTTTATTTCTGATGTAAATATCTTACACATATATTTTAATAAAAATTGTTAAAGCTATTTTTGAGAAAACAAAAAAAAAAACGAAAAATTGTCCATGAAAAGGGTGGTTTGAGGTGCAGGACTTTATTCAAAATCTTCGTATCACATCTTTGGAATATGCTGAACTCAAATTCCAATTTTTTGGTATTTACCAGACATTTCGTTGTTAGTTATGCTGTTCCCAGACATGTCCTCAAAACCTGCATTTCTGCTGAAATCTGAATATGGAGTACAATACTCCAGAGGAGTAGAAGCAGTGAGCATACGATATGGCTCAAATTATTCCATAATTTCCAAACGCTTCTTTTTTTCCTCTTTCGTGAGAAATTATGCCAAATCCTGGTAGAATTAAAATATAAACTTCAGGATGACCAAAAAATCAAAATAAATGTTGATAGAGAATTGGTTCTCCTCCTGCAGGATCAAAAAAGAAAATGTTATTTTTGAAGGATTAAATCTTGAATAAATTGATTTCAATTAAACATATACATACTGTTTGAAGAAAGAGAATTAATCCTATTGATAAAGGATGATTTAGAAATAAAAGATTGTAAATATATTAATGATATAAAAAACAAAAAATTCTGAATTAATCAACCAGTATGAGTTGTTAGATCACTCCATCCCCTTTTGTAAGTATATTCTAAGAGCGTCTGCTTTCAAACTGGTAAGGGGTTGTTGTTACACGATAGCTACGTACAATGTAAGGGAGGAATGTTTTCGCCATATTCACAATTATGTTATCTCCACGTTTGTTTGTCTCTACGTCTATCTGTAAGCAAGGAAACAACTTATGAACCTCTGTTAGAATAAAACTTACAGATAAATATTGAAATTATATTAGAACTGGCACAAAATTAATAGTAGCATATATGGATATGGTACAAAGAATTTACCATTGTAGATGAAACGGTAAAACAAAATTTTGTGTATATGATTTTAAAAAATATTTGTCCACGGATTTCATATTTCGTTAAAATTAGTAAATTAAGGCCAGTAAGGTTTGCACAGCCTCCTAAAACTGAAGTATCTTAGAATTACTTCTTAAAAAAATCTGATGTGTTACACTCACATGACTTTCTCTACACTTGTACAAACTATTTTTACAAACGCTTATTCTCCATATGCTTCATGTTAATCTAGATGTTTATCTTATTGCTAATTTTCTTGTAGATGCAAGGGGAATATGGTAGGTTTTAAGCGATAGTCAAATATTTTAACGCTGGTTGCTATGTGGAGTATTCCATTCTCTTTGCATGTCCAGGACATAAAAAAAATGAATAACGAATTTGAGAAAAAGTATAAGTATTGGAAAATTTAAGGGAATAACAAGTAATATCTCGAAAATGGTTCACTCAACAAAAAAAAACGTATATGACATAAATTGTGTATTTTAACGCGATCTACAATTTCGTGTACTAAAAGTTTGTCTATCTATTATGGTTTACCAGTTATGCAAAAGTTGTTCACAATGAAGAATACTTTTGGAGACATTCCCAGAAAAGTCGAGATATACATTTTGTTTGTCATGACAATATCGTAAACATATGATATTTTAATCAAAATCGTTAGAGCCGTTTTTGAGAAAATTAAAATTTTCGAAAAATGTTCCATGTAAAGGGTACTCTGGGGTGGGGGGATTTTCTTTAAAACCTTCGTGTCGCATCTCTGGAAGATACTGAACCTAAATACCAAGTTTAGTATTTATCCGACTGTTCGTTTCTGAGTTATGCTGTTCACAGACACACAGACACAGACACACACACACACACACGGACATGTTTCCAAAAATGCTTTTTTTGGATTCAGGGTGTCTCAAAACATATATTTCCAGTGAAATCTCGGTATCGAATTTTTGGGTGGAATACAATACTTCCCCTACTTACTATACGTAGTAGAGAAAGTAAATATGCATCACAAAAATGTGTTACGTTGCATTCAAATGACTTTCTTAATTCATTCATTCTTCCACAAGCTTTTTGTTAATCGAGCTGAACTTTCATTAAACACTTACATATTGTGTGTTTTAATGACATCTGCATTTTTATATAATAAGATTTTATCTATCTTTTAGGAATTATGAGTTATACAAAAGTCATTCGGAATGAAAGGACTTCTTCGCAGTAAAATAAAACAATTAAACACTCTGTTTGTAATGCAATATGTTATATAAATGGTACCTTACTCAAAATTGTTTGAGCCATTTTGGAGACAAAAATAAGGAATATTTTCCATGTAAAGCCTAGTTTAGGGTGATTTTCCTGAAAACCTTCGTGTCGCATTTTTGGAAATACTTAACCTAAATACCAAGTTTGGTATTTATCATATTTTTCGTTTTTGAGTTGTGTGTACAGGTGATTCAGGGGGTCGCAAATTATGTATTTCCGGTAAAATCTTGCTGTCGAATTTTTGGGTGATACCTTCTCTAACCGAGCGAGGTGGTGCGACTTGCATTCGGGAGGTTCTGGGTTCGATCTCTGGTGACCCTTCATTCTGACTCATGGATTTTTCGTGGTTTCCCCGGGTCGGCAGACGAAAGCTTGAGTGGTTCATCTTATACCACCTCTCTCCTATACCCATCATCTCCCTTGTCATCTGTTTCAAGGTTGTAGGACCAGGTGACGGTGTTCGAGGGGTTGCAGCTGTGCGCTCTGTGAAACTTTCATTCTGACGTCATCGAGGGACTGGCTCAGGATGCTTTCGCGCTGGAGCTCCTTCCAGGGACCCCTGGAGGCTCGGGGCCCTATAGAGTGGGCTCGGGCGACGTAGGAGGTGTTCAATCTAGAAACATCAGGACCCTGTCTGTACTCGGGTGTCTCACCTCATCCCACCCTCCCGGGGTCACGGTAGAAACACAAGGGACCGTCATCCGCATCTTTACATTAATACCTACTATGAACGTGGTAGAGAAAGTAATAACGAACCAAAGTAACACCAAAGTAGAGCCATAACTATCTTCAGTAGCTTACGAGAAAACGGCCACTTATACCACAAACTGTAACCCAAACAAAAAATGAAACAAACTATTTGCGAAGAACAAAACACGTGGCACAAGTTTGCATACTCAACACCGGTACCAATTTCTACACCAAAACTTCCCCTGCAAGACGCTTATCTCTCTACTTCAAACTGTATAACACACCTTCTCACTTCCTCTACCACCTACATAGTAGGCAGAGAAGAATGTTGCATTCCACCCAAAAATTCGGTACCAGATTTCACTGGAAATACGTGTTTTGAGAGAACCTGGAAACATGTCCCTGTGTGTGTCTCTGAACAGCATAACTCAAAACCGAAAAGTGGAATACCAAACTTGGTATTTGCGTTTAGTATCGTCCAAACATGTGACACGAACATTTTCAAGAAAATCCCTTCTTCCCCAACTACCCTCGACATGGAACTTTTTTCGAAAATTTAGTTCTAAAAAATGTCTCCTACGCTTTTGATTAAAATAACGTGTATGAAAGATATTTACATGATAAATAAAATGTATATCCGAGAATAACCTGTGAAGTCTTCATCTACGAGGAGTTTTGTATAATCCTGTATAACATGCAAACCTTCAGCAATAGACGAAGACGTACCACACAAAAAAGAAAAGAAAGAAAAGTAGATCTCTTTATCATAAACAGTTTCTGAGATATTCGTTATTAAAGGTTCGAATTGTTCCATACTTGCCATTCTTTTAAAGTCCTATCGAATTTCAGTTGTTTCTCGCGATGTCATGGAAACAGTATGGAATTTTAAGGCCAGCATATAGCGTCCAGTTGTTAAACATTTGACTATCGCTGTTCTCTTTGTATCTATAACGAAATGTGTAATGTAGCTGTTTCTGTAAGGGTTTATTTGGATTAAAATGAAGTAGACAGAAAAATAAGATTTAGGGACAATAATTTGTATACCTACTAAGAAGCAATAGCGAATAGAAAAGTTATGTGAATGTGGCACAGATTTTTCTGTGAAGTGATGTCAGAATTCAGAGTACTAAATGGCAGCTGCAGTCCCGTTTTTAAACAATATTTAAAATAGAAGTATGGCGCCTACATATATGTATGTTAAACTAAAGGGGAAACTGAATTAATAAGACTTCGCAGAAAAGTAAAAGCACACTATGTGATCAAAAGTATCCGAACACCCCACAAACATAAATTTTTCATCTTATGCCACCTATTGTCTGGTACTCATTATCCGCGACCTCAGTAGTCATTAGACATCGCGAAACAGCAGAATGTGACGCTCCGTGAAACTCACGGACTTCGAACGTGGTCAGGTGATTGGGTGTCACTTGTGTCAGAAGTTTGTATGCGAGATTTTCACACTCCTAAACATCCCTAGGTGCACTGTTTCTGATGTGATAGTGAAGTGGAAACGTGAAGGGACATGTACAACACAAAAGCATACAAGCTGACCTCGTCTGGTGACTGACAGAGACCGCCGACAATTGAAGAGGGTCGTAAAGAGTAATAGGCAGACTTCTATCCAGACCATCACACAGGATTTGCAAACTGCATCAGTATCCACTCCAAGTACTATGACAGTTAGGCGTGAGGTGAGAAACCTTGGATTCCATGGTCAAGCGGCTGCTCATAAGCTACACATCACGCAGGAAAATTCTGATGTCTCGCTTGGTTAAGAAGCGTCAACATTACACAATTGAACAGTGGCAAAACGTTGTGTGGAGTGACGAATCACGGTACACAATGTGGCGATCCGATGGCAGGGTGTGGGTATGGCAAATGCCCGGTGAACGTCATCTGCCAGCGTGTGTAGTGCCAACAGTGAAATTCGGAGGTGGTGGTGTTATGGTGTGGTCATGTTTTTCCTGGAGGGGGCTTGCACCCTTTGTTGTTTTGCCTGGCACAATCACAGCGCAGACCTACATTGATATTTTAAGCACCTTCTTGCTTCCCACCGTTGAAGAGCAATTCGGGGATGGCGATTGCATCTTTCAACACGATCGAGCACCTGTCCATACTGCATGGGCTGTGGCGGAGTGGTTACACGACAATAACATCCCTGTAATGAACTGGCCTGCACAGAGTCCTAACTTGAATCCTATAGAACACCTTTGGGATGTTTTGGAAGGCTGACTTCGTGCCAGGCCTCACCGACCTACATCGATACCTCTCTTCAGTTCCGCACTCCGTGAAGAATGGGCTGCCATTCCCCAAGAAACCTTCCAGCACCTGATTGAAAGTATGCCTGCGAGAGTGAACGCTGTCATCAAGGCTACGGGTGGGCCAGCACCATATAGACTTCCAGCATTACCGATGGAGGGCGCCACAAACTTGTACGTCATTTTCAGCCAGGTGCCCGGATACTTTTGATCACGTAGTGTATACATGTTTTGTCAGGTTTCACCATTTAATATCCTCTTAAATATAAAATAGAACTTTATGCTTTTACTTAAAGAAATGAAAATAAAGTATTGTTATGGGGTCCACTGCTCCCCATGTTACGTCTATAATTTACCACAACCTGACGTTACAGATGAGTCTGTGGTGCCTGGTTCTGCCGCTGCTGACATCCAGGTCCACTGGGAGCTGCCCGGAGGTCTGCTACTGTAATGAAGTCATCAGCACAGTGGACTGCTCCGGGAGTTCGCTGAGAGCCATTCCACCGTTGAGCAGGAACTTCACGCACCTCGTCCTGACCCGCGCTCAGATCTCTCACTTACCAAAAGGAAGTTTCTGCTGGCCCAATCAATTGACTGATGTCGCCGTAGACGAGACAGGATTATTGCACATAGAGCCCGGCGCCTTCAGAGGTCTCGCACATCTGATACGCCTGTCACTTAGGCACAACGCGATACATGACCTGGCCCCAGGTGTGTTTGACGGTCTAGTCGTCCTGGAGGAGCTGCGGCTAGACGGAAACAGGCTTCAGAGCATCGGCGCTGACATCTTCCTCTCAACGCCTCAACTAAACAAACTTGTTCTAGACAATAATCTTATCTCAAGGTTGACTGTTTCAACGCTTAGTGGATTGGACACACTGCGTGTGCTTTCTGTGTCTCATAACTTTATTGGGCAGGAAGATCAAGAGGAACAACAAACACTGCAGCATGCGGTGGCAATGTCTCTGGAGTCCTTGGACTTGACTGGGAACTATCTGGAAGATCTGGATATGGTAGACACACTAGTGACATCTTTAATCTCACTTAAGGCTAGCTACAATAACATTCGATATCTCACATCGGCCAGCTTTGCCAACGTGCCAGTTTTACAACGCCTTTACCTTAGAGGAAACCGTATAGAAGAGATACGGTCTGACGCTTTTGAAACACTCACCAATTTAGTTATTTTGGATTTATCAGAAAACAGACTGACTAGGCTGGATCCAGATGCTTTTGTGTGTAACCTTGTGTTATCAACTGTCAACCTCTCTGCTAACAACAACCTTACTGTTCCACAAAACATTAACTCCAAGTCTCTCAAAGTTCTCGATGTCTCTGGATGTAAAGTGTCACCAAGCGTTACAGAGTGCGATGTGCCTGTACTCGAAGCAAATGTGTATGACAACATCTACCTGGCGATGTTCTTGCTGGGCATCATCGGCACTGGTTCCATCTTGTTCCTGTTTGTGTGCACCACTGAAACACTGTGTGTATGCCTCCTGAACGCTGCACTCGCTGACTTTCTCATAGTTCTCGTCACTCTCCCACTCAGTGCTGTCAACTCCCTGCACCAGTTACAAGACATCACACACTGCAGAATGTTCGCCTTCACCAGAGACATCTTCACCGGGGTGGCAGTCTTCTCTGTGATGATGCACAGCATTGAGAGATATCTGACCTTCAACAATTTCTTCACCAAAAAGTTCTCCTGTTTCCAAATGTTCTGGGTTTGGACTTTGGCAGTCATCTTGGCACTTCCAGCATACTGGACATCAAAGGTCAACAACGACTTGTGTCAGCCGATATCTGGGACTATTTTGGGGTCGTGCTGGATGATTTGGTGGAGTTACTTGTTTCTGTACTGCGTAGCACCAGGGTTCTTATCTATCCTGTTGTACGTTTTGTCTACGCGCCACGAATCAAGAAAGGCTGAACACATGGCGACAGAAGGGATTCTGTACATAAAGAGGACACGCTGGGAAGTGCCAGCTCTGACAGCGGCCTTTGTTGTATCATTCTCACCCAACCACATTGTCAGGATTCTGACACAAGTGCCACCATTTGTTGCAGGTGCATCTTACGTGATGTTCCTCTCGCATAGCTGGGTAGCGCCCTTCATGTTGTATCATAGCAACGCCTCTGTAAAGAAGATGTTCACAGAAGTTTATGGATGCAATTGTGGAACACAGAGACTTAAAACAGAAGATGCTGTGAGCGTGTCTGACGTCACAGTTGTTCAAGGAACTGTGCTGTACTAGTCGCCTATTACAGACATGCTACTAGTATTGCTCTATTCTTCCTGTACGTCTTAATGCACGTACGGAATTGAAATTTTATACAGAATGTAACAAAAATGTACGGCACAAATTGCAGGACACATTCCTCACACGCAGACAAAGAAATTGTGTTATATAAATATGGGTCTGCAAACGCTTTGTTACCATGTTATAACACATTTTCTCCAACTCATTAATTATGGGAAACACACACGAACAGAACGTTAGAATCATGGGAAACATACACATTTGGTTACGTTGTGATTATCGTAGGTGCGCCGCCAGTGTTTTGTTTTACATGTCTCTGTTGCCATGCGACTTACGTCATTGCTTGTTTACATGTAACATCAACTGTTCCAGTGAGCAGTACGACCTTGGCAAGCACACGGGTTACTAGGTACTAGTAGAGCTGATCACAGACTTGGCTCGTACAATGGCAGATGCCAATTTGATGTATGGATTAGCAGACGGCAATGGCGCTTGCGCTCAACGTTTGTACCGGGAGAAATTTCCAGACGAATGTGTGTGCCGACAGGAAAACGTTTGAAGCCATTGATCGTCGTCTTAGGGAACATGGGGCATTTCAGCCTGATACTAGCGACCGGGGGAGGACCAGAAGGACGAGGACACCGCAACGGGAGGCGGCAATTCTTCAGGCAGTTGACGACCACCCTAGTGTCAGTACAAGACAAGTAACTGTAACAATGAATGTTGGCCACATGACGTGTGTTACACGAGGTCCGGCTGTATCCATACCATTTACAGCGTGTGCAGACACTATCAGCAGCTGATTTTCCTGCACGGGTACGCATCTGCGAATGGTTTATGCAACAAAATCTCAACTCTTATTTTAGTGCAACGGTGTTGTCCACAGGTGAGGCATCATTTCAACGAGATCAGATTGTAAATTATCACAATTGGCATGTATGGGCTGACGTCAATCCTCACGCAGTTGTTGAAGCAAGTCATCAACAAAGACTTTCTGTCAATGTTTAGGCCGGCATTGTTGGCCACTGTTTGTTAAGGACTCACGTTCTTCCACGCAGGCTCAACGGACCAAGTTACATTAATTTCGTAGAGAATGTTCTACCTGATCTTTTAGAAGATGCGCCTTTAGCTGTGCGACAAAACATGTTCTTCATGCACGATGAAGCACCTCCTTATTTTAGTGTGAATGTCTGTCGGCTTCTAAACAACAGATTCGGCGACAGCTGGATAGGTAGAGGTGGACCAATTTCCTGGCCTCCACGCTCCCCGGACCTAAACTCATTGGACTTTTATTTGTGGAGGCGTTTGTATCGAACTCAATTACCAGATGTTCAGAGTCTCCGTGTCTGTATTATGGAAGGCTGCGAAACCATACGCAATACTCCAGGGATACATCAGCGCATTCGGGATTCACTACGACGGCAGGTTGATGCATATATCAATGCTCACGGAGGGCATGTTGAGCATCTCCTGTGAGAAAGAGTCGCATGTGGTACGTTCTATTCTTGTGTGTTCCCCATGATTAATGAGTTGTAACACGGCAACATAACGTTTCCAGACCCGTGTTCATATAACACAATTTCCTCGTCTACGTGTGACGAATGTGTCCTGCAATTTGTGCCGTACATTTTTGTTACACCTGTATATGAATTAGAAGAAATTTTATCCAAACATTTGAAATTTGTTTGAACTCGGCAAAAGTGAATGTTACTTATATAGAGAGGCTCCCAAAAATGTTAAATTTTAGAAAATGTAAGATGTAAAATGGAGTGAATGTAAACGATGTAACGCGATATATCATTTCCACAGGTTTTGAAGCGATTCGTGAAGAACAACAATCAAACATCGAATGGTTAAATTTGAAAACATCGTATTCCTATAACATACACATAAAATACTAAACGTGAGAGTTTTTCTTCATTCTTATTCCTTAAATTCAACGTTTTATTCGGATATTCAGTATGACGAACGAGAAGCACAGGACTTAACACCATATGTTTACATTTAATTATTGTAAAATAAGTCAATGGCAAACAATGTGAAGTTAATGACAAACATAGGTAAAACAATTAATTTATTATCCTCACCTTTTTTCGTTTTTCATACTTAAAAACAGTTGCAGAAGGGGTGCTTTTTATTTATTTATGGACGCTCCTTAACTACTATGGTTCTTAGCGTCCCATTCTATATTGGGCGTGAAAGACCGGTAATTTTGCTCAGAGGCCTCTTTATCATGCTTGAGGTTCTTTTATGTGCCGTAAATCTACGACACGGGACCACCGGCTTTACTTTCCTTCCGAAAGAAACCATGCTAAGGATTTTTACGCCCGAAAAAAATCCAACGTCCTCCGCCGGGTTTGAACCCACGACCTCGGAAACCAGGTAGGATGTGCTGAATAACATGAATGATTCTTTGTTTCTAGTAATCTATGTAGGGTCTCTGAAAAAACTTCTACTTTATATACTACATAAAGAAAAGATCTGATGTGATGCATTCACGTGACTTTCTCTACCGTCTGTTGTTTATTATTGGGTATACAAATTATTCTTGTGAAAGTTTACTTTCGTATCTACTTCATTTTAATCGACATAAATGTTTCTAGAAATAGCTGCATTACTACACCATTACAGATACAATGAGAACAGCGACAGTCAAATGTTTAAGAACTGGACGCTGTATGCTGGCCTTAAAATTCCATACTGTTTCCATGACATCGCGAGAAACAACTGTAAGTCGACAGGACTAAAACAATGGCTAAGTATTGAACAGTTGAAACCATTAACAACGGATATCTCGGAAATGGCTGATGCCACAAAAAAGATATTTGAAATAATTGTGTGTGTTAGAGAGATCTAAATTTTTATATAGTACGTTTTCGTCTGTCGATTAACGTTTATCAGTTATACAAGATTATACAAAATTCCTTCCAAATTAACAGGACTTCAAAGGCTCTTCTCAAAAATTTAAGATATATATTTTATTTGTTATGTAAATATCTTAAAAATATGGTTATTTTAATCAATTTATTAAAGCAAGAAGACTACAATTGCTCGGTCGGTCATGTATGGCTCATGGAAGCAAGGATATACCCAGCAAGGAGAAGTGGAAAGCCCGAGACGAGGTGGTTCCGTAGTGCTCTGCAGGACCTAAAAATTATATGAAGGTGACAAGATGGAGTGAGAAAGCAAGAGATAAGATCTGATGGAGGCCAAGGATCACTTAGGATGATGATCATCATGATTTTAATCAAAATCGTTACAGCCATTTTTCACATTATAAACATTTCGAAAAATCTTCCATGTAAAGGGTAGTTTGGAGTAGAGGGAGGTTCTGAAAACCTTCGTGTCGCATCTTTGAAACTTAAACATCAAGTTTGGTGTTTTTTCGTTTTTGAGTTATCTTGTTCACACACACACACACACACACACACACACACACACACACGCTGAGCTTTTTCTAAAAATACCTTTTTTTGGAATCAGGGGCCTCAAAACATGTATGTCCATTGAAATCTCGGTATAGAATTTTTGGGATTGCAATACTTTCTCTACCAACTAGGAAGGTGGTCTAGAAAGTAAAAATCAAGGGGAGTGAGGTCTGGTGACCGCAGGTCCAACTCGAGCCATCCAGTGGACACCGAATATCTGATTTAACTTATGGCATGGCCCCATTTTGTTAAAACCGCGTTGATTCCGTGGCAGTTCCTCACAGCACGTGTACTGGTTTAGATGTATTTGCATCAAAGAACATTTCATAGAATTCTGCTTGTCAGTAGAGATTTGGGACGACAAATTCGGCTTTACTTTCTCTACTAGATAGAATAAGTAGGGGAAATACTGCATTCCACCCAAAGATTCGATACTGAGATTTTACGGAAATACATGTTTTGAGGCGCCATGAACCCAAATAAAGTATTTTTGGAAACACGTGTCTGTCTGTGAACAGCATAACTCAAAAACGCGATGTTGGATAAATACTAACCTTCGTATTTGAGTTTAGTATCTTCCAGAGATGCGACACGAAGATTTTCAAGAAACTCCCCAACCTAACTACCCTTTACATGGAACATTTTTAAAAAAATTTGATTTTCTCAAAAATGGCTCTAACAGTTTTGATTAAAATACCATATGTTTAAAATATTTTCATGCCAAATGAAATGTATATCTTCAATTTTCTGGGAAATGTCCCCAAAAGTCCTCTTCATTCTCAATGACTTTTGCATAACTGGTTAACCGTAGGGGATAGACAAAATTTTACTACACAAAACGTCTAGATCTCGTTAACACACACAATTTATGTCCACTTTTTTTTTGCGTGGGCTGAGCCATTTCCGAGATATTCCTTGTTATTTGTTTGAATTTTCCAATACTTACACTTTTTCTCAAACGGGAATACGTTATTCGTTTTTTTATGTCCTGGACATACAAAGAGAATGGAATACTCCACATAGCAACCAGCTCTTAAAACATTGGACTATCGCTTAAAGCCTACCAATTCCCCTTGTATCTACAAGAAAATTAGCAATAAGATTAACATCTCGATTAACATGAAGCATATGGAGAATAGTTTGTACAAGAGTAGAGAAAGTCATGTGAATGTAACACATCAGATTTTTCCCCCTAGTACACTGAAGGTTATGTTGAATTTATGCAATATTTTGGAATATCAATGACGGCTCTTGCACTCGCTGCTCCCTTATTCAACTATCAATTCAAAACCATAACCGGAAACAAACAAATGCTGTTTTTGTTTCCTCTTTTAATTCGTAGCCAACTCAGTAGCTTCAAACAATAGGAACTTTAGAATAGAGGGCATACAACGGAGTGGGACAGCTCCCGCAGTCACCTACGAGACATCTATTGCAACTAGGAGGAAGGGTTGAAATACAGGAGACTCGTCCGATTACTGGAGCTGCCCACAGAGGGCGATGAACGACCCGTAACCACGGGAAATACTTGGAGGAAGCATCCACGCCTTTTCTCTGGCAACGCTCCACGCTACGAAACACCTAAAACATGAGAAGGATACCGTGATACACGAGAACCACTCCAGCATTCGCCTACCAACCAGGGAAAATCACGAAAAATCAAAAATCATTGTGGGCGGTCGACGGGAATCGAACGCGAGCCATCTCGCTCGGTAAACAAACTAACTGTACAACTGTTGTTTACCATGACCTACTTCAATTTAAATTCCGTTTACTGTATTCCACAGAAACTAATTCAGTAAACCTTATAAGATAATTCTTGGGGTAGGAAAAGGAAACAGGTGAATAATGAATGATGTCAAATTACACATCTCACAAAAGTATTCATACTGCAGTGTACTTTGACCCCCCTCCACATTATCAGTTGACTTGTGTACCACACTGTACATAAAGGCTGTATGTTTACCATTACAAACTTGAGTTATATCACATCCAGATAAAATACACTGTCATTTATGACTGCAACAATGGTCACATTGTTAGGTTAGATTAGAACGATGGCGAGGTGTTCTGTGAAGCATGTTACAATGAAATTTTAACCTTGGCCGTCACGACACACGTCCCCCCTCCTATGTAAGCATTATGAAATTTTAACACCAACTTCATAAAACAAAAGGTTATTTCTGTACAACTAAAAACTCCAACTTCAATCCAATCCTTATATTTACTTTAACTGTACTAAGGTATTAGAAAGTGTCACTATCATACTTGACTTACAAATGTGAATGTACAAGGCAGTTTTAGAACGTTTGCATCTTTTCGCTAATTAAAACTATTTAATTGTATATAAGGAACCATTTTAGCTAGTACTTTTCCTCAGTCATTTCTTTATTTACTCATATTAGTGTGTCGATTTTGAGAGTATTATTTGCCGCCGCTCATTGTTATAAATATGAGAATACTGTTTTGTCAAGTATATAATATGTTTGATTTAGTTAATATTACATATAATGTTAACTGAGGCACCCACTTTATCTTTAACTGTGATGAGGCAAGGAGAAAGCTGCAGTTAGAAACCTCCGACTGTGGTTCAGCACGAGTGAATGTTGCTACGTGCCCACCCTTAACAGGGGAAGACGGCGAGTTCTGGGGTTATAATCCCCAAGAGATCTGACCAGCGCACTCTGATGGTTAGGTAAACTAGCGTCTAATTTCATCTTCCACATATGGAAGACATGAGTCTTCACAAAGTGGTCTCATGGGGAAGACGGCGAGTTCTGGGGTTATAATCCCCAAGAGATCTGACCAGCGCACTCTGATGGTTAGGTAAACTAGCGTCTAATTTCATCTTCCACATATGGAAGACATGAGTCTTCACAAAGTGGTCTCATGGGGAAGGCGGCGAGTTCTGGGGTTATAATCCCCAAGAGATCTGACCAGCGCACTCTGATGGTTAGGTAAACTAGCGTCTAATTTCATCTTCCACATATGGAAGACATGAGTCTTCACAAAGTGGTCTCATGGGGAAGGCGGCGAGTTCTGGGGTTATAATCCCCAAGAGATCTGACCAGCGCACTCTGATGGTTAGGTAAACTAGCGTCTAATTTCATCTTCCACATATGGAAGACATGAGGCTTCATAAAGTGGTCTCATGGGGAAGACGGCGAGTTCTGGGGTTATAATCCCCAAGAGATCTGACCAGCGCACTCTGATGGTTAGGTAAACTAGCGTCTAATTTCATCTTCCACATATGGAAGACATCAGGCTTCACAAAGTGGTCTCATGGGGAAGACGGCGAGTTCTGGGGTTATAATCCCCAAGAGATCTGACCAGCGCACTCTGATGGTTAGGTAAACTAGCGTCTAATTTCATCTTCCACATATGGAAGACATGAGTCTTCACAAAGTGGTCTCATGGGGAAGGCGGCGAGTTCTGGGGTTATAATCCCCAAGAGATCTGACCAGCGCACTCTGATGGTTAGGTAAACTAGCGTCTAATTTCATCTTCCACATATGGAAGACATGAGGCTTCATAAAGTGGTCTCATGGGGAAGACGGCGAGTTCTGGGGTTATAATCCCCAAGAGATCTGACCAGCGCACTCTGATGGTTAGGTAAACTAGCGTCTAATTTCATCTTCCACATATGGAAGACATCAGGCTTCACAAAGTGGTCTCATGGGGAAGACGGCGAGTTCTGGGGTTATAATCCCCAAGAGATCTGACCAGCGCACTCTGATGGTTAGGTAAACTAGCGTCTAATTTCATCTTCCACATATGGAAGACATGAGTCTTCACAAAGTGGTCTCATGGGGAAGGCGGCGAGTTCTGGGGTTATAATCCCCAAGAGATCTGACCAGCGCACTCTGATGGTTAGGTAAACTAGCGTCTAATTTCATCTTCCACATATGGAAGACATGAGGCTTCATAAAGTGGTCTCATGGGGAAGACGGCGAGTTCTGGGGTTATAATCCCCAAGAGATCTGACCAGTGCACTCTGATGGTTAGGTAAACTAGCGTCTAATTTCATCTTCCACATATGGAAGACATCAGGCTTCACAAAGTGGTCTCATGGGGAAGACGGCGAGTTCTGGGGTTATAATCCCCAAGAGATCTGACCAGCGCACTCTGATGGTTAGGTAAACTAGCGTCTAATTTCATCTTCCACATATGGAAGACATGAGGCTTCACAAAGTGGTCTCATGGGGAAGGCGGCGAGTTCTGGGGTTATAATCCCCAAGAGATCTGACCAGCGCACTCTGATGGTTAGGTAAACTAGCGTCTAATTTCACCTTCCACAAATGGAAGACATGAGGCTTCATAAAGTAGTCTCACGGGGTAGGCGGCGAGTTCTAGGGTTACAATCCCCAAGAGATCTGACCAGGGCACTCTGATGGTTAGGTAAACTAGCGTCTAATTTCATCTTCCACAAATGGAAGACATGAGGCTTCATAAAGTAGTCTCACGGGGTAGGCGGCGAGTTAAAGGGTTACAATCCCCAAGAGATCTGACCAGGGCACTCTGATGGTTAGGTAAACTAGCGTCTAATTTCATCTTCCACAAATGGAAGACATGAGGCTTCATAAAGTAGTCTCACGGGGTAGGCGGCGAGTTCTGGGGTTATAATCCCCAAGAGATCTGACCAGCGCACTCTGATGGTTAGGTAAACTAGCGTCTAATTTCATCTTCCACAAATGGAAGACATGAGGCTTCACAAAGTAGTCTCACGGGGTAGGCGGCGAGTTCTGGGGTTATAATCCCCAAGAGATCTGACCAGCGCACTCTGATGGTTAGGTAAACTAGCGTCTAATTTCATCTTCCACATATGGAAGACATCAGGCTTCACAAAGTGGTCTCATGGGGAAGACGGCGAGTTCTGGGGTTATAATCCCCAAGAGATCTGACCAGCGCACTCTGATGGTTAGGTAAACTAGCGTCTAATTTCATCTTCCACATATGGAAGACATGAGGCTTCACAAAGTGGTCTCATGGGGAAGGCGGCGAGTTCTGGGGTTATAATCCCCAAGAGATCTGACCAGCGCACTCTGATGGTTAGGTAAACTAGCGTCTAATTTCACCTTCCACAAATGGAACTTTATGAGGCTTCATAAAGTAGTCTCACGGGGTAGGCGGCGAGTTCTAGGGTTACAATCCCCAAGAGATCTGACCAGGGCACTCTGATGGTTAGGTAAACTAGCGTCTAATTTCATCTTCCACAAATGGAAGACATGAGGCTTCATAAAGTAGTCTCACGGGGTAGGCGGCGAGTTCTAGGGTTACAATCCCCAAGAGATCTGACCAGAGCACTCTGATGGTTAGGTAAACTAGCGTCTAATTTCATCTTCCACAAATGGAAGACATGAGGCTTCATAAAGTAGTCTCACGGGGTAGGCGGCGAGTTCTGGGGTTATAATCCCCAAGAGATCTGACCAGCGCACTCTGATGGTTAGGTAAGCTAGCGTCTAATTTCATCTTCCACATATGGAAGACATGAGGCTTCATAAAGTAGTCTCACGGGGTAGGCGGCGAGTTCTGGGGTTATAATCCCCAAGAGATCTGACCAGCGCACTCTGATGGTTAGGTAAACTAGCGTCTAATTTCATCTTCCACAAATGGAAGACATGAGGCTTCATAAAGTAGTCTCACGGTGTAGGCGGCGAGTTCTGGGGTTATAATCCCCAAGAGATCTGACCAGCGCACCCTGGTGGTTATGTAAACTAGCATCTAATTTCATCTTCCACAAATGGAAGACATGAGGCTTCATAAAGTAGTCTCACGGGGAAGGCACGGCCGACAGAGTAGATGGTCCGGAGTCCTCTATTCTGCGCAACCAGTTGTCTGGGTCATGCCCCAGACCTCGCAGGCATACAGCACGAGGGGGACTATCAGTACTCGGAAAAGCGAACACACATTCCGGATCTCAACATCGGATACGAGGAAACAATTGTCCCCTGCGAGTTACAAACCTCGACGACACAAAGGTTCCTTATTATATGCACGATAAGGTGACCAGGCGTCCCGTATAATGTAGTCGGGACAGCCTCTACCCCGTCTTTTTTTAAGGTAGAAACGTGACGCCAAAATGTCCCCTTTTTGTGGCAATGACTTATCGGCATAAAACGTCGTTAACTATAGTTCTCAAAAGTTCAAAATGTCCTGCTTTGCATCACTTTCATGAAAATAATTTTATTTTTAGGGTAGTTTAATTCCAACATTATTTTTAATTTTTACTAACAATTGACTGTTTATTATATGGGTCTACAATACCTGAAACCGTGTGGAGACTTCGCTTGGAAAAGTACAGTTGCGGACGACAATTGAAGTGTGCCGGTCTGCGCTGTCAACAAACAAATGATAATCATTCGCGTTTGATGTGAATGCCGCCAAGAGTAACGGAAATTGTAAACGCATATGCTTGAGTCAAAAGAAATTCATTACAGTTGTGACTTTGGTAAAAGACGGTATTGTGTTCTGTATTGTGAAATAATGAAACACAGTGAACTTTTGTAAACTGCGAGTGCTAAAACACTTGAAATTAATAATATTCACCGCCGAAAAGGAAGTGTGTTTTAATGGTGACCTACAAAAGGAATATCTATACATTAAAAAACAATTTCTGACTCAGGATGTTCTATGCAACAAGTGTGCATAGATAAGCCATGATCGAATATATCACAACATGTAAACAGTGAAAAACATAAAAGAATGGTGCGTGCAAGTGCTTCTTCTAGCACCGTATTGACTAAAAGTGAAAGTTTTGGTGATAAAGATATGAAATCAGCAGCTGTTGAAGGAGCGTTACTGTCCACCACAACCAATCTTTCACATCAGTGCACTCTACTTCTAAACTTATCCAATGCACTTTTGAACCAACATTTACAAAATATAGGGTTGTCTCATAAGTTTGCTCGCTTTTCGTTACGTTTCAATCACTAAGAACGCCTGGGAACACACCTCACCTGCAGCATAGCTACGACAGAGTAGTTGCCGAACTTTCCGTTTACAAAACTTTAAGCACAAGGTCGTTCAAAAGATAAATAGCTACAGCAGTTAGGTTTTGTAAACAAACTGCAGTATACACCATTATTGTCGACAATATATTGACAAGTTCCTGGCTACAGTAGAACGAGATCCAATGCCAACACTCGAGTTGTAATTCGTAGATTGTTGACTATCGTTTCATGAATTCTTTCCCAGAAAATCCGAGATGCTCATTTCATTTGTCATGAAAATATCTTAAACATATGATATTTTAATCAAAATCGTTAGAGCCATGTTTGAGAAAATTAAAATTTTCGAAAACTGTTCCATGTAAAGGGTAATCTGGGGTGGGGGAATTTTCTTAAAAACCTTCATGTCGCATCTCTGGAAGATACTGAACCTAAATACCAAGTTTGGTGTTTATCCGACTGTTCGTTTCTGAGTTATGCTGTTCACAGACAGACACACACATATTTCCAAAAATGCTTTTTTTTTTTTTGGATTCAGGCGGTCTCAAAACATGTATTTCCGGTGAAATCTCTGTATCGAATTTTTGGGTGGAATACAATACTTCCCCTACTTACTATACGGAGTAGAGAAAGTTAAAAAAATAAAAAACATCCCTCGGCTACGCCGATTCCGTAAGTTTCTTAACATTTCATACCTCCTACCCGCATACGGAATAGTGCCCATTGGGGATTTCATCCGAATGTCTTCACCCAGATGGACATCACTTTACTCATTACAGAGCACGCTACTATCACTCATGAGTGACTGGACGACTCGGACTTCAGTTTGGTACGCTCGTGGTGAGATTTTCTATGTACCTACCCTTGGAAGGGTTTAATCATGGGGATGATGGATCTATTGTAGGGTGACGGTTTGGTTTTGATGATGTGGGTGTGATAGGAGGTAGCGCTATGTTTTTATAGGCTCCTCAGTGGCTACCCTTTTAGGAGCAGCGCCAGTGCCCTGCTCCTCTGGTGTTTATTCTTCTTTAATTTTGATTGGTTTAATTTTGGTTGACTACTCCCATGGGGAGGGGAAGTACTTAGTGGCACCATTTTTGCTGTTGGGAGGTTTAAAGCCTTCGTTTCCGGGGTACCCGCAAGCCCTGCGAGAAACCCGGTAGCGTCTGTGATGACGTTGTTGTGGTAGTCCCCCAGGGATCTGACAAGCGCGTTCTCATGATGTACCAATCTGGCGTAGAAAGCTTGAGCCCGGAGTCTAATCACATCCTCCACATATGGGAGGGCCAGGTAGTAGCCTGACTGGAAAACCACGACAGACAGAATAGATGGACCGAAGTGCCCCATTCTGTATCCGCTGCAACCAGAAAAGCCAGGAATCTGCTGCCATGCCCCACACCTCGCAGGCGTAGAGCATCAGAGGTAACATAAGTGCTTTATAAAGGCGTAACTTTAAGTGAACCGGCATAGTGGAAGCTAGAACCGGGTATAAGGCGGCTACCGCCCCCTTAGCCCTGTTCGTTGTTCCACGCACGTGTTCACGAAAAGTTGGGCCCTTATCCAGAGTTACGCCCAATAGCGAATGGAAACCCCCCCCCCCCTCTATCCTTTGGCCGATAGGTGAATGTTGGTCTGTCTGCAGCGGGGATTCGTCTCTTGGTGAACAGGACAGCTTGGCTTTTGCCCGGATTCACGGACATCCGCCACCGCCTGCACCAGAGTTCAACGAGGACTGGACGAAAAAGAAACCCAGTGTAATAGACAAGTGTGTGGAGCACGTATACGCGCGATCCGTGGCCTCACCATAAAACGATCGAAGTGTACTTTAGATTTACTTTATTTTCATTTTCCGCAAATGACGAATAGTGTGTATACAAGTCGTGCAAAAGAAAATCCAATTTTATAGTTGGTTATACAACATTCTAGCTGTCTGGTCCTGCATTGGTACATTCTATGATTATGAGGTAGAAAATAAAGGTAGGTGTGATGTTTAAAAATCGTAGTAGTCTTAAAAGCCGGTTATCGAGACCCAGGAGGGAAAATAGTAGTAGTAGTAGTAATAATAATAATAATAATAATAATAATAATAATAATAATAATAATAATATACGATCGAAATCAAACCTAACGACAAAAATGTGCTGAAAAGAGATAAAGGGTATAAAGAGAATCAATTTATAAAATAAAAAGACGCCCGCTCTGTAAATTCATACTAGGAAGGGGTTTTGTTGAAAGGCAGAAAAACAATTTTTGTTTTCCTCGAAAGATGTACCTGCTATCGGCGACAACAAGTCTACCGGAAGTTTCGCTTTTGTACTTTGGCTCGGACGTGAAGTTAACAATGGTCTCAAAGCTTAGCAGGGTCAGAAAGCATACGTGTCTTATCTACGATCTAAGAATATTCGTGGGAAGATTTTAAACTCAAAATAAGCTGTAAGAAGCAGACGGAAAATTTGTCAAAGTGGGGGTAGCCAATAATAAAATCATGAAACAAAAATGATAGCCAATCAAAGATCGCGTATACATCACATGATACGTTTGAACTTAAAACGAAACGAAACATAAGAAAGGTGGGGGAAAGTTCTAACTTTGGCGAAAGGCGTGAAAAAAAAGAGAAAAGAAACGCCGAGCCCACATTCGGGTAAGAACTAATCACGAGGACGGTTGATGAAACAAAATAATCAGAAAGTTTGAAGTGTGAAATGAAGTTGTGAAATCTAGGCAATTCGAGGGCTAGTTGGAGGAACACATAAGTAGCGACTTCGAAAGTAATGACAATAATAACAGTGGTTTTGACGACGAAGGTGGCGGGTCGACCAGATAGGAATCTTCGTAACAAAATAAAGAAATAATAACTCAATCTTCGCCGGCAGCATTATTGATATCAAGGCAGTGTCACCACCCCTGAAAACCAGAACCTCAGCTGTACCAGAACAAGTTCCTAATCCCTGCCATCCAACAATCGAACCCGGAACTCTCGAGTCTCCTGAAGCGACAGCAAGGAACAACACAGATGTGTCAAAGGTCAGCGTCATCTGTACCTAAAACATAAGTGTTAATAGTTTTGTCCAGATTGGTCAAATAGTGACCGTTTATACATAAGGGGTTGAAAAATGTGAATATGGGTAGCTTTTTGAAGTTGTATAGTATTCTATAACTTTCACCAGGTTCCATAGTCCAAGTGCACAAATTTGTGCCCTGTTTGGCCAAGCAGTATACATTTATCTATAGTAGTTGAAAATAAAGCAAGGGTAGCTTCTAAAAATTCCGACAGCTGTAATTTGAAAAAAGGATTAGGTAGTTTCTGGAAGTTGTAACGTAACGTATGAATTTTGTCAACTTCTACTGTATAATTGTGCAATGTTTTGATCACACGGTTTAAACAGTGCAGATTTCTACATAAGGTGTTGAAAATATGGTAGAGGTAGCTTTTCAGAGTTATAATGTATCTTATAATTTTCGTTGGGTCCTATTGTTTAAGGGTACAAAGTTTCATCTAGGTAAGCCAAAGAATATTGACTTGTATGTAAGGGTAAGCTTATCATTTTTGTCAGTTTCTAGAATAAACCAGATGTAGCCAGTTTTGTGAAAATCATTCCAAGAATTTTACTTGATAAAACGTCAGTGAACTATGAGGAGAATGTGCTGATATACAACCTCCCACTAAAATAACTCAATTTTAATACACAGTTGATTATAATTAGGGCCCGGATTTTTAGGTGGAATAAACTTTCATTTTAGGTTTCTTATATGCTTAAAATAGGTTTTTTTTTAGGTTTTTATTGATTAAAATAGTTTTTTTTAGGTTTTTATTGATTAAAATAGCTTTTTTTATGTTTTGCTTCGTGGATCAATAGAGGTATCAATAATTTTGCTTTTCTGGTACTTAGTTGTAAAATTTATTTTTTGGCTTGCAGTAGATAGTTATATGCATTCTCAAATTTTCTGACGTAAACACATTCTTGTATAAAGAAAAGGTTCTTTCAACGAAACATGACATCATTGGGGCGTAGAACATAGGGCCAGTGCTTTTAGAGGTAGTTTTCCTGTATACGTTTCTCCCTGCAATACTGCATTAATTTTCATATCTTGAAAACCAGAATTTCGTTCAAGAATCTTCTACAACTTCGAAGAACATGCAACTCCCACTGGTCCAGGTATTTCTTTACTGGAAACATTGCCAATGATATCTAGAGCATCTTTCAGTGACAAAATTGTAGTTTTCCACCGGAGAATAGCTTCTTGTATAAAACAAAAATGTGTCTTAATATACACAACGGAAGAGACAAGAGTGGGGCACTCGAGTGATTTCTTAGCTTTAGCAATGCAGGCAGCTTGTTTCATCCAATTCATTGACAACATTTTTAAAGTTTTTTAAGTGCTCGGCAGAGTAAATGGCAGCAGACAGCCAAGTATCGGCTCAGGTGTAAGAGAGGTTGCCGGCACTTTCTCTTTGAACAATTGTACACGTGTTGGGGCTTTAAAGAAAAAAGTTTCTTGGCCAAAGATATCAGGCTGCTCACATCATTGAAGTGGCTTCTAATCTCCTCTGCAAGGCGGTGCAGGCCGTGGGCCGAGCACGTAACATGTAACATGGTCGGGTGGAAGGACTGTAGAACCCTCGCCCGGCCTTCAACTGTGTGTGACTAAAAGAAGTGAAGTGTGGATCTGCAGCAATCAACTTTTTTTTAATAAATATCATTTAGGCATTGTTTCACTATACAACAATTACATTAGTAAAGTACTCTCGGTGAATGATTGGAGGTGATCCCGTTACGCAGGTTACGCTCCTCCTGAGCTGCACCAAGGTGTCACATGTGCTGCGTTTAACTGTAGTAACTTGAAGTATCTACTGACTGTAAGTGGTAGCAATAATTTTACAATAAGTTTCAATCCGAAAATAACATTCATCTCGAAAAAGGAAAAACAGCTATTTAGGTAATTTTAGGTGTCAACCCCTCATTTAGGTTTTTTAGGTGTAATGCAATTCGTATATTCTGCTCCAGGAAGTGTGAAATAATATATATATCTTGAAATGTGTTCATTAAATAGCGAGGAAAAATATAGGTTAAACCCTAAAAATTCGGGCCTTAGTAATAATACAAAAGCTAAAAGTAAGGTTTTATTTTACGAGTAGGAATAGTTGCAAAACCACGGCTTTCGTTTCACAACCCTACAGCAAAATAAAACCACTTTTAACAGGTTTAGGATACTACTTTTAGACAGCGCTTGAATTTGTAAAATATCAGTAAAATAATACATTGATTCCTGAAACAAAGAGAAATCACGTTTAGAACGAGATCAGCTCTCGTGATTCCCTAGCATTCATTTTCAGTGAAATTATTTCAAAACATGTTTTGTCTTGCAGCAGGCAATGAAGCTATTAAAATACTATATCATATTGCTTTCTGAATTTTTTTGCATAACCAGTTCTAGCATTATTATTTCTGCTGCTTCTGTAATTTCACTGGTTCCTCCATTTCAGTTTCTTCTGAATTCATAATTTCCACCATTCAATCTTTACGTAGCTTATGGTAGACAAAAGAATGACGTTTTATATGTAAGGAAGCAAAAGGCTGCCAATATAACGTATAGGCTACTCTACTGAAGTATGACGATTTGTATTGTGAACAGATATAAGAAATTAATTAATCATGTAAGAAGACATAATGAATAGTAAAACCTAATCAAACCAAGTATGTGCAAATATAAAGGGTAATTGTCATCTGATTGCACTTAAAACCAAAGTTGGTCGCAACAGAGTGGCATAAACATTTATTGTAAACTCCAGGCATTGTTAAGCCTCCCTTATTTACCCCTTTGGGTTCGAGGACATTAAAAATCTGATATTTGCAATAACGTACCAAAAGTATCCTCTGCTACCCATATTCGACGAAACGGGATTGAAATTTCATGACATGAATACGAAGCCCCCAGTTTTCAAATTTTTGGAAACATTACATAACCTGAGACCATCTGGAAGAATAGTGATTTTCAGTAGTGAAAGAATTATCAGTCAGTTGAGTGGTTTTTATGTCTCTCTCTCTCTCTCACGCACACAACACACACATTTCCCCCTTTATATTAGCATAGACAGGTACTACTAACTTATTTATGTTGGAAACACTAAAGGAGCTCTTGACGAGGAAAGTGTTGAAGTACCATACTTTGCAAACACGGGTTTTTTATTGCCATACTTGCGATAAATAATTTAAAGCTTTTTTACGGGCATGCATTCTCATCTAATTCATATGCCCTTCACCACTTTATCTTCATGTTACATCATGTGCAACACAACATAACAAACAACGACGCATAAACACCTTGAAAAACCAATATTTTGTGAAATATGGATTCCCTGATACAGGCAACAAAACGTCTTGACCGTCATACTCGTTAGACCAACAACTTTACTATCAGATAGATAACCAACCCCCTTTGAAGTAAGAAGGGTTTATGTCGTTAAGTTCGTCGATCCTAGAGCAAGGGATTAAAACTCGAATACACAATTCATATACATTACAAATATTCTGTTTATTGGCCCAAACATGCAGTAAATAATGTGTTGCATTTGCATGCGTTTCTCTACTCACTCTTCTACACACTATTCTTACAAAGGCTTATTCTTCTATTTACTTCTTGTTAATCGAGATAAAAGAAATTGAGTTTTATTTATGGACGGTCTTTATCTGCTATGGTTCTTATCTCCCATTCTATGCCGAGTGTGAAAGACCGGATATGTTGGCACTTTATCAGGCTTGAGGTTCTTTTATTGCCGTAAATCTACGACACGGGACCACAGGCTTTACTTCCCTTCTGAAGGAAGCCATACTAAGGATTTTTACACCCGAAAAAAATCCATCGCCCTCCGTCGGGTTTGAACCCGCGACCTCGGGAACTAGAGGCTAGCATGGTACCCCTAGACCACGGAGGATGACGAATCGAGATAAACTTCCATTAAAACTTACATATTTCGTTGCTCAAAGCCGGTCGCTATGTGTTACGAAAAACAGAAAGAAGTCTGATGTGTTACATTCACATAACTTTCTTCATTCTCTGTTATTTATTGATGGGCATACAAAGTGTGTTCACGCAACCTTACATTTCAATCTACTTCATTTCGGTCGAGATAAATCTCTACAGAAACAGCTACACTACACATTTCGTTATAGATACAAAGAGAACAGCGATAGTCAAATGTTTAACAACTGAACGCTATATGCTGGCCTTAAAGTTCCATACTGTTTCCATGACATCGCGAGAAACAACTGAATGTTGACACAACCTTCTTGCGATTGCATGGAAACAGTATGAAATTTTAAGGCCAACATACAACGTCCAATTTTAAAACATTCGACTATCGATGTTCTCTTTGTGTCTATAACGAAATGTGTAATGTAACTATTTCTGCAAAGGTTCATTTGGATTAAAAGGTAGTATACAGAAAAATAAGATTAATAAGAAGTGTTTGTATACCCAGTAATAAACGACGAAGGGTAGAGAAAGAAATGTGAATGCATAAAATCAGAATTTGTTTTATTCAAGGGATTCAAAATATATATTTCGTGTGAAATCTCGGAATCAAATTGTTTGGATGGAAACAATAGCTTCTCTACCTAGTAAGTAAAAGTGTAGACGTTTGGATTTTCACAGATACTTTATTTACATGCATTGCTAGTCACATAAAGCGCTGTTGTACTGAAACGAAGCGTACCAGCCTTCGGATCCCAAAGTTTGTCGGTCTAATTTAGAAATACCCTGTAGATTTAATCTGACTAATGCACTGAAAATTACTATTGTTACTTTCCCCTCAATATTGATCACCTAATAAATTAAAGTTCACTTCAGCTATGATCATTAACTGGGCAATCTTCTCACGTTTAGGCTTTGCTTCTTGAGACGTCAAGAAATGCCACGTCCAAATATAATTTTTGTCCAGACCAAGGAGAAAGATGATGTACATCAACAAGACATCTACTGGGCAGCGAAACCTTTACTATTTCTCGCCAGTATTTTTGGGCTTGCTTCAATTAGTCGGCATGGTAACCGGATCAGAAATATGTTGCTGCTTCTTTGGGGAACTGCATTCGCTGTTGGCATCTGTTTGAAGTGTAAAGCCCTCGTGAAACGAACAGAAGAAAAGTATATTATCACAACTGGAGTCATGCTAAGTTTTAAAATCTCAACAATACTGTCGCTGATTCTATTCTGTGGAATACTGAAGCGAGGTAACATCCTCAAGTTTCTGTCAATCATATCCCAAGTTGATATCCTCCTGCGAGCAGAAAAAGCATACTACCGAGCCAGAATATGTAGCTGTATAACAGTGGCTGTGTCTGTGTTGAGCACTACAATATTCTACGGTTCTTATGCTCTTATCATTTGTGACGATATAACTTGTATCACTTACAGAGTATCTACTTATTTCACTCAATTGGCGATCAACGTGATGCTCAATCAGTTCATTTGTTCAGTATTACTTCTGAGACAGAAGTACTGCCTCATCAACTACCACTTATCGAAAGTCTCACTTGAGGAAGCCCCACAGCTGAATCAACTTCGAGAAGCGTATTCCTTGTTGCACGATGCTGCAAACCTGCTGCGAGAAAACTTCTCGTTTCCAGTCGCTTCAGCCTTGTGGTGTACAGCGTCGGTAATTCTACAGCTGCACGACGGGGTGATCCACAGCATGATGACTGCAGAGGAAGCCAACTACGTGTTTTATATGGTGATACTGTCTCTGAATCTGTTGGGGGTACACTTAGCGTGTCATGTCACCTCGGCTGTTTCCATAGATACTGGCATTTACCTCAGGAAGATGAACGTTTCCATCGAGGGAAATGAAACAGTCAAAGAGTTCGTCATGGATGTGCAGGCATTCAGCTTCCAGTTCAGTGTATATGGCATCTTCAGCATTGATATGAAGTACTTTTGCTTTTTAGCAAGCCTGCTCTTGACTTATGCTTTAGTTATGGCACAATTCAAGGAAGACTCTTGTTCATAAACAGCCTAGGAGATCTTCTTGCTTGACTTGATGCCTTCTCAACAAAATGAAAGTGTTCGAGACAAATGAACTGCTGGTTGAAGCTCACCACACTGTGATGTTGGCTTCAGTTCAAGGAAGACTCTTGTTCATAAACAGCCTAGGAGATCTTCTTGCTTGACTTGATGCCTTCTCAACAAAATGAAAGTGTTCGAGACAAATGAACTGCTGGTTGAAGCTGACCACACTGTGCTGTTGGCTTCAGTTCAAGGAAGACTCTTGTTCATAAACAGCCTAGAAGATCTTCTTGCTTGACTTGATGCCTTCTCAACAAAATGAAAGTGTTCGAGACAAATGAACTGCTGGTTGAAACTCGATTTTCAAACAGACTTCAATATTATACCTCTGCATTGCTGACTTGAACTATTTCTGCTTAGTGTTTACACAAGCACAGTTTAAGTTTGTTAAAACGAAGAGTAATGCCTTTAGAAAAATCTGGTGTGCTACACTCACATGACTTTCTCTACTCTTGTACAAACTATTTTTACAAACGCTTATTCTCCATATGCTTCAAGATAATCGAAATGTTAATCTTATTGCTAATTTTCTTGTAGATGCAAGGGGAATTGGTAGGCTTTAAGCGATAGTCAAATGTTTTAAGAGCTGGTTGCTATGTGGAGTATTCCATTCTCCTTGCATTACCAGGACAAAAAACAATTTGAGAAAAATTATAAGTATTGCAAAAATTTAAGGGAATAACAAGCAATATCTCGAAAATGGTTCACCCAATAAAAAAATGTATATGACATAAGTTGTGTATTTTAAAGCGATCTACATTTTTTGCGTAGTAAACTTTTGTCTATCTCTTATGGTTTACCAGTTATGCAAAATTCGTTCACAATGAAGAATACTTTTGGAGACATTCCCAGAAAATTCGAGATATACATTTTATTTGCCATGAAAATATCTTAAACATATGGTATTTTAATCAAAATCGTTAGAGCCATTTTTGAGAAAATTAAAATTTTCGAAAAAATGTTCCATATAAGGGGTAATCTGGGGTGGGGGTTTTTCTTGAAAACCTTCGTGTCGCATCTCTGGAGATACTGAACCTAAATACCAAGTTTGGTGTTTACCCGACTGTTCGTTTCTGAGTTATGCTGTTCACACACACGGACATGTTTCCAAAAATACTTTTTTTGGATTCAGGGGGTCTCAAAACATATATTTCCGGTGAAATCTCGGTATCGAATTTTTGAGTGGAATACAATGCTTCTCCTACTTACTATACGTAGTAGACAAAGTAAAAATGAATAGACAGCAACGAAATATTAAGAAGTTCACTTTTCTAGCACCCTTTTACCACAGCGTCAACAAACCTTAGCATGCATTTTAATGACATGTTACGCCACCGTTCGTTTATTTGCCGCAATGTCAGACAAATTTTATGACGTTTCAAAACCACCAAATAACAGCCCGCTTTTTAAAGATTTGACTATCGCTTCAGTCTCCCGCATCCCTCTTGCAGACGATTAACATGAAGTAGATAGAAAAACAAACTCTTGTGAGAATACTTTGTAGAAAAAATCAAATTGGGTTTTATTTATAGACGCTCTTTAACTACTGTGGTCCTTAGCGTCCCATTCTATATTGGGCGTGAAAGACCTCTTAGAGTCTTGCCACTTTGCTCAGAGGCCTCTTTATCTGGCTTGAGGTTCTATTACGTGCCGTAAATCTTCGACACGGGAGCATCGGCTTTACTTCCCTTCCGAAGGCCGAAAAAATCCATCAACCTCGGCCGAGTTTGAACCCGCGACCTCAGGAACTGGTAACCACGATACTTTGTAGGAGAGACGAGGAAGTATTTCAAGACAGCATAATTTATATCGCTCTCTATTGAGTCAACAGCATTTGGTAACTGATAATTTATTACTTCAGTCATTTTGTTTCACATCAGAAGAGCAGCTACGACTGCGGCGACTTGTGCCTCGGGAGGGAAGACGAGACAGAGGGCGGCCGGACCAGGAGGCACTACAGGGCAGAGGATACGGTCCCTAAACTCCACGGATGGCAGCTGGTACAATCGCTCCCGCAGGATTGTACTGAGGGCCCGGAGAACGCCTCCATTCTTCCACGAGACGAACGGTTACTCCTTTTCCCCTGAAATGAAAGGAGAGTGGAGGTGAAATGGAGGGACAGGAAATTCGGGGATGTAAAGAACATTCCCAGCATTCGCCTAGCGAAACCGGGGAAACCCCAGAAGAAACCAAGGGGTTAGTAAGGTCGGCCGTGGGAATCGAACCAACGATCGCAGACGTTGCCGCCTAATCCATCCCTCTAAACCGACATTAAGGGTGCCATCTAACTCTTCTTCGTATAAATCTACTGCACTGGTGGCAATGCTGGCGCGCTACATATCCTTGCATCACCAGACAATAAACAAAACAAAGTCACTACAAATGCAATTCTGGGAAAAGACTGTACAATAATAAATGGGAACTTCCGATAACAGAAAAACACAAACACTTAATCTGCACTACAATAATACAAGACATAACTCTCATGACTTTCTCTACTCATTCTTGTACAAATTATTCTTCTATCTACATAAATTGTGTATTTTAACACGATCTACATTTTTGTGTAGTAAAATTTTGTCTATCTCTTATGGTTTACCAGTTATGCAAAAGTCGTTCACAATGAAGAATACTTTTGGAGACATTCCCAGAAAATTCGAGATATACATTTCATTTGTTATGAAAATATCTTAAACATATGATATTTTAATCAAAATCGTTAGAGCCGTTTTTGAGAAAATTAAAATTTTCGAAAAATGTTCCATGTAAAGGGTATTCTGGGGTGGGGGGGATTTTCTCGAAACCCTTCGTGTCGCATCTCTGGAAGATACTGGACCTAAATACCAAGTTTGGTGTTTATCCGACTGTTCGTTTCTGAGTTATGCTTCACAGACACACAGACTGACACACACACACACACACACACACACACACACACACACACACACACAGACGGACATGTTTACAAAAGTGCTTTTTTGGATTCAGGGGGTCTCAAAACATATATTTCCGGTGAAATCTCGGTATCGAATTTTTGGGTGGAATACAATACTTCCCCTACTTACTTTACGTAGTAGAGAAAGTAAAAATACAAATATTTAATTTGCACTACAATAATACAAGATTGGATAGCACACACAACTCTCATGGCTTTCTCTACTCATTCTTGTACAAATTATTCTTACAAAAGCTTATTCTTCTATCTACATGTTGTTAATCGAGATAAACATTTGGAGAAATTGCCTCGTAGATAACAGGGGAGTAGGGGAATACAGCAGACCTTAAGTGATACTGAAATCTTTTAAGAGCGGGTCGCTATCTGATGGCTTTGAAAATCTGTTCTCTCTGCACGGGGGGGGGGGAGAAAGGGAGAAAGAAAGAAACAAACAAAGAATGGAAGAAAGAGGGAGAACAAATATAAATTATGTGCTTTAAGCAGATCTCCATTGTTTGTAAGATTTTGCCTTTCTCTCCCCTACGGTTTACCAGTTATACAAAAGTCATAAAGAATGAAGATGGTATTCCCAGAAAATTTAAGATATATATTTGATTTATCATGAAATCTTAAACATGTGGCACTTTAAACAAAATCGTTTGAGTCATTATTGAGAAAACCAAAATTTCCGAAAAATGTTGCATGTAAAGGTTAGTTTAGGGTGTGGGAGACTTTGTCCTTGGAAGATACCGGTTTTAAATACCAAGTTTGATTTTTAAGCGACTTTTCGTTTTTGAGTCACGCTGCCTTTTTGGGTCCAGGGAGCCTTCCGTGCAAATCTCGGTATCGAATACAATACTTTCAGTAGCACAGCTCGCATATAGTGACGAAGAATGTCTTTAATGTGCTCTATTGTTGTTAGTTTCTAGTACGGGGACCATCTTGATCTATTGACGTGAAGCAGCCGCAGGCACCAGTGGCGAAGATAGCTCACTCTAGCGTTCACGTCGAGAAATCTTTCCAACGCGCATGCATCCACGCCATATGCCCCACACCTACAGCACAGGAGGGCCTAAACGTGCAATGAAGATGAAATGACGGAAAGGATAAATCGTGGTAGGATACACCACCCCAGCATTCGCCAGGGGAAAACCACGAAAAACCGTAGTCAAGAGTGGGCGGTCACCGGGAATCGAACCCGGGCCACAGACGCTGTCGCCTGAGCCACCCCACTCGGTCGTACTTCCACCCAAGAATTCGATACCGAGGTTACATCAAACGTTTTGAGGGCCACTGTCTCCAAACAGCCTAGCTAACAGCACAAGTAGTATACATATAAAAACTTGCTATTTAAGTGTCAGCATCTTCCGACGACGTGACACCAACATTTCAACACAACTTCCCCATCCCAAAATGTTCTTTAAACGAAAATATTTATTTTCTCACAAATGCCTGTAACGAGTTTTACTAAAATACGGTACGTTTAAGATATTTACATGACAAAACAAAATGCATATCTTGAATTTTCTGGAAATAGCCTCTGAAGTCCTCTCACTGTGATTGAATTTTGTATAGCTGGTATAACTGGTAAACCAAAAGACATGAACAACAAATCTGATCTCTTATTATTTACATTCTATCCACCCTTTTACAATCTAATGTTATAAAATCTTCTTTTTCTATCGAGATAAACGTTTGCAAAAATAGTTTCATTATATATTTCGTTCTAGGATACAGACTCACAAGCGACAGTCAAATGTTCAAAAATCGGAGTCTTTGAATGACCTTCCCTACCACATTTCTAGAAACTATTTTTACAAAAGTTTATTCTTATATCTGCTTGTTGTTATTAATATATTGTAATATAAAGCAGCGCATTCTAATCACTCTTGAGAATGTCGCAGTTCTCTGGCTCGTGTTATCTTATTTACTGGGCACCTCTTGTTTTATTATTTTAAATTTCGGTTCTTTGTCCTCCGGCTAGCTATTACAACTCAGTCGAGCAAGTGTCTCTATGCAGGGCGTGTAAACGGAAATGAGTTGTTGCTAAAAGATAACACTGATAAAAAATCATTTGTTTCTACACTTTTATTAATAATTCACATATTTAATCTTTATACACGCCTGGTTGAAACTGCGATAATTCCGAATGTAACTACAGTCGTTTGTTTCCGCACGCCAATTACTTCGCGTACTTCACATTTTTATAACCAATACTGCAACGTGCACCTCGTAAATGATTCTTCAAAACTGCGTGACGTGTACCTCGTGAAAGACACTTCCGAACTGTGTGACGTGCACCTCGTGAGAGATTCCTTCGAACTGCGTGACGTATACCTCGTGAAAGACTCTTCAAAACTGCGTGACGTGTACCTCGTGAAAGATTCCTTCGAACTGCGTGACGTGTACCTCGTGAAAGATTCCTTAGAACTGCGTGACGTGTACCTCGTGAAAGATTCCTTCGAACTGCGTGCCGTGTACCTCGTGAAAGATTCCTTCGAACTACGTGACGTGTACCTCGTGAAAGATTCCTTCGAACTACGTGACGTGTACCTCGTGAAAGATTCCTTCGAACTGCGTGACGTGTACCTCGTGAAAGACTCTTCAAAACTGCGTGACGTGTACCTCGTGAAAGATTCCTTCGAACTGCGTGACGTGTACCTCGTGAAAGACACTTCCGAACTGCGTGACGTGTACCTCGTGAAAGACACTTCCGAACTGCGTGACGTGTACCTCGTGAAAGATTCCTTCGAACTACGTGACGTGTACCTCGTGAAAGATTCCTTCGAACTGCGTGACGTGTACCTCGTGAAAGACTCTTCAAAACTGCGTGACGTGTACCTCGTGAAAGATTCCTTCGAACTGCGTGACGTGTACCTCGTGAAAGACACTTCCGAACTGCGTGACGTGTACCTCGTGAAAGACACTTCCGAACTGCGTGACGTGTACCTCGTGAAAGACACTTCCGAACTGCGTGACGTGTACCTCGTGAAAGATTCCTTCGAACTACGTGACGTGTACCTCGTGAAAGATTCCTTCGAACTGCGTGACGTGTACCTCGTGAAAGACTCTTCAAAACTGCGTGACGTGTACCTCGTGAAAGATTCCTTCGAACTGCGTGACGTGTACCTCGTGAAAGACACTTCCGAACTGCGTGACGTGTACCTCGTGAAAGACACTTCCGAACTGCGTGACGTGTACCTCGTGAAAGATTCCTTCGAACTGCGTGACGTGCACCTCGTGAAAGACAATTCCGAACTGCGTGACATGCACCTCGTGAGAGATTCCTTCGAACTGCGTGACGTGTACCTCGTGAGACACTTCCGAACTGTGTGACGTGCACCTCGTGAGAGATTCCTTCGAACTGTGTGACGTGCACCTCGTGAGACTCTTCAAAACTGCGCGATACTTGCTTATGACTCGAGAATATATACTCCTTCACCTTGAATTGCCTAAACATTATAATATAGCTCCTATTGGTTACCAAATCGCGCCCACTTTAGCGTCTGTTTTGTCAGCCAATCACTACTACTAACGTATATGCTCTAGGGAAGATATTCTCTCCATTTCTAAAAACAGGCACGCTTGCTTCTCTCTTCTTAGTGATAAACAAGTCACCCCCTCGGTATATTGTTACCCACTTCTATTGTCAGTTTCAGTAATGCCGTATAAACTTATTTCCTAACAATCCTTATGGCTAACAAACATCTAAAATCATTGTCATACAATAATATTAATTTACACTACAATCACTCTGGCATTCACAGCATGTTATGATACAAAATACTGCCTCAAGAATTAGTCACTTAATCCGGTGATTACTCGCTCAGTAACGTAACATTTCGGGACGACGGGTTTTGCCGGTTCGCATCTTAGCGACTCAGCGCAAGTTACGCTTCTGGTTTCTTCTATTCCAGAAACAGTAATTTCAAACCGTAAAATTGCATGCTGTTTCCACGACACCGCGAGAAACAATTGAGAATCGACAGGACTTTAAAAGCATGGCTAAGCATTGAACAATTTGCACCAATAATAACGGATATCTCGGAAATGGCTTATACCACAAAAAAGTTATTCGAAATAAATTGTGTTTTTTTAAAAAGATCTAAATTTTTTGTGTAGTATGTTTTCATCCATCCCTTAAGTTTACAGATTATGCAACATTATATAGATTTCCATCTAAATGAAGAGGACTTCACAAACAATTCCCACAAAATTATAATACACATTTTATTTGTTATGTAATATCTTTAATAGGTATTTTAACCAAAATCGATATAGCCATTTTTGGAAAATAAAACTTTTTTCTAAAAATGTTCCCTGTAAAGGTAACTATGGAGGGGAATTTTCTTAAAAATCTTCATATCGCATCTTTGGAAAATTCTGAACCTAAATATGGTATTTATCCGACTTTTCTCAGTCGAATTTTTGGGTGGAATGCAATACCTACTATGTGCGTGGTAGAGAAAGTCATGTGAATGTAATGGTAGAGCACTGCATGAAAGCCCTGTATCCAACAAAGGCCAGCCTCTTGGGTAGTAGACCGGCTCACTTCAGGAAGAAATTCAATTATTCAAGCACTCACTCCGCCGTACAGATCAAAGGTTATGGAACACAAAACAAAAGCGACGCGAGCTGCGGGACGTGAATATTGCACGTGGCTCACTTTGTGTTATAATGATGTTCGTAATATCATTTCTTAGCCTACTGAATCAACACGACTGTTTGAACACGGAATCCCACTCATAAAATGCATTGTGAAGGTCGTTGATGATTTATAAGCATTTCTTCAAATCTCTTCTCGAATGCTCTCACAGTGAAATTTCCGTAAGAAATTACATCACAAACGGAAAATTTTGTATTTAAATGTGGTAGGGTGTCTTGAAGGTTTAAAATTCCAGTATACATCGAGTCAGTAAAAGTGCAGCGCTAGCTTAGTGGCTACTACTAGCTGCCATACCTGTTATTGAGCAGGTGGCTTTTTAAATCTCTAATGACGATTTCATTAAATTTACTCTGTACTCTTTATCAAATTATTGTACAATGATCTACAAGAGTTTTATGCCGGATTCCCCCCTTTACCTCTTAGAATTCTGTGCTATTCATAATAATGGACCAAAAAATTCAATGATATTAATAGAAATGGCAATAAAATATCAGCAGATTTTATATTTATAATCGTAGCATCCTTCCCTGCAACAGCCTTCATAATTCTCGAAATGTTGTATACCTTGTAAAATTTTTGCTGTTAAAACAACATTCAAATGATTATGTCCAAATGTTTTCATTATTATATAACATGTAAGTTTATGGAAAAACAGATAGCATTTAAAACTAACTTATTAAAAGAAATGTGATACATTCACATGACCTTGTCTATCCTCTATCCTTTATTAGTGGGTACACAAAATAGTCTTCTAAGTTATTAATATAAAGTGTCGGTTCACTGGCGTTTGTGAAAACTGCAACACCAAGAAAGAATTTCCCGAACAACTCCAAACTTGGTGGAAGTGTAGAAGAGTGTGCAAGCAATAACTGATTAGGTTTGCAGAGAGATGGGGTACACGTAGAGCCCTCTCGTGTCGGTCCGACAAGGTCAGTGCAGAGCTGTCAGACAAGGTGGAAACGACAGAGTGCCAGTATGCCTCGTCGACGTCAAAGGGAGCCATATCGGCATGTGAGTGAGTTCGAACGGGGCAGAATGATCGGTTTCCAGGAAGCCGTTGTCATACCGTGACATTTCGGCTCGTACAGGGCATGCTGCTACGACAGTGATGTGTGTGTGGGGAAGCAGTGGATAGATGAACGTCGTACGCAGCGAAGAGCAGGTACTGGACCACGGGATGACCGTCATCTTGTCCGCATGGCCATAACGGACCGTACAGCTTCATCCACAGTGTTGGCTCGACGCTGGAGCACTGCAACAGGTGTGAACTTGTCTGCATAAACGGTTCGTCGCCGTTTGCTGTAGGTTGGACTGGTTGCATGCATGCCATTACGTCGGCTTCCATTGTCCAGAAACCACAAGCTCCCCCTACTGCAATGGGCACGTGAACACCGTCACTGGGGTGCTGAGTGGCAAAATGTAGTCTTTTCGGACAAGTCCCGCTTCAACGTGTCCTACATGACGCATACTTGTCCGGCGGTACCGTGGTGAGCGCAACGTGGACGGCTGCATTGTTTAGCTGCATAGCGGACAAACAAGATTTGATGGTTTGGGGCGCCATTGGTTACAACAACCGATCTCGCATCCTACGAATTGAGGGAACTTTTAACATCAACCGGTACCTAACGGTGGTTGTTGAGCCTGAGATGCTCCCCCTGCTTCAGGCATCTCCACAGGCCACATTTCAACAGGACAATGCCCGGCCACATATTGCGAGGAATGTACAAGTCTTCTTCGAAGAGCGACGGGTACCATTGGTTTCCTGGCCTGCACGTTCGCCTGACATGTCGCCCATCGAACATGTCTGGGATATGGTTGGTCGGCACCTGGTGCGTCACGGTCCTCCAGTAACCAGTGTCACAGATTTGTGGGCTCGAATACAAACTGTGTGGAGGGAAATCCCACAGGAACTTATTCAGAACCTTTTTGAATCAATGGCACGGCGTATAGCAGCTCTAATTGCAGCGCACGGAGGCCACACCAAATACTGAATATTAGGGCTCAAAGGTCATGCATAAGTTTATCATTTGTTACTTGTCATATACCTAACTTGTGCTATTAAATTCATGCGTTTCCTTCTTGGTGTTGCAATTTTCACAAACGGCAGTGTATTTAGCATGCCCAGCGAACGACTTTCACTACAATATAAGCACAAAGGAAATACATGAGGGTTATTAGAAGGTTTTGGTATCCAGAAACTTTAGTGTATACATCTATAGAATTAGAATAAAGATTATTCAGAGGTTTTGACACTGTTTCATTACGTACACATCTGCAGTATTTGATAAACGGCAAATAAAGGAACAAATAATAACGTTCCGTTAAAACAGGATCGTCGTTCTCCGTGGTGTAGTGGTTACCACGCTAGCCTCTAGTTCCCGAGGTCGCGGGTTTAAACCCGGCGGAGGGCGATGGATTTTTTCGGGCGTAAAAATCCTTAGCATGACTTCCTTCGGAAGGGAAGTAAATCCGGTGGTCCCGTTTCTAGGTTTACGGCAGTAAAAGAACCTCAAGGTTGATAAAGAGGCCTCTGAGCAAAATTACCGGTCTTTCACGCCCAATACAGAATGGGACGCTAAGGACTATAGGAGGTCCTATGGAAGTTAAAGACCACACTTTTTATAGAGCGTCCACAAAATAAAGTTACAACGGCATCAATTGTCGCTTTTTAAGCTGTGTGTGCTCTTTACTGAAGTGTTACATCATGGCAATCTATGTATACCTTTTTCACTGTAAGCTGAAAGGAGAAGTAAACGAAACTTAAATGTATCACTCCGCCGAGCACATGGCAGCACCACGTGGAGGATGACGTGAGAGGAAATTGCTTCAGACAGAATGCGAATACAGTATATTGTGCAGCTTGGGGATCATTAGCTTTTAAACATTGTATGTCTTATTCCTATATTTTGTCTTACATCCTAAACTTATAACACACAATATTAAGAGTAGACAAATAAAAAGTTTGTACCTGAACAGTTCGGCATCTGTGATTAAAGGTACTGGATTAAACTGTTGTTAGCTTCAGGCTTTAGAAATCATTCATTTAATGACTAACATCAATATACCACCTTTGTTCTAACCTTTTATGAGTCAACAAGTTAACAATTAGCACTATAGGTTAGAAAACCACAGAAAACAAACGCGACCTAAGCTATCCGAGCAACAATTCTATATCACTAACAAAGAAGTTCAACTATTGCTAAACAATGGTCAATCATATTCATTGTCCATTAAAGGTGGGTACTTTTCACAGAATTTGTTAAAAGCATTTAACACAACTGTCTTCTTTCCATTTCCCGCGTTTATGTTCTCCACAGTGGCAGAAGATTCTCAGCCGGAAGCCGGAAACGAACTGCAGCGCCTGCGCATAGCCTCTTAACTCTGATATAACGGTTCATTTAGTTAATATGAACAAACACATTTAGTTTCATAAATTGAACTGTTACAATAATGAGTTTTTTAAGCTTCTCTGCACGAGAATAACCACAAAATGTTACGATCTGAACCGAACTGTCTTTTGTAGAGGAAGAAACGACATGCTAACCGCGAAGGGTTGTAGTTTGCCTACCAGCCAATGAGGTCCTGTCTTGTCACGTGGTTTTGTTTACTTCTCCTTTCAGCTTATAATGAAAACGGTACAGGTATATTGTTGCTTGGAATAAAATGTAACCGGCTGTTGTTTTTATACTCTGCGGAGTGCAGCAACTGTATACTTTCTCCTCTATGTCCTTCTTAACGAGGGCTTTCTAAATTCTTTTTAGTCTTTTAGTAATTTATGAATTGAAATTAGTTGTTTTATAACCCATGTTCGTCAGGAAGAATACCTAGGGTTTGTTCAATGGTGAAATAATTGTAAAAATCGGTTAAGTGGTTTCTGAGATTACGCGCACACAGACATTTTCTCTTTATAATAGGGGTATTAATATAGATTATATGCTTTCAAATTAATATTTTCTAACAGAATAAGCGTATAAAATGACAAACTTGTCCGTTTTTATGATTTCCTTAAATATTCACCTTCTATAAAAATGGTTTCATGGAGGGATTTGAACAGGCTAAGGTTCAAAGAATAAAATCCCAATTGGAAGCACATGATCGAACAGTCAAGGAAGAGGACCAATTACCGACGACGTTCTTGTCCATCCAGACAATACCAAAGGTAAGCTATAAATATCAGGAGGATGAAGATGCAAGGAGCAAATGGGTTGGTATAAAATTAACTTTCTTTTTATTTCCGATACTATGTTTTTGCCCCCCCCCAAAACATCATTGGGGTATTATTTAATACATATCAAGGGTGGTTTAAAACAAATCGGGCCCTGGGTGCTGAAGTAAATATAATTAGTAAAACTTCTGCATAACCCCAGCACCAATAATTATTATATGTAAAACCTTTAGCAACGTCCATAATTTCAGTACTCGCCTGCTAAAGATATTTTCAGATATATTAGTTAAATGTTTGATTTGAGGTTCACTCACAGCTAGGTTTTCCATTCACGTGATGCGCATTGTGTGTATAAGCCACAGACAAACACGACCGTGTTGCGAAGTGATACAGGTTTATTATCCTATTCTATTGTCTGCTCGTTCAAAGTGCACAGCAAGGTTATAAACAGTCACATATATGAGCCAAATATTCCGTGTAATTCACTTACACGAGTCGCTCAGAAAATGGACGTATCAACAATTAAAATAGGAAATGACGAACCGGAAACGAGGGAAAAGTTGAAGAACAAGAACCATGTTACACAACATATAGCTGCTTTAACAGGTAACTAGGTGCATTTTTACGTGTGAAATAATTGAAATATATACTATGTAATTGTAAGAATTATGCATGCTATGGAGTGCATTATAAATCTACCGGAAGTGGATCGATTTAAATAGTTATGTTTTCCAGGGCACTGCTGCAAACAAACGATCAACTAGGGGATCAACTTAATTCTGATAATAATCCTAAATGACACTAACAATACTTTTCTTAACTATATAGTTCAATTTCTGGAATTTCATATTGCAAATGTAGAGCAAAAACATTTCCAAGAACTTTAGTGAATCTGTTTACTTTGTTAGGTACGGGAAATCTTAGTGTCGTAGCCATGGAAGGTACGGAACTCAAATGCCAAGTTTGGTATTTATCTAACTTTTCGTTTTATAGTATGCTGTTCTCTCTCTCTTTCTTACACACACGAACCTTTTTAAAGGCTATTTTTTTATTAAGGGGACCTCAAAACGTGTATTTGCGGCGAAATCTCTATATGGAATTTTTGGGTCCACTACGATATTTACTATAGTGACTACATACGGCGCGCGCACACAGATTTCTTTCTTTATAATATTACTGTAGATTCGTTTACCTTACTCTAAAATCATGATCTGGGTTTTCTGTATTTCATAACACTCCGTAGCTCACTTGTCCCTCCTCACTTCTGTGCGCCTGTTTAACAACTCAGTTCTACAGCAACTATAACTCTAGCTTGCTTGATGTTCGTTTGTCTATTGCGACACGCACTTGTTATATGTGCAATAAATCTTGTAAACTTCGGGTAAACATCAACAATAGCAACATAATATATTTATTGTGACTGTTACAGTCAAACCTCCCAATTTCACGTAAATATCAAGATTAACATAATTATATTTGTGATTGTTGCAGGTACGCCTGCCAACTTCACCTAAACATCAATAACAGTAACATATAATTGTTGCAGTCAATCTTGCCAACTACTTGTAAATTTCGATAATAGTGATATGTATTTGTTACAGTCAATCTTGCCAACTTCGCGTACGGCTCAGTGATAGCGTGGACGTCACCGGCGCAGCCAATGCTCCAGTCAGAGACGTCGCCTGTCCTGGAGAGTCCTATATCAAACGACGACGTGTCCTGGCTAGGATCTCTGGTGTTTCTTGGAGCACTGATAGGATCGCCGCTCTTCAGCTACATGTCCGACAGGATCGGCCGCAAGCCTGCACTTCTGATATGTTCACTGCCTTACATCGCTGGCTGGCTAATGATTCTCTTTGGAAACTCCGTTTACATGTTATATGCAGCACGATTTATCAGCGGGTTGGGTTGTGGTGGCAGCATTGTGCTAGTTCCTGTTTACATCGGTGAAATTGCCGACGAGAGTATACGGGGCGCATTAGGCGTGTATTTGTCTGTATTAGGCAACTCAGGAATATTATTTTCTTACATTATCGGTGCATTTGTTTCTTTTGATACGTTTGTAATTGTTAGTTTAATATTTCCAGTGTTATTTTTAGTGACGTTTGCGTGGATGCCTGAATCTCATCTATATTTACTGGAGAAAGAAGACATTTCAAGAGCCACCAAGTCCTTGAAACGGCTGCAAAATTGCACGGATGAAGAAGCAAAAGAAACAATCACTGTTCTGGCAAAGCAGCGCAAGGACACACAAAACCAAACCACAAAGGACGTATCCTTCAAGGAGGTATTCCTGACGTCACCAGGAACAAGACTGGCATTGTATTTAGGCATGGTTATAAGTTCAACACAAATGCTCTCTGGAACATACGCAGTTTTGGGATATACTGTTAACATTTTTGAGATGGCGGGAAGTCAGATATCTGCGCAGTTGTCCACTATCATTGTTGGCGCAACAATGTTGCTGGCAGCTATTCTGTCGTGTTTTCTTGTGGATCGCCTCGGACGTAGGGTTTTACTCATCACTTCCATTGCAGTTCTCGGTATTTGCATGGCAACACTGGGCACATATCTGTACTTGCAGAGTAGCGGCGTAGACTTGAGTGTTGTTGGGTTCATACCCCTGATATGTCTGGCCGCTCATCTGTTTTCCTTTGGGCTCGGCCTCGGGCCTATAAACATGGTGCTGATATCAGAAATATTTAGTCAGCAAGTGAGAAGTACTGCAGCGTCAATATCGCTGATAACAATGTGGTTAACGGCCTGTTTTGTTTCCAAGTTTTACAATGAAGTGTCGGATGCGCTTGGCGCTTACACGGCATTTTGGTTTTTTGCCGCTTACTCTTTATTTAGTGCCACTTTCTGCTACTGGTACGTACCAGAGACGAAAAACAGGACAATTGACGATATTATTGAGGAGTTGAATGGTAAGAAGTCAACTTAAAACCGAATATGAGTGCCACATGCCAGGACATTCAAAGTACTACCGATTGAATAATACGACCGGCGACCGTTGGGTCTGCTCTGCGGTAACCTAGCTTACGAGATTCACATTTCAGTCTAGGGCTGTTTGGAATAAAAGTGAAACCTTATGTAGTTATGGTGCAACACCGTGTGTTTATTGTGTTAAGTTTTGCTCGAACGGACTCACATTGGACTGTTGGTTTGAATTTGTACAGAGCTGCCCTGGTGTTACTGTTCCTAACAAACACAAACAACCAAGGAAACATTAGACGAGATAGAAGCTGCAGTTGAAATAAGTCCAAGAAAATTGCATTACATCGTATGTTTGGTGGCAAAATAACTGGCTCGCTCTCCAGATATAAATCTGTGAGATTATTATCTGTGGGGAATGCTTGTGCACATACAGTTTGTTACATGTCTCCATACGCTTGACCAATTGCAAGATAGCATCCGACCTGCGTGCATTTTCCAATGTTTCCACTTGTGACGAGTTGTCTGCGTGATGTAATGCTAGCCACTAGTTCCCTAGGTCCGGCTTCAAACCCTTCGGAGGGCGATGCATTTTTTCGGGCGTAAACATCCTTAGCATGGCTTCCTTTGGCAGGAAAGTAAAGCCGGTGGTCCCGTGTCGCAGATTTACGGCACATAAAAGAACCTCAATCCTGATAGAGAGGCCTCTGAGCAAAATTACCGGTCTTTCACGCCCAATATAGAATGGGACGCTAATGTTAAAGAGCTTTTCTTGATTCACTTGGGGGGGCGTGAATAAATAAATTAGAAATGTGGGAAGTATTGATGCACTGAATTATACAGATTTGTAGCCTTCATGCTTCAATACCTGGTCGATATTCATGTTGATTCTCAAACGAAAATTCACTTAACTACAGCACACACTAAAATGAAAGAGAAAGATACAGTGCGTCTCTGTTTCATAGAGCACAAAGCGTTTTATTCTTTCAAGTATACCTTTTTCACTGTAAGCTGAAAGGAGAAGTAAACGAAACTTAAATGTATCACTCCGCCGAGCACATGGCAGCACCACGTGGAGGATGACGTGAGAGGAAATTGCTTCAGACAGAATGCGAATACAGTATATTGTGCAACTTGGGGATCATTAGCTTTTAAACACTGTATGTCTTATTCCTATATTTTGTCTTACATCCTGAACTTATAATAGTAAGAGTAGACAAATAAAAGTTGTACCTGAACAGTTCGGCATCTGTTATTAAAGATACTGGATTAAACTGTTAACTCCAGGCTTTAGAAATCATTCATTTAATGACTAACATCAGTATACCACCTTTGCTTTAACCTTTTATGAGGTTAGAAAACCACAGAAAAGAAACGCGACCCAAGCTATCCGAGCAACAATTCGGTCTACATCACTAACAAAGAAGTTCAATTATTGCTAAACAATGGCAACCATTGTCGATTAAATGTGGGTACTTTTCACAGAATTTGTTAAAGGCATTTAACACAATTGTCTACTTTCAATTTCCCGCGTTTATGTTCTCCACAGTGACAGAAGATTCTCAGCCGGAAGCCGGAAACGAACTGCAGCGCATGCGCATAGTCTCTTAACTCTGATATAACGGTTCATTTAGTTAATATGAACAAACACATTTAGTTTCATAAATTGAACTGTTACAATAATGAGTTTTTTAAGCTTCTCTGCATGAGAATAACCGCTACAATCTGAACCGAACTGTTTTGTAGAGGAAGAGAGGAGAGGGGAAAGGTTGTAATTTGTCCACCAGCCAATGAGGTACTGTCTTGTCACGTAATTTTGTTTACTTCTCCTTACAGCTTATAGTGAAAATGCACAAAGATGGTGACGTCAAACTAATAAGGATGCGTTACTGCCTCACGTTAAAATTAAATTGAGTTTTATTTATGGGCGCTCTTTAACTGCTATGGCCCTTAGCGTCCCATTCTATATTGGGCGTGAAATTTTGCTCAGAGGCCTCTTTATCAGGCTTGAGGTTCTTTTAAGTGCCGTAAATCCCTTTAGTTCCCTTCCGAAGGAAGCCATGCTAAGGATTTTTACGCCCGAAAAAATCCATCGCCCTCCGCCGGGTTTGAACCCGCGACCTTGGGAACTAGAGGCTAGCACGGTACTAGTCCACGGAGGACGACTTGCCTGCCTTTAAATTTAACTTAATCATATTTAGTTATTATTACTAATATTATTTTCGGATTCAATCATAATTGTTCATATGTGAGCATTTCCGTGCATGTTCTCAACTCTTACGTCAATCCGAGAGCAAATAAATAATGCGTACAACATACAGAATGCACTGAAAGCAGCACCCCTCCTTTTAGGAAGGAAGGAAGAAAAAGAAGACAGGATTGGAAAAGTGAGTGTTGTTTTGCCAATGTTCCCGGACATTTCCAAAATGTGACAAAACGATTATTCCAATTCAGAACTGTGTACTTGTGGGAGAAAGTTGTTTTCAGTAACAGTTTCGATAGTACGCCCACTAGTATTCACAGCAGGATACTCTTGGCACTTACTTCAATAACTCGTATCACGTCGTGATTATTCGTTCCGGTATAGGAACACAGCGCTTCCCTCCCTTCCACTAGCACAGGCAAATACGTATGATTACTGACCACGCCCATCATCGGGTCTTCATTGCAAATGCTTATAAAAGCAAAAGGAAAGTGAATAATTTACCTCGAGTTAGTTTCGAAGTAGATGTGATCTCTTCAATAGCTGGTGCCCACCTACCCGTCCCTTCTAGGCGTTCTACTTTTATAGGAAAATTGCGATATTAACACAACAAACGTAGCCATCTTCCCGCTAATGCACACGCGCAATGGGAACTGCCAACCTAAATAAGTGAAATCCGCGAAATAAGAAATTTCTCACAACGTGAATCATTCGAGTTTTAGCCGCGCAGATCCCTCGGCTATGCCTTGAGGTTGAGTATCTTACCGGCTTTGGCGGCATTAGCTATTCATATGTTGCCAGCATTGCATTAGAGCTAGAGTATGACAGAGTGACATCTGTAGGACATATAAGACATCACTTCCATCGCTGTTGAAGATCAACTAAGAGCAGAAAGTCCGTAAACAGTAGTTATCAGGAATTAAAATGGCAAATGCTCTGTATATGTGACATATTGCATAAATATTACAAACTGATTATTTTTGTACTCAAGATATACAGAAATGTAAAATTAAAAACAAATAACATTTTAAAATAATTCTTTCTTTATTTATTCCCTGTTCAGTCAAAATGCATTTTAAAATATTTCCTTTCAAAGTTTTACATGAATAAAAAATAAATACATATAATGGATAAAACGTTTACGACAAGTTTCAATAACACATCTGTTAAAACACATGTACCAATTAGCAAACCTTACTTGTGTATCTTTATTTGGGATGGATCAGAGAACAACACTTCAACACCCAAAGTTACTCAACATTTCATGCTCTTAGATGGATATTAAAAGCCCTCTGCTGCCAATGTCAAATCCGCTAAATTCATGAGCCTTTATCTCGTTTAACATACCACACTAAATTTTTTACAGAATGTAGATACATATCTTTTAAGCTCACTGACCTACTTTTATACAATAAGTTTATCAAAGAAGATAGGATTATTATATCACCTTTTGATTAAAAGTTATCAGCAATTATTATGTTTTTTAAAAACTAACCATGTTGTTAACACCAAATAGATCCACAACAACATTTAAGCTAGGGGTTCCACTGTAGCAATTTACTGCTTTAATGAGCGTACTGGGGCCTGTTTCATAAAACACACTAATAATTTTAGTTAATAATACCATACTAATGGAAAGGAATTATTTGTTAACAAAATTGTGCTTCATAAATATTCTTGGCAACTAATAAAAGAATTGCGCTAATATTATTAGTTGTAATATGACTGTGTTTTGTTTTAGATTTGCTTTTGTTACTCTTTTCATTACATATTGAATATCTTCGTTATGCTTTTTGTTGACATACTTTTAGGTTCTGAATAAAAATGGAAAAACAGAATGATAATGTACCTGCATAAAATAAACAATCTGTTAAGGAGTAATTTAGCTCTAAGCATGCAAATAATACAAAAAACCTAACAAAACCAACTGTGATTACTTCTACTCATGGCCTAACAGCTTAACCTCACTTCCATTAAGTTATACAATGACCTATCTACAGATTTAAAAACTTGCAAAAATTTAAAAGGTTTTAATGGAAAAACATTGAAATCTTAAAAAAGGAATAATTTGATAGCTGACAAATTGACATTTACAGCACCTTTTATACGGGTCATTTTGTCAGTCCAAAATTTGCTTATATGATAATATTCCTATTTGAAATTGCTGCATGGTGTTCTCTCTCTCTCTCTCTCTCTCTCTCTCTCTCTCTCTCTCTCTCTCTCTCTCTCTCTCTCTCTGTGCTACTGGTTACTCGTTGGCTTCAAATTGTCAGAATTTAACAATTATGAGTTTCGCAGATGATACTGTGATCATTGGAAAAAATTTGGAAACAGCAAAAGAATTAACTAAATTAGCAATGCTACGTTTTCAAGAAATCAGCCTCACTACCAATACATCGAAATCTGTTTGTTTATCCATTAGAAATGGAAAATATTCTCCTAATAATATGATTATTTCTGAAGATAATGAAATTCACTGTCACCACCCTGATGAGAAAATATGTTACCTAGGCATCAACTTAAAAGATGAAATAATTTTTGACAGTCATCAAACTTTAGAAAAGTTACGTAAAAAAGCTGATACTTTAGAAAGTTCACCCCTGTTACAAGCAGACCAGAAATTTATTATTCTAAACTCATCCATCTCAATGACATTAATTTATCCGTTTCAAGTTATTCCAATGGAGAAAATTCCACAAACATTTTTAACTGATGCTGACAAAACCCTAAAATGCACTTTAAAAAGCATTCTACAGTTACCAACGGACGTTCCAGACCACATGGTATACACTGGTCTATTCTGCGCCTCATGGGAAGTTCGGCTCCAACATATAAACATCTGCAAAGTTCTAAAATGCTTCAACGACCCACTTGTTAACACTGTAAGAGATTTTGATCAAGAAACTCAAAACTGTTTACGACTCTTCAACATCACTCAAACCAACATCAGAGATCCTGCAAGTCTTCTCCCAAATGCAAGGAAAGTAAGACGACATCTGAGACAAAAAGAATTCCAACTTTGGAGCGAATTAGCACACAAAGGAAGAGGAGTTAAAATGTTCAGTAATTATACACCTGCTAATATATGGATCCGAGATCATCACAAACTTTCTTGCTCTGAATGGAGAGATGCCATCATAATGACTGCTGTACGTTCCTTACCAGGGAGGTCCGAGAACGATACCCTGTGTTGCCGTTGTGGCAGAAAGCACGAAACCCTTGCACTCGTTCTGGGTGCTTGCCAAGTGCTGCGAAACAGCAGACAACACAAAATAAGAAGCAGGTATGAAGGTCCATGAGGAGGTATACAGATTATCCAACAGTGGTAGCAGCAGGTGGTAGTGGGTTAATCATTGATCCTACTGTGCACTTTGAATCCCACTGTCAACAGCCCGAAGAAGTAGGCCATTTATGAACCCACTATCTCTATTACAAGGATAAACACAATTTAAATAAAATCTCAGTCACAGGATTGATGATAGGAGCTAGAGGGACAATACCCCAAAAGTACACAAGTTTGGGTAGATTATGTCCGAGATAAACACCTGCTTTATCAAATAGCAATCATGGCTATTAGAGGATCAATTCTCATCCTCAGAAATCATTGAAATTATTATATATTTATATATTTTAACTGCATAATAGAATTATTTTATACTACTTTTTTGTCCCGATTTAAATTCATTTGTATTTCTACTTTAAGTTGATTTTCATTATTTTGATATGTTAACTATAAATCATTATTATTGTTAATTGTATAGGTATACTTTGTCTATATGGCAGCCCTTAATTGAGGGAAGTGTTATAATAAATAAAAATATAAGGATTGGTTGTTAATCTTGTCATGTGATAATGTTATTAGTTCTTGACCTAAAAGTTCTTAAATGATTTAAGATTCATCTTAAGTGACGAATCACTATTTGAGTCAGAATTAACACATGATACTGATTGTGCAAACTTAGGGCAACAACTCAAGCGACATCCATTAATAGAAATTATTAGTGTGGACTTACTCATGAAATTGAGCCTAATAAAATTAGTGGATTTTATTACCCTTGCTGTTTTATGAAAACGTTTACTGACATTATTAGTAAAAGGTATTAATCATCTCAAGCTTCCTTGGGATAAGAATGTACAACAGATACTCAACATGGGGACTGACATTCTTGAACCAAGATTCAAGTTTGAATTCAAATTTACGGTCTCCTATCCACAGCGGGGTGAATGGGAAAGACTGGTAAAACCTCATAATAATAAAGGCCCAATCTGATATACAGATGGTTCTAGAACCAAATCAGGAATGGGGGCTGGGCGTTACGGTAATGGCACCAAGATTTCTTATTTTTTCTGGGTACGTTAGGTACCAGGCTGAGGTTTATGCAATCCTAGCAAGTGTCATGGAAAGAATTAAAAGGAGATACAAGAATAGAAGTGTTCTTATCCTCTCAGACAGTCAAGCTGCTCTTAAAGCACTTGAATCACCATCAATAAAATCAAAGCGCGTATCAGAATGCCGGGAATACTTAATGACACTGACTGAACACAATAAGGTTCAACTTATGTGGGTGCCAGGACACACAGGTATACCAGGCAATGAGAAAGCAGATGAAGCAGCCAAGATTGGCAGTGAAATCCCATTTTTGCATCCAGAGCCTGTACTGGGGGTGTCCTACAGACCAGTGAAACAGGCTATCAAGTGCTAGGCTCAAGCAGAACACAAGAACTACTGGAACTCCATTGAGAGTTGCAGACATTCCAAGTTGTTTATTACAGACCTGGATAACAGCCGGGCAAAGTACCTGCACGGTCTTAGTAGAAGAAGACTTGCATGGGCAACAGGATTCATCACAGGACACTGTGCCCTAAAGTTTAATCTGTACAGAATGGGATTGTTTAACAACCCTATCTGTAGTAGATGTCTAGAAGGAGATGACACTGTTGCTATGTGATTGCCCTGCTCTTGCGAATCAAAGAGCAAGTATTTTTAGCAATCACTTTCCAAAGATAGATGAACTATCAAGCCTCAGTTAGCAGTCTGGTTAAGTTCATATCGAGCAACAGACTACTTAACTGATGAAAGGGGGGATGCACAATAGATCTTTAAGGTCTCAGTGCTTGGGCATAAAACCCACCCTTTTTTAAACTATAACTATAACGTAATATGCTGATAACTATTAGATTTATGAAACACAATTTAATATTATTACTTTCCTTCTAATATCAGATAAATCTTTATGAAACATACCCCTGTACTGCATGCTTTCTGCAGTAAACAGGATGGCTACATTTACAGCTTTGACTGAGTCCTGGCTCCACTGCAGTACCAGGCGGTGTACATTGCAAGACAATTATCACTTTATATTATCATCATAGTGTAAAAGATTATCCTTCGTTAATGTTATAACAACATGCTCGGTTAATTTCTTTCAAGCTTCAACTTTTGCATTTCTATTTTTACAATTGTTGTTTTCAGGAATGTAGAGAACCAGATATTGTTCCAGTTCCCCTCTGTCATCAGTAGTAACAAACTTATGTAGGATACAGCACAGAAGAACCCTAAGCAAGTTTTGACGTTTGTGGATGGTAAGGAAGAAGTAAATGTGTGCTTGCCAAAGTGGGCTAACCAATATTTTATCAGAATAGAGAAAAGTCAACCTTCACAAATGCCAATAAAACAAATCACCCATATTCCAGCAACATACGCCATCTGAGTGGCCTCCTGTTTTATGTTTCAAGTGAGCCTAATTTTGCTATAACGAAACAAAATGGTATACTTTCAATAAACTGTCAAAGCTTTGTATCTCATCACACAGGTTTCCTTAAGGCTTGGACAAGAGAGGATATATTGCAGATCTAAGTTTGTAACTTATTTTTTTTAAGAACTATTGGTTAGCCCAATTTTTGTGAGCAACCATTCAATTATTCAAATTGTTAGGCCAGGAAGTAAATGGAAATTTTTTGGTTTATAGAAGAGACAATGGTACCACTGGACATACTGTCTACCGTAAACCCACTCATATGGACCTATATTTGAACAGTTTTAGCCATCACCTTCTGGGCTCTGTTTCACATTAAATAATTGTTAACCTGTAGTTTGAGGAACTTTACAAATCCAGGTAAACAATTGACAGCATAAATTTCACACAAATTCTGTTGTATTCCCATTTTGAAGCGTCACGAACCACACATTACAAAAAAACCACTAAAGGTCTGTGTTAATTCTCCATACTTCTAGCATATTTGATAAGTATTGTGTGCTTCAGTAATCTGAAATACATTATATAAAGCTATATGATTGCACTTAAAGATTAAAAGAAGTCAAACAGAACACACAAGTGTACTGGCTATGCTGATGACCTGTGATTTGATTAGGTTGTTTCTTGCATATGCTTGATTGGTCTAAGCATGAATGCAGGATTTTCACTTTAGGTTCAACATGATGGCATTTAAGGTCATAAACAAATATAAAATTGCTATTTTAGAGAAAATTAGGGACAAATGAACTAACAACTACATTGTTGTATGTTTGCTATTGGCCGTTTCCATCCAATGCAAAGCAACACACAGCTGTTTTGAGGTTAGGGTGCCACTTTTTCCTGCTGCATGCTGAATGTGATGTCCAACATCTTGCAATAACAAATCCATTGCTAAAGGACTCATTCTAAACCTCTCACTGTATTCATAAACAGATTTGTGAAATCATTATTAATTGGAGCCTAAAATATTTAAGTCTTCTACCTTCCCTTGTATGTACACCATCATTATTTCAATCACTGGGAGTGCTGCTAAATATTATTTTGGTAGTTTTCGGTAATATTTGTTTATGACTAATATATTATTACATGTAGCTTTCTTTACAAACCTTGAACCATTTTGTAGATAAACTGCTTAATTTACAAATACACTTTAAAAACGTGTGAAATTACTATTTGAATGTGAAACAATACACTTGTAAATTCTATAAAATTTAATTTGTAAATATTAAGCTACTTTATAAAGTTAAACTTCACAAACTTCCATTGTGAAATAAGCCGCTGGTCCAAAAACAAGGTGTGCTGGTTACCTTATTTCGCAGGCTCTTTAAACCATCCAATAGATACCAGCCACCTGTTTAGCATATTAAAGCACTATGCTCACTCTGGAGCCAGCATTAAAATGGTCTTTAAAGATGTGAAGTAATAAAGAGGGTGGGAAAGGAAATCAATATAAAGCTTTCAATCCAAATTGTGGCAATTTGTTTAATAGTCACATGCAGTGCTGGAGGTCTTATGGTGTATAGGAAAGTGAAACTTAAGCTCATATAGTGATGTATACTTTGGCTAGTCTTCTGAGACAATGGAAACGGGAAGGTAGAAAATAGATTACTTGTACCCAGGTCTGTTTGCGAGAGCTGCTGGTGCTGTCATATGATGTCCTCCTTCCACTATCTCAAAAGACTGACCAAAGCATACATAAATGTTTTCTTCTTTTTAACACTGCACGTCCAACTTCTGTATCACTGCCAAAGCATAATACAAGTGTCCTGTTTGGTTAAAACAGAAAGTGTGTTTAACTGATGTTCATACACACAAGTGGTCCAGCTCCCAACAATCCCTGGGAACCAGAGAATGGCTGAAAAGTCATCAAAGCACCAGGTGCTCCAGGTTTCATCAGGACAAAACTGTACCTATGTATGAAAAATCCACTTGGGACATTCTTTAGTAATCTTTTGTTAAATAAATGGTAGGCTAGCAAATTATAATCATTTTATATCCATTAATTCAAGCCTTAGCATAAACAATATTGTAAATTACAAAACATTGCATAATGGGAGTAATTAATGAAATATCTTTTAAGATTATTGAGTTACTCGGAATAAATTTGAAGTTATATAACAAACTTATAATTTTGTTTTGATGAAGTTTAAATTTCCCATAAACTTCAATTACCTTGAAAACATCTTTGAGAAAGAGAAGTTTTTATTAGGAATTGGAGAGTAAGTAATGAAAAAAGTAACATGACATACATACCCTCAAACAATACACAGTGGGGCAGAAACAATAAGCAGGTTTTGAAATCTGCTAGTTTTCTGTTGCAAATATATGGCAGGACTGTAGAGTGTACCTTGTAAATGAGATCGCCATTTTGAATTCTCTATCTGGTCTGCTAGTTAGTCATAAAGCGCTTGACAATGTTTGTGCTGGAAATTGGTACATCAGAATCTGTTCAATCACAGAAACCCAGAGAGGATTTTGACAGGAACTTACTGCCATGATGCTATTCATCATTGGGTGTGATAGTAGCTTACAGAAGGTGGTGTCACAAACAAATCACTGCCTGGATAACCTTGCTCTCCACACACAGATCAAAACATTGTGAGAGTACAGGCATCTGTGCAATAGTCTACGTCGGGAAGCACGCCATTGCTTTACACATGTTCGGTTCAAAATGTGAAGTGAATCTTACGTAACGACTTGAAATTTCACCCTTACAAGATTCAACTTGTGCGTCTCATGGGTCAAGATAAGATGGTGCGCTTGGTATTCTGTCAGCAGATAATGAAGTTGGTAACTGAATATCTGACATTTGTAAACAGGCTTGTCATGACTAACGAAGCAATTTTCATAATAGTGGAAGTGTCAATAAGCAGAATATGCTATATTGGCCCCCCAACAATCCCTGAGAACTCCATCAGCGTCCACTTCATAATCCAAAGAGGACAGTTTGGTGTGCTGTATCGCCCAGAAAATAATTGGACTGCATTTTTTTGAGAACAAAGCTGGAGAAATGTGTAGTATAAATTCTGAGTGATACAGAAACATGACTGAAACTTTCTTTGTGCCTCAAATTAAGATACTGATGGTCTGTGGTGCCAGCAAGATGAGACAACCGCACATATAGCAAGAATTAGCATAACACACTAAGGAATTTATTTCCAAGAAGTTTGATTTCCAGATTTGAAGACGTGACATGAATACCTCCCTCTCCAGATATGACAGCACTGGATTATTTCCTGTAGGGCTACCTAAAGCAGAAGGTGTTCGAGACCAGACAAGCTAATGTTTAAGACTTAAGAAATTGAATCCAAGAGGAGATAAATGGAATACAGCCAGCTACATTAAGAAAAGTTATGATTGGCTTCCAACAACATATAATGATGGCTGAGGCGATAATTCTGATGGTCAGAAAATAAATAGTTAAATATCACTCATTAAAACATTATCAGACATTAACTGGACCAAATTGACCAAATTCCACAGTTTTGGCATTATAGAATTGAAATTAGCACCATTAGAAAGCCCGTAGAAAACTACCACTATGTTATAAACCTTGTATATATTGAGTAATAAATGAGCCCATAATCATTCAGTGTTACTTGCAAGATTTTCCGCAGAAAATAAAGTTTAGAGACAGTTCCTGTCATTGTTATATTTCAAATGCAGTGGCATGGGTAACGCATTGTTTATTGTGTACAGTTAGGAGTTTTGGCAAGCTGTTGGGGATACACGTCTTTTAAAAGGCAGTTAAAATACAAAAGTTTGAAGTAACCAATGAGAAATCATAACAAAATAGCAGAAAGGAAAATAACCAATGGGAAGATGATAAAGATTGGCGATGTACAGAAATCACGAAGGTTTGCTGCTAGCAATATAAAGATTAGTGGGGGAATGAAAAAGTCAGTCAGTCCAGGGTTTTCAGTCGAGTTCAAAGTCTAAATGTGTGCGTAACAAGTTGAGTCCCGTGACGCTCAGAAATCATGTAACAGTTACGTTTCGTGAGTCGAGATTTTAATTCCTCGCAGTGTATATCAATGGTAGAAAATAATAAGACATAGGAAAGTGTTGTAATCTATAAGCAGTAGTTAAACAAGTGAAGTACTAAGTATATGATTATTTCTGGCGTTAAAAAGAAGTCAAGTGATACCTAGTTAAGAACATGAGTATGTCGAGAAAGTAAAAACAAAAGAATGGCAGATTAGCGAAGGGAATGTTTATTAGTGCAGCATAATAAACTTGCATAGTGATTCTGACAGCATCATTGAAAGTGAATTATCATGTTTTTCCTTAAGTGCACCATATACCTGCATCCCGTATCCTTGGACATTACCCACAATTACTTTTCATAGCCGAGAAGAGAAGGGTCGACCCTGAGATTCAACCTGGACCCTACAACTGTGATGACTCTGCTGGACCGGGCACAACAACAACAACGATATTATCACAGGTAATAAACACACTTCACCATTGACAAAGGGAAAAACGCTACATGGTGGATATCTAAAAGATGTTTTCAAAGAATGAAAACTGTTGTGCAATCTGCAAGAATTGTGCTTTAAGGCACTGTAAGAGAAATAGAAATAATTATTAGGACATTAAACATTTTTCACTTGAAAATGCACTTATGGTTTCTGCCCCACCCTGAACCCAAGCACCTGAGCCAAATGTTAAGGATGAGCTTGGTTTGAGACCTGCAGTGTATACAATATACGTTGCATATATAGAGCTACCCAGCATTCTACACAACACTTTACTGTTGTTGAGCAAACAGAGACAAGGGACTTGCTCAGGCAGAGAATAGCACCTCATCGGGACATCAGTGTGGCACCAACAAATCAGTGCCCTTCAACTGTCAGAGTTCGATCTGCAAGTTTTTTTGTTTTAAGGGGAGACAGAAGAACAGTTGAACAGGAGAAAGAGTTGGTTTTCTTCTTCAGGGAGAGAGTGGGCAAAGCAGGCAGAGGTGTGAGGAAAAATTAAATTAAACTGAGTTTTATTTATGGATACTCTTTGACTACTATGGTTCTTAGCGTCCCATTCTATATTGGGCTGTGAAAGACCGGAAATTTGCTCAGGCTTGAGGTTGTTTTACATGCCATAAATCCATGACATGGTACCACTGGCTTTACTTCTCTTCCAAAGGAAGCCATGCTAAGGACTTTTACGCCCCAAAAAAATCCATCACCCTCTGCTGGGTTTGAACCCACAACTTTGGGAACCAGAGGCTAGCATGGTACCACTAGACCACGGAGAATGACAGGTGTGAGGAAGGATTACAGGCAAAATTGCTCTGCATCTTCCTGAAATCTGTGAATTTGTGTGTTATTGAATTAGGCGGCTTACACATCATTGTATATCAAAAGACACAGCCACAATTTTCCTAGAACTACTAAGACAAATAATTAAATTGGAAGCTATATATAACCCATACAACTAAAAAGATACGTGTACTATGCTTTTGTCCACTTGCATGTAAAATAGGGATAATGTTATGGGGGAATTGGCAAAACCAAAAAATATTTTCGAACTACAAGAAAAGAAGCAATTAGAATAATGCCAAAAGTAACATTAGACAGACATGCAGATTAAAGTTCAAACAATTTTGTATTTGAACTGTTCCATGCATGTAAGACCATATATATGAGTAAAAGAACCAAAAAATTGAGTTATACACATACACAGTTTAACAAAGAATGATGATACCTTCATATTCATAATTAGGGATAGACTAAAAAATGTGGCAAAGAACCTGTGTAATAAATTACCAGAAGTAAAAGTCATTAGATAGAACAGAACTCGTTCTGAAGGCAATAAAGAAGTATTTAGTAGCAAATGCATTTTATGCCTGGAAGAACTTAAGTGTGGCACAGTGTTATACTAGATACATTCTGTATATATAGAATGTGTATAAATTCCCTTTACAGACTTTGAGGGCTTGTACTGACGATTAAGTTTAGCACAGGAACTTGTGCCTGGAAACATACTGTTTTTCACTACAAGCACTTTTTTGGCACCACTCACTAGGAGTGAGTTCCAGCACAACGGTGCACCAGCTCATTTCGCATTTGTGGTCTGTCATCTGGACCAATGATTTGGGCAACGGTGGATAAGCCATGGTGGCCCAATTGCTTGGCCTGCACATTCTCCCGACATGACCCCATTGATTTACAAGACTCCTGTGAGATCCGAAGATCTACTTGCAGCGGTGGATGTTGGAGGACTAGGAATTGATGATCGAGAATACCAGAACAAAGTCGGTGTTCTTGTAAGTGGGTCCAGACAACAGGCAGCAGGAAAATGGTACGTTCCTATGCTAAAGTTAACAGTCTTGGTCCCCACTACAAGATCTCCAAGTCTGGAAAATGAACTTTTACATCTTTAAGGAGGCGAACCCAATTAGTCGCTTCTTCCAACCACCACCAGCAGCAGCAGTTGGAACCTAGCTGAGGATGAGGTAACTACCCTGAAAACATGTTTTTATAGTTACACAAGGTAAACGTGTATTACTATGTACATTGATGTGGATAAACAGTGTCCCACACCACCTTTCCCTCTGTATACTCCACGCAGCCGCTCGTATCAGTTGTCTATGTGAATGGTCTGAAAAACAATTCAGGGACACAAAAGCGAACCAATGAACAATGTTATAATTGGTGAAATAAAGGGGTGGTTTGGATACTGCTTCTATGAGAGTGTTTCACTACGACTGCTACACAAGGAAAGATTTAACCAATACAAGACAATTTGGCCTTCTAGAGGAAGGAGTGAAGAGTTATTTGCATGTGTTACTAAACAACAGCTATAACATTTATGAGAGCTTTTATCAGGGATATGCAGATGAAGGCAAAATGTTTTCATCTTTATTTCTATGTTTTATTACATTATATTTTATGCTTGCACCTAAATTAACGAAGCATTGTTATAAGAGAACTCTGCAAGTGAAAACTAGTAGTTTATAATGTTACCCTTCGGCAGTTCAAGAATATTGTAAAGCACCCTGCCAATCTAGTGGCTAAAATTATGGTCAAAGAACAGAGCAGCTGATGCTGGTAGAGGGTGAGGCTAGTACCAACATAGCTGCATTCCATTATGGGTCACGTCGCTATATCTAAAGTGAGATTTTTATGTCTTCATGTGTATTTAAAGGATGAATAAATATCTTATCTTCTTGTTTAATGTATGTCACATAACCACTTAGTTAATGCAACCTATACATCCATATAATAGCATCTTAGTGACTTTTGCCTAGGATGGCAGCTCTGAAAGCACTAAATTTGCCTGGAAAAATGCAGGCGATACACAAGTAAGCTTTGTGAACTGGTACAAGTGAGCCTTATGTGATCTTTCCTACATAAATAATCTCTGTTACATATTAATTTCACTTTGTTTACTACTTATGGTTAAAATCTATCTATATTAAAGTGCCACATTATTTTAAAATGTAATGTTATTTCAAACAGAGCTACTACTCTAATGAGCAAATGCACCAGTTTGTGTCAACAATAACTGAAATGCACATCTTAATAAGCATTTCCACAGAGCAGGTATGCATTTGTTCTTTAAATGAGGCAGGGGCACAGAAACTTAAGTACCATTTTTCAAAAGACTGCAATAATACAGGGTTATTCACAAGTGAGTGTCGCATTTGGAAAACATCTTGCGTGAGACGTGCAAGTCCAAATCATGTGCGTATGGAAACAGAAACTCTCCAAGTTTGTGTCATGTGAAGCGCGCATGTTGTGGTGATGCAGTTGGCTGCAGTAGTCTACAAAATGGCTTTCGCAGGTAACGAGAGAGTGTTTTGCGTGATACAATTTGCAAAAACAGAGGTTACTGTGACTGTTCAGCAGCGATTTTGCACTCGTTTTCACAAGGATGCGCCAGATCGCAGGACCATCAAGAGGTGGTATGAAACGTTCGAGGTTGTCTGTGTCCACTCAAAGCACCTGGAAGGCTGATATCGTCAGACCCACTGTTGCAGGTGTTCATGAGTTGTTTGCAAGCAGCCCTCAGAAACTGAGAAATCGTGCAAGTCTGCAGCTGGGAACATCTCAGTCGACTGTGTGATGGATTCTTCACAAGCAACCTGAAGGTGAAGCCGTACAAACTGGAACTCCTGTAGATGGTGACAAGGAGGTTCGCACACAATTTGCTATGGACATGCAGGCTGCAATGGCATATAATGATTTTGGTGAGAGACTTGTCTTCAGCGACAAAGCAACGTTTCACTTGTCGGGGAAAATAAACCATCACAACATGCACATTTGGAGAATCAAACACCCACATGTGACAGTCGAGCATGTGCGTGACTCCCCAAAAATCAATGTGTTCTGCGCCCTGTCAAAGGACAATGTTTATGGGCCCTTTTTCTTCGCCGAATCCACAGTGACTGGCATCACTTATCTAGGCATGCTAGAACAATGGCTTATACTGCAACTGACAGACAGAAGTGACTTTATTTTCCAACAGGATGGGGCCCCACCCCACTTCCATCGTTTCATGCTTGCATTCCTGAACCAGAACTTACCATGATGTTGGATTGGACAAAATGCTGACAATGACGTCACATTGTTTCGGTGGCCGCCCCGATCCCCAGAATTAACACCATGTGTATTCTTTCTCTGGGGATATGTGAAGGATAGGGTGTTCATTCCACCACTTCCAGCTGACTTGAGGGACCTACGAGATTGCATTACAGAAGTGATAGCAACAATCAACCGTGACATGCTGGTGCGGATGGAATTGGACTATTGCCTGGATGTCTACCGTGCAACCAGAGGCGTACATATTGAACACTTGTAAGGTATACCAAACAAACTTGTAGAGATTGGCTTTCATTTGGTATATCATTCACACTGATATGTCAAGTACTTATTTCCGAAATGTGACACTGACTTATGAATAACCCTGTATAAACAAGCTTCATCCTTTACACACCATTTTGAAGAAGTTTTGCTAACATTTTCATTTATCTTTGAATGTAGCATTATATTAACCTTCCATTAATGTGGTAATGCACATCAGGTATGGATAACTGATCGTGGCTGCTCGCCATGAAAGTTAATGTTGGTGAACTTGCTATTTGAACTGTATTTTCGAATAAGTACTATTTCTATTATTCAGTATCACTGAAAAAACAGTATGCAATGCACCGGGCAGTCTTGGAAGTAGACCTCCTTCATTCTCCAATGTTACACTTACTGCAACTGTATCACATTACAGAGGTTCTGGTAGAAACAATTAGACTGCATTTACAAATTTGACATGGCACCCCATTAACTTGCTAAGATTGGTAACAATAACAGAGGAAAGATGTAGCTGTGAATGTTGCATGTTAAGAAGGGTGATACAAGGGGGAGCTTGACTGCTGGTATGCAGAGAAAGCTAAGAAACATGTGACAGGCTCTTAGCTACTGACTGCCAAACAGAGCAAGTGTAAAATGTTTGTTGAGAGCCATGAGGTTCGGAGTATGAACCAAGTATGGTGCTGGGACGAGCGGCTGGCTCATGTTCTGTGAGGGGGTTATGCCACTATTGGAGCGCCATATGAATAAAGTTACTTTCACCGAAACAGTTATTTTCATCACTGAATAGTCCACCCCATGAGTTTGTTTCAGGAACAATGGTGAAGTAGCAAAACAGACTGTAGGTGCAGAAAAAGACAGAAAGATGCAGCAACAATGATTCTAATATACTCATGTGCACCCATCCCCTTACCATGGAGTCAGCCGCAATCATTGTTACACACAACAATTTATTGCCATTTAGTAATGATGCAATGTTGGTCGAATGTACATGAGGCATCTGCCCTAGAAACATATTTTAAAAATAATGTCTCAACTACACAATTCCGTTTTAACCTGGGAAGACATGATGCAGTTCCAACTTGTCAGAGCATCATTAATTCTGTTAAAGCAGAGCATCAGCCACAGAGTTGCCCAAAGCCCTGGGAATGTGAGAGTGGCATTTCAGCAGCATTCAATTGGACAGGTCTAACTTCCATACATATAAGCTGAAAACTGTGCAAAAACTAGATCCCCGTGATTGCAAATCATGAAGTAAGATGAGCAGTTCCTGAAGAAACTCACAATGACAGGTGAGGCTCATTTTCATTTGAATGGGCTCGTAAATAAATAAAACTTCAGATACTGGGCATCAGAAACTCCATTTCTCATTCATGAAGAGCCTCACCATAGCCAGTAAGTTTGGTGTTATCAGTGATGGAACATTAGATCAGCTGCTGCGACAATTCCTGCAAAAGGAACTTCATTGAACAAATGTGGATGGATGAGGCCTCAGCCCATACAGGCAGGTCCTAAGGGAAAAGTTCTCTGGACATGTAATTGCTTTTTTGGTGACTGGAGCTCACATGAGTCAAGTGATGTTCAAGAAATTAGCATAAAACTAACAACATACTTTAAGAATTGTTTTCAGGCTTACAAAATCATGTAATTGCTTTTGCTGGCTATATCAGAAAACATGCTATTAACAAAACTACTCAGAATGGCATCGGTTTAGAGGATGAACCTTATTTCTAATACACCTGTATATCCACAAAATGTTATGTGACCAGCAGGTGTCAGCATGTAACAAAGATGTGCCCCTCAAGTATTTGTTTCTAGTTACAGTATACAAGCATATCACATGAAAATGACAGTTAAACTGGTGAGGGAAATGTCAAACATTCCAAGTGCCATGCTTTCAAAAGAGTAACACTATCAGAACAGTCTTCCACCTGGGTCTCATTGTATTACTAGTCACAAGCACTGAACACCATTCTAAAATGCTAAATATAAGCATTTCCATCACACAACCAACAAATAATCTTGTAACTTCTTCTACCAATTTTTAATACAAAAAAATATTAAAATGAATAATATATGAATTTGAGTAATAACTCTGCAGAATGATATTCTACAAACAAATTGCAGACAAAAAGTTTATAGAACGTATCTTCTAACTATAATAGTAATAAATGAAAATGCATGGTATTACATCACAGTGCCGTACACTAGCCAGCCTGCTGCTGATAATACACCTGCGGGCTGGCTTGGTCACCTGCCTAAAGGTCAACATGCCTCTGATTTTGACATTGACTAACTTGCATTATGTTGGTGCAGGTGGAACAATATCATTGATCAATTACAAACATATGACGTCCAAATGCGCAAAATCAATGTTCCACTTTGCTATTGATATGGTCATCGATATGCATTCCTGTTCTCGGGTTATTATGAACCAGCCTTTAGCTAAATCAGATTTGCCACACATTTTTAGACATACAGCTATGAGATGAAATAAGAAGCAAGGCTATTAAAAAAACTCTTCAAAAATGCAGCAGAACTTTCAATCTCAGAAAAAACGTATACTACAAAACACAGAGAAAGAGTTATGAATTTCTACATTTTGGTACAGAGCGACCTTAGCAGACTCATCACATCACCATGTCTCCAAACAGAAACAAAAAGTGTGAAATAGTTCCTGCCAGATGGTGCACAGCTCATGATGAGGGCAATAGCCCTCAATTAAATAACTGATGTTAATGTCGCAAAAATCAACTTTAAATTTGTTGTCTGTTCCTTCAGTGTTACTAATAATTTGTCATTGACAGCACAATGTCCAGAAATTGAAATGCTCGACATTTACTCTTCAATTGTTTACCAAGATGAGTTAACAGGTATTTACAATGAACGTGAGTTACAAACAGTCTCATCAGTGCACAAGGAACAACAGTTTCGTACATGAAAGACAATTTCTGTGAGCCGTACCAATGTTTACATCTTTAAAATATCAACTTCTCACTTTGGTTTTCCTTCCTGTCCTGGTATCAAAGTTGAATGTTTGCCTCTGTGATCTAAACATAGCCTTTATAATAAAATCTATGTTTTCATTTTACATAAAGCTGTAAGAGAGACAGACTCACTGATTTCTACATCAAATGAACAATATTACTTACAGAGGGTATAAACAAATAGAAGTCAAACATTTTGGGGATGTATTCCTAACAAAAAGTTATCAACATTAGTCTAAAAATCATTCCTTAAGGATTGACTGTTTTTTACTTTTTCTGCCACACAGCTATATTAGCTAAAGAAAATATTATATTCCAACCAAATACTCAGCAATGAAATTTCACCAAAAACACACCTTTTGAGGTACCTTGAAATTCCACTCCCAAAAAGAACACATTCTTAGAATATGTCTGCATGTGAAAAAGAAGAAGAATACAACACCTTCATAAACAAAGTTGGATACTTAGTATTTAATTCCAGCATCTTCCAAGCATGTTTTCTCAAAAAGTACTGTAACAATTTTCACTAAAGTATCATGTTTGACATATTGACAGCAGATATAAAACTTATATGAGTTTTTTGTGAACAGCCTGTGAAGTCTGCTAACTTGGAAAGAGTAAGAACTATTTAGAGTAGCTCATTAAAACACACAACTTACATCTAGTATTAGTTGCTTTTGAAATATATTACAAGTACGAGCATCATTTGATGCTTCAAAGTCTGTGATTCCTTTGTTTTCTTTCAATCCATGAATCCTGTTTCTGCATGTTTTAACTACAAATTTGTTGCTTAATTTGAAATTACATGTTGTAACTTTTTAACTTTCCAGCAATAAATTTTCTAGAAAACAATTTATGGGGAATGTTTCCATTCAAGTGGGAAACACAATGATATTAATTACATTTTATTAGTACATATTTTCAAGGACAGTAAAGTTTTTAAATGGGAACCTGACTTTTTTTTTAACAACTTTTGCCTGAAACATTTTTTGATTAAACCATTACTTTATAAACATTTTAAGAAGTTTGAAAAGTTATTAATGTCATTACACTGAAAGGCTAACTTATATTTTATTTGTTTGAACTTAATGAAACAGAAACACAAAACCTAAAAAACTGCAACTCTAATCTCAAGAAGCTGCTGTAATTCCTCTTTTAAGGGCTAATATACTAGGTTTTACAAGTAAGTTTCACAATTATCTTTTATTTTAGTGTGCATGCGCAAAAGTTAGTGGCAACACTTGCTTACGATACTACCCAGTTTCGGCTACTTCCAACTTTTGATAAAACGAAACTAGTTCCAGTGCTTGATTTTGAGGTTATGTTGTGCTTGCGATTTGCAGAATAAAGTGTGAAAGCGAAGAAATAATCAAATGCCTGGATTTATATACAGTGCAGAAGTGCTTGTGGGACTTTAATGGTACAAACTCTACTTAAAACATGAATTCCTCCAAATGAAATACAGAAGATCGAAAAGAGTAAGAAGTCTGTAAGTGGCACTGACTTTAGGAACAAATTTTGAAATTATGCTTTTTGGGGCCTGGTACAAAAACTGTAGCGATGAATATAAGTCCCCACTTGCAAGATATTTAATGCAATTTGTAATTTCAGCTCCGGTGATAATACTTCATGCATTACAGTAACTTGATCCATGTTCGTCTCTTTAGCATTCCCTCATTTTTAAGGCCAGTAGTAACATCTCTGACACTACTGTAGCTGCTGCAATATCGGACCATCCATTTTTACAAACTACCTCGGCAGAAAGATGTTAAACATGTATGAATATACACACAAGTATTCACCATGCAAACATAATCTTGTGCAATTAGTTTCCTGAAAATTATTTCACAAAACCCAGGTCGTCATGTAAACTATGCTTTTGTGAAATGATGCCATGATTTACTTAAAATATATCTTAAAATAGAAAACTTTTAAGATAACATATGTTTCAGACAACCATTAAATATTAAATTATACTTCTATCTTTGCTTTCCTAACAAAATACACGTAATTTAAATTGTAGGTGGTCTTCATAATAATCTATACATGATTTATCAGAGTTAAAACATATAATGCATTATATTTACATGGCATTTTCTACCCACCTTTCCAGAGCACTTAAAAAATATAAAGTATCAAAAAATTCATACTGTGAGACTACATATAATATTTATTTCACATAAATTGAGTTTTAACCAGATCTATGAGCATTTTTCATGTAGTAACATTTTGTTTATTTCTTACAGTTTACCAATTACACAAAATTCATTCCAAATGAAGAGGACTTCACAGGCTATTCCCAAAAAATTTATGATACACATTTTATTTGTTATGAAAATATCTTAAATAAATGGTATTTTAATAAAAATTGTTACAGATATTTTTGAGAACATCAAACTAAAAGAAACATTTTGCTTATAAAGGGTAGCATAGGGGCATTTTTTGAAAATTTTGGAAGATGCTGTGCACCAAGTATGATATTTACTGCCTTTTTGGTTTTAACACGCACACATGCACAATGGTGTTTTTTTTTCTAAACCCCCCCCCCCTCCTTGTTTTATTCAGGGGTCTCAAAAGTGATCAAGTCTTGATATCAAATTTTTAGTGGAATATAATACTTCTACTTGCTATAGTACAAAAAAATAAAAAAAAAACTGACTTTATCTATCAATGACAAAATCACATATATCTACACTATTGTTATACGAGTATATTTTGACATAGCTTGGAACAAGCCGTTTTAGCTTACTGTATTTATAAAAGAAATTTGTCTACTGATTTTAACACTCACTGAAAGAAAACAAGCTTGAATAACATTTTAAATACACTTACATATCTGCGGAGTATTACTAAAAATGGCAACATAAAAATTGATATTTTATTTGAAGTACAGAAATCTACTGCTACACAAGTATCCTGCAATGCTTTCAAGATTTTGAAATAGACCAGTGATTTATTTGACTTCAAGCAATTAACAGATAAAGCCAAGCTTCAAGCACCTTACAAAAATACAGAGAGAGCAACAAACCTTTACAAAATCTATCTTTATTATGAATCAAGGCTCGGCTGTGCATAATGCTAACGCTTTCATCAGCAGCATTTAATTTCGCTGCTGCAGTATGTCAGCTCAAATCACATACTGTGCTTTGTAAATTTATGTTATACCAAAGCTATATCTGTAAGAAATCGTGAGGTCACATTTATAAGTTTTGGAATAAAGGCTCCTGTGTGGAAGTGAGAGTTCAGATAGCTGCAGAAACTGTTCACTTCAGGAGCAATGATCAGGTTCTGTTGAGTCGCAATAAGGCATTCGCCCATAAGGGTAACGTTCTGCTTAGCTGCTGCTGAAGTGGACCTTTAAAAAACCCCAGGAACCTATGTCACTCAGTGCTGCAGGAAGCTGTGTTGGTTGTCCTTTTAAAAAGTTACGTAAAACAAAGTACTATCTTCAACACCGAAACACTGCTGTGCTCCAGGTAAGCACTCCTGTTATATAACTATTTGTAATCATCTACAGTTCGAGCACATGTTTTATACTAAATTATATTTTGTTAAGTGTAGGGCACTATGTGATTGGTGGGCATATCCACGTCCTCGCTTGTCATGTAGTATTAAGTGTAGGTCCTGTAAGACATTCCTCCTTGATCCTGACTTCTGTCCCCCCCCCCTCTGCAAGCGAGTGACTCTGGTTCTTGAGTCTGAACCACAAGCTGTTATCAGAGACAAGTGGTAGAGGTGCATGGGCCTCGATCCACTTTGGAGTTGTCACCCCTAAATCTAACTGTGACATCTGGTGGAGATGCTGGTTTGTTGAGTGCACCCCCTTCATTCTCGCCCCTAAATTTATCTGTGACAAGATTGTATAAGAATAGACTGCTACTGTATTTTTCATTTTGCTCCGATTTTTATTTAGCATCAATGCGATGTTTAACATAAATAATTATGTTGGTTAGTTTAACATATTTCTCTGAATACAAGATGGTTACTGTGATGCATGCAAATTCAAATGAATATCTAGATGTAAGGTTAACAGAAATCAGAATTTGTGCATGGCCTCTTTACAGAAGCCTGCACACAGTCTGATTGGGCCCTTTCTGCTTCTTACACTCAACTTCAATCAATCTTATGCTGCCAATGAAATCACATCCTTGAAATTTGCCCCTCTCATATCTTCAGGTTCCAAGAAAAAGGGGCCCAAGAATACATGCATACAAAAACTTCACACTCATATAATACCATGTGTTCCATTTATAACCAGGCCACAGATTGCATGTATGCATAGTTCCCTTTCACTGCAGCAACGTTGGTATTTTTCCTCTAGTGCACTGGTGGTGAATGACCCACTCAAGGGTGCATTTCTCAGCTGTGTTAGTTGCTGTCTTTCAAGAACGACCCCTACTCATATTTTCAACCCCTTAAGTGCACAAAACTAATAATAGGGCCCATACTTTTGAATGATACTGTAAATTCCAATAGGTACTATAGAGATATACTTGCACCATTTTTTCAAATGCTAGATAATGTGAAAGCTGATATTTCCAACAAGATGCTGCCACAGCCCATACTCCTCAAAACTCCTAGAAGACAAAGGCAGTTTTGATGACAGGATAATGTGGGATTTAACAGGTTTTTAGGGGATTATTCTAGTATATTTGGAGGGGTTGTATATTCAGGAGTTGGGAGCACTGGCCGGATATGATGTAGGGATTGGGGGGGGGCAAATAAGTAGTTACTAATGCACGTTCATCTCTCCGCCTCTTTTGTGTGCAACCAGTACAGGAAACAACATGGAGAGTAACTGGCACACATCTTCCGCCAAACATCAAGTAACTGTGTAACTTTCCTTTTGTAATAAATGTGCCAATTGTGGTTTGAAATGTGCTGATTACTGAAAGTGTGTTCTCATTCCCTTTCTGTTGATAAGTAAGAGGTGTGAATCATTTAATAATGATGCATAAATAACTCTAGCTTTGCCCCCATGTCTGACCGAGTTGTACTTTAACATAATTAAAGAAAATGTGAGATCCCAAAGGTGCTCTACACTCTAAATTCTTTTGGGTTGTGACAATATCTGAAGAATTATGGGCTCCCTGTTCCCCGAATCTTACTGTGTGCAACTTATATTTGTTATTTGTGGGGAACACTAAAAAATAACGTTTATAGGAACAATCCCCACACCGTAGATGAACTTAAGGACATTATAAGAACAGAAATGGTGAAAATTATATAAGAACAATTTATGCTGTGAATGGAAATTTCATCCGAAGAGCCCTAAATGTAGATGGACACCATTTATTAGAAGGTTAGTACTCATTATAGTGCATCCTACTATCACTCGTAAGTAACATGGGAGTTATAGAACAGAAAACCTCCTGGTGTAATACTGCGTGGAGCACATATATGAATGATCTGTGGCCTGGCAGTGTAACATACACACTGTATATGTTGGGCAGTTTCATTAATCCGTAAACATTTCCTGCACAAGTCCCATTATGTGTAGGTGTCTATGCAGTGTGTTGTGGCATGTAAGATAGGCAACAACATCTCTGAGTTTAGATCTAGTTAATTTCAAAAGAATCTTACCCTGCTTCACAAAATTAATTCATCAGCTTGCCTGGCAGTAGTTGTTTATTCCAGCACTCAAGATGAGCTCTACTTTTTAATTGTATTATCTCATAATCGATACTTCTGGAGACATGCTACAAAAGAGCTTGGATACTATAAAGCTAAGATCCAAGCCCCTCTCTGCGAGAATGTCCGCTATCTCATTATAGAGAATACAAGCTTCACTAAAAGCTAACTGTGACATAATTACCCCATTATAGTGCTCTGTGGTGAGATTTGTTTGTTCACATGACATCAACACCAGTAACTGCTCCTAAAATATACGCATGGTAAAGATATGGCCATACTTGGTGTTAATTGCAGCTTGTTATCTTGCACGACGTCAACTGTTGAGTTTAAAGCAAATAATCGTGTGTTGTGTACAGGTCATTGCATCCATGTTTGTGTTTATTTCAAATTGTTTTAGTGCTTACACAAGTGTTCCACAATTTTTAACTCTTGTTTTTACAACACAACATGATGCAATATTTAGTGCTGGTTTATACTAACTGCCAATCAAGAAAGGGATTTACATTTCAATGGAGAGAGAGAGAGAGAGAGAGAGAGAGAGAGAGAGAGAGAGAGAGGTGACATTGCCACTTATCCCAACCACATGGAGAGCGCGTTAGAACTGTGTGTATGAAGCCAATTGGGTTGTGCCTGTATTGTAGAGTGGGTATTTTATTACATATATATTCGTATATGCAGCAAGTGTAAAATCACTAATTCCATACAAAGGATAGAACATGCAAGCATATATCAGTATAAATATCTGCGTTTACAAAAGAGACATACCTGTGAAATATTTATGCTTATTCTAATGGGAATATGCTGCTGATTCTCTAACACAGCATGTTATTTCCCATGGTTGTCCTTTAATTGGGATCTGTTTACCAAATACAGTTTTATTTGGTTTCCAAGTATGCTCAGTTTTTCATTTGGTTGTGCTATTTGTTGATATTTTTGGAATTGTTAAATATCCATTAAAAGTGTTAACACAATTGCACATGCTCACAACACAGGTAAACACAAGGCAAATAACCGTACAAATAGGATGTTGCAAAATGACATGTCAATACACCGCAATCTCTAAACTGATGCACATACATTGTAAGTTGTGGCTAAAGGAAGGCACTGTTTATAACTGCAGCGACAGCGGAAGATTAGACGTGCAGTTCATGTTACTGCAACAGTTTCTCGCCGGCACGTCATGCTAATCATGTGTTTTTGCATCTATCGTTGCTATGGAAACGTCTTAGTTCTAATTGGTCCTTCCAATCATTGCTACGACATATCCATCCCTTCCCATACATTTAAAGCTCTTTGCCAAATGGTTAGTAACTGTCAATCCCTTTCTTGATTGGTGCTGACTATAAGCAACTTGTGTTGTTTCAAAACAAGATCTGATTTACTGACTGACTTTAAACTAGTAATCCCCATTGTAAGGTTGTCAGTACTTTAATTTAGTGTAAGGTGGGTCACTATCAATTCTTGGGAAGTGCCATTAAATTCTTTCTCCTACACCTCGAGTTCACAACAACTGAAAATGGCAACCAGAACAACAAAGTTGAACTACATTTATTTTAATGGTAGCATTCACAATTGACAACAAGCTTTCCCGGGCCCTGAGACCAGGAAAGAAGACTTAGTCAAGTTTTAACTTTCTCGTTCTTAGGCATGGCATACTAGATCCATGTTGTGCATATTAGACACTTCACTGTAGAGATTATTCTAGCTGGCCATGACATAAAATAGCCACTAGTAATCTCTGTAGAGATTCTAGCATACATGTGTTCTAACCTCAGATCCTGATACCTGTAGAATCCAATAAGAGTTGATACTTCTAGTGAAATGGTCATCTGTAGTTTGTTTGTATGCAACTCAAAATTGACTATTGCCTCAAAAACTGGTAGAAATTAACAAAGAACAATAAGCAGCTTTAATGTACACAATTAAATAAAGGAATGAAAAGCTAGGTACGATAGAGAAATCAGAAACGTAATGGATCTGCATTTAGATAACGTTTACTCTAACAAATTTTGATGCAGGCTAACTCACATTATGTTGGCTGCATTGGAAGAGGAGAAATAATAACATTGGTCAGTTAAAAACAAATGAAATGCCAATGCACAAAATTGACTTTCCATTTTGATTAATGTTCTTGTTACCAGGCTATTGTGAAGCAATATCTTGTATGCTGCATTGGTTACTGTTCTTGGGCTATTGTGAATCAGTCTTAATACCTGTATGCCCAGGGACCCAAACAAGGGTGACTGGGCAGCTGAAAACAGTCTATCCAACATGTTTTGGCACTGCCAAACTTAATCTGATGGTGCACATGTGTGATGGAACTAGGAGTGTCGTCTTTCAATACTGCAATTAAAAATCATGACAATGCAAAAGAGCTTGAGTCAGTGGACCAAGAGTATCTTGTGTAAATGGTCATATAGATGTAATTCGGTTATTAGAAGAGTGCTAAATGTGGAGCAGATTTCATTACTTGGAATATAATATCACACAAGTTGACTTTTACTGCTCCAATACTGGCTATATCATACTAAACTGATTGCAGATTGAATGTGGTTCAAGACAGAACAGAAGGCTCTAGTACTCTGAGATGAACTGGTACAGGTTGTCCAGCATAGGCAACTCCAAGTTCATCCCCAACCCTAAGAAGTTCTTAATGATAAATATTTTCTCCCAAGTTGACAATTCAAGGAGATTTTGGCCATCAGCTGAGGATGAGGCAAGTGTTCTCAAAGCATGTCCTGAGTAAAAGACAGGTTTGTGGAGCAGCAGTGCAGTAAAGCTTGACTAATGCGATTTATTTTATATCAGTAACTCATATATATATACACTTGACTTATTTTGGAACAGCTATATTGAATCTAGTATATTTTTTGGAACTTACTGAAAAATAACATTTTCTCTCCTCTAATGCATATGCCTATTTCGAGACACTATTCTACGTTGAAATGCAGAGGACAGGAGAGTTAATGTGCGTAGAATATTTTAAAGCAGCTGCTCCATGCATCAGCCTGTTTCTTTATTCACTTAATGCATGTCACCCATTATATGAGGTAAGAGGAACTGATAAAATTCTGCAGTGTGATTGTTTTATGGTGAGATCATGCATATGTATGCTTAGCACACCTGGATTTTTTTTCGTTCCGTAGCTTCAGTGTTACTTACAAGTGATAGTAACATGCACTATAATAAGTACTAACCCTGTTATAAGTGGTGTCCATCTGTGTCAAGAAATTCCTAGCATCTTTGGATGACATTTCCATTCACACACCTAAGTTCTTCATAATTTCTGTTTTTATATTACGGTGTGGGGTTGTTCCTATAAACCTTTTTTAAGGGTTACCCACAAATAGATGCTCCAATTTTGCAAATTTTTGCCTCCATTAGAACAATTTGTTTATGCTTGTTAGGTTTAGCAATCTCACTGTCCTCCTAAACTTATTACCAGATGTCTTAGCAGTTTATCTATCTGGAACTGGAATACCAGGAAACTTCTCCTGAAATTGTCTACATGATTTGGTGTTAACGTATTCATTGTTCAAGCCTGAATTTGTCGGCAGGTACTGCAGTGCACTGATAACAAGATGCAGATGTCTTGAATAAACTTTCACCTTTGAGATGCATAACTCTCTTTACAGCACAAATACAAAGCAGCGACTGCGACACAGCTCACAAAGATAACCTTGAATGTGTCATGTGCCGCTAGTTGCACATTGGAAAAATACCAAGATCACTACACATATAGTTAGTGTGGGGCCTCATCTTAAACTGCTTGCAGTCTACAACTGAATCAAGAAGCTCTTTAAAAATAAACGTATTTTGTGAACACATGCATGTTACTGGGTTTCACACAAATATCTTCCATGTCCCATACCATTACTTACAGCCGAGCCTCTCAGATGTGTCATTTTATATTTCAAATTAACCGCTGAAGGATAGTATCACTGGCCTCTTTTCCAACGATATGATAATTTGTTCATATTAAAGTATCTAATGAATCACATTTTTCTATGACAAGAGAATATACAGGGTGTACACAAATAATTACAGGGGTTTTAAACTTATATTCTTTCTCTGCAGAATAGTCAAAAAAGTAATGAAACCTTCCCTATTCCAGAAAAGTGCAAGCTTACGTCCATGTAAAACACTAGCAAGGTCAGTATTGCATTATGGAAGCTTGGACACTAAGACAGATAGAGGAAACCAGAGTAACAGCAAATGAAATGTGTTTTACGAGAACTACAGCAGGATATACGAGAACTTGGTCTGGAGGCTGCTCTCCATTTCAAGCACACCTATCAGAACAACTGGATGAGATGCCATTGAATCCCTAAACCTATGCTCCATTATCAATCCCATGGGAAATTCCAAGAAGAGGTGCAAAGAGAATTCCAGGTTTATGCAATCGACTTGTCTGAATGATGACAATTTTTTCTCTGTGATATGCAATACATTCTGAACATAACAAACTGGAGAGTAACTACGGAAGTTTGTATTCTGGATTCCAAGTTTCATTTTGTTTTGTAGCCATGGTAATGAAATAAACAAAACATAGCAACTCACACGTAAAAAGGATATTGTTCTTTGGAAACCGCCACTAAGATAGGCTTGGAGAATTTCAGCGCATCAGATAGATGGTTTTATTGCTTTAAAAAGTGACATAACTTTTTATTCAAAACCATGTGTGGTGAAAGCGCCAGTGTACATGAAGAAACTGTTGAATTTTGGAAAAATGAAACATTGCGTCTTCTTGAGGGATAGGACTGTAAAGATGTTTTTAATGTGGATGAAACAGGTGTACATTTTTCATTTGCTTCCAAATAATACACAGTTCATGGGGAAAAATACTATGGGGGCAAAGCAAGCAAGGAACAATTTACTGCTCTGTTATGCACCAACAGTGATGGCAGTGAAAAGCTTTCCCCTTTAATTATTTGGGAGCTCCAAGGTGCTTCAAGAACATTTGTACATTGCTGTGCAAGTATGACTTCGACAAGAATGCCTGGAGGCTTCAGAGACTTTTTCAAAATGTTTAAGATCTTTACATGCGATCAATGGGAAGAAAGATACTGACAAATGTCCTGTTCAACCTCCTGATGTATCTTTTCTTCATAACATAAAAGTATTTTTCTTTCTACTCAACTGTACCAGCCATCTGCAGGCCTTTAAATGTTGCTATAATTCGCTCAACAAAGGTGAAGTTCCGTAAAGCAGTTGTGCAGAAAGAGGTGAGGAAATGAAAGTCAATATATTACATGTTTGTAGCTGCATGGCAACTGGCCACCCTGAAGCTGTTTTCATCATTCGGGGTTCAGTTCTACAGCCACTAGTGAAGAATGCTTTGAAGACAACATCGATACCAAGGGAGATGATGTTGTAACGTCTTGATATCAGTGCTACAGAATGGATATTGCAGAGGTGTGTAACCAGAGAGAAAGAATCAAGGTCATAGAAGAAGAGCCAGCACAGCCAACTTTTGCTGTCACATTGCAGGAGTCGGATGTGGTCATACGGTATCTGTCATCCTTTATTGTGGACGAGAGCTTTAACCAGATTGAGCGAAAGCTGCTTTCTGTGAGGCATCTGGGAAAGAAGAAGCAGGAAATAGAATTTGAATGTAATTACGTAGTGTGTCACTAAATTAGTTTAAAATTAACATATGTATACAGTACCATAATCTGTACTAATCAGGAAAGAATGAGGTAATCCTATAGCAAGTAAAAGACAAACATCTCACAGCATATATACAGTTGGTTGAGAGACAGAAATGATCCACGTTCATGTGTTCAACTATTCCTTCTCGTTTAGCACTGATCTTTCTTATACCTACCAAACATTTCCCATGAACCCCCTTCTAAGGAACAAATATGAAATCCCCCCTCCAAAAGTCATTAAAAAGGGTTTCTATTGTAGGTGAAGATTAAAGGCTGGTTCACAACCAACGAGAACGGTAACCAGAACGGGAAAGTTGAAATACATGTATTCAAATGGGAGTGTCCACAACCGACGGGAAGCCTTCCCGGACCCCGGGAACGGGAAGAAGAGTTGCCCAACTTTTAACTTTCTCGTTCTCGTTCCCGGGCATGGCATATTAGATCCCTATTGTGCATATTAGACTCTTCACTCTAGAGGTTATTCTAAGCGGCCGTGACATGAAACAGCCACTAGTGCTCTCTGTAGTCGCAAGCTGGAAACATGAAACTGGAAGGAATTAGTAGTAAATGTGCTTCCTAACCCCATCCCGACACCCGCAAATCTAATCAACGGTGGTTCCTCTGGTGAAGGAATCATTTGTAGTTTGTTTATATGCAACTCAAAACTGGTTATTACCTAAAAAACAATGGCAAAAGCTACAAAGAACAGCTAAAACCGGTGGAAATGAAAAAAAGAATAAACAATTTTAATGTATGCCATTAAATAGAGGAATGTAAGTTTGGCATAAGTAGAGGAATCGTAAATGTAATGAATATGCATTTAGATAATGTTTACTCTATCGAATTTTGACGTTGGCTTGGCTAAATTGGAAGTAGGTGAAAAAATGTCATTGGTCAGTTAAAAACAAATGAAATCCCAATGCGCAAAATCGACTTTCACTTTGTGATCGATATGCATTCCCATTCTCGTTACCGGGCTGTTGTGAATCAAAATTTCTTGCTTCCCGTTCTCGTTTCCGTTCTGGTTACCGTTACCGGGTGGTTGTTAACCAGCCTTTAGTCTTATTGCCCGTTCTAGAAATAACATTCATGGGTGGTACAATCAGGTCCAGATGACGGGGTGTCTCTGTTAAGGAAAGATGAGAATGTGTGGTGGACAGTCGAGAACCAGCAATTGCAACAATGACAGTGTGGGAGGTATTAAGAAAACGTGCCAGACCTACCCAAGTTGATCAGTTACACTAGACAAGATAACATCTGGATGTATGTCGATTTGCAAATAGATCCCATATTGAACACTTGTATCTTCCAAAAGTTAATATTCAAGCTTACATTGCATGCTGCAAGAAAATTGATAACTTTACAACATCTATAATTATTTCATGTACACTCTGTATATCACTATATTTGTTACAGTCTAAATGATGGTTTTTCATGATTCATGTTATCAGACTAACATTATACTTTAAAAGTCTTATTTTCTAAATTTATCACTAGGAATTTTTTTACAGTTAACAAAGTTATACAATGATTTCTTATAGTTATTCTTTCAGCATTTCAGTTTTCTACTTGAATAACATATTTACATAAACACACAAGAAAACACAATATAATGAGTCTTCTTTTGTGCATTCTGTAATTAAAACTTTAAAATCTGTAATAAACTGTCAAGCAGTTTTATTTCCCATTAAAATAGTTCAATGTATGATAAAGTACATAGGTACCTTTTATAATGCCAGACACACACAGATATTACACATAGCAGCTCCAAAAGCAATTGATTCAGTAAAAAGTGAACTAGTATATAAAATATGGGTGCATTCAAGTAATTTAAGGCAATGAATCTGTGAAAATGCACAGTTCTTTTCTGATTGCTTTGACTTCCCTACCATAAACTCAGAACATAAGATTTGGTGCACACAACATTTTAATGAGCTATGTCAAACCGTTGTTAACACAATTTTTTACTTTCTCTACTACATATAGTAAGTAGCGGAAGTATTGTATTCTACCCAAAATTTCGATACCGAGATTTCACCGGAAATACATGCTTTGAGACCCCCTGAATCCAAAAAAAGCATTTTTGGAAACATGTCCATGTGTGTGTCTGTCTGTCTGTGAACAGCATAACTCAGAAACGAACAGTCGGATAAACATCAAACTTGGTAATTAGGTTCAGTATCTTCCAGAGATGCGACACGAAGGTTTTCAAGAAAATCCCCCACCCCAGATTACCCTTTACATGGAACATTTTTCGAAAATTTTAATTTTCTCAAAAATGGCTCTAACGATTTTGATTAAAATACCATATGTTTAAGATATTTTCATGACAAATGAAATGTACATCTCAAATTTTCTGGGAATGTCTCCAAAAGTATTCTTCATTGTCAACGACTTTTGCATAACTGGTAAACCATAAGAGATAGACAAAATTTTACTAGACAAAAAATGTAGATCGCATTAAAATACACAATTTATGTCATATACACTTTTTTTGTTGAGTGAACCATTTTCGAGATATTGCTTGTTATTCCCTTAAATTTTCCAATACTTTTACTTTTTCTCAAATTCGTTATTCATTTTTTTTTTGTCCTGGTAATGCAAAGAAAATGGAATACTCCACATAGCAACCAGCTCTTAAAATATTTGATTATAGCTTAAAGCCTACCAATTCCCCTTGCATCTACAAGAAAATTAGCAATGAGATTGACATCTCGATATCTCGATTAACATGAAGCATATGGAGAATAAGCTTTTGTGAAAATAGGTTGTACAAGAGTGGAGAAAGTCATGTGAGTGTAACACATCAGATTTTTTTATTCCTAATTAACCACTCTTTGTTATGGTAATATGAAAGTTCCTTTGACCCTAAGGTTTATCGTATCACTCCCAAAGTTTTAATTTGAGCTTAGTATACAAATAAAGATTTTGCTGTGCAGGCATTTCTTAATTTTAATAACTTAAAGAGAAAAACATTTTTATGTATAAATGTTATTGAATTTTCCAAGTTTCTCAATGTGAGTTATAGAAGATAATTATTTTCAACTCAATTTAATATTTTGACTTTCTACCACATACATAGTAAATAGAGAAGGTATTGCATTCCACCCAAACACTTGAAACACTGAGATTTCACCAGAAATACATGTTTTGAGGAAAACTGAATACAAAAAAAGGTTTGTGCACGTGTGTATGTCTGTGAACAGCATAACTCATATACGATACGTCGGATAAATACCAAACTTGGTATTTACGTTCAGTACCTTCCAAAAATGCGACACAAAGATTTTCAAGGAAGTCTCCCCACCCCAAAGTACCCATTTTATGAAATGTTTGATTTTCTGCAAAATGGTTCTAACAATGTTTATTAAAATACCATATATTAAAGATATGACAAATAAAATGTATATTTTGAATTTTCCGTGAAGTCCTCTTTACTTGGAAGGAATTTTGCATAAACTGCGTTTTAAGGGATAGAAGAAAACACACTGTACAAAAAATGTAGATCTCTTTAAAAACACACAATTTATTTCAAATAACTTTTTTGTAGCATCAGCCATTTCCGAGGTATCTGTTATTAATGGTTCAATTTGTTCAATACTTTGTCATTCTGTTTAAGTCCCATCAATTTTCAATTGTTTCTTGTGATTGCATGGAAAAAGTATGGAATTTTAAGGGCAGCATATAGTGTCCAGTTGTTAAACATTTGACTGTCATTCTCTTTGTATCTATAACGAAATGTGTCGTGTAGCTATTTCTGCAAAGGTTTATCTGGGTTAAAATGAAGTAGATAGAAAAATAAACTTTGGTAAGAATAATTTGTATACCCATTAATAAACAATAGAGGGTAGAGAAAGTTATGTGAATGTAACATATCAGATTTTTTAACTAGTGCATAACATTTTTAAATCTGCAATTCCTAAAACTCTCTTGGAAGTTATAAACTGTGGAGCATTTTGAATAGTGAAACATGCTGACAGAAGTGAATTGAGAAAAATGCAGTGCTTTAACTAAATGGTACAATGGCTTGTTGATACATAAAGTTTATTTGTACTAAACTGTACACAGAGTTGAAGCTAACCCAGGTTCTATTCCAGCCCATACAAGTATAATATAACATTGCTGTTAACAGATTATGATTATACTTTATAACTAAAAAACTAGTTTGTGCTACTTACTTCAGTTTAATTTACCGATCAGATCCACTTCCTAACTCCATTTACGGAACACTCTGGTACCCACTTCCCTAATCAATCAATTTTAATGAAATTTTTAGGTTAAATTGCACCTGCCATAAATATTGTTGGTAAAGTTTCATTACTCTGGATTGAATAGTTTTGTAAGTAATTTTTTTTTGGCAAATAATTGTGTAGTAATAAAAGGTACAATTTTTGCAATTTAGAATTAAAATAGATGTCTGAAATTTGGTATGCTAGTTGTTTATTCGTATGCAATAAACTTGCACATTGGTTTTCAAAAATATTAATATTTATTAAAAATATGATTTTTTTTTGGGGGGGGGGGTTTGTAATTAGAAAAAAATAAGAAAAATATTACTAATGATTACAAAGAAAAAAAAGTATATGCTTGTATGTATGAGAATAATCAACAAAACAAGGCACACTTTTCTTTAACAAGTTATATTCTACACGCCCTGAAAATTTCAGCCTGATTCAACAATGTTTACAGCAAAAAGTATATCTCAAAGAACAAAATTTGCTACATGGAGAAAAAGCTATTTCAAAGTTTGGGAACACAGTTATTGGAGGTATTGCTCTTCACTTGGATTACACCAATTTCTAAAGTAATATTTACTGGGTATATTCTAGACAAGTTGGTGATAGTCTCTTTTAAAAACAATTTTTCCCAAAAAATAACTTTTTTTTATTATTTTGGTAGAGTGTCCCCTTAAGAACTCTCCTAAATTAATAATTAAAATTATTTACAAAACTTCTTTTCAATTACTAATATTTTTGCCATCTTCAACCATTTATTTTGGATACTCTTTTCTCCAGATATCCTTTGCATCCTAATAAAATATGGACTGCATCTTCTTTATCCCTGCATATAGGGTAAATTCCTCCTCCTATCCTTCCTCTGTAACCTTTTAACCTTTAGGGCTGGTTTCACCAACAACGATTATCTTATTTAACTCTGGTAAAAGGTGTTAAAACCGTGATTTGGTGAAACACCTATTTCACCAACCGGTGTAATGGTTGCCATGGCCTGTAAACCCAGTTAAAGCTTTCTGGTATTTTCCACTGTTTACGGATCGAAATTGGAGTTACTGAAGCAAAGAAGGTGACCATGATGGATCAGTGAGCGAAGCAATTATTATTTCAATGTACCTACTGTATTATAAAGTAGATTTTGTGTTGGGGTTTTGTCTAACATAACCTACACACCACTTGTTTTGGTCTATCTCAATAGTTGAGTGGTCAGCATTTAGGTTTTTTAATCTCGAGGTCATAGGTTTGAACCCCAGCTGGAGTTGGGGAACTTTTTTTTTTTATTTGAATTTCTCCCTACCCTCCACAGAGCTTGGAGGTATACATATGCATGTGAATGTATATGTGTGTTTCAAGATAGAAATGATTGAAACCTAACATTAAATAACCTACATTCAATGAGTTGTTTCTTGTGTCAATCTCCCGATATAATAATTAAAGTTACAGGGGCCTATAAAAATTAAACTATAAATGCTGTAATTTAAGATAAAGAGAGTTGAGGGTTGTTACACTACATCACTAAAATATTCTTACTTGAACGCGTCTCCCGAAACTCGTTCAAGTAAGAATATTTTAGTGATGTAGTGTAACAACCCTCAACTCTCTTTATCTTAAATTATGACACATCACTGTTACTAGCTTCTAAATCTTCAAAATTAGTCTATAAATGCTGTACTCTATTTTTGAACAAAAGGATTGGAATTCCTATCCAATATGTAAACAGTTAAGAAATATAAATTAAAAGATTTGTGCACTCAGGATCAATAATTGTCATTTTTTGCGTCAACACACCTAACCTCTATTTCTCCACTGCATCGTCTAGTGTACATGTTCCAATGCTCTTTACAGACCACAAATCTTTATATGTTGTTTCATTCTCCACACATTTTATGGCACAATAAAATATAAGCGAACTTTCAGCTTACACCTCCTCTCTACAGCCTGTATATCATTGTCCTTATGAAACATCTATGTGACTGTGTAACAATTATTTGCATGTGATAGGCTTAAATTTTAGACCCAAACATATAATTTTATTCTAATGAGTGCACAGTAGTTTGTGAACTGCAGAGCTTCAGGAGCAGAATACGTTTTCCTGTGCTTCAATAAAACACAGGAAAAGGCACCAACAGAAGCAGCGGACAGCATTTCTCACTTGTTAGATATGAGAAATTGCTGGCTTATATAATGCGCATAAACCAAAGCTACAATTTCTTTACCTGGGTTTGCAAACTCGTGGAGAAATGTGCTTCTGTGTCCAGTGATAAAGACATATAACTGGGGTTACATAAGCTAAAATAACATGAAAAAATATCACTGTTGGTGAAACCAGCCCTTAAACTTCAGTTTAAACCATACAATACCTTCTCTTTGAACCCTAGAACACCTCTTTTCCATCATTACTTTCAAAGTTCTTATAACATTTCAGAGAACTTTATTTCTCCTCCATTCTGTCTGTCCACATCTAACTAATTCCCAGCACACCCATACCATTTATTGTAAGTTGGTTCCTAATTTCACCTAGCCAATTCTGTAAGTGAATACACTTTTCTTGTGCATTTAAGCAATCTTTCAAAATGCGTTCCTGTGGTAAGTGATAAATTTTAAACCAATATTTCCATAATCATCCCTCGTACACTCACTTTGCCACATAGCTCCTTCCCCTGCAGAATTACATAAATTGTTGGTATTTGAAAACCTAATGTGTAGCAGGGAAGTACAAGTTATAAAGACAACAAACAAAACATAGAAAATATTCATTTTTATCAAATTTCACTGATGCATTGCCTTAAATGTAAAGGGGGATTAAAGATAAACCAAAGTTTTCCTCTAGTGGCATAAACAACAAGTGAACCTACTTGTTTTAAATCGAGAATGGGTGTGGGGGATGTCTACAGTCTATTCTTCTTCTGGTCGCATACAGAAATTTGTATTTCTTGTCAGGTGCATAGCGAATAACACAAAAAGTGAACAACCACCACCAGAATATGGAGTGCGATTTGGAAAACATTTGAAGCATTCTTTGACACTTTAGTTTCCAAACTAGTGTTACATATGCTGCGACTTCTTCAAGGAAGAAGTTTTATTTTATGTCGCCACATTAAGCAATTTACAAACATACCTATTGTCCATTCCAAACCAGATTTCCCTCTGAAATAAACAAAAGCATGTGCATGTCATGAACCTAAACACATACTCATATGCCTTTATAAATAGATCCTTAATAAGTGAATTGTATCATGAAATACTGGTGTAGGAGAGGTATAGAACTACACATTTTATTGCGGTAATCATAAGAACTGATTGCTAAAGGAATGGATATATATATACTAAATCTTAAAAGATTACAAAATATGATTTTCTTAATGCCGTCTGCTATTGCACTATCACTCAGAGTATCTTGTTTGTTAATTGCCAACTGTATGGTTGACTGTCATTGTCTTACATATACGAGAAATGCAGCAATGAATTACCAGAGATGTTAACTGAGTACTGAATAAACACGTCATGTAACACAGGAAATATGATAAGCAAACAGCACACGTATGCTCAGCTCAAGTCAAATCAGTAGTGTTTGAGTTCTCGTGGCAGAGGAAGGTGCATGTAGTGTTCAAACACAAAAGTGGGAAACCATTAAAAAGTGACAAAAAACAAATAATACTAAATGTGTTCAATTCACTATTACAAAAATACCCGACACTTGCAGTAGTGGATGTTACAAAACTAACATCCGAGTTTACAGGCGTTTCAGTATAACCAAAGTGTATAGGGAATATACACAGACATAATAGAAGAAGAGAATAAACTGTGGGAACTTGTTTTGTGTGCGACAGTTTTGTGGATAGGCTTGTCATTAACTTGGAAGACAATTCTGTTTCCAATATGGCAGCTAAGTCATTGTTGGAGGATTTAGATTTGGGTGTTGCACTTTGCCTGAGGATTGCAATTAAGGCAAGTAAAACGTTCATTTCCACATGCTTATAAAATTTATTGTTACTTCAGGTTGCATTCTGAATTATGCTTTTCATGCAGGGCACCTTTTTGTACATTGAAACAATTCTCCTGTAACTGATATGCGGCAAGCACGTGCAAGAGGAAGAAGCAGCTGTTACATGTAGGCATTGTGAAATACTTTCGTATAATTAATACAAAGAGTTTGTTTACAATAAGAGGCACTCTGATTTGGAATGGACAGTAGTAAATTGGGGGATTATAAATATACCACACAAAAGTTTTCCCTCTTATTTCTCTAATGAAAGGATTGAAAATTATGAATTCTTTGGGAACAATGCACTTCAGAATTATTAGACAATACAGCAGAGCTATATGGTATTTGCATCTTTTTTATTAGCTCAATAAATTAATAAAAAATACATCTTGATTTATATTTGGTCCAACATTGCCTAAATAATTTTACCTGGTGAGAGAATTATAGATGTTTTAACTAAATTTACAAATATAATCAGTGAAATGCTTTGTACTAAGCAGAATGACGGAATGTGTAAAAAATAAATATTCATAAAACATGGCAGAAAGTATTTCAGATCATATTTTGTTAAAAGACAGTCAGTACAAACCAATATCAAATTCATTCCTCTGTGGGCTCGTCGGCAGGATGGCTAACCAGCGTCTCCTGATCTGCTTGTGTATCACTGGAACTTCCTAGTCCAGCAAACACCTTGTTGTAAACGGCCATGCCACTTACCAGCAATATAAATCCTAGAATCTGAAACACACGTTTACAAATCTTTATATACTGAAAGTGTTCTTGTATACTTGTTTTGAAAACATGACGACCTAGCCCCATACCCTTCCCCTGCCACTGGACAATAATCATTAACAAACAAAAGGCGACCCTCATTAGGAGGGTGAGAAGCAATGTAGCCAAATGTTGCATGTTTTCTGTATTTCCTTCAGCAATCAGTCTAGTTTCGTTTTTGATGTTGTAAGTTTGCAAACTATACTATACAAAATGAAGACATGACATAACAGGCCACATGCTAAACTGGTTTCAAACCTTCCTATCCCAAAGATGGTTTGCAGTACAATACAAAACAGCCACATCTAAATGGAAACAAACGAGAGTTGGACTACCTCAAGGGTCTGTTACAAATGCTATTCTGTTCAATATATATAAACGACCTAGTAGATGTCCTTAAGAAAGTAGGTAACATACAAGTAGCAATGTTTGCTGACAACGTGGTAATATGGACTTCAAAAAAGAACATAAGATCTGGGAAACATTACAAAAAACTACAAACAACAATCATAACCCTAGAACAGTGGACTAATAACAACAATATGGAAATAAATACAGGAAAAACTCAATATCAACTATTCATAATGCAGCTAAAACAGAAAATATAAGCCTACAAATCAACAACAAAAAACTACAAGAAGCAACTACAACAACGTATCTGGGGATAGAATTACATCAAAAACTATCAATGAAAGAACATGTAAACAATGTAACGAATAAAATCAACAAAAACAACAACATTTTAAAACATTTAGCAGGAATAAACTGGGGTGGAAACATGGACCTTCTTAATAATACATATAAAACATACATAAAACCTAACCTATTGTATGGAGGAGAACTAATAGCAACAGAGACTTAAAAGTAAACTAGAAATTTCACAAAATAATTCACTAAGAATAATAACAGGAGCTAAAAACAACACCAATTACAGTACTACAAAGCTTCACAAAAAAACATAGCTATAGAATTGTAACATGAGTTGAAAGCAATTACTCTAGCACAAAAACTGCAAGTCAATAGAAACAGATACAAGGGGTAGATACTGTAAGTAATTTAAAAACTCAAATAAGCTTCAGAACATATATTAATAGCTTAAAATACAAGAATATAATTACAGCAAATACAATTGCAACAGAGGTAACAAGCCCAATAGAATATATTGATATACAATACCAGAATGACCTGATATATACAATACAAAAAAAAAAAAAAAAAAAAATCTGATGTGTTACGCTCACATACTTTCTCTACTCTTGTACAAACTATTTTTAAAAACTCTTATTCTCCATATATTTCATATTAATCGAGATAAACATTTGCAGAAACGATCTTTTGACATGCAAAGCGAATTACATTTTAAACATAGCGACCAGTTCTAAAAATATTTGACTATTGCTTAAGGCGTACCATGTTCCCCTTGTTTTGTAATTGTAAGGGTAATATAGAAATACAGTAGTCTTTAAGCATAGACATACCTCTTAATAGCTGGTTGCTATGTGCAGCACCATTCTCTTTGCCACAGATTATACTCTTTGCATATCCAAGACAAAAAAATCTGATGTGTTACACTCACATGACTATCTCTACTCTTGTACAAACTATTTTTACAAACGGTTATTCCCTATCTACTTCATGTTAATCTTATTGCTAATTTTCTTGTAGATGCAAGGGGAATTGGTAGGCTTTAAGCTATAGTCACATATTTTAAGAGCTGTTTGCTATGTGTAGTATTCCATTCTCTTTGCATTACCAGGACAAAAAAAATCTGATGTGTTACACTCACATGACTTTCTCTACGCTTGTACAAACTATTTTTACAAATGCTTATTCTCCATATGCTTCATGTTAATCAAGATGTTAATCTTATTGCTAATTTTCTTGTAGATGCAAGGGGAATTGCTAGGCTTTAAGCGATAGTCAAACCTTTTAGGAGCTGTTTGCTATGTGGAGCATTCCATTCTCTTTGCATGTCCAGGACATAAAAAAAATTAATAACGAATTTGAGAAAAAGTATATAAGTATTGGGAAATTTAAGGGAATAACAAGCAATATCTCGAAAATGGTTCACATGGTTTACCAGTTATGCAAAAGTCGTTCACAATGAAGAATACTTTTGGAGACATTCCCAGAAAATTCAAGATATACATTTCATTTGCCATGAAAATATCTTAAACATATGATATTTTAATCAAAACCTTTAGAGCCGTTTTTGAGAAAATTAAGCACCTTTGTAATGAATATGGTACACCAGGCTATAAAGGGTTAAATAGTGCCCATTAATAAAACTCTATTTAATTTCAGTTCATAAACATTTGACTATCATTATTCCTCCCTTTGTATCTATAACAAAGCATGTAATGTAGCTATTTCTGCAAAGCTCTATCTCGATTATAATGAAATAGATAGAAAAATAAGCTTTAGTAAGAACAGATTGTAAAAGATATATAATAATAAATAATAGAGACTAGAGAATGTTATATGAATGAAATGCATCAGATTTTTCTTTAACCTGCTTTGTCTAAAAATGATGTGTCGAGGTTCAACTTTAAAAGGAGCAGCTGCTGTTTGAGGCAATACATACCTGCAGCCAGTAGAATCTCTGCCACCCCAATGAAAGTGCCACCATCCAAATAACTAACGTCCTCACACTGTCCAGCACCATTCTGGTAGTTGCTGATATTTCCTTTGTCACACTTACACCAGCAAAGTTGAAGAAAGCAATACTGAAAACGGTACCTGTAAAATGACAAAAAAAGTGTTTATAAATTTAACTATTACAGTGCCCCAGCAAGCCATTCAGGGCTATTCTGTAATGTTTTGTTAAGGGTTAACAAATTGCTAACCAATTGTTATATGCTATTCAGCATTCTGTAACTTGATAACAAAAGTTTTTTAAGAATAAAGATTTGGTTGCTGAAAGCAGTGAAACTCAAGACCCTCTTGCAAATGCATGTTACACAACAGATTCACATAGATGTTGTTTTAATGCTGCTGTAAAAGGAAAAGCTGATAGAAATTTGACATTTTAATTATCAAATGTTTGTTTGTTGTAGTGTAAACTTTAATTGTTACAGATGTTACATTGCTCGGGTAAGCAATGTTCCATGTGATAGCATTGGTAAATGATTCTTCCAACATCATCACTCCACTACAAATAAACACACACCTGACAACACCACAAGGAACCAGTCGGCCACTTCTTGTGATGGGAGCAAGTAACTCTTGAAACCAATTAAGACGAAAAGCATGTAAGTGATGTTAAGTGTTTCAATTCTGACTCAGTTTCTCTAAATAATTACTTACTTTCTTTCTTCCTGAACCTGGTTTTTTTTTGCATATCTTTTGCAGTCGTTCGTCCAGGAGGTTAGCGCAGTTTCTGCTGTAATTGTTTGACCAGTGGAAGACAGAATCCTTTTCGCATCCCAGAAAACTTTCTTTGGTGGTGGATAATCGACATGTTTCAACTGTTGTTTTGTCTCTGGGGTATAGTAGTGGACCCATGTCTTCTAATCTGTGGTCATGAAACAAAGCAAAACACCTTCTGAAAACAGGCCAAACATTGTTCAGACATTTACACTCTAGATCCTGTGTTAACAGTTGTGGCACCCATCTAGCACATAATTTTTTCATGCCCAATTCTTCAGTCAAAATGTAATATGCCCATTCAGATGATATCCTTACAGCTTCAGTTGGCCCACTATTCCTGTGGTGGTGACACATCTTGGTCAACCATTACGTGGATCATCTTCTAAGCTCTTCCGACCAAATTTGAACTCCTTGAGCAGAGCACAGTCCCTAGTGTGTTCTGACAATCAGCATGAATTTCATTTGCTTTCATGCCTTCTTTACAAAGTATTTAATCATTGCTTGAATCTCGGTTTTTCCATCTTCAAGATAACCACATGGGAACAACAATAGAGAGGTATATGCACCACAGCACTGCACTGATATGCCATGCATTTTCTTTTCAAGGATGACTGAGTATTATGTCATGGATGAACATAATAACAGCTGTGAATGGTCTGATATACATACCTAAAATTGCACATATAATAACCGGATTGTTAGACATCTGTGCAAAAGCATCTAGGGCATCTTCCAGGACATTCCTGGGATTTCCACTAAACCCATCAGGAACATGGATAAAATAAAATGGAATAAGGAGGAGTCCAAGAATGATGAATCCAAACAGACCTGTAACAGAGAACAAGCAACTTGCAGTTTTAAAGAAAAGGATTTTGTTATGTGCTAGCTGGGACAGTTACACATGCAAGCCACAGGAACACATCTATTAAAGAACTCGGAACATAAAGTACAAAACATTTGTATTCTGTAGGATATTATTATTGATACTACTCAGGAACAGAAATACATAAAAGTGGTTGCTAGTGTTATGCAGTATCTACATTAGGTCTCGGGAACAACTGCTTAAATTGTTATTGCTACATTTTTTTTTATTTATTTCCAAAAAATATAGAACATCTGCCCGACATCTACGGCTGATCACATGGATCCAGAATACAATTATAACAAAAACGAATATGCAAAAGCAAAAAATATCAGAATAAAAATTACAATGCTACTAAAAACAAAGAAACAATGCAAAACAATGTAGGATAGATGATGAGGCTAAATAGTCTATTGAATAGTCCTAAGACTAAAACAAAGACTTGCCTTCTTCCATCCTTTTATTTAGTTCCTCAGTGCCAAATATATCGTAGAATACCGTATTTATGCGAATCTAATGCACACCTTTTTTGACCAAATGTAGTACTCAAAATCGTGGTACACATTAGATTTGAGTGCAAATCCGTTCAGTAGAACGCCAATAACTTCATTAAAATTTTTCGTTCATTCATCACAATGGATTGCTGGAGTAAACATGCATCCAGAAACTCGCAACAAGCTAGACGCTCATTTATCATTGCCCTATTATTGAGCATTTTTAGTTACGATATGGAGGGCAAGGGCAAACAGAGAAGAATGTCTTATGATGCTTCTTTACAGCGTAAAGTAATCCTTTATGCTGAAAAAAATGGTAATAGAAAGGCAGGAAGGAAGTTCAATGTATCAGAGAGCAATGTTCGCGAAAACAGAAATTGTCATTATTTGCTACTAAAGGAATTTGTGCATGAAAGGAGGAATGGGCAACCTGTGACTAGTGACACTATACGAAAGAAAGCTAAACAGGAGGATGAAGTTCTTGGTATTCTGAAACAAGAGTTTAAGGCTAGCCGTGGATGGGTGGATCGTTTCATGCAGAGGACGGGTTTATCTCTAAGACGCCATACAACAATGTGCCAGAAGCTTCCTGCAGATTTTGAGGACAAACTACAAAGGTTTCAGTGGTATATCATTTCACTTCGAAAAAGAAAGAAAATTTCCATGGGGCAAATAGGCAACGCTGATGAGACACAATTTGGTTTGATATGCCATGGAACTACACTATTACTGAGAAGGGGACAAAGGAAGTTATCATCAAAACAACAGGGTGTGAAAAACAGCGCGTAACACTAATTTTGTTCTTTAACAATGTGTCACCTACCAATAGGGCACTTTCAATTCTATAACGTAATGGTTTATATACATACGATAAATCCATTGTTGTATTAAATAAATTTAAATAAAGTATTTATTACCTATTTTCTGTCATTGATGCACTTTACATTCGATACAAATCCTGTTTTTCATAATTTTAAGTTTCAAATATCGGATGTGCATTAGATTCGCGTAAATACGGTATATCTTGTACTAAATATTGTCTGCGAACAATCTCCGCCATTTTTATTCTTTCTGCTGCTTGTGCAGCAAAGTATTTGTTTCCTTCAGCTGTGAGTGGCAGCAGGGCTGCAGCACTTGGCCCACTGAATGTACCCATTGTCAATCAAATATCTCACACATATGGCATTTTAATAAAACTTGTCGTCATTTTTGAGAAAATCAAAGATGCAAAAAATCATCTATGTAATGGGCAATTCGGGGTAGGAGGACTTTCTTCAAAATCTTCACATTGCATCTTTGAAAGCTCCTGAATCTAAATACACAATTTGGTATTTATTGAACATTTCATTTTTATGTGTACGTGCATGCGCACAGATTTTTTTTGGATTCAGAGGGGCTTAAAAAAATGTATTTCTGGTTAAATATCAATATGAAAGTTTTCGATAGAAGGCAACACCTTCTCTACTTGTAGAGAACCTAAAAATTATGATATGTATTTTTGTTAACAGGCTTAGTTGTCTTCTTCTTCTGGTCATAATGTTCGAGGGCGGATCGAAAAGTAACGCACAATAATTTTTTTCTGCCTTGGTATTGCAGCTGAAATGTTGCAATTTGACACAGATATAGTTTTAAGTTTTCAAAACAGAGGGTATTTTTTGTTTCATGTGCAGCTCTAGTGAGAGAAGCGTGAACTACACAAAAAAGATGGAGTGCAGGTTACCGTCATCCACATGTGAAGAGCAGAGAGGTGTGGTTCAATATTTGTAGGCCAAAGGTCATAAATTGAGTGATATTCACAGGAACATGCATGGTGTGTATGGGGATGATTGTATGGACCATAGCAATGTCTCCAGGTTGTGTGTATTCAATTTTGAACAACCAGCGTGTGCAACTGCGAACCTTATCACAACAGTTCAACATTTCCTTTGGTGCACTGTACGATATTGTTCATGACACGTTGAAATTTCGTAAAGTTAGTGTTCGCTGGGTGCGACAAGAACCTGACAGACAACCACAAGGGCCAGCGAATGATGACAAGCTTGGACCACCTAACGCGGTACACCGCAGAAGGGCATGAGTTTCTGAAAGGACTCGTCACTGGTGATGAGTTGTGGTCATACCACTACACGCCTGAAACCAAGCAGGCAAGTATGGAGTGGAAACATGCTGGTTCCCTAATGTGACTCAATCTGCTAGGAAAGTGTTTGTGACGCTGTTCTGGGATATGCATGGTGTTATATTGGTGGACTTTGCTGAACACGGGATCACTGTGAATGTTGCAGCCTACATGAAAACTTTGCTGAAGTTGCATCGTGCCCTTCATGACAAACGTCTCAACATAATGCTGAGGATGTCAAAATCCTTCATGGCAATGCTCGCCCCCATGTCGCTGCTGCTGTTCCTCAGAAAATCACAAAATTTGGTTGGGAGGTGCTCCAGCATCCAACACACAGTCTGGACATTGCACCGTCAGACTTTCATCTGTTTGATCCCATGAGGAAATTCCTGACCGGCCAATGCTTTGCGACAAATGCTGAACTGAAATCAGCAGTCCACAGATGGCTATACTTCAAAGAAACAGACTTCTACGAACAGGGCATGTTGAAACTGGTATCACGATGGGAGAAATGTGTTGGGAAACTTGGTGACTATGTCGAAAAGTAGGTAAAAGGTCCAAGTTCATTTGTGATTTTTGTTGTTGTTTTAACTATTAAACTTTTTTGTAAAAAAAATTATTGTGCGTTACTTTTCGATCTGCCCTCATATATTCTGTTATGTTAAGCTCTTACCTTCCCAGCCTACAGCTTGAAGAGCTGGAATATCGAGTCCTGCCACATACTTCTCCTCCAACACCATCTGTGTGGCTGCTACAACTTGAGCCGCGATTATCAACAAGTCACCTGAAATAACAAATAACTGTTATATATTTGTTTCAAAAAACACACATGACCTCTATAAATGTTTTATTTGGATTCAGGGGGCACAAAGCATGTATTTCTGGTGAAATCTCAATACCAAAGTTTTGGGTGGAATGCAATACCTTCTCTACCTACTAAGCACATGGTAGAGAAAGGAATAAGGTCTGTGTGCGCTTCTGTTAACAGCAAAACTTAAAACAAAAAGTTGGTTAAACATCAAACTTAGTGATGGTAGATTGAGCACACTTTTTGACACTCACCTTCACTAATTAAATGTTGCATAAAACAGAAGCAGAAATTACAGAATTATGCACGAGACACAACTTCTTCACATTTAATAATAAATTCTACAAACAATCAAAAGGATTAACAATGGGAAGCCCCTGTCCCCCATTCTGGCAGAACTATATATGAGCCACCTTGAAGTCTATATAGTGAAAGCCTTCCCTCATATATACAAATTTTGGCAGAGATATATTGATGACAACTTTTCCATCATACCCCAGAAATTAACCGAAGATGCTTTGAAACTGTTGAACCTGCAAGACAACAGCATTAAATTTACAATTGAAATTGAAGAGAACAACACCTTACCTTTCCTGGACCTCATTATAACTAGAGATCAAAAGGGTTTTAAATTCGGTATACATAGAAAACCTACACATGTGGACAATTATATAAAGAAAAATGGTTGCAACCCAACTTCACATCAACTAGTTGCCTTTAGAAGTTTGATCCACTGGTTACATAGCGTCCGCTTGAACAAAGAAGAATTTTTAAAAGAACAACAACATATAGAAAAAATAGCAGTAACTAATGGATTCAACTCAGATCTCATAAGGAACATGATAAACAAGAAGAAGAAACTCAAGGTAATTTCACATTCCACCACTCTAACACCTCTCTCAAACACAAATTGGAAATACAAGAAATTCACATACCACCCTTGGGCCTTTAGAAAATTTCATGTTCATATTCATTTATTTTCATCCTTTTACATAAATTTAAAGGACATGTCAGTATAATCTATTTACATTATATACAAAGTTTTACACTATTTTTCCATATTTGAACTCCTCTATAATGTAAAATGCATTTTCAATTAAATATGTTTTTATGGTTTTCATTGTTTTTATTGTTCGATTTATATTCTTTATTTTATTTGGTAGTTTATTGAACAATTCACTTCCTATGGTTTCTGTTGAACGATTATTCAAGGTCCCCCTTAGGGTCGTTCTGAAATAATCCATATTATTTCTTAATCCATACAAATGTATATTACAATTTTTGTCATGTCTTTTATGTACAATAACTTTTATGCTTTCATAAATATATATGCATGGAGCAGTTAATATTTTTAAGCTCTTAAACAAACTTCTGCATGTTTCTTTATTTTTCATCCTACCTATTATTCTGATAGCTTTTTTCTGCAATTTTAGCACTTTTTCCATTTCTCTATAAGTAATATTCCCCCACAGCGTAATACCATAACTAATATGCAAGTATATTAATGCATAGTAAACCTGTATCATCGTTTTGCTATCCATTGTCTTACTAATCTGTCTCATTACATATATACCTTTATTTATTTTTTTGGTAATATGGTCTACATGTGCTTTCCAGTTTAAGTTTATGTCGATTATCATTCCAAGGAAGTTTGTACTATTTATTTGATCTATATTTACACCATCTATTGTTAGATTTACATTTTTGAGGTTTCAATTCGTTAATTCAAAATGTATGCATGCTGTCTTTTTTACATTTATTACCGTATCTAGACTAGAACAGTATTCTTTTATGAATTTTAGAATTGAGTTTGCCCTATTTTCTACATCTTGTATTTTCTGTCCCCTAATTATAACCGTCATGTCATCCGCGTATCCAATTGCTATTTCTCCCTTAGATTCTATTAATTCATATATTTCATTAGCGTATATTAAGAACAAAATTCAACAAAAGACTAGCTCCACAAAACAAATTCAGCTTGAAGAACTTGCTAAACACACCTCTCAAAAATACCATCCCAAACACATTACAATCCGGAATTTACGAGATTAATTATCATGAGTGTGAGAAATACTACATAGGAAAAACAAAAGGAAACTTGGAAACCAGACTTAAGGAACACCAAAGGAACATAAAACTAAAACAAATAGAGAAATCCGCAGTATCACACCATTTTTGGACAGAAAACCACAACATTGGTCAGAGTATAAAATTGTTAAAACCCCTCACCACAACAATAGAATTGAACATCTGGAAAAAAATACACATCAAAAGTGGTAAGGTCATTAATTTTGAAATCCCGCCTGTGAACAATGTACTTTGTGCCCCTAACACCAGATGGCAACAGGTTCAGAATCTGCAGGAAGAGGAAGAAGAGCATATGGGAGAAAGAGATCCTTAGTCAACCAAACGCTGACAATGAGGATGAATGCCCTTGAAAAAGTTTGTTTTATATAACATTTAATTACTGACGGTGAGTGTCAAAAAGTGACTCAATCTATCTTCATGAAGAATACTTCACTGTTAATAGTGCTTCTGTTTTTAATCTTTAACCAAACTTGGTACTTAAGCTCAACATCTTCCCACGATGCAACACAAATATTTTCAAAAAAATTCCCACATCCCAAACCATTTACATAGAAGATGTTTCATTATTTTTTATTTTCTCAAAACTGCCCTTAATGATTTTGATTAAAATGCCATATATTTATATTTGTATGACATAATGTTTATCTTGAATTTTCTCTGGTTCATTCTAACTGAATTTTGTGTAGTTGGTAAACCGTAAAAGTTAGAAAAATCTTATTGCACAAAAAATGTAGGTCTTGTTAAACTACACAATATATGCCAAATAAATTTTTTTGTGGCATTAACTATTTCCGAGATACTCCTGGTTATTGGTTTCAATTTTCAATATCATAGTTTTAATGTATTCATTTTTTACTTTCTCTACCACATACCTGTAAGGAGAGAAGGTATTGCATTCCACACAAAAATTCTATACCAAGATTTCACCAGAAATATATGTTTTAAGGCCCCCTGAATCCAAAAAGAGAATTTTAGAAAAAAGGTCTGTGTCTGTAAACAGCATAACTCAAAAACGAAAAGACTGACAAAAACCAAACTTGGTATTTAGATTCAATACCTTTCTAAAGATTTTCAAGAACATTCTCTCACCCCAAACTATCCTTTGCATGCAACATTTTTTTTGAAATTTTAGATACTTTAAAAAAATCTGATGTGTTACACTCAAATGACTTTCTCTACTCTTGTACAAACTATTTTTACAAACGTTTATTCTCCATCTAGTTCATGTTAATCGAGATAAACATTTGCAAACTTTATCTTATTGCTAAGTTTCTTGTAGATGTAAGGGGATAATATATTTACAAGGGCAATTTGGAAATACAGTAGCCTTTAAGCACATACATATCCCTTAATAGCTGGTTGCTAGGTGCAGCACCATTCCCTTTGCCACAGATTAATACTCTTTGCATATCTAAGACAAAAAAATGAATAACGAATTCCCATTTGAGAAAATAAGTATCGAAAAATTTAAGGGAATAACAAGCAATATCTCGAAAATGGTTCACTCAACAAAAAAACTGTATATGACATAAATTGTGTATTTTAACGCGATCTACATTTTTTGTGTAGTAAAATTTTGTCTTTCTCTTATGGTTTTCCAGTTATGCAAAAGTAGTTCACAATAAAGAATACTTTTGGAGACATTCCCAGGAAATTCAAGATATACATTTTATTTGTCATAAAAATATCTTAAACATATGATATTTTAATCAAAATCGTTAGAGCCATTTTTGAGAAAACTAAATTTTCGAAAAATCTTCCATGTAAAGGGTACTCTGGGGTGGGGGGATTTTCTTGATAAGCTTCGTGTCGCATCCTTGGAAGATACTGAACCTAAATACCAAGTTTGGTGTTTATCCGACTGTTCGTTTCCGAGTTATGCTGTTCACAGACACACAAACACACAGACGGACATGTTTCCAAAAATGCTTTTTTTGGATTCAGGGGGTCTCAAAACATGTATTTCCGGTGAAATCTTGGTATCAAATTTTTGGGTGGAATACAATACTTCCCCTACTTACTATACGTAGTAGAGAAAGTAAAAATGGGTCTAACAATTTTGATTAAAATACCATATATTAAAGATACTTACATGACAAATAAAATGTATACAGTGGAATCTCGTTAGCACGTTCCTCATTAACACGTTTTCCGGTGTATTACGTTGAATTATAAAAGTCCCGGTACCAAATCACCAAATATAATAAATAATGTTTGCTTAGTGCGTTTTCCCGGTCCCGCCTACTACGTTTGAATTTTGACGTCCTCATTCGCTGTTTTGGCCAATCCTTGATCGGTACAGTGGGAGTAGGCGTTTAACAGTTCATAGTTTGACATCCTCATTTGCTACTTTGGTCAATCCTTGGTCACGGGGTGGATATCGGCAGCCAATCACATGCATGCATTTAAATACTTGTGTGACACGATTTCTGTGGGCGGGATAGAGAATGCTTTACCTTGGCGTGGTAAACGCGGTAAACGCTAACGATAGTTTCTAATGTTGAGTGATGACCAAACAACCGTAGATTGTATTTTAACTTTTCATTTACAATGAAAAAAAGAAAGTGTAGTAGGTAAATAACCAACAGTGAAAAGCTGAAAATCCTTGATGTAATCACAATCCAAATATAAAACATGTCGATATAGTGCGGAAGTTCCATCAACCTTAAACACGATTGTTAGCAAACTTAAATTGATTGAAACTGCTTTTAAAGAAGGGAAAAATACTAAAACAAAACTTTTCTCTTGGTAAATAGGATCAGAAGAGGACCGGAACGAAATTTGTTGCATGCAAACACCTCCGTATTCAAATCGTCTTGTATACACCAAAGATAATATCGTCTATTGTACTCGTAACACGATGCACGCTCATAATTTTTTCTTTTTTAGCAGAAATTGTTATCACGTGTGTAATAAAACACACAGCAAAACCACTATTGCCGCTTCCACAATTCGCAATTTATTTTCTCAAAAACATCCATAACCTAAAAAATCCAAGTTGACCAAAATAAAAGCTTAAATTATTTATTCTAGGCTTTGTGTATCCAAATCCATTTAAACATATTGAATTTAACATGGAAATGCGGATCGTATTCAGTATGAAATTGTACTCAAAATCGATTTAAATTGCCCATGGAAACGTAGTAATTATTAGATTTTTATTACCTATGTTCTTAAATTGCAGATTTTGCATTTTCGTTAACATGTTTTCCCGCCTATGACGTCCAAATACTTAGGTCCCTGCAAAAACGTACTAACGAGATTCTACTGTATCTTGAATTTTTTGGGAATAGCCTGTGAAGTCCTCTTCATTCAGAAGGAATTTTGTATAATCATGTGTAACTGCTAAACGATAAATGAAAACATACTACACAAAAAATGCAGATCTTTTTAAAATACACAATTTATTAAATAACCTTTTTTGCACCATCAGCCATTTCCAAGAGATCCGTTATTAATGTTTGATTTGTTTAATAATTTGTCATTCTTTTTAAGTTCCATCGAGTTTCAGTTGTTTCTCGCGATGTCATGGAAGCAGTATGGAATTTTAAGGCAGCATATAGCGTCCAGTTGTTAAACATTTGACTATCGCTGTTCTCTATAACGAAATGTGTAATGTAGCTGTTTCTGTAAAGGTTTATTTGAATTAAAATGTAGTAGATAGAAAAATAAGCTTTGGTAAGAATAGTTTTTACAACCACTAATAAATGATAGAGGGTAGAGAAAGGCATGTGAATGTATCACATCAATTTTTGTTGCAATCATGCAAGAGCTTGGAATTTCCAAGCCATTACAGCAAACTTATACATTAATATTTGTATTAATAATTTAGAAAAGGAAACAAAATATAACCGCAAAGAACAATGTTTTGCTGTCTTTCATAGGTTCATACAAACATTTCTCAGAACCACAAAGTGAATGCAGAAGAGGCTTCTAGCCAACAAAGAAGACTCAAGTTTACCTATAATGACTTCATTTGTGGTGTGGTTGCTTGGTGTAACGTCTTCTAATCCATAATAATCCGTAGCATTATGTATCTTACTTCCTGGTGCAACAAAGTCAGACACGCCAACCAATGCCAAGCCAGCAATGACAAGGAAGATGCCCCCCCATTCTTGTAAACCAAGTTTACGTTTCAGGAAACACATGGAGAACAGACCAACAAATACGATCACCGCTCCTGAAACAAACACACACATTATCAGCATCACATGGAAGGAATCTGATTTCACATTCACATAGCTTACAGCCTCACATAATCCCTTATACACAGTGGTTTTGTTACTATTACTACAACTAAAAAAAGAAGAAAAATGGGAGGTTTAAAGTTAGAAGTTGTCAAGGAGTTTGATTATTTGGGGGTCAGGATGGCGGTGAATGGGCGGTGCATAGCAGGAAGGTTATGGCTAAAGGAGAGACGGCAATGACAGGAATAAGGATGTGCAAATACAAATTAGAAATGCCAACTAAATGGATACAAAGAATGTATGAGGCAGCAAGAATATTATATGGAGTAGAAATTTGGGGGGGGGGGTCTGAATTAAGCAGAAAAATAGACCAGAGCTATAGAACGTTCTGTAAAGAGCTATTGGGGTTACCAAGATCAGCACCAGGGGAAGTAGCATTAGTGGAATTAGGAAGAACAAGAAGAAAGGGAGTGATACTGGAAAGGATATTGAAATTTTGGTTTAGGTGCCTGAGAAAAGATGGAGGGGAAATTTTAAAGATATGTATGGAACAACAAAAAAGTACGAAAAATAGAAATAGCTGGTGGACAGGGGTAGAAAAAATTATGGAGAAGATAGGAATGGGAGATATTTGGAGAACAGGAGAAAGAAATAGCAATGACTACTGGATAGCAGTAAGAAACAGAGTGGAGGACATAGAAAGACAAGAGATTTGGGGAAGCTTAGAGAATAAAAAATCACTAGGGTTCTATAGATCAGTAAAAAGAGAAGGGTATGTGGATTATTGTAATAGAGCAGAAAAGAAGCGTTTGCATGGATGAGAACAGGATCAATGTATCTGAGAGGCCTAAGAGGCAGAAAACGCGGAATTTGTGAACTATGTGGAGGTAGTAAAACACAGAGCATTATATGACAGAATGCAAAGAATTAGCAGAATGGAGACAAGAAGTATGGGAAGAAAAATGGGAAAAAATAGTAGCAATTAAAACCTTAACAAGAAAAGAAGAAAAGAAAAATAAGAATATGGGGGAGTTTTTAAAGAAAGTAAAAGAGAAATGGATTAGAAAAGTAAGACAGATAAGAAAGGTAGAAGGGCAAACAGAGGAGGGAGATGATGGATCATAGGTGATTAAGGGTAGCAAGGGCTGCTCAGCTGAGCCATAAGGCCAGGGTGCCAGGCAAAATGAGCAGCATAGCTGGCAAGAAAATTTGTACATGGGTTAAGTTAGTTTACAAGTGGAATATTGTAAAAAGGATTGTGTAAAAAAAATGTACAAATAAAGCCCGTCCGTCCGTCCGTCCATCCATCATGTCTTCCTTGGCATTTTTTTGTATATCAACTCTATCTTTAATATTCTTATAATCTTTATCCTTTAATTTATCTTCATCAAGTCAGTATTGTCTTTTAAAATGTTGTTTAATGTTATTCAATTGCTTATTTGTCCTACAGGTTTTATTTGTTGTATTGCACCTTTCTTTGGTAATGGATCCGCATATTCATTGTCCAAAAGTCTGACATGAGCTGGGATCCATTGTAGAGTGACATGATTTGTAGTTTCAACTGCTTTAGTTAGGCTTCTTATTTCTTTAAAATTTCTTGTTGTTTCATTATTGTAATTTACTATTCCATCTATGGGTGATTTTGAGTCTGATAAGATGACTATTTTTTGTTTTATGTATGGTCTATATAAAATGTTCTGTAATGCTGCTTTTATAGCTGTTAATTCTCCATCATAGTGGTTTGTCATTTCATCTAATGCTAGATACTGTGCAAAATGCTTACAGTATACTCCTGCACTGGCATTTTTTTAATTGACGAGTGATCCATCTGTATATATCTGGAGCCATTCTTTTTCTGGGTATCTTTCATTTTCTGTAGCTATTGCTATGGCTCCGGTATATTGTTTTGTTCCAGAGCTACGGAATGTTCTGTAAAGATATTGGGGTTAACAAGATCAGCACCAGGAGAAGTAGTATTAGTGGAATTAGGAAGAACAAGAAGAAAGGGAGTGATACTGGAAAGGGTATTAAAATTTTGGTTTAGGTGCCTGAGAAAAGATAAAGAGGAAATTTTAAAGATATGCATGGAACAACAAAAGAGTATGAAAAATAAAAATAGCTGGTGGACAGGGGTAGAAAAAATTATGGAGAAGATAGGAATGGGAGATATTTGGAGAACAGGAGGAAGAAATAGCAATGGTTTCTGGATAACAGTAAGAAACAGAGTGGAGGATATAGAGAGACAAGAGATTTGGGGAAGCTTAGAAAATAAAAAGTCACTAGGGTTCTATAGATTAGTAAAAAGGAAATGGGGAAGAGAAGGGTATGTAGATTATTGTAATAGAGCAGGAAAAGAAGCGTTTGCATGGATGAGAACAGGATCAATGTATCTGAGAGGGTTAAGAGGTAAAAAAAATGTAATTTGTGAATTATGCGACGATAGCGAAAGCACAGAGCATTATATGACAGAATGCAAAGAATTAGCAGAATGGAGACAAGAAGTATGGGAAGAAAAATGGGAAAAAATGGATAGGAAAATAGTAGCAATTAAAATGCTAACGAGAAAAGAAGAAAAGCAAATTAAGAATATGGGGGAGTTCTTAAAGAAAGTAAAAGAGAAATGGAGTAGAAAAGTAAGAGAGATAAGAAAGGTAGAAAGGCAAACGGAGGAAGGAGAAGATGGGCAAATAGGGATAAAAGGTAGTAAGGAATGTTCAGATGAGCCAGAAGGCCAGGGTGCCAGGCAAAAAGAGCAGCATAGCTGGCAAGGAAATTTGTACATAGGTTAGTTAGTATATAAGTGGAACATTGTAAAAAGAATTATGTAGAAAAATGTACAAATAAAGTATCTATCTATCTTGTTTTGTTTTGTGTATTGTATATATCAGGTCATTCTGATATTGTATATACATATATTCTATTGGACTCGTTACCTCTGTTGCAATTATATTTGTTGTAATTATATTCTTGTATTTTAAGTTATTAATATATGTTCTGAAGCATATTTGAGTTTTTAAATTACTTATAGTATCTGCTGTGTATCTGTTTCCATTGACTTACAGTTTTTGTGCTAGAGTAAGTGCTTTCAACTCATGTTCCAATTCTATAGCCATGTTTTTTGTGAAGCTTTGTAGTACTGTAATTGGTGTTGTTTTTAGCTCCTGTTATTATTCTTAGTGAATTATTTTGTGAAATTTCTAGTTTACTTTTAAGTCTCTTGTTTACTGTTGCTAGTAGTTCTCTTCCATACAATAGGTTAGGTTTTATGCATGTTTTATATGTATTATTAAGCCAAGCCAAAAAATATTGTCTAAAAAAAGAATGACTGTAAATATTTTGATTAAAATACCATATGTTGAAGGTATTTACATGACAAATAAAATGTATATGCTGAATTTTCTCTGAATAACCGGTGAAGTCCTCTTCATATAATCTTGTATAACTGGTAAACGTTAAGCGATAGAGGAAAATCTACCATACAAAATATGTACAGCTCTTTAAGACATACAATTTATTTCAAATAACTAAGTTTCAGATTTTTAGGTGGAATAAACCTTCATTTTAGGTTCATTATACGCTTAAAATAGGTTTTTATTGATTAAAATAGTTTGTTTTTTTTGTTATGTTTTGCTTCATGGATCTATACAGGTATCAATAATTTTGCTTTTCTGGTACTTAGTTGTAAGATTTATTTTCTGGCTTGTAGTAGATAGTTACATACATTCTCAAATTTTCTGGTGTAACGATTTCCTATTATCACATTCTTGTATGAAGAAAAGGTTGTTTCAATGGAACATTGGACGTCATTGGAGTGTAGAAGATAGATGCCAGTGCAGCAGGTTCTAGGGGTTATTTTGTTATCACACCTCGTAAAGCAATGTGTTATAGATCTGACAACAATGAGTGCGACAATGTATATGATAATAGTATGAGGTATAGGTTTAAAATTAAGGGCATGCCAAATTAAGTTTTGCTTCTTACCAGTAGGTTTTAATTGTATCATCAATATTTTCTGGTACCATCATTGCTGACTGTTTACTTAATCCAAATCTCTCGTAGAATTCTCTGTCATTCCATGCGTGAAAATGGTTTAGACATATTCTAAACATTCTAGATCGTCTTCTGTTGTGCATATGGGTTAAAATAATTTGCATTTCCTCATCACTGATATTGTCTTCTTCAGATAACACGTGACACCTTAACTTCAGCCACAGTTCAGAGCAGTTTAAGCCAAGCCACGTATAAGCTCAGCTTATTATTTGAACTCTGCACTGTAAAAGTCTATGTAACTTAAACTGGTCCTAAATGATGAAAGAAATGGCCACTTGTGTTAAGGCAGAAGGAATAAGTAGTTAAAATTTGGATGAAAACGAGATATCTATTCCCTCTGGAAGGAAGCGACTCAGATTTTGTTTGGGCAAAAGGCTATAAGTTAATTTTTAATATCTCTATCTCAATTTGCAATAGGAATTAAAAAGAGAAAAGATAGAATTTGTTTGGGCAGAAGGGTACCTTTGGTCCCTTTATCTGATACTTTGAACGCAGGTGTAAGTCCACTTGTACCCTTCTGCACAAATAAAGAACCTGGTGGTTTCGAAAAAATCAAAAGCTTACATTTTCCAATCTTATGATTAGGTCCAGTTAGTAAGATAAACAAGAAAGTAAAAAAGCTTTAGAATACATATTTGAAATGAGCCAATTTTCCAGCGCTCCTTGTAGATGAAAAGTTTTACTGCAAGTATGTACAGTGGATCAGAGTTATCAAAGAGGAAGGAACATTGCTGTATAAGAAGACATCGCAGACTTCAAGCCCATATCAATGATAAGAGCAGGATCTCTACGTGACACACTGAAACTTCCATTAAGTTACAATGATCCCATAAGACAAGAGAAGAAAAAATAACTTGTTGATTTGTTGCCTCTATTTCATTCCTATTACCAAAATATTTTGACGGCTGTCATCCAAAACATTATTCCACACATTTTGGAAGATGGTTCCCGAAGAACAAAATGTGTATGATAACAAGGTTGAAAACAACTGTATGGAAAATCTTTGGGTTTTTTAGTTTTTGTTATAATATTCCTAAATACTGAAGGCGGAATGCATGTAAATAGTAGTATTAGTTTTATTTTGAGACTTTGGAAAATGCACTGTAATCTGAGAGAGAATGTTCCAAAAAGTGCTGCAAATTGGTTGCTCTACATGCTAACCTGATTCATTTGATAAATTAAGGAAAAAGATTAACAGTGACTCACAATTTAATTATAAACCTATAACAATAAACTTAGGTATTATGTTGCTTTAAATAAATATTAATTTTGATTATTTTTTAAAATATTCCATATGTGGAAACATTATCCTCATTGTACGTTATGCTGTCAAGACTTGAATTTATCTAAAGGATAAACAAAATAGTACAAAAAAGTGTAAGTTATAATGGCAGAAAACACAAGGGCATAAGACAAGAAAAATGAATGACATTCCCTGAAATGTGTTATGAAATTAATAGAACATTTGTCTCAGAGAACGCAGATAATTACGGAGAACTACATATAGGGGGAACATAGCAGAAGAGAAAAACATCCAATTGCTTTCTACACATTTTGTCAGGGTGGACTGCAAATTTACTCTTTGTTTCCTATATAATTATGTAAACAGTTCTTATACTCTTCTGACCTAACACGAGTGAATTGTTCGAGTGATTTCCGAGATTACTCTAAACATTAATTTCACTCTTTACAGTTGTAGCAATTATTTTAAATAAGTTGGCATTGGTTCTTTAGTTATATTTGAGCTATGAGTCTTCTATTTAATCTTTGGGCATTGTTGCAAGTAAGATTTCATAATAAATAATCTTAATGCAAGTACTTCTTTTCCCAACTTGGATTCCTTTTTTATTGTTGGACAATTTCCTTTCACGTTCATGCTGACTTATTAAATTGTGTATATATCCAGAAATACAATAAGCTAACTGCTGGTTAATGCAATCTGAGTGCTATTGGAATGGTATGCTGGTGTAATACTGGTCTGCACAGTCTGAGCGCTGGTGAGATACTAGATACTTCTACCAGGAGAAGAATGTTATTTGCTTCTCCTTGGTAATGCCTTTTGTTTTCTTTGTAGTAGAAATAACAAGTTTGTTTATTCCATAGTATTATATATAAATTTTCTCTACTTACAAGTGTAGTTAAAGTTGGCCATGATATACTCTAAATTGCTATTATATTAATAAATAAGTCTAAGTTTTGGATATATGGTGCTAACAAGGAATATATTCATAATCAATGATAATAATAACACCAAAGATGAATGAATAATGCAATACATACAACATTATAACAAACAACTTCTATATAGGAGAGTCAAATAAACATTTATGCCATATGTTATTAACTAAATATTTCTGCTTCACAGTATTAGTATTACCCAAGACTCGTACCTCTCAACATCTGGAACGACGCTGCATATGTGAGGTTTAAACCAATGTACATTACTGACGTAGCAATCATATCACAAAGTGCCGGAGGAAGAAGTACCAGCGGGTTAAATGTTCTGTTGCCTTTAACCAGTTTCATTTCTTCGTGAGATCCATCCTGGAACACATACATTCCAATATTTACAGTCTCATATCTAACATACTTTATACAATAATCAAACTTTCAAATTTGATTTTGTTCCTCCCCACTGTTTTTCTTTGGCTGCAAATACCAGGTTCATCTTGAATGAAGCGACTGGTGGCTGCCTGGCTCTGAGTAATCGTAGGTACTGGGTTCAATACTTTGCTCATGACATTTGCAGTTCAGCCTAATATTTATTGACAAATCTGAGTCTATTAAGGCTGGTTAATGTTAACCGAGAACAAAAAGAGAATGACAAAGTTAAAATATACCTATTATAATGCCATTCTCTAGTCTAGGTGTACTATGCTAACTTGTAGTTCCTGAGGTAAATTAAACTGAGTTTTATTTATGGACGCTCTTTATCGCTGTGGTCGTTGGCATCCCATTCTATATTAAGCGTGAAAGATCGGTAATTTTGCTCAGAGGCCTCTTTATCAGGCTTGAGGTTCTTTTACGTGCCGTAAATCTATGACACGGGACCACCAGCTTTACTTCCCTTCCAAAGGAAGCCATGCTAAGGATTTTTATGCCTAAAAAAAATCTATCGCCCTCCGCCGAGTTTGAACCTGCAACCTCGGGAACTGGAGGCTAGCGTGGTAACCACTACACCACAGAGGACGATGTTCCTGAAGACGATGTCTTTGAAACGCATTCAAAAGTGAAGTTAGTGTGTGTTGCCACTAGATTTTTATTAATATTTAAGAGAGTTGTAATATTATCTGACTCTAAAGCAGCTATAACATCCATAGCACCTGATACAACAGCCAAATGTCCTAAAATGCCAAAAAATTATAAAACATTTAATTAATTTTGAAGTAATTTATTGCTTACGTAATATGTTTTTACGTAAGTTATTAGAGCTTGTAGATCTTATATTGTGCTGCTTTTGTTTTGTTTGGTTACATAATTTTAACTGCCCCACGTATTGTAGCCAATTTGCGATGGTATTATTAATGTATTTGTATATGTGTGTTTACTTTATGTGATGAAGCCATCTTGTGATGTGATTCATTTGTTAGGCTTGTTAGCTCCATCTGGTGTTAGCAATTTGCGGCAATATTAATGTTCGTTTGAAAGAATGCTACTGTTATTTTATTTAAATTTGGTTCTCTGTCCTCCGGCTAGCTATTATCTTTTCTTGGGTCGAGCACTTCTCTTTATACAGGTTGTGTAAACGGAAAGGAATCTTTTATCCAAAGATAACACTGATGAAAGAAATTTGTTTTACACTTTTATTGTCGAACACGTTAACTATCACATTTACACATTGATCTTGACACTCGCCAAACTGAAACTGTTATAATAACTTCTTACTGATGACTTTTAATCCACGTACTTCAACCTTTTGTATAATTAACTTTACAACACTTTAGATTTTTTATAATTCTGCTACGCGTAACTTGTGAATCTATAGCTGACGTGTAATATTTCTGCTGGACTGAAGGCGACGTGTATTATACAAAATATTTTCGACGAACTGACGGGAATGCGACGTGTAGTGTACAAAGAATTTTGATGAACTGTGGGCGATCTACCTCTGACTTGGCTTTTTATACTCATACACCGCGATATGCCTAAAGATTATAACTGAGCTGCAATTGGCTAATAAAACGCGCCAACATTAGCGTCTATTTTTATATCCAATGAAAATTATGAATACATATGCTCTAGGGAAATGTTCCAGAAGATTCTAAACGCGCCAACATTACGTAACTTCCTCGTTTCCAATAATGATAAACAGCTCACCCCCTCACTGCATTATTGCACGCTATTATTGTCAGTTTCAGTAAGGCAGTATAAACTTCTTTTCAACAATAATTACAATTAAGAAACATCTCAAATCAATGTCACATAAAAATGCATATTCATATTACAATCATTATTTACATTTAAGTAATTTGTGATACAAATTACTGCATCAATTTAAATAAAAAAATAGTACTTCAGTGGATACAAACACACTGTAGAATACAAGGTAATAAACAATTTACTTTAGATGGTAAAATTACATAAAAATCATCAGGTCCACTGTCTTATCACTGTATCAACATACAATACAAAAATTAAAGACGAATATGTATGACAAATAAAAGGAAAACTCTACATAACAACAACATGGCTAGAATTACTACATGACCAAGAAAAACCTCTGCAGCAGTTTTTAGATTACTTACAAGCCATGACTAATGTTAAATTATACAAAAGTATCAATAGTGTTACAAGTTGTTTACAACTTAAAAATGATCTAGATTCTTTATATGTATGGAGCAAAATTAACAAACTTTCATTATTAGGAATTCATATGCATTTAAAGAAAAATCATTAATTGGACTTTACAACTCCTTTGTTAGACAAAATCTCTAATACACATCTATTATTTGGAATCCTAAGACCACAAAGTATGTGAACTTAATAGAAAAAGTACAATCAAAAATGGTAAAATACGCATTATTTAAAAGAATTGGATGTTATCCTATGTACAGAAATTACAAAACCCCCTTAGATATATTTAAATTCGCAAGAGACATTGCGGGATTAATATTTCTGTATAAAGGATTACATTCTATTACTGATGATATTAATCTCATTGCAAATATATTATTGTACCAAATAAAGTAAGTACATTTAAGAAGTTTTTTCAGCCCAAGAGGAAGCTCAGAAATTCATAAAAATTCACCATTAAACGGAATTGTATATTTATATAACAAACTTCATTATTTCAAAGTAGATATTTTCAACATGTCTGAAACTCAATTAAAAAATGCAAGTGTCAATAATAATTTTTTCATAGATTAATAGGAACATTTAAATTAGAAATAATTGTATAATTACCATGCCACCTTCTCTTTTCTTTTCTTGTTTTTATTTCTTGTTATTACTTTCTCTACTACGTATAGTAAGTAGGGGAAGTATTGCATTCCACCCAAAAATTTGATACCGAGATTTCACCGTAAATACATGTTTTGAGACCCCCTGAATCCAAAAAAAAAGGATTTTTGGAAACATATCCGTGTGTGTGTGTGTGTGTCTGTCTGTGAACAGCGTAACTCAGAATGAACAGTCGGATAAACACCAAACTTGGTATTTAGGTTCAGTATCTTCCAGAGATGCAACACGAAGGTTTTCAAGAAAATCCCCCCACTCCAGACTACCCTTTACATGGAACATTTTTCGAAAATTTTAATTTTCTCAAAAATGCCTCTAATGATTTTGCTTAAAATATCATATGTTTAAATATTTTTGTGACAAATGAAATATATATCTTGAATTTTCTGGGAATGTCTCCATAAGTATTCTTCATTGTGAACAACTTTTGCATAACTGATAAACCATCAGATAGACAAAATTTCACTATACAATAAATGTAGATCGCATTAAAATACACAATTTATGTCATATACATTTTTTTTTGAGTGAACCATTTTCGAGATATTGCTTGTTATTCCCTTAAATTTTCCAATACTTGTACTTTTTCTCAAATTCGTTATTCATTTTTTTTTTGTCCTGGTAATGCAAAGAGAATGGAACACTCCACAAAGCAACCAGCTCTTAAAATATTTGACTATCGCTTAAAGCCTACCAATTCCCCTTGCATCTACAAGAAAACTAGCAATAAGATTAACATCTCGATAAACATGCAGCATATGGAGAATAAGCGTTTGTAAAAATAGTTTGTACAAGAGTACGGAGCTTCTATTGTTATTTATAATTTTTGTTTGTTTCTTCTGTATAAGCTGGATTTATAAGCGATTGTATTTTAGTATATTTTTGTAATGAACATTGTAATTGGGCTTATGCCTGTTATGTTCAGAAGAGTGAATAAATAAATAAATAAATGACTGCCTTAAAAATCAGCAGAATCTCCTATGTGCCCTTTTTGCAAACATGAACAAGAAATGGAGAAAAACCGCCCACTCCATGCCCAGGTTTTGACCAACCTATCATCAAAACACTGGAGTGCTAGACAGCAAATGGCTTCATTGCCAACTGTGCAACATTAGATACTAACCAACTTTCCACTACTTGGAGGCAAGAATGAAATGTGGAGGTTTAGTGACAGTGTACTAAATAGATAACATTATTTCTTATTTAATGGGCAAGATATTTTGATAACAGCCAGCGGAGAGCACTTTCTATCATTCAACACTTTAGACCAAGTATGTCAAAACAAACTTTAGTGGCACTAGTGCAGTCTTTCTTAAAGTTTTATTAGTCTTCTGGTTTCCCATTTAATATATAGAACTTAGTCTCTTAGAATAAATATGTTTTGTCAGTAATAACGGTTACTATGTTTTTATTTCATGTACAGAGAAAGTTGTAACTGAGAATGACCACAATGAGAACAAATCGGCTAATTATTTACTTTAGCACCCGGAGACCAATTTGTTTTAAACCATGCTTAATATTGTGAGGCAATGGTTATGACCCAAGGTTATTGGGTGGTCTGAGGTAAACAGAGATAAGCAACACGCTTGGCTGGTGTAAACCTCCTCCAGAATATGTGTCAAGATAGTTCTGTGGAAGATTGCACAGTCTATATAAGCGAGCGTTCACATGAGAGGAACCATTAGTGAACAGGTTGGCGAGAGCAATTCTGGTGCAACATTAAGTGCGGTACTGAAAGTGAGTTTGAGACAACTGCGACATGCAGGAGTGCCACTGCTACAGGAGAGATTGAAGAAGTCTTGTGTTCGACTACACAGCGAGTGAAGTGTCCGGAAGAATTGGCTACGTTGTTCATATTGCATTATGCCGCTATGTCAAGAAGAAAAGTGAAGTGAAAGGAAATTGAACTTGTTCACCTTAGTGAAGTGACAGTGTGAGCTAGATAAAAGCATGAAGTGACATTGAGAACTTAGAGAAAACAGGAGAAAGTCACAATGTGCTCTAAATAATACCTTAATCATGTTTTGGGCGTCATTTTTGGAACAAAAGTATACTTTAACTAAACAAAACAAAAACATTTATATAAACCCACTTGCTCCTTGCACCTTATCCTTACTTGCCCCTGCCCTATAGCACCTTGCCTCATATTTTCATCCTGATGATTACAGTTTACCTTTGTCATCTTAAAAACTTTGGAGGGAATCAAAGATCATTGTTGATCAGTCCTCTAGTGATTTCAGATGACTTCACATTATGATCCTATACTTCCAACTGGATTTTTATATTTAACTTTATGGTTCAAATGGCTTCAGAAACCTTTTTTTTTTTTTTTTTTGTGCAAGTCGCATAGAACTCATGACTACTGACAGTAATTTTGTTGATTTCATGCTGATTATTTCAAGTGCAACTAGTGTGAAACACATTTGATTGACATTTCAAGTAACTTAAGATTTTATAGTCTTTAAAAAGCATAACGTTCAGAAAGAACTGGTTATTAATTAGAATTGTGAGCAAGAGGATACTCTGTCGGTGCAGAACAAACCTACAAATCTGAATGCTCAATGAAGCAGCAGAACTGACCCTGATACAATGTTGGGGAGCCTATGTTATCTTAATGGCAAATATATTGGATTTCAGAGAAATAAACCTCTGGCAAGTTCAAATCCAATGCCTTGCAATTGTCTTTTTTCTTCCTGTGTATGCTTATGACGGGACATAGCCTCCAAAGAAGAGAAAGCTTGCTGCTGCCTTTGTTGAAGCAGCAGCTGCTAGTGACATTTAAAGCCTCCCCCCCCCATTCCTCTGATTGTACAATTTCTAGGTAGTATCACATGCAGATGGTTAAGGTGACCAAAGGTTAAAGTTGGAAAAAAGTTGTGCAAAGTTTGGCACTAGTGTGGTATGTAAGTAGAAGCATAATGCAGCACAAATACTTACGAAAATGAGATGTTTTCGTATCCAGAGGTGTCAGTAAGGAATGGGGATTTGTTTTACGCAGGAGTTGTTCCTGGAATGAAGGCATATTGCCCAACCATCCTCCCTTTTTAGCAGCCATTCTTATATAGGGCTACTGGCAAGATTTTGTAAGGAGTTGCCAACCAAAGAAAACTGTTACTAAGTGTTGTCGCCTTAAGACGTTCATAGGGGTTTAATCTCAGAGATCCTATGGCTACAGTCTGTCATCATTCCACAATTGCAGCATGACCCCTCAGCTTAGGGTCCTAAATGTTAGGCTATGCATGTGTCTTACGGTCCTCAATGTTGGCACCAGGACAACACAAGCAATGCTCCCATAATGCCTTGGGTGGAATGCACATGATGAGAGTTATCTGCTCCTATAATACCTCAGGGGCATGCATGCAGTAGTTGTGTAACGTGTTAATATGCAAACTACAATGTCCAGTAACGTTCCTTCTGTTTAATAATGTTATGAAAGTAATAAAGATAATCCTTAGATGCACATGTGCCATGTCTATACTGAATGTGGCTCCTATTTGTATACCGTATATTATCCAAAATTTAATATTTGACTTTTTAACTTAATAAGTCTGACTTTTTAGGAACTTTTGATATTAATCTGCATATATATTCTAAATTTTGTCCAGAACTTTGAGAGGGTTGTTGCCCCACATATGGTACATACTTTCCGGTGGCCTTCACCCCCACGTTTAAAGTGGCCTTCACCCCAAGTTTGTATTTTAATATTTATTTTAATATTTACTTAAAATTATATATGTATGCCTCGGCTGCGTCAGTAGTAATTTTCAGAACACGTATCTCTTAGCAGGGCTGGTGTGGCTAAAGAGCAAGGCTTATACAAATTATAATGGTATTGTACTTTTTTTTATTAATCCTTCACATGATTAAATAACACTTCACTGATGTATCCTACTGTAGAGCTGTGAGATTATTATTATTTGTACTTTTAAACACATGAAGTTTATATTATTCTCTCCGCAATGAATTTTTATGTCTCACGCCGAACACATACCGTACCGATCGGCTACAGAATCTTGTAGCGTCTGCTGCCTGAATTTGTATAATTCCTCTATTTCAAGTCTCTGATTGGCTAAGACTACTCCAATAGAATACTTTTATTTAACTTTTAGTTTTTCTAGTTTTTGATTGGCTATTTATAAACTGTTTTAAATATTACATTATTATTGTTCCAAGAATTATTAGTAGCATTATTAAAGTTTCTAATTTATTGTTCTCTCAAGGTTACCTCATTGTTAGCAACTTTTGGCTTCTACTTTGTAATTCTGTTTGCTACGGAAGGCAGCTTGCTTCTATTCTCACAGCTCCTACATTGTTAAACTACGTAATACATTCACATAGCATTATTATACATGTACATAATAATATAAACATAATAGAATGACTGTTACATACACTTTTTATATATTATACTATACATATATTGCTTTAAGGTGGGCTGTTATTATATTTTATATTATAATAAGACTGATGTCATTTAAGTGTTAAAAATACTGCCTCAACTTTTTCTAGCACAAATGTTTACTATCTGAGCGAAATTGAAAGTGTTATACTTTGATTTAAACCTTTACCCAAGGTTGTGGCAGTACATTGCAACTTTCTTGAGCTTTCTCACACTAAAGAGAATTATATTAAAAAATATTGGAAGTATTGCTGCATAGATGATTTAATCACTTTCTAAATCATGCACCTCAAGTTTATACTGTTTTATGATAAAATACATAATCCAAATTTCAGAACAACTAATATGTGTGGATTATCAAATCTTTTTTTCTTGGTTGTAATATTTTAGACATTTTTTGGCATTTAAAATGCTCTTACAATGCAACTTCAAAGTGAAATTTTGGAAATGGTTTCCCCAATACATGCTAACACTTGTAATACAGTGAGCCACATTTATTATATTACCAAACTCATTAATGTTTTACAAGCATATATTTTTGCAAAGCTTAAAGATGATAATTAAACAGTATTTTAGGAATATACTTAATTTTAAAAGTTTACTTCTTAGCAAACTTATTTTCTAGCCCAATAAGAAAGATAGTGGTAGTCTACAGTAGACAAAGCAAACATTTATTAAGGTCCTAACAAAACTAAGATGTACTTAATGAAGCACTGAAGCTGCCTCAGTCCAAAATAGTGCATAAAAAAATCAGAGATGTTACCTTAAGCAAAACTCTTATTATACAACGTAAAACAGGGCATTTACAGCAATAAGCAATCTAATTTTGCAGGCAATATTTTATACCTATAAAGAAAACATAATTTACAGAAGCTCTCCAGGAAAAATATTTAATTAGTGAGCATCGCTGATGATTCCTTTTGTCGTAATTTCAATAACAGGGTGGGAACTTTTAATTTATTGGTACGTAATAAAGTGCAGTCAACAATATACTGCATTGTTTGTGTTTGTACATAAAAAAGATTAGTAGCAGCATAGAACATTGTTACAAAACCTGAGATTTATTATCTACATCCATAGTCAGCCATTTTCAAAAGAGGGGTGCCAGTGGCAACTGTGTACTGCAATGGGAACCATTTCACATATGCCATGTTAGTAGTGAGCAGGCTTTTCTTTGGAGGTTAAGGATGGGAACGCCATGATGCATGCACAATAATACTGTTTTTGGTATTTATTGCTGCCAACTAAGCCTTTGCCACAAAAAGTTTATGGTATAATTTAGCATATATGAAGTAAACAATTACCTCAAAATCCAGCAATTCACATTTACTAAGAACACTTACCTGCTTTCTCCAAAAGTAAAAGAACAAACACTTAAAGGCCAACAGACACAACATTTCTCCAATAAACATGGAACATGCTTGAACAAAAGGATGCTCGAACTTTCTTGCTGCTTTGCCATCGGATCCGACTGCTTCCATACGATCAGCCCACCTGCAAATTCATAAACATTAATATGAATCATGAGCCCCTAACCTTAGTTTCACATATCGAAATAAAAACGTATTACCTACTTGGTACTTAATGTATTTATAGATCCTGTTATGACGAGCACAACTGCAATAAATGTCTGGTATTTGGTCCATGCCATTTCGGCTGATTATAATAGTCCCTTGTTGCTTCGTGCACTGTAACTTTCGTAAAGGACGTCCGCGAGTATGTTTCAGACTAACTGCTATCACTTGATGGCTTCATATCATTGTCAGATGAGACTACAGCTTCTGTTTACTATTTGTCATATCCCGTGACCTGTGCACCCTTATGATTAATGCTCGCACATCTGATGTGTCAATCACTCCCAGGCCAAAGTTCATCAGCTGATTGATTCGGTTACAAGGTTGCCACAACAATGTTTTCTCTTGACTGCTCGTCTTAAAATGTTAGTGTGATTTATAAGGCTTTTGTAAAAATCCTTAGGTTTCACCATAATTGATTTAACTAATAAACGTTTTAAATTAAAAAAAAAGTCACTTAACTTATGGATTCAAGATAAACTTCTTGCCGTGTTAACATCTTCAATGGATATCGAAGTGTTGTCCTTTTTCGCGTTCGGGCCACCATCTACGTTGTGATTGTTTTCCTCTTTCTTGTGACATCTGTAGAATATACTGTTCATCCTCTAAATCATATTTTGGATATCTCTTATTTTGTGTACACAACTTTAGGTTCCATTATTTACATATTATGATATCCGTATTTATACATGTTTTATACAGTTGTTTTGTTGCAGATAAACATAAGGGCTTTGTTAAGCCTTGAATTGACATGATTTCGCTTTATTTTCTATGAATGCAGGGCGGGACAAAAATGGCGGCGTTTTGCTCAATTATCGTGCAATTCCTGTTTGTTTCGACTTGCCCTCACAGAATGTCAATTGAAGTCATCTCAATATTCATTAGAGATAGCAGGCTTATCGACGAATGTACATGGGACACGCATATATAATATAGTATATGAAACACCATACAATACGGTGTACTGTAATGTATTTGATTATGCAGCACAGCAAATACCATTTAGTACTCAAAGGTATTTGGATACAGTTTGTCGTCCTCCGTGGTGTAGTGGTTACCATGCTAGCCTCTAGTTTCCCGAGGACGCGGTTCCAAACCCGGCGGAGGGCGATGGATTTTTCGGGCATAAAAATCCTTAGCATGGCTTCCTTCGGAAGGGAAATTAAGCCGGTGGTGCCGTGTCGTAGATTTATGGCACGTAAAAGAACCTCAAGCCTGATAAAGAGGCCTCTGAGCAAAATTACCGGTCTTTCAAGCCCAATATAGAATGGGACGCTAAGGAACATAGTAGTTAAAGAGCGTCTATAAATAAAAACTCAATTTAAGTTTAGTGAGTTGCGTTGTGGTGGCAGCATTGTTACTCACGAGTGCAACTCAACAGTACGGCCCGAGAGCATTCGAAATTCACCGAAAGCGAAGTGGCGGGAGGTAACTGGTATTTAAAAGTACATACTTGTACCTCTCACAGCTCGCTGACAAATTTTGTGGTTATTTTTATTTCTCACATAATACAGAAGAAAACCTAGAGGAATTTAAAACAAATACCCTTCCACTACTCTCGTAAGAAAATAGCTGAGCAGCTTATAATGCTTTGCTGCTGATAAAATATTAACATCTAAAGTGAAAACACAAATAAATTGTCTTAAAAACATCTCTTTCTTGTAACATAAAATACACTTATTCACAGAGGGGAATATATAATTTGGTAATTATTTACTTTAGCACCCAGGGACCCATTTGCCTTAAACCTCTTTCAGTATCTGCTAAATAATAGCCTAAACATGTTTTGGGGTGCTTTTTTGTTTTGTGAAAAGCTTAATTTGGCCACAATATACTATAAAATTAATATTTTCTCATAGAATAAGGATATAAAATGACAAACTTACTTTTAGCCCACCTTTGTGGTGTGAGGGTAGTCTGCCTTACATTCAAAAGACTCTGAGCTCGAATCTCAAGGTGTTACCCAGATAAAGGTTTTTCCAGGATTTTCCCTATCTTATAAAGATAAATATCGAATAAGTTTAAGCTCTATGAACCTCAGGCTCAATATTCATTAGAGATAGCAGGCTTATCGACGAATGTACATGGGACACGCATATATAATATAGTATATGAAACACCATACAATACGGTGTACTGTAATGTATTTGATTATGCAGCACAGCATAATTTCATCCATTTCATTCATTTACAGTCCAATATGACCGTTAAAGAATTTTAAGCTAAAAACAACCCTTCCTTTTTTATGATTTCCTTAAAAGATTATATATGTTACAAAAAAATAGTTTCATTACGATTTTGAACCTCATAGATGAATATAAAAATCCGATTGAAGCCTAGGAGCATAACATGACAAACAGCTGAAATCTCTAGAGGACTGATCAACGATGAACTTTGTGTTCCTCCAAATGATACCAAAATGGTTCTAACCCTTAACTGTGTTGGTGTTTTCAAGTTGCAGTAACATGCTGGTGGGTCTTATAATACCACAAATTTAAAAATAATAATAAAAATGTAAAATACAACAAACATTATTTATAAAGCATAGTATTATGAATAAATATAATATAGCTTCTGGTGAGACAAGGTTATTATAAAGTTTTTAATACAAAATGGGCATATTAGTCATTAATATAAATAAACACTTTTCACACTGATTTTAAGCTCTTCTGTCTACCTTTCATGGACATACTTTACATCTGGATTCTATTTTTATGGATCTTCATTTGAGTTCGCATTAAAGGCTAGTTATTCCTAAGAATTTGTGTTTGATGGCTTGCAAGTGTGAAGGAGAATTTTTAAAATCCCCTCATTCCATATATGCAGACGAACAAGAGAAAATACATACACTTACAGATAGTCCAAAGAGTTCAAAGTTTTGATATTTCACCTTTGAGTGGCAACTATGCACAGCACTTTCTCCAATAGTCAAATGACAATGTACAATAAGATTACAGAAAGTTCCAATGGCATCCAGCATTTAACTCGTGAAATATTAAAAAATAAAGGATACTTGGGGTTTCACAGGGCCCACCAGCACAGTTAAGGGTTAAGATGACAAAGGTAGCTGTAAATATCAGCTGAAGTGTAAGGAGTTAAGGCATAGGAGGAGGTAAATGTGAGGAAGTGAGGAACAAGTGGGTTAGTATAAGATGTTTTATATTTTAATTTATTTCCAAAACTAAGTTTTTACCCCAAAAATGATACTCCAAAGCATAAGAGTATCATTTAGTACATAGGAAGAGCATAGTTTAAAACAGATCAGTCACTGGGTCTAATTATGTATAATTTGATGAAGTTATGGAAATTAATATATGTATTTGATGAGTATCCTAACCTCCATTAATAAAAAATCTGATGTTACATTCATATAACTTTCTCTACTCACTATGATTTATTTTTATACAGCTTCTACAGACTATTCTTACAAAAATTATTTTTCTACCTACTCTGTGGTAATTGAGATAAACATTTGCAGAAATAGTTTCATTACGCGGGTACAAGGTGGATACAGGAATTGAGTCGATAGTCAACTAGTCTGTATATGCTGGCCTTGAAATGCTGACATCGTGAGAAACAACTGAATAGTCTCAGCCTTTAAGAAAATGATAGTGTGTTGAAAAATTCAAAGATGTCACAAAATGGCTGATAACACAAAGCAGTTAAAATTGTGTGTTTTAAAAGTTCTATAGCTGAAGTACACTGTGGCATGCATTGTATCTGGGGAAAATATAAGTGCTGGAGAAAATTTTGTCAATAAAAGTCCCTTTTCTATCTCTCTCTCTCTCTCTTATAATCACTTTTTCCATTGGGAGTTATCCTGCCGACTTTTCATATGAATGCATGCTTTGGGATCCAGTTTGGTGATTGGTTTAGTAACTTTGCACCTCAAAAAAATATAAATTATTTAAAATTAAAATGAAGACAAAGAATATCTCGGAAATGGTTAATGTGACAAAGATATTTTATTTCACATAAATTGTGTGGTTCAAGGAGATTTACAATTTTTTGTGTAGTAAGTTTTTGTCAATCTCTTATGGTTTACCAATTATACAAAATTTATTTAGAATGAAGAGCACTTCACAAACTCAGATAAGTTTAAGCATATGCATTTTATTAGACATGCAAACATACAACATATTCAAATTTGTACAGGAAACCAACACATGTAGACAATTACATCAAAAACAATCATTTCAACCCAAAGCACATCAACATGCCATCTTTCATAGTCTTAATTTATAGATTGGTGAACATCCCAATAACAATTGATGAATATAACAAACAACTGGAGTACATTAAACATATTGCAAATTTGAAGGGTTTTAAATCAAACTCGGAGCTAAAATGACTAATGGATACAGAAGATATAAAACAATTGCACATGTGAGTAAGCTAAGAATGGAAAATTCAAAAGAAAAATACTGCAAATTTACATATTATTCAAAAATGTTCAACAAATTCAAGAAGATTTTTAAAGATTACAAGCTTCCCAAAAGAAATACAGTATGAGAAATCTGCTCAATCATTTGTTAAAAAATACTACTCCTAACAATAAATTATCAGAGATATATCATATTAATTGTGAAGATTGTATAAAAATGTACTTTGGAAAAACTAAAACAAAGAAAAATATTACATTCAAACAAACAGAAAAATTAGCCCTAGCTTATCATCATTTTTGGTTACATAATCAAAAAATCAGTAAAGAAATAAAACTTTTAAATCCAGCCAAGAATAATTTGGAACTAATAGTGTGAGCAAATATATACATTACCAAGAATTCAAATAGAGTAATGAATTTTAAAATACAGACATCATACAACTCACCAATAGGAACAATAGCAAGGAATAGGGAGAGACAGTCGGCCGATCAGCTGAGGATGAGGAAGAAGTCTTGAAACATGTTCTACTATGCTTTGACAAGTAAGGGGAGCAAAAAGTGCTTTTTAAACATTGACCACGTTTTTAATAAATTTAATTACCATGCTTCATTGTTTCAAATGCTTCATCATTTTTAATTTTATATGACATATTAATCAAAACTGTTAGAGCCATTTGAAGAAAATAAAAACCAACAAACATATTTTCCATAAAAGGGATAGTTTGGGGTGGGGATTGGTATGAAAATCTTTGTGTCACATCCTCTGAAGGTACTGAAATTAAATACAAAATTATATATTATCTAAATTTTCATTTTTGAGTTACACTGTTCACAGTTATAGACATATGGGTGGTTTTCTAAAATGATTTTTTGGGGTGGGGGTGGGGGAGTCAGAGAATTTCAAAGCATATATTTTCAGTGAAATCTCAATTGAGTTTTTGTATGGAATGCAACATTTCCTTTGCTTTATTAGAAGACTTAAAAATAAATCAGAGCTTGTAGTTTGAAACTATTGCAAAAGAAATTTGTATTTTCATTAATGTTCTTATTATAATTAATGTGTGTGACATATCTGTAGGAATAGTCTGCATTGCACTGTTCATTAAAACATAGTGAACAAAAAATGAGGGATAGATATGGCTCTATAGATAACTAATGATGCATATCTATATTAATATTATATAGGGAGAAGTTTCTGTGTGTGTGTGCGCACATGTGTACAGCATAACTCAAAAACAAAAATCTGATGTGTTACACTCACATGACTTTCTCTACTCTTGTACGAACTATTTTTACAAACGCTTATTCTCCATATGCTTCATGTTAATCGAGATGTTAATCTTATTGCTAATTTTCTTGTAGATGCAAGGGGAATATGCTAGGCTTTAAGCGATAGTCAAATATTTTAAGCGTTGGTTGCTATGTGGCGCATTCCATTCTCTTTGCATGTACAGGACATAAAAAATGAATAACGAATTTGAGAAAAAGTATAAGTATTGGAAAATTTAAGGGAATAACAAGCAATATCTCGAAAACGGTTCACTGAACAAAAGAAATGTATATGACATAAATTGTGTATTTTAACGCGATCTACATTTTTTGTGTAGTAAAATTTTCTCTATCTCTTATGGTTTACCAGTTATGCAAAAGTAGTTCACAATGAAGAATACTTTTGGAGACATTCTCAGAAAATTCGAGATATACATTTCATTTCTCATGCCAATATCTTAAACATATGATATTTTAATCAAAATCGTTAGAGCCATTTTTGAGAAAATTAAAATTTTCGAAAAATGTTCCATGTAAAGGGTAGTCAGGGGTGGGGGAATTTTCTTGAAAACCTTTGTGTCGCATCTCTGGAAGATACTGAACCTAAATACCAAGTTTGGTGTTTATCCAACTGTTCGTTTCTGAGTTATGCTGTTCACAGACACACACACAGACACACACACAGACACACACACGGACATGTTTCTAAAAATGATTTTTTTGGATTCAGGGAGTCTCAAAACATGTATTTCCGGTGAAATCTCGGTATCGAATTTTTGGGTGGAATACAATACTTCCCCTACTTACTATACGTAGTAGAGAAAGTAAAAAATTGGATAAATACCAAACTTGGTGTTGGGGTTCAATACCTTGCAAAGATGCGACATGAAGATTTTTGAGAGAATGCTCCTACTCCCAACTGCACTTTACATGGAACATTTACAAAAATGTTTGATTTTCTAAAAAAAATGGCTAATGATTTTTATTAAAATACCATATATTAAAGATATTTACAGACAAAATGTGTATCTTCAATTTTCTGAAAATAGTCTCTGAAATCCTCTTCATTCCAAAGAACTTTATATAATCTTGTGTAACTGTAAATATTAATAGATGAAAACGTACTACACAAAAAATATTGATCTGTTTAAAACACACAATTTATTTAAAATAAGTTTTTTTCTTTTGTGGCATAAGCCATTTCTTAGATATCCATTATTAAATTTTCAAATTATTCATTACTTGGTCATTCCCGTCAAGTCCTTTCAAAATTCATATGTTTCTCGCAATGCCATGGAAACAGTATGGAATTTTAATGCCAGCATATAGTGTCCAGTTCTTAAACATTTGACTATTGCTGTTCACTTTGTATCTATAATGAAATGTGTAACATAGCTATTTCTGCAAAGATTTATTAGAATTAAAATGTAGTAGATAGAAAAATAAGCTTTAGTAAGAATAGTTTGTATATCCACTAATAAAGTTAGAGGGTGGAGAAAGTCATGTGAAGGTATCACATCAGATTTTTTTCTCCTGGTCTGCAAAGAGAACGGAATTTCAAAGCTAATCACATAGCAACCGGATCTTAAAAAATTTGACCAGGGGTAGCTCATCCATAAAAGCTGCAGCACTCCCAGTTTAACAGATATTTTTTTTTGTAACTCTTAAAGGATTGTTTGCATCTTTGACATATTTCACTATTTCCTTAGATGACTCAGACTATGGGAATCCTCCTGTTATTGGGTGACTGCGCAAACTTGCTGAGCAATATTTGACTGTCTCTGGGAACTCTGCGCTGCAGTGGTAGGCAAATCATTGTGTGCACCTTTGTGAGGGTGAGAGAGCAAAAGGGAGTTGAGGAGTAGGGATACAAAAAGTGCAGTTTGAAATAGCCCATGTGGCTGCAGGACTTTGCAGATTGGACAGGAAACAAAGTCTTTCTCACGTCCTGGCTCCAGCTTTTGGCTCCATCCTTAATGACTGTAATGCTACAGCAAATGTCTTCTTTACTTTACTAATACTAAATTGTTCAGAGGTTGGATATTTTATAGTATTGTAGAACATAACCGATTTACAATAGCCAAATTCTGACATGTTATACGAGGGGCATCCAATAAGTAAGTTTCCCTATTTTATAAAAAACATTACACACAATTGATCATGTTGAATTAATTTTATTTATATTGTACAATCCTTCTGTTACTTTTCTACATAGTCAACATGTTTTTCCAAGCCAGTGTTGTACCAGGTCGGGTCCTATGCTCGTAACCAGCTGTTCACTTCTAATTGATCTTCGTCACGGTGTTAAAGTGCTTACCTCCTAGATGACCTTTGAGTCAGGGGAACAATTGAAAATCACTTGGGAAAAGATCTGGTGAATATGGAGGATGTGAGAAAACTTCCCAGTTGAATCTTCTGAGCTCCACCTGGGTCAAGATTCAACTTGGAAGTTTTTTCGTATCCTCCGTATTCACCAGAGCTTGCCCCAAGTGATTTTCACATGTTCCTCCAACTCAAAGGTAAGCATTTTTAACACTGATGAAGTCAAATCAGTGAACAGCTGCTTGAAAGCATAGAACCTGACCTGATGCAACGCTGGCTTAGAAAAACATGTTGACTATGTAGAAAAATAAGAAAAGGATTGTACAATATAAATAAAATTAATTCAACAAAATCAATTGTGTGTAATGTTTTTTATAAAATAGGGAAACTTACTTATTGGACGCCCCTTGTATTTCTAGCTAGAATGTCTTCTATTTACCGAGGATGACTGCACTAACAGAATCCTTTTAATGTATCATACCAAGAACAAGGGAACTGTTTTCAGATTTAAGAGATTTCTCTGTGTATCTGCACTTTTCTTTGGTGCAACAGCATATAGTAACTTGGTGCAAATGTAAGTGTGTCTGAACTTCAGAATTGAAGAAGGGACTTCATTTACAGGAAATATATTTTCACAGTTATTGTTACTTCTGCATGAAGCACAAAACCCACACCTATAAAAAAAGAACCATATGTGACTTTTGTAGAAATGTGAATTCTAAACACTTTTAACATACTCCATGAAGCAATGAATTATAATTGTTCCCTCTCTTTTAATTTTTATTGCAATATAGGTGGGGCCAAGGGAAGAGTAGCCACACTCACAGATAGACATTAATGAACCTCGTATCAATTACTGAGTGAGGTGACTCCATATACCTCGAGTTTGTTTTTGTGCTACATTTAATAATTGCCATTTTTAAAGCAAAATGTTGATATAAGGAATTCCACTGCAACATAAGCTCACAAGCTGCTATTTGATTTGACTATCACTTAAGCCTGCTGTATTCTCCTATTCCCATTTTACCTACTAGGAAATATGTAACAGAATCATTTTTACAATTTATCTCAATCAACATGAAGTGGATATGAGATTAAACTTTTTTAGGAATATTTGTTGCTGGTGAGTGCTCAAATATGGTGGCAGTTTTATCGGATAGGGTATATAAATTGATTTTAATGATTTGGGAGAAAATCCCAGATGAGTGGCAAACAGCAATTGTACACCCAATCTGTAAGAAAGGGCATAAACTGTGAAAATTATGGAGGAATCTCTCTACTAAATGTGACATACAAGGTTTTCATGAGTGTGATAGCTAAGTATTTACAGAAATACACAGAAGAGATTCTAGGTGTGGCTTTAACAAAGCCTGCTCCACTACTGACTATTTGTTACAACTGAGAAATTATTTTGCATACTTTCATACCCTTTTGATTTATGGCATTATTTTTTGGGGCAATTCCAAGATGTCTGAAAAGATTTTTAGAATGCAAAAAAGAGTCATACGAATTATAATTAATCAACCATCATATGTGAGTTGCAGAGCATATTTCAATGTACTTAAAATCATGACCCTGCCATGTTTATATATATAATGTTCTATTACATGTTAAAGCCAGTATAAACAATTTTAAGACTTATTCAATGACACATCAGCATGATACAAGAGGGAGCTCAAATCTATCAGCAATTAGTCATAATTCTACTCTGTATGAACATTCCTTTACTTATAATGGTACAAGTTGTCACATCATATAAGACAGGTTGATAAAATGAGCACTTTCAAACATAAGCTTCACAATTTCTTAAGTGAGGCATGTTTTTATTCTATACATGAGTATTTAGCTGGTTAGAAAAAGAAAAATGTGTAAATTAAATCGTTTTGACTTGAGTGTATTTATCATGTAACTTAATCATTCGTTGTATTTCTTTAGTTAAGATTGACGAAAACATGAATATTGTATATTCCTATGGTGAATAAAAACATTTTAGTTTATAAGCTTTCTTATGGAATATACTATGTTTTGCAATTCCAAAATTTAGTTTAAGCACCTACTCATGTAAGAAATTAGGATTTCTGTATTTGTGTATTACATCTAATTATACCAGTTCTTTTTGTACTAAAAATTGCATTGTTAACCAAACCCATATTTCTGTACTGAAATCAAATGGTGAATAAATATTGGAGAAAATATATGAATATAATATAGTGTTGCATCTATTATTCATTGACTTTAAACAGGCATATGACAGCATAAATTGGTAGCATTTGTTTAATGTAATGGAAGAATTTGGTATACCAGTAAACCTTATAAATTTAGTTAAAGTAACGTTACAGAAAATCACTAATCAAATACAAATTAATGGAAAAGGTTCAGAAACTTTCGAAACTGTAAGTGGTTTGAGACAAGGGGATCCTTTGTCAACTTTGCTGTTCAATTTAGTCTGAAAAAGATAGAAGTATACATATTAACCCAAGAGGAACTATTATGAATAGCTCTGTACAATATTTGGCCTACGCAGATGACCTGGTGAGATCTTTATTGATGCAACTTTATGTTTACGTAATGTTTTTACGTAATGTTGTTAAAACTTGAAGATCTTATGTTGTGCTGCTTTTGTTTTGTTTGGTTACATAATTTTTAACTGCCCCACGTATGGGAGCCAATTTGTAGTAGTTTTATGTTTGCGTAATTTTGAGCCCCACGTTTGGTAGCCAATTTGCGATAGTATTATTTATAATGTTGATGCTTGTGATGTTTGTGTATGTGTGTTTACTTCACGCGTTGCCATCTTGTGACGTCATTCATTTGTTCGGTTTGTAGCTCCATCTTGTGTTAGCAATTTGCATCAGTGTTAGTGTTCGAAAGAATTTGAAGTTTTGTTTATTGTCCTCCGGCTAGCTATTATCTTATCTTGGGTCGAACATGTGTCTTGATCAGGGTCGTGTAAACGGAAAGGAATCTTTTATCCAAAAAGAACACTGATGAAGAAATATGTTTTATAATTTTTATTGTCGAACACGTTCACTATCACTTTTACATATTGATCTAGATACTCGCCAAACTGAAACTGTTATAATAACTTCTTACTGATAATTCTTTCAATCCACGTACTTCAATCTTTTATGTAATTAACTTTACCATATTTTAGATCTTTCATAATTCTGTTGCGCATAACTTGTGAATCTATATCCGATGTATGACGAACTAATACTTTCGACGAACTGACTGACTGAAGACGACGTGTAGTGTATGAAGATTTTTGATGAACTGAAGGACTGACTGACTTTACCTCTAACTTGGCTTCTATTTATACCCCTTCAATCAGATACGCCTAAAGATTATAACTGAATTGCAATTGGCTAATAAAACGCGCCAACATTAGCGTCTATCTTAATATCCAATGAAAACCACGAATACATATGCTTTTAGGGAAACATTCCAGAAGGTTCTCAACGGAAAAAACGCGCGAACATTACGTAACTTCCTTGTTCCCAATAATGATAAACAGCTCACCCCCCTTTCTGCATTATTGCGCTATTATTGACAGTTTCAGTAAAGCCGTATAAACTTATTTCCCAATAATAATTACAATTAATAAACATTTGAAATCAATGTCACATAAAAATGCATATTCATATTACAATCATTATTTACATTTAAGTAATTTGTGATACAAATTACTGCATCATAATTAGCACTTAAAGTGGCTAATGAACAAACAACGAATGTAACAAAAGAATTAGATTTAGAAGCTAATGTGGATAAAATTGTATATACGAGATGAAATACATAACAAAGTTGATTAGTTTAAATATACAGGTTTACTGGTCACTTTTGATAATAATGGCAGTAAAGACATTAAAGAGAGAATAGTTGCAGATAACAGCTGTTTCTGTGCTTTGGCTAAAACTATGAAAACATGGTATCTGTCGAAGTAAACTAAACCAAGATCTATAACGCAATAATTAAACATGGGTGATGACAGAAGGTATAAAATCACTGTTGGAAAGGTGGGAAAGGAAAATGTTGAACATTTATGGACTGACAAAGGATAAAGAGCAGTGAACAATGTGCACAAAAATGGTGGTAAATCTGCTATATAAAAAAAATTATATATAGTAACATTTGTCAAAGTCAAAACAATTGAATGGTTTCGTCATGTGACTAGGATGAATGGGGGAAACCTGTTAAAAAAATCCTTGAAGACAAACCTGAAGGGAGAAGAGATAGGGGATGACCAAGATTAAGATGGTTCGATTGTGTGGAGAGGGATTTGCATAGTGTGAGAATTAGAAGACAGAGAAGAAAGGCAGGAATTAGAGAAGAATGGGTTATCATCATTAAGGAGGCGCTGGCTAGACTATATGAGCTACTTGCCACAAGATTAATTGTTGAGGAATGGGTAGAAAAATTCATGTAAATCTAACACATGTTTTTTTAGAGTTGTTAATGGATAACAATAATCTACATTTCAAGTTTCTTCAACGATTTTTTATACATTAGGAATCACGCTAATGGGTTTATGGGTACCTTTAAAATAAATGTTAGTTTTGCTTATTTACAGTAATGGATTTTATCATTTGGGGTCTACAGTTTCACCAGGTTCAAGAACGGGAGAGACAAATCACAGACATTGACTGCTTGTGTTGACAGAAGCTTGGAACTATCCAGAATACCAGCATCTATGTGGTCATATGACAGCCCTGGAAACCATTTTAAACTTTTGAATTATGTATACCAAAGTGAAACAAAGGTATAGTCATATTAAATGAACTGAAATAAACACACACTCTCTCTTTCTTTTTGAGACATCCTGCAGTTTATAATAGTTGAGGATGGCAATTTTTCGCAAATGCAATATAGTGCAAAATGCTCATAGATGCTTGTACTTTTGTATTTTCATTTTTCATAACAACTTGTAAACCACTATGAATTAATGTCTTTTGAAAATGCAATAAAATGTAAAATTTACCCAAAATGTAAAAATTATACTAAAATCAATATAAATATATTGCAATTCATGGATACTTCTTCAAATGAACATGTAGAAAACAGAATGGAAATATGCTTATGGAATGTTTGCTTAAGTGCAACAAAGGGTTGAGCAATTGCCTGAAAGAAAATACAAAAAGTATGTCTTTTTTTGTCCCAAGAGTTTGCTAAACTTTATAATTCTGTCATCAGTGGCTGAGTATTGTCTATAAATTTGAAAGTTTTGAGTGAAAGTAAAAGAAACATCTTTTTTTTTTTTTGAGTTGTTAATATGGATAGTTCTTTGTTTTGAGGTATACCTATGAATTCATTCGCAATTATTGGTAGTACAAAATATGTAGAAAATAAAGCTGTAGACTGCAAAGTATTTGGTAGTGTAGGTGATGAAAAATATTTCTCTAACTATAATTAATTGTAATGATGGATAACAGGAATGACAAAACAAATTGTTATGTTCTGTGATTTCATTCAACGGTGTTACTGATTTATGAACGTGCAAGATTGAATTAACTTATAATAAAATGTGCAGTATACCTTGTGCATTTTCATTTCACCATTAATCCTTTACAAATGTGATTTTAATTTTACATTAAAAATTATAACCAAAAATATTATCTGTTTATCAGTTATATATTTTTCTTCAAACTGCTACAAAAACGCTAAATTGCAAATGCATAAAGACTATAAAATGCTAAAATCCACCACCCTTAATAATAGTTTACTACGCAACTGACAACCAAGAACAGCTCAGAACCTGAAGGTCAAATTGCCAGCTGTTTGTCCTTCTGCTATGACCTTGACCTTCGCTGAACGTTTAGGGCCGTGCCATCTGTTAGTAATATTGTGATGAAGCGCCGATGGTCGAAGCTTATTGGGACGTTGGCGCCAGGAAGTTGAAATAAACAGTGATAACTGCCGCTTGGCACTGTAAACATCGCGTGCGCTATCGGCAATAACTAGAACCTTCTGGAAGCTACTTGTTCCCTCCCTCATCAGAAAGTGTATCGAAATAGTTCTAGAACGTTCGAGAACCATGTGGAAAGATTCCACTGACTATAAACGAGTGCTCTCGCGGCAGTGAGTCAGACCAACAGCAGCTAAAGCTGAACTCCATAGTAATCCCACTCAAGAGTTGTTTGGCCTCAAAATTCAATCCTAACTAAATACATTTATAAACAAACACACACCAGGGTGCAGAAGGGCCGCTGCATCCTAACAGGCAATTCGAGGAACTATATGCTTCCTCTCTTCTTTCTTACAGCCTAAAAACAAACCGTCTTCCTGAAACATCATTTCAAACTGAAATACTCATCCTGTGGTTAAACCCTGAGGCACACAGCAAAAACTCACTCGGGCTGAAACTTAGCCTGCCAGCAGGTCGTCGTCGTCGTCGTCGTCGTCAGTGAGTCGGTGAGTGAGCTAGCGAGTACGTCTCTGTTGCGACACCAAGAGCGATTCTCCCAACGAGTTGGTGACGGCTGTTGTGACGTGCAACAAGTGTGCTGCGGAGCGAAGGGTTGTGGAGGTCTTGTGTTCGACTCCCGATTGGAGTGAAATATCCGGCGTGAAGTACGTCACGAAGAAGTGAAGGGACGGAGAAGTGAACTAGTTCACCTTAGTGAAGTGATAGTGTGAACGAAGTGAACTCCCAGTGAAGCTGAACTAGATAAGAACTGTTCATTGTTAGGTACTAGGGGTAGGGCAGGACCCTTTAGATGCTTTATTCTAGAGGATCCTGAGTAGGAATTGTTAAATCTGGGCTCCACAAAATTACAAAATATTCCTTCATGTTTCCTAGTCAGAAGACACTGAAAGAAGTCGTTTCGTAATAATGTATTTACTCTCAAAGGAAGTAATTCTTTGAATGGAACGAACTACTTCATTTGAAGGACTCCGAATGAGGAGTGAGAGGAAATCAAATCCGGGTCAAAAGCGTGAGGGGCAAGAACATTATGCCTTTAAAGAATTCGGAACTACACTGTCTCCCATGGTAAGCCGAAAACTACAGATATTATCACACAAAAATTTTCTGTAGCCCAATAAATTAGCATCCTTAAAATCCATCACATCGAAATTCTGTAAATGACAAAACTTAAATAAAAAATCTTTAAGTATAATTTTTCTTATAACATTTTTCATAATAACCGGTTTTGTAATTCTTGACACAAAAATGTAAGAAATAAATAATAATAATAATAATAATAATAATATGAATGAAAAAAATTCAAATAAATTTAAAATGCTATTACTTCATATTTAGCCAAACTCGAATATTAACAAAAAAAATTAATTTGCAGTTTTACTAAATGTATAATTTATTTAAATATTAATAAATAAATCCTATTTTACGTTATAAATATCCACATTATTCATTGGCCGTTGTAAATTTCATTTAAAATCTCTGTAAACGTGTTTTCATTTATTCATAGGTTTTTCGTATAAGATGCAATTATTATATTCAGATTAATCGCCATGTTTACTTCTTAAATATTCTTGCGCTGTTACATTAAATAGTGGGAGGAACTTTAATTTATAAATTCAGCTACACGTAATATTATAATTATTATAGTATTTTAACATCATAGAAAATTATATTCTTTAATATTTTATCAACTTAATGGATTAAAAAATATATTTTCCAAATAAATCACGCAGTAATTAATTTCCATCGCATCAATCTTAGCTTACGCGAAGTGGGTGGGGGTAGGTATGCATGTTCTGCAAGGTGTTAAAAGCTAGGCGCCATTTTTAATGTTACTCCTGGATTTAGGAGACGCGTTGTCCCCGAGTTGCAGGCAAAAGTTACGGATCGCGTCTTTAATTTTAAATTTGTGAATTATTGTTAAATACCGATTTATTCCTCTCGTTAAATAGTTATTCGCAAGTCTGTCTGTAATCCTGAATACGATGACTTCAAGAATATGCAGTGCCGACCTGCTCAAAGGTACGTATTACAAATTCTTTTCTTTTGCTGTTATATTAAGTTTGCCCTTAATCCCTTATTTATTTGATCGAGGAAGGGCTTCCGTTTCAAATGACAGCTTATGGTGAAAAAGCAGAACAGAATGACTTTTGCCCTATACCTAGTGGTTTTCAATGCTGTGTATGAACTAAGCACTTAAAAATGTGTTTGCTTGCTGTTTAAAATAACTCTTACTCCATTGTTTTATTTGTAATATTACATTTAAGTATCTCTTAATTCAACAGGATTGTAAGTTTGTTAGTTATTAAACAATGTAATTGCGTTGCCATGGCGACTTGTGCAGACGCTCTGTACGACATAGTAGCAAATAAGAACACAAATTCCTCGTGTTCTATAATTCTGCACTTTTAAACACAGCACATTGTATTTATTTGTCTAGTAACCTGTAAACTCATTCCAAAACCATTACGACCGCTTTCTTTTTCCCACAGCATTCCGGCATCCATAGTCTGTATTTCAAAAAGTCAATGTATGTGTGTGTATGTGTCTCATAGGCTCCTATACCCTTTCACCGATTTCGACGAAATTTGACACACATATTCTTTAGGAACAGAAAAATACTGTGGTGGTGATATCACAAAAACATCCCTACTGGAAAAGAGGGTGGACAATGTTCAGCGGGAGGCAATTTTTTTATTCTCAGCACAAATCATTAACCAAAGTGTTTATCAATACTTTTAATACATGATAAATATTACTCCCTTCAGTCTTTTAGGGGCAGCAGCGTAAAAACCATCCCTAAAGAAAGAGGGGTTAAAATTTCGGTGGTAAGAAATGATGAGATTTTTCGGCATGTCCGGTCTGTTTTCTCAATACTTTTATAAAATAAAAATATTAATCATGCCTTTAGGCATAGCAAAATAAAAACCACTCCCAAATGGGAGAGGGGTTGGAAAATGCTCGACGGGGAATATTTTGAGGATATTCAGCACCAATGGATCTGTTTATCAATAAAATAAATATTGCTCTCTTCATTCTTTTAAGCTTAGTAATATGAAAACTACCCCTAATGAAAAACTGTTAGAATAGGAGGCAGTTTGAACAATTTTCAGTACGAATGAAAATTGTAACACACATATTGTTAGCATAAGAATAAAAATAGTATGAGGGTGGTATCAAAAAGCCACCCTTAACGGAATAGAGGGTAAAATGTTAGGCAGGAGGCAATTTTGAAAATGATTAGCACGAATGGACCTATTTTCTGATTATTTTTGCTAAATTAAAAGTTGAATTTTGCTGACTTCAAAAACCACCCCTAATGGAGATGGGGTTGAAAAAATTGTTTGATGGAAGGCACTTGTACTATTTTCAGTACGAATGGGAACATTTTCACACATACTCTTTAGAACAACAAAAATACTGAAGGGGGTGCTATCGCATAAAAACACCCCTAATAGAAGAGGGCGGAAGTCAATTTTAAGATTGATCAGCATAAACGGGTCTGTTTTCCCAATATTTTTTGTGAAATGAAAATATAAATAATACTTTCTTCATTCTTTTAGCGATGCTATAAAAAACCACCCCTAAAAGAGAGGGGGTGGAAATTGTTCGATGGAGGACAATTTTGAGGAAAATCAGCAATAAAATGACAAATCTACTCTCTTCATTCTTTTAGGATTGGTCATGCGAAAACCACCCCTAAAGAGGATGGGGTGAAAAATGTAGATTGGGGTGCCATTTAGAAAATTTTCGATACGAATAAGCCTGCTTTATCAATACTTTTGCTAAATAAAACTATAAATGTTGCTCCTTTTAGGGACGGTAATGCAAAAAACAAAGAGAGAGACAGAAAGAAAGAAAAACACCCTTAGTGAAGGTTGAAACTTGTTCGATGTGAGGCACTTTGAAGGAAATTTGACACATATCCTTTAGGACGATAGTAAAAATATTATGGGGATGCTATCACAACCCACCCCAGCGGAAGAGGGACTGGAAAATGTTTACCGGGAGGCAATTTTGATTATTCTCAACACAAAGGGCCTTATTTCTCTATGCTTTTGCTAATAAAAAATATATATTGGTAGTTTCTAAAAACCGCTAATGGAAGATGGGGGTGAAAATTGTTTGATAGATATTTAATACGATTAGACACGCATATACTTTGAGACAGGAGTAAAAATGTGTGGGGAGCAATTACAAAAAGAAGAAGAAAAAAAGGCACCCCCTAAACGAAGAGCGGTGGAAAATGTTCGGTGGGAGGCAATTTTGAGACTTCTCAGCCAAATGAGCCCATCTTCTCAACCCTTTAGCTAAATAAAAGATAGATGTTGGTCACTTCAAAAAGTGAAAATTGTTGGATGGAAGGATCTTTGGAAAATTTTCAGCACGAATAAGAAATTTGACACATATTCTTTAGGACAACAATATAAATACCGTGGGGTGCTAATGCAAAAAAGCCACCCACACCGATGAGGGAGCGGAAGCAATTTTGGGATTTTCCAGCAAGAATCTCAATACTTTTGTAAAATAAAAATATAAATTATCTTCTTTTCATTGTTTTAGAAGTGATATAACAATAACCACCTCAGTGGGAGAGGAGGTGAGAAATGTTAAGTGAGTAACACTGGGGTAAATGTTGTTCTCTTCATTCTTTTAGAGTGCGAAAACGAACCACCACTAACGGGGGATGGGGTTGGAAAATGTTGCGTGAGATGATGTTTGGAGGATTTTCACATTGCAGATGAGGTGATAAAATTAAAAGATTGGAATACCAACTTTAATTCATTTAAGTGAAAATAAACAACTATTGGAAAGTTGTCAAAGCCGGACAGCGACGGATGTTTCTGCTAGTTGCCCGATATTCGCCTGCAGGATAAAATGTTATCCGTGTAACTCGAACTAACGAGGTTCGAACTCCTCGGGGCCACTTGAACTTAGACTCCCACTCCCACACCACGGATTAGTTATGCGTCGATTTCGCAACAATTGGCTGTTTTTAAGTTCACAGTTAATTGTTGCGTTTATTTATCACAGGGTTGGTGAACATGTCACCAAATATTTATACACTTAAAAAGAAGACGGAGCCAAAAGCTTAAAAATGTTATTGTATAATTTTGTTATGTTGGAAGTGTTATGTGTTTACGAGCTTTCCTTTGTGTATGAATAGTTGTGTGTTTAATAATGAATCATTATTTAAGAGGACTATGCTAATAAATATAGTTACAAATCAAGTAATGAGCGGAATTTACTCACAGTATTGTGTGTAAGTACTGTGCAAATAAGTGTATGAAAATTTTTGGTAAATACATCTCTGCTTTCAACAAATGCAGTGTTTATTCGCAGTTGCAGTGGATAGCCACTAGTTCTTATATAATTAACACAGGTATGCACATATTCTGTTACTCGTACTTGTATGATTTGGTTTCATTAAGTATAGAACGTGTTTCTAATGTGTATATGTACCTTTCCTTTTCTTTTTCTTTATATCCATTTTTACTTTCTCCACTACGCATTGTAAGTAGGGGAAGTATTGCATTCCACCGAAAAATTCGATACCGAGATTTCATAGGAAATACATGTTTTGAGGTGCACTGAATACATATAAAGAATTTTTGGAAACATGTCCGTGTGTGTCTGTGAACAGCATAACTAAGAAACGAACAGTCGGATAAACACCAAACTTGGTATTTAGGTTCAGTATCTTGCAGAGATGCGACACGAAGGTTTTCAAGAAAATCCCCCCACCCCATATTATCCTTTACATTAAACATTTTTCGAAAATTTTAATTTTCTAAAAAATGGCTCTAACGATTTTGAATAAAATACCATAAGTTTAAGACATTTTAATGGCAAATGAATTGTATATCTTGAATTTTCTGGGAATGTCTCCAAAAGTATTCTTCATTGTGAACGACTTTTGCATAACTGCTAAACCATAAGAGATAGACTAAAGTTTTACTACACAAAAAATGTAGATCGCGTTAAAATACACAATTTATGTCATATACATTTTTGTTGAGTGAACCATTTTCGAGATATTGCTTGTTATTCCCTTAAATTTTCCAATGCTTACACTTTTTCTCAAATGGGAATTCGTTATTCATTTTTACTTTCTCTACTACGTATAGTAAGTAGGGGAAGTATTGTATTCCACCCAAAAATTCGATACCGAGATTTCACCGGGAATATATGTTTTGAGGGACCCTGAATCCGGAAAAAGCATTTCTGGAAATATGTCCGTGTGTGTGTGTCTGTGTATTTGTTTTTATTATTATTTGCCGAAGAAAACGTGAAAATAGTATTGCCACAGGTGAGTCTCGAACTTGTATCACTCAACTAAGAATTGTATATATATGTTTTACTTTCAGATTTATGGTAGCACAATCATAATCCACGAAATTTAAAATGCTAGTGATTGTCTTGTCTTGTTGTAGAAGGGAAAGGGAACAATTTAATTTCCATTACAACAGACGCTTGGTTTTTTTGCACTCTGCTGAATTATGCCACTTGGCGCGATTCCCCTCTAGCATCATTCCATTTCTGACCGTCTCATGTATCTAGTCTAGAGCGATTCAAAGAACTTGCAGGTATTTCATCCTCTGTAAACCAGTGATGCCACGTTCGTCTTTTATTTTCACGGCTTGACATTTTAAAGTGACGTTCACTTGTCTGCAACAAAAGCGTTACATAAAAATACCTGATGTACTACATTCACATGACTTTCTCTACCCTTTATCACTTATTCTTACGACAATTTATTTCCTTATCTACTACATTTTAATCCAAATAAGCCTTTGCAGAAACATCTGCATTAGACATTTCGTTACAGATACAAAGGGAATAGCGATAGTCAAATGTTTATTACGAATATCTCGAAATGGTTTATGCCGCAAAAAAAAAGTATTTTAAATAAATTCTGTGTGTGTAATACGTTTTCGTCTATCACATGACGTTTACCAGTTATATAAGATTCCTTGACAGGCTATTCGCAGAAAATTCAAGATATACCTACATTTATTAGTCATGTATATTAAACAAACTTTAGAAGCTACTGAACTTATATGCCAAGTTAGGTATTTATCCGAATTTTCGGTTTTGAGTTACGTTGTATACACAATATATTTCTATAAGTTCCTCTTATGGATTCAGGGAACTCAAAACGTGTATTTCCAGTGAAACCTCAGTATCAAATTTTTGGGTGGAATACAATACTTCCTCCACTTACTATCGGTAAGTAGTAGAGAAGGTAAAGATTAATGACAGAGAATGGAAAGCTATGCACAGTATTTTTACTTTCCCTATGTGGTATAGTGATTTCAACGAAAATACGCGTTGTAAAATCTCATTAACCCAAAATAGAAATTCTGCAACGTGTCCTGTTGTTGAGTTAACCATAAGTGGACATTACAATGTAAAGAGGTGAAGGTTCTGATGAACGCAACGGGCTCCGAAACCGGGGCAGAGCACCGTACGCAGACCATTCGACCTTTTGTGCTTCTACCGGGAACCCCGGGAGGGATGGATGAGGGGGGACACCCGAAGAGCGAACACATCCGGATTACAACGCACACAAGCATGGACGGGGTCCCTAATGTTTCCAGATTGAACGGCTGCAACCCCGGCCGATTCCATTCATTGGGTCCCGAAGGAGCTCCCACCCGAAAGCATCCAGAGGCGGGTTGCAGCCGAGCAGTTCCTGGACAATATCAGGAAGAACCTTCACAGATCTCACAGCCACCGTCGCCTGGTCCTACAACCTGAAACAAATGACAAGGAAGATGATGGGTACAGGAGAGTCGTGGTAGAATATGAACTACCCCAGCATTCGCCTGCCAACCCGGGAAAACCACGAAAACCTATGGGTCAAAGTGGGCGGTTGACGGGGATCGAATGCGAGGTGGGAATTACGAGAGTTAAGACGACATTTATTGTAGGAAAATACAGATATCTTTAAAGTACGTAAGTACAAGTCATTTCTTGTATATTCGCTGTTGTGCTTTTGTCTGTTTCAACCTTTTAAACAATACATGTGAAGTGGTAAGTGACCGTTTTTGTTTTGTTTCACGCAAAATTATATGAGTACGCAATATCAAGGCCAACATCTATTGCTCTCTCTGCCTTCTGCATACTTACAGCACAATGCAAAATGAAACAATTTCTAGCAATGTTAATCAGGATTAGGAGACAATGGTTAGGAAAACCAGTTCTGATTTGAGTAGTCTGCAGAATAACAATGAAAATAAATGAATAACTTGTTGAGACAATCATGCGAATCTTACACATTAGATTTTTACGTTTTTTCGCTGAGCTTATTTAATGAAATGAATATAGACTAAGAAATCCTGTGTACATTAGACATTATCATTATTATTATTGATAAATTATATTATTATTATTATTATTATTATTTAATAAGTGATGCGCGAATAAGAACCGGGCATTAAGAAATGTGTATTTTAAAATTATTTGTAATCGTTGTATTGTTATTTAATTTAACTACATTTTGGTATTTCAAAGCTGCGCAATACAGTCCTTTGTTTCAGTTTTGTTTTTGAAATCTAAGATGTTATGATTACGCTATTGATAGTATCTGTATGTGCAGAAGTTGTATCTTCTGGGAGGGATGTTGGTTCAGTTATAGCAGAACAGCAGGGGTGTACACAACATGAGATAGGTGACATCACCAGTTCCGAGTAAGTGTTTGTTCCACGCAAGGGGAACACTGCCAGGCCATTATCCTCCCACTTTCGACTACTTTCTCCTCCTCTGCGTTTCTGCCTTTTCAAGGCAAAAACTCGATGTGCCTAAATAACACGCGTGAGGTGTATTGGCGCGTGTACATTCCATCCGAATGGCATATGTTAGTACCAAGCCCTAAAAGAAAATTAATGGGGTCACAAGACTGGTAAAACTATTTCCTCAATTCTTTTAAAATTATCAGACACAAAGTATCAGATTTTATCGTGAATCAGTAAATGGGATGAAAAGTTCACAGGGTTGGCAACGCTGCTGGTTCCCTCCTATGCATTTCGCTCAGCGCAGCAGTATGGCGTCGCTTAACTTCCCAACACACCTCTTGGACCGTGCCATTTCAACTCGCCCGATGGTTTCATGTAACGAAAAATATCCAGTAAGAGAACAATGATAAACGGGAAAAGTAATTCGCTGACGATGACCACAGACGGCAAGCCGCTGAAATATAATCGTTTTCTCTGAGAATGCAACGGACGACAAAGTTCATTGCCCTCCAAACTTCGGCGACTGGCGTCCTTACACCTATATAGGCTATGTAATTTCAATGTACTACTACAATCATTAGAATTTTTACTTTCTCTACTACGTAAAGTAGGGGAAGTATTGTATTCCACCCAAAAATTCGATACCGGGATTTCACCGGAAATACATGTTTTGAGTCCCTGAATCCAAAAAAAGCATTTTTGGAAACATGTCCGTGTGTGTGTGTGTGTGTGTGTGTCTGTGAACAGCATAACTCAGAAACGAACAGTCGGAGAAACACCAAAATTGGTATTTAGGTTCAGTGTCTTCCAGAGATGCGACAAGAAGGTTTTCAAGAAAATGCCCCCACCCCAGATTACCCTTTACATGGAACATTTTTCGAAAATTTTAATCTTCTCAAAAATGGCTATAACGATTTCGATTAAAATATATGTTTAAGATATTTTAATGGCAAATGAAATGTATATCTCGAATTTTCTGGGAATGTCTCCAAAAGTATTCATTTTGAACGACTTTTGCATAACTGGTAAACCATAAGATATAGACAAAAAGACAAAATTTTACTATACAAGAAATGTAGATCGCGTTAAATACACAATTTATGTCATATACATTTTTGTTGTTGAGTGAACCATTTTCGAGATATTGCTTGTTATTCCCTTAAATCATTTTCTCTACTACGTATAGTAAGTAGGGGAAGTATTGTATTCCACCCAAAAATTCGATACCGAGATTTCACCGGAAATGCATGTTTTGAGATCCCCTGAATCCAAAAAAATATTTTTGGAAACATGTCAATGTGTGTGTCTGTCTGTCGGTCTGTGAACAGCATAACTCAGAAACGAACAGTCGGATAAACACCAAACTTGGTATTTAGGTTCAGTATCTTCCAGAGATGCGACACGAAGGTTTTCAACAAAATTCCCCCACCCCAGAGTACCCTTTACATGGAACATTTTTCGAAAATTTTAATTTTCTCAAAAATCGCTCTAACGATTTTGATTAAAATATCATATGTTTAAGGTATTTTCATGACAAATAAAATGTATATCTTGAATTTTCTGGGAATGTCTCCAAAAGTATTCATTGTGAACGACTTTTGGTAAACTGGTAAACCATAAGAGATAAGACAAAATTTTACTGCACAAAAGATGTAGATCGCGTTAAAATACACAATTCATGTCATATACATTTTTGTTGTTGAGTGAACCATTTTCGAGATATTGCTACTTATTCCCTTAAATTTTTCAATAATTTTCTCAAATGGGAATTCGTTATTCATTTTTTTGTCTTGGATATGCAAAGAGTATTAATCTGTGGCAAAGGGAATAGTGCTGCACCTAGCAACCAGCTGTTAAGAGATATGTATGTGCTTAAAGGCTACTGTATTTCTATATTGCCCTTGTAAATAAATATTCCCCTTACATCTACAAGAAAATTAGCAATAAGATAGAGTCTGCAAATGTTTATCTCGATTAACATGAAGTATATGGAGAATAAGCGTTTGTAAAAATAGTTTGTACAAGAGTAGAGATAAGCATTTACAGAAACTATCTTATTGCTAATTTTCTTGTAGGTGCAAGGGGAATGTGGTAGGATTTAAGCGATAGTCAAATCTTTTAAGAGCAGGTTGCTATGTGGCGCATTCCATTCTCTTTGTATGTCCAGGATAAAAAAAAAAAAAGAAAAAAAATACGAATTCTCAATTTGAGAAAAACTGTAACTATTGGAAAATTCCAGCAAACAACAAGAAATATTTCGGAAATGGTTCACTCCATCAAAAAAAGTATATGAGAAATTGTGTGTTTTAACGAGATCCACATTTTTTGTATAGTAACATTTTGTGTATCTCTTACGATTTACCAGTTATGCAAAAGTCATTCAGAATGAAGCGGACTTTTAGGGACATTCTCAGAAAATTCTAGATACCTATAGGTAAGTTTCATTTACCATGAAAATACCTTAAACATGTGATATTTTAATCAAAATCTTTAGGGCCATTTTTGATAAAATCAAAATTGTCGAAAAATGTTCCATGTGAAGGTTAGCCTGGGATAGGCAATTTTTTTTTTGAAAATCTTTGTGTCGCATCCTAAATACTAGATACTAAACCCATATCCAAGTTTGGTATTTATGCGACTTTTCATTTTTGAGTTATGCTGTTCGCAGACACACATACACGAACATGTTACCAAAAATTCTTTATTTGGATTCAGGGCACCTCAAAACATGTATTTCCGATGAAACCTCGGTATCAAATTTTTGGGTGGAATACAATACTTCCCCTACTAACTACGTGGTAGAGAAAGTAAAAATGAATTTTTAACTTTCACCGCCACCTCAAATCGTTTAATCCATGTCGATTTAATCGTTTAAAGACGCACGACGCGAAACAACTGATTTGGTAGCCATTAAAACTACACGTGCAGTGTTAGGGCGATAGCACACTATTTGTTATTTTCTCTACTACGTATAGTAAGCAGGGGAAGCATTCTATTCCACCCAAAATTCAATGTCGAGATTTCACTGGAAATAAGTTTAGAGGCCTTTCTGGGGGAAAATAAACAAATAAATAAAATAAAAAGGTTAAAAAAAATCTGATGTGTTACACTCACATGACTTTCTCTACTCTTGTACAATCTAATTTTACAAACGCTTATTCTCCATATGCTTCATGTTAATCGAGATATCGAGATGTCAATCTTATTGGTAATTTTCTTTTAGATGCAAGGGAAATATGGTAGCTTTTAAGCGATAGTCAAATATTTTAACGGTGGTTGCTATGTGGCGCATTCCATTCTCTTTGCATGTCCAGAACATAAAAAAAATGAATAACGAATTTGAGAAAAAGTATAAGTATTGTAAAATTTAAGGAAATAACAAGCAATATCTCGAAAACGGTTCACTCAACAAAAGAAATGTATATGACATAAGTTGTGTATTTTAACGCGATCTACATTTTTTGTGTAGTAAAATTTTGTCTATCTCTTATGGTTTACCAGTTATGCAAAAGTCGTTCACAATGAAGAATACTTTTGGAGACATTCCCAGGAAATTCAAGATATACATTTTATTTGTCATAAAAATATCTTAAACATATGATATTTTAATCAAAATCGTTAGAGCCATTTTTGAGAAAATTAAAATTTTCGAAAAATCTTCCATGTAAAGGGTAGTCTGGGGTGGGGGGAATTTCTTGAAAACCTTCGTGTCGCATCTCTGGAAGATACTGAACCTAAATACCAAGTTTGGTGCTTATCCGATTGTTCGTTTTTGAGTTATGCTGTTCACACACACACAGACACACACACAGACACACACACACACAGACACACAGACACACACACGGACATGTTTCTAAAAATGCTTTTTTTGGATTCAGGAGGTCTCAAAACGTGTATTTCCGGTGAAATCTCGGTATCGAATTTTTGGGTGGAATGCAATACTTTCCCTACTTACTATACGTAGTAGAGAAAGTAAAAATAGAAGCAGCTCCGCGCGCGCCTCTGAACAGCACAACTCTGAAACGAAAGCCGTATAAATACCGAACTATTTAAGCTCAGTATATTCTAAAGATACGACACGAAGATTTTCAAGAAAATCCCCCCACCCCAAGCTATCCTTTACACACAACATTTTTCGAAATTTTAGATTTCTTAAAAAAGGTTTCCAATAATTTTGATTAAAATACTGTATATTAAAGATATTTAGATGACAAAATGCGTATCTTGAATTTTCTGTGATTAGTCTTTTAAGGTCTTATTTGAAAGATATTTTATATAATCTTGCGTAACTAGTAAACGTTACGCGACAGACAAACATATTATACACAAAATTTAAATCTCTTTAAAATACACAATTTATTTCAAATAATTTTTTGTGGCATCAGCCATTTTTGAGATATCCGTCATTAATGGTTCGAATTTTTCAATATTTAGCCATTCTTTTAGTCCTGTCGATTTTCAGCTGTTTTTCGCGATGTCACTGAAAGTGTATGGAATTTTAAGACAGCATATAGCGTCCAGTTGTTAAACATTAGATTATCGCTGTTCTCTTTGTATCTATAACGAAATGTGTAATGTAGCTATTTCTGTAAAGGCTTCTAGAACAGGGCAGGATCCTCTTTATGCTTGATTCTAAGGTCCTGAGTAGGAATTGTTAATCTGGGCTTTACAGCATTACAAAATATTCCTTAATGTTTCCGTAGTGAGAATACGCTGAAAGAAGTCGTTCCGTAATAACGTATTCAAGTACTCTCAAAGGAACTAATTCTTTGAATGGATCGAACTACTTCATTTGAACGATTCCGAATCAAAGCGGGCCAAAAGCGTGAGGTCAAGTACCTTATGCGCTTAAATCATTCGGAATTACCTGTTTCCCATGGTAAGCCGAAAACTACAGATATTATCACACATATTTTGAATAGCACAATAAATTGGCACAACTCTCCACCATATCGAAAGTTTGTAAATAACAAAACTTATCAGACAATTTATGCTTATAAACTTTTTATTTAACATTTCTCATGACTTTTTTTTGTTCTTCTTGACAGAAAAATATAACAATAATAAATGAAAAATAAAATTAAAATAAATTTAAAACGTTATTACATCATATTTATCGAAACTTGAATATTAACAAAAAATTAAGTTGCAATTTTATTAGATGTATATTTTATTTAAAAATGAATAAATTAATCCTATTTCACGCTATAGAACCCACATTACTCATTGGGCGTTATAGATTTTATTTCAAAATCTCTGTAAACGTATTTACATATATTCATATGTTTTTCGTATAAGATGATGCAATTATTATTATATTCAGATTAATCCCCAAACGCCATATTTGCTTCTTAAATATTCTTGCGGTTTTACATTTTATACTGCGAGAAACTTTAATTTATAAACACGATACTATTCAACTGTATGTTATATCATAATGTATTATAGTGTTTTAACATGATATAAAATTATATTGTTTAGTATTTCATCTACTTCATAGATTAAAAGGTATATTTATCAAATAAATTACGCAGTAATTAATTCCCAACGCATCAATCTTAGCTGAAGCAAGGTGTGAGGGGTAAGGGTGGGGGAAGGTACGGATATTCAATTGTTCAAACAAAGCGCCATTTTAAATCTTACTCCTGGATGTAGAAGACGCGTTATCCCCGAGTTGCATGCAAAAGTTACGGATCGCGGCTTTAATCTTAAATTTGTGAATTATTGTTAAATACCGATTTATTCCCCTCGTTAAATAGTTATTCGCAAGTATGTTTGTAATCCTGAAGACGATGACTTCGAGAATATGCAGTGCCGGCCTGCTCAAAGGTACGTATTACAAATTATTTCCTTTTGCTGTTATATTAAGTTTGCCCTTATTTCCTTATTTATTTGATCGAGGAAGGGCTCCGTTTCAAACGACTACTTATGCTGAAAAAACCAGAACATAATGATTTTTGCCTTATACCTAGTGGTTACAATGTTGTGTATAAACTAGGCACTTAAAAATGTGCTTGCTGTTTAAAATAACTCTTACTCCATTGTTTTATTTGTAATATTACATTTAAGAATCGGTTAATTCAACAGGATTGTAAGTTTCTTAGTTATTAAACAATGTAATTGCGTTGCTAAGCGACTTGTGCAGACGCTGTGTATGACAAAGCAGTAAATCAGAATACAAATACCTCCTATTCTATAATTCTGCACTCTTTAACACAACATATGACATTTATTTGTCTGGTGCCTACAAAAATTCATTCCAAAATTATTTCGACCGTTTTCTTTTGCCACTGCATTTCTGCGTCTATAGTATGTATTTCAAAAGTCAATGTATGTGCCTCATAGGCACCTACACCCTTGCACTGATTTCGACGAAATTTGGCACACGTATTGTTTAGGACAACAGAAAAATACCGTGAAGTTGTATCACAAAAACAACCCAAGTTGAAGAGAGGGTGCACAATGTTCTGCCGGAGGCAATTTTTATTATTCTCAGCATAAATCATTTATCAATACTTTTGATAAATGTTACTCTTTTCAGTCTTTTAGGGGCAGCAGCGTAAAAAGTCACTCCTAAAGAAATAGGGGTTTGAAACTTTTAGGCGGAAAGAAATTGAGATTTTTCAGATTGTCCGGTCTGTATTTTCAATACTTTTATAAACATAAAATATAATAATCAAGCTCTTTAGGCATGGCATAATAAAAAACAACCCGCAAATAAGAGAGGGTGTTGAAAATACTCGGCGGGGGAAACCTTGAAGATATTCAGCAGCAGTGGGTGTGCTTATCAATAAAATAAATGTTGCCCTCTTCATAATTTTAACTTGGTAATGCGAAAACTACCCCTAATGAAAAAAAGTTAGAATAGGAGGCAGTTTGGACAATTTTCAGTACGAATGGTTCTGCTTCCTCCACACGTTTGCTACATAAAAAAAATCTGATGTGTTACACTCATATGACTTTCTCTACTCTTGTACAAACCATTTTTACAAACGCTTATCCTCCATATGCTTCATGTTAATCTTACTATTAATTTTCTTGTCGATGCAAGGGGAATATGGTAATATTTAAGCGATAGTCAAATCTTTTAAGAGCTGGCTGCTATGTGGCACATTCCATTCTCTTTGTATGTCCAGGACATAAAAAAATGAATAACGAATTCCCATTTGAGAAAAAGTATTGGAACATTTAAAGGAATAACAAGCAAAGTAGGTAAATATAGAGAGAGCTGGCGCAGTTTTTTGCGTTTATATGGGAAAGGATAGGGAAAACGAGGGTAGATGCGACGGTTCAAGGAGGAAAATGCGTTTATATGGGCGAAATAGGGAACACGAGGGTTGATGCTAGGCTAGACAGTGGTAGAAGGAGGGGGAATGCGGTTTATATGAGACAGATAGGGAATACGTGGAGAGGTGCTAGGCTAGACGGAGGCTGAGGAGTAGAGTATGGTTTATATGAAAGGTATAGGAAAACGAGGAGGGGTGTTAGGCTAGACAGAGTTGAAGGGTAGAGCATGTCTTGTATATGAGAGGGGTAGGGAACAGGAGCAGGGGTGTTAGGCTAGACAGAGGTCAAGAAGTAGAGTAGGGTTTATATGAAAGGTATAGGAAAACGAGGAGGGGTGTTAGGCTAGACAGAGTTGAAGGGCAGAGCATGTCTTGTATATGAGAGAGGTAGGGAACAGGAGCAGGGGTGTTAGGCTAGGCAGAGGTCAAGAAGTAGAGTATGGTTTATATGAAAGGTATAGGAAAACGAGGAGGGGTGTTAGGCTAGACAGAGTTGAAGGGTAGAGCATGTCTTGTATATGAGAGGGGTAGGGAACAGGAGCAGGGGTGTTAGGCTAGACAGAGGTCAAGAAGTAGAGTAGGGTTTATATGAAAGGTATAGGAAAACGAGGAGGGGTGTTAGGCTAGACAGAGTTGAAGGGCAGAGCATGTCTTGTATATGAGAGAGGTAGGGAACAGGAGCAGGGGTGTTAGGCTAGGCAGAGGTCAAGAAGTAGAGTATGGTTTATATGAAAGGTATAGGAAAACGAGGAGGGGTGTTAGGCTAGACAGAGTTGATGGGCAGAGCATGTCTTGTATATGAGAGAGGTAGGGGACAGGAGCAGGGGTGTTAGGCTAGGCAGAGGTCAAGAAGTAGAGTATGGTTTATATGAAAGGTATAGGAAAACGAGGAGGGGTGTTAGGCTAGACAGAGTTGAAGGGTAGAGCATGTCTTGTATATGAGAGAGGTAGGGAACAGGAGCAGGGGTGTTAGGCTAGATAGAGGTCAAGAAGTAGAGTATGGTTTATATGAATGGTATAGGAAAACGAGGTGGACTGTTAGGCTAGACAGAGTTGAAGGGTAGAGTATGTCCTTTATATGAGAGAGGTTGGGAACAGGAGGAGGGGTGTTAGGTTAGGAGAATTGAGTATGTGTTTATAAGGAGAGACGAGAAAACGGAGAGAGATCCTATGCTTGGATAGACAGGTGTTAAAGTTAGGTTAGATAGGAAACCAAGGAGTGATACTCAGCCAGAGGGGGCAGGAGGAATGCGCTTTATGAGAGGTAGGGGATACGGGGAGTGGTGTTAGACTAGACAGAGGTTGAGAGTAGAGTAGACGTTTATATGTATGAGAAGTATAGAACAGGAGGAGGGGTGTTAGGCTAGACACAGGCTGAGAGTAGAGTATGCGTTTATATGTATGAGAGGTATAGGAGCAGGAGGAGAGGTGCTAGGCTAGACAGAGGTTGAGCAGAGTATGGGTTATATGAGAGAGGTAGGGAACAGGAGGAGAGGTGTTAGGCTAGACAGAGGGTTAGGAGTAGAGTATGGTTTATATGAGAAATATAGGAAAAACGAGGCGAGGTTTTAGGCTAGACAGAGGTCGAGGAGTGGAGTATGGCTTATATGAGAGGTATAGGAAAACGCGGAGAGCTATTAGCTTAGGAGAATTGAGTATGTGTTTATAAGGAGAGATGAGAAAACGGAAAGAGATCCTATGCTAGGATAGACAGGTGTTAAAGTTAGGTTAGATAGCAAACCAAGGAGTGATACTCAGCAAGAGAAGGGCAGGAGGGAATGCGCTTTATGAGAGGTAGGGGATACGGGGAGCGGTGTTAGGCTAGACAGAGGTAGAGGAGTAGAGTATGGTTTATATGAGAAGTATAGGGAAACGAGGAGAGTCGGTAGGCTAGACAGATAGTGAAGCAGTAGGAATATGGACTTATATACAGGAGAGATAGGGAATAGGAGGGGAGGGGCTAGACTTTGAAAGCGACTTTAGACGTGAACTTAGTGGCAAACTGTTTCATGTCAATGTTCTAGACATGCCCATCACGTAACCCATTCAGGAAAAAGGTGACCAGCAAAGGGAAAAACGTGACCAGCAAAGGGAAAAAGGTGACCAGCAAAGGGAAAAACATGACCAGCAAAGGGAAAAAGGTGACCAGGAAAGGGAAAAACATAATCAGCAATGGGAAAAAAGGTGACCAGCAACGGGAAAAACGTGACCAGCAAAGGGAAAAAGGTGACCAGGAAAGGGAAAAAGGTGACCAGGAAAGGGAAAAATGTGACCAGCAACGGGAAAAAGGTGACCAGCAACGGGAAAAAGGTGACCAGCAAAGGGAAAAACGTGACAAGCAAAGGGAAAAAGGTGACCAGCAAAGGGAAAAAGGTGACCAGCAAAGGGAAAAACGTGACCAGCAAAGAGAAAAACGTGACCAGCAAAGGGAAAAAGGTGACCAGCAAAGGGAAAAACGTGACAAGCAAAGGGAAAAAGGTGACCAGCAAAGGGAAAAAGGTGACCAGGAAAGGGAAAAAGGTGACCAGCAAAGGGAAAAAGGTGACCAGCAAAGGGAAAAAGGTGATCAGCAAAGGGAAAAACGTTACCAGCAAAGGGAAGAGCTAACCCACTCACACTAGCAGGTAAGTAATTCAGTTAGTATCATAGGGTAGGACAGATCCTAGGAAGCGGATATAGCATAGTTCCGTATGATGTTACAGGTAATTCAGAGAGTATCGTAGGTATTTAGGATAATTCAAGTAACATAGGTGTTTAAAGTCACTCAGCTAGTATCACAGGTACTCATGGTAATATAGAGAGTAATTAGATCATAAACATTTCTTATCCAACGTTACAACAATTTATATACTTTTTTCTAAATCTTACAAACTTATTGTACGATGCGGAGAGGGATAAACTGCATATTGGTTCACAAATTGAAAAGCTTTGCGTCAACATGCCTTTATTTAAGTTTGTTGTAGATGTCTCTCCCCTTTTATCTAGGCTTGAGACTAGCACTAGGATTGCTCCTAATGGCAGGGTTACCACCTTCCCTTCCATCTTCTTCTTTCTTCATCAGGCGTCTGCTAGTTGCATATCAGCACACGAATAAACTTCATTTTTAAGATTGTAGACTCACGAGAAAATCTTCATCTTCGACTTACATTCTCTTAAGCACTGTTTGTAATACTGTAATGTCCATATGCATAGGTAGTTATTCCATCCTCAGCAATAATTCTTTTATCATCAAAGGGATTCAATGCAATTTTATTCACTTGCACTGTGGTAACAGCATGCTTTCGTGATAGGATTAGATTCATAGGTGTTCTGATGATTTCACAGGTTTTAAGACAGTCTGTATAGCTGTCAAACGAAATGTACTGCTTAATAGCGCTACGTTTTATACCTTTAATCTTTTTTATCATCGAGCCTTGAATATCTAAGGCATACATCTTAGGACGTAGTCCAACAAAGCGTAGGATGATTTTGCTATTAGCCTCATCTTTAAATTTTCCCAATACCTTCTTGTTCTGAGTAGAGTGGCATATATGATTGACAGGGTAATCAGCTGTATCCAGATGCTCAAGAAAACGTAGCTTGTCCTGGTACACATCTTCAGTTGTTACACGATGAATGAATGAATCAGTGTCCATATACATAAGCTTCAGGTTTTCAGCTCCATAATAAGGCAACAACACGTCGTAATGGTAGTTATACATTAATGTCTTGGAGATGTCCAACACACTCATTCCAATGTATATAGGCTTGTTGAACACAATCTGACGAGAGGCCATATGTACAGCAGCTAGATTAGCAGCATATATCGTCCTGTCGATAAACGTAGGCTTGGCGATCAACTTTTCTAGAGTCTTCTCATTGGTCACCAGTCGTATATCCACACGGCTACGCAGGTTCTCCATAGTTTTTCCAAACATGGCGTTGTTAAAGAGCTTATAGAGATCCTTCTCGAAGTCATTTGCAGCTTGTTGTCGTAGCCTGTTGTTAAATTCCACATAAGGTTTCAACCACCGAGACTGTCGGAATTGTAGCACACGATGGATTTTTGTTAGTCGTAGTCCATGACTAAGAGCCTGCTTCAAAGCCATGTAATGCACTACATACTTCTTTCGAGGTCCAAGATGAGGTATCAGTTTCTTTGTAGATGCTTCCAATGGCTTCATACACTCAGGCAGGAAAGGTAGATCGTTGTGTAGATCGTGAAGTTCTGCAGGATATTCGATATCAACTTCTAATATGTACCCATGAGGATCATCTTCTTGTAGTGTTTCTAAGTTGATTTCTTCAGGCGAAACCCACTGAAATCCACCAAAAGGAAGGGCGTGACACATTGCCCACCCATATTGGTTATTGGCGTCCTCATATGTGATAAATTGGGTTGGTCTCGACGGATCAAACTTCTCCATATACCCGTTATTAGCTTCTGCATACCGATGGGATACTTGACATAAACCTCCTCTTATACCTGATTCCACCATGAGTAGTTGATCATAATCTTGTAACAGCTCCAGCTTAATTCCAGTATACAGTAACATGGCGTCCCATGTAAGTCCTGGAGAAGTAAAATAATGGGCAGGATCAACTTTGTGTGTTTTGAGGGTTTGCTCTCTGAACGTCTCAAAGACATCGGCTAGGAGTAGTACATCTGAGGTTAAGTACAGGTCGCTGTACTCGCCCAGGTTTCTCACATTAAACAGCTCCCATACATTTCTAGAATGATCGTAGTCAGTATCAGTAATTTCTTCTTCATTTAATCTATTGTAGAAGGAGTCCTTAGGAGGCAAGCAGGTCTCGTTCAGGGCATCCCATGACGTAACAAAATCATATGGAAATACGCCCTTACGAGTCATCAACTTCAATTTGTCTTCTCCAAAGTACTTTAGTGTTTCAGGATATGAGGTTAGATTTTTTACCAACTTATCCAAGCTTGTACTGAGGAATCGGAAGCTGTCCACAAATCGAAGCTTTATATCTCCTACATACTTGGTGAATGAGATATAGCTTTCTTCAGAGTTAGGAATTACCTCCACACGTTCACTTGTACAACCCAGCTCCTTAACAATGAAATGAGAGTCATATCCGCTAAGGTTATGCATGAAGACTGGTATATATTTAGGTGTTTTACAGGCTAAATTACATTCATTATGAAGACTTCCACGATATTCACCGCTGATGTGATCATGGTCGCGTACTTTGTAGTTCTCTTCTGTAAAGCCTTTTCCACACAAGTAGCATGTCGTAGAAGACTCAAAATCCTTTTGCTGTTGATCCGTAAGTTTCAGAGGCTTAGCAGATTTGTATACGGCATCAATCACTTTTGCAAGAGATGTCAGGTACAGCATAAACTTCTGAGCAGCATCAGCACCACGATACACATAGGGTTGCTTAGGAAGACCAGTTTCGAGATGTTCAACGTTGGTTGATGGTTTAACGTAAACACAGAAGCTCATTGGTGTGTGCTCTTGATAAGGGGTTGTATAGGAAGTTTCAGGATTGGGTATACACGTATGACATGGAGTGAGAATACTCTCAAAATCAGCATAGATGACATAAGGTACTTTCAACATCCTCTCAACATTTTTAAACTGTACAATCGATTTCTCCTTGGTAGGCATAACTACCCTCGCAACACCATGTTGATTACAGATTGATGTATGTTCTTGTAGTTTTTCCAGTCCACTTCGTCCGCTCTGGTCATCAAAATGTGTAAAGCATCGCTTACAAGTATAAACCCGTCCATTATGGTTAGTTTTCTGACGTCGAACGAGTTTCTCAAAATTCTTTATATACACGTAATGATGTTTTCCACTGCTGTCATTCAATAGTAGCAGGTCGCGATGTTCAGGTAGTTCAATATCAGCAACCTTTATCGGATACACTTCATGCTTCTCATCCAACCCGAAAACGTTAATAGATATCTTGTTAAGCTTCTCAAATTTAGGTATTTGAGAAAGTGGAGTAGGATAGGAAATACAGCTGAAGTCGTACTTATCTTGAAGCTGCTTGTATTTGCTCACACGTTGCGCATCCTTCTCAACGAATTTAGCTAGTACAGAATACATGTAGCATTTCTCATCACTAAAGTTCTGAATGTTTATACACGCTTTCCTTGCTTCAACAGATGACGGTAGTGGTATGTAGCTACTTCCTCGCAACGGGTTGTACTTGTTGATACGAAGTCGAACTCCTTCCACAGTAAGCAAAGCCCAGCTGCTACCCTTAAGCTGAGACTCTTCCATTTCAGTCACCAATTTCTTGAATTTCGCTTCCAGTGTTAAGTCCAGATCTGTTTCTAGGAAAACAGGATGATTCCGTGTTTTAAATGTTTTGTCACAGGTTTCTCCAATACTGTTAACAAATCGACACTCAGCCAGCAGATTAATTTTAACACTCTTATGAACGCTAAGCTCTTTATGCACAGCATGGATTATACGTTGTTTTGCCTCTTGCAGATACATATTCAGGTCCTTAGGTGACTCGCATCGTATAAAATACGATTTTAATCGTCCTTCGAATGAAGTTTCGTATTCTTTCATGTCACACTCCTCCATTGTTGATAATAGCTGATGTTTAGTTGGCTCCAATCTTCTTTTCTTCTGAGGGATGCTTATTTCACATATATCTTCGTGTCGCTGCCCCTTATAACAATCTTTGAAGGTTACATTACAATGTTTACATTTGAAGAGCTTCTTGCAGCTCATCTCGTGTCTTCTCTTGTCATAACCTCGGAGGAACTTCTTCCCACATTTTCCGCATGCATATCCAGTAGCGCTTGGAATAATATCCTTATACGCTGAGTTATTCATCTTTATTCTTGATGTAATAACGTATTAATCACTGATCAATGAAATGTAGACCTCTTCACCTTGACACCACTTTAGAAAGCTGATTATTCTTGGAGAGAACACAATGTTAACACCTCAAGACTAATTAACGCAATGAACTCCAATGCCCTAGATCACCGTATTTATAGAGGGAGCACGAGCCTTTTAGATAAATCATAAACTCGCTCCATAGCTACCTGTATATGTTTGCTCCACACATATTAACCTCACGCCCCCCAGAGTCAGGATGTTTATGACGTCACACCCAGAGACAGGATGTCTGGCAGTATCAAACACGTTTAAACTCGTCTCGTAACTACTGTATGTGCTGTCACACCAACAAGAGAAGTATTCCCACACGCTCATTCAGTCAAATGTTCCATTCAAAGCCTACCATCACCCATTACACCAAAGCTAGTACAATCTCTATTATCAAAATACTTAAAAGTAAAGGCTTAAAAGGTAACGTAGAAGATTTTCCCCCTTATTTACTTAAATGCGTGTACATATTACATTATTTCATGTTTTCATTCCCTTTTCAATTCTTCCTTTCCATCTTCTTTCAGAAAGACCATTACATTTCACTACAATCACGAGAAAAGCAATTTTTCCAGAGTTTCACAGATTCTAAGCTTCTAGAATCGAACCCGGTAATAGTTTAATAAATGTATTTTTAGTAATTTAGCTCCCTCGCATCAGCACCTACCATTTAATCTTTACTCGAACCTGATAGGATTCATAGGCTTGAAGATATATGAAATCACCCCTTCGGGATTCGATCTGAGTACTTTAAAGTACTTTTTGTCATAATAACGATATTTAGGAACTAGGTACTCTGTTTACGGTTTACTTGACGTGTCTATATAAATTAGATTACGAGTTATTAAATTTGCAAGTAAATTTCATTAAATCGGTATTCGAACCCAGAACACCAGGAACAAAATAATTTATAGTATTAGCTTGACATGTTAAACAAAGCTGTGTGCAGTTACGCTATCAATCTAAGTGATATATTCTAGTGTACAGAGGAAAATTAAGGAACTCATTAAAAGATGGGAATCGAACCAAGCACAACTGATTGACAATTATATACAGCATTAATTACCCAGTACAGAACCTATCAAACATGCTTTGGCCCACTCCTCTGCCTCATTTAGTTCCAGAGATAATGAAGATTTAAAATTAAGAATCGAACTCAGGACACCAGATCCCCAAATATAGATCCGCAAGAAACTACCTATTGATATAAATGTAATAAAGTTTATTTGACGTCTTTATCTTAAGTAGTTTAGGAGTTATTAAATTTATAATTAAATTACATTTTATCGGTATTCGAACCAAGAACACCAGAAACAAAATTATTTATAAAATTAGTTTGCTATGTTAAAAAGAGTTGTATACAGTTACGCAATCAATCTAAGTGATATATTCTAGTATACAGAGCAAAATTAAGGAAATCATTTAAAAATCGGGATTCGAACTAGAGACAACTGATTGAAAATTATATACAGTATTAATTACACATTATAACAGCTATCAAACATGCTTTGGTTCATCCCTCTACCTCTCTTAGTTTCCGAGATAATGAAGATTTAAAATTAAGGATCGAACCCAGGACACCAGGTATCCAAATGTACATTCAGAAGAAACTACCTAATGATATAAATGTAATAAAATTTATTCGGCGTCTTTATCTTAATTAGTCTCCGAGTTATTAGAAGTTGAATTTGTAATTACTCGTTGGATTCGAACCCAGGCATCCCGGACAACTCGGATTAATATCTCAAGGACGCGGCGCATTCCAAAGAATTGATTACTTTTTATCCCATTGTTCTATCTCTTTTCATTCAGGAGATATAAGCGATTAATCAGTAAGCATGTTTGATAGCTGTTATAATGTGTAATTAATACTGTATATAATTTTCAATCAGTTGTCTCTAGTTCGAATCCCGATTTTTAAATGATTTCCTTAATTTTTCTCTGTATACTAGAATATATCACTTAGATTGATTGCGTAACTGTATACAACTCTTTTTAACATAGCAAACTAATTTTATAAATAATTTTGTTTCTGGTGTTCTTGGTTCGAATACCGATAAAATGTAATTTAATTATAAATTTAATAACTCCTAAACTACTTAAGATAAAGACGTCAAATAAACTTTATTACATTTATATCAATAGGTAGTTTCTTGCGGATCTATATTTGGGGATCTGGTGTCCTGAGTTCGATTCTTAATTTTAAATCTTCATTATCTCTGGAACTAAATGAGGCAGAGGAGTGGGCCAAAGCATGTTTGATAGGTTCTGTACTGGGTAATTAATGCTGTATATAATTGTCAATCAGTTGTGCTTGGTTCGATTCCCATCTTTTAATGAGTTCCTTAATTTTCCTCTGTACACTAGAATATATCACTTAGATTGATAGCGTAACTGCACACAGCTTTGTTTAACATGTCAAGCTAATATTATAAATTATTTTGTTCCTGGTGTTCTGGGTTCGAATACCGATTTAATGAAATTTACTTGCAAATTTAATAACTCGTAATCTAATTTATATAGACACGTCAAGTAAACCGTAAACAGAGTACCTAGTTCCTAAATATCGTTATTATGACAAAAAGTACTTTAAAGTACTCAGATCGAATCCCGAAGGGGTGATTTCATATATCTTCAAGCCTATGAATCCTATCAGGTTCGAGTAAAGATTAAATGGTAGGTGCTGATGCGAGGGAGCTAAATTACTAAAAATACATTTATTAAACTATTACCGGGTTCGATTCTAGAAGCTTAGAATCTGTGAAACTCTGGAAAAATTGCTTTTCTCGTGATTGTAGTGAAATGTAATGGTCTTTCTGAAAGAAGATGGAAAGGAAGAATTGAAAAGGGAATGAAAACATGAAATAATGTAATATATACACGCATTTAAGTAAATAAGGGGGAAAATCTTCTACGTTACCTTTTAAGCCTTTACTTTTAAGTATTTTGATAATAGAGATTGTACTAGCTTTGGTGTAATGGGTGATGGTAGGCTTTGAATGGAACATTTGACTGAATGAGCGTGTGGGAATACTTCTCTTGTTGGTGTGACAGCACATACAGTAGTTACGAGACGAGTTTAAACGTGTTTGATACTGCCAGACATCCTGTCTCTGGGTGTGACGTCATAAACATCCTGACTCTGGGGGGGTGAGGTTAATATGTGTGGAGCAAACATATACAGGTAGCTATGGAGCGAGTTTATGATTTATCTAAAAGGCTCGTGCTCCCTCTATAAATACGGTGATCTAGGGCATTGGAGTTCATTGCGTTAATTAGTCTTGAGGTGTTAACATTGTGTTCTCTCCAAGAATAATCAGCTTTCTAAAGTGGTGTCAAGGTGAAGAGGTCTACATTTCATTGATCAGTGATTAATACGTTATTACATCAAGAATAAAGATGAATAACTCAGCGTATAAGGATATTATTCCAAGCGCTACTGGATATGCATGCGGAAAATGTGGGAAGAAGTTCCTCCGAGGTTATGACAAGAGAAGACACGAGATGAGCTGCAAGAAGCTCTTCAAATGTAAACATTGTAATGTAACCTTCAAAGATTGTTATAAGGGGCAGCGACACGAAGATATATGTGAAATAAGCATCCCTCAGAAGAAAAGAAGATTGGAGCCAACTAAACATCAGCTATTATCAACAATGGAGGAGTGTGACATGAAAGAATACGAAACTTCATTCGAAGGACGATTAAAATCGTATTTTATACGATGCGAGTCACCTAAGGACCTGAATATGTATCTGCAAGAGGCAAAACAACGTATAATCCATGCTGTGCATAAAGAGCTTAGCGTTCATAAGAGTGTTAAAATTAATCTGCTGGCTGAGTGTCGATTTGTTAACAGTATTGGAGAAACCTGTGACAAAACATTTAAAACACGGAATCATCCTGTTTTCCTAGAAACAGATCTGGACTTAACACTGGAAGCGAAATTCAAGAAATTGGTGACTGAAATGGAAGAGTCTCAGCTTAAGGGTAGCAGCTGGGCTTTGCTTACTGTGGAAGGAGTTCGACTTCGTATCAACAAGTACAACCCGTTGCGAGGAAGTAGCTACATACCACTACCGTCATCTGTTGAAGCAAGGAAAGCGTGTATAAACATTCAGAACTTTAGTGATGAGAAATGCTACATGTATTCTGTACTAGCTAAATTCGTTGAGAAGGATGCGCAACGTGTGAGCAAATACAAGCAGCTTCAAGATAAGTACGACTTCAGCTGTATTTCCTATCCTACTCCACTTTCTCAAATACCTAAATTTGAGAAGCTTAACAATATGTCTATTAACGTTTTCGGGCTGGATGAGAAGCATGAAGTGTATCCGATAAAGGTTGCTGATATTGAACTACCTGAACATCGCGACCTGCTACTATTGAATGACAGCAGTGGAAAACATCATTACGTGTATATAAAGAATTTTGAGAAACTCGTTCGACGTCAGAAAACTAACCATAATGGACGGGTTTATACTTGTAAGCGATGCTTTACACATTTTGATGACCAGAGCGGACGAAGTGGACTGGAAAAACTACAAGAACATACATCAATCTGTAATCAACATGGTGTTGCGAGGGTAGTTATGCCTACCAAGGAGAAATCGATTGTACAGTTTAAAAATGTTGAGAGGATGTTGAAAGTACCTTATGTCATCTATGCTGATTTTGAGAGTATTCTCACTCCATGTCATACGTGTATACCCAATCCTGAAACTTCCTATACAACCCCTTATCAAGAGCACACACCAATGAGCTTCTGTGTTTACGTTAAACCATCAACCAACGTTGAACATCTCGAAACTGGTCTTCCTAAGCAACCCTATGTGTATCGTGGTGCTGATGCTGCTCAGAAGTTTATGCTGTACCTGACATCTCTTGCAAAAGTGATTGATGCCGTATACAAATCTGCTAAGCCTCTGAAACTTACGGATCAACAGCAAAAGGATTTTGAGTCTTCTACGACATGCTACTTGTGTGGAAAAGGCTTTACAGAAGAGAACTACAAAGTACGCGACCATGATCACATCAGCGGTGAATATCGTGGAAGTCTTCATAATGAATGTAATTTAGCCTGTAAAACACCTAAATATATACCAGTCTTCATGCATAACCTTAGCGGATATGACTCTCATTTCATTGTTAAGGAGCTGGGTTGTACAAGTGAACGTGTGGAGGTAATTCCTAACTCTGAAGAAAGCTATATCTCATTCACCAAGTATGTAGGAGATATAAAGCTTCGATTTGTGGACAGCTTCCGATTCCTCAGTACAAGCTTGGATAAGTTGGTAAAAAATCTAACCTCATATCCTGAAACACTAAAGTACTTTGGAGAAGACAAATTGAAGTTGATGACTCGTAAGGGCGTATTTCCATATGATTTTGTTACGTCATGAGATGCCCTGAACGAGACCTGCTTGCCTCCTAAGGACTCCTTCTACAATAGATTAAATGAAGAAGAAATTACTGATACTGACTACGATCATTCTAGAAATGTATGGGAGCTGTTTAATGTGAGAAACCTGGGCGAGTACAGCGACCTGTACTTAACCTCAGATGTACTACTCCTAGCCGATGTCTTTGAGACGTTCAGAGAGCAAACCCTCAAAACACACAAAGTTGATCCTGCCCATTATTTTACTTCTCCAGGACTTACATGGGACGCCATGTTACTGTATACTGGAATTAAGCTGGAGCTGTTACAAGATTATGATCAACTACTCATGGTGGAATCAGGTATAAGAGGAGGTTTATGTCAAGTATCCCATCGGTATGCAGAAGCTAATAACGCGTATATGGAGAAGTTTGATCCGTCGAGACCAACCCAATTTATCACATATGAGGACGCCAATAACCAATATGGGTGGGCAATGTGTCACGCCCTTCCTTTTGGTGGATTTCAGTGGGTTTCGCCTGAAGAAATCAACTTAGAAACACTACAAGAAGATGATCCTCATGGGTACATATTAGAAGTTGATATCGAATATCCTGCAGAACTTCACGATCTACACAACGATCTACCTTTCCTGCCTGAGTGTATGAAGCCATTGGAAGCATCTACAAAGAAACTGATACCTCATCTTGGACCTCGAAAGAAGTATGTAGTGCATTACATGGCTTTGAAGCAGGCTCTTAGTCATGGACTACGACTAACAAAAATCCATCGTGTGCTACAATTCCGACAGTCTCGGTGGTTGAAACCTTATGTGGAATTTAACAACAGGCTACGACAACAAGCTGCAAATGACTTCGAGAAGGATCTCTATAAGCTCTTTAACAACGCCATGTTTGGAAAAACTATGGAGAACCTGCGTAGCCGTGTGGATATACGACTGGTGACCAATGAGAAGACTCTAGAAAAGTTGATCGCCAAGCCTACGTTTATCGACAGGACGATATATGCTGCTAATCTAGCTGCTGTACATATGGCCTCTCGTCAGATTGTGTTCAACAAGCCTATATACATTGGAATGAGTGTGTTGGACATCTCCAAGACATTAATGTATAACTACCATTACGACGTGTTGTTGCCTTATTATGGAGCTGAAAACCTGAAGCTTATGTATATGGACACTGATTCATTCATTCATCGTGTAACAACTGAAGATGTGTACCAGGACAAGCTACGTTTTCTTGAGCATCTGGATACAGCTGATTACCCTGTCAATCATATATGCCACTCTACTCAGAACAAGAAGGTATTGGGAAAATTTAAAGATGAGGCTAATAGCAAAATCATCCTACGCTTTGTTGGACTACGTCCTAAGATGTATGCCTTAGATATTCAAGGCTCGATGATAAAAAAGATTAAAGGTATAAAACGTAGCGCTATTAAGCAGTACATTTCGTTTGACAGCTATACAGACTGTCTTAAAACCTGTGAAATCATCAGAACACCTATGAATCTAATCCTATCACGAAAGCATGCTGTTACCACAGTGCAAGTGAATAAAATTGCATTGAATCCCTTTGATGATAAAAGAATTATTGCTGAGGATGGAATAACTACCTATGCATATGGACATTACAGTATTACAAACAGTGCTTAAGAGAATGTAAGTCGAAGATGAAGATTTTCTCGTGAGTCTACAATCTTAAAAATGAAGTTTATTCGTGTGCTGATATGCAACTAGCAGACGCCTGATGAAGAAAGAAGAAGATGGAAGGGAAGGTGGTAACCCTGCCATTAGGAGCAATCCTAGTGCTAGTCTCAAGCCTAGATAAAAGGGGAGAGACATCTACAACAAACTTAAATAAAGGCATGTTGACGCAAAGCTTTTCAATTTGTGAACCAATATGCAGTTTATCCCTCTCCGCATCGTACAATAAGTTTGTAAGATTTAGAAAAAAGTATATAAATTGTTGTAACGTTGGATAAGAAATGTTTATGATCTAATTACTCTCTATATTACCATGAGTACCTGTGATACTAGCTGAGTGACTTTAAACACCTATGTTACTTGAATTATCCTAAATACCTACGATACTCTCTGAATTACCTGTAACATCATACGGAACTATGCTATATCCGCTTCCTAGGATCTGTCCTACCCTATGATACTAACTGAATTACTTACCTGCTAGTGTGAGTGGGTTAGCTCTTCCCTTTGCTGGTAACGTTTTTCCCTTTGCTGATCACCTTTTTCCCTTTGCTGGTCACCTTTTTCCCTTTGCTGGTCACCTTTTTCCCTTTCCTGGTCATCTTTTTCCCTTTGCTGGTCACCTTTTTCCCTTTGCTTGTCACGTTTTTCCCTTTGCTGGTCACCTTTTTCCCTTTGCTGGTCACGTTTTTCTCTTTGCTGGTCACGTTTTTCCCTTTGCTGGTCACCTTTTTCCCTTTGCTGGTCACCTTTTTCCCTTTGCTTGTCACGTTTTTCCCTTTGCTGGTCACCTTTTTCCCGTTGCTGGTCACATTTTTCCCTTTCCTGGTCACCTTTTTCCCTTTCCTGGTCACGTTTTTCCCTTTGCTGGTCACGTTTTTCCCGTTGCTGGTCACCTTTTTTCCCTTTGCTGATTATGTTTTTCCCTTTCCTGGTCACCTTTTTCCCTTTGCTGGTCATGTTTTTCCCTTTGCTGGTCACCTTTTTCCCTTTGCTGGTCACGTTTTTCCCTTTGCTGGTCACCTTTTTCCTGAATGGGTTACGTGATGGGCATGTCTAGAACATTGACATGAAACAGTTTGCCACTAAGTTCACGTCTAAAGTCGCTTTCAAAGTCTAGCCCCTCCCCTCCTATTCCCTATCTCTCCTGTATATAAGTCCATATTCCTACTGCTTCACTATCTGTCTAGCCTACCGACTCTCCTCGTTTCCCTATACTTCTCATATAAACCATACTCTACTCCTCTACCTCTGTCTAGCCTAACACCGCTCCCCGTATCCCCTACCTCTCATAAAGCGCATTCCCTCCTGCCCTTCTCTTGCTGAGTATCACTCCTTGGTTTGCTATCTAACCTAACTTTAACACCTGTCTATCCTAGCATAGGATCTCTTTCCGTTTTCTCATCTCTCCTTATAAACACATACTCAATTCTCCTAAGCTAATAGCTCTCCGCGTTTTCCTATACCTCTCATATAAGCCATACTCCACTCCTCGACCTCTGTCTAGCCTAAAACCTCGCCTCGTTTTTCCTATATTTCTCATATAAACCATACTCTACTCCTAACCCTCTGTCTAGCCTAACACCTCTCCTCCTGTTCCCTACCTCTCTCATATAACCCATACTCTGCTCAACCTCTGTCTAGCCTAGCACCTCTCCTCCTGCTCCTATACCTCTCATACATATAAACGCATACTCTACTCTCAGCCTGTGTCTAGCCTAACACCCCTCCTCCTGTTCTATACTTCTCATACATATAAACGTCTACTCTACTCTCAACCTCTGTCTAGTCTAACACCACTCCCCGTATCCCCTACCTCTCATAAAGCGCATTCCTCCTGCCCCCTCTGGCTGAGTATCACTCCTTGGTTTCCTATCTAACCTAACTTTAACACCTGTCTATCCAAGCATAGGATCTCTCTCCGTTTTCTCGTCTCTCCTTATAAACACATACTCAATTCTCCTAACCTAACACCCCTCCTCCTGTTCCCAACCTCTCTCATATAAAGGACATACTCTACCCTTCAACTCTGTCTAGCCTAACAGTCCACCTCGTTTTCCTATACCATTCATATAAACCATACTCTACTTCTTGACCTCTATCTAGCCTAACACCCCTGCTCCTGTTCCCTACCTCTCTCATATACAAGACATGCTCTACCCTTCAACTCTGTCTAGCCTAACACCCCTCCTCGTTTTCCTATACCTTTCATATAAACCATACTCTACTTCTTGACCTCTGCCTAGCCTAACACCCCTGCTCCTGTCCCCTACCTCTCTCATATACAAGACATGCTCTGCCCTTCAACTCTGTCTAGCCTAACACCCCTCCTCGTTTTCCTATACCTTTCATATAAACCATACTCTACTTCTTGACCTCTGCCTAGCCTAACACCCCTGCTCCTGTTCCCTACCTCTCTCATATACAAGACATGCTCTGCCCTTCAACTCTGTCTAGCCTAACACCCCTCCTCGTTTTCCTATACCTTTCATATAAACCCTACTCTACTTCTTGACCTCTGTCTAGCCTAACACCCCTGCTCCTGTTCCCTACCCCTCTCATATACAAGACATGCTCTACCCTTCAACTCTGTCTAGCCTAACACCCCTCCTCGTTTTCCTATACCTTTCATATAAACCATACTCTACTTCTTGACCTCTGCCTAGCCTAACACCCCTGCTCCTGTTCCCTACCTCTCTCATATACAAGACATGCTCTGCCCTTCAACTCTGTCTAGCCTAACACCCCTCCTCGTTTTCCTATACCTTTCATATAAACCCTACTCTACTTCTTGACCTCTGTCTAGCCTAACACCCCTGCTCCTGTTCCCTACCCCTCTCATATACAAGACATGCTCTACCCTTCAACTCTGTCTAGCCTAACACCCCTCCTCGTTTTCCTATACCTTTCATATAAACCATACTCTACTCCTCAGCCTCCGTCTAGCCTAGCACCTCTCCACGTATTCCCTATCTGTCTCATATAAACCGCATTCCCCCTCCTTCTACCACTGTCTAGCCTAGCATCAACCCTCGTATTCCCTATTTCGCCCATATAAACGCATTTTCCTCCTTGAACCGTCGCATCTACCCTCGTTTTCCCTATCCTTTCCCATATAAACGCAAAAAACTGCGCCAGCTCTCTCTATATTTACCTACTAAGCAATATCTCGAAAATAGTTCACTTAAAAAAAAACCTGATGTATTACTCACATGACTTTCTCTACTCTTGTACAAACTATCTTTACAAACGCTTATTCTCCATCTACTTCATGTTAATTGAGATAAACATTTGCACACTCTATCTTATTGCTTATTTTCTTGTAGGTACAAGGGGGAATATATATTTACAAGGGCAATATAGAAAAACAGTAGCCTTTAAGCACAGACATATCTCTTAATAGCTGGTTGCTAGGTGCAGCACCATTCCCTTTCCCACAGATTAATACTCTTTGCATATCCAAGACAAAAAAATGAATAACGAATTCCCATTTGAGAAAATAAGTATTGAAAAATTTAAGGGAATAACAAGCAATATCTCGAAAATGGTTCACTCAACAAAAAAAATGTATATGACAAATTGTGTATTTAACGTGATCCACATTTTTTGTGTAGTAAACGTTTGTCTATCTCTTATGGTTTACCAGTTATGCAAAAGTCGTTCACAATGAAGAATACTTTTGGAGACATTCCCAGAAAATTCAAGATATTTTCATGACAAATAAAATGTATATCTTAAACATATGATATTTTAATCAAAATCGTTAGAGCCATTTTTGAGAAAATTAAAATTTTCGAAAAATCTTCCATGTAAAGGGTATCCTGGGGTGGGGGGATTTTGTTGAAAACCTTCGTGTCGCATCTCTGGAAGATACTGAACCTAAATACCATCCGACTGTTCGTTTCTGAGTTATGTTGCTCACAGACACACACACGGACATGTTTCCAAAAATGGATTCAGGGGGTCTCAAAACGTGTATTTCTGGTGAAATCTCGGTATCGAATTTTTGGGTGGAATACAATACTTCCCCTACTTACTATACGTAGTAGAGAAAGTAATACAATATTGCTGAATTCCTTTATGGGCAATAATGCAAAAACCACCCTTAATGGTAGTTGCGTTTGAAATTGGTTCGATGGAAGGCACTTTTGATTTTCACTACAAATAAGAATTTTGTCACACACATTCTTTAGCATAAGAGTAAAAATAGTGTGAGAGTGGTATCAAAATCCAGCCTAAACGCAATGGGGCAAAATGTTAGGCAGGGGGTACTTTTGATGATGATCTATTTTCTCAATATTCTGTCAAATAAAAGGATAAACGTTGTCGACCAAAAAAACACCCCTAATGGGAGATGACACTTTACATTATTTTCGGTACGAATGGGACATTTTCCACACATTCCTTAGAACGAGATCAGAAATACTGTCGGGGTGCTATCGCATAAAGGAAACCCTAATAGAAGAGGGCGGAAGTCAATTTTAAGATTGATCAGCACGAACAGGTAAGTTTTCTCATTATTTTTGTGAAATAAAAATATGAATATTATTTTCTTCATTCTTTCAGTGATATTATAAAATACCACTCCTAAGGAGTAGAGATGGAAACTGTTAGGTGGAACACAACTTTGAGGAGGAGGATATTCGGCTTGAATGACACAAAAACCACCCTTAAAGAGACGGAGGTTAAAAATGTAGGATGGGGCGCAATTTGGAAATTTTTTAATGCGAATGTATCTGATTTATCAATAATTTTGCTTAATAAAAATATAAATACTCAATTCTTTTAGGGACGGTAATGGAAAAAAATAACAAATAAAGAAAGAGAGGGGAAAAAAGTGAGAAAAAAAATTCTTAGTGAGAGATAAGCTTGAAACTTGTTCGATGTGAGGTACTTTGAAGGAAAGTTCACACATATCCTTCAGGACGACAGTAAAAATACTATGGGGATGCTATCATAAACCACAACGGAAGTGGGACTGGAAATATTCCCCGGGAGACAATTTTGATTATTCTCAGCACGAATGGACCTTGTTTCTAAATACTTTTGCTAAATAAAAAAGTATATATATGCATATCCACTCCTAACGTAAGATGGGGTTGAAAATTGTTCGATGGGCGGCACCTTGATGGATATTTAATACTATTGGCAAATTTGACGCGCTTATGCTTTGAGACAGGAGTAAAAAAAAAATCTGATGCGTTATACTGACGTGACTTACTTTACTCTTGTACAAATTACTTTTTACAAACGCTTATTCTCCATCTACCTCATATTAATAGAAATAAACATTTGCAGAAACTTATTGCTAATTTTCTTGTAGGTTCAAAGGGAATATGGTAGGCTTTAAGCGTTAGTCAGATTTGATAAGAGCTGGTTGCTATGTGGAGCATTGCAATTCCCATTTGAGAAAATGTATAAGCATTGCAAAATTCTAACGAATAAGAAGGAATATCTAGTCTAAAATAATAATAATAATAATAATAATAATAATAATAATAATAATAATAATAATAATAATAATGATAATGACATAAATCGTGTGTTTTAACGAGGTCTACATTTTTTTGTGTGTGGTAAAATTTGATCTATTTGTTGCAATTATTATGAAGACGACTTTTGGGGGCATTACCAGAAAATTCAAGATATAAATTTCATTTTCCATGAAAATATCTTAAACATATGGTATTTTAATAAAAAATCGTTAGCCATTTTTGAGAAAATAATTTTCGAAGAACGTTCCATGTAAAGGGCAGTCCGGGGTGGGGGACATTTTCTTGAAAATCTTCGTGTCGCATCTTTGAAAGGTACTGAACCTAAATGCCAAGATGGTATTTATTCGACTTTTCGCTTTTGAGCTCTGCTGTTCATACAGAACACACACGCGGATCTACGTATGGCAGGTAGGGGAAGTATTGCAATCTACCCGAAAATTCTATATCGAGATTTCACCGGAAATACATGTTTTGAGGACCTCTGAATAAAAACAGAATTATTGTCATCACTGAGATTTGAAGCTTTCTGCATCCATTGAAGGAATTGTGCTATTATTATTGATGATGATTTGAAGCTTTCTCCACAGTGATTGAAGGTAGTGTGTTAACTATCATCATCGGTGATTTATGAAGCTTCATCAGTATTTATTAATTGTTATTATTATTATTCCTTAACAAATGATATGCGAATAAGAAACCCAATATCAAAGAACGTTATTTTAAAATCGTTTGTAGGCAATCTTTTATTCATTTTACTACATTTGGTATTTCAAAGTTGTGTAATACGATGAATTTATTTCTGTATTGTATTTCAAAAATGAGATTCTAAGATGTTAACGTCTGTTAAATAACAGACGTGAGATGTGTATTTTCAATCCTTGTGGTATGTAAAAATGAAAGTGGTCACTAGGCTGGTAAAACACAATGATTTCCCCAATTCTTTTAAAATTACCAGATACAAAATATCAGATTTGATCGTGAATCAGTAAATGAGGTGAAAAGTTCATAGGGTTGGCAACGCTGGTGGTTCCCTCCTGTGCACTCCGCTCAAGGCAGCAGCATGGAGTCGGTTGACTTCCCAACCCACCTCTTGGACCGTGCCATTTCAGCTCGCCGTTTTTTTAATTTTTATTTTTTATTTTGGGTAGTGGACGGTTGTAGGAGAGAATTTATGGGGAAGAGGTAGATGGGAGAAGTCAGGAAAGGTGTTGGGGTTCCGCTGAGCACCCCTGTTAGTAAGCGGAAGGTAACTGCCAGCTAATGGAACGCTGGCAGAGGACGTGGAAATATCCGGGAAACAGCCATGACCGTGCCAGGGCCCTAACTGCCCCCCCCGATGGTTTCATATAACGAAAAATGATTCCCAGCAACAGAACAATGTGAACGCGAATGTTACTTCCTGCGTATACGCGAAATTTAATTCGCTGACGACAATAGACAGCAAGCCGCTGAAATATAATCGTTTTCTCTGAAAATGCAACGGATGATAAATTGATTATCATTGAATATGAACTAAGCTTAGTTCATTGCTTTCCAAACTTTGACTGACGTCCTTATTAGGTATGTAATTTCATCTATTCCTCCAATCATTACAACTATTTTATTTTTCAGAAACGCTTTTTGCTGTGAATGAAAAATGAGTAAAAATATAAATTGAAGTGACATTATAGTTTGTGGTTATATTTATTTATTGAGCCCCACGTTTGGGAGCCAATTTGTGGTGGTATTATGGTTGTTGTTAGCCCCACGTTTTGGAAGCCAATTTGCGATGGTAAATTTATAATGTTATTTGTGTATGTGTGTTTACTCCACGTGTTGAAGCCATTTTGTGACGTGATTCTTTATAATGTTTGTTAGCTCCATCTGGTGTTAGCAATTTGCGGCAGTATTAGTGTTTGTTTGAAAGAATGCTACTGTTATTTTATTTAATTTTTGTTCACTGTCCTCCGGCTAGCTATGATCTTTTTGGTCGAGCACTTCTGTTTATACAGGATGTGTAAACGGAAAGGAATCTTTTATCCAAAGATAACACTGATGAAAGAATTTGTTTTATACTTTTATTGTCGAACACAGTCACTATCACATTTACACATTGATCTTGACACTCGCCAAACTGAAACTGTTATAATAACTTCATTACTGATCATTCCTAATTCGCGTACTTCAACTTTTTGTATAATTAACTTTACAACACTTTAGATTTTTCATAACTCTGCTACGCGTAACTTGTGAATCGATAGCCGACGTGTACTTTACAAATATTTTCTGCTGAACTGACGGACTGAAGGCGACGTGTATCATACAAATATTTTTGACGAACTGACGGGGTCTATCTCTAACCTAGCCCTTTTTATACTCCTACACCCCGATATGCCTAAAGATTATAACTGAACTGCTATTGGCTAATAAAACGCGCCAACATTAGCGTCTATTTTTATATCCAATGAAAATTATGAATACATATGCTTTAGGAAGAATGTTCCAGCACATTCTAAAGGAAAACGCGCCAACATTACGTAACTTCCTCGTTTCCAATAATGATAAACAGCTCACCCCCTCGCTGCATTATTGTACGCTATTATTGTCAGTTTCAGTAAGGCAGTATAAACTTCTCAACAATAATTACAATCAACAAACATCTCAAATCAATGTCACATAAAAATGCATATTCATACTGTAATCATTCTTTACATTTAAATAATTTATGATACAAATTACTGCATCAAAATAAAATAGAGTTTTGCCTTTTCATCGCGCCCTCAAAACGTTTAATCCATGTGGATTTAGCGTTTAAGGTAGCCCTGTAGCTCGATGCGAAACAACTAATTTGGTAGCCATTAAAATTACACGTGTAATATTTGTGCGATAGTATATTCTAGTTTTTTTACTTTCTATACTAATGTATAGTAAGTAGGGGAAGTATTGTATTCTATCCAAAAATTCAATGTCGCGATTTCACCGGAAATATGTTTTTAGGCACCCCTGATTAAAAAAAAATTAGAAAAAGGCCTCACCGCGCGCGCACGCGTATGTATACGCCTCTCAACAACAGAAATCTAAAACGAAAAGTTGCATCAATGCCAATCTTCGTATTTCAATACAGTATCATCCTAAGATACGACACGAAGATTCTCCACCGCAAACTACTCTTTGCATACGACATTTTTCGAAATTTTAAATTTCCTAAAAAATGGTTCTAACGATATTTTTGTTTTAAATACCGTATATCAAAGATATTTATATGACAAATGAAATGCATACCTTGAATTTTCTGGCCTGAAAAGTCCTTTTCATTTGGAAGAAATTTGGTATAATCTTGTATAACTGGTAAACGTTTAGCGATAGACGAAAACGCACTGCACAAGAAATGTAGATCTCTTTAAAACATATAATTTATTTCAAATACGCTTTTTGTGGCATAAGGCATTTCTGAGATATCAGTCATTAATGGTTCGAATTGTTCAATACATAGCCATCTTTTCGTCCTGTCGGTCTTCAGTTGTTTCTCGCGATGTCATGGAAACAGTATGGAATTTTAAGACCAGCATATAGCGTTCAGTTGTTAAACATTTGTCTATCGCTGTTCTCTGTGTCTATAACGAAATGTGTAATGTAGCTGTTTCTGTAAAGATTTATTTGGATTATTATGATGAAGTAGAAAGAACGATAAACTTTCCTAAGAATAATTTGTATACCCATTAATAAGCGAAAGTTATGAGAATGTAGCACATTAGATTTTCTTCGAGTTAAGAGTTTGTAGCAGTAGTACAACACACAGGGATCCATTCTAGCTGCGGAACCTAATGTGGAAACGGGTTGCTAGAACTGATTTCCCAACAATACCTAATGTGACACGTGGCATGCTTAAATAGACCACTAAAATTAGGCCGTGTCGCATCATTCCTTGTGCGACATGAGACAGTGCCCGAGGTGTCTCCCTATGTTATATAATCTGTACTGTAGCTACCTGTGGTTCCCTCACTTCATCCCTTCCTTATAGGCTGGTGGTCACAATATATCTGTGTAAGTCACAGTGCCCGAGGTGTCCACCTCTGTTATATAATCTGTACTGTAGCTACCTGTGGTTCCCTCACTTCATCCCTTCCTTATAGGGTGGTGGTCACAATATATCTGTGTAAGTCACAGTGCCCGAAGTGTCCACCTCTGTTATATAATCTGTACTGTAGCTACCTGTGGTTCCCTCACTTCATCCCTTCCTTATAGGGTGGTGGTCACAATATATCTGTGTAAGTCACAGTGCCCGAAGTGTCCACCTCTGTTATATAATCTGTGGTTCCCTCACTTCATCCCTTCCTCCTCGGGGTGGTAGTCACAATATATCTGTGCTGCTGACAGTGCCGGAGGTGTCTTGGGGCCTTGTTTGTTGTTTTTTATTCCTCACGTGTTGTGAGGATGTTTCTCTGGTGTAAGACTGGAACAGCTGATATAAGGCATTTATGGTCTAAAATGAAAGTACATTCAATTTTTGTCAAGTGCCTAATACGCTCGTTAGCTCAGTCAGCGAGCACGTCTCTGATGCGATTCTCCCAGCGAGTTGGTGACAGCTGTTGTGACGTGCTGCTGCGGATCGACGGATTATGGAGGTCTTGTGTTCGATTCCCGATTGGAGTGAAATATCCGACGTGATGAGGTATCTCATTAAAAAGTGAAGGGACTGAGAATTGAACTAGTTCACCTTAGTGAAGTGATAATGTGAACGAAGTGAACTCCCAGTGAAGTTCAACTAGTTAAGAACTTAGAACGGGACATTGAGAACTTAGAGAGAGTGACAGCTAAAAAACTGGACGAAGTCACAACATTGTTAGGTACTAGGTGTAGGACAGGACACTCTAGATGCTTGATTCTAGAGGATCCTGAGTAGGAATTGTTAATCCGGGCTTCAGAGCATTACAAAATATCCTTTCATGTTGCGTAGTGAGAATTGTAGTGGTTTGATGTTATATTTAATTTGTTTGAACCCCACGTTTGGGAGCCAATTTGCGATGGTAAATTTATAATGTTATTCGTGTATGTGTGTTTACTTCACACGGTGAAGCCATTTTATGACATGATTCTTTGTTAGGTTTGTAGCTCCATCTGGTGTTAGCAATTTGCGGTAGTATTAGTGTTTGTTTGAAAGAATGCTAGTTATTTTATTTAATTTTGGTTTACTGTCCTCCGGCTAGCTATTATCCTTTTGGGTCGAGCACTTCTCTTTATACAGGTTGTGTAAACGGAAAGGAATCTTTTATCCAAAGATAACACTGATGAAAGAATTTCTTTTATACTTTTATTGTCGAACACTTTCACTATCACATTTACACATTGATCTAGACACTCGCCAAACTGAAACTGTTATAACAACTTCTTACTGATCACTTTTAATTCACGTACTTCAACCTTTTGTATAATTAACTTTACCATACTTGAGATTTTTCATAACTCTTATACGCGTAACTTGCGAATCGTTAGCCGACGTGTAATATTTCTGCTGGACTGAAGGCGGCGTGTATCATACAAATATTTTCGACGAACTGACGGACTGAAGGCGTGTAGTGTACAAAGAATTTTGATGAACTGACGGGCTCTACCTCTAACCTAGCTCTTTTATACTCATACACCCCGATATGCCTAAAGATTATAACTGAGCTGCAATTGGCTAATAAAACGCGCCAACAGCGTCTATTTTAATATCCAATGAAAATTATGAATACATATGCTCTAGGGAAATGTTCCAGAAGATTCTACAGAAAAACGCGCCAACATTACGTAACTTCCTCGTCTCTAATAATGATAAACAGCTCACCCCCTCGCTGCATTATTGCACGCTATTATTGTCAGTTTCAGTAAGGCAGTATAAGCTTACTTCCCAACAATAATTACAATCAACAAACATCTCAAATCAATGTCACATAATAATGCATATTCATACTATAATCACTCTTTACATTTAAATAATTTGTGATACAAATTACTGCATCAGAATACGCTGAAAGAAGTCGTTCCGTAATAACGTATTCAAGTACTCTCAAAGGAACTAATTCTTTGAATGGATCGAACTACTTCATTTGAACGATTCCGAATGAGAGAGAGAGAGAGAGAGAGAGAGAGAGAGAGAGAGAGAGAGAGAGAGAGGAAATCAAACCCGGGCCAAAAGCGTGAGGATAAGTACTTTATGCCCTTAAAGCGTTCAGAATTACACTGTCTCCCATGGTAAGCCGAAAACTACAAATATTACCACACGGATATTTTGAACAGCAAAACAATTTGGCACAACTCCTTAAAATCCATTATATCAAAATTTCGTAAATAACCAAACTTATCAGAAATATGCTTATAAACTTTTTATTTTACATTTTTCATAATAAACGGATTTGTTTTTCTTGACACAAAAATATAACAATAACAAATAAAATGTAAAATTAAAATAAATGTAAAAAGTTTACTACGTCATATTTATCCAAAGCCGAATATTAATTTTTTTTGTTAAGTTGCAGTTTTATTAAATGTATAATTTATTTTAAAGTGAATAAATCAATTCTATTTCATGCTATAAATATTCACATTACTCATTGGCGGCTGTAAATTTTATTTAAAAATTTCTGTAAACGTATTTGCAATTATTCGTAGGTTTTCGTATAAGATGATGCAATAATTATATTCAGATTAATCGCCAATCGCCATGTTTGCTTGTTAAATATTCTTGCGCTGTTACATTATACAGCGCGAGGAAATTTAATTTATAAACAGAATACTATTCACCTATACCTAACGTAATGTATTACAGTATTATTTACATCCTAGAAAATTAGGCATATTATTTAATATTTTATCACCTCATAGATGAAAAAGTATATTTTCCAAAAAACTACGCAGTAATTAATTTCCATCGCATCAATCTTAGCTGAAGCAAGGTGTGAGGAGTAAGGGTGGGGGAAGGTACGCATATTCAACTGTTCAAACAAAGCGCCATTTTAAATCTTGCTCCTGGATGTAGAAGACGCGTTATCCCCGAGTTGCATGCAAAAGTTACGGATCGCGGCTTTAATCTTAAATTTGTGAATTATTGTTATTGTTAAATACCGATTTATTCCCCTCGTTAAATAGTTATTCGCAAGTCTGTTTGTAATCCTGAATACGATGACTTCAAGAATATGCAGTGCCGGCCTGCTCAAAGGTATGTACTACAAATTATTTTCTTTTGCTGTTATATTAAGTTTCCCTTATTTCCTTATTTATTTGATCGAGGAAGGGCTTCCGTTTCAAATGACAACTTATGCTGAAAAACCAGAACATAATGATTTTTGCCCTATACCTAGTGATTTACAATGCTGCGTACGAACTAGGCATTTAAAAATGTGCTTGCTTGCTGTTTAAAATAACTCTTACTCCATTGTTTTATTTGTAATAATACATTTAAGAATCGGTTAATTCAACGGGATTGTAAGTTTCTTAGTTATTAAACAATGTAATTGCTTTGCCATGGCGACTTGTGCAGACGCTGTGTGTGACAAAGCAGTAAATCAGAATACAAATACCTCGTATTCTATAATTTTGCACTTTTTAACACATGTGGCATTTGTTTGCCTGGTATCTGTAAACTATTCTAAAATCATTACGACCTTTTCTTCATCTACAGTATGTACTTCAAAAGTCAATGTATATATGTGCCTCATAGGCGGCTACACCCTTGCACCGATTTCGACGAAATTTGGCACACACATTATTTAGGACAACAGAAGAATACTGTGAAGTTGTATCACAAAAACACCCCTGTGGAAAAGAGGGTGGGCAATGTTCAGCGGGAGGCAATTTTTATTATTCTCAACATAAATCATTTATCAATACTTTTGATAAATGATAATATATATGTTACTCCTTTCAGTCTTTTAGGGGCAATAGCGTAAAAAGTCACCCCTAAAGAAAGAGCGGTTGGAAACTTTCCGGCGGGAAGAAATTGAGATTTTTTTAGCTTGTCCGGTCTGATTTCTCAATAATTTTATAAAATAAAAAATATTAATCATGCTCTTTCGGCATGGCATAATAAAAACCATCCCCAAATGAGAGGCTGTGGAAAATGCTCTGCGGGGGACATTTAGAGGATATTCAGCAGCAATGGGTCTGTCAATCAATGAAATAAATGTTGCCCTCTTTATGCTTTTAAGGTTGGTAATGCGAAAACCACCGCTAATGAAATAAAGAAAACAAAAAAGTTAAAATAGGTGGCAGTTTGGACAATTCTCGGTACGAATGGCTCTGTTTCCACCACACGTTTGCTACATCATAAAAAGATAATGTTGCCGAATTCTTTTAGGGGCAATAATGCAAAAGCCACCTTTAATGGTAGTTAGGTTTGAAATTAGTTCGAGGGAAGGCTCTTACGATTTTCAATTGGAATAACAATTTTAACACACACATTCTTTAGCATAAGTGTAAAAATAGTGTGAGGGTGGTATCAAAAGCCACCCTTAACGGAATGGGGGTAAAATGTTATTCAGGGGGTACTTTTGAGGATTATCAGCACGACTGACCTATTTTCTCAATATTCTTGCTAAATAAAAAGCTAAATGTTGATTTTAAAAACCACCCCTAATAGGAGATGGTGTTGAAGATTGTTTGATGGGAGGCACTTTGGACTATTTTCAATACGAATGGGACATTTTTCACACATTGTTTAGAACAACATCAAAAATACTGTGGGGGTGCTATCGCATAAAATACTCCCTAATGGAAGAGGGGGAAGTCAATTTTAAGGTTGATCATCATGAACAGTTCCTCAATATTTTTGTGAAATAATATTTTTTCGTTCCTTTAGTGATGTTATAAAACCGCCCCTAAGGGAGAGGGGGTGGAAATTGTTCGGTGGAGGACAATTTTGAGGGAATTCAGCTTGAATCAACAATAAAATGAGAAATATTTCTTTACTCTTTTATGGTTGGTCATGGGAAAACCATATCTAAAAAGAATGGGATTGAAAATGTAGGAAGGGGCGCAATTTGCAAAAATGGGCCTGCTTGCTCAATACTTTTACTAATAAAAATATAAATGTTGCTCCATTCTTTCAGGGACGGTAATGAAAGAAGAAAAAAAACATTCATAGTGAGAGATAGGTTGAAACTTGTTCAGGGTGAGGCAGTTTGAAGGAAATTTGACACATATCCTTTAGGACGATAGTAAAAATACTATGGGGATGCTATCACAACAAACCACAACTGGATTGGACTGGAAAATATTCACCGGGAGGCAGTTTTGATTATTCTCAGCAGGAATGGGCTCATTTCTAAATACTTTTGCTAAATAATAAAATATATTGCTCGTTTCTAAAAACCACCCCTAATGGAGGATGCGGTTCAAAGTTGTTCGATAGGGGGCACCTTGGTGAATATTTAATACGATTGTCGACTTTGACACGCTTATGCTTTGAGACGGGAGTAAAAAAGAAATTGATGTGTTGCACTCACATGACTTTCGTTACTCTTGTACAAACTATTTTTAGAAACGCCTTATTCTCTATCCACTTCATTTAATCGAGATAAACATTTGCAGAAACTTATTGCTAATTTTGATGTAGGTGTAAGGGTAGGCTTTAAGCGATAGTCAAATCTGTTAAGAGCTGGTTGCTATGTGGAACATTTCATTCTCTTGCATGTCCAGGACATTTAAAAAAAAATTTCCATTTCAGAAAATGTAGTATTGGAAAATTCAAACAAAGAATATCTCGGAAATTGTTCACTCGAAAAAAAAATGTATATGACATAGATCGTGTGTTTAAGAGAGATCTACATTTTTTGTGTAGTAAAACTTTGTCTATTTCTTACGGTTTACAAGTTATGCGAAAGTCATTCAGAAAGAAGAGGGCTCTTAGGCACATTCCTAGAAAATTCAAGATACTCATTTCATTTGCCATGGAAATATCTACCATATTTTAATGAAAATCGTTAGAGCCATTTTTTAAAAATGTTCCTAGTAAAGCATAGTCTGGGGTGGGGGATTTTCTTGAAAATCTGTGTCACGTCTTTGATACTGAACCTAAATACTAAGTATGGTGTTCATGTGTCTATTCGTTTTGAGTTATGCTGTTCACAGACACACACGGACCTTTTTCTAGAAATGCTTTTCACTTTCTTACTAATGTATAGCAAGTAGGGGAAGTATGGTATTCCACCCAAAAATTCTATATCTAGTTTTCACCGGAAATACATGTTTTGAGGCCCCGAATAAAAAGTTATTATTGATAATTATTTTAAGCTTACTCCGCATTCTTTATATCAACATCAATATAAAGGCATTCTGCTATTATTATTATTATTATTATTATTATTATTCTCAGTAAATGATACGCGAATAAGGAACCCGACATTAAGAAACGTGTATTTTAAAACCATTCGTAATCTTTTATTAAATTTTACTACTTTTGGTATTTCAAAGCTGTGCAATAGTTATTTCTGTGTTGTATTTAAAATATGAGATTCTAAGATGTTATATGAATACGCTATTGATAGTAAATAAATGCCGTGAGATGTATTAACGCGTGTATTTTCAATCCTTGTGGTATATGTTAGTACATGAAGATCAAAGTGGCCACTAGGCTGGTAAAACACGATTTCCCCAATTTTTTTAAATTATCAAATGCAAAATATCAGATTTTATCGTAAATCAGTAAATGGTGTGTTAAGTTCATAGCGTTGGCAACGTTGGTGGTTCCCTCAGCAGCAGCATGGCGTCGCCTGACTTCCCAACCCACCTCGTGGACCATTCCATTTCAGCTCGCGCGATGGTTTCATGCAAAGAAAAATAATTCCCATTAAGAGAACAATGGTGAACGCGAATATTTATCCTGCGTAAACGTTTAAGTTAATTCGCTGACGACCACCATAGATAGCAAGCCGCTGAAATACAATCTTTTTTCTCCGAGAATGCAACGGATACAGATTCATGATGATTCAATATGAACTAAATATGTAGTTCATTGCTCTCCAAACGTTGACTGGCGTCCTTATAGGTACTTTTATAAGTTATGCAATTCCCCATCTACTCCTCCATTACAATTTTTTTTCCTTCAGAAACGCTTGTTGCTCTGAACGAAAAATCAGTTTAAATATTACTAAAACAGTTTTTACTTTTCATCGCTCCCTCAAATCATTTTATCCATGTGGATTTAGCGTTTAAAGTAGCACTGTAGCACGATGCGAAACAACTAGTTTGGTAGCCATTGAAATTACACGTGTAATAGTGTGATAATATCTTCGCAAGTATTGTATTCTACCCAAAAATTCAATGTCAAGATTTCACCGGAAATATGTTTTGAGGCGCCCCTGAGTATTAAAAAATGGAAAAAGCGCTATGAGCGCATAATTCCTGTGGACAGCACAACTAAAAACGTAAAGTCGAATAAATACCATTCTTGGTATTTAAATTCAGTATCTTCCAAGGATGTCAAAGCTTTTCAAAAAAATCCCCCCCACACCAAACTAAAACTACAAACAAAATTTGTCGAAATTTTAGATTTCCTGAAAATTAGTTCTAATGATTATTAAAATACCGTATATTAAAGATATTTATGACAAAATGCGCATCTTGAAATTTCTGGGAATAGTTCTTTTAAGTCTTCTTTTGGAAGAAGTTTGTATAATCTTGCGTAATTGGTAAACGTTCAGCTATAGACGAAAAGTACTATATATAAAATGTAGATCTCTCTAAAACACACAACTTATTCCAAATAACTTTCTTTTGTGGCGTCAGCCATTTTTGAGATATACATCATTAATGGTTTGAGTTGTTCAATACTTAGCCATTCTTTTAATCCTTCGATTTTCAGCTGTTTTTCGCGATGTCACTATCGCTATTCGCTTTGTATTTGTAACAAAGGTGTAATGTAGCTATTTCTGCAAAGGTTTATTTGGATTATTATGAAGTAGATAGAACAACAAACTTCTTAAGAATAATTTGTATACGCACTAATAAGTGAAAGAGGGTAGAGAAAGTTGTGAATGTAGCACATTAGATTTTCTTCGAGTTAAGGATTTGTAGCAGTAGTACAACACACGGGGATCCATTCTAGCCGTCGAACCAAATGTGGAAACAGCTAACAATACCTAGTGTGACGCCATGCTTAAATATATTACTTAAAATGGTGCCGCATCGTATCATTGCTTGACGTGTTGCATGAAATCGCATTAATAAATGAGGCCTTAGAATTGCTAGTTGCAAAAAATAAATCGCTATTTACCCATGTGAGCCTGTTATTCTCGGCGCTTTAGTTATAGCAGATAAACTATTACACAAAAAATATGTTCAAGTAATAAAAACAATTCCGAGTTCTATCACGAGCATAGAATTCATGAATGGCACGCGATGTTACTGAAAACGTTAAAAATGGACGAAAATTTGCGATTCAAATCGATGAATGCACAGCTACTTATTTAAGTTCGCCATTTTGGCATTTAGAAATGTGCTATTGATAAAATACTAGGGTGTAAACAATTACAACACACAAAAGGAGAGGCTTTTATACCTCTTGAAAATTTGATTTGTTGTGGGATTGATGTGTAGGTTTGTCCATAGACGGTGCTCTTCACTGACAAATCACAAAGGTGGTCTTGGTTTTTAGAAAAAGTTCCGTGGGTGTGTGAACAGCAGAACTCAAAAACGAAAAGTTGGTTAAATACTTGGCACCTATTTAAGTTCAGAATCCTTCAAAGATACTACATGAAGATTTTCAAAAAACTCTTCCACTCTTAACTAGCATTTACATGTAAGATTTTACGAAGTTTATTTGCTAAAAAATGGCAAACGATTTTGAATAAAATACTATAAGTTAAAGACCTCCAAATGAAATGTGTATCTGTAATTTTATGGAGATGGTCTGTGAAGTTCCCTTCATTCTGAATGACTTGTATAATTCACGAATGTTAAGGGACATACAAAAGCTTACAATGTACATAGAAAATTTAAGATACTTTTAAAACATCCAATTTATTTCTGAATCAATCTTTTTTGTAAAATAAACCGTTTCCCAGATCTGTTGAGAGTAGTTTCTATCGTTTAGTACTTTGTAATTTTACTAAAGTCCTGTTGCTGTTCACTTGTTTCTCAGTCATAGGAGGAGGATGTAATTTTAAAGGCATATTGGGAACTTTTTAAAACATCTGGCCATTGATTTGATTTCCTCTATATCTCAGTACCTGTATCTCCAAATGTTTATCTCAATCAATGTGAAGTAGATAGCAATATAAACTTTCTTAAGAGCAGTTTGCAGAAATTATATTAAATATTGTGGGTGTAACAATTTTTTTGTGTGAAATAATGTTCCAAAGGAATGGACTTGTGGGGAAAAAAAAAAGGAAAACCAATGACAGTTACGTAATTATGTATTGTCTCTTATTTTAAAACATTTCTGACTTATGTAAACATTTTTGACAAAATTTATTAACCAAGTTGAAAAATGAATTAGAATTATTAATGTTCCAAGTTGGAACTGACACATTTTCACATTTACAATATGCAAGATATTTGTTTCATTCTACATTATATTGTATCATGTAGCAAATGGAACTTCACACAAAAGTTTACCAGATATAAATGGAACAGTTTGTCATTACATTTGGTCATACCTATATATATATATATTTTCTCTCTCCACAAAATGCTTACCATACTTTCTCAGTTACTTTCCCATTATAATAACCATCATTGCCTCTTGTAAATCTTTCAACATTTACATGTTTGTTTCATCAAACCAATTATGTAGTAATGCAACAAGTGTTGTATATCACCGTCACATTTACCATGTCCTTTACCAGTTTATTTGTACCAATGCAACAATTGTTGTACATCACTGACATTTACCATGTCCTTTACCAGTTTTGTTTGTTACCAATGCAACAATTGTTGCATTATCACTGTCACATTTACCATGTCCGTTACCAGATTTGTTTGTACCAATGCAACAATTGTTGTACATCACTATCATTTACCATGTCCTTTACCAGTTTATTTGTAACACTGCAACAATTGTACACCACTGACATTTACCACGCCCTTTACCAGTTTTGTTTGTAACACTGCAACAATTGTTATACAACACTGACATTTACCATGTCCTTTACCAGTTTTGTTTGTACCAATGCAACAATTGTTATACAACACTGACATTTACCATGTCCTTTACCAGTTTTGTTTGTACCAATGCAACAATTGTTATAAAACACTGACATTTACCATGTCCTTTACCAGTTTTGTTTGTAACACTGCAACAATTGTTATACAACACTGACATTTACCATGTCCTTTACCAGTTTTGTTTGTACCAATGCAACAATTGTTATACAACACTGACATTTACCATGTCCTTTACCAGTTTTGTTTGTACCAATGCAACAATTGTTGTGTTATCACTGTCACATTTACCATGTCCTTTACCAGTTTTGTTTGTACCAATGCAACAATTGTTATACAACACTGACATTTACCATGTCCTTTACCAGTTTTGTTTGTACCAATGCAACAATTGTTGTGTTATCACTGTCACATTTACCATGTCCTTTACCAGATTTGTTTGTACCAATGCAACAATTGTTGTACATCACTATCATTTACCATGTCCTTCACCAGTTTATTTGTAACACTGCAACAATTGTACACCACTGACATTTACCACGCCCTTTACCAGTTTTGTTTGTAACACTGCAACAATTGTTATACAACACTGACATTTACCATGTCCTTTACCAGTTTTGTTTGTACCAATGCAACAATTGTTATACAACACTGACTTTACCATGTCCTTTACCAGTTTTGTTTGTACCAATGCAACAATTGTTGTGTTATCACTGTCACATTTACCATGTCCTTTACCAGTTTTGTTTGTACCAATGCAACAATTGTTATACAACACTGACATTTACCATGTCCTTTACCAGATTTGTTTGTACCAATGCAACAATTGTTGTACATCACTGTCACATTTACCATGTCCTTTACCAGTTTATTTGTACCATTACAACAATTGTTTTACACCACTGACATTTACCACGCCCTTTACCAGTTTTGTTTGTACCACTGCAACAATTATTGTGCATCACATTTACCATGTCCTTTACCAGTTTTGTTTGTACCACTGCAACAATTGTTGTACAACACTGACATTTACCATGTCCTTTACCAGTTTATTTGTACCACTGAAACAATTGTTGTACACCACTGACATTCACCATGTCCGTTACCAGTTTTGTTTGTACCACTGACAATTGTTGTATTTCACTGTCACATTCACCATGTCCTTTGCCAGATTTGTTTGTACTACTGCAACAATTGTTGTATTTCACTGTCACATTTACCATGTCCTTTACCAGTTTTGTTTGTACCAATGCAACAATTGTTATACAACACTGACATTTACCATGTCCTTTACCAGATTTGTTTGTACCAATGCAACAATTGTTGTACATCACTGTCACATTTACCATGTCCTTTACCAGTTTATTTGTACCATTACAACAATTGTTTTACACCACTGACATTTACCACGCCCTTTACCAGTTTTGTTTGTACCACTGCAACAATTATTGTGCATCACATTTACCATGTCCTTTACCAGTTTTGTTTGTACCACTGCAACAATTGTTGTACAACACTGACATTTACCATGTCCTTTACCAGTTTATTTGTACCACTGAAACAATTGTTGTACACCACTGACATTCACCATGTCCGTTACCAGTTTTGTTTGTACCACTGACAATTGTTGTATTTCACTGTCACATTCACCATGTCCTTTGCCAGATTTGTTTGTACTACTGCAACAATTGTTGTATTTCACTGTCACATTTACCATGTCCTTTACCAGTTTTGTTTGTACTACTGCAACAATTGTTGTATTTCACTGTCACATTTACCATGTCCTTTGCCAGTTTTGTTTGTACCACTGACAATTGTTGTATTTCACTGTCACATTTACCATGTCCTTTGCCAGTTTTGTTTGTACCACTGACAATTGTTGTATTTCACTGTCACATTTACCATGTCCTTTACCAGTTTTGTTTGTACTACTGCAACAATTGTTGTACAACACTGACATTTACCATGTCCTTTACCAGTTTATTTGTACCACTGAAACAATTGTTGTACACCACTGACATTCACCATGTCCGTTACCAGTTTTGTTTGTACCACTGACAATTGTTGTATTTCACTGTCACATTTACCATGTCCTTTGCCAGATTTGTTTGTACCAATGCAACAATTGTTGTACATCACTGACATTTACCACATCCTTTCCAGTTTTGTTTGTACCACTGACAATTGTATATCACTGTCACATTTACCATGTCCTTTACCAGATTTGTTTGTACCAATGCAACAATTGTTGTACATCACTGACATTTACCACATCCTTTCCAGATTTGTTTGTACCACTGGCAATTGTTGTATATCACTGTCACATTTACCATGTCCTTTACCAGATTTGTTTGTACCAATGCAACAATTGTTGTACATCACTGACATTTACCACATCCTTTCCAGTTTTGTTTGTACCACTGACAATTGTTGTATTTCACTGTCACATTTACCATGTCCTTTGCCAGATTTGTTTGTACCAATGCAACAATTGTTGTACATCACTGACATTTACCACATCCTTTACCAGTTTTGTTTGTACCAATGCAACAATTGTTGTACATCACTGACATTTACCACATCCTTTACCAGTTTTGTTTGTACCAATGCAACAATTGTTGTACATCACTGACATTTACCACATCCTTTACCAGTTTTGTTTGTACCACTGCGACAATTGTTGTATATCACTGTCACATTTACCACATTCTTTCCCAGTTTTGTTTGTACCATTGCAACAATTGTTTTACATCACTGACATTTGCCATGTCCTTTACTAGTTTTTTTTTTTTACCAATGCAACAAGTATTTTATATAATTGTGATATTTACCAATTTTGTTTCTAACGCAATTGTGTGACAATCTGTCTCAGAATTTTGTGTGTTTTTGCTTAATTTCAAAGTCATTTTTGACTTTCTATTTCACCTCTCATTGTACCATTTATATTTAACATTTAGATCACACTTAGGTTTTGTGAATACCTTTTGTTTTTTTCTGCGATTTGCTGTAATATTACCTGAAGTAATTCTACGTTAACAGAATTTTCAGCAAAAATCTGTTGTATATCTTATGTCAAGCGCTTGACGAAAGATCACCTTATGGCAGGCTTTTGATACTTGATACATTTCTCATAGAATGGTTTAACAAATTCTGATAAAAATATTACGTTTCTTTTACCTTATTAATTTTTGTTATACTACACCTTTTTTGGTTTGTTTCATAGCAGTTTTGTGTTTAACACACATTATTAGAAAAATGCAATACCTGATATGCAATACAACTGAGTTTACAATCCGAAGCTACATTTGCATACACAGCAACTCTCAAATAATTGCTATATCTATAAAAATACAATAAGTCCTTGGAAGATTTCTCGGTGCAAGGTGAATACCAAGTTGTCTTGATGCTTGCCTTCTTCAGGTTGAACGTGCCACTGCATTCAATATTTCTGCAGCTCCGTTGGACTGAAATGATACAAGTCATGTAAAAGCCATCTGCGATTGAATTTATTTATTCATAACCAGGGCACAGCTCCTGATGCCTATCATAGACATTTCTAACAGTACATAAATATTTATCATGAGTCCTAGGTTATTAAAGTGCATATATATATATATATATATATATATATATATATATATATTAGCAGTTGTGGCTTCTGGGGTAGTGTCATGGCACTACTTCTGTCAGAAGGAAAGAAAAGATAAAAGCAATTATGATAATGCATTGTTTCTGAGTATGTGTTGATTCATTTCAACAAGCACGTTAAGTGGCACACGCTCTGCCGGTAGTTTTCTGAAGCTTGCAGCTAATTCTAGATTGACACAGTCTACGCTCATAAGCATTGTGTATAAGGCTAGGGTGCACATGGTTCTTATGGGAGAGGTGGAGCCAAGATTGCTCCGATTCAGCGCTTATGTTTCACTCACAATAAAGCACAGATAAATTCTGCACTTGACCTTCCTTTAATGCAGTGTTACCATCTTGTTGTAAGTTAATACCAATACATTTGGAAGTACAAATTAATGTTTTAATTAAATCGAATGCAGCAATAATGCAACAAAATATTGTTACAAATAAAAACATATGGTTTTGAATATAATTATGTCAAAAGTAAGAGGCACTATTTCAATATTTCATAGCAGCAGGGTAATTGGCTATGAGTGAATGCATGGTATCTTATCCACCAGAAAACAAAAAACTTAACATAATCACCATGTGTTTGAGCACCCGTTTTCAAAACAATTGTGAAGTACTTCTGTCTGTGTAGTAACAGTTCAGTCCAAAGACGTTCACTGTGAAGTCATCTAACAAACAGTGTAGAGTATTTTCTTTAAGTGAATATTCACTTGTATGTGAAAGTTATAAACATCAACAAGGCAAGTGAATTATTAAAAACTTCATTTAGCAACAGAACTCTCTGAAAAAAAAATTCAGATGAAAATATTGGGTAGGCTACTCCCAAATCTGAATCTGCAGCAGCAAACTATGTAATAAATTCATCCCAGACATTTACCAAAAGAACAAATGGATTTGTAGTTGTAAGGAAAACTGCTTTTTTTGTTTGTTTTGTTTGTTTTCCTCACATGTTAAATGGGAGAGGTATTCATTGAAATAACTGATATTGGTCATATATGGTCTAAAATGAAAGTGCATTCAATTCTTGTCAACTGCCTAAAATGGTTGATGCTACTGAGTGAAGTTGGTAAACCTATATTTGAGGGATTTGCTCTTGCTTTTTTTCTTGGGGGGGGGGCACAGCCTATAGATTACCTCAGCGGCCTCCAGTTTATTAGGCCATTTTATTCCATTTTCTATTTTAAGGCACTTTTTTTTAAAATTTTACATAATGATTTTGTCATTTTCTTGCCCTTTGTGTGCTTGTTTATAATTTTCTTGCATTTACATAAACCCCTTAGGGCCTGGTGTAGTATATTTTACACAAGGGCATTTTCTTAAGATTTATAATCCTTTAATGGCTCTTTCTGTAGTTTTATATTATACTAACCTTGAATAATAAAATACAATTGTATTTATTTTAAGAACAAGGAGCAAAATCCATGCAACTGCAATCAAGATGTCCGCATCCAAGCATGCCATCACACTGATGGTTTTACTTGGGCCCTCGTCTTTACCACAGGCAGATTTGGTTGCTGGGATTCAAACTCGTGATGTTTGGCTTTGAATAGAGGCCAATCTATTTTGTGTTGCCTATGAAAGGAATATGAAAGCCAGTTTAGGATTTAAAGGATGAATGACATATGTAGCAGAATAGTTCTGGCATTAATAGGGTTAAGTATATAAACAATTTTACATAATTGACATTTTAAATAAGAATAGCTTTTCAAATATCAGAAATTTCACTAAATTGAGAAATGAGAAACTTTTAAATCCTTTATTCACATTCTTGGGAAGAAATATCACACTCATATTTAATGGTTAGTCTGGACAGGTTACTTGCAGATGGAGGGGTATCTTATCAGTTGAGCAGATATGATTACTGTTATGTCCCAAACTAGTGATGAGACCGGTCAGTTTTCCCTTTTTGGTATTAATAAGTGCATACAGTCCGGGTGGTATTGTTAAACTGTGAAGTATACAAGTAAGACAACTACCTTGCAAAAAATTGAAAAAATATGTTGCTACTTAAACTTTTTGTCCCTGATGTACAGTAATGGCTAAAAGTGTGGTTTCTTTTTTGTAAAATGTAAAATTTTAGCTTAATTTGTATTATTCCTTACTTATCAATCATGCTGTATGTTTTCAATTAATTTCTAAATTAGCTCATTCTTACACCCACTTTTTCTGCTTGTATAGCAATTATACCCATGTATAAACTTTCTGCCAACTCATTTTAATAAATTAAATAAATCTCAGTTGTTAGGTAGCTTTTTGCATTTAGTCACCTCTTTTACTTTCTCTATTACGTATAGCAAGTAGGGGAAGTATTGTATTCCACCCAAAAATATGATCCGAGATTTCACCAGAAATACATGTTTTGAGGTGCCCTGAGTCCAAATAAAGCACTTTTGGAAACGTGTCCATGTATGTGTGTCTGTGAACAGCATAACTCAAAAACGAAAACTCAAATAAATACCAAACTTTGTATTTCAGTTTAGCATCTTCAAAGGAAGCAACACTAAGATTTTTCAAGAAAATCCCCCACCCCAGACTACCCTTTACATGAAACATCTTCAGAAAATTTATTTTCTCAAAAATAGCTGTAACGATTTTGATTAAAATATAAGACATTTTCATGGCAAATGAAATGTATATCTTGAAATTCCTGGGAATGTATTCAAAAGTAGTCTTCATTGTGAATGACTTTTGCATAGTTGGTAAACCATGAGAGATAGACGAAACTTTACTACACAAAAAATGTAGACCTCATTAAAATACACAAGTTATGTAATATACCTTTTTTTTTTAATTTTTCTTTATTTATTTTGTGCAGTGAACTATTTTCGAGACATTCCTGGTTATTTTTTTGAATTTTCTGATATACTTTTTCTCAAATGGGAATTTGTTATGCATTTTTTTTTTTTTTTTATGTCCTGTCCATGCAAAGAGAATGGAATGCTCCACATAGCAACCACCTCTTAAAGCATTTGACTATCACTTAAAGCCTACCATATTCCCCTTGTACCTACAAGAAAATTAGCAATAAGATGGTTTCTGCATTAACATGAAAATTGATGGGGAATAAGGGATTGCAAAAATAGTTTGTCCAAGAGTAGAGAAAGTCATATGAGTGCAACACATCAGATTTTTATAGTCATTTTATAGGCATTTTTTAAATATTTTTAGACCATTAAAACCAAGGCCTAGTTCACAACTATTACAATTTAACTTGATATAAACATTTAAGTGCTATTCATGAATTTTGTGGGTATTCCATAATTGGGAATAATTTCCAGGCAAACTGATTTATTACAATACAATGTAAAGCATAGAAGACTTTCTAGGATGCAACACTAAGATTTTAAAAAAAAATGCTTCCTACCACAAACTACGTTTTGTATGAAAATTTGTTTCTCAAAAATGGCTAATAGTTTTGATTAAATTGTGTATTTAATATCTGTGCATTCAGTATAAGGTTTACATTAGAGATAGACAGAAGCTTGCTATACAAAGAATTTAAGATTTTGTCAGAGCAATTTGTTTACCTTTTCTTTTTTTGTGGCAGTAACCATTTCTGAATTTTCCAGTACTTCACATACACCTTTTGAGTGCTTACTTGTTCATTTATTTCTTGTAATATGTGCTGTGCTAAACCAGCTTATAGCAAACTACTTTTCACAGGTTTGACTGTTTCTCATGCCTGCAACAAAATGCATTAATATCTGCAAATGTTTAATCTCGACTAATACGAGACATATAGCAAAATAAGCCTTTGTAAGAATTGTTTGTAGAAGGTGGGAGATCGTGTGTCATGGAAATGTAACACCAGACCTGTCAGCTAAATTGCAAACTTTCATATTTTTCCTGTAAATTTGTAAGCTGTGTTGGTTACTAAGTACCTTGAGACAGAACTGTTGAAGATATGCTCTTCTTGGATGTTGATCATGCAGATTTGTAGAGAACTTGGAAGTTGAGGAGTTGGTCTCAGATTCTCGAGGCAGTGTTGATCTCGTATTGATGGTTCATCTGCGAACACCAATTCCCTTGAGGTACCAGAAATGTACAAAAGAAAGGACAATTATTGTATTTGTATCTGTACTTAAATGTGCTCACCTTTGGATCATCTTGTGATGTTGGCGATAGTTATCAGCACAAGGGTATATTGAACATGTCATGGTAGATGACACAAACACTATCTAATATTTTAACACTTCATTCATTGCACAACACTCAAACATAGATGAACACATTCTAGACTCGCACACAACTGTACACACCAAACACTTAAACATGATGCAATAGACCACTGAATCACACAAAATTTTCATTCATTACACAACACTCAAACATAGACGAACACATGAAACATTTACACACTGTAATGGACTGCTGAAAACAAAATATATCACCAAACATTTGAACACATTCAGTAAACAACAACTGAACAACAAACACTTAAAACACCATGCAATGGACAGCTGTACACAAATATATCACCAAACACTTTATCATTCAGCACACAACACATAATTGAACAGAAATACATCACAAACATGAACATGCTCAAGGCAACATACATCAACTAAACACAAACACTTGCACATGATGTAATGAACAACTGAGCAGAAATACATTACCAAACATTTGAACACATAATTCAGTAGACAATACTCAAACACACTAAGCACTTGAATACATCATGCATTAAACACACACTATGCCTCATTGCCATTTACAACACTATGAAAAATGACATGCAATGGCTAAATGGAACAAAACCACCACCAACTACACGTGCATGGATATCCAAACATGCAAGTGAGATATTAGAGTAATTGTTTCTGAAAGAATTTGTGGATCTTCAAGGAATGCCGTGGAAATTCCAAGTCTTCTTACACTCCAGTGTATTCATAATAATCTTGAAGAATGATGATAGGGCACCCAATTCATGTAGATGATACAAAGGCCAATTCTGTGAAAATGCTCATTCACTGTAATTTTAAATGACTTCTTGTAATATTGGCTCAAAAACATTTTCTCCAAGTTATTTTGTTCAACTGAAGCAAAGTTTTTTCTGTGGTTTGATACTTAAGGTAGAGGAAATACTGCATTCCAAGGTATTTTGTCCTGTCTTGTCCGATATAGATTGCATTATTGCTCTGGATGCACTTCAACCTTGGATTTATTTTGCTACCTGTATCATTTCAAAGCCAATTCATTATGCCTGCACCACCCTTTACCAAGGAATATAGTCTCATAACAGATGTTTCAAATTCTTTTGCTTCTAAAAACATTTTCCCAAAAGTAACATATCTCTTGTAAGGCAAAGCCTCACAGGAGCATACAATATGCTGGGCTGTTTCAGTTTCTTTCTTGCACAATCTGCAATATTAGTTATATCCTGAAACAATACCATCATGTTAAGATGCTTTTTCACAGTAGGAAGTATGTCCTGTTAGAAATCCAGTAATTGTTCTCAGCTGAAGTCTATTACATTTAAATAAGCTGTCAGGTCGTTTCTTACATGGTTTTCTAACAAATAGTTTATCAGTTTGTTTCCTGGAGTTTTAAACCAGGCTTTATGTTCTACTTTGGACCAGTTCTTAATAGCCTCTCTTACTAAACATTGAGATCTTCTAGAGTGGCTCTGTCCCAATAAATTGTGAAGGTGGTCTTAGTCTGCAAGTTCAGCTTTTTCATTTCCCTCTATGCCACTATGACTTGGCAACCAGATGAGTTGAACTTCATTCTGTTCTACCAAGCTTGTGAGCAGTTTTAGGCGGTTTAAAATCAGTCCTGACATTATCTTATGACTACTTAGAGCCTTAAGTGCAGCCTGGCTGTCTGAGAAGATAAGGGTCTGTTTGCCAGTGTAAGCTCTATGTTTTCATGTATGTATTGAATAATAGCACACATTTCCGTTTTAAAAACGGTAGTATATTCACTAAAGGGAAAAGCTTTTTGCACCTTGGTCTTATGCCATATGCTGTTCTTGAGCAGTCTGTAAACCACATCAAAGTTTTCTGAGAGTTTCCAGAGTTTTATTCGTCCCAACATTCAGGATCAATAATGACCCTGAAGTTCTTTACAAGGTGCTAAATCGGAATTATATAGTCTCATTTCTAAAGATGCATTTCTTAAGTACTTCGTAATTCTTAGCAAACCTGAGTCTATATCAGGAATTCCCAGTTACTTAGCATTAAGTCTGTATAGAGCCATTCTTGCCTTCATTACAACTAAATACAATGGAGTTGGATGTCTCCATTGCTGCAGTAGGAGTTGTTTTCATAACTCCTGTAACAGCTATACATGTTGTTCTTTGAACTTTATTTAATTGATGTTTACAGCCTGTTTGAAGGATCTTAGGCCACCAAATCAGTGCTCCATGGGTTAGCAATGGTATGATTATACTGGTATATATCCAATGGATCATAGCAAGTCTTAGTCCGCATCTAACTGTTCAAAAGTTGTTTTTGCACGCATCTAACTGTTCAAAAGTTGTTTTTACACACATCACTGTTTTCTTAAAATACTGATTCCAGTCCATCTTTTAGTCGAAAGTATCTTAACTTCCTCAGACGTTTTAAGTTCTTTATCTTGAAGATATGCCGGTCCTTTATATCTCTTCTTCTGGTAAATGGTACTATGGCTGTTTTATGAGGACTAATAGTTAAGCCCTCATTTACAGCCCATTTATCACAGTATTCCCTGACTGTTCCTGTGTGTTTACCTCTAACTATGATGGCACTATCATCAGCATAGTCCATGATATCAAAGCCTAAGTTACTTGCTTGAACAAGTAGTCCATCAACCACCAGATTCCACAGCAGGGGTGATCAACACCCCACCCTGTAGACAACAACTCATGACCATTGCAGCTAGGTTACTATCCTTGAGACTTGTATGAACTATTCTGTTTCAGCATGGACTGAATCCACCAATAACAGGTTTCATCAATTCCATGTTTCCTTGCAGCAGTACTTATTGTATTAAAGGAGGCATTATCAAAGGGATCTTCAATGTCAATGGAGGCACCAAGTGCCTCCTTTTCCGGAATTGCCTTTTCCAGTTTATAAGCAAAGGGCAGTTTCAGTTGATTTATATGTATGATAGGCATGCCAGTTCTGGTGCAGAGGGTGAATCTCCTAAGCACCTCTTCTTGTATGCCTATTTATTAATTTCTTAAGAGTTTTGACAATTACTGACGTTAAACTGGTGTGCCTTAGGGATTTAGTCAGGGTCAATATTTCCCTGGCTTTGGTATAAATACCACCCTAAGATGCCTCCACTGCATTGGTATGTATCCTAAGGCCAAACTTGCTTTTATCATTTGCATCAGCATTTTTGATAATACATCAAAATCTTCCTGAAGCATAACGGGCATTATTCCATTGCTATCTGGAGATTTATAAGCTTGAAATGAACACTGCCCATTTTAATTTTTCATATTTGATGACTTCCTCCTAGGTGACGGGCATAATTTCAGGCTACACAGAGGGTCAATTGCCCCTCCCCCAAGTTATGAGAAATATTTAAGCTACTGGTTATTATTGCTTCACGAAAGAAAAATTATGAAAACTGTATTTTTAATATAAATATTTCACATTTAAGAAATAAAAGATTACTTTTTCTTAGGCTAAATATGTCATTAAAATTCACATGAAAATACGGACAACTGCTTCAGGCAATCTCCACTCCCAAGCAGAAACTGATATGACTCCTGCTTAGCGATCTTCCAGTCCACCCTGGAGGTTCTCTTCCCAGAGAGCCATAGTCTCAGATTGCCCCTTTCTCCTTTAGGTTCAAGTATAATTGATCCAAAGAAGCAAGGTCTATGTTCTTCCAGTGTCTCCTTCTGTTTTAGTATATTCTCCAATTTTCCAATTGGAGATTGGTAATAAAGCTTTGTGCATCTTTTCTAAGAGCCTTCTGAAGTCTAGCACATTCCGAGCCCATTTCTATCTCCTCATAATGCTTCCTCCAGAGTATCCTTAGCCTCCCTCAAGGCTTCATTGTATTCTCTCAATGCTTCTGCTACAAGCAGTCTATTGTTTGGTTCATTTCACAAAGTTAAACAATGTGCTAATTTTCTTCCTTTTACTTGCAAGGTCTTGACTCTACCAGAGTACATTCCTGTTTGCTTGCCTTGTTTTCACAGGACAATTATTATTAGATGCTGAGATATTTGCATCCTGCAAATGCTTGATAGCAATTTAAAAATCTTCACAATAATGAATCTTACTCAGGTTACTGACTAGATCTTTCCTGTAGAAATCCCAGTCAGTTCTGATTTGTTTGGGAATATATCCTAATTCAAATTGGATGTATCTGGTCTGAACAACTTTCATTCTCTGACACATGCCAATTTTTAATAAAGTTTTCTACATAATTGGTTGTTAAAACTTCTTGTAGTAGCAAAGGTATGTCAGTTCCCATATTCTCAAGATTACTCAGTATAATAAAATTATAGGAGGACTTGCCTCTTTCATTTGTATCTGTACTCCCTGTAATTTAAGTAAGTTAGCATCACAGCCAATTAGCAATTGTTGTCCCTCAGAACAACAGAGGGCTACCAACCATTCTAATTCCCTCATAGGAGGTAAAATGATACTATATGGGAGGTAGACCGATCCGAGTATAAACTCCCTCAGTTCACCTTATCCCATTGATCTTACTGACTGTGGTAAGGACCCCAGTACAGAGATTCATTAACAGCAGTATGTTTAAGTCATTTTTAACTAAGAGGCAAGTTCTTGGAGTCTTGTTGTTTATAAATTAACTTCCTGCCAGCCTACTTAAGGCCTTTAATTTCCCCTTTGTAACACCAGGGTTCTTGGAAGAGTACTGCATCACAGCTCTTCACTCAGAGGGCAGCCCTGCTGTGTTGAGGATTTACCTGCAGTATTTTCTTCGCTTCTTTGAGCCGCAAGTGTCTCTTGCAGCCAGATCCTGTACAGATGGTTCAGAGATATTTTGTACTGTTAAGTCTGTTTCTAGAGATCCTTGAACAGTTTCAGAGTTTTGTTTTATCATGTCCAGTTAGGTCCCATGAGTATGGAGGAAAGACAGTGGACCCTGGCAGAGTCCCCTATACTGGGGCAAGGCTGAATACTCTGGGAGATCGCCTGGTATCCCAAAGGTTTCATGGAAATGTGTATCACCTTGGAAAATGAAATCGAGTTGTATTTATGGACGCTCTAACTGCTATGGTTCTTAGCATCCTATTCTATATTGGGCGTGAAAGACCAGAAATTTATCTCGGAGGCCTCTATCAGACTTTAGGTTCTTATATGTGCTGTAAATCTATGACACAGGACCATCGGCTTTACTTTGCTTCCAAAGGAAATCATGCTAAAGATTTTTATGGCCAAAAAAATCCATCACTCTCTGCCCGGTTTGAACTTGTAACCTCAGAAACTCAAAACCTTGGGGTGTTGATACTTAAGGTAAAGGAAGGCTTGTATTCCAGGTTGAAGTTTGCTATTAAGTGCAGAGGCAGTCTTCTTTAAGATGTCAGACGTGGATTTTTTCTAGCAATGTATTTGTTTCCAAGTGTTGTAGCAACAGCATTTTTGGAATAACGTGAAAGCTTCTGATTATAAAAAGAAGCACTGTACACAGTGAAGAACTTGTTAAAACAGTTGATACTTTAAGAAATCAGGTTTATATCAGATGGATTTAAAGGATTATGAAGGGATATACATTGGTAGAACAAAGACGAACTTGAAAACTTGTAGGAGTGAACATCAATAGATCTGCTGCTGCTAACCATTTTTGGACTAAAATTATAAGTTAGGTCAAGAAATTAAACTGCTGAAACCAGTTCAAACACCTAAACTGGATATCTGGAGAGAATATTTATATGCAATAACTCTAAGAATATTTTGAATTTTGAAATCCCACCGTGTGACATCATGCATGTCAAATCAGCTCACCAGAGATAAGATAAAGAAGCAAATAGTTCTCCAACTAAACCACAGAAGGTGTCCACATCAAATACACACACCAGATAACTGAAATTGCTTTCCAACCTGGACCAGGAATGAAATCAGGAGGGGCCATCAGTTGACATGTTTTAACTGTTCATGTTGTAAGTGAAGACTGTTTTAATATTTCGAGTCCATCCATCCAATGAAAGCTTCTCCTGATTTATTATTTAAACATTAGGAGTCAAATTTGGGACAAGTTTGATTCACCTACTCTTTAATTTATATAGGACATATCGGAAGCTTTTGCTTTCATCAGCAGCTGTAGGTTGACTGGCAAACTGGTGTCTGCATTTTGCCAATAGAACATTATACCAAACTCGCAGAACTTGGCACTAGTCGGAACCTTTTCAGTTTTACCAACAATGTCTGGTTTGGCTATGAGCAATCCACCGTCTCCCTTCCCTGTAGATATGTTAATGTTCTTATTAGAAACACATGTACCAAATCTTTCCCCAACATTTTCAAACTACGATTTCAATATGTAGATATTATTGCAATAGTGTCTGAAAAATTTGTTCAATATGCCTTAAAGCTGCTAAATTTATCCATCAACTCCACTACAGACACAGAAAGATGGATACCAGCCTTTTCTTGATATAAAAATGAGAAACAAAAGACAAACTTTCCTTTGGGAAAAAGGAAAACTCGCTCACACTGAAAACTACGTCAAATGCAATAGTTTTAATCTAAAGGCACACCAGTAGGCAATATTCAACCGTCTAGTACATAGGTTGACTTTCCTTTAAGCAAAGATGAATACAAAAAGGAATACCAGCAAATCACCAAAATAGCAATTGTTAATGGCTTTAACCCGAGAATAGATGGAAGGATACAAAAATTCATAAGAAGCAAGTAGATCAGCAATAACGCTACCTTAATACCCTTGGAGCAAAGAAAATTAAGAAACCCACATTCCATCCATTTATTACATAACAGGTTCCATAATCCTAGCCCCTCAAAATAAATTCAACCTGAAAAACCTGTTGAGAGCACCTCCCAAATATCAGGTACCAAAATTTTCAAATGCAATAAAGTATACACTGGAAAAAACCAAACAACAAACATCAGCACCAAAGAATATATGCAGAACATAAAATATAAACAGACAAGACAAATCAGTTATCTCACCATGAAATAGATTCAAGCTCTGAACTACTAAGAGAAGGAAACCATCCTCTAGAACTTGCCATATGGGAGAAGATTTTTATCCAAAAACACAAACGAGAGTTATCAGCTTTGAAATCCTGCCTCTGGACATTATACCAAATTCATCAAACCAGGCCAGCACTGCCAATCAACTTACAGCTGATGATGGAAGTCAAAGCTTCAGAAACATGTCCTGTATAAATTACAGAGCAAATGTGTCCCAAAATAGACTCCTAATGCTTAAATACTAAATTTTGCCTTCACTGTTACAAAGCTGGTAAAAAATTAATTCTAATTTTCAGTTTCTTGAAGATTAAAAAAATGAAGAACCAAAATATTTCTTACTGAAGAAGAATAAGATTTAGTCGATACAGAGGCATAATATCTAATGCACTTGCATTTCTGATAACCAGACAACAGACAAGTTACATGCTTGAATCCAAATTAAAGAACGAGCAACATTTTGCTAGAATTAAGACTTAAGATGACTGCTTCAAAACAATGTCTTCACCTTGAGCCAAACTGGAGTCGAAGCTCGGAATAGTTGCCTTTCAAAATTTGATCAGTTTTGGTGAAACTGATGTCGGGAATGGAACCTGAGGATTGAAGTATCACTATATTTAGTTTCTTTAAACTGAAACATTTTGCTTTTTGATTATTAGAACTTTGAAAACAAATTAAATTGAATTAAATGGTAGAAAATGTTTAAATAATAAACCCATAAATGTCTGCAGAGATTTACTGTAACTGTTCAGGTTTTAATGAACTTTGGAATAACCGTTTTATTTACTTGCAAATATTTTAAAAATTGCATTTCTATTCATGCAATGAACCAAGGAGTTTATAGTAAGAGGAAACATTGTGTTTCACTCAAAATTTTTAATCAACTTTTTCGAGAAATACGTCCTTTGAGATTCTGAATCCCAAAACTGTGTCTGAACAGCACAACTGAAAAACTGAAAAGTGTGTTAAATACCAAACTTGATTTTTTCAGAATCTTTCAAGGATGCACATGATTTTAAAAAATTTTCCCCACCGGAAACCACGCCATAGATGGAAAAAATGTTCGTTAATTGTAATTTTCTCAAAAATGGTTCAAAGCTCTTGATTAAAGTACCACGTGTTTAAGGTATTTGCAGAATCTAAATCTTTCATTTTCTGCAATTATCTGAATTCTGAATGATCTTATTGGTAAACCATAAGAGCGCTATATCCCATTGAAGCTCACAATTTGTTAAACTTTTTGTGAAAAATTAAATTAAATTGAGTTTTATTTAAGTATGCTCTTTAACTGCTGTGGTTCTTAGCGTCCCGTTCTATATTGGGCGTGAAAGACCAATAATTATGCTCAGAGGCCTCTTTATCAGGCTTAAGGTTCTTTTACGTACCATAAATCTATGATACGGGACCACCGGCTTTACTTCCCTTCCAAAGGAAGTCATGTTAAGGATTTTTACGCCCAAAAAAATCCATCACACTCTGCCGGGTTTGAACCCGTGACCTCGGGAACTAGAGGCTAGCATGGTAACCACTACACCATGGAGGACGCCCAAAAATTTTTTTGTGGCATTAATCATTTGAGATATTCTTTGATTTAACAAGAACTCAACTTTCTTTACCATGCAAATAGTAAGGTACAGAAGATATTGCACTCCACTAAAAAATTTGATACCAAGATTTTACTGAAAATACATATTTGAGGACACATGAATCCAAAAAAGCATTTTTAGGTAAAGATCCATGTGTGTGTCTGTGTGAACAGCATAACTCAAAAATGAAAAGTCGGATAAATACCAAACTTGGTATTTGAGTTCAGTATCTTCCAGCAATGTGAGACATAGAACACTTGCTAACAATTTTGATTAAAATACCATATATGAAGGATATTTAGATAACAAAATATATATCTTGAATTTTCTGGGAATAGTTTATGAATTCCTCTTCATTCAGTAGGAATTCTGTGTAATTTTATATAATTGATAAACGGTAAGGATAGATGAAAATGTACTACACAAAAAAATGGATCTCTTTAAAACATAAAATTTATTTCAAATAAGTTTTTTGTGGCACAAGTCATTTCTGAGATAACCATTATTAAAGGACTGAATTGTTCATTTCCCAGTCATTAAGTCCTGTCAACAGTCACTTGTTTGTGACTGCATGGAAACAGTATGGAATTTTAAGGCAGTGTATAGTGTCGAGTTCTTAAACATTTGACAATTGCTGTTCTCTTTGTATCGTAACAAAATGTGTAATGTAGCTATTTCTGCAAAGGCTTATTTGAATTAAAACATAGTAGACAGAAAAATAAGTTTTAGTAGGTATAGTTTGTATACCCACGAATAAATAAGAGGGTAGAGAAAGTCTTGTGCATCACAAAATGTTTTACCAATCATTGCCTCAAGCTTCATATCTTATGCAGTTATTCATTTACTTACAGAGGTTTCAAGCAATAAACCCAGAATTGACTTATCTACTCAAACTTTTGAAGAATTAAAACTTATATTTCGGGCTCTTATTTATTAAAAAATAAAAAATTCACACGCTTGCTGCAGGTTTATTCACAAAACTCTGAGAAGCAATTCAGTTCTGGATATTAAAGTCTGCAGTTATTTACTCAAAAGTGAGAAACTCTGGAATAGCTGGCTTGTTTAGGTTTGAAATGTTTGGTATGAAATTCTTGCTTTAAGTCTTACAATTTTGAAGCAAAGGCTATAACTCAAGAAACTGGTATAGTTACCGATACTTTTATAAAATTTTCAGAAAACTAAATTATATTTAATAAACTTGGGAATTATTAATTTTGAAAATTTGAACCAAGTTTTGTTAAACCCTGGAATTTCTATTAATTGTTCATTATTTATCAGTGACGGTCACTGAGGTATTCTATTGGCATTGTCCCCCCCCAAAAAAAAGTAAAAACAAATCTCTTAAATGATATATGTTTACCAACTTCATGCCATAGCATTAGCATCCAACATATTAGGCAATGCAAAATATTTGAATGTGTTTTCATTTTAGACCACATATGTCCAATGTCAGTTATTCTGGTCTTATACCAATGCATATCTCCATCAAATAACACAAGAAAAACTAAAAATAAAAGCACCGTTTTCCTCACAGCAACAAATCCTTTTGCTCTTTTGGTAAATTTCTGAATTGAACTTAAAACATTGATTTTTGTTTGCTGCTGCAAATTGAGATTCAGGATTGGCCTACCCAACGTTTTCATTTGAATTTTTTCAGTCATGCTGCTAAATCAAATTTTTAATAACTTACTTGCTTTGTTCATGTTAGTACTTTGTGTGAATATCTACTTAAAGGAAACACGCTACACTGTTTTAGTTACCCGACTTAATGGTGAACTACAATATTTTTGGACTGAACTGTTACTATAGGAACATATAGAAATACTTGACAATTGTTTTAAAAACAGGTGCTGAACGCATGGTGGATAAGATACTGCATATTAAATCATAACCAAAAAGCCTGCTGCTGTGAAATATGCAAATATTGAACTAATGTCTCTTAGTTTCAAAACACAATTATATTCGAAACCATAAATTTTTATTTATAAGGATATTTTGTTGTATTATTTCTGCATTCAGTTTAATTAAATGTTAATCTGTGCTACCAAATACATTAGCATTAACTTACAGCAACTGCATTACCGAAAGGTAAAGTATTCCACCATTGTCATAGGTTCTATAGTGAGTGGAACATAGGCTCAGAGTTGGAGAAATCTTGGCTCCACCTCCCCCATAAGAATCGTGTAGAAACACGCAGCCTAGTCTTATACATAGTGCTTATAAGCGTAGACAGTTAAAACACTTAATGCGCCTGTTCACACAAGAACACATGTTCAGAAATAATGTTTTATGCACAATTAGCTTTCTTACTTTTGGCACTACCCCAGAAGCTGCCCGTTATTTGTAAAATTTTGAGCAATAACAATTTAATTTTGACTAATGAACCCAGGTAAGATTGCCTCCTGTTTACTTAAATATTTTTAGCAAAGTATATTTTGGTTTTGAACCAAGAAATTACCATTGCACATCAGATTTCTATACTGGGTACTGAAATCAATGTCAGGTGATTTCATTATTGGATCTGATCCATGCTAGGTTGACTTCTTGAAACCTGCATCCTTTGTTCCACTATTGTTCCTGAAACACAACAGTAATATAATCTAAAAACTATAAATTTAATTTTAGTATTTTAATTGAACTCCTTTCAAGAATAATTCAATTTTAATTTAAATTTGGCACATTTTAAAAGCTTCTTATATGAAACTTATGATCCATAAATTTAATTATGTTTTTTAATTAAAACTTTGGTTTATTAAAAGAGATATAAAGTAGTTAATATTTTCCACCAAAATTATGACAGTTTTCAGCTCTTGGTCCAAATGCCTGAATGAACGTAGGACTCTGCAGTATTGGATCTGCAACATATCAAAAGAATAATTAAAATATGCATACAAAATGTGAACCCTGGAAGAGAAAAGTTATTATTCATTAAATATAAAACCTGAAAAGAAATTAGCTATTAACAATCCTGTAAGAGAAAATGAGGTTATGATGCTTGGTGAAGACCTGGAACGAACAAACAAGCAGAACCAGATTAACAGAGTTTTTAAGCTATGTACATTCATCACAGCAATTTGTATACAGTTCATGTAAATACAGAATACAATATAAGTGTGTGTCTTTACTAGTGAAGTCTATTTCTTTATGTTGAACTTAAATTATCTAAAATGTTTGTAGTTTTTAACAATGGTGTACAATTCACTGTTGTAAAATCCTGTTCAATTATTTTCACAATGGTGTCAATTCAGTGTTGTAAAATTCTGTTAATTTTCTTAACAATGCTGCAAAATTCACTGATGTAAATTCTCTAAAAAACTGATGTTTTTTACAATACTGTAAAACTCTCAAAAAGTTTGCATTTCTTGTTGTAAAATTCTGTACAAAGTCAAATAATGGCAGATATTTTCAGGTGGGAAGAGGATGGGGTTTAGGTTAAGGTCGGCAAGTATCGATGGGCCTCAGAGGCCATATTCCTCTAATGTGATCCCCCCAAGCATAAGATCAGTCTTGGAGATATGATCTGGTCTCTGAAAAGACCATATTCCTCTAACGTGATCCCCCCCTAAAGCATAAGATCGTTGGCATCAGAGAGGCTGTTTCTCTAATGTGTTTGGTGGTCTCAGAGAGACATGATCTGCCTCAGAGAGGCTGTTTATGTCTAAATGTTTGGTGGTCTCAAGGAGACGTGACCTAAGACACTATAGCTAGGATCACACTCACACGGGACCTGACCCTAGGATACCCACAGTCACGCCTGTCCCCACCCTGAAGCGCGTTCAAATACACACGCAGGTCAGGATGCAGGACACCGACAAGCTAGACTACCCTGTAAGAGAATACACTCGCACTCGCGCCAGTATCCTAGTGTCCTATGGAACATACTCGTGATGACCTAACCTTTCCAGCTCTCTGCGAGAACATCCAGCCACTAGCCCCCATCTCGCGTTGCTGAGAATCACGAGACAGTCTACTGCTTATAAACTACCCGACCTGAAAGAGAAGGCGACCTGACTGGGAGGGCGGAGGACACTACCAGGTTCATGGCGACCCTCCCGCAGAGCAGCTGGGACGAAAAAAGAGGGCCTAGTGCAGCATCCCCTTTCCTCCGGCCACGAGAGTTCACAGGTGGGGTCAACCAGGATACTCGCAGTCATAGGGAGGTCGTGCAATGGGAATACCACACATCAGTACCTGGGGGCAAAACACCCCAGTCCTAACATTTACAGGCAGTATCACCACGAGAAAATTACGTAGGGGGGGGGGTTACATACTGTGTCATCCAGCGGTGGAAGTTCACATGCTGCCGTCATACCTTAATACTAACATCTTAACCTTCAGCTTGCCTCGCGGGTCGTCGACTACTGTTTCAGTACCTAACGTTATTACTGGTTCTCCTGGTGTACTAGGCAACTGTTTCAGCACTAATTCAATATTGCGTGCCATCTTGAGCCTGGCGCACTGTTTCAGCACCTAACAAAGCACTACGGCCCTCCTAGGGATGTAGTCCGCTGTTTTATATAATCTGTCCTAAAAACTTAAATCTGAGAACATTACTACTTTCCAGAATAAATACTGCTTAGCATTTACGTAACCTGCCTATAGAGAACGAGTAAAGGCAACTAATTCTGTTTTGTTAATCTGACTTGAAAATCTTACGGGGCGTCGAGGGCGAGGAAGCCGAAGGTTGAGATTTTGAGGTCAACAGACGCAATTTGTAACAGTAGTGGGGACACTTTTTGAAAAATTGTAAACCGGATTTAAATAAATTAAAGTCTCTTATTAATTCAAGAATAAAATTTGACTGCTAATATTTTAATACTTGACAAGCCTACTGAAGATGTTTAAAAAATGTTGAGCATAAAACTTATTGCAATACATATACTTTTTAATGCTGTAAAATGCAATTCAAGTATTTTTTTTCCAAATCGAAAATGTAAATTTTTTTTAGGCACTTTAAGAATGAAATGAAATTTAAGTTCTTGGGGAGATCGTCTGCTACCTCTTAATATCAAACCTATACAAGCCCACGAAGGTCCAAAACAAATTTTAATTAAAATATCTGGAATATCCTCAAGAAGATGGAGACGTTAACGGACCAAGTCTAATGGACCAGTCACACAACTTATTCTAAAAGTGCGTTTTTTGTTTGTTCGTTCAAGAGACCTTAAAACATGCATTTCCTGTGAAATCTTGGTATCGAATTTTTGGGTGGAATACATTTACTGTAAGTACGTAGTAGAAAAAGTAAAAATCTGACTATCGCTTTACTTGTATCCTAGAACGAAAAATATGAATTTAATCTGGATTAACAAGAAGTGGTATTATAACCGAGTTTTAGGGCGCTAATGACCTAGCAGTTGAGCGCCCTTACACGAAACCAAACCAACCCAACCGAGTTTTACCATTCTGCAGCAGTCAGTTGCTTACCTACACGCTGCGTTTACTACTGTCAAACGGGGCAATTGTTAAATGAACCTCATAAACACAACCTAACAGTTGGACCTTCATTTGGACTTGGGTTAGTAAATTAATCAGCTTTAGAGTTCAATTCGGTAGTTAAACTACTAGCATGAACTCCACACTAACGAATACCTACTGTCAGAGATGGGTAAATCTATGTTTCTACTCACTACATGTTAGTTCTACTGTTTCATATAACACTACACAAACAAATTTAGCCATTTGCTTATTTCAACTTTCATTTCACTGCTTTAGAATGTTACTGTACTTTACTCTTGTTATATTCATAAAATATCTTTTAATTACTTTTTATGCAAGATTTTAAAAATTGCCTCAAGTTCATGAAATATCTTTAATATCATAGAAGCAAATGTTTAACACTATTTATGTCTTAATGTAATGAAAATGAATTTAATATGGCGCAGTGAAGCTGCAAATAAATGAAATCACTTTTATGACCCATCTCTGATAAAGCAACATTCTACTCATAGTGAGCGCATCCCTCGCAGAAATGCCCAATTTCCAAGTCGCGTCTTCCACCTTCGACCACTCGGACACCAACTGCCCCTTGCCTTCTAAGGCACGCAAGGAAATGACTTCGGGGTTCATCACGTGACATGTCACTTCATACCTGATTTCAAAACAGGCAAAAGAAAGTCCACATTTTCCTTACCATTGCTTTGACTTTTTGCTTTCACTGGCACGTACATAGAAAAGGTATTGCATTGTATCCAAACATTCGAAATCGAGATTTTACCGGAAATATATGTTATGAGGCCTCCTGAAAAAAAAGAAGAAGCGTTTTTGGAGAAAGACCCGTGTATGTGTGAACAGCATAACTCAAAAATGACATGTCATATAAATACCAAACTTCAGTATCTTCCAAAGATGTGACACGAACATTTTCAAGAAATTCGCCCCCGCTCTAAACTACTGTTTATATGGAACATTTTTGGAAATGTTTGATGTTGTGAAAAATGGCTCTAACGATTTTGATTAAAGATATTTACACGACGAATAAAATGTTTACCTTGAATTTTCTGAAAAGAACCTGTGAAACCCTCTTCGTTCGCAAGGAAGTTTATATAATCTTGATGATTGGTAAAGGTGAAGCGATAGACGAAAACGTACTACACAAAAATTCATATGTGATAATTCACATGACTTTCTATACCCTCTGTAGTTTATTATTGGGTATACAAACTATTCCTACTAAAGCTTGTTCTTCTATCTACTACATTTTTACTTTTTCTGTCACGCAGATTATAGGTAGAGAAGGTATTGCATTCCACCCAGAAATTCGATACCGACATTTCAACGGAAATACACTTTTGAGGCACCTGATTAAAAAAGGTGGATTTTTAGAAAATGTCCGTGTGTGTGTTTGTGAGCACCATAGCTCAAAAACTAAAAGTCGCAAACTTGGTGCCCTCCAAAGATGCTACACGAAGATTTTCAAGGAAACCCCCCCCCCCACCCCAAACTGCACTTTGTATACAACATTTTTCGAAACTTTAAATTTCTTAAAAATAGTCCTAACGATTTTTATTAAAGTAGCGCATATTAAAGATACTTAGATGGCAGGTAAACTGTATATCTTGAATTTTCTGGGAATAGCTTATAAAGTCCTCTTCATTAACAAGGAGTTTTGTATAATCTTGTATAACAAAACCTACTGCACAAAAACTGTGGATCTATTTAAAAACAAAGTATTTATTTCAAGTAACTTTTTCTGTGGCATCAGCCGTTTTCAAGATATCCGTCATTAATAGTTCAAATTGTTCAATACTTAGCCACTTTTTATTCTGTCCATTTTTAGCTGTTTTCGGCATGGAATTTTAAGGCCAGCACATAGCATTCAGTTCTAAAACATTTGAATAACGCTATTCGCTTTGTATCTGCAACAAAATGTATAATGTAGCTGGCTAAATCTGCAAAGGTTTATCTCATTATAATGAAGTAGACAGAAAAATTACCTTTCGTAAGAAGAATTTGTATACCCACTAATAAGCGATACAAGGTCGAGAAAGTCATGTGAACGTAACACATAAGGTTTGTTGTAGTTTTCTTTTTTGAGCCTTTGCTTTAATTTCTTGGTGATATCGCAACGGTTACTGTAAGTACGTTGTTTCAGTGTATCAGATATAAACTGTGCAGTCGCTTTATGCTTGAGGAACTTGCTTACATCTGGTCTTAGTTGCGTAGTCGCCTTCCTGTATAATTTTTTTTACAGTTTGGACATAATGTGAACTTTGTGATCGTGACATTGCTGACTGATCTTTGAGTGTATACGCAGTAACTGTGACAGTCGACAGATGATCTTAATTGCGTAATCAACTTCCTGTACCATCTGTAGATGGAACTTTGGGTCGTGGTAAAGTTCAGGTAATATTTACCTGACAACTGAGGGAAGTCTGCCTGTGTGGTTCGATACCCGCCTGGTGCGGAGTATGTTTCTTTAACCAGAATTATTCCCTATCCCCCACAGAGTCTGGAAGTATGTAGATATATGAGGATGAAAGTGGGTGTGTTTGAGGATAGAAATGATTAAACATCCCGATGTTAATAACTAGTCAACGAGTTGTTTCTCAAGTCAAAGCGCCCGATATAAGCATACAAGTTAAAAGCGATATACAAATAAAACAATAAAAAACCAGAGAAATCACAAAAAACAAATGTTTAGTAAACCGAGCGAGGTGGACGCTTGCCACTCGCATTTGGGAGGTTCAGGGTTCGATCCCCGGCGTACACTACATTTTAAATAAATTCATTTGAACATTTTTAGAATGTTAAAAAGAAGGAACAGAGGAATGATATGAAAATCTTTGTATTACATCCTTTTAAGATGCTCAGCCTAAACACCATGTACGTATTTATCCGACTTTTAATTTTTTAAATTCACAGACACCTACGCGCGCGCGGGTACTAAGCTTTTCCTAAAAACGTTTTTTTAGAGAGGGGGGTTAGGAGTTAGGAGGTCAGACGGAGGGACCTCCAGTAATTGAAGCAGAGCACTGGCATAATGGGCCTGAAGGGCGACCACATCTGGACGACGATGTGCGCTAGCAAGAACTGTTCCAACATGACGCCGACTAGCTCTGTCACGTGCAACTTGCGAGTAGACGAGACACTCCCAGGAAGTAAGGGAACCTCAGGAAGAGTCTCTAACTTATTCCACCTTTCTCCCCTTTGCCACTGGCTCTATCCCTCTGACGTTTTCCACTTTCTATATCTCTTTGTTTCTGTCTCATTTCTTAAAACATAAGTAAGCAGCGGAACAGCTGAGGTGCTATATCTTGTGATTTACCAATTATACAAAAGCTGGAAAGGTAGAATCAGACTGAAAAATTCAATTCTATATCCGGGATTTGAACCAGGATTTCCTGGTTTCCATTTGATTGACATAATAGCTCATTAAGCTTACAACATTGTAAGTCACCATTGAGTTATGTCATCACAAAATGAATTTGAGATCTCCTTGCGGTTTACCGGGAAAAATGTGAACCAGTTCGGGAATTTAATGTGTGGCTGGACGGAAATCGGAAGACCTGCGGTTCAAATCCTGGCTATGGCAATGAATCTTTTCATTGTAATTCTAACTGTCCAACCTTGTTCTAGACACGGCTTGTAAGAAAGAATAATTAATTACCATATACAAAAGTAATTTGGACTGCCTCTGTGGTCTGGTGATTGGCATGATACCTTCCAAATCCAGGTGTCCTGGCTTTGACTCCCGGTGGCAGGATGGGAATTTTTCTTTAGTCAGCATTATTCCTCATCCTCCCTACAGTCTGGAAGTGACAGTGTAAATGTGTCAGTGAATTTAATGTTTATAAAGAAAACTCAATGTAAACATTCCCAAAGATGAACAGAATAGTAAACAAACGAACATCATTGCCGATGAGCAATTGTTACAAAGGAAATATGCCGATATGACCTTAGATGTTAAAGGCGGCTTATAAATGGAGGAAGGGAGAAAGTCGTTCAGAATGAAAATGACTTCACAGGCTTCTCCCAGGAAATTCAAGATGTATACTTTATTTGTCATTGAAGTATCTTAAACATGTGGTATTTTAATTAATTAATATAATTTCTGACATTCTTGAGAAAATAAAATATAAAATAAAAAATGTTGTACATAAAGGATGATCTATGATATAAGGGGTGAGTTTCCTCAAGATCATTGTGTTGCATTCTTGGGAAGACGCTGAACTTAAACACCAAGTTTCATATTTAACTGACTTGTTGTTTTTTAGTTTTGCTGTTCCCTCTCTCTCTCTCTCTCTCTCTCTCTCTCTCACATGGATCCTTTTCTAAAAATACTCTTTTTGGATTTGTTATTTCTAGTGAAATCTCAGTATCAAATTTTTGGGTAGAATGCATTACTTCCCCTGTTTACTATAAGTAAAAGTAGGGGAAGTATAAAGGTCTGTGTGTGTACTGCATAATTTAAAGCTGAAAAGTTGCATAAATACCATATTAGTACTTGAGTTCAACATCTGCTAAAGAGGTGACATGAATATTTTCAAGAAAATTCCCCACTCCAAACTGCTCTTTACATGAAAAATCTTTCCTTAATTTTGATTTTCTAAAAATGTTTCTTAACGATTTTAATCAAAATACCACATGTATATATTATTTGCATAAATAGTAAAATGTATATGTTGATTTATCTATAAACAGTCTGTGAAGTCCTTAAGAATAGAATTTGTGTAATGTTGTACAACTGATAAACCATGTGTTCACAGACACAATATCAAACTTTTTTGCCTCCTCTACCATGTACATGGAAAGTAGAGAAGGTATTGCATTCCACCCAAAAATTCGATACTGAGATTTCACCAGAAATAAATGCTTTCCGACTCCAAGAGAAACATTTTTGAGAAAAGGTTCTTCTGTGTGTGAACAGCATAAACTAAAAAAGAAAAGTTGGATAAATACCAAAGTAAGTTAAGCACCTTCCAAAGATGCCTCACAAACATTTTCAAGAAAACTACCCCAGCCCAAGCTACCTTTCAAATGGAACATTTTTCAAAACCTTTAAGAAGTGACTCTAATGACTTTCATTAAAATACCATATATCGAAAATATTTGCATGACAAATAAAATGTATATCTTGAATTTTCTGGCAATAGCTTGTGAAGTCCAGTTCATTTGGAAGGAACTTTATGTAAACTTGTATAACTGGTAAACGATAAGGGATAGATGAAAACGCACTATACAAAAATGTAGATCTCTTTAAAACATACAATTTATTTAAAATAACTTTTTGTGACATCAACTAATTCTGAGATATCCATTATTAATGGTTTAAATTGTTCACTTCTTAGCCATTCTTTTAGAGTGCTGACGACTTTTACTTGTTACTCACGATGTCATGGAGGGATTATTTAGGCCAGGATATAGACACCAGCTCTTAAACATTCAACTGTCACTATTCTACAACAAGATGTATAATGTAGCTATTTCTGAAAAGGTTTATTTGGATTAAAATGAAGTACTTAAGAAAATAAACCTTTGTAAGAATAAGTTGTATACCTGCTAGTATGCAATAGAGGGTAGAGAAAGTCATGTGATAGTAACACATCGGATTTTTTGAAAACGTTTTTGGATCAGAGGGCCTTCAAAAAGAGCATTTTTGGTGAAATTTCAACATTTAATTTTAGGATGGAATACAATGGTTACCTACTATGTGAATGTTGCGGACAAGGTAAAAATCTGATGTTTCACCCAAAACTTTCTGTACCCATTATATACTCATAATATCACACGATCCCTGATATATTCACATACAGTTCATGTTACGTTATGATATATTGTAATTTAACATGCTCTCTTTCTTTTCAGGACCTGCCAACCCAAGGTACGTGAGTCCTAGTGCAGTACCATAAAGAGGTAATATAACTTTCTTTTTGTATCAGTTCCATAGTTCAGAGTACCAAAATCCAAACTTGACACTAGTTTTGTTGTGGCTTCATGGGATTGCAGTTGAGGAATGTGTGGTTCCCTTTAGCCCCTCTTCACATCACTCAGCTGTAAATAACCAATATCAAGGAAGCTTAAATCCTTAATAACACACAACTTTGGTTTTTCATGGTGCAAAGAATGTGGGCTTGAGTCCTGCCTTGGGCAAACCTACAGTATAACTCAGTTATATGGGGTAGTTAAACTATATTCAAACCCACTCGCGGCCTCTCTCTATTCCGCGTGATAGCCAGCAGTCGCCGGGAAAACTACGCCAGCAGAGGCATACTAAAATCCTTGCCTTACAATAAGATGCTCGAAATGTTGACCTTCTGCTCTCAAGCAGGCAGCATATCTCATGTAAATATTCTCACTCACTCTCCGAGGCTCAGCAGCAGGAATTCTTGTGATGAAACGCCTTGTTATGATCATAAAATTGGGGTGTGGGTGTGCGATAAGTGCTAGAAGAATAATTGGGCCCATATTCTTTGATGAAACAATAAATGCAGAGCGATATCAGAGGCTAATTCTGAGGCCATTTTGCAATCGTTTGACAGAAGAAGAGAAATCGTATGGTTGGTTCCAGTAAGATTCTGCAACAGCATATACGGCTGCTGAATTATTACATGCAATAAGAGAGGTACTTGATGACAGAATAATTACTGTTGATTTGCGGCCCCCTCGTTCTCCTGACCTAACGAGTTATGATTTTTATTTATGGGGTTCTTTAAAAGTCAAAGTGTATTGTTCACAAGAATTCCTGCTGCTGAGCTTCGGAGAGTGAGCGAGAATATTTACACGAGATATGCTGCCTGTTTGAGAGCAGAAGGTCAACATTTCCAGCATCTATTATAAGGTAAAGATTTTAGTCCGCCTCTGCCGGCATAATTTCTCCGGCGACTGCCGGCTGTCTCACGCAGTAGTGAGAGGCCGCGAGTGGGTTCGAATATAATTTAACTACCCTTTATGTTTTCAAAGGGGGGAGACTAAAATAATGTACAAATGAGAAAATGTAAAAGTGGGTTTTCTTATGGAACTGAAACTATTTTATTATACTCTTACTGCAACTAATTATGTATTGTTTAATATAAGAAAGTAATAAATGAAGGAGAAACATAAATAAGAAATACAATAACTATCTGAAGTACTTATACACATGCTATTCACAATTCTAACTAGAAGAAAAAGTGAAAGGATTCAGTGCATTACACTGGTTTAAAAAACATCGCCAGTTTTTCTTTGCTTGTTTGATTTTTCCACACAGTCATGCACTAGTCAATTATATGCACTAAATAATGACAGCATAATGATGCTGTCATCATTTAGGCAATGATAGAAATGGTTCTGTAATTTCTAGAGCTTGAATTGCCTCATGCACACTGGGAACACTTTCATTATTTAGGCTATATCTTCATCACCATCACCAATCAGCACTCTTTGGCAGATATCTCAAATTCTTCTCTGACCATGGGATTATTTCCAGAAGTTGTAAAACTAGCTACAGATCAACCAATTTTAAAAGCGGAGAAAGAGATTGCATTCAGAATTATCATGCAATATCTCTCCTGTCTGTATTTGCAAAAATACTTTATAGAGTAATGTACAACAAGCTAATGTGATTCCTGGAGGCAGGCAATGCATTAAGCAACAAGAACATTAGTAATGTTATACACACTTTCACAGAGTCAATATTTATAGTATTGGATGACAAAGAAAAATCTGTAGGGTTATTTCTTGACCTTAGCAAGAAACATGGTAAATCATAAAATACTGATTGCTAAATTAAACAAATGCAGAGTGAGAGGACTAGCTGAAAGCTGGTTTACCTCATATTGGAGTACTGAAAGCAACATGTTGAAATTAATTCAGTAAAATGCAGTAATGCAGTGATATTGGCACCACTGCTCTTTCTTATATATACACATACATACATAAATGACCTTCCTCCCAGCATAATCCAAGCAAAGAGGGTTTTATTTACAGATGATACAAACTATATTATAATTAGTGACCCTGACAAAAACAAATTGCAGAAAAAAACAGTGACGTATTAAAACAAATACAAAATTGGCTGCTGAGCAATAGGCTTAAACTACACATTGAAAAAACAACATGTATAGAATTCCATCAAGGTGTAAGATTTTTTTACTTTCTCTATCATGTATATATTAGATAGAGAAGGTATTGCTTCTGTGAACGCATAATCCAAAAACAAAAAGTTGGATAAATTCAAATTTTGATATTTCAGTTCAGTATCTTCCAAGGTTGTAATACAAAGACTTTCAAGAAAATTCCCCTACCTCCAACTACTCTTAATATGGAACAATTTTTTTTATTAAAATACCAAGTATGCAAGATATTTATGCGACAAATAAAATGTATATCTTGAGTTTTCTGGCTATAGCCTAGGAAGTCCTCTTCATTCGGAAGCAATTTTGTATAATCTTGTATGACTGGTAAACGATAGGTAACACACAAAGAATGTAAATCTCTTTAGAACACTCTGTTGTGTTAAGCTTTTTAGTGTAGAGTAAGCTGTTTCTGAGATATCTGTTTTTAAAGGTTCAAATTGTTCAATACTTGTCATTCTTTTTAAGTCCCATTGATTGTCAGTTATTCCTTAGGATTTGAACAGTATGGTCCTTATTACTGACATTGTCCAAGCCCCATTGTAAGTTTCTCTGCGAGGGACTAGTCTTGGATGATGCTGTTTGATCTCCTTGAAGACACGAGACGGAAATGGACATTTTGGTCAGTCAGTATCTTGACTGCAAGAAGTCTGCCCAGTTGTGTGTCAAAGGTTCGTCTACCTCCATTAACACAAAAGGAGTAGATTTCACTCTTGCAATTTTAATAATATCCACCGATTCTGTTGGAAGTTCAGCTTTCAATTTGGTTTATATGAGACCCATATCTTTGTAACTTTCTAGACACGAATGTCCCCCAATGGGGAATGTTACAGAACAGAATCAAAACACTTCAGTTGGTGGACAAGCTAGTGAATGTAGCTGAAGATTGTGTAGTTCATACTTGGCCCTTTACACGAGTCGCAGAATATGTCAAAGACTTTCACCTCAGGATCAAGAACATTGGTTACATAGTGATGAAGCTACTTCATTTAAACCCTTTTTTCTGACTGTCTTAGGATAAGCATAAAATACTGTAGCATTATCACAAAGCTTATCAATATTAAACAAAAAGAGGAAGCTGCTGTTTATGCTGCCAATGTTGGTGCTGATGTTAGGACAAGATAGAGTCATTGAAAATCCATGCAGATAGCTTTAGTGTTCCTGTATTTTCTGCTTCTGTGTTGAGCCTGTGTCAGTGAGCTTCATTTCCTAACTTTCTCTCCTTAAACCTTGCTCAATCTTTGTTTTCTTCCCTTCATTTATTGCATTCATAATCCGTGTTTCTAAGTTTTTGAATGTGACACAAAGTTTATCACATATGCTGCTTGTGTCACTTTGTGGAAATGCAAATAAAAAATTAAACCTTCTATTAAAGAGCTTATCATACCATTCATGTGTGCTACATTATGGGGATAGGTGACTACAAATATCTAGTACATTTTTCTAATACTCAATTCTTCAAGTGTGTATGTATATATATGTATTGGTCTCTTATTTATGCAATAATGACTAACCCTCCCTTTAAATGATGAAATGAGTGCAGATGTTCTGTTCTATTTCTTTAGGTAGTTTATGGGCCACATTTCTATGTTTGCTTCATTTGTGAGTAGGGGATATACCTTGTACATTTAAGGAATTTCTGATACTTTCTACCTGTTTCTTTGTGAAGATGTAAGGAAATATAAGCCTTCTAACAAAATGGCAGTGCTGTAGTAGTACCATTTCTGATTTATTATACCTTATAATGAAATGTACAGTCATGCAAAACAGCCTCAGTTTATTTTGTGAGTTCTTTGGTGTTGAACACTTTCAGTAGAAATTAATGTGCTACGCAACAAAGTTGATAAATTTAAATATTTAGGTTCACTGGTCTCTTTTGATAATAATTGCAGTAAGGACATTAAAAAGAGAATAGCTGCAGGTGTTTGTTTGCTTTGAAAACATGATATCTGTTGAAGAAAACTAAACTACAGATCTATAACACAATAATTAAACCTGGGTGATCACAGAAGATATAAAATCACAGTTGGAAAGATGGGAAAGGAAAATATTGAGGAAAATTTATGGACCAACAAAGGATAAAGAGCAGTGGACAATACCACCAAAATGGAACTAAATCTGCTATATACTTGTCAAGCTCAAAACAATTGAATGGTTTCGTCATGTGACTAGGATGAATGGGGATAAACCTGTTAAAAAGATCCTTGAAGACAAACCTGAAGGGAGAAGAGATAGGGGATGACCAAGATTAAGATGGTTCGATTATGTGGAGAGAGATTTGCATAGTGTGAGAATTAGAAGACAGAGGAGAAAGGCAGGAATTAGAGAAGAATGGGTTATCATCATTAAGGAGGCACTAGCTAGACTATATGAGTTGCTTGCCAGAAGATGAAGAATCACTGTTGAGGAATGAGTAGAAAAATTCATGTGAATCTAATACGTTTTTTTTAGAGTTGTTATTGAATGACAATCTACTTTTCATGTTTTTTCAATTATTTTTGATAGATTAGGAATCATGCTAATGGGTTTATGGGTACCTTTAAAAATGGGTACTCTTTATGCTTGTTTACGGTAATAGATTTGGGGTCTACACTTACACAAAGTTCTAGAATAGAGGAGACAAATCACAGACATTGACTGTTTGTGTTGACAGAAGCTTGGAACGATACTCTGCTTGAAACTATCCAGCATCTATGTGGTAATATAACAGCCCTGGAAACCATTTTACACTTTTGAATTATGTATACCAAAGTGTAACAAAGGTACTGCTCATATTACATGAGCTGAAATGCACTTCATGCTTTTTCTTTTCTTTTTTCTTTTTGGAAACATCCTGCAGTTTATAATAGTTAAGGATGATGATTTTTTGCAAATGTGATATAATGCAAAATACTCATAGAGGCTTATACTCTTGTATTTTAATTTTTGATGGCTTATAAACCACTATTGAATGTGTTTTGAAAATATAATAACATGCAAAGGTGATCCAAAATGTAAAAATTATACTAAAATGCAATATATGTGAAATGTATTGCAATTCATGGACGCTTCTTCAAATGAATATGTAAGAAACAAAACATAGAAACACATTTATGGAATGTTTGCTTAAGTGCTACAGAATGTTGAGCAGTCGCATGAAAGAAAATGCAAAACAATATGTTTTGTTTGTTTGTTGCAAGTGTTTGTGAACCTTTTAATTCTGTCATTATGGGCCGAGTATTGTTCTTGGATATGAAAGATATAAGTGAAGGTAAAAGAAACATCTCATTTTTTTCAAGTTGTTAATATGGATGGTTCTTTAGTTTTAAGTATACCTATGATTCTTTCCCAAATCAAACTATGCAAAAAAATTAAGTTGCAGACCGTCGCAATGTATTTAGTATCCCATTGTAGCATAGGAGCTGAAAAATATTCCTCTAACGTTAATTAATTGTAATGACAGAGCAACATGTTGTATGTTCTGTGATTTCATTCAGCAATGTTACTGGTTTATGTACTTGCAAGATTGAATTAATTTTGCCTATTTTCTTTTTATTATTCTGGTTTTGTATCAGAATTTCTCTTGTCTTGCTTCAATACGTATTAACTTATAAAAACATGTGGAGTATACCTTATGGATTTTTACTTCACCATGCTAAATTGCAGATGCATAAAGATTACAAAGTGCTGATTGTAAAAACCAAAATGCTAAAAACCATCACCCCCAAAAATAATTCATTATGCAACAGGCAGCCAAGAGTAGCTTAGAACCTGAAGGTCATATTACCAACTGTTTGTCCTTCTGTAATGACCTTGACCTTCGCTGATCGTTTAGGGCCTTGCCATCTGTTGGTAATATTGTGATGCAGGGTTACGGCCCAAGGTTATTGGAAGTCGGCGCCAGGCAGTTGGAATAAACAAAGATAACTGCCGCTCGCCACTGTAAACACCGGGCAGATAATTACAAGCTTCTGGAAGCTTCTTCTCCTCTCCCTTCCTCCTCCTCCTCCAGAAAGTGTCTCGAAAAAGTTCTAGAACGTTCGAGAACCTTGTGGAAAGGTTCACTGACTATATAAGCGAGTGCTCTCGCGGGAGTGAGTCAGTTAGCGAGTTAGTCTCTGGCGCGACATCAAGAGAGATTCTCCCAGGAGTTGGTGACAGCTGTTGTGACGTGCAGCGAGTGCTAGTGCGGATCTTGTGCTCGACTCTCAAGTGAAGTGAACCATCCGGCGTGAAAAGATACGTCACGAAGAAGTGAAGCGCCGGAAAATGTAACTAGTTTACCTTAGTGAAGTGATAGTGTGAACGAAGTGAACTCCCAGTGAAGTTCAACTAGTTAAGAACTTAGAACAGCGACATTGAGAACTTAGAGAGGGTGACAGATGAAAAATGGACAAAATAAATACATGTTAGGTAGGGGTAGGACACGACCCTCTAGACGCTTGATTCTAGAGGTCCTGAGTAGGAATTGTTAATCTGGACTTACACAGCATTACAAATTATCCCTTCATGTTTCCGTAGTGAGAATACGCTGAAAGAAGTCGTTTCGCAATAACGTATTCAAGTACTCTCAAAGGAACTAATTCTTTGAATGGAACGAACTACTTCATTTGAACGACTCCGAATGAGAGAGATGAAATCAAACCCGGGCCAAAAGCATGAGGTCCTTATGCCCTTAAATTGTTTGGAGTTACACTGTTTCCCATGGTAAGCCGAAAACTACAAATATTATCACAAAAATATTTTGAGTAACACAATAAATTGGCACAACTCCTTAAAATCCATCCTATCGAAATTTTGTAAATAACAAAGCTTATCAGTTAAGCTATGCTTATAAACTTTTTATTTAATGTTTTTCATAATAACCGGTTTTGTTGTTCTTGACACAAAAAATGTAACATAGTAATAAATGAAAGGTAAAATTAAAATAAATTTAAACTGCTATACTTATCCAAACTCGAATATTAACAAAAAAATCTGATGTGTTACACTCACATGACTTTCTCTACTCTTGTACAAACTATTTTTACAAACGCTTATTCTCCATCTACTTCATATTAATCGAGATAAACATTTGCAGACTCTATCTTATTGCTAATTTTCTTGTAGATGTAAGGGGAATATATATTTACAAGGGCAAAATAGAAAAACAGTAGCCTTTAAGCACATAGATATCTCTTAATAGCTAGTTGCTAGGTGCAGCACCATTCCCTTTGCCACAGATTATAACTCTTTGCATATCCAAGACAAAAAAATGAATAACGAATTCCCATTTTAGAAAATAAGTATTGAAAAATTTAAGGGAAGCAGTATCTCGAAAACGGTTCACTCAACAAAAAAAATGTATATGACATAAATTGTGTATTTTAACGCGATCTACATTTTTTGTGTAGTAAAATTTTGTCTATCTCTTATGCTTTACCAGTTATGCAAAAGTCGTTCACAATGGAGAATACTTTTGGAGACATTCCCAGAAAATTCAAGATATACACTTTATTTGTCAGGAAAATATCTTAAACATATGATATTTTAATCAAAATCGTTAGAGCCATTTTTGAGAAAATTAAACTTTTCGATAAATCTTCCATGTAAAGGGTAATCTGGGGTGGGGGGATTTTCTTGAAAACCTTCGTGTCGCATCTCTGGAAGATGCTGAACCTGAATACCAAGTTTGGTGTTTATCCGACTGTTCGTTTCTGAGTTATGCTGTTCACAGACTGACACGCAGACAGACAGACAGACACACAGACACACACACGGACATGTTTCCCAAAATGCTTTTTCTGGATTCAGGGGATCTCAAAACATGTATTTCCGGTGAAATCTCGGTATCGAATTTTTGGGTGGAATACAATACTTCCCCTACTTACTGTACGTAGTAGAGAAAGTAAAAATTAAGTTGCAGTTTTATTAAATGTATATTTTATTTAAAAATGAAAAAATTAATCCTATTTCACGCTATAAAACCCACATTACTCGTTGTCCGTTGTGAATTTTATTTCAAAATCTCTGTGCACGTATTTGCACTTATTCATAGGTTTTTCGTATAAAATATCCAATTGCTATACTCAGATTAATCGCCAAGCGCCATATTGACTTCTTAAATATTCTTGCGCTCCTACATTATATAGTGTGAGGAACTTTAATTTATAAATAGAATACTATTCAAATATATGTAATACCGTAATGTGTTATAGTATTTTAATATCATAGAAAGTTAGGTATATTGTTTAATATTTTATGTACTTCGCATCAATCTTAGCTCACGCGTGGTGGAAGGGGAAGGGTGGGGGGAACGTACGCATATTCTTCAATTGTTCAAACAAAGCGCCATTTTAAATCTGACTCCTGGATGTAGGAGACGCGTTTTCCCTGAGTTGCATGCAAAAGTTACCGATCGCGTCATTAATTTTAAATTTGTGAATTGTTGTTATTGTTAAATACCGATTTATTCCCCTCGTTAAATAGTTATTCGCGAGTCTGTTTGTAATCCTGAAGACGATGACTTCAAGAATATGCAGTGCCGGCCAGCATAGGTACGTATTACAAAAGTTTGTCCTTATTTGATCAAGAAGGGCTTCCGTTTCAAATGACAACTTATGGTGAAAAAGCAGAACACAATGATTTTTGCCCTATACCTAGTGGTTTTCAATGCTGCGTATGAACTAGGCACTTAAAAATCTTTTTGCTATTTAAAGTAACTCTTACTCCATTGTTTTATTTGTAATATTACATTTAAGAATCTGTTAATTCAACAGGATTGTAAGTTTCTTAGTTATTAAACAATGTAATTGCGTTGCCATGGCGACTTGTGCAGACGCTGTGTGTGACAAAGCAGTAAATCAGAATACAAATACCTCCTATTCTATAATTCTGCACTCTTTAACACAACATATGACACTTATTTGTCTGGGACCTGCAAAATCACTCAAAAATACTTGCGACCGTTTTCTTTTAGCACTACATTTCTGCATGTACAGTATGTATTTCAAAAATCAATGTATATATGTGCCTCATAGGCACTTACACTCTTGCACCGATTTCGACGAAATTTGGCACACGTATTCTTTATGACAACATAAAAACAATTTGGAGTGGTATCACAAAAACACCCCCAATGGAAGAGAGGGTGGAGAATGTTCAGCGGGAGGCAATTTTTATTATTCTCAGCATAAGTCATTTTTCAATACTTTTGATAAATGATGAGATATATGTTACTGCTTTCAGTCTTTTAGGGGCGGTACCTTAAAAAGTCACCCCTAAAGAAAAAGGAGTTGGAAAATTTTGGGCGGGAAGAAATGTTGAGATTTTTCAGCATGTTTGGTCTGTTTTCTCAATAGTTATATAAAATAAAACATATTAACCATGCTCTTTAGGCATGGCATAATAAAAGCAACCCCCAAATAGGAGGGAGTATGGAAAATGCTTTGGCAGAGGGAAATTTTGAGGATATTCAGCACACATTGGTCTGTTTATCAATAAAATAAATATTGCCCTCTTCATACTTTTAAGGTTGGTAATGCGAAAACTACCCTTAATGAAAAAAAAGTTGGAATAGGAGGCAGTTTGGACAATTTTCAGTACGAATGGTTCTCTTTCCTCCACACGCATGCTACATAAAAAGATAATATTGCTGAATTCTTTTAGGGGCAATAATGCAAAAACCACCCTTAATGGTAGTTGGGTTTGAAATTAGTTGGATAAAAGCCTGTTACGATTTTCAGTTCAAATAAGAATTTTAACACACATATTCTTTAGGATAAGAGTAAAACTAGTGTGAGGATGGTATCAAAAGCCACCCTTAACGGAATAGGTAGTCAGGGGGTACTTTTGAGGATGATCAGCACGAATGACCTATTTTCTCGATATTCTTGCCAAATAAAAAGCTAAATGTTTTTGACCTCAAAAACCACCCCTAATGGGAGATGGGGTTGAAAATTGTTTGATGGGAGACACTTTGCATTATTTTCAGTAAGAATGGGACATTTTTCACACATTCTTTAGAACAAGATCAAAAATACTGTGGGGGTGTTATTGCATAAAAACGCCCCTAATGGAAGAGGGCGGAAGTGAAATTTAAGATTGGTCATCATGAACAGGTAAGTTTTCTCAATATCTTTTTGAAATAAAAATAAAAATATTATTTCTTCATTCTTTCAGTGATGATATAAAATACCACCCCTACGGGAGGGGGAGGGTGGAAATTGTTCGTTGGAACCAACTTTGAGGATATTCAGCTTGAATCAGCAATAAAATATCACGAAAACCACCCCTAAAGCGGATGGGGTGAAAAATGTAGGATGGGGCGCAATTTGGAAATTATTTAGTGCGAATGGGCCTGCTTTCTCAATAATTTAGTTAAATAAAAATATAAATGTTCACCATTCTTTTAGGGACGGTAATGAAAAAAAGAAAGAAAAACAACACCCTTAGTGAGAGATGAGGTTGAAACTTGTTCGATGTGAGGCACTTTGAAGGAAATTTGACTCTCATCCTTTAGGAGATAGTAAAAATACTATGGGGATGCTATGACAGTAAATCACCACAACGGAAGAGGGACTGGAAATATTCACCGGGCGGCAATTTTGAATATTTTCAGCACGAATGGGCCTTATTTCTAAAATACTTTTGCTAAATAAATAACAAGTGTGGTTGCTCGTTTCTAAAACCCACCCCTAATGGAAGATGGGGTTGAAAATTGTTCGATGGGCGGCACCTTAATGGATAATTAATACTATTGGCAAATTTTACATGCATATGCTTTGAGACAGGAGTAAAAAAATCTGATGTGTTGCACTCACTTGACTAACTTTACTCTTGTACAAACTATTTATTACGAACGAAAAAAAAAGATAATAAAAAATAAATAAAGAACCAACAAGGAATTCCCATTTGCGAAAATGTGTAAGTATTGAAAAATTCGAACAAATAACCAGGAATATCTCGAAAATGGTTTATTCGACCAAAAAAAATTGACATAAGTCGTGTGTTTTAACGAGGTCTACATTTTTTGTGTGGTAAAATTTTACCTATCTCTTGCGGTTTACCAGTTACGCAAAAATCATTCAGAATGAAGACGACTTTTGGGGACACTCCTAGAAAATTCAAGATATACAATTCATTTGCCATGAAAATATCTTGAACATATGATGTTTTAATCAAAACCGCTGGCCATTTTTGAGAAAATAATTTTCGAAGAACGTTCCATGTAAATGGTAGTCTGGGGTGAGGGAGATTTTCTTGAAAATCTTCGTGTCGCATCTTTGAAAGGTACTGAACCTAAATGCCAAGATGGTATTTATTCGACTTTTCGCTTTTGAGCTCTGCTGTTCATACAGAACACACACGCGGATCTTTTTCTAAAAATGACTTTTACTTTCTCTACTACGTATGGCAAGTAGGGAAAGTATTGCATTCTATCAAAAAATTCTATATCGAGATTTCACCGGAAATACATGTTTTGAGGTCCTCTGAATAAAAACAGAATTATGCTGTGTAATACAATTAATTTATTTCTGTGTTGTATTTCAAAAATGAGATTCTAAGATGTTAACGCTACTGATACTAAAGAACAGGTATGAGATGTATTAACCCGTGTATTTTCAATCCTTGTGGTATATGAAAATGAAAGTGGTCACTAAGGTGGTAAAACACAATGATTTCCCCAAATCTTTTAAAATTACCAGATACAAAATATCAGATTTAATCGTGAACCAGTATATGAGATGAAAAGTTCATAGGGTTGGCAACGCTGCTGGTTCTCTCTTGCAGCAGCATGGAGTCGGTTGACTTCCCAACCCACCTCTTGGACCGTGCCATTTCAGTTCGTCCGACGGTTTCATATAACGAAAAATGATTCTCAGTAACAGAACAATGTGAACGCGAATATTACTTCCTGCGTATACGCGAAATTTAATTCGCCGACGACGACCATAGACAGCAAGGCGCTGAAATATAATCTTTTTCTCTGAGAATGCAACGGATGACAGATTAAGATATAGGTCATTGCTCTCCAAACTTTGCTGATTGGTATCCCTATTCCCACCTACCCCTCCAATTCATTACAATTTTTTTTTCTTTCATAAACGCTTGTTGCTGAGAATGAAAAATGAGTAAAAATATGAATAAAAGGAGTTTTTAGTTTTAAACGCACCCTCAAATCGTTTAAACCCCGTAGATTCAGTCGTTTAGAGTAGCACGAAACAATTAATTTGGTAGCCATTAAATTACACGTGCAATATTATTGCGATGGTATCTTCTAGTTTTGTTACTTTCTCTACTGATGTATAGTAAGCAGGGGAAGTATTATATTCCACCCAAAAATTCAATGTCGAGATTTCACCGAAAATATGTGTTGAGACACTTTGAGTAAAAAAAAAATATGTAATAAGGCCCCACCCCGTAAGGGCGCGTGTGTCAGTATGCGCCTCTGAGAAGCACAACTCTAAAACGAAAACTCGGATCTTGGTATCTAAGTTCAGTATCTTCCTAAGATGTGACACGAACATTTTCAAGAAAATCCCCCACCCCAAACTACCCTTTACTTACAAAATTTTTCGAAATTTTAGATTTCCTAGAAAATGGTTCGAACGATTTTTATTAAAATGCCGTATATCAAAGATATTTATATGACAAATGAAATACATCTCTTGAATTTTCTGGCCTGAGAAGTCCTCTTCATTTGGAAGCAATTTGGTATAATCTTGCATAACTGGTAATTTTGTTTTAAAGTCCTGTTGCTATTCACTTGTTTCTTGCATTGTCATGGAAAGAGAATGGAATTTTAAAGCCATATCAAGCATTTTTAAACACCAGGCTGTTGATTTGATTTCCTCTGTCCCTTTGTACCTATGACACATGTAATGAAACTGTATCTCCAAACGTTTATCTCAATTAATGTGAAGTAAATAGCAAAATAAACTTGCTTAAGAGCAGTTTGCAGATTCTATATAAAAATAAATGTTGGTAATTAAAGTCATGTGAAAGTAACACAGAAGTTTCTTTTGTGTAAAATCATGTTCCAAAGGAATGGATTTGTGTAAAAAAGGAAAACAAATGACAATTATGCATTTATGTATTGTGTTTACTATTTAAAATATTTCTGACAATATATATAAACGTTTATGATGAAATTTATATACCGAGTTGGGAAATGAATTAGCTCATACTTGGAACATAGATATTTCTAACACATTTACACTATGTATAAATATTTGTTTCATTCTACATTATGTTGTATCATGTGGTAAACAATTTATTATTACCACATTTGGTCATACCAGTTTACATTCTTTTATTTCACAAAATGCTCCCTTTACTTTCTCAAGTATTTTCCCATTATAATATTTATCACTACCTCCTTGATAAACTTTTAACATTTACATGCTGGTTTCATAGAAAACAATAATGTAGTAATGCAACAAGTGTTGTATATCACCATGTCATTTACCACTTTTGTTTGTATCACATTTGTGTCTAGCATTTTATATGCTTTTGCTTAATTTCAAAGTCATTTTTGACCCTCTATTTATCAGAGTATTTTATCAATGGCCAAGTTAATATCTTTATGCAAACATTTTTACCATGTTCTGACCAATTATATAGGTAACATTTACCAGAATATTACTTTTATATTTTTCTGCAATTTGCTCTAATATTACCCGAAGTAGTTTTATGTTAACAGAATTTTCTGACAAATCTGTTCTATATCTTAATGTGGATTCACATTTTTTTTCAAGCACTTGACCAAAGATTGCCTTAGGCAGACTTTCAATATTTGGTACTTTTCTCATGGAATAGTTGAACATTTCTGATAAAAATGTCACATTTCTTTTACCTTATTAATTTTTGTTATAACTACACCTTTTGTTTCTGGCACTGGCACTGTGGTTGCTGTTATCTGGCACTGTGTCATGCCCGTGCCCAGAAAAAGTTTTTGGGAAGGGGTTTCCACAAGTATATCTAAACTTAATAGTACCCCACACAGCTTCCATGTACCTACTCTGTAGTATTAGACGTTACATGGATAAGAAAATTGCTTGGAGACATTATATAGACAAGAAAAACATAAAAGTGTTAGAAGTTTCGGGGGGGGGGGTTGAACCCTAAAACCCCCCCTCTAAATACGGCCCTGTACTGTTTGGTTACTACACATTTTACTTATTTAAACCCTTAAAATAAAACCTTCAAACCTAAATAAAAAATAAACAATTTAAAGATAAAGGTAAAAAGCTTTTCTAAGCTAAATATATTATCACACCAATATTTTCAGTAGCACAATAAATTGCTACAACTCATTAAACTCCATCATATCGAAGTTCTGTAAATAGCAAAACTTATCAGAAAAATTATGCTTATAATTTTTTTATTTAACATTTTTCATAATAACCGGTTTTCGTGTTCTTGACACAAAAAAATGTAACGTAATAATAAATGAAAAATAAAATTAAAATAAATTTACAATGCTACTATTTATGTTTATCCAAACTCGAATATTAGCAAAAAGTAAAGTTGCAGTTTTATTAAATGTATAATTTATTTAAAAATGAATAAATGAATCCTATTTCACGGTTTAAATATTCACAATACTGATTGGCTGTTGTAAACTTTGTTTCAAAATCTCTGTAAACGTATTTGCATTTATTCATATGTTTTTCGTACAAGATGTTGCAATTATTATTATATTCAGATTAATCGCCAAACGCCATATTTGCTTCTTAAATATTCTGGCGCTTTTACATTTTATACTGCGAGTAATGTTAATTTATAAACACGATACTATTCAGCTGTATGTTATATCATACTTCATTATAGTGTTTTAACATGATATAAAATTATATTGTTTAGTATTTTATCTGCTTCATAGGTGAAAAAGTATATTTTACAAACAAACTACGCAGTAATTAATTCCGAACGCATCAATCTTAGTTGAAGCAAGGTGCGTGGGGGAAGGGTGGGGGAAGGAATGCATATTCAATTGTTCAAACAAAGCGCCATTTTAAATCTTACTCCTGGATGTAGAAGACGCGTTATCCCCGAGTTGCATGCAAAAGTTACGGATCGCGTCTTTAATCTTAAATTTGTGAATTATTGTTAAATACCGATTTATTCCCCTCGTTAAATAGTTATTCGCAAGTCTGTTTGTAATCCTGAAGACGATGACTTCAAGAATATGTAGTGCCGGCCTGCTCAAAGGTATGTACTACAAACTATTTCCTTTTGCTGTTATTTTAAACTTGCCCTTATTTCCTTATTTATTTGATCGCGAAAGGGCTCCCATTTCAAATGACTACTTATGAAGAAAAACCAGAACATAATGATTTTTGCCGTATACCTAGTGGTTTTCAATGCTGTGAATGAACTAGGCACTTAAAATGTACTTGCTTGTTGTTTAAAATAACTCTTGCTCCATTGTTTTATTTGTAATATTACACTTAAGAATCGGTTAATTCAACAGGATTGTAAGTTTGTTAGTTATTAAACAATGTAATTGCGTTGCTAGGCGACTTGTGCAGACGCTGTGTATGACAAAGCAGTAAATGAGAATACAAATACCTCCTATTCTATAATTCTGCACTCTTTAACACAACATGTGGAATTGATTTGTCTGGTACGTAAAAACATTCATTCCAAAATCATTTCGACCGTTTTCTTTTACCACCGCATTTCTGCGTCTATAGTATGTATTTCAAAAGTCAATGTATATATGTGCCTCATAGACACCTACACCCTTGCACCGATTTCAACGAACGAAATTTGTCACAATTATTCTTTAGGGCAACATAAAAACACTGTGGAGAGGTATCACAAAAACAACCCCAATGGAAGAGAGGGTGGACAATGTTCAGCGGGAGGAAATTTTTATTATACTCAAGTATTATGAATAATTCTGATAAATAATAAGATAAACGTTACTCCTTTCAGTCTTTTAGGGGCTGTAGCGTAACAAGCCACCACTAAAGAAGGGGAGGTTGGAAAATTTTCTGCGGGAAGGAATGTTGAGATTTTTCAGCATGTCCGGTCTGTTTTCTTGACAGTTTTATAAAATAGAAAGTATTAATAAACGCTCTTTAGGCATAATAAAAACCATCCCTAAATAGGGGGGAGGAAAATACTTGGCGGGGGAACATTTTGAGGATATTCAGCAGCAGTGGGTGCGATTATCTATAAAATAAATGTTGCTCTCTTCACTTCTTAAGGTTGGTAATGTGAAAAGTACACTAATGAAAAACGGATGTTAGAATAGGAGGCAGTTTGGACAATTTTCAGTAAGAATGGTTCTGTTTCCTCAACACGTTAATTAATGTTTTTGAATTCTTTTAGAAACAATGATACAAAAACCACCCTTAATGGGAGTTGGGTTTGAAATTTGATCGATGGAAGGCACCTATAATTTTCAGAGAGAATTAGAGAATGGTAATTTTAACACACATATTCTTTAGGGTAAGAGTAAAAATAGTGTGAGGGTGGTATCAAAAGCCACCCTTAACGGAATAGGAGTAAAATGTTAGGCAGGGGGTAATTATGAGGATGATCAGCACTGGCTAAATAAAAAGCTAAATGTTGCTCACTTCAACAACCACCTTTAATGGGAGATGGGGTTGAAAATTGTTTAATGGGAGGCACTTTAGACATTTTTCAGTACGAATGTAAAAATGTTCACACATATTCTTTAGAACAAGAGCAAAAATACTGTGGGGGTGCCATCGCACATTTACATCCCTAATAAAAGAGGGTGAAATCCAACTTAGAGATTCATCAACATGAACAGGTCTGTTTTCTCAATATTTTTGTGTATTTTCTTCATTCTCTTAGTGTTGTTACAAAAAAAAACACCCATACCATAACCAAGTATGGCATTTATGTGACTTTCGGTTTTGAGTTATGGTGTTCACAGACACACACACACGCGGACGTGTTTCTAAAAATGCACTTTACCTGCTTTCCCTACTACGTATAGTAAGTAAGGAAGTATTCATTCCACCCAAAAATTCGATATCGAAATTTCACCGGAAATACATATCTTCAGGTCCATGAATCCCAAAAAAAAGTATTATCATCATCATCGATAATGATTTAAGCTTTCTACGCATTCATTGAAGGTAACTATTATCATCATCATCATCTGTGATTAGAAGCTTCATTAGTATGGATTATTATTATTATTATTATTATTATTATTATTATTATTATTATTATTATTCCTTAGTAAGTGATAGGCGTATAAGGATCCCGACATTAATAAAGTGTATTTTAAAATTATTCGTAATCTTATATTCAGTTTTACTACATTTTGGTATTTCAAAGTTGTGCCATACAGTGAATTTATTTCTGTTTTGTATTTCAAAAATGAATTCTAAGATGTTAGATGAAAGTGCTATTGATAGTAACACGCCTGAGGTGTGTTAACGCGTGTATTTTCAATTCTTGTGGTATATGTATATGAAAATAAAAGTGGTCACTAGGCTGGTAAAACACGATTTCCCCATTTGTTTTAAAATTACCAGACACAAAATATCAGACTTGATCCTGAATTAGCAAATGGGGTTGTCATCGCTGCTGGTTCTCTCCTACGCCCTTCTCTCAACACAGCAGCATGGCGTCGCTTAACTACCCAATGCACCTTTTGGACCATGCCATTTCAGCTCGCCCGACGGTTTCATGTAACGAAAAATAATTTCCAGTAACAGAGCAATGGTGGACGCGAATATCACTTCCTGCGTAAACCCGAATGTTAATTCTCTGACAACAATAGATAGCAAACCGCTGAAATATAATCGTTTTCTCTGAGAATGCAGCGAATACAGATTCATTGCTCTCCAAGCGTTGCTGATTGGCGTCTCTATAAGCTATGCAGTTCCCATCTCCCCCTCCAATCATTACAAATAGTTTTTTCAGAAACGCTTGTTGCTGTGAATGAAAAATGAGTAAAAATGTAAATAAAATGGAATTTGTACTTTTCATCGCTCCCCAAATCATTTAATCCATTTGGATTTAATCGTTTAAAGCAGAACCGTAGCAGGATGCGAAACAACTGACTTGGTAGTCATTAAAATGTCCCGTGCAATATTAGTGTTACAATGTTCTAGTTTTTTATTTTTTCTACTAATGTATAATAAGCAGCGGAAGTATTGTATTCCACTCAAAAACTCAATGTCGAGATTTAACTTGAAAATATTTTGAGGGCCCCCTGATTAAAAAGAAAGAAAAAATAGAAAAAGGTTTGCGTGTGCATATGTCTGTGAACAGCACAACTCTAAAACGAAAAGTTGGATAAAACACCAATCTTGGTATTTAAGTCCAGTATGTTTCAAGGATGAGACACGAAAAGTTTCAAGAAAATTCCCCCACCCCAAACTACCCTTTAGATACAAAATTTTTGATTTTGTAAAATGTGATTCTAACGATTTTTATTAAAATATCGTATATTAAAGATATTAGTATGACAAATAAAATTCATATCTTTAATTTTCTGGGAATAGAATTTTGTATAATCTTGTATTACTGGTAAACGTTAAGAAATAGACGAAAACGTACTATACAAAACTTGGTATTTTAGTTGAGCATCTTTCAAGGATGCAACATAAAGTTTAAAACATAAAAAAAGAGAAAAAAAGATAAGAAAAAAACGCCCAAAACAGCTCCATACATGGAAAAATGTTCATTATTTTCAATTTTCTCTCTCTCTCTCTCTCTCTCAAAAGAAAAAAATCTTAAGAAGTTTGATTAAAATACTGTGATTAAGATATTTGCATGACATAATGTAAATATTTCATTTACTGCAGTTGGTCTGTGAATTCTGACTGATTTTTGTATAACTGGTAAACCATAAAAGATTTAGATATGATTAAAGCACATGATTTATGAAAATGTTTTGTGGCATTAATCCTTTCCGAGATATTCTTTGTTATTGGTTTGACCTTTCAGTTACTTATGCTTTCTTACTTTCTCTACTACATGTAGCAAGTAGGGTAAGTATTGCATTGCACCGAAAACTTCGATACCAAGATTTCACTGTAAATGTTCTGAGGGTGACTGAATGCAATTAAAACATTTTTGGAAACATGTCCATGTGTGCATATGCCTGTCGGTGTATCTGTCTGTGAGCACTGTAACTGAAAAACAAAAATCTGGATAAATACCAAACTTGGTATTTAGGTTCAATACCTTCAAAGATGTGACACAAAGTTTTCAAGAAAATTCACCTATTCCAACTATTGTTTACATGGACTATTTTTAAAAATGTTTGATTTACTTAAAAATGACTCTATCAATTTTAATTAAACTACTTACTAAAGATATTTACCTTATAAATAAAATGTATATCTTGAAATTTCTGGTAATAGCCTGTGAATTCCACTTCATTTGGAAGAACTTTGTATACTCTTGTATAACTGGTAAACCTAAGCAATAGACGAAAACACAGTTCACAATAAATGTAGATCTGCTTAAAATTACAATTTATTTCCAATAAACTTTTCTTTGTAACATAAGCCATTTCTGAGACATCCGTTAGTAAAGTTTCAAATTGTTCATTCTCTCAATTCCTGCAAACATTCAGGTGTTTGTCACAATTGTATGCAAACGGTATGGAATTTTAAGACCAGCATATAGTGTCCACTTCTTAAACATATGACCATCGCTGTTCTGTTTGTATGTATAAGAAAATGTGTGCTGTAGCTATTTCTGTAACAGTTTATTTGGATTAGAATGAAGTAGATAGAAAAATAAGCTTTATTAAGAATAGTTTGTGTATCCACTAATAGTTGAATGAATGAATGATTTATTGTCTGGTTTGAACTTCATGCAGTTTATACAATGTTTACAATACAATGGAGTAGCTTATTATTTCTCCTCCCCTTATATTTAACATTCTGTTGTATATATAATGGGAAAGTATTGTTTTTCCACTATTAACGTTTTTGCCTTGTTACACTTTTATCTGCATCTTCTCCAATTTGCTTCTCCACTTTAATCTTATTTTTCCTAAACATTTTCCTGCATTTTCCATATATTCATTTAATTAATAGTTTTCAAAAATCTTCCTTACTTTTAGCTCTACTTGTAAATTTTTCTATTTCTTTAGTATTAAATTCTTTCTTCCTTTATCCATATCCCCGCATTCCAGAATATAATGGCAGTTGTCATGAAATCCATTACATTTAGTGCAATACATTATGTAAATTACTTATATACATGTGAGTGCTCAATTCTAACTAAAAGAGAAAGAAAATGAATTCAGAGTACTAATGCTTTACACTGGTTTAAAAAGAATCATCAATTTTTCTTTGCTTCTTTGATTTTTCCACACAGTCATAAACTAGTTAATTATTGCATTAATGACAGAAATACTGTGATCATGTAGGCAATGATCGAAATAGTTGTGTAATTTCTAGAGCTTGAATTGCTTCATGCACACTGGGAACACTTTCATTATTTAGGTGTACCTTAACCTCCTTGGCAAATATCTCAAATTTTTCTCTGACCATGGGATTACTTCCAGAAGCTAAGGTTCAGCTAATTTTAAAAAAAGGGAGAATAAGATTGTATTCAAAATTAACATCCAATATCCCTCTTATTTGTATTTTCAAAAATACAGAATACAACAGGCTAATGCCACTCTTTTAGGCATGCAAAGCATTAAGCAAGTATCAATTAGGTTTTCTTAAAGGGAAAAACATTAGTAATGTTTTACATGCTTTCACAGAGTCATGAATATTTATAGCATTGGATGATGAAGAAACAAACTGTAGCGCTATTTCTTGACCTTAACAAACTTTCAACATGGTAAATTGTAAAACACAGATTTTTCTAAATTAAATAAATGCAGAGTGAGAGGACTAGCTAAAGCTGGTTTACCTCATATTTGAGTATTTCAAGTAATATGTTGCAATTAATTCATTAAAATCCATTAATGCAGAGAGTCCCATTGATTTTGGGCCTACTTCTCTATCTTTTTTTATATACAGCATAATCCAAGTAAAGGGTGTTTTATTTGCACAGGATACATAATATATTATAATTAGCAACCCCGACAAAAATAAATTGAAGGAAAAACCAGCCAGATATTAAAACAAATTGAAAATCGGCTACTGAGCAATAAGATTAAACTCAACATTGAAAACACACCTTATATAGATTTCCATCACAGTATGAAAATTCAGTGCAGGTTTTTCACTTTCTTTATCACAACCAAGGTTCCTATTTGTATAAAATATTTTCTCATTTGCTGCACAGAGATAATGTCCTACAGGTCAATTAGCATAAGTTTAAAGTTTGTTTCTATGTGAATCTTGCATACAATATAGCATTTCAGGCAAGCTTTGTTATGTCTGTCCATCTGTTCTCATTTCACTGTATTTAACTGCTGTAAATATTGTTGAAAATATGGAAATAATAATGTGGAAGTTTAATAATACTGTATTATAGAACCCTCACAAAACAAGAAATATAAATCTCAGAGCTCACATTCTTAATCTTCTTAGATGCTTTCACTATCAAATTAATATTATTTAAAGACACATCATTTCCACAACTTGTAAACTTTACTCTATAAGTGAATAAAGTTACGTAAACAATTTCAGATTTAAATATTAATAAAATGTTTTATACATTACTAATATCTAAAGATACAGTGTGTTCCACAAATATTTATTCAAAGCAATTTCACATTGGAAGAGAAGAACTTATCAATCTTTTGTTTCTTTGCTCTGTAATGATTCATTGACAAAACTTAATGTTTGCATAGTATTCTTGGGCCTGTGCGTCACATTTCCTGAAGATCAAGGTAATTTTCCAGGGTAACACTCCTGGAACAATAGAAACATGAAGTGTGAGTAGGTATTCTGAGGCGGAAGTGTGATATAAAAAGATTTTCACAAAAGGAGCTAAGATATAAAACAATAATTACAGTAATAATTACCCTCATAGCAGCAAGATGGGAACTGGAACTACCCCTCGACAAGTGTTGGCTCCTCTGTATGTTGTCTAGAAGGTATTTTATTACTGACGTTGTCCAAGCCACATTGTAAGTCTCTCTGTGAGGGACTAGCTTGGATGATGCTGTTCCATTTTGATCTCCTTGAAGACACGAGACAGAAATGGGCATTTTGGTCAGTCAGTATCTTCACCTCAAGAAGTCTGCCCAGTTGTGTGTCAAAGGTTCCTCTACCTCCACTAACACAAAAGGAGTAGATTTTACTCTTGTATTTTTAACAATATACATTGAGCCTATGTGAGACTCAGCTTTAAATTTTCTTTATATGAGGCCCATATCTTTGTCACTTTCTAGACACGAATGTCCCCTAATGGGGGATGTTACACGAACAGAATCAAAACACTTTAGTTGGTGGACAAGGAAGTGAATGTAGCTGAAGATTATGTAATTCTTACTTGGCCCTTTACACGAGTCGCAGAATATGTCAAAGACTTTCACCTCTGGATCAAGAACATTGGTTACATGGTGATGAAGCTACTTTGTTTGAGCCCTTTTTCCTGACTTCTCAGGATAAGTATAAGCCACTGTAGCATTATCACAAAGCTTATCAATATTAAACAAAAAGAGAGAAAGCTGCTGTTTATACTGCCAATGTTGGTACTGATTTTAGAACATGATATAGTTCATTGAAAATCCATACAGATAGCTTTAGTGTTCCAGTATTTTCTGCTTCTATGTAGAGCCTGCGTCAGAAAGCGTCACTTCCTAACTGTTCCATCTTTAAACCTTGCTCAATCTTTATTTTCTCCCCTTCATTTGTTGCATTCGTAATCTCTATTTCTGAGTTTTAGAATTTGACAAGACATTTATCACATAGGGGGCATGTGTCACTTCCTGGAAATCCAAATGTGAAATTAAACCTGTGAGAATAGTGAACAACTATATTATCCTCTCAGAGGTTGAAGATCAATTAAGAAACACAAATTTACATTTATTTACAATCACTTATAAACATTATAATAGAGCATTACAAGATATGACTGCGAACTTGCTCAGCAAGCGACATGTTCCTAGTGCTTTTTTCACACACTCACAAGCGTCGCTCTACCGCACACCTTCGCATCTCTATATAGATGTCACTAGCTTCTCTGTAAAATGAAATTACGTATATTTCAACAAAATCTTGTGTTAAGGAGCTTAGGACAGCATTCATATGATGCTGCTGCATTATTGTGATAAATGACTACACACATCTGGTACATTTTTGTAATACTCAGTTCTTCAGGCGTGTGTGTTTGTATATATACTTCTTTTACTCTTATTCATGCTATAATGACTAGACCTCTGAGTGGATATTCTGTTGTTTCTTTAGGAAGATTATTGGACACATTTGACCATGTTCTTTTAAGGAGTTTGTGATAGTTTCTACCCTTTTCTTTGTGATACCATTTAAAGAAATGGAAGCCTTCTGGCAAAGTGACAGGCTGTAAGAGTACAATTTCTAGTTTATCCTATCTTATAATGAAATGTACAGTCATGAAAAACAGCCTCAGTCTCATTTTTATGAGCTCTTTGGTGTTGAACACTTTCAGTAGGAATTAATGTAATACATATCAAACTTGATAGATATAAATATTTAGGTTCACTGGTCTCTTTTGATAATAATTACAGTAAGGGCATTAAAAAGAGAATAGCTGCAAGTGTTTTTTTGCTTTCAAAACATGACATCTGTCGAAGAAAACTAAACTACATATCTATAACACAATAATTAAACATGGGTGATGAGAGAAGGCATAAAATCACAGTTGGAAAGATGGGAAAGGAAAATATTGAGGAACATTTATGGACCAGCAAAGTATAAACAGCGGTAAACAATGTGGACATTAACATGGAACTAAATCTGCTATACACTTGTCAAAGTCAAAAGAATTGAATGGGTTGGGCATGTGACTAGTATGGATGGGGGTAAATCTGTTAAAAGGATCTATGAAGACAAACCTGTAGAGAGAAGAGACAAAGGAAGACCAAGATTAAGATGTTTGATTATGTGGAGAGAGATTGTGTAGCGGAATTAGAAGACAGAGGAGAAAGGCAGGAATTATAGAAGAATGGGTTATCATCATTAAGGAGACGCTAGCTAGACTGTACGAGGTGCTTGCCAGAAGAAGAAGAAGAAGAATATTTTTGAGGAACGGGTAGGGAAAGTGATGCGAATGTTAGTGAGTTCTTAATGGATGACAATAATCTACTTTACATGTTTTTTCAATGATTTTTGATAGATTAGAAATGATGCTTATGGGTTTATGGGTACCTTTAAAGATAGGAGTATTTTTGTTTGTTTACGGTAATGGGTTTTATCATTTGGGGTCTACAGTTCACCAAGTTCTAGAACAGAGGTGATGAAACACAGACATTGACTGCTTGTGTTGACAGAAGCTAGGAACTATCCAGAATACCAGCATCAATGTGGTTGTCTAACAGCCCTGGAAACCATTTTAAACTTTTGAATTATATACACCAAAGTGTAACAAAGGTACAGTCATTTAAAATGAGCTTCACGCGACACCAAGAGCGATTCTCTAAGCGAGTTGGTGACGGCTGTTAGGACGTGCAGCAAGTGCTACTGCGGAGCGACGGGTTATGGAGGTCTTGTGTTCGACTCCAGGTTGGAGTGAACCATCCGGCGTGAAGAGGTACGCCAAGGAGAAGTGAAAGGAGACGGAATGTAACTAGTTGACCTTAGTGAAGTTATATAAACGAAGTGAACTGCCAGTGAAGTTGAACTAGATAAGAACTTAGATCGGTAACAATGAGAACTTAGAGAGAGTGACGGATGAAAAACTGGACAAAGTCACAGCATTGTTAGGTACTAGGTGTAGGACAGGACTCTCTAGATGCCTGATTCTAGAGGTCCTGAGTAGGATTTGTTAATATGCGCTCCACAGCATTACAAAATATTCCTTCATGTTTCCACAGCGAGAATACGCTGAAAGGAATCGTTCTAAAATAACGTATTTAAGTACTCTCAAAGGGACTAATTCTTTGAATGGAACGAACTACCTCATTTGAACGATTGCGAATGAGACAGGAAATCAAACCCGGGCCAGAAGCGTGAGAGGCAAGAACTTTATGCCTTTAAAGCTTTCGGAATTACACTGTCTCCCATAGTAAGCCGAAAATAAAGGGTATAATTCCCTTATTAACTTTTACTTATTTAAACCCTTAAAATAAAACTTTTACACACAAATAAAAAAATAAAAAATATAAAGATAAAGTCAAAAAACTTTTCCATGCTAAATACATTATCACACAAATATTTCGAGTAGCACAATAAATTGCTACAACTACAACTCATTAAAATCCATCATATCGAACTTTTGTAAGTAGCAAAACTTAACAGAAAAATTATGCTTATAATTTTTTTATTTAACATTTTTCATAATAACCGGTTTTCGTGTTCTTGACACATAAAAAAATGTAACGTAATAATAAATGAAAAATAAAATTAAAATAAATTTAAAATGCTACTATTCATGTTTATCCAAACTGGAATATTAGCAAAAATTGTGTTGCAGTTTTATTAAATGTATAATTTATTTAAAAATGAGTAAATGAACACGGTTTAAATATTCACAATACTCATTGGCCGTTGTAAACTTTGTTTCAAAATCTCTGTAAACGTATTTGCATTTATTCATATGTTTTTCGTACAAGATGTTGCAATTATTATTATATTCAGATTAATCGCCAAACGCCATATTTGCTTCTTAAATATTCTGGCGCTTTTACATTTTATACTGCGAGTAATGTTAATTTATAAACACGATACTATTCAGCTGTATGTTATAACATAATTCATTATAGTGTTTTAACATGATATAAAATTATATTGTTTAGTATTTTATTTGCTTCATAGGTGAAAAAGTATATTTTCCAAACAAACTACGCAGTAATTAATTCCCAACGTATCAATCTGAGCTGAAGCAAGGTATGTGGGTGAAGGGTGGGGGAAGGTACGCATATTCAATTGTTCAAACAAAGCGCCATTTTAAATCTTACTCCTGGATGTAGAAGACGCGTTATCCCCGAGTTGCATGCAAAAGTTACGGATCGCGTCTTTAATCTTAAATTTGTGAATTATTGTTAAATACCGATTTATTCCCCTCGTTAAATAGTTATTTGCAAGTCTGTTTGTAATCCTGAATACGACGACTTCAAGAATATGCAGTGCCGACCTGCTCAAAGGTATGTACTACAAATTATTTTATTTTGCCGTTATATTAATTTTGCTGTTATATTTATTTGTTTGATCGAGAAAGGGCGTCCATTTCAATGACTACTTATGAAGAAAAACCAGAACATAATGATTCTTGCTCTATGCCTAGTGCTTTTCAATGCTGTGTATGAACTAGGCACTTAAGAATGTGCTTGCTGTTTAAAATAACTCTTACTCCATTGTTTTATTTGTAATATTACATTTAAGAATCGGTTAATTCAACAGGATTGTAAGTTTCTTAGTTATTAAACAATGTAATTGCGTTGCTAGGCGACTTGTGCAGACGCTGTGTGTCACAAAGCAGTAAATCAAAATACAAATACCTCCTAACACAACATATGGAATTTATTTCTCTGGTACGTAAAAAAATTAATTCCAAAATCATTTCGACCGTTTTCTTTTACCACTGCATTTCTGGTTCTATAGTACTATGTATTTCAAAAGTCAATGTATATATGTGCCTCATAGGCACCTACACCCTTGCACCGATTTCAACGAAATTTGTCACAATTATTCTTTAGGATTACATAAAAACACTGTTGAGTGGTATCACAAAAACAACCCCAATAGAAGAGAGGGTGGACAATGTTCAGCGGGAGGCAATTATTATTATTCTCAAGTATTACGAATAGTTTTGATAAATAATAAGATAAACGTTACTCCTTTCAGTCTTTTAGGGGCAGTAGCGTAACAAGCCACCCCTAAAGAAAGGGAGGTTGGAACATTTTCTGCGGGAAGAAATTTTTAGAATTTTCAGCATGTCCGGTCTGTTTTCACGATAGTTTTATAAAATAAAAAGTATTAATAAACGCTCCTTAGGCATGGCATAATAAAAACCACCCCTAAATTAGAGGGAGGAAAATACTCGGCGGGGGAACATTTTGAGGATATTCAGCAGCAGTGGGTGCGTTTATGTATAAAATAAATGTTGCCCTCTTCACTACTTAAGGTTGGTAATGTGAAAACGACACTAATGAAAAAATCTGATGTGTTACACTCACATGACTTTCTCTACTCTTGTACAAACTATTGTTACAAACGCTTATTCTCCATCTACTTCATGTTAATCGAGATAAACATTTGCAGACTCTATCTTATTGCTAATTTTCTTGTAGATGTAAGGGGAATATATATTTACAAGGGCAATTTGGAAATATGTGCCTTTAAGCACATACATATCTCTTAATAGCTGGTTGCTAGGTGCAGCACCATTCCCTTTCCCACAGATTAATACTCTTTGCATATCCAAGACAAGAAAATGAATAACGGATTCCCATTTGAGAAACTAAGTATTGAAAAATTTAAGGGAATAACAAGTAATATCTCGACAATGGTTCACTCAACAAAAAAATGTATATGACATAAATTGTGTATTTTAATTCGATGTACATTTTTTGTGCAGTAAAATTTTGTCTATCTCTTATGGTTTACCAGTTATGCAAAAGTCGTTCACATTGAAGAATACTTTTGGAAACATTCCCAGGAAATTCAAGATATACATTTTATTTATCATAAAAATATCTTAAACTTATATTTTAATCAAAATCGTTAGAGCCATTTTTGAGAAAATTAAAATTTTCGAAAAATCTTCCATGTAAAGGGTAATCTGGGGTGGGGGATTTTCTTGAAAACCTTCGTGTCGCATCCTTGGAAGATACTGAACCTAAATACCAAGTTTGGTGTTTATCCGACTGTTCGTTTCTGAGTTATGCTGTTCACAGACAGACACACACACACAGACAGACAGACAGACACACACACACACAGAGACAGACAGACACACACACACACACACAGAGAGAGACAGACAGACACACACACACACACACACAGACAGACAGACACACACACACACACACACAGAGACAGACAGACACACACACACACACACACACAGAGACAGACAGACACACACACACACACACAGAGAGACAGACACACACACACACACACACACAGGGACATGTTTCCAAAAATGCTTTTTTTTGGATTCAGGGGGTCTCAAAACATGTATTTCCGGTGAAATCTCGGTATCGAATTTTTGGTTGGAATACAATACTTCCCCTACTTACTATACGTAGTAGAGAAAGTAAAAAGATTTAGAATGCGAGGCAGTTTGGAGAATTTTCTATACGAATGGTTCTGTTTCCTCCACAGGTTAATTAATGTTTTTGAATTCTTTTAGGGACAATAATGCTAAAACCACCCTTAGTGGGAGTTGGGTTTGAGATTTGTTCGATGGAAGGCACCTATGATTTTCAGAGAGAATTATAGAATGGGAATTTTAACACACATATTCTTTAGGATAAGAGTAAAAGTAGTGTGAGGGTGGTATCAAAAGTAACCCTTAACGGAATAGGAGTAAAATGTTAGGCAGGAGGTGATTGTGAGGATGATCAGCACTGGCTAAATAAAAAGCTAAATGTTACTCACTTCAAAAACCACCCTTAATGGGAGATGGGATTGAAAATTGTTTAATGGGAGGCACTTTGGACATTTTTCAGTACGAATGGAAAATTTTTCACACATATCCTTTAGAACAAGAGCAAAAATACTGTGTGGGTGCTATCGCACAACACCCCTAATAGAAGAGGGTGGAATTCAATTTTAAGGTTCATCAAAATGAACAGGTCTGTTTTCTCAATATTTCTGTGAAATAAAAAATACAATATTTTCTTCATTCGCTTAGTGATGTTACTAAAAAAAACCACCCATACCATAACCAAGTATGGCACTTATGTGACTTTTGGTTTTGAGTTATGGTGTTCACAGAGACTCACTCGCGGACGTGTTTCTAAAAATGCACTTTACCTGCTCTCCCTACTACGTATACAAGTAGGGAAGTATCGCATTCGACCCAAAAATTCGATATCGAAATTTCATCGTAAATACATTTTTTTCAGGTGCATGAGTAAAAAAAAAGTATTATCATCATCATCGATAATGATTAAAGCTTTCTACGCATCATTGAAGATAACTATCATCATCATCATTATCATCATCATCATTATCATCTGTGATGTGAAGCTTCATCACTATTGCTGATGATGATTATTATTGTTATTCCTTACTAAGTGATACGCGTATAAGGATCCCGACATTAATAAAGTGTATTTTAAAATTATTTGTAATCTTTTATTCAGTTTTACTACATTTTGGTATTTCAAAGTTGTGCCATACAGTGAATTTATTTCTGTTTTGTATTTCAAAAATGAATTCTAAGATGTTAGATGAAAGTGCTATTGATAGTAACACGCCTGAGGTGTGTTAACGCGTGTATTTTCAATTCTTGTGGTATATGTATATGAAAATAAAAGTGGTCACTAGGCTGGTAAAACACGATTTCCCCATTTGTTTTAAAATTACCAGACACAAAATATCAGACTTGATCCTGAATTAGCAAATGGGGTTGTCATCGCTGCTGGTTCTCTCCTACGCCCTTCTCTCAACACAGCAGCATGGCGTCGCTTAACTACCCAATGCACCTTTTGGACCATGCCATTTCAGCTCGCCCGACGGTTTCATGTAACGAAAAATAATTTCCAGTAACAGAGCAATGGTGGACGCGAATATCACTTCCTGCGTAAACCCGAATGTTAATTCTCTGAAGACCATAGATAGCAAACCGCTGAAATATAATCGTTTTCTCTGAGAATGCAGCGAATACAGATTCATTGCTCTCCAAGCGTTGCTGATTGGCGTCTCTATAAGCTATGCAGTTCCCATCTCCCCCTCCAATCATTACAAATAGTTTTTTCAGAAACGCTTGTTGCTGTGAATGAAAAATGAGTAAAAATGTGAATAAAATGGAATTTGTACTTTTCATCGCTCCCCAAATCATTTAATCCATTTGGATTTAATCGTTTAAAGCAGAACCGTAGCAGGATGTGAAACAACTGACTTGGTGGTAGTCATTAAAATGTCCCGTGCAATATTACTGTGTTTGAATGTTCTAGTTTTTTATTTTTCCTACTAATGTATAATAAGCAGCGGAAGTATTGTATTCCACTCAAAAATTCAATGTCGAGATTTAACTTGAAAATATTTTGAGGGCCCCCCTGATTAAAAAGAAAGAAAAAAAAAAATAAAAAGCTTTGAGTGTGCATATACCTGTGAACAGCACAACTCTAAAACGAAAAGTTGGATAAAACACCAATCTTGGTATTTAAGTCCAGTATGTCCCAAAGATGCGACACGAAAATTTTCAAGAAAATTCCCCCACCCCAAACTACCCTTTAGATACAAAATTTTTGATTTTCTAAAATGTGATGATAACGATTTTTATCATATCGTATATTAAAGATATTAGTATGACAAATAAAATTCATATCTTTAATTTTCTGGGAATAGTGTTTAAGTTTTCTTAATTTGGAAGGAATTTTGTATAATCTTGTATTACTGATAAACGTTAAGAAATAGACGCAAACGTACTACACAAAACTTGGTATTTTAGTTGAGCATCTTTCAAGGATGCAACATACAGTTTAAAACAAAAAAAGAGGGAAAAAAAGATAAGAAAAAAATGCCCCAAACAGCTCCATACATGGAAAAATGTTCATTATTTTTAATTTTCTCTCTCTCTAAAGAAAAAAAAAGGTTTAAGAATTTTGATTAAAATATTGTGATTAAGATATTTGCATGACATAATGTAAATATTTCATTTTGTGAAGTTGGTCTGCGAATTCTGCATGAGTTTTGTATAACTGGTAAACCATAAAAGATTTAGATATGATTAAAGCACATGATTTATGAAAATGTTTTGTGGTATTAATCCTTTCCGAGATATTCTTTGTTATTGGTTTGAGTTTTCAGTTACTTATGCTTTTTTACTTTCTCTACTACATGTAGCAAGTAGGGGAAGTATTGCATTGCACCGAAAACTTCGATACCGAGATTTCACTGTAAATGTTCTGAGGGTGACTGAATGCAATTAAAACATTTTTGGAAACATGTCCATGTGTGCATCTGCCTGTCGGTGTATCTGTCTGTGAGCGCTGTAACTGAAAAACAAAAATCTGGATAAATACCAAACTTGGTATTTAGGTTCAATACCTTCAAAGATGTGACACAAAGTTTTCAAGAAAATTCACCTAACCCGACTACTGTTTACATGGACCATTTTTAAAAATGTTTGATTTACTTAAAAATGACTCTATGAATTTTAATTAAACTACTTACTAAAGATATTTACCTTATAAATAAAATGTATATCTTGAAATTTCTGGTAATAGCCTGTGAATTCCACTTCATTTGGAAGAACTTTGTATACTCTTGTATAACTGGTAAACCTAAGCAATAGACGAAAACACAGTTCACAATAAATGTAGATCTGCTTAAAATTACAATTTATTTCCAATAAACTTTTTTGTAACATAAACCATTTCTGAGACATCCGTTAGTAAAGTTTCAAATTGTTCATTCTCTCAATTCCTGCAAACATTCAGGTGTTTGTCACAATTGTATGCAAACGGTATGGAATTTTAAGACCAGCATATAGTGTCCAGTTCTTAAACATATGACCGTCGCTGTTCTGTTTGTATGTATAAGAAAATGTGTGCTGTAGCTATTTCTGTAACAGTTTATTCGGATTAGAATGAAGTAGATAGAAAAGTAAGCTTTATTAAGAATAGTTTGTGTATCCACTAATAGTTGAATGAATGAATGATTTATTGTCTGGTTTGAACTTCATGCAGTTTATACAATGTTTACAATACAATGGAGTTGCTTATTATTTCTCCTCCCCTTATATTTAACATTCTGTTGTATATATAATGGGAAAGTATTGTTTTTCCACTATTAACGTTTTTGCCTTGTTACCCTTTTTTCTGCATCTTCTCCAATTTGCTTCTCCACTTTAATCTTATTTTTCCTAAACATTTTCCTGCATTTTCCATATATTCATTTAATTAATAGTTTTCAAAAATCTTCCTTACTTTTAGCTCTACTTGTAAATTTTTCTATTTCTTTAGTATTAAATTCTTTCTTCCTTTATCCATATCCCCGCATTCCAGAATATAATGGCAGTTGTCATGTAATCCATTACATTTAGTTCAATACATTATGTAAGTTACTTATATATATGTGAGTGCTGTTATTCTCAATTCTAACTAAAAGACAAAGAGAAAGAATTCAAAGTACTAATGCTTTACACTGGTTTAAAAAGAATCATCAAGTTTTCTTTGCTTCTTTGATTTTTCCACACAGTCATAAACTAGTTAATTATTGCATTAATGACAGAAATCATGTAGGCAATGATGGAAATAGTTGTGTAATTTCTAGAGCTTGAATTGCTTCATGCACACTGGGAACACTTTCCTTATTTAGGTCTACCTTAACCTCCTTGGCAAATATCTCAAATTTTTCTCTGACCATGGGATTACTTCCAGAAGTTGTAAAATCAGCTAATGTTCAGCTAATTTTTAAAAAGGGTGAAAAAGATTGTATTCAAAATTATTATCCAATATCCCTCCTATTTGTATTTTCAAAAATACAGAATACAACAGGCTAATGCCACTCTTGGAGGCTTGCAAAGCATTAAGCAAGTATAAATTAGGTTTTCTTAAAGGGAAGAACATTAGTAATGTTATACATGCTTTCACAGAGTCATGAATATTTATAGCATTGGATGATAAAGAAACAAACTGTAGCGCTATTTCTTGACCTTAACATACTTTCAACATGGTAAATCGTAAAACACAGATTTTTCTAAGTTAAATAAATGCAGAGTGAGAGGACTAGATAAAGCTGGTTTACCTCATATTTGAGTATTTCAAGTAATATGTTGAAATTAATTCATTAAAATCCATTAATGCAGAGATTCCCATTGATATTGGGCCTATTTCTCTATCTTTTTTTATATATAGCATAATCCAAGTAAAGGGTGTATTATTTGCACAGGATACATAATATATTATAATTAGCAACCCCGACAAAAATAAATTGAAGGAAAAACAGCCAGATATTAAAACAAATTGAAAATTTGCTACTGAGCAATAGGATTAAGCTCAACATTGAAAAAACAGCTTATATAGAATTCCATCACAGTATGAAAATTCAGTGCAGGTTTTCTACTTTCTCTATCACATACATAGTATGTAGAAAAGGTATTCCATTCCACTGATAAATTAGATACCAAAATCTCATTGAAAATACATGTTTTGAGGTCCCTTAAGCAAAATAAACATTTATGGAAATATGTGTGTGTGTGTGTGTGAACAGCATAACTCAAAAACAAATAGCTGGATAAATACCAATTCTGGTATTTGAGATCAGTATCTTCCAAGGATGCGACATAAAGACTTAAACAAAAGCCTCCTACCCCGAACTACCCTTTATATGGAAGAGTTTTCGAAAATTTGAAGTTTTAAAAAATGGCTCAAACAACTTTGATTAAAGTACCAATTATGAAAGATATTTACATGAAAAGTAAAATGTTTGTCTTGAATTTTCTGGGAATAGCCTAGGAACTGCACATCATTCAGAAGCTATTTTGTATAATCTTGTTTAACTGGTAAACTTTAATAAGTGATAGCCAAAAATGTACCACACAAGGAATGTAGATCTCACAATTTAGTTAAAATAAGTTTTTTTGTAGGATAAACCATTTCTGAGGTATCTATTACTAAAGGTTTGAATTATTGAATACTTGTCATTCCTTTTAAGTCGCATTGATTTTCAGCTGTTTCCTGTGATTGCATGGAAACAGTATGGAATTTTAAGGGCAGCATATAGCATCCAGTTGTTAAACATTTGACTATCGCTGTTCTCTTTGTATCTATAACGAAATGTGTAATGTAGCTATTTCTGCAAAGATCTATCTGGATTAAAAATGTAGTCGATAGAAAAATAAGCTTTAGTAAGAATAGTTTGTAAACCCACTAATAAGGATAGAGAGTAGAGAAAGTCATGTGAATGCTTCACATCCGATTTTTTAAATGTACAATTTGCCAAGGTGCAATCACAACATTTTTGGGAGAATGGGTGGATTTTAATCTAGCTTGGGAAACCCACATACATAATTTGAGTAAACAACCAAGCAGCACCTTTCAAATTCTTATGAAAACATTATCCCTAGATGGCTTAGCGATTATGTACTTTGGAAATATCCATTTGATTCTTTTTTATAGCATAATAGTATGCAGCTTCTCAAAATACAGAAATGGATTATAAAATAATGAAACAATCAGTGACACTTTCAGATAATAAGTCAATGTTACCCCTACCATGTGTATATATACTTGAGTCAACCTCTGTTATACATTAAAACACGAAAGCCCTATATCATCATAATACAAGAGCATGTAGTAGCATGCATCTTAACACTCATAATAGGCTTAGCAGGCTATCATCTTCCAGATAATGTTAAAGAATGTAATGATTAAGAATTTAAGACAGCTGTAAAAAACGTACTCTTAAGTAATTTACTATTCTCTGTCAATATAACATTGTAAGTCAAGATGTATAATTTTTTGGGAACGTTTTTTTTAATTTATGTACATAAATGGGTCCTAGGACCCTAGCCTACATCCTGCTCCCAAAGCGGGAGCCATCAGTGAAACGTGTCCAGCTGCCAGCTTTCTGGAGAGACCCTATCTCTGGGTCCCACTCCTAATAAAATTGTCATGCTTTCATCATAAGTTTGTCAACTGTGTGATCTTCAAGAAGATATGGATGAAGATTATTTTCAGTAATAACCAGCCTTTCCACTCACTACTCTTTGAGCAAAAAGTGCTGGAGAACTTCTTTGTCAACAATCTGCCACTTTATTGCTTATGTAAATATCTTTAAACATTTGACATTTTACTGAACATCCTTATAGCTATTTTTTGAGAAAATAAAAAGTAATGTGGTAGGCTGATTTTCTTGAAAAACTATGTGTTGCATCTTTGGAACATGATGGAGTTTATTTAATTCTTGAGCTATGCTGTTCTCTCTCACTCTCATATGCAACTGCACACACATGCATGTAGATGCAACCTAAATGTCTTTTGTGTTTGGATTTGGAGAACTTCAAAACAGATATTTATGGTGAAATATCAATATCAAATGTTTGGGTGGAATACAATATGGTAGAGAAGATAAAATCCTATTGGGTCATAAAAAGTGAAATTTGGTGTATATATTATTCAGGGCATAGGAATATGATATGCAAAGAAAAGATTTACTTCTGAATGCCACTACCAGGGGTAAATCTGGCACTGTGTGGTTACTAATCATTAGAGGGAGGATACTTGCATGTATTTGCTTTGAAAGTTAAATTTGTACAAGGAAGAGATAAAAGTGTTTCATGATATGAGGAGTCAACTGGAGAAGTTTTATAGTGCACATTTCTTTAATAATTAATTCCACATGGATGCATATTATGTCTTTTCTCTACTGGTTATTGAAATATCCATTTTACAATAAGAGTGCAAGTTTCTGTTTTATTGCAATGTTTTTGAGGAAGGAGTAATCATATTTTCGTATATCCCAACCAAGTTCCTATTTCTATAAAATATTTTCTTGTTTGTTGCACAAAGATAATGTCCTACAGGTCAAGTAGCATAAGTTTAAAGTTTATTTGTGTGTCAATCTTGCATATAATAATGCATTTCAGGCAAGCTTTGTCGTATGTGTCTATCTGTGTGTCTGTCCATTTGTTAATCACTGTATTTTAACTGTCATACATATTGTTGAAAATATGGAAATAATAATGTGGAAGTTTAATAATACTGTATTATAGAACCCTCACAAAACAAGAAATATAAATCTCAGAGCCACATTCTTAATTTTCTTAGAAGCTTTCACTATCAAATTAATATTATTTAAAGACATCATTTCCACAACTTGTAAACTTTACTCTATAAGTGAATAAAGTTACGTAAACAATTTCAGATTGAAATGTAAATAAAATGTTGTTATACATTACTAATATCTAAAGATACAGTGTGTTCCACAAATATTTATTCAAAGCAATTTCACATTGGAAGAGAAGAACTTATCAATCTTTTGTTTCTTTGCTCTGTAATGATTCATTGACAAAAATTAACGTTTGTATAGTATTCTTGTGCCTGTGCATCACATTTCCTGAAGATCAAGGTAATTTTCCTGGGTAGCACTCCTGGAACAATAGATATGCGAACTGTGTGTAAGTATTCTGAGGCGGAAGTGTGATATAAAAAGATTTTCACAAAAGGAGCTGAGATATAAAACAGTAACTACAGTAATAATTACCCTCATAGCAGCAAGATGGGAACTGGAACTCCCGCTCAGCAAATCTTGGCTCCTCTGTACGTTGTCTAGAGGTCTTTTATTACTGACTTGTCAAGACTCATTGTAAGTCTCTCTGCGAGGGACTAGCCTTGGATGATGCTGTTCCATTTTGATCTCCTTGAGTACACGAAACAGAAATAGGCATTTTGGTCAGTCGTATCTTGACCTCAAGAAGTCTAACCAGTTGTGTGTCAAAGGTTCGTCTACCTCCACTAACACAAAAGGAGTAGATTTTACTCTTGCATTTTTAATAATATACATTGATCCTATGTGAGGCTCAGCTTTAAATTTTCTTTATATGAGGCCCATTTCTTTGTAACTTTCTAGACACAAATGTCCCCTAATGGGGGATGTTACACGAACAGAATCAAAACACTTCAGTTGGTGGACAAGGAAGTGAATGTAGCTGAAGATTGTGTAGTTCTTACTTGGCCCTTTACACGAGTCGCAGAATATGTCAAAGACTTTCACCTCTGGATCAAGAACATTGGTTACATAGTGATGAAGCTACTTCATTTGAGCCCTTTTTTCTGACTTCTCAGGATAAGTATAAGCCACTGTAGCATTATCACAAAGCTTATCAATATTAAACAAAAAGAGAGAAAGCTGCTCTTTATGCTGCCAATGTTGGTGCCGATGTTAGGACAAGATAGAGTTCATTGAAAATCCATACAGATAGCTTTAGTGTTCCAGTATTTTCTGCTTCTGTGTAGAGCCTGCGTCAGAAAGCGTCACTTCCTAACTGTTCGTTCTTTAAACCTTGCTCAATCTTTATTTTCTCCCCTTCATTTGTTGCATTCTTAATCTCTATTTCTGAGTTTTAGAATTTGACACAAAATTTATCACATAGGGGGCATGTGTCACTTCCTGGAAATCCAAATGAGAAATTAAACCTGTGAGAATAGTGAACAACTATATTATCCTCTCAGATAATGTAGATCAATTAAGAAATGAAAATTTACATTTATTTACAATCATTTATAAACATTATAAAAGACCATTACAAGATATGACTGCGAACTTGCTCAGCAAGCGACATGTTCCTAGTGCTTTCTTCACACACTCACAAGCGTCGCTCTACCACACACCTTTGGATCTCTATATATAGATGTCACTAGCTTCTCTGTAAAATGAAGTTACCTATATTTCAACAAAATCTTGTGTTAAGGAACTTAGGATAGCATTCATATGATGGTGCTTGCATTATTGTGATATGTGACTACAAGCATCTGGTACATCTTTGTAATACTCAATTCTTCAGGAATGTGTATGTATATATACTTCTTTCACTGTTATTCATGCTATAATGACAGTGTAGATATTCTGTTCTATTTCTTTAGGAAGTTTATGGGTTACATTTCCATGTTTGCTTCATTTGACCATGTTCTTTTAAGGAGTTTGTGATAGTTTCTACCCTTTTCTTTGTGATACCATGTAAAGAAATAGAAGCCTTCTGGCAAAGTGACAGGCTGTAAGAGTACAATTTCTAGTTTATCTTACCTTATAATGAAATGTACAGTCATGCAAAACAGCCTCAATCTCAATTTTGAGAGCTCTTTGGTGTTGAACACTTTCAGTAGAAATTAATGTAATACATAACAAGGTTGATAAATCTAAAAATTTAGGTTTACTGGTCACTTTTGATAATATTTGCAGTAAAGACATTAAAGAGGGAATAGTTGCAGATAACAGGTGTTTATGTGCTTTGGCAAAGAACTTAAAAACATGATATCTGTCGAAGCAAATTAGACTTTATATCTATAACACAATAATTAAACCTGGGTGATGGCAGAAAGTGTAAAATCATAGTCGGAAAGATCTGAAAGGAAAATATTGAGGAAAATTTATGGACCGGCAAAGGATAAAGAGTGGTGGACAATATGGACAAATGTGGAACTAAATCTGCTATATACATGTCAAGGTCAAAAGAATTGAATGGGTTGGGCATGTGACTAGGGTGGATGGGGGTAAATCTGTTAGAAGGATCGGATCTTTGAAGACAAACTGTAGAGAGAATAGACAGAGGAAGACCAAGATATTAAGATGTTTGGATTATGTGGAAGGGATTTGTGTAGCGGAATTAGAAGTCAGAGACGAAAACCAGGAATTAGAGAGGAATGGGTTATCATCATTAAGGAGGCACTAGCTACACTATATGAGCTGCTTGCCAGAAGAAGAAGTATTTTTTGAGGAATGCGTAGGGAAAGTGATGTGAATCTAACACATATGTTTTTTTTTTTAGAGTTCTTAATGGATGACAATAATCTACTTTACATGTTTCTTCAATGATTTTGATAGATTAGGAATAACGGTAATGGGTTTATTGGTATCTTTGAAGATAGGTAGTATTTTTGTTTGTTTATGGTAATGGGTTTTATCATTTGGGATCTATACTTACACCAAGTTCTAGAACAGAGATGAATCATAGACATTGACAGAAGCTTGGAACGATACTCTGCTTGAAACTACTCAGAATACCAGCATCAATGTGGTTGTCTAACAGCCCTGGAAACCATTTTAAACTTTTGAATTATATACACCAAAGTGTAACAAAGGTACAGTCATATTAAATGACTGAAATGAACTTCATGTGTCTGTGGCGCACATCAACAGCGATTCTCCAAGCGAGTTGGTGACGTGCAGCAAGTGCTACTGCGGATCGGCGGGTTATGGAGGTCTTGTGTTCAACTCCCGGTTGGAGTGAACGATCCGGCGTGAAGAGGTACGCCACGGAGAAGTGAAGGGACGGAGAATTGAACCAGTTCACCTTAGTGAAGTGATGTGTGGAGGAAGTGAACTCCCAGTGAAGTAGAACTAGATAAGTAATTAGAGAGAGTTACAGCTGAAAAACTGGACAAAGTCACAACATTGTTAGGTACTACATGTAGGACAAAGAGGTCCTGAGTAGGAATTGTTAATATGCGTTCACAGCATTACAAAATATTCCTTCATGTTTCCATAGCGAGAATACGCTGAAAGAAATCGTTCTATAATAACGTATTTTAGTACTCTAAAAGGGACTAATTCTTTGAATGGAATGAACTACCTCATTTGAACGATTCCGAATGAAAGAGCAAATCAAACCCGGGCCAGAAGCGTGAGGGGCAAGAACTTTTATGTCTTAAAGCGTTTCGGAATTACACTGTCTCCCATATTAAGCCGAAAACTATAGATATAATCACACATGTTTTGTGAAGCCCAGTAAATTGCTACAACTCATTAAAATCCATCATATCGAAGTTTTGTAAATAACAAAACTTATCAGAAAAATTATGCCTATAATTTTTTTATTTAACATTTTCATAATAACCGATTTCGTGTTCTTGACACAAAAAATTGTAACGTAATAATAAACGAAAAATAAAATTAAAATAAATTTAAAATGCTATTACCTCATGTAATATCCAAACTGAAATATTAGCAAAAAATTAAGTTGCAGTTTTATTAAACGTATAATTTATTTAAAAATGAATAAATAAATCCTATTTCAAGGTTTAAATGTTCACATTACTCATTGGCCGTTGTAAATTTTCTTTCAAAATCTCTGTAAACGTATTTGCATTAATTCATATGCTTTTCGTATGAGATGATGCAATTATTCGTATATACAGATGAATCGCCAAACGCCATATTTGCTTCTTAAATATTCTTGCGGTTTTACATTTTATAGTGCGAGGAACGTTAATTTATAAACACGATACTATTCAGCTGTATGTTATATCACAATTCATTATAGTGTTTTAACATGATATAAAATTATATTGTTTAGTATTTTATCTGCTTCATAGATGAAAAAGTATATTTTGGAAACAAACTACGCAGTAATTAATTCCCAACGCATCAATCTTAGCTCACGCTAGGTGTGAGGGTAAGGGTGGGGGAAGGTACGGATATTCAATTGTTCAAACAAAGCGCCATTTTAAATCTTACTCCTGGATGTAGAAGACGCGTTATCCCCGAGTTGCATGCAAAAGTTACGTATCGCGTCTTTAATCTTAAATTTGTGAATTATTGTTAAATACCGATTTATTCCCCTCGTTAAATAGTTATTCGCAAGTCTGTTTGTAATCCTGAAGACGATGACTTCAAGAATATGTAGTGCCGGCCTGCTCAAAGGTATGTACTACAAACTATTTCCTTTTGCTGTTATTTTAAACTTGCCCTTATTTCCTTATTTATTTGATCGCGAAAGGGCTCCCATTTGAAATGACTACTTATGAAGAAAAACCAGAACATAATGATTTTTGCCCTATACCTAGTGGTTTTCAATGCTGCGTATGAACTAAGCACTTAAAAAGTGTGCTTGCTGTTTAAAATAACTCTTACTCCATTGTTTCATTTGTAACATTACATTTAAGAATCGGTTAATTCAACAGGATTGTAAGTTTGTTAGTTAGTAAACAATGTAATTGCGTTGCTATGCGACTTGTGCAGACGCTGTGTGTGACAAAGCAGTAAATGAGAATACAAATAACTCCTATTCTATAATTTTGCACTATTTAACACAGCATGTGGAATTTATTTCTCTGGTACGTAAAAACATTCATTCCAAAATCGTTTCGATCGTTTTCTTTTACCACCGCATTTCTGCGTCTATAGTATGTATTTCAAAAGTCAATGTATATATGTGCCTCATAGACACCAACCGTATGGGTTAAGGCAAAAACCCAAAGACAATGCCAAGTAAAAGAGCAAATTATAATATAATGTTAAATTGTTTCCTGAAAGCCAGACCCCTTGTACTGGCTCCAGGCCCTATCTATTCAATAAATAACCTTGAACCTTGAACCTTGAACACCCTTGCACCGATTTCAACGAAATTTGGCATACACATTCCTTAGGACAATAGAAAAATACCGTGAAGTTGTATCACAAAAACACCCCCGTGGAAGAGGGTGGACATGTTCTGCCGGAGGCAATTTTTGTTATTCTCAGCATAAATCTTTTATCAATACTTTTGATAAATGATAAGATAAATGTTACTCTTTTCAGTCTTTTATGGGCAGCAGCGTAAAAAGCACTCCTAAAGAAATAGGGGTTTGAAACTTTTCGGCGGGAAGAAATTTTGAGATTTTTTAGCATGTCCGGTCAGTTTTCTCAATTCCTTTATAAAATTAAAAATATTAATGATGCTCTTTAGGCATGTCATAATAAAAACCACCCCTAAATAAGAGGGGTGCAAAATACTTGGCGGGGGAACATTTTGGGGATATTCAGCAGCAGTGGGTGTGTTTATCAATAAAATAAATGTTGCCCTCTTCACTTCTTAAGGTTGGTAATGTGAAAACTACACTAATTAAAAACAGGTGTTAGAATAGGAGGCAGTTTGGACAACTTTCAGTAAGAATGGTTCTGTTTCCTCCACACGTTAATTAATGTTTTTGAATTCTTGTAGGGGAAATAATACAAAAACCACCCTTAATGGGAGTTGGGTTTGAAATTTGTTCCATGGAAGGTACCTATGATTTTCGAGCGAATTAGAGAATGGGAATTTTGACACACACACATTCTTTAGGATAAGAGTAAAAATAGTGTGATGGTGGTATCAAAAGCCAGCCTTAACGGAATAGAAGTAAAATGTTAGGCAGGAGGTGATTGTGAGGATGGTCAGCACGAATGGGCCTGTTTTCTCAATATTCTGGCTAAACAAGAAGCTAAATGTTGCTCACTTCAAAAACCACCCTTAATAGAAAATAGGGTTGAAAATTGTTTATTAGCAGGCCCTTTGGACATTTTTCAGTGCGGATGGAGACATTTTCACACATATTCTTTAGAACAAGAGCGAAAATACTGTGGGGGTGCAATCGCACATATACATCCCTAATAGAAGAGGGTGGAATACAATTTTAAGATTCATCAACATGAACAGATCTGTTTTCTCAATATTTTTGTGAAATAACATTCTCTTCATTCTTTTAATGATGTGACCAAAAAAAAAAAAACTACCATAAACACTCATGCACACACACACACACACACACACACACACACACACACACACACATCTTTTTCTAAAATACATTTTACTTTCTCTACTACGTATAGTAAGTAGGGAAGTATTGCATTCCACCCAAAAAGTTCACCGGATATACATGTTTTCAGGCCGATAAATCAAAAAAAAAATTATCATCTTCGATAATGATTTGAAGATCTCCCCACGGTAGTTGAAGGTAGTGTATTAACTATTATCATCATCATGTATGATTTGAAGCTTCATCAGTATTGACGATTATTATTATTAATTAATTAATTAATCATTATTAGTAGTCCTTAATAAGTGATACGCGAATAAGGATCCCGACATTAAGAAAGGGCATTTTAAAATTATTTGAATCTTTTATTCAGTTTTACTACATTTTGGTACTTCAAGGTTGTGCCGTACAATGAATTTATTTCTGTGTTGTATTTAAAATATGAGATTCTACGATGTTAGATGAATATACTATTGATAGTAAGTAACACACTTGAGGTGTATTAACGCGTGTTTTTTCAATCCTTGTGCTATATGTTAGCATATGAAAATGAAATTGGTCACTAGGCTGGTTAAACACAACAATTTCCCAAATTCTTTTAAAATTACTAGATACAAAATATCAGACTTGATCGTGAATTGTTATTAAATGGAGACAAAGTCTGATAGGGTTGGCAACGCTACGCACTCCTTTCAGCACAGCAGCATGGCGTCGCTTAACTACCCAACCCACCTCTTGGACCATGCCATTTCAGCTCGCCCGACGGTTTCATGTAACGAAAAATAATTTCCAGTAACAAAACAATGGTGAACGCGAATATCACTTCCTGCGTAAACGCGAGGACGTTAATTCGCTGACGACGACCATAGGTAGCAAGACGCTGAAATATAATCGATTTCTCAGAGAATGCCACGGATGACAGATTCATTAAGATATAGTTCAGTGCTCTCCTTATACCTCTATAAGCTATGCAGTTTCCCATCTCCCCTCCAATCAATACGAATATATATATATATATGTATATATTTTCAGAAAAGCTTGTTGCTGTTAATGATAAATGGTAAACATATCAATAAAATGAAATTTTTACTTTTCACCGCTCCCTCAAATTGTTTAATACATGTGGATTTAATCGTTTAAAGCAGCCACGATGCTAAATAACTGATTTGGTAGTCATTAAAATTACACGTGCAGTATTAGTGTGATAGTATGTTCTAGATTTTTACTTTCACTACTAATGTATAGTAAGCAGGGGCAGTATTGTAGTCCATTCAAAAATTAATTCGATGTCGAGATTTCATTGAAAATATATTTTGAGCCCCCCCCCCCGATTAAAAAGAAACAAAGTTAAAAAAGACCCGCGCGCTTGTGCCTGTGAACAGCACAACTGTAAAACGAAAAGTCGGATGAACACCAATCTTGGTATTTATGTTCAATATGTTCCAAAGATGCGACACGAAAATTTTCAAGAAAATTCCCTCCACAAACTACTCTTTACATACAAAATTTTTCGAAATTTTAGATTTCCTAAAGATGATTCTAAAGATTTTTTATTAAAATACCGTATATTAAATATATTTATATGACAAATAGAATGCATATCTTGAATTTTCTAGGAATAGTCTGTAAAGTCCTCTTCATTCGGAAGGAATTTTATATAACCTTGTATAACTGGTAGACAAAAACGTACTACACAAAAAATGTAGATCTCTTCAAAACACACAATTTATTCTAAATAACATTTTTTTTGTGGCACCATCCATTTTTGAGATATCCGTCATTAATGGTTCGAATTGTTCAGTACTTAAGCCATTCTTTTAGTCCTGTCGATTTTCAGCTATTTTTCGCGATGTTACTGAAAGAGTATGGAGTTTTAAGGCAGCATATAGCGTCCATTTGACTATCTCTGTTCTCTTCCCCCCCCAAAGGGGCTCACCTTATGTGAGTACGGGTTCTGGCGCACCCGGGGGTTCCCGAGCCAATCATCGCGATCATCATCCTTCCACCCTCGTCCGGTCGAGGTGGGTTCGTCCTCGTGACCGGGGGAATCAAGGTAGGCTCTCGTGCGTTCTGTGCATTTCACAGACGCCCCTCGCCATGGTTTCTTCCTTCTCTGCTATTTATGCACATTTCGCCCCACACGCATTCATTTACACATCTCTTTTACTTCTTCGCCGGCCTAACTTGCGTGCGAAACGCCCAGACACTTTTAGTTTCTTTTATCATCTTATTTTAATCCTCCGTGAACACAGCCTGACGGATACCCACGCACTGGGTGCGCAGCTGGGTGAGTGGGTAATGGCGTCATCCCCACCACCCGGGGTCGTCATGTAGGGTTTGTGTTCGTATCCGCTGTTCAACTGCAGTCCCGCGGGGGGGGCATTGCATGAGCTGCTGACTTCTGACGGCGATTGGGTCCCGCTGCCTATGTTCTGGGAGGTGTGACCCTGGGGTGAGTTTGGTATAGGTAGACCACTCACCCAAGCCGGGGTAACGCCCGGGAAGTCAAAGCCCGAGGTCGGAGACGGTTGCAATGGTGGAGGATTTATTTCGCTATGGAGCACCCTTTCTCCATTATAAGTAACAGGCGCCGTAAAGTACTTGCAACAGAAGTAGCACCACCAACAACTGGTTGTTACTTAGTGATTTCGCGAACTGAGGAAGGTCAAACTTTTGAGAAGGTGAACCCTTTTATTGTACAGAAGGGCATTGGCGCAATTGCAGGTGCGGTTCAGTCCTGCACTCGTCTTCGGATTGGTTCATTGTTGGTTCAAACCAAATCCGACTAAGTCCTTGTTGCGCGCCACGCTTCTCCACGGTTATCCTATCCGTGTTGAGAAGCACCGCACCTTGAATTCTTGTCGAAGCGTTGTCATCACGCATAGCCTCGATGGCATATCGGACGAGGACCTGTCAGAATATCTTGCAGGCCAGAAGGTAACAGCGGTTCATCGAGTGCAGGCCAAACGCGACGGCGTATTGGTACCCTCTCGTACCCTGTTTCTAACATTTGATGGCGTCGATCTGCCCACGAGCATTTCAGCAGGGTACGTACGGATTGCTGTGAGGCCTTATATTCCTAGACCTCTGCGTTGTTTTAAATGCCAACGTTTTGGGCATACGCAAGTCTCATGTAAGAGTGCCGTTACCATCTGTGCATCATGTAGCCAGCCCTCACTAGAAGGTACCTGTTCAACAGCCACCGTCTGCGTCAATTGCAAAGGGTCTCATTCAGGTCATTTGCAGACTGCCCGCGGTACTTGGACGAGAAGGCGATCAAGGAGATCCAGGTAAAGGAGAAACTCTCCTTCGCTGAAGCCCGGAGGCGTTACCATGCGCGCCAACCTTCGCTCCTGCGATCTGGTACATTTAGTTCAGTTGCCTCGCCAGTACCACGGGTAGATGCCGAAACACAGACCTGGACCATGACTGCCTTGACCGCCACTACCATCCGTCCGTCCGTCTCTAGCACGCTTACCAAGCCATCTAAAGCTGGTCCTAAGGTTCTGAAGTCTCAAGCCACGGAAAAGAAGCCCAAACAGAAACTTCGAAGGGAAGACTTTCTTAAAGACCCTCCGCGTGCGCGCGGAAAGAAAAGTTCACCTTCTCCTCCTCGAAGGTCGCAGTCCCAGGATGCTCCTGGAACAAGCCGCGCTCAGCGGCACCCTTCGCCCATTGCCATCCAGAACCGATTCACGGCGCTTGAATCGGTTTCTGGTACTGAGCGCGTGGGCTCTCCCTTCGAGGAGCCTATGGAGTCTGACCAACTCCATACAAAAAGCCCGAGCCCCAAGGCTAAGCACAAAGTTACTTTGAACCGACCTTATAAGTAAGAAGTTTATCCCTTTTCTCCATGGCTATCCTGACCTGGAATTTACGTGGTGTTCGATCGCAAAGGGCGGAACTGCAACTTTTATTGCGTTCCCATTCACCTATGGTCGTGTGTTTGCAGGAGACTAAGCTTCGCCCTCACGATCCTTTTGATCTCCGAGGGTATACTCCGGTTCGCTACGATCTTGAACCGGAGAAGGGTACTCCTACTCATGGAGATGTCATGATATTAGTGCGTAACGACGTTCAGTTTCAAACTCTCACACTTACATCCGACTTACAAGCTGTTGCCGTTAGACTTCACTTACCCGGCTTTTTCTTTTCTGTTTGTTCTGTGTATTCACCTCATCGTCTCCCCTCGGGTGCATCATTTCTTCTGTTGGGAGATTTTAATGCCCATCACCCCCTGTGGGGTTCGCCAAAGGCTTGTGCGAGGGGAACTCTTCTTTCCGACATTTTTTATGAGTTCAACCTCTCTATCCTCAATACAGGTGAAGGTTCTTTTATTTCTGATTCTTCTGGTACATTCGCACACCTGGACCTTGCCGTTTGCTCCATCCAGCTTGTTAGTGGTCTGCAGTGGAACGTCGTCGCTGACACCTCAAGCGACCATTACCCCTGCATCGTTTCTCTTTTGTCTCACCACGTCCAGCGTTCCAGAGTACCTACCTGGATATTCAGTAAAGCCGACTGGAGATTGTATTCCAGCCTCGTGTCTTTTGCGAATCACCCCTTCACTGACGTTAACCAAATGGCGCAGCACCTTGCGTCTACGATTCTATCTGCCGCTGAACGCGCAATTCCCCGTTCATCCTCTCACCCTCGACGGATTCCTGTCGGGTTGCCGTTCGTGCCCGTAGAACTGCACTTAGGGTGTTTCGGCGACACCCTACACTTGACAATTTGGTTACTTTTAAACAATCGCGCGCCAGAGCTCGTCGCATTATTCAGGATAGCAAGAAGGCATCTTGGACTCGTTTTGGCGAGTCTTTTAATCGCTTCACACCTTCCTCTGTTGTTTGGGATAAACTACGTCACTTCTCCGGTAAAGTGTCGCATTGTACTGTGTCTGGCCTTCAGGTTTTCCAATGCCACCATAGTGGATCCGGCTGCCATTGCTAACACTCTGGGTGCTGCCTTTGAGGCGGTTTCCAGTTCTGACCATTATTCCGCCGGCTGTCGCTCTATCGAAGACCGGCTGGATTCCGCAACTTTTAATTTTCGATCTGCTAATAAGGAGTGTTATAATGAACTTTTCACAATGAGGGAGCTGGAGCACGCTCATTGCTCTAGGCACTCCGCTCCTGGGCCGGACGGCATTCATGTCCTGATGCTACAGAACCTTTCAGCCAACAGTAAAATCTTTCTCTTGCGGGTCTATAACCGTATTTGGCAAGACGGCCTTTTTCCTTCCGTTTGGCGCGAAGCCACCATTGTCCCTATCCTTAAGCCTGGGAAGGATCGCCAATTATCTTCCAGCTACCGCCCTATCTCCCTCACCAGTTGCATTTGCAAGGTGATGGAGCGCATGATCAACGGGCGGTTGACATGGTGGCTTGAGTCTAAAACTTCTAGCGATCGCTCAGAGCGGATTTCGTCGCCATCGCTCTACCGTCGACCATCTGGTGTCTCTGTCGACGCATATTTTGAACGGATTTCTGAGAAAGTGTCAAACAGTGGCTGTGTTTTTTTAACCTGGAGAAAGCTTATGACACTTGTTGGAGGGACGGCATTTTACGTACACTGCACGCATGGAATCTCCGAGGTCGTCTCAACATATTTCTTCGGAAGTTTATGACGGACCGCGTCTTTCCTGTACGTGTGGGCTCGGTTTTATCTAGTCGTTTTATTCAAGAGAACGGAGTACCGCAGGGCTCTGTACTCAATGTCACACTTTTTGCGATAGCTATCAACCCCATTGTTGATTGTATTCTACCTGGTATTTCATCGTCCCTTTTTGTTGACGATTTTGCCATTTATTGTAGTTCACGGCGGACCTGTCAGCTCGAACGCCGTCTCCAGAGCTGTATCGACCATCTCTACGCCTGGAGTAACGCCAACGGCTTTAATTTCTCCGCCAAGAAATCCGTCTGCATCAACTTCTGGCGCCGGAAGGCTTTCCCTCCGCCCTCTCTCCATCTTGGGTCTGAGGTCCTTCCATTTGCAAACGAGGTGAAATTTTTGTGGTTGATCTTTGATCGAAAGCTGAGCTGGACTTCTCACATTTCCTTTTTAAAAGCAAAGTGTGACCATTCTCTTAATATTTTACGTGTTTTAAGTGGCACATCCTGGAGAGCTGATCGGACCGTTCTTCTGCGTCTTTATCGCTCCTTGGTCCGATCCAAGCTTGATTACGGGTGCATTGTCTATTCATCGGCTCGTCCATCTGTGTAGCGTCGCTTGAATACCATTCATCATCGTGGTATAAGAGTCGCTACAGGGGCCTTTCCAATTAGCCCTGTACCCAGTTTGTACGCTGAAGCTGTAGAGCCTCCGCTGTGCTGCCGGCGTGAGACGCTTTTGTGCAGCTATGCTTGTCGATTCTCAAGCTTGCCAACTAGCCCTGTACCCAGTTTGTATGCTGAAGCTGTAGAACCTCCGCTGTCCTGCCGGTGTGAGATGCTCTTGTGCAGCTATGCTTGTCGACCCTCAATCTTTCCAACTAGCCCTGTACCCAGTCTGTACGCTGAAGCTGTAGAGCCTCAGCTGTCCTGCCGACGTGAGATGCTCTTGTGCAGCTATGCTTGTCGACTCTCAATCTTTCCAACTAGCCATGTACCCAGTCTGTACGCTGAAGCTGTAGAGCCTCGGCTGTCCTGCCGGCGTGAGATGCGTTTGTGCAGCTTTGCTTGTCGACTCTCAAGCTTGCCAACTAGCTCCGTATCCAGTTTGTACGCTGAAGCTGTAGAGCCTCCGCTGTCCTTCCGGCGTGAGATGCTTTTGTGCAGCTATGCTTGTCGACTCTCAATCTTTCCAACTAGCTCCGTACCCAGTCTGTACGCTGAAGCTGTAGAGCCTCCGCTGTGCTGCCGGCGTGAGATGCTCTTGTGCAGCTATGCTTCTCGACTCTCAATCTTTCCAACTAGCCCTGTACCCAGTTTGTATGCTGAAGCTGTAGAACCTCCGCTGTCCTGCCGGTGTGAGATGCTCTTGTGCAGCTATGCTTGTCGACCCTCAATCTTTCCAACTAGCCCTGTACCCAGTCTGTACGCTGAAGCTGTAGAGCCTCAGCTGTCCTGCCGACGTGAGATGCTCTTGTGCAGCTATGCTTGTCGACTCTCAATCTTTCCAACTAGCCATGTACCCAGTCTGTACGCTGAAGCTGTAGAGCCTCGGCTGTCCTGCCGGCGTGAGATGCGTTTGTGCAGCTTTGCTTGTCGACTCTCAAGCTTGCCAACTAGCTCCGTATCCAGTTTGTACGCTGAAGCTGTAGAGCCTCCGCTGTCCTTCCGGCGTGAGATGCTTTTGTGCAGCTATGCTTGTCGACTCTCAATCTTTCCAACTAGCTCCGTACCCAGTCTGTACGCTGAAGCTGTAGAGCCTCCGCTGTGCTGCCGGCGTGAGATGCTCTTGTGCAGCTATGCTTCTCGACTCTCAATCTTTCCAACTAGCCCTGTACCCAGTTTGTACGCTGCAGCTGTAGAGCCTCAGCTGTCCTGCCGGCGTGAGATGCTCTTGTGCAGCTATGCTTCTCGACTCTCAATCTTTCCAACTAGCCCTGTACCCAGTCTGTACGCTGAAGCTGTAGAGCCTCAGCTGTCCTGCCGGCGTGAGATGCTCTTGTGCAGCTATGCTTGTCGACTCTCAATCTTGCCTACTAGCTCCGTACCCAGTTTGTACGCTGAAGCTGTAGAGCCTCAGCTATCCTGCCGGCGTGAGATGCTCTTGTGCAGCTATGCTTGTCGACTCTCAATCTTTCCAACTAGCCCTGTACCCAGTTTGTACGCTGAAGCTGTAGAGCCTCAGCTGTCCTGCCGGCGTGAGATGCTTTTGTGCAGCTATGCTTGTCGACTCTCAATCTTTCCAAGTAGCTCCGTACCCAGTCTGTACGCTGAAGCTGTAGAGCCTCCGCTGTGCTGCCGGCGTGAGATGCTCTTGTGCAGCTATGCTTCTCGACTCTCAATCTTTCCAACTAGCCCTGTACCCAGTTTGTACGCTGAAGCTGTAGAGCCTCAGCTGTCCTGCCGGCGTGAGATGCTCTTGTGCAGCTATGCTTCTAGACTCTCAATCTTTCCAACTAGCCCTGTACCCAGTCTGTACGCTGAAGCTGTAGAGCCTCAGCTGTCCTGCCGGCGTGAGCTGCTCTTGTGCAGCTATGCTTGTCGACTCTCAATCTTGCCAACTAGCTCCGTACCCAGTTTGTACGCTGAAGCTGTAGAGCCTCAGCTATCCTGCCGGCGTGAGATGCTCTTGTGCAGCTATGCTTGTCGACTCTCAATCTTTCCAACTAGCCCTGTACCCAGTTTGTACGCTGAAGCTGTAGAGCCTCAGCTGTCCTGCCGGCGTGAGATGCTTTTGTGCAGCTATGCTTGTCGACTCTCAATCTTTCCAACTAGCTCCGCACCCAGTCTGTACGCTGAAGCTGTAGAGCCTCCGCTGTGCTGCCGGCGTGAGATGCTCTTGTGCAGCTATGCTTCTCGACTCTCAATCTTTCCAACTAGCCCTGTACCCAGTCTGTATGCTGAAGCTGTAGAGCCTCAGCTGTCCTGCCGGCGTGAGATGCTCTTGTGCAGCTATGCTTCTCGACTCTCAATCTTTCCAACTAGCCCTGTACCCAGTCTGTTCGCTGAAGCTGTAGAGCCTCAGCTGTCCTGCGGCGTGAGATGTTCTTGTGCAGCTATGCTTGTCGACTCTCAATCTTGCCAACTAGCTCCGTACCCAGTTTGTACGCTGAAGCTGTAGAGCCTCAGCTGTCCTGCCGGCGTGAGATGCTCTTGTGCAGCTATGCTTGTCGACTCTCAATCTTTCCAACTAGCCCTGTACCCAGTTTGTACGCTGAAGCTGTAGAGCCTCAGCTGTCCTGCCGGCTGAGATGCTCTTGTGCAGCTATGCTTCTCGACTCTCAATCTTTCCAACTAGCCCTGTACCCAGTTTGTACGCTAAAGCTGTAGAGCCTCAGCTGTCCTGCCGGCGTGAGATGCTCTTGTGCAGCTATGCTTGTCGACTCTCAATCTTTCCAACTAGCCCTGTACCCAGTCTGTACGCTGAAGCTGTAGAGCCTCAGCTGTCCTGCCGGCGTGAGATGCTCTTGTGCAGCTATGCTTGTCGACTCTCAATCTTGCCAACTAGCCCTGCACCCAGTTTGTACGCTGAAGCTGTAGAGCCTCCGCTGTCCTTCCGGCGTGAGATACTTTTGTGTAGCTATGCTTGTCGACTCTCAAGCTTGCCAACTAGCCCTGTACCCAGTTTGTACGCTGAAGCTGTAGAGCCTCAGCTGTCCTGCCGGCGTGAGATGCTCTTGTGCAGCTATGCTTGTCGACTCTCAAGCTTGCCAACTAGCCCTGCACCCAGTCTATATGCTGAAGCTGTAGAGCCTCCGCTGTCCTTCCGGCGTGAGATGCTTTTGTGCAGCTATGCTTGTCGACTCTCAAGCTTGCCAACTAGCCCTGTACCCAGTCTGTATGCTGAAGCTGTAGAGCCTCAGCTGTCCTGCCGGCGTGAGGTACTTTTGTGCAGCTATGCTTGTCGACTCTCAATCTTTCCAACTAGCCATGTACCCAGTCTGTACGCTGAAGCTGTAGAGCCTCCGCTGTCCTGCCGGCGTGAGATGCTTTTTCTGCAGCTTTGCTTGTCGACTCTCAAGCTTGCCAACTAGCTCCGTATCCAGTTTGTACGCTGAAGCTGTAGAGCCTCCGCTGTCCTTCCGGCGTGAGATACTTTTGTGTAGCTATGCTTGTCGACTCTCAAGCTTGCCAACTAGCCCTGTACCCAGTCTGTATGCTGAAGCTGTAGAGCCTCCGCTGTCCTGCCGGCGTGAGATGCTTTTGTGCAGCTATGCTTGTCGACTCTCAAGCTTGCCAACTAGCCCTGTACCCAGTTTGTACGCTGAAGCTGTAGAGCCTCCGCTGTCCTTCCGGCGTGAGATACTTTTGTGCAGCTATGCTTGTCGACTTGCCTAACTTGCCTAACCACCCGCCCTTCGAAATATTTTACGAGGATTCGCTTGATCGACAATATTTAGTTAGCTCCTCTGCATTACTACCTCCAGGGGTTCGATTTCGACAACTCCTTCGGCATTTGAACGTTACGCCAGCGCCGGCCCTTCCCTGGGGGGAAACGCTTTTTCCTCAATGGTTGCGCGCTGAGGCCCACTGTCACCTTGGGCTAACGTCGACGCCGAAGTTTGAGACCCCTTCTTCAGTCCTTAGATCCGCGTTTTTAGAACTACAGGCGCAATTCGGGGACTGTCATTTTATATATACTGATGGGTCTAAGACTGATGTTGGAGTAGGATGTGCCTTTGTGTTTGGTGCACATAGTTTTACCTTTCGTTTACCTGGGCAATGATCGATTTATACTGCCGAACGTTTTAGTATATATCAATGTGTTTTATACATTCAGCAGCAAGTCTTACGGCGCTGTGTTGTTTGTACGGACTCTCTGAGTGCCCTTCAGAGTATTACTGCGCTGTACAGTTACCACCCGCTCGTACAGCGCATTCATGACCTGCTCCACTCGCTCGGTGCTTCTGGCATCAGCGTATGCTTCGTGTGGATTCCAGGTCATGTGGGCATCTCAGGAAACGAGTCTGCCGACGCCGCTGCCAAATCGGCGATTTTATTACCCAGATTTTTTACCTCTGTTGTTCCCTCATCAGATTTTTTTTTGTTATTTTACGTGGTCGCATCCTCTCGCTTTGGCGCGATGAATGGATAGCCCTCCGGGGGAACAAGTTGCGGGACGTTAAACCTCTCCTGTTAGTCTGGGGTACCTTTGTTCTTCTCGTCGGGAAGAGGTGATTTTATCTCGTTTATGTATCGGACATTGTCTTTTTAGTCATAAACACCTGCTCAGTGGTGACCCCGCTCCACTATGTGAGCACTGTGACGCGACCTTAACGGTGCATCACATTTTAGAAGACGGTCAGGTTTTAGCTGCATTATGCGCTCGTGTGTATCTGCCTGTTGGCATAGCCGACGTTTTGGCAGACGACGCGCATGCTGTAGATTGTCTTTTACGTTTTATTATTGACAGTAGCTTTAGCCGGCGCATTTGATGAACTGAGCGCCTTATAGTTTTGTGGTTTTATATTGTCAATTTTAATGGGGGCTCTACCCCCTGGGGACATATGGCGCTATGTTCCCTTGACTTCTACAGCTCCTGACACGTTTTAGTCTTTTTGTTTGCAATGTTTTTAATGTGGTGTTTTAGAATTTGTAGCCATGTTTTTTAGTGTTTTTGACAAAGCGGGTTTGTGTGCCGTTTTTTAGTTCTTGGCTTTTAAATTTTAAACATTGTAAGGGCGCTGATGTCCTTCACTGTTTAGCGCCTTTAACCCCATCTCATCATCATCACCATCATCATCATCATCATCATCATCATCATCATCATCATCATCATCATCATCATTTTCTCTTTGTATCTATAATGAAATGTGTAATGTAGCTATTTCTGCAAAGGTTTATCAGGATTATTATGAAGTAGATAAAGGAATAAACTATGGCAGGAATAATTTGTATACCTATTATTACGCGAATTGGGTAGAGAAAGTTGTGTGAATGTAGCATATTAGTTTTTCTTCCCTGAGTTAAGAGTTTGTAGCAGTAGTACAACACACAGGGATCCATTCTAGCTGTGAAACCAAATGTGGAAACGGGCTGGTAGAACTGATTTCCCAACAATACCCAGTACGACACGTGGCATGCTTAAATAGATCCTAAAAAGTATCGCAGTGTCTTGCGACATAAAATCACATTCGTAAGCCAGACCTTAGTATAGCTAGTGGCAAAAAATAAATTTCTATTTACCACAGTTGAACCTTTTATCATTCTTGGCGCTTTGGTCATAGCAGATAAAATATTACACAAAAAATATGTTCAAATGGTAAACTCAATTCCGAGTTCTGGCATGAGCATAGGGCGTATAATTCATGAATGTTACATGATGTTATTGAAAACGTTAAAATGGAGAAAAGTTTTACAATTCAAACAATGAATCAGTGGACGTATCGGACAATGCAGGGTTATTTATATAAGTTGGCTATTTTGATATTAAGAAATGCACTATTGCTGATGAAATTCTAGGATGTAAACAATTGGCGCAAGATACAAAAGGAGAGTATATCTTTAGAACTTTTGGCAATTTGCTAACATTAAAATTAGATTTGTGTGTAGTTTTGTCCATAGACGCCTGCTTCACTGACAGGTCATGCTGCATTTTTAGAAAAAGTTCCGTGGGTTTGTGAGCAGCAGAACTTCAAAACGAAAATTTGGTTAAATACCAAACTTGGTGCCTATTTAAGTTTAGTATCCTTCAAAGATGCAACTTGAAGATTTTCAAGAAAATCTTTCACTCCCAACCTGCATGTAACATTTACAAATTTTTTTATTTCCTCAGAAATGGCTGATGATTTTGAATAAAATACTATAACTTAAAGATATTTACCTCCAAATCAAATGTATACCTTTAATTTTCGGGGGCTAGTTTGTGAAGTTCTCTTCATTTTAATGGCTTTTGTATAATTCACAAACAAAAAGGTACTGAACAGAAAGTGTAAATACCTTTAAAACCCACAATTTATTTCTGCACTAACTTTTTGTAAAATTAGCCATTTCCGAGATATCTGTTAAGACTGGTTTCTGTTATTTTATACATTGCAATTTTGTTTTAAAGTCCTGTTACTATTCACTTGTTTCTCGCATTGTCATGGAAAGAGAATGGAATTTTAAAGCCATATCAAGCATTTTTAAACACCTGACTGTTGATTTGATTTCCTCTGTCCCTCTGTTCCTATGACACATGTAATGAAACTGTATCTCCATACGTTTATCTCAATTAATGTGAAGTAGATGACAAAATAAACTTGCTTAAGAGTATATTTAATTCACAATAAAATTGCTTTGGTTGACTTTGTGACAGTGATGTGTCTATAATTAGTAATGATTGAGTTGATTGTAACCTACATCTCAAGTGATGTAGTATTACAATCAACTCAATAATTACTAATTGCTTAAGAGTAGTTAGCAGAAACTATATAAAAATAAATGTTGTTGGTAATTAAAGTCATGTGATGTAACACAGATTTTTTTGTGTGAAATCATGTTCCAAAGGAATGGATTTGTGTAAAAAAGGAAAACAAATGATAGTTATGTAATTATGTGATGTGTCTCCTATTTAAAATATTTCTGACAATATATATAAACATTTTTGACAAAATTTATATACCAAATTGAGAAATGAATTAGTTCCTACTTGAAACATCAATATTTGTAACACATTTTCACATTTACAGTATGTATAGATATTTGTCTCATTCTACATTATATTCTATCAAGCAAATGGAACTTTACATAAAAGTTTACCAGATGTAAATGGAACAATTTGTTATTAGGTACCACATTTGGTCATACCTATTTACAATCTTTTATTTCTACAAAATGCTCACCTTACTTTCTCAAGTATTTTCCCATTATAATATTTATCACTACCTCCTTGATGACATTTCAACATTTACATGCTTGTTTCATCAAAAGCAATTATGCAGTAATGCAACAAGTGTTGTATTTTACTGTGATATTAACAGTTTTGTTTGTACCACATTTGCATCTTAACAATTTGTCAGTAGTTTGTATGCTATTGCTTAATTTAAAGTCATTTTTGACTTTTTATTTAGCAGAATATTTTATCATTGGCGAAGCATATTTATCCAAAATGCTTTTACCAAGTTCTGACCAATTATGTAGATACCTAACATTTACCAGAATATCTTTGTATTTTACCTCTCATTGTACCGTATGTATTAAACATGCATATCACACTGTGCTTAGGTTTAGCAAATACCTTTTTTGTAGCTTTTTAGTAGTAGTAGTATGCTACAAAAAATAACGTTTTTGTAGTATAAGCCATTTCTGAGATATCTCTTATTAATGGTTCAAATTGTTCAATGCTTCATTGTTTTAAAGTCCTGTTGATTTTCAGTTGTTTCTTGCAATATCATGGAAACAATATAGAATTTTAAGGCCAGCATATAGCATCCAGTTTTGAAACATTTGACTATTGGTTTTGTATTTATAACAAAATGTGTAGAAGTGGATAGAAAAATAAAGTTTTGTAAGAATAGTTTGTATATCCGCAATTAAGTGATAGGGGATAGAGAAAATCACGTGAATGTAACATTTTTACAGCCTACTTCAAATTGCTAATGCCACAAAAAGTTTATGTTTTAAAAGGATGTATATTTTTGGTGTAGTAAGCTTTTGTCCATTTATTATGTTTTACTGTCATGAAAAGATAATACAAAATTCCTTCCAAATGAAGAATACTTAACAGGCCATTTGCAAAAAATTCAAGATCTTAAACATGTGGTATTTTCATAAAAAAACATTGGAGCTATTTTTGAGAAAGCTAAAAGTATTGAAAACTAATTCAATATTTCTCATTAAGATTTGAATACAAATTTGTAGTTTTTCTTATCTCTAATACGAATCGCTAGTCCGCTTTCACTCTGTTGATAATGGCTTCTATTCAGTGTTTATTACAACATGCTTTAATGCACTCCTGAATTAAATTTAAAAACTCATCAGTAGTATGGGTCTTGTTGGAAAAATCCAAACTGACATTTAGTGTCAGTTAACTGTTCAAAAAATATAGGTCCTATTTTATTCTGTATGCATTTACTGTACACCACACATCAATTTTTGTGTCATACAAGAGGACCTGATGTGTAAAATTAGGTTTCTCTGTTCTTGAGTATATGTTATTTTGTGACAAAACATAATCATGTAAATGGAACCACACTCCTTCAAAGAAGAATACTAAGCATGGGTCAATTACTCCAACACTGACATTTTGCAAACTTCAGTTACAGAAATTTATTTGAGTCTGATCATGTGGCAGCAAGTGCTGGTTCATAGTGACCCTGCATGATTTCAATTTTAAGAGTTTGGTATGTTACCATGCTGATCTCATTGAAATACCTGTTTTGTGTGCAAGCTATCTTAGGGATTTTTGATTCCATGTGGTTTCCCCCAGTAAAAACTGCATTTGTTACTTTTCGCTTTCTATCCAGAATGGACCCTGTTCCCCTAAATTTGTTCTCAAGTCTTCCCATGGTTCTCTGTTTGCAATAGGTAAATGGGCAATTGTTTTTCAAATTGCCTTCTAACTGCCCTACAAGAGTTTGTTATCAATCATAAAAATTCTTTGTGGAAATGTGAAATTGTTTTGTGGCGTTATGGAAAACTATGCAATCACCAATAATATTTATAACTTAATTAGCACCATTTATAGTATGTAAATTTATAAGCATGAAACAGAAATGAAACAAACTGGACAATGGCTTCAATAAAACTGCTACCCATTCATATCGTGCTTTTGCCAGTCACAAACAAGCGCAATACAATGTGTGTGTGTGTGTGAGGTGTACCTGCTGATGTGCATTCTGCACTGTGACGAAAAAGGACTGTATTATATACTATTCATGTAAAAATTATTTTCAATTCATGTTACATTATGAGATATTATATTCTCTACCATGTAGATATTGTATTTCACCCAAAAATTTCATATTGAGAATTTACCTGAAATACATCTTTTGAGGTTCCTTGAATAAAAAAGCATTTTTAGGAAATGGTCTGTGTATGTGTCTGTGAAGACCATAATCAAAAAACAAAATTCTGATAAATACCAAACTTTGCATTTAGATTCAGCATCTACCAAGCATGTGACACAAAGATTTTTAAGAAAATCTCCCATCCCAAGCTATCCTTTACATGGAAGAGTTTTCAAAATTTTGAATTTTCTCAAAAATGGCTGTAATGACTTTTATTAAAATACAATATGTTTATGATATTCGTATAACAAATAAAATCTATATCTTGATATTTCTGAGAATAGCCTTTGAAGTCCACTTCATTTGAAAACAGTTTTGTTTAACTTTGCTTATCTGGTAAACCTTAAGAGATAAAGTTACTGTATAAAAATGTAGATCTCTTTAAAACTCTTAGTTATTTCAAATAACCCTTTGTGTTTGTGTCAGCCATATCTGAGACACCCACTGTTGTTGATTTTAATTGTGAATACCTTAAAAAAAAAAAAAAACAAAGTACAGACTCTGTTCAGTTGTTTCTGTGATGTCATGGAAAGAATATGAAATTCCTAGGCCAGCATTTAGTGAGCCTGATTATTGATTCAGTTTCCACTATATCCCTTGTACCTACAACGAGATGTATAATGAAACTATTTCTGTAAACATAGATTAAGAGAACTGGAAAATTCAATGCCATGGCTAGGATTTGAACCCCAGATCTCCAGGTTTCCACTCGGTTACTCTAACCACTGAGCTCCATGGCAACATATTAAAATTCTCCAACTGACTCGCATTTTCCCAGTAAACCAGAAACAGATCTCAAACTCTTTTGACATGACATACTCCAATGACTTACAATGCCATAAGTACAGCTTAAGACAAAATAAATGAGCAACAGCCAAAGAGGGAGTTCAATTTGGAAAACGTTGGAAGCATTCACTGACACTGCGTTCACAATACACCATTTAATACCACCCTGCATTCATTTTAAAGGTATGTGATAAGTAGGAAGATACTTTTCAGTTTGGTTGTATGTATGGTAGCCAAGCAGTGAAGCATGTGTGTCTTGTAATTGGAACATTCTTGGTTTGAATCCTTGGTATAAATGTGTTTTTTTATTATTCAAATTTTAATTTGTTAAATATATGACAATGTCATATGTTTTCCATGCATAAGATGTCAATTTTAAGACATTCGTGCATAAAAACACAAATAAATTACTCTTTTTGTTTCCAAAATAAGTGTAATATTAGTAAGAATTCTAAAGTGCATTCCATATCGCTGTTCTCTTTGTGTTTGTAACGAAATGTGTAATGTAGCTGTTTTTGTAAAGGTTTATTTGGATTAAAATGTAGTAGATAGAAAAATAAGCAATAGTCAGAATAATTTGTATATCTATTAGTAAGGATAGGGGTAGAGAAAGTCATGTGAATGTATCACATCAGATTTGTCATTTAGGAAATTTAATTCTTATTTAGTTTGAAAATGAAAAGGAGAGTGCTTCAGTTTTTATGTGTGAGCGTAAAATGAAATAAACCTTAACAATTGCAAATTATATTATATTATGCATAATATACATTGTGTTTTTCTGGAAAAAAATAAAATAGTGTTCAGGATAGGAACCTCAGTAGGCCTCATTAGAATGTACCTGCTTGGCTGTCAGTGCATATTGAGTGGCTGGGACTCTATATGAAAGGTGATAGTAGAACACAGCTAAAAGCTTGTGGCCAAAGACACCATTGTGACCAACCACAGAAATTATTTATTTTTTTAGGGTGTACTTTGTTCCAGGCTTTATTAGTTTAGCCTCTATCAGCTAAAAGTTTTAGTTTCAATTTCAGTCCTCTGATTCTACCTTTCATGCTAGTGTGGAAGAACAATTAATTCTATTTCTGTAAACGTTTATCTCAATCAATTTAAAGTACATAAAAAATAAGCTTTCATAAGAATAGCCTGTAGAAGCTAAATAAAAATAAATGAGAGAAAGTCATGTGAATTTATCACATCACAATTTTTTACTAGAAACAATGTCATATTAAGTAATATGGGCTTATTAATTAACTTTAAAGATTGAGAAGGTAGTAACAGTGATGTGTTATAATTTAAAATAGAGAGAGTTGAAGGTTGTTACACTACATCACTAAAATGTTCTTACTTGAATGCGTTTTGGGAGAATGGTTTGCTCCCATCATCAGCATGTTTTCAACTGATTTTGCTGGCCACTGTCTGGGAAATGTGTGTGGTTAGTGGTGTTCTCTGCTGCTGGGCTAATGAACCTCCAAAGGCTGCTGGGTGGCGGCAGTTTGAAATTCATTAGGTGATTCCTAAAAAATTCACAATAGCAAAAGAAGAAAATGGCCAATTGGCCAATTACCTTACCTAAACATCACGATCATCAGAAATAATGCACAAAACAAACTAACATTTGGCATTTACAGGAAACCAACTCATACAGAAAATTATATTAAAAACAATAGCTACAATCCTACAAGCCACAAACATGCAATTTTAAATAGTATTACAAACAGGTTAGTACATATACCATTGGAGAAAGAAGAATACCAGAAAGAATACCAACACATTATTGACATAGCTATCATGAATGGATACCAGAAATAAACAATAGATAAGAAGATAAAAAGTTTGAAAGACAGAAATACATCCAACAAACGACTACTTTACTCAGACAACAAAAATCACAAGCATATAGGAAGTTCACTTACCACCCTTGGACACATCATAAATTTCAAAGGATTTTTAAGAAATACAACATCACCACAGAATAACCACAATATACAGAAACTACTATGCAACAGAACAAAAGACCCTATCCCCAACGATAAATCAGCTGGTTGATACGGTAATTTGTATCACAAATTACTTAAATGTAAATAATGATTGTAATATGAATATGCATTTTTATGTGACATTGATTTCAGATGTTTATTAATTGTAATTAATATTGGGAAATAAGTTTATACGGCTTTACTGAAACTGTTAATAATAGCGCAATAATGCAGCGAGGGGGATGAGCTGTTTATCATTATTGGGAACAAGGAAGTTACGTAATGTTCGCGCGTTTTCGGTAGAACCTTCTGGAATGTTTCCCTAAAAGCAATATGTATTCGTGGTTTTCATTGGATATTAAAATAGACGCTAATGTTGGCGCATTTTATTAGCCAATAGCAGTTCATTTATAATCTTTAGGCATATCGGGGAGTGGGAGTATATAAAGCCAAGTCCGAGGTAGATCGCCCCCAGTTCATCAAAATTCCAAGCACATTACACGTCGTCAGTCGGTCGCTCAGTTCATCAAAATTCCTAGCACATTACACGTCGTCTTAAGTTCTTCAGTTCGTCAAAAAATATTTGTATGAGATACGTCGGCTATAAATTCACCAGTTACGGAAATCTAAAGTATTACAACATTAATTATACATAAAGTTGAAGTACGTGAATTAAAAGTGATCAGTAAGAAGTATTATAACAGTTTCAGTTTGGCGAGTATCTAAATCAATATGTAAAAGTGATAGTGAACGTGTTCGACAATAAAAATTATAAAAACAAATTTCTTCATTAAGTGTAATTTTTGGATAAAAGATTCCTTTCCGCTTCACAACCTGTATAGAGATACATGTTCGACCCAAACAGCTAGCTGGAGGACATTTGAAATGAAATCAAACACAAAACTAATACTGCCGCAAATTGCTAACGCCAGATGGAGCTACAAACCAAACAATGAATGACGTCACAAGATGGCAACGCGTGAAGTAAGCAGCACAATATAAGATCTTCAAGTTCTAATAATTTACGCTACACAAATTACGTAAGAAACATACTGCATCAAATTGGCTACCACAACGTGGGGCTAATAAATACAATATTACGTAAGAAATATATTCTACTTCATGGTATATACCAAATTGATTGTAATGACTGTAATCTGGTATACATAAGAAGAACCAAAAGAAATCTTGAAATAAGACTTAAAGAGCATATGAGATACATTTACCAAAAGCAGACAGATAAATCAGCAGTAGCACATCATTTCTGGTCTTCAAACCATGAAATCACTCCAAACATAAAACTCTTAAAACCGATCAACAGCAGCATTGAATTAGACATCTGGGAAAAAATACATATCGTCTAACACAGGAATCACCTAATGAATTTCTAACTACCGTCACCCAGCAGCCTTTGGAGGTTCATCAGCCCAGCACCAGAGAACACCACTAGCCACACACATCCCCCAGACAATAACCGGCAAAATCAGTTGAAAACATGCTGATGATGGGAGTAAACAGTTCTCCCGAAACGTGTTCAAGTAAGAACATTTTAGTGATGCAGTGTAACAACCTTCAACTCTCTCTATTCTAAAATATGACTTTGATTGAATGCATGATACTAAAACATATGATATATTGTAACTACATTGGAGTTTAACAGTGTTTTCTATTCTTTTCAGGACTGTGTCCCACCTGTCAACCCAAGGTATGTGAGTCTCGGTGCAGTGCCATAAAGAGGTAGCAAAAAGAATAATATAACTGTCTGTTTGGAATTGTTCCAAGAATGACCATATTTCTAGTTTAGAGTACCAAAATAACAGTTCTCCAACTTGACACTAGCTTTGTTATGACTTCATGGGATTGCAGCTGATCAATGTCTGGTTCCATGACCAAGCTTTAGCCCACCCTCGAGGCGTTCTTCACATCATTCATCTGACATCCCGTCAAGTTATACTAAATAACCAATACCAAGAAAGCTAAAATCTTTTTTAGACAGCATGACCTAAAAGTAGAACTTTTAACACAGTGCACGTGAGCTAAAAGCTTTAGATTATTGCACTAGCATGATCAAACTTTTATACTGCTCCATTGTGGCCAACTTTGGTTTCAAGTCCAGTCACATAGTAATTAGTATAGTATAGTATTTATTGTGCTAAGAGTTTTACAAATTTGATTGTCTACTGCATTTTGACCCTGGTCACTTATTCAGTAGACAATCACTACAGTTTATTTACATTTTACAATCTCTTGTCACTAAATTATCTTGCTTTTTTTTTTCATGTCCCATTTCCACTTTTTTTTTCACTTTCAATTTATTGATTACTTAACCATTACACATTCACTATAGTTTTCCATTCAAAGTAAGATGCACTACCTCTTACTTTTCTCTTTCCACTGTCCAAAGCCATTTATTTTTTACTTTACACAAAAACTGTCCAATGCTTCTAGCGTCCTTGCATATCATTTCAATTATAAGTGTATTTCTATCCCCCTTCAACCACTTCTTATTAAAAAATTCTTTTCTCCAATTTTCTGTTCCTTGGCACTTAAATACTATGTGTTCAATGTCTTCATTACCACTACATATCGGACATTGGTTCTGAGGAATACCCTGTCTTCTTTTAGCCTCCATGCTCCGGTTCTTAACCATGCAATAGATTCTCTCTCTTCTTTATTTACTATGTCTATATATTTTTCCCTACCCCATGTATTTTTCATTGGCCTATAATAAACTAATGAGCTCTTTTCGGCAATCTCACTGAACATGATTTGTATTTCTACCGTTTGTATTTGCACATGTTAATAATTTGATTTGGTTTGATTAGGTTTTACTTTTCATTATGGCTTTTTACATGATTAATTTCTCATAGCATTCCCATTATCTCTTCACAATACAAATTGTCATACTTAAGTTTATTGCAGTTCATTATAGAGTTAACTATATGTTATATTGGTAGCCTTCTGCTTTCTTTGATCTAAAATGTTATTACTTTAATTAGTTTAACTTACATGAAGATTAATTGATGGATTCTGAAGAAACTGAAATGAAAGAGCCAGGTGAAATTGCAGAAACAGCAGAAAAAATAACACTAGAAAAATCCAGAAAGCAATATGATATAGCATTTAATTGCTTGAATGTCTCGTGTAAGGCGAAACATGTTGAAAATAACTTCACTGAAAATGACAGCTAGCAAATCAACAAAACAACTAACATCTCACTTTTTAATGTCCTTTCTCTTTTTCAAGAATCTTGTTCTAAACATAATATATGTTAGTTTCAGGAATCAATATAAGATTACTGATAGTTTACAAATTCGAGCGCTGTCTAAAAAATAGTATAAGACACACATTTTAAAAGTGGTTTTATTTTCCTTATAGGATTGCAAAATAAAACCCTAGTTTTAACCCTTATATCATAATTTACTATTACAAACTATTCTATCAATTATTTGAACATCGGTATTGACATTTGACATTAGTACTATCTTCCGACAGCTGTAAAAGCTGTTTCCTTTGCTTCTAAAGCTTGGATTGGAATATGTGTTATTGGCAGCAGTATTTCATCAAGATCTCAAAATTTGTGTTTTTGGCACTTGAACTGTTATTTACATGAAAATGAACAAGGAGTAGGAAAACTCATTTACACTCTTCACTTAAGTAAAATTACCTGGACATGTTTTGAGAGTCCTTTGCTCTTGTCATCAGCTGCTGACTTGCTGGCTGGTGGTTGTTTGATTGTCCTGTATCTGCCTGTTTTGATCATCTTGATGGTATCTGGTGAGGGTTTGATGTACTTGCTGAGTTTGTCTTCTACTAGGATATCAAAATTCATTGCAATATTCTTGTTCTTCCAAATGTAGATTATCCCAAGGGGATAGTTCCATAGGTTTTGAGACTTCTTTTAACAGTTTGACATCCAGGTCTATTTCATGGTTTTTCTCCCAAAAATAATTCCACGTAAAACTTGCACCATATAACAAACACAGCATTAAAATCTCCTAAGTTCAAAGTTGAAAGATCAAGTCCCTCCAGAACAAACGTCCAGAATATATGCTATAGAATGCCTAGATTGCAACATGAAATACATTGGGAAAACCAAAAGAAATATTGAAACGTGCAGAAAAGAACATTTCAGGAACATTCAACAAAACAAATTGAAAAATCTGCTGTTGCGAATCATTTTTGGGAGAAAAGCTATGAAACCTGTGGAACTATCTGCTTGGGAGAAAATCTACATTTGGAAGAACAAGAATATTGCAATGAATTTTGATATCCTAGTAGAAGACAAACTCAGCAAGTACATAAAACCCTCACCACATATCATCAAGATGGTCAACACAGGCAAATACAGGACAATCAAACAACCATCAGCCAGCAAGTCAGCAGCTGATGACAAGAGCAAAGGACTCTCAAAACATGTCCAGGTAATTCTACTTAAGTGAATTTTCCTACTCCTTGTTCATTTTCATTTTAAATACTTCACTATCAACTGCTTCTACATTATTACTTATAAATATGTTATTCATATTCTTGCCACATTTGTAGTAGAGTCAGAGGAAGATGTTTAATCATGATCAATGTCCTCTAGTTCAGAAGGTGGGATAGGAACTGCCACATCAGTCCTTCAACACAAATTTTACATGCAGTCCATCTATTATCCTGGTCCCCAAGCTTGACTTTAAAATATGCAAAGTATACTTTCTTAATAAATGGAGTAATATTGTTATTCTGTTTTTTTTAACAAGTACGAACCACAAATAAAAGAGATAACATACTGTGTCTTGGTGTTCCACTGCTTGAAGCCATCTTATTTCTAGTTCCCTGGAACTTTCTACACGACACAAAAGTGAACTAAAATGCTATACCAAACAACAAATACTCTCGACTACTGCAGCTAATGAATTTAAACTGACATCTTTGTGGTTTTAAATTATGATATAATCACCTCCCTACATTAATGAACTCGTCATATTGGAAACTTTAAACACAAGACAGAGGAACTAAGAAAAATCTGATGTGTTACATTCACATGATTTTCTCTATCCTCTTATGATTTATTACTGGATGTACAAACCATTCTTACTAAAGCTTATTTTTCTGTCTACTTCATTTTAATCCAAATAAACTTTTGCAGAAATAGTTACATTACACATTTTGTTATAGATACAAAGGGAATGGCAATAGTCAAATGTTTAAAAACTGGATGCTATTTGCTGGGCTTAAAATTCCATGCTGTTTCCATGCAGTCATGATAAACAACTGAATGTCAAAAAGACTAAAGAATGACCAATTAATGAACAATTCCACCATTAATAGGATATCTCAGAAATGGCTTATGTCACAAAAAACTTATTTTAAGTAAATTGTGTGTTTTAAAGAGAACTGCATTTCTTGTATAGTACCTTTTTCATCTATCACTTAATGTTTACCAGTTATACAAGATTATACAAACTTTCTTGCAAATGAAGTGAACTTCACAGGCTATTTCCAGAAAATTCAAGCTATATAGTTTATTTGTCATGTAAATATCTTCAGTAACAAGATTCAGTTGTTTCTCACGATGTCATGGAAACAGTATGGAATTTTAAGGCCAGCATATAGTGTCCAATTCTTAAACATTCGACTATTGGTGTTCTCTTTGTATCTATAACGAAATGTATAACATAGCTATTTCTGTAAAAGCTTATATGGATTAAAATGAAGTAGAGAGAAAAATAAGCTTTGGTAAGACTAGTTTGTATACTCACTAATAAACGATAGAGGGCAGAGAAGCTAATGTGAATATACCACATCAGATGTTTTAGTTATGCTGTTCTCTCTCTCTCATGTGCACATGCACAAACATACATATAGACTTTCTGTTGTAAAAATGCCTTTTTTTGGATTTAGGGATTTCAAAACAGATGTTTATGTGAACTATCAATATCAAATTCTTGGGTGAAGTCAATAAGGTAGAGAAAGTATAAACCTATAGGGTCAAAAAAAAGCCAAATTTGGTATATATAGTATTCAGGTCATAGTAACATAATATGCAAGGAAAAGATTTCTTTATAAATACCACTACTAGGGGAAATGTGACACTGTGTGATCACTAGAGAGAGGGTACTTACATGTTTTTTTCCTTGAAAGTTAAACGTATGCATGAGAAAGAGAAATGTATTTCATGATATGAGGAATTGATCGGAGAACTTTTAGTGGGTTAGTGTATATTTCACTAATAATTGCATAGATTATGTTTTTTCTCTACTTGTTATTGAAATACAAATGGCGAGTGTATTTTATTGCAATATTTTATGGAAGGGTAGGACAGTATTTTAATACCTGAATAATTTCAATTGCATTATATAATAAGTAAATTCAATAACAGCCCGCCTTGAAACAATACGTATGTAATAATTATTTTTAAATGTATGTAACAGTCATTGCACATGCTTATTATTATTGTAAACATGTTTTAATAATGGTATGTGAATACATTACATACTCTAATAATGCAAGAGCTGTGAGAATAATAAGTTTTAAGTTGCTAACAATGAGGCAATAATGAGTTTGAGAGTTTGAATGTTACTAGTCATGATCAGAGCAATGATAATGTAAATTCAGTAACAGTTTAAAATTAGCCAATCAATAGCAAAGAAAAGTTTTAAGTAAAATGCAGATATTCTATTGGACTAGAATTAGCCAATCAGAGACTTGAAATACTGAAGCTTACAGGTTTAATGATTGAAATACGTTCAGTTGCTGGCAAACCTTGGTAGTGACCAGATGGAAGATGTGTTCTCTACATAAATATTACGTATGAATCGTAAAATATGTCTATGCGTTAGCTAAGTGAAAGTATTAAAGATTCTCACAGTTCTTAAAAAGTGTAGTGCTTTATTAAAAATGTGCAAGGACTGATAAATGAAGTGAATTTAAAAACTTAAATTCTGTGTATGTCTACAATTATTGTCATACCACACCCCGCCTAAGAAATACATGACTCTACAAACATTACTGACGCAGCTGAGGAAATTCAAACATAAATAATATATAGAAGCAATTTTGATAACAAAGTTAAATATTATAGTATAAAACTTGGAGTGTAACAATAAAAATTACATCTTAAAATCAGTTTCTCATACGTAGCAGCATATTGCCTAACAACAGTAACTATTGCGTAATCAACAACTTCAAACTGACGCCCAAAGCATGTTGCAAACTTCTCAAAGTAAACTCCAACAACAAAACTACTTCAAATTGGCTTCCCAAACAAGAAGCTAAATAATTCACGTAAAATATATTACGTAACAAAACAATCTTCTTCAAGTTGGCTCCCAAGCGTTAGGCTAATATATTATGTAAGCACACAACATACTACAAGGGGCAATCATATTTTCCTATAATCCAACCAACATTCCTATCTGTAACCAATTCCTTTCTGCTCCACAGAGATCATTCCCTGCAGGCCATAAGTTTATAAATGTTTTCAAGGCAACAATGCAATCTAAGCAAAACTATGCCATCCGGGAGAGCACCAAGAATGTGCTTACCAACAATAGACAGTTCGTTGGGATTAGCCTTTGTACTTAATTATTGCTCTTCTCTGGTTTACAACATTTGAATTCTAGCAGTTTCCTCAGCATTGTTGTAATTGGGCAGTGACAAGTGTATTTTTATGCTGAAGGAAAAATCCAGTAAAGCGTCTTTGGTTCATCAGTGGATTAATGGTAATTCTACATTAACTCCTGATGGAAGAATTGTCCTATGCCAAGCCTGCGGTAAAAACTATAATTATTTTACTGAATATCATGCATTATAGTGTCTATTATGTAATTTACAGTAAGGTTAGTATGATTTCATATTTTTTAAAATTTTTACTTTTATAGTGTTCTGTGACAAAATTTTCCAGATTACACAACATTTATAAACAGTAGCTCTTAAAAAAATGCTGCTGGGAAAACCATACAAAAGGTTCAGGCAATATGACCATCAACAAGCAAGAAACAGTGTAAATTATGTTTACAAATCTGTGTAAGCAATAGTGCCTGCCTTCATTGTTCTAAACAAACTGACAATTTAAAATTTTGTGGCTTCCTGGAAAAATATTGTAAATAAAAAGTTCATGAGAATAAACACTGAGGAAAAATTACACTGGTCCTGTTCATGAAAAGGTAGGTTTGTTTAATTAAAATTGTCACTAATTACAAAAATTGTCCCAAAACAAATAAAAATTTATAAAAGGCTTTATGGAAGTTGTAAATTGCATTACTTAAAATATCTATATGTATATTGTTTTTTTATTCTAGGTGTTCCAAGAAATCAGAGACAACAGTATTGATTCATGTGGAAGCTTCATTGCCAATCTGTAAAATTTAATTAGGTAATATTCTTTGAGTGATAGCGTGTTTGCAGTACTGCCCTGTGACATCAAAGTGAAGTGGAGAGTACTTTTTTTTGTAGAAAATTGTTTTAAGTGGCAAAAATAAAGTTTCCAGTCAGAAAGTCTAAAAACTTTGCTGTAATAAAAACTATTTGATAAAATGATTCTTAAAAGACAGAGTAGGATTTTGTGCTAGGTTATTAAGTATAAATAATATAAGAGATCATATGAAAGATTAAGAATCAATACACTCATTACTTCATAAAGCCAATGATTAATAATTGATAATTTATTTGAGCCTTTAAGTATAAAATACAATTGGCTAAGTCATAAAACTTTAAATAAAACATACAATCTTCATAAAATGGAAACTTACCATTAGAACTTAGAAATAGTATTAAGACATTCTTGCATATTGTAAAATGGATTAACTTTTAGTCTTGAACTTACATAATTCTTGAAATGTTTTAATTTTAAAATTCTTACCCTCTCAGGAAGCATATTATATATATATATATATTGATTGCATTAAATACATGAGAGTTATGTATTTTACTTAATCTAGAGAATGGCATAAGTATATTGGAATTGTACCTTGTATTATGAGTATGGAAATTGCTTCTGAGATCATAGCTTGCAATATTTTTCTTTATCACAATAATATATCAAGAACATATAAATTATACACAAAATTCCTTCACTTATAAACAAAGGCCTACAGGAGGCATCAGGAAAACTTCTAGTAATTATTCTTAATGCTTTTTTTTACTTTCTCTACTATGTATAGTAAGTAGGGGAAGTATTGTATTCCACCCAAAAATTTGATACTGAGATTTCACCAGAAATATATGTTTTGAGACCCCCTGAATTCCAAAAATCTGATGTGTTACATTCACATGACTTTCTCTACTCTTGTATAAGCTATTTATACAAACACTTATTCTCCATCTACTTCATGTTAATCGAGATAAACATTTGCAGAGTCTATCTTATTGCTAATTTTCTTGTAGATGTAAGGGGAATATATATTTACAAGGGCAGTATCGAAATACAGTAGCCTTTAAGCACATACATATCTCTTAATAGCTGGTTGCTAGGTGCAGCACCATTCCCTTTCCCACAGATTAATACTCTTTGCATATCCAAGACAAAAAAATGAATAATGAATTCCCATTTGAGAAAATAAGTATTGAAAAATTTAAGGGAATAACAAGCAATGTATAAGACATAAATTGTGTATTTTAAGGCGATCTACATTTCTTTGTGTAGTAAAATTTTGTCTATCTCTTATGGTTTACCAGTTATGCAAAAGTCGTTCACAATGAAGAATACTTTTGGAGACATTCCCAGGAAATTCAAGATATACATTTTATTTGTCATAAAAATATCTTAAACATATGATATTTTAATCAAAATCGTTAGAGCCATTTTTGAGAAAATTAAAATTTTCGAAAAATCTTCCATGTAAAGGGTAATCTGGGGTGGGGGGATTTTCTTGAAAACGTTCATGTCGCATCCTTGGAAGATACTGAATCTAAATACCAAGTTTGGTGTTTATCCGACTGTTCATTTCTGAATTATGCTGTTCACAGACAAACACACAGACAGACAGACACACACACGGACATGTTTCCAAAAATGATTTTTTTGGATTCAGGGGGTCTCAAAACATGTATTTCCGGTGAAATCTTGGTATTGAATTTTTGGGTGGAATACAATACTTCCCCTACTTACTGTACGTAGTAGAGAAAGTAAAAAAGCATTTTTGGAAACATGTCCATGTGTGTGTGTGTGTGTGTGTCTGTGAACAGCATAACTTAGAAACGAACATTCGGATAAACACCAAACTTGGTATTTAGGTTCAGTATCTTCCAGAGATGTGACACGAAGGTTTTCAAGAAAATTCCCCAACCCCAGATTACTCTTTACATGGAAGATTTTTCGAAAATTTTAATTTTATCAAAAATGGCTCTAAAGATTTTGATTAAAATATCATATGTTTAAGATATTTTCATGAGAAATGAAATGTATATCTCAAATTTTCTGGGAATGTCTCCAAAAGTATTCTTCATTGTCAACGACTTTTGCATAACTGGTAAACCATAAGAGATAGACAAAATTTTACTAGACAAAAAATGTAGATCGCATTAAAATACACAATTTATGTCATATACACTTTTTTTGTTGAGTGAACCATTTTCGAGATATTGCTTGTTATTCCCTTAAATTTTTCAATACTTGTTTTCTCAAATGGAAATTCGTTATTCATTTTTTATGTCCTGGACATGCAAAGAGAATGGAAAATAGCATAGCACATAGCAACCAGTTCTTAAAACATTTGAATATTGCTTAAAGTCTACAATATTCCCCTTGCACCTACAAGAAAATTAGCAATAAGATCAACATCTCGATCAACTTGAAGCATATGGAGAATAAGCGTTTGTAAAAATAGTTTGTACAAGAGTAGAGAAAGTCATGTGAGTGTAACACATCAGATATTTTTTTGTAGTAGTAGTACATCCTTTAAGCCAGCACTACTACCATACAATATAAGACCATGCCTAATAATACTTTCAAAATAGGCGAAATATGCCTGTTTTATATAATGTTTGAGTATCTTATTTATAAGATTCCTTAATAAATATATAACTCTTGATAGCCATTTGCAAATATAATTTGTGTGAGCTTGCCATGTTAGCTTTTGGTCAAGATGAATACCCAAAAGTTTCACTGGTTCTTCAGAAGCTACATTATTTAAAGTTATTTAACAAAATGATTTAGTTCATTATACTATTAAAATGTTTTTGGTGTATTTTCCAGTTTTAAAGGGCATTTGTAATGTTTTTAGTACATAAATGTACCCTATAATTATAACAGTAGTTATATCACATAACCCATTAAGCAAGATTATCATTAACCATTGTTGTCAACAGTTAACACTTTTTAATAAACCTCCTTTAAATGTATGATGAAGTTAGAAATAATGTACACACCTCAGACTAAAATACTTTTTGTGCACTTCTCTAACTAGTTCAGGCTTAGTTTACCCTGTTCATTGAGCCAAGTTATTTACCTACTTTACGAGTTGAGCCCCTTAGCCACTTCACAGATGAGATGTCACCTTGTTTCTAGAGCCTTACACTCCAGAAGAAGATGAACTGCTGTTTCATCAGATTGTTTATATTGGCTCTTTGTGGTATATCCCTATCATCTTGAGATGTTTCTTTCTTTAAATGTAAGAGAACTACCACAAAACAGATTTACCTCCAAGTAAAAACAAAATTATGTGTGGCATTCACATAACTTTCTCTACTCACTCTTCTACAAACTATTCTTACAAAATCTTATTCTTCTATCTACTTCATGTTAATTGAGATAAACGTTTGTAGAAACGGTTTGATTACATATGTCCTTGTAGGTGCAATGGGGATAGGGGGAGTACAGTAGTCAAATCTTTTAAGAGTGGATCACTATATGATGGCTTTGAAATTCCTTTCTCTTTGTATGACTAGGGGCAAAAAAATAGTGATTCTACAAATAAGTTGTAGAAAACAAAGAAAAAGAATAAAGTATTTCACAATTCAAAACGATTAAGAATATCTTGGAAATGTTGATGCCACAAAGAATTTTATTTCACATAAATTGTGTTTTTTAACAAGATGTACAATTTTTTGTGCTAAACGTTTTTATCTATCCTTTAGAGTTTACAAATTATAACAATTTTTTCACAGCAAACCCGACTTCAAGACTATTCCCAGAAAATTCAAGATATACATTTCATTTTTGAGTTATGACACATGCACGCACACACACTCTCACTCACTCCCTCACTCTCTCTTTTTCTAAAATGCTTTTTATGAATTCAGGAACCTTGAAACATATATTACCAGTAAAATCTCAGTGTCAGATTTTTGGGTGGAATGCAACACCCTCTCTATCTATTATATACATTGTAGAGAAAGCAAAAATGTAGAGCACATCAAAACATAAAATTTATGTCAGCTTTTCATAGCATTAGCCATTTCTGAAATATTTTATTGTTGTATGTTTGACCTTCACTAACCTGAAGTTGGATGTATTGTGACACATTTGAAAATAAATGATTTTTCTTCTTTCTTTGTTTGAGCTCATTAAGTCATTACTGATTTGAATGTTGTTTCTACATATTGTGTGTAAGCCCATGTTACTTATATACCATTGTATGTGAAACCATTGAAACCAACGAAACCATTTCTAGGTATCCTTTTATTAGGATTAATATAATATGAATAGAAGAATCACGTTTCATGTGAATATTATGGTAAAGTGTATACATGTAATTTATATCTTTTACAGTCACTGTGTCATATTATCAATCTCTCATTTACCACTGACCATTTTCCAGATGAACTGAAATTAGCATAGTCAAGCCAGTTCTAAAAAAAGAGGTTCCAAGGAAGATATTTTTTTATTATTTATTGTGCTAAGAGATTTACAATTTGATTGTCTACTGAACTTTGACCCTGGCCACTCATTCTGTAGACAATCACTACAGTTTATTTACATTTTACAATTTCCCATCCATAAATTGTCTTTTTTCAGTTTTTCATGTCCCATTTCCACTTGTTTTTCACTTGTCACTTATTGATTACTTTACTATCACACATTCACTATAGTTTTCCATTCAAAGTAAGATACACTATCTCTTACTTTTCTCTATCCACTGTCCAAAGTCATTTATTTTTTACTTTACACAAAAACTGTCCAATGCTTCTAGCGTCCTTGCATATCATTTCAATTATAAGTGTATTTCTATCCCCCTTCAACCACTTCTTATTAAAAAATTCTTTTCTCCAATTTTCTGTTCCTTGGCACTTAAATACTATGTGTTCAATGTCTTCATTACCACCACATATCGGACATTGGTTCTGAGGAATACCCTGTCTTAGCCCTTTTAGCCTCCATGCTCTGGTTCTTACCCATGCAGTAGATTCTCTCTCTTCTTTATTTACTGTATCTATATATTTTTCCCTATCCCATGTATTTTTCATTGGCGTATAAAAAACCAATGAGCTCTTTTCGGCAATCTCACTGAACATGTTTTGTATTTCTATATCTTCCAGTCTTTTCCTTGCCTTTTTGCAAGAATTTTTCATGTTACTTTCTCTCCTTCTCGACATGTCTCCTAACCCATTTTTCTCCAAAATGTTTCGTAAATTACTTACCCATTCATCATTCATTAAACTATTCTCTTTGTATTCTATACATTGTCTTAACACATTAATTTTTCCTAAATTTAAAGTTTTAAACCAAAATTTCAAAGCTCTTTCCATTATCTTCACCTTTGTCTCCACCCTGGCCATCTCTAATTGTGCTACCTGTCTTACAATTGCCTTCAGTAACCCTAGTATTTCTCTACAAAATATCCTGTGCACCAGGGAGATATTAGGAACTACAAACCTGTATTGTTGATCTCAGTTTTATAAAAAATAATAAAGTAACACATGAAAGATTATGAGGGGTTGTCAAAAAATAACGGAAGAATTTTTTTCTGGAAAATACTGCTCACCTTAATTGAAATTCTTTTACAAACCTTCAAAGTATTCTCCCTCGGACACAACACAGTGGTTTCAGCATTCTGTTCACTATTCATAACACTGCCCTAAAGCCCCATTTGAATAGTTGTTGAGTATACCCAAAATTGTGGTTTAACTCACAATCACTATGGAAATCAGAACCCCGAAGCTCTTTTTTCACTGTACGAAATAGGTGTAAGTCAGATGGTGCTAGGCCCAAAAAATAAGGTGGATGTGGCATCACCTCAGTGCCTAATTCTATGATTGTTTCTTGAGTCTCTATGGCACAATGAGTAGGTGCATTATCCTGATGAAGGATCCTCCCATTTGAGCAAGGTTTGGTCTTTTCAAGGCAATTTTCCTCTTTAATGGTCCCACCAATACTTCACAATAGTAATCAGCAGTAACAGTATGCTGTTTATCCACAATGTGATCATGCACAGTGCCTGTTTATTGAAAAAGACAAGTTGTATGATTTTTCTGCACTTGATGAACTTTGGCCTTTTTGGCTGTTGAACTTGAAGGATGCTTCCATTGGGCACTTTCCTGTTTTGTCTCTGGGTCATAAATCATGAAACCAGGATTCGTTGCATGTGATAGCTCTGTCCAAGAAAGTTGGTTCTCAAGCCTTCTTTTCCATTGTTGACATGCCATCACACAGTGAACCTTCTGTACATCGTTAATCACACGGGGCACCTACTTTGTTGCAACTTTTCTATAGCCTAGAACATTTTGTACAATGTCTTCAGCTGATCTATGGGCTATATCAGTCATCCCATATCAAACTGAACAGACATAAAACATCACTTTCTCTGTATTTTCCAAATTTTAGTTTACGTGTTCCACATATAATATAAATGAACACATATTTTATATTTTGCAGAAAATCAGATTATATTAGAATTTACAGCTTAATTAACATTTTTGTTCTAGGCTCACCCACTTCCCTGTCTGGTATTCAGGGCGATAGCCATGTTTACCACTCAGAAATTGTACACCCAGCATGATTCATTGCTGCACACATTAGACAACACTAATGAGAGTGCTTATTGCGGGATCTGAAACTCTTTTCCTACCAATCCCCGGTGGAGGAGTCTTTGAGTGGGTATGGCCATCCATCTTAATGGTGAGTCCCACACACCCCAGTCCCTGACTCCCATCGGGGCTGGACAGCATGCAACATGTGTTTTTCTCCTCCACTCGGAAAAAAAACCACAATGTTACATGAAAGCAATTTATTCTCGGAATACAGAATGCTCAGGGATAAGAACAATGTGTCATTTTGTAGATGAAACATTTGGTTTTCCTTATTCAAAATACTATTTATTCAGAATAAAAAAAAAAAATTTTAAATATAAATATTTTAAACTGCAATATCATATTTAACCTTATAATACTAAAATCTGGAAAAAGTACAGAAGGTCTCTGTGTGAATTCTTTTAAACCGATTAATATCAGGATGGGATCTTCCTTAGAAGTACACTTTTAAACAGTTTATTTGTGTTAGTGCAGAGGGACTTAAAACATGATCATTGACTGAGAGCTTCACACTGTGCCAGCCAATGTGCTACGAAGTATGAATGTGATAGGCTATCACTTCCAGTGTTCGGTGTAACTTAGCAACTGGAATCTGATATTCTATGAAGTCTCTCTCCACTGTTTCATTTTAAATGTTACTTTGTGCTCAGCTTGTTGCGTTGGAAGTTCATTTTTAGCTCTGTGGTTTCTGAAAGTGCATATTGAGTGAACTGGAGAAACGTAGCTATGACTATTGCTTCAATTCATTTAATGTTTCAAAGCATAATACAAGGCAGAACTCATTAGGCTTAGTTACCTGCAATATATTTACAAACTTAAAAATGGAGAACTTAACTTTGTCACCACACCTAAAACTATGTTATGTGTGTCAAACAAAGAATTCCCAATGTGCCACTGATTGTGTGCTACAAAGTACCAATGTCCTGGATAATCCAGAAGTGGATTTGAACATAGTGACCGTTTTGAGGCAAGATAGATCAATGCAAAAGCAATCCCTGGTACCTTAGAGCTAAACTCATTACTCCATCAACCAATAATGCAATAATAACCAGATGGTATTCATTTCAGCCTGAAAGAAAAAAAGTGTGCCTTTAAATTGTAGTTAAGTTATGTCCTATAGGATAAGATTGAAAGTTCAAATGTTTCTCAACTGTATGCCGAATTTAACTGTTCCCTATTAACCCCCATGTATAAATTTCTATAAAGATTATAAATAAATTCCTTGTAGTTTTTTGTATATATTTAAATAAAACAGAGATGGGATCCTGTATAGTGAATTTTAAATAAAATAATTTAGAAAATGGTGCGTAGCAGGATTCCAGTGTGGCATGGCTGGAGAGTATCAGCAGCAGGAGTCTGTCATTGGATGCCTTGTCAGCTGTTCACATCACTTTAGTTGCACTAGTCTGTTTACATGTAACTTAATTTGGCATACAGTTGAGAAACATTTGACCTTTCAATCTTATCCTATGAGAGGCAACTTAACTACAATTTAAATGTGCACTTTTACCCCTTCAGGCTCAAGCGAATACCATCTGGTTATTATTGCATTATTGGTTCATGGAATAAATGAATTTAGCTCTAAGGGTATCAGGGATCCCTTTCACATTGCTGTATCTTGCCTTAAAATGGTCACTATGTTTAAAACTACTTCTGGATTATTCAGGGCATTGGTACTACTTTTGTAGCACTTAATCATGTTATCAGTGGGTGGTACTTTGGTTTTTTTTCTGACACGCATCACTTAGTTTTAGATCTGATGACAAAGTTAAGTTCTCCATTTTTAAGTTTGTGGGTAACTAAGCTTAATGATTTCTGCCTTGTGTTATACTTGGAAACATTAAATGGATTGAAGCAAACGTCATAGCTACGTTTCTTCAGTTCACTCAGTATGCACTTTCAGAAATCACAGAACTAAGAATGAACTTGTAATGCAAAAAGCTGAGCACAAAGTAACATTTAAAATGAAACAGTGGAAAGAGGTTTTATAGAATATCAGATTCCAGTTGCTAAGTTACACCAAACACTGGAAGTGATATTCTATCACATTCGTACTGTCTGGCATGGCATGCTGCTGCTGCAGTGTAAAGCTCTCACTCAACAGTCTATAGACACATTTAAAATAAAATATATCACAGATTCCTTCTGTATTTTTTCCAGATTTTAATATTAGGGGGTTAAACATGATATTGTGATTTGAAATATTCATACTTAAAAAAGTTGTTATTTTTTTATTCCAAAAAATATATTTTATATAAGGAAAACTACGATGTTGTTATCTATACATTGACGTATCTTCAAGAATAAATTACTTTATATAACATTACGTGCATAAAAGAAAAATGTTAAGTATGCCATAAATTCTAAAATAATTTGCCGATTTATATTATGTGTGGAACACAAACTAAAATTCAGAGAAAGTGATGTGTGTTTGGTTTGATGCGGAATGACTTCTGTGTGACAGAAAGAAGCAGTACTACCAGGTCTTCAAGTATTCTTATAAAATTAAATTCCCTTTACTTAGCATGTAATTTTCATACATTTACTGTGTTATGCATTCAGATTTCATGTCACTGTAAAATTATTATGAGGGAAAGTTTTATAGGTTTCAGTTTCAGGAAGTTGGAAAGCATGGCTTAAGTGACAACATTGCAAGTAGTCTTTGAGGTGTGATACCTTAAATATTTGAGATAACTGTAGGTTTATTGGGTCACTCCAATCAGATCAGAAGGTTTAGTGTATGTATGGGTATTTTACAATGGCAGCTTAAATGGAAAGCTTTGGAACAGAAATAAAAGATCTGTGTTTTGATCCCTAGTAATGGGACTGGATTTTTCAAGTCACTGAACTTTGTAAAAGTAATGTAAGTTAAACATTAGGTTTTTAATAAATATATTTGGTTAACACTTCAGTGTTTGTTTACAGGTGGGTCCAACTCTGAAGACATCGAAAGGTCTGTATAGCATCTTGAGCTGGCTAACATGTGGTTATTGGTTCAATACCTTATGATATGTATTTATTGACGTATCTCTCGGAAAAAGCTTTGTGGCTCCCATTGCACAAACTTTACCTGCTGTCAACCAGGTTGACCCCACCTGGGGGCAGTAAGGTGGGTGGACGTTGGCCCGGGCACCTAAAGCAAGGCTGAGGTACGTAGACTCCGTTCCATGACCCTGGTAGTTGGTCCTCCGCCCTCCCCGTTAGGTTGTTTTCTTTTTCAGGTTGGGTAGGCTGTAAGTAGTTGACTGTCTCACGTCTCTCAGAAGCGTGGGATGGGGGGTTGTGTAACGCAGTATACCGATGTACCTCAGCTCCAATTGGACCTTTAACTGCAGCCAGAACTCAGATGTCTTTGATTATTCTCATGCATGCCAAACATTGCATTTAGTCAGTAAGGTGTGCAGAGTGAATGTGGTCTCTTTCAGGATCATCATGTCGGCCGAAGATGTATGACTGTGATGAGTTAGTTATAGAGGGACATTGTCCCAACAACTTCTGGTGTGACCAGGTATCTTGTCTGGTATCAACTTTGAACCAGAATGATAACTGGCTCCAAATTCTGTAATTCAAGAAAAAAAAATACTTTCAGATGAAAGTATTTTAAAAAAAGCTTAAATTCAAATGAAACTATTTTAAAAAAGTTTTGTTTCAACCTCAAAATTAACTGTTACAAAATTTGCATAAGCAAAAGTAAAACTTCACAAAGGAACCCCAAAGTAGCCAGCCATGTTACAAAATTCCAAAGTGTTGCATTAACATGAATTTTCTACTCCCTCCTCTATAAACTATGCTTACAAAAGTTAATTCTTCTATCTACTGCTTATTAAAGCAGAAAAAATTTCATTACGACACATTCTTTATAAGTATAAACATTATACGGAAGGCTAAGTGGCAGTCAGATTTTTATAAAGCAGATTGCTATATGATGGCTTTGAAATTCCATGCTTTTTGCATGTCCACAAGAAAAAACGTATACTGAATTACCACTGGAAATAAACGTACCAGCATTTGAAAATCCAAGATTATAAACTAAAAAAATCAGGGCTTTGGGGAAGTGAAATGCTGCCCCTTAGAGAAGAATAGTTATGTGTAAATATAAACAAAAATCAGACAGAGGAAGAGTACATTGCTTTGGGGAAGTGAAATGCTGCCCCATAGAGAAGAATAGTTATGTGTAAATATAAACAAATATCAGGCAGAGGAGGAGTACATCACTTTGGGGATGTGAAGTGCTCCTTGTTGTAGAAAGGCTAAGATGTCTGGTTATAATAAAATAATGGCCCATGAAGATGAGAAGACATCACTTTGGGGATGTGAAGTGCTCCTTGGTGTAGAAATGGTAATGATGTCTGGTTATAATAAAATAAAAAACTATGAAGAGGAGAAGACATCACTTTGGGGATGTGAAGTGCTCCTTGGTGAAGAAAGGCTATGATGTCTGGTTATAACCAAATAATGACGCAAGAAGGGGAGACGACATCACTTTGGGGATGCGAAGTGCTCCTTGCTGAAGAAAGGTTATGTCTGGTTATAATCAAATAATGACCCATGAAGAGGAGAAGACATCACTTTGGGGATGTGAAGTGCTCCTTGGTGTAGAAAGGCTATGATGTCTGGTTATAATAAAATAAAAAACTATGAAGAGGAGAAGACATCACTTTGGGGATGTGAAGTGCTCCTTGGTGAAGAAAGGCTATGATGTCTGGTTATAACCAAATAATGACCCATGAAGGGGAGACGACATCACTTTGGGGATGTGAAGTGCTCCTTGGTGAAAAAAGGTTATGTCTGGTTATAATAAAATAATGACCCATGAAGAGGAGAAGACATCACTTTGGTGATGTGAAGTGCTCCTTGGTGTAGAAAGGCTATGATGTCAGGTTATAATAAAATAAAGACCCATGAAGAGGAGAAGACATGACTTTGGGGATGTGAAGTGCTCCTTGGTGAAGAAAGATTATGATGTCTGGTTATAATAAAATAAAGACCCATGAAGAGGAGAAGACATGACTTTGGGGATGTGAAGTGCTCCTTGCTGAAGAAAGGCTATGATGTCTGGTTATAATAAAATAATGACCCATGAAGAGGAGAAGACATGACTTTGGGGATGTGAAGTGCTCCTTGGTGAAGAAAGGCTATGATGTCTGGTTATAATAAAATAATGACCCATGAAAAGGAGAAGACATGACTTTGGGGATGTGAAGTGCTCCTTGGTGTAGAAAGGCTATGATGTCTGGTTATAATAAAATAAAGACCCATGAAGAGGATAAGACATCACTTTGGGGATGTGAAGTGCTCCTTGGTGTAGAAAGGCTATGATGTCTGGTTATAATAAAATAAGGAACTATGAAAAGGAGAAGACATCACTTTGGGGATGTGAAGTGCTCCTTGGTGTAGAAAGGCTATGATGTCTGGTTATAATAAAATAAAGAGCCATGAAGAGGAGAAGACATCACTTTGGGGATGTGAAGTTCTCCTTGGTGAAGAAAGGCTAAGATGTCTGGTTATAATAAAATAATGACCCATGAAGAGGCGAAGACATGACTTTGGGGATGTGAAGTGCTCCTTGGTGTAGAAAGGCTATGATGTCTGGTTATAATAAAATAAAGACCCATGAAGAGGAGAAGACATCACTTTGGGGAGGTGAAGTACTCCAAGGTGTAGAAAGGCTATGATGTCTGGTTATAATAAAATAAAGAACTATGAAGAGGAGAGGACATTGCTTTGGGGATGTGAAGTGCTCCTTGGTGTAGAAAGGCTATGATGTCTGGTAATAATAAAATAAAGAACTATGAAGAGGAGAAGACATGACTTTGGGGATGTGAAGTGCTCCTTGGTGAAGAAAGGCTATGATATCTGGTTATAATAAAATAATGACCCATGAAGAGGAGAAGACATGACTTTGGGGATGTGAAGTGCTCCTTGGTGAAGAAAGACTATGATGTCTGATTATAATAAAATAAAGACCCATGAAGAGGAGAAGACATCACTTTGGGGAGGTGAAGTACTCCAAGGTGTAGAAAGGCTATGATGTCTGGTTATAATAAAATAAAGAACTATGAAGAGGAGAGGACATTGCTTTGGGGATGTGAAGTGCTCCTTGGTGTAGAAAGGTTATGATGTCTGGTAATAATAAAATAAAGAACTATGAAGAGGAGAAGACATGACTTTGGGGATGTGAAGTGCTCCTTGGTGAAGAAAGGCTATGATATCTGGTTATAATAAAATAATGACCCATGAAGAGGAGAAGACATGACTTTGGGGATGTGAAGTGCTCCTTGGTGAAGAAAGACTATGATGTCTGATTATAATAAAATAAAGACCCATGAAGAGGAGAAGACATCACTTTGGGGATGTGAAGTGCTCCTTGGTGTAGAAAGGCTATGATGTCTGGTTATAATAAAATAAAGACCCATGAAGAGGAGAAGACATCACTTTGGGGATGTGAATTGCTCCTTGGTGAAGAAAGGATATTTCTAGTTATAATAAAATAAAGAACTATGAAGAGGAGAAGACATCACTTTGGGGATGTGAAGTGCTCCTTGGTGTAGAAAGGCTATGATGTCTGGTTATAATAAAATAAAGAACTATGAAGAGGAGAAGACATCACTTTGGGGATGTGAAGTGCTCCTTGGTGTAGAAAGGCTATGATGTCTGGTTATAATAAAATAAAGAACTATGAAGAGGAGAAGACATCACTTTGGGGATGTGAAGTGCTCCTTGGTGTAGAAAGGCTATGATGTCTGGTTATAATAAAATAAAGAACTATGAAGAGGAGAAGACATCACTTTGGGGATGTGAAGTGCTCCTTGGTGAAGAAAGGCTATGATGTCTGGTTATAATAAAATAAAGAACTATGAAGAGGAGAAGACATCACTTTGGGGATGTGAAGTGCTCCTTGGTGAAGAAAGGCTATGTCTGGTTATAATAAAATAAAGAACTATGAAGAGGAGAAGACATCACTTTGGGGATGTGAAGTGCTCCTTGGTGAAGAAAGGCCATGTCTGGTTATAATAAAATAAAGACCCATGAAGAGGAGAAGACATCAGTTTGGGGATGTGAAGTGCTCCATGGTAAAGAAAGGCTATGTCTGGTTATAATAAAATAAAGAACTATGAAGAGGAGAAGACATTACTTTGAGGATGTGAAGTGCTCCTTGGTGAAGAAAGGCTATGATGTCTGGTTATAATAAAATAATGACCCATGAAAAGGAGAAGACATGACTTTGGGGATGTGAAGTGCTCCTTGGTGTAGAAAGGCTATGATGTCTGGTTATAATAAAATAAAGACCCATGAAGAGGAGAAGACATCACTTTGGGGATGTGAAGTGCTCCTTGGTGTAGAAAGGCTATGATGTCTGGTTATAATAAAATAAGGAACTATGAAGAGGAGAAGACATCACTTTGGGGATGTGAAGTGCTCCTTGGTGTAGAAAGGCTATGATGTCTGGTTATAATAAAATAAAGAGCCATGAAGAGGAGAAGACATCACTTTGGGGATGTGAAGTGCTCCTTGGTGAAGAAAGGCTAAGATGTCTGGTTATATTAAAATAATGACCCATGAAGAGGAGAAGACATGACTTTGGGGATGTGAAGTGCTCCTTGGTGTAGAAAGGCTATGATGTCTGGTTATAATAAAATAAAGACCCATGAAGAGGAGAAGACATCACTTTGGGGAGGTGAAGTACTCCAAGGTGTAGAAAGGCTATGATGTCTGGTTATAATAAAATAAAGAACTATGAAGAGGAGAGGACATTGCTTTGGGGATGTGAAGTGCTCCTTGGTGTAGAAAGGCTATGATGTCTGGTAATAATAAAATAAAGAACTATGAAGAGGAGAAGACATGACTTTGGGGATGTGAAGTGCTCCTTGGTGAAGAAAGGCTATGATATCTGGTTATAATAAAATAATGACCCATGAAGAGGAGAAGACATGACTTTGGGGATGTGAAGTGCTCCTTGGTGAAGGAAGACCATGATGTCTGATTATAATAAAGTAAAGACCCATGAAGAGGAGAAGACATCACTTTGGGTATGTGAAGTGCTCCTTGGTGTAGAAAGGCTATTATGTCTGGTTATAATAAAATAATGGCCCATGAAGATGAGAAGACATCACTTTGGGGATGTGAAGTGCTCCTTGGTGTAGAAATGGTAACGATGTCTGGTTATAATAAAATAAAAAACTATGAAGAGGAGAAGACATCATTTTGGGGATGTGAAGTGCTCCTTGGTGAAGAAAGGCTATGATGTCTGGTTATAACCAAATAATGACCCAAGAAGGGGAGACGACATCACTTTGGGGATGTGAAGTGCTCCTTGCTGAAGAAAGGTTATGTCTGGTTATAATCAAATAATGACCCATGAAGAGGAGAAGACATCACTTTGGGGATGTGAAGTGCTCCTTGGTGTAGAAAGGCTATGATGTCTGGTTATAATAAAATAAAAAACTATGAAGAGGAGAAGACATCACTTTGGGGATGTGAAGTGCTCCTTGGTGAAGAAAGGCTATGATGTCTGGTTATAACAAATAATGACCCATGAAGGGGAGACGACATCACTTTGGGGATGTGAAGTGCTCCTTGGTGAAGAAAGGTTATGTCTGGTTATAATAAAATAATGACCCATGAAGAGGAGAAGACATCACTTTGGTGATGTGAAGTGCTCCTTGGTGTAGAAAGGCTATGATGTCAGGTTATAATAAAATAAAGACCCATGAAGAGGAGAAGACATCACTTTGGGGATGTGAAGTGCTCCTTGGTGAAGAAAGATTATGATGTCTGGTTATAATAAAATAAAGACCCATGAAGAGGAGAAGACATGACTTTGGGGATGTGAAGTGCTCCTTGCTGAAGAAAGGCTATGATGTCTGGTTATAATAAAATAATGACCCATGAAGAGGAGAAGACATGACTTTGGGGATGTGAAGTGCTCCTTGGTGAAGAAAGGCTATGATGTCTGGTTATAATAAAATAATGACCCATGAAAAGGAGAAGACATGACTTTGGGGATGTGAAGTGCTCCTTGATGTAGAAAGGCTATGATGTCTGGTTATAATAAAATAAAGACCCATGAAGAGGAGAAGACATCACTTTGGGGATGTGAAGTGCTCCTTGGTGTAGAAAGGCTATGATGTCTGGTTATAATAAAATAAGGAACTATGAAAAGGAGAAGACATCACTTTGGGGATGTGAAGTGCTCCTTGGTGTAGAAATGCTATGATGTCTGGTTATAATAAAATAAAGAGCCATGAAGAGGAGAAGACATCACTTTGGGGATGTGAAGTGCTCCTTGGTGAAGAAAGGCTAAGATGTCTGGTTATAATAAAATAATGACCCATGAAGAGGCGAAGACATGACTTTGGGGATGTGAAGTGCTCCTTGGTGTAGAAAGGCTATGATGTCTGGTTATAATAAAATAAAGACCCATGAAGAGGAGAAGACATCACTTTGGGGAGGTGAAGTACTCCAAGGTGTAGAAAGGCTATGATGTCTGGTTATAATAAAATAAAGAACTATGAAGAGGAGAGGACATTGCTTTGGGGATGCGAAGTGCTCCTAGGTGTAAAAAGGCTATGATGTCTGGTAATAATAAAATAAAGAACTATGAAGAGGAGAAGACATGACTTTGGGGATGTGAAGTGCTCCTTGGTGAAGAAAGGCTATGATATCTGGTTATAATAAAATAATGACCCATGAAGAGGAGAAGACATGACCTTGGGGATGTGAAGTTTTCCTTGGTGAAGAAAGACTATGATGTCTGATTATAATAAAATAAAGACCCATGAAGAGGAGAAGACATCACTTTGGGGAGGTGAAGTACTCCAAGGTGTAGAAAGGCTATGATGTGTGGTTATAATAAAATAAAGAACTATGAAGAGGAGAAGACATCACTTTGGGGATGTGAAGTGCTCCTTGGTGAAGAAAGACTATGATGTCTGATTATAATAAAATAAAGACCCATGAAGAGGAGAAGAAATCACTTTGGGGATGTGAAGTGCTCCTTGGTGTAGAAAGGCTATGATGTCTGGTTATAATAAAATAAAGACCCATGAAGAGGAGAAGACATCACTTTGGGGATGGGAATTGCTCCTTGGTGAAGAAAGGATACTTCTAGTTATAATAAAATAAAGAACTATGAAGAGGAGAAGACATCACTTTGGGGATGTGAAGTGCTCCTTGGTGTAGAAAGGCTATGATGTCTGGTTATAATAAAATAAAGAACTATGAAGAGGAGAAGACATCACTTTGGGGATGTGAAGTGCTCCTTGGTGAAGAAAGGCTATGATGTCTGGTTATAATAAAATAAAGAACTATGAAGAGGAGAAGACATCACTTTGGGGATGTGAAGTGCTCCTTGGTGAAGAAAGGCTATGTCTGGTTATAATAAAATAAAGAACTATGAAGAGGAGAAGACATCACTTTGGGGATGTGAAGTGCTCCTTGGTGAAGAAAGGCCATGTCTGGTTATAATAAAATAAAGACCCATGAAGAGGAGAAGACATCAGTTTGGGGATGTGAAGTGCTCCATGGTGAAGAAAGGCTATGTCTGGTTATAATAAAATAAAGAACTATGAAGAGGAGAAGACATTACTTTGAGGATGTGAAGTGCTCCTTGGTGAAGAAAGGCTATGATGTCTGGTTATAATAAAATAATGACCCATGAAATGGAGAAGACATGACTTTGGGGATGTGAAGTGCTCCTTGGTGTAGAAAGGCTATGATGTCTGGTTATAATAAAATAAAGACCCATGAAGAGGAGAAGACATCACTTTGGGGATGTGAAGTGCTCCTTGGTGTAGAAAGGCTATGATGTCTGGTTATAATAAAATAAGGAACTATGAAGAGGAGAAGACATCACTTTGGGGATGTGAAGTGCTCCTTGGTGTAGAAAGGCTATGATGTCTGTTTTTAATAAAATAAAGAGCCATTAAGAGGAGAAGACATCACTTTGGGGATGTGAAGTGCTCCTCGGTGAAGAAAGGCTAAGATGCCTGGTTATAATAAAATAATGACCCATGAAGAGGAGAAGACATGACTTTGGGGATGTGAAGTGCTCCTTGGTGTAGAAAGGCTATGATGTCTGGTTATAATAAAATAAAGACCCATGAAGAGGAGAAGACATCACTTTGGGGAGGTGAAGTACTCCAAGGTGTAGAAAGGGTATGATGTCTGGTTATAATAAAATAAAGAACTATGAAGAGGAGAGGACATTGCTTTGGGGATAGGAAGTGCTCCTTGGTGTAGAAAGGCTATGATGTCTGGTAATAATAAAATAAAGAACTATAAAGAGGAGAAGACATGACTTTGGGGATGTGAAGTGCTCCTTGGTGAAGAAAGGCTATGATATCTGGTTATAATAAAATAATGACCCATGAAGAGGAGAAGACATGACTTTGGGGATGTGAAGTTTTCCTTGGTGAAGAAAGACTATGATGTCTGATTATAATAAAATAAAGACCCATGAAGAGGAGAAGACATCACTTTGGGGATGTGAAGTGCTCCTTGGTGTAGAAAGGCTATGATGTCTGGTTATAATAAAATAAAGACCCATGAAGAGGAGAAGACATCACTTTGGGGATGTGAATTGCTCCTTGGTGAAGAAAGGATATTTCTAGCTATAATAAAATAAAGAACTATGAAGAGGAGAAGACATCACTTTGGGGATGTGAAGTGCTTCTTAGTGTAGAAAGGCTATGATGTCTGGTTATAATAAAATAAAGAACTATGAAGAGGAGAAGACATCACTTTGGGGATGTGAAGTGCTCCTTGGTGAAGAAAGGCTATGATGTCTGGTTATAATAAAATAAAGAACTATGAAGAGGAGAAGACATCACTTTGGGGATGTGAAGTGCTCCTTGGTGAAGAAAGGCTATGTCTGGTTATAATAAAATAAAGAACTATGAAGAGGAGAAGACATCACTTTGGGGATGTGAAGTGCTCCTTGGTGAAGAAAGACCATGTCTGGTTATAATAAAATAAAGACCCATGAAGAGGAGAAGACATCAGTTTGGGGATGTGAAGTGCTCCATGGTGAAGAAAGGCTATGTCTGGTTATAATAAAATAAAGAACTATGAAGGGGAGAAGACATTACTTTGAGGATGTGAAGTGCTCCTTGGTGTAGAAAGGCTATGATGTCTGGTTATAATAAAATGAAAAACTATGAAGAGGAGAAGACATTACTTTGGGGATGTGAAGTGCTCCTTGGTGAAGAAAGGTTATGATGTCTGGTTATAATAAAATAAAGAACTATGGAGAGGAGAAGACATTACTTTGGGGATGTGAAGTGCTCCTTGGTGTAGAAAGGCTATGATGTCTGGTTATAATAAAATAAAGACCCATGAAGAGGAGAAGACATCACTTTGGGGATGTGAAGTGCTCCTTAGTGAAGAAAGGCTATGTGTGGTTAAAATAAAATAAAGATGTACGAAGAGGAGAAGACATCACTTTGGGGATGTGAAGTGCTCCTTGGTGAAGAAAGGCTAAGATGTCTGGTTATAATAAAATAATGACCCATGAAGAGGAGAAGGCATGACTTTGGGGATGTGAAGTGCTCCTTGGTGTAGTAAGGCTATGATGTCTGGTTATAATAAAATAAAGACCCATGAAGAGGAGAAGACATCACTTTGGGGATGTGAAGTACTCCTAGGTGTAGAAAGGCTATGATGTCTGGTTATAATAAAATAAAGAACTATGAGGAGGAGAGGACATTACTTTGGGGATGTGAAGTGCTCCTTGGTGTAGAAAGGCTATGATGTCTGGTTATCATAAAATAAAGAACTATGAAGAGGAGAAGACATCACTTTGGCGATGTGAAGTGCTCCTTGGTGAAGAAAGGCTATGATGTCTGGTTATAATAAAATAATGACCCATGAAGAGGAGAAGACATGACTTTGGGGATGTGAAGTGCTCCTTGGTGCAGAAACACTATGATGTCTGGTTATAATAAAATAAAGACCCATGAAGAGGAGAAGACATCACTTTGGGGATGTGAAGTGCTCCTTGGTGTAGAAAGGCTATGATGTCTGGTTATAATAAACTAAAGACCCATGAAGAGGAGAAGACATCACTTTGGGGATGTGAATTGCTCCTTGGTGATGAAAGTTTATGTCTGGTTATAATAAAATAAAGAACTTTGAAGAGGAGAAGACATCACTTTGGGGATGTGAAGTGCTCCTTGGTGTAGAAAGGCTATGATGTCTGGTTATAATAAAATAAAGAACTATGAAGAGGAGAAGACATCACTTTGGGGATGCGAAGCGCTCCTTGGTGATGAAAGGCTATGATGTCTGGTTATAATAAAATAAAGAACTATGAAGAGGAGAAGACATCACTTTGGGGATGTGAAGTGCTCCTTGGTGAAGAAAGGCTATGTCTGGTTATAATAAAATAAAGAACTATGAAGAGGAGAAGACATCACTTTGGGGATGTGAAGTGCTCCTTGGTGAAGAAAGGCTATGTCCGGTTATAATAAAATAAAGACCCATGAAGAGGAGAACACATCACTTTGGGGATGTGAAGTGCTCCTTGGTGAAGAAAGGCTATGTCTGGTTATAATAAAATAAAGAACTATGAAGAGGAGAAGCCATTACTTTGGGGATGTGAAGTGCTCCTTGGTGAAAAAAGTCTATGTCTGGTTATAATAAAATAAAGAACTATGAAGAGGAGAAGATATTACTTTCGGGATGTGAAGTGCTCCTTGGTGTAGAAAGGCTATGATGTCTGGTTATAATAAAATAAAGAACTATGAAGAGGAGAAGACATTACTTTGGGGATGTGAAGTGCTCCTTGGTGTAGAAAGGCTATGATGTCTGGTTATAATAAAATAAAGACCCATAAAGAGGAGAAGACATTCCTTTGGGGATGTGAAGTGCTCCTTGGTGAAGAAAGGCTATGTGTGGTTGTAATAAAATAAAGATCTATGAAAAGGAGAAGACATGACTTTGGGGATGTGAAGTGCTCCTTGGTGAAGAAAGGCTATGATGTCTGGTTATAATAAAATAAAGAACTATGAAGAGGAGAAGACATCAGTTTGGGGATGTGAAGTGCTCGTTGGTATTAGAAAGGCTATGATGTCTGGTTATAATAAAATAAAGACCCATGAAGAGGAGAAGACATTACTTTGGGAATGTGAAGTGCTCCTTGGTGAAGAAAGGCTATGTCTGGTTGTAGTAAAATAAAGATCTATGAAGAGGAGAAGACATCACTTTGGGGATGTGAAGTGCTCCTTTGTGTAGAAAGACTATGATGTCTGGTTATAATAAAATAAAGACCCATGCAGAGGAGAAGACATCACTTTGGGGATGTGAAGTGCTCCTTGGTGAAGAAAGGCTATAATGTCTGGTTATAATAAAATAAAGACCCATGAAGAGGAGAAGACATCACTTTGGGGATGTGAAGTGCTCCTTGGTGAAAAACGTCTATGTCTGGTTATAATAAAATAAAGGACTATGAAGAGGAGAAGACATCACTTTGGGGATGTGAAGTGCTCCTTGGTGAAAAAAGTCTATGTCTGGTTATAATAAAATAAACACCCATGAAGAGGAGAAGACATGACTTTGGGATGTGAAGTGCTCCTCAGTGTAGAAAGGCTATGATGTCTGGTTATAATAAAATAAAGACCCATGCAGAGGAGAAGACATCACTTTGGGGATGTGAAGTGCTCATTGGTGTAGAAAGGCTATGATGTCTGGTTATAATAAAATAAAGAACCATGAAGCGGAGAAGACATGACTTTGGGGATGTGAAGTGCTCCTTGGTGAAGAAAGGCTATGATGTCTGGTTATAATAAAATAAAGACCCATGAAGAGGAGAAGACATCACTTTGGGGATGTGAAGTTCTCCTTGGTGAAGAAAGGCTATGTCTGGTTATAATAAAATAAAGACCCATGAAGAGGAGAAGATATGTTTTGGGGGATGTGAAGTGCTCCTTGGTGAAGAAAGGCTATGTCTGGTTATTATAAAATAAAGACCCATGAAGAGGTGAAGACATTTTTTGGGGGATGTGAAGTGCTCCTTGGTGAAGAAAGGCTATGATGTCTGGTTATAATAAAATAAAAAACTATGAAGAGGAGAAGACATCACTTTGGGGTTGCGAAGTGCTCCTCAGTGTAGAAAGGCTATGATGTCTGGTTATAATAAAATAAGGACCCATGAAGAGGAGAAGACATCACTTTGGGGATGTGAAGTGCTCCTTGGTGAAGAAAGGCTATGTGTGGTTGTAATAAAATAAAGATCTATGAAGAGGAGAAGACATCACTTTCGGGATGTGAAGTGCTCCTTGGTGAAGAAAGGCTAAGATGTCTGGTTATAATAAAATAAAGAACTATGAAGAGGAGAATACATCAGTTTGGAGATGCGAAGTGCTCGCTGGTATAAGAAAGGCTAGGATGTCTGGTTATAATAAAATAAAGACCCATGAAGAGGAGAAGACATTACTTTGGGGATGTGAAGTGCTCCTTGGTGAAGAAAGGCTATGATGTCTGGTTATAATAAAATAAAGAACTATGAAGAGAAGACATCACTTTGGTGATGTGAAGTGCTCCTTGGTGAAGAAAGGTTATGTCTGGTTGTATTAAAATAAATATCTATGAAGAGGGGAAGACATCACTTTGGGGATGTGAAGTGCTCCTTGGTGAAGAAAGGCTAAGATGTCTGGTTATAACAAAATAATGACCCATGAAGAGGAGAAGGCATGACTTTGGGGATGTGAAGTGCTCCTTGGTGTAGTAAGGCTATGATGTCTGGTTATAATAAAATAAAGACCCATGAAGAGGAGAAGACATCTTTTTGGGGATGTGAAGTACTCCTAGGTGTAGAAAGGCTATGATGTCTGGTTATAATAAAATAAAGAACTATGAGGAGGAGAGGACATTACTTTGGGGATGTGAAGTGCTCCTTGGTGTAGAAAGGCTATGATGTCTGGTTATCATAAAATAAAGAACTATGAAGAGGAGAAGACATCACTTTGGCGATGTGAAGTGCTCCTTGGTGAACAAAGGCTATGATGTCTGGTTATAATAAAATAATGACCCATGAAGAGGAGAAGACATGACTTTGGGGATGTGAAGTGCTCCTTGGTGCAGAAACACTATGATGTCTGGTTATAATAAAATAAAGACCCATGAAGAGGAGAAGACATCACTTTGGGGATGTGAAGTGCTCCTTGGTGTAGAAAGGCTATGATGTCTGGTTATAATAAAATAAAGAACTATGAAGAGGAGAAGACATCACTTTGGGGATGCGAAGCGCTCCTTTGGTGAAGAAAGGCTATATCCGGTTATAATAAAATAAAGACCCATGAAGAGGAGAACACATCACTTTGGGGATGTGAAGTGCTCCTTGGTGAAGAAAGGCTATGTCTGGTTATAATAAAATAAAGAACTATGAAGAGGAGAAGCCATTACTTTGGGGATGTGAAGTGCTCCTTGGTGAAAAAAGTCTGTGTCTGGTTATAATAAAATAAAGAACTATGAAGACGAGAAGACATTACTTTCGGGATGTGAAGTGCTCCTTGGTGTAGAAAGGCTATGATGTCTGGTTATAATAAAATAAAGAACTATGAAGAGGAGAAGACATTACTTTGGGGATGTGAAGTGCTCCTTGGTGTAGAAAGGCTATGATGTCTGGTTATAATAAAATAAAGACCCATGAAGAGGAGAAGACATTCCTTTGGGGATGTGAAGTGCTCCTTGGTGAAGAAAGGCTATGTGTGGTTGTAATAAAATAAAGATCTATGAAAAGGAGAAGACATGACTTTGGGGATGTGAAGTGCTCCTTGGTGAAGAAAGGCTATGATGTCTGGTTATAATAAAATAAAGAACTATGAAGAGTAGAAGACATCACTTTGGGGCTGTGAAGTGCTCCTTGGTGTAGAAAGGCTATAATGTCTGGTTATAATAAAATAAAGAACTATGAAGAGAAGACATCACTTTGGGGATGTGAAGTGCTCCTTGGTGAAGAAAGGTTATGTCTGGTTGTAATAAAATAAAGATCTATGAAGACGAGAAGACATCACTTTGGGGATGTGAAGTGCTCCTTGGAGAAAAACGTCTATGTCTGGTTATAATAAAATAAAGGACTATGAAGAGGAGAAGACATCACTTTGGGGATGTGAAGTGCTCCTTGGTGAAAAAAGTCTATGTCCGGTTATAATAAAATAAACACCCATGAAGAGGAGAAGACATGACTTTGGGATGTGAAGTGCTCCTCAGTGTAGAAAGGCTATGATGTCTGGTTATAATAAAATAAAGACCCATGCAGAGGAGAAGACATCACTTTGGGGATGTGAAGTGCTCATTGGTGTAGAAAGGCTATGATGTCTGGTTATAATAAAATAAAGAACCATGAAGCGGAGAAGACATGACTTTGGGGATGTGAAGTGCTCCTTGGTGAAGAAAGGCTATGATGTCTGGTTATAATAAAATAAAGACCCATGAAGAGGAGAAGACATCACTTTGGGGATGTGAAGTTCTCCTTGGTGAAAAAGGCTATGTCTGGTTATAATAAAATAAAGACCCATGAAGAGGAGAAGATATTTTTTTGGGGATGTGAAGTGCTCCTTGGTGAAGAAAGGCTATGTCTGGTTATTATAAAATAAAGACCCATGAAGAGGTGAAGACATTTTTTGGGGGATGTGAAGTGCTCCTTGGTGAAGAAAGGCTATGATGTCTGGTTATAATAAAATAAAGAACTATGAAGAGGAGAAGACAACACTTTGGGGATGTGAAAGGCTCCTTGGTGAAGAAAGGCTATGTCTGGTTATAATAAAATAAAGAACTATGAAGAGGAGAAGACATCACTTTGGGGATGTGAAGTGCTCCTTGGTGAAGAAAGGCCATGTCTGGTTATAATAAAATAAAGACCCATGAAGAGGAGAAGACATCAGTTTGGGAATGTGAAGTGCTCCATGGTGAAGAAAGGCTATGTCTGGTTATAATAAAATAAAGAACTATGAAGAGGAGAAGACATTACTTTGAGGATGTGAAGTGCTCCTTGGTGAAGAAAGGCTATGATGTCTCGTTATAATAAAATAATGACCCATGAAAAGGAGAAGACATGACTTTGGGGATGTGAAGTGCTCCTTGGTGTAGAAAGGCTATGATGTCTGGTTATAATAAAATAAAGACCCATGAAGACGAGAAGACATCACTTTGGGGATGTGAAGTGCTCCTTTGTGTAGAAAGGCTATGATGTCTGGTTATAATAAAATAAAGACCCATGAAGAGGAGAAGACATGACTTTGGGGATGTGAAGTGCTCCTTGGTGAAGAAAGATTATGATGTCTGGTTATAATAAAATAAAGACCCATGAAGAGAAGAAGAGATGACTTTGGGGATGTGAAGTGCTCCTTGCTGAAGAAAGGCTATGATGTCTGGTTATAATAAAATAATGACCCATGAAGAGGAGAAGACCTGAATTTGGGGATGTGAAGTGCTCCTTGGTGAAGAAAGGCTATGATGTCTGGTTATAATAAAATAATGACCCATGAAAAGGAGAAGACATGACTTTGGGGATGTGAAGTGCTCCTTGGTGTAGAAAGGCTATGATGTCTGGTTATAATAAAATAAAGACCCATGAAGAGGAGAAGACATCACTTTGGGGATGTGAAGTGCTCCTTGGTGTAGAAAGGCTATGATGTCTGGTTATAATAAAATAAGGAACTATGAAGAGGAGAAGACATCACTTTGGGGATTTGAAGTGCTCCTTGGTGTAGAAAGGCTATGATGTCTGGTTATAATAAAATAAAGAGCCATGAAGAGGAGAACACATCACTTTGGGGATGTGAAGTGCTCCTTGGTGAAGAAAGGCTAAGATGTCTGGTTATAATAAAATAATGACCCATGAAGAGGCGAAGACATGACTTTGGGGATGTGAAGTGCTCCTTGGTGTAGAAAGGCTATGATGTCTGGTTATAATAAAATAAAGACCCATGAAGAGGAGAAGACGTCACTTTGGGGATGTGAAGTGCTCCTTGGTGAAGAAAGGCTATGATGTCTGGTTATAATAAAATAAAGAACTATGAAGAGGAGAATACATCAGTTTGGGGAAGTGAAGTGCTCGTTGGTATTAGAAAGGCTATGATGTCTGGTTATAATAAAATAAACACCCATGAAGAGGAGAAGACATTACTTTGGGGATGTGAAGTGCTCCTTGGTGAAGAAAGGCTATGATGTCTGGTTATAATAAAATAAAGAACTATGAAGAGGAGAAGACATCACTTTGGGGATGTGAAGTGCTCCTTGGTGTAGAAAGGCTATGATGTCTGGTTATAATAAAATAAAGAACTATGAAGAGAAGACATCACTTTGGGGATGTGAAGTGCTCCTTGGTGAAGAAAGGTTATGTCTGGTTGTAATAAAATAAATATCTATGAAGAGGAGAAGACATCACTTTGGGGATGTGAAGTGCTCCTTGGTGAAGAAAGGCTATGTCTGGTTGTAATAAAATAAAGATCTATGAAGAGGAGAAGACATCACTTTGGGGATGTGAAGTGCTCCTTGGTGAAGAAAGGCTATGATGTCTGGTTATAATAAAATAAAGAACTATGAAGAAGAGAAGACATCACTTTGGGGATGTGAAGTGCTCCTTGGTGTAGAAAGACTATGATGTCTGGTTATAATAAAATAACGAACTATGAAGAGGAGAAGACATCACTTTGGGGATGTGAAGTGCTCCTTAGTGAAAAAAGTCTATGTCTGGTTATAATAAAATAAAGACCCATGAAGAGGAGAAGACATGACTTTGGGGATGTGAAGTGCTCCTCAGTGCAGAAAGGCTATGATGTCTGGTTATAATAAAATAAAGACCCATGCAGAGGAGAAGACATCAGTTTGGGGATGTGAAGTGCTCATTGGTGTAGAAAGGCTATGATGTCTGGTTATAATAAAATAATGACCCATGAAGAGGAGAAGACATGACTTTGGGGATGTGAAGTGCTCCTTGGTGCAGAAACACTATGATGTCTGGTTATAATAAAATAAAGACCCATGAAGAGGAGAAGACATCACTTTGGGGATGTGAAGTGCTCCTTGGTGTAGAAAGGCTATGATGTCTGGTTATAATAAAATAAAGAACTATGAAGAGGAGAAGACATCACTTTGGGGATGCGAAGCGCTCCTTTGGTGAAGAAAGGCTATGTCCGGTTATAATAAAATAAAGACCCATGAAGAGGAGAACACATCACTTTGGGGATGTGAAGTGCTCCTTGGTGAAGAAAGGCTATGTCTGGTTATAATAAAATAAAGAACTATGAAGAGGAGAAGCCATTACTTTGGGGATGTGAAGTGCTCCTTGGTGAAAAAAGTCTGTGTCTGGTTATAATAAAATAAAGAACTATGAAGAGGAGAAGACATTACTTTCGGGATGTGAAGTGCTCCTTGGTGTAGAAAGGCTATGATGTCTGGTTATAATAAAATAAAGAACTATGAAGAGGAGAAGACATTACTTTGGGGATGTGAAGTGCTCCTTGGTGTAGAAAGGCTATGATGTCTGGTTATAATAAAATAAAGACCCATGAAGAGGAGAAGACATTCCTTTGGGGATGTGAAGTGCTCCTTGGTGAAGAAAGGCTATGTGTGGTTGTAATAAAATAAAGATCTATGAAAGGGAGAAGACATGACTTTGGGGATGTGAAGTGCTCCTTGGTGAAGAAAGGCTATGATGTCTGGTTATAATAAAATAAAGAACTATGAAGAGGAGAAGACATCACTTTGGGGTTGTGAAGTGCTCCTCAGTGTAGAAAGGCTATGATGTCTGGTTATAATAAAATAAAGACCCATGAAGAGGAGAAGACATCACTTTTGGGGAAGTGAAGTGCTCGTTGGTGTAGAAAGGCTATGTCTGGTTATAATAAAATAAAGAACTATGAAGAGGAGAGGACATCACTTTGGGGATGTGAAGTGCTCCTTGGTGAAAAATTCTATGCCTGGTTATAATAAAATAAAGAACTATGAAGAGGAGAAGACATCACTTTGGGGATGTAAAGTGCTCCTTGGTTAAGAAAGGTTATGTCTGGTTATAATAAAACAAAGACCTTAAGAGGAGAAGACATCACTTTGGGGATGTGAAATGCTCCTCGGTGAAGAAAGGCTATGTCTGGTTATAATAAAATAAAGAACTATGAACAGGAGAAGACATCACTTTGGGGATGTGAAGTGCTCCTTGGTGAAGAAAGGTATGATGTCTGGTTATAATAAAATAAAGAACTATGAAGAGGAGAAGACATCAGTTTGGGGATGTGAAGTGCTCGTTGGTATTCGAAAGGCTATGATGTCAGGTTATAATAAAATAAAGACCCATGAAGAGGAGAAGACATTACTTTGGGGATGTGAAGTGCTCCTTGGTGAAGAAAGGCTATGATGTCTGGTTATAATAAAATAAAGAACTATGAAGAGGAGAAGACATCACTTTGGGGATGTGAAGTTCTCCTTGGTAAAGAAAGGCTATGTCTGGTTATAATAAAATAAAGACCCATGAAGAGGAGAAGATATTTTTTTAGGGATGTGAAGTGCTCCTTGGTGAAGAAAGGCTATGTCTGGTTATTATAAAATAAAGACCCATGAAGAGGTGAAGACATTTTTTGGGGATGTGAAGTGCTCCTTGGTGAAGAAAGGCTATGATGTCTGGTTATAATAAAATAAAGAACTATGAAGAGGAGAAGACATCACTTTGGGGTTGTGAAGTGCTCCACAGTGTAGAAAGGCTATGATGTCTGGTTATAATAAAATAAAGACCCATGAAGAGGAAAAGACATCACTTTAGGGGAAGTGAAGTGCTCCTTGGTGAAGAAAGGTTATGATGTCTGGTTATAATAAAATAAAGACCCATGAAGAGGAGAAGACATCACTTTGGGGATGTGAAGTGCTCTTTGGTGTAGAAAGGCTATGATGTCTGGTTATAATAAAATATATACCCATGAAGAGAAGACATTACTTTGGGGATGTGAAGTGCTCCTTGGTGAAGAAAGGCTATGATATCTGGTTATAATAAAATAAAGACCCATGAAGGGGAGAAGACATTGCTTTGGGGATGTGAATTGCTCCTTGGTGAAAAAAGTCTATGTCTGGTTATAATAAAATAAAGAACTATGAAGAGGAGAAGACATTACTTTGGGGATGTGAAGTGCTGCTTGGTGAAGAAAGTCTTTGATGTCTGGTTATAATAAAATAAAGAACCATGAAGAGGAGAAGACATCACTTTGGTGATGTGAAGTGCTCCTTGGTGAAGAAAGGTTATGTCTGGTTATAATAAAACAAAGATCTATGAAGAGGAGAAGACATCAGTTTGGGGATGTGAAGTGCTCATCGGTGAAGAAAGGCTATGTCTGGTTATAATAAAATAAAGAACTATGAAGAGGAGAAGACATCACTTTGGGGATGTGAAGTGATCCTTGGTGAAGAAAGGTTATGTGTGGTTGTAATAAAATAAAGATCTATGAAGAGGAGAAGACAATACTTTGGGGATGTGAAGTGCTCCTTGGTGAAGAAAGGTTATGTCTGGTTGTAATAAAATAAAGATCTATGAAGAGGAGAAGACATCACTTTGGGGATGTGAAGTGCTCCTTGGTGAAGAAAGGTTATGTCTGGTTGTAATAAAATAAAGACCCATGAAGAGGAGAAGACATTACTTTGGGGATGTGAAGTGGTCCTTGGCGAAGAAAGGTTATGTCTGGTTATAATAAGATAAAGACCCATGAAGAGGAGAAGACGTTACTTTGGGGATGTGAAGTGCTCCTTGGTGAAGAAAGGTTTGTCTGATTGTAATAAAATAAAGATCTATGAAGAGGAGAAGACATTACTTTGGGGATGTGAAGTGCTCCTTGGTGAAGAAAGGTTATGTCTGGTTGTAATAAAATAAAGATCTATGAAGAGGAGAAGACATCACTTTGGGGATGTGAAGTGTTCCTTGGTGAAGAAAGGTTATGTCTGGTTGTAATAAAATAAAGACCCATGAAGAGAAGAAGACATTACTTTGGGGATGTGAAGTGCTCCTTGGTGTAGAAAGGCTATGATGTCTGGTTATAATAAAATAAAGACCCACGAAGAGGAGAAGATATTACTTTGGGGATTTGAAGTGCTCCTTGGTGAAGAAAGGTTATGTCTGGTTTAATAAAATAAAGAACTATGAAGAGGAGAAGACATCACTTTGGTGATGTGAAGTGCTCCTTGGTGAAGAAAGGCTATGTCTGGTTATAACAAAATAAAGAACTATGAAGAGGAGAAGAAATCACTTTGGGGATGTGAAGCGCTCCTTGGTGAAGAAAGGCTATGTCTGGTTATAAGAAAATAAAGACCCATGAAGAGGAGAAGACATCACTTTGGCGATGTGAAGTGCTCCTTGGTGAAGAAAGGCTATGTCTGGTTATAATAAAATAAAGAGCTATGAAGAGGAGAAGACATTACTTTGGGGATGTGAAGTGCTCCTTGGTGAAAAAAGTCTATGTCTGGTTATAATAAAATAAAGAACTATGAAGAGGAGAAGACATTAATTTGGGGTTGTGAAGTGCTCCTTGGTGTAGAAAGGCTATGATGTCTGGTTATAATAAAATAAAGAACTATGAAGAGGAGAAGACATTACTTTGGGGATGTGAAATGCTCCTTGGTGAAGAAAGGCTATGATGTCTGGTTATAATAAAATAAAGAACTATGAAGAGGAGAAGACATTACTTTGGGGATGTGAAGTGCTCCTTGGTGTAGAAAGGCTATGATGTCTGGTTATAATAAAATAAAGACCCATGAAGAGGAGAAGACATCACTTTGGGGATGTGAAGTGCTCCTTGGTGAAGAAAGGCTATGTGTGGTTGTAATAAAGTATAAGATCTATGAAGCAGAGAAGACATCACTTTGGGGATGTGAAGTGCTCCTTGGTGAAGAAAGGTTATGATGTCTGGTTATAATAAAATAAAGAACTATGAAGAGGAGAAGACATCAGTTTGGGGATGTGAAGTGCTCGTTGGTATTAGATAGGCTATGATGTCTGGTTATAATAAAATAAAGACCCATGAAGAGGAGAAGACATTACTTTGGGGATGTGAAGTGCTCCTTGGTGAAGAAAGGCTATGATGTCTGGTTATAAAAAAATAAAGAACTATGAAGAGGAGAAGAGATCACTGTATGGATTTGAACTGCTCCTTGGTGTAGAAAGGCTATGATGTCTGGTTATAATAAAATAAAGAACTATGAAGAGAAGACATCACTTTGGGGATGTGAAGTGCTCCTTGGTGAAGAAAGGTTATGTCTGGTTGTAATAAAATAAAGATCTATGAAGAGGAGAAGACATCACTTTGGGGATGTGAAGTGCTCCTTGGTGAAGAAAGGCTATGTCTGGTTGTAATGAAATAAAGAACTATGAAGAAGAAAAGACATCACTTTGGGGATGTGAAGTGCTCCTTGGTGTAGAAAGACTATGATGTCTGGTTATAATAAAATAAAGAACTATGAAGAGGAGAAGACATCACTTTGGGGATGTGAAGTGCTCCTTGGTGAAGAAAGGCTATGTCTGGTTTTAATAAAATAAAGAACTATGAAGAGGAGAAGACATCACTTTGGGTATGTGAAGTGCTCCTTGGTGTAGAAAGGCTATTATGTCTGGTTATAATAAAATAAAGACCCATGAAGAGGAGAAGACATCACTTTGGGGATGTGAAGTGCTCCTTGGTGTAGAAAGGCTATGATGTCTGGTTATAATAAAATGAAGAACTATGAAGGGGAGAAGACATCACTTTGGAGATGAGAAGTGCTCCTTGGTATAGAAAGGCTATGATGTCTGGTTATAATAAAATAAAGAACTATGAAGAGGAGAAGACATCACTTTGGGGATGTGAAGTGCTCCTTGGTGAAGAAAGGCTATGTGTGGTTGTAATAAAATAAAGAACTATGAAGAGGAGAAGACATCACTTTGGGGATGTGAAGTGCTCCTTGGTGAAGAAAGGCTATGTCTGGTTATAATAAAATAAAGAACTATGAAGAGGAGAAGACATCACTTTGGGGATGTGAATTGCTCATTGGTGTAGAAAGGCTATGATGTCTGGTTATAATAAAATAAAGAACCATGATGAGGAGAAGACATGACTTTGGGGATGTGAAGTGCTCCTTGGTGAAGAAAGGCTATGATGTCTGGTTTTAATAAAATAAAGATCTATGAAGAGGAGAAGACATTACTTTGGGGATGTGAAGTGCTCCTTGGTGTAGAAAGGCTATGATGTCAGGTTATAATAAAATAAAGACCCATGAAGAGGAGAAGACATCACTTTGGGGATGTGAAGTGCTCCTTGGTGAAGAAAGGCTATGTGTGGTTGTAACAAAATAAAGATGTATGAAGAGGAGATGACATCACTTTGGGGATGTGAAGTGCTCGTTGGTGAAGAAAGGCTATAATGTCTGGTTATAATAAAATAAAGAACTATGAAGAGGAGAAGACATCAGTTTGGGGATGTGAAGTGCTCGTTGGTGTAGAAAGGCTATGATGTCTGGTTAAAATAAAATGAAGAACTATGAAGAGGAGAAGACATCACTTTGGGGATATGAAGTGCTCCTTGGTGAAGAAAGGCTATGATGTCGGTTATAATAAAATAAAGAACTATGAGAAGAGAAGACATCACTTTGGGGATGTGAAGTGCTCCTTGGTGAAGAAAGGCTATGATGTCGGTTATAATAAAATAAAGAACTATGAAGAAGAGAAGACATCACTTTGGGGATGTGAAGTGCTCCTTGGTGAAGAAAGGTTATGTCTGGTTATAATAAAACAAAGATCTATGAAGAGGAGAAGAGATCAGTTTCGGGGATGTGAAGTGCTTCTCGGTGAAGAAAGGCTATGTCTGGTAATAATAAAATAAAGAACTATGAAGAGGAGAAGACATCACTTTGGGGATGTGAAGTGTTCCTTGGTGAAGAAAGGTTATGTGTGGTTGTAATAAAATAAAGATCTATGAAGAGGAGAAGACATCACTTTGGGGATGTGAAGTGTTGCTTGGTGAAGAAAGGTTATGTCTGGTTGTAATAAAATAAAGACCCATGAAGAGGAGAAGACATTACTTTGGGGATGCGAAGTGCTCCTTGGAGAAGAAAGGTTATGTCTGGTTATAATAAAATAAAGACCCATGAAGAGAAGAAGACATTACTTTGGGGATGTGAAGTGCTCCTTGGTGAAGAAAGGTTATGTCTGATTGTAATAAAATAAAGATCTATGAAGAGGAGAAGACATGACTTTGGGGATGTGAAGTGCTCCTTGGTGAAGAAAGGTTATGTCTGGTTGTAATAAAATAAAGATCTATGAAGAGGAGAAGACATCACTTTGGGGATGTGAAGTGTTCCTTGGTGAAGAAAGGTTATGTCTGGTTGTAATAAAATAAAGACCAATGAAGAGAAGAAGACATTACTTTGGGGATGTGAAGTGCTCCTTGGTGTAGAAAGGCTATGATGTCTGGTTATAATAAAATAAAGACCCACGAAGAGGAGAAGATATTACTTTGGGGATGTGAAGTGCTCCTTGGTGAAGAAAGGTTATGTCTGGTTGTAATAAAATAAAGATCTATGAAGAGGAGAAGAGATCACTTTGGGGATGTGAAGTGCTCCTTGGTGTAGAAAGGCTATGATGTCTGGTTAAAATAAAATAAAGAACTATGAAGAGGAGAAGACATCACTTTGGGGATGTGAAGTGCTCCTTGGTGAAGAAAGGCTATGATGTCTGGTTATAATAAAATTAAGAACTATGAAGAGGAGAAGACATCACTTTGGGGATGTGAAGTGCTCCTTGGTGAAGAAAGGCTATGTCTGGTTATAATAAAATAAAGAACTATGAAGAGGAGAAGACATCACTTTGGGTATGTGAAGTGCTCCTTGGTGTAGAAAGGCTATGATGTCTGGTTATAATAAAATAAAGACCCATGAAGAGGAGAAGACATCACTTTGGGGATGTGAAGTGCTCCTTGGTGTAGAAAGGCTATGATGTCTGGTTATAATAAAATAAAGAACTATGAAGAGAAGACATCACTTTGGGGATGTGAAGTGCTCCTTGGTGAAGAAAGGTTATGTCTGGTTGTAATAAAATAAAGATCTATGAAGAGGAGAAGACATCACTTTGGGGATGTGAAATGCTCCTTGGTGAAGAAAGGCTATGTCTGGTTGTAGTAAAATAAAGATCTATGAAGAGGAGAAGACATCACTTTGGGGATGTGAAGTGCTCCTTTGTGTAGAAAGACTATGATGTCTGGTTATAATAAAATAAAGACCCATGCAGAGGAGAAGACATCACTTTGGGGATGTGAAGTGCTCCTTGGTGAAGAAAGGCTATAATGTCTGGTTATAATAAAATAAAGACCCATGAAGAGGAGAAGACATCACTTTGGGGATGTGAAGTGCTCCTTGGTATAGAAAGGCTATGATGTCTGGTTATAATAAAATAAAGAACTATGAAGAGGAGAAGACATCACTTTGGGGTTGTGAAGTGCTCCTCAGTGTAGAAAGGCTATAATGTCTGGTTATAATAAAATAAAGAACTATGAAGAGGAGAAGACATTACTTTGGGGATGTGAAGTGCTCCTTGGTATAGAAAGGCTATAATGTCTGGTTATAATAAAATAAAGAACTATGAAGAGGAGAAGACATTACTTTGGGGATGTGAAGTGCTCCTTGGTGAAGAAAGACTATGATGTCTGGTTATAATAAAATAAAGAACCATGAAGAGGAGAAGACATCTCTTTGGGGATGTGAAATGCTCCTTGGTGAAGAAAGGTTATGTCTGGTTATAATAGAACAAAGATCTATGAAGAGGAGAAGACATCAGTTTGGGGATGTGAAGTGCTCCTCGGTGAAGAAAGGCTATGTCTGGTTATAATAAAATAAAGAACTATGTAGAGGTGAAGACATCACTTTGGGGATGTGAAGTGTTCGTTGGTGAAGAAAGGTTATGTGTGGTTGTAATAAAATAAAGAACTATGAAGAGGAGAAGACATTACTTTGGGGATGTGAAGTGCTCCTCGGTGAAGAAAGGCTATGTATGGTTATAATAAAATATAGAACTATGAAGAGGAGAAGACATCACTTTGGGGATGTGAAGTGCTCCTTGGTGAAGAAAGGTTATGTCTGGTTGTAATAAAATAAAGATCTATGAAGAGAAGAAGACATTACTTTGGGGATGTGAAGTGCTCCTTGGTGAAGAAAGGCTATGTCTGGTTATTATAGAATAAAGACCCATGAAGAGGAGAAGACATTACTTTGGGGATGTGAAGTGCTCCTTGGCGAAGAAAGGTTATGTCTGGTTATAATAAAATAAAGACCCATGAAGAGGAGAAGACATTACTTTGGGGATGTGAAGTGCTCCTTGGTGATAGAAAGGTTATGTCTGGTTGTAATAAAATAAAGATCTATGAAGAGGAGAAGACATTACTTTGGGGATGTGAAGTGCTGCTTGGTGAAGAAAAGTTATGTCTGGTTGTAATAAAATAAAGATCTATGAAGAGAAGAAGACATTACTTTGGGGATGTGAAGTGCTCCTTGGTGAAGAAAGGTTATGTCTGGTTGTAATAAAATAGAGATCTATGAAGAGGAGAAGACATCACTTTGGGGATGTGAAGTGTTCCTTGGTGCAGAAAGGTTATGTCTGGTTGTAATAAAATAAAGACCCATGAAGAGAAGAAGACATTACTTTGGGGAAGTGAAGTGCTCCTTGGTGAAGAAAGGCTATGATGTCTGGTTATAATAAAATAAAGACCCAGAAAGAGGAGAAGACATCACTTTGGAGATGTGAAGTGTTCCTTGGTGAAGAAAGGCTATTATGTCTGGTTATAATAAAATAAAGACCCACGAAGAGGAGAAGATATTACTTTGGGGATGTGAAGCGCTCCTTGGTGAAGAAAGGTTATGTCTGGTTGTAATAAAATAAAGATCTATGAAGAGGAGAAGACATCACTTTGGGGATGTGAAGTGCTCCTTGGTGTAGAAAGGCTATGATGTCTGGTTATAATAAAATAAAGAGCCACGAAGAGGAGAAGATATTACTTTGGGGATTTGAAGTGCTCCTTGGTGAAGAAAGGTTATGTCTGGTTTAATAAAATAAAGAACTATGAAGAGGAGAAGACATCACTTTGGGGATGTGAAGTGCTCCTTGGTGAAGAAAGGCTATGTCTGGTTATAATAAAATAAAGAACTATGAAGAGGAGAAGACATTACTTTGGGGTTGTGAAGTGCTCCTTGGTGTAGAAAGGCTATGATGTCTGGTTATAATAAAATAAAGAACTATGAAGAGGAGAAGACATTACTTTGGGGATGTGAAATGCTCCTTGGTGAAGAAAGGCTATGATGTCTGGTTATAATAAAATAAAGAACTATGAAGAGGAGAAGACATTACTTTTGGGATGTGAAGTGCTCCTTGGTGTAGAAAGGCTATGATGTCTGGTTATAATAAAATAAAGACCCATGAAGAGGAGAAGACATCACTTTGGGGATGTGAAGTGCTCCTTGGTGAAGAAAGGCTATGTGTGGTTGTAATAAAGTATAAGATCTATGAAGCAGAGAAGACATCACTTTGGGGATGTGAAGTGCTCCTTGGTGAAGAAAGGTTATGATGTCTGGTTATAATAAAATAAAGAACTATGAAGAGGAGAAGACATCAGTTTGGGGATGTGAAGTGCTCGTTGGTATTAGAAAGGCTATGATGTCTGGTTATAATAAAATAAAGACCCATGAAGAGGAGAAGACATTACTTTGGGGATGTGAAGTGCTCCTTGGTGAAGAAAGGCTATGATGTCTGGTTATAATAAAATAAAGAACTATGAAGAGGAGAAGAGATCACTTTGTGGATTTGAACTGCTCCTTGGTGTAGAAAGGCTATGATGTCTGGTTATAATAAAATAAAGAACTATGAAGAGAAGACATCACTTTGGGGATGTGAAGTGCTCCTTGGTGAAGAAAGGTTATGTCTGGTTGTAATAAAATAAAGATCTATGAAGAGGAGAAGACATCACTTTGGGGATGTGAAGTGCTCCTTGGTGAAGAAAGGCTATGTCTGGTTGTAATAAAATAAAGAACTATGAAGAAGAGAAGACATCACTTTGGGGATGTGAAGTGCTCCTTGGTGTAGAAAGACTATGATGTCTGGTTATAATAAAATAAAGAACTATGAAGAGGAGAAGACATCACTTTGGGGATGTGAAGTGCTCCTTGGTGTAGAAAGGCTATGATGTCTGGTTATAATAAAATGAAGAACTATGAAGGGGAGAAGACATCACTTTGGAGATGAGAAGTGCTCCTTGGTATAGAAAGGCTATGATGTCTGGTTATAATAAAATAAAGAACTATGAAGAGGAGAAGACATCACTTTGGGGATGTGAAGTGCTCCTTGGTGAAGAAAGGCTATGTGTGGTTGTAATAAAATAAAGAACTATGAAGAGGAGAAGACATCACTTTGGGGATGTGAAGTGCTCCTTGGTGAAGAAAGGCTATGTCTGGTTATAATAAAATAAAGAACTATGAAGAGGAGAAGACATCACTTTGGGGATGTGAATTGCTCATTGGTGTAGAAAGGCTATGATGTCTGGTTATAATAAAATAAAGAACCATGATGAGGAGAAGACATGACTTTGGGGATGTGAAGTGCTCCTTGGTGAAGAAAGGCTATGATGTCTGGTTTTAATAAAATAAAGATCTATGAAGAGGAGAAGACATTACTTTGGGGATGTGAAGTGCTCCTTGGTGTAGAAAGGCTATGATGTCAGGTTATAATAAAATAAAGACCCATGAAGAGGAGAAGACATCACTTTGGGGATGTGAAGTGCTCCTTGGTGAAGAAAGGCTATGTGTGGTTGTAACAAAATAAAGATGTATGAAGAGGAGATGACATCACTTTGGGGATGTGAAGTGCTCGTTGGTGAAGAAAGGCTATAATGTCTGGTTATAATAAAATAAAGAACTATGAAGAGGAGAAGACATCAGTTTGGGGATGTGAAGTGCTCGTTGGTGTAGAAAGGCTATGATGTCTGGTTAAAATAAAATGAAGAACTATGAAGAGGAGAAGACATCACTTTGGGGATATGAAGTGCTCCTTGGTGAAGAAAGGCTATGATGTCGGTTATAATAAAATAAAGAACTATGAGAAGAGAAGACATCACTTTGGGGATGTGAAGTGCTCCTTGGTGAAGAAAGGCTATGATGTCGGTTATAATAAAATAAAGAACTATGAAGAAGAGAAGACATCACTTTGGGGATGTGAAGTGCTCCTTGGTGAAGAAAGGTTATGTCTGGTTATAATAAAACAAAGATCTATGAAGAGGAGAAGAGATCAGTTTCGGGGATGTGAAGTGCTTCTCGGTGAAGAAAGGCTATGTCTGGTAATAATAAAATAAAGAACTATGAAGAGGAGAAGACATCACTTTGGGGATGTGAAGTGTTCCTTGGTGAAGAAAGGTTATGTGTGGTTGTAATAAAATAAAGATCTATGAAGAGGAGAAGACATCACTTTGGGGATGTGAAGTGTTGCTTGGTGAAGAAAGGTTATGTCTGGTTGTAATAAAATAAAGACCCATGAAGAGGAGAAGACATTACTTTGGGGATGCGAAGTGCTCCTTGGAGAAGAAAGGTTATGTCTGGTTATAATAAAATAAAGACCCATGAAGAGAAGAAGACATTACTTTGGGGATGTGAAGTGCTCCTTGGTGAAGAAAGGTTATGTCTGATTGTAATAAAATAAAGATCTATGAAGAGGAGAAGACATGACTTTGGGGATGTGAAGTGCTCCTTGGTGAAGAAAGGTTATGTCTGGTTGTAATAAAATAAAGATCTATGAAGAGGAGAAGACATCACTTTGGGGATGTGAAGTGTTCCTTGGTGAAGAAAGGTTATGTCTGGTTGTAATAAAATAAAGACCAATGAAGAGAAGAAGACATTACTTTGGGGATGTGAAGTGCTCCTTGGTGTAGAAAGGCTATGATGTCTGGTTATAATAAAATAAAGACCCACGAAGAGGAGAAGATATTACTTTGGGGATGTGAAGTGCTCCTTGGTGAAGAAAGGTTATGTCTGGTTGTAATAAAATAAAGATCTATGAAGAGGAGAAGAGATCACTTTGGGGATGTGAAGTGCTCCTTGGTGTAGAAAGGCTATGATGTCTGGTTAAAATAAAATAAAGAACTATGAAGAGGAGAAGACATCACTTTGGGGATGTGAAGTGCTCCTTGGTGAAGAAAGGCTATGATGTCTGGTTATAATAAAATTAAGAACTATGAAGAGGAGAAGACATCACTTTGGGGATGTGAAGTGCTCCTTGGTGAAGAAAGGCTATGTCTGGTTATAATAAAATAAAGAACTATGAAGAGGAGAAGACATCACTTTGGGTATGTGAAGTGCTCCTTGGTGTAGAAAGGCTATGATGTCTGGTTATAATAAAATAAAGACCCATGAAGAGGAGAAGACATCACTTTGGGGATGTGAAGTGCTCCTTGGTGTAGAAAGGCTATGATGTCTGGTTATAATAAAATAAAGAACTATGAAGAGAAGACATCACTTTGGGGATGTGAAGTGCTCCTTGGTGAAGAAAGGTTATGTCTGGTTGTAATAAAATAAAGATCTATGAAGAGGAGAAGACATCACTTTGGGGATGTGAAATGCTCCTTGGTGAAGAAAGGCTATGTCTGGTTGTAGTAAAATAAAGATCTATGAAGAGGAGAAGACATCACTTTGGGGATGTGAAGTGCTCCTTTGTGTAGAAAGACTATGATGTCTGGTTATAATAAAATAAAGACCCATGCAGAGGAGAAGACATCACTTTGGGGATGTGAAGTGCTCCTTGGTGAAGAAAGGCTATAATGTCTGGTTATAATAAAATAAAGACCCATGAAGAGGAGAAGACATCACTTTGGGGATGTGAAGTGCTCCTTGGTATAGAAAGGCTATGATGTCTGGTTATAATAAAATAAAGAACTATGAAGAGGAGAAGACATCACTTTGGGGTTGTGAAGTGCTCCTCAGTGTAGAAAGGCTATAATGTCTGGTTATAATAAAATAAAGAACTATGAAGAGGAGAAGACATTACTTTGGGGATGTGAAGTGCTCCTTGGTATAGAAAGGCTATAATGTCTGGTTATAATAAAATAAAGAACTATGAAGAGGAGAAGACATTACTTTGGGGATGTGAAGTGCTCCTTGGTGAAGAAAGACTATGATGTCTGGTTATAATAAAATAAAGAACCATGAAGAGGAGAAGACATCTCTTTGGGGATGTGAAATGCTCCTTGGTGAAGAAAGGTTATGTCTGGTTATAATAGAACAAAGATCTATGAAGAGGAGAAGACATCAGTTTGGGGATGTGAAGTGCTCCTCGGTGAAGAAAGGCTATGTCTGGTTATAATAAAATAAAGAACTATGTAGAGGTGAAGACATCACTTTGGGGATGTGAAGTGTTCGTTGGTGAAGAAAGGTTATGTGTGGTTGTAATAAAATAAAGAACTATGAAGAGGAGAAGACATTACTTTGGGGATGTGAAGTGCTCCTCGGTGAAGAAAGGCTATGTATGGTTATAATAAAATATAGAACTATGAAGAGGAGAAGACATCACTTTGGGGATGTGAAGTGCTCCTTGGTGAAGAAAGGTTATGTCTGGTTGTAATAAAATAAAGATCTATGAAGAGAAGAAGACATTACTTTGGGGATGTGAAGTGCTCCTTGGTGAAGAAAGGCTATGTCTGGTTATTATAGAATAAAGACCCATGAAGAGGAGAAGACATTACTTTGGGGATGTGAAGTGCTCCTTGGCGAAGAAAGGTTATGTCTGGTTATAATAAAATAAAGACCCATGAAGAGGAGAAGACATTACTTTGGGGATGTGAAGTGCTCCTTGGTGATAGAAAGGTTATGTCTGGTTGTAATAAAATAAAGATCTATGAAGAGGAGAAGACATTACTTTGGGGATGTGAAGTGCTGCTTGGTGAAGAAAAGTTATGTCTGGTTGTAATAAAATAAAGATCTATGAAGAGAAGAAGACATTACTTTGGGGATGTGAAGTGCTCCTTGGTGAAGAAAGGTTATGTCTGGTTGTAATAAAATAGAGATCTATGAAGAGGAGAAGACATCACTTTGGGGATGTGAAGTGTTCCTTGGTGCAGAAAGGTTATGTCTGGTTGTAATAAAATAAAGACCCATGAAGAGAAGAAGACATTACTTTGGGGAAGTGAAGTGCTCCTTGGTGAAGAAAGGCTATGATGTCTGGTTATAATAAAATAAAGACCCAGAAAGAGGAGAAGACATCACTTTGGAGATGTGAAGTGTTCCTTGGTGAAGAAAGGCTATTATGTCTGGTTATAATAAAATAAAGACCCACGAAGAGGAGAAGATATTACTTTGGGGATGTGAAGCGCTCCTTGGTGAAGAAAGGTTATGTCTGGTTGTAATAAAATAAAGATCTATGAAGAGGAGAAGACATCACTTTGGGGATGTGAAGTGCTCCTTGGTGTAGAAAGGCTATGATGTCTGGTTATAATAAAATAAAGAGCCACGAAGAGGAGAAGATATTACTTTGGGGATTTGAAGTGCTCCTTGGTGAAGAAAGGTTATGTCTGGTTTAATAAAATAAAGAACTATGAAGAGGAGAAGACATCACTTTGGGGATGTGAAGTGCTCCTTGGTGAAGAAAGGCTATGTCTGGTTATAATAAAATAAAGAACTATGAAGAGGAGAAGACATTACTTTGGGGTTGTGAAGTGCTCCTTGGTGTAGAAAGGCTATGATGTCTGGTTATAATAAAATAAAGAACTATGAAGAGGAGAAGACATTACTTTGGGGATGTGAAATGCTCCTTGGTGAAGAAAGGCTATGATGTCTGGTTATAATAAAATAAAGAACTATGAAGAGGAGAAGACATTACTTTTGGGATGTGAAGTGCTCCTTGGTGTAGAAAGGCTATGATGTCTGGTTATAATAAAATAAAGACCCATGAAGAGGAGAAGACATCACTTTGGGGATGTGAAGTGCTCCTTGGTGAAGAAAGGCTATGTGTGGTTGTAATAAAGTATAAGATCTATGAAGCAGAGAAGACATCACTTTGGGGATGTGAAGTGCTCCTTGGTGAAGAAAGGTTATGATGTCTGGTTATAATAAAATAAAGAACTATGAAGAGGAGAAGACATCAGTTTGGGGATGTGAAGTGCTCGTTGGTATTAGAAAGGCTATGATGTCTGGTTATAATAAAATAAAGACCCATGAAGAGGAGAAGACATTACTTTGGGGATGTGAAGTGCTCCTTGGTGAAGAAAGGCTATGATGTCTGGTTATAATAAAATAAAGAACTATGAAGAGGAGAAGAGATCACTTTGTGGATTTGAACTGCTCCTTGGTGTAGAAAGGCTATGATGTCTGGTTATAATAAAATAAAGAACTATGAAGAGAAGACATCACTTTGGGGATGTGAAGTGCTCCTTGGTGAAGAAAGGTTATGTCTGGTTGTAATAAAATAAAGATCTATGAAGAGGAGAAGACATCACTTTGGGGATGTGAAGTGCTCCTTGGTGAAGAAAGGCTATGTCTGGTTGTAATAAAATAAAGAACTATGAAGAAGAGAAGACATCACTTTGGGGATGTGAAGTGCTCCTTGGTGTAGAAAGACTATGATGTCTGGTTATAATAAAATAAAGAACTATGAAGAGGAGAAGACATCACTTTGGGGATGTGAAGTGCTCCTTGGTGAAGAAAGGCTATGTCTGGTTTTAATAAAATAAAGAACTATGAAGAGGAGAAGACATCACTTTGGGTATGTGAAGTGCTCCTTGGTGTAGAAAGGCTATTATGTCTGGTTATAATAAAATAAAGACCCATGAAGAGGAGAAGACATCACTTTGGGGATGTGAAGTGCTCCTTGGTGTAGAAAGGCTATGATGTCTGGTTATAATAAAATGAAGAACTATGATGGGGAGAAGACATCACTTTGGAGATGAGAAGTGCTCCTTGGTATAGAAAGGCTATGATGTCTGGTTATAATAAAATAAAGAACTATGAAGAGGAGAAGACATCACTTTGGGGATGTGAAGTGCTCCTTGGTGAAGAAAGGCTATGTGTGGTTGTAATAAAACAAAGAACTATGAAGAGGAGAAGACATCACTTTGGGGATGTGAAGTGCTCATTGGTGTAGAAAGGCTATGATGTCTGGTTATAATAAAATAAAGAACCATGATGAGGAGAAGACATCACTTTGGGGATGTAAAGTGCTCCTTGGTGAAGAAAGGCTATGATGTCTGGTTTTAATAAAATAAAGATCTATGAAGAGGAGAAGACATTACTTTGGGGATGTGAAGTGCTCCTTGGTGTAGAAAGGCTATGATGTCTGGTTATAATAAAATAAAGACCCATGAAGAGGAGAAGACATCACTTTGGGGATGTGAAGTGCTCCTTGGTGAAGAAAGGCTATGTGTGGTTGTAACAAAATAAAGATCTATGAAGAGGAGATGACATCACTTTGGGGATGTGAAGTGCTCCTTGGTGAAGAAAGGCTATGATGTCTGGTTATAATAAAATAAAGAACTATGAAGAGGAGAAGACATCAGTTTGGGGATGTGAAGTGCTCGTTGGTGTAGAAAGGCTATGATGTCTGGTTAAAATAAAATAAAGAACTATGAAGAGGAGAAGACATCACTTTGGGGATGTGAAGTGCTCCTTGGTGAAGAAAGGCTATGATGTCGGTTATAATAAAATAAACAACTATGAAGTAGAGAAGACATCACTTTGGGGATGTGAAGTGCTCCTTGGTGAAGAAAGGCTATGATGTCGGTTATAGTAAAATAAAGAACTATGAAGAAGAGAAGACATCACTTTGGGGATGTGAAGTGCTCCTTGGTGAAGAAAGGTTATGTCTGGTTATAATAAAACAAAGATCTATGAAGAGGAGAAGAGATCAGTTTGGGGATGTGAAGTGCTTCTCGGTGAAGAAAGGCTATGTCTGGTAATAATAAAATAAAGAACTATGAAGAGGAGAAGACATCACTTTGGGGATGTGAAGTGTTCCTTGGTGAAGAAAGGTTATGTGTGGTTGTAATAAAATAAAGATCTGTGAAGAGGAGAAGACATTACTTTGGGGATGTGAAGTGCTCCTTGGTGAAGAAAGGTTATGTCTGGTTGTAATAAAATAAAGATCTATGAAGAGGAGAAGACATCACTTTGGGGATGTGAAGTGTTGCTTGGTGAAGAAAGGTTATGTCTGGTTGTAATAAAATAAAGACCCATGAAGAGGAGAAGACATTACTTTGGGGATGCGAAGTGCTCCTTGGAGAAGAAAGGTTATGTCTGGTTATAATAAAATAAAGACCCATGAAAAGAAGAAGACATTACTTTGGGGATGTGAAGTGCTCCTTGGTGAAGAAAGGTTATGTCTGATTGTAATAAAATAAAGATCTATGAAGAGGAGAAGACATTACTTTGGGGATGTGAAGTGCTCCTTGGTGAAGAAAGGTTATGTCTGGTTGTAATAAAATAAAGATCTATGAAGAGGAGAAGACATCACTTTGGGGATGTGAAGTGTTCCTTGGTGAAGAAAGGTTATGTCTGGTTGTAATAAAATAAAGACCAATGAAGAGAAGAAGACATTACTTTGGGGATGTGAAGTGCTCCTTGGTGTAGAAAGGCTATGATGTCTGGTTATAATAAAATAAAGACCCACGAAGAGGAGAAGATATTACTTTGGGGATGTGAAGTGCTCCTTGGTGAAGAAAGGTTATGTCTGGTTGTAATAAAATAAAGATCTATGAAGAGGAGAAGAGATCACTTTGGGGATGTGAAGTGCTCCTTGGTGTAGAAAGGCTATGATGTCTGGTTAAAATAAAATAAAGAACTATGAAGAGGAGAAGACATCACTTTGGGGATGTGAAGTGCTCCTTGGTGAAGAAAGGCTATGATGTCTGGTTATAATAAAATAAAGAACTATGAAGAGGCGAAGACATCACTTTGGGGATGTGAAGTGCTCCTTGGTGAAGAAAGGCTATGTCTGGTTATAATAAAATAAAGAACTATGAAGAGGAGAAGACATCACTTTGGGTATGTGAAGTGCTCCTTGGTGTAGAAAGGCTATGATGTCTGGTTATAATAAAATAAAGAGCCATGAAGAGGAGAAGACATCACTTTGGGGATGTGAAGTGCTCCTTGGTGTAGAAAGGCTATGATGTCTGGTTATAATAAAATAAAGAACAATGAAGAGAAGACATCACTTTGGGGATGTGAAGTGCTCCTTGGTGAAGAAAGGTTATGTCTGGTTGTAATAAAATAAAGATCTATGAAGAGGAGAAGACATCACTTTGGGGATGTGAAATGCTCCTTGGTGAAGAAAGGCTATGTCTGGTTGTAGTAAAATAAAGATCTATGAAGAGGAGAAGACATCACTTTGGGGATGTGAAGTGCTCCTTGGTGTAGAAAGACTATGATGTCTGGTTATAATAAAATAAAGACCCATGCAGAGGAGAAGACATCACTTTGGGGATGTGAAGTGCTCCTTGGTGAAGAAAGGCTATGATGTCTGGTTATAATAAAATAAAGACCCATGAAGAGGAGAAGACATCACTTTGGGGATGTGAAGTGCTCCTTGGTATAGAAAGGCTATGATGTCTGGTTATAATAAAATAAAGAACTATGAAGAGGAGAAGACATCACTTTGGGGTTGTGAAGTGCTCCTCAGTGTAGAAAGGCTATAATGTCTGGTTATAATAAAATAAAGAACTATGAAGAGGAGAAGACATTACTTTGGGGATGTGAAGTGCTCCTTGGTATAGAAAGGCTATAATGTCTGGTTATAATAAAATAAAGAACTATGAAGAGGAGAAGACATTACTTTGGGGATGTGAAGTGCTCCTTGGTGAAGAAAGTCTATGATGTCTGGTTATTATAAAATAAAGAACCATGAAGAGGAGAAGACATCTCTTTGGGGATGTGAAATGCTCCTTGGTGAAGAAAGGTTATGTCTGGTTATAATAGAACAAAGATCTATGAAGAGGAGAAGACATCAGTTTGGGGATGTGAAGTGCTCCTCGGTGAAGAAAGGCTATGTCTGGTTATAATAAAATAAAGAACTATGTAGAGGAGAAGACATCACTTTGGGGATGTGAAGTGTTGGTTGGTGAAGAAAGGTTATGTGTGGTTGTAATAAAATAAAGAACTATGAAGAGGAGAAGACATTACTTTGGGGATGTGAAGTGCTCCTCGGTGAAGAAAGGCTATGTATGGTTATAATAAAATATAGAACTATGAAGAGGAGAAGACATCACTTTGGGGATGTGAAGTGCTCCTTGGTGAAGAAAGGTTATGTCTGGTTGTAATAAAATAAAGATCTATGAAGAGAAGAACACATTACTTTGGGGATGTGAAGTGCTCCTTGGTGAAGAAAGGCTATGTCTGGTTATTATAGAATAAAGACCCATGAAGAGGAGAAGACATTACTTTGGGGATGTGAAGTGCTCCTTGGCGAAGAAAGGTTATGTCTGGTTATAATAAAATAAAGACCTATGAAGAGGAGAAGACATTACTTTGGGGATGTGAAGTGCTCCTTGGTGATAGAAAGGTTATGTCTGGTTGTAATAAAATAAAGATCTATGAAGAGGAGAAGACATTACTTTGGGGATGTGAAGTGCTGCTTGGTGAAGAAAGGTTATGTCTGGTTGTAATAAAATAAAGATCTATGAAGAGAAGAAGACATTACTTTGGGGATGTGAAGTGCTCCTTGGTAAAGAAAGGTTATGTCTGGTTGTAATAAAATAGAGATCTATGAAGAGGAGAAGACATCACTTTGGGGATGTGAAGTGTTCCTTGGTGCAGAAAGGTTATGTCTGGTTGTAATAAAATAAAGACCAATGAAGAGAAGAAGACATTACTTTGGGGATGTGAAGTGCTCCTTGGTGTAGAAAGGCTATGATGTCTGGTTATAATAAAATAAAGACCCACGAAGAGGAGAAGATATTACTTTGGGGATGTGAAGTGCTCCTTGGTGAAGAAAGGTTATGTCTGGTTGTAATAAAATAAAGATCTATGAAGAGGAGAAGAGATCACTTTGGGGATGTGAAGTGCTCCTTGGTGTAGAAAGGCTATGATGTCTGGTTAAAATAAAATAAAGAACTATGAAGAGGAGAAGACATCACTTTGGGGATGTGAAGTGCTCCTTGGTGAAGAAAGGCTATGATGTCTGGTTATAATAAAATTAAGAACTATGAAGAGGAGAAGACATCACTTTGGGGATGTGAAGTGCTCCTTGGTGAAGAAAGGCTATGTCTGGTTATAATAAAATAAAGAACTATGAAGAGGAGAAGACATCACTTTGGGTATGTGAAGTGCTCCTTGGTGTAGAAAGGCTATGATGTCTGGTTATAATAAAATAAAGACCCATGAAGAGGAGAAGACATCACTTTGGGGATGTGAAGTGCTCCTTGGTGTAGAAAGGCTATGATGTCTGGTTATAATAAAATAAAGAACTATGAAGAGAAGACATCACTTTGGGGATGTGAAGTGCTCCTTGGTGAAGAAAGGTTATGTCTGGTTGTAATAAAATAAAGATCTATGAAGAGGAGAAGACATCACTTTGGGGATGTGAAATGCTCCTTGGTGATGAAAGGCTATGTCTGGTTGTAGTAAAATAAAGATCTATGAAGAGGAGAAGACATCACTTTGGGGATGTGAAGTGCTCCTTTGTGTAGAAAGACTATGATGTCTGGTTATAATAAAATAAAGACCCATGCAGAGGAGAGGACATCACTTTGGGGATGTGAAGTGCTCCTTAGTGAAGAAAGGCTATAATGTCTGGTTATAATAAAATAAAGACCCATGAAGAGGAGAAGACATCACTTTGGGGATGTGAAGTGCTCCTTGGTATAGAAAGGCTATGATGTCTGGTTATAATAAAATAAAGAACTATGAAGAGGAGAAGACATCACTTTGGGGTTGTGAAGTGCTCCTCAGTGTAGAAAGGCTATAATGTCTGGTTATAATAAAATAAAGAACTATGAAGAGGAGAAGACATTACTTTGGGGATGTGAAGTGCTCCTTGGTATAGAAAAGCTATAATGTCTGGTTATAATAAAATAAAGAACTATGAAGAGGAGAAGACATTACTTTGGGGATGTGAAGTGCTCCTTGGTGAAGAAAGTCTATGATGTCTGGTTATAATAAAATAAAGAACCATGAAGAGGAGAAGACATCTCTTTGGGGATGTGAAATGCTCCTTGGTGAAGAAAGGTTATGTCTGGTTATAATAGAACAAAGATCTATGAAGAGGAGAAGACATCAGTTTGGGGATGTGAAGTGCTCCTCGGTGAAGAAAGGCTATGTCTGGTTATAATAAAATAAAGAACTATGTAGAGGTGAAGACATCACTTTGGGGATGTGAAGTGTTCGTTGGTGAAGAAAGGTTATGTGTGGTTGTAATAAAATAAAGAACTATGAAGAGGAGAAGACATTACTTTGGGGATGTGAAGTGCTCCTCGGTGAAGAAAGGCTATGTATGGTTATAATAAAATATAGAACTATGAAGAGGAGAAGACATCACTTTGGGGATGTGAAGTGCTCCTTGGTGAAGAAAGGTTATGTCTGGTTGTAATAAAATAAAGATCTATGAAGAGAAGAAGACATTACTTTGGGGATGTGAAGTGCTCCTTGGTGAAGAAAGGCTATGTCTGGTTATTTTAGAATAAAGACCCATGAAGAGGAGAAGACATTACTTTGGGGATGTGAAGTGCTCCTTGGCGAAGAAAGGTTATGTCTGGTTATAATAAAATAAAGACCCATGAAGAGGAGAAGACATTACTTTGGGGATGTGAAGTGCTCCTTGGTGATAGAAAGGTTATGTCTGGTTGTAATAAAATAAAGATCTATGAAGAGGAGAAGACATTACTTTGGGGATGTGAAGTGCTGCTTGGTGAAGAAAAGTTATGTCTGGTTGTAATAAAATAAAGATCTATGAAGAGAAGAAGACATTACTTTGGGGATGTGAAGTGCTCCTTGGTGAAGAAAGGTTATGTCTGGTTGTAATAAAATAGAGATCTATGAAGAGGAGAAGACATCACTTTGGGGATGTGAAGTGTTCCTTGGTGCAGAAAGGTTATGTCTGGTTGTAATAAAATAAAGACCCATGAAGAGAAGAAGACATTACTTTGGGGATGTGAAGTGCTCCTTGGTGAAGAAAGGCTATGATGTCTGGTTATAATAAAATAAAGACCCAGAAAGAGGAGAAGACATCACTTTGGAGATGTGAAGTGTTCCTTGGTGAAGAAAGGCTATTATGTCTGGTTATAATAAAATAAAGACCCACGAAGAGGAGAAGATATTACTTTGGGGATGTGAAGCGCTCCTTGGTGAAGAAAGGTTATGTCTGGTTGTAATAAAATAAAGATCTATGAAGAGGAGAAGACATCACTTTGGGGATGTGAAGTGCTCCTTGGTGTAGAAAGGCTATGATGTCTGGTTATAATAAAATAAAGAGCCACGAAGAGGAGAAGATATTACTTTGGGGATTTGAAGTGCTCCTTGGTGAAGAAAGGTTATGTCTGGTTTAATAAAATAAAGAACTATGAAGAGGAGAAGACATCACTTTGGGGATGTGAAGTGCTCCTTGGTGAAGAAAGGCTATGTCTGGTTATAATAAAATAAAGAACTATGAAGAGGAGAAGACATTACTTTGGGGTTGTGAAGTGCTCCTTGGTGTAGAAAGGCTATGATGTCTGGTTATAATAAAATAAAGAACTATGAAGAGGAGAAGACATTACTTTGGGGATGTGAAATGCTCCTTGGTGAAGAAAGGCTATGATGTCTGGTTATAATAAAATAAAGAACTATGAAGAGGAGAAGACATTACTTTTGGGATGTGAAGTGCTCCTTGGTGTAGAAAGGCTATGATGTCTGGTTATAATAAAATAAAGACCCATGAAGAGGAGAAGACATCACTTTGGGGATGTGAAGTGCTCCTTGGTGAAGAAAGGCTATGTGTGGTTGTAATAAAGTATAAGATCTATGAAGCAGAGAAGACATCACTTTGGGGATGTGAAGTGCTCCTTGGTGAAGAAAGGTTATGATGTCTGGTTATAATAAAATAAAGAACTATGAAGAGGAGAAGACATCAGTTTGGGGATGTGAAGTGCTCGTTGGTATTAGAAAGGCTATGATGTCTGGTTATAATAAAATAAAGACCCATGAAGAGGAGAAGACATTACTTTGGGGAAGTGAAGTGCTCCTTGGTGAAGAAAGGCTATGATGTCTGGTTATAATAAAATAAAGAACTATGAAGAGGAGAAGAGATCACTTTGTGGATTTGAACTGCTCCTTGGTGTAGAAAGGCTATGATGTCTGGTTATAATAAAATAAAGAACTATGAAGAGAAGACATCACTTTGGGGATGTGAAGTGCTCCTTGGTGAAGAAAGGTTATGTCTGGTTGTAATAAAATAAAGATCTATGAAGAGGAGAAGACATCACTTTGGGGATGTGAAGTGCTCCTTGGTGAAGAAAGGCTATGTCTGGTTGTAATAAAATAAAGAACTATGAAGAAGAGAAGACATCACTTTGGGGATGTGAAGTGCTCCTTGGTGTAGAAAGACTATGATGTCTGGTTATAATAAAATAAAGAACTATGAAGAGGAGAAGACATCACTTTGGGGATGTGAAGTGCTCCTTGGTGAAGAAAGGCTATGTCTGGTTTTAATAAAATAAAGAACTATGAAGAGGAGAAGACATCACTTTGGGTATGTGAAGTGCTCCTTGGTGTAGAAAGGCTATTATGTCTGGTTATAATAAAATAAAGACCCATGAAGAGGAGAAGACATCACTTTGGGGATGTGAAGTGCTCCTTGGTGTAGAAAGGCTATGATGTCTGGTTATAATAAAATGAAGAACTATGATGGGGAGAAGACATCACTTTGGAGATGAGAAGTGCTCCTTGGTATAGAAAGGCTATGATGTCTGGTTATAATAAAATAAAGAACTATGAAGAGGAGAAGACATCACTTTGGGGATGTGAAGTGCTCCTTGGTGAAGAAAGGCTATGTGTGGTTGTAATAAAACAAAGAACTATGAAGAGGAGAAGACATCACTTTGGGGATGTGAAGTGCTCCTTGGTGAAGAAAGGCTATGTCTGGTTATAATAAAATAAAGAACTATGAAGAGGAGAAGACATCACTTTGGGGATGTGAAGTGCTCATTGGTGTAGAAAGGCTATGATGTCTGGTTATAATAAAATAAAGAACCATGATGAGGAGAAGACATCACTTTGGGGATGTAAAGTGCTCCTTGGTGAAGAAAGGCTATGATGTCTGGTTTTAATAAAATAAAGATCTATGAAGAGGAGAAGACATTACTTTGGGGATGTGAAGTGCTCCTTGGTGTAGAAAGGCTATGATGTCTGGTTATAATAAAATAAAGACCCATGAAGAGGAGAAGACATCACTTTGGGGATGTGAAGTGCTCCTTGGTGAAGAAAGGCTATGTGTGGTTGTAACAAAATAAAGATCTATGAAGAGGAGATGACATCACTTTGGGGATGTGAAGTGCTCCTTGGTGAAGAAAGGCTATGATGTCCGGTTATAATAAAATAAAGAACTATGAAGAGGAGAAGACATCAGTTTGGGGATGTGAAGTGCTCGTTGGTGTAGAAAGGCTATGATGTCTGGTTAAAATAAAATAAAGAACTATGAAGGGGAGAAGACATCACTTTGGGGATGTGAAGTGCTCCTTGGTGAAGAAAGGCTATGATGTCGGTTATAATAAAATAAACAACTATGAAGTAGAGAAGACATCACTTTGGGGATGTGAAGTGCTCCTTGGTGAAGAAAGGCTATGATGTCGGTTATAGTAAAATAAAGAACTATGAAGAAGAGAAGACATCACTTTGGGGATGTGAAGTGCTCCTTGGTGAAGAAAGGTTATGTGTGGTTGTAATAAAATAAAGATCTGTGAAGAGGAGAAGACATTACTTTGGGGATGTGAAGTGCTCCTTGGTGAAGAAAGGTTATGTCTGGTTGTAATAAAATAAAGATCTATGAAGAGGAGAAGACATCACTTTGGGGATGTGAAGTGTTGCTTGGTGAAGAAAGGTTATGTCTGGTTGTAATAAAATAAAGACCCATGAAGAGGAGAAGACATTACTTTGGGGATGCGAAGTGCTCCTTGGAGAAGAAAGGTTATGTCTGGTTATAATAAAATAAAGACCCATGAAAAGAAGAAGACATTACTTTGGGGATGTGAAGTGCTCCTTGGTGAAGAAAGGTTATGTCTGATTGTAATAAAATAAAGATCTATGAAGAGGAGAAGACATTACTTTGGGGATGTGAAGTGCTCCTTGGTGAAGAAAGGTTATGTCTGGTTGTAATAAAATAAAGATCTATGAAGAGGAGAAGACATCACTTTGGGGATGTGAAGTGTTCCTTGGTGAAGAAAGGTTATGTCTGGTTGTAATAAAATAAAGACCAATGAAGAGAAGAAGACATTACTTTGGGGATGTGAAGTGCTCCTTGGTGTAGAAAGGCTATGATGTCTGGTTATAATAAAATAAAGACCCACGAAGAGGAGAAGATATTACTTTGGGGATGTGAAGTGCTCCTTGGTGAAGAAAGGTTATGTCTGGTTGTAATAAAATAAAGATCTATGAAGAGGAGAAGAGATCACTTTGGGGATGTGAAGTGCTCCTTGGTGTAGAAAGGCTATGATGTCTGGTTAAAATAAAATAAAGAACTATGAAGAGGAGAAGACATCACTTTGGGGATGTGAAGTGCTCCTTGGTGAAGAAAGGCTATGATGTCTGGTTATAATAAAATAAAGAACTATGAAGAGGCGAAGACATCACTTTGGGGATGTGAAGTGCTCCTTGGTGAAGAAAGGCTATGTCTGGTTATAATAAAATAAAGAACTATGAAGAGGAGAAGACATCACTTTGGGTATGTGAAGTGCTCCTTGGTGTAGAAAGGCTATGATGTCTGGTTATAATAAAATAAAGAGCCATGAAGAGGAGAAGACATCACTTTGGGGATGTGAAGTGCTCCTTGGTGTAGAAAGGCTATGATGTCTGGTTATAATAAAATAAAGAACAATGAAGAGAAGACATCACTTTGGGGATGTGAAGTGCTCCTTGGTGAAGAAAGGTTATGTCTGGTTGTAATAAAATAAAGATCTATGAAGAGGAGAAGACATCACTTTGGGGATGTGAAATGCTCCTTGGTGAAGAAAGGCTATGTCTGGTTGTAGTAAAATAAAGATCTATGAAGAGGAGAAGACATCACTTTGGGGATGTGAAGTGCTCCTTGGTGTAGAAAGACTATGATGTCTGGTTATAATAAAATAAAGACCCATGCAGAGGAGAAGACATCACTTTGGGGATGTGAAGTGCTCCTTGGTGAAGAAAGGCTATGATGTCTGGTTATAATAAAATAAAGACCCATGAAGAGGAGAAGACATCACTTTGGGGATGTGAAGTGCTCCTTGGTATAGAAAGGCTATGATGTCTGGTTATAATAAAATAAAGAACTATGAAGAGGAGAAGACATCACTTTGGGGTTGTGAAGTGCTCCTCAGTGTAGAAAGGCTATAATGTCTGGTTATAATAAAATAAAGAACTATGAAGAGGAGAAGACATTACTTTGGGGATGTGAAGTGCTCCTTGGTATAGAAAGGCTATAATGTCTGGTTATAATAAAATAAAGAACTATGAAGAGGAGAAGACATTACTTTGGGGATGTGAAGTGCTCCTTGGTGAAGAAAGTCTATGATGTCTGGTTATAATAAAATAAAGAACCATGAAGAGGAGAAGACATCTCTTTGGGGATGTGAAATGCTCCTTGGTGAAGAAAGGTTATGTCTGGTTATAATAGAACAAAGATCTATGAAGAGGAGAAGACATCAGTTTGGGGATGTGAAGTGCTCCTCGGTGAAGAAAGGCTATGTCTGGTTATAATAAAATAAAGAACTATGTAGAGGAGAAGACATCACTTTGGGGATGTGAAGTGTTCGTTGGTGAAGAAAGGTTATGTGTGGTTGTAATAAAATAAAGAACTATGAAGAGGAGAAGACATTACTTTGGGGATGTGAAGTGCTCCTCGGTGAAGAAAGGCTATGTATGGTTATAATAAAATATAGAACTATGAAGAGGAGAAGACATCACTTTGGGGATGTGAAGTGCTCCTTGGTGAAGAAAGGTTATGTCTGGTTGTAATAAAATAAAGATCTATGAAGAGAAGAAGACATTACTTTGGGGATGTGAAGTGCTCCTTGGTGAAGAAAGGCTATGTCTGGTTATTATAGAATAAAGACCCATGAAGAGGAGAAGACATTACTTTGGGGATGTGAAGTGCTCCTTGGCGAAGAAAGGTTATGTCTGGTTATAATAAAATAAAGACCTATGAAGAGGAGAAGACATTACTTTGGGGATGTGAAGTGCTCCTTGGTGATAGAAAGGTTATGTCTGGTTGTAATAAAATAAAGATCTATGAAGAGGAGAAGACATTACTTTGGGGATGTGAAGTGCTGCTTGGTGAAGAAAGGTTATGTCTGGTTGTAATAAAATAAAGATCTATGAAGAGAAGAAGACATTACTTTGGGGATGTGAAGTGCTCCTTGGTAAAGAAAGGTTATGTCTGGTTGTAATAAAATAGAGATCTATGAAGAGGAGAAGACATCACTTTGGGGATGTGAAGTGTTCCTTGGTGCAGAAAGGTTATGTCTGGTTGTAATAAAATAAAGACCCATGAAGAGAAGAAGACATTACTTTGGGGATGTGAAGTGCTCCTTGGTGAAGAAAGGCTATGATGTCTGGTTATAATAAAATAAAGACCCAGAAAGAGGAGAAGACATCACTTTGGAGATGTGAAGTGTTCCTTGGTGAAGAAAGGCTATGATGTCTGGTTATAATAACATAAAGAAACATGAAGAGGAGAAGACATCACTTTGGGGATGTGAAGTGCTCCTTGGTGAAAATAAGTCTATGTCTGGTTATAATAAAATAAAGACCCATGAAGAGGAGAAGACATGACTTTGGGGATGTGAAGTGCTCCTCAGTGTTGAAAAGCTATGATGTCTGGTTAAAATAAAATAAAGAACTATGAAGAGGAGAAGACATCACTTTGGGGATGTGAAGTGCTCCTTGGTGAAGAAAGGCTATGATGTCGGTTATAATAAAATAAAGAACTATGAAGTAGAGAAGACATCACTTTGGGGATGTGAAGTGCTCCTTGGTGAAGAAAGGCTATGATGTCGGTTATAATAAAATAAAGAACTATGAAGAAGAGAAGACATCACTTTGGGGATGTGAAGTGCTCCTTGGTGAAGAAAGGTTATGTCTGGTTATAATAAAACAAAGATCTAAGAAGAGGAGAAGAGATCAGTTTGGGGATGTGAAGTGCTTCTCGGTGAAGAAAGGCTATGTCTGGTAATAATAAAATAAAGAACTATGAAGAGGAGAAGACATCACTTTGGGGATGTGAAGTGTTCCTTGGTGAAGAAAGGTTATGTGTGGTTGTAATAAAATAAAGATCTATGAAGAGGAGAAGAGATCACTTTGGGGATGTGAAGTGCTCCTTGGTGTAGAAAGGCTATGATGTCTGGTTAAAATAAAATAAAGAACTATGAAGAGGAGAAGACATCACTTTGGGGATGTGAAGTGCTCCTTGGTGAAGAAAGGCTATGATGTCTGGTTATAATAAAATAAAGAACTATGAAGAGGCGAAGACATCACTTTGGGGATGTGAAGTGCTCCTTGGTGAAGAATGGCTATGTCTGGTTATAATAAAATAAAGAACTATGAAGAGGAGAAGACATCACTTTGGGTATGTGAAGTGCTCCTTGGTGTAGAAAGGCTATGATATCTGGTTATAATAAAATAAAGACCCATGAAGAGGAGAAGACATCACTTTGGGGATGTGAAGTGCTCCTTGGTGAAGAAAGGCTATGATGTCGGTTATAATAAAATAAAGAACTATGAAGTAGAGGAGACATCACTTTGGGGATGTGAAGTGCTCCTTGGTGAAGAAAGGCTATGATGTCGGTTATAATAAAATAAAGAACTATGAAGAAGAGAAGACATCACTTTGGGGATGTGAAGTGTTCCTTGGTGAAGAAAGGTTATGTCTGGTTGTAATAAAATAAAGACCAATGAAGAGAAGAAGACATTACTTTGGGGATGTGAAGTGCTCCTTGGTGTAGAAAGTCTATGATGTCTGGTTATAATAAAATAAAGACCCACGAAGAGGAGAAGATATTACTTTGGGGATGTGAAGTGCTCCTTGGTGAAGAAAGGTTATGTCTGGTTGTAATAAAATAAAGATCTATGAAGAGGAGAAGAGATCACTTTGGGGATGTGAAGTGCTCCTTGGTGTAGAAAGGCTATGATGTCTGGTTAAAATAAAATAAAGAACTATGAAGAGGAGAAGACATCACTTTGGGGATGTGAAGTGCTCCTTGGTGAAGAAAGGCTATGATGTCTGGTTATAATAAAATAAAGAACTATGAAGAGGCGAAGACATCACTTTGGGGATGTGAAGTGCTCCTTGGTGAAGAAAGGCTATGTCTGGTTATAATAAAATAAAGAACTATGAAGAGGAGAAGACATCACTTTGGGTATGTGAAGTGCTCCTTGGTGTAGAAAGGCTATGATGTCTGGTTATAATAAAATAAAGACCCATGAAGAGGAGAAGACATCACTTTGGGGATGTGAAGTGCTCCTTGGTGTAGAAAGGCTATGATGTCTGGTTATAATAAAATAAAGTACTATGAAGAGAAGACATCACTTTGGGGATGTGAAGTGCTCCTTGGTGAAGAAAGGTTATGTCTGGTTGTAATAAAATGAAGATCTATGAAGAGGAGAAGACATCACTTTGGGGATGTGAAATGCTCCTTGGTGAAGAAAGGCTATGCCTGGTTGTAGTAAAATAAAGATCTATGAAGAGGAGAAGACATCACTTTGGGGATGTGAAGTGCTCCTTGGTGTAGAAAGACTATGTGGTCTGGTTATAATAAAATAAAGACCCATGCAGAGGAGAAGACATCACTTTGGGGATGTGAAGTGCTCCTTGGTATAGAAAGGCTATGATGTCTGGTTATAATAAAATAAAGAACTATGAAGAGGAGAAGACATCACTTTGGGGTTGTGAAGTGCTCCTCAGTGTAGAAAGGCTATAATGTCTGGTTATAATAAAATAAAGAACTATGAAGAGGAGAAGACATTACTTTGGGGATGTGAAGTGCTCCTTGGTATAGAAAGGCTATAATGTCTGGTTATAATAAAATAAAGAACTATGAAGAGGAGAAGACATTACTTTGGGGATGTGAAATGCTCCTTGGTGAAGAAAGGTTATGTCTGGTTATAATAGAACAAAGATCTATGAAGAGGAGAAGACATCAGTTTGGGGATGTGAAGTGCTCCTCGGTGAAGAAAGGCTATGTCTGGTTATAATAAAATAAAGAACTATGTAGAGGAGAAGACATCACTTTGGGGATGTGAAGTGTTCGTTGGTGAAGAAAGGTTATGTGTGGTTGTAATAAAATAAAGAACTATGAAGAGGAGAAGACATTACTTTGGGGATGTGAAGTGCTCCTCGGTGAAGAAAGGCTATGTATGGTTATAATAAAATATAGAACTATGAAGAGGAGAAGACATCACTTTGGGGATGTGAAGTGCTCCTTGGTGAAGAAAGGTTATGTCTGGTTGTAATAAAATAAAGATCTATGAAGAGAAGAAGACATTACTTTGGGGATGTGAAGTGCTCCTTGGTGAAGAAAGGCTATGTCTGGTTATTATAGAATAAAGACCCATGAAGAGGAGAAGACATTACTTTGGGGATGTGAAGTGCTCCTTGGCGAAGAAAGGTTATGTCTGGTTATAATAAAATAAAGACCCATGAAGAGGAGAAGACATTACTTTGGGGATGTGAAGTGCTCCTTGGTGATAGAAAGGTTATGTCTGGTTGTAATAAAATAAATATCTATGAAGAGGAGAAGACATTACTTTGGGGATGTGAAGTGCTGCTTGGTGAAGAAAGGTTATGTCTGGTTGTAATAAAATAAAGATCTATGAAGAGAAGAAGACATTACTTTGGGGATGTGAAGTGCTCCTTGGTGAAGAAAGGTTATGTCTGGTTGTAATAAAATAGAGATCTATGAAGAGGAGAAGACATCACTTTGGGGATGTGAAGTGTTCCTTGGTGCAGAAAGGTTATGTCTGGTTGTAATAAAATAAAGACCCATGAAGAGAAGAAGACATTACTTTGGGGATGTGAAGTGCTCCTTGGTGAAGAAAGGCTATGATGTCTGGTTATAATAAAATAAAGACCCAGAAAGAGGAGAAGACATCACTTTGGAGATGTGAAGTGTTCCTTGGTGAAGAAAGGCTATTATGTCTGGTTATAATAAAATAAAGACCCATGAAGAGGAGAAGACATCACTTTGGGGATGTGAATTGCTCCTTGGTGAAGAAAGGATATTTCTAGTTATAATAAAATAAAGAACTATGAAGAGGAGAAGACATCACTTTGGGGATGTGAAGTGCTCCTTGGTGTAGAAAGGCTATGATGTCTGGTTATAATAAAATAAAGAACTATGAAGAGGAGAAGACATCACTTTGGGGATGTGAAGTGCTCCTTGGTGTAGAAAGGCTATGATGTCTGGTTATAATAAAATAAAGAACTATGAAGAGGAGAAGACATCACTTTGGGGATGTGAAGTGCTCCTTGGTGTAGAAAGGCTATGATGTCTGGTTATAATAAAATAAAGAACTATGAAGAGGTGAAGACATCACTTTGGGGATGTGAAGTGCTCCTTGGTGAAGAAAGGCTATGATGTCTGGTTATAATAAAATAAAGAACTATGAAGAGGAGAAGACATCACTTTGGGGATGTGAAGTGCTCCTTGGTGAAGAAAGGCTATGTCTGGTTATAATAAAATAAAGAACTATGAAGAGGAGAAGGCATCACTTTGGGGATGTGAAGTGCTCCTTGGTGAAGTTAGGCCATGTCTGGTTATAATAAAATAAAGACCCATGAAAAGGAGAAGACATGACTTTGGGGATGTGAAGTGCTCCTTGGTGTAGAAAGGCTATGATGTCTGGTTATAATAAAATAAAGACCCATGAAGAGGAGAAGACATCACTTTGGGGATGTGAAGTGCTCCTTGGTGTAGAAAGGCTATGATGTCTGGTTATAATAAAATAAGGAACTATGAAGAGGAGAAGACATCACTTTGGGGATGTGAAGTGCTCCTTGGTGTAGAAAGGCTATGATGTCTGGTTATAATAAAATAAAGAGCCATGAAGAGGAGAAGACATCACTTTGGGGATGTGAAGTGCTCCTTGGTGAAGAAAGGCTAAGATGTCTGGTTATATTAAAATAATGACCCATGAAGAGGAGAAGACATGACTTTGGGGATGTGAAGTGCTCCTTGGTGTAGAAAGGCTATGATGTCTGGTTATAATAAAATAAAGACCCATGAAGAGGAGAAGACATCACTTTGGGGAGGTGAAGTACTCCAAGGTGTAGAAAGGCTATGATGTCTGGTTATAATAAAATAAAGAACTATGAAGAGGAGAGGACATTGCTTTGGGTATGTGAAGTGCTCCTTGGTGTAGAAAGGCTATGATGTCTGGTAATAATAAAATAAAGAACTATGAAGAGGAGAAGACATGACTTTGGGGATGTGAAGTGCTCCTTGGTGAAGAAAGGCTATGATATCTGGTTATAATAAAATAATGACCCATGAAGAGGAGAAGACATGACTTTGGGGATGTGAAGTGCTCCTTGGTGAAGAAAGACTATGATGTCTGATTATAATAAAGTAAAGACCCATGAAGAGGAGAAGACATCACTTTGGGGATGTGAAGTGCTCCTTGGTGTAGAAAGGCTATGATGTCTGGTTATAATAAAATAATGGCCCATGAAGATGAGAAGACATCACTTTGGGGATGTGAAGTGCTCCTTGGTGTAGAAATGGTAATGATGTCTGGTTATAATAAAATAAAAAACTATGAAGAGGAGAAGACATCACTTTGGGGATGTGAAGTGCTCCTTGGTGAAGACAGGCTATGATGTCTGGTTATAACCAAATAATGACCCAAGAAGGGGAGACGACATCACTTTGGGGATGTGAAGTGCTCCTTGCTGAAGAAAGGTTATGTCTGGTTATAATCAAATAATGACCCATGAAGAGGAGAAGACATCACTTTGGGGATGTGAAGTGCTCCTTGGTGTAGAAAGGCTATATTGTCTGGTTATAATAAAATAAAAAACTATGAAGAGGAGAAGACATCACTTTGGGGATGTGAAGTGCTCCTTGGTGAAGAAAGGCTATGATGTCTGGTTATAACAAATAATGACCCATGAAGGGGAGACGACATCACTTTGGGGATGTGAAGTGCTCCTTGGTGAAGAAAGGTTATGTCTGGTTATAATAAAATAATGACCCATGAAGAGGAGAAGACATCACTTTGGTGATGTGAAGTGCTCCTTGGTGTAGAAAGGCTATGATGTCAGGTTATAATAAAATAAAGACCCATGAAGAGGAGAAGACATGACTTTGGGGATGTGAAGTGCTCCTTGGTGAAGAAAGATTATGATGTCTGGTTATAATAAAATAAAGACCCATGAAGAGGAGAAGACATGACTTTGGGGATTTGAAGTGCTCCTTGCTGAAGAAAGGCTATGATGTCTGGTTATAATAAAATAATGACCCATGAAGAGGAGAAGACATGACTTTGGGGATGTGAAGTGCTCCTTGGTGAAGAAAGGCTATGATGTCTGGTTATAATAAAATAATGACCCATGAAAAGGAGAAGACATGACTTTGGGGATGTGAAGTGCTCCTTGATGTAGAAAGGCTATGATGTCTGGTTATAATAAAATAAAGACCCATGAAGAGGAGAAGACATCACTTTGGGGATGTGAAGTGCTCCTTGGTGTAGAAAGGCTATGATGTCTGGTTATAATAAAATAAGGAACTATGAAAAGGAGAAGACATCACTTTGGGGATGTGAAGTGCTCCTTGGTGTAGAAAGGCTATGATGTCTGGTTATAATAAAATAAAGAGCCATGAAGAGGAGAAGACATCACTTTGAGGATGTGAAGTGCTCCTTGGTGAAGAAAGGCTAAGATGTCTGGTTATAATAAAATAATGACCCATGAAGAGGCGAAGACATGACTTTGGGGATGTGAAGTGCTCCTTGGTGTAGAAAGGCTATGATGTCTGGTTATAATAAAATAAAGACCCATGAAGAGGAGAAGACATCACTTTGGGGAGGTGAAGTACTCCAAGGTGTAGAAAGGCTATGATGTCTGGTTATAATAAAATAAAGAACTATGAAGAGGAGAGGACATTGCTTTGGGGATGTGAAGTGCTCCTAGGTGTAAAAAGGCTATGATGTCTGGTAATAATAAAATAAAGAACTATGAAGAGGAGAAGACATGACTTTGGGGATGTGAAGTGCTCCTTGGTGAAGAAAGGCTATGATATCTGGTTATAATAAAATAATGACCCATGAAGAGGAGAAGACATGACTTTGGGGATGTGAAGTGCTCCTTGGTGAAGAAAGACTATGATGTCTGATTATAATAAAATAAAGACCCATGAAGAGGAGAAGACATCACTTTGGGGAGGTGAAGTACTCCAAGGTGTAGAAAGGCTATGATGTGTGGTTATAATAAAATAAAGAACTATGAAGAGGAGAAGACATCACTTTGGGGATGTGAAGTGCTCCTTGGTGAAGAAAGACTATCATGTCTGATTATAATAAAATAAAGACCCATGAAGAGGAGAAGAAATCACTTTGGGGATGTGAAGTGCTCCTTGGTGTAGAAAGGCTATGATGTCTGGTTATAATAAAATAAAGACCCATGAAGAGGAGAAGACATCACTTTGGGGATGCGAATTGCTCCTTGGTGAAGAAAGGATACTTCTAGTTATAATAAAATAAAGAACTATGAAGAGGAGAAGACATCACTTTGGGGATGTGAAGTGCTCCTTGGTGTAGAAAGGCTATGATGTCTGGTTATAATAAAATAAAGAACTATGAAGAGGAGAAGACATCACTTTGGGGATGTGAAGTGCTCCTTGGTGAAGAAAGGCTATGATGTCTGGTTATAATAAAATAAAGAACTATGAAGAGGAGAAGACATCACTTTGGGGATGTGAAGTGCTCCTTGGTGAAGAAAGGGTATGTCTGGTTATAATAAAATAAAGAACTATGAAGAGGAGAAGACATCACTTTGGGGATGTGAAGTGCTCCTTGGTGAAGAAAGGCCATGTCTGGTTATAATAAAATGAAGACCCATGAAGAGGAGAAGACATCAGTTTGGGGATGTGAAGTGCTCCATGGTGAAGAAAGGCTATGTCTGGTTATAATAAAATAAAGAACTATGAAGAGGAGAAGACATTACTTTGAGGATGTGAAGTGCTCCTTGGTGAAGAAAGGCTATGATGTCTGGTTATAATAAAATAATGACCCATGAAAAGGAGAAGACATGACTTTGGGGATGTGAAGTGCTCCTTGGTGTAGAAAGGCTATGATGTCTGGTTATAATAAAATAAAGACCCATGAAGAGGAGAAGACATCACTTTGGGGATGTGAAGTGCTCCTTGGTGTAGAAAGGCTATGATGTCTGGTTATAATAAAATAAGGAACTATGAAGAGGAGAAGACATCACTTTGGGGATGTGAAGTGCTCCTTGGTGTAGAAAGGCTATGATGTCTGGTTATAATAAAATAAAGAGCCATGAAGAGGAGAAGACATCACTTTGGGGATGTGAAGTGCTCCTCGGTGAAGAAAGGCTAAGATGCCTGGTTATAATAAAATAATGACCCATGAAGAGGAGAAGACATGACTTTGGGGATGTGAAGTGCTCCTTGGTGTAGAAAGGCTATGATGTCTGGTTATAATAAAATAAAGACCCATGAAGAGGAGAAGACATCACTTTGGGGAGGTGAAGTACTCCAAGGTGTAGAAAGGGTATGATGTCTGGTTATAATAAAATAAAGAACTATGAAGAGGAGAGGACATTGCTTTGGGGATGTGAAGTGCTCCTTGGTGTAGAAAGGCTATGATGTCTGGTAATAATAAAATAAAGAACTATAAAGAGGAGAAGACATGACTTTGGGGATGTGAAGTGCTCCTTGGTGAAGAAAGGCTATGATATCTGGTTATAATAAAATAATGACCCATGAAGAGGAGAAGACATGACTTTGGGGATGTGAAGTTTTCCTTGGTGAAGAAAGACTATGATGTCTGATTATAATAAAATAAAGACCCATGAAGAGGAGAAGACATCACTTTGGGGATGTGAAGTGCTCCTTGGTGTAGAAAGGCTATGATGTCTGGTTATAATAAAATAAAGACCCATGAAGAGGAGAAGACATCACTTTGGGGATGTGAATTGCTCCTTGGTGAAGAAAGGATATTTCTAGCTATAATAAAATAAAGAACTATGAAGAGGAGAAGACATCACTTTGGGGATGTGAAGTGCTTCTTAGTGTAGAAAGGCTATGATGTCTGGTTATAATAAAATAAAGAACTATGAAGAGGAGAAGACATCACTTTGGGGATGTGAAGTGCTCCTTGGTGAAGAAAGGCTATGATGTCTGGTTATAATAAAATAAAGAACTATGAAGAGGAGAAGACATCACTTTGGGGATGTGAAGTGCTCCTTGGTGAAGAAAGGCTATGTCTGGTTATAATAAAATAAAGAACTATGAAGAGGAGAAGACATCACTTTGGGGATGTGAAGTGCTCCTTGGTGAAGAAAGACCATGTCTGGTTATAATAAAATAAAGACCCATGAAGAGGAGAAGACATCAGTTTGGGGATGTGAAGTGCTCCATGGTGAAGAAAGGCTATGTCTGGTTATAATAAAATAAAGAACTATGAAGGGGAGAAGACATTACTTTGAGGATGTGAAGTGCTCCTTGGTGTAGAAAGGCTATGATGTCTGGTTATAATAAAATGAAAAACTATGAAGAGGAGAAGACATTACTTTGGGGATGTGAAGTGCTCCTTGGTGAAGAAAGGCTATGATGTCTGGTTATAATAAAATAAAGAACTATGGAGAGGAGAAGACATTACTTTGGGGATGTGAAGTGCTCCTTGGTGTAGAAAGGCTATGATGTCTGGTTATAATAAAATAAAGACCCATGAAGAGGAGAAGACATCACTTTGGGGATGTGAAGTGCTCCTTAGTGAAGAAAGGCTATGTGTGGTTAAAATAAAATAAAGATGTACGAAGAGGAGAAGACATCACTTTGGGGATGTGAAGTGCTCCTTGGTGAAGAAAGGCTAAGATGTCTGGTTATAATAAAATAATGACCCATGAAGAGGAGAAGGCATGACTTTGGGGATGTGAAGTGCTCCTTGGTGTAGTAAGGCTATGATGTCTGGTTATAATAAAATAAAGACCCATGAAGAGGAGAAGACATCACTTTGGGGATGTGAAGTACTCCTAGGTGTAGAAAGGCTATGATGTCTGGTTATAATAAAATAAAGAACTATGAGGAGGAGAGGACATTACTTTGGGAATGTGAAGTGCTCCTTGGTGTAGAAAGGCTATGATGTCTGGTTATCATAAAATAAAGAACTATGAAGAGGAGAAGACATCACTTTGGCGATGTGAAGTGCTCCTTGGTGAAGAAAGGCTATGATGTCTGGTTATAATAAAATAATGACCCATGAAGAGGAGAAGACATGACTTTGGGGATGTGAAGTGCTCCTTGGTGCAGAAACACTATGATGTCTGGTTATAATAAAATAAAGACACATGAAGAGGAGAAGACATCACTTTGGGGATGTGAAGTGCTCCTTGGTGTAGAAAGGCTATGATGTCTGGTTATAATAAACTAAAGACCCATGAAGAGGAGAAGACATCACTTTGGGGATGTGAATTGCTCCTTGGTGAAGAAAGTTTATGTCTGGTTATAATAAAATAAAGAACTTTGAAGAGGAGAAGACATCACTTTGGGGATGTGAAGTGCTCCTTGGTGTAGAAAGGCTATGATGTCTGGTTATAATAAAATAAAGAATTATGAAGAGGAGAAGACATCACTTTGGGGATGCGAAGCGCTCCTTGGTGATGAAAGGCTATGATGTCTGGTTATAATAAAATAAAGAACTATGAAGAGGAGAAGACATCACTTTGGGGATGTGAAGTGCTCCTTGGTGAAGAAAGGCTATGTCTGGTTATAATAAAATAAAGAACTATGAAGAGGAGAAGACATCATTTTGGGGATGTGAAGTGCTCCTTGGTGAAGAAAGGCTATGTCCGGTTATAATAAAATAAAGACCCATGAAGAGGAGAACACATCACTTTGGGGATGTGAAGTGCTCCTTGGTGAAGAAAGGCTATGTCTGGTTATAATAAAATAAAGAACTATGAAGAGGAGAAGCCATTACTTTGGGGATGTGAAGTGCTCCTTGGTGAAAAAAGTCTATGTCTGGTTATAATAAAATAAAGAACTATGAAGAGGAGAAGATATTACTTTCGGGATGTGAAGTGCTCCTTGGTGTAGAAAGGCTATGATGTCTGGTTATAATAAAATAAAGAACTATGAAGAGGAGAAGACATTACTTTGGGGATGTGAAGTGCTCCTTGGTGTAGAAAGGCTATGATGTCTGGTTATAATAAAATAAAGACCCATGAAGAGGAGAAGACATTCCTTTGGGGATATGAAGTGCTCCTTGGTGAAGAAAGGCTATGTGTGGTTGTAATAAAATAAAGATCTATGAAAAGGAGAAGACATGACTTTGGGGATGTGAAGTGCTCCTTGGTGAAGAAAGGCTATGATGTCTGGTTATAATAAAATAAAGAACTATGAAGAGGAGAAGACATCAGTTTGGGGATGTGAAGTGCTCGTTGGTATTAGAAAGGCTATGATGTCTGGTTATAATAAAATAAAGACCCATGAAGAGGAGAAGACATTACTTTGGGAATGTGAAGTGCTCCTTGGTGAAGAAAGGCTATGATGTCTGGTTATAATAAAATAAAGAACTATGAAGAGGAGAAGACATCACTTTGGGGCTGTGAAGTGCTCCTTGGTGTAGAAAGGCTATGATGTCTGGCTATAATAAAATAAAGAACTATGAAGAGAAGACATCACTTTGGGGATGTGAAGTGCTCCTTGGTGAAGAAAGGTTATGTCTGGTTGTAATAAAATAAAGATCTATGAAGACGAGAAGACATCACTTTGGGGATGTGAAGTGCTCCTTGGTGAAAAACGTCTATGTCTGGTTATAATAAAATAAAGGACTATGAAGAGGAGAAGACATCACTTTGGGGATGTGAAGTGCTCCTTGGTGAAAAAAGTCTATGTCTGGTTATAATAAAATAAACACCCATGAAGAGGAGAAGACATGACTTTGGGATGTGAAGTGCTCCTCAGTGTAGAAAGGCTATGATGTCTGGTTATAATAAAATAAAGACCCATGCAGAGGAGAAGACATCACTTTGGGGATGTGAAGTGCTCATTGGTGTAGAAAGGCTATGATGTCTGGTTATAATAAAATAAAGAACCATGAAGCGGAGAAGACATGACTTTGGGGATGTGAAGTGCTCCTTGGTGAAGAAAGGCTATGATGTCTGTTTATAATAAAATAAAGACCCATGAAGAGGAGAAGACATCACTTTGGGGATGTGAAGTTCTCCTTGGTGAAGAAAGGCTATGTCTGGTTATAATAAAATAAAGACCCATGAAGAGGAGAAGATATGTTTTTGGGGATGTGAAGTGCTCCTTGGTGAAGAAAGGCTATGTCTGGTTATTATAAAATAAAGACCCATGAAGAGGTGAAGACATTTTTTGGGGGATGTGAAGTGCTCCTTGGTGAAGAAAGGCTATGATGTCTGGTTATAATAAAATAAAGAACTATGAAGAGGAGAAGACATCACTTTGGGGTTGCGAAGTGCTCCTCAGTGTAGAAAGGCTATGATGTCTGGTTATAATAAAATAAGGACCCATGAAGAGGAGAAGACATCACTTTGGGGATGTGAAGTGCTCCTTGGTGAAGAAAGGCTATGTGTGGTTGTAATAAAATAAAGATCTATGAAGAGGAGAAGACATCACTTTCGGGATGTGAAGTGCTCCTTGGTGAAGAAAGGCTATGATGTCTGGTTATAATAAAATAAAGAACTATGAAGAGGAGAATACATCAGTTTGGAGATGCGAAGTGCTCGCTGGTATAAGAAAGGCTAGGATGTCTGGTTATAATAAAATAAAGACCCATGAAGAGGAGAAGACATTACTTTGGGGATGTGAAGTGCTCCTTGGTGAAGAAAGGCTATGATGTCTGGTTATAATAAAATAAAGAACTATGAAGAGAAGACATCACTTTGGGGATGTGAAGTGCTCCTTGGTGAAGAAAGGTTATGTCTGGTTGTATTAAAATAAATATCTATGAAGAGGGGAAGACATCACTTTGGGGATGTGAAGTGCTCCTTGGTGAAGAAAGGCTAAGATGTCTGGTTATAACAAAATAATGACCCATGAAGAGGAGAAGGCATGACTTTGGGGATGTGAAGTGCTCCTTGGTGTAGTAAGGCTATGATGTCTGGTTATAATAAAATAAAGATCCATGAAGAGGAGAAGACATCTTTTTGGGGATGTGAAGTACTCCTAGGTGTAGAAAGGCTATGATGTCTGGTTATAATAAAATAAAGAACTATGAGGAGGAGAGGACATTACTTTGGGGATGTGAAGTGCTCCTTGGTGTAGAAAGGCTATGATGTCTGGTTATCATAAAATAAAGAACTATGAAGAGGAGAAGACATCACTTTGGCGATGTGAAGTGCTCCTTGGTGAACAAAGGCTATGATGTCTGGTTATAATAAAATAATGACCCATGAAGAGGAGAAGACATGACTTTGGGGATGTGAAGTGCTCCTTGGTGCAGAAACACTATGATGTCTGGTTATAATAAAATAAAGACCCATGAAGAGGAGAAGACATCACTTTGGGGATGTGAAGTGCTCCTTGGTGTAGAAAGGCTATGATGTCTGGTTATAATAAAATAAAGAACTATGAAGAGGAGAAGACATCACTTTGGGGATGCGAAGCGCTCCTTTGGTGAAGAAAGGCTATGTCCGGTTATAATAAAATAAAGACCCATGAAGAGGAGAACACATCACTTTGGGGATGTGAAGTGCTCCTTGGTGAAGAAAGGCTATGTCTGGTTATAATAAAATAAAGAACTATGAAGAGGAGAAGCCATTACTTTGGGGATGTGAAGTGCTCCTTGGTGAAAAAAGTCTGTGTCTGGTTATAATAAAATAAAGAACTATGAAGAGGAGAAGACATTACTTTCGGGATGTGAAGTGCTCCTTGGTGTAGAAAGGCTATGATGTCTGGTTATAATAAAATAAAGAACTATGAAGAGGAGAAGACATTACTTTGGGGATGTGAAGTGCTCCTTGGTGTAGAAAGGCTATGATGTCTGGTTATAATAAAATAAAGACCCATGAAGAGGAGAAGACATTCCTTTGGGGATGTGAAGTGCTCCTTGGTGAAGAAAGGCTATGTGTGGTTGTAATAAAATAAAGATCTATGAAAAGGAGAAGACATGACTTTGGGGATGTGAAGTGCTCCTTGGTGAAGAAAGGCTATGATGTCTGGTTATAATAAAATAAAGAACTATGAAGAGGAGAAGACATCAGTTTGGGGATGTGAAGTGCTCCTTGGTGTAGAAAGGCTATGATGTCTGGTTATAATAAAATAAAGACCCATGAAGAGGAGAAGACATCACTTTGGGGAGGTGAAGTACTCCAAGGTGTAGAAAGGCTATGATGTCTGATTATAATAAAATAAAGACCCATGAAGAGGAGAAGACATCACTTTGGGGAGGTGAAGTACTCCAAGGTGTAGAAAGGCTATGATGTGTGGTTATAATAAAATAAAGAACTATGAAGAGGAGAAGACATCACTTTGGGGATGTGAAGTGCTCCTTGGTGAAGAAAGACTATCATGTCTGATTATAATAAAATAAAGACCCATGAGGAGGAGAAGAAATCACTTTGGGGATGTGAAGTGCTCCTTGGTGTAGAATGGCTATGATGTCTGGTTATAATAAAATAAAGACCCATGAAGAGGAGAAGACATCACTTTGGGGATGGGAATTGCTCCTTGGTGAAGAAAGGATACTTCTAGTTATAATAAAATAAAGAACTATGAAGAGGAGAAGACATCACTTTGGGGATGTGAAGTGCTCCTTGGTGTAGAAAGGCTATGATGTCTGGTTATAATAAAATAAAGAACTATGAAGAGGAGAAGACATCACTTTGGGGATGTGAAGTGCTCCTTGGTGAAGAAAGGCTATGATGTCTGGTTATAATAAAATAAAGAACTATGAAGAGGAGAAGACATCACTTTGGGGATGTGAAGTGCTCCTTGGTGAAGAAAGGGTATGTCTGGTTATAATAAAATAAAGAACTATGAAGAGGAGAAGACATCACTTTGGGGATGTGAAGTGCTCCTTGGTGAAGAAAGGCCATGTCTGGTTATAATAAAATAAAGACCCATGAAGAGGAGAAGACATCAGTTTGGGGATGTGAAGTGCTCCATGGTGAAGAAAGGCTATGTCTGGTTATAATAAAATAAAGAACTATGAAGAGGAGAAGACATTACTTTGAGGATGTGAAGTGCTCCTTGGTGAAGAAAGGCTATGATGTCTGGTTATAATAAAATAATGACCCATGAAAAGGAGAAGACATGACTTTGGGGATGTGAAGTGCTCCTTGGTGTAGAAAGGCTATGATGTCTGGTTATAATAAAATAAAGACCCATGAAGAGGAGAAGACATCACTTTTGGGATGTGAAGTGCTCCTTGGTGTAGAAAGGCTATGATGTCTGGTTATAATAAAATAAGGAACTATGAAGAGGAGAAGACATCACTTTGGGGATGTGAAGTGCTCCTTGGTGTAGAGAGGCTATGATGTCTGGTTATAATAAAATAAAGAGCCATGAAGAGGAGAAGACATCACTTTGGGGATGTGAAGTGCTCCTCGGTGAAGAAAGGCTAAGATGCCTGGTTATAATAAAATAATGACCCATGAAGAGGAGAAGACATGACTTTGGGGATGTGAAGTGCTCCTTGGTGTAGAAAGGCTATGATGTCTGGTTATAATAAAATAAAGACCCATGAAGAGGAGAAGACATCACTTTGGGGAGGTGAAGTACTCCAAGGTGTAGAAAGGGTATGATGTCTGGTTATAATAAAATAAAGAACTATGAAGAGGAGAGGACATTGCTTTGGGGATGTGAAGTGCTCCTTGGTGTAGAAAGGCTATGATGTCTGGTAATAATAAAATAAAGAACTATAAAGAGGAGAAGACATGACTTTGGGGATGTGAAGTGCTCCTTGGTGAAGAAAGGCTATGATATCTGGTTATAATAAAATAATGACCCATGAAGAGGAGAAGACATGACTTTGGGGATGTGAAGTTTTCCTTGGTGAAGAAAGACTATGATGTCTGATTATAATAAAATAAAGACCCATGAAGAGGAGAAGACATCACTTTGGGGATGTGAAGTGCTCCTTGGTTTAGAAAGGCTATGATGTCTGGTTATAATAAAATAAAGACCCATGAAGAGGAGAAGACATCACTTTGGGGATGTGAATTGCTCCTTGGTGAAGAAAGGATATTTCTAGCTATAATAAAATAAAGAACTATGAAGAGGAGAAGACATCACTTTGGGGATGTGAAGTGCTTCTTAGTGTAGAAAGGCTATGATGTCTGGTTATAATAAAATAAAGAACTATGAAGAGGAGAAGACATCACTTTGGGGATGTGAAGTGCTCCTTGGTGAAGAAAGGCTATGATGTCTGGTTATAATAAAATAAAGAACTATGAAGAGGAGAAGACATCACTTTGGGGATGTGAAGTGCTCCTTGGTGAAGAAAGGCTATGTCTGGTTATAATAAAATAAAGAACTATGAAGAGGAGAAGACATCACTTTGGGGATGTGAAGTGCTCCTTGGTGAAGAAAGACCATGTCTGGTTATAATAAAATAAAGACCCATGAAGAGGAGAAGACATCAGTTTGGGGATGTGAAGTGCTCCATGGTGAAGAAAGGCTATGTCTGGTTATAATAGAATAAAGAACTATGAAGGGGAGAAGACATTACTTTGAGGATGTGAAGTGCTCCTTGGTGTAGAAAGGCTATGATGTCTGGTTATAATAAAATGAAAAACTATGAAGAGGAGAAGACATTACTTTGGGTATGTGAAGTGCTCCTTGGTGAAGAAAGGCTATGATGTCTGGTTATAATAAAATAAAGAACTATGGAGAGGAGAAGACATTACTTTGGGGATGTGAAGTGCTCCTTGGTGTAGAAAGGCTATGATGTCTGGTTATAATAAAATAAAGACCCATGAAGAGGAGAAGACATCACTTTGGGGATGTGAAGTGCTCCTTAGTGAAGAAAGGCTATGTGTGGTTAAAATAAAATAAAGATGTACGAAGAGGAGAAGACATCACTTTGGGGATGTGAAGTGCTCCTTGGTGAAGAAAGGCTAAGATGTCTGGTTATAATAAAATAATGACCCATGAAGAGGAGAAGGCATGACTTTGGGGATGTGAAGTGCTCCTTGGTGTAGTAAGGCTATGATGTCTGGTTATAATAAAATAAAGACCCATGAAGAGGAGAAGACATCACTTTGGGGATGTGAAGTACTCCTAGGTGTAGAAAGGCTATGATGTCTGGTTATAATAAAATAAAGAACTATGAGGAGGAGAGGACATTACTTTGGGGATGTGAAGTGCTCCTTGGTGTAGAAAGGCTATGATGTCTGGTTATCATAAAATAAAGAACTATGAAGAGGAGAAGACATCACTTTGGCGATGTGAAGTGCTCCTTGGTGAAGAAAGGCTATGATGTCTGGTTATAATAAAATAATGACCCATGAAGAGGAGAAGACATGACTTTGGGGATGTGAAGTGCTCCTTGGTGCAGAAACACTATGATGTCTGGTTATAATAAAATAAAGACCCATGAAGAGGAGAAGACATCACTTTGGGGATGTGAAGTGCTCCTTGGTGTAGAAAGGCTATGATGTCTGGTTATAATAAACTAAAGACCCATGAAGAGGAGAAGACATCACTTTGGGGATGTGAATTGCTTCTTGGTGAAGAAAGTTTATGTCTGGTTATAATAAAATAAAGAACTTTGAAGAGGAGAAGACATGACTTTGGGGATGTGAAGTGCTCCTTGGTGTAGAAAGGCTATGATGTCTGGTTATAATAAAATAAAGAACTATGAAGAGGAGAAGACATCACTTTGGGGATGCGAAGCGCTCCTTGGTGATGAAAGGCTATGATGTCTGGTTATAATAAAATAAAGAACTATGAAGAGGAGAAGACATCACTTTGGGGATGTGAAGTGCTCCTTGGTGAAGAAAGGCTATGTCTGGTTATAATAAAATAAAGAACTATGAAGAGGAGAAGACATCACTTTGGGGATGTGAAGTGCTCCTTGGTGAAGAAAGGCTATGTCCGGTTATAATAAAATAAAGACCCATGAAGAGGAGAACACATCACTTTGGGGATGTGAAGTGCTCCTTGGTGAAGAAAGGCTATGTCTGGTTATAATAAAATAAAGAACTATGAAGAGGAGAAGCCATTACTTTGGGGATGTGAAGTGCTCCTTGGTGAAAAAAGTCTATGTCTGGTTATAATAAAATAAAGAACTATGAAGAGGAGAAGATATTACTTTCGGGATGTGAAGTGCTCCTTGGTGTAGAAAGGCTATGATGTCTGGTTATAATAAAATAAAGAACTATGAAGAGGAGAAGACATTACTTTGGGGATGTGAAGTGCTCCTTGGTGTAGAAAGGCTATGATGTCTGGTTATAATAAAATAAAGACCCATGAAGAGGAGAAGACATTCCTTTGGGGATGTGAAGTGCTCCTTGGTGAAGAAAGGCTATGTGTGGTTGTAATAAAATAAAGATCTATGAAAAGGAGAAGACATGACTTTGGGGATGTGAAGTGCTCCTTGGTGAAGAAAGGCTATGATGTCTGGTTATAATAAAATAAAGAACTATGAAGAGGAGAAGACATCAGTTTGGGGATGTGAAGTGCTCGTTGGTATTAGAAAGGCTATGATGTCTGGTTATAATAAAATAAAGACCCATGAAGAGGAGAAGACATTACTTTGGGAATGTGAAGTGCTCCTTGGTGAAGAAAGGCTATGATGTCTGGTTATAATAAAATAAAGAACTATGAAGAGGAGAAGACATCACTTTGGGGCTGTGAAGTGCTCCTTGGTGTAGAAAGGCTATGATGTCTGGCTATAATAAAATAAAGAACTATGAAGAGAAGACATCACTTTGGGGATGTGAAGTGCTCCTTGGTGAAGAAAGGTTATGTCTGGTTGTAATAAAATAAAGATCTATGAAGACGAGAAGACATCACTTTGGGGATGTGAAGTGCTCCTTGGTGAAAAACGTCTATGTCTGGTTATAATAAAATAAAGGACTATGAAGAGGAGAAGACATCACTTTGGGGATGTGAAGTGCTCCTTGGTGAAAAAAGTCTATGTCTGGTTATAATAAAATAAACACCCATGAAGAGGAGAAGACATGACTTTGGGATGTGAAGTGCTCCTCAGTGTAGAAAGGCTATGATGTCTGGTTATAATAAAATAAAGACCCATGCAGAGGAGAAGACATCACTTTGGGGATGTGAAGTGCTCATTGGTGTAGAAAGGCTATGATGTCTGGTTATAATAAAATAAAGAACCATGAAGCGGAGAAGACATGACTTTGGGGATGTGAAGTGCTCCTTGGTGAAGAAAGGCTATGATGTCTGGTTATAATAAAATAAAGACCCATGAAGAGGAGAAGACATCACTTTGGGGATGTGAAGTTCTCCTTGGTGAAGAAAGGCTATGTCTGGTTATAATAAAATAAAGACCCATGAAGAGGAGAAGATATGTTTTTGGGGATGTGAAGTGCTCCTTGGTGAAGAAAGGCTATGTCTGGTTATTATAAAATAAAGACCCATGAAGAGGTGAAGACATTTTTTGGGGGATGTGAAGTGCTCCTTGGTGAAGAAAGGCTATGATGTCTGGTTATAATAAAATAAAGAACTATGAAGAGGAGAAGACATCACTTTGGGGTTGCGAAGTGCTCCTCAGTGTAGAAAGGCTATGATGTCTGGTTATAATAAAATAAGGACCCATGAAGAGGAGAAGACATCACTTTGGGGATGTGAAGTGCTCCTTGGTGAAGAAAGGCTATGTGTGGTTGTAATAAAATAAAGATCTATGAAGAGGAGAAGACATCACTTTCGGGATGTGAAGTGCTCCTTGGTGAAGAAAGGCTATGATGTCTGGTTATAATAAAATAAAGAACTATGAAGAGGAGAATACATCAGTTTGGAGATGCGAAGTGCTCGCTGGTATAAGAAAGGCTAGGATGTCTGGTTATAATAAAATAAAGACCCATGAAGAGGAGAAGACATTACTTTGGGGATGTGAAGTGCTCCTTGGTGAAGAAAGGCTATGATGTCTGGTTATAATAAAATAAAGAACTATGAAGAGAAGACATCACTTTGGGGATGTGAAGTGCTCCTTGGTGAAGAAAGGTTATGTCTGGTTGTATTAAAATAAATATCTATGAAGAGGGGAAGACATCACTTTGGGGATGTGAAGTGCTCCTTGGTGAAGAAAGGCTAAGATGTCTGGTTATAACAAAATAATGACCCATGAAGAGGAGAAGGCATGACTTTGGGGATGTGAAGTGCTCCTTGGTGTAGTAAGGCTATGATGTCTGGTTATAATAAAATAAAGACCCATGAAGAGGAGAAGACATCTTTTTGGGGATGTGAAGTACTCCTAGGTGTAGAAAGGCTATGATGTCTGGTTATAATAAAATAAAGAACTATGAGGAGGAGAGGACATTACTTTGGGGATGTGAAGTGCTCCTTGGTGTAGAAAGGCTATGATGTCTGGTTATCATAAAATAAAGAACTATGAAGAGGAGAAGACATCACTTTGGCGATGTGAAGTGCTCCTTGGTGAACAAAGGCTATGATGTCTGGTTATAATAAAATAATGACCCATGAAGAGGAGAAGACATGACTTTGGGGATGTGAAGTGCTCCTTGGTGCAGAAACACTATGATGTCTGGTTATAATAAAATAAAGACCCATGAAGAGGAGAAGACATCACTTTGGGGATGTGAAGTGCTCCTTGGTGTAGAAAGGCTATGATGTCTGGTTATAATAAAATAAAGAACTATGAAGAGGAGAAGACATCACTTTGGGGATGCGAAGCGCTCCTTTGGTGAAGAAAGGCTATGTCCGGTTATAATAAAATAAAGACCCATGAAGAGGAGAACACATCACTTTGGGGATGTGAAGTGCTCCTTGGTGAAGAAAGGCTATGTCTGGTTATAATAAAATAAAGAACTATGAAGAGGAGAAGCCATTACTTTGGGGATGTGAAGTGCTCCTTGGTGAAAAAAGTCTGTGTCTGGTTATAATAAAATAAAGAACTATGAAGAGGAGAAGACATTACTTTCGGGATGTGAAGTGCTCCTTGGTGTAGAAAGGCTATGATGTCTGGTTATAATAAAATAAAGAACTATGAAGAGGAGAAGACATTACTTTGGGGATGTGAAGTGCTCCTTGGTGTAGAAAGGCTATGATGTCTGGTTATAATAAAATAAAGACACATGAAGAGGAGAAGACATTCCTTTGGGGATGTGAAGTGCTCCTTGGTGAAGAAAGGCTATGTGTGGTTGTAATAAAATAAAGATCTATGAAAAGGAGAAGACATGACTTTGGGGATGTGAAGTGCTCCTTGGTGAAGAAAGGCTATGATGTCTGGTTATAATAAAATAAAGAACTATGAAGAGGAGAAGACATCAGTTTGGGGATGTGAAGTGCTCGTTGGTATTAGAAAGGCTATGATGTCTGGTTATAATAAAATAAAGACCCATGAAGAGGAGAAGACATTACTTTGGGAATGATAAGTGCTCCTTGGTGAAGAAAGGCTATGATGTCTGGTTATAATAAAATAAAGAACTATGAAGAGTAGAAGACATCACTTTGGGGCTGTGAAGTGCTCCTTGGTGTAGAAAGGCTATAATGTCTGGTTATAATAAAATAAAGAACTATGAAGAGAAGACATCACTTTGGGGATGTGAAGTGCTCCTTGGTGAAGAAAGGTTATGTCTGGTTGTAATAAAATAAAGATCTATGAAGACGAGAAGACATCACTTTGGGGATGTGAAGTGCTCCTTAGAGAAAAACGTCTATGTCTGGTTATAATAAAATAAAGGACTATGAAGAGGAGAAGACATCACTTTGGGGATGTGAAGTGCTCCTTGGTGAAGAAAGGCTATGTGTGGTTGTAACAAAATAAAGATCTATGAAGAGGAGATGACATCACTTTGGGGATGTGAAGTTCTCCTTGGTGAAGAAAGGCTATGATGTCTGGTTATAATAAAATAAAGAACTATGAAGAGGAGAAGACATCAGTTTGGGGATGTGAAGTGCTCGTTGGTGTAGAAAGGCTATGATGTCTGGTTAAAATAAAATAAAGAACTATGAAGAGGAGAAGACATCACTTTGGGGATGTGAAGTGCTCCTTGGTGAAGAAAGGCTATGATGTCGGTTATAATAAAATAAACAACTATGAAGTAGAGAAGACATCACTTTGGGGATGTGAAGTGCTCCTTGGTGAAGAAAGGCTATGATGTCGGTTATAGTAAAATAAAGAACTATGAAGAAGAGAAGACATCACTTTGGGGATGTGAAGTGCTCCTTGGTGAAGAAAGGTTATGTCTGGTTATAATAAAACAAAGATCTATGAAGAGGAGAAGAGATCAGTTTGGGGATGTGAAGTGCTTCTCGGTGAAGAAAGGCTATGTCTGGTAATAATAAAATAAAGAACTATGAAGAGGAGAAGACATCACTTTGGGGATGTGAAGTGTTCCTTGGTGAAGAAAGGTTATGTGTGGTTGTAATAAAATAAAGATCTGTGAAGAGGAGAAGACATTACTTTGGGGATGTGAAGTGCTCCTTGGTGAAGAAAGGTTATGTCTGGTTGTAATAAAATAAAGATCTATGAAGAGGAGAAGACATCACTTTGGGGATGTGAAGTGTTGCTTGGTGAAGAAAGGTTATGTCTGGTTGTAATAAAATAAAGACCCATGAAGAGGAGAAGACATTACTTTGGGGATGCGAAGTGCTCCTTGGAGAAGAAAGGTTATGTCTGGTTATAATAAAATAAAGACCCATGAAAAGAAGAAGACATTACTTTGGGTATGTGAAGTGCTCCTTGGTGAAGAAAGGTTATGTCTGATTGTAATAAAATAAAGATCTATGAAGAGGAGAAGACATTACTTTGGGGATGTGAAGTGCTCCTTGGTGAAGAAAGGTTATGTCTGGTTGTAATAAAATAAAGATCTATGAAGAGGAGAAGACATCACTTTGGGGATGTGAAGTGTTCCTTGGTGAAGAAAGGTTATGTCTGGTTGTAATAAAATAAAGACCAATGAAGAGAAGAAGACATTACTTTGGGGATGTGAAGTGCTCCTTGGTGTAGAAAGGCTATGATGTCTGGTTATAATAAAATAAAGACCCACGAAGAGGAGAAGATATTACTTTGGGGATGTGAAGTGCTCCTTGGTGAAGAAAGGTTATGTCTGGTTGTAATAAAATAAAGATCTATGAAGAGGAGAAGAGATCACTTTGGGGATGTGAAGTGCTCCTTGGTGAAGAAAGGCTATGATGTCTGGTTATAATAAAATAAATACTATGAAGAGGCGAAGACATCACTTTGGGGATGTGAAGTGCTCCTTGGTGAAGAAAGGCTATGTCTGGTTACAATAAAATAAAGAACTATGAAGAGGAGAAGACATCACTTTGGGTATGTGAAGTGCTCCTTGGTGTAGAAAGGCTATGATGTCTGGTTATAATAAAATAAAGAGCCATGAAGAGGAGAAGACATCACTTTGGGGATGTGAAGTGCTCCTTGGTGTAGAAAGGCTATGATGTCTGGTTATAATAAAATAAAGAACAATGAAGAGAAGACATCACTTTGGGGATGTGAAGTGCTCCTTGGTGAAGAAAGGTTATGTCTGGTTGTAATAAAATAAAGATCTATGAAGAGGAGAAGACATCACTTTGGGGATGTGAAATGCTCCTTGGTGAAGAAAGGCTATGTCTGGTTGTAGTAAAATAAAGATCTATGAAGAGGAGAAGACATCACTTTGGGGATGTGAAGTGCTCCTTGGTGTAGAAAGACTATGATGTCTGGTTATAATAAAATAAAGACCCATGCAGAGGAGAAGACATCACTTTGGGGATGTGAAGTGCTCCTTGGTGAAGAAAGGCTATGATGTCTGGTTATAATAAAATAAAGACCCATGAAGAGGAGAAGACATCACTTTGGGGATGTGAAGTGCTCCTTGGTATAGAAAGGCTATGATGTCTGGTTATAATAAAATAAAGAACTATGAAGAGGAGAAGACATCACTTTGGGGTTGTGAAGTGCTCCTCAGTGTAGAAAGGCTATAATGTCTGGTTATAATAAAATAAAGAACTATGAAGAGGAGAAGACATTACTTTGGGGATGTGAAGTGCTCCTTGGTATAGAAAGGCTATAATGTCTGGTTATAATAAAATAAAGAACTATGAAGAGGAGAAGACATTACTTTGGGGATGTGAAGTGCTCCTTGGTGAAGAAAGTCTATGCTGTCTGGTTATAATAAAATAAAGAACCATGAAGAGGAGAAGACATCTCTTTGGGGATGTGAAATGCTCCTTGGTGAAGAAAGGTTATGTCTGGTTATAATAGAACAAAGATCTATGAAGAGGAGAAGACATCAGTTTGGGGATGTGAAGTGCTCCTCGGTGAAGAAAGGCTATGTCTGGTTATAATAAAATAAAGAACTATGTAGAGGAGAAGACATCACTTTGGGGATGTGAAGTGTTCGTTGGTGAAGAAAGGTTATGTGTGGTTGTAATAAAATAAAGAACTATGAAGAGGAGAAGACATTACTTTGGGGATGTGAAGTGCTCCTCGGTGAAGAAAGGCTATGTATGGTTATAATAAAATATAGAACTATGAAGAGGAGAAGACATCACTTTGGGGATGTGAAGTGCTCCTTGGTGAAGAAAGGTTATGTCTGGTTGTAATAAAATAAAGATCTATGAAGAGAAGAAGACATTACTTTGGGGATGTGAAGTGCTCCTTGGTGAAGAAAGGCTATGTCTGGTTATTATAGAATAAAGACCCATGAAGAGGAGAAGACATTACTTTGGGGATGTGAAGTGCTCCTTGGCGAAGAAAGGTTATGTCTGGTTATAATAAAATAAAGACCTATGAAGAGGAGAAGACATTACTTTGGGGATGTGAAGTGCTCCTTGGTGATAGAAAGGTTATGTCTGGTTGTAATAAAATAAAGATCTATGAAGAGGAGAAGACATTACTTTGGGGATGTGAAGTGCTGCTTGGTGAAGAAAGGTTATGTCTGGTTGTAATAAAATAAAGATCTATGAAGAGAAGAAGACATTACTTTGGGGATGTGAAGTGCTCCTTGGTAAAGAAAGGTTATGTCTGGTTGTAATAAAATAGAGATCTATGAAGAGGAGAAGACATCACTTTGGGGATGTGAAGTGTTCCTTGGTGCAGAAAGGTTATGTCTGGTTGTAATAAAATAAAGACCCATGAAGAGAAGAAGACATTACTTTGGGGATGTGAAGTGCTCCTTGGTGAAGAAAGGCTATGATGTCTGGTTATAATAAAATAAAGACCCAGAAAGAGGAGAAGACATCACTTTGGAGATGTGAAGTGTTCCTTGGTGAAGAAAGGCTATGATGTCTGGTTATAATAACATAAAGAAACATGAAGAGGAGAAGACATCACTTTGGGGATGTGAAGTGCTCCTTGGTGAAAATAAGTCTATGTCTGGTTATAATAAAATAAAGACCCATGAAGAGGAGAAGACATGACTTTGGGGATGTGAAGTGCTCCTCAGTGTTGAAAAGCTATGATGTCTGGTTAAAATAAAATAAAGAACTATGAAGAGGAGAAGACATCACTTTGGGGATGTGAAGTGCTCCTTGGTGAAGAAAGGCTATGATGTCGGTTATAATAAAATAAAGAACTATGAAGTAGAGAAGACATCACTTTGGGGATGTGAAGTGCTCCTTGGTGAAGAAAGGCTATGATGTCGGTTATAATAAAATAAAGAACTATGAAGAAGAGAAGACATCACTTTGGGGATGTGAAGTGCTCCTTGGTGAAGAAAGGTTATGTCTGGTTATAATAAAACAAAGATCTATGAAGAGGAGAAGAGATCAGTTTGGGGATGTGAAGTGCTTCTCGGTGAAGAAAGGCTATGTCTGGTAATAATAAAATAAAGAACTATGAAGAGGAGAAGACATCACTTTGGGGATGTGAAGTGTTCCTTGGTGAAGAAAGGTTATGTGTGGTTGTAATAAAATAAAGATCTATGAAGAGGAGAAGAGATCACTTTGGGGATGTGAAGTGCTCCTTGGTGTAGAAAGGCTATGATGTCTGGTTAAAATAAAATAAAGAACTATGAAGAGGACAAGACATCACTTTGGGGATGTGAAGTGCTCCTTGGTGAAGAAAGGCTATGATGTCTGGTTATAATAAAATAAAGAACTATGAAGAGGCGAAGACATCACTTTGGTGATGTGAAGTGCTCCTTGGTGAAGAAAGGCTATGTCTGGTTATAATAAAATAAAGAACTATGAAGAGGAGAAGACATCACTTTGGGTATGTGAAGTGCTCCTTGGTGTAGAAAGGCTATGATGTCTGGTTATAATAAAATAAAGACCCATGAAGAGGAGAAGACATCACTTTGGGGATGTGAAGTGCTCCTTGGTGAAGAAAGGCTATGATGTCGGTTATAATAAAATAAAGAACTATGAAGTAGAGAAGACATCACTTTGGGGATGTGAAGTGCTCCTTGGTGAAGAAAGGCTATGATGTCGGTTATAATAAAATAAAGAACTATGAAGAAGAGAAGACATCACTTTGGGGATGTGAAGTGTTCCTTGGTGAAGAAAGGTTATGTCTGGTTGTAATAAAATAAAGACCAATGAAGAGAAGAAGACATTACTTTGGGGATGTGAAGTGCTCCTTGGTGTAGAAAGTCTATGATGTCTGGTTATAATCAAATAAAGACCCACGAAGAGGAGAAGATATTACTTTGGGGATGTGAAGTGCTCCTTGGTGAAGAAAGGTTATGTCTGGTTGTAATAAAATAAAGATCTATGAAGAGGAGAAGAGATCACTTTGGGGATGTGAAGTGCTCCTTGGTGTAGAAAGGCTATGTCTGGTTATTATAGAATAAAGACCCATGAAGAGGAGAAGACATTACTTTGGGGATGTGAAGTGCTCCTTGGCGAAGAAAGGTTATGTCTGGTTATAATAAAATAAAGACCTATGAAGAGGAGAAGACATTACTTTGGGGATGTGAAGTGCTCCTTGGTGATAGAAAGGTTATGTCTGGTTGTAATAAAATAAAGATCTATGAAGAGGAGAAGACATTACTTTGGGGATGTGAAGTGCTGCTTGGTGAAGAAAGGTTATGTCTGGTTGTAATAAAATAAAGATCTATGAAGAGAAGAAGACATTACTTTGGGGATGTGAAGTGCTCCTTGGTAAAGAAAGGTTATGTCTGGTTGTAATAAAATAGAGATCTATGAAGAGGAGAAGACATCACTTTGGGGATGTGAAGTGTTCCTTGGTGCAGAAAGGTTATGTCTGGTTGTAATAAAATAAAGACCCATGAAGAGAAGAAGACATTACTTTGGGGATGTGAAGTGCTCCTTGGTGAAGAAAGGCTATGATGTCTGGTTATAATAAAATAAAGACCCAGAAAGAGGAGAAGACATCACTTTGGAGATGTGAAGTGTTCCTTGGTGAAGAAAGGCTATGATGTCTGGTTATAATAACATAAAGAAACATGAAGAGGAGAAGACATCACTTTGGGGATGTGAAGTGCTCCTTGGTGAAAATAAGTCTATGTCTGGTTATAATAAAATAAAGACCCATGAAGAGGAGAAGACATGACTTTGGGGATGTGAAGTGCTCCTCAGTGTTGAAAAGCTATGATGTCTGGTTAAAATAAAATAAAGAACTATGAAGAGGAGAAGACATCACTTTGGGGATGTGAAGTGCTCCTTGGTGAAGAAAGGCTATGATGTCGGTTATAATAAAATAAAGAACTATGAAGTAGAGAAGACATCACTTTGGGGATGTGAAGTGCTCCTTGGTGAAGAAAGGCTATGATGTCGGTTATAATAAAATAAAGAACTATGAAGAAGAGAAGACATCACTTTGGGGATGTGAAGTGCTCCTTGGTGAAGAAAGGTTATGTCTGGTTATAATAAAACAAAGATCTATGAAGAGGAGAAGAGATCAGTTTGGGGATGTGAAGTGCTTCTCGGTGAAGAAAGGCTATGTCTGGTAATAATAAAATAAAGAACTATGAAGAGGAGAAGACATCACTTTGGGGATGTGAAGTGTTCCTTGGTGAAGAAAGGTTATGTGTGGTTGTAATAAAATAAAGATCTATGAAGAGGAGAAGAGATCACTTTGGGGATGTGAAGTGCTCCTTGGTGTAGAAAGGCTATGATGTCTGGTTAAAATAAAATAAAGAACTATGAAGAGGACAAGACATCACTTTGGGGATGTGAAGTGCTCCTTGGTGAAGAAAGGCTATGATGTCTGGTTATAATAAAATAAAGAACTATGAAGAGGCGAAGACATCACTTTGGTGATGTGAAGTGCTCCTTGGTGAAGAAAGGCTATGTCTGGTTATAATAAAATAAAGAACTATGAAGAGGAGAAGACATCACTTTGGGTATGTGAAGTGCTCCTTGGTGTAGAAAGGCTATGATGTCTGGTTATAATAAAATAAAGACCCATGAAGAGGAGAAGACATCACTTTGGGGATGTGAAGTGCTCCTTGGTGAAGAAAGGCTATGATGTCGGTTATAATAAAATAAAGAACTATGAAGTAGAGAAGACATCACTTTGGGGATGTGAAGTGCTCCTTGGTGAAGAAAGGCTATGATGTCGGTTATAATAAAATAAAGAACTATGAAGAAGAGAAGACATCACTTTGGGGATGTGAAGTGTTCCTTGGTGAAGAAAGGTTATGTCTGGTTGTAATAAAATAAAGACCAATGAAGAGAAGAAGACATTACTTTGGGGATGTGAAGTGCTCCTTGGTGTAGAAAGTCTATGATGTCTGGTTATAATCAAATAAAGACCCACGAAGAGGAGAAGATATTACTTTGGGGATGTGAAGTGCTCCTTGGTGAAGAAAGGTTATGTCTGGTTGTAATAAAATAAAGATCTATGAAGAGGAGAAGAGATCACTTTGGGGATGTGAAGTGCTCCTTGGTGTAGAAAGGCTATGATGTCTGGTTAAAATAAAATAAAGAACTATGAAGAGGAGAAGACATCACTTTGGGGATGTGAAGTGCTCCTTGGTGAAGAAAGGCTATGATGTCTGGTTATAATAAAATAAAGAACTATGAAGAGGCGAAGACATCACTTTGGGGATGTGAAGTGCTCCTTGGTGAAGAAAGGCTATGTCTGGTTATAATAAAATAAAGAACTATGAAGAGGAGAAGACATCACTTTGGGTATGTGAAGTGCTCCTTGGTGTAGAAAGGCTATGATGTCTGGTTATAATAAAATAAAGACCCATGAAGAGGAGAAGACATCACTTTGGGGATGTGAAGTGCTCCTTGGTGTAGAAAGGCTATGATGTCTGGTTATAATAAAATAAAGTACTATGAAGAGAAGACATCACTTTGGGGATGTGAAGTGCTCCTTGGTGAAGAAAGGTTATGTCTGGTTGTAATAAAATAAAGATCTATGAAGAGTAGAAGACATCACTTTGGGGATGTGAAATGCTCCTTGGTGAAGAAAGGCTATGCCTGGTTGTAGTAAAATAAAGATCTATGAAGAGGAGAAGACATCACTTTGGGGATGTGAAGTGCTCCTTGGTGTAGAAAGACTATGTGGTCTGGTTATAATGAAATAAAGACCCATGCAGAGGAGAAGACATCACTTTGGGGATGTGAAGTGCTCCTTGGTATAGAAAGGCTATGATGTCTGGTTATAATAAAATAAAGAACTATGAAGAGGAGAAGACATCACTTTGGGGTTGTGAAGTGCTCCTCAGTGTAGAAAGGCTATAATGTCTGGTTATAATAAAATAAAGAACTATGAAGAGGAGAAGACATTACTTTGGGGATGTGAAGTGCTCCTTGGTATAGAAAGGCTATAATGTCTGGTTATAATAAAATAAAGAACTATGAAGAGGAGAAGACATTACTTTGGGGATGTGAAGTGCTCCTTGGTGAAGAAAGTCTATGATGTCTGGTTATAATAAAATAAAGAACCATGAAGAGGAGAAGACATCTCTTTGGGGATGTGAAATGCTCCTTGGTGAAGAAAGGTTATGTCTGGTTATAATAGAACAAAGATCTATGAAGAGGAGAAGACATCAGTTTGGGGATGTGAAGTGCTCCTCGGTGAAGAAAGGCTATGTCTGGTTATATTAAAATAAAGAACTATGTAGAGGAGAAGACATCACTTTGGGGATGTGAAGTGTTCGTTGGTGAAGAAAGGTTATGTGTGGTTGTAATAAAATAAAGAACTATGAAGAGGAGAAGACATTACTTTGGGGATGTGAAGTGCTCCTCGGTGAAGAAAGGCTATGTATGGTTATAATAAAATATAGAACTATGAAGAGGAGAAGACATCACTTTGGGGATGTGAAGTGCTCCTTGGTGAAGAAAGGTTATGTCTGGTTGTAATAAAATAAAGATCTATGAAGAGAAGAAGACATTACTTTGGGGATGTGAAGTGCTCCTTGGTGAAGAAAGGCTATGTCTGGTTATTATAGAATAAAGACCCATGAAGAGGAGAAGACATTACTTTGGGGATGTGAAGTGCTCCTTGGCGAAGAAAGGTTATGTCTGGTTATAATAAAATAAAGACCCATGAAGAGGAGAAGACATTACTTTGGGGATGTGAAGTGCTCCTTGGTGATAGAAAGGTTATGTCTGGTTGTAATAAAATAAAGATCTATGAAGAGGAGAAGACATTACTTTGGGGATGTGAAGTGCTGCTTGGTGAAGAAAGGTTATGTCTGGTTGTAATAAAATAAAGATCTATGAAGAGAAGAAGACATTACTTTGGGGATGTGAAGTGCTCCTTGGTGAAGAAAGGTTATGTCTGGTTGTAATAAAATAGAGATCTATGAAGAGGAGAAGACATCACTTTGGGGATGTGAAGTGTTCCTTGGTGCAGAAAGGTTATGTCTGGTTGTAATAAAATAAAGACCCATGAAGAGAAGAAGACATTACTTTGGGGATGTGAAGTGCTCCTTGGTGAAGAAAGGCTATGATGTCTGGTTATAATAAAATAAAGACCCAGAAAGAGGAGAAGACATCACTTTGGAGATGTGAAGTGTTCCTTGGTGAAGAAAGGCTATTATGTCTGGTTATAATAAAATAAAGACCCATGAAGAGGAGAAGACATCACTTTGGGGATGTGAATTGCTCCTTGGTGAAGAAAGGATATTTCTAGTTATAATAAAATAAAGAACTATGAAGAGGAGAAGACATCACTTTGGGGATGTGAAGTGCTCCTTGGTGTAGAAAGGCTATGATGTCTGGTTATAATAAAATAAAGAACTATGAAGAGGAGAAGACATCACTTTGGGGATGTGAAGTGCTCCTTGGTGTAGAAAGGCTATGATGTCTGGTTATAATAAAATAAAGAACTATGAAGAGGAGAAGACATCACTTTGGGGATGTGAAGTGCTCCTTGGTGTAGAAAGGCTATGATGTCTGGTTATAATAAAATAAAGAACTATGAAGAGGAGAAGACATCACTTTGGGGATGTGAAGTGCTCCTTGGTGAAGAAAGGCTATGATGTCTGGTTATAATAAAATAAAGAACTATGAAGAGGAGAAGACATCACTTTGGGGATGTGAAGTGCTCCTTGGTGAAGAAAGGCTATGTCTGGTTATAATAAAATAAAGAACTATGAAGAGGAGAAGACATCACTTTGGGGATGTGAAGTGCTCCTTGGTGAAGTTAGGCCATGTCTGGTTATAATAAAATAAAGACCCATGAAGAGGAGAAGACATCAGTTTGGGGATGTGAAGTGCTCCATGGTAAAGAAAGGCTATGTCGGGTTATAATAAAATAAAGAACTATGAAGAGGAGAAGACATTACTTTGAGGATGTGAAGTGCTCCTTGGTGAAGAAAGGCTATGATGTCTGGTTATAATAAAATAATGACCCATGAAAAGGAGAAGACATGACTTTGGGGATGTGAAGTGCTCCTTGGTGTAGAAAGGCTATGATGTCTGGTTATAATAAAATAAAGACCCATGAAGAGGAGAAGACATCACTTTGGGGATGTGAAGTGCTCCTTGGTGTAGAAAGGCTATGATGTCTGGTTATAATAAAATAAGGAACTATGAAGAGGAGAAGACATCACTTTGGGGATGTGAAGTGCTCCTTGGTGTAGAAAGGCTATGATGTCTGGTTATAATAAAATAAAGAGCCATGAAGAGGAGAAGACATCACTTTGGGGATGTGAAGTGCTCCTTGGTGAAGAAAGGCTAAGATGTCTGGTTATATTAAAATAATGACCCATGAAGAGGAGAAGACATGACTTTGGGGATGTGAAGTGCTCCTTGGTGTAGAAAGGCTATGATGTCTGGTTATAATAAAATAAAGACCCATGAAGAGGAGAAGACATCACTTTGGGGAGGTGAAGTACTCCAAGGTGTAGAAAGGCTATGATGTCTGGTTATAATAAAATAAAGAACTATGAAGAGGAGAGGACATTGCTTTGGGGATGTGAAGTGCTCCTTGGTGTAGAAAGGCTATGATGTCTGGTAATAATAAAATAAAGAACTATGAAGAGGAGAAGACATGACTTTGGGGATGTGAAGTGCTCCTTGGTGAAGAAAGGCTATGATATCTGGTTATAATAAAATAATGACCCATGAAGAGGAGAAGACATGACTTTGGGGATGTGAAGTGCTCCTTGGTGAAGAAAGACTATGATGTCTGATTATAATAAAGTAAAGACCCATGAAGAGGAGAAGACATCACTTTGGGGATGTGAAGTGCTCCTTGGTGTAGAAAGGCTATGATGTCTGGTTATAATAAAATAATGGCCCATGAAGATGAGAAGACATCACTTTGGGGATGTGAAGTGCTCCTTGGTGTAGAAATGGTAATGATGTCTGGTTATAATAAAATAAAAAACTATGAAGAGGAGAAGACATCACTTTGGGGATGTGAAGTGCTCCTTGGTGAAGAAAGGCTATGATGTCTGGTTATAACCAAATAATGACCCAAGAAGGGGAGACGACATCACTTTGGGGATGTGAAGTGCTCCTTGCTGAAGAAAGGTTATGTCTGGTTATAATCAAATAATGACCCATGAAGAGGAGAAGACATCACTTTGGGGATGTGAAGTGCTCCTTGGTGTAGAAAGGCTATGATGTCTGGTTATAATAAAATAAAAAACTATGAAGAGGAGAAGACATCACTTTGGGGATGTGAAGTGCTCCTTGGTGAAGAAAGGCTATGATGTCTGGTTATAACAAATAATGACCCATGAAGGGGAGACGACATCACTTTGGGGATGTGAAGTGCTCCTTGGTGAAGAAAGGTTATGTCTGGTTATAATAAAATAATGACCCATGAAGAGGAGAAGACATCACTTTGGTGATGTGAAGTGCTCCTTGGTGTAGAAAGGCTATGATGTCAGGTTATAATAAAATAAAGACCCATGAAGAGGAGAAGACATGACTTTGGGGATGTGAAGTGCTCCTTGGTGAAGAAAGATTATGATGTCTGGTTATAATAAAATAAAGACCCATGAAGAGGAGAAGACATGACTTTGGGGATGTGAAGTGCTCCTTGGTGAAGAAAGGCTATGATGTCTGGTTATAATAAAATAATGACCCATGAAAAGGAGAAGACATGACTTTGGGGATGTGAAGTGCTCCTTGATGTAGAAAGGCTATGATGTCTGGTTATAATAAAATAAAGACCCATGAAGAGGAGAAGACATCACTTTGGGGATGTGAAGTGCTCCTTGGTGTAGAAAGGCTATGATGTCTGGTTATAATAAAATAAGGAACTATGAAAAGGAGAAGACATCACTTTGGGGATGTGAAGTGCTCCTTGGTGTAGAAATGCTATGATGTCTGGTTATAATAAAATAAAGAGCCATGAAGAGGAGAAGACATCACTTTGGGGATGTGAAGTGCTCCTTGGTGAAGAAAGGCTAAGATGTCTGGTTATAATAAAATAATGACCCATGAAGAGGCGAAGACATGACTTTGGGGATGTGAAGTGCTCCTTGGTGTAGAAAGGCTATGATGTCTGGTTATAATAAAATAAAGACCCATGAAGAGGAGAAGACATCACTTTGGGGAGGTGAAGTACTCCAAGGTGTAGAAAGGCTTTGATGTCTGGTTATAATAAAATAAAGAACTATGAAGAGGAGAGGACATTGCTTTGGGGATGCGAAGTGCTCCTAGGTGTAAAAAGGCTACGATGTCTGGTAATAATAAAATAAAGAACTATGAAGAGGAGAAGACATGACTTTGGGGATGTGAAGTGCTCCTTGGTGAAGAAAGGCTATGATATCTGGTTATAATAAAATAATGACCCATGAAGAGGAGAAGACATGACTTTGGGGATGTGAAGTGCTCCTTGGTGAAGAAAGACTATGATGTCTGATTATAATAAAATAAAGACCCATGAAGAGGAGAAGACATCACTTTGGGGAGGTGAAGTACTCCAAGGTGTAGAAAGGCTATGATGTGTGGTTATAATAAAATAAAGAACTATGAAGAGGAGAAGACATCACTTTGGGGATGTGAAGTGCTCCTTGGTGAAGAAAGACTATGATGTCTGATTATAATAAAATAAAGACCCATGAAGAGGAGAAGAAATCACTTTGGGGATGTGAAGTGCTCCTTGGTGTAGAAAGGCTATGATGTCTGGTTATAATAAAATAAAGACCCATGAAGAGGAGAAGACATCACTTTGGGGATGGGAATTGCTCCTTGGTGAAGAAAGGATACTTCTAGTTATAATAAAATAAAGAACTATGAAGAGGAGAAGACATCACTTTGGGGATGTGAAGTGCTCCTTGGTGTAGAAAGGCTATGATGTCTGGTTATAATAAAATAAAGAACTATGAAGAGGAGAAGACATCACTTTGGGGATGTGAAGTGCTCCTTGGTGAAGAAAGGCTATGTCGTGTTATAATAAAATAAAGAACTATGAAGAGGAGAAGACATCACTTTGGGGATGTGAAGTGCTCCTTGGTGAAGAAAGGCCATGTCTGGTTATAATAAAATAAAGACCCATGAAGAGGAGAAGACATCAGTTTGGGGATGTGAAGTGCTCCATGGTGAAGAAAGGCTATGTCTGGTTATAATAAAATAAAGAACTATGAAGAGGAGAAGACATTACTTTGAGGATGTGAAGTGCTCCTTGGTGAAGAAAGGCTATGATGTCTGGTTATAATAAAATAATGACCCATGAAAAGGAGAAGACATGACTTTGGGGATGTGAAGTGCTCCTTGGTGTAGAAAGGCTATGATGTCTGGTTATAATAAAATAAAGACCCATGAAGAGGAGAAGACATCACTTTGGGGATGTGAAGTGCTCCTTGGTGTAGAAAGGCTATGATGTCTGGTTATAATAAAATAAGGAACTATGAAGAGGAGAAGACATCACTTTGGGGATGTGAAGTGCTCCTTGGTGTAGAAAGGCTATGATGTCTGGTTATAATAAAATAAAGAGCCATTAAGAGGAGAAGACATCACTTTGGGGATGTGAAGTGCTCCTCGGTGAAGAAAGGCTAAGATGCCTGGTTATAATAAAATAATGACCCATGAAGAGGAGAAGACATGACTTTGGGGATGTGAAGTGCTCCTTGGTGTAGAAAGGCTATGATGTCTGGTTATAATAAAATAAAGACCCATGAAGAGGAGAAGACATCACTTTGGGGAGGTGAAGTACTCCAAGGTGTAGAAAGGGTATGATGTCTGGTTATAATAAAATAAAGAACTATGAAGAGGAGAGGACATTGCTTTGGGGATGTGAAGTGCTCCTTGGTGTAGAAAGGCTATGATGTCTGGTAATAATAAAATAAAGAACTATAAAGAGGAGAAGACATGACTTTGGGGATGTGAAGTGCTCCTTGGTGAAGAAAGGCTATGATATCTGGTTATAATAAAATAATGACCCATGAAGAGGAGAAGACATGACTTTGGGGATGTGAAGTTTTCCTTGGTGAAGAAAGACTATGATGTCTGATTATAATAAAATAAAGACCCATGAAGAGGAGAAGACATCACTTTGGGGATGTGAAGTGCTCCTTGGTGTAGAAAGGCTATGATGTCTGGTTATAATAAAATAAAGACCCATGAAGAGGAGAAGACATCACTTTGGGGATGTGAATTGCTCCTTGGTGAAGAAAGGATATTTCTAGCTATAATAAAATAAAGAACTATGAAGAGGAGAAGACATCACTTTGGGGATGTGAAGTGCTTCTTAGTGTAGAAAGGCTATGATGTCTGGTTATAATAAAATAAAGAACTATGAAGAGGAGAAGACATCACTTTGGGGATGTGAAGTGCTCCTTGGTGAAGAAAGGTTATGTCTGGTTATAATAGAACAAAGATCTATGAAGAGGAGAAGACATCAGTTTGGGGATGTGAAGTGCTCCTCGGTGAAGAAAGGCTATGTCTGGTTATAATAAAATAAAGAACTATGAAGAGGAGAAGACATCACTTTGGGGATGTGAAGTGCTCCTTGGTGAAGAAAGACCATGTCTGGTTATAATAAAATAAAGACCCATGAAGAGGAGAAGACATCAGTTTGGGGATGTGAAGTGCTCCATGGTGAAGAAAGGCTATGTCTGGTTATAATAAAATAAAGAACTATGAAGGGGAGAAGACATTACTTTGAGGATGTGAAGTGCTCCTTGGTGTAGAAAGGCTATGATGTCTGGTTATAATAAAATGAAAAACTATGAAGAGGAGAAGACATTACTTTGGGGATGTGAAGTGCTCCTTGGTGAAGAAAGGCTATGATGTCTGGTTATAATAAAATAAAGAACTATGGAGAGGAGAAGACATTACTTTGGGGATGTGAAGTGCTCCTTGGTGTAGAAAGGCTATGATGTCTGGTTATAATAAAATAAAGACCCATGAAGAGGAGAAGACATCACTTTGGGGATGTGAAGTGCTCCTTAGTGAAGAAAGGCTATGTGTGGTTAAAATAAAATAAAGATGTACGAAGAGGAGAAGACATCACTTTGGGGATGTGAAGTGCTCCTTGGTGAAGAAAGGCTAAGATGTCTGGTTATAATAAAATAATGACCCATGAAGAGGAGAAGGCATGACTTTGGGGATGTGAAGTGCTCCTTGGTGTAGTAAGGCTATGATGTCTGGTTATAATAAAATAAAGACCCATGAAGAGGAGAAGACATCACTTTGGGGATGTGAAGTACTCCTAGGTGTAGAAAGGCTATGATGTCTGGTTATAATAAAATAAAGAACTATGAGGAGGAGAGGACATTACTTTGGGGATGTGAAGTGCTCCTTGGTGTAGAAAGGCTATGATGTCTGGTTATCATAAAATAAAGAACTATGAAGAGGAGAAGACATCACTTTGGCGATGTGAAGTGCTCCTTGGTGAAGAAAGGCTATGATGTCTGGTTATAATAAAATAATGACCCATGAAGAGGAGAAGACATGACTTTGGGGATGTGAAGTGCTCCTTGGTGCAGAAACACTATGATGTCTGGTTATAATAAAATAAAGACCCATGAAGAGGAGAAGACATCACTTTGGGGATGTGAAGTGCTCCTTGGTGTAGAAAGGCTATGATGTCTGGTTATAATAAACTAAAGACCCATGAAGAGGAGAAGACATCACTTTGGGGATGTGAATTGCTCCTTGGTGAAGAAAGTTTATGTCTGGTTATAATAAAATAAAGAACTTTGAAGAGGAGAAGACATCACTTTGGGGATGTGAAGTGCTCCTTGGTGTAGAAAGGCTATGATGTCTGGTTATAATAAAATAAAGAACTATGAAGAGGAGAAGACATCACTTTGGGGATGCGAAGCGCTCCTTGGTGATGAAAGGCTATGATGTCTGGTTATAATAAAATAAAGAACTATGAAGAGGAGAAGACATCACTTTGGGGATGTGAAGTGCTCCTTGGTGAAGAAACGCTATGTCTGGTTATAATAAAATAAAGAACTATGAAGAGGAGAAGACATCACTTTGGGGATGTGAAGTGCTCCTTGGTGAAGAAAGGCTATGTCCGGTTATAATAAAATAAAGACCCATGAAGAGGAGAACACATCACTTTGGGGATGTGAAGTGCTCCTTGGTGAAGAAAGGCTATGTCTGGTTATAATAAAATAAAGAACTATGAAGAGGAGAAGCCATTACTTTGGGGATGTGAAGTGCTCCTTGGTGAAAAAAGTCTATGTCTGGTTATAATAAAATAAAGAACTATGAAGAGGAGAAGATATTACTTTCGGGATGTGAAGTGCTCCTTGGTGTAGAAAGGCTATGATGTCTGGTTATAATAAAATAAAGAACTATGAAGAGGAGAAGACATTACTTTGGGGATGTGAAGTGCTCCTTGGTGTAGAAAGGCTATGATGTCTGGTTATAATAAAATAAAGACCCATAAAGAGGAGAAGACATTCCTTTGGGGATGTGAAGTGCTCCTTGGTGAAGAAAGGCTATGTGTGGTTGTAATAAAATAAAGATCTATGAAAAGGAGAAGACATGACTTTGGGGATGTGAAGTGCTCCTTGGTGAAGAAAGGCTATGATGTCTGGTTATAATAAAATAAAGAACTATGAAGAGGAGAAGACATCAGTTTGGGGATGTGAAGTGCTCGTTGGTATTAGAAAGGCTATGATCTCTGGTTATAATAAAATAAAGACCCATGAAGAGGAGAAGACATTACTTTGGGAATGTGAAGTGCTCCTTGGTGAAGAAAGGCTATGATGTCTGGTTATAATAAAATAAAGAACTATGAAGAGGAGAAGACATCACTTTGGGGCTGTGAAGTGCTCCTTGGTGTAGAAAGGCTATGATGTCTGGCTATAATAAAATAAAGAACTATGAAGAGAAGACATCACTTTGGGGATGTGAAGTGCTCCTTGGTGAAGAAAGGTTATGTCTGGTTGTAATAAAATAAAGATCTATGAAGACGAGAAGACATCACTTTGGGGATGTGAAGTGCTCCTTGGTGAAAAACGTCTATGTCTGGTTATAATAAAATAAAGGACTATGAAGAGGAGAAGACATCACTTTGGGGATGTGAAGTGCTCCTTGGTGAAAAAAGTCTATGTCTGGTTATAATAAAATAAACACCCATGAAGAGGAGAAGACATGACTTTGGGATGTGAAGTGCTCCTCAGTGTAGAAAGGCTATGATGTCTGGTTATAATAAAATAAAGACCCATGCAGAGGAGAAGACATCACTTTGGGGATGTGAAGTGCTCATTGGTGTAGAAAGGCTATGATGTCTGGTTATAATAAAATAAAGAACCATGAAGCGGAGAAGACATGACTTTGGGGATGTGAAGTGCTCCTTGGTGAAGAAAGGCTATGATGTCTGGTTATAATAAAATAAAGACCCATGAAGAGGAGAAGACATCACTTTGGGGATGTGAAGTTCTCCTTGGTGAAGAAAGGCTATGTCTGGTTATAATAAAATAAAGACCCATGAAGAGGAGAAGATATGTTTTTGGGGATGTGAAGTGCTCCTTGGTGAAGAAAGGCTATGTGTGGTTGTAATAAAATAAAGATCTATGAAGAGGAGAAGACATCACTTTCGGGATGTGAAGTGCTCCTTGGTGAAGAAAGGCTATGATGTCTGGTTATAATAAAATAAAGAACTATGAAGAGGAGAATACATCAGTTTGGAGATGCGAAGTGCTCGCTGGTATAAGAAAGGCTAGGATGTCTGGTTATAATAAAATAAAGACCCATGAAGAGGAGAAGACATTACTTTGGGGATGTGAAGTGCTCCTTGGTGAAGAAAGGCTATGATGTCTGGTTATAATAAAATAAAGAACTATGAAGAGAAGACATCACTTTGGTGATGTGAAGTGCTCCTTGGTGAAGAAAGGTTATGTCTGGTTGTATTAAAATAAATATCTATGAAGAGGGGAAGACATCACTTTGGGGATGTGAAGTGCTCCTTGCTGAAGAAAGGCTAAGATGTCTGGTTATAACAAAATAATGACCCATGAAGAGGAGAAGGCATGACTTTGGGGATGTGAAGTGCTCCTTGGTGTAGTAAGGCTATGATGTCTGGTTATAATAAAATAAAGACCCATGAAGAGGAGAAGACATCTTTTTGGGGATGTGAAGTACTCCTAGGTGTAGAAAGGCTATGATGTCTGGTTATAATAAAATAAAGAACTATGAGGAGGAGAGGACATTACTTTGGGGATGTGAAGTGCTCCTTGGTGTAGAAAGGCTATGATGTCTGGTTATCATAAAATAAAGAACTATGAAGAGGAGAAGACATCACTTTGGCGATGTGAAGTGCTCCTTGGTGAACAAAGGCTATGATGTCTGGTTATAATAAAATAATGACCCATGAAGAGGAGAAGACATGACTTTGGGGATGTGAAGTGCTCCTTGGTGCAGAAACACTATGATGTCTGGTTATAATAAAATAAAGACCCATGAAGAGGAGAAGACATCACTTTGGGGATGTGAAGTGCTCCTTGGTGTAGAAAGGCTATGATGTCTGGTTATAATAAAATAAAGAACTATGAAGAGGAGAAGACATCACTTTGGGGATGCGAAGCGCTCCTTTGGTGAAGAAAGGCTATGTCCGGTTATAATAAAATAAAGACCCATGAAGAGGAGAACACATCACTTTGGGGATGTGAAGTGCTCCTTGGTGAAGAAAGGCTATGTCTGGTTATAATAAAATAAAGAACTATGAAGAGGAGAAGCCATTACTTTGGGGATGTGAAGTGCTCCTTGGTGAAAAAAGTCTGTGTCTGGTTATAATAAAATAAAGAACTATGAAGAGGAGAAGACATTACTTTCGGGATGTGAAGTGCTCCTTGGTGTAGAAAGGCTATGATGTCTGGTTATAATAAAATAAAGAACTATGAAGAGGAGAAGACATTACTTTGGGGATGTGAAGTGCTCCTTGGTGTAGAAAGGCTATGATGTCTGGTTATAATAAAATAAAGACCCATGAAGAGGAGAAGACATTCCTTTGGGGATGTGAAGTGCTCCTTGGTGAAGAAAGGCTATGTGTGGTTGTAATAAAATAAAGATCTATGAAAAGGAGAAGACATGACTTTGGGGATGTGAAGTGCTCCTTGGTGAAGAAAGGCTATGATGTCTGGTTATAATAAAATAAAGAACTATGAAGAGTAGAAGACATCACTTTGGGGCTGTGAAGTGCTCCTTGGTGTAGAAAGGCTATAATGTCTGGTTATAATAAAATAAAGAACTATGAAGAGAAGACATCACTTTGGGGATGTGAAGTGCTCCTTGGTGAAGAAAGGTTATGTCTGGTTGTAATAAAATAAAGATCTATGAAGACGAGAAGACATCACTTTGGGGATGTGAAGTGCTCCTTGGAGAAAAACGTCTATGTCTGGTTATAATAAAATAAAGGACTATGAAGAGGAGAAGACATCACTTTGGGGATGTGAAGTGCTCCTTGGTGAAAAAAGTCTATGTCTGGTTATAATAAAATAAACACCCATGAAGAGGAGAAGACATGACTTTGGGATGTGAAGTGCTCCTCAGTGTAGAAAGGCTATGATGTCTGGTTATAATAAAATAAAGACCCATGCAGAGGAGAAGACATCACTTTGGGGATGTGAAGTGCTCATTGGTGTAGAAAGGCTATGATGTCTGGTTATAATAAAATAAAGAACCATGAAGCGGAGAAGACATGACTTTGGGGATGTGAAGTGCTCCTTGGTGAAGAAAGGCTATGATGTCTGGTTATAATAAAATAAAGACCCATGAAGAGGAGAAGACATCACTTTGGGGATGTGAAGTTCTCCTTGGTGAAAAAGGCTATGTCTGGTTATAATAAAATAAAGACCCATGAAGAGGAGAAGATATTTTTTTGGGGATGTGAAGTGCTCCTTGGTGATGAAAGGCTATGTCTGGTTATTATAAAATAAAGACCCATGAAGAGGTGAAGACATTTTTTGGGGGATGTGAAGTGCTCCTTGGTGAAGAAAGGCTATGATGTCTGGTTATAATAAAATAAAGAACTATGAAGAGGAGAAGACAACACTTTGGGGATGTGAAAGGCTCCTTGGTGAAGAAAGGCTATGTCTGGTTATAATAAAATAAAGAACTATGAAGAGGAGAAGACATCACTTTGGGGATGTGAAGTGCTCCTTGGTGAAGAAAGGCCATGTCTGGTTATAATAAAATAAAGACCCATGAAGAGGAGAAGACATCAGTTTGGGAATGTGAAGTGCTCCATGGTGAAGAAAGGCTATGTCTGGTTATAATAAAATAAAGAACTATGAAGAGGAGAAGACATTACTTTGAGGATGTGAAGTGCTCCTTGGTGAAGAAAGGCTATGATGTCTCGTTATAATAAAATAATGACCCATGAAAAGGAGAAGACATGACTTTGGGGATGTGAAGTGCTCCTTGGTGTAGAAAGGCTATGATGTCTGGTTATAATAAAATAAAGACCCATGAAGACGAGAAGACATCACTTTGGGGATGTGAAGTGCTCCTTTGTGTAGAAAGGCTATGATGTCTGGTTATAATAAAATAAAGACCCATGAAGAGGAGAAGACATGACTTTGGGGATGTGAAGTGCTCCTTGGTGAAGAAAGATTATGATGTCTGGTTATAATAAAATAAAGACCCATGAAGAGAAGAAGAGATGACTTTGGGGATGTGAAGTGCTCCTTGCTGAAGAAAGGCTATGATGTCTGGTTATAATAAAATAATGACCCATGAAGAGGAGAAGACCTGACTTTGGGGATGTGAAGTGCTCCTTGGTGAAGAAAGGCTATGATGTCTGGTTATAATAAAATAATGACCCATGAAAAGGAGAAGACATGACTTTGGGGATGTGAAGTGCTCCTTGGTGTAGAAAGGCTATGATGTCTGGTTATAATAAAATAAAGACCCATGAAGAGGAGAAGACATCACTTTGGGGATGTGAAGTGCTCCTTGGTGTAGAAAGGCTATGATGTCTGGTTATAATAAAATAAGGAACTATGAAGAGGAGAAGACATCACTTTGGGGATTTGAAGTGCTCCTTGGTGTAGAAAGGCTATGATGTCTGGTTATAATAAAATAAAGAGCCATGAAGAGGAGAACACATCACTTTGGGGATGTGAAGTGCTCCTTGGTGAAGAAAGGCTAAGATGTCTGGTTATAATAAAATAATGACCCATGAAGAGGCGAAGACATGACTTTGGGGATGTGAAGTGCTCCTTGGTGTAGAAAGGCTATGATGTCTGGTTATAATAAAATAAAGACCCATGAAGAGGAGAAGACATCACTTTGGGGATGTGAAGTGCTCCTTGGTGAAGAAAGGCTATGATGTCTGGTTATAATAAAATAAAGAACTATGAAGAGGAGAATACATCAGTTTGGGGAAGTGAAGTGCTCGTTGGTATTAGAAAGGCTATGATGTCTGGTTATAATAAAATAAACACTCATGAAGAGGAGAAGACATTACTTTGGGGATGTGAAGTGCTCCTTGGTGAAGAAAGGCTATGATGTCTGGTTATAATAAAATAAAGAACTATGAAGAGGAGAAGACATCACTTTGGGGATGTGAAGTGCTCCTTGGTGTAGAAAGGCTATGATGTCTGGTTATAATAAAATAAAGAACTATGAAGAGAAGACATCACTTTGGGGATGTGAAGTGCTCCTTGGTGAAGAAAGGTTATGTCTGGTTGTAATAAAATAAATATCTATGAAGAGGAGAAGACATCACTTTGGGGATGTGAAGTGCTCCTTGGTGAAGAAAGGCTATGTCTGGTTGTAATAAAATAAAGATCTATGAAGAGGAGAAGACATCACTTTGGGGATGTGAAGTGCTCCTTGGTGAAGAAAGGCTATGATGTCTGGTTATAATAAAATAAAGAACTATGAAGAAGAGAAGACATCACTTTGGGGATGTGAAGTGCTCCTTGGTGTAGAAAGACTATGATGTCTGGTTATAATAAAATAACGAACTATGAAGAGGAGAAGACATCACTTTGGGGATGTGAAGTGCTCCTTGGTGAAGAAAGGTTATATCTGGTTATAATAAAATAAAGAACTATGAAGAGGAGAAGACATCACTTTGGAGATGAGAAGTGCTCCTTGGTATAGAAAGGCTATGATGTCTGGTTATAATAAAATAAAGAACTATGAAGTGGAGAAGACATCACTTTGGGGATGTGAAGTGCTCCATGGTGTAGAAAGGCTATGTCTGGTTATAATAAAATAAAGAACTATGAAGAGGAGAGGGCATCACTTTGGGGATGTGAAGTGCTCCTTGGTGAAAAAAGTCTATGTCTGGTTATAATAAAATAAAGAACTATGAAGAGGAGAAGACATCACTTTGGGGATGTGAAGTGCTCCTTAGTGAAAAAAGTCTATGTCTGGTTATAATAAAATAAAGACCCATGAAGAGGAGAAGACATGACTTTGGGGATGTGAAGTGCTCCTCAGTGCAGAAAGGCTATGATGTCTGGTTATAATAAAATAAAGACCCATGCAGAGGAGAAGACATCAGTTTGGGGATGTGAAGTGCTCATTGGTGTAGAAAGGCTATGATGTCTGGTTATAATAAAATAATGACCCATGAAGAGGAGAAGACATGACTTTGGGGATGTGAAGTGCTCCTTGGTGCAGAAACACTATGATGTCTGGTTATAAAAAAATAAAGACCCATGAAGAGGAGAAGACATCACTTTGGGGATGTGAAGTGCTCCTTGGTGTAGAAAGGCTATGATGTCTGGTTATAATAAAATAAAGAACTATGAAGAGGAGAAGACATCACTTTGGGGATGCGAAGCGCTCCTTTGGTGAAGAAAGGCTATGTCCGGTTATAATAAAATAAAGACCCATGAAGAGGAGAACACATCACTTTGGGGATGTGAAGTGCTCCTTGGTGAAGAAAGGCTATGTCTGGTTATAATAAAATAAAGAACTATGAAGAGGAGAAGCCATTACTTTGGGGATGTGAAGTGCTCCTTGGTGAAAAAAGTCTGTGTCTGGTTATAATAAAATAAAGAACTATGAAGAGGAGAAGACATTACTTTCGGGATGTGAAGTGCTCCTTGGTGTAGAAAGGCTATGATGTCTGGTTATAATAAAATAAAGAACTATGAAGAGGAGAAGACATTACTTTGGGGATGTGAAGTGCTCCTTGGTGTAGAAAGGCTATGATGTCTGGTTATAATAAAATAAAGACCCATGAAGAGGAGAAGACATTCCTTTGGGGATGTGAAGTGCTCCTTGGTGAAGAAAGGCTATGTGTGGTTGTAATAAAATAAAGATCTATGAAAAGGAGAAGACATGACTTTGGGGATGTGAAGTGCTCCTTGGTGAAGAAAGGCTATGATGTCTGGTTATAATAAAATAAAGAACTATGAAGAGGAGAAGACATCACTTTGGGGTTGTGAAGTGCTCCTCAGTGTAGAAAGGCTATGATGTCTGGTTATAATAAAATAAAGACCCATGAAGAGGAGAAGACATCACTTTTGGGGAAGTGAAGTGCTCGTTGGTGTAGAAAGGCTATGTCTGGTTATAATAAAATAAAGAACTATGAAGAGGAGAGGACATCACTTTGGGGATGTGAAGTGCTCCTTGGTGAAAAATTCTATGCCTGGTTATAATAAAATAAAGAACTATGAAGAGGAGAAGACATCACTTTGGGGATGTAAAGTGCTCCTTGGTTAAGAAAGGTTATGTCTGGTTATAATAAAACAAAGACCTTAAGAGGAGAAGACATCACTTTGGGGATGTGAAATGCTCCTCGGTGAAGAAAGGCTATGTCTGGTTATAATAAAATAAAGAACTATGAACAGGAGAAGACATCACTTTGGGGATGTGAAGTGCTCCTTGGTGAAGAAAGGTATGATGTCTGGTTATAATAAAATAAAGAACTATGAAGAGGAGAAGACATCACTTTGGGGATGTGAAGTTCTCCTTGGTAAAGAAAGGCTATGTCTGGTTATAATAAAATAAAGACCCATGAAGAGGAGAAGATATTTTTTTAGGGATGTGAAGTGCTCCTTGGTGAAGAAAGGCTATGTCTGGTTATTATAAAATAAAGACCCATGAAGAGGTGAAGACATTTTTTGGGGATGTGAAGTGCTCCTTGGTGAAGAAAGGCTATGATGTCTGGTTATAATAAAATAAAGAACTATGAAGAGGAGAAGACATCACTTTGGGGTTGTGAAGTGCTCCACAGTGTAGAAAGGCTATGATGTCTGGTTATAATAAAATAAAGACCCATGAAGAGGAAAAGACATCACTTTAGGGGAAGTGAAGTGCTCCTTGGTGAAGAAAGGTTATGATGTCTGGTTATAATAAAATAAAGACCCATGAAGAGGAGAAGACATCACTTTGGGGATGTGAAGTGCTCTTTGGTGTAGAAAGGCTATGATGTCTGGTTATAATAAAATATATACCCATGAAGAGAAGACATTACTTTGGGGATGTGAAGTGCTCCTTGGTGAAGAAAGGCTATGATATCTGGTTATAATAAAATAAAGACCCATGAAGAGGAGAAGACATTGCTTTGGGGATGTGAATTGCTCCTTGGTGAAAAAAGTCTATGTCTGGTTATAATAAAATAAAGAACTATGAAGAGGAGAAGACATTACTTTGGGGATGTGAAGTGCTGCTTGGTGAAGAAAGTCTTTGATGTCTGGTTATAATAAAATAAAGAACCATGAAGAGGAGAAGACATCACTTTGGGGATGTGAAATTCTCCTTGGTGAAGAAAGGTTATGTCTGGTTATAATAAAACAAAGATCTATGAAGAGGAGAAGACATCAGTTTGGGGATGTGAAGTGCTCATCGGTGAAGAAAGGCTATGTCTGGTTATAATAAAATAAAGAACTATGAAGAGGAGAAGACATCACTTTGGGGATGTGAAGTGATCCTTGGTGAAGAAAGGTTATGTGTGGTTGTAATAAAATAAAGATCTATGAAGAGGAGAAGACAATACTTTGGGGATGTGAAGTGCTCCTTGGTGAAGAAAGGTTATGTCTGGTTGTAATAAAATAAAGATCTATGAAGAGGAGAAGACATCACTTTGGGGATGTGAAGTGCTCCTTGGTGAAGAAAGGTTATGTCTGGTTGTAATAAAATAAAGACCCATGAAGAGGAGAAGACATTACTTTGGGGATGTGAAGTGGTCCTTGGCGAAGAAAGGTTATGTCTGGTTATAATAAGATAAAGACCCATGAAGAGGAGAAGACGTTACTTTGGGGATGTGAAGTGCTCCTTGGTGAAGAAAGGTTTGTCTGATTGTAATAAAATAAAGATCTATGAAGAGGAGAAGACATTACTTTGGGGATGTGAAGTGCTCCTTGGTGAAGAAAGGTTATGTCTGGTTGTAATAAAATAAAGATCTATGAAGAGGAGAAGACATCACTTTGGGGATGTGAAGTGTTCCTTGGTGAAGAAAGGTTATGTCTGGTTGTAATAAAATAAAGACCCATGAAGAGAAGAAGACATTACTTTGGGGATGTGAAGTGCTCCTTGGTGTAGAAAGGCTATGATGTCTGGTTATAATAAAATAAAGACCCACGAAGAGGAGAAGATATTACTTTGGGGATTTGAAGTGCTCCTTGGTGAAGAAAGGTTATGTCTGGTTTAATAAAATAAAGAACTATGAAGAGGAGAAGACATCACTTTGGTGATGTGAAGTGCTCCTTGGTGAAGAAAGGCTATGTCTGGTTATAACAAAATAAAGAACTATGAAGAGGAGAAGAAATCACTTTGGGGATGTGAAGCGCTCCTTGGTGAAGAAAGGCTATGTCTGGTTATAAGAAAATAAAGACCCATGAAGAGGAGAAGACATCACTTTGGCGATGTGAAGTGCTCCTTGGTGAAGAAAGGCTATGTCTGGTTATAATAAAATAAAGAGCTATGAAGAGGAGAAGACATTACTTTGGGGATGTGAAGTGCTCCTTGGTGAAAAAAGTCTATGTCTGGTTATAATAAAATAAAGAACTATGAAGAGGAGAAGACATTAATTTGGGGTTGTGAAGTGCTCCTTGGTGTAGAAAGGCTATGATGTCTGGTTATAATAAAATAAAGAACTATGAAGAGGAGAAGACATTACTTTGGGGATGTGAAATGCTCCTTGGTGAAGAAAGGCTATGATGTCTGGTTATAATAAAATAAAGAACTATGAAGAGGAGAAGACATTACTTTGGGGATGTGAAGTGCTCCTTGGTGTAGAAAGGCTATGATGTCTGGTTATAATAAAATAAAGACCCATGAAGAGGAGAAGACATCACTTTGGGGATGTGAAGTGCTCCTTGGTGAAGAAAGGCTATGTGTGGTTGTAATAAAGTATAAGATCTATGAAGCAGAGAAGACATCACTTTGGGGATGTGAAGTGCTCCTTGGTGAAGAAAGGTTATGATGTCTGGTTATAATAAAATAAAGAACTATGAAGAGGAGAAGACATCAGTTTGGGGATGTGAAGTGCTCGTTGGTATTAGAAAGGCTATGATGTCTGGTTATAATAAAATAAAGACCCATGAAGAGGAGAAGACATTACTTTGGGGATGTGAAGTGCTCCTTGGTGAAGAAAGGCTATGATGTCTGGTTATAATAAAATAAAGAACTATGAAGAGGAGAAGAGATCACTGTATGAATTTGAACTGCTCCTTGGTGTAGAAAGGCTATGATGTCTGGTTATAATAAAATAAAGAACTATGAAGAGAAGACATCACTTTGGGGATGTGAAGTGCTCCTTGGTGAAGAAAGGTTATGTCTGGTTGTAATAAAATAAAGATCTATGAAGAGGAGAAGACATCACTTTGGGGATGTGAAGTGCTCCTTGGTGAAGAAAGGCTATGTCTGGTTGTAATGAAATAAAGAACTATGAAGAAGAAAAGACATCACTTTGGGGATGTGAAGTGCTCCTTGGTGTAGAAAGACTATGATGTCTGGTTATAATAAAATAAAGAACTATGAAGAGGAGAAGACATCACTTTGGGGATGTGAAGTGCTCCTTGGTGAAGAAAGGCTATGTCTGGTTTTAATAAAATAAAGAACTATGAAGAGGAGAAGACATCACTTTGGGTATGTGAAGTGCTCCTTGGTGTAGAAAGGCTATTATGTCTGGTTATAATAAAATAAAGACCCATGAAGAGGAGAAGACATCACTTTGGGGATGTGAAGTGCTCCTTGGTGTAGAAAGGCTATGATGTCTGGTTATAATAAAATGAAGAACTATGAAGGGGAGAAGACATCACTTTGGAGATGAGAAGTGCTCCTTGGTATAGAAAGGCTATGATGTCTGGTTATAATAAAATAAAGAACTATGAAGAGGAGAAGACATCACTTTGGGGATGTGAAGTGCTCCTTGGTGAAGAAAGGCTATGTGTGGTTGTAATAAAATAAAGAACTATGAAGAGGAGAAGACATCACTTTGGGGATGTGAAGTGCTCCTTGGTGAAGAAAGGCTATGTCTGGTTATAATAAAATAAAGAACTATGAAGAGGAGAAGACATCACTTTGGGGATGTGAATTGCTCATTGGTGTAGAAAGGCTATGATGTCTGGTTATAATAAAATAAAGAACCATGATGAGGAGAAGACATGACTTTGGGGATGTGAAGTGCTCCTTGGTGAAGAAAGGCTATGATGTCTGGTTTTAATAAAATAAAGATCTATGAAGAGGAGAAGACATTACTTTGGGGATGTGAAGTGCTCCTTGGTGTAGAAAGGCTATGATGTCAGGTTATAATAAAATAAAGACCCATGAAGAGGAGAAGACATCACTTTGGGGATGTGAAGTGCTCCTTGGTGAAGAAAGGCTATGTGTGGTTGTAACAAAATAAAGATCTATGAAGAGGAGATGACATCACTTTGGGGATGTGAAGTGCTCCTTGGTGAAGAAAGGCTATAATGTCTGGTTATAATAAAATAAAGAACTATGAAGAGGAGAAGACATCAGTTTGGGGATGTGAAGTGCTCGTTGGTGTAGAAAGGCTATGATGTCTGGTTAAAATAAAATGAAGAACTATGAAGAGGAGAAGACATCACTTTGGGGATATGAAGTGCTCCTTGGTGAAGAAAGGCTATGATGTCGGTTATAATAAAATAAAGAACTATGAAGAAGAGAAGACATCACTTTGGGGATGTGAAGTGCTCCTTGGTGAAGAAAGGCTATGATGTCGGTTATAATAAAATAAAGAACTATGAAGAAGAGAAGACATCACTTTGGGGATGTGAAGTGCTCCTTGGTGAAGAAAGGTTATGTCTGGTTATAATAAAACAAAGATCTATGAAGAGGAGAAGAGATCAGTTTCGGGGATGTGAAGTGCTTCTCGGTGAAGAAAGGCTATGTCTGGTAATAATAAAATAAAGAACTATGAAGAGGAGAAGACATCACTTTGGGGATGTGAAGTGTTCCTTGGTGAAGAAAGGTTATGTGTGGTTGTAATAAAATAAAGATCTGTGAAGAGGAGAAGACATTACTTTGGGGATGTGAAGTGCTCCTTGGTGAAGAAAGGTTATGTCTGGTTGTAATAAAATAAAGATCTATGAAGAGGAGAAGACATCACTTTGGGGATGTGAAGTGTTGCTTGGTGAAGAAAGGTTATGTCTGGTTGTAATAAAATAAAGACCCATGAAGAGGAGAAGACATTACTTTGGGGATGCGAAGTGCTCCTTGGAGAAGAAAGGTTATGTCTGGTTATAATAAAATAAAGCCCCATGAAGAGAAGAAGACATTACTTTGGGGATGTGAAGTGCTCCTTGGTGAAGAAAGGTTATGTCTGATTGTAATAAAATAAAGATCTATGAAGAGGAGAAGACATTACTTTGGGGATGTGAAGTGCTCCTTGGTGAAGAAAGGTTATGTCTGGTTGTAATAAAATAAAGATCTATGAAGAGGAGAAGACATCACTTTGGGGATGTGAAGTGTTCCTTGGTGAAGAAAGGTTATGTCTGGTTGTAATAAAATAAAGACCAATGAAGAGAAGAAGACATTACTTTGGGGATGTGAAGTGCTCCTTGGTGTAGAAAGGCTATGATGTCTGGTTATAATAAAATAAAGACCCACGAAGAGGAGAAGATATTACTTTGGGGATGTGAAGTGCTCCTTGGTGAAGAAAGGTTATGTCTGGTTGTAATAAAATAAAGATCTATGAAGAGGAGAAGAGATCACTTTGGGGATGTGAAGTGCTCCTTGGTGTAGAAAGGCTATGATGTCTGGTTAAAATAAAATAAAGAACTATGAAGAGGAGAAGACATCACTTTGGGGATGTGAAGTGCTCCTTGGTGAAGAAAGGCTATGATGTCTGGTTATAATAAAATTAAGAACTATGAAGAGGAGAAGACATCACTTTGGGGATGTGAAGTGCTCCTTGGTGAAGAAAGGCTATGTCTGGTTATAATAAAATAAAGAACTATGAAGAGGAGAAGACATCACTTTGGGTATGTGAAGTGCTCCTTGGTGTAGAAAGGCTATGATGTCTGGTTATAATAAAATAAAGACCCATGAAGAGGAGAAGACATCACTTTGGGGATGTGAAGTGCTCCTTGGTGTAGAAAGGCTATGATGTCTGGTTATAATAAAATAAAGAACTATGAAGAGAAGACATCACTTTGGGGATGTGAAGTGCTCCTTGGTGAAGAAAGGTTATGTCTGGTTGTAATAAAATAAAGATCTATGAAGAGGAGAAGACATCACTTTGGGGATGTGAAATGCTCCTTGGTGAAGAAAGGCTATGTCTGGTTGTAGTAAAATAAAGATCTATGAAGAGGAGAAGACATCACTTTGGGGATGTGAAGTGCTCCTTTGTGTAGAAAGACTATGATGTCTGGTTATAATAAAATAAAGACCCATGCAGAGGAGAAGACATCACTTTGGGGATGTGAAGTGCTCCTTGGTGAAGAAAGGCTATAATGTCTGGTTATAATAAAATAAAGACCCATGAAGAGGAGAAGACATCTCTTTGGGGATGTGAAATGCTCCTTGGTGAAGAAAGGTTATGTCTGGTTATAATAGAACAAAGATCTATGAAGAGGAGAAGACATCAGTTTGGGGATGTGAAGTGCTCCTCGGTGAAGAAAGGCTATGTCTGGTTATAATAAAATAAAGAACTATGTAGAGGTGAAGACATCACTTTGGGGATGTGAAGTGTTCGTTGGTGAAGAAAGGTTATGTGTGGTTGTAATAAAATAAAGAACTATGAAGAGGAGAAGACATTACTTTGGGGATGTGAAGTGCTCCTCGGTGAAGAAAGGCTATGTATGGTTATAATAAAATATAGAACTATGAAGAGGAGAAGACATCACTTTGGGGATGTGAAGTGCTCCTTGGTGAAGAAAGGTTATGTCTGGTTGTAATAAAATAAAGATCTATGAAGAGAAGAAGACATTACTTTGGGGATGTGAAGTGCTCCTTGGTGAAGAAAGGCTATGTCTGGTTATTATAGAATAAAGACCCATGAAGAGGAGAAGATATTACTTTGGGGATGTGAAGTGCTCCTTGGCGAAGAAAGGTTATGTCTGGTTATAATAAAATAAAGACCCATGAAGAGGAGAAGACATTACTTTGGGGATGTGAAGTGCTCCTTGGTGATAGAAAGGTTATGTCTGGTTGTAATAAAATAAAGATCTATGAAGAGGAGAAGACATTACTTTGGGGATGTGAAGTGCTGCTTGGTGAAGAAAAGTTATGTCTGGTTGTAATAAAATAAAGATCTATGAAGAGAAGAAGACATTACTTTGGGGATGTGAAGTGCTCCTTGGTGAAGAAAGGTTATGTCTGGTTGTAATAAAATAGAGATCTATGAAGAGGAGAAGACATCACTTTGGGGATGTGAAGTGTTCCTTGGTGCAGAAAGGTTATGTCTGGTTGTAATAAAATAAAGACCCATGAAGAGAAGAAGACATTACTTTGGGGATGTGAAGTGCTCCTTGGTGAAGAAAGGCTATGATGTCTGGTTATAATAAAATAAAGACCCAGAAAGAGGAGAAGACATCACTTTGGAGATGTGAAGTGTTCCTTGGTGAAGAAAGGCTATTATGTCTGGTTATAATAAAATAAAGACCCACGAAGAGGAGAAGATATTACTTTGGGGATGTGAAGCGCTCCTTGGTGAAGAAAGGTTATGTCTGGTTGTAATAAAATAAAGATCTATGAAGAGGAGAAGACATCACTTTGGGGATGTGAAGTGCTCCTTGGTGTAGAAAGGCTATGATGTCTGGTTATAATAAAATAAAGAGCCACGAAGAGGAGAAGATATTACTTTGGGGATTTGAAGTGCTCCTTGGTGAAGAAAGGTTATGTCTGGTTTAATAAAATAAAGAACTATGAAGAGGAGAAGACATCACTTTGGGGATGTGAAGTGCTCCTTGGTGAAGAAAGGCTATGTCTGGTTATAATAAAATAAAGAACTATGAAGAGGAGAAGACATTACTTTGGGGTTGTGAAGTGCTCCTTGGTGTAGAAAGGCTATGATGTCTGGTTATAATAAAATAAAGAACTATGAAGAGGAGAAGACATTACTTTGGGGATGTGAAATGCTCCTTGGTGAAGAAAGGCTATGATGTCTGGATATAATAAAATAAAGAACTATGAAGAGGAGAAGACATTACTTTTGGGATGTGAAGTGCTCCTTGGTGTAGAAAGGCTATGATGTCTGGTTATAATAAAATAAAGACCCATGAAGAGGAGAAGACATCACTTTGGGGATGTGAAGTGCTCCTTGGTGAAGAAAGGCTATGTGCGGTTGTAATAAAGTATAAGATCTATGAAGCAGAGAAGACATCACTTTGGGGATGTGAAGTGCTCCTTGGTGAAGAAAGGTTATGATGTCTGGTTATAATAAAATAAAGAACTATGAAGAGGAGAAGACATCAGTTTGGGGATGTGAAGTGCTCGTTGGTATTAGAAAGGCTATGATGTCTGGTTATAATAAAATAAAGACCCATGAAGAGGAGAAGACATTACTTTGGGGATGTGAAGTGCTCCTTGGTGAAGAAAGGCTATGATGTCTGGTTATAATAAAATAAAGAACTATGAAGAGGAGAAGAGATCACTTTGTGGATTTGAACTGCTCCTTGGTGTAGAAAGGCTATGATGTCTGGTTATAATAAAATAAAGAACTATGAAGAGAAGACATCACTTTGGGGATGTGAAGTGCTCCTTGGTGAAGAAAGGTTATGTCTGGTTGTAATAAAATAAAGATCTATGAAGAGGAGAAGACATCACTTTGGGGATGTGAAGTGCTCCTTGGTGAAGAAAGGCTATGTCTGGTTGTAATAAAATAAAGAACTATGAAGAAGAGAAGACATCACTTTGGGGATGTGAAGTGCTCCTTGGTGTAGAAAGACTATGATGTCTGGTTATAATAAAATAAAGAACTATGAAGAGGAGAAGACATCACTTTGGGGATGTGAAGTGCTCCTTGGTGAAGAAAGGCTATGTCTGGTTTTAATAAAATAAAGAACTATGAAGAGGAGAAGACATCACTTTGGGTATGTGAAGTGCTCCTTGGTGTAGAAAGGCTATTATGTCTGGTTATAATAAAATAAAGACCCATGAAGAGGAGAAGACATCACTTTGGGGATGTGAAGTGCTCCTTGGTGTAGAAAGGCTATGATGTCTGGTTATAATAAAATGAAGAACTATGATGGGGAGAAGACATCACTTTGGGGATGTGAAGTGCTCCTTGGTGAAGAAAGGCTATGTGTGGTTGTAATAAAACAAAGAACTATGAAGAGGAGAAGACATCACTTTGGGGATGTGAAGTGCTCATTGGTGTAGAAAGGCTATGATGTCTGGTTATAATAAAATAAAGAACCATGATGAGGAGAAGACATCACTTTGGGGATGTAAAGTGCTCCTTGGTGAAGAAAGGCTATGATGTCTGGTTTTAATAAAATAAAGATCTATGAAGAGGAGAAGACATTACTTTGGGGATGTGAAGTGCTCCTTGGTGTAGAAAGGCTATGATGTCTGGTTATAATAAAATAAAGACCCATGAAGAGGAGAAGACATCACTTTGGGGATGTGAAGTGCTCCTTGGTGAAGAAAGGCTATGTGTGGTTGTAACAAAATAAAGATCTATGAAGAGGAGATGACATCACTTTGGGGATGTGAAGTGCTCCTTGGTGAAGAAAGGCTATGATGTCTGGTTATAATAAAATAAAGAACTATGAAGAGGAGAAGACATCAGTTTGGGGATGTGAAGTGCTCGTTGGTGTAGAAAGGCTATGATGTCTGGTTAAAATAAAATAAAGAACTATGAAGAGGAGAAGACATCACTTTGGGGATGTGAAGTGCTCCTTGGTGAAGAAAGGCTATGATGTCGGTTATAATAAAATAAACAACTATGAAGTAGAGAAGACATCACTTTGGGGATGTGAAGTGCTCCTTGGTGAAGAAAGGCTATGATGTCGGTTATAGTAAAATAAAGAACTATGAAGAAGAGAAGACATCACTTTGGGGATGTGAAGTGCTCCTTGGTGAAGAAAGGTTATGTCTGGTTATAATAAAACAAAGATCTATGAAGAGGAGAAGAGATCAGTTTGGGGATGTGAAGTGCTTCTCGGTGAAGAAAGGCTATGTCTGGTAATAATAAAATAAAGAACTATGAAGAGGAGAAGACATCACTTTGGGGATGTGAAGTGTTCCTTGGTGAAGAAAGGTTATGTGTGGTTGTAATAAAATAAAGATCTGTGAAGAGGAGAAGACATTACTTTGGGGATGTGAAGTGCTCCTTGGTGAAGAAAGGTTATGTCTGGTTGTAATAAAATAAAGATCTATGAAGAGGAGAAGACATCACTTTGGGGATGTGAAGTGTTGCTTGGTGAAGAAAGGTTATGTCTGGTTGTAATAAAATAAAGACCCATGAAGAGGAGAAGACATTACTTTGGGGATGCGAAGTGCTCCTTGGAGAAGAAAGGTTATGTCTGGTTATAATAAAATAAAGACCCATGAAAAGAAGAAGACATTACTTTGGGGATGTGAAGTGCTCCTTGGTGAAGAAAGGTTATGTCTGATTGTAATAAAATAAAGATCTATGAAGAGGAGAAGACATTACTTTGGGGATGTGAAGTGCTCCGTGGTGAAGAAAGGTTATGTCTGGTTGTAATAAAATAAAGATCTATGAAGAGGAGAAGACATCACTTTGGGGATGTGAAGTGTTCCTTGGTGAAGAAAGGTTATGTCTGGTTGTAATAAAATAAAGACCAATGAAGAGAAGAAGACATTACTTTGGGGATGTGAAGTGCTCCTTGGTGTAGAAAAGCTATGATGTCTGGTTATAATAAAATAAAGACCCACGAAGAGGAGAAGATATTACTTTGGGGATGTGAAGTGCTTCTTGGTGAAGAAAGGTTATGTCTGGTTGTAATAAAATAAAGATCTATGAAGAGGAGAAGAGATCACTTTGGGGATGTGAAGTGCTCCTTGGTGTAGAAAGGCTATGATGTCTGGTTAAAATAAAATAAAGAACTATGAAGAGGAGAAGACATCACTTTGGGGATGTGAAGTGCTCCTTGGTGAAGAAAGGCTATGATGTCTGGTTATAATAAAATAAAGAACTATGAAGAGGCGAAGACATCACTTTGGGGATGTGAAGTGCTCCTTGGTGAAGAAAGGCTATGTCTGGTTATAATAAAATAAAGAACTATGAAGAGGAGAAGACATCACTTTGGGTATGTGAAGTGCTCCTTGGTGTAGAAAGGCTATGATGTCTGGTTATAATAAAATAAAGAGCCATGAAGAGGAGAAGACATCAATTTGGGGATGTGAAGTGCTCCTTGGTGTAGAAAGGCTATGATGTCTGGTTATAATAAAATAAAGAACAATGAAGAGAAGACATCACTTTGGGGATGTGAAGTGCTCCTTGGTGAAGAAAGGTTATGTCTGGTTGTAATAAAATAAAGATCTATGAAGAGGAGAAGACATCACTTTGGGGATGTGAAATGCTCCTTGGTGAAGAAAGGCTATGTCTGGTTGTAGTAAAATAAAGATCTATGAAGAGGAGAAGACATCACTTTGGGGATGTGAAGTGCTCCTTGGTGTAGAAAGACTATGATGTCTGGTTATAATAAAATAAAGACCCATGCAGAGGAGAAGACATCACTTTGGGGATGTGAAGTGCTCCTTGGTGAAGAAAGGCTATGATGTCTGGTTATAATAAAATAAAGACCCATGAAGAGGAGAAGACATCACTTTGGGGATGTGAAGTGCTCCTTGGTATAGAAAGGCTATGATGTCTGGTTATAATAAAATAAAGAACTATGAAGAGGAGAAGACATCACTTTGGGGTTGTGAAGTGCTCCTCAGTGTAGAAAGGCTATAATGTCTGGTTATAATAAAATAAAGAACTATGAAGAGGAGAAGACATTACTTTGGGGATGTGAAGTGCTCCTTGGTATAGAAAGGCTATAATGTCTGGTTATAATAAAATAAAGAACTATGAAGAGGAGAAGACATTACTTTGGGGATGTGAAGTGCTCCTTGGTGAAGAAAGTCTATGATGTCTGGTTATTATAAAATAAAGAACCATGAAGAGGAGAAGACATCTCTTTGGGGATGTGAAATGCTCCTTGGTGAAGAAAGGTTATGTCTGGTTATAATAGAACAAAGATCTATGAAGAGGAGAAGACATCAGTTTGGGGATGTGAAGTGCTCCTCGGTGAAGAAAGGCTATGTCTGGTTATAATAAAATAAAGAACTATGTAGAGGAGAAGACATCACTTTGGGGATGTGAAGTGTTGGTTGGTGAAGAAAGGTTATGTGTGGTTGTAATAAAATAAAGAACTATGAAGAGGAGAAGACATTACTTTGGGGATGTGAAGTGCTCCTCGGTGAAGAAAGGCTATGTATGGTTATAATAAAATATAGAACTATGAAGAGGAGAAGACATCACTTTGGGGATGTGAAGTGCTCCTTGGTGAAGAAAGGTTATGTCTGGTTGTAATAAAATAAAGATCTATGAAGAGAAGAACACATTACTTTGGGGATGTGAAGTGCTCCTTGGTGAAGAAAGGCTATGTCTGGTTATTATAGAATAAAGACCCATGAAGAGGAGAAGACATTACTTTGGGGATGTGAAGTGCTCCTTGGCGAAGAAAGGTTATGTCTGGTTATAATAAAATAAAGACCTATGAAGAGGAGAAGACATTACTTTGGGGATGTGAAGTGCTCCTTGGTGATAGAAAGGTTATGTCTGGTTGTAATAAAATAAAGATCTATGAAGAGGAGAAGACATTACTTTGGGGATGTGAAGTGCTGCTTGGTGAAGAAAGGTTATGTCTGGTTGTAATAAAATAAAGATCTATGAAGAGAAGAAGACATTACTTTGGGGATGTGAAGTGCTCCTTGGTAAAGAAAGGTTATGTCTGGTTGTAATAAAATAGAGATCTATGAAGAGGAGAAGACATCACTTTGGGGATGTGAAGTGTTCCTTGGTGCAGAAAGGTTATGTCTGGTTGTAATAAAATAAAGACCAATGAAGAGAAGAAGACATTACTTTGGGGATGTGAAGTGCTCCTTGGTGTAGAAAGGCTATGATGTCTGGTTATAATAAAATAAAGACCCACGAAGAGGAGAAGATATTACTTTGGGGATGTGAAGTGCTCCTTGGTGAAGAAAGGTTATGTCTGGTTGTAATAAAATAAAGATCTATGAAGAGGAGAAGAGATCACTTTGGGGATGTGAAGTGCTCCTTGGTGTAGAAAGGCTATGATGTCTGGTTAAAATAAAATAAAGAACTATGAAGAGGAGAAGACATCACTTTGGGGATGTGAAGTGCTCCTTGGTGAAGAAAGGCTATGATGTCTGGTTATAATAAAATTAAGAACTATGAAGAGGAGAAGACATCACTTTGGGGATGTGAAGTGCTCCTTGGTGAAGAAAGGCTATGTCTGGTTATAATAAAATAAAGAACTATGAAGAGGAGAAGACAGCACTTTGGGTATGTGAAGTGCTCCTTGGTGTAGAAAGGCTATGATGTCTGGTTATAATAAAATAAAGACCCATGAAGAGGAGAAGACATCACTTTGGGGATGTGAAGTGCTCCTTGGTGTAGAAAGGCTATGATGTCTGGTTATAATAAAATAAAGAACTATGAAGAGAAGACATCACTTTGGGGATGTGAAGTGCTCCTTGGTGAAGAAAGGTTATGTCTGGTTGTAATAAAATAAAGATCTATGAAGAGGAGAAGACATCACTTTGGGGATGTGAAATGCTCCTTGCTGAAGAAAGGCTATGTCTGGTTGTAGTAAAATAAAGATCTATGAAGAGGAGAAGACATCACTTTGGGGATGTGAAGTGCTCCTTTGTGTAGAAAGACTATGATGTCTGGTTATAATAAAATAAAGACCCATGCAGAGGAGAAGACATCACTTTGGGGATGTGAAGTGCTCCTTGGTGAAAAAAGGCTATAATGTCTGGTTATAATAAAATAAAGACCCATGAAGAGGAGAAGACATCACTTTGGGGATGTGAAGTGCTCCTTGGTATAGAAAGGCTATGATGTCTGGTTATAATAAAATAAAGAACTATGAAGAGGAGAAGACATCACTTTGGGGTTGTGAAGTGCTCCTCAGTGTAGAAAGGCTATAATGTCTGGTTATAATAAAATAAAGAACTATGAAGAGGAGAAGACATTACTTTGGGGATGTGAAGTGCTCCTTGGTATAGAAAAGCTATAATGTCTGGTTATAATAAAATAAAGAACTATGAAGAGGAGAAGACATTACTTTGGGGATGTGAAGTGCTCCTTGGTGAAGAAAGTCTATGATGTCTGGTTATAATAAAATAAAGAACCATGAAGAGGAGAAGACATCTCTTTGGGGATGTGAAATGCTCCTTGGTGAAGAAAGGTTATGTCTGGTTATAATAGAACAAAGATCTATGAAGAGGAGAAGACATCAGTTTGGGGATGTGAAGTGCTCCTCGGTGAAGAAAGGCTATGTCTGGTTATAATAAAATTAAGAACTATGTAGAGGTGAAGACATCACTTTGGGGATGTGAAGTGTTCGTTGGTGAAGAAAGGTTATGTGTGGTTGTAATAAAATAAAGAACTATGAAGAGGAGAAGACATTACTTTGGGGATGTGAAGTGCTCCTCGGTGAAGAAAGGCTATGTATGGTTATAATAAAATATAGAACTATGAAGAGGAGAAGACATCACTTTGGGGATGTGAAGTGCTCCTTGGTGAAGAAAGGTTATGTCTGGTTGTAATAAAATAAAGATCTATGAAGAGAAGAAGACATTACTTTGGGGATGTGAAGTGCTCCTTGGTGAAGAAAGGCTATGTCTGGTTATTATAGAATAAAGACCCATGAAGAGGAGAAGACATTACTTTGGGGATGTGAAGTGCTCCTTGGCGAAGAAAGGTTATGTCTGGTTATAATAAAATAAAGACCCATGAAGAGGAGAAGACATTACTTTGGGGATATGAAGTGCTCCTTGGTGATAGAAAGGTTATGTCTGGTTGTAATAAAATAAAGATCTATGAAGAGGAGAAGACATTACTTTGGGGATGTGAAGTGCTGCTTGGTGAAGAAAAGTTATGTCTGGTTGTAATAAAATAAAGATCTATGAAGAGAAGAAGACATTACTTTGGGGATGTGAAGTGCTCCTTGGTGAAGAAAGGTTATGTCTGGTTGTAATAAAATAGAGATCTATGAAGAGGAGAAGACATCACTTTGGGGATGTGAAGTGTTCCTTGGTGCAGAAAGGTTATGTCTGGTTGTAATAAAATAAAGACCCATGAAGAGAAGAAGACATTACTTTGGGGATGTGAAGTGCTCCTTGGTGAAGAAAGGCTATGATGTCTGGTTATAATAAAATAAAGACCCAGAAAGAGGAGAAGACATCACTTTGGAGATGTGAAGTGTTCCTTGGTGAAGAAAGGCTATTATGTCTGGTTATAATAAAATAAAGACCCACGAAGAGGAGAAGATATTACTTTGGGGATGTGAAGCGCTCCTTGGTGAAGAAAGTTTATGTCTGGTTGTAATAAAATAAAGATCTATGAAGAGGAGAAGACATCACTTTGGGGATGTGAAGTGCTCCTTGGTGTAGAAAGGCTATGATGTCTGGTTATAATAAAATAAAGAGCCACGAAGAGGAGAAGATATTACTTTGGGGATTTGAAGTGCTCCTTGGTGAAGAAAGGTTATGTCTGGTTTAATAAAATAAAGAACTATGAAGAGGAGAAGACATCACTTTGGGGATGTGAAGTGCTCCTTGGTGAAGAAAGGCTATGTCTGGTTATAATAAAATAAAGAACTATGAAGAGGAGAAGACATTACTTTGGGGTTGTGAAGTGCTCCTTGGTGTAGAAAGGCTATGATGTCTGGTTATAATAAAATAAAGAACTATGAAGAGGAGAAGACATTACTTTGGGGATGTGAAATGCTCCTTGGTGAAGAAAGGCTATGATGTCTGGTTATAATAAAATAAAGAACTATGAAGAGGAGAAGACATTACTTTTGGGATGTGAAGTGCTCCTTGGTGTAGAAAGGCTATGATGTCTGGTTATAATAAAATAAAGACCCATGAAGAGGAGAAGACATCACTTTGGGGATGTGAAGTGCTCCTTGGTGAAGAAAGGCTATGTGTGGTTGTAATAAAGTATAAGATCTATGAAGCAGAGAAGACATCACTTTGGGGATGTGAAGTGCTCCTTGGTGAAGAAAGGTTATGATGTCTGGTTATAATAAAATAAAGAACTATGAAGAGGAGAAGACATCAGTTTGGGGATGTGAAGTGCTCGTTGGTATTAGAAAGGCTATGATGTCTGGTTATAATAAAATAAAGACCCATGAAGAGGAGAAGACATTACTTTGGGGATGTGAAGTGCTCCTTGGTGAAGAAAGGCTATGATGTCTGGTTATAATAAAATAAAGAACTATGAAGAGGAGAAGAGATCACTTTGTGGATTTGAACTGCTCCTTGGTGTAGAAAGGCTATGATGTCTGGTTATAATAAAATAAAGAACTATGAAGAGAAGACATCACTTTGGGGATGTGAAGTGCTCCTTGGTGAAGAAAGGTTATGTCTGGTTGTAATAAAATAAAGATCTATGAAGAGGAGAAGACATCACTTTGGGGATGTGAAGTGCTCCTTGGTGAAGAAAGGCTATGTCTGGTTGTAATAAAATAAAGAACTATGAAGAAGAGAAGACATCACTTTGGGGATGTGAAGTGCTCCTTGGTGTAGAAAGACTATGATGTCTGGTTATAATAAAATAAAGAACTATGAAGAGGAGAAGACATCACTTTGGGGATGTGAAGTGCTCCTTGGTGAAGAAAGGCTATGTCTGGTTTTAATAAAATAAAGAACTATGAAGAGGAGAAGACATCACTTTGGGTATGTGAAGTGCTCCTTGGTGTAGAAAGGCTATTATGTCTGGTTATAATAAAATAAAGACCCATGAAGAGGAGAAGACATCACTTTGGGGATGTGAAGTGCTCCTTGGTGTAGAAAGGCTATGATGTCTGGTTATAATAAAATGAAGAACTATGATGGGGAGAAGACATCACTTTGGAGATGAGAAGTGCTCCATGGTATAGAAAGGCTATGATGTCTGGTTATAATAAAATAAAGAACTATGAAGAGGAGAAGACATCACTTTGGGGATGTGAAGTGCTCCTTGGTGAAGAAAGGCTATGTGTGGTTGTAATAAAACAAAGAACTATGAAGAGGAGAAGACATCACTTTGGGGATGTGAAGTGCTCCTTGGTGAAGAAAGGCTATGTCTGGTTATAATAAAATAAAGAACTATGAAGAGGAGAAGACATCACTTTGGGGATGTGAAGTGCTCATTGGTGTAGAAAGGCTATGATGTCTGGTTATAATAAAATAAAGAACCATGATGAGGAGAAGACATCACTTTGGGGATGTAAAGTGCTCCTTGGTGAAGAAAGGCTATGATGTCTGGTTTTAATAAAATAAAGATCTATGAAGAGGAGAAGACATTACTTTGGGGATGTGAAGTGCTCCTTGGTGTAGAAAGGCTATGATGTCTGGTTATAATAAAATAAAGACCCATGAAGAGGAGAAGACATCACTTTGGGGATGTGAAGTGCTCCTTGGTGAAGAAAGGCTATGTGTGGTTGTAACAAAATAAAGATCTATGAAGAGGAGATGACATCACTTTTGGGATGTGAAGTGCTCCTTGGTGAAGAAAGGCTATGATGTCCGGTTATAATAAAATAAAGAACTATGAAGAGGAGAAGACATCAGTTTGGGGATGTGAAGTGCTCGTTGGTGTAGAAAGGCTATGATGTCTGGTTAAAATAAAATAAAGAACTATGAAGGGGAGAAGACATCACTTTGGGGATGTGAAGTGCTCCTTGGTGAAGAAAGGCTATGATGTCGGTTATAATAAAATAAACAACTATGAAGTAGAGAAGACATCACTTTGGGGATGTGAAGTGCTCCTTGGTGAAGAAAGGCTATGATGTCGGTTATAGTAAAATAAAGAACTATGAAGAAGAGAAGACATCACTTTGGGGATGTGAAGTGCTCCTTGGTGAAGAAAGGTTATGTGTGGTTGTAATAAAATAAAGATCTGTGAAGAGGAGAAGACATTACTTTGGGGATGTGAAGTGCTCCTTGGTGAAGAAAGGTTATGTCTGGTTGTAATAAAATAAAGATCTATGAAGAGGAGAAGACATCACTTTGGGGATGTGAAGTGTTGCTTGGTGAAGAAAGGTTATGTCTGGTTGTAATAAAATAAAGACCCATGAAGAGGAGAAGACATTACTTTGGGGATGCGAAGTGCTCCTTGGAGAAGAAAGGTTATGTCTGGTTATAATAAAATAAAGACCCATGAAAAGAAGAAGACATTACTTTGGGGATGTGAAGTGCTCCTTGGTGAAGAAAGGTTATGTCTGATTGTAATAAAATAAAGATCTATGAAGAGGAGAAGACATTACTTTGGGGATGTGAAGTGCTCCTTGGTGAAGAAAGGTTATGTCTGGTTGTAATAAAATAAAGATCTATGAAGAGGAGAAGACATCACTTTGGGGATGTGAAGTGTTCCTTGGTGAAGAAAGGTTATGTCTGGTTGTAATAAAATAAAGACCAATGAAGAGAAGAAGACATTACTTTGGGGATGTGAAGTGCTCCTTGGTGTAGAAAGGCTATGATGTCTGGTTATAATAAAATAAAGACCCACGAAGAGGAGAAGATATTACTTTGGGGATGTGAAGTGCTCCTTGGTGAAGAAAGGTTATGTCTGGTTGTAACAAAATAAAGATCTATGAAGAGGAGAAGAGATCACTTTGGGGATGTGAAGTGCTCCTTGGTGTAGAAAGGCTATGATGTCTGGTTAAAATAAAATAAAGAACTATGAAGAGGAGAAGACATCACTTTGGGGATGTGAAGTGCTCCTTGGTGAAGAAAGGCTATGATGTCTGGTTATAATAAAATAATGAACTATGAAGAGGCGAAGACATCACTTTGGGGATGTGAAGTGCTCCTTGGTGAAGAAAGGCTATGTCTGGTTATAATAAAATAAAGAACTATGAAGAGGAGAAGACATCACTTTGGGTATGTGAAGTGCTCCTTGGTGTAGAAAGGCTATGATGTCTGGTTATAATAAAATAAAGAGCCATGAAGAGGAGAAGACATCACTTTGGGGATGTGAAGTGCTCCTTGGTGTAGAAAGGCTATGATGTCTGGTTATAATAAAATAAAGAACAATGAAGAGAAGACATCACTTTGGGGATGTGAAGTGCTCCTTGGTGAAGAAAGGTTATGTCTGGTTGTAATAAAATAAAGATCTATGAAGAGGAGAAGACATCACTTTGGGGATGTGAAATGCTCCTTGGTGAAGAAAGGCTATGTCTGGTTGTAGTAAAATAAAGATCTATGAAGAGGAGAAGACATCACTTTGGGGATGTGAAGTGCTCCTTGGTGTAGAAAGACTATGATGTCTGGTTATAATAAAATAAAGACCCATGCAGAGGAGAAGACATCACTTTGGGGATGTGAAGTGCTCCTTGGTGAAGAAAGGCTATGATGTCTGGTTATAATAAAATAAAGACCCATGAAGAGGAGAAGACATCACTTTGGGGATGTGAAGTGCTCCTTGGTATAGAAAGGCTATGATGTCTGGTTATAATAAAATAAAGAACTATGAAGAGGAGAAGACATCACTTTGGGGTTGTGAAGTGCTCCTCAGTGTAGAAAGGCTATAATGTCTGGTTATAATAAAATAAAGAACTATGAAGAGGAGAAGACATTACTTTGGGGATGTGAAGTGCTCCTTGGTATAGAAAGGCTATAATGTCTGGTTATAATAAAATAAAGAACTATGAAGAGGAGAAGACATTACTTTGGGGATGTGAAGTGCTCCTTGGTGAAGAAAGTCTATGATGTCTGGTTATAATAAAATAAAGAACCATGAAGAGGAGAAGACATCTCTTTGGGGATGTGAAATGCTCCTTGGTGAAGAAAGGTTATGTCTGGTTATAATAGAACAAAGATCTATGAAGAGGAGAAGACATCAGTTTGGGGATGTGAAGTGCTCCTCGGTGAAGAAAGGCTATGTCTGGTTATAATAAAATAAAGAACTATGTAGAGGAGAAGACATCACTTTGGGGATGTGAAGTGTTCGTTGGTGAAGAAAGGTTATGTGTGGTTGTAATAAAATAAAGAACTATGAAGAGGAGAAGACATTACTTTGGGGATGTGAAGTGCTCCTCGGTGAAGAAAGGCTATGTATGGTTATAATAAAATATAGAACTATGAAGAGGAGAAGACATCACTTTGGGGATGTGAAGTGCTCCTTGGTGAAGAAAGGTTATGTCTGGTTGTAATAAAATAAAGATCTATGAAGAGAAGAAGACATTACTTTGGGGATGTGAAGTGCTCCTTGGTGAAGAAAGGCTATGTCTGGTTATTATAGAATAAAGACCCATGAAGAGGAGAAGACATTACTTTGGGGATGTGAAGTGCTCCTTGGCGAAGAAAGGTTATGTCTGGTTATAATAAAATAAAGACCTATGAAGAGGAGAAGACATTACTTTGGGGATGTGAAGTGCTCCTTGGTGATAGAAAGGTTATGTCTGGTTGTAATAAAATAAAGATCTATGAAGAGGAGAAGACATTACTTTGGGGATGTGAAGTGCTGCTTGGTGAAGAAAGGTTATGTCTGGTTGTAATAAAATAAAGATCTATGAAGAGAAGAAGACATTACTTTGGGGATGTGAAGTGCTCCTTGGTAAAGAAAGGTTATGTCTGGTTGTAATAAAATAGAGATCTATGAAGAGGAGAAGACATCACTTTGGGGATGTGAAGTGTTCCTTGGTGCAGAAAGGTTATGTCTGGTTGTAATAAAATAAAGACCCATGAAGAGAAGAAGACATTACTTTGGGGATGTGAAGTGCTCCTTGGTGAAGAAAGGCTATGATGTCTGGTTATAATAAAATAAAGACCCAGAAAGAGGAGAAGACATCACTTTGGAGATGTGAAGTGTTCCTTGGTGAAGAAAGGCTATGATGTCTGGTTATAATAACATAAAGAAACATGAAGAGGAGAAGACATCACTTTGGGGATGTGAAGTGCTCCTTGGTGAAAATAAGTCTATGTCTGGTTATAATAAAATAAAGACCCATGAAGAGGAGAAGACATGACTTTGGGGATGTGAAGTGCTCCTCAGTGTTGAAAAGCTATGATGTCTGGTTAAAATAAAATAAAGAACTATGAAGAGGAGAAGACATCACTTTGGGGATGTGAAGTGCTCCTTGGTGAAGAAAGGCTATGATGTCGGTTATAATAAAATAAAGAACTATGAAGTAGAGAAGACATCACTTTGGGGATGTGAAGTGCTCCTTGGTGAAGAAAGGCTATGATGTCGGTTATAATAAAATAAAGAACTATGAAGAAGAGAAGACATCACTTTGGGGATGTGAAGTGCTCCTTGGTGAAGAAAGGTTATGTCTGGTTATAATAAAACAAAGATCTATGAAGAGGAGAAGAGATCAGTTTGGGGATGTGAAGTGCTTCTCGGTGAAGAAAGGCTATGTCTGGTAATAATAAAATAAAGAACTATGAAGAGGAGAAGACATCACTTTGGGGATGTGAAGTGTTCCTTGGTGAAGAAAGGTTATGTGTGGTTGTAATAAAATAAAGATCTATGAAGAGGAGAAGAGATCACTTTGGGGATGTGAAGTGCTCCTTGGTGTAGAAAGGCTATGATGTCTGGTTAAAATAAAATAAAGAACTATGAAGAGGAGAAGACATCACTTTGGGGATGTGAAGTGCTCCTTGGTGAAGAAAGGCTATGATGTCTGGTTATAATAAAATAAAGAACTATGAAGAGGCGAAGACATCACTTTGGGGATGTGAAGTGCTCCTTGGTGAAGAAAGGCTATGTCTGGTTATAATAAAATAAAGAACTATGAAGAGGAGAAGACATCACTTTGGGTATGTGAAGTGCTCCTTGGTGTAGAAAGGCTATGATGTCTGGTTATAATAAAATAAAGACCCATGAAGAGGAGAAGACATCACTTTGGGGATGTGAAGTGCTCCTTGGTGAAGAAAGGCTATGATGTCGGTTATAATAAAATAAAGAACTATGAAGTAGAGAAGACATCACTTTGGGGATGTGAAGTGCTCCTTGGTGAAGAAAGGCTATGATGTCGGTTATAATAAAATAAAGAACTATGAAGAAGAGAAGACATCACTTTGGGGATGTGAAGTGTTCCTTGGTGAAGAAAGGTTATGTCTGGTTGTAATAAAATAAAGACCAATGAAGAGAAGAAGACATTACTTTGGGGATGTGAAGTGCTCCTTGGTGTAGAAAGTCTATGATGTCTGGTTATAATAAAATAAAGACCCACGAAGAGGAGAAGATATTACTTTGGGGATGTGAAGTGCTCCTTGGTGAAGAAAGGTTATGTCTGGTTGTAATAAAATAAAGATCTATGAAGAGGAGAAGAGATCACTTTGGGGATGTGAAGTGCTCCTTGGTGAAGAAAGGCTATGATGTCTGGTTATAATAAAATAAAGAACCATGAAGAGGCGAAGACATCACTTTGGGGATGTGAAGTGCTCCTTGGTGAAGAAAGGCTATGATGTCTGGTTATAATAAAATAAAGAACCATGAAGAGGCGAAGACATCACTTTGGGGATGTGAAGTGCTCCTTGGTGAAGAAAGGCTATGTCTGGTTATAATAAAATAAAGAACTATGAAGAGGAGAAGACATCACTTTGGGTATGTGAAGTGCTCCTTGGTGTAGAAAGGCTATGATGTCTGGTTATAATAAAATAAAGACCCATGAAGAGGAGAAGACATCACTTTGGGGATGTGAAGTGCTCCTTGGTGTAGAAAGGCTATGATGTCTGGTTATAATAAAATAAAGTACTATGAAGAGAAGACATCACTTTGGGGATGTGAAGTGCTCCTTGGTGAAGAAAGGTTATGTCTGGTTGTAATAAAATAAAGATCTATGAAGAGGAGAAGACATCACTTTGGGGATGTGAAATGCTCCTTGGTGAAGAAAGGCTATGCCTGGTTGTAGTAAAATAAAGATCTATGAAGAGGAGAAGACATCACTTTGGGGATGTGAAGTGCTCCTTGGTGTAGAAAGACTATGTGGTCTGGTTATAATAAAATAAAGACCCATGCAGAGGAGAAGACATCACTTTGGGGATGTGAAGTGCTCCTTGGTATAGAAAGGCTATGATGTCTGGTTATAATAAAATAAAGAACTATGAAGAGGAGAAGACATCACTTTGGGGTTGTGAAGTGCTCCTCAGTGTAGAAAGGCTATAATGTCTGGTTATAATAAAATAAAGAACTATGAAGAGGAGAAGACATTACTTTGGGGATGTGAAGTGCTCCTTGGTGAAGAAAGTCTATGATGTCTGGTTATTATAAAATAAAGAACCATGAAGAGGAGAAGACATCTCTTTGGGGATGTGAAATGCTCCTTGGTGAAGAAAGGTTATGTCTGGTTATAATAGAACAAAGATCTATGAAGAGGAGAAGACATCAGTTTGGGGATGTGAAGTGCTCCTCGGTGAAGAAAGGCTATGTCTGGTTATAATAAAATAAAGAACTATGTAGAGGAGAAGACATCACTTTGGGGATGTGAAGTGTTGGTTGGTGAAGAAAGGTTATGTGTGGTTGTAATAAAATAAAGAACTATGAAGAGGAGAAGACATTACTTTGGGGATGTGAAGTGCTCCTCGGTGAAGAAAGGCTATGTATGGTTATAATAAAATATAGAACTATGAAGAGGAGAAGACATCACTTTGGGGATGTGAAGTGCTCCTTGGTGAAGAAAGGTTATGTCTGGTTGTAATAAAATAAAGATCTATGAAGAGAAGAACACATTACTTTGGGGATGTGAAGTGCTCCTTGGTGAAGAAAGGCTATGTCTGGTTATTATAGAATAAAGACCCATGAAGAGGAGAAGACATTACTTTGGGGATGTGAAGTGCTCCTTGGCGAAGAAAGGTTATGTCTGGTTATAATAAAATAAAGACCTATGAAGAGGAGAAGACATTACTTTGGGGATGTGAAGTGCTCCTTGGTGATAGAAAGGTTATGTCTGGTTGTAATAAAATAAAGATCTATGAAGAGGAGAAGACATTACTTTGGGGATGTGAAGTGCTGCTTGGTGAAGAAAGGTTATGTCTGGTTGTAATAAAATAAAGATCTATGAAGAGAAGAAGACATTACTTTGGGGATGTGAAGTGCTCCTTGGTAAAGAAAGGTTATGTCTGGTTGTAATAAAATAGAGATCTATGAAGAGGAGAAGACATCACTTTGGGGATGTGAAGTGTTCCTTGGTGCAGAAAGGTTATGTCTGGTTGTAATAAAATAAAGACCAATGAAGAGAAGAAGACATTACTTTGGGGATGTGAAGTGCTCCTTGGTGTAGAAAGGCTATGATGTCTGGTTATAATAAAATAAAGACCCACGAAGAGGAGAAGATATTACTTTGGGGATGTGAAGTGCTCCTTGGTGAAGAAAGGTTATTTCTGGTTGTAATAAAATAAAGATCTATGAAGAGGAGAAGAGATCACTTTGGGGATGTGAAGTGCTCCTTGGTGTAGAAAGGCTATGATGTCTGGTTAAAATAAAATAAAGAACTATGAAGAGGAGAAGACATCACTTTGGGGATGTGAAGTGCTCCTTGGTGAAGAAAGGCTATGATGTCTGGTTATAATAAAATAAAGAACTATGAAGAGGCGAAGACATCACTTTGGGGATGTGAAGTGCTCCTTGGTGAAGAAAGGCTATGTCTGGTTATAATAAAATAAAGAACTATGAAGAGGAGAAGACATCACTTTGGGTATGTGAAGTGCTCCTTGGTGTAGAAAGGCTATGATGTCTGGTTATAATAAAATAAAGACCCATGAAGAGGAGAAGACATCACTTTGGGGATGTGAAGTGCTCCTTGGTGAAGAAAGGCTATGATGTCGGTTATAATAAAATAAAGAACTATGAAGTAGAGAAGACATCACTTTGGGGATGTGAAGTGCTCCTTGGTGAAGAAAGGCTATGATGTCGGTTATAATAAAATAAAGAACTATGAAGAAGAGAAGACATCACTTTGGGGATGTGAAGTGTTCCTTGGTGAAGAAAGGTTATGTCTGGTTGTAATAAAATAAAGACCAATGAAGAGAAGAAGACATTACTTTGGGGATGTGAAGTGCTCCTTGGTGTAGAAAGTCTATGATGTCTGGTTATAATAAAATAAAGACCCACGAAGAGGAGAAGATATTACTTTGGGGATGTGAAGTGCTCCTTGGTGAAGAAAGGTTATGTCTGGTTGTAATAAAATAAAGATCTATGAAGAGGAGAAGAGATCACTTTGGGGATGTGAAGTGCTCCTTGGTGAAGAAAGGCTATGATGTCTGGTTATAATAAAATAAAGAACCATGAAGAGGCGAAGACATCACTTTGGGGATGTGAAGTGCTCCTTGGTGAAGAAAGGCTATGATGTCTGGTTATAATAAAATAAAGAACCATGAAGAGGCGAAGACATCACTTTGGGGATGTGAAGTGCTCCTTGGTGAAGAAAGGCTATGTCTGGTTATAATAAAATAAAGAACTATGAAGAGGAGAAGACATCACTTTGGGTATGTGAAGTGCTCCTTGGTGTAGAAAGGCTATGATGTCTGGTTATAATAAAATAAAGACCCATGAAGAGGAGAAGACATCACTTTGGGGATGTGAAGTGCTCCTTGGTGTAGAAAGGCTATGATGTCTGGTTATAATAAAATAAAGTACTATGAAGAGAAGACATCACTTTGGGGATGTGAAGTGCTCCTTGGTGAAGAAAGGTTATGTCTGGTTGTAATAAAATAAAGATCTATGAAGAGGAGAAGACATCACTTTGGGGATGTGAAATGCTCCTTGGTGAAGAAAGGCTATGCCTGGTTGTAGTAAAATAAAGATCTATGAAGAGGAGAAGACATCACTTTGGGGATGTGAAGTGCTCCTTGGTGTAGAAAGACTATGTGGTCTGGTTATAATAAAATAAAGACCCATGCAGAGGAGAAGACATCACTTTGGGGATGTGAAGTGCTCCTTGGTATAGAAAGGCTATGATGTCTGGTTATAATAAAATAAAGAACTATGAAGAGGAGAAGACATCACTTTGGGGTTGTGAAGTGCTCCTCAGTGTAGAAAGGCTATAATGTCTGGTTATAATAAAATAAAGAACTATGAAGAGGAGAAGACATTACTTTGGGGATGTGAAGTGCTCCTTGGTGAAGAAAGTCTATGATGTCTGGTTATTATAAAATAAAGAACCATGAAGAGGAGAAGACATCTCTTTGGGGATGTGAAATGCTCCTTGGTGAAGAAAGGTTATGTCTGGTTATAATAGAACAAAGATCTATGAAGAGGAGAAGACATCAGTTTGGGGATGTGAAGTGCTCCTCGGTGAAGAAAGGCTATGTCTGGTTATAATAAAATAAAGAACTATGTAGAGGAGAAGACATCACTTTGGGGATGTGAAGTGTTGGTTGGTGAAGAAAGGTTATGTGTGGTTGTAATAAAATAAAGAACTATGAAGAGGAGAAGACATTACTTTGGGGATGTGAAGTGCTCCTCGGTGAAGAAAGGCTATGTATGGTTATAATAAAATATAGAACTATGAAGAGGAGAAGACATCACTTTGGGGATGTGAAGTGCTCCTTGGTGAAGAAAGGTTATGTCTGGTTGTAATAAAATAAAGATCTATGAAGAGAAGAACACATTACTTTGGGGATGTGAAGTGCTCCTTGGTGAAGAAAGGCTATGTCTGGTTATTATAGAATAAAGACCCATGAAGAGGAGAAGACATTACTTTGGGGATGTGAAGTGCTCCTTGGCGAAGAAAGGTTATGTCTGGTTATAATAAAATAAAGACCTATGAAGAGGAGAAGACATTACTTTGGGGATGTGAAGTGCTCCTTGGTGATAGAAAGGTTATGTCTGGTTGTAATAAAATAAAGATCTATGAAGAGGAGAAGACATTACTTTGGGGATGTGAAGTGCTGCTTGGTGAAGAAAGGTTATGTCTGGTTGTAATAAAATAAAGATCTATGAAGAGAAGAAGACATTACTTTGGGGATGTGAAGTGCTCCTTGGTAAAGAAAGGTTATGTCTGGTTGTAATAAAATAGAGATCTATGAAGAGGAGAAGACATCACTTTGGGGATGTGAAGTGTTCCTTGGTGCAGAAAGGTTATGTCTGGTTGTAATAAAATAAAGACCAATGAAGAGAAGAAGACATTACTTTGGGGATGTGAAGTGCTCCTTGGTGTAGAAAGGCTATGATGTCTGGTTATAATAAAATAAAGACCCACGAAGAGGAGAAGATATTACTTTGGGGATGTGAAGTGCTCCTTGGTGAAGAAAGGTTATTTCTGGTTGTAATAAAATAAAGATCTATGAAGAGGAGAAGAGATCACTTTGGGGATGTGAAGTGCTCCTTGGTGTAGAAAGGCTATGATGTCTGGTTAAAATAAAATAAAGAACTATGAAGAGGAGAAGACATCACTTTGGGGATGTGAAGTGCTCCTTGGTGAAGAAAGGCTATGATGTCTGGTTATAATAAAATTAAGAACTATGAAGAGGAGAAGACATCACTTTGGGGATGTGAAGTGCTCCTTGGTGAAGAAAGGCTATGTCTGGTTATAATAAAATAAAGAACTATGAAGAGGAGAAGACAGCACTTTGGGTATGTGAAGTGCTCCTTGGTGTAGAAAGGCTATGATGTCTGGTTATAATAAAATAAAGACCCATGAAGAGGAGAAGACATCACTTTGGGGATGTGAAGTGCTCCTTGGTGTAGAAAGGCTATGATGTCTGGTTATAATAAAATAAAGAACTATGAAGAGAAGACATCACTTTGGGGATGTGAAGTGCTCCTTGGTGAAGAAAGGTTATGTCTGGTTGTAATAAAATAAAGATCTATGAAGAGGAGAAGACATCACTTTGGGGATGTGAAATGCTCCTTGGTGAAGAAAGGCTATGTCTGGTTGTAGTAAAATAAAGATCTATGAAGAGGAGAAGACATCACTTTGGGGATGTGAAGTGCTCCTTTGTGTAGAAAGACTATGATGTCTGGTTATAATAAAATAAAGACCCATGCAGAGGAGAAGACATCACTTTGGGGATGTGAAGTGCTCCTTGGTGAAGAAAGGCTATAATGTCTGGTTATAATAAAATAAAGACCCATGAAGAGGAGAAGACATCACTTTGGGGATGTGAAGTGCTCCTTGGTATAGAAAGGCTATGATGTCTGGTTATAATAAAATAAAGAACTATGAAGAGGAGAAGACATCACTTTGGGGTTGTGAAGTGCTCCTCAGTGTAGAAAGGCTATAATGTCTGGTTATAATAAAATAAAGAACTATGAAGAGGAGAAGACATTACTTTGGGGATGTGAAGTGCTCCTTGGTATAGAAAAGCTATAATGTCTGGTTATAATAAAATAAAGAACTATGAAGAGGAGAAGACATTACTTTGGGGATGTGAAGTGCTCCTTGGTGAAGAAAGTCTATGATGTCTGGTTATAATAAAATAAAGAACCATGAAGAGGAGAAGACATCTCTTTGGGGATGTGAAATGCTCCTTGGTGAAGAAAGGTTATGTCTGGTTATAATAGAACAAAGATCTATGAAGAGGAGAAGACATCAGTTTGGGGATGTGAAGTGCTCCTCGGTGAAGAAAGGCTATGTCTGGTTATAATAAAATTAAGAACTATGTAGAGGTGAAGACATCACTTTGGGGATGTGAAGTGTTCGTTGGTGAAGAAAGGTTATGTGTGGTTGTAATAAAATAAAGAACTATGAAGAGGAGAAGACATTACTTTGGGGATGTGAAGTGCTCCTCGGTGAAGAAAGGCTATGTATGGTTATAATAAAATATAGAACTATGAAGAGGAGAAGACATCACTTTGGGGATGTGAAGTGCTCCTTGGTGAAGAAAGGTTATGTCTGGTTGTAATAAAATAAAGATCTATGAAGAGAAGAAGACATTACTTTCGGGATGTGAAGTGCTCCTTGGTGAAGAAAGGCTATGTCTGGTTATTATAGAATAAAGACCCATGAAGAGGAGAAGACATTACTTTGGGGATGTGAAGTGCTCCTTGGCGAAGAAAGGTTATGTCTGGTTATAATAAAATAAAGACCCATGAAGAGGAGAAGACATTACTTTGGGGATGTGAAGTGCTCCTTGGTGATAGAAAGGTTATGTCTGGTTGTAATAAAATAAAGATCTATGAAGAGGAGAAGACATTACTTTGGGGATGTGAAGTGCTGCTTGGTGAAGAAAAGTTATGTCTGGTTGTAATAAAATAAAGATCTATGAAGAGAAGAAGACATTACTTTGGGGATGTGAAGTGCTCCTTGGTGAAGAAAGGTTATGTCTGGTTGTAATAAAATAGAGATCTATGAAGAGGAGAAGACATCACTTTGGGGATGTGAAGTGTTCCTTGGTGCAGAAAGGTTATGTCTGGTTGTAATAAAATAAAGACCCATAAAGAGAAGAAGACATTACTTTGGGGATGTGAAGTGCTCCTTGGTGAAGAAAGGCTATGATGTCTGGTTATAATAAAATAAAGACCCAGAAAGAGGAGAAGACATCACTTTGGAGATGTGAAGTGTTCCTTGGTGAAGAAAGGCTATTATGTCTGGTTATAATAAAATAAAGACCCACGAAGAGGAGAAGATATTACTTTGGGGATGTGAAGCGCTCCTTGGTGAAGAAAGGTTATGTCTGGTTGTAATAAAATAAAGATCTATGAAGAGGAGAAGACATCACTTTGGGGATGTGAAGTGCTCCTTGGTGTAGAAAGGCTATGATGTCTGGTTATAATAAAATAAAGAGCCACGAAGAGGAGAAGATATTACTTTGGGGATTTGAAGTGCTCCTTGGTGAAGAAAGGTTATGTCTGGTTTAATAAAATAAAGAACTATGAAGAGGAGAAGACATCACTTTGGGGATGTGAAGTGCTCCTTGGTGAAGAAAGGCTATGTCTGGTTATAATAAAATAAAGAACTATGAAGAGGAGAAGACATTACTTTGGGGTTGTGAAGTGCTCCTTGGTGTAGAAAGGCTATGATGTCTGGTTATAATAAAATAAAGAACTATGAAGAGGAGAAGACATTACTTTGGGGATGTGAAATGCTCCTTGGTGAAGAAAGGCTATGATGTCTGGTTATAATAAAATAAAGAACTATGAAGAGGAGAAGACATTACTTTTGGGATGTGAAGTGCTCCTTGGTGTAGAAAGGCTATGATGTCTGGTTATAATAAAATAAAGACCCATGAAGAGGAGAAGACATCACTTTGGGGATGTGAAGTGCTCCTTGGTGAAGAAAGGCTATGTGTGGTTGTAATAAAGTATAAGATCTATGAAGCAGAGAAGACATCACTTTGGGGATGTGAAGTGCTCCTTGGTGAAGAAAGGTTATGATGTCTGGTTATAATAAAATAAAGAACTATGAAGAGGAGAAGACATCAGTTTGGGGATGTGAAGTGCTCGTTGGTATTAGAAAGGCTATGATGTCTGGTTATAATAAAATAAAGACCCATGAAGAGGAGAAGACATTACTTTGGGGATGTGAAGTGCTCCTTGGTGAAGAAAGGCTATGATGTCTGGTTATAATAAAATAAAGAACTATGAAGAGGAGAAGAGATCACTTTGTGGATTTGAACTGCTCCTTGGTGTAGAAAGGCTATGATGTCTGGTTATAATAAAATAAAGAACTATGAAGAGAAGACATCACTTTGGGGATGTGAAGTGCTCCTTGGTGAAGAAAGGTTATGTCTGGTTGTAATAAAATAAAGATCTATGAAGAGGAGAAGACATCACTTTGGGGATGTGAAGTGCTCCTTGGTGAAGAAAGGCTATGTCTGGTTGTAATAAAATAAAGAACTATGAAGAAGAGAAGACATCACTTTGGGGATGTGAAGTGCTCCTTGGTGTAGAAAGACTATGATGTCTGGTTATAATAAAATAAAGAACTATGAAGAGGAGAAGACATCACTTTGGGGATGTGAAGTGCTCCTTGGTGAAGAAAGGCTATGTCTGGTTTTAATAAAATAAAGAACTATGAAGAGGAGAAGACATCACTTTGGGTATGTGAAGTGCTCCTTGGTGTAGAAAGGCTATTATGTCTGGTTATAATAAAATAAAGACCCATGAAGAGGAGAAGACATCACTTTGGGGATGTGAAGTGCTCCTTGGTGTAGAAAGGCTATGATGTCTGGTTATAATAAAATGAAGAACTATGATGGGGAGAAGACATCACTTTGGAGATGAGAAGTGCTCCATGGTATAGAAAGGCTATGATGTCTGGTTATAATAAAATAAAGAACTATGAAGAGGAGAAGACATCACTTTGGGGATGTGAAGTGCTCCTTGGTGAAGAAAGGCTATGTGTGGTTGTAATAAAACAAAGAACTATGAAGAGGAGAAGACATCACTTTGGGGATGTGAAGTGCTCCTTGGTGAAGAAAGGCTATGTCTGGTTATAATAAAATAAAGAACTATGAAGAGGAGAAGACATCACTTTGGGGATGTGAAGTGCTCATTGGTGTAGAAAGGCTATGATGTCTGGTTATAATAAAATAAAGAACCATGATGAGGAGAAGACATCACTTTGGGGATATAAAGTGCTCCTTGGTGAAGAAAGGCTATGATGTCTGGTTTTAATAAAATAAAGATCTATGAAGAGGAGAAGACATTACTTTGGGGATGTGAAGTGCTCCTTGGTGTAGAAAGGCTATGATGTCTGGTTATAATAAAATAAAGACCCATGAAGAGGAGAAGACATCACTTTGGGGATGTGAAGTGCTCCTTGGTGAAGAAAGGCTATGTGTGGTTGTAACAAAATAAAGATCTATGAAGAGGAGATGACATCACTTTTGGGATGTGAAGTGCTCCTTGGTGAAGAAAGGCTATGATGTCCGGTTATAATAAAATAAAGAACTATGAAGAGGAGAAGACATCAGTTTGGGGATGTGAAGTGCTCGTTGGTGTAGAAAGGCTATGATGTCTGGTTAAAATAAAATAAAGAACTATGAAGGGGAGAAGACATCACTTTGGGGATGTGAAGTGCTCCTTGGTGAAGAAAGGCTATGATGTCGGTTATAATAAAATAAACAACTATGAAGTAGAGAAGACATCACTTTGGGGATGTGAAGTGCTCCTTGGTGAAGAAAGGCTATGATGTCGGTTATAGTAAAATAAAGAACTATGAAGAAGAGAAGACATCACTTTGGGGATGTGAAGTGCTCCTTGGTGAAGAAAGGTTATGTGTGGTTGTAATAAAATAAAGATCTGTGAAGAGGAGAAGACATTACTTTGGGGATGTGAAGTGCTCCTTGGTGAAGAAAGGTTATGTCTGGTTGTAATAAAATAAAGATCTATGAAGAGGAGAAGACATCACTTTGGGGATGTGAAGTGTTGCTTGGTGAAGAAAGGTTATGTCTGGTTGTAATAAAATAAAGACCCATGAAGAGGAGAAGACATTACTTTGGGGATGCGAAGTGCTCCTTGGAGAAGAAAGGTTATGTCTGGTTATAATAAAATAAAGACCCATGAAAAGAAGAAGACATTACTTTGGGGATGTGAAGTGCTCCTTGGTGAAGAAAGGTTATGTCTGATTGTAATAAAATAAAGATCTATGAAGAGGAGAAGACATTACTTTGGGGATGTGAAGTGCTCCTTGGTGAAGAAAGGTTATGTCTGGTTATAATAAAATAAAGAACTATGAAGAGGCGAAGACATCACTTTGGGGATGTGAAGTGCTCCTTGGTGAAGAAAGGCTATGTCTGGTTATAATAAAATAAAGAACTATGAAGAGGAGAAGACATCACTTTGGGTATGTGAAGTGCTCCTTGGTGTAGAAAGGCTATGATGTCTGGTTATAATAAAATAAAGAGCCATGAAGAGGAGAAGACATCACTTTGGGGATGTGAAGTGCTCCTTGGTGTAGAAAGGCTATGATGTCTGGTTATAATAAAATAAAGAACAATGAAGAGAAGACATCACTTTGGGGATGTGAAGTGCTCCTTGGTGAAGAAAGGTTATGTCTGGTTGTAATAAAATAAAGATCTATGAAGAGGAGAAGACATCACTTTGGGGATGTGAAATGCTCCTTGGTGAAGAAAGGCTATGTCTGGTTGTAGTAAAATAAAGATCTATGAAGAGGAGAAGACATCACTTTGGGGATGTGAAGTGCTCCTTGGTGTAGAAAGACTATGATGTCTGGTTATAATAAAATAAAGACCCATGCAGAGGAGAAGACATCACTTTGGGGATGTGAAGTGCTCCTTGGTGAAGAAAGGCTATGATGTCTGGTTATAATAAAATAAAGACCCATGAAGAGGAGAAGACATCACTTTGGGGATGTGAAGTGCTCCTTGGTATAGAAAGGCTATGATGTCTGGTTATAATAAAATAAAGAACTATGAAGAGGAGAAGACATCACTTTGGGGTTGTGAAGTGCTCCTCAGTGTAGAAAGGCTATAATGTCTGGTTATAATAAAATAAAGAACTATGAAGAGGAGAAGACATTACTTTGGGGATGTGAAGTGCTCCTTGGTATAGAAAGGCTATAATGTCTGGTTATAATAAAATAAAGAACTATGAAGAGGAGAAGACATTACTTTGGGGATGTGAAGTGCTCCTTGGTGAAGAAAGTCTATGATGTCTGGTTATAATAAAATAAAGAACCATGAAGAGGAGAAGACATCTCTTTGGGGATGTGAAATGCTCCTTGGTGAAGAAAGGTTATGTCTGGTTATAATAGAACAAAGATCTATGAAGAGGAGAAGACATCAGTTTGGGGATGTGAAGTGCTCCTCGGTGAAGAAAGGCTATGTCTGGTTATAATAAAATAAAGAACTATGTAGAGGAGAAGACATCACTTTGGGGATGTGAAGTGTTCGTTGGTGAAGAAAGGTTATGTGTGGTTGTAATAAAATAAAGAACTATGAAGAGGAGAAGACATTACTTTGGGGATGTGAAGTGCTCCTCGGTGAAGAAAGGCTATGTATGGTTATAATAAAATATAGAACTATGAAGAGGAGAAGACATCACTTTGGGGATGTGAAGTGCTCCTTGGTGAAGAAAGGTTATGTCTGGTTGTAATAAAATAAAGATCTATGAAGAGAAGAAGACATTACTTTGGGGATGTGAAGTGCTCCTTGGTGAAGAAAGGCTATGTCTGGTTATTAAAGAATAAAGACCCATGAAGAGGAGAAGACATTACTTTGGGGATGTGAAGTGCTCCTTGGCGAAGAAAGGTTATGTCTGGTTATAATAAAATAAAGACCTATGAAGAGGAGAAGACATTACTTTGGGGATGTGAAGTGCTCCTTGGTGATAGAAAGGTTATGTCTGGTTGTAATAAAATAAAGATCTATGAAGAGGAGAAGACATTACTTTGGGGATGTGAAGTGCTGCTTGGTGAAGAAAGGTTATGTCTGGTTGTAATAAAATAAAGATCTATGAAGAGAAGAAGACATTACTTTGGGGATGTGAAGTGCTCCTTGGTAAAGAAAGGTTATGTCTGGTTGTAATAAAATAGAGATCTATGAAGAGGAGAAGACATCACTTTGGGGATGTGAAGTGTTCCTTGGTGCAGAAAGGTTATGTCTGGTTGTAATAAAATAAAGACCCATGAAGAGAAGAAGACATTACTTTGGGGATGTGAAGTGCTCCTTGGTGAAGAAAGGCTATGATGTCTGGTTATAATAAAATAAAGACCCAGAAAGAGGAGAAGACATCACTTTGGAGATGTGAAGTGTTCCTTGGTGAAGAAAGGCTATGATGTCTGGTTATAATAACATAAAGAAACATGAAGAGGAGAAGACATCACTTTGGGGATGTGAAGTGCTCCTTGGTGAAAATAAGTCTATGTCTGGTTATAATAAAATAAAGACCCATGAAGAGGAGAAGACATGACTTTGGGGATGTGAAGTGCTCCTCAGTGTTGAAAAGCTATGATGTCTGGTTAAAATAAAATAAAGAACTATGAAGAGGAGAAGACATCACTTTGGGGATGTGAAGTGCTCCTTGGTGAAGAAAGGCTATGATGTCGGTTATAATAAAATAAAGAACTATGAAGTAGAGAAGACATCACTTTGGGGATGTGAAGTGCTCCTTGGTGAAGAAAGGCTATGATGTCGGTTATAATAAAATAAAGAACTATGAAGAAGAGAAGACATCACTTTGGGGATGTGAAGTGCTCCTTGGTGAAGAAAGGTTATGTCTGGTTATAATAAAACAAAGATCTATGAAGAGGAGAAGAGATCAGTTTGGGGATGTGAAGTGCTTCTCGGTGAAGAAAGGCTATGTCTGGTAATAATAAAATAAAGAACTATGAAGAGGAGAAGACATCACTTTGGGGATGTGAAGTGTTCCTTGGTGAAGAAAGGTTATGTGTGGTTGTAATAAAATAAAGATCTATGAAGAGGAGAAGAGATCACTTTGGGGATGTGAAGTGCTCCTTGGTGTAGAAAGGCTATGATGTCTGGTTAAAATAAAATAAAGAACTATGAAGAGGAGAAGACATCACTTTGGGGATGTGAAGTGCTCCTTGGTGTAGAAAGGCTATGATGTCTGGTTATAATAAAATAAAGAGCCACGAAGAGGAGAAGATATTACTTTGGGGATTTGAAGTGCTCCTTGGTGAAGAAAGGTTATGTCTGGTTTAATAAAATAAAGAACTATGAAGAGGAGAAGACATCACTTTGGGGATGTGAAGTGCTCCTTGGTGAAGAAAGGCTATGTCTGGTTATAATAAAATAAAGAACTATGAAGAGGAGAAGACATTACTTTGGGGTTGTGAAGTGCTCCTTGGTGTAGAAAGGCTATGATGTCTGGTTATAATAAAATAAAGAACTATGAAGAGGAGAAGACATTACTTTGGGGATGTGAAATGCTCCTTGGTGAAGAAAGGCTATGATGTCTGGTTATAATAAAATAAAGAACTATGAAGAGGAGAAGACATTACTTTTGGGATGTGAAGTGCTCCTTGGTGTAGAAAGGCTATGATGTCTGGTTATAATAAAATAAAGACCCATGAAGAGGAGAAGACATCACTTTGGGGATGTGAAGTGCTCCTTGGTGAAGAAAGGCTATGTGTGGTTGTAATAAAGTATAAGATCTATGAAGCAGAGAAGACATCACTTTGGGGATGTGAAGTGCTCCTTGGTGAAGAAAGGTTATGATGTCTGGTTATAATAAAATAAAGAACTATGAAGAGGAGAAGACATCAGTTTGGGGATGTGAAGTGCTCGTTGGTATTAGAAAGGCTATGATGTCTGGTTATAATAAAATAAAGACCCATGAAGAGGAGAAGACATTACTTTGGGGATGTGAAGTGCTCCTTGGTGAAGAAAGGCTATGATGTCTGGTTATAATAAAATAAAGAACTATGAAGAGGAGAAGAGATCACTTTGTGGATTTGAACTGCTCCTTGGTGTAGAAAGGCTATGATGTCTGGTTATAATAAAATAAAGAACTATGAAGAGAAGACATCACTTTGGGGATGTGAAGTGCTCCTTGGTGAAGAAAGGTTATGTCTGGTTGTAATAAAATAAAGATCTATGAAGAGAAGAAGACATCACTTTGGGGATGTGAAGTGCTCCTTGGTGAAGAAAGGCTATGTCTGGTTGTAATAAAATAAAGAACTATGAAGAAGAGAAGACATCACTTTGGGGATGTGAAGTGCTCCTTGGTGTAGAAAGACTATGATGTCTGGTTATAATAAAATAAAGAACTATGAAGAGGAGAAGACATCACTTTGGGGATGTGAAGTGCTCCTTGGTGAAGAAAGGCTATGTCTGGTTTTAATAAAATAAAGAACTATGAAGAGGAGAAGACATCACTTTGGGTATGTGAAGTGCTCCTTGGTGTAGAAAGGCTATTATGTCTGGTTATAATAAAATAAAGACCCATGAAGAGGAGAAGACATCACTTTGGGGATGTGAAGTGCTCCTTGGTGTAGAAAGGCTATGATGTCTGGTTATAATAAAATGAAGAACTATGATGGGGAGAAGACATCACTTTTGAGATGAGAAGTGCTCCATGGTATAGAAAGGCTATGATGTCTGGTTATAATAAAATAAAGAACTATGAAGAGGAGAAGACATCACTTTGGGGATGTGAAGTGCTCCTTGGTGAAGAAAGGCTATGTGTGGTTGTAATAAAACAAAGAACTATGAAGAGGAGAAGACATCACTTTGGGGATGTGAAGTGCTCCTTGGTGAAGAAAGGCTATGTCTGGTTATAATAAAATAAAGAACTATGAAGAGGAGAAGACATCACTTTGGGGATGTGAAGTGCTCATTGGTGTAGAAAGGCTATGATGTCTGGTTATAATAAAATAAAGAACCATGATGAGGAGAAGACATCACTTTGGGGATATAAAGTGCTCCTTGGTGAAGAAAGGCTATGATGTCTGGTTTTAATAAAATAAAGATCTATGAAGAGGAGAAGACATTACTTTGGGGATGTGAAGTGCTCCTTGGTGTAGAAAGGCTATGATGTCTGGTTATAATAAAATAAAGACCCATGAAGAGGAGAAGACATCACTTTGGGGATGTGAAGTGCTCCTTGGTGAAGAAAGGCTATGTGTGGTTGTAACAAAATAAAGATCTATGAAGAGGAGATGACATCACTTTTGGGATGTGAAGTGCTCCTTGGTGAAGAAAGGCTATGATGTCCGGTTATAATAAAATAAAGAACTATGAAGAGGAGAAGACATCAGTTTGGGGATGTGAAGTGCTCGTTGGTGTAGAAAGGCTATGATGTCTGGTTAAAATAAAATAAAGAACTATGAAGGGGAGAAGACGTCACTTTGGGGATGTGAAGTGCTCCTTGGTGAAGAAAGGCTATGATGTCGGTTATAATAAAATAAACAACTATGAAGTAGAGAAGACATCACTTTGGGGATGTGAAGTGCTCCTTGGTGAAGAAAGGCTATGATGTCGGTTATAGTAAAATAAAGAACTATGAAGAAGAGAAGACATCACTTTGGGGATGTGAAGTGCTCCTTGGTGAAGAAAGGTTATGTGTGGTTGTAATAAAATAAAGATCTGTGAAGAGGAGAAGACATTACTTTGGGGATGTGAAGTGCTCCTTGGTGAAGAAAGGTTATGTCTGGTTGTAATAAAATAAAGATCTATGAAGAGGAGAAGACATCACTTTGGGGATGTGAAGTGTTGCTTGGTGAAGAAAGGTTATGTCTGGTTGTAATAAAATAAAGACCCATGAAGAGGAGAAGACATTACTTTGGGGATGCGAAGTGCTCCTTGGAGAAGAAAGGTTATGTCTGGTTATAATAAAATAAAGACCCATGAAAAGAAGAAGACATTACTTTGGGGATGTGAAGTGCTCCTTGGTGAAGAAAGGTTATGTCTGATTGTAATAAAATAAAGATCTATGAAGAGGAGAAGACATTACTTTGGGGATGTGAAGTGCTCCTTGGTGAAGAAAGGTTATGTCTGGTTGTAATAAAATAAAGATCTATGAAGAGGAGAAGACATCACTTTGGGGATGTGAAGTGTTCCTTGGTGAAGAAAGGTTATGTCTGGTTGTAATAAAATAAAGACCAATGAAGAGAAGAAGACATTACTTTGGGGATGTGAAGTGCTCCTTGGTGTAGAAAGGCTATGATGTCTGGTTATAATAAAATAAAGACCCACGAAGAGGAGAAGATATTACTTTGGGGATGTGAAGTGCTCCTTGGTGAAGAAAGGTTATGTCTGGTTGTAATAAAATAAAGATCTATGAAGAGGAGAAGAGATCACTTTGGGGATGTGAAGTGCTCCTTGGTGTAGAAAGGCTATGATGTCTGGTTAAAATAAAATAAAGAACTATGAAGAGGAGAAGACATCACTTTGGGGATGTGAAGTGCTCCTTGGTGAAGAAAGGCTATGATGTCTGGTTATAATAAAATAAAGAACTATGAAGAGGCGAAGACATCACTTTGGGGATGTGAAGTGCTCCTTGGTGAAGAAAGGCTATGTCTGGTTATAATAAAATAAAGAACTATGAAGAGGAGAAGACATCACTTTGGGTATGTGAAGTGCTCCTTGGTGTAGAAAGGCTATGATGTCTGGTTATAATAAAATAAAGAGCCATGAAGAGGAGAAGACATCACTTTGGGGATGTGAAGTGCTCCTTGGTGTAGAAAGGCTATGATGTCTGGTTATAATAAAATAAAGAACAATGAAGAGAAGACATCACTTTGGGGATGTGAAGTGCTCCTTGGTGAAGAAAGGTTATGTCTGGTTGTAATAAAATAAAGATCTATGAAGAGGAGAAGACATCACTTTGGGGATGTGAAATGCTCCTTGGTGAAGAAAGGCTATGTCTGGTTGTAGTAAAATAAAGATCTATGAAGAGGAGAAGACATCACTTTGGGGATGTGAAGTGCTCCTTGGTGTAGAAAGACTATGATGTCTGGTTATAATAAAATAAAGACCCATGCAGAGGAGAAGACATCACTTTGGGGATGTGAAGTGCTCCTTGGTGAAGAAAGGCTATGATGTCTGGTTATAATAAAATAAAGACCCATGAAGAGGAGAAGACATCACTTTGGGGATGTGAAGTGCTCCTTGGTATAGAAAGGCTATGATGTCTGGTTATAATAAAATAAAGAACTATGAAGAGGAGAAGACATCACTTTGGGGTTGTGAAGTGCTCCTCAGTGTAGAAAGGCTATAATGTCTGGTTATAATAAAATAAAGAACTATGAAGAGGAGAAGACATTACTTTGGGGATGTGAAGTGCTCCTTGGTATAGAAAGGCTATAATGTCTGGTTATAATAAAATAAAGAACTATGAAGAGGAGAAGACATTACTTTGGGGATGTGAAGTGCTCCTTGGTGAAGAAAGTCTATGATGTCTGGTTATAATAAAATAAAGAACCATGAAGAGGAGAAGACATCTCTTTGGGGATGTGAAATGCTCCTTGGTGAAGAAAGGTTATGTCTGGTTATAATAGAACAAAGATCTATGAAGAGGAGAAGACATCAGTTTGGGGATGTGAAGTGCTCCTCGGTGAAGAAAGGCTATGTCTGGTTATAATAAAATAAAGAACTATGTAGAGGAGAAGACATCACTTTGGGGATGTGAAGTGTTCGTTGGTGAAGAAAGGTTATGTGTGGTTGTAATAAAATAAAGAACTATGAAGAGGAGAAGACATTACTTTGGGGATGTGAAGTGCTCCTCGGTGAAGAAAGGCTATGTATGGTTATAATAAAATATAGAACTATGAAGAGGAGAAGACATCACTTTGGGGATGTGAAGTGCTCCTTGGTGAAGAAAGGTTATGTCTGGTTGTAATAAACTAAAGATCTATGAAGAGAAGAAGACATTACTTTGGGGATGTGAAGTGCTCCTTGGTGAAGAAAGGCTATGTCTGGTTATTATAGAATAAAGACCCATGAAGAGGAGAAGACATTACTTTGGGGATGTGAAGTGCTCCTTGGCGAAGAAAGGTTATGTCTGGTTATAATAAAATAAAGACCTATGAAGAGGAGAAGACATTACTTTGGGGATGTGAAGTGCTCCTTGGTGATAGAAAGGTTATGTCTGGTTGTAATAAAATAAAGATCTATGAAGAGGAGAAGACATTACTTTGGGGATGTGAAGTGCTGCTTGGTGAAGAAAGGTTATGTCTGGTTGTAATAAAATAAAGATCTATGAAGAGAAGAAGACATTACTTTGGGGATGTGAAGTGCTCCTTGGTAAAGAAAGGTTATGTCTGGTTGTAATAAAATAGAGATCTATGAAGAGGAGAAGACATCACTTTGGGGATGTGAAGTGTTCCTTGGTGCAGAAAGGTTATGTCTGGTTGTAATAAAATAAAGACCCATGAAGAGAAGAAGACATTACTTTGGGGATGTGAAGTGCTCCTTGGTGAAGAAAGGCTATGATGTCTGGTTATAATAAAATAAAGACCCAGAAAGAGGAGAAGACATCACTTTGGAGATGTGAAGTGTTCCTTGGTGAAGAAAGGCTATGATGTCTGGTTATAATAACATAAAGAAACATGAAGAGGAGAAGACATCACTTTGGGGATGTGAAGTGCTCCTTGGTGAAAATAAGTCTATGTCTGGTTATAATAAAATAAAGACCCATGAAGAGGAGAAGACATGACTTTGGGGATGTGAAGTGCTCCTCAGTGTTGAAAAGCTATGATGTCTGGTTAAAATAAAATAAAGAACTATGAAGAGGAGAAGACATCACTTTGGGGATGTGAAGTGCTCCTTGGTGAAGAAAGGCTATGATGTCGGTTATAATAAAATAAAGAACTATGAAGTAGAGAAGACATCACTTTGGGGATGTGAAGTGCTCCTTGGTGAAGAAAGGCTATGATGTCGGTTATAATAAAATAAAGAACTATGAAGAAGAGAAGACATCACTTTGGGGATGTGAAGTGCTCCTTGGTGAAGAAAGGTTATGTCTGGTTATAATAAAACAAAGATCTATGAAGAGGAGAAGAGATCAGTTTGGGGATGTGAAGTGCTTCTCGGTGAAGAAAGGCTATGTCTGGTAATAATAAAATAAAGAACTATGAAGAGGAGAAGACATCACTTTGGGGATGTGAAGTGTTCCTTGGTGAAGAAAGGTTATGTGTGGTTGTAATAAAATAAAGATCTATGAAGAGGAGAAGAGATCACTTTGGGGATGTGAAGTGCTCCTTGGTGTAGAAAGGCTATGATGTCTGGTTAAAATAAAATAAAGAACTATGAAGAGGAGAAGACATCACTTTGGGGATGTGAAGTGCTCCTTGGTGAAGAAAGGCTATGATGTCTGGTTATAATAAAATAAAGAACTATGAAGAGGCGAAGACATCACTTTGGGGATGTGAAGTGCTCCTTGGTGAAGAAAGGCTATGTCTGGTTATAATAAAATAAAGAACTATGAAGAGGAGAAGACATCACTTTGGGTATGTGAAGTGCTCCTTGGTGTAGAAAGGCTATGATGTCTGGTTATAATAAAATAAAGACCCATGAAGAGGAGAAGACATCACTTTGGGGATGTGAAGTGCTCCTTGGTGAAGAAAGGCTATGATGTCGGTTATAATAAAATAAAGAACTATGAAGTAGAGAAGACATCACTTTGGGGATGTGAAGTGCTCCTTGGTGAAGAAAGGCTATGATGTCGGTTATAATAAAATAAAGAACTATGAAGAAGAGAAGACATCACTTTGGGGATGTGAAGTGTTCCTTGGTGAAGAAAGGTTATGTCTGGTTGTAATAAAATAAAGACCAATGAAGAGAAGAAGACATTACTTTGGGGATGTGAAGTGCTCCTTGGTGTAGAAAGTCTATGATGTCTGGTTATAATAAAATAAAGACCCACGAAGAGGAGAAGATATTACTTTGGGGATGTGAAGTGCTCCTTGGTGAAGAAAGGTTATGTCTGGTTGTAATAAAATAAAGATCTATGAAGAGGAGAAGAGATCACTTTGGGGATGTGAAGTGCTCCTTGGTGTAGAAAGGCTATGATGTCTGGTTAAAATAAAATAAAGAACTATGAAGAGGAGAAGACATCACTTTGGGGATGTGAAGTGCTCCTTGGTGAAGAAAGGCTATGATGTCTGGTTATAATAAAATAAAGAACTATGAAGAGGCGAAGACATCACTTTGGGGATGTGAAGTGCTCCTTGGTGAAGAAAGGCTATGTCTGGTTATAATAAAATAAAGAACTATGAAGAGGAGAAGACATCACTTTGGGTATGTGAAGTGCTCCTTGGTGTAGAAAGGCTATGATGTCTGGTTATAATAAAATAAAGACCCATGAAGAGGAGAAGACATCACTTTGGGGATGTGAAGTGCTCCTTGGTGTAGAAAGGCTATGATGTCTGGTTATAATAAAATAAAGTACTATGAAGAGAAGACATCACTTTGGGGATGTGAAGTGCTCCTTGGTGAAGAAAGGTTATGTCTGGTTGTAATAAAATAAAGATCTATGAAGAGGAGAAGACATCACTTTGGGGATGTGAAATGCTCCTTGGTGAAGAAAGGCTATGCCTGGTTGTAGTAAAATAAAGATCTATGAAGAGGAGAAGACATCACTTTGGGGATGTGAAGTGCTCCTTGGTGTAGAAAGACTATGTGGTCTGGTTATAATAAAATAAAGACCCATGCAGAGGACAAGACATCACTTTGGGGATGTGAAGTGCTCCTTGGTATAGAAAGGCTATGATGTCTGGTTATAATAAAATAAAGAACTATGAAGAGGAGAAGACATCACTTTGGGGTTGTGAAGTGCTCCTCAGTGTAGAAAGGCTATAATGTCTGGTTATAATAAAATAAAGAACTATGAAGAGGAGAAGACATTACTTTGGGGATGTGAAGTGCTCCTTGGTATAGAAAGGCTATAATGTCTGGTTATAATAAAATAAAGAACTATGAAGAGGAGAAGACATTACTTTGGGGATGTGAAATGCTCCTTGGTGAAGAAAGGTTATGTCTGGTTATAATAGAACAAAGATCTATGAAGAGGAGAAGACATCAGTTTGGGGATGTGAAGTGCTCCTCGGTGAAGAAAGGCTATGTCTGGTTATAATAAAATAAAGAACTATGTAGAGGAGAAGACATCACTTTGGGGATGTGAAGTGTTCGTTGGTGAAGAAAGGTTATGTGTGGTTGTAATAAAATAAAGAACTATGAAGAGGAGAAGACATTACTTTGGGGATGTGAAGTGCTCCTCGGTGAAGAAAGGCTATGTATGGTTATAATAAAATATAGAACTATGAAGAGGAGAAGACATCACTTTGGGGATGTGAAGTGCTCCTTGGTGAAGAAAGGTTATGTCTGGTTGTAATAAAATAAAGATCTATGAAGAGAAGAAGACATTACTTTGGGGATGTGAAGTGCTCCTTGGTGAAGAAAGGCTATGTCTGGTTATTATAGAATAAAGGCCCATGAAGAGGAGAAGACATTACTTTGGGGATGTGAAGTGCTCCTTGGCGAAGAAAGGTTATGTCTGGTTATAATAAAATAAAGACCCATGAAGAGGAGAAGACATTACTTTGGGGATGTGAAGTGCTCCTTGGTGATAGAAAGGTTATGTCTGGTTGTAATAAAATAAAGGTCTATGAAGAGGAGAAGACATTACTTTGCGGATGTGAAGTGCTGCTTGGTGAAGAAAGGTTATGTCTGGTTGTAATAAAATAAAGATCTATGAAGAGAAGAAGACATTACTTTGGGGATGTGAAGTGCTCCTTGGTGAAGAAAGGTTATGTCTGGTTGTAATAAAATAGAGATCTATGAAGAGGAGAAGACATCACTTTGGGGATGTGAAGTGTTCCTTGGTGCAGAAAGGTTATGTCTGGTTGTAATAAAATAAAGACCCATGAAGAGAAGAAGACATTACTTTGGGGATGTGAAGTGCTCCTTGGTGAAGAAAGGCTATGATGTCTGGTTATAATAAAATAAAGACCCAGAAAGAGGAGAAGACATCACTTTGGAGATGTGAAGTGTTCCTTGGTGAAGAAAGGCTATTATGTCTGGTTATAATAAAATAAAGACCCATGAAGAGGAGAAGACATCACTTTGGGGATGTGAATTGCTCCTTGGTGAAGAAAGGATATTTCTAGTTATAATAAAATAAAGAACTATGAAGAGGAGAAGACATCACTTTGGGGATGTGAAGTGCTCCTTGGTGTAGAAAGGCTATGATGTCTGGTTATAATAAAATAAAGAACTATGAAGAGGAGAAGACATCACTTTGGGGATGTGAAGTGCTCCTTGGTGTAGAAAGGCTATGATGTCTGGTTATAATAAAATAAAGAACTATGAAGAGGAGAAGACATCACTTTGGGGATGTGAAGTGCTCCTTGGTGTAGAAAGGCTATGATGTCTGGTTATAATAAAATAAAGAACTATGAAGAGGAGAAGACATCACTTTGGGGATGTGAAGTGCTCCTTGGTGAAGAAAGGCTATGATGTCTGGTTATAATAAAATAAAGAACTATGAAGAGGAGAAGACATCACTTTGGGGATGTGAAGTGCTCCTTGGTGAAGAAAGGCTATGTCTGGTTATAGTAAAATAAAGAACTATGAAGAGGAGAAGGCATCACTTTGGGGATGTGAAGTGCTCCTTGGTGAAGTTAGGCCATGTCTGGTTATAATAAAATAAAGACCCATGAAGAGGAGAAGACATCAGTTTGGGGATGTGAAGTGCTCCATGGTAAAGAAAGGCTATGTCTGGTTATAATAAAATAAAGAACTATGAAGAGGAGAAGACATTACTTTGAGGATGTGAAGTGCTCCTTGGTGAAGAAAGGCTATGATGTCTGGTTATAATAAAATAATGACCCATGAAAAGGAGAAGACATGACTTTGGGGATGTGAAGTGCTCCTTGGTGTAGAAAGGCTATGATGTCTGGTTATAATAAAATAAAGACCCATGAAGAGGAGAAGACATCACTTTGGGGATGTGAAGTGCTCCTTGGTGTAGAAAGGCTATGATGTCTGGTTATAATAAAATAAGGAACTATGAAGAGGAGAAGACATCACTTTGGGGATGTGAAGTGCTCCTTGGTGTAGAAAGGCTATGATGTCTGGTTATAATAAAATAAAGAGCCATGAAGAGGAGAAGACATCACTTTGGGGATGTGAAGTGCTCCTTGGTGAAGAAAGGCTAAGATGTCTGGTTATATTAAAATAATGACCCATGAAGAGGAGAAGACATGACTTTGGGGATGTGAAGTGCTCCTTGGTGTAGAAAGGCTATGATGTCTGGTTATAATAAAATAAAGACCCATGAAGAGGAGAAGACATCACTTTGGGGAGGTGAAGTACTCCAAGGTGTAGAAAGGCTATGATGTCTGGTTATAATAAAATAAAGAACTATGAAGAGGAGAGGACATTGCTTTGGGGATGTGAAGTGCTCCTTGGTGTAGAAAGGCTATGATGTCTGGTAATAATAAAATAAAGAACTATGAAGAGGAGAAGACATGACTTTGGGGATGTGAAGTGCTCCTTGGTGAAGAAAGGCTATGATATCTGGTTATAATAAAATAATGACCCATGAAGAGGAGAAGACATGACTTTGGGGATGTGAAGTGCTCCTTGGTGAAGAAAGATTATGATGTCTGATTATAATAAAGTAAAGACCCATGAAGAGGAGAAGACATCACTTTGGGGATGTGAAGTGCTCCTTGGTGTAGAAAGGCTATGATGTCTGGTTATAATAAAATAATGGCCCATGAAGATGAGAAGACATCACTTTGGGGATGTGAAGTGCTCCTTGGTGTAGAAATGGTAATGATGTCTGGTTATAATAAAATAAAAAACTATGAAGAGGAGAAGACATCACTTTGGGGATGTGAAGTGCTCCTTGGTGAAGACAGGCTATGATGTCTGGTTATAACCAAATAATGACCCAAGAAGGGGAGACGACATCACTTTGGGGATGTGAAGTGCTCCTTGCTGAAGAAAGGTTATGTCTGGTTATAATCAAATAATGACCCATGAAGAGGAGAAGACATCACTTTGGGGATGTGAAGTGCTCCTTGGTGAAGAAAGGCTATGATGTCTGGTTATAACAAATAATGACCCATGAAGGGGAGACGACATCACTTTGGGGATGTGAAGTGCTCCTTGGTGAAGAAAGGTTATGTCTGGTTATAATAAAATAATGACCCATGAAGAGGAGAAGACATCACTTTGGTGATGTGAAGTGCTCCTTGGTGTAGAAAGGCTATGATGTCAGGTTATAATAAAATAAAGACCCATGAAGAGGAGAAGACATGACTTTGGGGATGTGAAGTGCTCCTTGGTGAAGAAAGATTATGATGTCTGGTTATAATAAAATAAAGACCCATGAAGAGGAGAAGACATGACTTTGGGGATTTGAAGTGCTCCTTGCTGAAGAAAGGCTATGATGTCTGGTTATAATAAAATAATGACCCATGAAGAGGAGAAGACATGACTTTGGGGATGTGAAGTGCTCCTTGGTGAAGAAAGGCTATGATGTCTGGTTATAATAAAATAATGACCCATGAAAAGGAGAAGACATGACTTTGGGGATGTGAAGTGCTCCTTGATGTAGAAAGGCTATGATGTCTGGTTATAATAAAATAAAGACCCATGAAGAGGAGAAGACATCACTTTGGGGATGTGAAGTGCTCCTTGGTGTAGAAAGGCTATGATGTCTGGTTATAATAAAATAAGGAACTATGAAAAGGAGAAGACATCACTTTGGGGATGTGAAGTGCTCCTTGGTGTAGAAAGGCTATGATGTCTGGTTATAATAAAATAAAGAGCCATGAAGAGGAGAAGACATCACTTTGGGGATGTGAAGTGCTCCTTGGTGAAGAAAGGCTAAGATGTCTGGTTATAATAAAATAATGACCCATGAAGAGGCGAAGACATGACTTTGGGGATGTGAAGTGCTCCTTGGTGTAGAAAGGCTATGATGTCTGGTTATAATAAAATAAAGACCCATGAAGAGGAGAAGACATCACTTTGGGGAGGTGAAGTACTCCAAGGTGTAGAAAGGCTATGATGTCTGGTTATAATAAAATAAAGAACTATGAAGAGGAGAGGACATTGCTTTGGGGATGTGAAGTGCTCCTAGGTGTAAAAAGGCTATGATGTCTGGTAATAATAAAATAAAGAACTATGAAGAGGAGAAGACATGACTTTGGGGATGTGAAGTGCTCCTTGGTGAAGAAAGGCTATGATATCTGGTTATAATAAAATAATGACCCATGAAGAGGAGAAGACATGACTTTGGGGATGTGAAGTGCTCCTTGGTGAAGAAAGACTATGATGTCTGATTATAATAAAATAAAGACCCATGAAGAGGAGAAGACATCACTTTGGGGAGGTGAAGTACTCCAAGGTGTAGAAAGGCTATGATGTGTGGTTATAATAAAATAAAGAACTATGAAGAGGAGAAGACATCACTTTGGGGATGTGAAGTGCTCCTTGGTGAAGAAAGACTATCATGTCTGATTATAATAAAATAAAGACCCATGAAGAGGAGAAGAAATCACTTTGGGGATGTGAAGTGCTCCTTGGTGTAGAAAGGCTATGATGTCTGGTTATAATAAAATAAAGACCCATGAAGAGGAGAAGACATCACTTTGGGGATGGGAATTGCTCCTTGGTGAAGAAAGGATACTTCTAGTTATAATAAAATAAAGAACTATGAAGAGGAGAAGACATCACTTTGGGGATGTGAAGTGCTCCTTGGTGTAGAAAGGCTATGATGTCTGGTTATAATAAAATAAAGAACTATGAAGAGGAGAAGACATCACTTTGGGGATGTGAAGTGCTCCTTGGTGAAGAAAGGCTATGATGTCTGGTTATAATAAAATAAAGAACTATGAAGAGGAGAAGACATCACTTTGGGGATGTGAAGTGCTCCTTGGTGAAGAAAGGGTATGTCTGGTTATAATAAAATAAAGAACTATGAAGAGGAGAAGACATCACTTTGGGGATGTGAAGTGCTCCTTGGTGAAGAAAGGCCATGTCTGGTTATAATAAAATAAAGACCCATGAAGAGGAGAAGACATCAGTTTGGGGATGTGAAGTGCTCCATGGTGAAGAAAGGCTATGTCTGGTTATAATAAAATAAAGAACTATGAAGAGGAGAAGACATTACTTTGAGGATGTGAAGTGCTCCTTGGTGAAGAAAGGCTATGATGTCTGGTTATAATAAAATAATGACCCATGAAAAGGAGAAGACATGACTTTGGGGATGTGAAGTGCTCCTTGGTGTAGAAAGGCTATGATGTCTGGTTATAATAAAATAAAGACCCATGAAGAGGAGAAGACATCACTTTGGGGATGTGAAGTGCTCCTTGGTGTAGAAAGGCTATGATGTCTGGTTATAATAAAATAAGGAACTATGAAGAGGAGAAGACATCACTTTGGGGATGTGAAGTGCTCCTTGGTGTAGAAAGGCTATGATGTCTGGTTATAATAAAATAAAGAGCCATGAAGAGGAGAACACATCACTTTGGGGATGTGAAGTGCTCCTCGGTGAAGAAAGGCTAAGATGCCTGGTTATAATAAAATAATGACCCATGAAGAGGAGAAGACATGACTTTGGGGATGTGAAGTGCTCCTTGGTGTAGAAAGGCTATGATGTCTGGTTATAATAAAATAAAGACCCATGAAGAGGAGAAGACATCACTTTGGGGAGGTGAAGTACTCCAAGGTGTAGAAAGGGTATGATGTCTGGTTATAATAAAATAAAGAACTATGAAGAGGAGAGGACATTGCTTTGGGGATGTGAAGTGCTCCTTGGTGTAGAAAGGCTATGATGTCTGGTAATAATAAAATAAAGAACTATAAAGAGGAGAAGACATGACTTTGGGGATGTGAAGTGCTCCTTGGTGAAGAAAGGCTATGATATCTGGTTATAATAAAATAATGACCCATGAAGAGGAGAAGACATGACTTTGGGGATGTGAAGTTTTCCTTGGTGAAGAAAGACTATGATGTCTGATTATAATAAAATAAAGACCCATGAAGAGGAGAAGACATCACTTTGGGGATGTGAAGTGCTCCTTGGTGTAGAAAGGCTATGATGTCTGGTTATAATAAAATAAAGACCCATGAAGAGGAGAAGACATCACTTTGGGGATGTGAATTGCTCCTTGGTGAAGAAAGGATATTTCTAGCTATAATAAAATAAAGAACTATGAAGAGGAGAAGACATCACTTTGGGGATGTGAAGTGCTTCTTAGTGTAGAAAGGCTATGATGTCTGGTTATAATAAAATAAAGAACTATGAAGAGGAGAAGACATCACTTTGGGGATGTGAAGTGCTCCTTGGTGAAGAAAGGCTATGATGTCTGGTTATAATAAAATAAAGAACTATGAAGAGGAGAAGACATCACTTTGGGGATGTGAAGTGCTCCTTGGTGAAGAAAGGCTATGTCTGGTTATAATAAAATAAAGAACTATGAAGAGGAGAAGACATCACTTTGGGGATGTGAAGTGCTCCTTGGTGAAGAAAGACCATGTCTGGTTATAATAAAATAAAGACCCATGAAGAGGAGAAGACATCAGTTTGGGGATGTGAAGTGCTCCATGGTGAAGAAAGGCTATGTCTGGTTATAATAAAATAAAGAACTATGAAGGGGAGAAGACATTACTTTGAGGATGTGAAGTGCTCCTTGGTGTAGAAAGGCTATGATGTCTGGTTATAATAAAATGAAAAACTATGAGGAGGAGAAGACATTACTTTGGGGATGTGAAGTGCTCCTTGGTGAAGAAAGGCTATGATGTCTGGTTATAATAAAATAAAGAACTATGGAGAGGAGAAGACATTACTTTGGGGATGTGAAGTGCTCCTTGGTGTAGAAAGGCTATGATGTCTGGTTATAATAAAATAAAGACCCATGAAGAGGAGAAGACATCACTTTGGGGATGTGAAGTGCTCCTTAGTGAAGAAAGGCTATGTGTGGTTAAAATAAAATAAAGATGTACGAAGAGGAGAAGACATCACTTTGGGGATGTGAAGTGCTCCTTGGTGAAGAAAGGCTAAGATGTCTGGTTATAATAAAATAATGACCCATGAAGAGGAGAAGGCATGACTTTGGGGATGTGAAGTGCTCCTTGGTGTAGTAAGGCTATGATGTCTGGTTATAATAAAATAAAGACCCATGAAGAGGAGAAGACATCACTTTGGGGATGTGAAGTACTCCTAGGTGTAGAAAGGCTATGATGTCTGGTTATAATAAAATAAAGAACTATGAGGAGGAGAGGACATTACTTTGGGGATGTGAAGTGCTCCTTGGTGTAGAAAGGCTATGATGTCTGGTTATCATAAAATAAAGAACTATGAAGAGGAGAAGACATCACTTTGGCGATGTGAAGTGCTCCTTGGTGAAGAAAGGCTATGATGTCTGGTTATAATAAAATAATGACCCATGAAGAGGAGAAGACATGACTTTGGGGATGTGAAGTGCTCCTTGGTGCAGAAACACTATGATGTCTGGTTATAATAAAATAAAGACCCATGAAGAGGAGAAGACATCACTTTGGGGATGTGAAGTGCTCCTTGGTGTAGAAAGGCTATGATGTCTGGTTATAATAAACTAAAGACCCATGAAGAGGAGAAGACATCACTTTGGGGATGTGAATTGCTCCTCGGTGAAGAAAGTTTATGTCTGGTTATAATAAAATAAAGAACTTTGAAGAGGAGAAGACATCACTTTGGGGATGTGAAGTGCTCCTTGGTGTAGAAAGGCTATGATGTCTGGTTATAATAAAATAAAGAACTATGAAGAGGAGAAGACATCACTTTGGGGATGCGAAGCGCTCCTTGGTGATGAAAGGCTATGATGTCTGGTTATAATAAAATAAACAACTATGAAGAGGAGAAGCCATTACTTTGGGGATGTGAAGTGCTCCTTGGTGAAAAAAGTCTATGTCTGGTTATAATAAAATAAAGAGCTATGAAGAGGAGAAGATATTACTTTCGGGATGTGAAGTGCTCCTTGGTGTAGAAAGGCTATGATGTCTGGTTATAATAAAATAAAGAACTATGAAGAGGAGAAGACATTACTTTGGGGATGTGAAGTGCTCCTTGGTGTAGAAAGGCTATGATGTCTGGTTATAATAAAATAAAGACCCATGAAGAGGAGAAGACATTCCTTTGGGGATGTGAAGTGCTCCTTGGTGAAGAAAGGCTATGTGTGGTTGTAATAAAATAAAGATCTATGAAAAGGAGAAGACATGACTTTGGGGATGTGAAGTGCTCCTTGGTGAAGAAAGGCTATGATGTCTGGTTATAATAAAATAAAGAACTATGAAGAGGAGAAGACATCAGTTTGGGGATGTGAAGTGCTCGTTGGTATTAGAAAGGCTATGATGTCTGGTTATAATAAAATAAAGACCCATGAAGAGGAGAAGACATTACTTTGGGAATGTGAAGTGCTCCTTGGTGAAGAAAGGCTATGATGTCTGGTTATAATAAAATAAAGAACTATGAAGAGGAGAAGACATCACTTTGGGGCTGTGAAGTGCTCCTTGGTGTAGAAAGGCTATGATGTCTGGCTATAATAAAATAAAGAACTATGAAGAGAAGACATCACTTTGGGGATGTGAAGTGCTCCTTGGTGAAGAAAGGTTATGTCTGGTTGTAATAAAATAAAGATCTATGAAGACGAGAAGACATCACTTTGGGGATGTGAAGTGCTCCTTGGTGAAAAACGTCTATGTCTGGTTATAATAAAATAAAGGACTATGAAGAGGAGAAGACATCACTTTGGGGATGTGAAGTGCTCCTTGGTGAAAAAAGTCTATGTCTGGTTATAATAAAATAAACACCCATGAAGAGGAGAAGACATGACTTTGGGATGTGAAGTGCTCCTCAGTGTAGAAAGGCTATGATGTCTGGTTATAATAAAATAAAGACCCATGCAGAGGAGAAGACATCACTTTGGGGATGTGAAGTGCTCATTGGTGTAGAAAGGCTATGATGTCTGGTTATAATAAAATAAAGAACCATGAAGCGGAGAAGACATGACTTTGGGGATGTGAAGTGCTCCTTGGTGAAGAAAGGCTATGATGTCTGGTTATAATAAAATAAAGACCCATGAAGAGGAGAAGACATCACTTTGGGGATGTGAAGTTCTCCTTGGTGAAGAAAGGCTATGTCTGGTTATAATAAAATAAAGACCCATGAAGAGGAGAAGATATGTTTTTGGGGATGTGAAGTGCTCCTTGGTGAAGAAAGGCTATGTCTGGTTATTATAAAATAAAGACCCATGAAGAGGTGAAGACATTTTTTGGGGGATGTGAAGTGCTCCTTGGTGAAGAAAGGCTATGATGTCTGGTTATAATAAAATAAAGAACTATGAAGAGGAGAAGACATCACTTTGGGGTTGCGAAGTGCTTCTCAGTGTAGAAAGGCTATGATGTCTGGTTATAATAAAATAAGGACCCATGAAGAGGAGAAGACATCACTTTGGGGATGTGAAGTGCTCCTTGGTGAAGAAAGGCTATGTGTGGTTGTAATAAAATAAAGATCTATGAAGAGGAGAAGACATCACTTTCGGGATGTGAAGTGCTCCTTGGTGAAGAAAGGCTATGATGTCTGGTTATAATAAAATAAAGAACTATGAAGAGGAGAATACATCAGTTTGGAGATGCGAAGTGCTCGCTGGTATAAGAAAGGCTAGGATGTCTGGTTATAATAAAATAAAGACCCATGAAGAGGAGAAGACATTACTTTGGGGATGTGAAGTGCTCCTTGGTGAAGAAAGGCTATGATGTCTGGTTATAATAAAATAAAGAACTATGAAGAGAAGACATCACTTTGGGGATGTGAAGTGCTCCTTGGTGAAGAAAGGTTATGTCTGGTTGTATTAAAATAAATATCTATGAAGAGGGGAAGACATCACTTTGGGGATGTGAAGTGCTCCTTGGTGAAGAAAGGCTAAGATGTCTGGTTATAACAAAATAATGACCCATGAAGAGGAGAAGGCATGACTTTGGGGATGTGAAGTGCTCCTTGGTGTAGTAAGGCTATGATGTCTGGTTATAATAAAATAAAGACCCATGAAGAGGAGAAGACATCTTTTTGGGGATGTGAAGTACTCCTAGGTGTAGAAAGGCTATGATGTCTGGTTATAATAAAATAAAGAACTATGAGGAGGAGAGGACATTACTTTGGGGATGTGAAGTGCTCCTTGGTGTAGAAAGGCTATGATGTCTGGTTATAATAAAATAAAGACCCATGAAGAGGAGAAGACATTCCTTTGGGGATGTGAAGTGCTCCTTGGTGAAGAAAGGCTATGTGTGGTTGTAATAAAATAAAGATCTATGAAAAGGAGAAGACATGACTTTGGGGATGTGAAGTGCTCCTTGGTGAAGAAAGGCTATGATGTCTGGTTATAATAAAATAAAGAACTATGAAGAGGAGAAGACATCAGTTTGGGGATGTGAAGTGCTCGTTGGTATTAGAAAGGCTATGATGTCTGGTTATAATAAAATAAAGACCCATGAAGAGGAGAAGACATTACTTTGGGAATGTGAAGTGCTCCTTGGTGAAGAAAGGCTATGATGTCTGGTTATAATAAAATAAAGAACTATGAAGAGGAGAAGACATCACTTTGGGGCTGTGAAGTGCTCCTTGGTGTAGAAAGGCTATGATGTCTGGCTATAATAAAATAAAGAACTATGAAGAGAAGACATCACTTTGGGGATGTGAAGTGCTCCTTGGTGAAGAAAGGTTATGTCTGGTTGTAATAAAATAAAGATCTATGAAGACGAGAAGACATCACTTTGGGGATGTGAAGTGCTCCTTGGTGAAAAACGTCTATGTCTGGTTATAATAAAATAAAGGACTATGAAGAGGAGAAGACATCACTTTGGGGATGTGAAGTGCTCCTTGGTGAAAAAAGTCTATGTCTGGTTATAATAAAATAAACACCCATGAAGAGGAGAAGACATGACTTTGGGATGTGAAGTGCTCCTCAGTGTAGAAAGGCTATGATGTCTGGTTATAATAAAATAAAGACCCATGCAGAGGAGAAGACATCACTTTGGGGATGTGAAGTGCTCATTGGTGTAGAAAGGCTATGATGTCTGGTTATAATAAAATAAAGAACCATGAAGCGGAGAAGACATGACTTTGGGGATGTGAAGTGCTCCTTGGTGAAGAAAGGCTATGATGTCTGGTTATAATAAAATAAAGACCCATGAAGAGGAGAAGACATCACTTTGGGGATGTGAAGTTCTCCTTGGTGAAGAAAGGCTATGTCTGGTTATAATAAAATAAAGACCCATGAAGAGGAGAAGATATGTTTTTGGGGATGTGAAGTGCTCCTTGGTGAAGAAAGGCTATGTCTGGTTATTATAAAATAAAGACCCATGAAGAGGTGAAGACATTTTTTGGGGGATGTGAAGTGCTCCTTGGTGAAGAAAGGCTATGATGTCTGGTTATAATAAAATAAAGAACTATGAAGAGGAGAAGACATCACTTTGGGGTTGCGAAGTGCTTCTCAGTGTAGAAAGGCTATGATGTCTGGTTATAATAAAATAAGGACCCATGAAGAGGAGAAGACATCACTTTGGGGATGTGAAGTGCTCCTTGGTGAAGAAAGGCTATGTGTGGTTGTAATAAAATAAAGATCTATGAAGAGGAGAAGACATCACTTTCGGGATGTGAAGTGCTCCTTGGTGAAGAAAGGCTATGATGTCTGGTTATAATAAAATAAAGAACTATGAAGAGGAGAATACATCAGTTTGGAGATGCGAAGTGCTCGCTGGTATAAGAAAGGCTAGGATGTCTGGTTATAATAAAATAAAGACCCATGAAGAGGAGAAGACATTACTTTGGGGATGTGAAGTGCTCCTTGGTGAAGAAAGGCTATGATGTCTGGTTATAATAAAATAAAGAACTATGAAGAGAAGACATCACTTTGGGGATGTGAAGTGCTCCTTGGTGAAGAAAGGTTATGTCTGGTTGTATTAAAATAAATATCTATGAAGAGGGGAAGACATCACTTTGGGGATGTGAAGTGCTCCTTGGTGAAGAAAGGCTAAGATGTCTGGTTATAACAAAATAATGACCCATGAAGAGGAGAAGGCATGACTTTGGGGATGTGAAGTGCTCCTTGGTGTAGTAAGGCTATGATGTCTGGTTATAATAAAATAAAGACCCATGAAGAGGAGAAGACATCTTTTTGGGGATGTGAAGTACTCCTAGGTGTAGAAAGGCTATGATGTCTGGTTATAATAAAATAAAGAACTATGAGGAGGAGAGGACATTACTTTGGGGATGTGAAGTGCTCCTTGGTGTAGAAAGGCTATGATGTCTGGTTATCATAAAATAAAGAACTATGAAGAGGAGAAGACATCACTTTGGCGATGTGAAGTGCCCCTTGGTGAACAAAGGCTATGATGTCTGGTTATAATAAAATAATGACCCATGAAGAGGAGAAGACATGACTTTGGGGATGTGAAGTGCTCCTTGGTGCAGAAACACTATGATGTCTGGTTATAATAAAATAAAGACCCATGAAGAGGAGAAGACATCACTTTGGGGATGTGAAGTGCTCCTTGGTGTAGAAAGGCTATGATGTCTGGTTATAATAAAATAAAGAACTATGAAGAGGAGAAGACATCACTTTGGGGATGCGAAGCGCTCCTTTGGTGAAGAAAGGCTATGTCCGGTTATAATAAAATAAAGACCCATGAAGAGGAGAACACATCACTTTGGGGATGTGAAGTGCTCCTTGGTGAAGAAAGGCTATGTCTGGTTATAATAAAATAAAGAACTATGAAGAGGAGAAGCCATTACTTTGGGGATGTGAAGTGCTCCTTGGTGAAAAAAGTCTGTGTCTGGTTATAATAAAATAAAGAACTATGAAGAGGAGAAGACATTACTTTCGGGATGTGAAGTGCTGCTTGGTGTAGAAAGGCTATGATGTCTGGTTATAATAAAATAAAGAACTATGAAGAGGAGAAGACATTACTTTGGGGATGTGAAGTGCTCCTTGGTGTAGAAAGGCTATGATGTCTGGTTATAATAAAATAAAGACCCATGAAGAGGAGAAGACATTCCTTTGGGGATGTGAAGTGCTCCTTGGTGAAGAAAGGCTATGTGTGGTTGTAATAAAATAAAGATCTATGAAAAGGAGAAGACATGACTTTGGGGATGTGAAGTGCTCCTTGGTGAAGAAAGGCTATGATGTCTGGTTATAATAAAATAAAGAACTATGAAGAGGAGAAGACATCAGTTTGGGGATGTGAAGTGCTCGTTGGTATTAGAAAGGCTATGATGTCTGGTTATAATAAAATAAAGACCCATGAAGAGGAGAAGACATTACTTTGGGAATGATAAGTGCTCCTTGGTGAAGAAAGGCTATGATGTCTGGTTATAATAAAATAAAGAACTATGAAGAGTAGAAGACATCACTTTGGGGCTGTGAAGTGCTCCTTGGTGTAGAAAGGCTATAATGTCTGGTTATAATAAAATAAAGAACTATGAAGAGAAGACATCACTTTGGGGATGTGAAGTGCTCCTTGGTGAAGAAAGGTTATGTCTGGTTGTAATAAAATAAAGATCTATGAAGACGAGAAGACATCACTTTGGGGATGTGAAGTGCTCCTTGGAGAAAAACGTCTATGTCTGGTTATAATAAAATAAAGGACTATGAAGAGGAGAAGACATCACTTTGGGGATGTGAAGTGCTCCTTGGTGAAGAAAGGCTATGTGTGGTTGTAACAAAATAAAGATCTATGAAGAGGAGATGACATCACTTTGGGGATGTGAAGTGCTCCTTGGTGAAGAAAGGCTATGATGTCTGGTTATAATAAAATAAAGAACTATGAAGAGGAGAAGACATCAGTTTGGGGATGTGAAGTGCTCGTTGGTGTAGAAAGGCTATGATGTCTGGTTAAAATAAAATAAAGAACTATGAAGAGGAGAAGACATCACTTTGGGGATGTGAAGTGCTCCTTGGTGAAGAAAGGCTATGATGTCGGTTATAATAAAATAAACAACTATGAAGTAGAGAAGACATCACTTTGGGGATGTGAAGTGCTCCTTGGTGAAGAAAGGCTATGATGTCGGTTATAGTAAAATAAAGAACTATGAAGAAGAGAAGACATCACTTTGGGGATGTGAAGTGCTCCTTGGTGAAGAAAGGTTATGTCTGGTTATAATAAAACAAAGATCTATGAAGAGGAGAAGAGATCAGTTTGGGGATGTGAAGTGCTTCTCGGTGAAGAAAGGCTATGTCTGGTAATAATAAAATAAAGAACTATGAAGAGGAGAAGACATCACTTTGGGGATGTGAAGTGTTCCTTGGTGAAGAAAGGTTATGTGTGGTTGTAATAAAATAAAGATCTGTGAAGAGGAGAAGACATTACTTTGGGGATGTGAAGTGCTCCTTGGTGAAGAAAGGTTATGTCTGGTTGTAATAAAATAAAGATCTATGAAGAGGAGAAGACATCACTTTGGGGATGTGAAGTGTTGCTTGGTGAAGAAAGGTTATGTCTGGTTGTAATAAAATAAAGACCCATGAAGAGGAGAAGACATTACTTTGGGGATGCGAAGTGCTCCTTGGAGAAGAAAGGTTATGTCTGGTTATAATAAAATAAAGACCCATGAAAAGAAGAAGACATTACTTTGGGGATGTGAAGTGCTCCTTGGTGAAGAAAGGTTATGTCTGATTGTAATAAAATAAAGATCTATGAAGAGGAGAAGACATTACTTTGGGGATGTGAAGTGCTCCTTGGTGAAGAAAGGTTATGTCTGGTTGTAATAAAATAAAGATCTATGAAGAGGAGAAGACATCACTTTGGGGATGTGAAGTGTTCCTTGGTGAAGAAAGGTTATGTCTGGTTGTAATAAAATAAAGACCAATGAAGAGGAGAAGACATTACTTTGGGGATGCGAAGTGCTCCTTGGAGAAGAAAGGTTATGTCTGGTTATAATAAAATAAAGACCCATGAAAAGAAGAAGACATTACTTTGGGGATGTGAAGTGCTCCTTGGTGAAGAAAGGTTATGTCTGATTGTAATAAAATAAAGATCTATGAAGAGGAGAAGACATTACTTTGGGGATGTGAAGTGCTCCTTGGTGAAGAAAGGTTATGTCTGGTTGTAATAAAATAAAGATCTATGAAGAGGAGAAGACATCACTTTGGGGATGTGAAGTGTTCCTTGGTGAAGAAAGGTTATGTCTGGTTGTAATAAAATAAAGACCAATGAAGAGAAGAAGACATTACTTTGGGGATGTGAAGTGCTCCTTGGTGTAGAAAGGCTATGATGTCTGGTTATAATAAAATAAAGACCCACGAAGAGGAGAAGATATTACTTTGGGGATGTGAAGTGCTCCTTGGTGAAGAAAGGTTATGTCTGGTTGTAATAAAATAAAGATCTATGAAGAGGAGAAGAGATCACTTTGGGGATGTGAAGTGCTCCTTGGTGTAGAAAGGCTATGATGTCTGGTTAAAATAAAATAAAGAACTATGAAGAGGAGAAGACATCACTTTGGGGATGTGAAATGCTCCTTGGTGAAGAAAGGCTATGATGTCTGGTTATAATAAAATAAAGAACTATGAAGAGGCGAAGACATCACTTTGGGGATGTGAAGTGCTCCTTGGTGAAGAAAGGCTATGTCTGGTTATAATAAAATAAAGAACTATGAAGAGGAGAAGACATCACTTTGGGTATGTGAAGTGCTCCTTGGTGTAGAAAGGCTATGATGTCTGGTTATAATAAAATAAAGAGCCATGAAGAGGAGAAGACATCACTTTGGGGATGTGAAGTGCTCCTTGGTGTAGAAAGGCTATGATGTCTGGTTATAATAAAATAAAGAACAATGAAGAGAAGACATCACTTTGGGGATGTGAAGTGCTCCTTGGTGAAGAAAGGTTATGTCTGGTTGTAATAAAATAAAGATCTATGAAGAGGAGAAGACATCACTTTGGGGATGTGAAATGCTCCTTGGTGAAGAAAGGCTATGTCTGGTTGTAGTAAAATAAAGATCTATGAAGAGGAGAAGACATCACTTTGGGGATGTGAAGTGCTCCTTGGTGTAGAAAGACTATGATGTCTGGTTATAATAAAATAAAGACCCATGAAGAGGAGAAGACATCACTTTGGGGATGTGAAGTGCTCCTTGGTGAAGAAAGGCTATGATGTCTGGTTATAATAAAATAAAGACCCATGAAGAGGAGAAGACATCACTTTGGGGATGTGAAGTGCTCCTTGGTATAGAAAGGCTATGATGTCTGGTTATAATAAAATAAAGAACTATGAAGAGGAGAAGACATCACTTTGGGGTTGTGAAGTGCTCCTCAGTGTAGAAAGGCTATAATGTCTGGTTATAATAAAATAAAGAACTATGAAGAGGAGAAGACATTACTTTGGGGATGTGAAGTGCTCCTTGGTATAGAAAGGCTATAATGTCTGGTTATAATAAAATAAAGAACTATGAAGAGGAGAAGACATTACTTTGGGGATGTGAAGTGCTCCTTGGTGAAGAAAGTCTATGCTGTCTGGTTATAATAAAATAAAGAACCATGAAGAGGAGAAGACATCTCTTTGGGGATGTGAAATGCTCCTTGGTGAAGAAAGGTTATGTCTGGTTATAATAGAACAAAGATCTATGAAGAGGAGAAGACATCAGTTTGGGGATGTGAAGTGCTCCTCGGTGAAGAAAGGCTATGTCTGGTTATAATAAAATAAAGAACTATGTAGAGGAGAAGACATCACTTTGGGGATGTGAAGTGTTCGTTGGTGAAGAAAGGTTATGTGTGGTTGTAATAAAATAAAGAACTATGAAGAGGAGAAGACATTACTTTGGGGATGTGAAGTGCTCCTCGGTGAAGAAAGGCTATGTATGGTTATAATAAAATATAGAACTATGAAGAGGAGAAGACATCACTTTGGGGATGTGAAGTGCTCCTTGGTGAAGAAAGGTTATGTCTGGTTGTAATAAAATAAAGATCTATGAAGAGAAGAAGACATTACTTTGGGGATGTGAAGTGCTCCTTGGTGAAGAAAGGCTATGTCTGGTTATTATAGAATAAAGACCCATGAAGAGGAGAAGACATTACTTTGGGGATGTGAAGTGCTCCTTGGCGAAGAAAGGTTATGTCTGGTTATAATAAAATAAAGACCTATGAAGAGGAGAAGACATTACTTTGGGGATGTGAAGTGCTCCTTGGTGATAGAAAGGTTATGTCTGGTTGTAATAAAATAAAGATCTATGAAGAGGAGAAGACATTACTTTGGGGATGTGAAGTGCTGCTTGGTGAAGAAAGGTTATGTCTGGTTGTAATAAAATAAAGATCTATGAAGAGAAGAAGACATTACTTTGGGGATGTGAAGTGCTCCTTGGTAAAGAAAGGTTATGTCTGGTTGTAATAAAATAGAGATCTATGAAGAGGAGAAGACATCACTTTGGGGATGTGAAGTGTTCCTTGGTGCAGAAAGGTTATGTCTGGTTGTAATAAAATAAAGACCCATGAAGAGAAGAAGACATTACTTTGGGGATGTGAAGTGCTCCTTGGTGAAGAAAGGCTATGATGTCTGGTTATAATAAAATAAAGACCCAGAAAGAGGAGAAGACATCACTTTGGAGATGTGAAGTGTTCCTTGGTGAAGAAAGGCTATGATGTCTGGTTATAATAACATAAAGAAACATGAAGAGGAGAAGACATCACTTTGGGGATGTGAAGTGCTCCTTGGTGAAAATAAGTCTATGTCTGGTTATAATAAAATAAAGACCCATGAAGAGGAGAAGACATGACTTTGGGGATGTGAAGTGCTCCTCAGTGTTGAAAAGCTATGATGTCTGGTTAAAATAAAATAAAGAACTATGAAGAGGAGAAGACATCACTTTGGGGATGTGAAGTGCTCCTTGGTGAAGAAAGGCTATGATGTCGGTTATAATAAAATAAAGAACTATGAAGTAGAGAAGACATCACTTTGGGGATGTGAAGTGCTCCTTGGTGAAGAAAGGCTATGATGTCGGTTATAATAAAATAAAGAACTATGAAGAAGAGAAGACATCACTTTGGGGATGTGAAGTGCTCCTTGGTGAAGAAAGGTTATGTCTGGTTATAATAAAACAAAGATCTATGAAGAGGAGAAGAGATCAGTTTGGGGATGTGAAGTGCTTCTCGGTGAAGAAAGGCTATGTCTGGTAATAATAAAATAAAGAACTATGAAGAGGAGAAGACATCACTTTGGGGATGTGAAGTGTTCCTTGGTGAAGAAAGGTTATGTGTGGTTGTAATAAAATAAAGATCTATGAAGAGGAGAAGAGATCACTTTGGGGATGTGAAGTGCTCCTTGGTGTAGAAAGGCTATGATGTCTGGTTAAAATAAAATAAAGAACTATGAAGAGGAGAAGACATCACTTTGGGGATGTGAAGTGCTCCTTGGTGAAGAAAGGCTATGATGTCTGGTTATAATAAAATAAAGAACTATGAAGAGGCGAAGACATCACTTTGGGGATGTGAAGTGCTCCTTGGTGAAGAAAGGCTATGTCTGGTTATAATAAAATAAAGAACTATGAAGAGGAGAAGACATCACTTTGGGTATGTGAAGTGCTCCTTGGTGTAGAAAGGCTATGATGTCTGGTTATAATAAAATAAAGACCCATGAAGAGGAGAAGACATCACTTTGGGGATGTGAAGTGCTCCATGGTGAAGAAAGGCTATGATGTCGGTTATAATAAAATAAAGAACTATGAAGTAGAGAAGACATCACTTTGGGGATGTGAAGTGCTCCTTGGTGAAGAAAGGCTATGATGTCGGTTATAATAAAATAAAGAACTATGAAGAAGAGAAGACATCACTTTGGGGATGTGAAGTGTTCCTTGGTGAAGAAAGGTTATGTCTGGTTGTAATAAAATAAAGACCAATGAAGAGAAGAAGACATTACTTTGGGGATGTGAAGTGCTCCTTGGTGTAGAAAGTCTATGATGTCTGGTTATAATCAAATAAAGACCCACGAAGAGGAGAAGATATTACTTTGGGGATGTGAAGTGCTCCTTGGTGAAGAAAGGTTATGTCTGGTTGTAATAAAATAAAGATCTATGAAGAGGAGAAGAGATCACTTTGGGGATGTGAAGTGCTCCTTGGTGTAGAAAGGCTATGATGTCTGGTTAAAATAAAATAAAGAACTATGAAGAGGAGAAGACATCACTTTGGGGATGTGAAGTGCTCCTTGGTGAAGAAAGGCTATGATGTCTGGTTATAATAAAATAAAGAACTATGAAGAGGCGAAGACATCACTTTGGGGATGTGAAGTGCTCCTTGGTGAAGAAAGGCTATGTCTGGTTATAATAAAATAAAGAACTATGAAGAGGAGAAGACATCACTTTGAGTATGTGAAGTGCTCCTTGGTGTAGAAAGGCTATGATGTCTGGTTATAATAAAATAAAGACCCATGAAGAGGAGAAGACATCACTTTGGGGATGTGAAGTGCTCCTTGGTGTAGAAAGGCTATGATGTCTGGTTATAATAAAATAAAGTACTATGAAGAGAAGACATCACTTTGGGGATGTGAAGTGCTCCTTGGTGAAGAAAGGTTATGTCTGGTTGTAATAAAATAAAGATCTATGAAGAGGAGAAGACATCACCTTGGGGATGTGAAATGCTCCTTGGTGAAGAAAGGCTATGCCTGGTTGTAGTAAAATAAAGATCTATGAAGAGGAGAAGACATCACTTTGGGGATGTGAAGTGCTCCTTGGTGTAGAAAGACTATGTGGTCTGGTTATAATAAAATAAAGACCCATGCAGAGGAGAAGACATCACTTTGGGGATGTGAAGTGCTCCTTGGTATAGAAAGGCTATGATGTCTGGTTATAATAAAATAAAGAACTATGAAGAGGAGAAGACATCACTTTGGGGTTGTGAAGTGCTCCTCAGTGTAGAAAGGCTATAATGTCTGGTTATAATAAAATAAAGAACTATGAAGAGGAGAAGACATTACTTTGGGGATGTGAAGTGCTCCTTGGTATAGAAAGGCTATAATGTCTGGTTATAATAAAATAAAGAACTATGAAGAGGAGAAGACATTACTTTGGGGATGTGAAGTGCTCCTTGGTGAAGAAAGTCTATGATGTCTGGTTATAATAAAATAAAGAACCATGAAGAGGAGAAGACATCTCTTTGGGGATGTGAAATGCTCCTTGGTGAAGAAAGGTTATGTCTGGTTATAATAGAACAAAGATCTATGAAGAGGAGAAGACATCAGTTTGGGGATGTGAAGTGCTCCTCGGTGAAGAAAGGCTATGTCTGGTTATAATAAAATAAAGAACTATGTAGAGGAGAAGACATCACTTTGGGGATGTGAAGTGTTCGTTGGTGAAGAAAGGTTATGTGTGGTTGTAATAAAATAAAGAACTATGAAGAGGAGAAGACATTACTTTGGGGATGTGAAGTGCTCCTCGGTGAAGAAAGGCTATGTATGGTTATAATAAAATATAGAACTATGAAGAGGAGAAGACATCACTTTGGGGATGTGAAGTGCTCCTTGGTGAAGAAAGGTTATGTCTGGTTGTAATAAAATAAAGATCTATGAAGAGAAGAAGACATTACTTTGGGGATGTGAAGTGCTCCTTGGTGAAGAAAGGCTATGTCTGGTTATTATAGAATAAAGACCCATGAAGAGGAGAAGACATTACTTTGGGGATGTGAAGTGCTCCTTGGCGAAGAAAGGTTATGTCTGGTTATAATAAAATAAAGACCCATGAAGAGGAGAAGACATTACTTTGGGGATGTGAAGTGCTCCTTGGTGATAGAAAGGTTATGTCTGGTTGTAATAAAATAAAGATCTATGAAGAGGAGAAGACATTACTTTGGGGATGTGAAGTGCTGCTTGGTGAAGAAAGGTTATGTCTGGTTGTAATAAAATAAAGATCTATGAAGAGAAGAAGACATTACTTTGGGGATGTGAAGTGCTCCTTGGTGAAGAAAGGTTATGTCTGGTTGTAATAAAATAGAGATCTATGAAGAGGAGAAGACATCACTTTGGGGATGTGAAGTGTTCCTTGGTGCAGAAAGGTTATGTCTGGTTGTAATAAAATAAAGACCCATGAAGAGAAGAAGACATTACTTTGGGGATGTGAAGTGCTCCTTGGTGAAGAAAGGCTATGATGTCTGGTTATAATAAAATAAAGACCCAGAAAGAGGAGAAGACATCACTTTGGAGATGTGAAGTGTTCCTTGGTGAAGAAAGGCTATTATGTCTGGTTATAATAAAATAAAGACCCATGAAGAGGAGAAGACATCACTTTGGGGATGTGAATTGCTCCTTGGTGAAGAAAGGATATTTCTAGTTATAATAAAATAAAGAACTATGAAGAGGAGAAGACATCACTTTGGGGATGTGAAGTGCTCCTTGGTGTAGAAAGGCTATGATGTCTGGTTATAATAAAATAAAGAACTATGAAGAGGAGAAGACATCACTTTGGGGATGTGAAGTGCTCCTTGGTGTAGAAAGGCTATGATGTCTGGTTATAATAAAATAAAGAACTATGAAGAGGAGAAGACATCACTTTGGGGATGTGAAGTGCTCCTTGGTGTAGAAAGGCTATGATGTCTGGTTATAATAAAATAAAGAACTATGAAGAGGAGAAGACATCACTTTGGGGATGTGAAGTGCTCCTTGGTGAAGAAAGGCTATGATGTCTGGTTATAATAAAATAAAGAACTATGAAGAGGAGAAGACATAACTTTGGGGATGTGAAGTGCTCCTTGGTGAAGAAAGGCTATGTCTGGTTATAATAAAATAAAGAACTATGAAGAGGAGAAGACATCACTTTGGGGATGTGAAGTGCTCCTTGGTGAAGTTAGGCCATGTCTGGTTATAATAAAATAAAGACCCATGAAGAGGAGAAGACATCAGTTTGGGGATGTGGAGTGCTCCATGGTAAAGAAAGGCTATGTCTGGTTATAATAAAATAAAGAACTATGAAGAGGAGAAGACATTACTTTGAGGATGTGAAGTGCTCCTTGGTGAAGAAAGGCTATGATGTCTGGTTATAATAAAATAATGACCCATGAAAAGGAGAAGACATGACTTTGGGGATGTGAAGTGCTCCTTGGTGTAGAAAGGCTATGATGTCTGGTTATAATAAAATAAAGACCCATGAAGAGGAGAAGACATCACTTTGGGGATGTGAAGTGCTCCTTGGTGTAGAAAGGCTATGATGTCTGGTTATAATAAAATAAGGAACTATGAAGAGGAGAAGACATCACTTTGGGGATGTGAAGTGCTCCTTGGTGTAGAAAGGCTATGATGTCTGGTTATAATAAAATAAAGAGCCATGAAGAGGAGAAGACATCACTTTGGGGATGTGAAGTGCTCCTTGGTGAAGAAAGGCTAAGATGTCTGGTTATATTAAAATAATGACCCATGAAGAGGAGAAGACATGACTTTGGGGATGTGAAGTGCTCCTTGGTGTAGAAAGGCTATGATGTCTGGTTATAATAAAATAAAGACCCATGAAGAGGAGAAGACATCACTTTGGGGAGGTGAAGTACTCCAAGGTGTAGAAAGGCTATGATGTCTGGGTATAATAAAATAAAGAACTATGAAGAGGAGAGGACATTGCTTTGGGGATGTGAAGTGCTCCTTGGTGTAGAAAGGCTATGATGTCTGGTAATAATAAAATAAAGAACTATGAAGAGGAGAAGACATGACTTTGGGGATGTGAAGTGCTCCTTGGTTAAGAAAGGCTATGATATCTGGTTATAATAAAATAATGACCCATGAAGAGGAGAAGACATGACTTTGGGGATGTGAAGTGCTCCTTGGTGAAGAAAGACTATGATGTCTGATTATAATAAAGTAAAGACCCATGAAGAGGAGAAGACATCACTTTGGGGATGTGAAGTGCTCCTTGGTGTAGAAAGGCTATGATGTCTGGTTATAATAAAATAATGGCCCATGAAGATGAGAAGACATCACTTTGGGGATGTGAAGTGCTCCTTGGTGTAGAAATGGTAATGATGTCTGGTTATAATAAAATAAAAAACTATGAAGAGGAGAAGACATCACTTTGGGGATGTGAAGTGCTCCTTGGTGAAGAAAGGCTATGATGTCTGGTTATAACCAAATAATGACCCAAGAAGGGGAGACGACATCACTTTGGGGATGTGAAGTGCTCCTTGCTGAAGAAAGGTTATGTCTGGTTATAATCAAATAATGACCCATGAAGAGGAGAAGACATCACTTTGGGGATGTGAAGTGCTCCTTGGTGTAGAAAGGCTATGATGTCTGGTTATAATAAAATAAAAAACTATGAAGAGGAGAAGACATCACTTTGTGGATGTGAAGTGCTCCTTGGTGAAGAAAGGCTATGATGTCTGGTTATAACAAATAATGACCCATGAAGGGGAGACGACATCACTTTGGGGATGTGAAGTGCTCCTTGGTGAAGAAAGGTTATGTCTGGTTATAATAAAATAATGACCCATGAAGAGGAGAAGACATCACTTTGGTGATGTGAAGTGCTCCTTGGTGTAGAAAGGCTATGATGTCAGGTTATAATAAAATAAAGACCCATGAAGAGGAGAAGACATGACTTTGGGGATGTGAAGTGCTCCTTGGTGAAGAAAGATTATGATGTCTGGTTATAATAAAATAAAGACCCATGAAGAGGAGAAGACATGACTTTGGGGATGTGAAGTGCTCCTTGCTGAAGAAAGGCTATGATGTCTGGTTATAATAAAATAATGACCCATGAAGAGGAGAAGACATGACTTTGGGGATGTGAAGTGCTCCTTGGTGAAGAAAGGCTATGATGTCTGGTTATAATAAAATAATGACCCATGAAAAGGAGAAGACATGACTTTGGGGATGTGAAGTGCTCCTTGATGTAGAAAGGCTATGATGTCTGGTTATAATAAAATAAAGACCCATGAAGAGGAGAAGACATCACTTTGGGGATGTGAAGTGCTCCTTGGTGTAGAAAGGCTATGATGTCTGGTTATAATAAAATAAGGAACTATGAAAAGGAGAAGACATCACTTTGGGGATGTGAAGTGCTCCTTGGTGTAGAAAGGCTATGATGTCTGGTTATAATAAAATAAAGAGCCATGAAGAGGAGAAGACATCACTTTGGGGATGTGAAGTGCTCCTTGGTGAAGAAAGGCTAAGATGTCTGGTTATAATAAAATAATGACCCATGAAGAGGCGAAGACATGACTTTGGGGATGTGAAGTGCTCCTTGGTGTAGAAAGGCTATGATGTCTGGTTATAATAAAATAAAGACCCATGAAGAGGAGAAGACATCACTTTGGGGAGGTGAAGTACTCCAAGGTGTAGAAAGGCTATGATGTCTGGTTATAATAAAATAAAGAACTATGAAGAGGAGAGGACATTGCTTTGGGGATGTGAAGTGCTCCTAGGTGTAAAAAGGCTATGATGTCTGGTAATAATAAAATAAAGAACTATGAAGAGGAGAAGACATGACTTTGGGGATGTGAAGTGCTCCTTGGTGAAGAAAGGCTATGATATCTGGTTATAATAAAATAATGACCCATGAAGAGGAGAAGACATGACTTTGGGGATGTGAAGTGCTCCTTGGTGAAGAAAGACTATGATGTCTGATTATAATAAAATAAAGACCCATGAAGAGGAGAAGACATCACTTTGGGGAGGTGAAGTACTCCAAGGTGTAGAAAGGCTATGATGTGTGGTTATAATAAAATAAAGAACTATGAAGAGGAGAAGACATCACTTTGGGGATGTGAAGTGCTCCTTGGTGAAGAAAGACTATGATGTCTGATTATAATAAAATAAAGACCCATGAAGAGGAGAAGAAATCACTTTGGGGATGTGAAGTGCTCCTTGGTGTAGAAAGGCTATGATGTCTGGTTATAATAAAATAAAGACCCATGAAGAGGAGAAGACATCACTTTGGGGATGGGAATTGCTCCTTGGTGAAGAAAGGATACTTCTAGTTATAATAAAATAAAGAACTATGAAGAGGAGAAGACATCACTTTGGGGATGTGAAGTGCTCCTTGGTGTAGAAAGGCTATGATGTCTGGTTATAATAAAATAAAGAACTATGAAGAGGAGAAGACATCACTTTGGGGATGTGAAGTGCTCCTTGGTGAAGAAAGGCTATGATGTCTGGTTATAATAAAATAAAGAACTATGAAGAGGAGAAGACATCACTTTGGGGATGTGAAGTGCTCCTTGGTGAAGAAAGGGTATGTCTGGTTATAATAAAATAAAGAACTATGAAGAGGAGAAGACATCACTTTGGGGATGTGAAGTGCTCCTTGGTGAAGAAAGGCCATGTCTGGTTATAATAAAATAAAGACCCATGAAGAGGAGAAGACATCAGTTTGGGGATGTGAAGTGCTCCATGGTGAAGAAAGGCTATGTCTGGTTATAATAAAATAAAGAACTATGAAGAGGAGAAGACATTACTTTGAAGATGTGAAGTGCTCCTTGGTGAAGAAAGGCTATGATGTCTGGTTATAATAAAATAATGACCCATGAAAAGGAGAAGACATGACTTTGGGGATGTGAAGTGCTCCTTGGTGTAGAAAGGCTATGATGTCTGGTTATAATAAAATAAAGACCCATGAAGAGGAGAAGACATCACTTTGGGGATGTGAAGTGCTCCTTGGTGTAGAAAGGCTATGATGTCTGGTTATAATAAAATAAGGAACTATGAAGAGGAGAAGACATCACTTTGGGGATGTGAAGTGCTCCTTGGTGTAGAAAGGCTATGATGTCTGGTTATAATAAAATAAAGAGCCATGAAGAGGAGAAGACATCACTTTGGGGATGTGAAGTGCTCCTCGGTGAAGAAAGGCTAAGATGCCTGGTTATAATAAAATAATGACCCATGAAGAGGAGAAGACATGACTTTGGGGATGTGAAGTGCTCCTTGGTGTAGAAAGGCTATGATGTCTGGTTATAATAAAATAAAGACCCATGAAGAGGAGAAGACATCACTTTGGGGAGGTGAAGTACTCCAAGGTGTAGAAAGGGTATGATGTCTGGTTATAATAAAATAAAGAACTATGAAGAGGAGAGGACATTGCTTTGGGGATGTGAAGTGCTCCTTGGTGTAGAAAGGCTATGATGTCTGGTAATAATAAAATAAAGAACTATAAAGAGGAGAAGACATGACTTTGGGGATGTGAAGTGCTCCTTGGTGAAGAAAGGCTATGATATCTGGTTATAATAAAATAATGACCCATGAAGAGGAGAAGACATGACTTTGGGGATGTGAAGTTTTCCTTGGTGAAGAAAGACTATGATGTCTGATTATAATAAAATAAAGACCCATGAAGAGGAGAAGACATCACTTTGGGGATGTGAAGTGCTCCTTGGTGTAGAAAGGCTATGATGTCTGGTTATAATAAAATAAAGACCCATGAAGAGGAGAAGACATCACTTTGGGGATGTGAATTGCTCCTTGGTGAAGAAAGGATATTTCTAGCTATAATAAAATAAAGAACTATGAAGAGGAGAAGACATCACCTTGGGGATGTGAAGTGCTTCTTAGTGTAGAATGGCTATGATGTCTGGTTATAATAAAATAAAGAACTATGAAGAGGAGAAGACATCACTTTGGGGATGTGAAGTGCTCCTTGGTGAAGAAAGGCTATGATGTCTGGTTATAATAAAATAAAGAACTATGAAGAGGAGAAGACATCACTTTGGGGATGTGAAGTGCTCCTTGGTGAAGAAAGGCTATGTCTGGTTATAATAAAATAAAGAACTATGAAGAGGAGAAGACATCACTTTGGGGATGTGAAGTGCTCCTTGGTGAAGAAAGACCATGTCTGGTTATAATAAAATAAAGACCCATGAAGAGGAGAAGACATCAGTTTGGGGATGTGAAGTGCTCCATGGTGAAGAAAGGCTATGTCTGGTTATATTAAAATAAAGAACTATGAAGGGGAGAAGACATTACTTTGAGGATGTGAAGTGCTCCTTGGTGTAGAAAGGCTATGATGTCTGGTTATAATAAAATGAAAAACTATGAAGAGGAGAAGACATTACTTTGGGGATGTGAAGTGCTCCTTGGTGAAGAAAGGCTATGATGTCTGGTTATAATAAAATAAAGAACTATGGAGAGGAGAAGACATTACTTTGGGGATGTGAAGTGCTCCTTGGTGTAGAAAGGCTATGATGTCTGGTTATAATAAAATAAAGACCCATGAAGAGGAGAAGACATCACTTTGGGGATGTGAAGTGCTCCTTAGTGAAGAAAGGCTATGTGTGGTTAAAATAAAATAAAGATGTACGAAGAGGAGAAGACATCACTTTGGGGATGTGAAGTGCTCCTTGGTGAAGAAAGGCTAAGATGTCTGGTTATAATAAAATAATGACCCATGAAGAGGAGAAGGCATGACTTTGGGGATGTGAAGTGCTCCTTGGTGTAGTAAGGCTATGATGTCTGGTTATAATAAAATAAAGACCCATGAAGAGGAGAAGACATCACTTTGGGGATGTGAAGTACTCCTAGGTGTAGAAAGGCTATGATGTCTGGTTATAATAAAATAAAGAACTATGAGGAGGAGAGGACATTACTTTGGGGATGTGAAGTGCTCCTTGGTGTAGAAAGGCTATGATGTCTGGTTATCATAAAATAAAGAACTATGAAGAGGAGAAGACATCACTTTGGCGATGTGAAGTGCTCCTTGGTGAAGAAAGGCTATGATGTCTGGTTATAATAAAATAATGACCCATGAAGAGGAGAAGACATGACTTTGGGAAGTGAAGTGCTCCTTGGTGCAGAAACACTATGATGTCTGGTTATAATAAAATAAAGACCCATGAAGAGGAGAAGACATCACTTTGGGGATGTGAAGTGCTCCTTGGTGTAGAAAGGCTATGATGTCTGGTTATAATAAACTAAAGACCCATGAAGAGGAGAAGACATCACTTTGGGGATGTGAATTGCTCCTTGGTGAAGAAAGTTTATGTCTGGTTATAATAAAATAAAGAACTTTGAAGAGGAGAAGACATCACTTTGGGGATGTGAAGTGCTCCTTGGTGTAGAAAGGCTATGATGTCTGGTTATAATAAAATAAAGAACTATGAAGAGGAGAAGACATCACTTTGGGGATGCGAAGCGCTCCTTGGTGATGAAAGGCTATGATGTCTGGTTATAATAAAATAAAGAACTATGAAGAGGAGAAGACATCACTTTGGGGATGTGAAGTGCTCCTTGGTGAAGAAAGGCTATGTCTGGTTATAATAAAATAAAGAACTATGAAGAGGAGAAGACATCACTTTGGGGATGTGAAGTGCTCCTTGGTGAAGAAAGGCTATGTCCGGTTATAATAAAATAAAGACCCATGAAGAGGAGAACACATCACTTTGGGGATGTGAAGTGCTCCTTGGTGAAGAAAGGCTATGTCTGGTTATAATAAAATAAAGAACTATGAAGAGGAGAAGCCATTACTTTGGGGATGTGAAGTGCTCCTTGGTGAAAAAAGTCTATGTCTGGTTATAATAAAATAAAGAACTATGAAGAGGAGAAGATATTACTTTCGGGATGTGAAGTGCTCCTTGGTGTAGAAAGGCTATGATGTCTGGTTATAATAAAATAAAGAACTATGAAGAGGAGAAGACATTACTTTGGGGATGTGAAGTGCTCCTTGGTGTAGAAAGGCTATGATGTCTGGTTATAATAAAATAAAGACCCATGAAGAGGAGAAGACATTCCTTTGGGGATGTGAAGTGCTCCTTGGTGAAGAAAGGCTATGTGTGGTTGTAATAAAATAAAGATCTATGAAAAGGAGAAGACATGACTTTGGGGATGTGAAGTGCTCCTTGGTGAAGAAAGGCTATGATGTCTGGTTATAATAAAATAAAGAACTATGAAGAGGAGAAGACATCAGTTTGGGGCTGTGAAGTGCTCCTTGGTGTAGAAAGGCTATGATGTCTGGCTATAATAAAATAAAGAACTATGAAGAGAAGACATCACTTTGGGGATGTGAAGTGCTCCTTGGTGAAGAAAGGTTATGTCTGGTTGTAATAAAATAAAGATCTATGAAGACGAGAAGACATCACTTTGGGGATGTGAAGTGCTCCTTGGTGAAAAACGTCTATGTCTGGTTATAATAAAATAAAGGACTATGAAGAGGAGAAGACATCACTTTGGGGATGTGAAGTGCTCCTTGGTGAAAAAAGTCTATGTCTGGTTATAATAAAATAAACACCCATGAAGAGGAGAAGACATGACTTTGGGATGTGAAGTGCTCCTCAGTGTAGAAAGGCTATGATGTCTGGTTATAATAAAATAAAGACCCATGCAGAGGAGAAGACATCACTTTGGGGATGTGAAGTGCTCATTGGTGTAGAAAGGCTATGATGGCTGGTTATAATAAAATAAAGAACCATGAAGCGGAGAAGACATGACTTTGGGGATGTGAAGTGCTCCTTGGTGAAGAAAGGCTATGATGTCTGGTTATAATAAAATAAAGACCCATGAAGAGGAGAAGACATCACTTTGGGGATGTGAAGTTCTCCTTGGTGAAGAAAGGCTATGTCTGGTTATAATAAAATAAAGACCCATGAAGAGGAGAAGATATGTTTTTGGGGATGTGAAGTGCTCCTTGGTGAAGAAAGGCTATGTCTGGTTATTATAAAATAAAGACCCATGAAGAGGTGAAGACATTTTTTGGGGGATGTGAAGTGCTCCTTGGTGAAGAAAGGCTATGATGTCTGGTTATAATAAAATAAAGAACTATGAAGAGGAGAAGACATCACTTTGGGGTTGCGAAGTGCTCCTCAGTGTAGAAAGGCTATGATGTCTGGTTATAATAAAATAAGGACCCATGAAGAGGAGAAGACATCACTTTGGAGATGTGAAGTGCTCCTTGGTGAAGAAAGGCTATGTGTGGTTGTAATAAAATAAAGATCTATGAAGAGGAGAAGACATCACTTTCGGGATGTGAAGTGCTCCTTGGTGAAGAAAGGCTATGATGTCTGGTTATAATAAAATAAAGAACTATGAAGAGGAGAATACATCAGTTTGGAGATGCGAAGTGCTCGCTGGTATAAGAAAGGCTAGGATGTCTGGTTATAATAAAATAAAGACCCATGAAGAGGAGAAGACATTACTTTGGGGATGTGAAGTGCTCCTTGGTGAAGAAAGGCTATGATGTCTGGTTATAATAAAATAAAGAACTATGAAGAGAAGACATCACTTTGGGGATGTGAAGTGCTCCTTGGTGAAGAAAGGTTATGTCTGGTTGTATTAAAATAAATATCTATGAAGAGGGGAAGACATCACTTTGGGGATGTGAAGTGCTCCTTGGTGAAGAAAGGCTAAGATGTCTGGTTATAACAAAATAATGACCCATGAAGAGGAGAAGGCATGACTTTGGGGATGTGAAGTGCTCCTTGGTGTAGTAAGGCTATGATGTCTGGTTATAATAAAATAAAGACCCATGAAGAGGAGAAGACATCTTTTTGGGGATGTGAAGTACTCCTAGGTGTAGAAAGGCTATGATGTCTGGTTATAATAAAATAAAGAACTATGAGGAGGAGAGGACATTACTTTGGGGATGTGAAGTGCTCCTTGGTGTAGAAAGGCTATGATGTCTGGTTATCAAAAAATAAAGAACTATGAAGAGGAGAAGACATCACTTTGGCGATGGGAAGTGCTCCTTGGTGAACAAAGGCTATGATGTCTGGTTATAATAAAATAATGACCCATGAAGAGGAGAAGACATGACTTTGGGGATGTGAAGTGCTCCTTGGTGCAGAAACACTATGATGTCTGGTTATAATAAAATAAAGACCCATGAAGAGGAGAAGACATCACTTTGGGGATGTGAAGTGCTCCTTGGTGTAGAAAGGCTATGATGTCTGGTTATAATAAAATAAAGAACTATGAAGAGGAGAAGACATCACTTTGGGGATGCGAAGCGCTCCTTTGGTGAAGAAAGGCTATGTCCGGTTATAATAAAATAAAGACCCATGAAGAGGAGAACACATCACTTTGGGGATGTGAAGTGCTCCTTGGTGAAGAAAGGCTATGTCTGGTTATAGTAAAATAAAGAACTATGAAGAGGAGAAGCCATTACTTTGGGGATGTGAAGTGCTCCTTGGTGAAAAAAGTCTGTGTCTGGTTATAATAAAATAAAGAACTATGAAGAGGAGAAGACATTACTTTCGGGATGTGAAGTGCTCCTTGGTGTAGAAAGGCTATGATGTCTGGTTATAATAAAATAAAGAACTATGAAGAGGAGAAGACATTACTTTGGGGATGTGAAGTGCTCCTTGGTGTAGAAAGGCTATGATGTCTGGTTATAATAAAATAAAGACCCATGAAGAGGAGAAGACATTCCTTTGGGGATGTGAAGTGCTCCTTGGTGAAGAAAGGCTATGTGTGGTTGTAATAAAATAAAGATCTATGAAAAGGAGAAGACATGACTTTGGGGATGTGAAGTGCTCCTTGGTGAAGAAAGGCTATGATGTCTGGTTATAATAAAATAAAGAACTATGAAGAGGAGAAGACATCAGTTTGGGGATGTGAAGTGCTCGTTGGTATTAGAAAGGCTATGATGTCTGGTTATAATAAAATAAAGACCCATGAAGAGGAGAAGACATTACTTTGGGAATGTGAAGTGCTCCTTGGTGAAGAAAGGCTATGATGTCTGGTTATAATAAAATAAAGAACTATGAAGAGTAGAAGACATCACTTTGGGGCTGTGAAGTGCTCCTTGGTGTAGAAAGGCTATAATGTCTGGTTATAATAAAATAAAGAACTATGAAGAGAAGACATCACTTTGGGGATGTGAAGTGCTCCTTGGTGAAGAAAGGTTATGTCTGGTTGTAATAAAATAAAGATCTATGAAGACGAGAAGACATCACTTTGGGGATGTGAAGTGCTCCTTGGAGAAAAACGTCTATGTCTGGTTATAATAAAATAAAGGACTATGAAGAGGAGAAGACATCACTTTGGGGATGTGAAGTGCTCCTTGGTGAAAAAAGTCTATGTCTGGTTATAATAAAATAAACACCCATGAAGAGGAGAAGACATGACTTTGGGATGTGAAGTGCTCCTCAGTGTAGAAAGGCTATGATGTCTGGTTATAATAAAATAAAGACCCATGCAGAGGAGAAGACATCACTTTGGGGATGTGAAGTGCTCATTGGTGTAGAAAGGCTATGATGTCTGGTTATAATAAAATAAAGAACCATGAAGCGGAGAATACATGACTTTGGGGATGTGAAGTGCTCCTTGGTGAAGAAAGGCTATGATGTCTGGTTATAATAAAATAAAGACCCATGAAGAGGAGAAGACATCACTTTGGGGATGTGAAGTTCTCCTTGGTGAAAAAGGCTATGTCTGGTTATAATAAAATAAAGACCCATGAAGAGGAGAAGATATTTTTTTGGGGATGTGAAGTGCTCCTTGGTGAAGAAAGGCTATGTCTGGTTATTATAAAATAAAGACCCATGAAGAGGTGAAGACATTTTTTGGGGGATGTGAAGTGCTCCTTGGTGAAGAAAGGCTATGATGTCTGGTTATAATAAAATAAAGAACTATGAAGAGGAGAAGACAACACTTTGGGGATGTGAAAGGCTCCTTGGTGAAGAAAGGCTATGTCTGGTTATAATAAAATAAAGAACTATGAAGAGGAGAAGACATCACTTTGGGGATGTGAAGTGCTCCTTGGTGAAGAAAGGCCATGTCTGGTTATAATAAAATAAAGACCCATGAAGAGGAGAAGACATCAGTTTGGGAATGTGAAGTGCTCCATGGTGAAGAAAGGCTATGTCTGGTTATAATAAAATAAAGAACTATGAAGAGGAGAAGACATTACTTTGAGGATGTGAAGTGCTCCTTGGTGAAGAAAGGCTATGATGTCTCGTTATAATAAAATAATGACCCATGAAAAGGAGAAGACATGACTTTGGGGATGTGAAGTGCTCCTTGGTGTAGAAAGGCTATGATGTCTGGTTATAATAAAATAAAGACCCATGAAGACGAGAAGACATCACTTTGGGGATGTGAAGTGCTCCTTTGTGTAGAAAGGCTATGATGTCTGGTTATAATAAAATAAAGACCCATGAAGAGGAGAAGACATGACTTTGGGGATGTGAAGTGCTCCTTGGTGAAGAAAGATTATGATGTCTGGTTATAATAAAATAAAGACCCATGAAGAGAAGAAGACATGACTTTGGGGATGTGAAGTGCTCCTTGCTGAAGAAAGGCTATGATGTCTGGTTATAATAAAATAATGACCCATGAAGAGGAGAAGACCTGACTTTGGGGATGTGAAGTGCTCCTTGGTGAAGAAAGGCTATGATGTCTGGTTATAATAAAATAATGACCCATGAAAAGGAGAAGACATGACTTTGGGGATGTGAAGTGCTCCTTGGTGTAGAAAGGCTATGATGTCTGGTTATAATAAAATAAAGACCCATGAAGAGGAGAAGACATCACTTTGGGGATGTGAAGTGCTCCTTGGTGTAGAAAGGCTATGATGTCTGGTTATAATAAAATAAGGAACTATGAAGAGGAGAAGACATCACTTTGGGGATTTGAAGTGCTCCTTGGTGTAGAAAGGCTATGATGTCTGGTTATAATAAAATAAAGAGCCATGAAGAGGAGAACACATCACTTTGGGGATGTGAAGTGCTCCTTGGTGAAGAAAGGCTAAGATGTCTGGTTATAATAAAATAATGACCCATGAAGAGGCGAAGACATGACTTTGGGGATGTGAAGTGCTCCTTGGTGTAGAAAGGCTATGATGTCTGGTTATAATAAAATAAAGACCCATGAAGAGGAGAAGACATCACTTTGGGGATGTGAAGTGCTCCTTGGTGAAGAAAGGCTATGATGTCTGGTTATAATAAAATAAAGAACTATGAAGAGGAGAATACATCAGTTTGGGGAAGTGAAGTGCTCGTTGGTATTAGAAAGGCTATGATGTCTGGTTATAATAAAATAAACACCCATGAAGAGGAGAAGACATTACTTTGGGGATGTGAAGTGCTCCTTGGTGAAGAAAGGCTATGATGTCTGGTTATAATAAAATAAAGAACTATGAAGAGGAGAAGACATCACTTTGGGGATGTGAAGTGCTCCTTGGTGTAGAAAGGCTATGATGTCTGGTTATAATAAAATAAAGAACTATGAAGAGAAGACATCACTTTGGGGATGTGAAGTGCTCCTTGGTGAAGAAAGGTTATGTCTGGTTGTAATAAAATAAATATCTATGAAGAGGAGAAGACATCACTTTGGGGATGTGAAGTGCTCCTTGGTGAAGAAAGGCTATGTCTGGTTGTAATAAAATAAAGATCTATGAAGAGGAGAAGACATCACTTTGGGGATGTGAAGTGCTCCTTGGTGAAGAAAGGCTATGATGTCTGGTTATAATAAAATAAAGAACTATGAAGAAGAGAAGACATCACTTTGGGGATGTGAAGTGCTCCTTGGTGTAGAAAGACTATGATGTCTGGTTATAATAAAATAACGAACTATGAAGAGGAGAAGACATCACTTTGGGGATGTGAAGTGCTCCTTGGTGAAGAAAGGTTATGTCTGGTTATAATAAAATAAAGAACTATGAAGAGGAGAAGACATCACTTTGGAGATGAGAAGTGCTCCTTGGTATAGAAAGGCTATGATGTCTGGTTATAATAAAATAAAGAACTATGAAGTGGAGAAGACATCACTTTGGGGATGTGAAGTGCTCCATGGTGTAGAAAGGCTATGTCTGGTTATAATAAAATAAAGAACTATGAAGAGGAGAGGGCATCACTTTGGGGATGTGAAGTGCTCCTTGGTGAAAAAAGTCTATGTCTGGTTATAATAAAATAAAGAACTATGAAGAGGAGAAGACATCACTTTGGGGATGTGAAGTGCTCCTTAGTGAAAAAAGTCTATGTCTGGTTATAATAAAATAAAGACCCATGAAGAGGAGAAGACATGACTTTGGGGATGTGAAGTGCTCCTCAGTGCAGAAAGGCTATGATGTCTGGTTATAATAAAATAAAGACCCATGCAGAGGAGAAGACATCAGTTTGGGGATGTGAAGTGCTCATTGGTGTAGAAAGGCTATGATGTCTGGTTATAATAAAATAATGACCCATGAAGAGGAGAAGACATGACTTTGGGGATGTGAAGTGCTCCTTGGTGCAGAAACACTATGATGTCTGGTTATAATAAAATAAAGACCCATGAAGAGGAGAAGACATCACTTTGGGGATGTGAAGTGCTCCTTGGTGTAGAAAGGCTATGATGTCTGGTTATAATAAAATAAAGAACTATGAAGAGGAGAAGACATCACTTTGGGGATGCGAAGCGCTCCTTTGTTGAAGAACGGCTATGTCCGGTTATAATAAAATAAAGACCCATGAAGAGGAGAACACATCACTTTGGGGATGTGAAGTGCTCCTTGGTGAAGAAAGGCTATGTCTGGTTATAATAAAATAAAGAACTATGAAGAGGAGAAGCCATTACTTTGGGGATGTGAAGTGCTCCTTGGTGAAAAAAGTCTGTGTCTGGTTATAATAAAATAAAGAACTATGAAGAGGAGAAGACATTACTTTCGGGATGTGAAGTGCTCCTTGGTGTAGAAAGGCTATGATGTCTGGTTATAATAAAATAAAGAACTATGAAGAGGAGAAGACATTACTTTGGGGATGTGAAGTGCTCCTTGGTGTAGAAAGGCTATGATGTCTGGTTATAATAAAATAAAGACCCATGAAGAGGAGAAGACATTCCTTTGGGGATGTGAAGTGCTCCTTGGTGAAGAAAGGCTATGTGTGGTTGTAATAAAATAAAGATCTATGAAAAGGAGAAGACATGACTTTGGGGATGTGAAGTGCTCCTTGGTGAAGAAAGGCTATGATGTCTGGTTATAATAAAATAAAGAACTATGAAGAGGAGAAGACATCAGTTTGGGGATGTGAAGTGCTCGTTGGTATTAGAAAGGCTATGATGTCTGGTTATAATAAAATAAAGACCCATGAAGAGGAGAAGACATTACTTTGGGAATGTGAAGTGCTCCTTGGTGAAGAAAGGCTATGATGTCTGGTTATAATAAAATAAAGAACTATGAAGAGGAGAAGACATTACTTTGGGAATGTGAAGTGCTCCTTGGTGAAGAAAGGCTATGATGTCTGGTTATAATAAAATAAAGAACTATGAAGAGGAGAAGACATCACTTTGGGGTTGTGAAGTGCTCCTCAGTGTAGAAAGGCTATGATGTCTGGTTATAATAAAATAAAGACCCATGAAGAGGAGAAGACATCACTTTTGGGGAAGTGAAGTGCTCGTTGGTGTAGAAAGGCTATGTCTGGTTATAATAAAATAAAGAACTATGAAGAGGAGAGGACATCACTTTGGGGATGTGAAGTGCTCCTTGGTGAAAAATTCTCTGCCTGGTTATAATAAAATAAAGAACTATGAAGAGGAGAAGACATCACTTTGGGGATGTAAAGTGCTCCTTGGTTAAGAAAGGTTATGTCTGGTTATAATAAAACAAAGACCTTAAGAGGAGAAGACATCACTTTGGGGATGTGAAATGCTCCTCGGTGAAGAAAGGCTATGTCTGGTTATAATAAAATAAAGAACTATGAACAGGAGAAGACATCACTTTGGGGATGTGAAGTGCTCCTTGGTGAAGAAAGGTATGATGTCTGGTTATAATAAAATAAAGAACTATGAAGAGGAGAAGACATCAGTTTGGGGATGTGAAGTGCTCGTTGGTATTCGAAAGGCTATGATGTCAGGTTATAATAAAATAAAGACCCATGAAGAGGAGAAGACATTACTTTGGGGATGTGAAGTGCTCCTTGGTGAAGAAAGGCTATGATGTCTGGTTATAATAAAATAAAGAACAATGAAGAGGAGAAGACATCACTTTGGGGATGTGAAGTTCTCCTTGGTAAAGAAAGGCTATGTCTGGTTATAATAAAATAAAGACCCATGAAGAGGAGAAGATATTTTTTTAGGGATGTGAAGTGCTCCTTGGTGAAGAAAGGCTATGTCTGGTTATTATAAAATAAAGACCCATGAAGAGGTGAAGACATTTTTTGGGGATGTGAAGTGCTCCTTGGTGAAGAAAGGCTATGATGTCTGGTTATAATAAAATAAAGAACTATGAAGAGGAGAAGACATCACTTTGGGGTTGTGAAGTGCTCCACAGTGTAGAAAGGCTATGATGTCTGGTTATAATAAAATAAAGACCCATGAAGAGGAAAAGACATCACTTTAGGGGAAGTGAAGTGCTCCTTGGTGAAGAAAGGTTATGATGTCTGGTTATAATAAAATAAAGACCCATGAAGAGGAGAAGACATCACTTTGGGGATGTGAAGTGCTCTTTGGTGTAGAAAGGCTATGATGTCTGGTTATAATAAAATATATACCCATGAAGAGAAGACATTACTTTGGGGATGTGAAGTGCTCCTTGGTGAAGAAAGGCTATGATATCTGGTTATAATAAAATAAAGACCCATGAAGAGGAGAAGACATTGCTTTGGGGATGTGAATTGCTCCTTGGTGAAAAAAGTCTATGTCTGGTTATAATAAAATAAAGAACTATGAAGAGGAGAAGACATTACTTTGGGGATGTGAAGTGCTGCTTGGTGAAGAAAGTCTTTGATGTCTGGTTATAATAAAATAAAGAACCATGAAGAGGAGAAGACATCACTTTGGGGATGTGAAGTGCTCCTTGGTGAAGAAAGGTTATGTCTGGTTATAATAAAACAAAGATCTATGAAGAGGAGAAGACATCAGTTTGGGGATGTGAAGTGCTCATCGGTGAAGAAAGGCTATGTCTGGTTATAATAAAATAAAGAACTATGAAGAGGAGAAGACATCACTTTGGGGATGTGAAGTGATCCTTGGTGAAGAAAGGTTATGTGTGGTTGTAATAAAATAAAGATCTATGAAGAGGAGAAGACAATACTTTGGGGATGTGAAGTGCTCCTTGGTGAAGAAAGGTTATGTCTGGTTGTAATAAAATAAAGATCTATGAAGAGGAGAAGACATCACTTTGGGGATGTGAAGTGCTCCTTGGTGAAGAAAGGTTATGTCTGGTTGTAATAAAATAAAGACCCATGAAGAGGAGAAGACATTACTTTGGGGATGTGAAGTGGTCCTTGGCGAAGAAAGGTTATGTCTGGTTATAATAAGATAAAGACCCATGAAGAGGAGAAGACGTTACTTTGGGGATGTGAAGTGCTCCTTGGTGAAGAAAGGTTTGTCTGATTGAAATAAAATAAAGATCTATGAAGAGGAGAAGACATTACTTTGGGGATGTGAAGTGCTCCTTGGTGAAGAAAGGTTATGTCTGGTTGTAATAAAATAAAGATCTATGAAGAGGAGAAGACATCACTTTGGGGATGTGAAGTGTTCCTTGGTGAAGAAAGGTTATGTCTGGTTGTAATAAAATAAAGACCCATGAAGAGAAGAAGACATTACTTTGGGGATGTGAAGTGCTCCTTGGTGTAGAAAGGCTATGATGTCTGGTTATAATAAAATAAAGACCCACGAAGAGGAGAAGATATTACTTTGGGGATTTGAAGTGCTCCTTGGTGAAGAAAGGTTATGTCTGGTTTAATAAAATAAAGAACTATGAAGAGGAGAAGACATCACTTTGGTGATGTGAAGTGCTCCTTGGTGAAGAAAGGCTATGTCTGGTTATAACAAAATAAAGAACTATGAAGAGGAGAAGAAATCACTTTGGGGATGTGAAGCGCTCCTTGGTGAAGAAAGGCTATGTCTGGTTATAAGAAAATAAAGACCCATGAAGAGGAGAAGACATCACTTTGGCGATGTGAAGTGCTCCTTGGTGAAGAAAGGCTATGTCTGGTTATAATAAAATAAAGAGCTATGAAGAGGAGAAGACATTACTTTGGGGATGTGAAGTGCTCCTTGGTGAAAAAAGTCTATGTCTGGTTATAATAAAATAAAGAACTATGAAGAGGAGAAGACATTAATTTGGGGTTGTGAAGTGCTCCTTGGTGTAGAAAGGCTATGATGTCTGGTTATAATAAAATAAAGAACTATGAAGAGAAGAAGACATTACTTTGGGGATGTGAAATGCTCCTTGGTGAAGAAAGGCTATGATGTCTGGTTATAATAAAATAAAGAACTATGAAGAGGAGAAGACATTACTTTGGGGATGTGAAGTGCTCCTTGGTGTAGAAAGGCTATGATGTCTGGTTATAATAAAATAAAGACCCATGAAGAGGAGAAGACATCACTTTGGGGATGTGAAGTGCTCCTTGGTGAAGAAAGGCTATGTGTGGTTGTAATAAAGTATAAGATCTATGAAGCAGAGAAGACATCACTTTGGGGATGTGAAGTGCTCCTTGGTGAAGAAAGGTTATGATGTCTGGTTATAATAAAATAAAGAACTATGAAGAGGAGAAGACATCAGTTTGGGGATGTGAAGTGCTCGTTGGTATTAGAAAGGCTATGATGTCTGGTTATAATAAAATAAAGACCCATGAAGAGGAGAAGACATTACTTTGGGGATGTGAAGTGCTCCTTGGTGAAGAAAGGCTATGATGTCTGGTTATAATAAAATAAAGAACTATGAAGAGGAGAAGAGATCACTGTATGGATTTGAACTGCTCCTTGGTGTAGAAAGGCTATGATGTCTGGTTATAATAAAATAAAGAACTATGAAGAGAAGACATCACTTTGGGGATGTGAAGTGCTCCTTGGTGAAGAAAGGTTATGTCTGGTTGTAATAAAATAAAGATCTATGAAGAGGAGAAGACATCACTTTGGGGATGTGAAGTGCTCCTTGGTGAAGAAAGGCTATGTCTGGTTGTAATGAAATAAAGAACTATGAAGAAGAAAAGACATCACTTTGGGGATGTGAAGTGCTCCTTGGTGTAGAAAGACTATGATGTCTGGTTATAATAAAATAAAGAACTATGAAGAGGAGAAGACATCACTTTGGGTATGTGAAGTGCTCCTTGGTGAAGAAAGGCTATGTCTGGTTTTAATAAAATAAAGAACTATGAAGAGGAGAAGACATCACTTTGGGTATGTGAAGTGCTCCTTGGTGTAGAAAGGCTATTATGTCTGGTTATAATAAAATAAAGACCCATGAAGAGGAGAAGACATCACTTTGGGGATGTGAAGTGCTCCTTGGTGTAGAAAGGTTATGATGTCTGGTTATAATAAAATGAAGAACTATGAAGGGGAGAAGACATCACTTTGGAGATGAGAAGTGCTCCTTGGTATAGAAAGGCTATGATGTCTGGTTATAATAAAATAAAGAACTATGAAGAGGAGAAGACATCACTTTGGGGATGTGAACTGCTCCTTGGTGAAGAAAGGCTATGTGTGGTTGTAATAAAATAAAGAACTATGAAGAGGAGAAGACATCACTTTGGGGATGTGAAGTGCTCCTTGGTGAAGAAAGGCTATGTCTGGTTATAATAAAATAAAGAACTATGAAGAGGAGAAGACATCACTTTGGGGATTTTGAATTGCTCATTGGTGTAGAAAGGCTATGATGTCTGGTTATAATAAAATAAAGAACCATGATGAGGAGAAGACATGACTTTGGGGATGTGAAGTGCTCCTTGGTGAAGAAAGGCTATGATGTCTGGTTTTAATAAAATAAAGATCTATGAAGAGGAGAAGACATTACTTTGGGGATGTGAAGTGCTCCTTGGTGTAGAAAGGCTATGATGTCAGGTTATAATAAAATAAAGACCCATGAAGAGGAGAAGACATCACTTTGGGGATGTGAAGTGCTCCTTGGTGAAGAAAGGCTATGTGTGGTTGTAACAAAATAAAGATCTATGAAGAGGAGATGACATCACTTTGGGGATGTGAAGTGCTCCTTGGTGAAGAAAGGCTATGATGTCTGGTTATAATAAAATAAAGAACTATGAAGAGGAGAAGACATCAGTTTGGGGATGTGAAGTGCTCGTTGGTGTAGAAAGGCTATGATGTCTGGTTAAAATAAAATAAAGAACTATGAAGAGGAGAAGACATCACTTTGGGGATATGAAGTGCTCCTTGGTGAAGAAAGGCTATGATGTCGGTTATAATAAAATAAAGAACTATGAAGAAGAGAAGACATCACTTTGGGGATGTGAAGTGCTCCTTGGTGAAGAAAGGCTATGATGTCGGTTATAATAAAATAAAGAACTATGAAGAAGAGAAGACATCACTTTGGGGATGTGAAGTGCTCCTTGGTGAAGAAAGGTTATGTCTGGTTATAATAAAACAAAGATCTATGAAGAGGAGAAGAGATCAGTTTCGGGGATGTGAAGTGCTTCTCGGTGAAGAAAGGCTATGTCTGGTAATAATAAAATAAAGAACTATGAAGAGGAGAAGACATCACTTTGGGGATGTGAAGTGTTCCTTGGTGAAGAAAGGTTATGTGTGGTTGTAATAAAATAAAGATCTGTGAAGAGGAGAAGACATTACTTTGGGGATGTGAAGTGCTCCTTGGTGAAGAAAGGTTATGTCTGGTTGTAATAAAATAAAGATCTATGAAGAGGAGAAGACATCACTTTGGGGATGTGAAGTGTTGCTTGGTGAAGAAAGGTTATGTCTGGTTGTAATAAAATAAAGACCCATGAAGAGGAGAAGACATCACTTTGGGGATGCGAAGTGCTCCTTGGAGAAGAAAGGTTATGTCTGGTTATAATAAAATAAAGACCCATGAAGAGAAGAAGACATTACTTTGGGGATGTGAAGTGCTCCTTGGTGAAGAAAGGTTATGTCTGATTGTAATAAAATAAAGATCTATGAAGAGGAGAAGACATTACTTTGGGGATGTGAAGTGCTCCTTGGTGAAGAAAGGTTATGTCTGGTTGTAATAAAATAAAGATCTATGAAGAGGAGAAGACATCACTTTGGGGATGTGAAGTGTTCCTTGGTGAAGAAAGGTTATGTCTGGTTGTAATAAAATAAAGACCAATGAAGAGAAGAAGACATTACTTTGGGGATGTGAAGTGCTCCTTGGTGTAGAAAGGCTATGATGTCTGGTTATAATAAAATAAAGACCCACGAAGAGGAGAAGATATTACTTTGGGGATGTGAAGTGCTCCTTGGTGAAGAAAGGTTATGTCTGGTTGTAATAAAATAAAGATCTATGAAGAGGAGAAGAGATCACTTTGGGGATGTGAAGTGCTCCTTGGTGTAGAAAGGCTATGATGTCTGGTTAAAATAAAATAAAGAACTATGAAGAGGAGAAGACATCACTTTGGGGATGTGAAGTGCTCCTTGGTGAAGAAAGGCTATGATGTCTGGTTATAATAAAATTAAGAACTATGAAGAGGAGAAGACATCACTTTGGGGATGTGAAGTGCTCCTTGGTGAAGAAAGGCTATGTCTGGTTATAATAAAATAAAGAACTATGAAGAGGAGAAGACATCACTTTGGGTATGTGAAGTGCTCCTTGGTGTAGAAAGGCTATGATGTCTGGTTATAATAAAATAAAGACCCATGAAGAGGAGAAGACATCACTTTGGGGATGTGAAGTGCTCCTTGGTGTAGAAAGGCTATGATGTCTGGTTATAATAAAATAAAGAACTATGAAGAGAAGACATCACTTTGGGGATGTGAAGTGCTCCTTGGTGAAGAAAGGTTATGTCTGGTTGTAATAAAATAAAGATCTATGAAGAGGAGAAGACATCACTTTGGGGATGTGAAATGCTCCTTGGTGAAGAAAGGCTATGTCAGGTTGTAGTAAAATAAAGATCTATGAAGAGGAGAAGACATCACTTTGGGGATGTGAAGTGCTCCTTGGTGTAGCAAGACTGTGATGTCTGGTTATAATAAAATAAAGACCCATGCAGAGGAGAAGACATCACTTTGGGGATGTGAAGTGCTCCTTGGTGAAGAAAGGCTATAATGTCTGGTTATAATAAAATAAAGATCTATGAAGAGGTGAAGACATGACTTTGGGGATGTGAAGTGCTCCTTGGTGAAGAAAGGCTATGATGTCTGGTTATAATAAAATAAAGACCCATGAAGAGGAGAAGACATCACTTTGGGGATGTGAAGTGCTCCTTGGTATAGAAAGGCTATGATGTCTGGTTATAATAAAATAAAGAACTATGAAGAGGAGAAGACATCACTTTGGGGTTGTGAAGTGCTCCTCAGTGTAGAAAGGCTATAATGTCTGGTTATAATAAAATAAAGAACTATGAAGAGGAGAAGACATTACTTTGGGGATGTGAAGTGCTCCTTGGTATAGAAAGGCTATAATGTCTGGTTATAATAAAATAAAGAACTATGAAGAGGAGAAGACATTACTTTGGGGATGTGAAGTGCTCCTTGGTGAAGAAAGTCTATGATGTCTGGTTATAATAAAATAAAGAACCATGAAGAGGAGAAGACATCTCTTTGGGGATGTGAAATGCTCCTTGGTGAAGAAAGGTTATGTCTGGTTATAATAGAACAAAGATCTATGAAGAGGAGAAGACATCAGTTTGGGGATGTGAAGTGCTCCTCGGTGAAGAAAGGCTATGTCTGGTTATAATAAAATAAAGAACTATGTAGAGGTGAAGACATCACTTTGGGGATGTGAAGTGTTCGTTGGTGAAGAAAGGTTATGTGTGGTTGTAATAAAATAAAGAACTATGAAGAGGAGAAGACATTACTTTGGGGATGTGAAGTGCTCCTCGGTGAAGAAAGGCTATGTATGGTTATAATAAAATATAGAACTATGAACAGGAGAAGACATCACTTTGGGGATGTGAAGTGCTCCTTGGTGAAGAAAGGTTATGTCTGGTTGTAATAAAATAAAGATCTATGAAGAGAAGAAGACATTACTTTGGGGATGTGAAGTGCTCCTTGGTGAAGAAAGGCTATGTCTGGTTATTATAGAATAAAGACCCATGAAGAGGAGAAGACATTACTTTGGGGATGTGAAGTGCTCCTTGGCGAAGAAAGGTTATGTCTGGTTATAATAAAATAAAGACCCATGAAGAGGAGAAGACATTACTTTGGGGATGTGAAGTGCTCCTTGGTGATAGAAAGGTTATGTCTGGTTGTAATAAAATAAAGATCTATGAAGAGGAGAAGACATTACTTTGGGATGTAAAGTGCTGCTTGGTGAAGAAAAGTTATGTCTGGTTGTAATAAAATAAAGATCTATGAAGAGAAGAAGACATTACTTTGGGGATGTGAAGTGCTCCTTGGTGAAGAAAGGTTATGTCTGGTTGTAATAAAATAGAGATCTATGAAGAGGAGAAGACATCACTTTGGGGATGTGAAGTGTTCCTTGGTGCAGAAAGGTTATGTCTGGTTGTAATAAAATAAAGACCCATGAAGAGAAGAAGACATTACTTTGGGGATGTGAAGTGCTCCTTGGTGAAGAAAGGCTATGATGTCTGGTTATAATAAAATAAAGACCCAGAAAGAGGAGAAGACATCACTTTGGAGATGTGAAGTGTTCCTTGGTGAAGAAAGGCTATTATGTCTGGTTATAATAAAATAAAGACCCACGAAGAGGAGAAGATATTACTTTGGGGATGTGAAGCGCTCCTTGGTGAAGAAAGGTTATGTCTGGTTGTAATAAAATAAAGATCTATGAAGAGGAGAAGACATCACTTTGGAGATGTGAAGTGCTCCTTGGTGTAGAAAGGCTATGATGTCTGGTTATAATAAAATAAAGAGCCACGAAGAGGAGAAGATATTACTTTTGGGATTTGAAGTGCTCCTTGGTGAAGAAAGGTTATGTCTGGTTTAATAAAATAAAGAACTATGAAGAGGAGAAGACATCACTTTGGGGATGTGAAGTGCTCCTTGGTGAAGAAAGGCTATGTCTGGTTATAATAAAATAAAGAACTATGAAGAGGAGAAGACATTACTTTGGGGTTGTGAAGTGCTCCTTGATGTAGAAAGGCTATGCTGTCTGGTTATAATAAAATAAAGAACTATGAAGAGGAGAAGACATTACTTTGGGGATGTGAAATGCTCCTTGGTGAAGAAAGGCTATGATGTCTGGTTATAATAAAATAAAGAACTATGAAGAGGAGAAGACATTACTTTTGGGATGTGAAGTGCTCCTTGGTGTACAAAGGCTATGATGTCTGGTTATAATAAAATAAAGACCCATGAAGAGGAGAAGACATCACTTTGGGGATGTGAAGTGCTCCTTGGTGAAGAAAGGCTATGTGTGGTTGTAATAAAGTATAAGATCTATGAAGCAGAGAAGACATCACTTTGGGGATGTGAAGTGCTCCTTGGTGAAGAAAGGTTATGATGTCTGGTTATAATAAAATAAAGAACTATGAAGAGGAGAAGACATCAGTTTGGGGATGTGAAGTGCTCGTTGGTATTAGAAAGGCTATGATGTCTGGTTATAATAAAATAAAGACCCATGAAGAGGAGAAGACATTACTTTGGGGATGTGAAGTGCTCCTTGGTGAAGAAAGGCTATGATGTCTGGTTATAATAAAATAAAGAACTATGAAGAGGAGAAGAGATCACTTTGTGGATTTGAACTGCTCCTTGGTGTAGAAAGGCTATGATGTCTGGTTATAATAAAATAAAGAACTATGAAGAGAAGACATCACTTTGGGGATGTGAAGTGCTCCTTGGTGAAGAAAGGTTATGTCTGGTTGTAATAAAATAAAGATCTATGAAGAGGAGAAGACATCACTTTGGGGATGTGAAGTGCTCCTTGGTGAAGAAAGGCTATGTCTGGTTGTAATAAAATAAAGAACTATGAAGAAGAGAAGACATCACTTTGGGGATGTGAAGTGCTCCTTGGTGTAGAAAGACTATGATGTCTGGTTATAATAAAATAAAGAACTATGAAGAGGAGAAGACATCACTTTGGGGATGTGAAGTGCTCCTTGGTGAAGAAAGGCTATGTCTGGTTTTAATAAAATAAAGAACTATGAAGAGGAGAAGACATCACTTTGGGTATGTGAAGTGCTCCTTGGTGTAGAAAGGCTATTATGTCTGGTTATAATAAAATAAAGACCCATGAAGAGGAGAAGACATCACTTTGGGGATGTGAAGTGCTTCTTGGTGTAGAAAGGCTATGATGTCTGGTTATAATAAAATGAAGAACTATGATGGGGAGAAGACATCACTTTGGAGATGAGAAGTGCTCCTTGGTATAGAAAGGCTATGATGTCTGGTTATAATAAAATAAAGAACTATGAAGAGGAGAAGACATCACTTTGGGGATGTGAAGTGCTCCTTGGTGAAGAAAGGCTATGTGTGGTTGTAATAAAACAAAGAACTATGAAGAGGAGAAGACATCACTTTGGGGATGTGAAGTGCTCCTTGGTGAAGAAAGGCTATGTCTGGTTATAATAAAATAAAGAACTATGAAGAGGAGAAGACATCACTTTGGGGATGTGAAGTGCTCATTGGTGTAGAAAGGCTATGATGTCTGGTTATAATAAAATAAAGAACCATGATGAGGAGAAGACATCACTTTGGGGATGTGAAGTGCTCCTTGGTGAAGAAAGGCTATGATGTCTGGTTTTAATAAAATAAAGATCTATGAAGAGGAGAAGACATTACTTTGGGGATGTGAAGTGCTCCTTGGTGTAGAAAGGCTATGATGTCTGGTTATAATAAAATAAAGACCCATGAAGAGGAGAAGACATCACTTTGGGGATGTGAAGTGCTCCTTGGTGAAGAAAGGCTATGTGTGGTTGTAACAAAATAAAGATCTATGAAGAGGAGATGACATCACTTTGGGGATGTGAAGTGCTCCTTGGTGAAGAAAGGCTATGATGTCTGGTTATAATAAAATAAAGAACTATGAAGAGGAGAAGACATCAGTTTGGGGATGTGAAGTGCTCGTTGGTGTAGAAAGGCTATGATGTCTGGTTATAATAAAATAAAGACCCATGAAGAGGAGAAGACATCACTTTGGGGATGTGAAGTGCTCCTTGGTGTAGAAAGGCTATGATGTCTGGTTATAATAAAATAAAGAACTATGAAGAGAAGACATCACTTTGGGGATGTGAAGTGCTCCTTGGTGAAGAAAGGTTATGTCTGGTTGTAATAAAATAAAGATCTATGAAGAGGAGAAGACATCACTTTGGGGATGTGAAATGCTCCTTGGTGAAGAAAGGCTATGTCAGGTTGTAGTAAAATAAAGATCTATGAAGAGGAGAAGACATCACTTTGGGGATGTGAAGTGCTCCTTGGTGTAGAAAGACTATGATGTCTGGTTATAATAAAATAAAGACCCATGCAGAGGAGAAGACATCACTTTGGGGATGTGAAGTGCTCCTTGGTGAAGAAAGGCTATAATGTCTGGTTATAATAAAATAAAGATCTATGAAGAGGTGAAGACATGACTTTGGGGATGTGAAGTGCTCCTTGGTGAAGAAAGGCTATGATGTCTGGTTATAATAAAATAAAGACCCATGAAGAGGAGAAGACATCACTTTGGGGATGTGAAGTGCTCCTTGGTATAGAAAGGCTATGATGTCTGGTTATAATAAAATAAAGAACTATGAAGAGGAGAAGACATCACTTTGGGGTTGTGAAGTGCTCCTCAGTGTAGAAAGGCTATAATGTCTGGTTATAATAAAATAAAGAACTATGAAGAGGAGAAGACATTACTTTGGGGATGTGAAGTGCTCCTTGGTATAGAAAGGCTATAATGTCTGGTTATAATAAAATAAAGAACTATGAAGAGGAGAAGACATTACTTTGGGGATGTGAAGTGCTCCTTGGTGAAGAAAGTCTATGATGTCTGGTTATAATAAAATAAAGAACCATGAAGAGGAGAAGACATCTCTTTGGGGATGTGAAATGCTCCTTGGTGAAGAAAGGTTATGTCTGGTTATAATAGAACAAAGATCTATGAAGAGGAGAAGACATCAGTTTGGGGATGTGAAGTGCTCCTCGGTGAAGAAAGGCTATGTCTGGTTATAATAAAATAAAGAACTATGTAGAGGTGAAGACATCACTTTGGGGATGTGAAGTGTTCGTTGGTGAAGAAAGGTTATGTGTGGTTGTAATAAAATAAAGAACTATGAAGAGGAGAAGACATTACTTTGGGGATGTGAAGTGCTCCTCGGTGAAGAAAGGCTATGTATGGTTATAATAAAATATAGAACTATGAAGAGGAGAAGACATCACTTTGGGGATGTGAAGTGCTCCTTGGTGAAGAAAGGTTATGTCTGGTTGTAATAAAATAAAGATCTATGAAGAGAAGAAGACATTACTTTGGGGATGTGAAGTGCTCCTTGGTGAAGAAAGGCTATGTCTGGTTATTATAGAATAAAGACCCATGAAGAGGAGAAGACATTACTTTGGGGATGTGAAGTGCTCCTTGGCGAAGAAAGGTTATGTCTGGTTATAATAAAATAAAGACCCATGAAGAGGAGAAGACATTACTTTGGGGATGTGAAGTGCTCCTTGGTGATAGAAAGGTTATGTCTGGTTGTAATAAAATAAAGATCTATGAAGAGGAGAAGACATTACTTTGGGATGTGAAGTGCTGCTTGGTGAAGAAAAGTTATGTCTGGTTGTAATAAAATAAAGATCTATGAAGAGAAGAAGACATTACTTTGGGGATGTGAAGTGCTCCTTGGTGAAGAAAGGTTATGTCTGGTTGTAATAAAATAGAGATCTATGAAGAGGAGAAGACATCACTTTGGGGATGTGAAGTGTTCCTTGGTGCAGAAAGGTTATGTCTGGTTGTAATAAAATAAAGACCCATGAAGAGAAGAAGACATTACTTTGGGGATGTGAAGTGCTCCTTGGTGAAGAAAGGCTATGATGTCTGGTTATAATAAAATAAAGACCCAGAAAGAGGAGAAGACATCACTTTGGAGATGTGAAGTGTTCCTTGGTGAAGAAAGGCTATTATGTCTGGTTATAATAAAATAAAGACCCACGAAGAGGAGAAGATATTACTTTGGGGATGTGAAGCGCTCCTTGGTGAAGAAAGGTTATGTCTGGTTGTAATAAAATAAAGATCTATGAAGAGGAGAAGACATCACTTTGGGGATGTGAAGTGCTCCTTGGTGTAGAAAGGCTATGATGTCTGGTTATAATAAAATAAAGAGCCACGAAGAGGAGAAGATATTACTTTTGGGATTTGAAGTGCTCCTTGGTGAAGAAAGGTTATGTCTGGTTTAATAAAATAAAGAACTATGAAGAGGAGAAGACATCACTTTGGGGATGTGAAGTGCTCCTTGGTGAAGAAAGGCTATGTCTGGTTATAATAAAATAAAGAACTATGAAGAGGAGAAGACATTACTTTGGGGTTGTGAAGTGCTCCTTGATGTAGAAAGGTTATGATGTCTGGTTATAATAAAATAAAGAACTATGAAGAGGAGAAGACATTACTTTGGGGATGTGAAATGCTCCTTGGTGAAGAAAGGCTATGATGTCTGGTTATAATAAAATAAAGAACTATGAAGAGGAGAAGACATTACTTTTGGGATGTGAAGTGCTCCTTGGTGTAGAAAGGCTATGATGTCTGGTTATAATAAAATAAAGACCCATGAAGAGGAGAAGACATCACTTTGGGGATGTGAAGTGCTCCTTGGTGAAGAAAGGCTATGTGTGGTTGTAATAAAGTATAAGATCTATGAAGCAGAGAAGACATCACTTTGGGGATGTGAAGTGCTCCTTGGTGAAGAAAGGTTATGATGTCTGGTTATAATAAAATAAAGAACTATGAAGAGGAGAAGACATCAGTTTGGGGATGTGAAGTGCTCGTTGGTATTAGAAAGGCTATGATGTCTGGTTATAATAAAATAAAGACCCATGAAGAGGAGAAGACATTACTTTGGGGATGTGAAGTGCTCCTTGGTGAAGAAAGGCTATGATGTCTGGTTATAATAAAATAAAGAACTATGAAGAGGAGAAGAGATCACTTTGTGGATTTGAACTGCTCCTTGGTGTAGAAAGGCTATGATGTCTGGTTATAATAAAATAAAGAACTATGAAGAGAAGACATCACTTTGGGGATGTGAAGTGCTCCTTGGTGAAGAAAGGCTATGTCTGGTTGTAATAAAATAAAGATCTATGAAGAGGAGAAGACATCACTTTGGGGATGTGAAGTGCTCCTTGGTGAAGAAAGGCTATGTCTGGTTGTAATAAAATAAAGAACTATGAAGAAGAGAAGACATCACTTTGGGGATGTGAAGTGCTCCTTGGTGAAGAAAGGTTATGTCTGGTTGTAATAAAATAAAGATCTATGAAGACGAGAAGACATCACTTTGGGGATGTGAAGTGCTCCTTGGTGAAAAACGTCTATGTCTGGTTATAATAAAATAAAGGACTATGAAGAGGAGAAGACATCACTTTGGGGATGTGAAGTGCTCCTTGGTGAAAAAAGTCTATGTCTGGTTATAATAAAATAAACACCCATGAAGAGGAGAAGACATGACTTTGGGATGTGAAGTGCTCCTCAGTGTAGAAAGGCTATGATGTCTGGTTATAATAAAATAAAGACCCATGCAGAGGAGAAGACATCACTTTGGGGATGTGAGGTGCTCATTGGTGTAGAAAGGCTATGATGTCTGGTTATAATAAAATAAAGAACCATGAAGCGGAGAAGACATGACTTTGGGGATGTGAAGTGCTCCTTGGTGAAGAAAGGCTATGATGTCTGGTTATAATAAAATAAAGACCCATGAAGAGGAGAAGACATCACTTTGGGGATGTGAAGTTCTCCTTGGTGAAGAAAGGCTATGTCTGGTTATAATAAAATAAAGACCCATGAAGAGGAGAAGATATGTTTTTGGGGATGTGAAGTGCTCCTTGGTGAAGAAAGGCTATGTCTGGTTATTATAAAATAAAGACCCATGAAGAGGTGAAGACATTTTTTGGGGGATGTGAAGTGCTCCTTGGTGAAGAAAGGCTATGATGTCTGGTTATAATAAAATAAAGAACTATGAAGAGGAGAAGACATCACTTTGGGGTTGCGAAGTGCTCCTCAGTGTAGAAAGGCTATGATGTCTGGTTATAATAAAATAAGGACCCATGAAGAGGAGAAGACATCACTTTGGGGATGTGAAGTGCTCCTTGGTGAAGAAAGGCTATGTGTGGTTGTAATAAAATAAAGATCTATGAAGAGGAGAAGACATCACTTTCGGGATGTGAAGTGCTCCTTGGTGAAGAAAGGCTAAGATGTCTGGTTATAATAAAATAAAGAACTATGAAGAGGAGAATACATCAGTTTGGAGATGCGAAGTGCTCGCTGGTATAAGAAAGGCTAGGATGTCTGGTTATAATAAAATAAAGACCCATGAAGAGGAGAAGACATTACTTTGGGGATGTGAAGTGCTCCTTGGTGAAGAAAGGCTATGATGTCTGGTTATAATAAAATAAAGAACTATGAAGAGAAGACATCACTTTGGGGATGTGAAGTGCTCCTTGGTGAAGAAAGGTTATGTCTGGTTGTATTAAAATAAATATCTATGAAGAGGGGAAGACATCACTTTGGGGATGTGAAGTGCTCCTTGGTGAAGAAAGGCTAAGATGTCTGGTTATAACAAAATAATGACCCATGAAGAGGAGAAGGCATGACTTTGGGGATGTGAAGTGCTCCTTGGTGTAGTAAGGCTATGATGTCTGGTTATAATAAAATAAAGACCCATGAAGAGGAGAAGACATCTTTTTGGGGATGTGAAGTACTCCTAGGTGTAGAAAGGCTATGATGTCTGGTTATAATAAAATAAAGAACTATGAGGAGGAGAGGACATTACTTTGGGGATGTGAAGTGCTCCTTGGTGTAGAAAGGCTATGATGTCTGGTTATCATAAAATAAAGAACTATGAAGAGGAGAAGACATCACTTTGGCGATGGGAAGTGCTCCTTGGTGAACAAAGGCTATGATGTCTGGTTATAATAAAATAATGACCCATGAAGAGGAGAAGACATGACTTTGGGGATGTGAAGTGCTCCTTGGTGCAGAAACACTATGATGTCTGGTTATAATAAAATAAAGACCCATGAAGAGGAGAAGACATCACTTTGGGGATGTGAAGTGCTCCTTGGTGTAGAAAGGCTATGATGTCTGGTTATAATAAAATAAAGAACTATGAAGAGGAGAAGACATCACTTTGGGGATGCGAAGCGCTCCTTTGGTGAAGAAAGGCTATGTCCGGTTATAATAAAATAAAGACCCATGAAGAGGAGAACACATCACTTTGGGGATGTGAAGTGCTCCTTGGTGAAGAAAGGCTATGTCTGGTTATAGTAAAATAAAGAACTATGAAGAGGGGAAGCCATTACTTTGGGGATGTGAAGTGCTCCTTGGTGAAAAAAGTCTGTGTCTGGTTATAATAAAATAAAGAACTATGAAGAGGAGAAGACATTACTTTCGGGATGTGAAGTGCTCCTTGGTGTAGAAAGGCTATGATGTCTGGTTATAATAAAATAAAGAACTATGAAGAGGAGAAGACATTACTTTGGGGATGTGAAGTGCTCCTTGGTGTAGAAAGGCTATGATGTCTGGTTATAATAAAATAAAGACCCATGAAGAGGAGAAGACATTCCTTTGGGGATGTGAAGTGCTCCTTGGTGAAGAAAGGCTATGTGTGGTTGTAATAAAATAAAGATCTATGAAAAGGAGAAGACATGACTTTGGGGATGTGAAGTGCTCCTTGGTGAAGAAAGGCTATGATGTCTGGTTATAATAAAATAAAGAACTATGAAGAGGAGAAGACATCAGTTTGGGGATGTGAAGTGCTCGTTGGTATTAGAAAGGCTATGATGTCTGGTTATAATAAAATAAAGACCCATGAAGAGGAGAAGACATTACTTTGGGAATGTGAAGTGCTCCTTGGTGAAGAAAGGCTATGATGTCTGGTTATAATAAAATAAAGAACTATGAAGAGTAGAAGACATCACTTTGGGGCTGTGAAGTGCTCCTTGGTGTAGAAAGGCTATAATGTCTGGTTATAATAAAATAAAGAACTATGAAGAGAAGACATCACTTTGGGGATGTGAAGTGCTCCTTGGTGAAGAAAGGTTATGTCTGGTTGTAATAAAATAAAGATCTATGAAGACGAGAAGACATCACTTTGGGGATGTGAAGTGCTCCTTGGAGAAAAACGTCTATGTCTGGTTATAATAAAATAAAGGACTATGAAGAGGAGAAGACATCACTTTGGGGATGTGAAGTGCTCCTTGGTGAAAAAAGTCTATGTCTGGTTATAATAAAATAAACACCCATGAAGAGGAGAAGACATGACTTTGGGATGTGAAGTGCTCCTCAGTGTAGAAAGGCTATGATGTCTGGTTATAATAAAATAAAGACCCATGCAGAGGAGAAGACATCACTTTGGGGATGTGAAGTGCTCATTGGTGTAGAAAGGCTATGATGTCTGGTTATAATAAAATAAAGAACCATGAAGCGGAGAATACATGACTTTGGGGATGTGAAGTGCTCCTTGGTGAAGAAAGGCTATGATGTCTGGTTATAATAAAATAAAGACCCATGAAGAGGAGAAGACATCACTTTGGGGATGTGAAGTTCTCCTTGGTGAAAAAGGCTATGTCTGGTTATAATAAAATAAAGACCCATGAAGAGGAGAAGATATTTTTTTGGGGATGTGAAGTGCTCCTTGGTGAAGAAAGGCTATGTCTGGTTATTATAAAATAAAGACCCATGAAGAGGTGAAGACATTTTTTGGGGGATGTGAAGTGCTCCTTGGTGAAGAAAGGCTATGATGTCTGGTTATAATAAAATAAAGAACTATGAAGAGGAGAAGACAACACTTTGGGGATGTGAAAGGCTCCTTGGTGAAGAAAGGCTATGTCTGGTTATAATAAAATAAAGAACTATGAAGAGGAGAAGACATCACTTTGGGGATGTGAAGTGCTCCTTGGTGAAGAAAGGCCATGTCTGGTTATAATAAAATAAAGACCCATGAAGAGGAGAAGACATCAGTTTGGGAATGTGAAGTGCTCCATGGTGAAGAAAGGCTATGTCTGGTTATAATAAAATAAAGAACTATGAAGAGGAGAAGACATTACTTTGAGGATGTGAAGTGCTCCTTGGTGAAGAAAGGCTATGATGTCTCGTTATAATAAAATAATGACCCATGAAAAGGAGAAGACATGACTTTGGGGATGTGAAGTGCTCCTTGGTGTAGAAAGGCTATGATGTCTGGTTATAATAAAATAAAGACCCATGAAGACGAGAAGACATCACTTTGGGGATGTGAAGTGCTCCTTTGTGTAGAAAGGCTATGATGTCTGGTTATAATAAAATAAAGACCCATGAAGAGGAGAAGACATGACTTTGGGGATGTGAAGTGCTCCTTGGTGAAGAAAGATTATGATGTCTGGTTATAATAAAATAAAGACCCATGAAGAGAAGAAGACATGACTTTGGGGATGTGAAGTGCTCCTTGCTGAAGAAAGGCTATGATGTCTGGTTATAATAAAATAATGACCCATGAAGAGGAGAAGACCTGACTTTGGGGATGTGAAGTGCTCCTTGGTGAAGAAAGGCTATGATGTCTGGTTATAATAAAATAATGACCCATGAAAAGGAGAAGACATGACTTTGGGGATGTGAAGTGCTCCTTGGTGTAGAAAGGCTATGATGTCTGGTTATAATAAAATAAAGACCCATGAAGAGGAGAAGACATCACTTTGGGGATGTGAAGTGCTCCTTGGCGTAGAAAGGCTATGATGTCTGGTTATAATAAAATAAGGAACTATGAAGAGGAGAAGACATCACTTTGGGGATTTGAAGTGCTCCTTGGTGTAGAAAGGCTATGATGTCTGGTTATAATAAAATAAAGAGCCATGAAGAGGAGAACACATCACTTTGGGGATGTGAAGTGCTCCTTGGTGAAGAAAGGCTAAGATGTCTGGTTATAATAAAATAATGACCCATGAAGAGGCGAAGACATGACTTTGGGGATGTGAAGTGCTCCTTGGTGTAGAAAGGCTATGATGTCTGGTTATAATAAAATAAAGACCCATGAAGAGGAGAAGACATCACTTTGGGGATGTGAAGTGCTCCTTGGTGAAGAAAGGCTATGATGTCTGGTTATAATAAAATAAAGAACTATGAAGAGGAGAATACATCAGTTTGGGGAAGTGAAGTGCTCGTTGGTATTAGAAAGGCTATGATGTCTGGTTATAATAAAATAAACACCCATGAAGAGGAGAAGACATTACTTTGGGGATGTGAAGTGCTCCTTGGTGAAGAAAGGCTATGATGTCTGGTTATAATAAAATAAAGAACTATGAAGAGGAGAAGACATCACTTTGGGGATGTGAAGTGCTCCTTGGTGTAGAAAGGCTATGATGTCTGGTTATAATAAAATAAAGAACTATGAAGAGAAGACATCACTTTGGGGATGTGAAGTGCTCCTTGGTGAAGAAAGGTTATGTCTGGTTGTAATAAAATAAATATCTATGAAGAGGAGAAGACATCACTTTGGGGATGTGAAGTGCTCCTTGGTGAAGAAAGGCTATGTCTGGTTGTAATAAAATAAAGATCTATGAAGAGGAGAAGACATCACTTTGGGGATGTGAAGTGCTCCTTGGTGAAGAAAGGCTATGATGTCTGGTTATAATAAAATAAAGAACTATGAAGAAGAGAAGACATCACTTTGGGGATGTGAAGTGCTCCTTGGTGTAGAAAGACTATGATGTCTGGTTATAATAAAATAACGAACTATGAAGAGGAGAAGACATCATTTTGGGGATGTGAAGTGCTCCTTGGTGAAGAAAGGTTATGTCTGGTTATAATAAAATAAAGAACTATGAAGAGGAGAAGACATCACTTTGGAGATGAGAAGTGCTCCTTGGTATAGAAAGGCTATGATGTCTGGTTATAATAAAATAAAGAACTATGAAGTGGAGAAGACATCACTTTGGGGATGTGAAGTGCTCCATGGTGTAGAAAGGCTATGTCTGGTTATAATAAAATAAAGAACTATGAAGAGGAGAGGGCATCACTTTGGGGATGTGAAGTGCTCCTTGGTGAAAAAAGTCTATGTCTGGTTATAATAAAATAAAGAACTATGAAGAGGAGAAGACATCACTTTGGGGATGTGAAGTGCTCCTTAGTGAAAAAAGTCTATGTCTGGTTATAATAAAATAAAGACCCATGAAGAGGAGAAGACATGACTTTGGGGATGTGAAGTGCTCCTCAGTGCAGAAAGGCTATGATGTCTGGTTATAATAAAATAAAGACCCATGCAGAGGAGAAGACATCAGTTTGGGGATGTGAAGTGCTCATTGGTGTAGAAAGGCTATGATGTCTGGTTATAATAAAATAATGACCCATGAAGAGGAGAAGACATGACTTTGGGGATGTGAAGTGCTCCTTGGTGCAGAAACACTATGATGTCTGGTTATAATAAAATAAAGACCCATGAAGAGGAGAAGACATCACTTTGGGGATGTGAAGTGCTCCTTGGTGTAGAAAGGCTATGATGTCTGGTTATAATAAAATAAAGAACTATGAAGAGGAGAAGACATCACTTTGGGGATGCGAAGCGCTCCTTTGGTGAAGAAAGGCTATGTCCGGTTATAATAAAATAAAGACCCATGAAGAGGAGAACACATCACTTTGGGGATGTGAAGTGCTCTTTGGTGAAGAAAGGCTATGTCTGGTTATAATAAAATAAAGAACTATGAAGAGGAGAAGCCATTACTTTGGGGATGTGAAGTGCTCCTTGGTGAAAAAAGTCTGTGTCTGGTTATAATAAAATAAAGAACTATGAAGAGGAGAAGACATTACTTTCGGGATGTGAAGTGCTCCTTGGTGTAGAAAGGCTATGATGTCTGGTTATAATAAAATAAAGAACTATGAAGAGGAGAAGACATTACTTTGGGGATGTGAAGTGCTCCTTGGTGTAGAAAGGCTATGATGTCTGGTTATAATAAAATAAAGACCCATGAAGAGGAGAAGACATTCCTTTGGGGATGTGAAGTGCTCCTTGGTGAAGAAAGGCTATGTGTGGTTGTAATAAAATAAAGATCTATGAAAAGGAGAAGACATGACTTTGGGGATGTGAAGTGCTCCTTGGTGAAGAAAGGCTATGATGTCTGGTTATAATAAAATAAAGAACTATGAAGAGGAGAAGACATCAGTTTGGGGATGTGAAGTGCTCGTTGGTATTAGAAAGGCTATGATGTCTGGTTATAATAAAATAAAGACCCATGAAGAGGAGAAGACATTACTTTGGGAATGTGAAGTGCTCCTCGGTGAAGAAAGGCTATGATGTCTGGTTATAATAAAATAAAGAACTATGAAGAGGAGAAGACATTACTTTGGGAATGTGAAGTGCTCCTTGGTGAAGAAAGGCTATGATGTCTGGTTATAATAAAATAAAGAACTATGAAGAGGAGAAGACATCACTTTGGGGTTGTGAAGTGCTCCTCAGTGTAGAAAGGCTATGATGTCTGGTTATAATAAAATAAAGACCCATGAAGAGGAGAAGACATCACTTTTGGGGAAGTGAAGTGCTCGTTGGTGTAGAAAGGCTATGTCTGGTTATAATAAAATAAAGAACTATGAAGAGGAGAGGACATCACTTTGGGGATGTGAAGTGCTCCTTGGTGAAAAATTCTCTGCCTGGTTATAATAAAATAAAGAACTATGAAGAGGAGAAGACATCACTTTGGGGATGTAAAGTGCTCCTTGGTTAAGAAAGGTTATGTCTGGTTATAATAAAACAAAGACCTTAAGAGGAGAAGACATCACTTTGGGGATGTGAAATGCTCCTCGGTGAAGAAAGGCTATGTCTGGTTATAATAAAATAAAGAACTATGAACAGGAGAAGACATCACTTTGGGGATGTGAAGTGCTCCTTGGTGAAGAAAGGTATGATGTCTGGTTATAATAAAATAAAGAACTATGAAGAGGAGAAGACATCAGTTTGGGGATGTGAAGTGCTCGTTGGTATTCGAAAGGCTATGATGTCAGGTTATAATAAAATAAAGACCCATGAAGAGGAGAAGACATTACTTTGGGGATGTGAAGTGCTCCTTGGTGAAGAAAGGCTATGATGTCTGGTTATAATAAAATAAAGAACAATGAAGAGGAGAAGACATCACTTTGGGGATGTGAAGTTCTCCTTGGTAAAGAAAGGCTATGTCTGGTTATAATAAAATAAAGACCCATGAAGAGGAGAAGATATTTTTTTAGGGATGTGAAGTGCTCCTTGGTGAAGAAAGGCTATGTCTGGTTATTATAAAATAAAGACCCATGAAGAGGTGAAGACATTTTTTGGGGATGTGAAGTGCTCCTTGGTGAAGAAAGGCTATGATGTCTGGTTATAATAAAATAAAGAACTATGAAGAGGAGAAGACATCACTTTGGGGTTGTGAAGTGCTCCACAGTGTAGAAAGGCTATGATGTCTGGTTATAATAAAATAAAGACCCATGAAGAGGAAAAGACATCACTTTAGGGGAAGTGAAGTGCTCCTTGGTGAAGAAAGGTTATGATGTCTGGTTATAATAAAATAAAGACCCATGAAGAGGGGAAGACATCACTTTGGGGATGTGAAGTGCTCTTTGGTGTAGAAAGGCTATGATGTCTGGTTATAATAAAATATATACCCATGAAGAGAAGACATTACTTTGGGGATGTGAAGTGCTCCTTGGTGAAGAAAGGCTATGATATCTGGTTATAATAAAATAAAGACCCATGAAGAGGAGAAGACATTGCTTTGGGGATGTGAATTGCTCCTTGGTGAAAAAAGTCTATGTCTGGTTATAATAAAATAAAGAACTATGAAGAGGAGAAGACATTACTTTGGGGATGTGAAGTACTGCTTGGTGAAGAAAGTCTTTGATGTCTGGTTATAATAAAATAAAGAACCATGAAGAGGAGAAGACATCACTTTGGGGATGTGAAGTGCTCCTTGGTGAAGAAAGGTTATGTCTGGTTATAATAAAACAAAGATCTATGAAGAGGAGAAGACATCAGTTTGGGGATGTGAAGTGCTCATCGGTGAAGAAAGGCTATGTCTGGTTATAATAAAATAAAGAACTATGAAGAGGAGAAGACATCACTTTGGGGATGTGAAGTGATCCTTGGTGAGGAAAGGTTATGTGTGGTTGTAATAAAATAAAGATCTATGAAGAGGAGAAGACAATACTTTGGGGATGTGAAGTGCTCCTTGGTGAAGAAAGGTTATGTCTGGTTGTAATAAAATAAAGATCTATGAAGAGGAGAAGACATCACTTTGGGGATGTGAAGTGCTCCTTGGTGAAGAAAGGTTATGTCTGGTTGTAATAAAATAAAGACCCATGAAGAGGAGAAGACATTACTTTGGGGATGTGAAGTGGTCCTTGGCGAAGAAAGGTTATGTCTGGTTATAATAAGATAAAGACCCATGAAGAGGAGAAGACGTTACTTTGGGGATGTGAAGTGCTCCTTGGTGAAGAAAGGTTTGTCTGATTGAAATAAAATAAAGATCTATGAAGAGGAGAAGACATTACTTTGGGGATGTGAAGTGCTCCTTGGTGAAGAAAGGTTATGTCTGGTTGTAATAAAATAAAGATCTATGAAGAGGAGAAGACATCACTTTGGGGATGTGAAGTGTTCCTTGGTGAAGAAAGGTTATGTCTGGTTGTAATAAAATAAAGACCCATGAAGAGAAGAAGACATTACTTTGGGGAAGTGAAGTGCTCCTTGGTGTAGAAAGGCTATGATGTCTGGTTATAATAAAATAAAGACCCACGAAGAGGAGAAGATATTACTTTGGGGATTTGAAGTGCTCCTTGGTGAAGAAAGGTTATGTCTGGTTTAATAAAATAAAGAACTATGAAGAGGAGAAGACATCACTTTGGTGATGTGAAGTGCTCCTTGGTGAAGAAAGGCTATGTCTGGTTATAACAAAATAAAGAACTATGAAGAGGAGAAGAAATCACTTTGGGGATGTGAAGCGCTCCTTGGTGAAGAAAGGCTATGTCTGGTTATAAGAAAATAAAGACCCATGAAGAGGAGAAGACATCACTTTGGCGATGTGAAGTGCTCCTTGGTGAAGAAAGGCTATGTCTGGTTATAATAAAATAAAGAGCTATGAAGAGGAGAAGACATTACTTTGGGGATGTGAAGTGCTCCTTGGTGAAAAAAGTCTATGTCTGGTTATAATAAAATAAAGAACTATGAAGAGGAGAAGACATTAATTTGGGGTTGTGAAGTGCTCCTTGGTGTAGAAAGGCTATGATGTCTGGTTATAATAAAATAAAGAACTATGAAGAGGAGAAGACATTACTTTGGGGATGTGAAATGCTCCTTGGTGAAGAAAGGCTATGATGTCTGGTTATAATAAAATAAAGAACTATGAAGAGGAGAAGACATTACTTTGGGGATGTGAAGTGCTCCTTGGTGTAGAAAGGCTATGATGTCTGGTTATAATAAAATAAAGACCCATGAAGAGGAGAAGACATCACTTTGGGGATGTGAAGTGCTCCTTGGTGAAGAAAGGCTATGTGTGGTTGTAATAAAGTATAAGATCTATGAAGCAGAGAAGACATCACTTTGGGGATGTGAAGTGCTCCTTGGTGAAGAAAGGTTATGATGTCTGGTTATAATAAAATAAAGAACTATGAAGAGGAGAAGACATCAGTTTGGGGATGTGAAGTGCTCGTTGGTATTAGAAAGGCTATGATGTCTGGTTATAATAAAATAAAGACCCATGAAGAGGAGAAGACATTACTTTGGGGATGTGAAGTGCTCCTTGGTGAAGAAAGGCTATGATGTCTGGTTATAATAAAATAAAGAACTATGAAGAGGAGAAGAGATCACTGTATGGATTTGAACTGCTCCTTGGTGTAGAAAGGCTATGATGTCTGGTTATAATAAAATAAAGAACTATGAAGAGAAGACATCACTTTGGGGATGTGAAGTGCTCCTTGGTGAAGAAAGGTTATGTCTGGTTGTAATAAAATAAAGATCTATGAAGAGGAGAAGACATCACTTTGGGGATGTGAAGTGCTCCTTGGTGAAGAAAGGCTATGTCTGGTTGTAATGAAATAAAGAACTATGAAGAAGAAAAGACATCACTTTGGGGATGTGAAGTGCTCCTTGGTGTAGAAAGACTATGATGTCTGGTTATAATAAAATAAAGAACTATGAAGAGGAGAAGACATCACTTTGGGGATGTGAAGTGCTCCTTGGTGAAGAAAGGCTATGTCTGGTTTTAATAAAATAAAGAACTATGAAGAGGAGAAGACATCACTTTGGGTATGTGAAGTGCTCCTTGGTGTAGAAAGGCTATTATGTCTGGTTATAGTAAAATAAAGACCCATGAAGAGGAGAAGACATCACTTTGGGGATGTGAAGTGCTCCTTGGTGTAGAAAGGTTATGATGTCTGGTTATAATAAAATGAAGAACTATGAAGGGGAGAAGACATCACTTTGGAGATGAGAAGTGCTCCTTGGTATAGAAAGGCTATGATGTCTGGTTATAATAAAATAAAGAACTATGAAGAGGAGAAGACATCACTTTGGGGATGTGAACTGCTCCTTGGTGAAGAAAGGCTATGTGTGGTTGTAATAAAATAAAGAACTATGAAGAGGAGAAGACATCACTTTGGGGATGTGAAGTGCTCCTTGGTGAAGAAAGGCTATGTCTGGTTATAATAAAATAAAGAACTATGAAGAGGAGAAGACATCACTTTGGGGATTTTGAATTGCTCATTGGTGTAGAAAGGCTATGATGTCTGGTTATAATAAAATAAAGAACCATGATGAGGAGAAGACATGACTTTGGGGATGTGAAGTGCTCCTTGGTGAAGAAAGGCTATGATGTCTGGTTTTAATAAAATAAAGATCTATGAAGAGGAGAAGACATTACTTTGGGGATGTGAAGTGCTCCTTGGTGTAGAAAGGCTATGATGTCAGGTTATAATAAAATAAAGACCCATGAAGAGGAGAAGACATCACTTTGGGGATGTGAAGTGCTCCTTGGTGAAGAAAGGCTATGTGTGGTTGTAACAAAATAAAGATCTATGAAGAGGAGATGACATCACTTTGGGGATGTGAAGTGCTCCTTGGTGAAGAAAGGCTATGATGTCTGGTTATAATAAAATAAAGAACTATGAAGAGGAGAAGACATCAGTTTGGGGATGTGAAGTGCTCGTTGGTGTAGAAAGGCTATGATGTCTGGTTAAAATAAAATAAAGAACTATGAAGAGGAGAAGACATCACTTTGGGGATATGAAGTGCTCCTTGGTGAAGAAAGGCTATGATGTCGGTTATAATAAAATAAAGAACTATGAAGAAGAGAAGACATCACTTTGGGGATGTGAAGTGCTCCTTGGTGAAGAAAGGCTATGATGTCGGTTATAATAAAATAAAGAACTATGAAGAAGAGAAGACATCACTTTGGGGATGTGAAGTGCTCCTTGGTGAAGAAAGGTTATGTCTGGTTATAATAAAACAAAGATCTATGAAGAGGAGAAGAGATCAGTTTCGGGGATGTGAAGTGCTTCTCGGTGAAGAAAGGCTATGTCTGGTAATAATAAAATAAAGAACTATGAAGAGGAGAAGACATCACTTTGGGGATGTGAAGTGTTCCTTGGTGAAGAAAGGTTATGTGTGGTTGTAATAAAATAAAGATCTGTGAAGAGGAGAAGACATTACTTTGGGGATGTGAAGTGCTCCTTGGTGAAGAAAGGTTATGTCTGGTTGTAATAAAATAAAGATCTATGAAGAGGAGAAGACATCACTTTGGGGATGTGAAGTGTTGCTTGGTGAAGAAAGGTTATGTCTGGTTGTAATAAAATAAAGACCCATGAAGAGGAGAAGACATCACTTTGGGGATGCGAAGTGCTCCTTGGAGAAGAAAGGTTATGTCTGGTTATAATAAAATAAAGACCCATGAAGAGAAGAAGACATTACTTTGGGGATGTGAAGTGCTCCTTGGTGAAGAAAGGTTATGTCTGATTGTAATAAAATAAAGATCTATGAAGAGGAGAAGACATTACTTTGGGGATGTGAAGTGCTCCTTGGTGAAGAAAGGTTATGTCTGGTTGTAATAAAATAAAGATCTATGAAGAGGAGAAGACATCACTTTGGGGATGTGAAGTGTTCCTTGGTGAAGAAAGGTTATGTCTGGTTGTAATAAAATAAAGACCAATGAAGAGAAGAAGACATTACTTTGGGGATGTGAAGTGCTCCTTGGTATAGAAAGGCTATGATGTCTGGTTATAATAAAATAAAGACCCACGAAGAGGAGAAGATATTACTTTGGGGATGTGAAGTGCTCCTTGGTGAAGAAAGGTTATGTCTGGTTGTAATAAAATAAAGATCTATGAAGAGGAGAAGAGATCACTTTGGGGATGTGAAGTGCTCCTTGGTGTAGAAAGGCTATGATGTCTGGTTAAAATAAAATAAAGAACTATGAAGAGGAGAAGACATCACTTTGGGGATGTGAAGTGCTCCTTGGTGAAGAAAGGCTATGATGTCTGGTTATAATAAAATTAAGAACTATGAAGAGGAGAAGACATCACTTTGGGGATGTGAAGTGCTCCTTGGTGAAGAAAGGCTATGTCTGGTTATAATAAAATAAAGAACTATGAAGAGGAGAAGACATCACTTTGGGTATGTGAAGTGCTCCTTGGTGTAGAAAGGCTATGATGTCTGGTTATAATAAAATAAAGACCCATGAAGAGGAGAAGACATCACTTTGGGGATGTGAAGTGCTCCTTGGTGTAGAAAGGCTATGATGTCTGGTTATAATAAAATAAAGAACTATGAAGAGAAGACATCACTTTGGGGATGTGAAGTGCTCCTTGGTGAAGAAAGGTTATGTCTGGTTGTAATAAAATAAAGATCTATGAAGAGGAGAAGACATCACTTTGGGGATGTGAAATGCTCCTTGGTGAAGAAAGGCTATGTCAGGTTGTAGTAAAATAAAGATCTATGAAGAGGAGAAGACATCACTTTGGGGATGTGAAGTGCTCCTTGGTGTAGCAAGACTATGATGTCTGGTTATAATAAAATAAAGACCCATGCAGAGGAGAAGACATCACTTTGGGGATGTGAAGTGCTCCTTGGTGAAGAAAGGCTATAATGTCTGGTTATAATAAAATAAAGATCTATGAAGAGGTGAAGACATGACTTTGGGGATGTGAAGTGCTCCTTGGTGAAGAAAGGCTATGATGTCTGGTTATAATAAAATAAAGACCCATGAAGAGGAGAAGACATCACTTTGGGGATGTGAAGTGCTCCTTGGTATAGAAAGGCTATGATGTCTGGTTATAATAAAATAAAGAACTATGAAGAGGAGAAGACATCACTTTGGGGTTGTGAAGTGCTCCTCAGTGTAGAAAGGCTATAATGTCTGGTTATAATAAAATAAAGAACTATGAAGAGGAGAAGACATTACTTTGGGGATGTGAAGTGCTCCTTGGTATAGAAAGGCTATAATGTCTGGTTATAATAAAATAAAGAACTATGAAGAGGAGAAGACATTACTTTGGGGATGTGAAGTGCTCCTTGGTGAAGAAAGTCTATGATGTCTGGTTATAATAAAATAAAGAACCATGAAGAGGAGAAGACATCTCTTTGGGGATGTGAAATGCTCCTTGGTGAAGAAAGGTTATGTCTGGTTATAATAGAACAAAGATCTATGAAGAGGAGAAGACATCAGTTTGGGGATGTGAAGTGCTCCTCGGTGAAGAAAGGCTATGTCTGGTTATAATAAAATAAAGAACTATGTAGAGGTGAAGACATCACTTTGGGGATGTGAAGTGTTCGTTGGTGAAGAAAGGTTATGTGTGGTTGTAATAAAATAAAGAACTATGAAGAGGAGAAGACATTACTTTGGGGATGTGAAGTGCTCCTCGGTGAAGAAAGGCTATGTATGGTTATAATAAAATATAGAACTATGAAGAGGAGAAGACATCACTTTGGGGATGTGAAGTACTCCTTGGTGAAGAAAGGTTATGTCTGGTTGTAATAAAATAAAGATCTATGAAGAGAAGAAGACATTACTTTGGGGATGTGAAGTGCTCCTTGGTGAAGAAAGGCTATGTCTGGTTATTATAGAATAAAGACCCATGAAGAGGAGAAGACATTACTTTGGGGATGTGAAGTGCTCCTTGGCGAAGAAAGGTTATGTCTGGTTATAATAAAATAAAGACCCATGAAGAGGAGAAGACATTACTTTGGGGATGTGAAGTGCTCCTTGGTGATAGAAAGGTTATGTCTGGTTGTAATAAAATAAAGATCTATGAAGAGGAGAAGACATTACTTTGGGATGTGAAGTGCTGCTTGGTGAAGAAAAGTTATGTCTGGTTGTAATAAAATAAAGATCTATGAAGAGAAGAAGACATTACTTTGGGGATGTGAAGTGCTCCTTGGTGAAGAAAGGTTATGTCTGGTTGTAATAAAATAGAGATCTATGAAGAGGAGAAGACATCACTTTGGGGATGTGAAGTGTTCCTTGGTGCAGAAAGGTTATGTCTGGTTGTAATAAAATAAAGACCCATGAAGAGAAGAAGACATTACTTTGGGGATGTGAAGTGCTCCTTGGTGAAGAAAGGCTATGATGTCTGGTTATAATAAAATAAAGACCCAGAAAGAGGAGAAGACATCACTTTGGAGATGTGAAGTGTTCCTTGGTGAAGAAAGGCTATTATGTCTGGTTATAATAAAATAAAGACCCACGAAGAGGAGAAGATATTACTTTGGGGATGTGAAGCGCTCCTTGGTGAAGAAAGGTTATGTCTGGTTGTAATAAAATAAAGATCTATGAAGAGGAGAAGACATCACTTTGGGGATGTGAAGTGCTCCTTGGTGTAGAAAGGCTATGATGTCTGGTTATAATAAAATAAAGAGCCACGAAGAGGAGAAGATATTACTTTTGGGATTTGAAGTGCTCGTTGGTGAAGAAAGGTTATGTCTGGTTTAATAAAATAAAGAACTATGAAGAGGAGAAGACATCACTTTGGGGATGTGAAGTGCTCCTTGGTGAAGAAAGGCTATGTCTGGTTATAATAAAATAAAGAACTATGAAGAGGAGAAGACATTACTTTGGGGTTGTGAAGTGCTCCTTGATGTAGAAAGGCTATGCTGTCTGGTTATAATAAAATAAAGAACTATGAAGAGGAGAAGACATTACTTTGGGGATGTGAAATGCTCCTTGGTGAAGAAAGGCTATGATGTCTGGTTATAATAAAATAAAGAACTATGAAGAGGAGAAGACATTACTTTTGGGATGTGAAGTGCTCCTTGGTGTAGAAAGGCTATGATGTCTGGTTATAATAAAATAAAGACCCATGAAGAGGAGAAGACATCACTTTGGGGATGTGAAGTGCTCCTTGGTGAAGAAAGGCTATGTGTGGTTGTAATAAAGTATAAGATCTATGAAGCAGAGAAGACATCACTTTGGGGATGTGAAGTGCTCCTTGGTGAAGAAAGGTTATGATGTCTGGTTATAATAAAATAAAGAACTATGAAGAGGAGAAGACATCAGTTTGGGGATGTGAAGTGCTCGTTGGTATTAGAAAGGCTATGATGTCTGGTTATAATAAAATAAAGACCCATGAAGAGGAGAAGACATTACTTTGGGGATGTGAAGTGCTCCTTGGTGAAGAAAGGCTATGATGTCTGGTTATAATAAAATAAAGAACTATGAAGAGGAGAAGAGATCACTTTGTGGATTTGAACTGCTCCTTGGTGTAGAAAGGCTATGATGTCTGGTTATAATAAAATAAAGAACTATGAAGAGAAGACATCACTTTGGGGATGTGAAGTGCTCCTTGGTGAAGAAAGGTTATGTCTGGTTGTAATAAAATAAAGATCTATGAAGAGGAGAAGACATCACTTTGGGGATGTGAAGTGCTCCTTGGTGAAGAAAGGCTATGTCTGGTTGTAATAAAATAAAGAACTATGAAGAAGAGAAGACATCACTTTGGGGATGTGAAGTGCTCCTTGGTGTAGAAAGACTATGATGTCTGGTTATAATAAAATAAAGAACTATGAAGAGGAGAAGACATCACTTTGGGGATGTGAAGTGCTCCTTGGTGAAGAAAGGCTATGTCTGGTTTTAATAAAATAAAGAACTATGAAGAGGAGAAGACATCACTTTGGGTATGTGAAGTGCTCCTTGGTGTAGAAAGGCTATTATGTCTGGTTATAATAAAATAAAGACCCATGAAGAGGAGAAGACATCACTTTGGGGATGTGAAGTGCTCCTTGGTGTAGAAAGGCTATGATGTCTGGTTATAATAAAATGAAGAACTATGATGGGGAGAAGACATCACTTTGGAGATGAGAAGTGCTCCTTGGTATAGAAAGGCTATGATGTCTGGTTATAATAAAATAAAGAACTATGAAGAGGAGAAGACATCACTTTGGGGATGTGAAGTGCTCCTTGGTGAAGAAAGGCTATGTGTGGTTGTAATAAAACAAAGAACTATGAAGAGGAGAAGACATCACTTTGGGGATGTGAAGTGCTCCTTGGTGAAGAAAGGCTATGTCTGGTTATAATAAAATAAAGAACTATGAAGAGGAGAAGACATCACTTTGGGGATGTGAAGTGCTCATTGGTGTAGAAAGGCTATGATGTCTGGTTATAATAAAATAAAGAACCATGATGAGGAGAAGACATCACTTTGGGGATGTGAAGTGCTCCTTGGTGAAGAAAGGCTATGATGTCTGGTTTTAATAAAATAAAGATCTATGAAGAGGAGAAGACATTACTTTGGGGATGTGAAGTGCTCCTTGGTGTAGAAAGGCTATGATGTCTGGTTATAATAAAATAAAGACCCATGAAGAGGAGAAGACATCACTTTGGGGATGTGAAGTGCTCCTTGGTGAAGAAAGGCTATGTGTGGTTGTAACAAAATAAAGATCTATGAAGAGGAGATGACATCACTTTGGGGATGTGAAGTGCTCCTTGGTGAAGAAAGGCTATGATGTCTGGTTATAATAAAATAAAGAACTATGAAGAGGAGAAGACATCAGTTTGGGGATGTGAAGTGCTCGTTGGTGTAGAAAGGCTATGATGTCTGGTTATAATAAAATAAAGACCCATGAAGAGGAGAAGACATCACTTTGGGGATGTGAAGTGCTCCTTGGTGTAGAAAGGCTATGATGTCTGGTTATAATAAAATAAAGAACTATGAAGAGAAGACATCACTTTGGGGATGTGTAGTGCTCCTTGGTGAAGAAAGGTTATGTCTGGTTGTAATAAAATAAAGATCTATGAAGAGGAGAAGACATCACTTTGGGGATGTGAAATGCTCCTTGGTGAAGAAAGGCTATGTCAGGTTGTAGTAAAATAAAGATCTATGAAGAGGAGAAGACATCACTTTGGGGATGTGAAGTGCTCCTTGGTGTAGAAAGACTATGATGTCTGGTTATAATAAAATAAAGACCCATGCAGAGGAGAAGACATCACTTTGGGGATGTGAAGTGCTCCTTGGTGAAGAAAGGCTATAATGTCTGGTTATAATAAAATAAAGATCTATGAAGAGGTGAAGACACGACTTTGGGGATGTGAAGTGCTCCTTGGTGAAGAAAGGCTATGATGTCTGGTTATAATAAAATAAAGACCCATGAAGAGGAGAAGACATCACTTTGGGGATGTGAAGTGCTCCTTGGTATAGAAAGGCTATGATGTCTGGTTATAATAAAATAAAGAACTATGAAGAGGAGAAGACATCACTTTGGGGTTGTGAAGTGCTCCTCAGTGTAGAAAGGCTATAATGTCTGGTTATAATAAAATAAAGAACTATGAAGAGGAGAAGACATTACTTTGGGGATGTGAAGTGCTCCTTGGTATAGAAAGGCTATAATGTCTGGTTATAATAAAATAAAGAACTATGAAGAGGAGAAGACATTACTTTGGGGATGTGAAGTGCTCCTTGGTGAAGAAAGTCTATGATGTCTGGTTATAATAAAATAAAGAACCATGAAGAGGAGAAGACATCTCTTTGGGGATGTGAAATGCTCCTTGGTGAAGAAAGGTTATGTCTGGTTATAATAGAACAAAGATCTATGAAGAGGAGAAGACATCAGTTTGGGGATGTGAAGTGCTCCTCGGTGAAGAAAGGCTATGTCTGGTTATAATAAAATAAAGAACTATGTAGAGGTGAAGACATCACTTTGGGGATGTGAAGTGTTCGTTGGTGAAGAAAGGTTATGTGTGGTTGTAATAAAATAAAGAACTATGAAGAGGAGAAGACATTACTTTGGGGATGTGAAGTGCTCCTCGGTGAAGAAAGGCTATGTATGGTTATAATAAAATATAGAACTATGAAGAGGAGAAGACATCACTTTGGGGATGTGAAGTGCTCCTTGGTGAAGAAAGGTTATGTCTGGTTGTAATAAAATAAAGATCTATGAAGAGAAGAAGACATTACTTTGGGGATGTGAAGTGCTCCTTGGTGAAGAAAGGCTATGTCTGGTTATTATAGAATAAAGACCCATGAAGAGGAGAAGACATTACTTTGGGGATGTGAAGTGCTCCTTGGCGAAGAAAGGTTATGTCTGGTTATAATAAAATAAAGACCCATGAAGAGGAGAAGACATTACTTTGGGGATGTGAAGTGCTCCTTGGTGATAGAAAGGTTATGTCTGGTTGTAATAAAATAAAGATCTATGAAGAGGAGAAGACATTACTTTGGGATGTGAAGTGCTGCTTGGTGAAGAAAAGTTATGTCTGGTTGTAATAAAATAAAGATCTATGAAGAGAAGAAGACATTACTTTGGGGATGTGAAGTGCTCCTTGGTGAAGAAAGGTTATGTCTGGTTGTAACAAAATAGAGATCTATGAAGAGGAGAAGACATCACTTTGGGGATGTGAAGTGTTCCTTGGTGCAGAAAGGTTATGTCTGGTTGTAATAAAATAAAGACCCATGAAGAGAAGAAGACATTACTTTGGGGATGTGAAGTGCTCCTTGGTGAAGAAAGGCTATGATGTCTGGTTATAATAAAATAAAGACCCAGAAAGAGGAGAAGACATCACTTTGGAGATGTGAAGTGTTCCTTGGTGAAGAAAGGCTATTATGTCTGGTTATAATAAAATAAAGACCCACGAAGAGGAGAAGATATTACTTTGGGGATGTGAAGCGCTCCTTGGTGAAGAAAGGTTATGTCTGGTTGTAATAAAATAAAGATCTATGAAGAGGAGAAGACATCACTTTGGGGATGTGAAGTGCTCCTTGGTGTAGAAAGGCTATGATGTCTGGTTATAATAAAATAAAGAGCCACGAAGAGGAGAAGATATTACTTTTGGGATTTGAAGTGCTCCTTGGTGAAGAAAGGTTATGTCTGGTTTAATAAAATAAAGAACTATGAAGAGGAGAAGACATCACTTTGGGGATGTGAAGTGCTCCTTGGTGAAGAAAGGCTATGTCTGGTTATAATAAAATAAAGAACTATGAAGAGGAGAAGACATTACTTTGGGGTTGTGAAGTGCTCCTTGATGTAGAAAGGTTATGATGTCTGGTTATAATAAAATAAAGAACTATGAAGAGGAGAAGACATTACTTTGGGGATGTGAAATGCTCCTTGGTGAAGAAAGGCTATGATGTCTGGTTATAATAAAATAAAGAACTATGAAGAGGAGAAGACATTACTTTTGGGATGTGAAGTGCTCCTTGGTGTAGAAAGGCTATGATGTCTGGTTATAATAAAATAAAGACCCATGAAGAGGAGAAGACATCACTTTGGGGATGTGAAGTGCTCCTTGGTGAAGAAAGGCTATGTGTGGTTGTAATAAAGTATAAGATCTATGAAGCAGAGAAGACATCACTTTGGGGATGTGAAGTGCTCCTTGGTGAAGAAAGGTTATGATGTCTGGTTATAATAAAATAAAGAACTATGAAGAGGAGAAGACATCAGTTTGGGGATGTGAAGTGCTCGTTGGTATTAGAAAGGCTATGATGTCTGGTTATAATAAAATAAAGACCCATGAAGAGGAGAAGACATTACTTTGGGGATGTGAAGTGCTCCTTGGTGAAGAAAGGCTATGATGTCTGGTTATAATAAAATAAAGAACTATGAAGAGGAGAAGAGATCACTTTGTGGATTTGAACTGCTCCTTGGTGTAGAAAGGCTATGATGTCTGGTTATAATAAAATAAAGAACTATGAAGAGAAGACATCACTTTGGGGATGTGAAGTGCTCCTTGGTGAAGAAAGGTTATGTCTGGTTGTAATAAAATAAAGATCTATGAAGAGGAGAAGACATCACTTTGGGGATGTGAAGTGCTCCTTGGTGAAGAAAGGCTATGTCTGGTTGTAATAAAATAAAGAACTATGAAGAAGAGAAGACATCACTTTGGGGATGTGAAGTGCTCCTTGGTGTAGAAAGACTATGATGTCTGGTTATAATAAAATAAAGAACTATGAAGAGGAGAAGACATCACTTTGGGGATGTGAAGTGCTCCTTGGTGAAGAAAGGCTATGTCTGGTTTTAATAAAATAAAGAACTATGAAGAGGAGAAGACATCACTTTGGGTATGTGAAGTGCTTCTTGGTGTAGAAAGGCTATTATGTCTGGTTATAATAAAATAAAGACCCATGAAGAGGAGAAGACATCACTTTGGGGATGTGAAGTGCTCCTTGGTGTAGAAAGGCTATGATGTCTGGTTATAATAAAATGAAGAACTATGATGGGGAGAAGACATCACTTTGGAGATGAGAAGTGCTCCTTGGTATAGAAAGGCTATGATGTCTGGTTATAATAAAATAAAGAACTATGAAGAGGAGAAGACATCACTTTGGGGATGTGAAGTGCTCCTTGGTGAAGAAAGGCTATGTGTGGTTGCAATAAAACAAAGAACTATGAAGAGGAGAAGACATCACTTTGGGGATGTGAAGTGCTCATTGGTGTAGAAAGGCTATGATGTCTGGTTATAATAAAATAAAGAACCATGATGAGGAGAAGACATCACTTTGGGGATGTGAAGTGCTCCTTGGTGAAGAAAGGCTATGATGTCTGGTTTTAATAAAATAAAGATCTATGAAGAGGAGAAGACATTACTTTGGGGATGTGAAGTGCTCCTTGGTGTAGAAAGGCTATGATGTCTGGTTATAATAAAATAAAGACCCATGAAGAGGAGAAGACATCACTTTGGGGATGTGAAGTGCTCCTTGGTGAAGAAAGGCTATGTGTGGTTGTAACAAAATAAAGATCTATGAAGAGGAGATGACATCACTTTGGGGATGTGAAGTGCTCCTTGGTGAAGAAAGGCTATGATGTCTGGTTATAATAAAATAAAGAACTATGAAGAGGAGAAGACATCAGTTTGGGGATGTGAAGTGCTCGTTGGTGTAGAAAGGCTATGATGTCTGGTTAAAATAAAATAAAGAACTATGAAGAGGAGAAGACATCACTTTGGGGATGTGAAGTGCTCCTTGGTGAAGAAAGGCTATGATGTCGGTTATAATAAAATAAACAACTATGAAGTAGAGAAGACATCACTTTGGGGATGTGAAGTGCTCCTTGGTGAAGAAAGGCTATGATGTCGGTTATAATAAAATAAAGAACTATGAAGAAGAGAAGACATCACTTTGGGGATGTGAAGTGCTCCTTGGTGAAGAAAGGTTATGTCTGGTTATAATAAAACAAAGATCTATGAAGAGGAGAAGAGATCAGTTTGGGGATGTGAAGTGCTTCTCGGTGAAGAAAGGCTATGTCTGGTAATAATAAAATAAAGAACTATGAAGAGGAGAAGACATCACTTTGGGGATGTGAAGTGTTCCTTGGTGAAGAAAGGTTATGTGTGGTTGTAATAAAATAAAGATCTGTGAAGAGGAGAAGACATTACTTTGGGGATGTGAAGTGCTCCTTGGTGAAGAAAGGTTATGTCTGGTTGTAATAAAATAAAGATCTATGAAGAGGAGAAGACATCACTTTGGGGATGTGAAGTGTTGCTTGGTGAAGAAAGGTTATGTCTGGTTGTAATAAAATAAAGACCCATGAAGAGGAGAAGACATTACTTTGGGGATGCGAAGTGCTCCTTGGAGAAGAAAGGTTATGTCTGGTTATAATAAAATAAAGACCCATGAAAAGAAGAAGACATTACTTTGGGGATGTGAAGTGCTCCTTGGTGAAGAAAGGTTATGTCTGATTGTAATAAAATAAAGATCTATGAAGAGGAGAAGACATTACTTTGGGGATGTGAAGTGCTCCTTGGTGAAGAAAGGTTATGTCTGGTTGTAATAAAATAAAGATCTATGAAGAGGAGAAGACATCACTTTGGGGATGTGAAGTGTTCCTTGGTGAAGAAAGGTTATGTCTGGTTGTAATAAAATAAAGACCAATGAAGAGAAGAAGACATTACTTTGGGGATGTGAAGTGCTCCTTGGTGTAGAAAGGCTATGATGTCTGGTTATAATAAAATAAAGACCCACGAAGAGGAGAAGATATTACTTTGGGGATGTGAAGTGCTCCTTGGTGAAGAAAGGTTATGTCTGGTTGTAATAAAATAAAGATCTATGAAGAGGAGAAAAGATCACTTTGGGGATGTGAAGTGCTCCTTGGTGTAGAAAGGCTATGATGTCTGGTTAAAATAAAATAAAGAACTATGAAGAGGAGAAGACATCACTTTGGGGATGTGAAGTGCTCCTTGGTGAAGAAAGGCTATGATGTCTGGTTATAATAAAATAAAGAACTATGAAGAGGCGAAGACATCACTTTGGGGATGTGAAGTGCTCCTTGGTGAAGAAAGGCTATGTCTGGTTATAATAAAATAAAGAACTATGAAGAGGAGAAGACATCACTTTGGGTATGTGAAGTGCTCCTTGGTGTAGAAAGGCTATGATGTCTGGTTATAATAAAATAAAGAGCCATGAAGAGGAGAAGACATCACTTTGGGGATGTGAAGTGCTCCTTGGTGTAGAAAGGCTATGATGTCTGGTTATAATAAAATAAAGAACTATGAAGAGAAGACATCACTTTGGGGATGTGAAGTGCTCCTTGGTGAAGAAAGGTTATGTCTGGTTGTAATAAAATAAAGATCAATGAAGAGGAGAAGACATCACTTTGGGGATGTGAAATGCTCCTTGGTGAAGAAAGGCTATGTCTGGTTGTAGTAAAATAAAGATCTATGAAGAGGAGAAGACATCACTTTGGGGATGTGAAGTGCTCCTTGGTGTAGAAAGACTATGATGTCTGGTTATAATAAAATAAAGACCCATGCAGAGGAGAAGACATCACTTTGGGGATGTGAAGTGCTCCTTGGTGAAGAACGGCTATGATGTCTGGTTATAATAAAATAAAGACCCATGAAGAGGAGAAGACATCACTTTGGGGATGTGAAGTGCTCCTTGGTATAGAAAGGCTATGATGTCTGGTTATAATAAAATAAAGAACTATGAAGAGGAGAAGACATCACTTTGGGGTTGTGAAGTGCTCCTCAGTGTAGAAAGGCTATAATGTCTGGTTATAATAAAATAAAGAACTATGAAGAGGAGAAGACATTACTTTGGGGATGTGAAGTGCTCCTTGGTATAGAAAGGCTATAATGTCTGGTTATAATAAAATAAAGAACTATGAAGAGGAGAAGACATTACTTTGGGGATGTGAAGTGCTCCTTGGTGAAGAAAGTCTATGATGTCTGGTTATAATAAAATAAAGAACCATGAAGAGGAGAAGACATCTCTTTGGGGATGTGAAATGCTCCTTGGTGAAGAAAGGTTATGTTTGGTTATAATAGAACAAAGATCTATGAAGAGGAGAAGACATCAGTTTGGGGATGTGAAGTGCTCCTCGGTGAAGAAAGGCTATGTCTGGTTATAATAAAATAAAGAACTATGTAGAGGAGAAGACATCACTTTGGGGATGTGAAGTGTTCGTTGGTGAAGAAAGGTTATGTGTGGTTGTAATAAAATAAAGAACTATGAAGAGGAGAAGACATTACTTTGGGGATGTGAAGTGCTCCTCGGTGAAGAAAGGCTATGTATGGTTATAATAAAATATAGAACTATGAAGAGGAGAAGACATCACTTTGGGGATGTGAAGTGCTCCTTGGTGAAGAAAGGTTATGTCTGGTTGTAATAAAATAAAGATCTATGAAGAGAAGAAGACATTACTTTGGGGATGTGAAGTGCTCCTTGGTGAAGAAAGGCTATGTCTGGTTATTATAGAATAAAGACCCATGAAGAGGAGACGACATTACTTTGGGGATGTGAAGTGCTCCTTGGCGAAGAAAGGTTATGTCTGGTTATAATAAAATAAAGACCTATGAAGAGGAGAAGACATTACTTTGGGGATGTGAAGTGCTCCTTGGTGATAGAAAGGTTATGTCTGGTTGTAATAAAATAAAGATCTATGAAGAGGAGAAGACATTACTTTGGGGATGTGAAGTGCTGCTTGGTGAAGAAAGGTTATGTCTGGTTGTAATAAAATAAAGATCTATGAAGAGAAGAAGACATTACTTTGGGGATGTGAAGTGCTCCTTGGTAAAGAAAGGTTATGTCTGGTTGTAATAAAATAGAGATCTATGAAGAGGAGAAGACATCACTTTGGGGATGTGAAGTGTTCCTTGGTGCAGAAAGGTTATGTCTGGTTGTAATAAAATAAAGACCCATGAAGAGAAGAAGACATTACTTTGGGGATGTGAAGTGCTCCTTGGTGAAGAAAGGCTATGATGTCTGGTTATAATAAAATAAAGACCCAGAAAGAGGAGAAGACATCACTTTGGAGATGTGAAGTGTTCCTTGGTGAAGAAAGGCTATGATGTCTGGTTATAATAACATAAAGAAACATGAAGAGGAGAAGACATCACTTTGGGGATGTGAAGTGCTCCTTGGTGAAAATAAGTCTATGTCTGGTTATAATAAATAAAGACCCATGAAGAGGAGAAGACATGACTTTGGGGATGTGAAGTGCTCCTCAGTGTTGAAAAGCTATGATGTCTGGTTAAAATAAAATAAAGAACTATGAAGAGGAGAAGACATCACTTTGGGGATGTGAAGTGCTCCTTGGTGAAGAAAGGCTATGATGTCGGTTATAATAAAATAAAGAACTATGAAGTAGAGAAGACATCACTTTGGGGATGTGAAGTGCTCCTTGGTGAAGAAAGGCTATGATGTCGGTTATAATAAAATAAAGAACTATGAAGAAGAGAAGACATCACTTTGGGGATGTGAAGTGCTCCTTGGTGAAGAAAGGTTATGTCTGGTTATAATAAAACAAAGATCTATGAAGAGGAGAAGAGATCAGTTTGGGGATGTGAAGTGCTTCTCGGTGAAGAAAGGCTATGTCTGGTAATAATAAAATAAAGAACTATGAAGAGGAGAAGACATCACTTTGGGGATGTGAAGTGTTCCTTGGTGAAGAAAGGTTATGTGTGGTTGTAATAAAATAAAGATCTGTGAAGAGGAGAAGACATTACTTTGGGGATGTGAAGTGCTCCTTGGTGAAGAAAGGTTATGTCTGGTTGTAATAAAATAAAGATCTATGAAGAGGAGAAGACATCACTTTGGGGATGTGAAGTGTTGCTTGGTGAAGAAAGGTTATGTCTGGTTGTAATAAAATAAAGACCCATGAAGAGGAGAAGACATTACTTTGGGGATGCGAAGTGCTCCTTGGAGAAGAAAGGTTATGTCTGGTTATAATAAAATAAAGACCCATGAAGAGAAGAAGACATTACTTTGGGGATGTGAAGTGCTCCTTGGTGAAGAAAGGTTATGTCTGATTGTAATAAAATAAAGATATATGAAGAGGAGAAGACATTACTTTGGGGATGTGAAGTGCTCCTTGGTGAAGAAAGGTTATGTCTGGTTGTAATAAAATAAAGATCTATGAAGAGGAGAAGACATCACTTTGGGGATGTGAAGTGTTCCTTGGTGAAGAAAGGTTATGTCTGGTTGTAATAAAATAAAGACCAATGAAGAGAAGAAGACATTACTTTGGGGATGTGAAGTGCTCCTTGGTGTAGAAAGTCTATGATGTCTGGTTATAATAAAATAAAGACCCACGAAGAGGAGAAGATATTACTTTGGGGATGTGAAGTGCTCCTTGGTGAAGAAAGGTTATGTCTGGTTGTAATAAAATAAAGATCTATGAAGAGGAGAAGAGATCACTTTGGGGATGTGAAGTGCTCCTTGGTGTAGAAAGGCTATGATGTCTGGTTAAAATAAAATAAAGAACTATGAAGAGGAGAAGACATCACTTTGGGGATGTGAAGTGCTCCTTGGTGAAGAAAGGCTATGATGTCTGGTTATAATAAAATAAAGAACTATGAAGAGGCGAAGACATCACTTTGGGGATGTGAAGTGCTCCTTGGTGAAGAAAGGCTATGTCTGGTTATAATAAAATAAAGAACTATGAAGAGGAGAAGACATCACTTTGGGTATGTGAAGTGCTCCTTGGTGTAGAAAGGCTATGATGTCTGGTTATAATAAAATAAAGACCCATGAAGAGGAGAAGACATCACTTTGGGGATGTGAAGTGCTCCTTGGTGTAGAAAGGCTATGATGTCTGGTTATAATAAAATAAAGTACTATGAAGAGAAGACATCACTTTGGGGATGTGAAGTGCTCCTTGGTGAAGAAAGGTTATGTCTGGTTGTAATAAAATAAAGACCTATGAAGAGGAGAAGACATCACTTTGGGGATGTGAAATGCTCCTTGGTGAAGAAAGGCTATGCCTGGTTGTAGTAAAATAAAGATCTATGAAGAGGAGAAGACATCACTTTGGGGATGGGAAGTGCTCCTTGGTGTAGAAAGACTATGTGGTCTGGTTATAATAAAATAAAGACCCATGCAGAGGAGAAGACATCACTTTGGGAATGTGAAGTGCTCCTTGGTATAGAAAGGCTATGATGTCTGGTTATAATAAAATAAAGAACTATGAAGAGGAGAAGACATCACTTTGGGGTTGTGAAGTGCTCCTCAGTGTAGAAAGGCTATAATGTCTGGTTATAATAAAATAAAGAACTATGAAGAGGAGAAGACATTACTTTGGGGATGTGAAGTGCTCCTTGGTATAGAAAGGCTATAATGTCTGGTTATAATAAAATAAAGAACTATGAAGAGGAGAAGACATTACTTTGGGGATGTGAAGTGCTCCTTGGTGAAGAAAGTCTATGATGTCTGGTTATAATAAAATAAAGAACCATGAAGAGGAGAAGACATCTCTTTGGGGATGTGAAATGCTCCTTGGTGAAGAAAGGTTATGTCTGGTTATAATAGAACAAAGATCTATGAAGAGGAGAAGACATCAGTTTGGGGATGTGAAGTGCTCCTCGGTGAAGAAAGGCTATGTCTGGTTATAATAAAATAAAGAACTATGTAGAGGAGAAGACATCACTTTGGGGATGTGAAGTGTTCGTTGGTGAAGAAAGGTTATGTGTGGTTGTAATAAAATAAAGAACTATGAAGAGGAGAAGACATTACTTTGGGGATGTGAAGTGCTCCTCGGTGAAGAAAGGCTATGTATGGTTATAATAAAATATAGAACTATGAAGAGGAGAAGACATCACTTTGGGGATGTGAAGTGCTCCTTGGTGAAGAAAGGTTATGTCTGGTTGTAATAAAATAAAGATCTATGAAGAGAAGAAGACATTACTTTGGGGATGTGAAGTGCTCCTTGGTGAAGAAAGGCTATGTCTGGTTATTATAGAATAAAGACCCATGAAGAGGAGAAGACATTACTTTGGGGATGTGAAGTGCTCCTTGGCGAAGAAAGGTTATGTCTGGTTATAATAAAATAAAGACCCATGAAGAGGAGAAGACATTACTTTGGGGATGTGAAGTGCTCCTTGGTGATAGAAAGGTTATGTCTGGTTGTAATAAAATAAAGATCTATGAAGAGGAGAAGACATTACTTTGGGGATGTGAAGTGCTGCTTGGTGAAGAAAGGTTATGTCTGGTTGTAATAAAATAAAGATCTATGAAGAGAAGAAGACATTACTTTGGGGATGTGAAGTGCTCCTTGGTGAAGAAAGGTTCTGTCTGGTTGTAATAAAATAGAGATCTATGAAGAGGAGAAGACATCACTTTGGGGATGTGAAGTGTTCCTTGCTGCAGAAAGGTTATGTCTGGTTGTAATAAAATAAAGACCCATGAAGAGAAGAAGACATTACTTTGGGGATGTGAAGTGCTCCTTGGTGAAGAAAGGCTATGATGTCTGGTTATAATAAAATAAAGACCCAGAAAGAGGAGAAGACATCACTTTGGAGATGTGAAGTGTTCCTTGGTGAAGAAAGGCTATTATGTCTGGTTATAATAAAATAAAGACCCACGAAGAGGAGAAGATATTACTTTGGGGATGTGAAGCGCTCCTTGGTGAAGAAAGGTTATGTCTGGTTGTAATAAAATAAAGATCTATGAAGAGGAGAAGACATCACTTTGGGGATGTGAAGTGCTCCTTGGTGTAGAAAGGCTATGATGTCTGGTTAAAATAAAATAAAGAACTATGAAGAGGAGCAGACATCACTTTGGGGATGTGAAGTGCTCCTTGGTGAAGAAAGGCTATGATGTCTGGTTATAATAAAATAAAGAACTATGAAGAGGAGAAGACATGACTTTGGGGATTTGAAGTGCTCCTCAGTGCAGAAAGGCTATGATGTCTGGTTATAATAAAATAAAGACCCATGCAGAGGAGAAGACATCAGTTTGGGGATGTGAAGTGCTCATTGGTGTAGAAAGGCTATGATGTCTGGTTATAATAAAATAAAGAACCATGATGAGGAGAAGACATGACTTTGGGGATGTGAAGTGCTCCTTGGTGAAGAAAGGCTATGATGTCTGGTTATAATAAAATAAAGAACTATGAAGAGGAGAAGACATCAGTTTGGGGATGTGAAGTGCTCGTTGGTATTAGAAAGGCTATGATGTCTGGTTATAATAAAATAAAGACCCATGAAGAGGAGAAGACATTACTTTGGGAATGTGAAGTGCTCCTTGGGGAAGAAAGGCTATGATGTCTGGTTATAATAAAATAAAGAACTATGAAGAGGAGAAGACATCACTTTGGGGATGTGAAGTGCTCCTTGGTGAAAATAAGTCTATGTCTGGTTATAATAAAATAAAGACCCATGAAGAGGAGAAGACATGACTTTGGGGATGTGAAGTGCTCCTCAGTGTTGAAAAGCTATGATGTCTGGTTATAATAAAATAAAGACCCATGCAGAGGAGAACATATCACTTTGGGGATGTGAAGTGTTCATTGGTATAGAAAGGCTAAGATGTCTGGTTATAATAAAATAAAGAACCATGAAGAGGAGAAGACATGACTTTGGGGATGTGAAGTGCTCCTTGGTGAAGAAAGTCTATGATGTCTGGTTATAATAACATAAAGAAACATGAAGAGGAGAAGACATCACTTTGGGGATGGGAAGTGCTCCTTGGTGAAGAAAGGTTATGTCTGGTTATAATAAAACAAAGATCTTAAGAGGAGAAGACATCACTTTGGGGATGTGAAGTGCTCCTCGGTGAAGAAAGGCTATGTCTGGTTATAATAAAATAAAGAACTATGAAGAGGAGAAGACATCACTTTGTGGACGTGAAGTGCTTTTTGGTGAGGAAAGGCTATGATGTCTGGTTATAATAAAATAAAGAACTATGAAGAGGAGAAGACATCAGTTTGGGGATATGAAGTGCTCGTTGGTATTAGAAAGGCTATGATGTCTGGTTATAATAAAATAAAGACCCAGGAAGAGGAGAAGGCATTACTTTGGGGATGTGAAGTGCTCCTTGGTGAAGAAAGGCTATGATGTCTGGTTAAAATAAAATAAAGAACTATGAAGAGGAGAAGACATCACTTTGGGGATGTGAAGTGCTCCTTGGTGTAGAAAGGCTATGATGTCTGGTTGTAATAAAATAAAGATCTATGAAGAGGAGAAGACATCACTTTGGGGATGTGAAATGCTCCTTGGTGAAGAAAGGCTATGTCTGGTTGTAGTAAAATAAAGATCTATGAAGAGGAGAAGACACCACTTTGGGGATGTGAAGTGCTCCTTGGTGTAGAAAGACTATGATGTCTGGTTATAATAAAATAAAGACCCATGCAGAGGAGAAGACATCACTTTGGGGATGTGAAGTGCTCATTGGTGTAGAAAGGCTATGGTGTCTGGTTATAATAAAATAAAGAACCATGAAGAGGAGAAGACATCACTTTGGGGATGTGAAGTGCTCCTTGGAGAAGAAAGGCTATGATGTCTGGTTATAATAAAATGAAGACCCATGCAGAGGAGAAGATATCACTTTAGGGATGTGAAGTGCTCATTGGTATAGAAAGGCTATGATGTCTGGCTATAATAAAATAAAGAACTATGAAGAGGAGAAGACATCACTTTGGGGTTGTGAAGTGCTCCTTGGTGAAGAAAGGCTATGTCTGGTTATAATAAAATAAAGACCCATGAATAGGAGAAGACATCACTTTGGCGATGTGAAGTGCTCCTTGGTGAAGAAAGGCTATGTCTGGTTATAATACAATAAAGAGGTATGAAGAGGAGAAGACATTACTTTGGGGATGTGAAGTGCTCCTTGGTGAAAAAAGTCTATGTCTGGTTATAATAAAATAAAGAACTATGAAGAGGAGAAGACATTACTTTGGGGTTGTGAAGTGCACCTTGGTGTAGAAAGGCTATGATGTCTGGTTATAATAAAATAAAGAACTATGAAGAGGAGAAGACATTACTTTGGGTATGTGAAATGCTCCTTGGTGAAGAAAGGCTATGATGTCTGGTTATAATAAAATAAAGAACTATGAAGAGGAGAAGACATTACTTTGGGGATGTGAAGTGCTCCTTGGTGTAGAAAGGCTATGATGTCTGGTTATAATAAAATAAAGACCCATGATAGAAGGAGAAGACATCACTTTGGGGATGTGAAGTGCTCCTTGGTGAAGAAAGGCTATGTGTGGTTGTAATAAAATTTAAGATCTATGAAGAGGAGAAGACATCACTTTGGGGATGTGAAGTGCTCCTTGGTGAAGAAAGGTTATGATGTCTGGTTATAATAAAATAAAGAACTATGAAGAGGAGAAGACATCACTTTGGGGATGTGAAGTGCTCCTTGGTGAAGAAAGGTTATGATGTCTGGTTATAACAAAATAAAGAACTATGAAGAGGAGATGACATCAGTTTCGGGATGTGAAGTGCTCGTTGGTATTAGAAAGGCTATGATGTCTGGTTATAATAAAATAAAGACCCATGAAGAGGAGAAGACATTACTTTGGGGATGTGAAGTGCTCCTTGGTGAAGAAAGGCTATGATGTCTGGTTATAATAAAATAAAGAACTATGAAGAGGAGAAGAGATCACTTTGTGGATGTGAACTGCTCCTTGGTGTAGAAAGGCTATGATGTCTGGTTATAATAAAATAAAGAACTATGAAGAGAAGACATCACTTTGGGGATGTGAAGTGCTCCTTGGTGAAGAAAGGTTATGTCTGGTTGTAATAAAATAAAGATCTATGAAGAGGAGAAGACATCACTTTGGGGATGTGAAGTGCTCCTTGGTGAAGAAAGGCTATGTCTGGTTGTAATAAAATAAAGAACTATGAAGAAGAGAAGACATCACTTTGGGGATGTGAAGTGCTCCTTGGTGTAGAACGACTATGATGTCTGGTTATAATAAAATAAAGAACTATGAAGAGGAGAAGACATCACTTTGGTCATGTGAAGTGCTCCTTGGTGAAGAAAGGCTATGTCTGGTTATAATAAAATAAAGAACTATGAAGAGGAGAAGACATCACTTTGGGTATGTTAAGTGCTCCTTGGTGTAGAAAGGCTATGATGTCTGGTTATAATAAAATAAAGACCCATGAAGAGGAGAAGACATCACTTTGGGGATGTGAAGTGCTCCTTGGTGTAGAAAGGCTATGATGTCTGGTTATAATAAAATAAAGAACTATGAAGGGGAGAAGACATCACTTTGGAGATGAGAAGTGCTCCTTGGTATAGAAAGGCTATGATGTCTGGTTATAATAAAATAAAGAACTATGAAGAGGAGAAGACATCACTTTGGGGATGTGAAGTGCTCCTTGGTGAAGAAAGGCTATGTGTGGTTGTAATAAAATTAAGAAATATGAAGAGGAGAAGACATCACTTTGGGGATGTGAAGTGCTCCTTGGTGAAGAAAGGCTATGTCTGGTTATAATAAAATAAAGAACTATGAAGAGGAGAAGACATCACTTTGGGGATGTGAAGTGCTCATTGGTGTAGAAAGGCTATGATGTCTGGTTATAATAAAATAAAGAACCATGATGAGGAGAAGACATGACTTTGGGGATGTGAAGTGCTCCTTGGTGAAGAAAGGCTATGATATCTGGTTATAATAAAATAAAGATCTATGAAGAGGAGAAGACATTACTTTGGGGATGTGAAGTGCTCCTTGGTGTAGAAAGGCTATGATGTCTGGTTATAATAAAATAAAGACCCATGAAGAGGAGAAGACATCACTTTGGGGATGTGAAGTGCTCCTTGGTGAAGAAAGGCTATGTGTGGTTGTAATAAAATAAAGATCTATGAAGAGGAGATGACATCACATTGGGGATGTGAAGTGCTCCTTGGTGAAGAAAGGCTATGATGTCTGGATATAATAAAATAAAGAACTATGAAGAGGAGAAGACATCAGTTTGGGGATGTGAAGTGCTCGTTGGTGTAGAAAGGCTATGATGTCTGGTTAAAATAAAATAAAGAACTATGAAGAGGAGAAGACATCACTTTGGGGATGTGAAGTGCTCCTTGGTGAAGAAAGGCTATGATTTCGGTTATAATAAAATAAAGAACTATGAAGAAGAGAAGACATCACTTTGGGGATGTAAAGTGCTCCTTGGTGTAGAAAGACTAATATGTCTGTTTATAATAAAATAAAGAACTATGAAGAGGAGAAGACATCACTTTGGGGATGTGAAGTGCTCCTTGGTGAAGAAAGGTTATGTCTGGTTATAATAAAACAAAGATCTATGAAGAGGAGAAGACATCAGTTTGGGGATGTGAAGTGCTCCTCGGTGAAGAAAGGCTATGTCTGGTTATAATAAAATAAAGAACTATGAAGAGGAGAAGACATCACTTTGGGGATGTGAAGTGTTCCTTGGTGAAGAAAGGTTATGTGTGGTTGTAATAAAATAAAGAGCTATGAAGAGGAGAAGACATTACTTTGGGGATGTGAAGTGCTCCTTGGTGAAGAAAGGTTATGTCTGGTTGTAATAAAATAAAGATCTATGAAGAGGAGAAGACATCACTTTGGGGATGTGAAGTGTTCCTTGGTGAAGAAAGGTTATGTCTGGTTGTAAAAAAATAAAGACCCATGAAGAAGAGAAGACATTACTTTGGGGATGTGAAGTGCTCCTTGGAGAAGAAAGGTTATGTCTGGTTATAATAAAATAAAGACCCATGAAGAGAAGAAGACATTACGTTGGGGATGTGAAGTGCTCCTTGGTGAAGAAAGGTTATGTCTGATTGTAATAAAATAAAGATCTATGAAGAGGAGAAGACATTACTTTGGGGTTGTGAAGTGCTGCTTGGTGAAGAAAGGTTATGTCTGGTTGTAATAAAATAAAGATCTATGAAGAGGAGAAGACATTACTTTGGGGATGTGAAGTGCTCCTTGGTGAAGAAAGGTTATGTCTGGTTGTAATAAAATAAAGATCTATGAAGAGGAGAAGACATCACTTTGGGGATATGAAGTGTTCCTTGGTGAAGAAAGGTTATGTCGGTTGTAACAAAATAAAGACCCATGAAGAGAAGAAGACATTACTTTGGGGATGTGAAGTGCTCCTTGGTGTAGAAAGGCTATGATGTCTGGTTATAATAAAATAAAGACCCACGAAGAGGAGAAGATATTACTTTGGGGATGTGAAGTGCTCCTTGGTGAAGAAAGGTTATGTCTGGTTGTAATAAAATAAAGATCTATGAAGAGGAGAAGAGATCACTTTGGGGATGTGAAGTGCTCCTTGGTGTAGAAAGGCTATGATGTCTGGTTAAAATAAAATAAAGAACTATGAAGAGGAGAAGACATCACTTTGGGGATGTGAAGTGCTCCTTGGTGAAGAAAGGCTATGATAACTGGTTATAATGAAATAAAGAACTATGAAGAGGAGAAGACATCACTTTGGGGATGTGAAGTGCTCCTTGGTGAAGAAAGGCTATGTCTGGTTATAATAAAATAAAGAACTATGAAGAGGAGAAGACATCACTTTGGGTATGTGAAGTGCTCCTTGGTGTAGAAAGGCTATGATGTCTGGTTATAATAAAATAAAGACCCATGAAGAGGAGAAGACATCACTTTGGGGATGTGAAGTGCTCCTTGGTGAAGAAAGGGTATGATGTCTGGTTATAATAAATTAAAGAACTATGAAGAGAAGACATCACTTTGGGGATGTGAAGTGCTCCTTGGTGAAGAAAGGTTATGTCTGGTTGTAATAAAATAAAGATCCATGAAGAGGAGAAGACATCACTTTGGGGATGTGAAATGCTCCTTGGTGAAGAAAGGCTATGTCTGGTTGTAGTAAAATAAAGATCTATGAAGAGGAGAAGACATCACTTTGGGGATGTGAAGTGCTCCTTGGTGTAGATAGACTATGATGTCTGGTTATAATAAAATAAGGACCCATGCAGAGGAGAAGACATCACTTTGGGGATGTGAGAGCTCATTGGTGTAGAAAGGCTACGATGTCTGGTTATAATAAAACAAAGAACCATGAAGAGGAGAAGACATGACTTTGGGGATGTGAAGTGCTCCTTGGTGAAGAAAGGCTATGATGTCTGGTTATAATAAAATAAAGACCCATGAAGAGGAGAAGATATTTTTTTGGGGATGTGAAGTGCTCCTTGGTGAAGAAAGGCTATGATGTCTGGTTATAATAAAATAAAGAACTATGAAGAGGAGAAGACATCACTTTGGGGATGTGAAGTTCTCCTTGGTGAAGAAAGGCTATGTCTGGTTATAATAAAATAAAGACCCATGAAGAGGAGAAGATATTTTTTTGGGGATGTGAAGTGCTCCTTGGTGAAGAAAGGATATGTCTGGTTATTATAGAATAAAGACCCATGAAGAGGTGAAGACATTTTTTGGGGAAGTGAAGTGCTCCTTGGTGAAGAAAGGCTATGATGTCCGGTTATAATAAAATAAAGAACTATGAAGAGGAGAAGACATTACTTTGGGGATGTGAAGTGCTCCTTGGTATAGAAAGGCTATAATGTCTGGTTATAATAAAATAAAGAACTATGAAGAGGAGAAGACATTACTTTGGGGATGTGAAGTGCTCCTTGGTGAAGAAAGTATATGATGTCTGGTTATAATAAAATAAAGAACCATGAAGAGGAGAAGACATTTTAGGGGATGTGAGATGCTCCTTGGTGAAGAAAGGTTATGTCTGGTTATAATAAAATAAAGAACTATGAAGAGGAGAAGACATCACTTTGGGGATGTGAAGTGTTCGTTGGTGAAGAAAGGTTATGTGTGGTTGTAATAAAATAAAGAACTATGAAGAGGAGAAGACATTACTTTGAAGATGTGAAGTGCTCCTCGGTGAAGAAAGGCTATGTCTGGTTATAATAAAATAAAGAACTATGAAGAGGAGAAGACATCACTTTGGGGATGTGAAGTGCTCCTTGGTGAAGAGAGGTTATGTCTGGTTGTAATAAAATAAAGATCTATGAAGAGAAGAAGACATTACTTTGGGGATGTGAAGTGCTCCTCGGTGAAGAAAGGCTATGTCTGGTTGTAATAAAATAAAGATCTATGAAGAGGAGTAGACATCACTTTGGGGATGTGAAGTGTTCCTTGGTGAAGAAAGGTTATGTCTGGTTGTAATAAAATAAAGACCCATGAAGAGGAGAAGACATTACTTTGGGGATGTGAAGTGCTCCTTGGCGAAGAAAGGTTATGTCTGGTTATAATAAAATAAAGACCCATGAAGAGGAGAAGACATTACTTTGGGGATGTGAAGTGCTCCTTGGTGATAGAAAGGTTATGTCTGGTTGTAATAAAATAAAGATCTATGAAGAGGAGAAGACATTACTTTGGGGATGTGAAGTGCTGCTTTGTGAAGAAAGGTTATGTCTGGTTGGAATAAAATAAAGATCTATGAAGAGAAGAAGACATTACTTTGGGGATGTGAAGTGCTCCTTGTTGAAGAAAGGTTATGTCAGGTTGTAATAAAATAGAGATCTATGAAGAGAAGAAGACATTACTTTGGGGATGTGAAGTGCTCCTTGGTGAAGAAAGGCTATGATATCTGGTTATAATAAAATAAAGACCCAGAAAGAGGAGAAGACATCACTTTGGAGATGTGAAGTGTTCCTTGGTGAAGAAAGGCTATTATATCTGGTTATAATAAAATAAAGACCCACGAAGAGGAGAAGATATTACTTTGGGGATGTGAAGTGCTCCTTGGTGAAGAAAGGTTATGTCTGGTTGTAATAAAATAAAGATCTATGAAGAGGAGAAGACATCACTTTGGGGATGTGAAGTGCTCCTTGGTGTAGAAAGGCTATGATGTCTGGTTAAAATAAAATAAAGAACTATGAAGAGGAGAAGACATCACTTTGGGGATGTGAAGTGCTCCTTGGTGAAGAAAGGCTATGATGTCTGGTTATAATAAAATAAAGAACTATGAAGAGGAGAAGACATGACTTTGGGGATGTGAAGTGCTCCTCAGTGCAGAAAGGCTATGATGTCTGATTATAATAAAATTAAGACCCATGCAGAGGAGAAGACATCAGTTTGGGGATGTGAAGTGCTCATTGGTGTAGAAAGGCTCTGATGTCTGGTTATACTAAAATAAAGAACCATGAAGAGGAGAAGACATGACTGTGGGGATGTGAAGTGCTCCTTGGTGAAGAAAGGCTATGATGTCTGGTTATAATAAAAAAAAGACCTATGAAGAGAAGAAGACATCACTTTGGGGATGTGAAGTGCTCCTTGGTGAAGAAAGGCTATGTCTGGTTATAATAAAATAAAGACCCATTAAGAGAAGACATTTTTTTGGGGATGTGAAGTGCTCATTGGTGAAGAAAGGCTATGTCTGTTTATTATAAAATAAAGACCCATGAAGAGGAGAAGTCATTTTTTTGGGGATGTGAAGTGCTCCTCAGTGTAGAAAGGCTATGATATCTGGATATAATAAAATAAAGACCCATGAAGAGGAGAAGACATCACTTTAGGGGAACTGAAGTGCTCCTTGGTGTACAAAGGCTATGTCTGGTTATAATAAAATAAAGAACTATGAAGAGGAGAGGACATCACTTTGGGGATGTGAAGTGCTCCTTGGTGAAAAAAGTCTATGTCTGGTTATAATAAAATAAAGAACTATGAAGAGGAGAAGACATCACTTTGGGGATGTGAAGTGCTCCTTGGTTAAAAATGTCTATGTCTGGTTATAATAAAATAAAGACCCATGAAGAGGAGAAGACATGACTTTGGAGATGTGAAGTGCTCCTCAGTGTAGAAAGGCTATGATGTCTGGTTATAATAAAATAAAGACCCATGCAGAGGAGAAGATATCACTTTAGGGATGTGAAGTGCTCATTGGTATAGAAAGGCTATGATGTCTGGCTATAATAAAATAAAGAACTATGAAGAGGAGAAGACATCACTTTGGGGATGTGAAGTGCTCCTTGGTGAAGAAAGGCTATGTCTGGTTATAATAAAATAAAGACCCATGAATAGGAGAAGACATCACTTTGGCGATGTGAAGTGCTCCTTGGTGAAGAAAGGCTATGTCTGGTTATAATAAAATAAAGAGGTATGAAGAGGAGAAGACATTACTTTGGGGATGTGAAGTGCTCCTTGGTGAAAAAAGTCTATGTCTGGTTATAATAAAATAAAGAACTATGAAGAGGAGAAGACATTACTTTGGGGTTGTGAAGTGCACCTTGGTGTAGAAAGGCTATGATGTCTGGTTATAATAAAATAAAGAACTATGAAGAGGAGAAGACATTACTTTGGGTATGTGAAATGCTCCTTGGTGAAGAAAGGCTATGATGTCTGGTTATAATAAAATAAAGAACTATGAAGAGGAGAAGACATTACTTTGGGGATGTGAAGTGCTCCTTGGTGTAGAAAGGCTATGATGTCTGGTTATAATAAAATAAAGACCCATGATAGAAGGAGAAGACATCACTTTGGGGATGTGAAGTGCTCCTTGGTGAAGAAAGGCTATGTGTGGTTGTAATAAAATATAAGATCTATGAAGAGGAGAAGACATCACTTTGGGGATGTGAAGTGCTCCTTGGTGAAGAAAGGTTATGATGTCTGGTTATAATAAAATAAAGAACTATGAAGAGGAGAAGACATCACTTTGGGGATGTGAAGTGCTCCTTGGTGAAGAAAGGTTATGATGTCTGGTTATAATAAAATAAAGAACTATGAAGAGGAGAAGACATCAGTTTCGGGATGTGAAGTGCTCGTTGGTATTAGAAAGGCTATGATGTCTGGTTATAATAAAATAAAGACCCATGAAGAGGAGAAGACATTACTTTGGGGATGTGAAGTGCTCCTTGGTGAAGAAAGGCTATGATGTCTGGTTATAATAAAATAAAGAACTATGAAGAGGAGAAGAGATCACTTTGTGGATGTGAACTGCTCCTTGGTGTAGAAAGGCTATGATGTCTGGTTATAATAAAATAAAGAACTATGAAGAGAAGACATCACTTTGGGGATGTGAAGTGCTCCTTGGTGAAGAAAGGTTATGTCTGGTTGTAATAAAATAAAGATCTATGAAGAGGAGAAGACATCACTTTGGGGATGTGAAGTGCTCCTTGGTGAAGAAAGGCTATGTCTGGTTGTAATAAAATAAAGAAGTATGAAGAAGAGAAGACATCACTTTGGGGATGTGAAGTGCTCCTTGGTGTAGAACGACTATGATGTCTGGTTATAATAAAATAAAGAACTATGAAGAGGAGAAGACATCACTTTGGTCATGTGAAGTGCTCCTTGGTGAAGAAAGGCTATGTCTGGTTATAATAAAATAAAGAACTATGAAGAGGAGAAGACATCACTTTGGGTATGTTAAGTGCTCCTTGGTGTAGAAAGGCTATGATGTCTGGTTATAATAAAATAAAGACCCATGAAGAGGAGAAGACATCACTTTGGGGATGTGAAGTGCTCCTTGGTGTAGAAAGGCTATGATGTCTGGTTATAATAAAATAAAGAACTATGAAGGGGAGAAGACATCACTTTGGAGATGAGAAGTGCTCCTTTGTATAGAAAGGCTATGATGTCTGGTTATAATAAAATAAAGAACTATGAAGAGGAGAAGACATCACTTTGGGGATGTGAAGTGCTCCTTGGTGAAGAAAGGCTATGTCTGGTTATAATAAAATAAAGAACTATGAAGAGGAGAAGACATCACTTTGGGGATGTGAAGTGCTCATTGGTGTAGAAAGGCTATGATGTCTGGTTATAATAAAATAAAGAACCATGATGAGGAGAAGACATGACTTTGGGGATGTGAAGTGCTCCTTGGTGAAGAAAGGCTATGATATCTGGTTATAATAAAATAAAGATCTATGAAGAGGAGAAGACATTACTTTGGGGATGTGAAGTGCTCCTTGGTGTAGAAAGGCTATGATGTCTGGTTATAATAAAATAAAGACCCATGAAGAGGAGAAGACATCACTTTGGGGATGTGAAGTGCTCCTTGGTGAAGAAAGGCTATGTGTGGTTGTAATAAAATAAAGATCTATGAAGAGGAGATGACATCACTTTGGGGATGTGCAGTGCTCCTAGGTGAAGAAAGGCTATGATGTCTGGTTATAATAAAATAAAGAACTATGAAGAGGAGAAGACATCAGTTTGGGGATGTGAAGTGCTCGTTGGTGTAGAAAGGCTATGATGTCTGGTTAAAATAAAATAAAGAACTATGAAGAGGAGAAGACATCACTTTGGGGATGTGAAGTGCTCCTTGGTGAAGAAAGGCTATGATTTCGGTTATAATAAAATAAAGAACTATGAAGAAGAGAAGACATCACTTTGGGGATGTGAAGTGCTCCTTGGTGTAGAAAGACTAATATGTCTGTTTATAATAAAATAAAGAACTATGAAGAGGAGAAGACATCACTTTAGAGATGTGAAGTGCTCCTTGGTGAAGAAAGGTTATGTCTGGTTATAATAAAACAAAGATCTATGAAGAGGAGAAGACATTACTTTGGGGATGTGAAGTGCTCCTTGGTGAAGAAAGGTTATGTCTGGTTGTAATAAAATAAAGATCTATGAAGAGGAGAAGACATCACTTTGGGGATGTGAAGTGTTCCTTGGTGAAGAAAGGTTATGTCTGGTTGTAAAAAAATAAAGACCCATGAAGAGGAGAAGACATTACTTTGGGGATGTGAAGTGCTCCTTGGAGAAGAAAGGTTATGTCTGGTTATAATAAAATAAAGACCCATGAAGAGAAGAAGACATTACTTTGGGGATGTGATGTGCTCCTTGGTGAAGAAAGGTTATGTCTGATTGTAATAAAATAAAGATCTATGAAGAGGAGAAGACATTACTTTGGGGTTGTGAAGTGCTGCTTGGTGAAGAAAGGTTATGTCTGGTTGTAATAAAATAAAGATCTATGAAGAGGAGAAGACATTACTTTGGGGATGTGAAGTGCTCCTTGGTGAAGAAAGGTTATGTCTGGTTGTAATAAAATAAAGATCTATGAAGAGGAGAAGACATCACTTTGGGGATATGAAGTGTTCCTTGGTGAAGAAAGGTTATGTCGGTTGTAATAAAATAAAGACCCATGAAGAGAAGAAGACATTACTTTGGGGATGTGAAGTGCTCCTTGGTGTAGAAAGGCTATGATGTCTGGTTATAATAAAATAAAGACCCACGATGAGGAGAAGATATTACTTTGGGGATGTGAAGTGCTCCTTGGTGAAGAAAGGTTATGTCTGGTTGTAATAAAATAAAGATCTATGAAGAGGAGAAGAGATCACTTTGGGGATGTGAAGTGCTCCTTGGTGTAGAAAGGCTATGATGTCTGGTTAAAATAAAATAAAGAACTATGAAGAGGAGAAGACATCACTTTGGGGATGTGAAGTGCTCCTTGGTGAAGAAAGGCTATGATAACTGGTTATAATAAAATAAAGAACTATGAAGAGGAGAAGACATCACTTTGGGGATGTGAAGTGCTCCTTGGTGAAGAAAGGCTATGTCTGGTTATAATAAAATAAAGAACTATGAAGAGGAGAAGACATCACTTTGGGTATGTGAAGTGCTCCTTGGTGTAGAAAGGCTATGATGTCTGGTTATAATAAAATAAAGACCCATGAAGAGGAGAAGACATTACTTTGGGGATGTGAAGTGCTCCTTGGTGAAGAAAGGGTATGATGTCTGGTTATAATAAATTAAAGAACTATGAAGAGAAGACATCACTTTGGGGATGTGAAGTGCTCCTTGGTGAAGAAAGGCTATGTCTGGTTGTAGTAAAATAAAGATCTATGAAGAGGAGAAGACATCACTTTGGGGATGTGAAGTGCTCCTTGGTGTAGAAAGACTATGATGTCTGGTTATAATAAAATAAGGACCCATGCAGAGGAGAAGACATCACTTTGGGGATGTGAAGTGCTCATTGGTGTAGAAAGGCTACGATGTCTGGTTATAATAAAACAAAGAACCATGAAGAGGAGAAGACATGACTTTGGGGATGTGAAGTGCTCCTTGGTGAAGAAAGGCTATGATGTCTGGTTATAATAAAATAAAGACCCATGAAGAGGAGCAGATATTTTTTTGGGGATGTGAAGTGCTCCTTGGTGAAGAAAGGCTATGATGTCTGGTTATAATAAAATAAAGAACTATGAAGAGGAGAAGACATCACTTTGGGGTTGTGAAGTGCTCCTCAGTGTAGAAAGGCTATAATGTCTGGTTATAATAAAATAAAGAACTATGAAGAGGAGAAGACATTACTTTGGGGATGTGAAGTGCTCCTTGGTATAGAAATGCTATAATGTCTGGTTATAATAAAATAAAGAACTATGAAGAGGAGAAGACATTACTTTGGGGATGTGAAGTGCTCCTTGGTGAAGAAAGCCTATGATGTCTGGTTATAATAAAATAAAGAACCATGAAGAGGAGAAGACATCTCTTTGGGGATGTGAAATGCTCCTTGGTGAAGAAAGGTTATGTCTGGTTATAATAGAACAAAGATCTATGAAGAGGAGAAGACATCAGTTTGGGGATGTGAAGTGCTCCTCGGTGAAGAAAGGCTATGTCTGGTTATAATAAAATAAAGAACTATGTAGAGGAGAAGACATCACTTTGGGGATGTGAAGTGTTCGTTGGTGAAGAAAGGTTATGTGTGGTTGTAATAAAATAAAGAACTATGAAGAGGAGAAGACATTACTTTGGGGATGTGAAGTGCTCCTCGGTGAAGAAAGGCTATGTATGGTTATAATAAAATATAGAACTATGAAGAGGAGAAGACATCACTTTGAGGATGTGAAGTGCTCCTTGGTGAAGAAAGGTTATGTCTGGTTGTAATAAAATAAAGATCTATGAAGAGAAGAAGACATTACTTTGGGGATGTGAAGTGCTCCTTGGTGAAGAAAGGCTATGTCTGGTTATTATAGAATAAAGACCCATGAAGAGGAGAAGACATTACTTTGGGGATGTGAAGTGCTCCTTGGCGAAGAAAGGTTATGTCTGGTTATAATAAAATAAAGACCCAGAAAGAGGAGAAGACATCACTTTGGAGATGTGAAGTGTTCCTTGGTGAAGAAAGGCTATTATGTCTGGTTATAATAAAATAAAGACCCACGAAGAGGAGAAGATATTACTTTGGGGATATGAAGTGCTCCTTGGTGAAGAAAGGTTATGTCTGGTTGTAATAAAATAAAGATCTATGAAGAGGAGAAGACATCACTTTGGGGATGTGAAGTGCTCCTTGGTGTAGAAAGGCTATGATGTCTGGTTAAAATAAAATAAAGAACTATGAAGAGGAGAAGACATCACTTTGGGGATTTGAAGTGCTCCTTGGTGAAGAAAGGCTATGATGTCTGGTTATAATAAAATAAAGAACTATGAAGAGGAGAAGACATGACTTTGGGGATGTGAAGTGCTCCTCAGTGCAGAAAGGCTATGATGTCTGGTTATAATAAAATAAAGACCCATGCAGAGGAGAAGACATGACTTTGGTGATGTGAAGTGCTCCATGGTGAAGAAAGGCTATGATGTCTGGTTATAATAAAAAAAAGACCCATGAAAAGGAGAAGACATCACTTTAGGGGAAGTGAAGTGCTCCTTGGTGTAGAAAGGCTATGTCTGGTTATAATAAAATAAAGAACTATGAAGAGGAGATGACATCACTTTGGGGATGTGAAGTGCTCCTTGGTGAAAAAAGTCTATGTCTGGTTATAATAAAATAAAGAACTATGAAGAGGAGAACACATCACTTTGGGGATGTGAAGTGCTCCTTGGTGAAAAAAGTCTATGTCTGGTTATAATAAAATAAAGACCCATGAAGAGGAGAAGACATGACTTTGGGGATGTGAAGTGCTCCTCAGTGTAGAAAAGCTATGATGTCTGGTTATAATAAAATAAAGACCCATGCAGAGGAGAAGATATCACTTTGGGTATGTGAAGTGTTCATTGGTATAGAAAGGCTATGATGTCTGGTTATAATAAAATAAAGAACCATGAAGAGGAGAAGACATGACTTTGGGGATGTGAAGTGCTCCTTGGTGAAGAAAGTCTATGATGTCTGGTTATAATAAAATAAAGAACCATGAAGAGGAGAAGACGTCACTTTGGGGATGAGAAGTGCTCCTTGGTGAAGAAAGGTTATGTCTGGTTATAATAAAACAAAGATCTTAAGAGGAGAAGACATCACTTTGGGGATGTGAAGTGCTCCTCGGTGAAGAAAGGCTATGTCTGGTTATAATAAAATAAAGAACTATGAAGAGGAGAAGACATCACTTTGTGGACGTGAAGTGCTTCTTGGTGAGGAAAGGCTATGATGTCTGGTTATAAGAAAATAAAGAACTATGAAGAGGAGAAGACATCAGTTTGGGGATATGAAGTGCTCGTTGGTATTAGAAAGGCTATGATGTCTGGTTATAATAAAATAAAGACCCATGAAGAGGAGAAGGCATTACTTTGGGGATGTGAAGTGCTCCTTGGTGAAGAAAGGCTATGATGTCTGGTTATAATAAAATAAAGAACTATGAAGAGGAGAAGACATCACTTTGGGGATGTGAAGTGCTCCTTGGTGTAGAAAGGCTATGATGTCTGGTTATAATAAAATAAAGAACCATGAAGAGAAGACATCACTTTGGGGATGCGAAGTGCTCCTTTGTGAAGAAAGGTTATGTCTGGTTGTAATAAAATAAAGATCTATGAAGAGGAGAAGACATCACTTTGGGGATGTGAAATGCTCCTTGGTGAAGAAAGGCTATGTCTGGTTGTAGTAAAATAAAGATCTATGAAGAGGAGAAGACATCACTTTGGGGATGTGAAGTGTTCCTTGGTGTAGAAAGACTATGATGTCTGGTTATAATAAAATAAAGACCCATGCAGAGGAGAAGACATCACTTTGGGGATGTGAAGTGCTCATTGGTGTAGAAAGGCTATGATGTCTGGTTATAATAAAATAAAGAACCATGAAGAGGAGAAGACATCACTTTGGGGATGTGAAGTGCTCCTTGGAGAAGAAAGGCTATGATGTCTGGTTATAATAAAATAAAGACCCATGAAGAGGAGAAGACATCACTTTGGGGACGTGAAGTTCTCCTTGGTGAAGAAAGGCTATGTCTGGTTATAATAAAATAAAGACCCATGAAGAGGAGAAGATATTTTTTTGGGGATGTGAAGTGCTCCTTGGTGAAGAAAGGCTATGTCCGGTTATTATAGAATAAAGACCCATGAAGAGGTGAAGACATGACTTTGGGGATGTGAAGTGCTCCTTGGTGAAGAAAGGTTATGATGTCTGGTTATAATAAAATAAAGACCCATGAAGAGGAGAAGATATTTTTTTGGGGATGTGAAGTGCTCCTTGGTGAAGAAAGGCTATGATGTCTGGTTATAATAAAATAAAGAACTATGAAGAGGAGAAGACATCACTTTGGGGATGTGAAGTTCTCCTTGGTGAAGAAAGGCTATGTCTGGTTATAATAAAATAAAGACCCATGAAGAGGAGAAGATATTTTTTGGGGATGTGAAGTGCTCCTTGGTGAAGAAAGGATATGTCTGGTTATTATAGAATAAAGACCCATGAAGAGGTGAAGACATTTTTTGGGGAAGTGAAGTGCTCCTTGGTGAAGAAAGGCTATGATGTCTGGTTATAATAAAATAAAGAACTATGAAGAGGAGAAGACATTACTTTGGGGATGTGAAGTGCTCCTTGGTATAGAAAGGCTATAATGTCTGGTTATAATAAAATAAAGAACTATGAAGAGGAGAAGACATTACTTTGGGGATGTGAAGTGCTCCTTGGTGAAGAAAGTATATGATGTCTGGTTATAATAAAATAAAGAACCATGAAGAGGAGAAGACATTTTAGGGGATGTGAGATGCTCCTTGGTGAAGAAAGGTTATGTCTGGTTATAATAAAATAAAGAACTATGAAGAGGAGAAGACATCACTTTGGGGATGTGAAGTGTTCGTTGGTGAAGAAAGGTTATGTGTGGTTGTAATAAAATAAAGAACTATGAAGAGGAGAAGACATTACTTTGAAGATGTGAAGTGCTCCTCGGTGAAGAAAGGCTATGTCTGGTTATAATAAAATAAAGAACTATGAAGAGGAGAAGACATCACTTTGGGGATGTGAAGAGCTCCTTGGTGAAGAGAGGTTATGTCTGGTTGTAATAAAATAAAGATCTATGAAGAGAAGAAGACATTACTTTGGGGATGTGAAGTGCTCCTCGGTGAAGAAAGGCTATGTCTGGTTGTAATAAAATAAAGATCTATGAAGAGGAGTAGACATCACTTTGGGGATGTGAAGTGTTCCTTGGTGAAGAAAGGTTATGTCTGGTTGTAATAAAATAAAGACCCATGAAGAGGAGAAGACATTACTTTGGGGATGTGAAGTGCTCCTTGGCGAAGAAAGGTTATCTCTGGTTATAATAAAATAAAGACCCATGAAGAGGAGAAGACATTACTTTGGGGATGTGAAGTGCTCCTTGGTGATAGAAAGGTTATGTCTGGTTGTAATAAAATAAAGATCTATGAAGAGGAGAAGACATTACTTTGGGGATGTGAAGTGCTCCTTGGAGAAGAAAGGTTATGTCTGGTTATAATAAAATAAAGACCCATGAAGAGAAGAAGACATTACTTTGGGGATGTGATGTGCTCCTTGGTGAAGAAAGGTTATGTCTGATTGTAATAAAATAAAGATCTATGAAGAGGAGAAGACATTACTTTGGGGTTGTGAAGTGCTGCTTGGTGAAGAAAGGTTATGTCTGGTTGTAATAAAATAAAGATCTATGAAGAGGAGAAGACATTACTTTGGGGATGTGAAGTGCTCCTTGGTGAAGAAAGGTTATGTCTGGTTGTAATAAAATAAAGATCTATGAAGAGGAGAAGACATCACTTTGGGGATATGAAGTGTTCCTTGGTGAAGAAAGGTTATGTCGGTTGTAATAAAATAAAGACCCATGAAGAGAAGAAGACATTACTTTGGGGATGTGAAGTGCTCCTTGGTGTAGAAAGGCTATGATGTCTGGTTATAATAAAATAAAGACCCACGAAGAGGAGAAGATATTACTTTGGGGATGTGAAGTGCTCCTTGGTGAAGAAAGGTTATGTCTGGTTGTAATAAAATAAAGATCTATGAAGAGGAGAAGAGATCACTTTGGGGATGTGAAGTGCTCCTTGGTGTAGAAAGGCTATGATGTCTGGTTAAAATAAAATAAAGAACTATGAAGAGGAGAAGACATCACTTTGGGGATGTGAAGTGCTCCTTGGTGAAGAAAGGCTATGATAACTGGTTATAATAAAATAAAGAACTATGAAGAGGAGAAGACATCACTTTGGGGATGTGAAGTGCTCCTTGGTGAAGAAAGGCTATGTGTGGTTATAATAAAATAAAGAACTATGAAGAGGAGAAGACATCACTTTGGGTATGTGAAGTGCTCCTTGGTGTAGAAAGGCTATGATGTCTGGTTATAATAAAATAAAGACCCATGAAGAGGAGAAGACATCACTTTGGGGATGTGAAGTGCTCCTTGGTGAAGAAAGGGTATGATGTCTGGTTATAATAAATTAAAGAACTATGAAGAGAAGACATCACTTTGGGGATGTGAAGTGCTCCTTGGTGAAGAAAGGTTATGTCTGGTTGTAATAAAATAAAGATCCATGAAGAGGTGAAGACATCACTTTGGGGATGTGAAATGCTCCTTGGTGAAGAAAGGCTATGTCTGGTTGTAGTAAAATAAAGATCTATGAAGAGGAGAAGACATCACTTTGGGGATGTGAAGTGCTCCTTGGTGTAGAAAGACTATGATGTCTGGTTATTATAAAATAAGGACCCATGCAGAGGAGAAGACATCACTTTGGGGATGTGAAGTGCTCATTGGTGTAGAAAGGCTACGATGTCTGGTTATAATAAAACAAAGAACCATGAAGAGGAGAAGACATGACTTTGGGGATGTGAAGTGCTCCTTGGTGAAGAAAGGCTATGATGTCTGGTTATAATAAAATAAAGACCCATGAAGAGGAGCAGATATTTTTTTGGGGATGTGAAGTGCTCCTTGGTGAAGAAAGGCTATGATGTCTGGTTATAATAAAATAAAGAACTATGAAGAGGAGAAGACATCACTTTGGGGTTGTGAAGTGCTCCTCAGTGTAGAAAGGCTATAATGTCTGGTTATAATAAAATAAAGAACTATGAAGAGGAGAAGACATTACTTTGGGGATGTGAAGTGCTCCTTGGTATAGAAATGCTATAATGTCTGGTTATAATAAAATAAAGAACTATGAAGAGGAGAAGACATTACTTTGGGGATGTGAAGTGCTCCTTGGTGAAGAAAGCCTATGATGTCTGGTTATAATAAAATAAAGAACCATGAAGAGGAGAAGACATCTCTTTGGGGATGTGAAATGCTCCTTGGTGAAGAAAGGTTATGTCTGGTTATAATAGAACAAAGATCTATGAAGAGGAGAAGACATCAGTTTGGGGATGTGAAGTGTTCGTTGGTGAAGAAAGGTTATGTGTGGTTGTAATAAAATAAAGAACTATGAAGAGGAGAAGACATTACTTTGGGGATGTGAAGTGCTCCTCGGTGAAGAAAGGCTATGTATGGTTATAATAAAATATAGAACTATGAAGAGGAGAAGACATCACTTTGAGGATGTGAAGTGCTCCTTGGTGAAGAAAGGTTATGTCTGGTTGTAATAAAATAAAGATCTATGAAGAGAAGAAGACATTACTTTGGGGATGTGAAGTGCTCCTTGGTGAAGAAAGGCTATGTCTGGTTATTATAGAATAAAGACCCATGAAGAGGAGAAGACATTACTTTGGGGATGTGAAGTGCTCCTTGGCGAAGAAAGGTTATGTCTGGTTATAATAAAATAAAGACCCAGAAAGAGGAGAAGACATCACTTTGGAGATGTGAAGTGTTCCTTGGTGAAGAAAGGCTATTATGTCTGGTTATAATAAAATAAAGACCCACGAAGAGGAGAAGATATTACTTTGGGGATATGAAGTGCTCCTTGGTGAAGAAAGGTTATGTCTGGTTGTAATAAAATAAAGATCTATGAAGAGGAGAAGACATCACTTTGGGGATGTGAAGTGCTCCTTGGTGTAGAAAGGCTATGATGTCTGGTTAAAATAAAATAAAGAACTATGAAGAGGAGAAGACATCACTTTGGGGATTTGAAGTGCTCCTTGGTGAAGAAAGGCTATGATGTCTGGTTATAATAAAATAAAGAACTATGAAGAGGAGAAGACATGACTTTGGGGATGTGAAGTGCTCCTCAGTGCAGAAAGGCTATGATGTCTGGTTATAATAAAATAAAGACCCATGCAGAGGAGAAGACATGACTTTGGTGATGTGAAGTGCTCCATGGTGAAGAAAGGCTATGATGTCTGGATATAATAAAAAAAAGACCCATGTAAAGGAGAAGACATCACTTTAGGGGAAGTGAAGTGCTCCTTGGTGTAGAAAGGCTATGTCTGGTTATAATAAAATAAAGAACTATGAAGAGGAGATGACATCACTTTGGGGATGTGAAGTGCTCCTTGGTGAAAAAAGTCTATGTCTGGTTATAATAAAATAAAGAACTATGAAGAGGAGAAGACATCACTTTGGGGATGTGAAGTGCTCCTTGGTGAAAAAAGTCTATGTCTGGTTATAATAAAATAAAGACCCATGAAGAGGAGAAGACATGACTTTGGGGATGTGAAGTGCTCCTCAGTGTAGAAAAGCTATGATGTCTGGTTATAATAAAATAAAGACCCATGCAGAGGAGAAGATATCACTTTGGGTATGTGAAGTGTTCATTGGTATAGAAAGGCTATGATGTCTGGTTATAATAAAATAAAGAACCATGAAGAGGAGAACACATGACTTTGGGGATGTGAAGTGCTCCTTGGTGAAGAAAGTCTATGATGTCTGGTTATAATAAAATAAAGAACCATGAAGAGGAGAAGACGTCACTTTGGGGATGAGAAGTGCTCCTTGGTGAAGAAAGGTTATGTCTGGTTATAATAAAACAAAGATCTTAAGAGGAGAAGACATCACTTTGGGGATGTGAAGTGCTCCTCGGTGAAGAAAGGCTATGTCTGGTTATAATAAAATAAAGAACTATGAAGAGGAGAAGACATCACTTTGTGGACGTGAAGTGCTTCTTGGTGAGGAAAGGCTATGATGTCTGGTTATAAGAAAATAAAGAACTATGAAGAGGAGAAGACATCAGTTTGGGGATATGAAGTGCTCGTTGGTATTAGAAAGGCTATGATGTCTGGTTATAATAAAATAAAGACCCATGAAGAGGAGAAGGCATTACTTTGGGGATGTGAAGTGCTCCTTGGTGAAGAAAGGCTATGATGTCTGGTTATAATAAAATAAAGAACTATGAAGAGGAGAAGACATCACTTTGGGGATGTGAAGTGCTCCTTGGTGTAGAAAGGCTATGATGTCTGGTTATAATAAAATAAAGAACCATGAAGAGAAGACATCACTTTGGGGATGCGAAGTGCTCCTTTGTGAAGAAAGGTTATGTCTGGTTGTAATAAAATAAAGATCTATGAAGAGGAGAAGACATCACTTTGGGGATGTGAAATGCTCCTTGGTGAAGAAAGGCTATGTCTGGTTGTAGTAAAATAAAGATCTATGAAGAGGAGAAGACATCACTTTGGGGATGTGAAGTGTTCCTTGGTGTAGAAAGACTATGATGTCTGGTTATAATAAAATAAAGACCCATGCAGAGGAGAAGACATCACTTTGGGGATGTGAAGTGCTCATTGGTGTAGAAAGGCTATGATGTCTGGTTATAATAAAATAAAGAACCATGAAGAGGAGAAGACATCACTTTGGGGATGTGAAGTGCTCCTTGGAGAAGAAAGGCTATGATGTCTGGTTATAATAAAATAAAGACCCATGAAGAGGAGAAGACATCACTTTGGGGACGTGAAGTTCTCCTTGGTGAAGAAAGGCTATGTCTGGTTATAATAAAATAAAGACCCATGAAGAGGAGAAGATATTTTTTTGGGGATGTGAAGTGCTCCTTGGTGAAGAAAGGCTATGTCCGGTTATTATAGAATAAAGACCCATGAAGAGGTGAAGACATGACTTTGGGGATGTGAAGTGCTCCTTGGTGAAGAAAGGTTATGATGTCTGGTTATAATAAAATAAAGACCCATGAAGAGGAGAAGATATTTTTTTGGGGATGTGAAGTGCTCCTTGGTGAAGAAAGGCTATGATGTCTGGTTATAATAAAATAAAGAACTATGAAGAGGAGAAGACATCACTTTGGGGATGTGAAGTTCTCCTTGGTGAAGAAAGGCTATGTCTGGTTATAATAAAATAAAGACCCATGAAGAGGAGAAGATATTTTTTTGGGGATGTGAAGTGCTCCTTGGTGAAGAAAGGATATGTCTGGTTATTATAGAATAAAGACCCATGAAGAGGTGAAGACATTTTTTGGGGAAGTGAAGTGCTCCTTGGTGAAGAAAGGCTATGATGTCTGGTTATAATAAAATAAAGAACTATGAAGAGGAGAAGACATTACTTTGGGGATGTGAAGTGCTCCTTGGTATAGAAAGGCTATAATGTCTGGTTATAATAAAATAAAGAACTATGAAGAGGAGAAGACATTACTTTGGGGATGTGAAGTGCTCCTTGGTGAAGAAAGTATATGATGTCTGGTTATAATAAAATAAAGAACCATGAAGAGGAGAAGACATTTTAGGGGATGTGAGATGCTCCTTGGTGAAGAAAGGTTATGTCTGGTTATAATAAAATAAAGAACTATGAAGAGGAGAAGACATCACTTTGGGGATGTGAAGTGTTCGTTGGTGAAGAAAGGTTATGTGTGGTTGTAATAAAATAAAGAACTATGAAGAGGAGAAGACATTACTTTGAAGATGTGAAGTGCTCCTCGGTGAAGAAAGGCTATGTCTGGTTATAATAAAATAAAGAACTATGAAGAGGAGAAGACATCACTTTGGGGATGTGAAGAGCTCCTTGGTGAAGAGAGGTTATGTCTGGTTGTAATAAAATAAAGATCTATGAAGAGAAGAAGACATTACTTTGGGGATGTGAAGTGCTCCTCGGTGAAGAAAGGCTATGTCTGGTTGTAATAAAATAAAGATCTATGAAGAGGAGTAGACATCACTTTGGGGATGTGAAGTGTTCCTTGGTGAAGAAAGGTTATGTCTGGTTGTAATAAAATAAAGACCCATGAAGAGGAGAAGACATTACTTTGGGGATGTGAAGTGCTCCTTGGCGAAGAAAGGTTATGTCTGGTTATAATAAAATAAAGACCCATGAAGAGGAGAAGACATTACTTTGGGGATGTGAAGTGCTCCTTGGTGATAGAAAGGTTATGTCTGGTTGTAATAAAATAAAGATCTATGAAGAGGAGAAGACATTACTTTGGGGATGTGAAGTGCTGCTTGGTGAAGAAAGGTTATGTCTGGTTGGAATAAAATAAAGATCTATGAAGAGAAGAAGACATTACTTTGGGGATGTGAAGTGGTCCTTGTTGAAGAAAGGTTATGTCTGGTTGTAATAAAATAGAGATCTATGAAGAGAAGAAGACATTACTTTGTGGGATGTGAAGTGCTCCTTGGTGAAGAAAGGCTATGATATCTGGTTATAATAAAATAAAGACCCAGAAAGAGGAGAAGACATCACTTTGGAGATGTGAAGTGTTCCTTGGTGAAGAAAGGCTATTATATCTGGTTATAATAAAATAAAGACCCACGAAGAGGAGAAGATATTACTTTGGGGATGTGAAGTGCTCCTTGGTGAAGAAAGGTTATGTCTGGTTGTAATAAAATAAAGATCTATGAAGAGGAGAAGACATCACTTTGGGGATGTGAAGTGCTCCTTGGTGTAGAAAGGCTATGATGTCTGGTTAAAATAAAATAAAGAACTATGAAGAGGAGAAGACATCACTTTGGGGATGTGAAGTGCTCCTTGGTGAAGAAAGGCTATGATGTCTGGTTATAATAAAATAAAGAACTATGAAGAGGAGAAGACATGACTTTGGGGATGTGAAGTGCTCCTCAGTGCAGAAAGGCTATGATGTCTGATTATAATAAAATAAAGACCCATGCAGAGGAGAAGACATCAGTTTGGGGATGTGAAGTGCTCATTGGTGTAGAAAGGCTCTGATGTCTGGTTATACTAAAATAAAGAACCATGAAGAGGAGAAGACATGACTGTGGGGATGTGAAGTGCTCCTTGGTGAAGAAAGGCTATGATGTCTGGTTATAATAAAAAAAAGACCCATGAAGAGAAGAAGACATCACTTTGGGGATGTGAAGTGCTCCTTGGTGAAGAAAGGCTATGTCTGGTTATAATAAAATAAAGACCCATTAAGAGAAGACATTTTTTTGGGGATGTGAAGTGCTCATTGGTGAAGAAAGGCTATGTCTGTTTATTATAAAATAAAGACCCATGAAGTGGAGAAGTCATTTTTTTGGGGATGTGAAGTGCTCCTTGGTGAAGAAAGGCTATGATGTCTGGTTATAATAAAATAAAGAACAATGAAGAGGAGAAGACATCACTTTGGGGTTGTGAAGTGCTCCTCAGTGTAGAAAGGCTATGATATCTGGATATAATAAAATAAAGACCCATGAAGAGGAGAAGACATCACTTTAGGGGAACTGAAGTGCTCCTTGGTGTACAAAGGCTATGTCTGGTTATAATAAAATAAAGAACTATGAAGAGGAGAGGACATCACTTTGGGGATGTGAAGTGCTCCTTGGTGAAAAAAGTCTATGTCTGGTTATAATAAAATAAAGAACTATGAAGAGGAGAAGACATCACTTTGGGGATGTGAAGTGCTCCTTGGTTAAAAATGTCTATGTCTGGTTATAATAAAATAAAGACCCATGAAGAGGAGAAGACATGACTTTGGAGATGTGAAGTGCTCCTCAGTGTAGAAAGGCTATGATGTCTGGTTATAATAAAATAAAGACCCATGCAGAGGAGAAGATATCACTTTAGGGATGTGAAGTGCTCATTGGTATAGAAAGGCTATGATGTCTGGCTATAATAAAATAAAGAACTATGAAGAGGAGAAGACATCACTTTGGGGATGTGAAGTGCTCCTTGGTGAAGAAAGGCTATGTCTGGTTATAATAAAATAAAGACCCATGAATAGGAGAAGACATCACTTTGGCGATGTGAAGTGCTCCTTGGTGAAGAAAGGCTATGTCTGGTTATAATAAAATAAAGAGGTATGAAGAGGAGAAGACATTACTTTGGGGATGTGAAGTGCTCCTTGGTGAAAAAAGTCTATGTCTGGTTATAATAAAATAAAGAACTATGAAGAGGAGAAGACATTACTTTGGGGTTGTGAAGTGCACCTTGGTGTAGAAAGGCTATGATGTCTGGTTATAATAAAATAAAGAACTATGAAGAGGAGAAGACATTACTTTGGGTATGTGAAATGCTCCTTGGTGAAGAAAGGCTATGATGTCTGGTTATAATAAAATAAAGAACTATGAAGAGGAGAAGACATTACTTTGGGGATGTGAAGTGCTCCTTGGTGTAGAAAGGCTATGATGTCTGGTTATAATAAAATAAAGACCCATGATAGAAGGAGAAGACATCACTTTGGGGATGTGAAGTGCTCCTTGGTGAAGAAAGGCTATGTGTGGTTGTAATAAAATATAAGATCTATGAAGAGGAGAAGACATCACTTTGGGGATGTGAAGTGCTCCTTGGTGAAGAAAGGTTATGATGTCTGGTTATAATAAAACAAAGACCCATGAGGAGGAGAAGATATTTTTTTGGGGATGTGAAGTGCTCCTTGGTGAAGAAAGGCTATGATGTCTGGTTATAATAAAATAAAGAACTATGAAGAGGAGAAGACATCACTTTGGGGATGTGAAGTTCTCCTTGGTGAAGAAAGGCTATGTCTGGTTATAATAAAATAAAGACCCATGAAGAGGAGAAGATATTTTTTTGGGGATGTGAAGTGCTCCTTGGTGAAGAAAGGATATGTCTGGTTATTATAGAATAAAGACCCATGAAGAGGTGAAGACGTTTTTTGGGGAAGTGAAGTGCTCCTTGGTGAAGAAAGGCTATGATGTCTGGTTATAATAAAATAAAGAACTATGAAGAGGAGAAGACATTACTTTGGGGATGTGAAGTGCTCCTTGGTATAGAAAGGCTATAATGTCTGGTTATAATAAAATAAAGAACTATGAAGAGGAGAAGACATTACTTTGGGGATGTGAAGTGCTCCTTGGTGAAGAAAGTATATGATGTCTGGTTATAATAAAATAAAGAACCATGAAGAGGAGAAGACATTTTAGGGGATGTGAGATGCTCCTTGGTGAAGAAAGGTTATGTCTGGTTATAATAAAATAAAGAACTATGAAGAGGAGAAGACATCACTTTGGGGATGTGAAGTGTTCGTTGGTGAAGAAAGGTTATGTGTGGTTGTAATAAAATAAAGAACTATGAAGAGGAGAAGACATTACTTTGAAGATGTGAAGTGCTCCTCGGTGAAGAAAGGCTATGTCTGGTTATAATAAAATAAAGAACTATGAAGAGGAGAAGACATCACTTTGGGGATGTGAAGAGCTCCTTGGTGAAGAGAGGTTATGTCTGGTTGTAATAAAATAAAGATCTATGAAGAGAAGAAGACATTACTTTGGGGATGTGAAGTGCTCCTCGGTGAAGAAAGGCTATGTCTGGTTGTAATAAAATAAAGATCTATGAAGAGGAGTAGACATCACTTTGGGGATGTGAAGTGTTCCTTGGTGAAGAAAGGTTATGTCTGGTTGTAATAAAATAAAGACCCATGAAGAGGAGAAGACATTACTTTGGGGATGTGAAGTGCTCCTTGGCGAAGAAAGGTTATGTCTGGTTATAATAAAATAAAGACCCATGAAGAGGAGAAGACATTACTTTGGGGATGTGAAGTGCTCCTTGGTGATAGAAAGGTTATGTCTGGTTGTAATAAAATAAAGATCTATGAAGAGGAGAAGACATTACTTTGGGGATGTGAAGTGCTGCTTGGTGAAGAAAGGTTATGTCTGGTTGGAATAAAATAAAGATCTATGAAGAGAAGAAGACATTACTTTGGGGATGTGAAGTGGTCCTTGTTGAAGAAAGGTTATGTCTGGTTGTAATAAAATAGAGATCTATGAAGAGAAGAAGACATTACTTTGTGGGATGTGAAGTGCTCCTTGGTGAAGAAAGGCTATGATATCTGGTTATAATAAAATAAAGACCCAGAAAGAGGAGAAGACATCACTTTGGAGATGTGAAGTGTTCCTTGGTGAAGAAAGGCTATTATATCTGGTTATAATAAAATAAAGACCCACGAAGAGGAGAAGATATTACTTTGGGGATGTGAAGTGCTCCTTGGTGAAGAAAGGTTATGTCTGGTTGTAATAAAATAAAGATCTATGAAGAGGAGAAGACATCACTTTGGGGATGTGAAGTGCTCCTTGGTGTAGAAAGGCTATGATGTCTGGTTAAAATAAAATAAAGAACTATGAAGAGGAGAAGACATCACTTTGGGGATGTGAAGTGCTCCTTGGTGAAGAAAGGCTATGATGTCTGGTTATAATAAAATAAAGAACTATGAAGAGGAGAAGACATGACTTTGGGGATGTGAAGTGCTCCTCAGTGCAGAAAGGCTATGATGTCTGATTATAATAAAATAAAGACCCATGCAGAGGAGAAGACATCAGTTTGGGGATGTGAAGTGCTCATTGGTGTAGAAAGGCTCTGATGTCTGGTTATACTAAAATAAAGAACCATGAAGAGGAGAAGACATGACTGTGGGGATGTGAAGTGCTCCTTGGTGAAGAAAGGCTATGATGTCTGGTTATAATAAAAAAAAGACCCATGAAGAGAAGAAGACATCACTTTGGGGATGTGAAGTGCTCCTTGGTGAAGAAAGGCTATGTCTGGTTATAATAAAATAAAGACCCATTAAGAGAAGACATTTTTTTGGGGATGTGAAGTGCTCATTGGTGAAGAAAGGCTATGTCTGTTTATTATAAAATAAAGACCCATGAAGTGGAGAAGTCATTTTTTTGGGGATGTGAAGTGCTCCTTGGTGAAGAAAGGCTATGATGTCTGGTTATAATAAAATAAAGAACAATGAAGAGGAGAAGACATCACTTTGGGGTTGTGAAGTGCTCCTCAGTGTAGAAAGGCTATGATATCTGGATATAATAAAATAAAGACCCATGAAGAGGAGAAGACATCACTTTAGGGGAACTGAAGTGCTCCTTGGTGTACAAAGGCTATGTCTGGTTATAATAAAATAAAGAACTATGAAGAGGAGAGGACATCACTTTGGGGATGTGAAGTGCTCCTTGGTGAAAAAAGTCTATGTCTGGTTATAATAAAATAAAGAACTATGAAGAGGAGAAGACATCACTTTGGGGATGTGAAGTGCTCCTTGGTTAAAAATGTCTATGTCTGGTTATAATAAAATAAAGACCCATGAAGAGGAGAAGACATGACTTTGGAGATGTGAAGTGCTCCTCAGTGTAGAAAGGCTATGATGTCTGGTTATAATAAAATAAAGACCCATGCAGAGGAGAAGATATCACTTTAGGGATGTGAAGTGCTCATTGGTATAGAAAGGCTATGATGTCTGGCTATAATAAAATAAAGAACTATGAAGAGGAGAAGACATCACTTTGGGGATGTGAAGTGCTCCTTGGTGAAGAAAGGCTATGTCTGGTTATAATAAAATAAAGACCCATGAATAGGAGAAGACATCACTTTGGCGATGTGAAGTGCTCCTTGGTGAAGAAAGGCTATGTCTGGTTATAATAAAATAAAGAGGTATGAAGAGGAGAAGACATTACTTTGGGGATGTGAAGTGCTCCTTGGTGAAAAAAGTCTATGTCTGGTTATAATAAAATAAAGAACTATGAAGAGGAGAAGACATTACTTTGGGGTTGTGAAGTGCACCTTGGTGTAGAAAGGCTATGATGTCTGGTTATAATAAAATAAAGAACTATGAAGAGGAGAAGACATTACTTTGGGTATGTGAAATGCTCCTTGGTGAAGAAAGGCTATGATGTCTGGTTATAATAAAATAAAGAACTATGAAGAGGAGAAGACATTACTTTGGGGATGTGAAGTGCTCCTTGGTGTAGAAAGGCTATGATGTCTGGTTATAATAAAATAAAGACCCATGATAGAAGGAGAAGACATCACTTTGGGGATGTGAAGTGCTCCTTGGTGAAGAAAGGCTATGTGTGGTTGTAATAAAATATAAGATCTATGAAGAGGAGAAGACATCACTTTGGGGATGTGAAGTGCTCCTTGGTGAAGAAAGGTTATGATGTCTGGTTATAATAAAACAAAGACCCATGAGGAGGAGAAGATATTTTTTTGGGGATGTGAAGTGCTCCTTGGTGAAGAAAGGCTATGATGTCTGGTTATAATAAAATAAAGAACTATGAAGAGGAGAAGACATCACTTTGGGGATGTGAAGTTCTCCTTGGTGAAGAAAGGCTATGTCTGGTTATAATAAAATAAAGACCCATGAAGAGGAGAAGATATTTTTTTGGGGATGTGAAGTGCTCCTTGGTGAAGAAAGGATATGTCTGGTTATTATAGAATAAAGACCCATGAAGAGGTGAAGACATTTTTTGGGGAAGTGAAGTGCTCCTTGGTGAAGAAAGGCTATGATGTCTGGTTATAATAAAATAAAGAACTATGAAGAGGAGAAGACATTACTTTGGGGATGTGAAGTGCTCCTTGGTATAGAAAGGCTATAATGTCTGGTTATAATAAAATAAAGAACTATGAAGAGGAGAAGACATTACTTTGGGGATGTGAAGTGCTCCTTGGTGAAGAAAGTATATGATGTCTGGTTATAATAAAATAAAGAACCATGAAGAGGAGAAGACATTTTAGGGGATGTGAGATGCTCCTTGGTGAAGAAAGGTTATGTCTGGTTATAATAAAATAAAGAACTATGAAGAGGAGAAGACATCACTTTGGGGATGTGAAGTGTTCGTTGGTGAAGAAAGGTTATGTGTGGTTGTAATAAAATAAAGAACTATGAAGAGGAGAAGACATTACTTTGAAGATGTGAAGTGCTCCTCGGTGAAGAAAGGCTATGTCTGGTTATAATAAAATAAAGAACTATGAAGAGGAGAAGACATCACTTTGGGGATGTGAAGAGCTCCTTGGTGAAGAGAGGTTATGTCTGGTTGTAATAAAATAAAGATCTATGAAGAGAAGAAGACATTACTTTGGGGATGTGAAGTGCTCCTCGGTGAAGAAAGGCTATGTCTGGTTGTAATAAAATAAAGATCTATGAAGAGGAGTAGACATCACTTTGGGGATGTGAAGTGTTCCTTGGTGAAGAAAGGTTATGTCTGGTTGTAATAAAATAAAGACCCATGAAGAGGAGAAGACATTACTTTGGGGATGTGAAGTGCTCCTTGGCGAAGAAAGGTTATGTCTGGTTATAATAAAATAAAGACCCATGAAGAGGAGAAGACATTACTTTGGGGATGTGAAGTGCTCCTTGGTGATAGAAAGGTTATGTCTGGTTGTAATAAAATAAAGATCTATGAAGAGGAGAAGACATTACTTTGGGGATGTGAAGTGCTGCTTGGTGAAGAAAGGTTATGTCTGGTTGGAATAAAATAAAGATCTATGAAGAGAAGAAGACATTACTTTGGGGATGTGAAGTGCTCCTTGTTGAAGAAAGGTTATGTCTGGTTGTAATAAAATAGAGATCTATGAAGAGAAGAAGACATTACTTTGTGGGATGTGAAGTGCTCCTTGGTGAAGAAAGGCTATGATATCTGGTTATAATAAAATAAAGACCCAGAAAGAGGAGAAGACATCACTTTGGAGATGTGAAGTGTTCCTTGGTGAAGAAAGGCTATTATATCTGGTTATAATAAAATAAAGACCCACGAAGAGGAGAAGATATTACTTTGGGGATGTGAAGTGCTCCTTGGTGAAGAAAGGTTATGTCTGGTTGTAATAAAATAAAGATCTATGAAGAGGAGAAGACATCACTTTGGGGATGTGAAGTGCTCCTTGGTGTAGAAAGGCTATGATGTCTGGTTAAAATAAAATAAAGAACTATGAAGAGGAGAAGACATCACTTTGGGGATGTGAAGTGCTCCTTGGTGAAGAAAGGCTATGATGTCTGGTTATAATAAAATAAAGAACTATGAAGAGGAGAAGACATGACTTTGGGGATGTGAAGTGCTCCTCAGTGCAGAAAGGCTATGATGTCTGATTATAATAAAATAAAGACCCATGCAGAGGAGAAGACATCAGTTTGGGGATGTGAAGTGCTCATTGGTGTAGAAAGGCTCTGATGTCTGGTTATACTAAAATAAAGAACCATGAAGAGGAGAAGACATGACTGTGGGGATGTGAAGTGCTCCTTGGTGAAGAAAGGCTATGATGTCTGGTTATAATAAAAAAAAGACCCATGAAGAGAAGAAGACATCACTTTGGGGATGTGAAGTGCTCCTTGGTGAAGAAAGGCTATGTCTGGTTATAATAAAATAAAGACCCATTAAGAGAAGACATTTTTTTGGGGATGTGAAGTGCTCATTGGTGAAGAAAGGCTATGTCTGCTTATTATAAAATAAAGACCCATGAAGTGGAGAAGTCATTTTTTTGGGGATGTGAAGTGCTCCTTGGTGAAGAAAGGCTATGATGTCTGGTTATAATAAAATAAAGAACAATGAAGAGGAGAAGACATCACTTTGGGGTTGTGAAGTGCTCCTCAGTGTAGAAAGGCTATGATATCTGGATATAATAAAATAAAGACCCATGAAGAGGAGAAGACATCACTTTAGGGGAACTGAAGTGCTCCTTGGTGTACAAAGGCTATGTCTGGTTATAATAAAATAAAGAACTATGAAGAGGAGAGGACATCACTTTGGGGATGTGAAGTGCTCCTTGGTGAAAAAAGTCTATGTCTGGTTATAATAAAATAAAGAACTATGAAGAGGAGAAGACATCACTTTGGGGATGTGAAGTGCTCCTTGGTTAAAAATGTCTATGTCTGGTTATAATAAAATAAAGACCCATGAAGAGGAGAAGACATGACTTTGGAGATGTGAAGTGCTCCTCAGTGTAGAAAGGCTATGATGTCTGGTTATAATAAAATAAAGACCCATGCAGAGGAGAAGATATCACTTTAGGGATGTGAAGTGCTCATTGGTATAGAAAGGCTATGATGTCTGGCTATAATAAAATAAAGAACTATGAAGAGGAGGAGACATCACTTTGGGGATGTGAAGTGCTCCTTGGTGAAGAAAGGCTATGTCTGGTTATAATAAAATAAAGACCCATGAATAGGAGAAGACATCACTTTGGCGATGTGAAGTGCTCCTTGGTGAAGAAAGGCTATGTCTGGTTATAATAAAATAAAGAGGTATGAAGAGGAGAAGACATTACTTTGGGGATGTGAAGTGCTCCTTGGTGAAAAAAGTCTATGTCTGGTTATAATAAAATAAAGAACTATGAAGAGGAGAAGACATTACTTTGGGGTTGTGAAGTGCACCTTGGTGTAGAAAGGCTATGATGTCTGGTTATAATAAAATAAAGAACTATGAAGAGGAGAAGACATTACTTTGGGTATGTGAAATGCTCCTTGGTGAAGAAAGGCTATGATGTCTGGTTATAATAAAATAAAGAACTATGAAGAGGAGAAAACATTACTTTGGGGATGTGAAGTGCTCCTTGGTGTAGAAAGGCTATGATGTCTGGTTATAATAAAATAAAGACCCATGATAGAACGAGAAGACATCACTTTGGGGATGTGAAGTGCTCCTTGGTGAAGAAAGGCTATGTGTGGTTGTAATAAAATATAAGATCTATGAAGAGGAGAAGACATCACTTTGGGGATGTGAAGTGCTCCTTGGTGAAGAAAGGTTATGATGTCTGGTTATAATAAAATAAAGAACTATGAAGAGGAGAAGACATCACTTTGGGGATGTGAAGTGCTCCTTGGTGAAGAAAGGTTATGATGTCTGGTTATAATAAAATAAAGAACTATGAAGAGGAGAAGACATCAGTTTCGGGATGTGAAGTGCTCGTTGGTATTAGAAAGGCTATGATGTCTGGTTATAATAAAATAAAGACCCATGAAGAGGAGAAGACATTACTTTGGGGATGTGAAGTGCTCCTTGGTGAAGAAAGGCTATGATGTCTGGTTATAATAAAATAAAGAACTATGAAGAGGAGAAGAGATCACTTTGTGGATGTGAACTGCTCCTTGGTGTAGAAAGGCTATGATGTCTGGTTATAATAAAATAAAGAACTATGAAGAGAAGACATCACTTTGGGGATGTGAAGTGCTCCTTGGTGAAGAAAGGCTATGTCTGGTTGTAATAAAATAAAGAACTATGAAGAAGAGAAGACATCACTTTGGGGATGTGAAGTGCTCCTTGGTGTAGAACGACTATGATGTCTGGTTATAATAAAATAAAGAACTCTGAAGAGGAGAAGACATCACTTTGGTCATGTGAAGTGCTCCTTGGTGAAGAAAGGCTATGTCTGGTTATAATAAAATAAAGAACTATGAAGAGGAGAAGACATCACTTTGGGTATGTTAAGTGCTCCTTGATGTAGAAAGGCTATGATGTCTGGTTATAATAAAATAAAGACCCATGAAGAGGAGAAGACATCACTTTGGGGATGTGAAGTGCTCCTTGGTGTAGAAAGGCTATGATGTCTGGTTATAATAAAATAAAGAACTATGAAGGGGAGAAGACATCACTTTGGAGATGAGAAGTGCTCCTTGGTATAGAAAGGCTATGATGTCTGTTTATAATAAAATAAAGAACTATGAAGAGGAGAAGACATCACTTTGGGGATGTGAAGTGCTCCTTGGTGAAGAAAGGCTATGTGTGGTTGTAATAAAATTAAGAACTATGAAGAGGAGAAGACATCACTTTGGGGATGTGAAGTGCTCCTTGGTGAAGAAAGGCTATGTCTGGTTATAATAAAATAAAGAACTATGAAGAGGAGAAGACATCACTTTGGGGATGTGAAGTGCTCATTGGTGTAGAAAGGCTATGATGTCTGGTTATAATAAAATAAAGAACCATGATGAGGAGAAGACATGACTTTGGGGATGTGAACTGCTCCTTGGTGAAGAAAGGCTATGATATCTGGTTATAATAAAATAAAGATCTATGAAGAGGAGAAGACATTACTTTGGGGATGTGAAGTGCTCCTTGGTGTAGAAAGGCTATGATGTCTGGTTATAATAAAATAAAGACCCATGAAGAGGAGAAGACATCACTTTGGGGATGTGAAGTGCTCCTTGGTGAAGAAAGGCTATGTGTGGTTGTAATAAAATAAAGATCTATGAAGAGGAGATGACATCACTTTGGGGATGTGAAGTGCTCCTTGGTGAAGAAAGGCTATGATGTCTGGTTATAATAAAATAAAGAACTATGAAGAGGAGAAGACATCAGTTTGGGGATGTGAAGTGCTCGTTGGTGTAGAAAGGCTATGATGTCTGGTTAAAATAAAATAAAGAACTATGAAGAGGAGAAGACATCACTTTGGGGATGTGAAGTGCTCCTTGGTGAAGAAAGGCTATGATTTCGGTTATAATAAAATAAAGAACTATGAAGAAGAGAAGACATCACTTTGGGGATGTGAAGTGCTCCTTGGTGTAGAAAGACTAATATGTCTGTTTATAATAAAATAAAGAACTATGAAGAGGAGAAGACATCACTTTGGGGATGTGAAGTGCTCCTTGGTGAAGAAAGGTTATGTCTGGTTATAATAAAACAAAGATCTATGAAGAGGAGAAGACATCAGTTTGGGGATGTGAAGTGCTCCTCGGTGAAGAAAGGCTATGTCTGGTTATAATAACATAAAGAACTATGAAGAGGAGAAGACATCACTTTGGGGATGTGAAGTGTTCCTTGGTGAAGAAAGGTTATGTGTGGTTGTAATAAAATAAAGATCTATGAAGAGGAGAAGACATTACTTTGGGGATGTGAAGTGCTCCTTGGTGAAGAAAGGTTATGTCTGGTTGTAATAAAATAAAGATCTATGAAGAGGAGAAGACATCACTTTGGGGATGTGAAGTGTTCCTTGGTGAAGAAAGGTTATGTCTGGTTGTAAAAAAATAAAGACCCAATAAGAAGAGAAGACATTACTTTGGGGATGTGAAGTGCTTCTTGGAGAAGAAAGGTTATGTCTGGTTATAATAAAATAAAGACCCATGAAGAGAAGAAGACATTACTTTGGGGATGTGAAGTGCTCCTTGGTGAAGAAAGGTTATGTCTGATTGTAATAAAATAAAGATCTATGAAGAGGAGAAGACATTACTTTGGGGTTGTGAAGTGCTGCTTGGTGAAGAAAGGTTATGTCTGGTTGTAATAAAATAAAGATCTATGAAGAGGAGAAGACATTACTTTGGGGATGTGAAGTGCTCCTTGGTGAAGAAAGGTTATGTCTGGTTGTAATAAAATAAAGATCTATGAAGAGGAGAAGACATCACTTTGGGGATATGAAGTGTTCCTTGGTGAAGAAAGGTTATGTCGGTTGTAATAAAATAAAGACCCATGAAGAGAAGAAGACATTACTTTGGGGATGTGAAGTGCTCCTTGGTGTAGAAAGGCTATGATGTCTGGTTATAATAAAATAAAGAACTATGAAGGGGAGAAGACATCACTTTGGAGATGAGAAGTGCTCCTTGGTATAGAAAGGCTATGATGTCTGGTTATAATAAAATAAAGAACTATGAAGAGGAGAAGACATCACTTTGGGGATGTGAAGTGCTCCTTGGTGAAGAAAGGCTATGTGTGGTTGTAATAAAATTAAGAACTATGAAGAGGAGAAGACATCACTTTGGGGATGTGAAGTGCTCCTTGGTGAAGAAAGGCTATGTCTGGTTATAATAAAATAAAGAACTATGAAGAGGAGAAGACATCACTTTGGGGATGTGAAGTGCTCATTGGTGTAGAAAGGCTATGATGTCTGGTTATAATAAAATAAAGAACCATGATGAGGAGAAGACATGACTTTGGGGATGTGAACTGCTCCTTGGTGAAGAAAGGCTATGATATCTGGTTATAATAAAATAAAGATCTATGAAGAGGAGAAGACATTACTTTGGGGATGTGAAGTGCTCCTTGGTGTAGAAAGGCTATGATGTCTGGTTATAATAAAATAAAGACCCATGAAGAGGAGAAGACATCACTTTGGGGATGTGAAGTGCTCCTTGGTGAAGAAAGGCTATGTGTGGTTGTAATAAAATAAAGATCTATGAAGAGGAGATGACATCACTTTGGGGATGTGAAGTGCTCCTTGGTGAAGAAAGGCTATGATGTCTGGTTATAATAAAATAAAGAACTATGAAGAGGAGAAGACATCAGTTTGGGGATGTGAAGTGCTCGTTGGTGTAGAAAGGCTATGATGTCTGGTTAAAATAAAATAAAGAACTATGAAGAGGAGAAGACATCACTTTGGGGATGTGAAGTGCTCCTTGCTGAAGAAAGGCTATGATTTCGGTTATAATAAAATAAAGAACTATGAAGAAGAGAAGACATCACTTTGGGGATGTGAAGTGCTCCTTGGTGTAGAAAGACTAATATGTCTGTTTATAATAAAATAAAGAACTATGAAGAGGAGAAGACATCACTTTGGGGATGTGAAGTGCTCCTTGGTGAAGAAAGGTTATGTCTGGTTATAATAAAACAAAGATCTATGAAGAGGAGAAGACATCAGTTTGGGGATGTGAAGTGCTCCTCGGTGAAGAAAGGCTATGTCTGGTTATAATAAAATAAAGAACTATGAAGAGAAGAAGACATCACTTTGGGGATGTGAAGTGTTCCTTGGTGAAGAAAGGTTATGTGTGGTTGTAATAAAATAAAGATCTATGAAGAGGAGAAGACATTACTTTGGGGATGTGAAGTGCTCCTTGGTGAAGAAAGGTTATGTCTGGTTGTAATAAAATAAAGATCTATGAAGAGGAGAAGACATCACTTTGGGGATGTGAAGTGTTCCTTGGTGAAGAAAGGTTATGTCTGGTTGTAAAAAAATAAAGACCCAATAAGAAGAGAAGACATTACTTTGGGGATGTGAAGTGCTTCTTGGAGAAGAAAGGTTATGTCTGGTTATAATAAAATAAAGACCCATGAAGAGAAGAAGACATTACTTTGGGGATGTGAAGTGCTCCTTGGTGAAGAAAGGTTATGTCTGATTGTAATAAAATAAAGATCTATGAAGAGGAGAAGACATTACTTTGGGGTTGTGAAGTGCTGCTTGGTGAAGAAAGGTTATGTCTGGTTGTAATAAAATAAAGATCTATGAAGAGGAGAAGACATTACTTTGGGGATGTGAAGTGCTCCTTGGTGAAGAAAGGCTATGATGTCTGGTTATAATAAAATAAAGAACTATGAAGAGGAGAAGACATGACTTTGGGGATGTGAAGTGCTCCTCAGTGCAGAAAGGCTATGATGTCTGATTATAATAAAATAAAGACCCATGCAGAGGAGAAGACATCAGTTTGGGGATGTGAAGTGCTCATTGGTGTAGAAAGGCTCTGATGTCTGGTTATACTAAAATAAAGAACCATGAAGAGGAGAAGACATGACTGTGGGGATGTGAAGTGCTCCTTGGTGAAGAAAGGCTATGATGTCTGGTTATAATAAAAAAAAGACCCATGAAGAGAAGAAGACATCACTTTGGGGATGTGAAGTGCTCCTTGGTGAAGAAAGGCTATGTCTGGTTATAATAAAATAAAGACCCATTAAGAGAAGACATTTTTTTGGGGATGTGAAGTGCTCATTGGTGAAGAAAGGCTATGTCTGTTTATTATAAAATAAAGACCCATGAAGTGGAGAAGTCATTTTTTTGGGGATGTGAAGTGCTCCTTGGTGAAGAAAGGCTATGATGTCTGGTTATAATAAAATAAAGAACAATGAAGAGGAGAAGACATCACTTTGGGGTTGTGAAGTGCTCCTCAGTGTAGAAAGGCTATGATATCTGGATATAATAAAATAAAGACCCATGAAGAGGAGAAGACATCACTTTAGGGGAACTGAAGTGCTCCTTGGTGTACAAAGGCTATGTCTGGTTATAATAAAATAAAGAACTATGAAGAGGAGAGGACATCACTTTGGGGATGTGAAGTGCTCCTTGGTGAAAAAAGTCTATGTCTGGTTATAATAAAATAAAGAACTATGAAGAGGAGAAGACATCACTTTGGGGATGTGAAGTGCTCCTTGGTTAAAAATGTCTATGTCTGGTTATAATAAAATAAAGACCCATGAAGAGGAGAAGACATGACTTTGGAGATGTGAAGTGCTCCTCAGTGTAGAAAGGCTATGATGTCTGGTTATAATAAAATAAAGACCCATGCAGAGGAGAAGATATCACTTTAGGGATGTGAAGTGCTCATTGGTATAGAAAGGCTATGATGTCTGGCTATAATAAAATAAAGAACTATGAAGAGGAGAAGACATCACTTTGGGGATGTGAAGTGCTCCTTGGTGAAGAAAGGCTATGTCTGGTTATAATAAAATAAAGACCCATGAATAGGAGAAGACATCACTTTGGCGATGTGAAGTGCTCCTTGGTGAAGAAAGGCTATGTCTGGTTATAATAAAATAAAGAGGTATGAAGAGGAGAAGACATTACTTTGGGGATGTGAAGTGCTCCTTGGTGAAAAAAGTCTATGTCTGGTTATAATAAAATAAAGAACTATGAAGAGGAGAAGACATTACTTTGGGGTTGTGAAGTGCACCTTGGTGTAGAAAGGCTATGATGTCTGGTTATAATAAAATAAAGAACTATGAAGAGGAGAAGACATTACTTTGGGTATGTGAAATGCTCCTTGGTGAAGAAAGGCTATGATGTCTGGTTATAATAAAATAAAGAACTATGAAGAGGAGAAAACATTACTTTGGGGATGTGAAGTGCTCCTTGGTGTAGAAAGGCTATGATGTCTGGTTATAATAAAATAAAGAACTATGAAGAGAAGACATCACTTTGGGGATGTGAAGTGCTCCTTGGTGAAGAAAGGCTATGTCTGGTTGTAATAAAATAAAGAACTATGAAGAAGAGAAGACATCACTTTGGGGATGTGAAGTGCTCCTTGGTGTAGAACGACTATGATGTCTGGTTATAATAAAATAAAGAACTCTGAAGAGGAGAAGACATCACTTTGGTCATGTGAAGTGCTCCTTGGTGAAGAAAGGCTATGTCTGGTTATAATAAAATAAAGAACTATGAAGAGGAGAAGACATCACTTTGGGTATGTTAAGTGCTCCTTGATGTAGAAAGGCTATGATGTCTGGTTATAATAAAATAAAGACCCATGAAGAGGAGAAGACATCACTTTGGGGATGTGAAGTGCTCCTTGGTGTAGAAAGGTTATGATGTCTGGTTATAATAAAATAAAGAACTATGAAGGGGAGAAGACATCACTTTGGAGATGAGAAGTGCTCCTTGGTATAGAAAGGCTATGATGTCTGTTTATAATAAAATAAAGAACTATGAAGAGGAGAAGACATCACTTTGGGGATGTGAAGTGCTCCTTGGTGAAGAAAGGCTATGTGTGGTTGTAATAAAATTAAGAACTATGAAGAGGAGAAGACATCACTTTGGGGATGTGAAGTGCTCCTTGGTGAAGAAAGGCTATGTCTGGTTATAATAAAATAAAGAACTATGAAGAGGAGAAGACATCACTTTGGGGATGTGAAGTGCTCATTGGTGTAGAAAGGCTATGATGTCTGGTTATAATAAAATAAAGAACCATGATGAGGAGAAGACATGACTTTGGGGATGTGAACTGCTCCTTGGTGAAGAAAGGCTATGATATCTGGTTATAATAAAATAAAGATCTATGAAGAGGAGAAGACATTACTTTGGGGATGTGAAGTGCTCCTTGGTGTAGAAAGGCTATGATGTCTGGTTATAATAAAATAAAGACCCATGAAGAGGAGAAGACATCACTTTGGGGATGTGAAGTGCTCCTTGGTGAAGAAAGGCTATGTGTGGTTGTAATAAAATAAAGATCTATGAAGAGGAGATGACATCACTTTGGGGATGTGAAGTGCTCCTTGGTGAAGAAAGGCTATGATGTCTGGTTATAATAAAATAAAGAACTATGAAGAGGAGAAGACATCAGTTTGGGGATGTGAAGTGCTCGTTGGTGTAGAAAGGCTATGATGTCTGGTTAAAATAAAATAAAGAACTATGAAGAGGAGAAGACATCACTTTGGGGATGTGAAGTGCTCCTTGGTGAAGAAAGGCTATGATTTCGGTTATAATAAAATAAAGAACTATGAAGAAGAGAAGACATCACTTTGGGGATGTGAAGTGCTCCTTGGTGTAGAAAGACTAATATGTCTGTTTATAATAAAATAAAGAACTATGAAGAGGAGAAGACATCACTTTGGGGATGTGAAGTGCTCCTTGGTGAAGAAAGGTTATGTCTGGTTATAATAAAACAAAGATCTATGAAGAGGAGAAGACATCAGTTTGGGGATGTGAAGTGCTCCTCGGTGAAGAAAGGCTATGTCTGGTTATAATAACATAAAGAACTATGAAGAGGAGAAGACATCACTTTGGGGATGTGAAGTGTTCCTTGGTGAAGAAAGGTTATGTGTGGTTGTAATAAAATAAAGATCTATGAAGAGGAGAAGACATTACTTTGGGGATGTGAAGTGCTCCTTGGTGAAGAAAGGTTATGTCTGGTTGTAATAAAATAAAGATCTATGAAGAGGAGAAGACATCACTTTGGGGATGTGAAGTGTTCCTTGGTGAAGAAAGGTTATGTCTGGTTGTAAAAAAATAAAGACCCAATAAGAAGAGAAGACATTACTTTGGGGATGTGAAGTGCTTCTTGGAGAAGAAAGGTTATGTCTGGTTATAATAAAATAAAGACCCATGAAGAGAAGAAGACATTACTTTGGGGATGTGAAGTGCTCCTTGGTGAAGAAAGGTTATGTCTGATTGTAATAAAATAAAGATCTATGAAGAGGAGAAGACATTACTTTGGGGTTGTGAAGTGCTGCTTGGTGAAGAAAGGTTATGTCTGGTTGTAATAAAATAAAGATCTATGAAGAGGAGAAGACATTACTTTGGGGATGTGAAGTGCTCCTTGGTGAAGAAAGGTTATGTCTGGTTGTAATAAAATAAAGATCTATGAAGAGGAGAAGACATCACTTTGGGGATATGAAGTGTTCCTTGGTGAAGAAAGGTTATGTCGGTTGTAATAAAATAAAGACCCATGAAGAGAAGAAGACATTACTTTGGGGATGTGAAGTGCTCCTTGGTGTAGAAAGGCTATGATGTCTGGTTATAATAAAATAAAGAACTATGAAGGGGAGAAGACATCACTTTGGAGATGAGAAGTGCTCCTTGGTATAGAAAGGCTATGATGTCTGGTTATAATAAAATAAAGAACTATGAAGAGGAGAAGACATCACTTTGGGGATGTGAAGTGCTCCTTGGTGAAGAAAGGCTATGTGTGGTTGTAATAAAATTAAGAACTATGAAGAGGAGAAGACATCACTTTGGGGATGTGAAGTGCTCCTTGGTGAAGAAAGGCTATGTCTGGTTATAATAAAATAAAGAACTATGAAGAGGAGAAGACATCACTTTGGGGATGTGAAGTGCTCATTGGTGTAGAAAGGCTATGATGTCTGGTTATAATAAAATAAAGAACCATGATGAGGAGAAGACATGACTTTGGGGATGTGAACTGCTCCTTGGTGAAGAAAGGCTATGATATCTGGTTATAATAAAATAAAGATCTATGAAGAGGAGAAGACATTACTTTGGGGATGTGAAGTGCTCCTTGGTGTAGAAAGGCTATGATGTCTGGTTATAATAAAATAAAGACCCATGAAGAGGAGAAGACATCACTTTGGGGATGTGAAGTGCTCCTTGGTGAAGAAAGGCTATGTGTGGTTGTAATAAAATAAAGATCTATGAAGAGGAGATGACATCACTTTGGGGATGTGAAGTGCTCCTTGGTGAAGAAAGGCTATGATGTCTGGTTATAATAAAATAAAGAACTATGAAGAGGAGAAGACATCAGTTTGGGGATGTGAAGTGCTCGTTGGTGTAGAAAGGCTATGATGTCTGGTTAAAATAAAATAAAGAACTATGAAGAGGAGAAGACATCACTTTGGGGATGTGAAGTGCTCCTTGCTGAAGAAAGGCTATGATTTCGGTTATAATAAAATAAAGAACTATGAAGAAGAGAAGACATCACTTTGGGGATGTGAAGTGCTCCTTGGTGTAGAAAGACTAATATGTCTGTTTATAATAAAATAAAGAACTATGAAGAGGAGAAGACATCACTTTGGGGATGTGAAGTGCTCCTTGGTGAAGAAAGGTTATGTCTGGTTATAATAAAACAAAGATCTATGAAGAGGAGAAGACATCAGTTTGGGGATGTGAAGTGCTCCTCGGTGAAGAAAGGCTATGTCTGGTTATAATAAAATAAAGAACTATGAAGAGAAGAAGACATCACTTTGGGGATGTGAAGTGTTCCTTGGTGAAGAAAGGTTATGTGTGGTTGTAATAAAATAAAGATCTATGAAGAGGAGAAGACATTACTTTGGGGATGTGAAGTGCTCCTTGGTGAAGAAAGGTTATGTCTGGTTGTAATAAAATAAAGATCTATGAAGAGGAGAAGACATCACTTTGGGGATGTGAAGTGTTCCTTGGTGAAGAAAGGTTATGTCTGGTTGTAAAAAAATAAAGACCCAATAAGAAGAGAAGACATTACTTTGGGGATGTGAAGTGCTTCTTGGAGAAGAAAGGTTATGTCTGGTTATAATAAAATAAAGACCCATGAAGAGAAGAAGACATTACTTTGGGGATGTGAAGTGCTCCTTGGTGAAGAAAGGTTATGTCTGATTGTAATAAAATAAAGATCTATGAAGAGGAGAAGACATTACTTTGGGGTTGTGAAGTGCTGCTTGGTGAAGAAAGGTTATGTCTGGTTGTAATAAAATAAAGATCTATGAAGAGGAGAAGACATTACTTTGGGGATGTGAAGTGCTCCTTGGTGAAGAAAGGTTATGTCTGGTTGTAATAAAATAAAGATCTATGAAGAGGAGAAGACATCACTTTGGGGATATGAAGTGTTCCTTGGTGAAGAAAGGTTATGTCGGTTGTAATAAAATAAAGACCCATGAAGAGAAGAAGACATTACTTTGGGGATGTGAAGTGCTCCTTGGTGTAGAAAGGCTATGATGTCTGGTTATAATAAAATAAAGACCCACGAAGAGGAGAAGATATTACTTTGGGGATGTGAAGTGCTCCTTGGTGAAGAAAGGTTATGTCTGGTTGTAATAAAATAAAGACCCACAAAGAGGAGAAGATATTACTTTGGGGATGTGAAGTGCTCCTTGGTGTAGAAAGGCTATGATGTCTGGTTAAAATAAAATAAAGAACTATGAAGAGGGAAGACATCACTTTGGGGATGTGAAGTGCTCCTTGGTGAAGAAAGGCTATGATAACTGGTTATAATAAAATAAAGAACTATGAAGAGGAGAAGACATCACTTTGGGGATGTGAAGTGCTCCTTGGTGAAGAAAGGCTATGTCTGGTTATAATAAAATAAAGAACTATGAAGAGGAGAAGACACCACTTTGGGTATGTGAAGTGCTCCTTGGTGTAGAAAGGCTATGATGTCTGGTTATAATAAAATAAAGACCCATGAAGAGGAGAAGCCATCACCTTGGGGATGTGAAGTGCTCCTTGGTGAAGAAAGGGTATGATGTCTGGTTATAATAAATTAAAGAACTATGAAGAGAAGACATCACTTTGGGGATGTGAAGTGCTCCTTGGTGAAGAAAGGTTATGTCTGGTTGTAATAAAATAAAGATCCATGAAGAGGAGAAGACATCACTTTGGGGATGTGAAATGCTCCTTGGTGAAGAAAGGCTATGTCTGGTTGTAGTAAAATAAAGATCTATGAAGAGGAGAAGACATCACTTTGGGGATGTGAAGTGCTCCTTGGTGTAGAAAGACTATGATGTCTGGTTATAATAAAATAAGGACCCATGCAGAGGAGAAGACATCACTTTGGGGATGTGAAGTGCTCATTGGTGTAGAAAGGCTACGATGTCTGGTTATAATAAAACAAAGAACCATGAAGAGGAGAAGACATGACTTTGGGGATGTGAAGTGCTCCTTGGTGAAGAAAGGCTATGATGTCTGGTTATAATAAGATAAAGACCCATGAAGAGGAGAAGATATTTTTTTGGGGATGTGAAGTGCTCCTTGGTGAAGAAAGGCTATGATGTCTGGTTATAATAAAATAAAGAACTATGAAGAGGAGAAGACATCACTTTGGGGTTGTGAAGTGCTCCTCAGTGTAGAAAGGCTATAATGTCTGGTTATAATAAAATAAAGAACTATGAAGAGGAGAAGACATTACTTTGGGGATGTGAAGTGCTCCTTGGTATAGAAATGCTATAATGTCTGGTTATAATAAAATAAAGAACTATGAAGAGGAGAAGACATTACTTTGGGGATGTGAAGTGCTCCTTGGTGAAGAAAGCCTATGATGTCTGGTTATAATAAAATAAAGAACCATGAAGAGGAGAAGACATCTCTTTGGGGATGCGAAATGCTCCTTGGTGAAGAAAGGTTATGTCTGGTTATAATAGAACAAAGATCTATGAAGAGGAGAAGACATCAGTTTGGGGATGTGAAGTGCTCCTCGGTGAAGAAAGGCTATGTCTGGTTATAATAAAATAAAGAACTATGTAGAGGAGAAGACATCACTTTGGGGATGTGAAGTGTTCGTTGGTGAAGAAAGGTTATGTGTGGTTGTAATAAAATAAAGAACTATGAAGAGGAGAAGACATTACTTTGGGGATGTGAAGTGCTCCTCGGTGAAGAAAGGCTATGTATGGTTATAATAAAATATAGAACTATGAAGAGGAGAAGACATCACTTTGGGGATGTGAAGTGCTCCTTGGTGAAGAAAGGTTATGTCTGGTTGTAATAAAATAAAGATCTATGAAGAGAAGAAGACATTACTTTGGGGATGTGAAGTGCTCCTTGGTGAAGAAAGGCTATGTCTGGTTATTATAGAATAAAGACCCATGAAGAGGAGAAGACATTACTTTGGGGATGTGAAGTGCTCCTTGGCGAAGAAAGGTTATGTCTGGTTATAATAAAATAAAGACCCATGAAGAGGAGAAGACATTACTTTGGGGATGTGAAGTGTTCCTTGGTGCAGAAAGGTTATGTCTGGTTGTAATAAAATAAAGACCCATGAAGAGAAGAAGTCATTACTTTGGGGATGTGAAGTGCTCCTTGGTGAAGAAAGGCTATGATGTCTGGTTATAATAAAATAAAGACCCAGAAAGAGGAGAAGACATCACTTTGGAGATGTGAAGTGTTCCTTGGTGAAGAAAGGCTATTATGTCTGGTTATAATAAAATAAAGACCCACGAAGAGGAGAAGATATTACTTTGGGGATATGAAGTGCTCCTTGGTGAAGAAAGGTTATGTCTGGTTGTAATAAAATAAAGATCTATGAAGAGGAGAAGACATCACTTTGGGGATGTGAAGTGCTCCTTGGTGTAGAAAGGCTATGATGTCTGGTTAAAATAAAATAAAGAACTATGAAGAGGAGAAGACATCACTTTGGGGATTTGAAGTGCTCCTTGGTGAAGAAAGGCTATGATGTCTGGTTATAATAAAATAAAGAACTATGAAGAGGAGAAGACATGACTTTGGGGATGTGAAGTGCTCCTCAGTGCAGAAAGGCTATGATGTCTGGTTATAATAAAATAAAGACCCATGCAGAGGAGAAGACATGACTTTGGGGATGTGAAGTGCTCCATGGTGAAGAAAGGCTATGATGTCTGGTTATAATAAAAAAAAAGACCCATGAAAAGGAGAAGACATCACTTTAGGGGAAGTGAAGTGCTCCTTGGTGTAGAAAGGCTATGTCTGGTTATAATAAAATAAAGAACTATGAAGAGGAGATGACATCACTTTGGGGATGTGAAGTGCTCCTTGGTGAAAAAAGTCTATGTCTGGTTATAATAAAATAAAGAACTATGAAGAGGAGAAGACATCACTTTGGGGATGTGAAGTGCTCCTTGGTGAAAAAAGTCTATGTCTGGTTATAATAAAATAAAGACCCATGAAGAGGAGAAGACATGACTTTGGGGATGTGAAGTGTTCCTTGGTGCAGAAAGGTTATGTCTGGTTGTAATAAAATAAAGACCCATGAAGAGAAGAAGACATTACTTTGGGGATGTGAAGTGCTCCTTGGTGAAGAAAGGCTATGATGTCTGGTTATAATAAAATAAAGACCCAGAAAGAGGAGAAGACATCACTTTGGAGATGTGAAGTGTTCCTTGGTGAAGAAAGGCTATTATGTCTGGTTATAATAAAATAAAGACCCACGAAGAGGAGAAGATATTACTTTGGGGATATGAAGTGCTCCTTGGTGAAGAAAGGTTATGTCTGGTTGTAATAAAATAAAGATCTATGAAGAGGAGAAGACATCACTTTGGGGATGTGAAGTGCTCCTTGGTGTAGAAAGGCTATGATGTCTGGTTAAAATAAAATAAAGAACTATGAAGAGGAGAAGACATCACTTTGGGGATTTGAAGTGCTCCTTGGTGAAGAAAGGCTATGATGTCTGGTTATAATAAAATAAAGAACTATGAAGAGGAGAAGACATGACTTTGGGGATGTGAAGTGCTCCTCAGTGCAGAAAGGCTATGATGTCTGGTTATAATAAAATAAAGACCCATGCAGAGGAGAAGACATGACTTTGGGGATGTGAAGTGCTCCATGGTGAAGAAAGGCTATGATGTCTGGTTATAATAAAAAAAAGACCCATGAAAAGGAGAAGACATCACTTTAGGGGAAGTGAAGTGCTCCTTGGTGTAGAAAGGCTATGTCTGGTTATAATAAAATAAAGAACTATGAAGAGGAGATGACATCACTTTGGGGATGTGAAGTGCTCCTTGGTGAAAAAAGTCTATGTCTGGTTATAATAAAATAAAGAACTATGAAGAGGAGAAGACATGACTTTGGGGATGTGAAGTGCTCCTCAGTGTAGAAAAGCTATGATGTCTGGTTATAATAAAATAAAGACCCATGCAGAGGAGAAGATATCACTTTGGGTATGTGAAGTGTTCATTGGTATAGAAAGGCTATGATGTCTGGTTATAATAAAATAAAGAACCATGAAGAGGAGAAGACATGACTTTGGGATGTGAAGTGCTCCTTGGTGAAGAAAGTCTATGATGTCTGGTTATAATAAAATAAAGAACCATGAAGAGGAGAAGACGTCACTTTGGGGATGAGAAGTGCTCCTTGGTGAAGAAAGGTTATGTCTGGATATAATAAAACAAAGATCTTAAGAGGAGAAGACATCACTTTGGGGATGTGAAGTGCTCCTCGGTGAAGAAAGGCTATGTCTGGTTATAATAAAATAAAGAACTATGAAGAGGAGAAGACATCACTTTGTGGACGTGAAGTGCTTCTTGGTGAGGAAAGGCTATGATGTCTGGTTATAAGAAAATAAAGAACTATGAAGAGGAGAAGACATCAGTTTGGGGATATGAAGTGCTCGTTGGTATTAGAAAGGCTATGATGTCTGGTTATAATAAAATAAAGACCCATGAAGAGGAGAAGGCATTACTTTGGGGATGTGAAGTGCTCCTTGGTGAAGAAAGGCTATGATGTCTGGTTATAATAAAATAAAGAACTATGAAGAGGAGAAGACATCACTTTGGGGATGTGAAGTGCTCCTTGGTGTAGAAAGGCTATGATGTCTGGTTATAATAAAATAAAGAACCATGAAGAGAAGACATCACTTTGGGGATGCGAAGTGCTCCTTTGTGAAGAAAGGTTATGTCTGGTTGTAATAAAATAAAGATCTATGAAGAGGAGAAGACATCACTTTGGGGATGTGAAATGCTCCTTGGTGAAGAAAGGCTATGTCTGGTTGTAGTAAAATAAAGATCTATGAAGAGGAGAAGACATCACTTTGGGGATGTGAAGTGTTCCTTGGTGTAGAAAGACTATGATGTCTGGTTATAATAAAATAAAGACCCATGCAGAGGAGAAGACATCACTTTGGGGATGTGAAGTGCTCATTGGTGTAGAAAGGCTATGATGTCTGGTTATAATAAAATAAAGAACCATGAAGAGGAGAAGACATCACTTTGGGGATGTGAAGTGCTCCTTGGAGAAGAAAGGCTATGATGTCTGGTTATAATAAAATAAAGACCCATGAAGAGGAGAAGACATCACTTTGGGGACGTGAAGTTCTCCTTGGTGAAGAAAGGCTATGTCTGGTTATAATAAAATAAAGACCCATGAAGAGGAGAAGATATTTTTTTGGGGATGTGAAGTGCTCCTTGGTGAAGAAAGGCTATGTCCGGTTATTATAGAATAAAGACCCATAAAGAGGTGAAGACATGACTTTGGGGATGTGAAGTGCTCCTTGGTGAAGAAAGGTTATGATGTCTGGTTATAATAAAATAAAGACCCATGAAGAGGAGAAGATATTTTTTTGGGGATGTGAAGTGCTCCTTGGTGAAGAAAGGCTATGATGTCTGGTTATAATAAAATAAAGAACTATGAAGAGGAGAAGACATCACTTTGGGGATGTGAAGTTCTCCTTGGTGAAGAAAGGCTATGTCTGGTTATAATAAAATAAAGACCCATGAAGAGGAGAAGATATTTTTTTGGGGATGTGAAGTGCTCCTTGGTGAAGAAAGGATATGTCTGGTTATTATAGAATAAAGACCCATGAAGAGGTGAAGACATTTTTTGGGGAAGTGAAGTGCTCCTTGGTGAAGAAAGGCTATGATGTCTGGTTATAATAAAATAAAGAACTATGAAGAGGAGAAGACATTACTTTGGGGATGTGAAGTGCTCCTTGGTATAGAAAGGCTATAATGTCTGGTTATAATAAAATAAAGAACTATGAAGAGGAGAAGACATTACTTTGGGGATGTGAAGTGCTCCTTGGTGAAGAAAGTATATGATGTCTGGTTATAATAAAATAAAGAACCATGAAGAGTGGAAGACATTTTAGGGGATGTGAGATGCTCCTTGGTGAAGAAAGGTTATGTCTGGTTATAATAAAATAAAGAACTATGAAGAGGAGAAGACATCACTTTGGGGATGTGAAGTGTTCGTTGGTGAAGAAAGGTTATGTGTGGTTGTAATAAAATAAAGAACTATGAAGAGGAGAAGACATTACTTTGAAGATGTGAAGTGCTCCTCGGTGAAGAAAGGCTATGTCTGGTTATAATAAAATAAAGAACTATGAAGAGGAGAAGACATCACTTTGGGGATGTGAAGTGCTCCTTGGTGAAGAGAGGTTATGTCTGGTTGTAATAAAATAAAGATCTATGAAGAGAAGAAGACATTACTTTGGGGATGTGAAGTGCTCCTCGGTGAAGAAAGGCTATGTCTGGTTGTAATAAAATAAAGATCTATGAAGAGGAGTAGACATCACTTTGGGGATGTGAAGTGTTCCTTGGTGAAGAAAGGTTATGTCTGGTTGTAATAAAATAAAGACCCATGAAGAGGAGAAGACATTACTTTGGGGATGTGAAGTGCTCCTTGGCGAAGAAAGGTTATGTCTGGTTATAATAAAATAAAGACCCATGAAGAGGAGAAGACATTACTTTGGGGATGTGAAGTGCTCCTTGGTGATAGAAAGGTTATGTCTGGTTGTAATAAAATAAAGATCTATGAAGAGGAGAAGACATTACTTTGGGGATGTGAAGTGCTGCTTGGTGAAGAAAGGTTATGTCTGGTTGGAATAAAATAAAGATCTATGAAGAGAAGAAGACATTACTTTGGGGATGTGAAGTGCTCCTTGTTGAAGAAAGGTTATGTCTGGTTGTAATAAAATAGAGATCTATGAAGAGAAGAAGACATTACTTTGGGGATGTGAAGTGCTCCTTGGTGAAGAAAGGCTATGATATCTGGTTATAATAAAATAAAGACCCAGAAAGAGGAGAAGACATCACTTTGGAGATGTGAAGTGTTCCTTGGTGAAGAAAGGCTATTATATCTGGTTATAATAAAATAAAGACCCACGAAGAGGAGAAGATATTACTTTGGGGATGTGAAGTGCTCCTTGGTGAAGAAAGGTTATGTCTGGTTGTAATAAAATAAAGATCTATGAAGAGGAGAAGACATCACTTTGGGGATGTGAAGTGCTCCTTGGTGTAGAAAGGCTATGATGTCTGGTTAAAATAAAATAAAGAACTATGAAGAGGAGAAGACATCACTTTGGGGATGTGAAGTGCTCCTTGGTGAAGAAAGGCTATGATGTCTGGTTATAATAAAATAAAGAACTATGAAGAGGAGAAGACATGACTTTGGGGATGTGAAGTGCTCCTCAGTGCAGAAAGGCTATGATGTCTGATTATAATAAAATAAAGACCCATGCAGAGGAGAAGACATCAGTTTGGGGATGTGAAGTGCTCATTGGTGTAGAAAGGCTCTGATGTCTGGTTATACTAAAATAAAGAACCATGAAGAGGAGAAGACATGACTGTGGGGATGTGAAGTGCTCCTTGGTGAAGAAAGGCTATGATGTCTGGTTATAATAAAAAAAAGACCCATGAAGAGAAGAAGACATCACTTTGGGGATGTGAAGTGCTCCTTGGTGAAGAAAGGCTATGTCTGGTTATAATAAAATAAAGACCCATTAAGAGAAGACATTTTTTTGGGGATGTGAAGTGCTCATTGGTGAAGAAAGGCTATGTCTGTTTATTATAAAATAAAGACCCATGAAGAGGGGAAGTCATTTTTTTGGGGATGTGAAGTGCTCCTTGGTGAAGAAAGGCTATGATGTCTGGTTATAATAAAATAAAGAACAATGAAGAGGAGAAGACATCACTTTGGGGTTGTGAAGTGCTCCTCAGTGTAGAAAGGCTATGATATCTGGATATAATAAAATAAAGACCCATGAAGAGGAGAAGACATCACTTTAGGGGAACTGAAGTGCTCCTTGGTGTACAAAGGCTATGTCTGGTTATAATAAAATAAAGAACTATGAAGAGGAGAGGACATCACTTTGGGGATGTGAAGTGCTCCTTGGTGAAAAAAGTCTATGTCTGGTTATAATAAAATAAAGAACTATGAAGAGGAGAAGACATCACTTTGGGGATGTGAAGTGCTCCTTGGTTAAAAATGTCTATGTCTGGTTATAATAAAATAAAGACCCATGAAGAGGAGAAGACATGACTTTGGAGATGTGAAGTGCTGCTCAGTGTAGAAAGGCTATGATGTCTGGTTATAATAAAATAAAGACCCATGCAGAGGAGAAGATATCACTTTAGGGATGTGAAGTGCTCATTGGTGAAGAAAGGCTATGTCTGGTTATAATAAAATAAAGACCCATGAATAGGAGAAGACATCACTTTGGCGATGTGAAGTGCTCCTTGGTGAAGAAAGGCTATGTCTGGTTATAATAAAATAAAGAGGTATGAAGAGGAGAAGACATTACTTTGGGGATGTGAAGTGCTCCTTGGTGAAAAAAGTCTATGTCTGGTTATAATAAAATAAAGAACTATGAAGAGGAGAAGACATTACTTTGGGGTTGTGAAGTGCACCTTGGTGTAGAAAGGCTATGATGTCTGGTTATAATAAAATAAAGAACTATGAAGAGGAGAAGACATTACTTTGGGTATGTGAAATGCTCCTTGGTGAAGAAAGGCTATGATGTCTGGTTATAATAACATAAAGAACTATGAAGAGGAGAAGACATTACTTTGGGGATGTGAAGTGCTCCTTGGTGTAGAAAGGCTATGATGTCTGGTTATAATAAAATAAAGACCCATGATAGAAGGAGAAGACATCACTTTGGGGATGTGAAGTGCTCCTTGGTGAAGAAAGGCTATGTGTGGTTGTAATAAAATATAAGATCTATGAAGAGGAGAAGACATCACTTTGGGGATGTGAAGTGCTCCTTGGTGAAGAAAGGTTATGATGTCTGGTTATAATAAAATAAAGACCCATGAAGAGGAGAAGACATTACTTTGGGGATGTGAAGTGCTCCTTGGTGAAGAAAGGCTATGATGTCTGGTTATAATAAAATAAAGAACTATGAAGAGGAGAAGAGATCACTTTGTGGATGTGAACTGCTCCTTGGTGTAGAAAGGCTATGATGTCTGGTTATAATAAAATAAAGAACTATGAAGAGAAGACATCACTTTGGGGATGTGAAGTGCTCCTTGGTGAAGAAAGGTTATGTCTGGTTGTAATAAAATAAAGATCTATGAAGAGGAGAAGACATCACTTTGGGAATGTGAAGTGCTCCTTGGTGAAGAAAGGCTATGTCTGGTTGTAATAAAATAAAGAACTATGAAGAAGAGAAGACATCACTTTGGGGATGTGAAGTGCTCCTTGGTGTAGAACGACTATGATGTCTGGTTATAATAAAATAAAGAACTCTGAAGAGGAGAAGACATCACTTTGGTCATGTGAAGTGCTCCTTGGTGAAGAAAGGCTATGTCTGGTTATAATAAAATAAAGAACTATGAAGAGGAGAAGACATCACTTTGGGTATGTTAAGTGCTCCTTGGTGTAGAAAGGCTATGATGTCTGGTTATAATAAAATAAAGACCCATGAAGAGGAGAAGACATCACTTTGGGGATGTGAAGTGCTCCTTGGTGTAGAAAGGCTATGATGTCTGGTTATAATAAAATAAAGAACTATGAAGGGGAGAAGACATCACTTTGGAGATGAGAAGTGCTCCTTGGTATAGAAAGGCTATGATGTCTGGTTATAATAAAATAAAGAACTATGAAGAGGAGAAGACATCACTTTGGGGATGTGAAGTGCTCCTTGGTGAAGAAAGGCTATGTGTGGTTGTAATAAAATTAAGAACTATGAAGAGGAGAAGACATCACTTTGGGGATGTGAAGTGCTCCTTGGTGAAGAAAGGCTATGTCTGGTTATAATAAAATAAAGAACTATGAAGAGGAGAAGACATCACTTTGGGGATGTGAAGTGCTCATTGGTGTAGAAAGGCTATGATGTCTGGTTATAATAAAATAAAGAACCATGATGAGGAGAAGACATGACTTTGGGGATGTGAAGTGCTCCTTGGTGAAGAAAGGCTATGATATCTGGTTATAATAGAATAAAGATCTATGAAGAGGAGAAGACATTACTTTGGGGATGTGAAGTGCTCCTTGGTGTAGAAAGGCTATGATGTCTGGTTATAATAAAATAAAGACCCATGAAGAGGAGAAGACATCACTTTGGGGATGTGAAGTGCTCCTTGGTGAAGAAAGGCTATGTGTGGTTGTAATAAAATAAAGATCTATGAAGAGGAGATGACATCACTTTGGGGATGTGAAGTGCTCCTTGGTGAAGAAAGGCTATGATGTCTGGTTATAATAAAATAAAGAACTATGAAGAGGAGAAGACATCAGTTTGGGGATGTGAAGTGCTCGTTGGTGTAGAAAGGCTATGATGTCTGGTTAAAATAAAATAAAGAACTATGAAGAGGAGAAGACATCACTTTGGGGATGTGAAGTGCTCCTTGGTGAAGAAAGGCTATGATTTCGGTTATAATAAAATAAAGAACTATGAAGAAGAGAAGACATCACTTTGGGGATGTGAAGTGCTCCTTGGTGTAGAAAGACTAATATGTCTGTTTATAATAAAATAAAGAACTATGAAGAGGAGAAGACATCACTTTGGGGATGTGAAGTGCTCCTTGGTGAAGAAAGGTTATGTCTGGTTGTAATAAAACAAAGATCTATGAAGAGGAGAAGACATCAGTTTGGGGATGTGAAGTGCTCCTCGGTGAAGAAAGGCTATGTCTGGTTATAATAAAATAAAGAACTATGAAGAGGAGAAGACATCACTTTGGGGATGTGAAGTGTTCCTTGGTGAAGAAAGGTTATGTGTGGTTGTAATAAAATAAAGATCTATGAAGAGGAGAAGACATTACTTTGGGGATGTGAAGTGCTCCTTGGTGAAGAAAGGTTATGTCTGGTTGTAATAAAATAAAGATCTATGAAGAGGAGAAGACATCACTTTGGGGATGTGAAGTGTTCCTTGGTGAAGAAAGGTTATGTCTGGTTGTAAAAAAATAAAGACCCATGAAGAAGAGAAGACATTACTTTGGGGATGTGAAGTGCTTCTTGGAGAAGAAAGGTTATGTCTGGTTATAATAAAATAAAGACCCATGAAGAGAAGAAGACATTACTTTGGGGATGTGAAGTGCTCCTTGGTGAAGAAAGGTTATGTCTGATTGTAATAAAATAAAGATCTATGAAGAGGAGAAGACATTACTTTGGGGTTGTGAAGTGCTGCTTGGTGAAGAAAGGTTATGTATGGTTGTAATAAAATAAAGATCTATGAAGAGGAGAAGACATTACTTTGGGGATGTGAAGTGCTCCTTGGTGAAGAAAGGTTATGTCTGGTTGTAATAAAATAAAGATCTATGAAGAGGAGAAGACAACACTTTGGGGATATGAAGTGTTCCTTGGTGAAGAAAGGTTATGTCGGTTGTAATAAAATAAAGACCCATGAGGAGAAGAAGACATTACTTTGGGGATGTGAAGTGCTCCTTGGTGTAGAAAGGCTATGATGTCTGGTTATAATAAAATAAAGACCCATGATAGAAGGAGAAGACATCACTTTGGGGATGTGAAGTGCTCCTTGGTGAAGAAAGGCTATGTGTGGTTGTAATAAAATATAAGATCTATGAAGAGGAGAAGACATCACTTTGGGGATGTGAAGTGCTCCTTGGTGAAGAAAGGTTATGATGTCTGGTTATAATAAAATAAAGACCCATGAAGAGGAGAAGACATTACTTTGGGGATGTGAAGTGCTCCTTGGTGAAGAAAGGCTATGATGTCTGGTTATAATAAAATAAAGAACTATGAAGAGGAGAAGAGATCACTTTGTGGATGTGAACTGCTCCTTGGTGTAGAAAGGCTATGATGTCTGGTTATAATAAAATAAAGAACTATGAAGAGAAGACATCACTTTGGGGATGTGAAGTGCTCCTTGGTGAAGAAAGGTTATGTCTGGTTGTAATAAAATAAAGATCTATGAAGAGGAGAAGACATCACTTTGGGAATGTGAAGTGCTCCTTGGTGAAGAAAGGCTATGTCTGGTTGTAATAAAATAAAGAACTATGAAGAAGAGAAGACATCACTTTGGGGATGTGAAGTGCTCCTTGGTGTAGAACGACTATGATGTCTGGTTATAATAAAATAAAGAACTCTGAAGAGGAGAAGACATCACTTTGGTCATGTGAAGTGCTCCTTGGTGAAGAAAGGCTATGTCTGGTTATAATAAAATAAAGAACTATGAAGAGGAGAAGACATCACTTTGGGTATGTTAAGTGCTCCTTGGTGTAGAAAGGCTATGATGTCTGGTTATAATAAAATAAAGACCCATGAAGAGGAGAAGACATCACTTTGGGGATGTGAAGTGCTCCTTGGTGTAGAAAGGCTATGATGTCTGGTTATAATAAAATAAAGAACTATGAAGGGGAGAAGACATCACTTTGGAGATGAGAAGTGCTCCTTGGTATAGAAAGGCTATGATGTCTGGTTATAATAAAATAAAGAACTATGAAGAGGAGAAGACATCACTTTGGGGATGTGAAGTGCTCCTTGGTGAAGAAAGGCTATGTGTGGTTGTAATAAAATTAAGAACTATGAAGAGGAGAAGACATCACTTTGGGGATGTGAAGTGCTCCTTGGTGAAGAAAGGCTATGTCTGGTTATAATAAAATAAAGAACTATGAAGAGGAGAAGACATCACTTTGGGGATGTGAAGTGCTCATTGGTGTAGAAAGGCTATGATGTCTGGTTATAATAAAATAAAGAACCATGATGAGGAGAAGACATGACTTTGGGGATGTGAAGTGCTCCTTGGTGAAGAAAGGCTATGATATCTGGTTATAATAGAATAAAGATCTATGAAGAGGAGAAGACATTACTTTGGGGATGTGAAGTGCTCCTTGGTGTAGAAAGGCTATGATGTCTGGTTATAATAAAATAAAGACCCATGAAGAGGAGAAGACATCACTTTGGGGATGTGAAGTGCTCCTTGGTGAAGAAAGGCTATGTGTGGTTGTAATAAAATAAAGATCTATGAAGAGGAGATGACATCACTTTGGGGATGTGAAGTGCTCCTTGGTGAAGAAAGGCTATGATGTCTGGTTATAATAAAATAAAGAACTATGAAGAGGAGAAGACATCAGTTTGGGGATGTGAAGTGCTCGTTGGTGTAGAAAGGCTATGATGTCTGGTTAAAATAAAATAAAGAACTATGAAGAGGAGAAGACATCACTTTGGGGATGTGAAGTGCTCCTTGGTGAAGAAAGGCTATGATTTCGGTTATAATAAAATAAAGAACTATGAAGAAGAGAAGACATCACTTTGGGGATGTGAAGTGCTCCTTGGTATAGAAAGACTAATATGTCTGTTTATAATAAAATAAAGAACTATGAAGAGGAGAAGACATCACTTTGGGGATGTGAAGTGCTCCTTGGTGAAGAAAGGTTATGTCTGGTTGTAATAAAACAAAGATCTATGAAGAGGAGAAGACATCAGTTTGGGGATGTGAAGTGCTCCTCGGTGAAGAAAGGCTATGTCTGGTTATAATAAAATAAAGAACTATGAAGAGGAGAAGACATCACTTTGGGGATGTGAAGTGTTCCTTGGTGAAGAAAGGTTATGTGTGGTTGTAATAAAATAAAGATCTATGAAGAGGAGAAGACATTACTTTGGGGATGTGAAGTGCTCCTTGGTGAAGAAAGGTTATGTCTGGTTGTAATAAAATAAAGATCTATGAAGAGGAGAAGACATCACTTTGGGGATGTGAAGTGTTCCTTGGTGAAGAAAGGTTATGTCTGGTTGTAAAAAAATAAAGACCCATGAAGAAGAGAAGACATTACTTTGGGGATGTGAAGTGCTTCTTGGAGAAGAAAGGTTATGTCTGGTTATAATAAAATAAAGACCCATGAAGAGAAGAAGACATTACTTTGGGGATGTGAAGTGCTCCTTGGTGAAGAAAGGTTATGTCTGATTGTAATAAAATAAAGATCTATGAAGAGGAGAAGACATTACTTTGGGGTTGTGAAGTGCTGCTTGGTGAAGAAAGGTTATGTATGGTTGTAATAAAATAAAGATCTATGAAGAGGAGAAGACATTACTTTGGGGATGTGAAGTGCTCCTTGGTGAAGAAAGGTTATGTCTGGTTGTAATAAAATAAAGATCTATGAAGAGGAGAAGACAACACTTTGGGGATATGAAGTGTTCCTTGGTGAAGAAAGGTTATGTCGGTTGTAATAAAATAAAGACCCATGAGGAGAAGAAGACATTACTTTGGGGATGTGAAGTGCTCCTTGGTGTAGAAAGGCTATGATGTCTGGTTATAATAAAATAAAGACCCACGAAGAGGAGAAGATATTACTTTGGGGATGTGAAGTGCTCCTTGGTGAAGAAAGGTTATGTCTGGTTGTAATAAAATAAAGACCCACAAAGAGGAGAAGATATTACTTTGGGGATGTGAAGTGCTCCTTGGTGTAGAAAGGCTATGATGTCTGGTTAAAATAAAATAAAGAACTATGAAGAGGAGAAGACATCACTTTGGGGATGTGAAGTGCTCCTTGGTGAAGAAAGGCTATGATAACTGGTTATAATAAAATAAAGAACTATGAAGAGGAGAAGACATCACTTTGGGGATGTGAAGTGCTCCTTGGTGAAGAAAGGCTATGTCTGGTTATAATAAAATAAAGAACTATGAAGAGGAGAAGACACCACTTTGGGTATGTGAAGTGCTCCTTGGTGTAGAAAGGCTATGATGTCTGGTTATAATAAAATAAAGACCCATGCAGAGGAGAAGACATCACCTTGGGGATGTGAAGTGCTCCTTGGTGAAGAAAGGGTATGATGTCTGGTTATAATAAATTAAAGAACTATGAAGAGAAGACATCACTTTGGGGATGTGAAGTGCTCCTTGGTGAAGAAAGGTTATGTCTGGTTGTAATAAAATAAAGATCCATGAAGAGGAGAAGACATCACTTTGGGGATGTGAAATGCTCCTTGGTGAAGAAAGGCTATGTCTGGTTGTAGTAAAATAAAGATCTATGAAGAGGAGAAGACATCACTTTGGGGATGTGAAGTGCTCCTTGGTGTAGAAAGACTATGATGTCTGGTTATAATAAAATAAGGACCCATGCAGAGGAGAAGACATCACTTTGGGGATGTGAAGTGCTCATTGGTGTAGAAAGGCTACGATGTCTGGTTATAATAAAACAAAGAACCATGAAGAGGAGAAGACATGACTTTGGGGATGTGAAGTGCTCCTTGGTGAAGAAAGGCTATGATGTCTGGTTATAATAAAATAAAGACCCATGAAGAGGAGAAGATATTTTTTTGGGGATGTGAAGTGCTCCTTGGTGAAGAAAGGCTATGATGTCTGGTTATAATAAAATAAAGAACTATGAAGAGGAGAAGACATCACTTTGGGGTTGTGAAGTGCTCCTCAGTGTAGAAAGGCTATAATGTCTGGTTATAATAAAATAAAGAACTATGAAGAGGAGAAGACATTACTTTGGGGATGTGAAGTGCTCCTTGGTATAGAAATGCTATAATGTCTGGTTATGATAAAATAAAGAACTATGAAGAGGAGAAGACATTACTTTGGGGATGTGAAGTGCTCCTTGGTGAAGAAAGCCTATGATGTCTGGTTATAATAAAATAAAGAACCATGAAGAGGAGAAGACATCTCTTTGGGGATGCGAAATGCTCCTTGGTGAAGAAAGGTTATGTCTGGTTATAATAGAACAAAGATCTATGAAGAGGAGAAGACATCAGTTTGGGGATGTGAAGTGCTCCTCGGTGAAGAAAGGCTATGTCTGGTTATAATAAAATAAAGAACTATGTAGAGGAGAAGACATCACTTTGGGGATGTGAAGTGTTCGTTGGTGAAGAAAGGTTATGTGTGGTTGTAATAAAATAAAGAACTATGAAGAGGAGAAGACATTACTTTGGGGATGTGAAGTGCTCCTCGGTGAAGAAAGGCTATGTATGGTTATAATAAAATATAGAACTATGAAGAGGAGAAGACATCACTTTGGGGATGTGAAGTGCTCCTTGGTGAAGAAAGGTTATGTCTGGTTGTAATAAAATAAAGATCTATGAAGAGAAGAAGACATTACTTTGGGGATGTGAAGTGCTCCTTGGTGAAGAAAGGCTATGTCTGGTTATTATAGAATAAAGACCCATGAAGAGGAGAAGACATTACTTTGGGGATGTGAAGTGCTCCTTGGCGAAGAAAGGTTATGTCTGGTTATAATAAAATAAAGACCCATGAAGAGGAGAAGACATTACTTTGGGGATGTGAAGTGTTCCTTGGTGCAGAAAGGTTATGTCTGGTTGTAATAAAATAAAGACCCATGAAGAGAAGAAGTCATTACTTTGGGGATGTGAAGTGCTCCTTGGTGAAGAAAGGCTATGATGTCTGGTTATAATAAAATAAAGACCCAGAAAGAGGAGAAGACATCACTTTGGAGATGTGAAGTGTTCCTTGGTGAAGAAAGGCTATTATGTCTGGTTATAATAAAATAAAGACCCACGAAGAGGAGAAGATATTACTTTGGGGATATGAAGTGCTCCTTGGTGAAGAAAGGTTATGTCTGGTTGTAATAAAATAAAGATCTATGAAGAGGAGAAGACATCACTTTGGGGATGTGAAGTGCTCCTTGGTGTAGAAAGGCTATGATGTCTGGTTAAAATAAAATAAAGAACTATGAAGAGGAGAAGACATCACTTTGGGGATTTGAAGTGCTCCTTGGTGAAGAAAGGCTATGATGTCTGGTTATAATAAAATAAAGAACTATGAAGAGGAGAAGACATGACTTTGGGGATGTGAAGTGCTCCTCAGTGCAGAAAGGCTATGATGTCTGGTTATAATAAAATAAAGACCCATGCAGAGGAGAAGACATGACTTTGGGGATGTGAAGTGCTCCATGGTGAAGAAAGGCTATGATGTCTGGTTATAATAAAAAAAAAGACCCATGAAAAGGAGAAGACATCACTTTAGGGGAAGTGAAGTGCTCCTTGGTGTAGAAAGGCTATGTCTGGTTATAATAAAATAAAGAACTATGAAGAGGAGATGACATCACTTTGGGGATGTGAAGTGCTCCTTGGTGAAAAAAGTCTATGTCTGGTTATAATAAAATAAAGAACTATGAAGAGGAGAAGACATCACTTTGGGGATGTGAAGTGCTCCTTGGTGAAAAAAGTCTATGTCTGGTTATAATAAAATAAAGACCCATGAAGAGGAGAAGACATGACTTTGGGGATGTGAAGTGTTCCTTGGTGCAGAAAGGTTATGTCTGGTTGTAATAAAATAAAGACCCATGAAGAGAAGAAGACATTACTTTGGGGATGTGAAGTGCTCCTTGGTGAAGAAAGGCTATGATGTCTGGTTATAATAAAATAAAGACCCAGAAAGAGGAGAAGACATCACTTTGGAGATGTGAAGTGTTCCTTGGTGAAGAAAGGCTATTATGTCTGGTTATAATAAAATAAAGACCCACGAAGAGGAGAAGATATTACTTTGGGGATATGAAGTGCTCCTTGGTGAAGAAAGGTTATGTCTGGTTGTAATAAAATAAAGATCTATGAAGAGGAGAAGACATCACTTTGGGGATGTGAAGTGCTCCTTGGTGTAGAAAGGCTATGATGTCTGGTTAAAATAAAATAAAGAACTATGAAGAGGAGAAGACATCACTTTGGGGATTTGAAGTGCTCCTTGGTGAAGAAAGGCTATGATGTCTGGTTATAATAAAATAAAGAACTATGAAGAGGAGAAGACATGACTTTGGGGATGTGAAGTGCTCCTCAGTGCAGAAAGGCTATGATGTCTGGTTATAATAAAATAAAGACCCATGCAGAGGAGAAGACATGACTTTGGGGATGTGAAGTGCTCCATGGTGAAGAAAGGCTATGATGTCTGGTTATAATAAAAAAAAGACCCATGAAAAGGAGAAGACATCACTTTAGGGGAAGTGAAGTGCTCCTTGGTGTAGAAAGGCTATGTCTGGTTATAATAAAATAAAGAACTATGAAGAGGAGATGACATCACTTTGGGGATGTGAAGTGCTCCTTGGTGAAAAAAGTCTATGTCTGGTTATAATAAAATAAAGAACTATGAAGAGGAGAAGACATGACTTTGGGGATGTGAAGTGCTCCTCAGTGTAGAAAAGCTATGATGTCTGGTTATAATAAAATAAAGACCCATGCAGAGGAGAAGATATCACTTTGGGTATGTGAAGTGTTCATTGGTATAGAAAGGCTATGATGTCTGGTTATAATAAAATAAAGAACCATGAAGAGGAGAAGACATGACTTTGGGATGTGAAGTGCTCCTTGGTGAAGAAAGTCTATGATGTCTGGTTATAATAAAATAAAGAACCATGAAGAGGAGAAGACGTCACTTTGGGGATGAGAAGTGCTCCTTGGTGAAGAAAGGTTATGTCTGGATATAATAAAACAAAGATCTTAAGAGGAGAAGACATCACTTTGGGGATGTGAAGTGCTCCTCGGTGAAGAAAGGCTATGTCTGGTTATAATAAAATAAAGAACTATGAAGAGGAGAAGACATCACTTTGTGGACGTGAAGTGCTTCTTGGTGAGGAAAGGCTATGATGTCTGGTTATAAGAAAATAAAGAACTATGAAGAGGAGAAGACATCAGTTTGGGGATATGAAGTGCTCGTTGGTATTAGAAAGGCTATGATGTCTGGTTATAATAAAATAAAGACCCATGAAGAGGAGAAGGCATTACTTTGGGGATGTGAAGTGCTCCTTGGTGAAGAAAGGCTATGATGTCTGGTTATAATAAAATAAAGAACTATGAAGAGGAGAAGACATCACTTTGGGGATGTGAAGTGCTCCTTGGTGTAGAAAGGCTATGATGTCTGGTTATAATAAAATAAAGAACCATGAAGAGAAGACATCACTTTGGGGATGCGAAGTGCTCCTTTGTGAAGAAAGGTTATGTCTGGTTGTAATAAAATAAAGATCTATGAAGAGGAGAAGACATCACTTTGGGGATGTGAAATGCTCCTTGGTGAAGAAAGGCTATGTCTGGTTGTAGTAAAATAAAGATCTATGAAGAGGAGAAGACATCACTTTGGGGATGTGAAGTGTTCCTTGGTGTAGAAAGACTATGATGTCTGGTTATAATAAAATAAAGACCCATGCAGAGGAGAAGACATCACTTTGGGGATGTGAAGTGCTCATTGGTGTAGAAAGGCTATGATGTCTGGTTATAATAAAATAAAGAACCATGAAGAGGAGAAGACATCACTTTGGGGATGTGAAGTGCTCCTTGGAGAAGAAAGGCTATGATGTCTGGTTATAATAAAATAAAGACCCATGAAGAGGAGAAGACATCACTTTGGGGACGTGAAGTTCTCCTTGGTGAAGAAAGGCTATGTCTGGTTATAATAAAATAAAGACCCATGAAGAGGAGAAGATATTTTTTTGGGGATGTGAAGTGCTCCTTGGTGAAGAAAGGCTATGTCCGGTTATTATAGAATAAAGACCCATAAAGAGGTGAAGACATGACTTTGGGGATGTGAAGTGCTCCTTGGTGAAGAAAGGTTATGATGTCTGGTTATAATAAAATAAAGACCCATGAAGAGGAGAAGATATTTTTTTGGGGATGTGAAGTGCTCCTTGGTGAAGAAAGGCTATGATGTCTGGTTATAATAAAATAAAGAACTATGAAGAGGAGAAGACATCACTTTGGGGATGTGAAGTTCTCCTTGGTGAAGAAAGGCTATGTCTGGTTATAATAAAATAAAGACCCATGAAGAGGAGAAGATATTTTTTTGGGGATGTGAAGTGCTCCTTGGTGAAGAAAGGATATGTCTGGTTATTATAGAATAAAGACCCATGAAGAGGTGAAGACATTTTTTGGGGAAGTGAAGTGCTCCTTGGTGAAGAAAGGCTATGATGTCTGGTTATAATAAAATAAAGAACTATGAAGAGGAGAAGACATTACTTTGGGGATGTGAAGTGCTCCTTGGTATAGAAAGGCTATAATGTCTGGTTATAATAAAATAAAGAACTATGAAGAGGAGAAGACATTACTTTGGGGATGTGAAGTGCTCCTTGGTGAAGAAAGTATATGATGTCTGGTTATAATAAAATAAAGAACCATGAAGAGTGGAAGACATTTTAGGGGATGTGAGATGCTCCTTGGTGAAGAAAGGTTATGTCTGGTTATAATAAAATAAAGAACTATGAAGAGGAGAAGACATCACTTTGGGGATGTGAAGTGTTCGTTGGTGAAGAAAGGTTATGTGTGGTTGTAATAAAATAAAGAACTATGAAGAGGAGAAGACATTACTTTGAAGATGTGAAGTGCTCCTCGGTGAAGAAAGGCTATGTCTGGTTATAATAAAATAAAGAACTATGAAGAGGAGAAGACATCACTTTGGGGATGTGAAGTGCTCCTTGGTGAAGAGAGGTTATGTCTGGTTGTAATAAAATAAAGATCTATGAAGAGAAGAAGACATTACTTTGGGGATGTGAAGTGCTCCTCGGTGAAGAAAGGCTATGTCTGGTTGTAATAAAATAAAGATCTATGAAGAGGAGTAGACATCACTTTGGGGATGTGAAGTGTTCCTTGGTGAAGAAAGGTTATGTCTGGTTGTAATAAAATAAAGACCCATGAAGAGGAGAAGACATTACTTTGGGGATGTGAAGTGCTCCTTGGCGAAGAAAGGTTATGTCTGGTTATAATAAAATAAAGACCCATGAAGAGGAGAAGACATTACTTTGGGGATGTGAAGTGCTCCTTGGTGATAGAAAGGTTATGTCTGGTTGTAATAAAATAAAGATCTATGAAGAGGAGAAGACATTACTTTGGGGATGTGAAGTGCTGCTTGGTGAAGAAAGGTTATGTCTGGTTGGAATAAAATAAAGATCTATGAAGAGAAGAAGACATTACTTTGGGGATGTGAAGTGCTCCTTGTTGAAGAAAGGTTATGTCTGGTTGTAATAAAATAGAGATCTATGAAGAGAAGAAGACATTACTTTGGGGATGTGAAGTGCTCCTTGGTGAAGAAAGGCTATGATATCTGGTTATAATAAAATAAAGACCCAGAAAGAGGAGAAGACATCACTTTGGAGATGTGAAGTGTTCCTTGGTGAAGAAAGGCTATTATATCTGGTTATAATAAAATAAAGACCCACGAAGAGGAGAAGATATTACTTTGGGGATGTGAAGTGCTCCTTGGTGAAGAAAGGTTATGTCTGGTTGTAATAAAATAAAGATCTATGAAGAGGAGAAGACATCACTTTGGGGATGTGAAGTGCTCCTTGGTGTAGAAAGGCTATGATGTCTGGTTAAAATAAAATAAAGAACTATGAAGAGGAGAAGACATCACTTTGGGGATGTGAAGTGCTCCTTGGTGAAGAAAGGCTATGATGTCTGGTTATAATAAAATAAAGAACTATGAAGAGGAGAAGACATGACTTTGGGGATGTGAAGTGCTCCTCAGTGCAGAAAGGCTATGATGTCTGATTATAATAAAATAAAGACCCATGCAGAGGAGAAGACATCAGTTTGGGGATGTGAAGTGCTCATTGGTGTAGAAAGGCTCTGATGTCTGGTTATACTAAAATAAAGAACCATGAAGAGGAGAAGACATGACTGTGGGGATGTGAAGTGCTCCTTGGTGAAGAAAGGCTATGATGTCTGGTTATAATAAAAAAAAGACCCATGAAGAGAAGAAGACATCACTTTGGGGATGTGAAGTGCTCCTTGGTGAAGAAAGGCTATGTCTGGTTATAATAAAATAAAGACCCATTAAGAGAAGACATTTTTTTGGGGATGTGAAGTGCTCATTGGTGAAGAAAGGCTATGTCTGTTTATTATAAAATAAAGACCCATGAAGAGGGGAAGTCATTTTTTTGGGGATGTGAAGTGCTCCTTGGTGAAGAAAGGCTATGATGTCTGGTTATAATAAAATAAAGAACAATGAAGAGGAGAAGACATCACTTTGGGGTTGTGAAGTGCTCCTCAGTGTAGAAAGGCTATGATATCTGGATATAATAAAATAAAGACCCATGAAGAGGAGAAGACATCACTTTAGGGGAACTGAAGTGCTCCTTGGTGTACAAAGGCTATGTCTGGTTATAATAAAATAAAGAACTATGAAGAGGAGAGGACATCACTTTGGGGATGTGAAGTGCTCCTTGGTGAAAAAAGTCTATGTCTGGTTATAATAAAATAAAGAACTATGAAGAGGAGAAGACATCACTTTGGGGATGTGAAGTGCTCCTTGGTTAAAAATGTCTATGTCTGGTTATAATAAAATAAAGACCCATGAAGAGGAGAAGACATGACTTTGGAGATGTGAAGTGCTGCTCAGTGTAGAAAGGCTATGATGTCTGGTTATAATAAAATAAAGACCCATGCAGAGGAGAAGATATCACTTTAGGGATGTGAAGTGCTCATTGGTGAAGAAAGGCTATGTCTGGTTATAATAAAATAAAGACCCATGAATAGGAGAAGACATCACTTTGGCGATGTGAAGTGCTCCTTGGTGAAGAAAGGCTATGTCTGGTTATAATAAAATAAAGAGGTATGAAGAGGAGAAGACATTACTTTGGGGATGTGAAGTGCTCCTTGGTGAAAAAAGTCTATGTCTGGTTATAATAAAATAAAGAACTATGAAGAGGAGAAGACATTACTTTGGGGTTGTGAAGTGCACCTTGGTGTAGAAAGGCTATGATGTCTGGTTATAATAAAATAAAGAACTATGAAGAGGAGAAGACATTACTTTGGGTATGTGAAATGCTCCTTGGTGAAGAAAGGCTATGATGTCTGGTTATAATAACATAAAGAACTATGAAGAGGAGAAGACATTACTTTGGGGATGTGAAGTGCTCCTTGGTGTAGAAAGGCTATGATGTCTGGTTATAATAAAATAAAGACCCATGATAGAAGGAGAAGACATCACTTTGGGGATGTGAAGTGCTCCTTGGTGAAGAAAGGCTATGTGTGGTTGTAATAAAATATAAGATCTATGAAGAGGAGAAGACATCACTTTGGGGATGTGAAGTGCTCCTTGGTGAAGAAAGGTTATGATGTCTGGTTATAATAAAATAAAGACCCATGAAGAGGAGAAGACATTACTTTGGGGATGTGAAGTGCTCCTTGGTGAAGAAAGGCTATGATGTCTGGTTATAATAAAATAAAGAACTATGAAGAGGAGAAGAGATCACTTTGTGGATGTGAACTGCTCCTTGGTGTAGAAAGGCTATGATGTCTGGTTATAATAAAATAAAGAACTATGAAGAGAAGACATCACTTTGGGGATGTGAAGTGCTCCTTGGTGAAGAAAGGTTATGTCTGGTTGTAATAAAATAAAGATCTATGAAGAGGAGAAGACATCACTTTGGGAATGTGAAGTGCTCCTTGGTGAAGAAAGGCTATGTCTGGTTGTAATAAAATAAAGAACTATGAAGAAGAGAAGACATCACTTTGGGGATGTGAAGTGCTCCTTGGTGTAGAACGACTATGATGTTTGGTTATAATAAAATAAAGAACTCTGAAGAGGAGAAGACATCACTTTGGTCATGTGAAGTGCTCCTTGGTGAAGAAAGGCTATGTCTGGTTATAATAAAATAAAGAACTATGAAGAGGAGAAGACATCACTTTGGGTATGTTAAGTGCTCCTTGGTGTAGAAAGGCTATGATGTCTGGTTATAATAAAATAAAGACCCATGAAGAGGAGAAGACATCACTTTGGGGATGTGAAGTGCTCCTTGGTGTAGAAAGGCTATGATGTCTGGTTATAATAAAATAAAGAACTATGAAGGGGAGAAGACATCACTTTGGAGATGAGAAGTGCTCCTTGGTATAGAAAGGCTATGATGTCTGGTTATAATAAAATAAAGAACTATGAAGAGGAGAAGACATCACTTTGGGGATGTGAAGTGCTCCTTGGTGAAGAAAGGCTATGTGTGGTTGTAATAAAATTAAGAACTATGAAGAGGAGAAGACATCACTTTGGGGATGTGAAGTGCTCCTTGGTGAAGAAAGGCTATGTCTGGTTATAATAAAATAAAGAACTATGAAGAGGAGAAGACATCACTTTGGGGATGTGAAGTGCTCATTGGTGTAGAAAGGCTATGATGTCTGGTTATAATAAAATAAAGAACCATGATGAGGAGAAGACATGACTTTGGGGATGTGAAGTGCTCCTTGGTGAAGAAAGGCTATGATATCTGGTTATAATAGAATAAAGATCTATGAAGAGGAGAAGACATTACTTTGGGGATGTGAAGTGCTCCTTGGTGTAGAAAGGCTATGATGTCTGGTTATAATAAAATAAAGACCCATGAAGAGGAGAAGACATCACTTTGGGGATGTGAAGTGCTCCTTGGTGAAGAAAGGCTATGTGTGGTTGTAATAAAATAAAGATCTATGAAGAGGAGATGACATCACTTTGTGGACGTGAAGTGCTTCTTGGTGAGGAAAGGCTATGATGTCTGGTTATAAGAAAATAAAGAACTATGAAGAGGAGAAGACATCAGTTTGGGGATATGAAGTGCTCGTTGGTATTAGAAAGGCTATGATGTCTGGTTATAATAAAATAAAGACCCATGAAGAGGAGAAGGCATTACTTTGGGGATGTGAAGTGCTCCTTGGTGAAGAAAGGCTATGATGTCTGGTTATAATAAAATAAAGAACTATGAAGAGGAGAAGACATCACTTTGGGGATGTGAAGTGCTCCTTGGTGTAGAAAGGCTATGATGTCTGGTTATAATAAAATAAAGAACCATGAAGAGAAGACATCACTTTGGGGATGCGAAGTGCTCCTTTGTGAAGAAAGGTTATGTCTGGTTGTAATAAAATAAAGATCTATGAAGAGGAGAAGACATCACTTTGGGGATGTGAAATGCTCCTTGGTGAAGAAAGGCTATGTCTGGTTGTAGTAAAATAAAGATCTATGAAGAGGAGAAGACATCACTTTGGGGATGTGAAGTGTTCCTTGGTGTAGAAAGACTATGATGTCTGGTTATAATAAAATAAAGACCCATGCAGAGGAGAAGACATCACTTTGGGGATGTGAAGTGCTCATTGGTGTAGAAAGGCTATGATGTCTGGTTATAATAAAATAAAGAACCATGAAGAGGAGAAGACATCACTTTGGGGATGTGAAGTGCTCCTTGGAGAAGAAAGGCTATGATGTCTGGTTATAATAAAATAAAGACCCATGAAGAGGAGAAGACATCACTTTGGGGACGTGAAGTTCTCCTTGGTGAAGAAAGGCTATGTCTGGTTATAATAAAATAAAGACCCATGAAGAGGAGAAGATATTTTTTTGGGGATGTGAAGTGCTCCTTGGTGAAGAAAGGCTATGTCCGGTTATTATAGAATAAAGACCCATAAAGAGGTGAAGACATGACTTTGGGGATGTGAAGTGCTCCTTGGTGAAGAAAGGTTATGATGTCTGGTTATAATAAAATAAAGACCCATGAAGAGGAGAAGATATTTTTTTGGGGATGTGAAGTGCTCCTTGGTGAAGAAAGGCTATGATGTCTGGTTATAATAAAATAAAGAACTATGAAGAGGAGAAGACATCACTTTGGGGATGTGAAGTTCTCCTTGGTGAAGAAAGGCTATGTCTGGTTATAATAAAATAAAGACCCATGAAGAGGAGAAGATATTTTTTTGGGGATGTGAAGTGCTCCTTGGTGAAGAAAGGATATGTCTGGTTATTATAGAATAAAGACCCATGAAGAGGTGAAGACATTTTTTGGGGAAGTGAAGTGCTCCTTGGTGAAGAAAGGCTATGATGTCTGGTTATAATAAAATAAAGAACTATGAAGAGGAGAAGACATTACTTTGGGGATGTGAAGTGCTCCTTGGTATAGAAAGGCTATAATGTCTGGTTATAATAAAATAAAGAACTATGAAGAGGAGAAGACATTACTTTGGGGATGTGAAGTGCTCCTTGGTGAAGAAAGTATATGATGTCTGGTTATAATAAAATAAAGAACCATGAAGAGTGGAAGACATTTTAGGGGATGTGAGATGCTCCTTGGTGAAGAAAGGTTATGTCTGGTTATAATAAAATAAAGAACTATGAAGAGGAGAAGACATCACTTTGGGGATGTGAAGTGTTCGTTGGTGAAGAAAGGTTATGTGTGGTTGTAATAAAATAAAGAACTATGAAGAGGAGAAGACATTACTTTGAAGATGTGAAGTGCTCCTCGGTGAAGAAAGGCTATGTCTGGTTATAATAAAATAAAGAACTATGAAGAGGAGAAGACATCACTTTGGGGATGTGAAGTGCTCCTTGGTGAAGAGAGGTTATGTCTGGTTGTAATAAAATAAAGATCTATGAAGAGAAGAAGACATTACTTTGGGGATGTGAAGTGCTCCTCGGTGAAGAAAGGCTATGTCTGGTTGTAATAAAATAAAGATCTATGAAGAGGAGTAGACATCACTTTGGGGATGTGAAGTGTTCCTTGGTGAAGAAAGGTTATGTCTGGTTGTAATAAAATAAAGACCCATGAAGAGGAGAAGACATTACTTTGGGGATGTGAAGTGCTCCTTGGCGAAGAAAGGTTATGTCTGGTTATAATAAAATAAAGACCCATGAAGAGGAGAAGACATTACTTTGGGGATGTGAAGTGCTCCTTGGTGATAGAAAGGTTATGTCTGGTTGTAATAAAATAAAGATCTATGAAGAGGAGAAGACATTACTTTGGGGATGTGAAGTGCTGCTTGGTGAAGAAAGGTTATGTCTGGTTGGAATAAAATAAAGATCTATGAAGAGAAGAAGACATTACTTTGGGGATGTGAAGTGCTCCTTGTTGAAGAAAGGTTATGTCTGGTTGTAATAAAATAGAGATCTATGAAGAGAAGAAGACATTACTTTGGGGATGTGAAGTGCTCCTTGGTGAAGAAAGGCTATGATATCTGGTTATAATAAAATAAAGACCCAGAAAGAGGAGAAGACATCACTTTGGAGATGTGAAGTGTTCCTTGGTGAAGAAAGGCTATTATATCTGGTTATAATAAAATAAAGACCCACGAAGAGGAGAAGATATTACTTTGGGGATGTGAAGTGCTCCTTGGTGAAGAAAGGTTATGTCTGGTTGTAATAAAATAAAGATCTATGAAGAGGAGAAGACATCACTTTGGGGATGTGAAGTGCTCCTTGGTGTAGAAAGGCTATGATGTCTGGTTAAAATAAAATAAAGAACTATGAAGAGGAGAAGACATCACTTTGGGGATGTGAAGTGCTCCTTGGTGAAGAAAGGCTATGATGTCTGGTTATAATAAAATAAAGAACTATGAAGAGGAGAAGACATGACTTTGGGGATGTGAAGTGCTCCTCAGTGCAGAAAGGCTATGATGTCTGATTATAATAAAATAAAGACCCATGCAGAGGAGAAGACATCAGTTTGGGGATGTGAAGTGCTCATTGGTGTAGAAAGGCTCTGATGTCTGGTTATACTAAAATAAAGAACCATGAAGAGGAGAAGACATGACTGTGGGGATGTGAAGTGCTCCTTGGTGAAGAAAGGCTATGATGTCTGGTTATAATAAAAAAAAGACCCATGAAGAGAAGAAGACATCACTTTGGGGATGTGAAGTGCTCCTTGGTGAAGAAAGGCTATGTCTGGTTATAATAAAATAAAGACCCATTAAGAGAAGACATTTTTTTGGGGATGTGAAGTGCTCATTGGTGAAGAAAGGCTATGTCTGTTTATTATAAAATAAAGACCCATGAAGAGGGGAAGTCATTTTTTTGGGGATGTGAAGTGCTCCTTGGTGAAGAAAGGCTATGATGTCTGGTTATAATAAAATAAAGAACAATGAAGAGGAGAAGACATCACTTTGGGGTTGTGAAGTGCTCCTCAGTGTAGAAAGGCTATGATATCTGGATATAATAAAATAAAGACCCATGAAGAGGAGAAGACATCACTTTAGGGGAACTGAAGTGCTCCTTGGTGTACAAAGGCTATGTCTGGTTATAATAAAATAAAGAACTATGAAGAGGAGAGGACATCACTTTGGGGATGTGAAGTGCTCCTTGGTGAAAAAAGTCTATGTCTGGTTATAATAAAATAAAGAACTATGAAGAGGAGAAGACATCACTTTGGGGATGTGAAGTGCTCCTTGGTTAAAAATGTCTATGTCTGGTTATAATAAAATAAAGACCCATGAAGAGGAGAAGACATGACTTTGGAGATGTGAAGTGCTGCTCAGTGTAGAAAGGCTATGATGTCTGGTTATAATAAAATAAAGACCCATGCAGAGGAGAAGATATCACTTTAGGGATGTGAAGTGCTCATTGGTGAAGAAAGGCTATGTCTGGTTATAATAAAATAAAGACCCATGAATAGGAGAAGACATCACTTTGGCGATGTGAAGTGCTCCTTGGTGAAGAAAGGCTATGTCTGGTTATAATAAAATAAAGAGGTATGAAGAGGAGAAGACATTACTTTGGGGATGTGAAGTGCTCCTTGGTGAAAAAAGTCTATGTCTGGTTATAATAAAATAAAGAACTATGAAGAGGAGAAGACATTACTTTGGGGTTGTGAAGTGCACCTTGGTGTAGAAAGGCTATGATGTCTGGTTATAATAAAATAAAGAACTATGAAGAGGAGAAGACATTACTTTGGGTATGTGAAATGCTCCTTGGTGAAGAAAGGCTATGATGTCTGGTTATAATAACATAAAGAACTATGAAGAGGAGAAGACATTACTTTGGGGATGTGAAGTGCTCCTTGGTGTAGAAAGGCTATGATGTCTGGTTATAATAAAATAAAGACCCATGATAGAAGGAGAAGACACCAGTTTGGGGATGTGAAGTGCTCCTTGGTGAAGAAAGGCTATGTGTGGTTGTAATAAAATATAAGATCTATGAAGAGGAGAAGACATCACTTTGGGGATGTGAAGTGCTCCTTGGTGAAGAAAGGTTATGATGTCTGGTTATAATAAAATAAAGACCCATGAAGAGGAGAAGACATTACTTTGGGGATGTGAAGTGCTCCTTGGTGAAGAAAGGCTATGATGTCTGGTTATAATAAAATAAAGAACTATGAAGAGGAGAAGAGATCACTTTGTGGATGTGAACTGCTCCTTGGTGTAGAAAGGCTATGATGTCTGGTTATAATAAAATAAAGAACTATGAAGAGAAGACATCACTTTGGGGATGTGAAGTGCTCCTTGGTGAAGAAAGGTTATGTCTGGTTGTAATAAAATAAAGATCTATGAAGAGGAGAAGACATCACTTTGGGAATGTGAAGTGCTCCTTGGTGAAGAAAGGCTATGTCTGGTTGTAATAAAATAAAGAACTATGAAGAAGAGAAGACATCACTTTGGGGATGTGAAGTGCTCCTTGGTGTAGAACGACTATGATGTCTGGTTATAATAAAATAAAGAACTCTGAAGAGGAGAAGACATCACTTTGGTCATGTGAAGTGCTCCTTGGTGAAGAAAGGCTATGTCTGGTTATAATAAAATAAAGAACTATGAAGAGGAGAAGACATCACTTTGGGTATGTTAAGTGCTCCTTGGTGTAGAAAGGCTATGATGTCTGGTTATAATAAAATAAAGACCCATGAAGAGGAGAAGACATCACTTTGGGGATGTGAAGTGCTCCTTGGTGTAGAAAGGCTATGATGTCTGGTTATAATAAAATAAAGAACTATGAAGGGGAGAAGACATCACTTTGGAGATGAGAAGTGCTCCTTGGTATAGAAAGGCTATGATGTCTGGTTATAATAAAATAAAGAACTATGAAGAGGAGAAGACATCACTTTGGGGATGTGAAGTGCTCCTTGGTGAAGAAAGGCTATGTGTGGTTGTAATAAAATTAAGAACTATGAAGAGGAGAAGACATCACTTTGGGGATGTGAAGTGCTCCTTGGTGAAGAAAGGCTATGTCTGGTTATAATAAAATAAAGAACTATGAAGAGGAGAAGACATCACTTTGGGGATGTGAAGTGCTCATTGGTGTAGAAAGGCTATGATGTCTGGTTATAATAAAATAAAGAACCATGATGAGGAGAAGACATGACTTTGGGGATGTGAAGTGCTCCTTGGTGAAGAAAGGCTATGATATCTGGTTATAATAGAATAAAGATCTATGAAGAGGAGAAGACATTACTTTGGGGATGTGAAGTGCTCCTTGGTGTAGAAAGGCTATGATGTCTGGTTATAATAAAATAAAGACCCATGAAGAGGAGAAGACATCACTTTGGGGATGTGAAGTGCTCCTTGGTGAAGAAAGGCTATGTGTGGTTGTAATAAAATAAAGATCTATGAAGAGGAGATGACATCACTTTGGGGATGTGAAGTGCTCCTTGGTGAAGAAAGGCTATGATGTCTGGTTATAATAAAATAAAGAACTATGAAGAGGAGAAGACATCAGTTTGGGGATGTGAAGTGCTCGTTGGTGTAGAAAGGCTATGATGTCTGGTTAAAATAAAATAAAGAACTATGAAGAGGAGAAGACATCACTTTGGGGATGTGAAGTGCTCCTTGGTGAAGAAAGGCTATGATTTCGGTTATAATAAAATAAAGAACTATGAAGAAGAGAAGACATCACTTTGGGGATGTGAAGTGCTCCTTGGTGTAGAAAGACTAATATGTCTGTTTATAATAAAATAAAGAACTATGAAGAGGAGAAGACATCACTTTGGGGATGTGAAGTGCTCCTTGGTGAAGAAAGGTTATGTCTGGTTGTAATAAAACAAAGATCTATGAAGAGGAGAAGACATCAGTTTGGGGATGTGAAGTGCTCCTCGGTGAAGAAAGGCTATGTCTGGTTATAATAAAATAAAGAACTATGAAGAGGAGAAGACATCACTTTGGGGATGTGAAGTGTTCCTTGGTGAAGAAAGGTTATGTGTGGTTGTAATAAAATAAAGATCTATGAAGAGGAGAAGACATTACTTTGGGGATGTGAAGTGCTCCTTGGTGAAGAAAGGTTATGTCTGGTTGTAATAAAATAAAGATCTATGAAGAGGAGAAGACATCACTTTGGGGATGTGAAGTGTTCCTTGGTGAAGAAAGGTTATGTCTGGTTGTAAAAAAATAAAGACCCATGAAGAAGAGAAGACATTACTTTGGGGATGTGAAGTGCTTCTTGGAGAAGAAAGGTTATGTCTGGTTATAATAAAATAAAGACCCATGAAGAGAAGAAGACATTACTTTGGGGATGTGAAGTGCTCCTTGGTGAAGAAAGGTTATGTCTGATTGTAATAAAATAAAGATCTATGAAGAGGAGAAGACATTACTTTGGGGTTGTGAAGTGCTGCTTGGTGAAGAAAGGTTATGTATGGTTGTAATAAAATAAAGATCTATGAAGAGGAGAAGACATTACTTTGGGGATGTGAAGTGCTCCTTGGTGAAGAAAGGTTATGTCTGGTTGTAATAAAATAAAGATCTATGAAGAGGAGAAGACAACACTTTGGGGATATGAAGTGTTCCTTGGTGAAGAAAGGTTATGTCGGTTGTAATAAAATAAAGACCCATGAGGAGAAGAAGACATTACTTTGGGGATGTGAAGTGCTCCTTGGTGTAGAAAGGCTATGATGTCTGGTTATAATAAAATAAAGACCCATGATAGAAGGAGAAGACATCACTTTGGGGATGTGAAGTGCTCCTTGGTGAAGAAAGGCTATGTGTGGTTGTAATAAAATATAAGATCTATGAAGAGGAGAAGACATCACTTTGGGGATGTGAAGTGCTCCTTGGTGAAGAAAGGTTATGATGTCTGGTTATAATAAAATAAAGACCCATGAAGAGGAGAAGACATTACTTTGGGGATGTGAAGTGCTCCTTGGTGAAGAAAGGCTATGATGTCTGGTTATAATAAAATAAAGAACTATGAAGAGGAGAAGAGATCACTTTGTGGATGTGAACTGCTCCTTGGTGTAGAAAGGCTATGATGTCTGGTTATAATAAAATAAAGAACTATGAAGAGAAGACATCACTTTGGGGATGTGAAGTGCTCCTTGGTGAAGAAAGGTTATGTCTGGTTGTAATAAAATAAAGATCTATGAAGAGGAGAAGACATCACTTTGGGAATGTGAAGTGCTCCTTGGTGAAGAAAGGCTATGTCTGGTTGTAATAAAATAAAGAACTATGAAGAAGAGAAGACATCACTTTGGGGATGTGAAGTGCTCCTTGGTGTAGAACGACTATGATGTCTGGTTATAATAAAATAAAGAACTCTGAAGAGGAGAAGACATCACTTTGGTCATGTGAAGTGCTCCTTGGTGAAGAAAGGCTATGTCTGGTTATAATAAAATAAAGAACTATGAAGAGGAGAAGACATCACTTTGGGTATGTTAAGTGCTCCTTGGTGTAGAAAGGCTATGATGTCTGGTTATAATAAAATAAAGACCCATGAAGAGGAGAAGACATCACTTTGGGGATGTGAAGTGCTCCTTGGTGTAGAAAGGCTATGATGTCTGGTTATAATAAAATAAAGAACTATGAAGGGGAGAAGACATCACTTTGGAGATGAGAAGTGCTCCTTGGTATAGAAAGGCTATGATGTCTGGTTATAATAAAATAAAGAACTATGAAGAGGAGAAGACATCACTTTGGGGATGTGAAGTGCTCCTTGGTGAAGAAAGGCTATGTGTGGTTGTAATAAAATTAAGAACTATGAAGAGGAGAAGACATCACTTTGGGGATGTGAAGTGCTCCTTGGTGAAGAAAGGCTATGTCTGGTTATAATAAAATAAAGAACTATGAAGAGGAGAAGACATCACTTTGGGGATGTGAAGTGCTCATTGGTGTAGAAAGGCTATGATGTCTGGTTATAATAAAATAAAGAACCATGATGAGGAGAAGACATGACTTTGGGGATGTGAAGTGCTCCTTGGTGAAGAAAGGCTATGATATCTGGTTATAATAGAATAAAGATCTATGAAGAGGAGAAGACATTACTTTGGGGATGTGAAGTGCTCCTTGGTGTAGAAAGGCTATGATGTCTGGTTATAATAAAATAAAGACCCATGAAGAGGAGAAGACATCACTTTGGGGATGTGAAGTGCTCCTTGGTGAAGAAAGGCTATGTGTGGTTGTAATAAAATAAAGATCTATGAAGAGGAGATGACATCACTTTGGGGATGTGAAGTGCTCCTTGGTGAAGAAAGGCTATGATGTCTGGTTATAATAAAATAAAGAACTATGAAGAGGAGAAGACATCAGTTTGGGGATGTGAAGTGCTCGTTGGTGTAGAAAGGCTATGATGTCTGGTTAAAATAAAATAAAGAACTATGAAGAGGAGAAGACATCACTTTGGGGATGTGAAGTGCTCCTTGGTGAAGAAAGGCTATGATTTCGGTTATAATAAAATAAAGAACTATGAAGAAGAGAAGACATCACTTTGGGGATGTGAAGTGCTCCTTGGTGTAGAAAGACTAATATGTCTGTTTATAATAAAATAAAGAACTATGAAGAGGAGAAGACATCACTTTGGGGATGTGAAGTGCTCCTTGGTGAAGAAAGGTTATGTCTGGTTGTAATAAAACAAAGATCTATGAAGAGGAGAAGACATCAGTTTGGGGATGTGAAGTGCTCCTCGGTGAAGAAAGGCTATGTCTGGTTATAATAAAATAAAGAACTATGAAGAGGAGAAGACATCACTTTGGGGATGTGAAGTGTTCCTTGGTGAAGAAAGGTTATGTGTGGTTGTAATAAAATAAAGATCTATGAAGAGGAGAAGACATTACTTTGGGGATGTGAAGTGCTCCTTGGTGAAGAAAGGTTATGTCTGGTTGTAATAAAATAAAGATCTATGAAGAGGAGAAGACATCACTTTGGGGATGTGAAGTGTTCCTTGGTGAAGAAAGGTTATGTCTGGTTGTAAAAAAATAAAGACCCATGAAGAAGAGAAGACATTACTTTGGGGATGTGAAGTGCTTCTTGGAGAAGAAAGGTTATGTCTGGTTATAATAAAATAAAGACCCATGAAGAGAAGAAGACATTACTTTGGGGATGTGAAGTGCTCCTTGGTGAAGAAAGGTTATGTCTGATTGTAATAAAATAAAGATCTATGAAGAGGAGAAGACATTACTTTGGGGTTGTGAAGTGCTGCTTGGTGAAGAAAGGTTATGTATGGTTGTAATAAAATAAAGATCTATGAAGAGGAGAAGACATTACTTTGGGGATGTGAAGTGCTCCTTGGTGAAGAAAGGTTATGTCTGGTTGTAATAAAATAAAGATCTATGAAGAGGAGAAGACAACACTTTGGGGATATGAAGTGTTCCTTGGTGAAGAAAGGTTATGTCGGTTGTAATAAAATAAAGACCCATGAGGAGAAGAAGACATTACTTTGGGGATGTGAAGTGCTCCTTGGTGTAGAAAGGCTATGATGTCTGGTTATAATAAAATAAAGACCCACGAAGAGGAGAAGATATTACTTTGGGGATGTGAAGTGCTCCTTGGTGAAGAAAGGTTATGTCTGGTTGTAATAAAATAAAGACCCACAAAGAGGAGAAGATATTACTTTGGGGATGTGAAGTGCTCCTTGGTGTAGAAAGGCTATGATGTCTGGTTAAAATAAAATAAAGAACTATGAAGAGGAGAAGACATCACTTTGGGGATGTGAAGTGCTCCTTGGTGAAGAAAGGCTATGATAACTGGTTATAATAAAATAAAGAACTATGAAGAGGAGAAGACATCACTTTGGGGATGTGAAGTGCTCCTTGGTGAAGAAAGGCTATGTCTGGTTATAATAAAATAAAGAACTATGAAGAGGAGAAGACACCACTTTGGGTATGTGAAGTGCTCCTTGGTGTAGAAAGGCTATGATGTCTGGTTATAATAAAATAAAGACCCATGCAGAGGAGAAGACATCACCTTGGGGATGTGAAGTGCTCCTTGGTGAAGAAAGGGTATGATGTCTGGTTATAATAAATTAAAGAACTATGAAGAGAAGACATCACTTTGGGGATGTGAAGTGCTCCTTGGTGAAGAAAGGTTATGTCTGGTTGTAATAAAATAAAGATCCATGAAGAGGAGAAGACATCACTTTGGGGATGTGAAATGCTCCTTGGTGAAGAAAGGCTATGTCTGGTTGTAGTAAAATAAAGATCTATGAAGAGGAGAAGACATCACTTTGGGGATGTGAAGTGCTCCTTGGTGTAGAAAGACTATGATGTCTGGTTATAATAAAATAAGGACCCATGCAGAGGAGAAGACATCACTTTGGGGATGTGAAGTGCTCATTGGTGTAGAAAGGCTACGATGTCTGGTTATAATAAAACAAAGAACCATGAAGAGGAGAAGACATGACTTTGGGGATGTGAAGTGCTCCTTGGTGAAGAAAGGCTATGATGTCTGGTTATAATAAAATAAAGACCCATGAAGAGGAGAAGATATTTTTTTGGGGATGTGAAGTGCTCCTTGGTGAAGAAAGGCTATGATGTCTGGTTATAATAAAATAAAGAACTATGAAGAGGAGAAGACATCACTTTGGGGTTGTGAAGTGCTCCTCAGTGTAGAAAGGCTATAATGTCTGGTTATAATAAAATAAAGAACTATGAAGAGGAGAAGACATTACTTTGGGGATGTGAAGTGCTCCTTGGTATAGAAATGCTATAATGTCTGGTTATGATAAAATAAAGAACTATGAAGAGGAGAAGACATTACTTTGGGGATGTGAAGTGCTCCTTGGTGAAGAAAGCCTATGATGTCTGGTAATAATAAAATAAAGAACCATGAAGAGGAGAAGACATCTCTTTGGGGATGTGAAATGCTCCTTGGTGAAGAAAGGTTATGTCTGGTTATAATAGAACAAAGATCTATGAAGAGGAGAAGACATCAGTTTGGGGATGTGAAGTGCTCCTCGGTGAAGAAAGGCTATGTCTGGGTATAATAAAATAAAGAACTATGTAGAGGAGAAGACATCACTTTGGGGATGTGAAGTGTTCGTTGGTGAAGAAAGGTTATGTGTGGTTGTAATAAAATAAAGAACTATGAAGAGGAGAAGACATTACTTTGGGGATGTGAAGTGCTCCTCGGTGAAGAAAGGCTATGTATGGTTATAATAAAATATAGAACTATGAAGAGGAGAAGACATCACTTTGGGGATGTGAAGTGCTCCTTGGTGAAGAAAGGTTATGTCTGGTTGTAATAAAATAAAGATCTATGAAGAGAAGAAGACATTACTTTGGGGATGTGAAGTGCTCCTTGGTGAAGAAAGGCTATGTCTGGTTATTATAGAATAAAGACCCATGAAGAGGAGAAGACATTACTTTGGGGATGTGAAGTGCTCCTTGGCGAAGAAAGGTTATGTCTGGTTATAATAAAATAAAGACCCATGAAGAGGAGAAGACATTACTTTGGGGATGTGAAGTGTTCCTTGGTGCAGAAAGGTTATGTCTGGTTGTAATAAAATAAAGACCCATGAAGAGAAGAAGACATTACTTTGGGGATGTGAAGTGCTCCTTGGTGAAGAAAGGCTATGATGTCTGGTTATAATAAAATAAAGACCCAGAAAGAGGAGAAGACATCACTTTGGAGATGTGAAGTGTTCCTTGGTGAAGAAAGGCTATTATGTCTGGTTATAATAAAATAAAGACCCACGAAGAGGAGAAGATATTACTTTGGGGATATGAAGTGCTCCTTGGTGAAGAAAGGTTATGTCTGGTTGTAATAAAATAAAGATCTATGAAGAGGAGAAGACATCACTTTGGGGATGTGAAGTGCTCCTTGGTGTAGAAAGGCTATGATGTCTGGTTAAAATAAAATAAAGAACTATGAAGAGGAGAAGACATCACTTTGGGGATTTGAAGTGCTCCTTGGTGAAGAAAGGCTATAATGTCTGGTTATAATAAAATAAAGAACTATGAAGAGGAGAAGACATGACTTTGGGGATGTGAAGTGCTCCTCAGTGCAGAAAGGCTATGATGTCTGGTTATAATAAAATAAAGACCCATGCAGAGGAGAAGACATGACTTTGGGGATGTGAAGTGCTCCATGGTGAAGAAAGGCTATGATGTCTGGTTATAATAAAAAAAAGACCCATGAAAAGGAGAAGACATCACTTTAGGGGAAGTGAAGTGCTCCTTGGTGTAGAAAGGCTATGTCTGGTTATAATAAAATAAAGAACTATGAAGAGGAGATGACATCACTTTGGGGATGTGAAGTGCTCCTTGGTGAAAAAAGTCTATGTCTGGATTATAATAAAATAAAGAACTATGAAGAGGAGAAGACATCACTTTGGGGATGTGAAGTGCTCCTTGGTGAAAAAAGTCTATGTCTGGTTATAATAAAATAAAGACCCATGAAGAGGAGAAGACATGACTTTGGGGATGTGAAGTGCTCCTCAGTGTAGAAAAGCTATGATGTCTGGTTATAATAAAATAAAGACCCATGCAGAGGAGAAGATATCACTTTGGGTATGTGAAGTGTTCATTGGTATAGAAAGGCTATGATGTCTGGTTATAATAAAATAAAGAACCATGAAGAGGAGAAGACATGACTTTGGGGATGTGAAGTGCTCCTTGGTGAAGAAAGTCTATGATGTCTGGTTATAATAAAATAAAGAACCATGAAGAGGAGAAGACGTCACTTTGGGGATGAGAAGTGCTCCTTGGCGAAGAAAGGTTATGTCTGGTTATAATAAAACAAAGATCTTAAGAGGAGAAGACATCACTTTGGGGATGTGAAGTGCTCCTCGGTGAAGAAAGGCTATGTCTGGTTATAATAAAATAAAGAACTATGAAGAGGAGAAGACATCACTTTGTGGACGTGAAGTGCTTCTTGGTGAGGAAAGGCTATGATGTCTGGTTATAAGAAAATAAAGAACTATGAAGAGGAGAAGACATCAGTTTGGGGATATGAAGTGCTCGTTGGTATTAGAAAGGCTATGATGTCTGGTTATAATAAAATAAAGACCCATGAAGAGGAGAAGGCATTACTTTGGGGATGTGAAGTGCTCCTTGGTGAAGAAAGGCTATGATGTCTGGTTATAATAAAATAAAGAACTATGAAGAGGAGAAGACATCACTTTGGGGATGTGAAGTGCTCCTTGGTGTAGAAAGGCTATGATGTCTGGTTATAATACAATAAAGAACCATGAAGAGAAGACATCACTTTGGGGATGCGAAGTGCTCCTTTGTGAAGAAAGGTTATGTCTGGTTGTAATAAAATAAAGATCTATGAAGAGGAGAAGACATCACTTTGGGGATGTGAAATGCTCCTTGGTGAAGAAAGGCTATGTCTGGTTGTAGTAAAATAAAGATCTATGAAGAGGAGAAGACATCACTTTGGGGATGTGAAGTGTTCCTTGGTGTAGAAAGACTATGATGTCTGGTTATAATAAAATAAAGACCCATGCAGAGGAGAAGACATCACTTTGGGGATGTGAAGTGCTCATTGGTGTAGAAAGGCTATGATGTCTGGTTATAATAAAATAAAGACCCATGAAGAGGAGAAGACATCACTTTGGGGACGTGAAGTTCTCCTTGGTGAAGAAAGGCTATGTCTGGTTATAATAAAATAAAGACCCATGAAGAGGAGAAGATATTTTTTTGGGGATGTGAAGTGCTCCTTGGTGAAGAAAGGCTATGTCCGGTTATTATAGAATAAAGACCCATGAAGAGGTGAAGACATTTTTTGGGGAAGTGAAGTGCTCCTTGGTGAAGAAAGGCTATGATGTCTGGTTATAACAAAATATAGAACTCTGAAGAGGAGAAGACATCACTTTGGGGTTGTGAAGTGCTCCTCAGTGTAGAAAGGCTATAATGTCTGGTTATAATAAAATAAAGAACTATGAAGAGGAGAAGACATTACTTTGGGGATGTGAAGTGCTCCTTGGTATAGAAAGGCTATAATGTCTGGTTATAATAAAATAAAGAACTATGAAGAGGAGAAGACATTACTTTGGGGATGTGAAGTGCTCCTTGGTGAAGAAAGTATATGATGTCTGGTTATAACAAAATATAGAACTCTGAAGAGGAGAAGACATCACTTTGGGGTTGTGAAGTGCTCCTCAGTGTAGAAAGGCTATAATGTCTGGTTATAATAAAATAAAGAACTATGAAGAGGAGAAGACATTACTTTGGGGATGTGAAGTGCTCCTTGGTATAGAAAGGCTATAATGTCTGGTTATAATAAAATAAAGAACTATGAAGAGGAGAAGACATTACTTTGGGGATGTGAAGTGCTCCTTGGTGAAGAAAGTATATGATGTCTGGTTATAATAAAATAAAGAACCATGAAGAGGAGAAGACATTACTTTGAAGATGTGAAGTGCTCCTCGGTGAAGAAAGGCTATGTCTGGTTATAATAAAATAAAGAACTATGAAGAGGAGAAGACATCACTTTGGGGATGTGAAGTGCTCCTCGGTGAAGAAAGGCTATGTCTGTTTGTAATAAAATAAAGATCTATGAAGAGGAGTAGACATCACTTTGGGGATGTGAAGTGTTCCTTGGTGAAGAAAGGTTATGTCTGGTTGTAATAAAATAAAGACCCATGAAGAGGAGAAGACATTACTTTGGGGATGTGAAGTGCTCCATGGCGAAGAAAGGTTATGTCTGGTTATAATAAAATAAAGACCCATGAAGAGGAGAAGACATTACTTTGGGGATGTGAAGTGCTCCTTGGTGATAGAAAGGTTTTGTCTGGTTGTAATAAAATAAAGATCTATGAAGAGGAGAAGACATTACTTTGGGGATGTGAAGTGCTGCTTGGTGAAGAAAGGTTATGTCTGGTTGGAATAAAATAAAGATCTATGAAGAGAAGAAGAAATATCTTTGGGGATGTGAAGTGCTCCTTGTTGAAGAAAGGTTATGTCTGGTTGTAATAAAATAGAGATCTATGAAGAGGAGAAGACATCACTTTGGGGATGTGAAGTGTTCCTTGGTGCAGAAAGGTTATGTCTGGTTGTAATAAAATAAAGGCCCATGAAGAGAAGAAGACATTACTTTGGGGATGTGAAGTGCTCCTTGGTGAAGAAAGGCTATGATGTCTGGTTATAATAAAATAAAGACCCAGAAAGAGGAGAAGACATCACTTTGGAGATGTGAGGTGTTCCTTGGTGAAGAAAGGCTATTATGTCTGGTTATAATAAAATAAAGACCCACGAAGAGGAGAAGATATTACTTTGGGGATGTGAAGTGCTCCTTGGTGAAGAAAGGTTATGTCTGGTTGTAATAAAATAAAGATCTATGAAGAGGAGAAGACATCACTTTGGGGATGTGAAGTGCTCCTTGGTGTAGAAAGGCTATGATGTCTGGTTAAAATAAAATAAAGAACTATGAAGAGGAGAAGACATCACTTTGGGGATGTGAAGTGCTCCTCAGTGCAGAAAGGCTATGATGTCTGGTTATAATATAATAAAGACCCATGCAGAGGAGAAGACATCAGTTTGGGGATGTGAAGTGCTCATTGGTGTAGAAAGGCTATGATGTCTGGTTATAATAAAATAAAGAACCATGAAGAGGAGAAGACATGACTTTGGGGATGTGAAGTGCTCCTTGGTGAAGAAAGGCTATGATGTCTGGTTATAATAAAAAAAAGACCCATGAAGAGAAGAAGACATCACTTTGGGGATGTGAAGTGCTCCTTGGTGAAGAAAGGCTATGTTTGGTTATAATAAAATAAAGACCCATTAAGAGGAGTAGACATTTTTTTGGGGATGTGAACTGCTCATTGGTGAAGAAAGGCTATGTCTATGTATTATAAAATAAAGACCCATGAAGAGGAGAAGTCATTTTTTGGGGGATGTGAAGTGCTCCTTGGTGAAGAAAGGCTATGATGTCTGGTTATAATAAAATAAAGAACTATGAAGAGGAGAAGACATCACTTTGGGGTTGTAAAGTGCTCCTCAGTGTAGAAAGGCTATGATATCTGGATATAATAAAATAAAGACCCATGAAGAGGAGAAGACATCACTTTAGGGGAAGTGAAGTGCTCCTTGGTGTAGAAAGGCTATGTCTGGTTATAATAAAATAAAGAACTATGAAGAGGAGAGGACATCACTTTGGGAATGTGAAGTGCTCCTTGGTGAAAAAAGTCTATATCTGGTTATAATAAAATAAAGAACTATGAAGAGGAGAAGACATCACTTTGGGGATGTGAAGTGCTCCTTGGTTAAAAAAGCCTATGTCTGGTTATAATAAAATAAAGACCCATGAAGAGGAGAAGACATGACTTTGGAGATGTGAAGTGCTCCTCAGTGTAGAAAGGCTATGATGTCTGGTTATAATAAAATAAAGACCCATGCAGAGGAGAAGATATCACTTTAGGGATCTGAAGTGCTCATTGGTATAGAAAGGCTATGATGTCTGGTTATAATAAAATAAAGAACCATGAAGAGGAGAAGGCATCACTTTGGGGATGTGAAGTGCTCCTTGGTGAAGAAAGGTTATGTCTGGTTATAATAAAACAAAGATCTTAAGAGGAGAAGACATCACTTTGGGGATGTGAAGTGCTCCTCGGTGAAGAAAGGCTATGTCTGGTTATAATAAAATAAAGAACTATGAAGATGAGAAGACATCACTTTGGGGACGTGAAGTGCTCCTTGGTGAAGAAAGGCTATGATGTCTGGTTATAATAAAATAAAGAACTATGAAGAGGAGAAGACTTCAGTTTGGGGATGTGAAGTGCTCGTTGGTGTAGAAAGGCTATGATGTCTGGTTATAATAAAATAAAGAACTATGAAGAGAAGACATCACTTTGGGGATGTAAAGTGCTCCTTGGTGAAGAAAGGTTATGTCTGGTTGTAATAAAATAAAGATCTATGAAGAGGAGAAGACATCACTTTGTGATGTGAAATGCTCCTTGGTGAAGTAAGGCTATGTCTGGTTGTAATAAAATAAAGATCTATGAAGAGGAGAGGACATCACTTTGGGGACGTGAAGTGCTCCTTGGTGAAAAAAGGCTATGATGTCTGGTTATAATAAAATAAAGAACTATGACGAAGAGAAGACATCACTTTGGGGATATGAAGTGCTCCTTGGTGAAGAAAGGCTATGTCTGGTTATAATAAAATAAAGAACTATGAAGAGGAGAAGACATCACTTTGGGTATGTGAAGTGCTCCTTGGTGTAGAAAGGCTATGATGTCTGGTTATAATAAAATAAAGAACTATGAAGAGGAGAAGACATGACTTTTGGGATGTGAAGTGCTCCTTGGTGTAGAAAGGCTATGATGTCTGGTTATAATAAAATAAAGACCCATGAAGAGGAGAAGACATCACTTTTGGGATGTGAAGTGCTCCTTGGTGTAGAAAGGCTATGATGTCTGGTTATAATAAAATAAAGACCCATGAAGAGGAGAAGACATCACTTTGGGTATGTGAAGTGCTCCTTGGTGTAGAAAGGCTATGATGTCTGGTTATAATAAAATAAAGACCCATGAAGAGGAGAAGACATCACTTTTGGGATGTGAAGTGCTCCTTGGTGTAGAAAGGCTATGATGTCTGGTTATAATAAAATAAAGAACTATGAAGAGGACAAGACATCACTTTGGAGATGAGAAGTGCTCCTTGGTATAGAAAGTCTATGATGTCTGGTTATAATAAAATAAAGAACTATGAAGTGGAGAAGACATCACTTTGGGGATGTGAAGTGATCCTTGGTGTAGAAAGGCTATGTCTGGTTATAATAAAATAAAGAACTATGAAGAGGAGAGGACATCACTTTGGGGATGTGAAGTGCTCCTTGGTGAAAAAAGTCTATGTCTGGTTATAATAAAATGATGAACTATGAAGAGGAGAAGACATCACTTTGGGGATGTGAAGTGCTCCTTGGTGAAAAAAGTCTATGTCTGTTTATAATAAAATAAAGACCCATGAAGAGGAGAAGACATGACTTTGGGATGTGAAGTGCTCCTCAGTGTAGAAAGGCTATGATGTCTGGTTATAATAAAATAAAGACCCATGAAGAGGAGAAGACATCACTTTAGGGGATGTGAAGTGCTCCTTGGTGAAGAAGGGTTATGATGTGTGGTTATAATAAAATAAAGACCCATGAAGAGGAGAAGACATCACTTTGGGGATGTGAAGTGCTGCTTGGTGTAGAAACGCTATGATGTCTGGTTATAATAAAATAAAGACCCATGAAGAGGAGAAGACATCACTTTGGGGATGTGTAGTGCTCCTTCCTGAAGAAAGGCTATAATGTCTGGTTATAATAAAATAAAGAACTATGAAGAGGAGAAGACATTACTTTGGGGATGTGAAGTGCTCCTTGGTATAGAAAGGCTATAATATCTGGTTATAATAAAATAAAGAACTATGAACAGGAGAAGACATCACTTTGGGGATGTGAAGTGCTCCTTGGTGAAGAAAGTCTATGATGTCTGGTTATAATAAAATAATGAACCATGAAGAGGAGAAGACATTACTTTGGGGATGTGAAATGCTCCTTGGTGAAGAAAGGTTATGTCTGGTTATAATAAAACAAAGATCTATGAAGAGGAGAAGACATCAGTTTGGGGATGTGAAGTGCTCCTAGGTGAAGAAAGTCTATGTCTGGTTATAATAAACTAAAGAACTATGAAGAGGAGAAGACATCACTTTGGGGATGTGAAGTGTTCCTTGGTGAAGAAAGGTTATGTGTGGTTGTAATAAAATAAAGATCTATGAAGAGGAGAAGATATTACTTTGGGGATGTGAATTGCTCCTTGGTGAAGAAAGGTTATGTCTGGTTGTAATAAAATAAAGATCTATGAAGAGGAGTAGACATCACTTTGGGGATGTGAAGTGTTCCTTGGTTAAGAAAGGTTATGTCTGGTTGTAATAAAATAAAGACCCATGAAGAGGAGAAGACATTTTTTTGGGGATGTGAAGTGCTCCTTGGTGAAGAAAGGCTATGATGTCTGGTTATAATAAAAAAAAAACCCATGAAGAGAACAAGACATCACTTTGGGGATGTGAAGTGCTCCTTGGTGTGGAAAGGCTATGTCTGGTTATAATAAAATAAAGACCCATGAAGAGGAGAAGACATTTTTTTGGGGATGTGAAGTGCTCCTTGGTGAACAAAGGCTATGTCTGGTTATTATAAAATAAAGACCCATGAAGAGGAGAAGACATTTTTTTGGGGATGCGAAGTGCTGCTTGGTGAAGAAAGGATATGTCATGTTGTAATAAAATAAAGATCTATGAAGAGGAGAAGACATTACTTTGGGGATGTGAAGTGCTCGTTGGTGAAGAAAGGTTATGTCTGGTTGTAATAAAATAAAGATCTATGAAGAGGAGAAGACATCACTTTGGGGATGTGAAGTGCTCCTCAGTGTAGAAAGGCTATGATGTCTGGTTATAATAAAATAAAGACCCATGAAGAGGAGAAGACATCACTTTAGGGGAAGTGAAGTGCTCCTTGGTGTAGAAAGGCTATGTCTGGTTATAATAAAATAAAGACCCATGAAGAGGAGAAGACAATACTTTGGGGATGTGAAGTGCTCCTTGGCGAAGAAAGTCTATGTCTGGTTATAATAAAATAAAGAACTATGAAGAGGAGAAGACATCACTTTGGGGATGTGAAGTGCTCCTTGGTGAAAAAAGTCTATGTCTGGTTATAATAAAATAAACACCCATGAAGAGGAGAAGACATGACTTTGGGTATGTGAAGTGCTCCTCAGTGTAGAAAGGCTATGATGTCTGGTTATAATAAAATAAAGAACTATGAAGAGGAGAAGACATCACTTTGTGGACGTGAAGTGCTTCTTGGTGAGGAAAGGCTATGATGTCTGGTTATAAGAAAATAAAGAACTATGAAGAGGAGAAGACATCAGTTTGGGGATATGAGGTGCTCGTTGGTATTAGAAAGGCTATGATGTCTGGTTATAATAAAATAAAGACCCATGAAGAGGAGAAGGCATTACTTTGGGGATGTGAAGTGCTCCTTGGTGAAGAAAGGCTATGATGTCTGGTTATAATAAAATAAAGAACTATGAAGAGGAGAAGACATCACTTTGGGGATGAGAAGTGCTCCTTGGTGAAAAAAGTATATGTCTGGTTATAATAAAATAAAGAACCATGAACAGGAGAAGACATGACTTTGGGGATGTGAAGTGCTCCTTGATGAAGAAAGTCTATGATGTCTGGTTATAATAAAATAAAGAACCATGAAGAGGAGAAGGCATCACTTTGGGGATGTGAAGTGCTCCTTGGTGAAGAAAGGTTATGTCTGGTTATAATAAAACAAAGATCTTAAGAGGAGAAGACATCACTTTGGGGATGTGAAGTGCTCCTCGGTGAAGAAAGGCTATGTCTGGTTATAATAATATAAAGAACTATGAAGAGGAGAAGACATCACTTTGGGGACGTGAAGTGCTCCTTGGTGAAGAAAGGCTATGATGTCCGGTTATAATAAAATAAAGAACTATGAAGAGGAGAAGACATCACTTTGGGGATGTGAAGTGCTTCTTGGTGAAGAAAGGCTATGATGTCTGGTTATAATAAAATAAAGAACTATGAAGAGGAGAAGACATCACTTTGGGGATGTGAAGTGCTCCTTGGTGAAGAAAGGCTATGATGTCTGGTTATAATAAAATAAAGAACTATGAAGAGGAGAAGACATCACTTTGGGGATGTGAAGTGCTCCTTGGTGTAGAAAGGCTATGATGTCTGGTTATAATAAAATAAAGAACTATGAAGAGAAGACATCACTTTGGGGATGTGAAGTGCGCCTTGGTGAGAAAGGTTATGTCTCGTTGTAATAAAATAAAGATCTATGAAGAGGAGAAGACATCACTTTGGGGATGTGAGATGCTCCTTGGTGAAGAAAGGCTATGTCTGGTTGTAATAAAATAAAGATCTATGAAGAGGAGAAGATATTACTTTGGGGATGTGAAGTGCTCCTTGGTGAAGAAAGGCTATGATGTCTGGTTATAATAAAATAAAGAACTATGACGAAGAGAAGACATCACTTTGGGGATGTGAAGTGCTCCTTGGTGTAGAAAGACTATGATGTCTGGTTATAATAAAATAAAGAACTATGAAGAGGAGAAGACATCACTTGGGGTTGTGAAGTGCTCATTGGTGTAGAAAGGCTATGATGTCTGGTTATAATAAAATAAAGACCCAGAAAGAGGAGAGGACATCACTTTGGAGATGTGAAGTGTTCCTTGGTGAAGAAAGGTTATGTCTGGTTGTAATAAAATAAAGACCCATGAAGAGAAGAAGACATTACTTTGGGGATGTGAAGTGCTCCTTGGTGAAGAAAGGCTATGATGTCTGGTTATAATAAAATAAAGACCCAGAAAGAGGAGAAGACATCACTTTGGAGATGTGAAGTGTTCCTTGGTGAAGAAAGGCTATTATGTCTGGTTATAATAAAATAAAGACCCACGAAGAGGAGAAGATATTACTTTGGGGATGCAAAGTGCTTCTTGGTAAAGAAACGTTATGTCTGGTTGTAATAAAATAAAGATCTATGAAGAGGAGAAGACATCACTTTGGGGATGTGAAGTGTTCCTTGGTGTAGAAAGGCAATGATGTCTGGTTAAAATAAAATAAAGAACTATGAAGAGGAGAAGACATCACTTTGGGGATGTGAAGTGCTCATTGGTGTAGAAAGGCTATGATGTCTGGTTATAATAAAATAAAGAACCATGAAGAGGAGAAGACATGACTTTGGGGATGTGAAGTGCTCCTTGGTGAAGAAAGCCTATGATGTCTGGTTATAATAAAATAAAGACCCATGAAGAGAAGAAGACATCACTTTGGGGATGTGAAGTGCTCCTTGGTGAAGAAATGCTATGTCTGGTTATAATAAAATAAAGACCCATGAAGAGGAGAAGACATTTTTTTGGGGATGTGAAGTGCTCCTTGGTGAAGAAAGGTTATGTCTGGTTATTACAAAATAAAGAGCCATGAAGAGGAGAAGACATTTTTTTGGGGATGTGAAGTGCTCCTTGGTGTAGAAAGGCTATGTCTGGTTATAATAAAATAAAGAACTATGAAGGGGAGAAGACATTACTTTGGGGATGTGAAGTGTTCCTTGGCGAAGAAAGGTTATGTCTGGTTATAATAAAATAAAGACCCATGAAGAGGAGAAGACATTACTTTGGGGATGTGAAATGCTCCTTGGCGAAGAAAGGTTATGTCTGGTTATAATAAAATAAAGACCCATGATGAGGAGAAGACATTACTTTGGGGATGTGAAGTGCTCCTTGGTGAAGAAAGGTTATGTCTGGTTGTAATAAAATAAAGATCTATGAAGAGGAGAAGACATTACTTTGGGGATGTGAAGTGCTGCTTGGTGAAGAAAGGTTATGTCTGGTTGTAATATAATAAAGATCTATGAAGAGGAGAAGACATCACTTTGGGGATGTGAAGTGTTCCTTGGTGCAGAAAGGTTATGTCTGGTTGTAATAAAATAAAGACCCATGAAGAGAAGAAGACATTACTTTGGGGATGTGAAGTGCTCCTTGGTGAAGAAAGGCTATGATGTCTGGTTATAATAAAATAAAGACCCAGAAACAGGAGAAGACATCACTTTGGAGATGTGAAGTGTTCCTTGGTGAAGAAAGGCTATTATGTCTGGTTATAATAAAATAAAGACCCACAAAGAGGAGAAGATATTACTTTGGGGATGTGAAGTGCTCCTTGGTGAAGAAAGGTTATGTCTGGTTGTAATAAAATAAAGATCTATGAAGAGGAGAAGACATCACTTTGGGGATGTGAAGTGCTCCTTGGTGAAGAAAGGCTATGATGTCTGGTTATAATAAAATAAAGAACTATGAAGAGGAGAAGACATGACTTTGGGGATGTGAAGTGCTCCTCAGTGCAGAAAGGCTATGATGTCTGGTTATAATAAAATAAAGACCCATGCAAAGGAGAAGACATCAGTTTGGGGATGTGAAGTGCTCATTGGTGTAGAAAGGCTATGATGTCTGGTTATAATAAAATAAAGAACCATGAAGAGGAGAAGACATGACTTTGGGGATGTGAAGTGCTCCTTGGTGAAGAAAGGCTATGATGTCTGGTTATAATAAAATAAAGACCCATGAAGAGAAGAAGACATCACTTTGGGGATGTGAAGTGCTCCTTGGTGAAGAAAGGCTATGTCTGGTTATAATAAAATAAAGATTCATGAAGAGGAGAAGACATTTTTTTGGGGATGTGAAGTGCTCCTTGGTGAAGAAAGGCTATGTCTGGTTATTATAAAATAAAGACCCATGAAGAGGAGAAGACATTTTTTTGGGGATGTGAAGTGCTCCGTGGTGAAGAAAGGCTATGATGTCTGGTTATAATAAAATAAAGAACTATGAAGAGGAGAAGACATCACTTTGGGGTTGTGAAGTGCTCCTCGGTGTAGAAAGGCTATGATGTCTGGTCATAATAAAATAAAGACCCATGAAGAGGAGAAGACATCACTTTAGGGGAAGTGAAGTGCTCCTTGGTATAGAAAGGCTATGATGTCTGGTTATAATAAAATAAAGAGCCATGAAGAGGAGAAGACATGACTTTGGGGATGTGAAGTGCTCCTTGGTGAAGAAAGTCTATGATGTCTGGTTATAATAAAATAAAGAACCATGAAGAGGAGAAGACATCACTTTGGGGATGTGAAGTGCTCCTTGGTGAAGAAAGGTTATGTCTGGTTATAATAAAATAAAGAACTATGAAGAGGAGAAGACATCACTTTGGGGACGTGAAGTGCTCCTTGGTGAAGAAAGGCTATGATGTCTGGTTATAATAAAATAAAGAACTATGAAGAGGAGAAGACATCACTTTGGGGATGTGAAGTGCTCCTTGGTGAAGAAAGGCTATGATGTCTGGTTATAATAAAATAAAGAACTATGAAGAGGAGAAGACATCACTTTGGGGATGTGAAGTGCTCCTTGGTGAAGAAAGGCTATGATGTCTGGTTATAATAAAATAAAGAACTATGAAGAGGAGAAGACATCACTTTGGGGATGTGAAGTGCTCCTTGGTGTAGAAAGGCTATGATGTCTGGTTATAATAAAATAAAGACCCATGAAGAGGAGAAGACATCACTTTTGGGATGTGAAGTGCTCCTTGGTGTAGAAAGGCTATGATGTCTGGTTATAATAAAATAAAGAACTATGAAGAGGACAAGACATCACTTTGGAGATGAGAAGTGCTCCTTGGTATAGAAAGTCTATGATGTCTGGTTATAATAAAATAAAGAACTATGAAGTGGAGAAGACATCACTTTGGGGATGTGAAGTGCTCCTTGGTGAAGAAAGGCTATGTGTGGTTGTAATAAAATAAAGATCTATGAAGAGGAGATGACATCACTTTGGGGATGTGAAGTCCTCCTTGGTGAAGAAAGGCTATGATGTCTGGTTACAATAAAATAAAGAACTTTGAAGAGGAGAAGACATCAGTTTGGGGATGTGTAGTGCTCGTTGGTGTAGAAAGGCTATGATGTCTGGTTAAAATAAAATAAAGAACTATGAAGAGGAGAAGTCATCACTTTGGGGATGTGAAGTGCTCCTTGGTGAAGAAAAGCTATGATTTCGGTTATAATAAAATAAAGAACTATGAAGAAGAGAAGACATCACTTTGGGGATGTGAAGTGCTCGTTGGTGTAGAAAGACTATGATGTCCGTTTATAATAAAATAAAGAACTATGAAGAGGACAAGACATCACTTTGGGGATGTGAAGTGCTCCTTGGTGAAGAAAGGTTATGTCTGGTTATAATAAAACAAAGATCTATGAAGAGGAGAACACATCAGTTTGGGGATGTGAAGTGCTCCTCGGTGAAGAAAGGCTATGTCTGGTTATAATAAAATAAAGAACTATGAAGAGGAGAAGACATCACTTTGGGGATGTGAAGTATTCCTTGGTGAAGAATGGTTATGTGTGGTTGTAATAAAATAAAGATCTATGAAGAGGAGAAGACATTACTTTGGGGATGTGAAGTGCTCCTTGGTGAAGAAAGGTTATGTCTGGTTGTAATAAAATAAAGCTCTATGAAGAGGAGAAGACATCACTTTGGGGATGTGAAGTGTTCCTTGGTGAAGAAAGGTTATGTCTGGTTGTAATAAAATAAAGATCTATGAAGAGAAGAAGACATTACTTTGGGGATGTGAAGTGCTCCTTGGTGAAGAAAGGTTATGTCTGATTGTAATAAAATAAAGATCTATGAAGAGGAGAAGACATTACTTTGGGGATGTGAAGTGCTGCTTGGTGAAGAAAGGTTATGTCTGGTTGTAATAAAATAAAGATCTATGAAGAGGAGAAGACATTACTTTGGGGATGTGAAGTGCTCCTTGGTGAAGAAAGGTTATGTCTGGTTGTAATAAAATAAAGATCTATGAAGAGGAGAAGACATCACTTTGGGGATGTGAAGTGTTCCTTGGTGAAGAAAGGTTATGTCTGGTTGTAATAAAATAAAGACCCATGAAGAGAAGAAGACATTACTTTGGGGATGTGAAGTGCTCCTTGGTGTAGAAAGGCTATGATGTCTGGTTATAATAAAATAAAGACCCACGAAGAGGAGAAGATATTACTTTGGGGATGTGAAGTGCTCCTTGGTGAAGAAAGGTTATGTCTGGTTGTAATAAAATAAAGATCTATGAAGAGGAGAAGAGATCACTTTGGGGATGTGAAGTGCTCCTTGGTGTAGAAAGGCTATGATGTCTGGTTAAAATAAAATAAAGAACTATGAAGAGGAGAAGACATCACTTTAGGGATGTGAAGTGCTCCTTGGTGAAGAAAGGCTATGATGTCTGGTTATAATAAAATAAAGAACTATGAAGAGGAGAAGACATCACTTTGGGGATGTGAAGTGCTCCTTGGTGAAGAAAGGCTATGTCTGGTTATAATAAAATAAAGAACTATGAAGAGGAGAAGACATCACTTTGGGTATGTGAAGTGCTCCTTGGTGTAGAAAGGCTATGATGTCTGGTTATAATAAAATAAAGACCCATGAAGAGGAGAAGACATCACTTTGGGGATGTGAAGTGCTCCTTGGTGAAGAAAGGCTATGATGTCTGGTTATAATAAGATAAAGAACTATGAAGAGAAGACATCACTTTGGGGATGTGAAGTGCTCCTTGGTGAAGAAAGGTTATGTCTGGTTGTAATAAAATAAAGATCCATGAAGAGGAGAAGACATCACTTTGGGGATGTGAAATGCTCCTTGGTGAAGAAAGGCTATGTCTGGTTGTAGTAAAATAAAGATCTATGAAGAGGAGAAGACATCACTTTGGGGATGTGAAGTGCTCCTTGGTGTAGAAAGACTATGATGTCTGGTTATAATAAAATAAGGACCCATGCAGAGGAGAAGACATCACTTTGGGGATGTGAAGTGCTCATTGGTGTAGAAAGGCTATGATGTCTGGTTATAATAAAACAAAGAACCATGAAGAGGAGAAGACATGACTTTAGGGATGTGAAGTGCTCCTTGGTGAAGAAAGGCTATGATGTCTGGTTATAATAAAATAAAGACCCATGAAGAGGAGAAGATATTTTTTTGGGGATGTGAAGTGCTCCTTGGTGAAGAAAGGCTATGATGTCTGGTTATAATAAAATAAAGAACTATGAAGAGGAGAAGACATCACTTTGGAGTTGTGAAGTGCTCCTCGGTGTAGAAAGGCTATGATGTCTGGTCATAATAAAATAAAGACCCATGAAGAGGAGAAGACATCACTTTAGGGGAAGTGAAGTGCTCCTTGGTATAGAAAGGCTATGATGTCTGGTTATAATAAAATAAAGAGCCATGAAGAGGAGAAGACATGACTTTGGGGATGTGAAGTGCTCCTTGGTGAAGAAAGTCTATGATGTCTGGTTATAATAAAATAAAGAACCATGAAGAGGAGAAGACATCACTTTGGGGATGTGAAGTGCTCCTTGGTGAAGAAAGGTTATGTCTGGTTATAATAAAATAAAGAACTATGAATAGGAGAAGACATCACTTTGGGGACGCGAAGTGCTCCTTGGTGAAGAAAGGCTATGATGTCTGGTTATAATAAAATAAAGAACTATGAAGAGGAGAAGACATCACTTTGGGGATGTGAAGTGCTCCTTGGTGAAGAAAGGCTATGATGTCTGGTTATAATAAAATAAAGAACTATGAAGAGGAGAAGACATCACTTTGGGGTTGTGAAGTGCTCCTCGGTGTAGAAAGGCTATGATGTCTGGTCATAATAAAATAAAGACCCATGAAGAGGAGAAGACATCACTTTAGGGGAAGTGAAGTGCTCCTTGGTATAGAAAGGCTATGATGTCTGGTTATAATAAAATAAAGAGCCATGAAGAGGAGAAGACATGACTTTGGGGATGTGAAGTGCTCCTTGGTGAAGAAAGTCTATGATGTCTGGTTATAATAAAATAAAGAACCATGAAGAGGAGAAGACATCACTTTGGGGATGTGAAGTGCTCCTTGGTGAAGAAAGGTTATGTCTGGTTATAATAAAATAAAGAACTACGAAGAGGAGAAGACATCACTTTGGGGACGTGAAGTGCTCCTTGGTGAAGAAAGGCTATGATGTCTGGTTAGAATAAAATAAAGAACTATGAAGAGGAGAAGACATCACTTTGGGGATGTGAAGTGCTCCTTGGTGAAGAAAGGCTATGATGTCTGGTTATAATAAAATAAAGAACTATGAAGAGGAGAAGACATCACTTTGGGGATGTGAAGTGCTCCTTGGTGAAGAAAGGCTATGATGTCTGGTTATAATAAAATAAAGAACTATGAAGAGGAGAAGACATCACTTTGGGGATGTGAAGTGCTCCTTGGTGTAGAAAGGCTATGATGTCTGGTTATAATAAAATAAAGACCCATGAAGAGGAGAAGACATCACTTTTGGGATATGAAGTGCTCCTTGGTGTAGAAAGGCTATGATGTCTGGTTATAATAAAATAAAGAACTATGAAGAGGACAAGACATCACTTTGGAGATGAGAAGTGCTCCTTGGTATAGAAAGTCTATGATGTCTGGTTATAATAAAATAAAGAACTATGAAGTGGAGAAGACATCACTTTGGGGATGTGAAGTGCTCCTTGGTGAAGAAAGGCTATGTGTGGTTGTAATAAAATAAAGATCTATGAAGAGGAGATGACATCACTTTGGGGATGTGAAGTGCTCCTTGGTGAAGAAAGGCTATGATGTCTGGTTATAATAAAATAAAGAACTATGAAGAGGAGAAGACATCAGTTTGGGGATGTGAAGTGCTCGTTGGTGTAGAAAGGCTATGATGTCTGGTTAAAATAAAATAAAGAACTATGAAGAGGAGAAGACATCACTTTGGGGATGTGAAGTGCTCCTTGGTGAAGAAAGGCTATGATTTCGGTTATAATAAAATAAAAAACTATGAAGAAGAGAAGACGTCACTTTGGGGATGTGAAGTGCTCCTTGGTGTAGAAAGACTATGATGTCTGTTTATAATAAAATAAAGAACTATGAAGAGGACAAGACATCACTTTGGGGATGTGAAGTGCTCCTTGGTGAAGAATGGTTATGTCTGGTTATAATAAAACAAAGATCTATGAAGAGGAGAAGACATCAGTTTGGGGATGTGAAGTGCTCCTCGGTGAAGAAAGGCTATGTCTGGTTATAATAAAATAAAGAACTATGAAGAGGAGAAGACATCACTTTGGGGATGTGAAGTGTTCCTTGGTGAAGAAAGGTTATGTGTGGTTGTAATAAAATAAAGATCTATGAAGAGGAGAAGACATTACTTTGGGGATGTGAAGTGCTCCTTGGTGAAGAAAGGTTATGTCTGGTTGTAATAAAATAAAGCTCTATGAAGAGGAGGAGACATCACTTTGGGGATGTGAAGTGTTCCTTGGTGAAGAAAGGTTATGTCTGGTTGAAAAAAATAAAGACCCATGAAGAAGAGAAGACATTACTTTGGGGATGTGAAGTGCTCCTTGGAGAAGAAAGGTTATGTCTGGTTATAATAGAATGAAGACCCATGAAGAGAAGAAGACATTACTTTGGGGATGTGAAGTGCTCCTTGGTGAAGAAAGGTTATGTCTGATTGTAATAAAATAAAGACCTATGAAGAGGAGAAGACATTACTTTGGGGATGTGAAGTGCTGCTTGGTGAAGAAAGGTTATGTCTGGTTGTAATAAAATAAAGATCTATGAAGAGGAGAAGACATTACTTTGGGGATGTGAAGTGCTCCTTGGTGAAGAAAGGTTATGTCTGGTTGTAATAAAATAAAGATCTATGAAGAGGAGAAGACATCACTTTGGGGATGTGAAGTGTTCCTTGGTGAAGAAAGGTTATGTCTGGTTGTAATAAAATAAAGATCTATGAAGAGGAGAAGACATCACTTTGGGGATGTGAAGTGTTCCTTGGTGAAGAAAGGTTATGTCTGGTTGTAATAAAATAAAGACCCATGAAGAGAAGAAGACATTACTTTGGGGATGTGAAGTGCTCCTTGGTGAAGAAAGGTTATGTCTGGTTATAATAAAACAAAGATCTATGAAGAGGAGAAGACATCAGTTTGGGGATGTGAAGTGCTCCTCGGTGAAGAAAGGCTATGTCTGGTTATAATAAAATAAAGAACTATGAAGAGGAGAAGACATCACTTTGGGGATGTGAAGTGTTCCTTGGTGAAGAAAGGTTATGTGTGGTTGTAATAAAATAAAGATCTATGAAGAGGAGAAGACATTACTTTGGGGATGTGAAGTGCTCCTTGGTGAAGAAAGGTTATGTCTGGTTGTAATAAAATAAAGCTCTATGAAGAGGAGGAGACATCACTTTGGGGATGTGAAGTGTTCCTTGGTGAAGAAAGGTTATGTCTGGTTGAAAAAAATAAAGACCCATGAAGAAGAGAAGACATTACTTTGGGGATGTGAAGTGCTCCTTGGAGAAGAAAGGTTATGTCTGGTTATAATAGAATAAAGACCCATGAAGAGAAGAAGACACTACTTTGGGGATGTGAAGTGCTCCTTGGTGAAGAAAGGTTATGTCTGGTTGTAATAAAATAAAGATCTATGAAGAGGAGAAGACATCGCTTTGGGGATGTGAAGTGTTCCTTGGTGAAGAAAGGTTATGTCTGGTTGTAATAAAATAAAGACCCATGAAGAGAAGAAGATATTACTTTGGGGATGTGAAGTGCTCCTTGGTGTAGAAAGGCTATGATGTCTGGTTATAATAAAATAAAGACCCACGAAGAGGAGAAGATATTACTTTGGGGATGTGAAGTGCTCCTTGGTGAAGAAAGGTTATGTCTGGTTGTAATAAAATAAAGATCTATGAAGAGGAGAAGAGATCACTTTGGGGATGTGAAGTGCTCCTTGGTGTAGAAAGGCTATGATGTCTGGTTAAAATAAAATAAAGAACTATGAAGAGGAGAAGACATCACTTTGGGGATGTGAAGTGCTCCTTGGTGAAGAAAGGCTATGATGTCTGGTTATAATAAAATAAAGAACTATGAAGAGGAGAAGACACCACTTTGGGGATGTGAAGTGCTCCTTGGTGAAGAAAGGCTATGTCTGGTTATAATAAAATAAAGAACTATGAAGAGGAGAAGACATCACTTTGGGTATGTGAAGTGCTCCTTGGTGTAGAAAGGCTATGATTTCGGTTATAATAAAATAAAAAACTATGAAGAAGAGAAGACGTCACTTTGGGGATGTGAAGTGCTCCTTGGTGTAGAAAGACTATGATGTCTGTTTATAATAAAATAAAGAACTATGAAGAGGACAAGACATCACTTTGGGGATGTGAAGTGCTCCTTGGTGAAGAATGGTTATGTCTGGTTATAATAAAACAAAGATCTATGAAGAGGAGAAGACATCAGTTTGGGGATGTGAAGTGCTCCTCGGTGAAGAAAGGCTATGTCTGGTTATAATAAAATAAAGAACTATGAAGAGGAGAAGACATCACTTTGGGGATGTGAAGTGTTCCTTGGTGAAGAAAGGTTATGTGTGGTTGTAATAAAATAAAGATCTATGAAGAGGAGAAGACATTACTTTGGGGATGTGAAGTGCTCCTTGGTGAAGAAAGGTTATGTCTGGTTGTAATAAAATAAAGCTCTATGAAGAGGAGGAGACATCACTTTGGGGATGTGAAGTGTTCCTTGGTGAAGAAAGGTTATGTCTGGTTGAAAAAAATAAAGACCCATGAAGAAGAGAAGACATTACTTTGGGGATGTGAAGTGCTCCTTGGAGAAGAAAGGTTATGTCTGGTTATAATAGAATAAAGACCCATGAAGAGAAGAAGACATTACTTTGGGGATGTGAAGTGCTCCTTGGTGAAGAAAGGTTATGTCTGATTGTAATAAAATAAAGACCTATGAAGAGGAGAAGACATTACTTTGGGGATGTGAAGTGCTGCTTGGTGAAGAAAGGTTATGTCTGGTTGTAATAAAATAAAGATCTATGAAGAGGAGAAGACATTACTTTGGGGATGTGAAGTGCTCCTTGGTGAAGAAAGGTTATGTCTGGTTGTAATAAAATAAAGATCTATGAAGAGGAGAAGACATCACTTTGGGGATGTGAAGTGTTCCTTGGTGAAGAAAGGTTATGTCTGGTTGTAATAAAATAAAGATCTATGAAGAGGAGAAGACATCACTTTGGGGATGTGAAGTGTTCCTTGGTGAAGAAAGGTTATGTCTGGTTGTAATAAAATAAAGACCCATGAAGAGAAGAAGACATTACTTTGGGGATGTGAAGTGCTCCTTGGTGAAGAAAGGTTATGTCTGGTTATAATAAAACAAAGATCTATGAAGAGGAGAAGACATCAGTTTGGGGATGTGAAGTGCTCCTCGGTGAAGAAAGGCTATGTCTGGTTATAATAAAATAAAGAACTATGAAGAGGAGAAGACATCACTTTGGGGATGTGAAGTGTTCCTTGGTGAAGAAAGGTTATGTGTGGTTGTAATAAAATAAAGATCTATGAAGAGGAGAAGACATTACTTTGGGGATGTGAAGTGCTCCTTGGTGAAGAAAGGTTATGTCTGGTTGTAATAAAATAAAGCTCTATGAAGAGGAGGAGACATCACTTTGGGGATGTGAAGTGTTCCTTGGTGAAGAAAGGTTATGTCTGGTTGAAAAAAATAAAGACCCATGAAGAAGAGAAGACATTACTTTGGGGATGTGAAGTGCTCCTTGGAGAAGAAAGGTTATGTCTGGTTATAATAGAATAAAGACCCATGAAGAGAAGAAGACACTACTTTGGGGATGTGAAGTGCTCCTTGGTGAAGAAAGGTTATGTCTGGTTGTAATAAAATAAAGATCTATGAAGAGGAGAAGACATCGCTTTGGGGATGTGAAGTGTTCCTTGGTGAAGAAAGGTTATGTCTGGTTGTAATAAAATAAAGACCCATGAAGAGAAGAAGATATTACTTTGGGGATGTGAAGTGCTCCTTGGTGTAGAAAGGCTATGATGTCTGGTTATAATAAAATAAAGACCCACGAAGAGGAGAAGATATTACTTTGGGGATGTGAAGTGCTCCTTGGTGAAGAAAGGTTATGTCTGGTTGTAATAAAATAAAGATCTATGAAGAGGAGAAGAGATCACTTTGGGGATGTGAAGTGCTCCTTGGTGTAGAAAGGCTATGATGTCTGGTTAAAATAAAATAAAGAACTATGAAGAGGAGAAGACATCACTTTGGGGATGTGAAGTGCTCCTTGGTGAAGAAAGGCTATGATGTCTGGTTATAATAAAATAAAGAACTATGAAGAGGAGAAGACACCACTTTGGGGATGTGAAGTGCTCCTTGGTGAAGAAAGGCTATGTCTGGTTATAATAAAATAAAGAACTATGAAGAGGAGAAGACATCACTTTGGGTATGTGAAGTGCTCCTTGGTGTAGAAAGGCTATGATGTCTGGTTAAAATAAAATAAAGACCCATGAAGAGGAGAAGACATCACTTTGGGGATGTGAAGTGCTCATTGGTGTAGAAAGGCTATGATGTCTGGTTATAATAAAACAAAGAACCATGAAGAGGAGAAGACATGACTTTGGGGATGTGAAGTGTTCCTTGGTGAAGAAAGGCTATGATGTCTGGTTATAATAAAATAAAGACCCATGAAGAGGAGAAGATATTTTTTTGGGGATGTGAAGTGCTCCTTGGTGAAGAAAGGCTATGATGTCTGGTTATAATAAAATAAAGAACTATGAAGAGGAGAAGACATCACTTTGGGGTTGTGAAGTGCTCCTCAGTGTAGAAAGGCTATAATGTCTGGTTATAATAAAATAAAGGACTATGAAGAGGAGAAGACATTACTTTGGGGATGTGAAGTGCTCCTTGGTATAGAAATGCTATAATGTCTGGTTAAAATAAAATAAAGAACTATGAAGAGGAGAAGACATCACTTTGGGGATGTGAAGTGCTCCTTGGTGAAGAAAGGCTATGATTTCGGTTATAATAAAATAAAGAACTATGAAGAAGAGAAGACATCACTTTGGGGATGTGAAGTGCTCCTTGGTGTAGAAAGACTATGATGTCTGTTTATAATAAAGTAAAGAACTATGAAGAGGACAAGACATCACTTTGGGGATGTGAAGTGCTCCTTGGTGAAGAAAGGTTATGTCTGGTTATAATAAAACAAAGATCTATGAAGAGGAGAAGACATCAGTTTGGGGATGTGAAGTGCTCCTCGGTGAAGAAAGGCTATGTCTGGTTATAATAAAATAAAGAACTATGAAGAGGAGAAGACATCACTTTGGGGATGTGAAGTGTTCCTTGGTGAAGAAAGGTTATGTGTGGTTGTAATAAAATAAAGATCTATGAAGAGGAGAAGACATTACTTTGGGGATGTGAAGTGCTCCTTGGTGAAGAAAGGTTATGTCTGGTTGTAATAAAATAAAGCTCTATGAAGAGGAGAAGACATCACTTTGGGGATGTGAAGTGTTCCTTGGTGAAGAAAGGTTATGTCTGGTTGTAAAAAAATAAAGACCCACGAAGAAGAGAAGACATTACTTTGGGGATGTGAAGTGCTCCTTGGAGAAGAAAGGTTATGTCTGGTTATAATAAAATAAAGACCCATGAAGAGAAGAAGACATTACTTTGGGGATGTGAAGTGCTCCTTGGTGAAGAAAGGTTATGTCTGATTGTAATAAAATAAAGATCTATGAAGAGGAGAAGACATTACTTTGGGGATGTGAAGTGCTGCTTGGTGAAGAAAGGTTATGTCTGGTTGTAATAAAATAAAGATCTATGAAGAGGAGAAGACATTACTTTGGGGATGTGAAGTGCTCCTTGGTGAAGAAAGGTTATGTCTGGTTGTAATAAAATAAAGATCTATGAAGAGGAGAAGACATCGCTTTGGGGATGTGAAGTGTTCCTTGGTGAAGAAAGGTTATGTCTGGTTGTAATAAAATAAAGACCCATGAAGAGAAGAAGACATTACTTTGGGGATGTGAAGTGCTCCTTGGTGTAGAAAGGCTATGATGTCTGGTTATAATAAAATAAAGACCCACGAAGAGGAGAAGATATTACTTTGGGGATGTGAAGTGCTCCTTGGTGAAGAAAGGTTGTCTCTGGTTGTAATAAAATAAAGATCTATGAAGAGGAGAAGAGATCACTTTGGGGATGTGAAGTGCTCCTTGGTGTAGAAAGGCTATGATGTCTGGTTAAAATAAAATAAAGAACTATGAAGAGGAGAAGACATCACTTTGGGGATGTGAAGTGCTCCTTGGTGAAGAAAGGCTATGATGTCTGGTTATAATAAAATAAAGAACTATGAAGAGGAGAAGACATCACTTTGGGGATGTGAAGTGCTCCTTGGTGAAGAAAGGCTATGTCTGGTTATAATAAAATAAAGAACTATGAAGAGGAGAAGACATCACTTTGGGTATGTGAAGTGCTCCTTGGTGTAGAAAGGCTATGATGTCTGGTTAAAATAAAATAAAGACCCATGAAGAGGAGAAGACATCACTTTGGGGATGTGAAGTGCTCCTTGGTGAAGAAAGGCTATGATGTCTGGTTATAATAAAATAAAGAACTATGAAGAGAAGACATCACTTTGGGGATGTGAAATGCTCCTTGGTGAAGAAAGGCTATGTCTGGTTGTAGTAAAATAAAGATCTATGAAGAGGAGAAGACATCACTTTGAGGATGTGAAGTGCTCCTTGGTGTAGAAAGACTATGATGTCTGGTTATAATAAAATAAGGACCCATGCAGAGGAGAAGACATCACTTTGGGGATGTGAAGTGCTCATTGGTGTAGAAAGGCTATGATGTCTGGTTATAATAAAACAAAGAACCATGAAGAGGAGAAGACATGACTTTGGGGATGTGAAGTGTTCCTTGGTGAAGAAAGGCTATGATGTCTGGTTATAATAAAATAAAGACCCATGAAGAGGAGAAGATATTTTTTTGGGGATGTGAAGTGCTCCTTGGTGAAGAAAGGCTATGATGTCTGGTTATAATAAAATAAAGAACTATGAAGAGGAGAAGACATCACTTTGGGGTTGTGAAGTGCTCCTCAGTGTAGAAAGGCTATAATGTCTGGTTATAATAAAATAAAGAACTATGAAGAGGAGAAGACATTACTTTGGGGATGTGAAGTGCTCCTTGGTATAGAAATGCTATAATGTCTGGTTATAATAAAATAAAGAACTATGAAGAGGAGAAGACATTACTTTGGGGATGTGAAGTGCTCCTTGGTGAAGAAAGCCTATGATGTCTGGTTATAATAAAATAAAGAACCATGAAGAGGAGAAGACATCTCTATGGGGATGTGAAATGCTCCTTGGTGAAGAAAGGTTATGTCTGGTTATAATAGAACAAAGATCTATGAAGAGGAGAAGACATCAGTTTGGGGATGTGAAGTGCTCCTCGGTGAAGAAAGGCTATGTCTGGTTCTAATAAAATAAAGAACTATGTAGAGGAGAAGACATCACTTTGGGGATGTGAAGTGTTCGTTGGTGAAGAAAGGTTATGTGTGGTTGTAATTAAATAAAGAACTATGAAGAGAGGAAGACATTACTTTGGGGATGTGAAGTGCTCCTCGGTGAAGAAAGGCTATGTATGGTTATAATAAAATATAGAACTATGAAGAGGAGAAGACATCACTTTGGGGATGTGAAGTGCTCCTTGGTGAAGAAAGGTTATGTCTGGTTGTAATAAAATAATGACCCATGAAGAGAAGAAGACATTACTTTGGGGATGTGAAGTGCTCCTTGGTGAAGAAAGGCTATGATGTCTGGTTATAATAAAATAAAGACCCAGAAAGAGGAGAAGACATCACTTTGGAGATGCGAAGTGTTCCTTGGTGAAGAAAGGCTATTATGTCTGGTTATAATAAAATAAAGACCCACGAAGAGGAGAAGATATTACTTTGGGGATGTGAAGTGCTCCTTGGTGAAGAAAGGTTATGTCTGGTTGTAATAAAATAAAGATCTATGAAGAGGAGAAGACATCACTTTGGGGATGTGAAGTGCTCCTTGGTGTAGAAAGGCTATGATGTCTGTTTAAAATAAAATAAAGAACTATGAAGAGGAGAAGACATCACTTTGGGGATGTGAAGTGCTCCTTGGTGAAGAAAGGCTATGATGTCTGGTTATAATAAAATAAAGAACTATGAAGAGGAGAGGACATGACTTTGGGGATGTGAAGTGCTCCTCAGTGCAGAAAGGCTATGATGTCTGGTTATAATAAAATAAAGACCCATGCAGAGGAGAAGACATGACTTTGGGGATGTGAAGTGCTCCTTGGTGAAGAAAGGCTATGATGTCTGGTTATAATAAAAAAAAGACCCATGAAAAGGAGAAGACATCACTTTAGGGGAAGTGAAGTGCTCCTTGGTGTAGAAAGGCTATGTCTGGTTATAATAAAATAAAGGACTATGAAGAGGAGAAGACATTACTTTGGGGATGTGAAGTGCTCCTTGGTATAGAAATGCTATAATGTCTGGTTAAAATAAAATAAAGAACTATGAAGAGGAGAAGACATGACTTTGGGGATGTGAAGTGCTCCTTGGTGAAGAAAGGCTATGATTTCGGTTATAATAAAATAAAGAACTATGAAGAAGAGAAGACATCACTTTGGGGATGTGAAGTGCTCCTTGGTGTAGAAAGACTATGATGTCTGTTTATAATAAAGTAAAGAACTATGAAGAGGACAAGACATCACTTTGGGGATGTGAAGTGCTCCTTGGTGAAGAAAGGTTATGTCTGGTTATAATAAAACAAAGATCTATGAAGAGGAGAAGACATCAGTTTGGGGATGTGAAGTGCTCCTCGGTGAAGAAAGGCTATGTCTGGTTATAATAAAATAAAGAACTATGAAGAGGAGAAGACATCACTTTGGGGATGTGAAGTGTTCCTTGGTGAAGAAAGGTTATGTGTGGTTGTAATAAAATAAAGATCTATGAAGAGGAGAAGACATTACTTTGGGGATGTGAAGTGCTCCTTGGTGAAGAAAGGTTATGTCTGGTTGTAATAAAATAAAGCTCTATGAAGAGGAGAAGACATCACTTTGGGGATGTGAAGTGTTCCTTGGTGAAGAAAGGTTATGTCTGGTTGTAAAAAAATAAAGACCCATGAAGAAGAGAAGACATTACTTTGGGGATGTGAAGTGCTCCTTGGAGAAGAAAGGTTATGTCTGGTTATAATAAAATAAAGACCCATGAAGAGAAGAAGACATTACTTTGGGGATGTGAAGTGCTCCTTGGTGAAGAAAGGTTATGTCTGATTGTAATAAAATAAAGATCTATGAAGAGGAGAAGACATTACTTTGGGGATGTGAAGTGCTGCTTGGTGAAGAAAGGTTATGTCTGGTTGTAATAAAATAAAGATCTATGAAGAGGAGAAGACATTACTTTGGGGATGTGAAGTGCTCCTTGGTGAAGAAAGGTTATGTCTGGTTGTAATAAAATAAAGATCTATGAAGAGGAGAAGACATCGCTTTGGGGATGTGAAGTGTTCCTTGGTGAAGAAAGGTTATGTCTGGTTGTAATAAAATAAAGACCCATGAAGAGAAGAAGACATTACTTTGGGGATGTGAAGTGCTCCTTGGTGTAGAAAGGCTATGATGTCTGGTTATAATAAAATAAAGACCCACGAAGAGGAGAAGACATTACTTTGGGGATGTGAAGTGCTCCTTGGTGAAGAAAGGTTGTCTCTGGTTGTAATAAAATAAAGATCTATGAAGAGGAGAAGAGATCACTTTGGGGATGTGAAGTGCTCCTTGGTGTAGAAAGGCTATGATGTCTGGTTAAAATAAAATAAAGAACTATGAAGAGGAGAAGACATCACTTTGGGGATGTGAAGTGCTCCTTGGTGAAGAAAGGCTATGATGTCTGGTTATAATAAAATAAAGAACTATGAAGAGGAAAAGACATCACTTTGGGGATGTGAAGTGCTCCTTGGTGAAGAAAGGCTATGTCTGGTTATAATAAAATAAAGAACTATGAAGAGGAGAAGACATCACTTTGGGTATGTGAAGTGCTCCTTGGTGTAGAAAGGCTATGATGTCTGGTTAAAATAAAATAAAGACCCATGAAGAGGAGAAGACATCACTTTGGGGATGTGAAGTGCTCCTTGGTGAAGAAAGGCTATGATGTCTGGTTATAATAAACTAAAGAACTATGAAGAGAAGACATCACTTTGGGGATGTGAAATGCTCCTTGGTGAAGAAAGGCTATGTCTGGTTGTAGTAAAATAAAGATCTATGAAGAGGAGAAGACATCACTTTGAGGATGTGAAGTGCTCCTTGGTGTAGAAAGACTATGATGTCTGGTTATAATAAAATAAGGACCCATGCAGAGGAGAAGACATCACTTTGGGGATGTGAAGTGCTCATTGGTGTAGAAAGGCTATGATGTCTGGTTATAATAAAACAAAGAACCATGAAGAGGAGAAGACATGACTTTGGGGATGTGAAGTGTTCCTTGGTGAAGAAAGGCTATGATGTCTGGTTATAATAAAATAAAGACCCATGAAGAGGAGAAGATATTTTTTTGGGGATGTGAAGTGCTCCTTGGTGAAGAAAGGCTATGATGTCTGGTTATAATAAAATAAAGAACTATGAAGAGGAGAAGACATGACTTTGGGGTTGTGAAGTGCTCCTCAGTGTAGAAAGGCTATAATGTCTGGTTATAATAAAATAAAGAACTATGAAGAGGAGAAGACATTACTTTGGGGATGTGAAGTGCTCCTTGGTATAGAAATGCTATAATGTCTGGTTATAATAAAATAAAGAACTATGAAGAGGAGAAGACATTACTTTGGGGATGTGAAGTGCTCCTTGGTGAAGAAAGCCTATGATGTCTGGTTATAATAAAATAAAGAACCATGAAGAGGAGAAGACATCTCTATGGGGATGTGAAATGCTCCTTGGTGAAGAAAGGTTATGTCTGGTTATAATAGAACAAAGATCTATGAAGAGGAGAAGACATCAGTTTGGGGATGTGAAGTGCTCCTCGGTGAAGAAAGGCTATGTCTGGTTCTAATAAAATAAAGAACTATGTAGAGGAGAAGACATCACTTTGGGGATGTGAAGTGTTCGTTGGTGAAGAAAGGTTATGTGTGGTTGTAATTAAATAAAGAACTATGAAGAGAGGAAGACATTACTTTGGGGATGTGAAGTGCTCCTCGGTGAAGAAAGGCTATGTATGGTTATAATAAAATATAGAACTATGAAGAGGAGAAGACATCACTTTGGGGATGTGAAGTGCTCCTTGGTGAAGAAAGGTTATGTCTGGTTGTAATAAAATAAAGAGCTATGAAGAGAAGAAGACATTACTTTGGGGATGTGAAGTGCTCCTTGGTGAAGAAAGGCTATGTCTGGTTATTATAGAATAAAGACCCATGAAGAGGAGAAGACATTACTTTGGGGATGTGAAGTGCTCCTTGGCGAAGAAAGGTTATGTCTGGTTATAATAAAATAAAGACCCATGAAGAGGAGAAGACATTACTTTGGGGATGTGAAGTGTTCCTTGGTGCAGAAAGGTTATGTCTGGTTGTAATAAAATAATGACCCATGAAGAGAAGAAAACATTACTTTGGGGATGTGAAGTGCTCCTTGGTGAAGAAAGGCTATGATGTCTGGTTATAATAAAATAAAGACCCAGAAAGAGGAGAAGACATCACTTTGGAGATGTGAAGTGTTCCTTGGTGAAGAAAGGCTATTATGTCTGGTTATAATAAAATAAAGACCCACGAAGAGGAGAAGATATTACTTTGGGGATGTGAAGTGCTCCTTGGTGAAGAAAGGTTATGTCTGGTTGTAATAAAATAAAGATCTATGAAGAGGAGAAGACATCACTTTGGGGATGTGAAGTGCTCCTTGGTGTAGAAAGGCTATGATGTCTGGTTAAAATAAAATAAAGAACTATGAAGAGGAGAAGACATCACTTTGGGGATGTGAAGTGCTCCTTGGTGAAGAAAGGCTATGATGTCTGGTTATAATAAAATAAAGAACTATGAAGAGGAGAGGACATGACTTTGGGGATGTGAAGTGCTCCTCAGTGCAGAAAGGCTATGATGTCTGGTTATAATAAAATATAGACCCATGCAGAGGAGAAGACATGACTTTGGGGATGTGAAGTGCTCCTTGGTGAAGAAAGGCTATGATGTCTGGTTATAATAAAAAAAAGACCCATGAAAAGGAGAAGACATCACTTTAGGGGAAGTGAAGTGCTCCTTGGTGTAGAAAGGCTATGTCTGGTTATAATAAAATAAAGAACTATGAAGAGGAGAGGACATCACTTTGGGGATGTGAAGTGCTCCTTGGTGAAAAAAGTCTATGTCTGGTTATAATAAAATAAAGAACTATGAAGAGGAGAAGACATCACTTTGGGGATGTGAAGTGCTCCTTGGTATAGAAATGCTATAATGTCTGGTTAAAATAAAATAAAGGACTATGAAGAGGAGAAGACATCACTTTGGGGATGTGAAGTGCTCCTTGGTGAAGAAAGGCTATGATTTCGGTTATAATAAAATAAAGAACTATGAAGAAGAGAAGACATCACTTTGGGGATGTGAAGTGCTCCTTGGTGTAGAAAGACTATGATGTCTGTTTATAATAAAGTAAAGAACTATGAAGAGGACAAGACATCACTTTGGGGATGTGAAGTGCTCCTTGGTGAAGAAAGGTTATGTCTTGGTATAATAAAACAAAGATCTATGAAGAGGAGAAGACATCAGTTTGGGGATGTGAAGTGCTCCTCGGTGAAGAAAGGCTATGTCTGGTTATAATAAAATAAAGAACTATGAAGAGGAGAAGACATCACTTTGGGGATGTGAAGTGTTCCTTGTGAAGAAAGGTTATGTGTGGTTGTAATAAAATAAAGATCTATGAAGAGGAGAAGACATTACTTTGGGGATGTGAAGTGCTCCTTGGTGAAGAAAGGTTATGTCTGGTTGTAATAAAATAAAGCTCTATGAAGAGGAGAAGACATCACTTTGGGGATGTGAAGTGTTCCTTGGTGAAGAAAGGTTATGTCTGGTTGTAAAAAAATAAAGACCCATGAAGAAGAGAAGACATTTCTTTGGGGATGTGAAGTGCTCCTTGGAGAAGAAAGGTTATGTCTGGTTATAATAAAATAAAGACCCATGAAGAGAAGAAGACATTACTTTGGGGATGTGAAGTGCTCCTTGGTGAAGAAAGGTTATGTCTGATTGTAATAAAATAAAGATCTATGAAGAGGAGAAGACATTACTTTGGGGATGTGAAGTGCTGCTTGGTGAAGAAAGGTTATGTCTGGTTGTAATAAAATAAAGATCTATGAAGAGGAGAAGACATTACTTTGGGGATGTGAAGTGCTCCTTTGTGAAGAAAGGTTATGTCTGGTTGTAATAAAATAAAGATCTATGAAGAGGAGAAGACATCGCTTTGGGGATGTGAAGCGTTCCTTGGTGAAGAAAGGTTATGTCTGGTTGTAATAAAATAAAGACCCATGAAGAGAAGAAGACATTACTTTGGGGATGTGAAGTGCTCCTTGGTGTAGAAAGGCTATGATGTCTGGTTATAATAAAATAAAGACCCACGAAGAGGAGAAGATATTACTTTGGGGATGTGAAGTGCTCCTTGGTGAAGAAAGGTTATCTCTGGTTGTAATAAAATAAAGATCTATGAAGAGGAGAAGAGATCACTTTGGGGATGTGAAGTGCTCCTTGGTGTAGAAAGGCTATGATGTCTGGTTAAAATAAAATAAAGAACTATGAAGAGGAGAAGACATCACTTTGGGGATGTGAAGTGCTCCTTGGTGAAGAAAGGCTATGATGTCTGGTTATAATAAAATAAAGAACTATGAAGAGGAGAAGACATCACTTTGGGGATGTGAAGTGCTCCTTGGTGAAGAAAGGCTATGTCTGGTTATAATAAAATAAAGAACTATGAAGAGGAGAAGACATCACTTTGGGTATGTGAAGTGCTCCTTGGTGTAGAAAGGCTATGATGTCTGGTTAAAATAAAATAAAGACCCATGAAGAGGAGAAGACATCACTTTGGGGATGTGAAGTGCTCCTTGGTGAAGAAAGGCTATGATGTCTGGTTATAATAAAATAAAGAACTATGAAGAGAAGACATCACTTTGGGGATGTGAAATGCTCCTTGGTGAAGAAAGGCTATGTCTGGTTGTAGTAAAATAAAGATCTATGAAGAGGAGAAGACATCACTTTGAGGATGTGAAGTGCTCCTTGGTGTAGAAAGACTATGATGTCTGGTTATAATAAAATAAGGACCCATGCAGAGGAGAAGACATCACTTTGGGGATGTGAAGTGCTCATTGGTGTAGAAAGGCTATGATGTCTGGTTATAATAAAACAAAGAACCATGAAGAGGAGAAGACATGACTTTGGGGATGTGAAGTGTTCCTTGGTGAAGAAAGGCTATGATGTCTGGTTATAATAAAATAAAGACCCATGAAGAGGAGAAGATATTTTTTTGGGGATGTGAAGTGCTCCTTGGTGAAGAAAGGCTATGATGTCTGGTTATAATAAAATAAAGAACTATGAAGAGGAGAAGACATCACTTTGGGGTTGTGAAGTGCTCCTCAGTGTAGAAAGGCTATAATGTCTGGTTATAATAAAATAAAGAACTATGAAGAGGAGAAGACATTACTTTGGGGATGTGAAGTGCTCCTTGGTATAGAAATGCTATAATGTCTGGTTATAATAAAATAAAGAACTATGAAGAGGAGAAGACATTACTTTGGGGATGTGAAGTTCTCCTTGGTGAAGAAAGCCTATGATGTCTGGTTATAATAAAATAAAGAACCATGAAGAGGAGAAGACATCTCTTTGGGGATGTGAAATGCTCCTTGGTGAAGAAAGGTTATGTCTGGTTATAATAGAACAAAGATCTATGAAGAGGAGAAGACATCAGTTTGGGGATGTGAAGTGCTCCTCGGTGAAGAAAGGCTATGTCTGGTTATAATAAAATAAAGAACTATGTAGAGGAGAAGACATCACTTTGGGGATGTGAAGTGTTCGTTGGTGAAGAAAGGTTATGTGTGGTTGTAATTAAATAAAGAACTATGAAGAGGAGAAGACATTACTTTGGGGATGTGAAGTGCTCCTCGGTGAAGAAAGGCTATGTATGGTTATAATAAAATATAGAACTATGAAGAGGAGAAGACATCACTTTGGGGATGTGAAGTGCTCCTTGGTGAAGAAAGGTTATGTCTGGTTGTAATAAAATAAAGATCTATGAAGAGAAGAAGACATTACTTTGGGGATGTGAAGTGCTCCTTGGTGAAGAAAGGCTATGTCTGGTTATTATAGAATAAAGACCCATGAAGAGGAGAAGACATTACTTTGGGGATGTGAAGTGCTCCTTGGCGAAGAAAGGTTATGTCTGGTTATAATAAAATAAAGACCCATGAAGAGGAGAAGACATTACTTTGGGGATGTGAAGTGTTCCTTGGTGCAGAAAGGTTATGTCTGGTTGTAATAAAATAATGACCCATGAAGAGAAGAAGACATTACTTTGGGGATGTGAAGTGCTCCTTGGTGAAGAAAGGCTATGATGTCTGGTTATAATAAAATAAAGACCCAGAAAGAGGAGAAGACATCACTTTGGAGATGTGAAGTGTTCCTTGGTGAAGAAAGGCTATTATGTCTGGTTATAATAAAATAAAGACCCACGAAGAGGAGAAGATATTACTTTGGGGATGTGAAGTGCTCCTTGGTGAAGAAAGGTTATGTCTGGTTGTAATAAAATAAAGATCTATGAAGAGGAGAAGACATCACTTTGGGGATGTGAAGTGCTCCTTGGTGTAGAAAGGCTATGATGTCTGGTTAAAATAAGATAAAGAACTATGAAGTGGAGAAGACATCACTTTGGGGATGTGAAGTGCTCCTTGGTGAAGAAAGGCTATGTGTGGTTGTAATAAAATAAAGATCTATGAAGAGGAGATGACATCACTTTGGGGATGTGAAGTGCTCCTTGGTGAAGAAAGGCTATGATGTCTGGTTATAATAAAATAAAGAACTATGAAGAGGAGAAGACATCACTTTGGGGATGTGAAGTGCTCCTTGGTGAAGAAAGGCTATGATGTCTGGTTATAATAAAATAAAGAACTATGAAGAGGAGAGGACATGACTTTGGGGATGTGAAGTGCTCCTCAGTGCAAAAAGGCTATGATGTCTGGTTATAATAAAATAAAGACCCATGCAGACGAGAAGACATGACTTTGGGGATGTGAAGTGCTCCTTGGTGAAGAAAGGCTATGATGTCTGGTTATAATAAAAAAAAGACCCATGAAAAGGAGAAGACATCACTTTAGGGGAAGTGAAGTGCTCCTTGGTGTAGAAAGGCTATGTCTGGTTATAATAAAATAAAGAACTATGAAGAGGAGAGGACATCACTTTGGGGATGTGAAGTGCTCCTTGGTGAAAAAAGTCTATGTCTGGTTATAATAAAATAAAGAACTATGAAGAGGAGAAGACATCACTTTGGGGATGTGAAGTGCTCCTTGGTGAAAAAAGTCTATGTCTGGTTATAATAAAATAAAGACCCATGAAGAGGAGAAGACATGACTTTGGGGATGTGAAGTGCTCCTCAGTGTAGAAAAGCTATGATGTCTGGTTATAATAAAATAAAGACCCATGCAGAGGAGAAGATATCACTTTGGGTATGTGAAGTGTTCATTGGTATAGAAAGGCTATGATGTCTGGTTATAATAAAATAAAGAACCATGAAGAGGAGAAGACATGACTTTGGGGATGTGAAGTGCTCCTTGGTGAAGAAAGTCTATGATGTCTGGTTATAATAAAATAAAGAACCATGAAGAGGAGAAGACGTCACTTTGGGGATGTGAAGTGCTCCTTGGTGAAGAAAGGTTATGTCTGGTTATAATAAAACAAAGATCTTAAGAGGAGAAGACATCACTTTGGGGATGTGAAGTGCTCCTCGGTGAAGAAAGGCTATGTCTGGTTATAATAAAATAAAGAACTATGAAGAGGAGAAGACATCACTTTGTGGACGTGAAGTGCTTCTTGGTGAGGAAAGGCTATGATGTCTGGTTATAAGAAAATAAAGAACTATGAAGAGGAGAAGACATCAGATTGGGGATATGAAGTGCTCGTTGGTATTACAAAAGGCTATGATGTCTGGTTATAATAAAATAAAGACCCATGAAGAGGAGAAGGCATTACTTTGGGGATGTGAAGTGCTCCTTGGTGAAGAAAGGCTATGATGTCTGGTTATAATAAAATAAAGAACTATGAAGAGGAGAAGACATCACTTTGGGGATGTGAAGTGCTCCTTGGTGTAGAAAGGCTATGATGTCTGGTTATAATAAAATAAAGAACCATGAAGAGAAGACATCACTTTGGGGATGTGAAGTGCTCCTTGGTGAAGAAAGGTTATGTCTGGTTGTAATAAAATAAAGAACTATGAAGAGGACAAGACATCACTTTGGAGATGAGAAGTGCTCCTTGGTATAGAAAGTCTATGATGTCTGGTTATAATAAAATAAAGAACTATGAAGTGGAGAAGACATCACTTTGGGGATGTGAAGTGCTCCTTGGTGAAGAAAGGCTATGTGTGGTTGTAATAAAATAAAGATCTATGAAGAGGAGATGACATCACTTTGGGGATGTGAAGTGCTCCTTGGTGAAGAAAGGCTATGATGTCTGGTTATAATAAAATAAAGAACTATGAAGAGGAGAAGACATCAGTTTGGGGATGTGAAGTGCTCGTTGGTGTAGAAAGGCTATGATGTCTGGTTAAAATAAAAAAAAGAACTATGAAGAGGAGAAGACATCACTTTGGGGATGTGAAGAGCTCCTTGGTGAAGAAAGGCTATGATGTCTGGTTATAATAAAATAAAGAACTATGAAGAGGAGAAGACATCACTTTGGGGATGTGAAGTGCTCCTTGGTGAAGAAAGGCTATGTCTGGTTATAATAAAATAAAGAACTATGAAGAGGAGAAGACATCACTTTGGGTATGTGAAGTGCTCCTTGGTGTAGAAAGGCTATGATGTCTGGTTAAAATAAAATAAAGACCCATGAAGAGGAGAAGACATCACTTTGGGGATGTGAAGTGCTCCTTGGTGAAGAAAGGCTATGATGTCTGGTTATAATAAAATAAAGAACTATGAAGAGAAGACATCACTTTGGGGATGTGAAATGCTCCTTGGTGAAGAAAGGCTATGTCTGGTTGTAGTAAAATAAAGATCTATGAAGAGGAGAAGACATCACTTTGAGGATGTGAAGTGCTCCTTGGTGTAGAAAGACTATGATGTCTGGTTATAATAAAATAAGGACCCATGCAGAGGAGAAGACATCACTTTGGGGATGTGAAGTGCTCATTGGTGTAGAAAGGCTATGATGTCTGGTTATAATAAAACAAAGAACCATGAAGAGGAGAAGACATGACTTTGGGGATGTGAAGTGTTCCTTGGTGAAGAAAGGCTATGATGTCTGGTTATAATAAAATAAAGACCCATGAAGAGGAGAAGATATTTTTTTGGGGATGTGAAGTGCTCCTTGGTGAAGAAAGGCTATGATGTCTGGTTATAATAAAATAAAGAACTATGAAGAGGAGAAGACATCACTTTGGGGTTGTGAAGTGCTCCTCAGTGTAGAAAGGCTATAATGTCTGGTTATAATAAAATAAAGAACTATGAAGAGGAGAAGACATTACTTTGGGGATGTGAAGTGCTCCTTGGTATAGAAATGCTATAATGTCTGGTTATAATAAAATAAAGAACTATGAAGAGGAGAAGACATTACTTTGGGGATGTGAAGTGCTCCTTGGTGAAGAAAGCCTATGATGTCTGGTTATAATAAAATAAAGAACCATGAAGAGGAGAAGACATCTCTTTGGGGATGTGAAATGCTCCTTGGTGAAGAAAGGTTATGTCTGGTTATAATAGAACAAAGATCTATGAAGAGGAGAAGACATCAGTTTGGGGATGTGAAGTGCTCCTCGGTGAAGAAAGGCTATGTCTGGTTATAATAAAATAAAGAACTATGTAGAGGAGAAGACATCACTTTGGGGATGTGAAGTGTTCGTTGGTGAAGAAAGGTTATGTGTGGTTGTAATTAAATAAAGAACTATGAAGAGGAGAAGACATTACTTTGGGGATGTGAAGTGCTCCTCGGTGAAGAAAGGCTATGTATGGTTATAATAAAATATAGAACTATGAAGAGGAGAAGACATCACTTTGGGGATGTGAAGTGCTCCTTGGTGAAGAAAGGTTATGTCTGGTTGTAATAAAATAAAGATCTATGAAGAGAAGAAGACATTACTTTGGGGATGTGAAGTGCTCCTTGGTGAAGAAAGGCTATGTCTGGTTATTATAGAATAAAGACCCATGAAGAGGAGAAGACATTACTTTGGGGATGTGAAGTGCTCCTTGGCGAAGAAAGGTTATGTCTGGTTATAATAAAATAAAGACCCATGAAGAGGAGAAGACATTACTTTGGGGATGTGAAGTGTTCCTTGGTGCAGAAAGGTTATGTCTGGTTGTAATAAAATAATGACCCATGAAGAGAAGAAGACATTACTTTGGGGATGTGAAGTGCTCCTTGGTGAAGAAAGGCTATGATGTCTGGTTATAATAAAATAAAGACCCAGAAAGAGGAGAAGACATCACTTTGGAGATGTGAAGTGTTCCTTGGTGAAGAAAGGCTATTATGTCTGGTTATAATAAAATAAAGACCCACGAAGAGGAGAAGATATTACTTTGGGGATGTGAAGTGCTCCTTGGTGAAGAAAGGTTATGTCTGGTTGTAATAAAATAAAGATCTATGAAGAGGAGAAGACATCACTTTGGGGATGTGAAGTGCTCCTTGGTGTAGAAAGGCTATGATGTCTGGTTAAAATAAAATAAAGAACTATGAAGAGGAGAAGACATCACTTTGGGGATGTGAAGTGCTCCTTGGTGAAGAAAGGCTATGATGTCTGGTTATAATAAAATAAAGAACTATGAAGAGGAGAGGACATGACTTTGGGGATGTGAAGTGCTCCTCAGTGCAAAAAGGCTATGATGTCTGGTTATAATAAGATAAAGACCCATGCAGAGGAGAAGACATGACTTTGGGGATGTGAAGTGCTCCTTGGTGAAGAAAGGCTATGATGTCTGGTTATAATAAAAAAAAGACCCATGAAAAGGAGAAGACATCACTTTAGGGGAAGTGAAGTGCTCCTTGGTGTAGAAAGGCTATGTCTGGTTATAATAAAATAAAGAACTATGAAGAGGAGAGGACATCACTTTGGGGATGTGAAGTGCTCCTTGGTGAAAAAAGTCTATGTCTGGTTATAATAAAATAAAGAACTATGAAGAGGAGAAGACATCACTTTGGGGATGTGAAGTGCTCCTTGGTGAAAAAAGTCTATGTCTGGTTATAATAAAATAAAGACCCATGAAGAGGAGAAGACATGACTTTCGGGATGTGAAGTGCTCCTCAGTGTAGAAAAGCTATGATGTCTGGTTATAATAAAATAAAGACCCATGCAGAGGAGAAGATATCACTTTGGGTATGTGAAGTGTTCATTGGTATAGAAAGGCTATGATGTCTGGTTATAATAAAATAAAGAACCATGAAGAGGAGAAGACATGACTTTGGGGATGTGAAGTGCTCCTTGGTGAAGAAAGTCTATGATGTCTGGTTATAATAAAATAAAGAACCATGAAGAGGAGAAGACGTCACTTTGGGGATGTGAAGTGCTCCTTGGTGAAGAAAGGTTATGTCTGGTTATAATAAAACAAAGATCTTAAGAGGAGAAGACATCACTTTGGGGATGTGAAGTGCTCCTCGGTGAAGAAAGGCTATGTCTGGTTATAATAAAATAAGGAACTATGAAGAGGAGAAGACATCACTTTGTGGACGTGAAGTGCTTCTTGGTGAGGAAAGGCTATGATGTCTGGTTATAAGAAAATAAAGAACTATGAAGAGGAGAAGACATCAGTTTGGGGATATGAAGTGCTCGTTGGTATTACAAAAGGCTATGATGTCTGGTTATAATAAAATAAAGACCCATGAAGAGGAGAAGGCATTACTTTGGGGATGTGAAGTGCTCCTTGGTGAAGAAAGGCTATGATGTCTGGTTATAATAAAATAAAGAACTATGAAGAGGAGAAGACATCACTTTGGGGATGTGAAGTGCTCCTTGGTGTAGAAAGGCTATGATGTCTGGTTATAATAAAATAAAGAACCATGAAGAGAAGACATCACTTTGGGGATGTGAAGTGCTCCTTGGTGAAGAAAGGTTATGTCTGGTTGTAATAAAATAAAGAACTATGAAGAGGACAAGACATCACTTTGGAGATGAGAAGTGCTCCTTGGTATAGAAAGTCTATGATGTCTGGTTATAATAAAATAAAGAACTATGAAGTGGAGAAGACATCACTTTGGGGATGTGAAGTGCTCCTTGGTGAAGAAAGGCTATGTGTGGTTGTAATAAAATAAAGATCTATGAAGAGGAGATGACATCACTTTGGGGATGTGAAGTGCTCCTTGGTGAAGAAAGGCTATGATGTCTGGTTATAATAAAATAAAGAACTATGAAGAGGAGAAGACATCAGTTTGGGGATGTGAAGTGCTCGTTGGTGTAGAAAGGCTATGATGTCTGGTTAAAATAAAAAAAAGAACTATGAAGAGGAGAAGACATCACTTTGGGGATGTGAAGTGCTCCTTGGTGAAGAAAGGCTATGATTTCGGTTATAATAAAATAAAGAACTATGAAGAAGAGAAGACATCACTTTGGGGATGTGAAGTGCTCCTTGGTGTAGAAAGACTATGATGTCTGTTTATAATAAAGTAAAGAACTATGAAGAGGACAAGACATCACTTTGGGGATGTGAAGAGCTCCTTGGTGAAGAAAGGTTATGTCTGGTTATAATAAAACAAAGATCTATGAAGAGGAGAAGACATCAGTTTGGGGATGTGAAGTGCTCGTCGGTGAAGAAAGGCTATGTCTGGTTTTAATAAAATAAAGAACTATGAAGAGGAGAAGACATCACTTTGGGGATGTGAAGTGTTCCTTGGTGAAGAAAGGTTATGTGTGGTTGTAATAAAATAAAGATCTATGAAGAGGAGAAGACATTACTTTGGGGATGTGAAGTGCTCCTTGGTGAAGAAAGGTTATGTCTGGTTGTAATAAAATAAAGCTCTATGAAGAGGAGAAGACATCACTTTGAGGATGTGAAGTGTTCCTTGGTGAAGAAAGGTTATGTCTGGTTGTAAAAAAATAAAGACCCATGAAGAAGAGAAGACATTACTTTGGGGATGTGAAGTGCTCCTTGGAGAAGAAAGGTTATGTCTGGTTATAATAAAATAAAGACCCATGAAGAGAAGAAGACATTACTTTGGGGATGTGAAGTGCTCCTTGGTGAAGAAAGGTTATGTCTGATTGTAATAAAATAAAGATCTATAAAGAGGAGAAGACATTACTTTGGGGATGTGAAGTGCTCCTCGGTGAAGAAAGGCTATGTATGGTTATAATAAAATATAGAACTATGAAGAGGAGAAGACATCACTTTGGGGATGTGAAGTGCTCCTTGGTGAAGAAAGGTTATGTCTGGTTGTAATAAAATAAGATCTATGAAGAGGAGAAGACATCGCTTTGGGGATGTGAAGTGTTCCTTGGTGAAGAAAGGTTATGTCTGGTTGTAATAAAATAAAGACCCATGAAGAGAAGAAGACATTACTTTGGGGATGTGAAGTGCTCCTTGGTGTAGAAAGGCTATGATGTCTGGTTATAATAAAATAAAGACCCACGAAGAGGAGAAGATATTACTTTGGGGATGTGAAGTGCTCCTTGGTGAAGAAAGGTTATGTCTGGTTGTAATAAAATAAAGATCTATGAAGAGGAGAAGAGATCACTTTGGGGATGTGAAGTGCTCCTTGGTGTAGAAAGGCTATGATGTCTGGTTAAAATAAAATAAAGAACTATGAAGAGGAGAAGACATCACTTTGGGGATGTGAAGTGCTCCTTGGTGAAGAAAGGCTATGATGTCTGGTTATAATAAAATAAAGAACTATGAAGAGGAGAAGACATCACTTTGGGGATGTGAAGTGCTCCTTGGTGAAGAAAGGCTATGTCTGGTTATAATAAAATAAAGAACTATGAAGAGGAGAAGACATCACTTTGGGTATGTGAAGTGCTCCTTGGTGTAGAAAGGCTATGATGTCTGGTTAAAATAAAATAAAGACCCATGAAGAGGAGAAGACATCACTTTGGGGATGTGAAGTTCTCATTGGTGTAGAAACGCTATGATGTCTGGTTATAATAAAACAATGAACCATGAAGAGGAGAAGACATGACTTTGGGGATGTGAAGTGTTCCTTGGTGAAGAAAGGCTATGATGTCTGGTTATAATAAAATAAAGACCCATGAAGAGGAGAAGATATTTTTTGGGGATGTGAAGTGCTCCTTGGTGAAGAAAGGCTATGATGTCTGGTTATAATAAAATAAAGAACTATGAAGAGGAGAAGACATCACTTTGGGGTTGTGATGTGCTCCTCAGTGTAGAAAGGCTATAATGTCTGGTTATAATAAAATAAAGAACTATGAAGAGGAGAAGACCTTACTTTGGGGATGTGAAGTGCTCCTTGGTATAGAAATGCTATAATGTCTGGTTATAATAAAATAAAGAACTATGAAGAGGAGAAGACATTACTTTGGGGATGTGAAGTGCTCCTTGGTGAAGAAAGCCTATGATGTCTGGTTATAATAAAATAAAGAACCATGAAGAGGAGAAGACATCTCTTTGGGGATGTGAAATGCTCCTTGGTGAAGAAAGGTTATGTCTGGTTATAATAGAACAAAGATCTATGAAGAGGAGAAGACATCACTTTGGGGATGTGAAGTGTTCGTTGGTGAAGAAAGGTTATGTGTGGTTGTAATTAAATAAAGAACTATGAAGAGGAGAAGACATTACTTTGGGGATGTGAAGTGCTCCTCGGTGAAGAAAGGCTATGTATGGTTATAATAAAATATAGAACTATGAAGAGGAGAAGACATCACTTTGGGGATGTGAAGTGCTCCTTGGTGAAGAAAGGTTATGTCTGGTTGTAATAAAATAAAGATCTATGAAGAGAAGAAGACATTACTTTGGGGATGTGAAGTGCTCCTTGGTGAAGAAAGGCTATGTCTGGTTATTATAGAATAAAGACCCATGAAGAGGAGAAGACATTACTTTGGGGATGTGAAGTGCTCCTTGGCGAAGAAAGGTTATGTCTGGTTATAATAAAATAAAGACCCATGAAGAGGAGAAGACATTACTTTGGGGATGTGAAGTGTTCCTTGGTGCAGAAAGGTTATGTCTGGTTGTAATAAAATAATGACCCATGAAGAGAAGAAGACATTACTTTGGGGATGTGAAGTGCTCCTTAGTGAAGAAAGGTTATGATGTCTGGTTATAATAAAATTAAGACCCAGAAAGAGGAGAAGACATCACTTTGGAGATGTGAAGTGTTCCTTGGTGAAGAAAGGCTATTATGTCTGGTTATAATAAAATAAAGACCCACGAAGAGGAGAAGATATTACTTTGGGGATGTGAAGTGCTTCTTGGTGAAGAAAGGTTATGTCTGGTTGTAATAAAATAAAGATCTATGAAGAGGAGAAGACATCACTTTGGGGATGTGAAGTGCTCCTTGGTGTAGAAAGGCTATGATGTCTGGTTAAAATAAAATAAAGAACTATGAAGAGGAGAAGACATCACTTTGGGGATGTGAAGTGCTCCTTGGTGAAGAAAGGCTATGATGTCTGGTTATAATAAAATAAAGAACTATGAAGAGGAGAGGACATGACTTTGGGGATGTGAAGTGCTCCTCAGTGCAGAAAGGCTATGATGTCTGGTTATAATAAAATAAAGACCCATGCAGAGGAGAAGACATGACTTTGGGGATGTGAAGTGCTCCTTGGTGAAGAAAGGCTATGATGTCTGGTTATAATAAAAAAAAGACCCATGAAAAGGAGAAGACATCACTTTAGGGGAAGTGAAGTGCTCCTTGGTGTAGAAAGGCTATGTCTGGTTATAATAAAATAAAGAACTATGAAGAGGAGAGGACATCACTTTGGGGATGTGAAGTGCTCCTTGGTGAAAAAAGTCTATGTCTGGTTATAATAAAATAAAGAACTATGAAGAGGAGAAGACATCACTTTGGGGATGTGAAGTGCTCCTTGGTGAAAAAAGTCTATGTCTGGTTATAATAAAATAAAGACCCATGAAGAGGAGAAGACATGACTTTGGGGATGTGAAGTGCTCCTCAGTGTAGAAAAGCTATGATGTCTGATTATAATAAAATAAAGACCCATGCAGAGGAGAAGATATCACTTTGGGTATGTGAAGTGTTCATTGGTATAGAAAGGCTATGATGTCTGGTTATAATAAAATAAAGAACCATGAAGAGGAGAAGACATGACTTTGGGGATGTGAAGTGCTCCTTGGTGAAGAAAGTCTATGATGTCTGGTTATAATAAAATAAAGAACCATGAAGAGGAAAAGACGTCACTTTGGGGATGTGAAGTGCTCCTTGGTGAAGAAAGGTTATGTCTGGTTATAATAAAACAAAGATCTTAAGAGGAGAAGACATCACTTTGGGGATGTGAAGTGCTCCTCGGTGAAGAAAGGCTATGTCTGGTTATAATAAAATAAAGAACTATGAAGAGGAGAAGACATCACTTTGTGGACGTGAAGTGCTTCTTGGTGAGGAAAGGCTATGATGTCTGGTTATAAGAAAATAAAGAACTATGAAGAGGAGAAGACATCAGTTTGGGGATATGAAGTGCTCGTTGGTATTAGAAAGGCTATGATGTCTGGTTATAATAAAATAAAGACCCATGAAGAGGAGAAGGCATTACATTGGGGATGTGAAGTGCTCCTTGGTGAAGAAAGGCTATGATGTCTGGTTATAATAAAATAAGGAACTATGAAGAGGAGAAGACATCACTTTGGGGATGTGAAGTGCTCCTTGGTGTAGAAAGGCTATGATGTCTGGTTATAATAAAATAAAGAACCATGAAGAGAAGACATCACTTTGGGGATGTGAAGTGCTCCTTGGTGAAGAAAGGTTATGTCTGGTTGTAATAAAATAAAGATCTATGAAGAGGAGAAGACATCACTTTGGGGATGTGAAATGCTCCTTGGTGAAGAAAGGCTATGTCTGGTTGTAGTAAAATAAAGATCTATGAAGAGGAGAAGACATCACTTTGGGGATGTGAAGTGCTCCTTGGTGTAGAAGGACTATGATGTCTGGTTATAATAAAATAAAGACCCATGCAGAGGAGAAGACATCACTTTGGGGATGTGAAGTGCTCATTGGTGTAGAAAGGCTATGATGTCTGGTTATAATAAAATAAAGAACCATGAAGAGGAGAAGACATCACTTTGGGGATGTGAAGTGCTCCTTGGACAAGAAAGGCTATGATGTCTGGTTATAATAAAATAAAGACCCATGAAGAGGAGAAGACATCACTTTGGGGATGTGAAGTTCTCGTTGGTGAAGAAAGGCTATGTCTGGTTATAATAAAATAAAGACCCATGAAGAGGAGAAGATATTTTTTTGGGGATGTGAAGTGCTCCTTGGTGAAGAAAGGCTATGTCCGGTTATTATAGAATACAGACCCACGAAGAGGTGAAGACATTTTTTGGGGAAGTGAAGTGCTCCTTGGTGAAGAAAGGCTATGATGTCTGGTTATAACAAAATAAAGAACTCTGAAGAGGAGAAGACATCACTTTGGGGTTGTGAAGTGCTCCTCAGTGTAGAAAGGCTATAATGTCTGGTTATAATAAAATAAAGAACTATGAAGAGGAGAAGACATTACTTTGGGGATGTGAAGTGCTCCTTGGTATAGAAAGGCTATAATGTCTGGTTATAATAAAATAAAGAACCATGAAGAGGAGAAGACATTTTTGGGGATGTGAAATGCTCCTTGGTGAAGAAAGGTTATGTCTGGTTATAATAAAACAAAGATCTATGACGAGGAGAAGACATCAGTTTGGGGATGTGAAGTGCTCCTCGGTGAAGAAAAGCTATGTCTGGTTATAATAAAATAAAGAACTATGAAGAGGAGAAGACATCACTTTGGGGATGTGAAGTGTTCGTTGGTGAAGAAAGGTTATGTGTGGTTGTAATAAAATAAAGAACTATGAAGAGGAGAAGACATTACTTTGAAGATGTGAAGTGCTCCTCGGTGAAGAAAGGCTATGTCTGGGTATAATGAAATAAAGAACTATGAAGAGGAGAAGACATCACTTTGGGGATGTGAAGTGCTCCTTGGTGAAGAGAGGTTATGTCTGGTTGTAATAAAATAAAGATCTATGAAGAGAAGAAGACATTACCTTGGGGATGTGAAGTGCTCCTCGGTGAAGAAAGGCTATGTCTGGTTGTAATAAAATAAAGATCTATGAAGAGGAGTAGACATCACTTTGGGGATGTGAAGTGTTCCTTGGTGAAGAAAGGCTATGTTTGGTTATAATAAAATAAAGACCCATTAAGAGGAGAAGACATTTTTTGGGGATGTGAAGTGCTCATTGGTGAAGAAAGGCTATGTCTGTTTATTATAAAATAAAGACCCATGAAGAGGAGAAGTCATTTTTTTGGGGATGTGAAGTGCTCCTTGGTGAAGAAAGGCTATGATGTCTGGTTATAATAAAATAAAGAACTATGAAGAGGAGAGGACATCACTTTGGGGATGTGAAGTGCTCCTTGGTGAAGAAAGGCTATGATATCTGGTTATAATAAAATAAAGAACTATGAAGAGGAGAAGACATCACTTTGGGGATGTGAAGTGCTCCTTGGTTAAAAAAGTCTATGTCTCGTTATAATAAAATAAAGACCCATGAAGAGGAGAAGACATGACTTTGGAGATGTGAAGTGCTCCTCAGTGTAGAAAGGCTATGATGTCTGGTTATATTAAAATAAAGACCGATGCAGAGGAGAAGATATCACTTTAGGGATGTGAAGTGCTCATTGGTATAGAAAGGCTATGATGTCTGGTTATAATAAAATAAAGAACCATGAAGAGGAGAAGGCATCACTTTGGGGATGTGAAGTGCTCCTTGGTGAAGAAAGGTTATGTCTGGTTATAATAAAACAAAGATCTTAAGAGGAGAAGACATCACTTTGGGGATGTGAAGTGCTCCTCGGTGAAGAAAGGCTATGTCTGGTTATAATAAAATAAAGAACTATGAAGAGGAGAAGACATCACTTTGGGGACGTGAAGTGCTCCTTGGTGAAGAAAGGCTATGATGTCTGGTTATAATAAAATAAAGAACTATGAAGAGAAGACATCACTTTGGGGATGTAAAGTGCTCCTTGGTGAAGAAAGGTTATGTCTGGTTGTAATAAAATAAAGATCTATGAAGAGGAGAAGACATCACCTTGTGATGTGAAATGCTCCTTGGTGAAGTAAGGCTATGTCTGGTTGTAATAAAATAAAGATCTATGAAGAGGAGAAGACATCACTTTGGGGACGTGAAGTGATCCTTGGTGAAAAAAGGCTATGATGTCTGGTTATAATAAAATAAAGAACTATGACGAAGAGAAGACATCACTTTGGGGATGTGAAGTGCTCCTTGGTGTAGAAAGACTATGATGTCTGGTTATAATAAAATAAAGAACTATGAAGAGGAGAAGACATCACTTTGGGGATGTGAAGTGCTCCTTGGTGAAGAAAGGCTATGTCTGGTTATAATAAAATAAAGAACTATGAAGAGGAGAAGACATCACTTTGGGTATGTGAAGTGCTCCTTGGTGTAGAAAGGCTATGATGTCTGGTTATAATAAAATAAAGACCCATGAAGAGGAGAAGACATCACTTTTGGGATGTGAAGTGCTCCTTGGTGTAGAAAGGCTATGATGTCTGGTTATAATAAAATAAAGAACTATGAAGAGGACAAGACATCACTTTGGAGATGAGAAGTGCTCCTTGGTATAGAAAGTCTATGATGTCTGGTTATAATAAAATAAAGAACTATGAAGTGGAGAAGACATCACTTTGGGGATGTGAAGTGATCCTTGGTGTAGAAAGGCTATGTCTGGTTATAATAAAATAAAGAACTATGAAGAGGAGAGGACATCTCTTTGGGGATGTGAAGTGCTCCTTGGTGAAAAAAGTCTATGTCTGGTTAGAATAAAATATAGAACTATGAAGAGAAGAAGACATCACTTTGGGGATGTGAAGTGCTCCTTGGTGAAAAAAGTCTATGTCTGTTTATAATAAAATAAAGACCCATGAAGAGGAGAAGACATGACTTTGGGATGTGAAGTGCTCCTCAGTGTAGAAAGGCTATGATGTCTGGTTATAATAAAATAAAGACCCATGAAGAGGAGAAGACATCACTTTAGGGGAAGTGAAGTGCTCCTTGGTGAAGAAGGGTTATGATGTGTGGTTATAATAAAATAAAGACCCATGAAGAAGAGAAGACATCACTTTGGGGATGTGAAGTGCTGCCTTGTGTAGAAACGCTATGATGTCTGGTTATAATAAAATATATACCCATGAAGAGAAGACATTACTTAGGGGATGTGAAGTGCTCCTTGGTGAAGAAAGGCTATGATATCTGGTTATAATAAAATAAAGACCCATGAAGAGGAGAAGACATCACTTTGGGGATGTGTAGTGCTCCTTCCTGAAGAAAGGCTATAATGTCTGGTTATAATAAAATAAAAACTATAAAGAGGAGAAGACATTACTTTGGGGATGTGAAGTGCTCCTTGGTATAGAAAGGCTATAATGTCTGGTTATAATAAAATAAAGAACCATGAAGAGGAGAAGACATTTTTGGGGATGTGAAATGCTCCTTGGTGAAGAAAGGTTATGTCTGGTTATAATAAAACAAAGATCTATGACGAGGAGAAGACATCAGTTTGGGGATGTGAAGTGCTCCTCGGTGAAGAAAAGCTATGTCTGGTTATAATAAAATAAAGAACTATGAAGAGGAGAAGACATCACTTTGGGGATGTGAAGTGTTCGTTGGTGAAGAAAGGTTATGTGTGGTTGTAATAAAATAAAGAACTATGAAGAGGAGAAGACATTACTTTGAAGATGTGAAGTGCTCCTCGGTGAAGAAACGCTATGTCTGGTTATAATAAAATAAAGAACTATGAAGAGGAGAAGACATCACTTTGGGGATGTGAAGTGCTCCTTGGTGAAGAGAGGTTATGTCTGGTTGTAATAAAATAAAGATCTATGAAGAGAAGAAGACATTACTTTGGGGATGTGAAGTGCTCCTCGGTGAAGAAAGGCTATGTCTGGTTGTAATAAAATAAAGATCTATGAAGAGGAGTAGACATCACTTTGGGGATGTGAAGTGTTCCTTGGTGAAGAAAGGTTATGTCTGGTTGTAATAAAATAAAGACCCATGAAGAGGAGAAGACATTACTTTGGGGATGTGAAGTGCTCCTTGGCGAAGAAAGGTTATGTCTGGTTATAATAAAATAAAGACCCATGAAGAGGACAAGACATTACTTTGGGGATGTGAAGTGCTCCTTGGTGATAGAAAGGTTATGTCTGGTTGTAATAAAATAAAGATCTATGAAGAGGAGAAGACATTACTTTGGGGATGTGAAGTGCTGCTTGGTGAAGAAAGGTTATGTCTGGTTGGAATAAAATAAAGATCTATGAAGAGAAGAAGACATTACTTTGGGGATGTGAAGTGCTTCTTGTTGAAGAAAGGTTATGTCTGGTTGTAATAAAATAGAGATCTATGAAGAGGAGAAGACATCACTTTGGGGATGTGAAGTGTTCCTTGGTGCAGAAAGGTTATGTCTGGTTGTAATAAAATAAAGGCCCATGAAGAGAAGAAGACATTACTTTGGGGATGTGAAGTGCTCCTTGGTGAAGAAAGGCTATGATGTCTGGTTATAATAAAATAAAGACCCATGAAGAGGAGAAGACATCACTTTGGAGATGTGAAGTGTTCCTTGGTGAAGAAAGGCTATTATGTCTGGTTATAATAAAATAAAGACCCACGAAGAGAGAAGATATTACTTTGGGGATGTGAAGTGCTCCTTGGTGAAGAAAGGTTATGTCTGGTTGTAATAAAATAAAGATCTATGAAGAGGAGAAGACATCACTTTGGGGATGTGAAGTGCTCCTTGGTGTAGAAAGGCTATGATGTCTGGTTAAAATAAAATAAAGAACTATGAAGAGGAGAAGACATCACTTTGGGGATGTGAAGTGCTCCTTGGTGAAGAAAGGCTATGATGTCTGGTTATAATAAAATAAAGAACTATGAAGAGGAGAAGACATGACTTTGGGGATGTGAAGTGCTCCTCAGTGCAGAAAGGCTATGATGTCTGGTTATAACATAATAAAGACCCATGCAGAGGAGAAGACATCAGTTTGGGGATGTGAAGTGCTCATTGGTGTAGAAAGGCTATGATGTCTGGTTATAATAAAATAAAGAACCATGAAGAGGAGAAGACATGACTTTGGGGATGTGAAGTGCTCCTTGGTGAAGAAAGGCTATGATGTCTGGTTATAATAAAAAAAAGACCCATGAAGAGAAGAAGACATCACTTTGGGGATGTGAAGTGCTCCTTGGTGAAGAAAGGCTATGTTTGGTTATAATAAAATAAAGACCCATTAAGAGGAGAAGACATTTTTTTGGGGATGTGAAGTGCTCATTGGTGAAGAAAGGCTATGTCTGTTTATTATAAAATAAAGACCCATGAAGAGGAGAAGTCATTTTTTTGGGGATGTGAAGTGCTCCTTGGTGAAGAAAGGCTATGATGTCTGGTTATAATAAAATAAAGAACTATGAAGAGGAGAAGACTTCACTTTGGGGTTGTGAAGTGCTCCTCAGTGTAGAAAGGCTATGATATCTGGATATAATAAAATAAAGACCCATGAAGAGGAGAAGACATCACTTTAGGGGAAGTGAAGTGCTCCTTGGTGTAGAAAGGCTATGTCTGGTTATAATAAAATAAAGAACTATGAAGAGGAGAGGACATCACCTTGGGGATGTGAAGTGCTCCTTGGTGAAGAAAGGCTATGATATCTGGTTATAATAAAATAAAGAACTATGAAGAGGAGAAGACATCACTTTGGGGATGTGAAGTGCTCCTTGGTTAAAAAAGTCTATGTCTGGTTATAATAAAATAAAGACCCATGAAGAGGAGAAGACATGACTTTGGAGATGTGAAGTGCTCCTCAGTGTAGAAAGGCTATGATGTCTGGTTATAATAAAATAAAGACCGATGCAGAGGAGAAGATATCACTTTAGGGATGTGAAGTGCTCATTGGTATAGAAAGGCTATGATGTCTGGTTATACTAAAATAAAGAACCATGAAGAGGAGAAGGCATCACTTTGGGGATGTGAAGTGCTCCTTGGTGAAGAAAGGTTATGTCTGGTTATAATAAAACAAAGATCTTAAGAGGAGAAGACATCACTTTGGGGATGTGAAGTGCTCCTCGGTGAAGAAAGGCTATGTCTGGTTATAATAAAATAAAGAACTATGAAGAGGAGAAGACATCACTTTGGGGACGTGAAGTGCTCCTTGGTGAAGAAAGGCTATGATGTCTGGTTATAATAAAATAAAGAACTATGAAGAGGAGAAGACTTCAGTTTGGGGATGTGAAGTGCTCGTTGGTGTAGAAAGGCTATGATGTCTGGTTATAATAAAATAAAGAACTATGAAGAGAAAACATCACTTTGGGGATGTAAAGTGCTCCTTGGTGAAGAAAGGTTATGTCTGGTTGTAATAAAATAAAGATCTATGAAGAGGAGAAGACATCACTTTGTGATGTGAAATGCTCCTTGGTGAAGTAAGGCTGTGTCTGGTTGTAATAAAATAAAGATCTATGAAGAGGAGAAGACATCACTTTGGGGACGTGAAGTGCTCCTTGGTGAAAAAAGGCTATGATGTCTGGTTATAATAAAATAAAGAACTATGACGAAGAGAAGACATCACTTTGGGGATGTGAAGTGCTCCTTGGTGTAGAAAGACTATGATGTCTGGTTATAATAAAATAAAGAACTATGAAGAGGAGAAGACATCACTTTGGGGATGTGAAGTGCTCCTTGGTGAAGAAAGGCTATGTCTGGTTATAATAAAATAAAGAACTATGAAGAGGAGAAGACATCACTTTGGGTATGTGAAGTGCTCCTTGGTGTAGAAAGGCTATGATGTCTGGTTATAATAAAATAAAGACCCATGAAGAGGAGAAGACATCACTCTTGGGATGTGAAGTGCTCCTTGGTGTAGAAAGGCTATGATGTCTGGTTATAATAAAATAAAGAACTATGAAGAGGACAAGACATCACTTTGGAGATGAGAAGTGCTCCTTGGTATAGAAAGTCTATGATGTCTGGTTATAATAAAATAAAGAACTATGAAGTGGAGAAGACATCACTTTGGGGATGTGAAGTGATCCTTGGTGTAGAAAGGCTATGTCTGGTTATAATAAAATAAAGAACTATGAAGAGGAGAGGACATCACTTTGGGGATGTGAAGTGCTCCTTGGTGAAAAAAGTCTATGTCTGGTTATAATAAAATAAAGAACTATGAAGAGGAGAAGACATCACTTTGGGGATGTGAAGTGCTCCTTGGTGAAAAAAGTCTATGTCTGTTTATAATAAAATAAAGACCCATGAAGAGGAGAAGACATGACTTTGGGATGTGAAGTGCTCCTCAGTGTAGAAAGGCTATGATGTCTGGTTATAATAAAATAAAGACCCATGAAGAGGAGAAGACATCACTTTAGGGGAAGTGAAGTGCTCCTTGGTGAAGAAGGGTTATGATGTGAGGTTATAATAAAATAAAGACCCATGAAGAGGAGAAGACATCACTTTGGGGATGTGAAGTGCTGCTTGGTGTAGAAACGCTATGATGTCTGGTTATAATAAAATATATACCCATGAAGAGAAGACATTACTTAGGGGATGTGAAGTGCTCCTTGGTGAAGAAAGGCTATGATATCTGGTTATAATAAAATAAAGACCCATGAAGAGGAGAAGACATCACTTTGGGGATGTGTAGTGCTCCTTCCTGAAGAAAGGCTATAATGTCTGGTTATAATAAAATAAAGAACTATGAAGAGGAGAAGACATTACTTTGGGGATGTGAAGTGCTCCTTGGTATAGAAAGGCTATAATGTCTGGTTATAATAAAATAAAGAACTATGAACAGGAGAAGACATCACTTTTGGGATGTGAAGTGCTCCTTGGTGAAGAAAGTCTATGATGTCTGGTTATAATAAAATAATGAAACATGAAGAGGAGAAGACATCACTTTGGGGATGTGAAATGCTCCTTGGTGAAGAAAGGTTATGTCTGGTTATAATAAAACAAAGATCTATGAAGAGGAGAAGACATCAGTTTGGGGATGTGAAGTGCTCCTAGGTGAAGAAAGGCTATGTCTGGTTGTAATAAAATAAAGATCCATGAAGAGGAGAAGACATCACTTTGGGGATGTGAAGTGCTCCTTGGCGAAGAAAGGTTATGTCTGGTTATAATAAAATAAAGACCCATGCACAGGAGAAGACATCGCTTTGGGGATGTGAAGTGCTCATTGGTGTAGAAAGGCTATGATGTCTGGTTATAATAAAATAAAGAACCATGAAGAGGAGAAGACATCACTTTGGGGATGTGAAGTGCTCCTTGGAGAAGAAAGGCTATGATGTCTGGTTATAATAAAATAAAGACCCATGAAGAGGAGAAGACATCACTTTGGGGATGTGAAGTTCTCCTTGGTGAAGAAAGGCTATGTCTGGTTATAATAAAATAAAGACCCATGAAGAGGAGAAGATATTTTTTTGGAGATGTGAAGTGCTCCTTGGTGAAGAAAGGCTATGTCCGGTTATTATAGAATACAGACCCATGAAGAGGTGAAGACATTTTTTGGGGAAGTGAAGTGCTCCTTGGTGAAGAAAGGCTATGATGTCTGGTTATAACAAAATAAAGAACTCTGAAGAGGAGAAGACATCACTTTGGGGTTGTGAAGTGCTCCTCAGTGTAGAAAGGCTATAATGTCTGGTTATAATAAAATAAAGAACTATGAAGAGGAGAAGACATTACTTTGGGGATGTGAAGTGCTCCTTGGTATAGAAAGGCTATAATGTCTGGTTATAATAAAATAAAGAACTATGAAGAGGAGAAGACATTACTTTGGGAATGTGAAGTGCTCCTTGGTGAAGAAAGTATATGATGTCTGGTTATAATAAAATAAAGAACCATGAAGAGGAGAAGACATTTTTGGGGATGTGAAATGCCCCTTGGTGAAGAAAGGTTATGTCTGGTTATAATAAAACAAAGATCTATGACGAGGAGAAGACATCAGTTTGGGGATGTGAAGTGCTCCTCGGTGAAGAAAAGCTATGTCTGGTTATAATAAAATAAAGAACTATGAAGAGGAGAAGACATCACTTTGGGGATGTGAAGTGTTCGTTGGTGAAGAAAGGTTATGTGTGGTTGTAATAAAATAAAGAACTATGAAGAGGAGAAGACATTACTTTGAAGATGTGAAGTGCTCCTCGGTGAAGAAAGGCTACGTCTGGGTATAATAAAATAAAGAACTATGAAGAGGAGAAGACATCACTTTGGGGATGTGAAGTGCTCCTTGGTGAAGAGAGGTTATGTCTGGTTGTAATAAAATAAAGATCTATGAAGAGAAGAAGACATTACTTTGGGGATGTGAAGTGCTCCTCGGTGAAGAAAGGCTATGTCTGGTTGTAATAAAATAAAGATCTATGAAGAGGAGTAGACATCACTTTGGGGATGTGAAGTGTTCCTTGGTGAAGAAAGGTTATGTCTGGTTGTAATAAAATAAAGACCCATGAAGAGGAGAAGACATTACTTTGGGGATGTGAAGTGCTCCTTGGCGAAGAAAGGTTATGTCTGGTTATAATAAAATAAAGACCCATGAAGAGGAGAAGACATTACTTTGGGGATGTGAAGTGCTCCTTGGTGATAGAAAGGTTATGTCTGGTTGTAATAAAATAAAGATCTATGAAGAGGAGAAGACATTACTTTGGGGATGTGAAGTGCTGCTTGGTGAAGAAAGGTTATGTCTGGTTGGAATAAAATAAAGATCTATGAAGAGAAGAAGACATTACTTTGGGGATGTGAAGTGCTCCTTGTTGAAGGAAGGTTATGTCTGGTTGTAATAAAATAGAGATCTATGAAGAGGAGAAGACATCACTTTGGGGATGTGAAGTGTTCCTTGGTGCAGAAAGGTTATGTCTGGTTGTAATAAAATAAAGGCCCATGAAGAGAAGAAGACATTACTTTGGGGATGTGAAGTGCTCCTTGGTGAAGAAAGGCTATGATGTCTGGTTATAATAAAATAAAGACCCAGAAAGAGGAGAAGAGATCACTTTGGAGATGTGAAGTGTTCCTTGGTGAAGAAAGGCTATTATGTCTGGTTATAATAAAATAAAGACCCACGAAGAGGAGAAGATATTACTTTGGGGATGTGAAGTGCTCCTTGGTGAAGAAAGGTTATGTCTGGTTGTAATAAAATAAAGATCTATGAAGAGGAGAAGACATCACTTTGGGGATGTGAAGTGCTCCTTGGTGTAGAAAGGCTATGATGTCTGGTTAAAATAAAATAAAGAACTATGAAGAGGAGAAGACATCACTTTGGGGATGTGAAGTGCTCCTTGGTGAAGAAAGGCTATGATGTCTGGTTATAATAAAATAAAGAACTATGAAGAGGAGAAGACATGACTTTGGGGATGTGAAGTGCTCCTCAGTGCAGAAAGGCTATGATGTCTGGTTATAATATAATAAAGACCCATGCAGAGGAGAAGACATCAGTTTGGGGATGTGAAGTGCTCATTGGTGTAGAAAGGCTATGATGTCTGGTTATAATAAAATAAAGAACCATGAAGAGGAGAAGACATGACTTTGGGGATGTGAAGTGCTCCTTGGTGAAGAAAGGCTATGATGTCTGGTTATAAAAAAAAAAGACCCATGAAGAGAAGAAGACATCACTTTGGGGATGTGAAGTGCTCCTTGGTGAAGAAAGGCTATGTTTGGTTATAATAAAATAAAGACCCATTAAGAGGAGAAGACATTTTTTTGGGGATGTGAAGTGCTCATTGGTGAAGAAAGGCTATGTCTGTTTATTATAAAATAAAGACCCATGAAGAGGAGAAGTCATTTTTTTGGGGATGTGAATTCTCCTTGGTGAAGAAAGGCTATGATGTCTGGTTATAATAAAATAAAGAACTATGAAGAGGAGAAGACATCACTTTGGGGTTGTGAAGTGCTCCTCAGTGTAGAAAGGCTATGATATCTGGATATAATAAAATAAAGACCCATGAAGAGGAGAAGACATCACTTTAGGGGAAGTGAAGTGCTCCTTGGTGTAGAAAGGCTATGTCTGGTTATAATAAAATAAAGAACTATGAAGAGGAGAGGACATCACCTTGGGGATGTGAAGTGCTCCTTGGTGAAGAAAGGCTATGATATCTGGTTATAATAAAATAAAGAACTATGAAGAGGAGAAGACATCACTTTGGAGATGTGAAGTGCTCCTCAGTGTAGAAAGGCTATGATGTCTGGTTATAATAAAATAAAGACCGATGCAGAGGAGAAGATATCACTTTAGGGATGTGAAGTGCTCATTGGTATAGAAAGGCTATGATGTCTGGTTATACTAAAATAAAGAACCATGAAGAGGAGAAGGCATCACTTTGGGGATGTGAAGTGCTCCTTGGTGAAGAAAGGTTATGTCTGGTTATAATAAAACAAAGATCTTAAGAGGAGAAGACATCACTTTGGGGATGTGAAGTGCTCCTCGGTGAAGAAAGGCTATGTCTGGTTATAATAAAATAAAGAACTATGAAGAGGAGAAGACATCACTTTGGGGACGTGAAGTGCTCCTTGGTGAAGAAAGGCTATGATGTCTGGTTATAATAAAATAAAGAACTATGAAGAGGAGAAGACTTCAGTTTGGGGATGTGAAGTGCTCGTTGGTGTAGAAAGGCTATGATGTCTGGTTATAATAAAATAAAGAACTATGAAGAGAAGACATCACTTTGGGGATGTAAAGTGCTCCTTGGTGAAGAAAGGTTATGTCTGGTTGTAATAAAATAAAGATCTATGAAGAGGAGAAGACATCACTTTGTGATGTGAAATGCTCCTTGGTGAAGTAAGGCTATGTCTGGTTGTAATAAAATAAAGATCTATGAAGAGGAGAAGACATCACTTTGGGGACTTGAAGTGCTCCTTGGTGAAAAAAGGCTATGATGTCTGGTTATAATAAAATAAAGAACTATGACGAAGAGAAGACATCACTTTGGGGATGTGAAGTGCTCCTTGGTGTAGAAAGACTATGATGTCTGGTTATAATAAAATAAAGAACTATGAAGAGGAGAAGACATCACTTTGGGGATGTGAAGTGCTCCTTGGTGAAGAAAGGCTATGTCTGGTTATATTAAAATAAAGAACTATGAAGAGGAGAAGACATCACTTTGGGTATGTGAAGTGTTCCTTGGTGTAGAAAGGCTATGATGTCTGGTTATAATAAAATAAAGACCCATGAAGAGGAGAAGACATCACTCTTGGGATGTGAAGTGCTCCTTGATGTAGAAAGGCTATGATGTCTGGTTATAATAAAATAAAGAACTATGAAGAGGACAAGACATCACTTTGGAGATGAGAAGTGCTCCTTGGTATAGAAAGTCTATGATGTCTGGTTATAATAAAATAAAGAACTATGAAGTGGAGAAGACATCACTTTGGGGATGTGAAGTGATCCTTGGTGTAGAAAGGCTATGTCTGGTTATAATAAAATAAAGAACTATGAAGAGGAGAGAACATCACTTTGGGGATGTGAAGTGCTCCTTGGTGAAAAAAGTCTATGTCTGGTTATAATAAAATAAAGAACTATGAAGAGGAGAAGACATCACTTTGGGGATGTGAAGTGCTCCTTGGTGAAAAAAGTCTATGACTGTTTATAATAAAATAAAGACCCATGAAGAGGAGAAGACATGACTTTGGGATGTGAAGTGCTCCTCAGTGTAGAAAGGCTATGATGTCTGGTTATAATAAAATAAAGACCCATGAAGAGGAGAAGACATCACTTTAGGGGAAGTGAAGTGCTCCTTGGTGAAGAAGGGTTATGATGTGAGGTTATAATAAAATAAAGACCCATGAAGAGGAGAAGACATCACTTTGGGGATGTGAAGTGCTGCTTGGTGTAGAAACGCTATGATGTCTGGTTATAATAAAATATATACCCATGAAGAGAAGACATTACTTAGGGGATGTGATGTGCTCCTTGGTGAAGAAAGGCTATGATATCTGGTTATAATAAAATAAAGACCCATGAAGAGGAGAAGACATCACTTTGGGGATGTGTAGTGCTCCTTCCTGAAGAAAGGCTATAATGTCTGGTTATAATAAAATAAAGAACTATGAAGAGGAGAAGACATTACTTTGGGGATGTGAAGTGCTCCTTGGTATAGAAAGGCTATAATGTCTGGTTATAATAAAATAAAGAACTATGAACAGGAGAAGACATCACTTTTGGGATGTGAAGTGCTCCTTGGTGAAGAATGTCTATGATGTCTGGTTATAATAAAATAATGAAACATGAAGAGGAGAAGACATCACTTTGGGGATGTGAAATGCTCCTTGGTGAAGAAAGGTTATGTCTGGTTATAATAAAACAAAGATCTATGAAGAGGAGAAGACATCAGTTTGGGGATGTGAAGTGCTCCTAGGTGAAGAAAGGCTATGTCTGGTTGTAATAAAATAAAGATCCATGAAGAGGAGAAGACATCACTTTGGGGATATGAAATGCTCCTTGGTGAAGAAAGGCTATGTCTGGTTGTAGTAAAATAAAGATCTATGAAGAGGAGAAGACATCACTTTGGGGATGTGAAGTGCTCCTTGGCGAAGAAAGGTTATGTCTGGTTATAATAAAATAAAGACCCATGCAGAGGAGAAGACATCGCTTTGGGGATGTGAAGTGCTCATTGGTGTAGAAAGGCTATGATGTCTGGTTATAATAAAATAAAGAACCATGAAGAGGAGAAGACATCACTTTGGGGATGTGAGGTGCTCCTTGGAGAAGAAAGGCTATGATGTCTGGTTATAATAAAATAAAGACCCATGAAGAGGAGAAGACATCACTTTGGGGATGTGAAGTTCTCCTTGGTGAAGAAAGGCTATGTCTGGTTATAATAAAATAAAGACCCATGAAGAGGAGAAGATATTTTTTTGGGGATGTGAAGTGCTCCTTGGTGAAGAAAGGCTATGTCCGGTTATTATAGAATACAGACCCATGAAGAGGTGAAGACATTTTTTGGGGAAGTGAAGTGCTCCTTGGTGAAGAAGGGCTATGATGTCTGGTTATAACAAAATAAAGAACTCTGAAGAGGAGAAGACATCACTTTGGGGTTGTGAAGTGCTCCTCAGTGTAGAAAGGCTATAATGTCTGGTTATAATAAAATAAAGAACTATGAAGAGGAGAAGACATTACTTTGGGGATGTGAAGTGCTCCTTGGTATAGAAAGGCTATAATGTCTGGTTATAATAAAATAAAGAACTATGAAGAGGAGAAGACATTACTTTGGGGATGTGAAGTGCTCCTTGGTGAAGAAAGTATATGATGTCTGGTTATAATAAAATAAAGAACCATGAAGAGGAGAAGACATTTTTGGGGATGTGAAATGCCCCTTGGTGAAGAAAGGTTATGTCTGGTTATAATAAAACAAAGATCTATGACGAGGAGAAGACATCAGTTTGGGGATGTGAAGTGCTCCTCGGTGAAGAAAAGCTATGTCTGGTTATAATAAAATAAAGAACTATGAAGAGGAGAAGACATCACTTTGGGGATGTGAAGTGTTCGTTGGTGAAGAAAGGTTATGTGTGGTTGTAATAAAATAAAGAACTATGAAGAGGAGAAGACATTACTTTGAAGATGTGAAGTGCTCCTCGGTGAAGAAAGGCTATGTCTGGGTATAATAAAATAAAGAACTATGAAGAGGAGAAGACATCACTTTGGGGATGTGAAGTGCTCCTTGGTGAAGAGAGGTTATGTCTGGTTGTAATAAAATAAAGATCTATGAAGAGAAGAAGACATTACTTTGGGGATGTGAAGTGCTCCTCGGTGAAGAAAGGCTATGTCTGGTTGTAATAATATAAAGATCTATGAAGAGGAGTAGACATCACTTTGGGGATGTGAAGTGTTCCTTGGTGAAGAAAGGTTATGTCTGGTTGTAATAAAATAAAGACCCATGAAGAGGAGAAGACATTACTTTGGGGATGTGAAGTGCTCCTTGGCGAAGAAAGGTTATGTCTGGTTATAATAAAATAAAGACCCATGAAGAGGAGAAGACATTACTTTGGGGATGTGAAGTGCTCCTTGGTGATAGAAAGGTTATGTCTGGTTGTAATAAAATAAAGATCTATGAAGAGGAGAAGACATTACTTTGGGGATGTGAAGTGCTGCTTGGTGAAGAAAGGTTGTGTCTGGTTGGAATAAAATAAAGATCTATGAAGAGAAGAAGACATTACTTTGGGGATGTGAAGTGTTCCTTGGTGCAGAAAGGTTATGTCTGGTTGTAATAAAATAAAGGCCCATGAAGAGAAGAAGACATTACTTTGGGGATGTGAAGTGCTCCTTGGTGAAGAAAGGCTATGATGTCTGGTTATAATAAAATAAAGACCCAGAAAGAGGAGAAGAGATCACTTTGGAGATGTGAAGTGTTCCTTGGTGAAGAAAGGCTATTATGTCTGGTTATAATAAAATAAAGACCCACGAAGAGGAGAAGATATTACTTTGGGGATGTGAAGTGCTCCTTGGTGAAGAAAGGTTATGTCTGGTTGTAATAAAATAAAGATCTATGAAGAGGAGAAGACATCACTTTGGGGATGTGAAGTGCTCCTTGGTGTAGAAAGGCTATGATGTCTGGTTAAAATAAAATAAAGAACTATGAAGAGGAGAAGACATCACTTTGGGGATGTGAAGTGCTCCTTGGTGAAGAAAGGCTATGATGTCTGGTTATAATAAAATAAAGAACTATGAAGAGGAGAAGACATGACTTTGGGGATGTGAAGTGCTCCTCAGTGCAGTAAGGCTATGATGTCTGGTTATAATATAATAAAGACCCATGCAGAGGAGAAGACATCAGTTTGGGGATGTGAAGTGCTCATTGGTGTAGAAAGGCTATGATGTCTGGTTATAATAAAATAAAGAACCATGAAGAGGAGAAGACATGACTTTGGGGATGTGAAGTGCTCCTTGGTGAAGAAAGGCTATGATGTCTGGTTATAATAAAAAAAAGACCCATGAAGAGAAGAAGACATCACTTTGGGGATGTGAAGTGCTCCTTGGTGAAGAAAGGCTATGTTTGGTTATAATAAAATAAAGACCCATTAAGAGGAGAAGACATTTTTTTGGGGATGTGAAGTGCTCATTGGTGAAGAAAGGCTATGTCTGTTTATTATAAAATAAAGACCCATGAAGAGGAGAAGTCATTTTTTTGGGGATGTGAAGTGCTCCTTGGTGAAGAAAGGCTATGATGTCTGGTTATAATAAAATAAAGAACTATGAAGAGGAGAAGACATCACTTTGGGGTTGTGAAGTGCTCCTCAGTGTAGAAAGGCTATGATATCTGGATATAATAAAATAAAGACCCATGAAGAGGAGAAGACATCACTTTAGGGGAAGTGAAGTGCTCCTTGGTGTAGAAAGGCTATGTCTGGTTATAATAAAATAAAGAACTATGAAGAGGAGAGGACATCACCTTGGGGATGTGAAGTGCTCCTTGGTGAAGAAAGGCTATGATATCTGGTTATAATAAAATAAAGAACTATGAAGAGGAGAAGACATCACTTTGGGGATGTGAAGTGCTCCTTGGTTAAAAAAGTCTATGTCTGGTTATAATAAAATAAAGACCCATGAAGAGGAGAAGACATGACTTTGGAGATGTGAAGTGCTCCTCAGTGTAGAAAGGCTATGATGTCTGGTTATAATAAAATAAAGACCGATGCAGAGGAGAAGATATCACTTTAGGGATGTGAAGTGCTCATTGGTATAGAAAGGCTATGATGTCTGGTTATACTAAAATAAAGAACCATGAAGAGGAGAAGGCATCACTTTGGGGATGTGAAGTGCTCCTTGGTGAAGAAAGGTTATGTCTGGTTATAATAAAACAAAGATCTTAAGAGGAGAAGACATCACTTTGGGGATGTGAAGTGCTCCTCGGTGAAGAAAGGCTATGTCTGGTTATAATAAAATAAAGAACTATGAAGAGGAGAAGACATCACTTTGGGGACGTGAAGTGCTCCTTGGTGAAGAAAGGCTATGATGTCTGGTTATAATAAAATAAAGAACTATGAAGAGGAGAAGACTTCAGTTTGGGGATGTGAAGTGCTCGTTGGTGTAGAAAGGCTATGATGTCTGGTTATAATAAAATAAAGAACTATGAAGAGAAGACATCACTTTGGGGATGTAAAGTGCTCCTTGGTGAAGAAAGGTTATGTCTGGTTGTAATAAAATAAAGATCTATGAAGAGGAGAAGACATCACTTTGTGATGTGAAATGCTCCTTGGTGAAGTAAGGCTATGTCTGGTTGTAATAAAATAAAGATCTATGAAGAGGAGAAGACATCACTTTGGGGACGTGAAGTGCTCCTTGGTGAAAAAAGGCTATGATGTCTGGTTATAATAAAATAAAGAACTATGACGAAGAGAAGACATCACTTTGGGGATGTGAAGTGCTCCTTGGTGTAGAAAGACTATGATGTCTGGTTATAATAAAATAAAGAACTATGATGAGGAGAAGACATCACTTTGGGGATGTGAAGTGCTCCTTGGTGAAGAAAGGCTATGTCTGGTTATAATAAAATAAAGAACTATGAAGAGGAGAAGACATCACTTTGGGTATGTGAAGTGCTCCTTGGTGTAGAAAGGCTATGATGTCTGGTTATAATAAAATAAAGACCCATGAAGAGGAGAAGACATCACTCTTGGGATGTGAAGTGCTCCTTGGTGTAGAAAGGCTATGATGTCTGGTTATAATAAAATAAAGAACTATGAAGAGGACAAGACATCACTTTGGAGATGAGAAGTGCTCCTTGGTATAGAAAGTCTATGATGTCTGGTTATAATAAAATAAAGAACTATGAAGTGGAGAAGACATCACTTTGGGGATGTGAAGTGATCCTTGGTGTAGAAAGGCTATGTCTGGTTATAATAAAATAAAGAACTATGAAGAGGAGAGGACATCACTTTGGGGATGTGAAGTGCTCCTTGGTGAAAAAAGTCTATGTCTGTTTATAATAAAATAAAGACCCATGAAGAGGAGAAGACATGACTTTGGGATGTGAAGTGCTCCTCAGTGTAGAAAGGCTATGATGTCTGGTTATAATAAAATAAAGACCCATGAAGAGGAGAAGACATCACATTAGGGGAAGTGAAGTGCTCCTTGGTGAAGAAGGGTTATGATGTGTGGTTATAATAAAATAAAGACCCATGAAGAGGAGAAGACATCACTTTGGGGATGTGAAGTGCTGCTTGGTGTAGAAACGCTATGATGTCTGGTTATAATAAAATATATACCCATGAAGAGAAGACATTACTTAGGGGATGTGAAGTGCTCCTTGGTGAAGAAAGGCTATGATATCTGGTTATAATAAAATAAAGACCCATGAAGAGGAGAAGACATCACTTTGGGGATGTGTAGTGCTCCTTCCTGAAGAAAGGCTATAATGTCTGGTTATAATAAAATAAAGAACTATGAAGAGAAGACATTACTTTGGGGATGTGAAGTGCTCCTTGGTATAGAAAGGCTATAATGTCTGGTTATAATAAAATAAAGAACTATGAACAGGAGAAGACATCACTTTGGGGATGTGAAGTGCTCCTTGGTGAAGAAAGTCTATGATGTCTGGTTATAATAAAATAATGAAACATGAAGAGGAGAAGACATCACTTTGGGGATGTGAAATGCTCCTTGGTGAAGAAAGGTTATGTCTGGTTATAATAAAACAAAGATCTATGAAGAGGAGAAGACATCAGTTTGGGGATGTGAAGTGCTCCTAGGTGAAGAAAGGCTATGTCTGGTTGTAATAAAATAAAGATCCATGAAGAGGAGAAGACATCACTTTGGGGATATGAAATGCTCCTTGGTGAAGAAAGGCTATGTCTGGTTGTAGTAAAATAAAGATCTATGAAGAGGAGAAGACATCACTTTGGGGATGTGAAGTGCTCCTTGGCGAAGAAAGGTTATGTCTGGTTATAATAAAATAAAGACCCATGCAGAGGAGAAGACATCGCTTTGGGGATGTGAAGTGCTCATTGGTGTAGAAAGGCTATGATGTCTGGTTATAATAAAATAAAGAACCATGAAGAGGAGAAGACATCACTTTGGGGATGTGAAGTGCTCCTTGGAGAAGAAAGGCTATGATGTCTGGTTATAATAAAATAAAGACCCATGAAGAGGAGAAGACATCACTTTGGGGATGTGAAGTTCTCCTTGGTGAAGAAAGGCTATGTCTGGTTATAATAAAATAAAGACCCATGAAGAGGAGAAGATATTTTTTTGGGGATGTGAAGTGCTCCTTGGTGAAGAAAGGCTATGTCCGGTTATTATAGAATACAGACCCATGAAGAGGTGAAGACATTTTTTGGGGAAGTGAAGTGCTCCTTGGTGAAGAAAGGCTATGATGTCTGGTTATAACAAAATAAAGAACTCTGAAGAGGAGAAGACATCACTTTGGGGTTGTGAAGTGCTCCTCAGTGTAGAAAGGCTATACAGTCTGGTTATAATAAAATAAAGAACTATGAAGAGGAGAAGACTTTACTTTGGGGATGTGAAGTGCTCCTTGGTATAGAAAGGCTATAATGTCTGGTTATAATAAAATAAAGAACTATGAAGAGGAGAAGACATTACTTTGGGGATGTGAAGTGCTCCTTGGTGAAGAAAGTATATGATGTCTGGTTATAATAAAATAAAGAACCATGAAGAGGAGAAGACATTTTTGGGGATGTGAAATGCCCCTTGGTGAAGAAAGGTTATGTCTGGTTATAATAAAACAAAGATCTATGACGAGGAGAAGATATCAGTTTGGGGATGTGAAGTGCTCCTCGGTGAAGAAAAGCTATGTCTGGTTATAATAAAATAAAGAACTATGAAGAGGAGAAGACATCACTTTGGGGATGTGAAGTGTTCGTTGGTGAAGAAAGGTTATGTGTGGTTGTAATAAAATAAAGAACTATGAAGAGGAGAAGACATTACTTTGAAGATGTGAAGTGCTCCTCGGTGAAGAAAGGCTATGTCTGGGTATAATAAAATAAAGAACTATGAAGAGGAGAAGACATCACTTTGGGGATGTGAAGTGCTCCTTGGTGAAGAGAGGTTATGTGTGGTTGTAATAAAATAAAGATCTATGAAGAGAAGAAGACATTACTTTGGGGATGTGAAGTGCTCCTCGGTGAAGAAAGGCTATGTCTGGTTGTAATAAAATAAAGATCTATGAAGAGGAGTAGACATCACTTTGGGGATGTGAAGTGTTCCTTGGTGAAGAAAGGTTATGTCTGGTTGTAATAAAATAAAGACCCATGAAGAGGAGAAGACATTACTTTGGGGATGTGAAGTGCTCCTTGGCGAAGAAAGGTTATGTCTGGTTATAACAAAATAAAGACCCATGAAGAGGAGAAGACATTACTTTGGGGATGTGAAGTGCTCCTTGGTGATAGAAAGGTTATGTCTGGTTGTAATAAAATAAAGATCTATGAAGAGGAGAAGACATTACTTTGGGGATGTGAAGTGCTGCTTGGTGAAGAAAGGTTATGTCTGGTTGGAATAAAATAAAGATCTATGAAGAGAAGAAGACATTACTTTGGGGATGTGAAGTGCTCCTTGTTGAAGAAAGGTTATGTCTGGTTGTAATAAAATAGAGATCTATGAAGAGGAGAAGACATCACTTTGGGGATGTGAAGTGTTCCTTGGTGCAGAAAGGTTATGTCTGGTTGTAATAAAATAAAGGCCCATGAAGAGAAGAAGACATTACTTTGGGGATGTGAAGTGCTCCTTGGTGAAGAAAGGCTATGATGTCTGGTTATAATAAAATAAAGACCCAGAAAGAGGAGAAGAGATCACTTTGGAGATGTGAAGTGTTCCTTGGTGAAGAAAGGCTATTATGTCTGGTTATAATAAAATAAAGACCCACGAAGAGGAGAAGATATTACTTTGGGGATGTGAAGTGCTCCTTGGTGAAGAAAGGTTATGTCTGGTTGTAATAAAATAAAGATCTATGAAGAGGAGAAGACATAACTTTGGGGATGTGAAGTGCTCCTTGGTGTAGAAAGGCTATGGTGTCTGGTTAAAATAAAATAAAGAACTATGAAGAGGAGAAGACATCACTTTGGGGATGTGAAGTGCTCCTTGGTGAAGAAAGGCTATGATGTCTGGTTATAATAAAATAAAGAACTATGAAGAGGAGAAGACATGACTTTGGGGATGTGAAGTGCTCCTCAGTGCAGAAAGGCTATGATGTCTGGTTATAATATAATAAAGACCCATGCAGAGGAGAAGACATCAGTTTGGGGATGTGAAGTGCTCATTGGTGTAGAAAGGCTATGATGTCTGGTTATAATAAAATAAAGAACCATGAAGAGGAGAAGACATGACTTTGGGGATGTGAAGTGCTCCTTGGTGAAGAAAGGCTATGATGTCTGGTTATAATAAAAAAAAAGACCCATGAAGAGAAGAAGACATCACTTTGGGGATGTGAAGTGCTCCTTGGTGAAGAAAGGCTATGTTTGGTTATAATAAAATAAAGACCCATTAAGAGGAGAAGACATTTTTTTGGGGATGTGAAGTGCTCATTGGTGAAGAAAGGCTATGTCTGTTTATTATAAAATAAAGACCCATGAAGAGGAGAAGTCATTTTTTTGGGGATGTGAAGTGCTCCTTGGTGAAGAAAGGCTATGATGTCTGGTTATAATAAAATAAAGAACTATGAAGAGGAGAAGACATCACTTTGGGGTTGTGAAGTGCTCCTCAGTGTAGAAAGGCTATGATATCTGGATATAATAAAATAAAGACCCATGAAGAGGAGAAGACATCACTTTAGGGGAAGTGAAGTGCTCCTTGGTGTAGAAAGGCTATGTCTGGTTATAATAAAATAAAGAACTATGAAGAGGAGAGGACATCACTTTGGGGATGTGAAGTGCTCCTTGGTGAAGAAAGGCTATGATATCTGGTTATAATAAAATAAAGAACTATGAAGAGGAGAAGACATCACTTTGGGGATGTGAAGTGCTCCTTGGTTAAAAAAGTCTATGTCTGGTTATAATAAAATAAAGACCCATGAAGAGGAGAAGACATGACTTTGGAGATGTGAAGTGCTCCTCAGTGTAGAAAGGCTATGATGTCTGGTTATAATAAAATAAAGACCGTTGCAGAGGAGAAGATATCACTTTAGGGATGTGAAGTGCTCATTGGTATAGAAAGGCTATGATGTCTGGTTATACTAAAATAAAGAACCATGAAGAGGAGAAGGCATCATTTTGGGGATGTGAAGTGCTCCTTGGTGAAGAAAGGTTATGTCTGGTTATAATAAAACAAAGATCTTAAGAGGAGAAGACATCACTTTGGGGATGTGAAGTGCTCCTCGGTGAAGAAAGGCTATGTCTGGTTATAATAAAATAAAGAACTATGAAGAGGAGAAGACATCACTTTGGGGACGTGAAGTGCTCCTTGGTGAAGAAAGGCTATGATGTCTGGTAATAATAAAATAAAGAACTATGAAGAGGAGAAGACTTCAGTTTGGGGATTAGAAGTGCTCGTTGGTGTAGAAAGGCTATGATGTCTGGTTATAATAAAATAAAGAACTATGAAGAGAAGACATCACTTTGGGGATGTAAAGTGCTCCTTGGTGAAGAAAGGTTATGTCTGGTGGTAATAAAATAAAGATCTATGAAGAGGAGAAGACATCACTTTGTGATGTGAAATGCTCCTTGGTGAAGTAAGGCTATGTCTGGTTGTAATAAAATAAAGATCTATGAAGAGGAGAAGACATCACTTTGGGGACGTGAAGTGCTCCTTGGTGAAAAAAAGGTTATGATGTCTGGTTATAATAAAATAAAGAACTATGACGAAGAGAAGACATCACTTTGGGGATGTGAAGTGCTCCTTGGTGTAGAAAGACTATGATGTCTGGTTATAATAAAATAAAGAACTATGAAGAGGAGAAGACATCACTTTGGGGATGTGAAGTGCTCCTTGGTGAAGAAAGGCTATGTCTGGTTATAATAAAATAAAGAACTATGAAGAGGAGAAGACATCACTTTGGGTATGTGAAGTGCTCCTTGGTGTAGAAAGGCTATGATGTCTGGTTATAATAAAATAAAGACCCATGAAGAGGAGAAGACATCACTCTTGGGATGTGAAGTGCTCCTTGGTGTAGAAAGGCTATGATGTCTGGTTATAATAAAATAAAGAACTATGAAGAGGACAAGACATCACTTTGGAGATGAGAAGTGCTCCTTGGTATAGAAAGTCTATGATGTCTGGTTATAATAAAATAAAGAACTATGAAGTGGAGAAGACATCACTTTGGGGATGTGAAGTGATCCTTGGTGTAGAAAGGCTATGTCTGGTTATAATAAAATAAAGAACTATGAAGAGGAGAGGACATCACTTTGGGGATGTGAAGTGCTCCTTGGTGAAAAAAGTCTATGTCTGGTTATAATAAAATAAAGACCCATGAAGAGGAGAAGACATCACTTTGGGGATGTGAAGTTCTCCTTGGTGAAGAAAGGCTATGTCTGGTTATAATAAAATAAAGACCCATGAAGAGGAGAAGATATTTTTTTGGGGATGTGAAGTGCTCCTTGGTGAAGAAAGGCTATGTCCGGTTATTATAGAATACAGACCCATGAAGAGGTGAAGACATTTTTTGGGGAAGTGAAGTGCTCCTTGGTGAAGAAAGGCTATGATGTCTGGTTATAACAAAATAAAGAACTCTGAAGAGGAGAAGACATCACTTTGGGGTTGTGAAGTGCTCCTCAGTGTAGAAAGGCTATAATGTCTGGTTATAATAAAATATAGAACTATGAAGAGGAGAAGACATTACTTTGGGGATGTGAAGTGCTCCTTGGTATAGAAAGGCTATAATGTCTGGTTATAATAAAATAAAGAACTATGAAGAGGAGAAGACATTACTTTGGGGATGTGAAGTGCTCCTTGGTGAAGAAAGTATATGATGTCTGGTTATAATAAAATAAAGAACCATGAAGAGGAGAAGACATTTTTGGGGATGTGAAATGCCCCTTGGTGAAGAAAGGTTATGTCTGGTTATAATAAAACAAAGATCTATGACGAGGAGAAGACATCAGTTTGGGGATGTGAAGTGCTCCTCGGTGAAGAAAAGCTATGTCTGGTTATAATAAAATAAAGAACTATGAAGAGGAGAAGACATCACTTTGGGGATGTGAAGTGTTCGTTGGTGAAGAAAGGTTATGTGTTGTTGTAATAAAATAAAGAACTATGAAGAGGAGAAGACATTACTTTGAAGATGTGAAGTGCTCCTCGGTGAAGAAAGGCTATGTCTGGGTATAATAAAATAAAGAACTATGAAGAGGAGAAGACATCACTTTGGGGATGTGAAGTGCTCCTTGGTGAAGAGAGGTTATGTCTGGTTGTAATAAAATAAAGATCTATGAAGAGAAGAAGACATTACTTTGGGGATGTGAAGTGCTCCTCGGTGAAGAAAGGCTATGTCTGGTTGTAATAAAATAAAGATCTATGAAGAGGAGTAGACATCACTTTGGGGATGTGAAGTGTTCCTTGGTGAAGAGAGGTTATGTCTGGTTGTAATAAAATAAAGATCTATGAAGAGAAGAAGACATTACTTTGGGGATGTGAAGTGCTCCTCGGTGAAGAAAGGCTATGTCTGGTTGTAATAAAATAAAGATCTATGAAGAGGAGTAGACATCACTTTGGGGATGTGAAGTGTTCCTTGGTGAAGAAAGGTTATGTCTGGTTGTAATAAAATAAAGACCCATGAAGAGGAGAAGACATTACTTTGGGGATGTGAAGTGCTCCTTGGCGAAGAAAGGTTATGTCTGGTTATAATAAAATAAAGACCCATGAAGAGGAGAAGACATTACTTTGGGGATGTGAAGTGCTCCTTGGTGATAGAAAGGTTATGTCTGGTTGTAATAAAATAAAGATCTATGAAGAGGAGAAGACATTACTTTGGGGATGTGAAGTGCTGCTTGGTGAAGAAAGGTTATGTCTGGTTGGAATAAAATAAAGATCTATGAAGAGAAGAAGACATTACTTTGGGGATGTGAAGTGCTCCTTGTTGAAGAAAGGTTATGTCTGGTTGTAATAAAATAGAGATCTATGAAGAGGAGAAGACATCACTTTGGGGATGTGAAGTGTTCCTTGGTGCAGAAAGGTTATGTCTGGTTGTAATAAAATAAAGGCCCATGAAGAGAAGAAGACATTACTTTGGGGATGTGAAGTGCTCCTTGGTGAAGAAAGGCTATGATGTCTGGTTATAATAAAATAAAGACCCAGAAAGAGGAGAAGAGATCACTTTGGAGATGTGAAGTGTTCCTTGGTGAAGAAAGGCTATTATGTCTGGTTATAATAAAATAAAGACCCACGAAGAGGAGAAGATATTACTTTGGGGATGTGAAGTGCTCCTTGGTGAAGAAAGGTTATGTCTGGTTGTAATAAAATAAAGATCTATGAAGAGGAGAAGACATCACTTTGGGGATGTGAAGTGCTCCTTGGTGTAGAAAGGCTATGATGTCTGGTTAAAATAAAATAAAGAACTATGAAGAGGAGGAGACATCACTTTGGGGATGTGAAGTGCTCCTTGGTGAAGAAAGGCTATGATGTCTGGTTATAATAAAATAAAGAACTATGAAGAGGAGAAGACATGACTTTGGGGATGTGAAGTGCTCCTCAGTGCAGAAAGGCTATGATGTCTGGTTATAATATAATAAAGACCCATGCAGAGGAGAAGACATCAGTTTGGGGATGTGAAGTGCTCATTGGTGTAGAAAGGCTATGATGTCTGGTTATAATAAAATAAAGAACCATGAAGAGGAGAAGACATGACTTTGGGGATGTGAAGTGCTCCTTGGTGAAGAAAGGCTATGATGTCTGGTTATAAAAAAAAAAGACCCATGAAGAGAAGAAGACATCACTTTGGGGATGTGAAGTGCTCCTTGGTGAAGAAAGGCTATGTTTGGTTATAATAAAATAAAGACCCATTAAGAGGAGAAGACATTTTTTTGGGGATGTGAAGTGCTCATTGGTGAAGAAAGGCTATGTCTGTTTATTATAAAATAAAGACCCATGAAGAGGAGAAGTCATTTTTTTGGGGATGTGAATTCTCCTTGGTGAAGAAAGGCTATGATGTCTGGTTATAATAAAATAAAGAACTATGAAGAGGAGAAGACATCACTTTGGGGTTGTGAAGTGCTCCTCAGTGTAGAAAGGCTATGATATCTGGATATAATAAAATAAAGACCCATGAAGAGGAGAAGACATCACTTTAGGGGAAGTGAAGTGCTCCTTGGTGTAGAAAGGCTATGTCTGGTTATAATAAAATAAAGAACTATGAAGAGGAGAGGACATCACCTTGGGGATGTGAAGTGCTCCTTGGTGAAGAAAGGCTATGATATCTGGTTATAATAAAATAAAGAACTATGAAGAGGAGAAGACATCACTTTGGAGATGTGAAGTGCTCCTCAGTGTAGAAAGGCTATGATGTCTGGTTATAATAAAATAAAGACCGATGCAGAGGAGAAGATATCACTTTAGGGATGTGAAGTGCTCATTGGTATAGAAAGGCTATGATGTCTGGTTATACTAAAATAAAGAACCATGAAGAGGAGAAGGCATCACTTTGGGGATGTGAAGTGCTCCTTGGTGAAGAAAGGTTATGTCTGGTTATAATAAAACAAAGATCTTAAGAGGAGAAGACATCACTTTGGGGATGTGAAGTGCTCCTCGGTGAAGAAAGGCTATGTCTGGTTATAATAAAATAAAGAACTATGAAGAGGAGAAGACATCACTTTGGGGACGTGAAGTGCTCCTTGGTGAAGAAAGGCTATGATGTCTGGTTATAATAAAATAAAGAACTATGAAGAGGAGAAGACTTCAGTTTGGGGATGTGAAGTGCTCGTTGGTGTAGAAAGGCTATGATGTCTGGTTATAATAAAATAAAGAACTATGAAGAGAAGACATCACTTTGGGGATGTAAAGTGCTCCTTGGTGAAGAAAGGTTATGTCTGGTTGTAATAAAATAAAGATCTATGAAGAGGAGAAGACATCACTTTGTGATGTGAAATGCTCCTTGGTGAAGTAAGGCTATGTCTGGTTGTAATAAAATAAAGATCTATGAAGAGGAGAAGACATCACTTTGGGGACGTGAAGTGCTCCTTGGTGAAAAAAGGCTATGATGTCTGGTTATAATAAAATAAAGAACTATGACGAAGAGAAGACATCACTTTGGGGATGTGAAGTGCTCCTTGGTGTAGAAAGACTATGATGTCTGGTTATAATAAAATAAAGAACTATGAAGAGGAGAAGACATCACTTTGGGGATGTGAAGTGCTCCTTGGTGAAGAAAGGCTATGTCTGGTTATATTAAAATAAAGAACTATGAAGAGGAGAAGACATCACTTTGGGTATGTGAAGTGCTCCTTGGTGTAGAAAGGCTATGATGTCTGGTTATAATAAAATAAAGACCCATGAAGAGGAGAAGACATCACTCTTGGGATGTGAAGTGCTCCTTGGTGTAGAAAGGCTATGATGTCTGGTTATAATAAAATAAAGAACTATGAAGAGGACAAGACATCACTTTGGAGATGAGAAGTGCTCCTTGGTATAGAAAGTCTATATATCTGGTTATAATAAAATAAAGAACTATGAAGTGGAGAAGACATCACTTTGGGGATGTGAAGTGATCCTTGGTGTAGAAAGGCTATGTCTGGTTATAATAAAATAAAGAACTATGAAGAGGAGAGGACATCACTTTGGGGATGTGAAGTGCTCCTTGGTGAAAAAAGTCTATGTCTGGTTATAATAAAATAAAGAACTATGAAGAGGAGAAGACATCACTTTGGGGATGTGAAGTGCTCCTTGGTGAAAAAAGTCTATGACTGTTTATAATAAAATAAAGACCCATGAAGAGGAGAAGACATGACTTTGGGATGTGAAGTGCTCCTCAGTGTAGAAAGGCTATGATGTCTGGTTATAATAAAATAAAGACCCATGAAGAGGAGAAGACATCACTTTAGGGGAAGTGAAGTGCTCCTTGGTGAAGAAGGGTTATGATGTGAGGTTATAATAAAATAAAGACCCATGAAGAGGAGAAGACATCACTTTGGGGATGTGAAGTGCTGCTTGGTGTAGAAACGCTATGATGTCTGGTTATAATAAAATATATACCCATGAAGAGAAGACATTACTTAGGGGATGTGAAGTGCTCCTTGGTGAAGAAAGGCTATGATATCTGGTTATAATAAAATAAAGACCCATGAAGAGGAGAAGACATCACTTTGGGGATGTGTAGTGCTCCTTCCTGAAGAAAGGCTATAATGTCTGGTTATAATAAAATAAAGAACTATGAAGAGGAGAAGACATTACTTTGGGGATGTGAAGTGCTCCTTGGTATAGAAAGGCTATAATGTCTGGTTTAAATAAAATAAAGAACTATGAACAGGAGAAGACATCACTTTTGGGATGTGAAGTGCTCCTTGGTGAAGAAAGTCTATGATGTCTGGTTATAATAAAATAATGAAACATGAAGAGGAGAAGACATCACTTTGGGGATGTGAAATGCTCCTTGGTGAAGAAAGGTTATGTCTGGTTATAATAAAACAAAGATCTATGAAGAGGAGAAGACATCAGTTTGGGGATGTGAAGTGCTCCTAGGTGAAGAAAGGCTATGTCTGGTTGTAATAAAATAAAGATCCATGAAGAGGAGAAGACATCACTTTGGGGATATGAAATGCTCCTTGGTGAAGAAAGGCTATGTCTGGTTGTAGTAAAATAAAGATCTATGAAGAGGAGAAGACATCACTTTGGGGATGTGAAGTGCTCCTTGGCGAAGAAAGGTTATGTCTGGTTATAATAAAATAAAGACCCATGCAGAGGAGAAGACATCGCTTTGGGGATGTGAAGTGCTCATTGGTGTAGAAAGGCTATGATGTCTGGTTATAATAAAATAAAGAACCATGAAGAGGAGAAGACATCACTTTGGGGATGTGAGGTGCTCCTTGGAGAAGAAAGGCTATGATGTCTGGTTATAATAAAATAAAGACCCATGAAGAGGAGAAGACATCACTTTGGGGATGTGAAGTTCTCCTTGGTGAAGAAAGGCTATGTCTGGTTATAATAAAATAAAGACCCATGAAGAGGAGAAGATATTTTTTTGGGGATGTGAAGTGCTCCTTGGTGAAGAAAGGCTATGTCCGGTTATTATAGAATACAGACCCATAAAGAGGTGAAGACATTTTTTGGGGAAGTGAAGTGCTCCTTGGTGAAGAAAGGCTATGATGTCTGGTTATAACAAAATAAAGAACTCTGAAGAGGAGAAGACATCACTTTGGGGTTGTGAAGTGCTCCGCAGTGTAGAAAGGCTATAATGTCTGGTTATAATAAAATAAAGAACTATGAAGAGGAGAAGACATTACTTTGGGGATGTGAAGTGCTCCTTGGTGAAGAAAGTAAATGATGTCTGGTTATAATAAAATAAAGAACCATGAAGAGGAGAAGACATTTTTGGGGATGTGAAATGCCCCTTGGTGAAGAAAGGTTATGTCTGGTTATAATAAAACAAAGATCTATGACGAGGAGAAGACATCAGTTTGGGGATGTGAAGTGCTCCTCGGTGAAGAAAAGCTATGTCTGGTTATAATAAAATAAAGAACTATGAAGAGGAGAAGACATCACTTTGGGGATGTGAAGTGTTCGTTGGTGAAGAAAGGTTATGTGTGGTTGTAATAAAATAAAGAACTATGAAGAGGAGAAGACATTACTTTGAAGATGTGAAGTGCTCCTCGGTGAAGAAAGGCTATGTCTGGGTATAATAAAATAAAGAACTATGAAGAGGAGAAGACATCACTTTGGGGATGTGAAGTGCTCCTTGGTGAAGAGAGGTTATGTCTGGTTGTAATAAAATAAAGATCTATGAAGAGAAGAAGACATTACTTTGGGGATGTGAAGTGCTCCTCGGTGAAGAAAGGCTATGTCTGGTTGTAATAATATAAAGATCTATGAAGAGGAGTAGACATCACTTTGGGGATGTGAAGTGTTCCTTGGTGAAGAAAGGTTATGTCTGGTTGTAATAAAATAAAGACCCATGAAGAGGAGAAGACATTACTTTGGGGATGTGAAGTGCTCCTTGGCGAAGAAAGGTTATGTCTGGTTATAATAAAATAAAGACCCATGAAGAGGAGAAGACATTACTTTGGGGATGTGAAGTGCTCCTTGGTGATAGAAAGGTTATGTCTGGTTGTAATAAAATAAAGATCTATGAAGAGGAGAAGACATTACTTTGGGGATGTGAAGTGCTGCTTGGTGAAGAAAGGTTGTGTCTGGTTGGAATAAAATAAAGATCTATGAAGAGAAGAAGACATTACTTTGGGGATGTGAAGTGCTCCTTGTTGAAGAAAGGTTACGTCTGGTTGTAATAAAATAGAGATCTATGAAGAGGAGAAGACATCACTTTGGGGATGTGAAGTGTTCCTTGGTGCAGAAAGGTTATGTCTGGTTGTAATAAAATAAAGGCCCATGAAGAGAAGAAGACATTACTTTGGGGATGTGAAGTGCTCCTTGGTGAAGAAAGGCTATGATGTCTGGTTATAATAAAATAAAGACCCACGAAGAGGAGAAGATATTACTTTGGGGATGTGAAGTGCTCCTTGGTGAAGAAAGGTTATGTCTGGTTGTAATAAAATAAAGATCTATGAAGAGGAGAAGACATCACTTTGGGGATGTGAAGTGCTCCTTGGTGTAGAAAGGCTATGATGTCTGGTTAAAATAAAATAAAGAACTATGAAGAGGAGAAGACATCACTTTGGGGATGTGAAGTGCTCCTTGGTGAAGAAAGGCTATGATGTCTGGTTATAATAAAATAAAGAACTATTAAGAGGAGAAGACATGACTTTGGGGATGTGAAGTGCTCCTCAGTGCAGAAAGGCTATGATGTCTGGTTATAATATAATAAAGACCCATGCAGAGGAGGGTAGACATCAGTTTGGGGATGTGAAGTGCTCATTGGTGTAGAAAGGCTATGATGTCTGGTTATAATAAAATAAAGAACCATGAAGAGGAGAAGACATGACTTTGGGGATGTGAAGTGCTCCTTGGTGAAGAAAGGCTATGATGTCTGGTTATAATAAAAAAAAGACCCATGAAGAGAAGAAGACATCACTTTGGGGATGTGAAGTGCTCCTTGGTGAAGAAAGGCTATGTTTGGTTATAATAAAATAAAGACCCATTAAGAGGAGAAGACATTTTTTTGGGGATGTGAAGTGCTCATTGGTGAAGAAAGGCTATGTCTGTTTATTATAAAATAAAGACCCATGAAGAGGAGAAGTCATTTTTTTGGGGATGTGAAGTGCTCCTCAGTGTAGAAAGGCTATGATATCTGGATATAATAAAATAAAGACCCATGAAGAGGAGAAGACATCACTTTAGGGGAAGTGAAGTGCTCCTTGGTGTAGAAAGGCTATGTCTGGTTATAATAAAATAAAGAACTATGAAGAGGAGAGGACATCACCTTGGGGATGTGAAGTGCTCCTTGGTGAAGAAAGGCTATGATATCTGGTTATAATAAAATAAAGAACTATGAAGAGGAGAAGACATCACTTTGGGGATGTGAAGTGCTCCTTGGTTAAAAAAGTCTATGTCTGGTTATAATAAAATAAAGACCCATGAAGAGGAGAAGACATGACTTTGGAGATGTGAAGTGCTCCTCAGTGTAGAAAGGCTATGATGTCTGGTTATAATAAAATAAAGACCGATGCAGAGGAGAAGATATCACTTTAGGGATGTGAAGTGCTCATTGGTATAGAAAGGCTATGATGTCTGGTTATACTAAAATAAAGAACCATGAAGAGGAGAAGGCATCACTTTGGGGATGTGAAGTGCTCCTTGGTGAAGAAAGGTTATGTCTGGTTATAATAAAACAAAGATCTTAAGAGGAGAAGACATCACTTTGGGGATGTGAAGTGCTCCTCGGTGAAGAAAGGCTATGTCTGGTTATAATAAAATAAAGAACTATGAAGAGGAGAAGACATCACTTTGGGGACGTGAAGTGCTCCTTGGTGAAGAAAGGCTATGATGTCTGGTTATAATAAAATAAAGAACTATGAAGAGGAGAAGACTTCAGTTTGGGGATGTGAAGTGCTCGTTGGTGTAGAAAGGCTATGATGTCTGGTTATAATAAAATAAAGAACTATGAAGAGAAGACATCACTTTGGGGATGTAAAGTGCTCCTTGGTGAAGAAAGGTTATGTCTGGTTGTAATAAAATAAAGATCTATGAAGAGGAGAAGACATCACTTTGTGATGTGAAATGCTCCTTGGTGAAGTAAGGCTATGTCTGGTTGTAATAAAATAAAGATCTATGAAGAGGAGAAGACATCACTTTGGGGACGTGAAGTGCTCCTTGGTGAAAAAAGGCTATGATGTCTGGTTATAATAAAATAAAGAACTATGACGAAGAGAAGACATCACTTTGGGGATGTGAAGTACTCCTTGGTGTAGAAAGACTATGATGTCTGGTTATAATAAAATAAAGAACTATGATGAGGAGAAGACATCACTTTGGGGATGTGAAGTGCTCCTTGGTGAAGAAAGGCTATGTCTGGTTATAATAAAATAAAGAACTATGAAGAGGAGAAGACATCACTTTGGGTATGTGAAGTGCTCCTTGGTGTAGAAAGGCTATGATGTCTGGTTATAATAAAATAAAGACCCATGAAGAGGAGAAGACATCACTCTTGGGATGTGAAGTGCTCCTTGGTGTAGAAAGGCTATGATGTCTGGTTATAATAAAATAAAGAACTATGAAGAGGACAAGACATCACTTTGGAGATGAGAAGTGCTCCTTGGTATAGAAAGTCTATGATGTCTGGTTATAATAAAATAAAGAACTATGAAGTGGAGAAGACATCACTTTGGGGATGTGAAGTGATCCTTGGTGTAGAAAGGCTATGTCTGGTTATAATAAAATAAAGAACTATGAAGAGGAGAGGACATCACTTTGGGGATGTGAAGTGCTCCTTGGTGAAAAAAGTCTATGTCTGTTTATAATAAAATAAAGACCCATGAAGAGGAGAAGACATGACTTTGGGATGTGAAGTGCTCCTCAGTGTAGAAAGGCTATGATGTCTGGTTATAATAAAATAAAGACCCATGAAGAGGAGAAGACATCACTTTAGGGGAAGTGAAGTGCTCCTTGGTGAAGAAGGGTTATGATGTGTGGTTATAATAAAATAAAGACCCATGAAGAGGAGAAGACATCACTTTGGGGATGTGAAGTGCTGCTTGGTGTGGAAACGCTATGATGTCTGGTTATAATAAAATATATACCCATGAAGAGAAGACATTACTTAGGGGATGTGAAGTGCTCCTTGGTGAAGAAAGGCTATGATATCTGGTTATAATAAAATAAAGACCCATGAAGAGGAGAAGACATCACTTTGGGGATGTGTAGTGCTCCTTCCTGAAGAAAGGCTATAATGTCTGGTTATAATAAAATAAAGAACTATGAAGAGAAGACATTACTTTGGGGATGTGAAGTGCTCCTTGGTATAGAAAGGCTATAATGTCTGGTTATAATAAAATAAAGAACTATGAACAGGAGAAGACATCACTTTGGGGATGTGAAGTGCTCCTTGGTGAAGAAAGTCTATGATGTCTGGTTATAATAAAATAATGAAACATGAAGAGGAGAAGACATCACTTTGGGGATGTGAAATGCTCCTTGGTGAAGAAAGGTTATGTCTGGTTATAATAAAACAAAGATCTATGAAGAGGAGAAGACATCAGTTTGGGGATGTGAAGTGCTCCTAGGTGAAGAAAGGCTATGTCTGGTTGTAATAAAATAAAGATCCATGAAGAGGAGAAGACATCACTTTGGGGATATGAAATGCTCCTTGGTGAAGAAAGGCTATGTCTGGTTGTAGTAAAATAAAGATCTATGAAGAGGAGAAGACATCACTTTGGGGATGTGAAGTGCTCCTTGGCGAAGAAAGGTTATGTCTGGTTATAATAAAATAAAGACCCATGCAGAGGAGAAGACATCGCTTTGGGGATGTGAAGTGCTCATTGGTGTAGAAAGGCTATGATGTCTGGTTATAATAAAATAAAGAACCATGAAGAGGAGAAGACATCACTTTGGGGATGTGAAGTGCTCCTTGGAGAAGAAAGGCTATGATGTCTGGTTATAATAAAATAAAGACCCATGAAGAGGAGAAGACATCACTTTGGGGATGTGAAGTTCTCCTTGGTGAAGAAAGGCTATGTCTGGTTATAATAAAATAAAGACCCATGAAGAGGAGAAGATATTTTTTTGGGGATGTGAAGTGCTCCTTGGTGAAGAAAGGCTATGTCCGGTTATTATAGAATACAGAACCATGAAGAGGTGAAGACATTTTTTGGGGAAGTGAAGTGCTCCTTGGTGAAGAAAGGCTATGATGTCTGGTTATAACAAAATAAAGAACTCTGAAGAGGAGAAGACATCACTTTGGGGTTGTGAAGTGCTCCTCAGTGTAGAAAGGCTATACAGTCTGGTTTTAATAAAATAAAGAACTATGAAGAGGAGAAGACTTTACTTTGGGGATGTGAAGTGCTCCTTGGTATAGAAAGGCTATAATGTCTGGTTATAATAAAATAAAGAACTATGAAGAGGAGAAGACATTACTTTGGGGATGTGAAGTGCTCCTTGGTGAAGAAAGTATATGATGTCTGGTTATAATAAAATAAAGAACCATGAAGAGGAGAAGACATTTTTGGGGATGTGAAATGCCCCTTGGTGAAGAAAGGTTATGTCTGGTTATAATAAAACAAAGATCTATGACGAGGAGAAGATATCAGTTTGGGGATGTGAAGTGCTCCTCGGTGAAGAAAAGCTATGTCTGGTTATAATAAAATAAAGAACTATGAAGAGGAGAAGACATCACTTTGGGGATGTGAAGTGTTCGTTGGTGAAGAAAGGTTATGTGTGGTTGTAATAAAATAAAGAACTATGAAGAGGAGAAGACATTACTTTGAAGATGTGAAGTGCTCCTCGGTGAAGAAAGGCTATGTCTGGGTATAATAAAATAAAGAACTATGAAGAGGAGAAGACATCACTTTGGGGATGTGAAGTGCTCCTTGGTGAAGAGAGGTTATGTGTGGTTGTAATAAAATAAAGATCTATGAAGAGAAGAAGACATTACTTTGGGGATGTGAAGTGCTCCTCGGTGAAGAAAGGCTATGTCTGGTTGTAATAAAATAAAGATCTATGAAGAGGAGTAGACATCACTTTGGGGATGTGAAGTGTTCCTTGGTGAAGAAAGGTTATGTCTGGTTGTAATAAAATAAAGACCCATGAAGAGGAGAAGACATTACTTTGGGGATGTGAAGTGCTCCTTGGCGAAGAAAGGTTATGTCTGGTTATAATAAAATAAAGACCCATGAAGAGGAGAAGACATTACTTTGGGGATGTGAAGTGCTCCTTGGTGATAGAAAGGTTATGTCTGGTTGTAATAAAATAAAGATCTATGAAGAGGAGAAGACATTACTTTGGGGATGTGAAGTGCTGCTTGGTGAAGAAAGGTTATGTCTGGTTGGAATAAAATAAAGATCTATGAAGAGAAGAAGACATTACTTTGGGGATGTGAAGTGCTCCTTGTTGAAGAAAGGTTATGTCTGGTTGTAATAAAATAGAGATCTATGAAGAGGAGAAGACATCACTTTGGGGATGTGAAGTGTTCCTTGGTGCAGAAAGGTTATGTCTGGTTGTAATAAAATAAAGGCCCATGAAGAGAAGAAGACATTACTTTGGGGATGTGAAGTGCTCCTTGGTGAAGAAAGGCTATGATGTCTGGTTATAATAAAATAAAGACCCAGAAAGAGGAGAAGAGATCACTTTGGAGATGTGAAGTGTTCCTTGGTGAAGAAAGGCTATTATGTCTGGTTATAATAAAATAAAGACCCACGAAGAGGAGAAGATATTACTTTGGGGATGTGAAGTGCTCCTTGGTGAAGAAAGGTTATGTCTGGTTGTAATAAAATAAAGATCTATGAAGAGGAGAAGACATCACTTTGGGGATGTGAAGTGCTCCTTGGTGTAGAAAGGCTATGGTGTCTGGTTAAAATAAAATAAAGAACTATGAAGAGGAGAAGACATCACTTTGGGGATGTGAAGTGCTCCTTGGTGAAGAAAGGCTATGATGTCTGGTTATAATAAAATAAAGAACTATGAAGAGGAGAAGACATGACTTTGGGGATGTGAAGTGCTCCTCAGTGCAGAAAGGCTATGATGTCTGGTTATAATATAATAAAGACCCATGCAGAGGAGAAGACATCAGTTTGGGGATGTGAAGTGCTCATTGGTGTAGAAAGGCTATGATGTCTGGTTATAATAAAATAAAGAACCATGAAGAGGAGAAGACATGACTTTGGGGATGTGAAGTGCTCCTTGGTGAAGAAAGGCTATGATGTCTGGTTATAATAAAAAAAAGACCCATGAAGAGAAGAAGACATCACTTTGGGGATGTGAAGTGCTCCTTGGTGAAGAAAGGCTATGTTTGGTTATAATAAAATAAAGACCCATTAAGAGGAGAAGACATTTTTTTGGGGATGTGAAGTGCTCATTGGTGAAGAAAGGCTATGTCTGTTTATTATAAAATAAAGACCCATGAAGAGGAGAAGTCATTTTTTTGGGGATGTGAAGTGCTCCTTGGTGAAGAAAGGCTATGATGTCTGGTTATAATAAAATAAAGAACTATGAAGAGGAGAAGACATCACTTTGGGGTTGTGAAGTGCTCCTCAGTGTAGAAAGGCTATGATATCTGGATATAATAAAATAAAGACCCATGAAGAGGAGAAGACATCACTTTAGGGGAAGTGAAGTGCTCCTTGGTGTAGAAAGGCTATGTCTGGTTATAATAAAATAAAGAACTATGAAGAGGAGAGGACATCACTTTGGGGATGTGAAGTGCTCCTTGGTGAAGAAAGGCTATGATATCTGGTTATAATAAAATAAAGAACTATGAAGAGGAGAAGACATCACTTTGGGGATGTGAAGTGCTCCTTGGTTAAAAAAGTCTATGTCTGGTTATAATAAAATAAAGACCCATGAAGAGGAGAAGACATGACTTTGGAGATGTGAAGTGCTCCTCAGTGTAGAAAGGCTATGATGTCTGGTTATAATAAAATAAAGACCGTTGCAGAGGAGAAGATATCACTTTAGGGATGTGAAGTGCTCATTGGTATAGAAAGGCTATGATGTCTGGTTATACTAAAATAAAGAACCATGAAGAGGAGAAGGCATCATTTTGGGGATGTGAAGTGCTCCTTGGTGAAGAAAGGTTATGTCTGGTTATAATAAAACAAAGATCTTAAGAGGAGAAGACATCACTTTGGGGATGTGAAGTGCTCCTCGGTGAAGAAAGGCTATGTCTGGTTATAATAAAATAAAGAACTATGAAGAGGAGAAGACATCACTTTGGGGACGTGAAGTGCTCCTTGGTGAAGAAAGGCTATGATGTCTGGTAATAATAAAATAAAGAACTATGAAGAGGAGAAGACTTCAGTTTGGGGATGTGAAGTGCTCGTTGGTGTAGAAAGGCTATGATGTCTGGTTATAATAAAATAAAGAACTATGAAGAGAAGACATCACTTTGGGGATGTAAAGTGCTCCTTGGTGAAGAAAGGTTATGTCTGGTGGTAATAAAATAAAGATCTATGAAGAGGAGAAGACATCACTTTGTGATGTGAAATGCTCCTTGGTGAAGTAAGGCTATGTCTGGTTGTAATAAAATAAAGATCTATGAAGAGGAGAAGACATCACTTTGGGGACGTGAAGTGCTCCTTGGTGAAAAAAGGCTATGATGTCTGGTTATAATAAAATAAAGAACTATGACGAAGAGAAGACATCACTTTGGGGATGTGAAGTGCTCCTTGGTGTAGAAAGACTATGATGTCTGGTTATAATAAAATAAAGAACTATGAAGAGGAGAAGACATCACTTTGGGGATGTGAAGTGCTCCTTGGTGAAGAAAGGCTATGTCTGGTTATAATAAAATAAAGAACTATGAAGAGGAGAAGACATCACTTTGGGTATGTGAAGTGCTCCTTGGTGTAGAAAGGCTATGATGTCTGGTTATAATAAAATAAAGACCCATGAAGAGGAGAAGACATCACTCTTGGGATGTGAAGTGCTCCTTGGTGTAGAAAGGCTATGATGTCTGGTTATAATAAAATAAAGAACTATGAAGAGGACAAGACATCACTTTGGAGATGAGAAGTGCTCCTTGGTATAGAAAGTCTATGATGTCTGGTTATAATAAAATAAAGAACTATGAAGTGGAGAAGACATCACTTTGGGGATGTGAAGTGATCCTTGGTGTAGAAAGGCTATGTCTGGTTATAATAAAATAAAAAACTATGAAGAGGAGAGGACATCACTTTGGGGATGTGAAGTGCTCCTTGGTGAAAAAAGTCTATGTCTGGTTATAATAAAATAAAGACCCATGAAGAGGAGAAGACATCACTTTGGGGATGTGAAGTTCTCCTTGGTGAAGAAAGGCTATGTCTGGTTATAATAAAATAAAGACCCATGAAGAGGAGAAGATATTTTTTTGGGGATGTGAAGTGCTCCTTGGTGAAGAAAGGCTATGTCCGGTTATTATAGAATACAGACCCATGAAGAGGTGAAGACATTTTTTGGGGAAGTGAAGTGCTCCTTGGTGAAGAAAGGCTATGATGTCTGGTTATAACAAAATAAAGAACTCTGAAGAGGAGAAGACATCACTTTGGGGTTGTGAAGTGCTCCTCAGTGTAGAAAGGCTATAATGTCTGGTTATAATAAAATATAGAACTATGAAGAGGAGAAGACATTACTTTGGGGATGTGAAGTGCTCCTTGGTATAGAAAGGCTATAATGTCTGGTTATAATAAAATAAAGAACTATGAAGAGGAGAAGACATTACTTTGGGGATGTGAAGTGCTCCTTGGTGAAGAAAGTATATGATGTCTGGTTATAATAAAATAAAGAACCATGAAGAGGAGAAGACATTTTTGGGGATGTGAAATGCCCCTTGGTGAAGAAAGGTTATGTCTGGTTATAATAAAACAAAGATCTATGACGAGGAGAAGACATCAGTTTGGGGATGTGAAGTGCTCCTCGGTGAAGAAAAGCTATGTCTGGTTATAATAAAATAAAGAACTATGAAGAGGAGAAGACATCACTTTGGGGATGTGAAGTGTTCGTTGGTGAAGAAAGGTTATGTGTGGTTGTAATAAAATAAAGAACTATGAAGAGGAGAAGACATTACTTTGAAGATGTGAAGTGCTCCTCGGTGAAGAAAGGCTATGTCTGGGTATAATAAAATAAAGAACTATGAAGAGGAGAAGTTATCACTTTGGGGATGTGAAGTGCTCCTTGGTGAAGAGAGGTTATGTCTGGTTGTAATAAAATAAAGATCTATGAAGAGAAGAAGACATTACTTTGGGGATGTGAAGTGCTCCTCGGTGAAGAAAGGCTATGTCTGGTTGTAATAAAATAAAGATCTATGAAGAGGAGTAGACATCACTTTGGGGATGTGAAGTGTTCCTTGGTGAAGAAAGGTTATGTCTGGTTGTAATAAAATAAAGACTCATGAAGGCGAGAAGACATTACTTTAGGGATAAGTGCTCCTTGGCGAAGAAAGATTATGTCTGGTTATAATAAAATAAAGACCCATGAAGAGGAGAAGACATTACTTTGGGGATGTGAAGTGCTCCTTGGTGATAGAAAGGTTATGTCTGGTTGTAATAAAATAAAGATCTATGAAGAGGAGAAGACATTACTTTGGGGATGTGAAGTGCTGCTTGGTGAAGAAAGGTTATGTCTGGTTGGAATAAAATAAAGATCTATGAAGAGAAGAAGACATTACTTTGGGGATGTGAAGTGCTCCTTGTTGAAGAAAGGTTATGTCTGGTTGTAATAAAATAGAGATCTATGAAGAGGAGAAGACATCACTTTGGGGATGTGAAGTGTTCCTTGGTGCAGAAAGGTTATGTCTGGTTGTAATAAAATAAAGGCCCATGAAGAGAAGAAGACATTACTTTGGGGATGTGAAGTGCTCCTTGGTGAAGAAAGGCTATGATGTCTGGTTATAATAAAATAAAGACCCAGAAAGAGGAGAAGAGATCACTTTGGAGATGTGAAGTGTTCCTTGGTGAAGAAAGGCTATTATGTCTGGTTATAATAAAATAAAGACCCACGAAGAGGAGAAGATATTACTTTGGGGATGTGAAGTGCTCCTTGGTGAAGAAAGGTTATGTCTGGTTGTAATAAAATAAAGATCTATGAAGAGGAGAAGACATCACTTTGGGGATGTGAAGTGCTCCTTGGTGTAGAAAGGCTATGATGTCTGGTTAAAATAAAATAAAGAACTATGAAGAGGAGAAGACATGACTTTGGGGATGTGAAGTGCTCCTCAGTGCAGAAAGGCTATGATGTCTGGTTATAATATAATAAAGACCCATGCAGAGGAGAAGACATCAGTTTGGGGATGTGAAGTGCTCATTGGTGTAGAAAGGCTATGATGTCTGGTTATAATAAAATAAAGAACCATGAAGAGGAGAAGACATGACTTTGGGGATGTTGAAGTGCTCCTTGGTGAAGAAAGGCTATGATGTCTGGTTATAATAAAAAAAAGACCCATGAAGAGAAGAAGACATCACTTTGGGGATGTGAAGTGCCCCTTGGTGAAGAAAGGCTATGTTTGGTTATAATAAAATAAAGACCCATTAAGAGGAGAAGACATTTTTTTGGGGATGTGAAGTGCTCATTGGTGAAGAAAGGCTATGTCTGTTTATTATAAAATAAAGACCCATGAAGAGGAGAAGTCATTTTTTTGGGGATGTGAAGTGCTCCTTGGTGAAGAAAGGCTATGATGTCTGGTTATAATAAAATAAAGAACTATGAAGAGGAGAGGACATCACTTTGGGGATGTGAAGTGCTCCTTGGTTAAAAAAGTCTATGTCTGGTTATAATAAAATAAAGACCTATGAAGAGGAGAAGACATGACTTTGGAGATGTGAAGTGCTCCTCAGTGTAGAAAGGCTATGATGTCTGGTTATAATAAAATAAAGACCGATGCAGAGGAGAAGATATCACTTTAGGGATGTGAAGTGCTCATTGGTATAGAAAGGCTATGATGTCTGGTTATAATAAAATAAAGAACCATGAAGAGGAGAAGGCATCACTTTGGGGATGTGAAGTGCTCCTTGGTGAAGAAAGGTTATGTCTGGTTATAATAAAACAAAGATCTTAAGAGGAGAAGACATCACTTTGGGGATGTGAAGTGCGCCTCGGTGAAGAAAGGCTATGTCTGGTTATAATAAAATAAAGAACTATGAAGAGGAGAAGACATCACTTTGGGGACGTGAAGTGCTCCTTGGTGAAGAAAGGCTATGATGTCTGGTTATAATAAAATAAAGAACTATGAAGAGGAGAAGACTTCAGTTTGGGGATGTGAAGTGCTCGTTGGTGTAGAAAGGCTATGATGTCTGGTTATAATAAAATAAAGAACTATGAAGAGAAGACATCACTTTGGGGATGTAAAGTGCTCCTTGGTGAAGAAAGGTTATGTCTGGTTGTAATAAAATAAAGATCTATGAAGAGGAGAAGACATCACCTTGTGATGTGAAATGCTCCTTGGTGAAGTAAGGCTATGTCTGGTTGTAATAAAATAAAGATCTATGAAGAGGAGAAGACATCACTTTGGGGACGTGAAGTGCTCCTTGGTGAAAAAAGGCTATGATGTCTGGTTATAATAAAATAAAGAACTATGACGAAGAGAAGACATCACTTTGGGGATGTGAAGTGCTCCTTGGTGTAGAAAGACTATGATGTCTGGTTATAATAAAATAAAGAACTATGAAGAGGAGAAGACATCACTTTGGGGATGTGAAGTGCTCCTTGGTGAAGAAAGGCTATGTCTGGTTATAATAAAATAAAGAACTATGAAGAGGAGAAGACATCACTTTGGGTATGTGAAGTGCTCCTTGGTGTAGAAAGGCTATGATGTCTGGTTATAATAAAATAAAGACCCATGAAGAGGAGAAGACATCACTTTTGGGATGTGAAGTGCTCCTTGGTGTAGAAAGGCTATGATGTCTGGTTATAATAAAATAAAGAACTATGAAGAGGACAAGACATCACTTTGGAGATGAGAAGTGCTCCTTGGTATAGAAAGTCTATGATGTCTGGTTATAATAAAATAAAGAACTATGAAGTGGAGAAGACATCACTTTGGGGATGTGAAGTGATCCTTGGTGTAGAAAGGCTATGTCTGGTTATAATAAAATAAAGAACTATGAAGAGGAGAGGACATCTCTTTGGGGATGTGAAGTGCTCCTTGGTGAAAAAAGTCTATGTCTGGTTATAATAAAATATAGAACTATGAAGAGGAGAAGACATCACTTTGGGGATGTGAAGTGCTCCTTGGTGAAAAAAGTCTATGTCTGTTTATAATAAAATAAAGACCCATGAAGAGGAGAAGACATGACTTTGGGATGTGAAGTGCTCCTCAGTGTAGAAAGGCTATGATGTCTGGTTATAATAAAATAAAGACCCATGAAGAGGAGAAGACATCACTTTAGGGGAAGTGAAGTGCTCCTTGGTGAAGAAGGGTTATGATGTGTGGTTATAATAAAATAAAGACCCATGAAGAAGAGAAGACATCACTTTGGGGATGTGAAGTGCTGCCTTGTGTAGAAACGCTATGATGTCTGGTTATAATAAAATATATACCCATGAAGAGAAGACATTACTTAGGGGATGTGAAGTGCTCCTTGGTGAAGAAAGGCTATGATATCTGGTTATAATAAAATAAAGACCCATGAAGAGGAGAAGACATCACTTTGGGGATGTGTAGTGCTCCTTCCTGAAGAAAGGCTATAATGTCTGGTTATAATAAAATAAAAACTATGAAGAGGAGAAGACATTACTTTGGGGATGTGAAGTGCTCCTTGGTATAGAAAGGCTATAATGTCTGGTTATAATAAAATAAAGAACCATGAAGAGGAGAAGACATTTTTGGGGATGTGAAATGCTCCTTGGTGAAGAAAGGTTATGTCTGGTTATAATAAAACAAAGATCTATGACGAGGAGAAGACATCCGTTTGGGGATGTGAAGTGCTCCTCGGTGAAGAAAAGGTATGTCTGGTTATAATAAAATAAAGAACTATGAAGAGGAGAAGACATCACTTTGGGGATGTGAAGTGTTCGTTGGTGAAGAAAGGTTATGTGTGGTTGTAATAAAATAAAGAACTATGAAGAGGAGAAGACATAACTTTGAACATGTGAAGTGCTCCTCGGTGAAGAAAGGCTATGTCTGGTTATAATAAAATAAAGAACTATGAAGAGGAGAAGACATCACTTTGGGGATGTGAAGTGCTCCTTGGTGAAGAGAGGTTATGTCTGGTTGTAATAAAATAAAGATCTATGAAGAGAAGAAGACATTGCTTTGGGGATGTGAAGTGCTCCTCGGTGAAGAAAGGCTATGTCTGGTTGTAATAAAATAAAGATCTATGAAGAGGAGTAGACATCACTTTGGGGATGTGAAGTGTTCCTTGGTGAAGAAAGGTTATGTCTGGTTATAATAAAATAAAGACCCATGAAGAGGAGAAGACATTACTTTGGGGATGTGAAGTGCTCCTTGGCGAAGAAAGGTTATGTCTGGTTATAATAAAATAAAGACCCATGAAGAGGAGAAGACATTACTTTGGGGATGTGAAGTGCTCCTTGGTGATAGAAAGGTTATGTCTGGTTGTAATAAAATAAAGATCTATGAAGAGGAGAAGACATTACTTTGGGGATGTGAAGTGCTGCTTGGTGAAGAAAGGTTATGTCTGGTTGGAATAAAATAAAGATCTATGAAGAGAAGAAGACATTACTTTGGGGATGTGAAGTGCTCCTTGTTGAAGAAAGGTTATGTCTGGTTGTAATAAAATAGAGATCTGTGAAGAGGAGAAGACATCACTTTGGGGATGTGAAGTGTTCCTTGGTGCAGAAAGGTTATGTCTGGTTGTAATAAAATAAAGGCCCTTGAAGAGAAGAAGACATTACTTTGGGGATGTGAAGTGCTCCTTGATGAAGAAAGGCTATGATGTCTGGTTATAATAAAATAAAGACCCAGAAAGAGGAGAAGACATCACTTTGGAGATGTGAAGTGTTCCTTGGTGAAGAAAGGCTATTATGTCTGGTTATAATAAAATAAGGACCCACGAAGAGGAGAAGATATTACTTTGGGGATGTGAAGTGCTCCTTGGTGAAGAAAGGTTATGTCTGGTTGTAATAAAATAAAGATCTATGAAGAGGAGAAGACATCACTTTGGGGATGTGAAGTGCTCCTTGGTGTAGAAAGGCTATGATGTCTGGTTAAAATAAAATAAAGAACTATGAAGCGGAGAAGACATCACTTTGGGGATGTGAAGTGCTCCTTGGTGAAGAAAGGCTATGATGTCTGGTTATAATAAAATAAAGAACTATGAAGAGGAGAAGACATGACTTTGGGGATGTGAAGTGCTCCTCAGTGCAGAAAGGCTATGATGTCTGGTTATAATATAATAAAGACCCATGCAGAGGAGAAGACATCAGTTTGGGGATGTGAAGTGCTCATTGGTGTAGAAAGGCTATGATGTCTGGTTATAATAAAATAAAGAACCATGAAGAGGAGAAGACATGACTTTGGGGATGTGAAGTGCTCCTTGGTGAAGAAAGGCTATGATGTCTGGTTATAATAAAAAAAAGACCCATGAAGAGAAGAAGACATCACTTTGGGGATGTGAAGTGCTCCTTGGTGAAGAAGGGCTATGTTTGGTTATAATAAAATAAAGACCCATTAAGAGGAGAAGACATTTTTTTGGGGATGTGAAGTGCTCATTGGTGAAGAAAGGCTATGTCTGTTTATTATAAAATAAAGACCCATGAAGAGGAGAAGTCATTTTTTTGGGGATGTGAAGTGCTCCTTGGTGAAGAAAGGCTATGATGTCTGGTTATAATAAAATAAAGAACTATGAAGAGGAGAAGACATCACTTTGGGGTTGTGAAGTGCTCCTCAGTGTAGAAAGGCTATGATATCTGGATATAATAAAATAAAGACGCATGAAGAGGAGAAGACATCACTTTAGGGGAAGTGAAGTGCTCCTTGGTGTAGAAAGGCTATGTCTGGTTATAATAAAATAAAGAACTATGAAGAGGAGAGGACATCACTTTGGGGATGTGAAGTGCTCCTTGGTGAAGAAAGGCTATGATATCTGGTTATAATAAAATAAAGAACTATGAAGAGGAGAAGACATCACTTTGGGGATGTGAAGTGCTCCTTGGTTAAAAAAGTCTATGTCTGGTTATAATAAAATAAAGACCCATGAAGAGGAGAAGACATGACTTTGGAGATGTGAAGTGCTCCTCAGTGTAGAAAGGCTATGATGTCTGGTTATAATAAAATAAAGACCGTTGCAGAGGAGAAGATATCACTTTAGGGATGTGAATTGCTCATTGGTATAGAAAGGCTATGATGTCTGGTTATACTAAAATAAAGAACCATGAAGAGGAGAAGGCATCATTTTGGGGATGTGAAGTGCTCCTTGGTGAAGAAAGGTTATGTCTGGTTATAATAAAACAAAGATCTTAAGAGGAGAAGACATCACTTTGGGGATGTGAAGTGCTCCTCGGTGAAGAAAGGCTATGTCTGGTTATAATAAAATAAAGAACTATGAAGAGGAGAAGACATCACTTTGGGGACGTGAAGTGCTCCTTGGTGAAGAAAGGCTATGATGTCTGGTTATAATAAAATAAAGAACTATGAAGAGGAGAAGACTTCAGTTTGGGGATGTGAAGTGCTCGTTGGTGTAGAAAGGCTATGATGTCTGGTTATAATAAAATAAAGAACTATGAAGAGAAGACATCACTTTGGGGATGTAAAGTGCTCCTTGGTGAAGAAAGGTTATGTCTGGTTGTAATAAAATAAAGATCTATGAAGAGGAGAAGACATCACTTTGTGATGTGAAATGCTCCTTGGTGAAGTAAGGCTATGTCTGGTTGTAATAAAATAAAGATCTATGAAGAGGAGAAGACATCACTTTGGGGACGTGAAGTGCTCCTTGGTGAAAAAAGGCTATGATGTCTGGTTATAATAAAATAAAGAACTATGACGAAGAGAAGACATCACTTTGGGGATGTGAAGTGCTCCTTGGTGTAGAAAGACTATGATGTCTGGTTATAATAAAATAAAGAACTATGAAGAGGAGAAGACATCACTTTGGGGATGTGAAGTGCTCCTTGGTGAAGAAAGGCTATGTCTGGTTATAATAAAATAAAGAACTATGAAGAGGAGAAGACATCACTTTGGGTATGTGAAGTGCTCCTTGGTGTAGAAAGGCTATGATGTCTGGTTATAATAAAATAAAGACCCATGAAGAGGAGAAGACATCACTCTTGGGATGTGAAGTGCTCCTTGGTGTAGAAAGGCTATGATGTCTGGTTATAATGAAATAAAGAACTATGAAGAGGACAAGACATCACTTTGGAGATGAGAAGTGCTCCTTGGTATAGAAAGTCTATGATGTCTGGTTATAATAAAATAAAGAACTATGAAGTGGAGAAGACATCACTTTGGGGATGTGAAGTGATCCTTGGTGTAGAAAGGCTATGTCTGGTTATAATAAAATAAAGAACTATGAAGAGGAGAGGACATCACTTTGGGGATGTGAAGTGCTCGTTGGTGAAAAAAGTCTATGTCTGGTTATAATAAAATAAAGAACTATGAAGAGGAGAAGACATCACTTTGGGGATGTGAAGTGCTCCTTGGTGAAAAAAGTCTATGTCTGTTTATAATAAAATAAAGACCCATGAAGAGGAGAAGACATGACTTTAGGGGAAGTGAAGTGCTCCTTGGTGAAGAAGGGTTATGATGTGTGGTTATAATAAAATAAAGACCCATGAAGAGGAGAAGACATCACTTTGGGGATGTGAAGTGCTGCTTGGTGTAGAAACGCTATGATGTCTGGTTATAATAAAATATATACCCATGAAGAGAAGACATTACTTAGGGGATGTGAAGTGCTCCTTGGTGAAGAAAGGCTATGATATCTGGTTATAATAAAATAAAGACCCATGAAGAGGAGAAGACATCACTTTGGGGATGTGTAGTGCTCCTTCCTGAAGGAAGGCTATAATGTCTGGTTATAATAAAATAAAGAACTATGAAGAGGAGAAGACATTACTTTGGGGATGTGAAGTGCTCCTTGGTATAGAAAGGCTATAATGTCTGGTTATAATAAAATAAAGACCCATGAAGAGAAGAAGACATCACTTTGGGGATGTGAAGTGCTCCTTGGTGAAGAAATGCTATGTCTGGTTATAATAAAATAAAGACCCATGAAGAGGAGAAGACATTTTTTTGGGGATGTTAAGTGCTCCTTGGTGAAGAAAGATTATGTCTGGTTATTATAAAATAAAGAGCCATGAAGAGGAGAAGACATTTTTTGGGGATGTGAAGTGCTCCTTGGTGAAGAAAGGCTATGATGTCTGGTTATAATAAAATAAAGAACTATGAAGAGGAGAAGACATCACTTTGGGGTTGTGAAGTGCTCCTCAGTGTAGAAAGGCTATGATGTCTGGTTATAATAAAACAAAGACCCATGAAGAGGAGAAGACATCACTTTAGGGGAAGTGAAGTGCTCCTTGGTGTAGAAAGGCTATGTCTGGTTATAATAAAATAAAGAACTATGAAGAGGAGAAGACATTACTTTGGGGATGTGAAGTGCACCTTGGCGAAGAAAGGTTATGTCTGGTTATAATAAAATAAAGACCCATGAAGAGGAGAAGACATTACTTTGGGGATGTGAAGTGCTCCTTAGTGAAGAAAGGTTATGTCTGGTTGTAATAAAATAAAGATCTATGAAGAGGAGAAGACATTACTTTGGGGATGTGAAGTGCTCCTTGGTGAAGAAAGGTTATGTCTGGTTGTAATAAAATAAAGATCTATTAAGAGGAGAAGACATTACTTTGGGGATGTGAAGTGCTGCTTGGTGAAGAAAGGTTATGTCTGGTTGTAATATAATAAAGATCTATGAAGAGGAGAAGACATCACTTTGGGGATGTGAAGTGTTCCTTGGTGCAGAAAGGTTATGTCTGGTTGTAAAAAAATAAAGACCCATGAAGAGAAGAAGACATTACTTTGGGGATGTGAAGTGCTCCTTGGTGAAGAAAGGCTATGATGTCTGGTTATAATAAAATAAAGACCCAGAAAGAGGAGAAGACATCACTTTGGAGATGTGAAGTGTTCCTTGGTGAAGAAAGGCTATTATGTCTGGTTATAATAAAATAAAGACCCACGAAGAGGAGAAGATATCACTTTGGGGATGTGAAGTGCTCCTTGGTGAAGAAAGGTTATGTCTGGTTGTAATAAAATAAAGATCTATGAAGAGGAGAAGACATCACTTTGGGGATGTGAAGTGCTCCTTGGTGAAGAAAGGCTATGATGTCTGGTTATAATAAAATAAAGACCCATGCAAAGGAGAAGACATCAGTTTGGGGATGTGAAGTGCTCATTGGTGTAGAAAGGCTATGATGTCTGGTTATAATAAAATAAAGAACCATGCAGAGGAGAAGACATGACTTTGGGGATGTGAAGTGCTCCTTGGTGAAGAAAGGCTATGATGTCTGGTTATAATAAAATAAAGAACTATGAAGAGGAGAAGACATCACTTTGGGGATGTGAAGTGCTCCTTGGTTAAAAAAGTCTATGTCTGGTTATAATAAAATAAAGACCCATGAAGAGGAGAAGACATGACTTTGGAGATGTGAAGTGCTCCTCAGTGTAGAAAGGCTATGATGTCTGGTTATAATAAAATAAAGACCGTTGCAGAGGAGAAGATATCACTTTAGGGATGTGAATTGCTCATTGGTATAGAAAGGCTATGATGTCTGGTTATACTAAAATAAAGAACCATGAAGAGGAGAAGGCATCATTTTGGGGATGTGAAGTGCTCCTTGGTGAAGAAAGGTTATGTCTGGTTATAATAAAACAAAGATCTTAAGAGGAGAAGACATCACTTTGGGGATGTGAAGTGCTCCTCGGTGAAGAAAGGCTATGTCTGGTTATAATAAAATAAAGAACTATGAAGAGGAGAAGACATCACTTTGGGGACGTGAAGTGCTCCTTGGTGAAGAAAGGCTATGATGTCTGGTTATAATAAAATAAAGAACTATGAAGAGGAGAAGACTTCAGTTTGGGGATGTGAAGTGCTCGTTGGTGTAGAAAGGCTATGATGTCTGGTTATAATAAAATAAAGAACTATGAAGAGAAGACATCACTTTGGGGATGTAAAGTGCTCCTTGGTGAAGAAAGGTTATGTCTGGTTGTAATAAAATAAAGATCTATGAAGAGGAGAAGACATCACTTTGTGATGTGAAATGCTCCTTGGTGAAGTAAGGCTATGTCTGGTTGTAATAAAATAAAGATCTATGAAGAGGAGAAGACATCACTTTGGGGACGTGAAGTGCTCCTTGGTGAAAAAAGGCTATGATGTCTGGTTATAATAAAATAAAGAACTATGACGAAGAGAAGACATCACTTTGGGGATGTGAAGTGCTCCTTGGTGTAGAAAGACTATGATGTCTGGTTATAATAAAATAAAGAACTATGAAGAGGAGAAGACATCACTTTGGGGATGTGAAGTGCTCCTTGGTGAAGAAAGGCTATGTCTGGTTATAATAAAATAAAGAACTATGAAGAGGAGAAGACATCACTTTGGGTATGTGAAGTGCTCCTTGGTGTAGAAAGGCTATGATGTCTGGTTATAATAAAATAAAGACCCATGAAGAGGAGAAGACATCACTCTTGGGATGTGAAGTGCTCCTTGGTGTAGAAAGGCTATGATGTCTGGTTATAATGAAATAAAGAACTATGAAGAGGACAAGACATCACTTTGGAGATGAGAAGTGCTCCTTGGTATAGAAAGTCTATGATGTCTGGTTATAATAAAATAAAGAACTATGAAGTGGAGAAGACATCACTTTGGGGATGTGAAGTGATCCTTGGTGTAGAAAGGCTATGTCTGGTTATAATAAAATAAAGAACTATGAAGAGGAGAGGACATCACTTTGGGGATGTGAAGTGCTCGTTGGTGAAAAAAGTCTATGTCTGGTTATAATAAAATAAAGAACTATGAAGAGGAGAAGACATCACTTTGGGGATGTGAAGTGCTCCTTGGTGAAAAAAATCTATGTCTGTTTATAATAAAATAAAGACCCATGAAGAGGAGAAGACATGACTTTAGGGGAAGTGAAGTGCTCCTTGGTGAAGAAGGGTTATGATGTGTGGTTATAATAAAATAAAGACCCATGAAGAGGAGAAGACATCACTTTGGGGATGTGAAGTGCTGCTTGGTGTAGAAACGCTATGATGTCTGGTTATAATAAAATATATACCCATGAAGAGAAGACATTACTTAGGGGATGTGAAGTGCTCCTTGGTGAAGAAAGGCTATGATATCTGGTTATAATAAAATAAAGACCCATGAAGAGGAGAAGACATCACTTTGGGGATGTGTAGTGCTCCTTCCTGAAGGAAGGCTATAATGTCTGGTTATAATAAAATAAAGAACTATGAAGAGGAGAAGACATTACTTTGGGGATGTGAAGTGCTCCTTGGTATAGAAAGGCTATAATGTCTGGTTATAATAAAATAAAGACCCATGAAGAGAAGAAGACATCACTTTGGGGATGTGAAGTGCTCCTTGGTGAAGAAATGCTATGTCTGGTTATAATAAAATAAAGACCCATGAAGAGGAGAAGACATTTTTTTGGGGATGTTAAGTGCTCCTTGGTGAAGAAAGATTATGTCTGGTTATTATAAAATAAAGAGCCATGAAGAGGAGAAGACATTTTTTGGGGATGTGAAGTGCTCCTTGGTGAAGAAAGGCTATGATGTCTGGTTATAATAAAATAAAGAACTATGAAGAGGAGAAGACATCACTTTGGGGTTGTGAAGTGCTCCTCAGTGTAGAAAGGCTATGATGTCTGTTTATAATAAAATAAAGACCCATGAAGAGGAGAAGACATCACTTTAGGGGAAGTGAAGTGCTCCTTGGTGTAGAAAGGCTATGTCTGGTTATAATAAAATAAAGAACTATGAAGAGGAGAAGACATTACTTTGGGGATGTGAAGTGCACCTTGGCGAAGAAAGGTTATGTCTGGTTATAATAAAATAAAGACCCATGAAGAGGAGAAGACATTACTTTGGGGATGTGAAGTGCTCCTTAGTGAAGAAAGGTTATGTCTGGTTGTAATAAAATAAAGATCTATGAAGAGGAGAAGACATTACTTTGGGGATGTGAAGTGCTCCTTGGTGAAGAAAGGTTATGTCTGGTTGTAATAAAATAAAGATCTATTAAGAGGAGAAGACATTACTTTGGGGATGTGAAGTGCTGCTTGGTGAAGAAAGGTTATGTCTGGTTGTAATATAATAAAGATCTATGAAGAGGAGAAGACATCACTTTGGGGATGTGAAGTGTTCCTTGGTGCAGAAAGGTTATGTCTGGTTGTAATAAAATAAAGACCCATGAAGAGAAGAAGACATTACTTTGGGGATGTGAAGTGCTCCTTGGTGAAGAAAGGCTATGATGTCTGGTTATAATAAAATAAAGACCCAGAAAGAGGAGAAGACATCACTTTGGAGATGTGAAGTGTTCCTTGGTGAAGAAAGGCTATTATGTCTGGTTATAATAAAATAAAGACCCACGAAGAGGAGAAGATATCACTTTGGGGATGTGAAGTGCTCCTTGGTGAAGAAAGGTTATGTCTGGTTGTAATAAAATAAAGATCTATGAAGAGGAGAAGACATCACTTTGGGGATGTGAAGTGCTCCTTGGTGAAGAAAGGCTATGATGTCTGGTTATAATAAAATAAAGAACTATGAAGAGGAGAAGACATGACTTTGGGGATGTGAAGTGCTCCTCAGTGCAGAAAGGCTATGATGTCTGGTTATAATAAAATAAAGACCCATGCAAAGGAGAAGACATCAGTTTGGGGATGTGAAGTGCTCATTGGTGTAGAAAGGCTATGATGTCTGGTTATAATAAAATAAAGAACCATGAAGAGGAGAAGACATGACTTTGGGGATGTGAAGTGCTCCTTGGTGAAGAAAGGCTATGATGTCTGGTTATAATAAAATAAAGACCCATGAAGAGAAGAAGACATCACTTTGGGGATGTGAAGTGCTCCTTGGTGAAGAAAGGCTATGTCTGGTTATAATAAAATAAAGACCCATGAAGAGGAGAAGACATTTTTTTGGGGATGTGAAGTGCTCCTTGGTGAAGAAAGGCTATGTCTGGTTATTATAAAATAAAGACCCATGAAGAGGAGAAGACATTTTTTTGGGGATGTGAAGTGCTCCGAGGTGAAGAAAGGCTATGATGTCTGGTTATAATAAAATAAAGAACTATGAAGAGGAGAAGACATAACTTTGGGGTTGTGAAGTGCTCCTCGGTGTAGAAAGGCTATGATGTCTGGTCATAATAAAATAAGGACCCATGAAGAGGAGAAGACATCACTTTAGGGGAAGTGAAGTGCTCCTTGGTATAGAAAGGCTATGATTTCTGGTTATAATAAAATAAAGAGCCATGAAGAGGAGAAGACATGACTTTGGGGATGTGAAGTGCTCCTTGGTGAAGAAAGTCTATGATGTCTGGTTATAATAAAATAAAGAACCATGAAGAGGAGAAGACATCACTTTGGGGATGTGAAGTGCTCCTTGGTGAAGAAAGGTTATGTCTGGTTATAATAAAACAAAGATCTTAAGAGGAGAAGACATCATTTTGGGGATGTGAAGTGCTCCTCGGTGAAGAAAGGCTATGTCTGGTTATAATAAAATAAAGAACTATGAAGAGGAGAAGAAATCACTTTGGGGATGTGAAGTGCTCCTTGGTGAAGAAAGGCTATGATGTCTGGTTATAATAAAATAAAGAACTATGAAGAGGAGAAGACATCACTTTGGGGATGTGAAGTGCTCCTTGGTGAAGAAAGGCTATGATGTCTGGTTATAATAAAATAAAGAACTATGAAGAGGAGAAGACATCACTTTGGGGATGTGAAGTGCTCCTTGGTGTAGAAAGGCTATGATGTCTGGTTATAATAAAATAAAGAACTATGAAGAGAAGACATCACTTTGGGGTTGTGAAGTGCTCCTTGGTGAAGAAAGGTTATGTCTCGTTGTAATAAAATAAAGATCTATGAAGAGGAGAAGACATCACTTTGGGGATGTGAAATGCTCCATGGTGAAGAAAGGCTATGTCTGGTTGTAACAAAATAAAGATCTATGAAGAGGAGAAGATATTACTTTGGGGATGTGAAGTGCTCCTTGGTGAAGAAAGGCTATGATGTCTGCTTATAATAAAATAAAGAACTATGACGAAGAGAAGACATCAGTTTGGGGATGTGAAGTGCTCCTCGGTGAAGAAAGGCTATGTCTGGTTGTAATAGAATAAAGATCTATGAAGAGGAGTAGACATCACTTTGGGGATGTGAATTGTTCCTTGGTTAAGAAAGGTTATGTCTGGTTGTAATAAAATAAAGACCCATGAAGAGGAGAAGACATTACTTCGGGGATGTGAAGTGCTCCTTGACGAAGAAAGGTTATGTCTGGTTATAATAAAATAAAGACCCATGAAGAGGAGAAGACATTACTTTGGGGATGTGAAGTGCTCCTTGGCAAAGAAAGCTTATGTCTGGTTATAATAAAATAAAGACCCATGAAGAGGAGAAGACATTACTTTGGGGATGTGAAGTGCTCGTTGGTGAAGAAAGGTTATGTCTGGTTGTAATAAAATAAAGATCTATGAAGAGGAGAAGGCATTACTTTGGGGATGTGAAGTGCTGCTTGGTGAAGAAAGGTTATGTCTGGTTGTAATATAATAAAGATCTATGAAGAGAAGAAGACATTACTTTGGGGATGTGAAGTACTCCTTGGTGAAGAAAGGTTATGTCTGGTTGTAATAAAATAGAGATCTATGAAGAGGAGAAGACATCACTTTGGGGATGTGAAGTGTTCCTTGGTGCAGAAAGGTTATGTCTGGTTGTAATAAAATAAAGACCCATGAAGAGAAGAAGACATTACTTTGGGGATGTGAAGTGCTCCTTGGTGAAGAAAGGCTATGATGTCTGGTTATAATAAAATAAAGACCCAGAAAGAGGAGAAGACATCACTTTGGGGATGTGAAATGCTCCTTGGTGAAGAAAGGCTATGTCTGGTTGTAACAAAATAAAGATCTATGAAGAGGAGAAGATATTACTTTGGGGATGTGAAGTGCTCCTTGGTGAAGAAAGGCTATGATGTCTGGTTATAATAAAATAAAGAACTATGAAGAGGAGAAGACATGACTTTGTGGATGTGAAGTGCTCCTCAGTGCAGAAAGGCTATGATGTCTGGTTATAATAAAATAAAGACCCATGCAGAGGAGAAGACATCAGTTTGGGGATGTGAAGTGCTCATTGGTGTAGAAAGGCTATGATGTCTGGTTATAATAAAATAAAGAACCATGAAGAGGAGAAGACATGACTTTGGGGATGTGAAGTGCTCCTTGGTGAAGAAAGGCTATGATGTCTGGTTATAATAAAAAAAAGACCCATGAAGAGAAGAAGACATTTTTTTGGGGATGTGAAGTGCTCCTTGGTGAAGAAAGGCTATGTCTGGTTATTATAACATAAAGACCCATGAAGAGGAGAAGACATTTTTTTGGGGATGTGAAGTGCTCCTTGGTGAAGAAAGGCTATGATGTCTGGTTATAATAAAATAAAGAACTATGAAGAGGAGAAGACATCACTTTGGGGTTGTGAAGTGCTCCTCAGTGTAGAAAGGCTATGATGTCTGGTTATAATAAAATAAAGACCCATGAAGAGAAGAAGACATCACTTTAGGGGAAGTGAAGTGCTCCTTGGTGTAGAAAGGCTATGTCTGGTTATAATAAAATAAAGAACTATGAAGAGGAGAGGACATCACTTTGGGGATGTGAAGTGCTCCTTGGTGAAAAAAGTCTATGTCTGGTTATAATAAAATAAAGAACTATGAAGAGGAGAAGACATCACTTTGGGGATGTGAAGTGCTCCTTGGTGAAAAAAGTCTATGTCTGGTTATAATAAAATAAACACCCATTAAGAGGAGAAGACATGACTTTGGGGATGTGAAGTGCTCCTCAGTGTAGAAAGGCTATGATGTCTGGTTATAATAAAATAAAGACCCATGCAGAGGAGAAGATATCACTTTGGGGATGTGAAGTGCTCATTGGTATAGAAAGGCTATGATGTCTGGTTATAACAAAATAAAGAACCATGAAGAGGAGAAGACAATACTTTGGGGATGTGAAGTGCTCCTTGGTGAAGAAAGTCTATGATGTCTGGTTATAATAAAATAATGAACCATGAAGAGGAGAAGACATCACTTTGAGGATGTGAAATGCTCCGTGGTGAAGAAAGGTTATGTCTGGTTATAATAAAACAAAGATCTATGAAGAGGAGAAGACATCAGTTTGGGGATGTGAAGTGCTCCTAGGTGAAGAAAGGCTATGTCTGGTTATAATAAAATAAAGAACTATGAAGAGGAGAAGACATCACTTTGGGGTTGTGAAGTGCTCATTGGTGTAGAAGGGCTATGATGTCTGGTTATAATAAAATAAAGACCCAGAAAGAGGAGAAGACATCACTTTGGAGATGTGAAGTGTTCCTTGGTGAAGAAAGGTTATGTCTGGTTGTAATAAAATAAAGACCCATGAAGAGAAGAAGACATTACTTTGGGGATGTGAAGTGCTCCTTGGTGAAGAAAGGCTATGATGTCTGGTTATAATAAAATAAAGACCCAGAAAGAGGAGAAGACATTACTTTGGAGATGTGAAGTGTTCCTTGGTGAAGAAAGGCTATTATGTCTGGTTATAATAAAATAAAGACCCACGAAGAGGAGAAGATATTACTTTGGGGATGCGAAGTGCTTCTTGGTAAAGAAACGTTATGTCTGGTTGTAATAAAATAAAGATCTATGAAGAGGAGAAGACATCACTTTGGGGATGTGAAGTGCTCCTTGGTGTAGAAAGGCTATGATGTCTGGTTATAATAAAATAAAGAACCATGAAGAGGAGAAGACATGACTTTGGGGATGTGAAGTGCTCCTTGGTGAAGAAAGGCTATGATGTCTGGTTATAATAAAATAAAGACCCATGAAGAGAAGAAGACATCACTTTGGGGATGTGAAGTGCTCCTTGGTGAAGAAAGGCTATGTCTGGTTATAATAAAATAAAGACCCATGAAGAGGAGAAGACATTTTTTTGGGGATGTGAAGTGCTCCTTGGTGAAGAAAGGCTATGTCTGGTTATTATAAAATAAAGACCCATGAAGAGGAGAAGACATTTTTTTGGGGATGTGAAGTGCTCCGAGGTGAAGAAAGGCTATGATGTCTGGTTATAATAAAATAAAGACCCATGCAAAGGAGAAGACATCAGTTTGGGGATGTGAAGTGCTCATTGGTGTAGAAAGGCTATGATGTCTGGTTATAATAAAATAAAGAACCATGAAGAGGAGAAGACATGACTTTGGGGATGTGAAGTGCTCCTTGGTGAAGAAAGGCTATGATGTCTGGTTATAATAAAATAAAGACCCATGAAGAGAAGAAGACATCACTTTGGGGATGTGAAGTGCTCCTTGGTGAAGAAAGGCTATGTCTGGTTATAATAAAATAAAGACCCATGAAGAGGAGAAGACATTTTTTTGGGGATGTGAAGTGCTCCTTGGTGAAGAAAGGCTATGTCTGGTTATTATAAAATAAAGACCCATGAAGAGGAGAAGACATTTTTTTGGGGATGTGAAGTGCTCCGAGGTGAAGAAAGGCTATGATGTCTGGTTATAATAAAATAAAGAACTATGAAGAGGAGAAGACATAACTTTGGGGTTGTGAAGTGCTCCTCGGTGTAGAAAGGCTATGATGTCTGGTCATAATAAAATAAGGACCCATGAAGAGGAGAAGACATCACTTTAGGGGAAGTGAAGTGCTCCTTGGTATAGAAAGGCTATGATTTCTGGTTATAATAAAATAAAGAGCCATGAAGAGGAGAAGACATGACTTTGGGGATGTGAAGTGCTCCTTGGTGAAGAAAGTCTATGATGTCTGGTTATAATAAAATAAAGAACCATGAAGAGGAGAAGACATCACTTTGGGGATGTGAAGTGCTCCTTGGTGAAGAAAGGTTATGTCTGGTTATAATAAAACAAAGATCTTAAGAGGAGAAGACATCATTTTGGGGATGTGAAGTGCTCCTCGGTGAAGAAAGGCTATGTCTGGTTATAATAAAATAAAGAACTATGAAGAGGAGAAGACATCACTTTGGGGATGTGAAGTGCTCCTTGGTGAAGAAAGGCTATGATGTCTGGTTATAATAAAATAAAGAACTATGAAGAGGAGAAGACATCACTTTGGGGATGTGAAGTGCTCCTTGGTGAAGAAAGGCTATGATGTCTGGTTATAATAAAATAAAGAACTATGAAGAGGAGAAGACATCACTTTGGGGATGTGAAGTGCTCCTTGGTGTAGAAAGGCTATGATGTCTGGTTATAATAAAATAAAGAACTATGAAGAGAAGACATCACTTTGGGGTTGTGAAGTGCTCCTTGGTGAAGAAAGGTTATGTCTCGTTGTAATAAAATAAAGATCTATGAAGAGGAGAAGACATCACTTTGGGGATGTGAAATGCTCCATGGTGAAGAAAGGCTATGTCTGGTTGTAACAAAATAAAGATCTATGAAGAGGAGAAGATATTACTTTGGGGATGTGAAGTGCTCCTTGGTGAAGAAAGGCTATGATGTCTGGTTATAATAAAATAAAGAACTATGACGAAGAGAAGACATCAGTTTGGGGATGTGAAGTGCTCCTCGGTGAAGAAAGGCTATGTCTGGTTGTAATAGAATAAAGATCTATGAAGAGGAGTAGACATCACTTTGGGGATGTGAATTGTTCCTTGGTTAAGAAAGGTTATGTCTGGTTGTAATAAAATAAAGACCCATGAAGAGGAGAAGACATTACTTCGGGGATGTGAAGTGCTCCTTGACGAAGAAAGGTTATGTCTGGTTATAATAAAATAAAGACCCATGAAGAGGAGAAGACATTACTTTGGGGATGTGAAGTGCTCCTTGGCAAAGAAAGCTTATGTCTGGTTATAATAAAATAAAGACCCATGAAGAGGAGAAGACATTACTTTGGGGATGTGAAGTGCTCGTTGGTGAAGAAAGGTTATGTCTGGTTGTAATAAAATAAAGATCTATGAAGAGGAGAAGGCATTACTTTGGGGATGTGAAGTGCTGCTTGGTGAAGAAAGGTTATGTCTGGTTGTAATATAATAAAGATCTATGAAGAGAAGAAGACATTACTTTGGGGATGTGAAGTACTCCTTGGTGAAGAAAGGTTATGTCTGGTTGTAATAAAATAGAGATCTATGAAGAGGAGAAGACATCACTTTGGGGATGTGAAGTGTTCCTTGGTGCAGAAAGGTTATGTCTGGTTGTAATAAAATAAAGACCCATGAAGAGAAGAAGACATTACTTTGGGGATGTGAAGTGCTCCTTGGTGAAGAAAGGCTATGATGTCTGGTTATAATAAAATAAAGACCCAGAAAGAGGAGAAGACATCACTTTGGGGATGTGAAATGCTCCTTGGTGAAGAAAGGCTATGTCTGGTTGTAACAAAATAAAGATCTATGAAGAGGAGAAGATATTACTTTGGGGATGTGAAGTGCTCCTTGGTGAAGAAAGGCTATGATGTCTGGTTATAATAAAATAAAGAACTATGAAGAGGAGAAGACATGACTTTGTGGATGTGAAGTGCTCCTCAGTGCAGAAAGGCTATGATGTCTGGTTATAATAAAATAAAGACCCATGCAGAGGAGAAGACATCAGTTTGGGGATGTGAAGTGCTCATTGGTGTAGAAAGGATATGATGTCTGGTTATAATAAAATAAAGAACCATGAAGAGGAGAAGACATGACTTTGGGGATGTGAAGTGCTCCTTGGTGAAGAAAGGCTATGATGTCTGGTTATAATAAAAAAAAGACCCATGAAGAGAAGAAGACATTTTTTTGGGGATGTGAAGTGCTCCTTGGTGAAGAAAGGCTATGTCTGGTTATTAAAACATAAAGACCCATGAAGAGGAGAAGACATTTTTTTGGGGATGTGAAGTGCTCCTTGGTGAAGAAAGGCTATGATGTCTGGTTATAATAAAATAAAGAACTATGAAGAGGAGAAGACATCACTTTGGGGTTGTGAAGTGCTCCTCAGTGTAGAAAGGCTATGATGTCTGGTTATAATAAAATAAAGACCCATGAAGAGAAGAAGACATCACTTTAGGGGAAGTGAAGTGCTCCTTGGTGTAGAAAGGCTATGTCTGGTTATAATAAAATAAAGAACTATGAAGAGGAGAGGACATCACTTTGGGGATGTGAAGTGCTCCTTGGTGAAAAAAGTCTATGTCTGGTTATAATAAAATAAAGAACTATGAAGAGGAGAAGACATCACTTTGGGGATGTGAAGTGCTCCTTGGTGAAAAAAGTCTATGTCTGGTTATAATAAAATAAACACCCATTAAGAGGAGAAGACATGACTTTAGGGATGTGAAGTGCTCCTCAGTGTAGAAAGGCTATGATGTCTGGTTATAATAAAATAAAGACCCATGCAGAGGAGAAGATATCACTTTGGGGATGTGAAGTGCTCATTGGTATAGAAAGGCTATGATGTCTGGTTATAACAAAATAAAGAACCATGAAGAGGAGAAGACAATACTTTGGGGATGTGAAGTGCTCCTTGGTGAAGAAAGTCTATGATGTCTGGTTATAATAAAATAATGAACCATGAAGAGGAGAAGACATCACTTTGAGGATGTGAAATGCTCCGTGGTGAAGAAAGGTTATGTCTGGTTATAATAAAACAAAGATCTATGAAGAGGAGAAGACATCAGTTTGGGGATGTGAAGTGCTCCTAGGTGAAGAAAGGCTATGTCTGGTTATAATAAAATAAAGAACTATGAAGAGGAGAAGACATCACTTTGGGTTTGTGAAGTGCTCATTGGTGTAGAAGGGCTATGATGTCTGGTTATAATAAAATAAAGACCCAGAAAGAGGAGAAGACATCACTTTGGAGATGTGAAGTGTTCCTTGGTGAAGAAAGGTTATGTCTGGTTGTAATAAAATAAAGACCCATGAAGAGAAGAAGACATTACTTTGGGGATGTGAAGTGCTCCTTGGTGAAGAAAGGCTATGATGTCTGGTTATAATAAAATAAAGACCCAGAAAGAGGAGAAGACATTACTTTGGAGATGTGAAGTGTTCCTTGGTGAAGAAAGGCTATTATGTCTGGTTATAATAAAATAAAGACCCACGAAGAGGAGAAGATATTACTTTGGGGATGCGAAGTGCTTCTTGGTAAAGAAACGTTATGTCTGGTTGTAATAAAATAAAGATCTATGAAGAGGAGAAGACATCACTTTGGGGATGTGAAGTGCTCCTTGGTGTAGAAAGGCTATGATGTCTGGTTAAAATAAAATAAAGAAGTATGAAGAGGAGAAGACATCACTTTGGGGATGTGAAGTGCTCATTGGTGTAGAAAGGCTATGATGTCTGGTTATAATAAAATAAAGAACCATGAAGAGGAGAAGACATGACTTTGGGGATGTGAAGTGCTCCTTGGTGAAGAAAGCCTATGATGTCTGGTTATAATAAAATAAAGACCCATGAAGAGAAGAAGACATCACTTTGGGGATGTGAAGTGCTCCTTGGTGAAGAAGGGCTATGTTTGGTTATAATAAAATAAAGACCCATTAAGAGGAGAAGACATTTTTTTGGGGATGTGAAGTGCTCATTGGTGAAGAAAGGCTATGTCTGTTTATTATAAAATAAAGACCCATGAAGAGGAGAAGTCATTTTTTTGGGGATGTGAAGTGCTCCTTGGTGAAGAAAGGCTATGATGTCTGGTTATAATAAAATAAAGAACTATGAAGAGGAGAAGACATCACTTTGGGGTTGTGAAGTGCTCCTCAGTGTAGAAAGGCTATGATATCTGGATATAATAAAATAAAGACGCATGAAGAGGAGAAGACATCACTTTAGGGGAAGTGAAGTGCTCCTTGGTGTAGAAAGGCTATGTCTGGTTATAATAAAATAAAGAACTATGAAGAGGAGAGGACATCACTTTGGGGATGTGAAGTGCTCCTTGGTGAAGAAAGGCTATGATATCTGGTTATAATAAAATAAAGAACTATGAAGAGGAGAAGACATCACTTTGGGGATGTGAAGTGCTCCTTGGTTAAAAAAGTCTATGTCTGGTTATAATAAAATAAAGACCCATGAAGAGGAGAAGACATGACTTTGGAGATGTGAAGTGCTCCTCAGTGTAGAAAGGCTATGATGTCTGGTTATAATAAAATAAAGACCGTTGCAGAGGAGAAGATATCACTTTAGGGATGTGAATTGCTCATTGGTATAGAAAGGCTATGATGTCTGGTTATACTAAAATAAAGAACCATGAAGAGGAGAAGGCATCATTTTGGGGATGTGAAGTGCTCCTTGGTGAAGAAAGGTTATGTCTGGTTATAATAAAACAAAGATCTTAAGAGGAGAAGACATCACTTTGGGGATGTGAAGTGCTCCTCGGTGAAGAAAGGCTATGTCTGGTTATAATAAAATAAAGAACTATGAAGAGGAGAAGACATCACTTTGGGGACGTGAAGTGCTCCTTGGTGAAGAAAGGCTATGATGTCTGGTTATAATAAAATAAAGAACTATGAAGAGGAGAAGACTTCAGTTTGGGGATGTGAAGTGCTCGTTGGTGTAGAAAGGCTATGATGTCTGGTTATAATAAAATAAAGAACTATGAAGAGAAGACATCACTTTGGGGATGTAAAGTGCTCCTTGGTGAAGAAAGGTTATGTCTGGTTGTAATAAAATAAAGATCTATGAAGAGGAGAAGACATCACTTTGTGATGTGAAATGCTCCTTGGTGAAGTAAGGCTATGTCTGGTTGTAATAAAATAAAGATCTATGAAGAGGAGAAGACATCACTTTGGGGACGTGAAGTGGTCCTTGGTGAAAAAAGGCTATGATGTCTGGTTATAATAAAATAAAGAACTATGACGAAGAGAAGACATCACTTTGGGGATGTGAAGTGCTCCTTGGTGTAGAAAGACTATGATGTCTGGTTATAATAAAATAAAGAACTATGAAGAGGAGAAGACATCACTTTGGGGATGTGAAGTGCTCCTTGGTGAAGAAAGGCTATGTCTGGTTATAATAAAATAAAGAACTATGAAGAGGAGAAGACATCACTTTGGGTATGTGAAGTGCTCCTTGGTGTAGAAAGGCTATGATGTCTGGTTATAATAAAATAAAGACCCATGAAGAGGAGAAGACATCACTCTTGGGATGTGAAGTGCTCCTTGGTGTAGAAAGGCTATGATGTCTGGTTATAATGAAATAAAGAACTATGAAGAGGACAAGACATCACTTTGGAGATGAGAAGTGCTCCTTGGTATAGAAAGTCTATGATGTCTGGTTATAATAAAATAAAGAACTATGAAGTGGAGAAGACATCACTTTGGGGATGTGAAGTGATCCTTGGTGTAGAAAGGCTATGTCTGGTTATAATAAAATAAAGAACTATGAAGAGGAGAGGACATCACTTTGGGGATGTGAAGTGCTAGTTGGTGAAAAAAGTCTATGTCTGGTTATAATAAAATAAAGAACCATGAAGAGGAGAAGACATCACTTTGGGGATGTGAAGTGCTCCTTGGTGAAAAAAGTCTATGTCTGTTTATAATAAAATAAAGACCCATGAAGAGGAGAAGACATGACTTTAGGGGAAGTGAAGTGCTCCTTGGTGAAGAAGGGTTATGATGTGTGGTTATAATAAAATAAAGACCCATGAAGAGGAGAAGACATCACTTTGGGGATGTGAAGTGCTGCTTGGTGTAGAAACGCTATGATGTCTGGTTATAATAAAATATATACCCATGAAGAGAAGACATTACTTAGGGGATGTGAAGTGCTCCTTGGTGAAGAAAGGCTATGATATCTGGTTATAATAAAATAAAGACCCATGAAGAGGAGAAGACATCACTTTGGGGATGTGAAGTGCTCCTTGGTGAAGAAAGGCTATGATGTCTGGTTATAATAAAATAAAGAACTATGAAGAGGAGAAGACATTACTTTGGGGATGTGAAGTGCTCCTTGGTGAAGAAAGGCTATAATGTCTGGTTATAATAAAATAAAGACCCATGAAGAGAAGAAGACATCACTTTGGGGATGTGAAGTGCTCCTTGGTGAAGAAATGCTATGTCTGGTTATAATAAAATAAAGACCCATGAAGAGGAGAAGACATTTTTTTGGGGATGTTAAGTGCTCCTTGGTGAAGAAAGATTATGTCTGGTTATTATAAAATAAAGAGCCATGAAGAAGAGAAGACATTTTTTGGGGATGTGAAGTGCTCCTTGGTGAAGAAAGGCTATGATGTCTGGTTATAATAAAATAAAGAACTATGAAGAGGAGAAGACATCACTTTGGGGTTGTGAAGTGCTCCTCAGTGTAGAAAGGCTATGATGTCTGGTTATAATAAAATAAAGACCCATGAAGAGGAGAAGACATCACTTTAGGGGAAGTGAAGTGCTCCTTGGTGTAGAAAGGCTATGTCTGGTTATAATAAAATAAAGAACTATGAAGAGGAGAAGACATTACTTTGGGGATGTGAAGTGCACCTTGGCGAAGAAAGGTTATGTCTGGTTATAATAAAATAAAGACCCATGAAGAGGAGAAGACATTACTTTGGGGATGTGAAGTGCTCCTTAGTGAAGAAAGGTTATGTCTGGTTGTAATAAAATAAAGATCTATGAAGAGGAGAAGACATTACTTTGGGGATGTGAAGTGCTCCTTGGTGAAGAAAGGTTATGTCTGGTTGTAATAAAATAAAGATCTATTAAGAGGAGAAGACATTACTTTGGGGATGTGAAGTGCTGCTTGGTGAAGAAAGGTTATGTCTGGTTGTAATATAATAAACATCTATGAAGAGGAGAAGACATCACTTTGGGGATGTGAAGTGTTCCTTGGTGCAGAAAGGTTATGTCTGGTTGTAATAAAATAAAGACCCATGAAGAGAAGAAGACATTACTTTGGGGATGTGAAGTGCTCCTTGGTGAAGAAAGGCTATGATGTCTGGTTATAATAAAATAAAGACCCAGAAAGAGGAGAAGACATCACTTTGGAGATGTGAAGTGTTCCTTGGTGAAGAAAGGCTATTATGTCTGGTTATAATAAAATAAAGACCCACGAAGAGGAGAAGATATCACTTTGGGGATGTGAAGTGCTCCTTGGTGAAGAAAGGTTATGTCTGGTTGTAATAAAATAAAGATCTATGAAGAGGAGAAGACATCACTTTGGGGATGTGAAGTGCTCCTTGGTGAAGAAAGGCTATGATGTCTGGTTATAATAAAATAAAGAACTATGAAGAGGAGAAGACATGACTTTGGGGATGTGAAGTGCTCCTCAGTGCAGAAAGGCTATGATGTCTGGTTATAATAAAATAAAGACCCATGCAAAGGAGAAGACATCAGTTTGGGGATGTGAAGTGCTCATTGGTGTAGAAAGGCTATGATGTCTGGTTATAATAAAATAAAGAACCATGAAGAGGAGAAGACATGACTTTGGGGATGTGAAGTGCTCCTTGGTGAAGAAAGGCTATGATGTCTGGTTATAATAAAATAAAGACCCATGAAGAGAAGAAGACATCACTTTGGGGATGTGAAGTGCTCCTTGGTGAAGAAAGGCTATGTCTGGTTATAATAAAATAAAGACCCATGAAGAGGAGAAGACATTTTTTTGGGGATGTGAAGTGCTCCGAGGTGAAGAAAGGCTATGATGTCTGGTTATAATAAAATAAAGAACTATGAAGAGGAGAAGACATCACTTTGGGGTTGTGAAGTGCTCCTCGGTGTAGAAAGGCTATGATGTCTGGTCATAATAAAATAAGGACCCATGAAGAGGAGAAGACATCACTTTAGGGGAAGTGAAGTGCTCCTTGGTATAGAAAGGCTATGATTTCTGGTTATAATAAAATAAAGAGCCATGAAGAGGAGAAGACATGACTTTGGGGATGTGAAGTGCTCCTTGGTGAAGAAAGTCTATGATGTCTGGTTATAATAAAATAAAGAACCATGAAGAGGAGAAGACATCACTTTGGGGATGTGAAGTGCTCCTTGGTGAAGAAAGGTTATGTCTGGTTATAATAAAACAAAGATCTTAAGAGGAGAAGACATCATTTTGGGGATGTGAAGTGCTCCTCGGTGAAGAAAGGCTATGTCTGGTTATAATAAAATAAAGAACTATGAAGAGGAGAAGACATCACTTTGGGGATGTGAAGTGCTCCTTGGTGAAGAAAGGCTATGATGTCTGGTTATAATAAAATAAAGAACTATGAAGAGGAGAAGACATCACTTTGGGGATGTGAAGTGCTCCTTGGTGAAGAAAGGCTATGATGTCTGGTTATAATAAAATAAAGACCCATGAAGAGAAGAAGACATCACTTTAGGGGAAGTGAAGTGCTCCTTGGTGTAGAAAGGCTATGTCTGGTTATAATAAAATAAAGAACTATGAAGAGGAGAGGACATCACTTTGGGGATGTGAAGTGCTCCTTGGTGAAAAAAGTCTATGTCTGGTTATAATAAAATAAAGAACTATGAAGAGGAGAAGACATCACTTTGGGGATGTGAAGTGCTCCTTGGTGAAAAAAGTCTATGTCTGGTTATAATAAAATAAACACCCATTAAGAGGAGAAGACATGACTTTGGGGATGTGAAGTGCTCCTCAGTGTAGAAAGGCTATGATGTCTGGTTATAATAAAATAAAGACCCATGCAGAGGAGAAGATATCACTTTGGGGATGTGAAGTGCTCATTGGTATAGAAAGGCTATGATGTCTGGTTATAACAAAATAAAGAACCATGAAGAGGAGAAGACAATACTTTGGGGATGTGAAGTGCTCCTTGGTGAAGAAAGTCTATGATGTCTGGTTATAATAAAATAATGAACCATGAAGAGGAGAAGACATCACTTTGAGGATGTGAAATGCTCCGTGGTGAAGAAAGGTTATGTCTGGTTATAATAAAACAAAGATCTATGAAGAGGAGAAGACATCAGTTTGGGGATGTGAAGTGCTCCTAGGTGAAGAAAGGCTATGTCTGGTTATAATAAAATAAAGAACTATGAAGAGGAGAAGACATCACTTTGGGGTTGTGAAGTGCTCATTGGTGTAGAAAGGCTATGATGTCTGGTTATAATAAAATAAAGACCCAGAAAGAGGAGAAGACATCACTTTGGAGATGTGAAGTGTTCCTTGGTGAAGAAAGGTTATGTCTGGTTGTAATAAAATAAAGACCCATGAAGAGAAGAAGACATTACTTTGGGGATGTGAAGTGCTCCTTGGTGAAGAAAGGCTATGATGTCTGGTTATAATAAAATAAAGACCCAGAAAGAGGAGAAGACATTACTTTGGAGATGTGAAGTGTTCCTTGGTGAAGAAAGGCTATTATGTCTGGTTATAATAAAATAAAGACCCACGAAGAGGAGAAGATATTACTTTGGGGATGCGAAGTGCTTCTTGGTAAAGAAACGTTATGTCTGGTTGTAATAAAATAAAGATCTATGAAGAGGAGAAGACATCACTTTGGGGATGTGAAGTGCTCCTTGGTGTAGAAAGGCTATGATGTCTGGTTAAAATAAAATAAAGAAGTATGAAGAGGAGAAGACATCACTTTGGGGATGTGAAGTGCTCATTGGTGTAGAAAGGCTATGATGTCTGGTTATAATAAAATAAAGAACCATGAAGAGGAGAAGACATGACTTTGGGGATGTGAAGTGCTCCTTGGTGAAGAAAGCCTATGATGTCTGGTTATAATAAAATAAACACCCATGAAGAGAAGAAGACATCACTTTGGGGATGTGAAGTGCTCCTTGGTGAAGAAGGGCTATGTTTGGTTATAATAAAATAAAGACCCATTAAGAGGAGAAGACATTTTTTTGGGGATGTGAAGTGCTCATTGGTGAAGAAAGGCTATGTCTGTTTATTATAAAATAAAGACCCATGAAGAGGAGAAGTCATTTTTTTGGGGATGTGAAGTGCTCCTTGGTGAAGAAAGGCTATGATGTCTGGTTATAATAAAATAAAGAACTATGAAGAGGAGAAGACATCACTTTGGGGTTGTGAAGTGCTCCTCAGTGTAGAAAGGCTATGATATCTGGATATAATAAAATAAAGACGCATGAAGAGGAGAAGACATCACTTTAGGGGAAGTGAAGTGCTCCTTGGTGTAGAAAGGCTATGTCTGGTTATAATAAAATAAAGAACTATGAAGAGGAGAGGACATCACTTTGGGGATGTGAAGTGCTCCTTGGTGAAGAAAGGCTATGATATCTGGTTATAATAAAATAAAGAACTATGAAGAGGAGAAGACATCACTTTGGGGATGTGAAGTGCTCCTTGGTTAAAAAAGTCTATGTCTGGTTATAATAAAATAAAGACCCATGAAGAGGAGAAGACATGACTTTGGAGATGTGAAGTGCTCCTCAGTGTAGAAAGGCTATGATGTCTGGTTATAATAAAATAAAGACCGTTGCAGAGGAGAAGATATCACTTTAGGGATGTGAATTGCTCATTGGTATAGAAAGGCTATGATGTCTGGTTATACTAAAATAAAGAACCATGAAGAGGAGAAGGCATCATTTTGGGGATGTGAAGTGCTCCTTGGTGAAGAAAGGTTATGTCTGGTTATAATAAAACAAAGATCTTAAGAGGAGAAGACATCACTTTGGGGATGTGAAGTGCTCCTCGGTGAAGAAAGGCTATGTCTGGTTATAATAAAATAAAGAACTATGAAGAGGAGAAGACATCACTTTGGGGACGTGAAGTGCTCCTTGGTGAAGAAAGGCTATGATGTCTGGTTATAATAAAATAAAGAACTATGAAGAGGAGAAGACTTCAGTTTGGGGATGTGAAGTGCTCGTTGGTGTAGAAAGGCTATGATGTCTGGTTATAATAAAATAAAGAACTATGAAGAGAAGACATCACTTTGGGGATGTAAAGTGCTCCTTGGTGAAGAAAGGTTATGTCTGGTTGTAATAAAATAAAGATCTATGAAGAGGAGAAGACATCACTTTGTGATGTGAAATGCTCCTTGGTGAAGTAAGGCTATGTCTGGTTGTAATAAAATAAAGATCTATGAAGAGGAGAAGACATCACTTTGGGGACGTGAAGTGGTCCTTGGTGAAAAAAGGCTATGATGTCTGGTTATAATAAAATAAAGAACTATGACGAAGAGAAGACATCACTTTGGGGATGTGAAGTGCTCCTTGGTGTAGAAAGACTATGATGTCTGGTTATAATAAAATAAAGAACTATGAAGAGGAGAAGACATCACTTTGGGGATGTGAAGTGCTCCTTGGTGAAGAAAGGCTATGTCTGGTTATAATAAAATAAAGAACTATGAAGAGGAGAAGACATCACTTTGGGTATGTGAAGTGCTCCTTGGTGTAGAAAGGCTATGATGTCTGGTTATAATAAAATAAAGACCCATGAAGAGGAGAAGACATCACTCTTGGGATGTGAAGTGCTCCTTGGTGTAGAAAGGCTATGATGTCTGGTTATAATGAAATAAAGAACTATGAAGAGGACAAGACATCACTTTGGAGATGAGAAGTGCTCCTTGGTATAGAAAGTCTATGATGTCTGGTTATAATAAAATAAAGAACTATGAAGTGGAGAAGACATCACTTTGGGGATGTGAAGTGATCCTTGGTGTAGAAAGGCTATGTCTGGTTATAATAAAATAAAGAACTATGAAGAGGAGAGGACATCACTTTGGGGATGTGAAGTGCTAGTTGGTGAAAAAAGTCTATGTCTGGTTATAATAAAATAAAGAACCATGAAGAGGAGAAGACATCACTTTGGGGATGTGAAGTGCTCCTTGGTGAAAAAAGTCTATGTCTGTTTATAATAAAATAAAGACCCATGAAGAGGAGAAGACATGACTTTAGGGGAAGTGAAGTGCTCCTTGGTGAAGAAGGGTTATGATGTGTGGTTATAATAAAATAAAGACCCATGAAGAGGAGAAGACATCACTTTGGGGATGTGAAGTGCTGCTTGGTGTAGAAACGCTATGATGTCTGGTTATAATAAAATATATACCCATGAAGAGAAGACATTACTTAGGGGATGTGAAGTGCTCCTTGGTGAAGAAAGGCTATGATATCTGGTTATAATAAAATAAAGACCCATGAAGAGGAGAAGACATCACTTTGGGGATGTGTAGTGCTCCTTCCTGAAGGAAGGCTATAATGTCTGGTTATAATAAAATAAAGAACTATGAAGAGGAGAAGACATTACTTTGGGGATGTGAAGTGCTCCTTGGTGAAGAAAGGCTATAATGTCTGGTTATAATAAAATAAAGACCCATGAAGAGAAGAAGACATCACTTTGGGGATGTGAAGTGCTCCTTGGTGAAGAAATGCTATGTCTGGTTATAATAAAATAAAGACCCATGAAGAGGAGAAGACATTTTTTTGGGGATGTTAAGTGCTCCTTGGTGAAGAAAGATTATGTCTGGTTATTATAAAATAAAGAGCCATGAAGAGGAGAAGACATTTTTTGGGGATGTGAAGTGCTCCTTGGTGAAGAAAGGCTATGATGTCTGGTTATAATAAAATAAAGAACTATGAAGAGGAGAAGACATCACTTTGGGGTTGTGAAGTGCTCCTCAGTGTAGAAAGGCTATGATGTCTGGTTATAATAAAATAAAGACCCATGAAGAGGAGAAGACATCACTTTAGGGGAAGTGAAGTGCTCCTTGGTGTAGAAAGGCTATGTCTGGTTATAATAAAATAAAGAACTATGAAGAGGAGAAGACATTACTTTGGGGATGTGAAGTGCACCTTGGCGAAGAAAGGTTATGTCTGGTTATAATAAAATAAAGACCCATGAAGAGGAGAAGACATTACTTTGGGTATGTGAAGTGCTCCTTAGTGAAGAAAGGTTATGTCTGGTTGTAATAAAATAAAGATCTATGAAGAGGAGAAGACATTACTTTGGGGATGTGAAGTGCTCCTTGGTGAAGAAAGGTTATGTCTGGTTGTAATAAAATAAAGATCTATTAAGAGGAGAAGACATTACTTTGGGGATGTGAAGTGCTGCTTGGTGAAGAAAGGTTATGTCTGGTTGTAATATAATAAACATCTATGAAGAGGAGAAGACATCACTTTGGGGATGTGAAGTGTTCCTTGGTGCAGAAAGGTTATGTCTGGTTGTAATAAAATAAAGACCCATGAAGAGAAGAAGACATTACTTTGGGGATGTGAAGTGCTCCTTGGTGAAGAAAGGCTATGATGTCTGGTTATAATAAAATAAAGACCCAGAAAGAGGAGAAGACATCACTTTGGAGATGTGAAGTGTTCCTTGGTGAAGAAAGGCTATTATGTCTGGTTATAATAAAATAAAGACCCACGAAGAGGAGAAGATATCACTTTGGGGATGTGAAGTGCTCCTTGGTGAAGAAAGGTTATGTCTGGTTGTAATAAAATAAAGATCTATGAAGAGGAGAAGACATCACTTTGGGGATGTGAAGTGCTCCTTGGTGAAGAAAGGCTATGATGTCTGGTTATAATAAAATAAAGAACTATGAAGAGGAGAAGACATGACTTTGGGGATGTGAAGTGCTCCTCAGTGCAGAAAGGCTATGATGTCTGGTTATAATAAAATAAAGACCCATGCAAAGGAGAAGACATCAGTTTGGGGATGTGAAGTGCTCATTGGTGTAGAAAGGCTATGATGTCTGGTTATAATAAAATAAAGAACCATGAAGAGGAGAAGACATGACTTTGGGGATGTGAAGTGCTCCTTGGTGAAGAAAGGCTATGATGTCTGGTTATAATAAAATAAAGACCCATGAAGAGAAGAAGACATCACTTTGGGGATGTGAAGTGCTCCTTGGTGAAGAAAGGCTATGTCTGGTTATAATAAAATAAAGACCCATGAAGAGGAGAAGACATTTTTTTGGGGATGTGAAGTGCTCCTTGGTGAAGAAAGGCTATGTCTGGTTATTATAAAATAAAGACCCATGAAGAGGAGAAGACATTTTTTTGGGGATGTGAAGTGCTCCGAGGTGAAGAAAGGCTATGATGTCTGGTTATAATAAAATAAAGAACTATGAAGAGGAGAAGACATCACTTTGGGGTTGTGAAGTGCTCCTCGGTGTAGAAAGGCTATGATGTCTGGTCATAATAAAATAAGGACCCATGAAGAGGAGAAGACATCACTTTAGGGGAAGTGAAGTGCTCCTTGGTATAGAAAGGCTATGATTTCTGGTTATAATAAAATAAAGAGCCATGAAGAGGAGAAGACATGACTTTGGGGATGTGAAGTGCTCCTTGGTGAAGAAAGTCTATGATGTCTGGTTATAATAAAATAAAGAACCATGAAGAGGAGAAGACATCACTTTGGGGATGTGAAGTGCTCCTTGGTGAAGAAAGGTTATGTCTGGTTATAATAAAACAAAGATCTTAAGAGGAGAAGACATCATTTTGGGGATGTGAAGTGCTCCTCGGTGAAGAAAGGCTATGTCTGGTTATAATAAAATAAAGAACTATGAAGAGGAGAAGACATCACTTTGGGGATGTGAAGTGCTCCTTGGTGAAGAAAGGCTATGATGTCTGGTTATAATAAAATAAAGAACTATGAAGAGGAGAAGACATCACTTTGGGGATGTGAAGTGCTCCTTGGTGAAGAAAGGCTATGATGTCTGGTTATAATAAAATAAAGAACTATGAAGAGGAGAAGACATCACTTTGGGGATGTGAAGTGCTCCTTGGTGTAGAAAGGCTATGATGTCTGGTTATAATAAAATAAAGAACTATGAAGAGAAGACATCACTTTGGGTTTGTGAAGTGCTCCTTGGTGAAGAAAGGTTATGTGTCGTTGTAATAAAATAAAGATCTATGAAGAGGAGAAGACATCACTTTGGGGATGTGAAATGCTCCATGGTGAAGAAAGGCTATGTCTGGTTGTAACAAAATAAAGATCTATGAAGAGGAGAAGATATTACTTTGGGGATGTGAAGTGCTCCTTGGTGAAGAAAGGCTATGATGTCTGGTTATAATAAAATAAAGAACTATGACGAAGAGAAGACATCAGTTTGGGGATGTGAAGTGCTCCTCGGTGAAGAAAGGCTATGTCTGGTTGTAATAGAATAAAGATCTATGAAGAGGAGTAGACATCACTTTGGGGATGTGAATTGTGCCTTGGTTAAGAAAGGTTATGTCTGGTTGTAATAAAATAAAGACCCATGAAGAGGAGAAGACATTACTTCGGGGATGTGAAGTGCTCCTTGACGAAGAAAGGTTATGTCTGGTTATAATAAAATAAAGACCCATGAAGAGGAGAAGACATTACTTTGGGGATGTGAAGTGCTCCTTGGCAAAGAAAGCTTATGTCTGGTTATAATAAAATAAAGACCCATGAAGAGGAGAAGACATTACTTTGGGGATGTGAAGTGCTCGTTGGTGAAGAAAGGTTATGTCTGGTTGTAATAAAATAAAGATCTATGAAGAGGAGAAGGCATTACTTTGGGGATGTGAAGTGCTGCTTGGTGAAGAAAGGTTATGTCTGGTTGTAATATAATAAAGATCTATGAAGAGAAGAAGACATTACTTTGGGGATGTGAAGTACTCCTTGGTGAAGAAAGGTTATGTCTGGTTGTAATAAAATAGAGATCTATGAAGAGGAGAAGACATCACTTTGGGGATGTGAAGTGTTCCTTGGTGCAGAAAGGTTATGTCTGGTTGTAATAAAATAAAGACCCATGAAGAGAAGAAGACATTACTTTGGGGATGTGAAGTGCTCCGTGGTGAAGAAAGGCTATGATGTCTGGTTATAATAAAATAAAGACCCAGAAATAGGAGAAGACATCACGTTGGGGATGTGAAATGCTCCTTGGTGAAGAAAGGCTATGTCTGGTTGTAACAAAATAAAGATCTATGAAGAGGAGAAGATATTACTTTGGGGATGTGAAGTGCTCCTTGGTGAAGAAAGGCTATGATGTCTGGTTATAATAAAATAAAGAACTATGAAGAGGAGAAGACATGACTTTGTGGATGTGAAGTGCTCCTCAGTGCAGAAAGGCTATGATGTCTGGTTATAATAAAATAAAGACCCATGCAGAGGAGAAGACATCAGTTTGCGGATGTGAAGTGCTCATTGGTGTAGAAAGGCTATGATGTCTGGTTATAATAAAATAAAGAACCATGAAGAGGAGAAGACATGACTTTGGGGATGTGAAGTGCTCCTTGGTGAAGAAAGGCTATGATGTCTGGTTATAATAAAAAAAGGACCCATGAAGAGAAGAAGACATTTTTTTGGGGATGTTAAGTGCTCCTTGGTGAAGAAAGGCTATGTCTGGTTATTATAACATAAAGACCCATGAAGAGGAGAAGACATTTTTTTGGGGATGTGAAGTGCTCCTTGGTGAAGAAAGGCTATGATGTCTGGTTATAATAAAATAAAGAACTATGAAGAGGAGAAGACATCACTTTGGGGTTGTGAAGTGCTCCTCAGTGTAGAAAGGCTATGATGTCTGGTTATAATAAAATAAAGACCCATGAAGAGAAGAAGACATCACTTTAGGGGAAGTGAAGTGCTCCTTGGTGTAGAAAGGCTATGTCTGGTTATAATAAAATAAAGAACTATGAAGAGGAGAGGACATCACTTTGGGGATGTGAAGTGCTCCTTGGTGAAAAAAGTCTATGTCTGGTTATAATAAAATAAAGAACTATGAAGAGAAGACATCACTTTGGGGATGTGAAGTGCTCCTTGGTGAAAAAAGTCTATGTCTGGTTATAATAAAATAAACACCCATTAAGAGGAGAAGACATGACTTTGGGGATGTGAAGTGCTCCTCAGTGTAGAAAGGCTATGATGTCTGGTTATAATACAATAAAGACCCATGCAGAGGAGAAGATATCACTTTGGGGATGTGAAGTGCTCATTGGTATAGAAAGGCTATGATGTCTGGTTATAACAAAATAAAGAACCATGAAGAGGAGAAGACAATACTTTGGGGATGTGAAGTGCTCCTTGGTGAAGAAAGTCTATGATGTCTGGTTATAATAAAATAATGAACCATGAAGAGGAGAAGACATCACTTTGAGGATGTGAAATGCTCCGTGGTGAAGAAAGGTTATGTCTGGTTATAATAAAACAAAGATCTATGAAGAGGAGAAGACATCAGTTTGGGGATGTGAAGTGCTCCTAGGTGAAGAAAGGCTATGTCTGGTTATAATAAAATAAAGAACTATGAAGAGGAGAAGACATCACTTTGGGGTTGTGAAGTGCTCATTGGTGTAGAAAGGCTATGATGTCTGGTTATAATAAAATAAAGACCCAGAAAGAGGAGAAGACATCACTTTGGAGATGTGAAGTGTTCCTTGGTGAAGAAAGGTTATGTCTGGTTGTAATAAAATAAAGACCCATGAAGAGAAGAAGACATTACTTTGGGGATGTGAAGTGCTCCTTGGTGAAGAAAGGCTATGATGTCTGGTTATAATAAAATAAAGACCCAGAAAGAGGAGAAGACATTACTTTGGACATTGAAGTGTTCCTTGGTGAAGAAAGGCTATTATGTCTGGTTATAATAAAATAAAGACCCACGAAGAGGAGAAGATATTACTTTGGGGATGCGAAGTGCTTCTTGGTAAAGAAACGTTATGTCTGGTTGTAATAAAATAAAGATCTATGAAGAGGAGAAGACATCACTTTGGGGATGTGAAGTGCTCCTTGGTGTAGAAAGGCTATGATGTCTGGTTAAAATAAAATAAAGAAGTATGAAGAGGAGAAGACATCACTTTGGGGATGTGAAGTGCTCATTGGTGTAGAAAGGCTATGATGTCTGGTTATAATAAAATAAAGAACCATGAAGAGGAGAAGACATGACTTTGGGGATGTGAAGTGCTCCTTGGTGAAGAAAGCCTATGATGTCTGGTTATAATAAAATAAAGACCCATGAAGAGAAGAAGACATCACTTTGGGGATGTGAAGTGCTCCTTGGTGAAGAAATGCTATGTCTGGTTATAATAAAATAAAGACCCATGAAGAGGAGAAGACATTTTTTTGGGGATGTGAAGTGCTCCTTGGTGATGAAAGGTTATGTCTGGTTATTATAAAATAAAGAGCCATGAAGAGGAGAAGACATTTTTTTGGGGATGTGAAGTGCTCCTTGGTGAAGAAAGGCTATGATGTCTGGTTATAATAAAATAAAGAACTATGAAGAGGAGAAGACATCACTTTGGGGTTGTGAAGTGCTCCTCAGTGTAGAAAGGCTATGATGTCTGGTTATAATAAAATAAAGACCCATGAAGAGGAGAAGACATCACTTTAGAGGAAGTGAAGTGCTCCTTGGTGTAGAAAGGCTATGTCTGGTTATAATAAAATAAAGAACTATGAAGAGGAGAAGACATTACTTTGGGGATGTGAAGTGCTCCTTGGCGAAGAAAGGTTATGTCTGGTTATAATAAAATAAAGACCCATGAAGAGGAGAAGACATTACTTTGGGGATGTGAAGTGCTCCTTGGCGAAGAAAGGTTATGTCTGGTTATAATAAAATAAAGACCCATGAAGAGGAGAAGACATTACTTTGGGGATGTGAAGTGCTCCTTGGTGAAGAAAGGTTATGTCTGGTTGTAATAAAATAAAGATCTATGAAGAGGAGAAGACATTACTTTGGGGATGTGAAGTGCTGCTTGGTGAAGAAAGGTTATGTCTGGTTGTAATATAATAAACATCTATGAAGAGGAGAAGACATCACTTTGGGGATGTGAAGTGTTCCTTGGTGCAGAAAGGTTATGTCTGGTTGTAATAAAATAAAGACCCATGAAGAGAAGAAGACATTACTTTGGGGAAGTGAAGTGCTCCTTGGTGAAGAAAGGCTATGATGTCTGGTTATAATAAAATAAAGACCCAGAAAGAGGAGAAGACATCACTTTGGAGATGTGAAGTGTTCCTTGGTGAAGAAAGGCTATTATGTCTGGTTATAATAAAATAAAGACCCACGAAGAGGAGAAGATATTACTTTGGGGATGTGAAGTGCTCCTTGGTGAAGAAAGGTTATGTCTGGTTGTAATAAAATAAAGATCTATGAAGAGGAGAAGACATCACTTTGGGGATGTGAAGTGCTCCTTGGTGAAGAAAGGCTATGATGTCTGGTTATAATAAAATAAAGAACTATGAAGAGGAGAAGACATGACTTTGGGGATGTGAAGTGCTCCTCAGTGCAGAAAGGCTATGATGTCTGGTTATAATAAAATAAAGACCCATGCAAAGGAGAAGACATCAGTTTGGGGATGTGAAGTGCTCATTGGTGTAGAAAGGCTATGATGTCTGGTTATAATAAAATAAAGAACCATGAAGAGGAGAAGACATGACTTTGGGGATGTGAAGTGCTCCTTGGTGAAGAAAGGCTATGATGTCTGGTTATAATAAAATAAAGACCCATGAAGAGAAGAAGACATCACTTTGGGGATGTGAAGTGCTCCTTGGTGAAGAAAGGCTATGTCTGGTTATAATAAAATAAAGACCCATGAAGAGGAGAAGACATTTTTTTGGGGATGTGAAGTGCTCCTTGGTGAAGAAAGGCTATGTCTGGTTATTATAAAATAAGGACCCATGAAGAGGAGAAGACATTTTTTGGGGATGTGAAGTGCTCCGTGGTGAAGAAAGGCTATAATGTCTGGTTATAATAAAATAAAGAACTATGAAGAGGAGAAGACATTACTTTGGGGATGTGAAGTGCTCCTTAGTGAAGAAAGTATATGATGTCTGGTTATAATAAAATAAAGAACCATGAAGAGGAGAAGACATTTTTGGGGATGTGAAATGCTCCTTGGTGAAGAAAGGTTATGTCTGGTTATAATAAAACAAAGATCTATGACGAGGAGAAGACATCACTTTGGGGATGTGAAGTGCTCCTTGGTGAAGAAAGGCTATGATGTCTGGTTATAATAAAATAAAGAACTATGAAGAGGAGAAGACATGACGTTGGGGATGTGAAGTGCTCTTCAGTGCAGAAAGGCTATGATGTCTGGTTATAATAAAATAAAGACCCATGCAGAGGAGAAGACATCAGTTTGGGGATGTGAAGAGCTCATTGGTGTAGAAAGGCTATGATGTCTGGTTATAATAAAATAAAGAACTATGAAGAGGAGAAGACATCACTTTGGGGATGTGAAGTGCTCCTTGGTGAAGAAAGGCTATGATGTCTGGTTATAATAAAATAAAGAACTATGAAGAGGAGAAGACATCACTTTGGGGATGTGAAGTGCTCCTTGGTGAAGAAAGACTATGATGTCTGGTTATAATAAAATAAAGAACTATGACGAAGAGAAGACATCAGTTTGGGGATGTGAAGTGCTCCTCGGTGAAGAAAGGCTATGTCTGGTTGTAATAGAATAAAGATCTATGAAGAGGAGTAGACATCACTTTGGGGATGTGAATTGTTCCTTGGTTAAGAAAGGTTATGTCTGGTTGTAATAAAATAAAGACCCATGAAGAGGAGAAGACATTACTTGGGGGATGTGAAGTGCTCCTTGGCGAAGAAAGGTTATGTCTGGTTATAATAAAATAAAGACCCATGAAGAGGAGAAGACATTACTTTGGGGATGTGAAGTGCTCCTTGGCAAAGAAAGGTTATGTCTGGTTATAATAAAATAAAGACCCATGAAGAGGAGAAGACATTACTTTGGGGATGTGAAGTGCTCGTTGGTGAAGAAAGGTTATGTCTGGTTGTAATAAAATAAAGATCTATGAAGAGGAGAAGGCATTACTTTGGGGATGTGAAGTGGTGCTTGGTGAAGAAAGGTTATGTCTGGTTGTAATTTAATAAAGATCTATGAAGAGAAGAAGACATTACTTTGGGGATGTGAAGTACTCCTTGGTGAAGAAAGGTTATGTCTGGTTGTAATAAAATAGAGATCTATGAAGAGGAGAAGACATCACTTTGGGGATGTGAAGTGTTCCTTGGTGCAGAAAGGTTATGTCTGGTTGTAATGAAATAAAGACCCATGAAGAGAAGAAGACATTACTTTGGGGATGTGAAGTGCTCCTTGGTGAAGAAAGGCTATAATGTCTGGTTATAATAAAATAAAGACCCAGAAAGAGGAGAAGACATCACTTTGGAGATGTGAAGTGTTCCTTGGTGAAGAAAGGCTATTATGTCTGGTTATAATATAATAAAGACCCACGAAAGGAGAAGATATTACTTTGGGGATGAGAAGTGCTCCTTGGTGAAGAAAGGCTATGATGTCTGGTTATAATAAAATAAAGAACTATGAAGAGGAGAAGACATGACTTTGGGGATGTGAAGTGCTCCTCAGTGCAGAAAGGTATGATGTCTGGTTATAATAAAATAAAGACCCATGCAGAGGAGAAGACATCAGTTTGGGGATGTGAAGTGCTCATTGGGGTAGAAAGGCTTTGATGTCTGGTTATAATAAAATAAAGAACCATGAAGAGGAGAAGACATGACTTTGGGGATGTGAAGTGCTCCTTAGTGAAGAAAGTATATGATGTCTGGTTATAATAAAATAAAGAACCATGAAGAGGAGAAGACATTTTTGGGGATGTGAAATGCTCCTTGGTGAAGAAAGGTTATGTCTGGTTATAATAAAACAAAGATCTATGACGAGGAGAAGACATCACTTTGGGGATGTGAAGTGCTCCTTGGTGAAGAAAGGCTATGATGTCTGGTTATAATAAAATAAAGAACTATGAAGAGGAGAAGACATGACGTTGGGGATGTGAAGTGCTCCTCAGTGCAGAAAGGCTATGATGTCTGGTTATAATAAAATAAAGACCCATGCAGAGGAGAAGACATCAGTTTGGGGATGTGAAGAGCTAATTGGTGTAGAAAGGCTATGATGTCTGGTTATAATAAAATAAAGAACTATGAAGAGGAGAAGACATCACTTTGGGGATGTGAAGTGCTCCTTGGTGAAGAAAGGCTATGATGTCTGGTTATAATAAAATAAAGAACTATGAAGAGGAGAAGACATCACTTTGGGGATGTGAAGTGCTCCTTGGTGTAGAAAGGCTATGATGTCTGGTTATAATAAAATAAAGAACTATGAAGAGAAGACATCACTTTGGGGTTGTGAAGTGCTCCTTGGTGAAGAAAGGTTATGTCTCGTTGTAATAAAATAAAGATCTATGAAGAGGAGAAGACATCACTTTGGGGATGTGAAATGCTCCTTGGTGAAGAAAGGCTATGTCTGGTTGTAACAAAATAAAGATCTATGAAGAGGAGAAGATATTACTTTGGGGATGTGAAGTGCTCCTTGGTGAAGAAAGACTATGATGTCTGGTTATAATAAAATAAAGAACTATGACGAAGAGAAGACATCAGTTTGGGGATGTGAAGTGCTCCTCGGTGAAGAAAGGCTATGTCTGGTTGTAATAGAATAAAGATCTATGAAGAGGAGTAGACATCACTTTGGGGATGTGAATTGTTCCTTGGTTAAGAAAGGTTATGTCTGGTTGTAATAAAATAAAGACCCATGAAGAGGAGAAGACATTACTTTGGGGATGTGAAGTGCTCCTTGGCGAAGAAAGGTTATGTCTGGTTATAATAAAATAAAGACCCATGAAGAGGAGAAGACATTACTTTGGGGATGTGAAGTGCTCCTTGGCAAAGAAAGGTTATGTCTGGTTATAATAAAATAAAGACCCATGAAGAGGAGAAGACATTACTTTGGGGATGTGAAGTGCTCGTTGGTGAAGAAAGGTTATGTCTGGTTGTAATAAAATAAAGATCTATGAAGAGGAGAAGGCATTACTTTGGGGATGTGAAGTGGTGCTTGGTGAAGAAAGGTTATGTCTGGTTGTAATTTAATAAAGATCTATGAAGAGAAGAAGACATTACTTTGGGGATGTGAAGTACTCCTTGGTGAAGAAAGGTTATGTCTGGTTGTAATAAAATAGAGATCTATGAAGAGGAGAAGACATCACTTTGGGGATGTGAAGTGTTCCTTGGTGCAGAAAGGTTATGTCTGGTTGTAATGAAATAAAGACCCATGAAGAGAAGAAGACATTACTTTGGGGATGTGAAGTGCTCCTTGGTGAAGAAAGGCTATGATGTCTGGTTATAATAAAATAAAGACCCAGAAAGAGGAGAAGACATCACTTTGGAGATGTGAAGTGTTCCTTGGTGAAGAAAGGCTATTATGTCTGGTTATAATATAATAAAGACCCACGAAAGGAGAAGATATTACTTTGGGGATGAGAAGTGCTCCTTGGTGAAGAAAGGCTATGATGTCTGGTTATAATAAAATAAAGAACTATGAAGAGGAGAAGACATGACTTTGGGGATGTGAAGTGCTCCTCAGTGCAGAAAGGTATGATGTCTGGTTATAATAAAATAAAGACCCATGCAGAGGAGAAGACATCAGTTTGGGGATGTGAAGTGCTCATTGGTGTAGAAAGGCTTTGATGTCTGGTTATAATAAAATAAAGAACCATGAAGAGGAGAAGACATGACTTTGGGGATGTGAAGTGCTCCTTGGTGAAGAAAGGCTATGATGTCTGGTTATAATAAAAAAAAGACCCATGAAGAGAAGAAGACATTTCTTTGGGGATGTGAAGTGCTCCTTGGTGAAGAAAGGCTATGATGTCTGGTTATAATAAAATAAAGAACTATGAAGAGGAGAAGACATCACTTTGGGGTTGTGAAGTGCTCCTCAGTGTAGAAAGGCTATGATGTCTGGTTATAATAAAATAAAGACCCATGAAGAGAAGACATCACTTTAGGGGAAGTGAAGTGCTCCTTGGTGTAGAAAGGCTATGTCTGGTTATAATAAAATAAAGAACTATGAAGAGGAGAGGACATCACTTTGGGGATGTGAAGTGCTCCTTGGTGAAAAAAGTCTATGTCTGGTTATAATAAAATAAAGAACTATGAAGAGGAGAAGACATCACTTTGGGGATGTGAAGTGCTCCTTGGTGAAAAAAGACTATGTCTGGTTATAATAAAATAGACACCCATGAAGAGGAGAAGACATGACTTTGGGGATGTGAAGTGCTCCTCAGTGTAGAAATGCTATGATGTCTGGTTATAATAAAATAAAGTCCCATGCAGAGGAGAAGATATCACTTTGGGGATGTGAAGTGCTCATTGGTATAGAAAGGCTATGATGTCTGGTTATAACAAAATAAAGAACCATGAAGAGGAGAAGACATGACTTTGGGGATGTGAAGTGCTTCTTGATGAAGAAAGTCTATGATGTCTGGTTATAATAAAATAAAGAACCATGAAGAGGAGAAGACATCACTTTGGGGATGTGAAGTGCTCCTTGGTGAAGAAAGGTTATGTCTGGTTATAATAAAACAAAGATCTTCAGAGGAGAAGATATCACTTTGGGGATGTGAAGTGCTCCTCGGTGAAGAAAGGCTATGTCTGGTTATAATAATATAAAGAACTATGAAGAGGAGAAGACATCACTTTGGGGACGTGAAGAAAGGCTATGATGTCTGGTTATAATAAAATAAAGAACTTTGAAGAGGAGAAGACATCACTTTGGGGATGTGAAGTGCTCCTTGGTGAAGAAAGGCTATGATGTCTGGTTATAATAAAATAAAGAACTATGAAGAGGAGAAGACATCACTTTGGGGATGTGAAGTGCTCCTTGGTGAAGAAAGGCTATGATGTCTGGTTATAATAAAATAAAGAACTATGAAGAGGAGAAGACATCACTTTGGGGATGTGAAGTGCTCCTTGGTATAGAAAGGCTATGATGTCTGGTTATAATAAAATAAAGAACTATGAAGAGAAGACATCACTTTTGGGATGTGAAGTGCTCCTTGGTGAAGAAAGGTTATGTCTCGTTGTAATAAAATAAAGATCTATGAAGAAGAGAAGACATCCTTTTGGGGATGTGAAATGCTCCTTGGTGAAGAAAGGCTATGTCTGGTTGTAATAAAATAAAGATCTATGAAGAGGAGAAGATATTACTTTGGGGATGTGAAGTGCTCCTTGGTGAAGAAAGGCTATGACGTCTGGTTATAATAAAATAAAGAACTATGACGAAGAGAAGACATCACTTTGGGGATATGAAGTGCTCCTTGGTGTAGAAAGACTATGATGTCTGGTTATAATAAAATAAAGAACTATGAAGAGGAGAAGACATCACTTTGGGGTTGTGAAGTGCTCCTCAGTGTAGAAAGGCTATGATGTCTGGTTATAATAAAATAAAGACCCATGAAGAGGAGAAGACATCACTTTAGGGGAAGTGAAGTGCTCCTTGGTGAAGAAAGGTTATGATGTCTGGTTATAATAAAATAAAGACCCATGAAGAGGAGAAGACATCACTTTGGGGATGTGAAGTGCTCCTTGGTGTAGAAAGGCTATGATGTCTGGTTATAATAAAATATATACCCATGAAGAGAAGACATTACTTTGCGGATGTGAAGTGCTCCTTGGTGAAGAAAGGCTATGATATCTGGTTATAATAAAATAAAGACCCATGCAGAGGAGAAGACATCAGTTTGGGGATGTGAAGTACTCCTTGGTGTAGAAAGGCTATGATGTCTGGTTATAATAAAATAAAGAACTATGAAGAGGAGAAGACATCACTTTGGGGATGTGAAGTGCTCCTTGGTGAAGAAAGGCTATGATGTCTGGTTATAATAAAATAAAGAACTATGAAGAGGAGAAGACATCACTTTGGGGATGTGAAGTGCTCCTTGGTGTAGAAAGGCTATGATGTCTGGTTATAATAAAATAAAGAACTATGAAGAGAAGACATCACTTTGGGGTTGTGAAGTGCTCCTTGGTGAAGAAAGGTTATGTCTCGTTGTAATAAAATAAAGATCTATGAAGAGGAGAAGACATCACTTTGGGGATGTGAAATGCTCCTTGGTGAAGAAAGGCTATGTCTGGTTGTAACAAAATAAAGATCTATGAAGAGGAGAAGATATTACTTTGGGGATGTGAAGTGCTCCTTGGTGAAGAAAGGCTATGATGTCTGGTTATAATAAAATAAAGAACTATGACGAAGAGAAGACATCAGTTTGGGGATGTGAAGTGCTCCTCGGTGAAGAAAGGCTATGTCTGGTTGTAATAGAATAAAGATCTATGAAGAGGAGTAGACATCACTTTGGGGATGTGAATTGTTCCTTGGTTAAGAAAGGTTATGTCTGGTTGTAATAAAATAAAGACCCATGAAGAGGAGAAGACATTACTTTGGGGATGTGAAGTGCTCCTTGGCGAAGAAAGGTTATGTCTGGTTATAATAAAATAAAGACCCATGAAGAGGAGAAGACATTACTTTGGGGATGTGAAGTGCTCCTTGGCAAAGAAAGGTTATGTCTGGTTATAATAAAATAAAGACCCATGAAGAGGAGAAGACATTACTTTGGGGATGTGAAGTGCTCGTTGGTGAAGAAAGGTTATGTCTGGTTGTAATAAAATAAAGATCTATGAAGAGGAGAAGGCATTACTTTGGGGATGTGAAGTGCTGCTTGGTGAAGAAAGGTTATGTCTGGTTGTAATTTAATAAAGATCTATGAAGAGAAGAAGACATTACTTTGGGGATGTGAAGTACTCCTTGGTGAAGAAAGGTTATGTCTGGTTGTAATAAAATAGAGATCTATGAAGAGGAGAAGACATCACTTTGGGGATGTGAAGTGTTCCTTGGTGCAGAAAGGTTATGTCTGGTTGTAATGAAATAAAGACCCATGAAGAGAAGAAGACATTACTTTGGGGATGTGAAGTGCTCCTTGGTGAAGAAAGGCTATGATGTTTGGTTATAATAAAATAAAGACCCAGAAAGAGGAGAAGATATCACTTTGGAGATGTGAAGTGTTCCTTGGTGAAGAAAGGCTATTATGTCTGGTTATAATATAATAAAGACCCACGAAGAGGAGAAGATATTACTTTGGGGATGAGAAGTGCTCCTTGGTGAAGAAAGGCTATGATGTCTGGTTATAATAAAATAAAGAACTATGAAGAGGAGAAGACATGACTTTGGGGATGTGAAGTGCTCCTCAGTGTAGAAAGGCTATGATGTCTGGTTATAATAAAATAAAGACCCATGCAGAGGAGAAGACATCAGTTTGGGGATGTGAAGTGCTCATTGGTGTAGAAAGGCTTTGATGTCTGGTTATAATAAAATAAAGAACCATGAAGAGGAGAAGACATGACTTTGGGGATGTGAAGTGCTCCTTGGTGAAGAAAGGCTATGATGTCTGGTTATAATAAAAAAAGACCCATGAAGAGAAGAAGACATTTCTTTGGGGATGTGAAGTGCTCCTTGGTGAAGAAAGGCTATGTCTGGTTATTATAAAATAAAGACCCATGAAGAGGAGAAGACATTTTTTTGGGGATGTGAAGTGCTCCTTGGTGAAGAAAGGCTATGATGTCTGGTTATAATAAAATAAAGAACTATGAAGAGGAGAAGACATCACTTTGGGGTTGTGAAGTGCTCCTCAGTGTAGAAAGGCTATGATGTCTGGTTATAATAAAATAAAGACCCATGAAGAGAAGAAGACATCACTTTAGGGGAAGTGAAGTGCTCCTTGGTGTAGAAAGGCTATGTCTGGTTATAATAAAATAAAGAACTATGAAGAGGAGAGGACATCACTTTGGGGATGTGAAGTGCTCCTTGGTGAAAAAAGTCTATGTCTGGTTATAATAAAATAAAGAACTATGAAGAGGAGAAGACATCACTTTGGGGATGTGAAGTGCTCCTTGGTGAAAAAAGTCTATGTCTGGTTATAATAAAATAAACACCCATGAAGAGGAGAAGACATGACTTTGGGGATGTGAAGTGCTCCTCAGTGTAGAAATGCTATGATGTCTGGTTATAATAAAATAAAGTCCCATGCAGAGGAGAAGATATCACTTTGGGGATGTGAAGTGCTCATTGGTATAGAAAGGCTATGATGTCTGGTTATAACAAAATAAAGAACCATGAAGAGGAGAAGACATGACTTTGGGGATGTGAAGTGCTCCTTGATGAAGAAAGTCTATGATGTCTGGTTATAATAAAATAAAGAACCATGAAGAGGAGAAGACATCACTTTGGGGATGTGAAGTGCTCCTTGGTGAAGAAAGGTTATGTCTGGTTATAATAAAACAAAAATCTTCAGAGGAGAAGACATCACTTTGGGGATGTGAAGTGCTCCTCGGTGAGGAGAGGCTATGTCTGGTTATAATAATATAAAGAACTATGAAGAGGAGAAGACATCACTTTGGGGACGTGAAGTGCTCCTTGGTGAAGAAAGGCTATGATGTCTGGTTATAATAAAATAAAGAACTATGAAGAGGAGAAGACATCACTTTGGGGATGTGAAGTGCTCCTTGGTGAAGAAAGGCTATGATGTCTGGTTATAATAAAATAAAGAACTATGAAGAGGAGAAGACATCACTTTGGGGATGTGAAGTGCTCCTTGGTGAAGAAAGGCTATGATGTCTGGTTATAATAAAATAAAGAACTATGAAGAGGAGAAGACATCACTTTGGGGATGTGAAGTGCTCCTTGGTATAGAATGGCTATGATGTCTGGTTATAATAAAATAAAGAACTATGAAGAGAAGACATCACTTTTGGGATGTGAAGTGCTCCTTGGTGAAGAAAGGTTATGTCTCGTTGTAATAAAATAAAGATCTATGAAGAGGAGAAGACATCACTTTGGGGATGTGAAATGCTCCTTGGTGAAGAAAGGCTATGTCTGGTTGTAATAAAATAAAGATCTATGAAGAGGAGAAGATATTACTTTGGGGATGTGAAGTGCTCCTTGGTGAAGAAAGGCAATGACGTCTGGTTATAATAAAATAAAGAACTATGACGAAAGGAAGACATCACTTTGGGGATATGAAGTGCTCCTTGGTGTAGAAAGACTATGATGTCTGGTTATAATAAAATAAAGAACTATGAAGAGGAGAAGACATCACTTTGGGGTTGTGAAGTGCTCCTCAGTGTAGAAAGGCTATGATGTCTGGTTATAATAAAATAAAGACCCACGAAGAGGAGAAGACATCACTTTAGGGGAAGTGAAGTGCTCCTTGGTGAAGAAAGGTTATGATGTCTGGTTATAATAAAATAAAGACCCATGAAGAGGAGAAGACATCACTTTGGGGATGTGAAGTGCTCCTTGTTGTAGAAAGGCTATGATGTCTGGTTATAATAAAATGTATACCCATGAAGAGAAGACATTACTTTGCGGATGTGAAGTGCTCCTTAGTGAAGAAAGGCTATGATATCTGGTTATAATAAAATAAAGACCCATGAAGAGGAGAAGACATCACTTTGGGGATGTGAAGTGCTCCTTCCTGAAGAAAGGCTATAAATTCTGGTTATAATAAAATAAATAACTATGAAGAGGAGAAGACATTACTTTGGGGATGTGAAGTGCTCCTTGGTATAGAAAGGCTATAATGTCTGGTTATAATAAAATAAAGAACTATGAAGAGGAGAAGACATTACTTTGGGGATGTGAAGTGCTCCTTAGTGAAGAAAGTATATGATGTCTGGTTATAATAAAATAAAGAACCATGAAGAGGAGAAGACATTTTTGGGGATGTGAAATGCTCCTTGGTGAAGAAAGGTTATGTCTGGTTATAATAAAACAAAGATCTATGACGAGGAGAAGACATCACTTTGGGAATGTGAAGTGTTCGTTGGTGAAGAAAGGTTATGTGTGGTTGTAATAAAATAAAGAACTATGAAGAGGAGAAGACATTATTTTGAAGATGTGAAGTGCGCCTCGGTGAAGAAAGGCTATGTCTGGATATAATAAAATAAAGAACTATGAAGAGGAGAAGACATCACTTTGGGGATGTGAAGTGCTCCTTGGTGAAGAAAGGCTATGATGTCTGGTTATAATAAAATAAAGAACTATGAAGAGGAGAAGACATGACGTTGGGGATGTGAAGTGCTCCTCAGTGCAGAAAGGCTATGATGTCTGGTTATAATAAAATAAAGACCCATGCAGAGGAGAATACATCAGTTTGGGGATGTGAAGAGCTCATTGGTGTAGAAAGGCTATGATGTCTGGTTATAATAAAATAAAGAACCATGAAGAGGAGAAGACATGACTTTGGGGATGTGAAGTGCTCCTTGGTGAAGAAAGGCTATGATGTCTGGTTATAATAAAATAAAGACCCATGAAGAGAAGAAGACATCACTTTGGGGATGTGAAGTGCTCCTTGGTGAAGAAAGGCTATGTCTGGTTATAATAAAATAAAACCCATGAAGAGGAGAAGACATTTTTTTGGGGATGTGAAGTGCTCCTTGGTGATGAAAGGCTTTGTCTGGTTATTATAAAATAAAGACCCATGAAGAGGAGAAGACATTTTTTAAGGGATGTGAAGTGCCCCTTAGTGAAGAAAGGCTATGATGTCTGGTTATAATAAAATAAAGAACTATGAAGAGGAGAAGACATCACTTTGGGGATGTGAAGTGCTCCTCAGTGTAGAAAGGCTATGATGTCTGGTTATAATAAAATAAAGACCCATGCAGAGGAGAAGATATCACTTTGGGGATGTGAAGTGCTCATTAGTATAGAAAGGCTATGATGTCTGGTTATAATGAAGTAAAGACCCACGAAGAGGAGAAGATATTACTTTGGGGATGTGAAGTGCTCCTTGGTGAAGAAAGTCTATAATGTCTGGTTATAATAAAATAAAGAACCATGAAGAGGAGAAGACATCACTTTGGGGATGTGAAGTGCTCCTTGGTGAAGAAAGGTTATGTCTGGTTATAATAAAACAAAGATCTTAAGAGGAGAAGACATCACTTTGGGGATGTGAAGTGCTCCTCGGTGAAGAAAGGCTATGTCTGGTTATAATAAAATAAAGAACTCTGAAGAGGAGAAGACATCACTTTGGGGACGTGAAGTGCTCCTTGGTGAAGAAAGGCTATGATGTCTGGTTATAATAAAATAAAGAACTATGAAGAGGAGAAGACATCAGTTTGGGGATGTGAAGTGCTCGTTGGTATTAGAAAGGCTATGATGTCTGGTTATAATAAAATAAAGACCCATGAAGAGGAGAAGACATTACTTTGGGGATGTGAAGTGCTCCTTGGTGAAGAAAGGCTATGATGTCTGGTTATAATAAAATAAAGAACTATGAAGAGGAGAAGACATCACTTTGGGGATGTGAAGTGCTCCTTGGTGTAGAAAGGCTATGATGTCTGGTTATAATAAAATAAAGAACTATGAAGAGAAGACATCACTTTGGGGATGTGAAGTGCTCCTTGGTGAAGAAAGGTTATGTCTGGTTGTAATAAAATAAAGATCTATGAAGAGGAGAAGACATCACTTTGGGGATGTGAAATGCTCCTTGGTGAAGAAAGGCTATGCCTGGTTGTAATAAAATAAAGATCTATGAAGAGGAGAAGATATTACTTTGGGGATGTGAAGTGCTCCTTGGTGAAGAAAGGCTATGATGTCTGGTTATAATAAAATAAATAACTATGACGAAGAGAAGACATCACTTTGGGGATGTGAAGTGCTCCTTGGTGTAGAAAGACTATGATGTCTAGTTATAATAAAATAAAGAACTATGAAGAGGAGAAGGCATCACTTTGGGGATGTGAAGTGCTCCTTGGTGAAGAAAGGCTATGTCTGGTTATAATAAAATAAAGAACTATGAAGAGGAGAAGACATCACTTTGGAGATGAGAAGTGCTCCTTGGTATAGAAAGGCTATGATGTCTGGTTATAATAAAATAAAGAACTATGAAGAGGAGAAGACATCACTTTGGGGATGTGAAGTGCTCCTTGGTGTAGAAAGGCTATGTCTGGTTATAATAAAATAAAGAACTATGAAGAGGAGAGGACATCACTTTGGGGATGTGAAGTTCTCCTTGGTGAAAAAAGTCTATGTCTGGTTATAATAAAATAAAGAACTATGAAGAGGAGAAGACATCACTTTGGGGATGTGAAGTGCTCCTTGGTGAAGAAAGGCTATGATGTCTGGTTATAATAAAATAAAGACCCAGAAAGAGGAGAAGACATCACTTTGGAGATGTGAAGTGTTCCTTGGTGAAGAAAGGCTATTATGTCTGGTTATAATAAAATAAAGACCCACGAAGAGGAGAAGATATTACTTTGGGGATGTGAAGTGCTCCTTGGTGAAGAAAGGTTATGTCTGGTTGTAATAAAATAAAGATCTATGAAGAGGAGAAGACATCACTTTGGGGATGTGAAGTGCTCCTTTGTGTAGAAAGGCTATGAATTCTGGTTAAAATAAAATAAAGAACTATGAAGAGGAGAAGACATCACTTTGGGGATGTGAAGTGCTCCTTGGTGAAGAAAGGCTATGATGTCTGGTTATAATAAAATAAAGAACTATGAAGAGGAGAAGACATGACTTTGGGGATGTGAAGTGCTCCTCAGTGCAGAAAGGCTATGATGTCTGGTTATAATAAAATAAAGACCCATGCAGAGGAGAAGACATCAGTTTGGGGATGTGAAGTGCTCATTGGTGTAGAAAGGCTATGATGTCTGGTTATAATAAAATAAAGAACCATGAAGAGGAGAAGACATGACTTTGGGGATGTGAAGTGCTCCTTGGTGAAGAAAGGCTATGATGTCTGGTTATAATAAAATAAAGACCCATGAAGAGAAGAAGACATCACTTTGGGGATGTGAGGTGCTCCTTGGTGAAGAAAGGTTATGTCTGGTTGTAATAAAATAAAGATCTATGAAGAGGAGTAGACATCACTTTGGGGATGTGAATTGTTCCTTGGTTAAGAAAGGTTATGTCTGGTTGTAATAAAATAAAGACCCATGAAGAGGAGAAGACATTACTTTGGGGATGTGAAGTGCTCCTTAGCGAAGAAAGGTTATGTCTGGTTATAATAAAATAAAGACCCATGAAGAGGAGAAGACATTACTTTGGGGATGTGAAGTGCTCCTTGGCGAAGAAAGGTTATGTCTGGTTATAATAAAATAAAGACCCATGAAGAGGAGAAGACATTACTTTGGGGATGTGAAGTGCTCCTTGGTGAAGAAAGGTTATGTCTGGTTGTAATAAAATGAAGATCTATGAAGAGGAGAAGACATTACTTTGGGGATGTGAAGTGCTGCTTGGTGAAGAAAGGTTATGTCTGGTTGTAATATAATAAAGATCTATGAAGAGAAGAAGACATTACTTTGGGGATGTGAAGTGCTCCTTGGTGAAGAAAGGTTATGTCTGGTTGTAATAAAATAGAGATCTATGAAGAGGAGAAGACATCACTTTGGGGATGTGAAGTGTTCCTTGGTGCAGAAAGGTTATGTATGGTTGTAATAAAATAAAGACCCATGAAGAGAAGAAGACATTACTTTGGGGATGTGAAGTGCTCCTTGGTGAAGAAAGGCTATGATGTCTGGTTATAATAAAATAAAGACCCAGAAAGAGGAGAAGACATCACTTTGGAGATGTGAAGTGTTCCTTGGTGAAGAAAGGCTATTATGTCTGGTTATAATAAAATAAAGACCCACGAAGAGGAGAAGATATTACTTTGGGGATGCGAAGTGTTCCGTGGTGAAGAAACGTTATGTCTGGTTGTAATAAAATAAAGATCTATGAAGAGGAGAAGACATCACTTTGGGGATGTGAAGTGCTCCTTGGTGTAGAAAGGCTATGATGTCTGGTTAAAATAAAATAAAGAACTATGAAGAGGAGAAGACATCACTTTGGGGATGTGAAGTGCTCATTGGTGTAGAAAGGCTATGATGTCTGGTTATAATAAAATAAAGAACCATGAAGAGGAGAAGACATTTTTTTGGGGATGTGAAGTGCTCCTTGGTGAAGAAAGGTTATGTCTGGTTATTATAAAATAAAGAGCCATGAAGAGGAGAAGACATTACTTTGGGGATGTGAAGTGCTCCTTGGCGAAGAAAGGTTATGTCTGGTTATAATAAAATAAAGACCCATGAAGAGGAGAAGACATTACTTTGGGGATGTGAAGTGCTCCTTGGTGAAGAAAGGTTATGTCTGGTTGTAATAAAATGAAGATCTATGAAGAGGAGAAGACATGACTTTGGGGATGTGAAGTGCTCCTCAGTGCAGAAAGGCTATGATGTCTGGTTATAATAAAATAAACACCCATGAAGAGGAGAAGACATGACTTTGGGGATGTGAAGTGCTCCTCAGTATAGAAAGGCTATGATGTCTGGTTATAATAAAATAAAGACCCATGCAGAGGAGAAGATATCATTTTGGGGATGTGAAGTGCTCATTGGTATAGAAAGGCTATGATGTCTGGTTATAATAAAATAAAGACCCATGAAGAGAAGAAGACATCACTTTCTGGATGTGAGGTGCTCCTTGGTGAAGAAAGGTTATGTCTGGTTGTAATAAAATAAAGATCTATGAAGAGGAGTAGACATCACTTTGGGGATGTGAATTGTTCCTTGGTTAAGAAAGGTTATGTCTGGTTGTAATAAAATAAAGACCCATGAAGAGGAGAAGACATTACTTTGGGGATGTGAAGTGCTCCTTGGCGAAGAAAGGTTATGTCTGGTTATAATAAAATAAAGACCCATGAAGAGGAGAAGACATTACTTTGGGGATGTGAAGTGCTCCTTGGCGAAGAAAGGTTATGTCTGGTTATAATAAAATAAAGACCCATGAAGAGGAGAAGACATTACTTTGGGGATGTGAAGTGCTCCTTGGTGAAGAAAGGTTATGTCTGGTTGTAATAAAATGAAGATCTATGAAGAGGAGAAGACATTACTTTGGGGATGTGAAGTGCTGCTCGGTGAAGAAAGGTTATGTCTGGTTGTAATATAATAAAGATCTATGAAGAGAAGAAGACATTACTTTGGGGATGTGAAGTGCTCCTTGGTGAACAAAGGTTATGTCTGGTTGTAATAAAATAGAGATCTATGAAGAGGAGAAGACATCACTTTGGGGATGTGAAGTGTTCCTTGGTGCAGAAAGGTTGTGTATGGTTGTAACAAAATAAAGACCCATGAAGAGAAGAAGACATTACTTTGGGGATGTGAAGTGCTCCTTGGTGAAGAAAGGCTATGATGTCTGGTTATAATAAAATAAAGACCCAGAAAGAGGAGAAGACATCACTTTGGAGATGTGAAGTGTTCCTTGGTGAAGAAAGGCTATTATGTCTGGTTATAATAAAATAAAGACCCACGAAGAAGAGAAGATATTACTTTGGGGATGCGAAGTGCTCCTTGGTAAAGAAACGTTATGTCTGGTTGTAATAAAATAAAGATCTATGAAGAGGAGAAGACATCACTTTGGGGATGTGAAGTGCTCCTTGGTGTAGAAAGGCTATGATGTCTGGTTAAAATAAAATAAAGAACTATGAAGAGGAGAAGACATCACTTTGGGGATGTGAAGTGCTCATTGGTGTAGAAAGGCTATGATGTCTGGTTATAATAAAATAAAGAACCATGAAGAGGAGAAGACATTTTTTTGGGGATGTGAAGTGCTCCTTGGTGAAGAAAGGTTATGTCTGGTTATTATAAAATAAAGAGCCATGAAGAGGAGAAGACATTTTTTTGGGGATGTGAAGTGCTCCTTGGTGAAGAAAGGCTATGATGTCTGGTTATAATAAAATAAAGAACTATGAAGAGGAGAAGACATCACTTTGGGGTTGTGAAGTGCTCCTCAGTGTAGAAAGGCTATGATGTCTGGTTATAATAAAATAAAGACCCATGAAGAGGAGAAGACATCACTTTAGGGGAAGTGAAGTGCTCCTTGGTGTAGAAAGGCTATGTCTGGTTATAATAAAATAAAGAACTATGAAGAGGAGAGGACATCACTTTGGGGATGTGAAGTGCTCCTTGGTGAAAAAAGTCTATGTCTGTTTATAATAAAATAAAGAACTATGAAGAGGAGAAGACATCACTTTGGGGATGTGAAGTGCTCCTTGGTGAAAAAAGTCTATGTCTGGTTATAATAAAATAAACACCCATGAAGAGGAGAAGACATGACTTTGGGGATGTGAAGTGCTCCTCAGTATAGAAAGGCTATGATGTCTGGTTATAATAAAATAAAGACCCATGCAGAGGAGAAGATATCATTTTGGGGATGTGAAGTGCTCATTGGTATAGAAAGGCTATGATGTCTGGTTATAACAAAATAAAGAACCATTAAGAGGAGAAGACATGACTTTGGGGATGTGAAGTGCTCCTTGATGAAGAAAGTCTATGATGTCTGGTTATAATAAAATAAAGAACCATGAAGAGGAGAAGACATCACTTTGGGGATGTGAAGTGCTCCTTGCTGAAGAAAGGTTATGTCTGGCTATAATAAAACAAAGATCTTAAGAGGAGAAGACATCACTTTGGGGATGTGAAGTGCTCCTCGGTGAAGAAAGGCTATGTCTGGTTATAATAGTGTAAAGAACTATGAAGATGAGAAGACATCACTTTGGGGACGTGAAGTGCTCCTTGGTGAAGAAAGGCTATGATGTCTGGTTATAATAAAATAAAGAACTATGAAGAGGAGAAGACATCACTTTGGGGATGTGAAGTGCTCCTTGGTGAAGAAAGGCTATGATGTCTGGTTATAATAAAATAAAGAACTATGAAGAGGAGAAGACATCACTTTGGGGATGTGAAGTGCTCCTTGGTGAAGAAAGGCTATGATGTCTGGTTATAATAAAATAAAGAACTATGAAGAGGAGAAGACATCACTTTGGGGATGTGAAGTGCTCCTTGGTGTAGAAAGGCTATGATGTCTGGTTATAATAAAATAAAGAACTATGAAGAGCAGACATCACTTTGGGGATGTGAAGTGCTCCTTGGTGAAGAAAGGTTATGTCTCGTTGTAATAAAATAAAGATCTATGAAGAGGAGAAGACATCACTTTGGGGATGTGAAATGCTCCTTGGTGAAGAAAGGCTATGTCTGGTTGTAATAAAATAAAGATCTATGAAGAGGAGAAAATATTACTTTGGGGATGTGAAGTGCTCCTTCCTGAAGAAAGGCTATAATGTCTGGTTATAATAAAATAAGGAACTATGAAGAGGAGAAGACATCACTTTAGGGGAAGTGAAGTGCTCGTTGGTGAAGAAAGGTTATGATGTCTGGTTATAATAAAATAAAGACCCATGAAGAGGAGAAGACATCACTTTGGGGATGTGAAGTGCTCCTTGGTGTAGAAAGGCTATGATGTCTGGTTATAATAAAATATATACCCATGAAGAGAAGACATTACTTTGGGGGTGTGAAGTTCTCCTTGGTGAAGAAAGGCTATGATATCTGGTTATAATAAAATAAAGACCCATGAAGAGGAGAAGACATCACTTTGGGGATGTGAAGTGCTCCTTCCTGAAGAAAGGCTATAATGTCTGGTTATAATAAAATAAGGAACTATGAAGAGGAGAAGACATTACTTTGGGGATGTGAAGTGCTCCTTGGTATAGAAAGGCTATAATGTCTGGTTATAATAAAATAAAGAACCATGAAGAGGAGAAGACATCACTTTGGGGATGTGAAATGCTCCTTGGTGAAGAAAGGTTATGTCTGGTTATAATAAAACAAAGATCTATGAAGAGGAGAAGACATCAGTTTGGGGATGTGAAGTGCTCCTCGGTGAAGAAAGGCTATGTCTGGTTATAATAAAATAAAGAACTATGAAGAGGAGAAGACATCACTTTGGGGATGTGAAGTGTTCCTTGGCGAAGAAAGGTTATGTGTGGTTGTAATAAAATAAAGATCTATGAAGAGGAGAAGACATTACTTTGGGGATGTGAAGTGCTCCTCGGTGAAGAAAGGCTATGTCTGGATATAATAAAATAAAGATCTATGAAGAGGAGAAGACATCACTTTGGGGATGTGAAATGCTCCTTGGTGAAGAAAGGCTATGTCTGGTTGTAATAAAATAAAGATCTATGAAGAGGAGAAAATATTACTTTGGGGATGTGAAGTGCTCCTTCCTGAAGAAAGGCTATAATGTCTGGTTATAATAAAATAAGGAACTATGAAGAGGAGAAGACATCACTTTAGGGGAAGTGAAGTGCTCGTTGGTGAAGAAAGGTTATGATGTCTGGTTATAATAAAATAAAGACCCATGAAGAGGAGAAGACATCACTTTGGGGATGTGAAGTGCTCCTTGGTGTAGAAAGGCTATGATGTCTGGTTATAATAAAATATATACCCATGAAGAGAAGACATTACTTTGGGGGTGTGAAGTGCTCCTTGGTGAAGAAAGGCTATGATATCTGGTTATAATAAAATAAAGACCCATGAAGAGGAGAAGACATCACTTTGGGGATGTGAAGTGCTCCTTCCTGAAGAAAGGCTATAATGTCTGGTTATAATAAAATAAGGAACTATGAAGAGGAGAAGACATTACTTTGGGGATGTGAAGTGCTCCTTGGTATAGAAAGGCTATAATGTCTGGTTATAATAAAATAAAGAACCATGAAGAGGAGAAGACATCACTTTGGGGATGTGAAATGCTCCTTGGTGAAGAAAGGTTATGTCTGGTTATAATAAAACAAAGATCTATGAAGAGGAGAAGACATCAGTTTGGGGATGTGAAGTGCTCCTCGGTGAAGAAAGGCTATGTCTGGTTATAATAAAATAAAGAACTATGAAGTGGAGAAGACATCACTTTGGGGATGTGAAGTGCTCCTTGGTGAAGAAAGGCTATGATGTCTGGTTATAATAAAATAAAGAACTATGACGAAGAGAAGACATCATTTTGGGGATGTGAAGTGCTCCTTGGTGTAGAAAGACTATGATGTCTAGTTATAATAAAATAAAGAACTATGAAGAGGAGAAGGCATCACTTTGGGGATGTGAAGTGCTCCTTGGTGAAGAAAGGCTATGTCTGGTTATAATAAAATAAAGAACTATGAAGAGGAGAAGACATCACTTTGGAGATGAGAAGTGCTCCTTGGTATAGAAAGGCTATGATGTCTGGTTATAATAAAATAAAGAACTATGAAGTGGAGAAGACATCACTTTGGGGATGTGAAGTGCTCCTTGGTGTAGAAAGGCTATGTCTGGTTATAATAAAATAAAGAACTATGAAGAGGAGAGGACATCACTTTGGGGATGTGAAGTGCTCCTTGGTGAAAAAAGTCTATGTCTGGTTATAATAAAATAAAGAACTATGAAGAGGAGAAGACATCACTTTGGGGATGTGAAGTGCTCCTTGGTGAAGAAAGGCTATGATGTCTGGTTATAATAAAATAAAGACCCAGAAAGAGGAGAAGACATCACTTTGGAGATGTGAAGTGTTCCTTGGTGAAGAAAGGCTATTATGTCTGGTTATAATAAAATAAAGACCCACGAAGAGGAGAAGATATTACTTTGGGGATGTGAAGTGCTCCTTGGTGAAGAAAGGTTATGTCTGGTTGTAATAAAATAAAGATCTATGAAGAGGAGAAGACATCACTTTGGGGATGTGAAGTGCTCCGTTGTGTAGAAAGGCTATGAATTCTGGTTAAAATAAAATAAAGAACTATGAAGAGGAGAAGACATCACTTTGGGGATGTGAAGTGCTCCTTGGTGAAGAAAGGCTATGATGTCTGGTTATAATAAAATAAAGAACTATGAAGAGGAGAAGACATGACTTTGGGGATGTGAAGTGCTCCTCAGTGCAGAAAGGCTATGATGTCTGGTTATAATAAAATAAAGACCCATGCAGAGGAGAAGACATCAGTTTGGGGATGTGAAGTGCTCATTGGTGTAGAAAGGCTATGATGTCTTGTTATAATAAAATAAAGAACCATGAAGAGGAGAAGACATGACTTTGGGGATGTGAAGTGCTCCTTGGTGAAGAAAGGCTATGATGTCTGGTTATAATAAAATAAAGACCCATGAAGAGAAGAAGACATCACTTTCTGGATGTGAGGTGCTCCTTGGTGAAGAAAGGTTATGTCTGGTTGTAATAAAATAAAGATCTATGAAGAGGAGTAGACATCACTTTGGGGATGTGAATTGTTCCTTGGTTAAGAAAGGTTATGTCTGGTTGTAATAAAATAAAGACCCATGAAGAGGAGAAGACATTACTTTGGGGATGTGAAGTGCTCCTTGGCGAAGAAAGGTTATGTCTGGTTATAATAAAATAAAGACCCATGAAGAGGAGAAGACATTACTTTGGGGATGTGAAGTGCTCCTTGGCGAAGAAAGGTTATGTCTGGTTATAATAAAATAAAGACCCATGAAGAGGAGAAGACATTACTTTGGGGATGTGAAGTGCTCCTTGGTGAAGAAAGGTTATGTCTGGTTGTAATAAAATGAAGATCTATGAAGAGGAGAAGACATTACTTTGGGGATGTGAAGTGCTGCTCGGTGAAGAAAGGTTATGTCTGGTTGTAATATAATAAAGATCTATGAAGAGAAGAAGACATTCCTTTGGGGATGTGAAGTGCTCCTTGGTGAAGAAAGGTTATGTCTGGTTGTAATAAAATAGAGATCTATGAAGAGGAGAAGACATCACTTTGGGGATGTGAAGTGTTCCTTGGTGCAGAAAGGTTATGTATGGTTGTAACAAAATAAAGACCCATGAAGAGAAGAAGACATTACTTTGGGGATGTGAAGTGCTCCTTGGTGAAGAAAGGCTATGATGTCTGGTTATAATAAAATAAAGACCCAGAAAGAGGAGAAGACATCACTTTGGAGATGTGAAGTGTTCCTTGGTGAAGAAAGGCTATTATGTCTGGTTATAATAAAATAAAGACCCACGAAGAAGAGAAGATATTACTTTGGGGATGCGAAGTGCTCCTTGGTAAAGAAACGTTATGTCTGGTTGTAATAAAATAAAGATCTATGAAGAGGAGAAGACATCACTTTGGGGATGTGAAGTGCTCCTTGGTGTAGAAAGGCTATGATGTCTGGTTAAAATAAAATAAAGAACTATGAAGAGGAGAAGACATCACTTTGGGGATGTGAAGTGCTCATTGGTGTAGAAAGGCTATGATGTCTGGTTATAATAAAATAAAGAACCATGAAGAGGAGAAGACATTTTTTTGGGGATGTGAAGTGCTCCTTGGTGAAGAAAGGTTATGTCTGGTTATTATAAAATAAAGAGCCATGAAGAGGAGAAGACATTTTTTTGGGGATGTGAAGTGCTCCTTGGTGAAGAAAGGCTATGATGTCTGGTTATAATAAAATAAAGACCCATGAAGAGGAGAAGACATCACTTTAGGGGAAGTGAAGTGCTCCTTGGTGTAGAAAGGCTATGTCTGGTTATAATAAAATAAAGAACTATGAAGAGGAGAGGACATCACTTTGGGGATGTGAAGTGCTCCTTGGTGAAAAAAGTCTATGTCTGTTTATAATAAAATAAAGAACTATGAAGAGGAGAAGACATCACTTTGGGGATGTGAAGTGCTCCTTGGTGAAAAAAGTCTATGTCTGGTTATAATAAAATAAACACCCATGAAGAGGAGAAGACATGACTTTGGGGATGTGAAGTGCTCCTCAGTATGGAAAGGCTATGATGTCTGGTTATAATAAAATAAAGACCCATGCAGAGGAGAAGATATCATTTTGGGGATGTGAAGTGCTCATTGGTATAGAAAGGCTATGATGTCTGGTTATAACAAAATAAAGAACCATTAAGAGGAGAAGACATGACTTTGGGGATGTGAAGTGCTCCTTGATGAAGAAAGTCTATGATGTCTGGTTATAATAAAATAAAGAACCATGAAGAGGAGAAGACATCACTTTGGGGATGTGAAGTGCTCCTTGCTGAAGAAAGGTTATGTCTGGCTATAATAAAACAAAGATCTTAAGAGGAGAAGACATCACTTTGGGGATGTGAAGTGCTCCTCGGTGAAGAAAGGCTATGTCTGGTTATAATAGTGTAAAGAACTATGAAGAGGAGAAGACATCACTTTGGGGACGTGAAGTGCTCCTTGGTGAAGAAAGGCTATGATGTCTGGTTATAATAAAATAAAGAACTATGAAGAGGAGAAGACATCACTTTGGGGATGTGAAGTGCTCCTTGGTGAAGAAAGGCTATGATGTCTGGTTATAATAAAATAAAGAACTATGAAGAGGAGAAGACATCACTTTGGGGATGTGAAGTGCTCCTTGGTGAAGAAAGGCTATGATGTCTGGTTATAATAAAATAAAGAACTATGAAGAGGAGAAGACATCACTTTGGGGATGTGAAGTGCTCCTTGGTGTAGAAAGGCTATGATGTCTGGTTATATAAAAATAAAGAACTATGAAGAGCAGACATCACTTTGGGGATGTGAAGTGCTCCTTGGTGAAGAAAGGTTATGTCTCGTTGTAATAAAATAAAGATCTATGAAGAGGAGAAGACATTACTTTGGGGATGTGAAATGCTCCTTGGTGAAGAAAGGCTATGTCTGGTTGTAATAAAATAAAGATCTATGAAGAGGAGAAAATATTACTTTGGGGATGTGAAGTGCTCCTTCCTGAAGAAAGGCTATAATGTCTGGTTATAATAAAATAGGGAACTATGAAGAGGAGAAGACATCACTTTAGGGGAAGTGAAGTGCTCGTTGGTGAAGAAAGGTTATGATGTCTGGTTATAATAAAATAAAGACCCATGAAGAGGAGAAGACATCACTTTGGGGATGTGAAGTGCTCCTTGGTGTAGAAAGGCTATGATGTCTGGTTATAATAAAATATATACCCATGAAGAGAAGACATTACTTTGGGGGTGTGAAGTGCTCCTTGGTGAAGAAAGGCTATGATATCTGGTTATAATAAAATAAAGACCCATGAAGAGGAGAAGACATCACTTTGGGGATGTGAAGTGCTCCTTCCTGAAGAAAGGCTATAATGTCTGGTTATAATAAAATAAGGAACTATGAAGAGGAGAAGACATTACTTTGGGGATGTGAAGTGCTCCTTGGTATAGAAAGGCTATAATGTCTGGTTATAATAAAATAAAGAACCATGAAGAGGAGAAGACATCACTTTGGGGATGTGAAATGCTCCTTGGTGAAGAAAGGTTATGTCTGGTTATAATAAAACAAAGATCTATGAAGAGGAGAAGACATCAGTTTGGGGATGTGAAGTGCTCCTCGGTGAAGAAAGGCTATGTCTGGTTATAATAAAATAAAGAACTATGAAGAGGAGAAGACATCACTTTGGGGATGTGAAGTGTTCCTTGGCGAAGAAAGGTTATGTGTGGTTGTAATAAAATAAAGATCTATGAAGAGGAGAAGACATTACTTTGGGGATGTGAAGTGCTCCTCGGTGAAGAAAGGCTATGTCTGGATATAATAAAATAAAGATCTATGAAGAGGAGAAGACATCACTTTGGGGATGTGAAATGCTCCTTGGTGAAGAAAGGCTATGTCTGGTTGTAATAAAATAAAGATCTATGAAGAGGAGAAAATATTACTTTGGGGATGTGAAGTGCTCCTTCCTGAAGAAAGGCTATAATGTCTGGTTATAATAAAATAAGGAACTATGAAGAGGAGAAGACATCACTTTAGGGGAAGTGAAGTGCTCGTTGGTGAAGAAAGGTTATGATGTCTGGTTATAATAAAATAAAGACCCATGAAGAGGAGAAGACATCACTTTGGGGATGTGAAGTGCTCCTTGGTGTAGAAAGGCTATGATGTCTGGTTATAATAAAATATATACCCATGAAGAGAAGACATTACTTTGGGGGTGTGAAGTGCTCCTTGGTGAAGAAAGGCTATGATATCTGGTTATAATAAAATAAAGACCCATGAAGAGGAGAAGACATCACTTTGGGGATGTGAAGTGCTCCTTCGTGAAGAAAGGCTATAATGTCTGGTTATAATAAAATAAGGAACTATGAAGAGGAGAAGACATTACTTTGGGGATGTGAAGTGCTCCTTGGTATAGAAAGGCTATAATGTCTGGTTATAATAAAATAAAGAACCATGAAGAGGAGAAGACATCACTTTGGGGATGTGAAATGCTCCTTGGTGAAGAAAGGTTATGTCTGGTTATAATAAAACAAAGATCTATGAAGAGGAGAAGACATCAGTTTGGGGATGTGAAGTGCTCCTCGGTGAAGAAAGGCTATGTCTGGTTATAATAAAATAAAGAACTATGAAGAGGAGAAGACATCACTTTGGGGATGTGAAGTGTTCCTTGGCGAAGAAAGGTTATGTGTGGTTGTAATAAAATAAAGATCTATGAAGAGGAGAAGACATTACTTTGGGGATGTGAAGTGCTCCTCGGTGAAGAAAGGCTATGTCTGGTTATAATAAAATAAAGAACTATGAAGAGGAGAAGACATCACTTTGGGGATGTGAAGTGCTCCTTGGTGAAGAAAGGTTATGTCTGGTTGTAATAAAATTAAGATCTATGAAGAGGAGTAGACATCACTTTGGGGATGTGAAGTGTTCCTTGGTTAAGAAAGGTTATGTCTGGTTGTAATAAAATAAAGACCCATGAAGAGGAGAAGTCATTACTTTGGGGATGTGAAGTGCTCCTTGGCGAAGAAAAGTTATGTCTGGTTATAATAAAATAAAGACCCATGAATAGGAGAAGACATTACTTTGGGGATGTGAAGTGCTCCTTTGTGAAGAAAGGTTATGTCTGGTTGTAATAAAATAAAGATCTATGAAGAGGAGAAAACTTTACTTTGGGGATGTGCAGTGCTGCTTGGTGAAGAAAGGTTATGTCTGGTTGTAATAAAATAAAGATCTATGAAGAGAAGAAGACATTACTTTGGGGATGTGAAGTGCTCCTTGGTGAAGAAAGGTTATGTCTGGTTGTAATAAAATAGAGATCTATGAAGAGGAGAAGACATCACTTTGGGGATGTGAAGTGTTCCTTGGTGCAGAAAGGTTATGTCTGGTTGTAATAGAATAAAGACCCATTAAGAGAAGAAGACATTACTTTGGGGATGTGAAGTGCTCCTTGGTGAAGAAAGGCTATGATGTCTGGTTATAATAAAATAAAGACCCATGCAGAGGAGAAGATATCAGTTTGGGGATGTGAAGTGCTCATTGGTGTAGAAAGGCTATGATGTCTGGTTATAATAAAATAAAGAACCATGAAGAGGAGAAGACATGACTTTGGGGATGTGAAGTGCTCCTTGGTGAAGAAAGGCTATGATGTCTGGTTATAATAAAATAAAGACCCATGAAGAGAAGAAGACATCACTTTGGGGATGTGAAGTGCTCCTTGGTGAAGAAAGGCTATGTCTGGTTATAATAAAATAAAGACCCATGAAGAGGAGAAGACATTTTTTTGGGGATGTGAAGTGCTCCTTAGTGAAGAAAGGCTATGATGTCTGGTTATAATAAAATAAAGAACTATGAAGAGGAGAAGACATCACTTTGGGGTTGTGAAGTGCTCCTCAGTGTAGAAAGACTATGATATCTGGTTATAATAAAATAAAGACCCATGAAGAGGAGAAGACATCACTTTAGGGGAAGTGAAGTGCTCCTTGGTGTAGAAAGGCTATGTCTGGTTATAATAAAATAAAGAACTATGAAGAGGAGAGGACATCACTTTGGGGATGTGAAGTGCTCCTTGGTGAAAAAAGTCTATGTCTGGTTATAATAAAATAAAGAACTATGAAGAGGAGAAGTTATCACTTTGGGGATGTGAAGTGCTCCTTGGTGAAAAAAGTCTATGTCTGGTTATAATAAAATAAAGACCCATGAAGAGGAGAAGACATGACTTTGGGGATGTGAAGTGCTCCTCAGTTTAGAAAGGCTATGATGTCTGGTTATAATAAAATAAAGACCCATGCAGAGGAGAAGATATCACTTTGGGGATGTGAAGTGCTCATTGGTATAGAAAGGCTATGATGTCTGGTTATAATTAAGTAAAGAACCATGAAGAGGAGAAGACATGACTTTGGGGATGTGAAGTGCTCCTTGGTGAAGAAAGTCTATGATGTCTGGTTATAATAAAATAAAGAACCATGAAGAGGAGAAGACATCACTTTGGGGATGTGAAGTGCTCCCTGGTGAAGAAAGGTTATGTCTGGTTATAATAAAACAAAGATCTTAAGAGGAGAAGACATCACTTTGGGGATGTGAAGTGCTCCTCGGTGAAGAAAGGCTATGTCTGGTGATAATAAAATAAAGAACAATGAAGAGGAGAAGACATCACTTTGGGGACGTGAAGTGCTCCTTGGTGAAGAAAGGCTATGATGTCTGGTTATAATAAAATAAAGACCCAGAAAGAGGAGAAGACATCACTTTGGAGATGTGAAGTGTTCCTTGGTGAAGAAAGGCTATTATGTCTGGTTATAATAAAATAAAGACCCACGAAGAGGAGAAGATATTACTTTGGGGATGTGAAGTGCTCCTTGGTGAAGAAAGGTTATGTCTGGTTGTAATAAAATAAAGATCTATGAAGAGGAGAAGACATCACTTTGGGGATGTGAAGTGCTCCTTTGTGTAGAAAGGCTATGAATTCTGGTTAAAATAAAATGAACTATGAAGAGGAGAAGACATCACTTTGGGGATGTGAAGTGCTCCTTGGTGAAGAAAGGCTATGATGTCTGGTTATAATAAAATAAAGAACTATGAAGAGGAGAAGACATGACTTTGGGGATGTGAAGTGCTCCTCAGTGCAGAAAGGCTATGATGTCTGGTTATAATAAAATAAAGACCCATGCAGAGGAGAAGACATCAGTTTGGGGATGTGAAGTGCTCATTGGTGTAGAAAGGCTATGATGTCTGGTTATAATAAAATAAAGAACCATGAAGAGGAGAAGACATGACTTTGGGGATGTGAAGTGCTCCTTGGTGAAGAAAGGCTATGATGTCTGGTTATAATAAAATAAAGACCCATGAAGAGAAGAAGACATCACTTTGGGGATGTGAGGTGCTCCTTGGTGAAGAAAGGTTATGTCTGGTTGTAATAAAATAAAGATCTATGAAGAGGAGTAGACATCACTTTGGGGATGTGAATTGTTCCTTGGTTAAGAAAGGTTATGTCTGGTTGTAATAAAATAAAGACCCATGAAGAGGAGAAGACATTACTTTGGGGATGTGAAGTGCTCTTTGGCGAAGAAAGGTTATGTCTGGTTATAATAAAATAAAGACCCATGAAGAGGAGAAGACATTACTTTGGGGATGTGAGGTGCTCCTTGGCGAAGAAAGGTTATGTCTGGTTATAATAAAATAAAGACCCATGAAGAGGAGAAGACATTACTTTGGGGATGTGAAGTGCTCCTTGGTGAAGAAAGGTTATGTCTGGTTGTAATAAAATGAAGATCTATGAAGAGGAGAAGACATTACTTTGGGGATGTGAAGTGCTGCTTGGTGAAGAAAGGTTATGTCTGGTTGTAATATAATAAAGATCTATGAAGAGAAGAAGACATTACTTTGGGGATGTGAAGTGCTCCTTGGTGAAGAAAGGTTATGTCTGGTTGTAATAAAATAGAGATCTATGAAGAGGAGAAGACATCACTTTGGGGATGTGAAGTGTTCCTTGGTGCAGAAAGGTTATGTATGGTTGTAACAAAATAAAGACCCATGAAGAGAAGAAGACATTACTTTGGGGATGTGAAGTGCTCCTTGGTGAAGAAAGGCTATGATGTCTGGTTATAATAAAATAAAGACCCAGAAAGAGGAGAAGACATAACTTTGGAGATGTGAAGTGTTCCTTGGTGAAGAAAGGCTATTATGTCTGGTTATAATAAAATAAAGACCCACGAAGAAGAGAAGATATTACTTTGGGGATGCGAAGTGCTCCTTGGTAAAGAAACGTTATGTCTGGTTGTAATAAAATAAAGATCTATGAAGAGGAGAAGACATCACTTTGGGGATGTGAAGTGCTCCTTGGTGTAGAAAGGCTATGATGTCTGGTTAAAATAAAATAAAGAACTATGAAGAGGAGAAGACATCACTTTGGGGATGTGAAGTGCTCATTGGTGTAGAAAGGCTATGATGTCTGGTTATAATAAAATAAAGAACCATGAAGAGGAGAAGACATTTTTTTGGGGATGTGAAGTGCTCCTTGGTGAAGAAAGGTTATGTCTGGTTATTATAAAATAAAGAGCCATGAAGAGGAGAAGACATTTTTTTGGGGATGTGAAGTGCTCCTTGGTGAAGAAAGGCTATGATGTCTGGTTATAATAAAATAAAGAACTATGAAGAGGAGAAGACATCACTTTGGGGTTGTGAAGTGCTCCTCAGTGTAGAAAGGCTATGATGTCTGGTTATAATAAAATAAAGACCCATGAAGAGGAGAAGACATCACTTTAGGGGAAGTGAAGTGTACTTGGTGTAGAAAGGCTATGTCTGGTTATAATAAAATAAAGAACTATGAAGAGGAGAGGACATCACTTTGGGGATGTGAAGTGCTCCTTGGTGAAAAAAGTCTATGTCTGGTTATAATAAAATAAAGAACTATGAAGAGGAGCAGACATCACTTTGGGGATGTGAAGTGCTCCTTGGTGAAAAAAGTCTATGTCTGGTTATAATAAAATAAACACCCATGAAGAGGAGAAGACATGACTTTGGGGATGTGAAGTGCTCCTCAGTATAGAAAGGCTATGATGTCTGGTTATAATAAAATAAAGACCCATGCAGAGGAGAAGATATCATTTTGGGGATGTGAAGTGCTCATTGGTATAGAAAGGCTATGATGTCTGGTTATAACAAAATAAAGAACCATTAAGAGGAGAAGACATGACTTTGGGGATGTGAAGTGCTCCTTGATGAAGAAAGTCTATGATGTCTGGTTATAATAAAATAAAGAACCATGAAGAGGAGAAGACATCACTTTGGGGATGTGAAGTGCTCCTTGGTGAAGAAAGGTTATGTCTGGCTATAATAAAACAAAGATCTTAAGAGGAGAAGACATCACTTTGGGGATGTGAAGTGCTCCTCGGTGAAGAAAGGCTATGTCTGGTTATAATAGTGTAAAGAACTATGAAGAGGAGAAGACATCACTTTGGGGACGTGAAGTGCTCCTTGGTGAAGAAAGGCTATGATGTCTGGTTATAATAAAATAAAGAACTATGAAGAGGAGAAGACATCACTTTGGGGATGTGAAGTGCTCCTTGGTGAAGAAAGGCTATGATGTCTGGTTATAATAAAATAAAGAACTATGAAGAGGAGAAGACATCACTTTGGGGATGTGAAGTGCTCCTTGGTGAAGAAAGGCTATGATGTCTGGTTATAATAAAATAAGGAACTATGAAGAGGAGAAGACATCACTTTGGGGATGTGAAGTGCTCCTTGGTGTAGAAAGGCTATGATGTCTGGTTATAATAAAATAAAGAACTATGAAGAGCAGACATCACTTTGGGGATGTGAAGTGCTCCTTGGTGAAGAAAGGTTATGTCTCGTTGTAATAAAATAAAGATCTATGAAGAGGAGAAGACATCACTTTGGGGATGTGAAATGCTCCTTGGTGAAGAAAGGCTATGTCTGGTTGTAATAAAATAAAGATCTATGAAGAGGAGAAAACATTACTTTGGGGATGTGAAGTGCTCCTTCCTGAAGAAAGGCTATAATGTCTGGTTATAATAAAATAAGGAACTATGAAGAGGAGAAGACATCACTTTAGGGGAAGTGAAGTGCTCGTTGGTGAAGAAAGGTTATGATGTCTGGTTATAATAAAATAAAGACCCATGAAGAGGAGAAGACATCACTTTGCGGATGTGAAGTGCTCCTTGGTGTAGAAAGGCTATGATGTCTGGTTATAATAAAATATATACCCATGAAGAGAAGACATTACTTTGGGGGTGTGAAGTGCTCCTTGGTGAAGAAAGGCTATGTCTGGTTGTAATAAAATAAAGATCTATGAAGAGGAGAAAACATTACTTTGGGGATGTGAAGTGCTCCTTCCTGAAGAAAGGCTATAATGTCTGGTTATAATAAAATAAGGAACTATGAAGAGGAGAAGACATTACTTTGGGGATGTGAAGTGCTCCTTGGTATAGAAAGGCTATAATGTCTGGTTATAATAAAATAAAGAACCATGAAGAGGAGAAGACATCACTTTGGGGATGTGAAGTGTTCCTTGGCGAAGAAAGGTTATGTGTGGTTATAATAAAACAAAGGTCTATGAAGAGGAGAAGACATCAGTTTGGGGATGTGAAGTGCTCCTCGGTGAAGAAAGGCTATGTCTGGTTATAATAAAATAAAGAACTATGAAGAGAAGAAGACATCACTTTGGGGATGTGAAGTGTTCCTTGGCGAAGAAAGGTTATGTGTGGTTCTAATAAAATAAAGATCTATGAAGAGGAGAAGACATTACTTTGGGGATGTGAAGTGCTCCTCGGTGAAGAAAGGCTATGTCTGGTTATAATAAAATAAAGAACTATGAAGAGGAGAAGACATCACTTTGGGGATGTGAAGTGCTCCTTGGTGAAGAAAGGTTATGTCTGGTTGTAATAAAATTAAGATCTATGAAGAGGAGTAGACATCACTTTGGGGATGTGAAGTGTTCCTTGGTTAAGAAAGGTTATGTCTGGTTGTAATAAAATAAAGACCCATGAAGAGGAGAAGACATTACTTTGGGGATGTGAAGTGCTCCTTGGCGAAGAAAGGTTATGTCTGGTTATAATAAAATAAAGACCCATGAATAGGAGAAGACATTACTTTGGGGATGTGAAGTGCTCCTTTGTGAAGAAAGGTTATGTCTGGTTGTAATAAAATAAAGATCTATGAAGAGGAGAAGACTTTACTTTGGGGATGTGCAGTGCTGCTTGGTGAAGAAAGGTTATGTCTGGTTGTAATAAAATAAAGATCTATGAAGAGAAGAAGACATTACTTTGGGGATGTGAAGTGCTCCTTGGTGAAGAAAGGTTATGTCTGGTTGTAATAAAATAGAGATCTATGAAGAGGAGAAGACATCACTTTGGGGATGTGAAGTGTTCCTTGGTGCAGAAAGGTTATGTCTGGTTGTAATAGAATAAAGACCCATTAAGAGAAGAAGACATTACTTTGGGGATGTGAAGTGCTCCTTGGTGAAGAAAGGCTATGATGTCTGGTTATAATAAAATAAAGACCCATGCAGAGGAGAAGATATCAGTTTGGGGATGTGAAGTGCTCATTGGTGTAGAAAGGCTATGATGTCTGGTTATAATAAAATAAAGAACCATGAAGAGGAGAAGACATGACTTTGGGGATGTGAAGTGCTCCTTGGTGAAGAAAGGCTATGATGTCTGGTTATAATAAAATAAAGACCCATGAAGAGAAGAAGACATCACTTTGGGGATGTGAAGTGCTCCTTGGTGAAGAAAGGCTATGTCTGGTTATAATAAAATAAAGACCCATGAAGAGGAGAAGACATTTTTTTGGGGATGTGAAGTGCTCCTTAGTGAAGAAAGGCTATGATGTCTGGTTATAATAAAATAAAGAACTATGAAGAGGAGAAGACATCACTTTGGGGTTGTGAAGTGCTCCTCAGTGTAGAAAGACTATGATATCTGGTTATAATAAAATAAAGAACTATGAAGAGGAGAAGACATCACTTTGGGGTTGTGAAGTGCTCCTCAGTTTAGAAAGGCTATGATGTCTGGTTATAATAAAATAAAGACCCATGCAGAGGAGAAGATATCACTTTGGGGATGTGAAGTGCTCATTGGTATAGAAAGGCTATGATGTCTGGTTATAATTAAGTAAAGAACCATGAAGAGGAGAAGACATGACTTTGGGGATGTGAAGTGCTCCTTGGTGAAGAAAGTCTATGATGTCTGGTTATAATGAAATAAAGAACCATGAAGAGGAGAAGACATCACTTTGGGGATGTGAAGTGCTCCCTGGTGAAGAAAGGTTATGTCTGGTTATAATAAAACAAAGATCTTAAGAGGAGTAGACATCACTTTGGGGATGTGAAGTGCTCCTCGGTGAAGAAAGGCTATGTCTGGTGATAATAAAATAAAGAACTATGAAGAGGAGAAGACATCACTTTGGGGACGTGAAGTGCTCCTTGGTGAAGAAAGGCTATGATGTCTGGTTATAATAAAATAAAGAACTATGAAGAGGAGAAGACATCAGTTTGGGGATGTGAAGTGCTCGTTGGTATTAGGAAGGCTATGATGTCTGGTTATAATAAAATAAAGACCCATGAAGAGGAGAAGACATCACTTTGGGGATGTGAAGTGCTCCTTGGTGAAGAAAGGTTATGTCTGGTTGTAATAAAATAAAGATCTATGAAGAGGAGAAGACATCACTTTGGGGATGTGAAGTGCTCCTTGGTGAAGAAAGGCTATGTCTGGTTATAATAAAATAAAGAACTATGAAGAGGAGAAGACATCAGTTTGGGGATGTGAAGTGCTCCTTGGTAAAGAAAGGCTATGATGTCTGGTTATAATAAAATAAAGAACTATGACGAAGAGAAGACATCACTTTGGGGATTCGAAGTGCTCCTTGGTGTAGAAAGACTATGATGTCTGGTTATAATAAAATAAAGAACTATGAAGAGGAGAGGACATCACTTTGGGGATGTGAAGTGCTCCTTGGTGAAAAAAGTCTATGTCTGGTTATAAAAAAATAAAGAACTATGAAGAGGAGAAGACATCACTTTGGGGATGTGAAGTGCTCCTTGGTGAAGAAAGGCTATGATGTCTGGTTATAATAAAATAAAGACCCAGAAAGAGGAGAAGACATCACTTTGGAGATGTGAAGTGTTCCTTGGTGAAGAAAGGCTATTATGTCTGGTTATAATAAAATAAAGACCCACGAAGAGGAGAAGATATTACTTTGGGGATGTGAAGTGCTCCTTGGTGAAGAAAGGTTATGTCTGGTTGTAATAAAATAAGGATCTATGAAGAGGAGAAGACATCACTTTGGGGATGTGAAATGCTCCTTTGTGTAGAAAGGCTATGATGTTTGGTTAAAATAAAATAAAGAACTATGAAGAGGAGAAGACATCACTTTGGGGATGTGAAGTGCTCCTTGGTGAAGAAAGGCTATGATGTCTGGTTATAATAAAATAAAGAACTATGAAGAGGAGAAGACATGACTTTGGGGATGTGAAGTGCTCCTCAGTGCAGAAAGGCTATGATGTCTGGTTATAATAAAATATATACCCATGCAGAGGAGAAGACATCAGTTTGGGGATGTGAAGTGCTCATTGGTGTAGAAAGGCTATGATGTCTGGTTATAATAAAATAAAGAACCATGAAGAGGAGAAGACATGACTTTGGGGATGTGAAGTGCTCCTTGGTGAAGAAAGGCTATGATGTCTGGTTATAATAAAATAAAGACCCCTGAAGAGAAGAAGACATCACTTTGGGGATGTGAAGTGCTCCTTGGTGAAGAAAGGCTATGTCTGGTTATTATAAAATAAAGACCCATGAAGAGGAGAAGACACTTTTTTGGGGATGTGAAGTGCTCCTTAGTGAAGAAAGGCTATGATGTCTGGTTATAATAAAATAAAGAACTATGAAGAGGAGAAGACATCACTTTGGGGTTGTGAAGTGCTCCTCAGTGTAGAAAGGCTATGATGTCTGGTTATAATAAAATAAAGACCCATGAAGAGGAGAAGACATCACTTTAGGGGAAGTGAAGTGCTCCTTGGTGTAGAAAGGCTATGTCAGGTTATAATAAAATAAAGAACTATGAAGAGGAGAGGACATCACTTTGGGGATGTGAAGTGCTCCTTGGTGAAAAAAGTCTATGTCTGGTTATAATAAAATAAAGAACTATGAAGAGGAGAAGACATCACTTTGGGGATGTGAAGTGCTCCTCAGTGTAGAAAGGCTATGATGTCTGGCTATAATAAAATAAAGACCCATGCAGAGGAGAAGATATCACTTTGGGGATGTGAAGTGCTCGTTGGTATTAGAAAGGCTATGATGTCTGGTTATAATAAAATAAAGACCCATGAAGAGGAGAAGACATTATTTTGGGGATGTGAAGTGCTCCTTGGTGAAGAAAGGCTATGATGTCTGGTTATAATAAAATAAAGAACTATGAAGAGGAGAAGACATCACTTTGGGGATGTGAAGTGCTCCTTGGTGAAGAAAGGTTATGTCTGGTTATAATAAAACAAAGATCTTAAGAGGAGAAGACATCACATTGGGGATGTGAAGTGCTCCTCGGTGAAGAAAGGCTATGTCTGGTTATAATAAAATAAAGAACTATGAAGAGGAGAAGACATCACTTTGGGGACGTGAAGTGCTCGTTGGTGAAGAAAGGCTATGATGTCTGCTTATAATAAAATAAAGAACTATGAAGAGGAGAAGACATCAGTTTGGGGATGTGAAGTGCTCGTTGGTATTAGAAAGGCTATGATGTCTGGTTATAATAAAATAAAGACCCATGAAGAGGAGAAGACATTACTTTGGGGATGTGAAGTGCTCCTTGGTGTAGAAAGACTATGATGTCTGGTTATAATAAAATAAAGAACTATGAAGAGGAGAAGACATCACTTTGGGGATGTGAAGTGCGCCTTGGTGAAGAAAGGCTATGTCTGCTTATAATAAAATAAAGAACTATGAAGAGGAGAAGACATCAGTTTGGGTATGTGAAGTGCTCCTTGGTGTAGAAAGGCTATGATGTCTGGTTATAATAAAATAAAGAACTATGAAGAGGACAAGACATCACTTTGGAGATGAGAAGTGCTCCTTGGTATAGAAAGGCTATGATGTCTGGGTATAATAAAATAAAGAACTATGAAGTGGAGAAGACATCACTTTGGGGATGTGAAGTACTCCTTGGTGTAGAAAGGCTATGTCTGGTTATAATAAAATAAAGAACTATGAAGAGGAGAGGACATCACTTTGGGGATGTGAAGTGCTCCTTGGTGAAAAAAGTCTATGTCTGGTTGTAATAAAATAAAGAACTATGAAGAGGAGAAGACATCACTTTGGGGATGTGAAGTGCTCCTTGGTGAAGAAAGGCTATGATGTCTGGTTATAATAAAATAAAGACCCAGAAAGAGGAGAAGACATCACTTTGGAGATGTGAAGTGTTACTTGGTGAAGAAAGGCTATTATGTCTGGTTATAATAAAATAAAGACCCACGAAGAGGAGAAGATATTACTTTGGGGATGTGAAGTGCTCCTTGGTGAAGAAAGGTTATGTCTGGTTGTAATAAAATAAAGATCTATGAAGAGGAGAAGACATCACTTTGGGGATGTGAAGTGCTCCTTTGTGTAGAAAGGCTATGATGTCTGGTTAAAATAAAATAAAGAACTATGAAGAGGAGAAGACATCACTTTGGGGATGTGAAGTGCTCCTTGGTGAAGAAAGGCTATGATGTCTGGTTATAATAAAATAAAGAACTATGAAGAGGAGAAGACATGACTTTGGGGATGTGAAGTGCTCCTCAGTGCAGAAAGGCTATGATGTCTGGTTATAATAAAATAAAGACCCATGCAGAGGAGAAAACATCAGTTTGGGGAAGTGAAGTGCTCATTGGTGTAGAAAGGCTATGATGTCTGGTTATAATAAAATAAAGAACCATGAAGAGGAGAAGACATGACTTTGGGGATGTGAAGTGCTCCTTGGTGAAGAAAGGCTATGTCTGGTTATAATAAAATAAAGACCCATGAAGAGGAGAAGACATTTTTTTGGGGATGTGAAGTGCTCCTTGGTGAAGAAAGGCTATGATGTCTGGTTATAATAAAATAAAGAACTATGAAGAGGAGAAGACATCACTTTGGGGTTGTGAAGTGCTCCTCAGTGTAGAAAGGCTATGATGTCTGGTTATAATAAAATAAAGACCCATGAAGAGGAGAAGACATCACTTTAGGGGAAGTGAAGTGCTCCTTGGTGTAGAAAGGCTATGTCTGGTTATCATAAAATAAAGAACTATGAAGAGGAGAGGACATCACTTTGGGGATGTGAAGTGCTCCTTGGTGAAAAAAGTCTATGTCTGGTTATAATAAAAAAAGAACTATGAAGAGGAGAAGACATCACTTTGGGGATGTGAAGTGCTCCTTGGTGAAAAAAGTCTATGTCTGGTTATAATAAAATAAAGACCCATGAAGAGGAGAAGACATGACTTTGGGGATGTGAAGTGCTCCTCAGTGTAGAAAGGCTATGATGTCTGGTTATAATAAAATAAAGACCCATGCAGAGGAGAAGATATCACTTTGGGGATGTGAAGTGCTCATTGGTGTAGAAAGGCTATGATGTCTGGTTATAATAAAATAAAGAACTATGAAGAGGAGAAGACATGACTTTGGGGATGTGAAGTGCTCCTCAGTGCAGAAAGGCTATGACGTCTGGTTATAATAAAATAAAGACCCATGCAGAGGAGAAGACATCAGTTTGGGGATGTGAAGTGCTCATTGGTGTAGAAAGGCTATGATGTCTGGTTATAATAAAATAAAGAACCATGAAGAGGAGAAGACATGCCTTTGGGGATGTGAAGTGCTCCTTGGTGAAGAAAGGCTATGATGTCTGGTTATAATAAAATAAAGACCCATGAAGAGAAGAAGACATCACTTTGGGGATGTGAAGTGCTCCTTGGTGAAGAAAGGCTAAGTCTGGATATTATAAAATAAAGACCCATGAAGAGGAGAAGACATTTTTTGGGGGATGTGAAGTGCTCCTTAGTGAAGAAAGGCTATGATGTCTGGTTATAACAAAATAAAGAACTATGAAGAGGAGAAGACATCACTTTGGGGTTGTGAAGTGCTCCTCAGTGTAGAAAGGCTATGATGTCTGGTTATAATAAAATAAAGACCCATGAAGAGGAGAGGACATCACTTTAGGGGAAGTGAAGTGCTCCTTGGTGTAGAAAGGCTATGTCTTGTTATAATAAAATAAAGAACTATGAAGAGGAGAGGACATCACTTTGGGGCTGTGAAGTGCTCCTTGGTGAAAAAAGTCTATGTCTGGTTATAATAAAATAAAGAACTATGAAGAGGAGAAGACATCACTTTGGGGATGTGAAGTGCTCCTTGGTGAAAAAAGTCTATGTCTGGTTATAATAAAATAAAGACCCATGAAGAGGAGAAGACATGACTTTGGGGATGTGAAGTGCTCCTCAGTGTAGAAAGGCTATGATGTCCGGTTATAATAAAATAAAGACCCATGCAGAGGAGAAGATATCACTTTGGGGATGTGAGGTGCTCATTGGTATAGAAAGGCTATGATGTCTGGTTATAATAAAGTAAAGAACCATGAAGAGGAGAAGACATGACTTTGGGGATGTGAAGTGCTCCTTGGTGAAGAAAGTCTATGATGTCTGGTTATAATAAAATAAAGAACCATGAAGAGGAGAAGACATCACTTTGGGGATGTGAAGTGCTCCTTGGTGAAGAAAGGCTATGATGTCTGGTTATAATAAAACAAAGATCTTAAGAGGAGAAGACATCACTTTGGGGATGTGAAGTGCTCCTCGGTGAAGAAAGGCTATGTCTGGTTATAATAAAATAAAGAACTATGAAGAGGAGAAGACATCACTTTGGGGACGTGAAGTGCTCCTTGGTGAAGAAAGGCTATGATGTCTGCTTATAATAAAATAAAGAACTATGAAGAGGACAGGACATCACTTTGGGGATGTGAAGTGCTCCTTGGTGAAAAAAGTCTATGTCTGGTTATAATAAAATAAAGAACTATGAAGAGGAGAAGACATCACTTTGGGGATGTGAAGTGCTCCTTGGTGAAAAAAGTCTATGTCTGGTTATAATAAAATAAAGACCCATGAAGAGGAGAAGACATGACTTTGGGGATGTGAAGTGCTCCTCAGTGTAGAAAGGCTATGATGTCTGGTTATAATAAAATAAAGACCCATGCAGAGGAGAAGATATCACTTTGGGGATGTGAAGTGCTCATTGGTATAGAAAGGCTATGATGTCTGGTTATAATAAAGTAAAGAACCATGAAGAGGAGAAGACATGACTTTGGGGATGTGAAGTGCTCCTTGGTGAAGAAAGTCTATGATGTCTGGTTATAATAAAATAAAGAACCATGAAGAGGAGAAGACATCACTTTGGGGATGTGAAGTGCTCCTTGGTGAAGAAAGGTTATGTCTGGTTATAATAAAACAAAGATCTTAAGAGGAGAAGACATCACTTTGGGGATGTGAAGTGCTCCTCGGTGAAGAAAGGCTATGTCTGGTTATAATAAGATAAAGAACTATGAAGAGGAGAAGACATCACTTTGGGGACGTGAAGTGCTCCTTGGTGAAGAAAGGCTATGATGTCTGTTTATAATAAAATAAAGAACTATGAAGAGGAGAAGACATCAGTTTGGGGATGTGAAGTGCTCGTTGGTATTAGAAAGGCTATGATGTCTGGTTATAATAAAATAAAGACCCATGAAGAGGAGAAGACATTACTTTGGGGATGTGAAGTGCTCCTTGGTGAAGAAAGGCTATGATGTCTGGTTATAATAAAATAAAGAACTATGAAGAGGAGAGGACATCACTTTGGGGATGTGAAGTGCTCCTTGGTGTAGAAAGGCTATGATGTCTGGTTATAATAAAATAAAGAACTATGAAGAGAAGACATCACTTTGGGGATGTGAAGTGCTCCTTGGTGAAGAAAGGTTATGTCTCGTTGTAATAAAATAAATATCTATGAAGAGGAGAAGACATCACTTTTGGGATGTGAAATGCTCCTTGGTGAAGAAAGGCTATGTCTGGTTGTAACAAAATAAAGATCTATGTAGAGGAGAAGATATTACTTTGGGGATGTGAAGAGCTCCTTGGTGAAGAAAGGCTATGTCTGGTTATAATAAAATAAAGAACTATGAAGAGTAGAAAACATCAGTTTGGGTATGTGAAGTGCTCCTTGGTGTAGAAAGGCTATGATGTCTGGTTATAATAAAATAAAGACCCATGCAGAGGAGAAGATATCACTTTGGGGATGTGAAGTGCTCATTGGTGTAGAAAGACTATGATGTCTGGTTATAATAAAGTAAAGAACCATGAAGAGGAGAAGACATGACTTTGGGGATGTGAAGTGCTCCTTGGTGAAGAAAGTCTATGATGTCTGGTTATAATAAAATAAAGAACCATGAAGAGGAGAAGACATCACTTTGGGGATGTGAAGTGCTCCTTGGTGAAGAAAGGTTATGTCGGGTTATAATAAAACAAAGATCTTAAGAGGAGAAGACATCACTTTGGGGATGTGAAGTGCTCCTCGGTGAAGAAAGGCTATGTCTGGTTATAATAAAATAAAGAACTATGAAGAGGAGAAGACATCACTTTGGGGACGTGAAGTGCTCCTTGGTGAAGAAAGGCTATGATGTCTGGTTATAATAAAATAAAGAACTATGAAGAGGAGAAGACATCAGTTTGGGGATGTGAAGTGCTCGTTGGTATTAGAAAGGCTATGATGTCTGGTTATAATAAAATAAAGACCCATGAAGAGGAGAAGACATTACTTTGGGGATGTGAAGTGCTCCTTGGTGAAGAAAGGCTATGATGTCTGGTTATAATAAAATAAAGAACTATGAAGAGGAGAAGACATCACTTTGGGGATGTGAAGTGCTCCTTGGTGTAGAAAGGCTATGATGTCTGGTTATAATAAAATAAAGAACTATGAAGAGAAGACATCACTTTGGGGATGTGAAGTGCTCCTTGGTGAAGAAAGGTTATGTCTCGTAATAAAATAAAGATCTATGAAGAGGAGAAGACATCACTTTGGGGATGTGAAATGCTCCTTGGTGAAGAAAGGCTATGTCTGGTTGTAATAAAATAAAGATCTATGAAGAGGAGAAGATATTACTTTGGGGATGTGAAGTGCTCCTTGGTGTAGAAAGGCTATGATGTCTGGTTATAATAAAATAAAGAACTATGACGAAGAGAAGACATTACTTTGGGGATGTGAAGTGCTCCTTGGTGTAGGAAGACTATGATGTCTGGTTATAATAAAATAAAGAACTATGAAGAGGAGAAGACATCACTTTGGGGATGTGAAGTGCTCCTTGGTGAAGAAAGGCTATGTCTGGTTATAATAAAATAAAGAACCATGAAGAGGAGAAGACATCAGTTTGGGTATGTGAAGTGCTCCTTGGTGTAGAAAGGCTATGATGTCTGGTTATAATAAAATAAAGAACTATGAAGAGGACAAGACATCACTTTGGAGATGAGAAGTGCTCCATGGTATAGAAAGGCTATGATGTCTGCTTATAATAAAATAAAGAACTATGAAGAGGAGAGGATATCACTTTGGGGATGTGAAGTGCTCCTTGGTGAAAAAAGTCTATGTCTGGTTATAATAAAATAAAGAACTATGAAGAGGAGAAGACATCACTTTGGGGATGTGAAGTGCTCCTTGGTGTAGAAAGGCTATGTCTGGTTATAATAAAATAAAGATCTATGAAGAGGAGAGGACATCACTTTGGGGATGTGAAGTGCTCCTTGGTGAAAAAAGTCTATGTCTGGTTATAATAAAATAAAGAACTATGAAGAGGAGAAGACATCACTTTGGGGATGTGAAGTGCTCCTTGGTGAAGAAAGGCTATGATGTCTGGTTATAATAAAATAAAGACCCAGAAAGAGGAGAAGACATCACTTTGGAGATGTGAAGTGTTCCATGGTGAAAAACGTCTATGTCTGGTTATAATAAAATAAAGAACTATGAAGAGGAGAAGACATCACTTTGGGGATGTGAAGTGCTCCTTGGTGAAGAAAGGCTATGATGTCTGGTTATAATAAAATAAAGACCCAGAAAGAGGAGAAGACATCACTTTGGAGATGTGAAGTGCTCCTTGGTGAAGAAAGGCTATGATGTCTGGTTATAATAAAATAAAGACCCACGAAGAGGAGAAGATATTACTTTGGGGATGTGAAGTGCTCCTTGGTGAAGAAAGGTTATGTCTGGTTGTAATAAAATAAAGATCTATGAAAAGGAGAAGACATCACTTTGGGGATGTGAAGTGCTCCTTTGTGTAGAAAGGCTATGATGTCTGTTTAAAATAAAATAAAGAACTATGAAGAGGAGAAGACATCACTTTGGGGATGTGAAGTGCTCCTTGGTGAAGAAAGGCTATGATGTCTGGTTATAATAAAATAAAGAACTATGAAGAGGAGAAGACATGACTTTGGGGATGTGAAGTGCTCCTCAGTGCAGAAAGGCTATGATGTCTGGTTATAATAAAATAAAGACCCATGCAGAGGAGAAGACATCAGTTTGGGGATGTGAAGTGCTCCTTGGTGTAGAAAGGCTATGATGTCTGGTTATAATAAAATAAAGAACCATGAAGAGGCGAAGACATGACTTTGGGGATGTGAAGTGCTCCTTGGTGAAGAAAGGCTATTATGTCTGGTTATAATAAAATAAAGACCCATGAAGAGAAGAAGACATCGCTTTGGGGATGTGAAGTGCTCCTTGGTGAAGAAAGGCTATGTCTGGTTATAATAAAATAAAGACCCATGAAGAGGAGAAGACATTTTTTTGGGGGTGTGAAGTGCTCCTTGGTGAAGAAAGGCTATGTCTGGTTATTATAAAATAAAGACCCATGAAGAGGAGAAGACATTTTTTGGGGATGTGAAGTGCTCCTTGGTGAAGAAAGGCTATGATGTCTGGTTATAATAAAATAAAGACCCAGAAAGAGGAGAAGACATCACTTTGGAGATGTGAAGTGTTACTTGGTGAAGAAAGGCTATTATGTCTGGTTATAATAAAATAAAGACCCACGAAGAGGAGAAGATATTACTTTGGGGATGTGAAGTGCTCCTTGGTGAAGAAAGGTTATGTCTGGTTGTAATAAAATAAAGATCTATGAAGAGGAGAAGACATCACTTTGGGGATGTGAAGTGCTCCTTTGTGTAGAAAGGCTATGATGTCTGGTTAAAATAAAATAAAGAACTATGAAGAGGAGAAGACATCACTTTGGGGATGTGAAGTGCTCCTTGGTGAAGAAAGGCTATGATGTCTGGTTATAATAAAATAAAGAACTATGAAGAGGAGAAGACATGACTTTGGGGATGTGAAGTGCTCCTCAGTGCAGAAAGGCTATGATGTCTGGTTATAATAAAATAAAGACCCATGCAGAGGAGAAAACATCAGTTTGGGGAAGTGAAGTGCTCATTGGTGTAGAAAGGCTATGATGTCTGGTTATAATAAAATAAAGAACCATGAAGAGGAGAAGACATGACTTTGGGGATGTGAAGTGCTCCTTGGTGAAGAAAGGCTATGTCTGGTTATAATAAAATAAAGACCCATGAAGAGGAGAAGACATTTTTTTGGGGATGTGAAGTGCTCCTTGGTGAAGAAAGGCTATGATGTCTGGTTATAATAAAATAAAGAACTATGAAGAGGAGAAGACATCACTTTGGGGTTGTGAAGTGCTCCTCAGTGTAGAAAGGCTATGATGTCTGGTTATAATAAAATAAAGACCCATGAAGAGGAGAAGACATCACTTTAGGGGAAGTGAAGTGCTCCTTGGTGTAGAAAGGCTATGTCTGGTTATCATAAAATAAAGAACTATGAAGAGGAGAGGACATCACTTTGGGGATGTGAAGTGCTCCTTGGTGAAAAAAGTCTATGTCTGGTTATAATAAAAAAAGAACTATGAAGAGGAGAAGACATCACTTTGGGGATGTGAAGTGCTCCTTGGTGAAAAAAGTCTATGTCTGGTTATAATAAAATAAAGACCCATGAAGAGGAGAAGACATGACTTTGGGGATGTGAAGTGCTCCTCAGTGTAGAAAGGCTATGATGTCTGGTTATAATAAAATAAAGACCCATGCAGAGGAGAAGATATCACTTTGGGGATGTGAAGTGCTCATTGGTGTAGAAAGGCTATGATGTCTGGTTATAATAAAATAAAGAACTATGAAGAGGAGAAGACATGACTTTGGGGATGTGAAGTGCTCCTCAGTGCAGAAAGGCTATGACGTCTGGTTATAATAAAATAAAGACCCATGCAGAGGAGAAGACATCAGTTTGGGGATGTGAAGTGCTCATTGGTGTAGAAAGGCTATGATGTCTGGTTATAATAAAATAAAGAACCATGAAGAGGAGAAGACATGCCTTTGGGGATGTGAAGTGCTCCTTGGTGAAGAAAGGCTATGATGTCTGGTTATAATAAAATAAAGACCCATGAAGAGAAGAAGACATCACTTTGGGGATGTGAAGTGCTCCTTGGTGAAGAAAGGCTAAGTCTGGATATTATAAAATAAAGACCCATGAAGAGGAGAAGACATTTTTTGGGGGATGTGAAGTGCTCCTTAGTGAAGAAAGGCTATGATGTCTGGTTATAACAAAATAAAGAACTATGAAGAGGAGAAGACATCACTTTGGGGTTGTGAAGTGCTCCTCAGTGTAGAAAGGCTATGATGTCTGGTTATAATAAAATAAAGACCCATGAAGAGGAGAGGACATCACTTTAGGGGAAGTGAAGTGCTCCTTGGTGTAGAAAGGCTATGTCTTGTTATAATAAAATAAAGAACTATGAAGAGGAGAGGACATCACTTTGGGGCTGTGAAGTGCTCCTTGGTGAAAAAAGTCTATGTCTGGTTATAATAAAATAAAGAACTATGAAGAGGAGAAGACATCACTTTGGGGATGTGAAGTGCTCCTTGGTGAAAAAAGTCTATGTCTGGTTATAATAAAATAAAGACCCATGAAGAGGAGAAGACATGACTTTGGGGATGTGAAGTGCTCCTCAGTGTAGAAAGGCTATGATGTCCGGTTATAATAAAATAAAGACCCATGCAGAGGAGAAGATATCACTTTGGGGATGTGAGGTGCTCATTGGTATAGAAAGGCTATGATGTCTGGTTATAATAAAGTAAAGAACCATGAAGAGGAGAAGACATGACTTTGGGGATGTGAAGTGCTCCTTGGTGAAGAAAGTCTATGATGTCTGGTTATAATAAAATAAAGAACCATGAAGAGGAGAAGACATCACTTTGGGGATGTGAAGTGCTCCTTGGTGAAGAAAGGCTATGATGTCTGGTTATAATAAAACAAAGATCTTAAGAGGAGAAGACATCACTTTGGGGATGTGAAGTGCTCCTCGGTGAAGAAAGGCTATGTCTGGTTATAATAAAATAAAGAACTATGAAGAGGAGAAGACATCACTTTGGGGACGTGAAGTGCTCCTTGGTGAAGAAAGGCTATGATGTCTGCTTATAATAAAATAAAGAACTATGAAGAGGACAGGACATCACTTTGGGGATGTGAAGTGCTCCTTGGTGAAAAAAGTCTATGTCTGGTTATAATAAAATAAAGAACTATGAAGAGGAGAAGACATCACTTTGGGGATGTGAAGTGCTCCTTGGTGAAAAAAGTCTATGTCTGGTTATAATAAAATAAAGACCCATGAAGAGGAGAAGACATGACTTTGGGGATGTGAAGTGCTCCTCAGTGTAGAAAGGCTATGATGTCTGGTTATAATAAAATAAAGACCCATGCAGAGGAGAAGATATCACTTTGGGGATGTGAAGTGCTCATTGGTATAGAAAGGCTATGATGTCTGGTTATAATAAAGTAAAGAACCATGAAGAGGAGAAGACATGACTTTGGGGATGTGAAGTGCTCCTTGGTGAAGAAAGTCTATGATGTCTGGTTATAATAAAATAAAGAACCATGAAGAGGAGAAGACATCACTTTGGGGATGTGAAGTGCTCCTTGGTGAAGAAAGGTTATGTCTGGTTATAATAAAACAAAGATCTTAAGAGGAGAAGACATCACTTTGGGGATGTGAAGTGCTCCTCGGTGAAGAAAGGCTATGTCTGGTTATAATAAGATAAAGAACTATGAAGAGGAGAAGACATCACTTTGGGGACGTGAAGTGCTCCTTGGTGAAGAAAGGCTATGATGTCTGTTTATAATAAAATAAAGAACTATGAAGAGGAGAAGACATCAGTTTGGGGATGTGAAGTGCTCGTTGGTATTAGAAAGGCTATGATGTCTGGTTATAATAAAATAAAGACCCATGAAGAGGAGAAGACATTACTTTGGGGATGTGAAGTGCTCCTTGGTGAAGAAAGCCTATGATGTCTGGTTATAATAAAATAAAGAACTATGAAGAGGAGAGGACATCACTTTGGGGATGTGAAGTGCTCCTTGGTGTAGAAAGGCTATGATGTCTGGTTATAATAAAATAAAGAACTATGAAGAGAAGACATCACTTTGGGGATGTGAAGTGCTCCTTGGTGAAGAAAGGTTATGTCTCGTTGTAATAAAATAAATATCTATGAAGAGGAGAAGACATCACTTTTGGGATGTGAAATGCTCCTTGGTGAAGAAAGGCTATGTCTGGTTGTAACAAAATAAAGATCTATGTAGAGGAGAAGATATTACTTTGGGGATGTGAAGAGCTCCTTGGTGAAGAAAGGCTATGTCTGGTTATAATAAAATAAAGAACTATGAAGAGTAGAAAACATCAGTTTGGGTATGTGAAGTGCTCCTTGGTGTAGAAAGGCTATGATGTCTGGTTATAATAAAATAAAGACCCATGCAGAGGAGAAGATATCACTTTGGGGATGTGAAGTGCTCATTGGTGTAGAAAGACTATGATGTCTGGTTATAATAAAGTAAAGAACCATGAAGAGGAGAAGACATGACTTTGGGGATGTGAAGTGCTCCTTGGTGAAGAAAGTCTATGATGTCTGGTTATAATAAAATAAAGAACCATGAAGAGGAGAAGACATCACTTTGGGGATGTGAAGTGCTCCTTGGTGAAGAAAGGTTATGTCGGGTTATAATAAAACAAAGATCTTAAGAGGAGAAGACATCACTTTGGGGATGTGAAGTGCTCCTCGGTGAAGAAAGGCTATGTCTGGTTATAATAAAATAAAGAACTATGAAGAGGAGAAGACATCACTTTGGGGACGTGAAGTGCTCCTTGGTGAAGAAAGGCTATGATGTCTGGTTATAATAAAATAAAGAACTATGAAGAGGAGAAGACATCAGTTTGGGGATGTGAAGTGCTCGTTGGTATTAGAAAGGCTATGATGTCTGGTTATAATAAAATAAAGACCCATGAAGAGGAGAAGACATTACTTTGGGGATGTGAAGTGCTCCTTGGTGAAGAAAGGCTATGATGTCTGGTTATAATAAAATAAAGAACTATGAAGAGGAGAAGACATCACTTTGGGGATGTGAAGTGCTCCTTGGTGTAGAAAGGCTATGATGTCTGGTTATAATAAAATAAAGAACTATGAAGAGAAGACATCACTTTGGGGATGTGAAGTGCTCCTTGGTGAAGAAAGGTTATGTCTCGTAATAAAATAAAGATCTATGAAGAGGAGAAGACATCACTTTGGGGATGTGAAATGCTCCTTGGTGAAGAAAGGCTATGTCTGGTTGTAATAAAATAAAGATCTATGAAGAGGAGAAGATATTACTTTGGGGATGTGAAGTGCTCCTTGGTGTAGAAAGGCTATGATGTCTGGTTATAATAAAATAAAGAACTATGACGAAGAGAAGACATTACTTTGGGGATGTGAAGTGCTCCTTGGTGTAGGAAGACTATGATGTCTGGTTATAATAAAATAAAGAACTATGAAGAGGAGAAGACATCACTTTGGGGATGTGAAGTGCTCCTTGGTGAAGAAAGGCTATGTCTGGTTATAATAAAATAAAGAACCATGAAGAGGAGAAGACATCAGTTTGGGTATGTGAAGTGCTCCTTGGTGTAGAAAGGCTATGATGTCTGGTTATAATAAAATAAAGAACTATGAAGAGGACAAGACATCACTTTGGAGATGAGAAGTGCTCCTTGGTATAGAAAGGCTATGATGTCTGCTTATAATAAAATAAAGAACTATGAAGAGGAGAGGATATCACTTTGGGGATGTGAAGTGCTCCTTGGTGAAAAAAGTCTATGTCTGGTTATAATAAAATAAAGAACTATGAAGAGGAGAAGACATCACTTTGGGGATGTGAAGTGCTCCTTGGTGTAGAAAGGCTATGATGTCTGGTTATAATAAAATAAAGATCTATGAAGAGGAGAGGACATCACTTTGGGGATGTGAAGTGCTCCTTGGTGAAAAAAGTCTATGTCTGGTTATAATAAAATAAAGAACTATGAAGAGGAGAAGACATCACTTTGGGGATGTGAAGTGCTCCTTGGTGAAGAAAGGCTATGATGTCTGGTTATAATAAAATAAAGACCCAGAAAGAGGAGAAGACATCACTTTGGAGATGTGAAGTGTTCCATGGTGAAAAACGTCTATGTCTGGTTATAATAAAATAAAGAACTATGAAGAGGAGAAGACATCACTTTGGGGATGTGAAGTGCTCCTTGGTGAAGAAAGGCTATGATGTCTGGTTATAATAAAATAAAGACCCAGAAAGAGGAGAAGACATCACTTTGGAGATGTGAAGTGCTCCTTGGTGAAGAAAGGCTATGATGTCTGGTTATAATAAAATAAAGACCCACGAAGAGGAGAAGATATTACTTTGGGGATGTGAAGTGCTCCTTGGTGAAGAAAGGTTATGTCTGGTTGTAATAAAATAAAGATCTATGAAAAGGAGAAGACATCACTTTGGGGATGTGAAGTGCTCCTTTGTGTAGAAAGGCTATGATGTCTGTTTAAAATAAAATAAAGAACTATGAAGAGGAGAAGACATCACTTTGGGGATGTGAAGTGCTCCTTGGTGAAGAAAGGCTATGATGTCTGGTTATAATAAAATAAAGAACTATGAAGAGGAGAAGACATGACTTTGGGGATGTGAAGTGCTCCTCAGTGCAGAAAGGCTATGATGTCTGGTTATAATAAAATAAAGACCCATGCAGAGGAGAAGACATCAGTTTGGGGATGTGAAGTGCTCCTTGGTGTAGAAAGGCTATGATGTCTGGTTATAATAAAATAAAGAACCATGAAGAGGCGAAGACATGACTTTGGGGATGTGAAGTGCTCCTTGGTGAAGAAAGGCTATTATGTCTGGTTATAATAAAATAAAGACCCATGAAGAGAAGAAGACATCGCTTTGGGGATGTGAAGTGCTCCTTGGTGAAGAAAGGCTATGTCTGGTTATAATAAAATAAAGACCCATGAAGAGGAGAAGACATTTTTTTGGGGGTGTGAAGTGCTCCTTGGTGAAGAAAGGCTATGTCTGGTTATTATAAAATAAAGACCCATGAAGAGGAGAAGACATTTTTTGGGGATGTGAAGTGCTCCTTGGTGAAGAATGGCTATGATGTCTGGTTATAATAAAATAAAGAACTATGAAGAGGAGAAGACATCACTTTGGGGTTGTGAAGTGCTCCTCAGTGTAGAAAGGCTATGATGTCTGGTTATAATAAAATAAAGACCCATGAAGAGGAGAAGACATCACTTTAGGGGAAGTGAAGTGCTTCTTGGTGTAGAAAGGCTATGTCTGGTTATCATAAACTAAAGAACTATGAAGAGGAGAGGACATCACTTTGGGGATGTGAAGTGCTCCTTGGTGAAAAAAGTCTATGTCTGGTTATAATAAAATAAAGACCCATGAAGAGGAGAAGACATCACTTTGGGGATGTGAAGTGCTCCTCAGTGTAGAAAGGCTATGATGTCTGGTTATAATAAAATAAAGACCCATGCAGAGGAGAAGATATCACTTTGGGGATGTGAAGTGCTCATTGGTATAGAAAGGCTATGATGTCTGGTTATAATAAAATAAAGAACCATGAAGAGAAGACATCCCTTTGGGGATGTGAAGTGCTCCGTGGTGTAGAAAGGCTATGATGTCTGGTTATAATAAAATAAAAACCCAGGAAGAGGAGAAGACATCACTTTGGGGATGTGATGTGCTCCTTGGTGAAGAAAGGCTATGATGTCTCGTTATAATAAAATAAAGACCCACGAAGAGGAGCAGATATTACTTTGGGGATGTGAAGTGTTCCTGGTGTAGAAAGGCTATGATGTCTGGTTATAATAAAATAAAGAACCATGAAGAGGAGAAGACATCACTTTGGGGATGTGAAGTGCTCCTTGGTGAAGAAAGGCTATGTCTGGTTATAATAAAATAAAGATCTATGAAGAGGAGAAGACATTACTTTGGGGATGTGAAGTGCTCCTTGGTGAAGAAAGGCTATGTCTGGTCATAATAAAATAAAGATCTACGAAGAGGAGAAGACATTACTTTGGGGATGTGAAGTGCTCCTTGGTATAGAAAGGCTATGTCTGGTTATAATAAAATAAAGAACCACGAAGAGAAGACATTACTTTGGGGATGTGAAGTGCTCCTTGGTGAAGAAAGGCTATGTCTGGTTATAATAAAATATAGAACCACGAAGAGAAGACATTATTTTGGGGATGTGAAGTGTTCCTTAGTGAAGAAAGGCTATGTCTGGTTATAATAAAATATAGAACCACGAAGAGAAGACATTACTTTGGGGATGTGAAGTGCTCCTTAGTGAAGAAAGGCTATGTCTGGTTATGATAAAATAAAGAACCACGAAGAGAAGACATTACTTTGGGGGTGTGAAGTGTTCCTTAGTGAAGAAAGGCTATGTCTGGTTATAATAAAATATAGAACCACGAAGAGAAGACATTACTTTGGGGATGTGAAGTGTTCCTTAGTGAAGAAAGGCTATGTCTGGTTATAATAAAATATAGAACCACGAAGAGAAGACATTACTTTGGGGATGTGAAGTGTTCCTTAGTGAAGAAAGGCTATGTCTGGTTATAATAAGATAAAGAACCATGAAGAGAAGACATTACTTTGGGAGTGTGAAGTGCCTCTTTGTGAAGGATTATTGTTAAGGTTGTAGACAAAAAAGAAATCAGGAATTGGAGAACAACATTCCTTCGGGGAAGTGCAGCTGCACCTGACTGAAGTGCAGTTATTTGTGAATATACAAAACAAAATTCAGAAAGAGATAAAATTTGCTTTGTGAAAGTGAAGTGCACCTTAGTGAAGAACGGTTATGTGTGACTAAAACAACAAAATCAGGAATATGACAAGCCCTGGGGAAGTGAAGTGGCTGTTAGTGAGTAACTTTTATGTGTGGTTATAAAAACACAAAACTCAGGTGAAGAAAATTAACTGAGTTTTATTTATGGATGCTCTTTAACTGCTGTGGTCCTGATTATCTCATTTTATATTGTGCATGAAAAAGCAGTAATTTTGCTCACAGGCATCTTTATCAGGCCTGACGTTGTTTTCATGCTGTAAATGTACGACGTAGGACTACCGGCTTAACTTTCCTTCTGAAGGAAGCCATGCTAAGGATTTTTATCCCCGAAAATATCCATCACCCTCCACCGGGGTTGAAAAATATCAGGAAGGGGATTATAATATTCCTTTGGGATACGGAAGTGCCTCTTAGTGAAGAAAGGTTGTGTGTGATTAATAAAAAATCTGGAAGAGGACAAGAAGAATTGAAGTTCCCTTGGTTAAAAATAGCATGTGTGGTTATAAACAACAAATATCTGGAAGAGGACTGGAATATTGCTTTGCAGAAGTGAAGTGCCCCTTAGGGAAGAATGGTTATAAGTGGTTATAAACAAAAAAATCTGGGAGAACACATGAATATTGCTTTTGGGAATTGAAGTGCCCTTAGTGAGGAACAGTTATGTGTGGTTATACACAAAAAAAACAAACAGGTCAGGAATATCACTTTAGGGGAGAGCCCCTTAGAGAAGAACAATCATGCGTGATTAAAAGAACAAAAAGCTGGATTAGGACAAGGATATTACTTTGGAGAAGTGAAATACACATTAATGAATAACAGATACTTGCAGTTATTAACAACAAAATTCTGGAAGGGAACAGGAATATTCCCTTGTGGGTCGTGAAGTTTCCTTCTGTGAAGAACAGCCATGTATAACTAAAACAACAAAAGTCTGTAAAACCAGACAAGAATATTGCTTTGGGGAGATTAAGTGCTATAAGTGAAGTATAATACTGGCTATAAACAACATAAATCTGGAAGAGGACAACATTATTGTTTAATGGGAGTGAAGCTCCAATAGTGAAGGGCAGTTATATATATAAAAAACATAAATCTGAATAAGGACAACTTTATTGTTTTGGGGAAATAAAGTGAACCTTGAAGAAGAATGCCTACCTGTGATTATAAACAAGAAATTTCTGGAAGAGGAAAAGAGTATTCCTTTCTGTAAAGTGAAATTCCTCTTAGTGAAGTACAGTTATTGTAGTTATAAACAACAAAAAGTCTGGAAGAGGACAGGAATATTGGTTTGGTGTAAGCAATTGCATGAAGAATGATCATGTGTGTTCATAAAATGAATCTGGAACAGAACATGCGTATTACTTTGGGGACCTGAAGTGCCAATCAATGAGGAATAGTCATGTGTGAGTAAAACAACAAGAATTTGCAAGAGGAAAAGAATATTGCTTTGAGAAAGTGAAGGGGCTTTAGCAAAGATCAGTCATGTATGATTAAGACAGCAACAATCAGGAAGAGGAGAGGGGAATTGTTTTGGGAAGTCAGGCACCCCTTTGAGGGGAACAGTTACATGTGGTTACAAACAACAAAAATCTGGAACAGGAAAGAAAATTGCTTTGCAGCAGTGAAGTGCTGCTTAGTGAAGAATGGTTTTAAACAACAAAAATCTGGAAGGGAACAGGAATATTCCCTTGTTGGACATGACGTTTCCTTTTGTGAAGAACAGCCATGTATAATTATAACAACAAAAGTATGTAAGACCAGACAAGAATATTGCTTTGGAGAAGTTAAGTGCCCTAAAATAACGAACACATATCTGTCCTTATAAACAACATAAATTTGAAGAGTACAGGATCATAACTTTGGTGAACTGAAGTATCCTTTAGTGAAACACGTCCATTTTATTTGAAACAACAAACATTTGAAACAACACAAGCATATTGCTGTAAGGAAGTAAAGAACCGTTTGGTGAAGAAACGTGATGCTTGATTAAAAAGAACTTGAGAAAGTTCTGCGAGTCAGATCTATACAAAAAGTTGGGTACTCATGCACTACAGATAAACAGGTATCACCTGCAAAGATGAGCACAGGAAGCAACAACATAAACTAAGACATCAATATTTTACATTATCATTAAATAATACATTGGAATAAAGGTTCGCTAGCTCTTTAGCTTAAGCTAAAATTTCATGACCAGCAGGCAATCCCTGTGTATACTTGCAACAATTATGAAGAAAGCAATTAAATAATCACACATTAATGCACATACCCTTGATTGGTATTGCTGTGGTTTCATAGAAAACCTCAACAATTAACCAGTGCCATGCTTGCACAAAATACATGCCAGCAAATTTGTTAGACACGTACTAACCGGAGTGCTCTGTGGGTCCTGGCAAGGCATGAAGACGTGCACTTACACGGCAACACACAACCTAAACGTGGAAGGGGTTTTCAGCGGGCATTCTGTGTTTGATCGGCTAGCCCAACATTTTGTTCCAGGCATTGCACAACAGCTGGGGTCGGAATGCAGTAATGAATTTTTCCCCCATGGAAAAAGAAGTGATTAAAGCAACTAAGATCTGAAAGAGGACAAACATGTTGTTTGTAAAAGTGAAGCTCCCTTTGGTGAAGCACAGTTATGTGTGATCAAAACAACAAAAATCTTGAAGCAAACATAAATATTGCTATGGGGAAGAGAATTGCTCCAGAAAAATAGTAGTTGTGGTCATAAAACATAAACATCTGGAAAAGGAAAAGAACATTGCTTTGGGGAAGTGAATTGCTCCTTTGTGAAGAAAAGGTATCTGTGGTTATAAACAACCAAAATCTGGAAGAGGACAAGAATGTTGGATTAAGAACGTGGCGTGCCCCTTAGTGAAGAACAGTTCTGTTGGATTAAAACAACAAGAGTCCGGAACAGGACAGCAGTATTACTTTAGGGAAGTGAAGTTCCCCTTAGTGATAAACAGACATTTATGGTTATAAAAACCAAATTCTGGAAGAGGACAAGAACATTGTATATGGGAAGTAAAATAACCCTTAGTGAGGAAGAATTTTGTGTGGGTATACATAACAAAGATATGGCTAAGAACAGGAATTATGCTTTGGGGAAGTGAAGCACCCCTTAGTAAAGTAAGGTCATTTGTGATTAAAACAACAAAATTTGGAAGATGTCTAGAATATTGCTTTGAGGAAGTGAATTGGTTTTTCTGAAGAACAGTTTTTGTGTTTAAAAACAATTGAAATCTGGTGGTGGAAAGAAACATTGTTTTGAGGGGATAAAGTATGCATCAGCGATGAAAAGTTATGTGTGGTTATAGACAAGATATTTCTGGAGCAGAAGTATGTTGCTTTTATGCGTTGGAGTGCCCCTTAGTGAAGAACAGTGGTGTGTATGTATAAACAACCAAAATCTAACAAGACAAGTATTTTATTTTGGGAAGATGAAGATGCCCTTAGTGAAGAACAGAAATATGTGATTATAAACAACCAAAATCTGGAAGAGGACAAGTATTTTGATTTGGAAAGGTGAAGTGGCGCCTAGTGAAGAACAGAAATATGTGATTATAAACAAGCAAAATCTGGAAGAGGACAAGTATTTTGATTTGGAAAGGTGAAGTGGCGCCTAGTGAAGAACAGAAATATGTGATTATAAACAAGCAAAATCTGGAAGAGGACAAGTATTTTGATTTGGAAAGGTGAAGTGGCGCCTAGTGAAGAACAGAAATATGTGATTATAAACAAGCAAAATCTGGAAGAGGACAAGTATTTTGATTTGGAAAGGTGAAGTGGCGCCTAGTGAAGAACAGAAATATGTGATTATAAACAAGCAAAATCTGGAAGAGGACAAGTATTTTGATTTGGAAAGGTGAAGTGGCGCCTAGTGAAGAACAGAAATATGTGATTATAAACAAGCAAAATCTGGAAGAGGACAAGTATTTTGATTTGGAAAGGTGAAGTGGCGCCTAGTGAAGAACAGAAATATGTGATTATAAACAAGCAAAATCTGGAAGAGGACAAGTATTTTGATTTGGAAAGGTGAAGATGCGCCTAGTGAAGAACAGAAATATGTGATTATAAACAACCAAAATCTAACAAGACAAGTATTTTATTTTGGGAAGATGAAGATGCCCTTAGTGAAGAACAGAAATATGTGATTATAAACAAGCAAAATCTGGAAGAGGACAAGTATTTTGATTTGGAAAGGTGAAGTGGCGCCTAGTGAAGAACAGAAATATGTGATTATAAACAACCAAAATCTGGAAGAGGACAAGTATTTTGATTTGGAAAGGTGAAGTGGCGCCTAGTGAAGAACAGAAATATGTGATTATAAACAAGCAAAATCTGGAAGAGGACAAGTATTTTGATTTGGAAAGGTGAAGTGGCGCCTAGTGAAGAACAGAAATATGTGATTATAAACAAGCAAAATCTGGAAGAGGACAAGTATTTTGATTTGGAAAGGTGAAGTGGCGCCTAGTGAAGAACAGAAATATGTGATTATAAACAAGCAAAATCTGGAAGAGGACAAGTATTTTGATTTGGAAAGGTGAAGTGGCGCCTAGTGAAGAACAGAAATATGTGATTATAAACAACCAAAATCTAACAAGACAAGTATTTTATTTTGGGAAGATGAAGATGCCCTTAGTGAAGAACAGAAATATGTGATTATAAACAAGCAAAATCTGGAAGAGGACAAGTATTTTGATTTGGAAAGGTGAAGTGGCGCCTAGTGAAGAACAGAAATATGTGATTATAAACAACCAAAATCTGGAAGAGGACAAGTATTTTGCTTTAGGGAAGGTGAAGTGCCCTTTAGTGAAGAACAGTAATGTGTGATTATAAATAATCAAAATCTGGAAGAGGACAAGTATTTTGCTTTAGGGAAGGTGAAGTGCCCTTTAGTGAAGAACAGAAATATGTGATTATAAACAACCAAAATCTGGAAGAGGGCAAGTATTTTGCTTTAGGGAAGGTGAAGTGCCCTTTAGTGAAGAACAGTAATGTGTGATTATAAATAATCAAAATCTGGAAGAGGACAAGTATTTTGCTTTAGGGAAGGTGAAGTGCCCTTTAGTGAAGAACAGAAATATGTGATTATAAACAACCAAAATCTGGAAGAGGACAAGTATTTTGATTTGGGAACCTGAAGTTCTCCTTAGTGAAGAACAGTGATTTGTGATTATAAATAATCAAAATCTGGAAGAGGACAAGTATTTTACTTTCGGAACGTGAAGTTCTCCTTGGTGAAGAACAGTGATGTGTGATTATAAATAATCAAAATCTGGAAGAGGACAAGTATTTTATTTTGGGAAGGAGAAGTGCCCCTTAGTGAAAAACAGAGATGTGAGATTTAAAGATTCAAAATCTGGAAGTGGACAAGTATTTTGCTTTGGGAAGGCTAAGTGTCCCTTAGTGAACAACATAGGTGTGTCATTATAAACATCCAAAATCTGGAAGAGGACAAATATTTTGATTTGGGAACCTGAAGTGCCCTTTAGTGAAGAACAGAGATGTCTGATTATAAACATCCAAAATCTAGAAGTGGACAAGTATTTTGCTTTGGGAAGGTGAAGTGCACCGTAGTGAAGAACAGAGATGTGTGAGTATAAACAACCAAAATCTAGAAGAGGCCAAGATATTGGCATTAAAAGAGAAGAAATTCCTCTTAGTGAAGAACAGTTATGTATGGTTATAAACAACAAAAGGTCTTGAAGAGGACAGGAATATTGGTTTGGTGAACCAATTGTACGAAAAATGATCATGTGTGTTCATAAAAATAATCTGAAACACAACATGGGTATTGGTTTTTTGACCTGAAGTGCCTGTCAATTAGGAATAGCCATCTGTGAGTAAAACAATAAGGATCTGGTAGTGAAAAATAATATTGCTTTGGGAAAGTGAGGGGCCCTTTAGCAAAGATCAGTCATGTCTGTTTAAGACAGCAAAAAGAGGAGGAGAGAAGATGAGAATTATTTTTGGGATTTCAAGCACCCCTTTGAGGGGAACAGTTAAATGTGGTTAAAAACAACACAAATCTGGAAAAGGAAAGAAAAGTGCTTTATACAGTGAAGTGCTGCCTAGTGAAGAATGGTTTTAAACAACTACAAAATTCTGGAAGGGAACAGGAACATTCCTTTGTGGGTTGTGAAGTACAGCCATGTATAGTTAAAACAACAAAGGTCTGTAAGACCAGACAAGAATATTGCTTAGGTAAGGTGAAGTGCTGTAAGTGAAGTAAACTTGCGTGTGGTTATAAGCAACATAAATCTGGAAGGTAACAGGAATATTCTGTTGTGGGGTGTATAGTTTCCTTCTGTGAAGAACAGCTATGTATAATTAAAACAACAAAAGTCTGTAAGACCATACAAGAATATTGCTCTGGTGAGGTGAAGTGCTGTAAGTGAAGTAAACTTGCGTGTGGTTATAAGCAACCTAAAACTGGAACAGGAAAGAAAATTGTTTTACAGCAGTGAAGTGCTGCTTAGTGAAGAATGGTTTTAAACAACAAAAATCTGGAAGGGAGCAGGAATATTCCCTTGTTGGATGTGAAGTTTCTTTCTGTTAAGAACAGCCATGTATAATTAAGGCAACAAAAGTCTGTAAGACCAGACAAGAATATTGCTTTGGGGAGGTGAACTGTCTACTTGTGTGTGGTTATAAATAACATAAATCTTTGTCGAAGTTAAGTGCCCTAGATTAACGAACACATATCTGTCCTTATAAGCAACAGAAATTTGAAGAGTACAGGATGATAACTTTGGTGAACTGAAGTATCCTTTAGTGAAACACGTCCATGTGTATTTTAAACAACAAACATTTGGAACAGCACAAGCATATTGTTGTGGGGAAGTAAAGAGACCTTTAGTGAAGAAATGTGATGTTTGATTAAAAAGAATTTGACAAAGTTCAGCGAGTCAGATCTATACAAAAAGTTGGGTACTCATGCACTACAGATGAACAGGCATCACCTGCAAAGATGAGCACAGGAAGCAACAACATAAGCTAAGACATCAATATTTTACATTATCATTAAATAATACATTGGAATAAAGGTTCGCTAGCTCTTTAGCTTAAGCTAAAATTTCATGACCAGCAGGCAATCCCTGTGTATACTTGCAACAATTATAAAGAAAGCAATTAAATAATCACAACATTAATGCACATACCCTTGTTTGGTATTGTTGTGGTTTCATAGAAAACCCCAGAAATTAACTAATGACATGCTTGCACAAAATACATGCCAGCAAATTTGTTAGACACGTACTAACCGGAGTGCTCTGTGAGACCTGACAAGGCATGTAGACATGTGCTTACACAGCAACACACAACCTACACGTGGAAAGGGTTTTCAGTGGGCATTCTGTGTTTGATCGGCTAGCCCAACATATTGTTCCCGGCATTGCACAAAGGCTGGGGTCCGAATGCAGTAATGAATTTTCCCCTATGGAAAAAGAAGCTATTAAAGCAACTAAGATCTGGAAGAGGTCAAATATGTTCTTTAGGGAAGTGAAGGTCCTTTTGGTGAAACACAGTTATGTGTGATCAAAACAACAAATCTGGTAACGAACATAAATATTGCTATGGGGAAGTGAATTACCCTGAAAAATAATAGTTGTGGTCATAAGCCATAAACTTCTGGAAAAGAAAAGAACATTGCTTTGGGGAAGTGAAATGCTCCTTTATGAAGAAAAGGTATCTGTGCTTATAGACAACAAAAATCTGGAAGAGAACAAGAATATTGGATTAAGAAGCTGGCGTGCCCCTTAGTGAAGGACAGTTATGTTGGATTAAAACAACAAGAGTCCGGAACAGAACAGCAGTATTGTTTTAGGGAACTGAATTCCCCTTAGTGATGAACAGACATGTGTGCTTATAAAAACCAAATTCCGGAAGAGGACAAGAACATTGTATACGGGAAGGAAAATAACCCTTAGTGAGGAAGAAGTATGTATGGGTATATAAAATAAAAAATACGGAACAGAACAGGAATATTGCTTTGGGGAAGTGAAGCACCCCTTAGTAAAGTAATGTCATGTGTGATTAAAACAACAAAGATTTGGAAGAAGTGCAGAGTATATCTTTGACGAAGTAAATTTGTATTTCTGAAGAACAGTTTTGTGTGTTTACAAACAATTAAAATCTGGTGGTGGACAAGAACATTGCTTTGGGGAAGTGAAGTGCGCATTGGCGAGGAAACGTTATGTGTGGTTATAGGCAAGATATTTCTGAAGCAGAAGAAGTATGTTGCTTTTATGAGTTGTGTGCCCCTTAGTGAAGAACAGTGGTGTGTAAGTATAAATAACCAAAATCTGGAAGAGGACAAGTATTTTACTTTGGGAAGATAAAGTGGCCCTTAGTGAAGAACAGTGATGTATGATTATAAACAACCAAAATCTAGAACACAACAAGTATTTGAATTTGGGAGGGTAAGCTGCAACTTTTTGAAGAACAGAGATGTGAGATTTTAAACAAGCAAAATCTGGCACAGGACAAGTATTTGACTTTGGGAAGGTGAGGTGCAACTTTGTGAAGAAAAGAGCTATGAGACTTTAAACAAGCAAAATCTGGAACAGGACAAGTATTTGACTTTAGGAAGGTGAGGTGCAACTTTGTGAAGAAAAGAGCTATGTGACTTTAAACAAGCAAAATCTGGAACAGGACAAGTATTTGACTTTAGGAAGGTGAGGTGCAACTTTGTGAAGAAAAGAGCTATGAGACTTTAAACAAGCAAAATCTGGAACAGGACAAGTATTTGACTTTGGGAAGGTGAGGTGCAACTTTGTGAAGAAAAGAGCTATGAGACTTTAAACAAGCAAAATCTGGAACAGGACAAGTATTTGAATTTGGGAGGGTAAGCTGCAACTTTTTGAAGAACAGAGATGTGAGATTTTAAACAAGCAAAATCTGGAACAGGACAAGTATTTGACTTTGGGAAGGTGAGGTGCAACTTTGTGAAGAAAAGTGCTATGAGGCTTTAAACAAGCAAAATCTGGAACAGGACAAGTATTTGAATTTGGGAGGGTAAGCTGCAACTTTTTGAAGAACAGAGATGTGAGATTTTAAACAAGCAAAATCTGGAACAGGACAAGTATTTGACTTTGGGAAGGTGAGGTGCAACTTTGTGAAGAAAAGAGCTATGAGACTTTAAACAAGCAAAATCTGGAACAGGACAAGTATTTGACTTTAGGAAGGTGAGGTGCAACTTTGTGAAGAAAAGAGCTATGTGACTTTAAACAAGCAAAATCTGGAACAGGACAAGTATTTGACTTTAGGAAGGTGAGGTGCAACTTTGTGAAGAAAAGAGCTATGAGACTTTAAACAAGCAAAATCTGGAACAGGACAAGTATTTGACTTTGGGAAGGTGAGGTGCAACTTTGTGAAGAAAAGAGCTATGAGACTTTAAACAAGCAAAATCTGGAACAGGACAAGTATTTGAATTTGGGAGGGTAAGCTGCAACTTTTTGAAGAACAGAGATGTGAGATTTTAAACAAGCAAAATCTGGAACAGGACAAGTATTTGACTTTGGGAAGGTGAGGTGCAACTTTGTGAAGAAAAGTGCTATGAGGCTTTAAACAAGCAAAATCTGGAACAGGACAAGTATTTGAATTTGGGAGGGTAAGCTGCAACTTTTTGAAGAACAGAGATGTGAGATTTTAAACAAGCAAAATCTGGAACAGGACAAGTATTTGACTTTGGGAAGGTGAGGTGCAACTTTGTGAAGAAAAGAGCTATGAGACTTTAAACAAGCAAAATCTGGAACAGGACAAGTATTTGACTTTAGGAAGGTGAGGTGCAACTTTGTGAAGAAAAGAGCTATGAGACTTTAAACAAGCAAAATCTGGAACAGGAAAAGTATTTGACTTTGGGAAGGTGAGGTGCAACTTTGTGAAGAAAAGAGCTATGAGACTTTAAACAAGCAAAATCTGGAACAGGAAAAGTATTTGACTTTGGGAAGGTGAGGTGCAACTTTGTGAAGAAAAGTGCTATGAGACTTTAAACAAGCAAAATCTGGAACAGGACAAGTATTTGACTTTGGGAAGGTGAGGTGCAACTTTGTGAAGAAAAAAGCTATGAGACTTTAAACAAGCAAAATCTGGAACAGGACAAGTATTTGACTTTGGGAAGGTGAGGTGCAACTTTGTGAAGGAAAGAGCTATGTGACTTTAAACAAGCAAAATCTGGAACAGGACAAGTATTTGACTTTGGGAAGGTGAGGTGCAACTTTGTGAAGGAAAGAGCTATGTGACTTTAAACAAGCAAAATCTGGAACAGGACAAGTATTTGACTTTGGGAAGGTGAGGTGCAACTTTGTGAAGGAAAGAGCTATGAGACTTTAAACAAGCAAAATCTGGAACAGGACAAGTATTTGACTTTGGGAAGGTGAGGTGCAACTTTGTGAAGGAAAGAGCTATGAGACTTTAAACAAGCAAAATCTGGAACAGGACAAGTATTTGACTTTGGGAAGGTGAGGTGCAACTGTGTGAAGGACAGAGATGGGAGATTATAAATGACAAAAGTCTGGAAGTGGACAAGTATTTTGATTTGAGAAGGAGAAATGCCCTTTAGTGGAAGCACAGAGATGTGAGATTATAAACAACTAAAATCTGGAAGAGGACAAGTATTTTACTTTCGGAAGGTTAAGTGACTCGTAGTGAAGAACAGTGGTGTGTAATTATAAACAACCAAAATCTGGAAGAGGACAGTTATTTTGCTTTGGGAAGGTGAAGTGCCCCTTAGTGAAGTACAGAGATGTGTGATTATAAACAACTAAAATCTGGAAGAGGACAAGTATTTTACTTTCGGAAGGTTAAGTGACTTGTAGTGAAGAACAGTGGTGTGTAATTATAAACAACCAAAATCTGGAAGAGGACAGTTATTTTGCTTTGGGAAGGTGAAGTGCCCCTTAGTGAAGTACAGAGATGTGTGATTATAAACAACTAAAATCTGGAAGAGGACAGTTATTTTGCTTTGGGAAGATGAAGTGCCCCTTAGTGGAAGCACAGAGATGTGTGATTATAAACAACTAAAATCTGGAAGAGGACAAGTATTTTACTTTCGGAAGGTTAAGTGACTCGTAGTGAAGAACAGTGGTGTGTAATTATAAACAACCAAAATCTGGAAGAGGACAGTTTATTGGGAAGGTGAAGTGCCCCATAGTGAAGGATAGTCATGTTTGATTATAGCAACAAAAATCTGGATTACGACGGTACTACTTTTAAGAAGCAAAGTGCCTATTATTGAAGTGCAGCTATTTTAGCTATAAGCAACAAAAATGTGGCAGAGGACAAGATATTGGCATGAAAAGTGAAGAAATTCCCCTTAGTGAAGAACAGTTATGTGTGGTTAAAAACAACAAAATGTCTGGAAGTGGACAGTAATATTTTTTTTTGGTGCAACGAAATGCATGAAGAATGATCCTGTATGTTGATAAAAATATTCAGGAACAGAACATGGAAAATGCTTTGGGGACCTGAAGTGCTCATTAATGATGAATAGTCATGACTGAGTAAAACAACAAGGTTCTGGAGGAGGAAAACAAATTGCTTTGTGAAAGTGAAGGGGCTTTAGTAAAGATCAGTCATGTGTGATTAACACAGCAAAAATCTTGAACAGGAGAGGAGAATTACTTTTGGGAAGTCAAGCACCTCTTTGAGGAGCACAAATTCATGCACTTATAAACAACAAAAATCTCCACAAGAAAGAAAATTGCTTTAGAGGTGTGAAGTGCTGCTTAGTGAAGAATGGTTTGTAACAACAAAAATCTGGAAGGTAACAGGAGTATTCCCTGGTTGGACATGAAGTTTCCTTCTGTGAAGTACAGCCATGTATAATTAAAATAACAAAAGTATGTACAACCAGACAAGAATATTGCTCTGGGAAAGTAAACGGCCCTTTAGTAAAGATTAGTCATGTGTATTTAAGACAGCAAAAGTCTGGAAGGGGAGAGGAGAATTACTTTTGGGATTTCAAGCAACCCTTTGAGGGGAACAATTAAATGTGGTTATAAACAACAAAAATCTGGAACAGGAAAGAAAAGTGGTTTAGAGCAGTGAAGTACAGCTTAGTGAAGAATGGTTTTAAACAACAAAAATCTGGAAGGGAACAGGAAAATTCCCTTTTTGGACGTAAAGTTTCCTATGTGAAATACAGCCATGTATAATTAAAACAACAAAGGTCTGTAAAACCAGACAAGTATATTGCTTTGGGGAGATGAAGTGCTGTAAGTGAAGTATACTTGTATGTGGTTTTAAACAACAAAAATTGGAAGGGAAAAGGAATATTCCCTTGTTGGGCGTAAAGTTTGCTATGTGAAATACAGCCATGTATAATTAAAACAACAAATGTCTGTAAAACCAGACAAGTATATTACTCTGGTAAAGTGAAATGCTGTAAGTGAAGTATACTTGTGTGTGGTTTTAAACAGCAAAAATCTGGAAGGGAACAGGAATATTCCCTTGTTGGACGTGAAGTTTCCTTCTATGAAGAACAGCCATGTATAACTAAAACAACAAAAGTCTGTAAGACCAGACAAGAATATTGCTTTAGGGAGGTGAAGTGCTAAAGGAGAACTATACTTGTGTGTGGTTATAAACAAAATAAATCAGCAAAAGGACAACAATATTGCTTTGGAGAAGTTAAGTGTCCTAAAATAACGAACACATATCTGTCCTTATAAACAATGGAAATTTGAAGAGTACAGGATCATAACTTTGGTGAACTGTAGTATCCTTTAGTGAAACACGTCCGTGTGTATCTTAAACAACAAACATTTGGAACAGCACAAGCTTATTGCTGTAGGGAAGTAAAGAAGCCTTTAGTGAATCAATGTCATGTTTGATTAAAAAGAACTTGACAAAGCTCAGCGAGTCAGATCTATACAAAATGTTGGGTACTCATGCACTACAGATGAACAGGCATCACCTGCAAAGATGAGCACAGGAAGCAACAACAAAAGCTAAGACATCAATATTTTACATTATCATTAATAATACATTGGAGTAAAGGTTCGCTAGCTCTTTAGCTTAAGCTAAAATTTCATGACCAGCAGGCAATCCCTGTGTATACTTGCAACAATTATGAAGAAAGCAATTAAATAATCACAACATTAATGCACGTACCCTTGATTGGTATTGCTGTGGTTTCATCGAAAACCCCAGAAATTAACCAATGACATGCTTGCACAAAATACATGCCAGCAAATTTGTTAGACACGTACTAACCGGAGTGCTCTGTGAGACCTGGCAAGGCATGCAGACATACACTTACACAGCAACACACAACCTACAAGTGGAAGGGGTTTTTAATGGGCATTCTGTGTTTGAACGCTAGCCCAACATTTTGTTCCAGGCATTGCACAACAGCTGGGGTCTGAATGCAGTAATGAATTTTCCCCCATGGAAATAGAAGTGAATAAAGCAACTAAGATCTGGAAGAGGACAAACATGTTGCTTTAGGGAAGTGAAGCTCCTTTTGGCGAAGAACAGTTATGTGTGATCAAAACAAGAATATCTGTAAGCGAACATAAATATTGGTATGGGGAAGTGAATTGCCCCTGAAAAATAGTTAGTTGTGGTCATCAACCATAAAGTTCTGGAGAAGGAAAAGAACATTGCTTTGGGGAAGTGAATTCTCCTTTGTGAAGAAAAGTTATCTGTGGATATAAACAATCAAGATCTGGAATAGGATAAGAATATTGGTTTAAGGAGCAGGCATGCCGTTTAGTGAAGAACAGTTATGCTTGATTAAAACAACAAGAATCTGGAACAGGACCGCAGTATTGCTTTAGGGAACTGAAGTTTCCCGTACTGATGAACAGACATGTGTGGTTATAAACAATAAACTTCTGGAAAAGGAAAAGAATATTGCTTTGTAGAAGTGAAGTTCCCCTTAGTGAAAAACGTCATGTGTAATTAAAACAAAATTACAGAATACGACAAAAATATCTCCTTGTGTATGTGAAGTGTCCTTAGTGAAGAACGTCATGTGTAATTAAAACAAAATTGCAGAAGAAGACAAAAATATCACCTTGGGTATGTGAAGTGTCCCTTAGTGTAAAACGTCATGAGTAATTCAAACAAACATGCAGAAGAGAACAAAAATATCACTTTTGGTATGTGAAGTGTCCCTTAGTGAAAAAAGTCAAGTATAATTAAAACAGCCAAAATCTGGTAGAGGACATAAAATATTGCTTTGGAGAAATGAAGTTCCCCTTAGTGAAAAAAGGCATGTGTGATTAAAAAAAAAAGTAGAAGAGGACAAAAATATCACTTTCGGTATGTGAAGTGTCCTGTAGTGAAAAAAGTCATGTGTAATTAAAACAAAAATGTAGAAAAGGTCAAAAATATCACCTTGGGTATGTGAAATGTCCTTTAGTGAAAAACATCAAGTGTAGTTAAAACAAAAATGTAGAATACGACAAAAATATCACCTTGTGTATGTGAAGTGTCCCTTAGTGTAAAACGTCATGAGTAATTCAAACAAACATGCAGAAGAGAACAAAAATATCACTTTTGGTACGTGAAGTGTCCCTTAGTGAAAAAAGTCAAGTATAATTAAAACAGCCAAAATCTGGTAGAGGACATAAAATATTGCTTTGGAGAAATGAAGTTCCCCTTAGTGAAAAAAGGCATGTGTGATTAAAAAAAAAAGTAGAAGAGGACAAAAATATCACTTTCGGTATGTGAAGTGTCCTGTAGTGAAAAAAGTCATGTGTAATTAAAACAAAAATGTAGAAAAGGTCAAAAATATCACCTTGGGTATGTGAAGTGTCCCTTAGTGAAGAACGTCATGTGTAATTAAAACAAAAATGTAGAAGAGGACAAAAATATCACCTTGGGTATGTGAAGTGTCCCTTACTGAGGAACAGTCATGAGAGATTAATAGAACAAAAATTTGAACAGAAAAGAATATTACTTTAGGGAAGTGAAGTACCCCTTATGAAGAACAGTCATGTGTGAATAAAAAGAAATAAAAAAAGAAATAAATAAATAAAAAAAAAGGAAGAGAACAAGATAATTGCTTTGGGGAACTGAAGTGCCCATTTTTTTTTAAGAACAGTGATATGTGGTTTTAAACGGCAAATGTCTGGAAGTGGACAAGAAGGTCTCTCTGGAGAAGTGCAGTGCCGTTAAGTTAAGAACACATATGTGTGGTTATAAACAACAAAAATCTGGAAGAGGACAAGAACATTGCCATGGGGAAGTGAAGTGCCCCTTATTGAAGAAGGGTCATGTTTGGTTATAACAACCAAAATTTGCAAGAGGAAAATATTGTTTTAGGAAAGTAAAGTGCTCCTATGTAAAGAACAGAAATGTGCAATTTAATCAAAAAAAATATAGAGGACAAGAAAATTGCTTAGGGAAGTGAAGTGCACCTTACTGGAAAACCTTTATGTGTGGTTATAAAAATGGATATCTGAAACAGGATATTAATGTTGCTTTGGAGACATGAAGTGCCCATCAGTGAAGAACAGTCATGTGTGGTTAGAAACAACAACAGTCTGGAGGAGGAGGAGAAGAAGAAGACCACTTTGCAGAAGTGAAGTAAATCTTAACACCTTCTGTGTAAGGGTGGAGACAGGCTGTGTAACAAGAGAAGTTAAGAAAAGAAGGGTCTCTGGCAAGGATGTAAGTTAAGCCCAGTTTTATTTAATTTATACATAGATGATGTCTTACTAGAAATTGGAAGGAATAATAACTGTGCACTAGTAATTAACAACATCCAAATTCCAGGACTTCTTTTTGCAGATGACCTAGTGGTAGGATCTATTACAGTAAGTGGTTTAAAACAATAATTACAAGCAATTGATTGTATATTGTAAAGAACAGAGGTTAAAAGTAAATCAATAGAAAACACAGATTGTGGTATTGAAAAAGGGGGAAAAGTTAAGGAAATATGAAAAGTGAAAGGGAGAGAATAAAGATTACAGGGTGGTGCGTGACTGTATTTATTTAGGAGTAAAAATAGATGGAGGTAATAAATGGGAGAAATAAAAGAAGTTTGCATTGGCAAAAGGTAAAGGGGCAATGGCAGCAATCAGAAGCTGCAAATATAGAGTACCTAATATAAATGTTAAATGGCTGGAAAAAGTTTATGAGATGGGTGTGGAGACAAAGATGATGTATGGTATAGAAATATGGGGATTAGATAGAGGATGGGAAAGTATAGATGTGGTGCACAGGATATTTTGTAGAGAAATACTAGGGTTACCAAAGGCAATTGTAAGACAGATAGCACAATTAGAGATGGGCAGGGTGCCAACTAAGGGGAAGATAATGGAAAGAGCTTGTAACTTTGGTTCAGAACTTTAATTCTAGGAAAAAGTAATGTGTTAAGACAATGTATTGAATACCAAGAGAATAGTTTAATGAATGATGGATGGGTAAGTAATTTATGGACATTTTGGAGAAAAATGGGTTAGGAGACATATGGAGAAGGAGAGAAAACAACGTGAAAAACTTTTGGAAAAATGCAAGGAAAAGACTGGAAGATGTAGAAATACAAAACATGTTCAGTGATATTGCCGAAAAGAGCTCATTGGTTTGTAATATGTCAATAAAAAATACACGGGGTAGGGAGAAATATATAGACATAGTAAATAAAGAGGACTATTGCAGGGTAAGAACCAGAGCATGGAGGCTAAGAGGTTAAGACAGGGTATTCCTCAAAACCAATGTCTGATATGTGATGGTAATAAAGACATTGAACACATAGTATTTAAGTGCCAAGGAACATAAAATTGGAGAAGAGAATTTATTAAAAAGAAGTGGTTGAAGGGGGATAGAAATGCACTTATAATCAAAATGATGTGCAAGGATGCTAGGAGCATTGGACAGTTTTTGTGTAAAGTCAAAAATAAATGACTTTGGACAGTGGATAGAGAAAAGTAAGAGGTAGTATAACTTACCTTGAATGGAAACCTATGGTGAATGTATGATGGTAAAGTAATCAATAAGGACAAGTGAAAAACAAGTGGAAATTGGACATGAAAAACTGAAGCAAGATAATTTATGGACGGGAAATTGTAAAATGTAATGATTGTCTACAGAATGAGTGGCCAGGATCAAAGTTCAGTAGACAATCAAATTGTAAATCTCTTAGCACAATAAAACAATTATTATAGTGAAAAGCAGTTATGTGTGGTTATAAACAACAAATTTCTGGAAGAGGACAAGAATATTTCATTGGGTATGTCAAGTGCCTCTTAATTTAGAAGCCATGTGTGATTAAAACAAACAGGATCTGGAAGATGACAAGAATATTGCTTTAGAGAGGTGAAGTGCCTCTCAGTCATGTGTATTTAAAACAAAAATCTGAAAGTGGAAAAGAATATTGCTTAGGGGATGTGAATTGCCTCTTTTTGACGAGCAGTCATTCGTGATTAATACAACAGAAATTTGGAATAGGACAAGAATTTTACTTTGGGGACGTCAAGTGCCCCTTAGTGAAGAATGGTCATGTGTGATTAAGACAAGAAAAATCTGAAAAGGACAAGAAAATTGCTTTGGGAACTGAGGTACCCCTTTGTGAAGAACAGTTATGCATGATTAAGGCAAGAAAATCTGGAAGAGGACAAGAAAACTGTTTTAGGGAGAATGGTTATGTGTGGTGTAAAACAAATTTCTGTAATAGGACAATAAAATTGTTTTGGGAAGTGAAGTGCCCCCCAGTTAGGAATAGTTATGTATAATTAAAACAACAAAAATTTGAAACAGGACAAGAATATTGCTTTGGGGAGGTGAGCTGATTGTTAATGAAGGACTGTCATTTGCAGTTATAAACTGCAACATTTTGGAAGAGGAGAGGAACACTGTTTTGGTGAAGTGAAGTGCCCTTTAGTGCAGAACAGTTATGTGTGGTTATAAACAATAAAAATGGAAGAGGACAGGAATGATGCTTTGGAGAAGTGAGGTGCCCCTTAGTGAAGAAAACTTGATGTGCGATTTAAAAGAACTTGATAAACGATTGAAGGCTGGATCTGTAGGAAATGTCATGTGCCTATACACTACAAATGAACAAGGATCACCTGCAATTGCCAGCTCAGGAAGCAGCAGTACATGCTAATTTTACATTACCATTAAGGAATACACAAGCTACTTATTCAGTAAAATAAAAGTTCACTAAACTCTTTAGCTTAAGCTAAAAGATCATGACCAGCAGGAAATTCCTGCACATACTTACAACTAAAAAGTAAGGAATTTAATACTCACAAGCATTAAGACATGTACTCTTATTGGCATTGTTCAGGTTTGATATGCCATTTATTGAAAAAGATAGCCTTGTGGCTGTTACAAACAAAGCAGCCTTACAGATAAAATTTTCATCAGGTTACAAAGAACATTACAATCATACAAAACAATAAATGGGAGACCATATAAGGGCAATCAGCTGCCCCCCAAGAGAAACAGCTCCACAAGAACCACATATGATAATGGGTACAAGAACATAAGTAAACAAGGTAGCATTCAGCCAAATAAAAGATGGAATGTCATGCAAATAGGCGGTAAAATGGGTTTGAAAAGGAAACTAAACACACAGTATCACTCACGTGAACAGTGCCAACAGGAGAATAAATACTGCAGCAAGAACATGAGTGATAAAAAATAAACAACTAAAACTGTCGAAACCGGCAGTGTTTCCGGTGATGAGGCTCGGTCGTACCTATATACCTGATCAGGAGGTTGGAATGTTGTTTAGGTTTCACAGACAATCCCAGGAACTAAGCAATGATGTGCTTGCATGCAAGATAGGAGCAAGAGGACAAGAATATTGATTTGAGGAAGTGAAGTGCCCCTTAATGAAGAACAATTATTTGTGTTTAAAACAACAAAAATGTGGAAGAGTACAGAAATATTTCTTTGGGGATGCAAAGTGCCCCTTAGTGAAGAACATTTATGTGTGGTTATAAACAACAAAAATCTGGAAGAGGACAAGAATGTTGCTTTGGGGAAGTAAAGTGCTCCTTAGTGAAGAACATTTATATGTGGTTATAAACAACAAATTGCTGGACAGGAACATCATTTTGGGTATCTGAAGTGTGCCTTAGTGAAGAACAGTCATGTATGATTAAAACAACCAAAATTTGGAAGAGAACAAGAATATGGCTTTAAAGAGGTGAAGTGTCACTTTGTGAAAAATATCCTTCTGTATTTAAAACAAAAATCTGAAAGTGGACAAGAATATTGCTTTGGGGAAGTGATCTCCCATTAGTAGAGAACAGTCATGTGTGATTAAAACAACCAAAATTTGGAAGAGAACAAGAATATTCTTTTAAAGTGCACTTTAGTGAAGAACAGTCATATGTGATTAAAACTACAGAAATCTGGAAGAAGACAAGAATATTGCTTAGAGGAAGTGAAGTGTCCCATAGTAAGAACAATCATGTGTGATTAAAAGGAACAAAATCTGGAAGATGACAAGATTATTTCTTTAGGGAAGTAAACTGCTTAAATCTTAAAGAAATAAAAATTTGGAAGAGTATAGGAATATTGCGTTGGGGAAATGAAATGCCCTTTAGGAAAGAACATTAGTTTGTGATTCAAACAAGAAAAACCTACAAGATAGACAAGAACATTTCTTTGCGGAAGTGATGTGCTCCTCAGTGAAGAACATATATGAGTGTTTATTGTTGAAGTTTGTTGTTGATATCAGTAATTATTCAGTATCTTACCACATTTCTAGGTTAGCTATATTTGTTTGTTATGTACAGAATGTCTTTTGTTTATATCACCATGCAATGTGATAGAGTGTCTAGCGTATGACAATCATTGATAGTGATTGTGCAAGACTACACTGGAGTCAATCACCGAGAGTGTGATACTGTAGTAATAAATGTCTAGCGTATGACCATCATTGATAGTGATTGTGCAAGACTACACTGGAGTCGAGCACCAAGAGTGTGATACTGTAGTAATTAATGTCTAGCGTATGACCATCATTGATAGTGATTGTGCAAGACTACACTGGAGTCGAGCACCAAGAGTGTGATACTGTAGTAATATATGTCTAGCATATGACCATCATTGATAGTGATTGTGCAAGACTACACTGGAGTCGAGCACCAAGAGTGTGATATTGTAGTAATGTATGGTCTAGCGTATGACCATCATTGATAGTGATTGTGCAAGACTACACTGGAGTCGAGCACCAAGAGTGTGATACTGTAGTAATATATGTCTAGCATATGACCATCATTGATAGTGATTGTGCAAGACTACACTGGAGTCGAGCACCAAGAGTGTGATACTGTAGTAATATATGTCTAGCGTATGACCATCATTGATAGTGATTGTGCAAGACTACACTGGAGTCGAGCACCAAGAGTGTGATACTGTAGTAATATATGTCTAGCGTATGACCATCATTGATAGTGATTGTGCAAGACTACACTGGAGTCGAGCACCAAGAGTGTGATACTGTAGTAATATATGTCTAGCATATGACCATCATTGATAGTGATTGTGCAAGACTACACTGGAGTCGAGCACCAAGAGTGTGATATTGTAGTAATGTATGGTCTAGCGTATGACCATCATTGATAGTGATTGTGCAAGACTACACTGGAGTCGAGCACCAAGAGTGTGATACTGTAGTAATATATGTCTAGCATATGACCATCATTGATAGTGATTGTGCAAGACTACACTGGAGTCGAGCACCAAGAGTGTGATACTGTAGTAATATATGTCTAGCGCATGACCATCATTGATAGTGATTGTGCAAGACTACACTGGAGTCGAGCACCAAGAGTGTGATATTGTAGTAATGTATGGTCTAGCGTATGACCATCATTGATAGTGATTGTACAAGACTACACTGGAGTCAATCACCAAGAGTGTGATATTGTAGTAATATAGGTCTAGCGTGTGACCAACACTGATAGTGATTGTCCAAGACTACACTGGAGTCAATCACCAAGAGTGTGATACTGTAGTAATAAATGTCTAGCGTATGACCATCATTGATAGTGATTGTGCAAGACTACACTGGAGTCGAGCACCAAGAGTGTGATACTGTAGTAATTAATGTCTAGCGTATCACCATCATTGATAGTGATTGTCCAAGACTACACTGGAGTCGAGCACCAAGAGTATGATATTGTAGTAATATATGTCTAGCGTATGACCATCATTGATAGCGATTGTGCAAGACTACACTGGAGTCGAGCACCAAGAGTGTGATACTGTAGTAATTAATGTCTAGCGTATGACCATCATTGATAGTGATTGTGCAAGACTACACTGGTGTCGAGCACCAAGAGTGTGATAGTGTAGTAATTAATGTCTAGTGTATGACCATCATTGATAGTGATTGTGCAAGACTACACTGGAGTCGAGCACCAAGAGTGTGATACTGTAGTAATTAATGTCTAGCCTATGACCATCATTGATAGTGATTGTCCAAGACTACACTGGAGTCGAGCACCAAGAGTGTGATACTGTAGTAATTAATGTCTAGCGTATGACCATCATTGATAGTGATTGTGCAAGACTACACTGGAGTCGAGCACCAAGAGTATGATATTGTAGTAATATATGTCTAGCATATGACCATCATTGATAGTGATTGTGCAAGACTACACTGGAGTCGAGCACCAAGAGTGTGATATTGTAGTAATTAATGTCTAGCGTGTGACCATCATTGATAGTGATTGTCCAAGACTACACTGGAGTCGAGCACCAAGAGTGTGATATTGTAGTAATATATGTCTAGCATATGACCATCATTGATAGTGATTGTCCAAGACTACACTGGAGTCGAGCACCAAGAGTGTGATATTGTAGTAACATATGTCTAGCGTATGACCATCATTGATAGCGATTGTGCAAGACTACACTGGAGTCGAGCACCAAGAGTGTGATATTGTAGTAAAATATTGGTCTAGCGTATGACCATCATTGATAGTGATTGTGCAAGACTACACTGGTGTCGAGCACCAAGAGTGTGATACTGTAGTAATTAATGTCTAGTGTATGACCATCATTGATAGTGATTGTGCAAGACTACACTGGAGTCGAGCACCAAGAGTGTGATACTGTAGTAATTAATGTCTAGCGTATGACCATCATTGATAGTGATTGTCCAAGACTACACTGGAGTCGAGCACCAAGAGTGTGATATTGTAGTAATATATGTCTAGCATATGACCATCATTGATAGTGATTGTCCAAGACTACACTGGAGTCGAGCACCAAGAGTATGATATTGTAGTAATATATGTCTAGCGTGTGACCATCATTGATAGTGATTGTCCAAGACTACACTGGAGTCGAGCACCAAGAGTGTGATATTGTAGTAATATATGTCTAGCATATGACCATCATTGATAGTGATTGTCCAAGACTACACTGGAGTCGAGCACCAAGAGTGTGATATTGTAGTAATATATATCTAGCATATGACCATCATTGATAGTGATTGTCCAAGACTACACTGGAGTCGAGCACCAAGAGTGTGATATTGTAGTAATATATGTCTAGCATATGACCATCATTGATAGTGATTGTCCAAGACTACACTGGATTCGAGCACCAAGAGTGTGATATTGTAGTAATATATGTCTAGCATGTGACCATCATTGATAGTGATTGTCCAAGACTACACTGGATTCGAGCACCAAGAGTGTGATATTGTAGTAATATATGTCTAGCATATGACCATCATTGATAGTGATTGTCCAAGACTACACTGGAGTTGAGGTCCAAGAGTATGATATTGTAGTAATATATGTCTAGCGTGTGACCATCATTGATAGTGATTGTCCAAGACTACACTGGAGTTGAGGTCCAAGAGTGTGATATTGTAGTAATATAAGGTGTAGCGTGAGACCAACATTGATAGTGATTGTCCAAGTGTGCACTGGAGTCGAGCACCAAGAGTGTGATATTGTAGTAATATATGTCTAGCGTGTGACCATCATTGATAGTGGTTGTCCAAGACTACACTAGAGTCGAGCACCAAGAGTGATATTGTAGTAATATATGTCTAGCGTGTGACCATCATTGATAGTGATTGTCCAAGACTACACTGGAGTCGAGCACCAAGAGTGTGATATTGTAGTAATATATGGTATAGCGTGTGACCATCATTGGTAGTGATTGTCTAGACTACACTGGAGTCGAGCACCAAGAGTGTGATATTGTAGTAATATATGGTGTAGCGTGTGACCATCATTGATAGTGATTGTGCAAGACTACAGTGGAGTTGAGGTCCAAGAGTGTGATATTGTAGTAATATATGTCTAGCGTGTTAGCATTATTGATAGTGATTGTCCAAGACTACACTGGAGTCGAGCACCAAGAATGTGCTATTGTAGTAATATGTGCCGTAGTATGTGACCATCATTGATACGGTAGTAATATACAGTGTAACTTGTCACAGTTATGTATAGTAATTATACAAGTCTACAATAGAGACTAACAAACAACAGAGTAATAGGGTAGTAATATACAGTGTAACTAGTCACAGTCCAGGATAGTTATTGTACAAGTCTACACTAGAAGCTAGCAACAAGAGCGTAATAGGGTAGTAATATACAGTATAACTTGTCACAGTCCTGGATAGTGATAGTACAAATCTACAATACAAACTAGCAAAAAGAGAGTAATAGAGTAGTAATATACAGTGTTACTTGTCACAATCCTGGATAGTGATAGTACAAATCTACAATACAAACTAGCAAAAACACAGTATTAGAGTAGTAATATACAGTGTAACTTGTCACAGTCCTGGATAGTGATAGTACAAATCTACAAAACAAACTAGCAAAAAGAGAGTAATAGAGTAGTAATATACAGTGTTACTTGTCACAGTCATTGATAGTTATCGTACAAGTCTACAATACAAACAAGCAAAAACACAGTATTAGAGTAGTAATATACAGTGTTACTTGTCACAGTCATTGATAGTTATCGTACAAGTCTACAATACAAACAAGCAAAAACACAGTATTAGAGTAGTAATATACAGTGTTACTTGTCACAGTCCTGGATAGTGATAGTACAAATCTACAAAACAAACTAGCAAAAAGAGAGTAATAGAGTAGTAATATACAGTGTTACTTGTCACAGTCATTGATAGTTATCGTACAAATCTACAAAACAAACTAGCAAAAACACAGTATTAGAGTAGTAATATACAGTGTAACTTGTCACAGTCCTGGATAGTGATAGTACAAATCTACAAAACAAACTAGCAAAAAGAGAGTAATAGAGTAGTAATATACAGTGTTACTTGTCACAGTCATTGATAGTGATTGTACAAGTCTACAATAGAGACAAGAAACAAGAGAGTAATAGGGCAGTAATATATAGTGTAACTTATCACAGTCATTGATAGTTATCGTACAAGTCTACAATACAAACAAGCAAAAAGAGAGTAATTGTACAAGCCTACACTAGATATATGCAATAAAATAGCAATAGGGTAGTAATATATAGTGTAACGTATCACAGTCATGGATATAGAATGTACAAGCCTACACTAGAATCTAGCAAGAAGAGTAAATAGGTGGTTATATAGTGTAACTTGTTACAGTCATGGATAGAGATTGTTGATACCTGCACTAGAAACTAGCAAAAAGAGAGTAATAGGGTAGCAATATATGGTGTACCTTGTCACAGTCATGGATATTGAATGTACAAGCCTACACTAGAATCTAGCAATAAGGGAGTAATAGGGTAGTAATATATAGTGTAACTTGTCACAGTCATTGATAGAGATTGTAGATGCCTGCACTAGAAACTAGCAAAAAGAGAGTAATAGGGTAGCAATATATGGTGTACCTTGTCACAGTCATTGATAGAGATTGTAGATGCCTGCACTAGAATCTAGCAATAAGGGAGTAATAGGGTAGTAATATATAGTGTAACTTGTCACAGTCATTGATAGAGATTGTAGATGCCTGCCTTAGAAACTAGCAAAAAGAGAGTAATAGGGTAGCAATATATGGTGTACCTTGTCACAGTCATGGATATTGAATGTACAAGCCTACACTAGAATCTAGCAATAAGGGAGTAATAGGGTAGTAATATATAGTGTAACTTGTCACAGTCATTGATAGAGATTGTAGATGCCTGCACTAGAAACTAGCAAAAAGAGAGTAATAGGGTAGCAATATATAGTGTAACTTGTCACAGTCATTGATAGAGATTGTAGATGCCTGCACTAGAAACTAGCAATAAGAGAGTATTAGGGTAGCAATATATAGTGTAACTTGTCACAGTCATTGATAGAGATTGTAGATGCCTGCACTAGAAACTAGCAATAAGAGAGTATTAGGGTAGCAATATATAGTGTAACTTGTCACAGTCATTGATAGAGATTGTAGATGCCTGCACTAGAAACTAGCAATAAGAGAGTAATAGGGTAGCAATATATAGTGTAACTTGTCACAGTCATGGATATTGAATGTACAAGCCTACACTAGAATCTAGCAATAAGAGTAAATAGGTGGTTATATAGTGTAACTTGTCACAGTCATGGATATTGAATGTACAAGCCTACACTAGAAACTAGCAATAAGAGAGTATTGTGGTAGCAATATATAGTGTAACTTGTCACAGTCATGGATATTGAATGTACAAGCCTACACTAGAATCTAGCAAGAAGAGCAAATAGGTGGTTATATAGTGTAACTTGTCACAGTCATGGATAGAGATTGTAGATGCCTGCACTAGAAACTAGCAATAAGAGAGTATTAGGGTAGCAATATATAGTGTAACTTGTTACAGTCATTGATAGAGATTGTAGATGCCTGCACTAGAAACTAGCAATAAGAGAGTATTAGGGTAGCAATATATAGTGTAACTTGTTACAGTCATTGATAGAGATTGTAGATGCCTGCACTAGAAACTAGCAATAAGAGAGTATTAGGGTAGCAATATATAGTGTAACTTGTTACAGTCATTGATAGAGATTGTAGATGCCTGCACTAGAAACTAGCAATAAGAGAGTATTAGGGTAGCAATATATAGTGTAACTTGTCACAGTCATGGATATTGAATGTACAAGCCTACACTAGAATCTAGCAAGAAGAGTAAATAGGTGGTTATATAGTGTAACTTGTCACAGTCATGGATAGAGATTGTAGATGCCTGCACTAGAAACTAGCAATAAGAGAGTAATAGGGTAGTAATATATAGTGTAACTTGTCACAGTCATGGATATTGAATGTACAAGCCTACACTAGAATCTAGCAAGAAGAGTAAATAGGTGGTTATATAGTGTAACTTGTCACAGTCATGGATAGAGATTGTAGATGCCTGCACTAGAAACTAGCAATAAGAGAGTAATAGGGTAGTAATATATAGTGTAACTTGTCACAGTCATGGATATTGAATGTACAAGCCTACACTAGAATCTAGCAAGAAGAGTAAATAGGTGGTTATATAGTGTAACTTGTCACAGTCATGGATAGAGATTGTAGATGCCTGCACTAGAAACTAGCAATAAGAGAGTAATAGGGTAGTAATATATAGTGTAACTTGTCACAGTCATGGATATTGAATGTACAAGCCTACACTAGAATCTAGCAAGAAGAGTAAATAGGTGGTTATATAGTGTAACTTGTCACAGTCATGGATAGAGATTGTAGATGCCTGCACTAGAAACTAGCAATAAGAGAGTAATAGGGTAGTAATATATAGTGTAACTTGTCACAGTCTTGAATGGTTATTGTAAAAGCCTACACTAGAGATATGCAAAAAGAGCAATAGGTTTGTAATATATGGTGTACCTTGTCACAATCATGGATATTGAATGTACAAGCCTACACTAGGGACTACCAAGAAGAGTAACTAGGTGGTAATATATAGTGTAACCTACTAGACTCATGCATAGTGATTGTAGAAGCATACACTAGAAACTAGCAATAAGAGAGTAATAGGGTAGTAATATACAGTGTAACTTGTCACAGTAATTGAGAGCTAGCGTACAAGTCTACAATAGATACTAGAAACAAGAGAGTAATAGAGTAGTACTATACAGTCTATCTTGTCACATTCATTGATAGTGATTGTACAAGTCTACAATAGAGACTAGCAACAAGAGGTGATAGGGTAGTAATATATAGTGTAACTTGTGACAATTATTGAGAGCTATTGTACAAGTCTACAATAGAGACCAGAAACAATAGAGTAATAGAGTACTAATATACAGTGTAACTTGTCACAGTCATTGATAGTGATTGTACAGGACTACAATGGAGACTAGCAACAAACGGGTAATAGGGTGGTAATATACAGTGTAACTTGTCACAGTCATGGAGAGCTATTGTACAAGTCTACAATAGAGACCAGAAGCAAGAGAATAATAGGGTAGTAATACACAGTGTAACGTGTCACAGTCATGATAGTGATTGTACAGGTCTACAATAGAGACTAGCAACAAGAGGGTAATAGAGTAGTAATATCCACTGTAACTTCTCACAGTCATTGATAGTGATTGTAGAAGTCTACAATAGAGACTGGAAAAAAGAGAATAATAGAGTAGTAATATCCAGTGTAACTTGTCACAATCATTGATACTGATTGTACAGGTCTACAATAGAGGCTAGCAACCAGAGGGTAATAGAGTAGTAATATAGAGTGTAACTTGTCACAGTCATTGATAGTGATTGTACAAGTCTACAATAAAGACTGGAAACAAGAGATTAATAGGTTAGTAATATACAGTGTAACTTGTCACAGTCATTGATAGTGATTGTACAGGTCTACAATAGAGACCAGCAACAAGAGGGTAATAGGATGGTAATATACAGTGTAACTTGTTACAGTCATTGATAGTGATTGTACAAGTCTACAATAGATACTAGAAACAAGAGAGTAATAGGTTGCTAATATACAGTGTAACTTGTTACAGTCATTGATAGTGATTGTACAAGTCTACAATAGATACTAGAAACAAGAGAGTAATAGGTTAGTAATATACAGTGTAACTTGTCACAGTCATTGATAGTGATTGTACAAGTCTACAATAGATACTAGAAACAAGAGAATTATATGGCTGTGAAATATAGTGTAACTTGTTACAGTCATCGATAGTGATTGTGCAAGTCTACAATAGACACTAGAAACAAAAGAATAATATGGCAGTAATATATAGTGTAACTTGTTACAGTCATTGATAGTGATTGTACAAGTCTACAATAGATAGTAGAAACAAGAGAATAATATGGCAGTAATACATAGTGTAACTTTTTACAGTCATTGATAGTGATTGTGCAAGTCTACAATAGATACTAGAAACAAGAGAATAATATGGCAGTAATATATAGTGTAACTTTTTACAGTCATTGATAGTTATTGTACAAGTCTACAATAGATACTAGAAACAAGAGAGTAATAGGTTAGTAATATACAGTGGAACTTGTTGCAGACATTGATAGTGATTGCATAAGTCTACAATAGATACTAGAAACAAGAGAATAATATGGCAGTAATATATAGTGTAACTTTTTACAGTCATTGATAGTGATTGTGCAAGTCTACAATAGATACTAGAAACAAGAGAGTAATAGGTTAGTAATATACAGTGTAACTTGTTACAGTCATTGATAGTGATTGTGCGGGTCTACAATAGATACTAGAAACAAGAGAATAATATGGCAGTAATATATAGTTTAACTTGTTACAGTCATTGATAGTGATTGTGCAAGTCTACAATAGACACTAGAAACAAGAGAATAATATGGCAGTAATATATAGTGTAACTTGTTACAGTGATTGATAGTGATTGTAATAGATACTAGAAACAAGAGAATAATAGGGCAGTTATACATAGTGTAACCTTTTACAGTCATTGATAGTGATTGTATACGTCTACAATAGATACTAGCAACAAGGGAATAATAGGGCAGTTATATATAGTGTAACTTGTTGCAGTCATTGATAGTGATTAAACACGTCTACAATACATACTAGAAGCAAGAGAATAATAGGCCAGTTATATATATAGTGTAACGTTTTACAGTCACTGATAGTGATTGTACAAGTCTACAATAGATACTAGAAACAAGAGAGTATTAGTTTAGTAATATACAGTGTAACTTGTTACAGTCATTGATAGTGATTGTACAAGTCTACAATAGATAGTAGAAACAAGAGAGTACTAGGTTAGTAATATACAGTGTAACTTGTTACAGTCATTGATAGTGATTGTACAAGTCTACAATATATACTAGAAACAAGACTATAGAAGGGTAGTAATATACAATGTAACTTGTCACAGTCATTGAGAGCTATTGTACAAGTCTACAATAGAGACTAGCAACAGCAGAGTAATAGGACAGTAATATATACTATAAATTGTCACAGTCCTGATTTGTGATAGTTCAAAGCTGCAATAGAGGCTAGCAACAACAAAGTAATAAGGTAGTATTATACAGTGTAACTTGTCACAATCATTGATAGTGATTGTACAAGTCTACAGTAGAGACTAGCAACGAGAGAGTAGGAGGGTAGTAATATACAGTGTAACTTGTCACAGTCATTGATAGTGATTGTACAGGTCTACAATGGAGACTAGCAACAAAAGGGTAATAGGGTGGTAATATACAGTGTAACTTGTCACAGTCTTGAGAGCTATTGTACAAGTCTACCATAGAGACTAGAAACAAGAGAGTAATAGAGTAGAAATATACAGTGTAACTTGTCAAGTCATTCATAGTGATTATACAGGTCTACAATAGACACTAGCAACAAGAGGGTAATAGGGTGGTAATATACAGTATAACTTGTCACAGTCATGGAGAGCTATTGTACAAGTCTACAATAGAGACCAGAAGCAAGAGAATAATAGGGTAGTAATACACAGTGTAACGTGTCACAGTCATGATAGTGATTGTACAGGTCTACAATAGAGACTAGCAACAAGAGGGTAATAGAGTAGTAATATCCACTGTAACTTCTCACAGTCATTGATAGTGATTGTAGAAGTCTACAATAGAGACTGGAAAAAAGAGAATAATAGAGTAGTAATATCCAGTGTAACTTGTCACAATCATTGATACTGATTGTACAGGTCTACAATAGAGGCTAGCAACCAGAGGGTAATAGAGTAGTAATATAGAGTGTAACTTGTCACAGTCATTGATAGTGATTGTACAAGTCTACAATAAAGACTGGAAACAAGAGATTAATAGGTTAGTAATATACAGTGTAACTTGTCACAGTCATTGATAGTGATTGTACAGGTCTACAATAGAGACCAGCAACAAGAGGGTAATAGGATGGTAATATACAGTGTAACTTGTTACAGTCATTGATAGTGATTGTACAAGTCTACAATAGATACTAGAAACAAGAGAGTAATAGGTTGCTAATATACAGTGTAACTTGTTACAGTCATTGATAGTGATTGTACAAGTCTACAATAGATACTAGAAACAAGAGAGTAATAGGTTAGTAATATACAGTGTAACTTGTCACAGTCATTGATAGTGATTGTACAAGTCTGCAATAGATACTAGAAACAAGAGAATTATATGGCTGTGAAATATAGTGTAACTTGTTACAGTCATCGATAGTGATTGTGCAAGTCTACAATAGACACTAGAAACAAAAGAATAATATGGCAGTAATATATAGTGTAACTTGTTACAGTCATTGATAGTGATTGTACAAGTCTACAATAGATAGTAGAAACAAGAGAATAATATGGCAGTAATATATAGTGTAACTTTTTACAGTCATTGATAGTGATTGTGCAAGTCTACAATAGATACTAGAAACAAGAGAATAATATGGCAGTAATATATAGTGTAACTTTTTACAGTCATTGATAGTTATTGTACAAGTCTACAATAGATACTAGAAACAAGAGAGTAATAGGTTAGTAATATACAGTGGAACTTGTTGCAGTCATTGATAGTGATTGCATAAGTCTACAATAGATACTAGAAACAAGAGAATAATATGGCAGTAATATATAGTGTAACTTTTTACAGTCATTGATAGTGATTGTGCAAGTCTACAATAGATACTAGAAACAAGAGAGTAATAGGTTAGTAATATACAGTGTAACTTGTTACAGTCATTGATAGTGATTGTGCGGGTCTACAATAGATACTAGAAACAAGAGAATAATATGGCAGTAATATATAGTTTAACTTGTTACAGTCATTGATAGTGATTGTGCAAGTCTACAATAGACACTAGAAACAAGAGAATAATATGGCAGTAATATATAGTGTAACTTGTTACAGTGATTGATAGTGATTGTAATAGATACTAGAAACAAGAGAATAATAGGGCAGTTATACATAGTGTAACCTTTTACAGTCATTGATAGTGATTGTATACGTCTACAATAGATACTAGCAACAAGGGAATAATAGGGCAGTTATATATAGTGTAACTTGTTGCAGTCATTGATAGTGATTAAACACGTCTACAATACATACTAGAAGCAAGAGAATAATAGGCCAGTTATATATATAGTGTAACGTTTTACAGTCATTGATAGTGATTGTACAAGTCTACAATAGATACTAGAAACAAGAGAGTAATAGTTTAGTAATATACAGTGTAACTTGTTACAGTCATTGATAGTGATTGTACAAGTCTACAATAGATAGTAGAAACAAGAGAGTACTAGGTTAGTAATATACAGTGTAACTTGTTACAGTCATTGATAGTGATTGTACAAGTCTACAATATATACTAGAAACAAGACTATAGAAGGGTAGTAATATACAATGTAACTTGTCACAGTCATTGAGAGCTATTGTACAAGTCTACAATAGAGACTAGCAACAGCAGAGTAATAGGACAGTAATATATACTATAAATTGTCACAGTCCTGATTTGTGATAGTTCAAAGCTGCAATAGAGGCTAGCAACAACAAAGTAATAAGGTAGTATTATACAGTGTAACTTGTCACAATCATTGATAGTGATTGTACAAGTCGACAATAGAGACTAGCAACGAGAGAGTAGTAGGGTAGTAATATACAGTATAACTGGTCACAGCCACTGATAGTGATTGTACAAGTCTACAGTAGAGACTAGCAACGAGAGAGTAGGAGGGTAGTAATATACAGTATAACTTGTCACAGTCATGGGTAGTTATTGTAGAAGTCTACAATAGAGACCTCCACATAGAGCAAAATGGAGTAGTAATATATAGTGTAACTTGTCACAGCCTTGAATGGTTATTGTAAAAGCCTACACTAGAGATATGCAAAAAAGAGCAATAGGTTTGTAATATATGGTGTACCTTGTCACAGTCATGGATATTGAATGTACAAGCCTACACTAGGGACTACCAAGAAGAGTAACTAGGTGGTAATATATAGTGTAACCTACTAGACTCATGCATAGTGATTGTAGAAGCATACACTAGAAACTAGCAATAAGAGAGTAATAGGGTAGTAATATACAGTGTAACTTGTCACAGTAATTGAGAGCTAGCGTACAAGTCTACAATAGAGACTAGAAACAAGAGAGTAATAGAGTAGTACTATACAGTGTATCTTGTCACAGTCATTGATAGTGATTGTACAAGTCTACAATAGAGACTAGCAACAAGAGGTGATAGGGTAGTAATATATAGTGTAACTTGTGACAATTATTGAGAGCTATTGTACAAGTCTACAATAGAGACCAGAAACAATAGAGTAATAGAGTACTAATATACAATGTAACTTGTCACAGTCATTGATAGTGATTGTACAGGTCTACAATGGAGACTAGCAACAAAAGGGTAATAGGGTTGTAATATACAGTGTAACTTGTCACAGTCTTGAGAGCTATTGTACAAGTCTACAATAGAGACTAGAAACAAGAGAGTAATAGAGTAGTAATATACAGTGTATGTTGTCAAGTCATTCATAGTGATAATACAGGTCTACAATAGACACTAGCAACAAGAGGGTAATAGGGTGGTAATATACAGTGTAACTTGTCACAGTCATGGAGAGCTATTGTACAAGTCTACAATAGAGACCAGACGCAAGAGAATAATAGGGTAGTAATACACAGTGTAACTTGTCACAGTCATGATAGTGATTGTACAAGTCTACAATAGAGACTAGCAACAAGAGGGTAATAGGGTAGTAATATCCACTGTAACTTGTCACAGTCATTGATAGTGATTGTAGAAGTCTACAATAGAGGCCAGCAACCAGAGGGTAATAGAGTAGTAATATACAGTGTAACTTGTCACAGTCATTGATAGTGATTGTACAAGTCTACAATAAATACTGGAAACAAGAGATTAATAGGTTAGTAATATACAGTGTAACTTGTCACAGTCATTGATAGTGATTTTACAGGTCTACAATAGAGGCTAGCAACCAGAGGGTAATAGAGTAGTAATATACAGTGTAACTTGTCACAGTCATTGATAGTGATTGTACAAGTCTACAATAAAGACTGGAAACAAGAGATTAATAGGTTAGTAATATACAGTGTAACTTGTCACAGTCATTGATAGTGATTGTACAGGTCTACAATAGAGACCAGCAACATGAGGGTAATAGGATGGTAATATACAGTGTAACTTGTCACAGTCATTGATAGTTATTGTACAAGTCTATAATAGATAGTTGAAACAAGAGAATAATATGGCAGAAATATATAGTGTAACTTGTTACAGTCATTGATAGTGCTTGTACAAGTCTACAATAGATACCAGAAACAAGAGAATAATATTGCAGTAATATATAGTGTACCTTGTTACAGTCATTGATAGTGATTGTACAAGTCTACAATAGATACTAGAAACAAGAGAATAATAGGTTAGTAATATACAGTGTAACTTGTTACAGTCATTGATAGTGATTGTACAAGTCTACAATTGATACTAGCAAAAGAGGAGTAATATGGCAGTAGTATATAGGGTAACTTGTCACAGTCATTGATAGTGATTGTACAAGTCTACAATAGGTACTAGAAACAAGAGAGTAATAGCTTAGTAATATACAGTGTAACTTGTTACATTCATTGATAGGGATTGTACAAGTCTACAATAGATACTAGAAACAAGAGAGTAATAGCTTAGTAATATACAGTGTAACTTGTTACATTCATTGATAGGGATTGTACAAGTCTACAATAGATACTAGAAACAAGAGAGTAATAGCTTAGTAATATACAGTGTAACTTGTTACAGTCATTGATAGTGATTGTACAAGTCTACAATAGATACTAGAAACAAGAGAGTAATAGGTTGCTAATATACAGTGTAACTTGTTACAGTCATTGATAGTTATTGTACAAGTCTACAATAGATACTAGAAACAAGAGAGTAATAGGTTAGTAATATACAGTGTAACTTGTCACAGTCATTGATAGTGATTGTACAAGTCTACAATAGATACTAGAAACAAGAGAATAATATGGCTGTGAAATATAGTGTAACTTGTTACAGTCATTGATAGTGATTGTGCAAGTCTACAATAGACACTAGAAACAAAAGAATAATATGGTAGTAATATATAGTGTAACTTGTTACAGTTATTGATAGTGATTGTACAAGTCTACAATAAATAGTAGAAACAAGAGAATAATATGGCAGTAATATATAGTGTAACTTTTTACAGTCATTGATAGTGATTGTGCAAGTCTACAATAGATACTAGAAACAAGAGAATAATATGGCAGTAATATATAGTGTAACTTTTTACAGTCATTGATAGTGATTGTGCAAGTCTACAATAGATACTAGAAACAAGAGAATAATATGGCAGTAATATATAGTGTAACTTGTTAAAGTCATTGATAGTGATTGTACAAGTCTACAATAGATACTAGAAACAAGAGAGTAATAGGTTAGTAATATACAGTGTAACTTGTTACAGTCATTGATAGTTTTTGTGCAAGTCTACAATATATACTAGAAACAGGAGAATAATATGGCAGTAATATATAGTGTAACTTGTTACTGTCATTGATAGTGATTGTACAAGTCTACAATAGATACTAGAAACAAGAGAATATAATGCCAGTAATATATAGTGTAACTTGTTACAGTCATTGATAGTGATTGTGCAAGTCTACTATAGATACTAGAAACAAGAGAATAATATGGCAGTAATACATAGCGTAACTTGTTACTGTCATTGATAGTGATTGTACAAGTCTACAATAGATACTAGAAACAAGGGAGCAATATGCCAGTAATATATATAGTGTAACTTGTCGCAGTCATTGATAGTGATTTTACAAGTCTATAATAGATACTAGAAACAAGAGAATAATATGGCAGTAATATATAGTGTAACTTGTTACAGTCATTGATAGTGATTGTACACGTCTACAATTTATACTAGAAACAAGAGAATGATACGGCGGTTATATTTAGTGTAAGTTGTTACAGTCATTCATATTGATTGTACAAGTCTATAATAGATGCTAGCAACAAGAGAATAATAGGGCAGTTATATATAGTGTAACTTGTTACAGTCATTGATGGTGATTGTACACGTCTACAATAGATACTAGAAACAAGAGAATAATAGGCCAGTTATATATAGTGTAACTTTTTACAGTCATTGATAGTGATTTCACAAGTCTATAATAGATACTAGAATTAAGAGAATAATAGGGCAGTTATACGTAGTGTAACTTGTTACAGTTATTGATAGTGATTGTACAAGTCTATAATAGATACTAGAAACAAGAGGATAATAGGGCAGTTGTATATAGTGCAACTTGATACAGTCATTGTTAGTGATTGTACATGTCTATAATAGATACTAGAAACAAGAGGATAATAGGGCAGTTGTATATAGTGTAACTTGATACAGTCATTGTTAGTGATTGTACAAGTCTATAATAGATACAAGAAACAAGAGGATAATAGGGCAGTTGTATATAGTGTAACTTGATACAGTCATTGTTAGTGATTGTACAAGTCTATAATAGATACTAGAAACAAGAGGATAATAGGGCAGTTGTATATGGTGTAACTTGATACAGTCATTGTTAGTGATTGTACAAGTCTATAATAGATACTAGAAACAAGAGGATAATAGGGCAGTTGTATATAGTGTAACTTGTTACAGTTATTGATAGTGATTGTACAAGTCTATAATAGATACTAGAAACAAGAGGATAATAGGGCAGTTGTATACAGTGTAACTTGATACAGTTATTGATAGTGATTGTACAAGTCTATAATAGATACTAGAAACAAGAGGATAATAGGGCAGTTGTATACAGTGAAACTTGTTACAGTTATTGATAGTGATTGTACAAGTCTATAATAGATACTAGAAACAAGAGGATAATAGGGCAGTTGTATACAGTGTAACTTGATACAGTTATTGATAGTGATTGTACAAGTCTATAATAGATACTAGAAACAAGAGGATAATAGGGCAGTTGTATACAGTGTAACTTGTTACAGTTATTGATAGTGATTGTACAAGTCTATAATAGATACTAGAAACAAGAGGATAATAGGGCAGTTGTATATAGTGTAACTTGATACAGTCATTGTTAGTGATTGTACAAGTCTATAATAGATACTAGAAACAAGAGGATAATAGGGCAGTTGTATATAGTGTAACTTGATACAGTCATTGTTAGTGATTCTACAAGTCTATAATAGATACTAGAAACAAGAGGATAATAGGGCAGTTGTATATAGTGTAACTTGATACAGTCATTGTTAGTGATTGTACAAGTCTATAATAGATACTAGAAACATGAGAGTAATAGGGCAGTTATATATAGTGTAACTTGTCACAGTCGTTAAAGTGAATGTACAAGTCTACAATGGATACTAGAAACAAAAGAGTAATAGGTTAGTAATATACAGTGTAGCTTGTTACAGTCATTGATAGTGATTGTACAAGTCTACAATAGATACTCGAAACAAGAGTAATAGGTTAGTAATATACAGTGTAACTTGTTACAGTCATTGATAGTGATTGTACAAGTCTACAATAGATACTAGAAACAAGAGAGTACTAGGTTAGTAATATAAAGTGTAACTTGTTACAGTCATTGATAGTGATTGTACAAGTCTACAATAGATACTAGAAACAAGAGTGTAGTAGGGTAGTAATATACAGTGTAACTTGTTACAGTCATTGAGAGCTATTGTACAAGTCTACAATAGAGACTAGCAACAGCAGAGTAATAGGGTAGTAATATATACTATAAATTGTCAGAGTCCTGGGTTGTGATAGTTCAAATCTGCAATAGAGGCTAGCAACAACAGAGTAATGGGGTAGTAATATACAGTATAACTGGTCACAGCCACTGATAGTGATTGTACAAGTCTACAATAGAGACTAGCAACGAGAGAGTAGCAGGGTAGTAATATACAGTATAACTTGTCACAGTCATGGGTAGTTATTGTACAAGTCTACAATAGAGAATACCACATAGAGAATAATGGGGTAGTAATATATAGTGTAACATGTCACAGTCTTGGATAGTTATTGTAAAAGCCTACACTAGAGATATGCAAAAAGAGAGCTATAGCTTAGTAATATACAGTGTACCTTGTCACAGTCATGGATTTTGAATGTACAAGCCTAGACTAGGGACTACCAAGAAGAGTAATTAGGTGGTAATATATAGTGTAAGCTACTACAGTCATGCATAGTGATTGTAGAAGCATACACTGGAAACTAGCAATAAGAGAGTAATAGGTTAGTAATATACAGTGTAACTTGTCACAGTCATTGATAGTGATTTCACAGGTCTACAATAGAGGCTAGCAACCAGAGGGTAATAGAGTAGTAATATACAGTGTAACTTGTCACAGTATTTGATAGTGATTGTACAAGTCTACAATAAAGACTGGAAACAAGAGATTAATAGGTTAGTAATATACAGTGTAACTTGTCACAGTCATTGATAGTGATTGTACAGGTCTACAATAGAGACCAGCAACATGAGGGTAATAGGATGGAAATATACAGTGTAACTTGTCACAGTCATTGATAGTTATTGTACAAGTCTATAATAGATAGTTGAAACAAGAGAATAATATGGCAGAAATATATAGTGTAACTTGTTACAGTCATTGATAGTGCTTGTACAAGTCTACAATAGATACCAGAAACAAGAGAATAATATTGCAGTAATATATAGTGTACCTTGTTACAGTCATTGATAGTGATTGTACAAGTCTACAATAGATACTAGAAACAAGAGAATAATAGGTTAGTAATATACAGTGTAACTTGTTACAGTCATTGATAGTGATTGTACAAGTCTACAATTGATACTAGCAAAAGAGGAGTAATATGGCAGTAGTATATAGGGTAACTTGTCACAGTCATTGATAGTGATTGTACAAGTCTACAATAGGTACTAGAAACAAGAGAATAATATTGCAGTAATATATAGTGTAACTTGTTACAGTCATTGATAGTGATTGTACAAGTCTACAATAGATACTAGAAACAAGAGAGTAATACCTTAGTAATATACAGTGTAACTTGTTACATTCATTGATAGTGATTGCACAAGTCTAGAATAGATACTAGAAACAAGAGAGTAATAGCTTAGTAATATACAGTGTAACTTGTTACAGTCATTGATAGTGATTGTACAAGTCTACAATAGATACTAGAAACAAGAGAGTAATAGGTTGCTAATATACAGTGTAACTTGTTACAGTCATTGATAGTGATTGTACAAGTCTACAATAGATACTAGAAACAAGAGAGTAATAGGTTAGTAATATACAGTGTAACTTGTCACAGTCATTGATAGTGATTGTACAAGTTTACAATAGATACTAGAAACAAGAGAATAATATGGCTGTGAAATATAGTGTAACTTGTTACAGTCATTGATAGTGATTGTGCAAGTCTACAATAGACACTAGAAACAAAAGAATAATATGGTAGTAATATATAGTGTAACTTGTTACAGTTATTGATAGTGATTGTACAAGTCTACAATAGATAGTAGAAACAAGAGAATAATATGGCAGTAATATATAGTGTAACTTTTTACAGTCATTGATAGTGATTGTGCAAGTCTACAATAGATACTAGAAACAAGAGAATAATATGGCAGTAATATATAGTGTAACTTTTTACAGTCATTGATAGTGATTGTGCAAGTCTACAATAGATACTAGAAACAAGAGAATAATATGGCAGTAATATATAGTGTAACTTGTTAAAGTCATTGATAGTGATTGTACAAGTCTACAATAGATACTAGAAACAAGAGAGTAATAGGTTAGTAATATACAGTGTAACTTGTTACAGTCATTGATAGTTTTTGTGCAAGTCTACAATATATACTAGAAACAGGAGAATAATATGGCAGTAATATATAGTGTAACTTGTTAGAGTCATTGATAGTGATTGTGCAAGTCTACAATTGATACTAGAAACAAGAGAATATAATGCCAGTAATATATAGTGTAACTTGTTACAGTCATTGATAGTGATTGTGCAAGTCTACTATAGATACTAGAAACAAGAGAATAATATGGCAGTAATACATAGCGTAACTTGTTACTGTCATTGATAGTGATTGTACAAGTCTACAATAGATACTAGAAACAAGGGAGTAATATGCCAGTAATATATATAGTGTAACTTGTCGCAGTCATTGATAGTGATTTTACAAGTCTATAATAGATACTAGAAACAAGAGAATAATATGGCAGTAATATATAGTGTAACTTGTTACAGTCATTGATAGTGATTGTACACGTCTACAATTTATACTAGAAACAAGAGAATGATAGGGCGGTTATATATAGTGTAAGTTGTTACAGTCATTCATATTGATTGTACAAGTCTATAATAGATGCTAGCAACAAGAGAATAATAGGGAAGTTATATATAGTGTAACTTGTTACAGTCATTGATGGTGATTGTACACGTCTACAATAGATACTAGAAACAAGAGAATAATAGGCCAGTTATATATAGTGTAACTTTTTACAGTCATTGATAGTGATTTCACAAGTCTATAATAGATACTAGAATTAAGAGAATAATAGGGCAGTTATACGTAGTGTAACTTGTTACAGTTATTGATAGTGATTGTACAAGTCTATAATAGATACTAGAAACAAGAGGATAATAGGGCAGTTGTATATAGTGTAACTTGTCACAGTCATGGATATTGAATGTACAAGCCTACACTAGAATCTAGCAAGAAGAGCAAATAGGTGGTTATATAGTGTAACTTGTCACAGTCATGGATAGAGATTGTAGATGCCTGCACTAGAAACTAGCAATAAGAGAGTATTAGGGTAGCAATATATAGTGTAACTTGTTACAGTCATTGATAGAGATTGTAGATGCCTGCACTAGAAACTAGCAATAAGAGAGTATTAGGGTAGCAATATATAGTGTAACTTGTTACAGTCATTGATAGAGATTGTAGATGCCTGCACTAGAAACTAGCAATAAGAGAGTATTAGGGTAGCAATATATAGTGTAACTTGTTACAGTCATTGATAGAGATTGTAGATGCCTGCACTAGAAACTAGCAATAAGAGAGTATTAGGGTAGCAATATATAGTGTAACTTGTCACAGTCATGGATATTGAATGTACAAGCCTACACTAGAATCTAGCAAGAAGAGTAAATAGGTGGTTATATAGTGTAACTTGTCACAGTCATGGATAGAGATTGTAGATGCCTGCACTAGAAACTAGCAATAAGAGAGTAATAGGGTAGTAATATATAGTGTAACTTGTCACAGTCATGGATATTGAATGTACAAGCCTACACTAGAATCTAGCAAGAAGAGTAAATAGGTGGTTATATAGTGTAACTTGTCACAGTCATGGATAGAGATTGTAGATGCCTGCACTAGAAACTAGCAATAAGAGAGTAATAGGGTAGTAATATATAGTGTAACTTGTCACAGTCATGGATATTGAATGTACAAGCCTACACTAGAATCTAGCAAGAAGAGTAAATAGGTGGTTATATAGTGTAACTTGTCACAGTCATGGATAGAGATTGTAGATGCCTGCACTAGAAACTAGCAATAAGAGAGTAATAGGGTAGTAATATATAGTGTAACTTGTCACAGTCATGGATATTGAATGTACAAGCCTACACTAGAATCTAGCAAGAAGAGTAAATAGGTGGTTATATAGTGTAACTTGTCACAGTCATGGATAGAGATTGTAGATGCCTGCACTAGAAACTAGCAATAAGAGAGTAATAGGGTAGTAATATATAGTGTAACTTGTCACAGTCTTGAATGGTTATTGTAAAAGCCTACACTAGAGATATGCAAAAAGAGCAATAGGTTTGTAATATATGGTGTACCTTGTCACAATCATGGATATTGAATGTACAAGCCTACACTAGGGACTACCAAGAAGAGTAACTAGGTGGTAATATATAGTGTAACCTACTAGACTCATGCATAGTGATTGTAGAAGCATACACTAGAAACTAGCAATAAGAGAGTAATAGGGTAGTAATATACAGTGTAACTTGTCACAGTAATTGAGAGCTAGCGTACAAGTCTACAATAGATACTAGAAACAAGAGAGTAATAGAGTAGTACTATACAGTCTATCTTGTCACATTCATTGATAGTGATTGTACAAGTCTACAATAGAGACTAGCAACAAGAGGTGATAGGGTAGTAATATATAGTGTAACTTGTGACAATTATTGAGAGCTATTGTACAAGTCTACAATAGAGACCAGAAACAATAGAGTAATAGAGTACTAATATACAGTGTAACTTGTCACAGTCATTGATAGTGATTGTACAGGACTACAATGGAGACTAGCAACAAACGGGTAATAGGGTGGTAATATACAGTGTAACTTGTCACAGTCATGGAGAGCTATTGTACAAGTCTACAATAGAGACCAGAAGCAAGAGAATAATAGGGTAGTAATACACAGTGTAACGTGTCACAGTCATGATAGTGATTGTACAGGTCTACAATAGAGACTAGCAACAAGAGGGTAATAGAGTAGTAATATCCACTGTAACTTCTCACAGTCATTGATAGTGATTGTAGAAGTCTACAATAGAGACTGGAAAAAAGAGAATAATAGAGTAGTAATATCCAGTGTAACTTGTCACAATCATTGATACTGATTGTACAGGTCTACAATAGAGGCTAGCAACCAGAGGGTAATAGAGTAGTAATATAGAGTGTAACTTGTCACAGTCATTGATAGTGATTGTACAAGTCTACAATAAAGACTGGAAACAAGAGATTAATAGGTTAGTAATATACAGTGTAACTTGTCACAGTCATTGATAGTGATTGTACAGGTCTACAATAGAGACCAGCAACAAGAGGGTAATAGGATGGTAATATACAGTGTAACTTGTTACAGTCATTGATAGTGATTGTACAAGTCTACAATAGATACTAGAAACAAGAGAGTAATAGGTTGCTAATATACAGTGTAACTTGTTACAGTCATTGATAGTGATTGTACAAGTCTACAATAGATACTAGAAACAAGAGAGTAATAGGTTAGTAATATACAGTGTAACTTGTCACAGTCATTGATAGTGATTGTACAAGTCTACAATAGATACTAGAAACAAGAGAATTATATGGCTGTGAAATATAGTGTAACTTGTTACAGTCATCGATAGTGATTGTGCAAGTCTACAATAGACACTAGAAACAAAAGAATAATATGGCAGTAATATATAGTGTAACTTGTTACAGTCATTGATAGTGATTGTACAAGTCTACAATAGATAGTAGAAACAAGAGAATAATATGGCAGTAATACATAGTGTAACTTTTTACAGTCATTGATAGTGATTGTGCAAGTCTACAATAGATACTAGAAACAAGAGAATAATATGGCAGTAATATATAGTGTAACTTTTTACAGTCATTGATAGTTATTGTACAAGTCTACAATAGATACTAGAAACAAGAGAGTAATAGGTTAGTAATATACAGTGGAACTTGTTGCAGACATTGATAGTGATTGCATAAGTCTACAATAGATACTAGAAACAAGAGAATAATATGGCAGTAATATATAGTGTAACTTTTTACAGTCATTGATAGTGATTGTGCAAGTCTACAATAGATACTAGAAACAAGAGAGTAATAGGTTAGTAATATACAGTGTAACTTGTTACAGTCATTGATAGTGATTGTGCGGGTCTACAATAGATACTAGAAACAAGAGAATAATATGGCAGTAATATATAGTTTAACTTGTTACAGTCATTGATAGTGATTGTGCAAGTCTACAATAGACACTAGAAACAAGAGAATAATATGGCAGTAATATATAGTGTAACTTGTTACAGTGATTGATAGTGATTGTAATAGATACTAGAAACAAGAGAATAATAGGGCAGTTATACATAGTGTAACCTTTTACAGTCATTGATAGTGATTGTATACGTCTACAATAGATACTAGCAACAAGGGAATAATAGGGCAGTTATATATAGTGTAACTTGTTGCAGTCATTGATAGTGATTAAACACGTCTACAATACATACTAGAAGCAAGAGAATAATAGGCCAGTTATATATATAGTGTAACGTTTTACAGTCACTGATAGTGATTGTACAAGTCTACAATAGATACTAGAAACAAGAGAGTATTAGTTTAGTAATATACAGTGTAACTTGTTACAGTCATTGATAGTGATTGTACAAGTCTACAATAGATAGTAGAAACAAGAGAGTACTAGGTTAGTAATATACAGTGTAACTTGTTACAGTCATTGATAGTGATTGTACAAGTCTACAATATATACTAGAAACAAGACTATAGAAGGGTAGTAATATACAATGTAACTTGTCACAGTCATTGAGAGCTATTGTACAAGTCTACAATAGAGACTAGCAACAGCAGAGTAATAGGACAGTAATATATACTATAAATTGTCACAGTCCTGATTTGTGATAATTCAAAGCTGCAATAGAGGCTAGCAACAACAAAGTAATAAGGTAGTATTATACAGTGTAACTTGTCACAATCATTGATAGTGATTGTACAAGTCTACAGTAGAGACTAGCAACGAGAGAGTAGGAGGGTAGTAATATACAGTGTAACTTGTCACAGTCATTGATAGTGATTGTACAGGTCTACAATGGAGACTAGCAACAAAAGGGTAATAGGGTGGTAATATACAGTGTAACTTGTCACAGTCTTGAGAGCTATTGTACAAGTCTACCATAGAGACTAGAAACAAGAGAGTAATAGAGTAGAAATATACAGTGTAACTTGTCAAGTCATTCATAGTGATTATACAGGTCTACAATAGACACTAGCAACAAGAGGGTAATAGGGTGGTAATATACAGTATAACTTGTCACAGTCATGGAGAGCTATTGTACAAGTCTACAATAGAGACCAGAAGCAAGAGAATAATAGGGTAGTAATACACAGTGTAACGTGTCACAGTCATGATAGTGATTGTACAGGTCTACAATAGAGACTAGCAACAAGAGGGTAATAGAGTAGTAATATCCACTGTAACTTCTCACAGTCATTGATAGTGATTGTAGAAGTCTACAATAGAGACTGGAAAAAAGAGAATAATAGAGTAGTAATATCCAGTGTAACTTGTCACAATCATTGATACTGATTGTACAGGTCTACAATAGAGGCTAGCAACCAGAGGGTAATAGAGTAGTAATATAGAGTGTAACTTGTCACAGTCATTGATAGTGATTGTACAAGTCTACAATAAAGACTGGAAACAAGAGATTAATAGGTTAGTAATATACAGTGTAACTTGTCACAGTCATTGATAGTGATTGTACAGGTCTACAATAGAGACCAGCAACAAGAGGGTAATAGGATGGTAATATACAGTGTAACTTGTTACAGTCATTGATAGTGATTGTACAAGTCTACAATAGATACTAGAAACAAGAGAGTAATAGGTTGCTAATATACAGTGTAACTTGTTACAGTCATTGATAGTGATTGTACAAGTCTACAATAGATACTAGAAACAAGAGAGTAATAGGTTAGTAATATACAGTGTAACTTGTCACAGTCATTGATAGTGATTGTACAAGTCTGCAATAGATACTAGAAACAAGAGAATTATATGGCTGTGAAATATAGTGTAACTTGTTACAGTCATCGATAGTGATTGTGCAAGTCTACAATAGACACTAGAAACAAAAGAATAATATGGCAGTAATATATAGTGTAACTTGTTACAGTCATTGATAGTGATTGTACAAGTCTACAATAGATAGTAGAAACAAGAGAATAATATGGCAGTAATATATAGTGTAACTTTTTACAGTCATTGATAGTGATTGTGCAAGTCTACAATAGATACTAGAAACAAGAGAATAATATGGCAGTAATATATAGTGTAACTTTTTACAGTCATTGATAGTTATTGTACAAGTCTACAATAGATACTAGAAACAAGAGAGTAATAGGTTAGTAATATACAGTGGAACTTGTTGCAGTCATTGATAGTGATTGCATAAGTCTACAATAGATACTAGAAACAAGAGAATAATATGGCAGTAATATATAGTGTAACTTTTTACAGTCATTGATAGTGATTGTGCAAGTCTACAATAGATACTAGAAACAAGAGAGTAATAGGTTAGTAATATACAGTGTAACTTGTTACAGTCATTGATAGTGATTGTGCGGGTCTACAATAGATACTAGAAACAAGAGAATAATATGGCAGTAATATATAGTTTAACTTGTTACAGTCATTGATAGTGATTGTGCAAGTCTACAATAGACACTAGAAACAAGAGAATAATATGGCAGTAATATATAGTGTAACTTGTTACAGTGATTGATAGTGATTGTAATAGATACTAGAAACAAGAGAATAATAGGGCAGTTATACATAGTGTAACCTTTTACAGTCATTGATAGTGATTGTATACGTCTACAATAGATACTAGCAACAAGGGAATAATAGGGCAGTTATATATAGTGTAACTTGTTGCAGTCATTGATAGTGATTAAACACGTCTACAATACATACTAGAAGCAAGAGAATAATAGGCCAGTTATATATATAGTGTAACGTTTTACAGTCATTGATAGTGATTGTACAAGTCTACAATAGATACTAGAAACAAGAGAGTAATAGTTTAGTAATATACAGTGTAACTTGTTACAGTCATTGATAGTGATTGTACAAGTCTACAATAGATAGTAGAAACAAGAGAGTACTAGGTTAGTAATATACAGTGTAACTTGTTACAGTCATTGATAGTGATTGTACAAGTCTACAATATATACTAGAAACAAGACTATAGAAGGGTAGTAATATACAATGTAACTTGTCACAGTCATTGAGAGCTATTGTACAAGTCTACAATAGAGACTAGCAACAGCAGAGTAATAGGACAGTAATATATACTATAAATTGTCACAGTCCTGATTTGTGATAGTTCAAAGCTGCAATAGAGGCTAGCAACAACAAAGTAATAAGGTAGTATTATACAGTGTAACTTGTCACAATCATTGATAGTGATTGTACAAGTCGACAATAGAGACTAGCAACGAGAGAGTAGTAGGGTAGTAATATACAGTATAACTGGTCACAGCCACTGATAGTGATTGTACAAGTCTACAGTAGAGACTAGCAACGAGAGAGTAGGAGGGTAGTAATATACAGTATAACTTGTCACAGTCATGGGTAGTTATTGTAGAAGTCTACAATAGAGACCTCCACATAGAGCAAAATGGAGTAGTAATATATAGTGTAACTTGTCACAGCCTTGAATGGTTATTGTAAAAGCCTACACTAGAGATATGCAAAAAAGAGCAATAGGTTTGTAATATATGGTGTACCTTGTCACAGTCATGGATATTGAATGTACAAGCCTACACTAGGGACTACCAAGAAGAGTAACTAGGTGGTAATATATAGTGTAACCTACTAGACTCATGCATAGTGATTGTAGAAGCATACACTAGAAACTAGCAATAAGAGAGTAATAGGGTAGTAATATACAGTGTAACTTGTCACAGTAATTGAGAGCTAGCGTACAAGTCTACAATAGAGACTAGAAACAAGAGAGTAATAGAGTAGTACTATACAGTGTATCTTGTCACAGTCATTGATAGTGATTGTACAAGTCTACAATAGAGACTAGCAACAAGAGGTGATAGAGTAGTAATATATAGTGTAACTTGTGACAATTATTGAGAGCTATTGTACAAGTCTACAATAGAGACCAGAAACAATAGAGTAATAGAGTACTAATATACAATGTAACTTGTCACAGTCATTGATAGTGATTGTACAGGTCTACAATGGAGACTAGCAACAAAAGGGTAATAGGGTTGTAATATACAGTGTAACTTGTCACAGTCTTGAGAGCTATTGTACAAGTCTACAATAGAGACTAGAAACAAGAGAGTAATAGAGTAGTAATATACAGTGTATGTTGTCAAGTCATTCATAGTGATAATACAGGTCTACAATAGACACTAGCAACAAGAGGGTAATAGGGTGGTAATATACAGTGTAACTTGTCACAGTCATGGAGAGCTATTGTACAAGTCTACAATAGAGACCAGACGCATGAGAATAATAGGGTAGTAATACACAGTGTAACTTGTCACAGTCATGATAGTGATTGTACAAGTCTACAATAGAGACTAGCAACAAGAGGGTAATAGGGTAGTAATATCCACTGTAACTTGTCACAGTCATTGATAGTGATTGTAGAAGTCTACAATAGAGGCCAGCAACCAGAGGGTAATAGAGTAGTAATATACAGTGTAACTTGTCACAGTCATTGATAGTGATTGTACAAGTCTACAATAAATACTGGAAACAAGAGATTAATAGGTTAGTAATATACAGTGTAACTTGTCACAGTCATTGATAGTGATTTTACAGGTCTACAATAGAGGCTAGCAACCAGAGGGTAATAGAGTAGTAATATACAGTGTAACTTGTCACAGTCATTGATAGTGATTGTACAAGTCTACAATAAAGACTGGAAACAAGAGATTAATAGGTTAGTAATATACAGTGTAACTTGTCACAGTCATTGATAGTGATTGTACAGGTCTACAATAGAGACCAGCAACATGAGGGTAATAGGATGGTAATATACAGTGTAACTTGTCACAGTCATTGATAGTTATTGTACAAGTCTATAATAGATAGTTGAAACAAGAGAATAATATGGCAGAAATATATAGTGTAACTTGTTACAGTCATTGATAGTGCTTGTACAAGTCTACAATAGATACCAGAAACAAGAGAATAATATTGCAGTAATATATAGTGTACCTTGTTACAGTCATTGATAGTGATTGTACAAGTCTACAATAGATACTAGAAACAAGAGAATAATAGGTTAGTAATATACAGTGTAACTTGTTACAGTCATTGATAGTGATTGTACAAGTCTACAATTGATACTAGCAAAAGAGGAGTAATATGGCAGTAGTATATAGGGTAACTTGTCACAGTCATTGATAGTGATTGTACAAGTCTACAATAGGTACTAGAAACAAGAGAGTAATAGCTTAGTAATATACAGTGTAACTTGTTACATTCATTGATAGGGATTGTACAAGTCTACAATAGATACTAGAAACAAGAGAGTAATAGCTTAGTAATATACAGTGTAACTTGTTACATTCATTGATAGGGATTGTACAAGTCTACAATAGATACTAGAAACAAGAGAGTAATAGCTTAGTAATATACAGTGTAACTTGTTACAGTCATTGATAGTGATTGTACAAGTCTACAATAGATACTAGAAACAAGAGAGTAATAGGTTGCTAATATACAGTGTAACTTGTTACAGTCATTGATAGTTATTGTACAAGTCTACAATAGATACTAGAAACAAGAGAGTAATAGGTTAGTAATATACAGTGTAACTTGTCACAGTCATTGATAGTGATTGTACAAGTCTACAATAGATACTAGAAACAAGAGAATAATATGGCTGTGAAATATAGTGTAACTTGTTACAGTCATTGATAGTGATTGTGCAAGTCTACAATAGACACTAGAAACAAAAGAATAATATGGTAGTAATATATAGTGTAACTTGTTACAGTTATTGATAGTGATTGTACAAGTCTACAATAAATAGTAGAAACAAGAGAATAATATGGCAGTAATATATAGTGTAACTTTTTACAGTCATTGATAGTGATTGTGCAAGTCTACAATAGATACTAGAAACAAGAGAATAATATGGCAGTAATATATAGTGTAACTTTTTACAGTCATTGATAGTGATTGTGCAAGTCTACAATAGATACTAGAAACAAGAGAATAATATGGCAGTAATATATAGTGTAACTTGTTAAAGTCATTGATAGTGATTGTACAAGTCTACAATAGATACTAGAAACAAGAGAGTAATAGGTTAGTAATATACAGTGTAACTTGTTACAGTCATTGATAGTTTTTGTGCAAGTCTACAATATATACTAGAAACAGGAGAATAATATGGCAGTAATATATAGTGTAACTTGTTACTGTCATTGATAGTGATTGTACAAGTCTACAATAGATACTAGAAACAAGAGAATATAATGCCAGTAATATATAGTGTAACTTGTTACAGTCATTGATAGTGATTGTGCAAGTCTACTATAGATACTAGAAACAAGAGAATAATATGGCAGTAATACATAGCGTAACTTGTTACTGTCATTGATAGTGATTGTACAAGTCTACAATAGATACTAGAAACAAGGGAGCAATATGCCAGTAATATATATAGTGTAACTTGTCGCAGTCATTGATAGTGATTTTACAAGTCTATAATAGATACTAGAAACAAGAGAATAATATGGCAGTAATATATAGTGTAACTTGTTACAGTCATTGATAGTGATTGTACACGTCTACAATTTATACTAGAAACAAGAGAATGATACGGCGGTTATATTTAGTGTAAGTTGTTACAGTCATTCATATTGATTGTACAAGTCTATAATAGATGCTAGCAACAAGAGAATAATAGGGCAGTTATATATAGTGTAACTTGTTACAGTCATTGATGGTGATTGTACACGTCTACAATAGATACTAGAAACAAGAGAATAATAGGCCAGTTATATATAGTGTAACTTTTTACAGTCATTGATAGTGATTTCACAAGTCTATAATAGATACTAGAATTAAGAGAATAATAGGGCAGTTATACGTAGTGTAACTTGTTACAGTTATTGATAGTGATTGTACAAGTCTATAATAGATACTAGAAACAAGAGGATAATAGGGCAGTTGTATATAGTGCAACTTGATACAGTCATTGTTAGTGATTGTACATGTCTATAATAGATACTAGAAACAAGAGGATAATAGGGCAGTTGTATATAGTGTAACTTGATACAGTCATTGTTAGTGATTGTACAAGTCTATAATAGATACAAGAAACAAGAGGATAATAGGGCAGTTGTATATAGTGTAACTTGATACAGTCATTGTTAGTGATTGTACAAGTCTATAATAGATACTAGAAACAAGAGGATAATAGGGCAGTTGTATATGGTGTAACTTGATACAGTCATTGTTAGTGATTGTACAAGTCTATAATAGATACTAGAAACAAGAGGATAATAGGGCAGTTGTATATAGTGTAACTTGTTACAGTTATTGATAGTGATTGTACAAGTCTATAATAGATACTAGAAACAAGAGGATAATAGGGCAGTTGTATACAGTGTAACTTGATACAGTTATTGATAGTGATTGTACAAGTCTATAATAGATACTAGAAACAAGAGGATAATAGGGCAGTTGTATACAGTGAAACTTGTTACAGTTATTGATAGTGATTGTACAAGTCTATAATAGATACTAGAAACAAGAGGATAATAGGGCAGTTGTATACAGTGTAACTTGATACAGTTATTGATAGTGATTGTACAAGTCTATAATAGATACTAGAAACAAGAGGATAATAGGGCAGTTGTATACAGTGTAACTTGTTACAGTTATTGATAGTGATTGTACAAGTCTATAATAGATACTAGAAACAAGAGGATAATAGGGCAGTTGTATATAGTGTAACTTGATACAGTCATTGTTAGTGATTGTACAAGTCTATAATAGATACTAGAAACAAGAGGATAATAGGGCAGTTGTATATAGTGTAACTTGATACAGTCATTGTTAGTGATTCTACAAGTCTATAATAGATACTAGAAACAAGAGGATAATAGGGCAGTTGTATATAGTGTAACTTGATACAGTCATTGTTAGTGATTGTACAAGTCTATAATAGATACTAGAAACATGAGAGTAATAGGGCAGTTATATATAGTGTAACTTGTCACAGTCGTTAAAGTGAATGTACAAGTCTACAATGGATACTAGAAACAAAAGAGTAATAGGTTAGTAATATACAGTGTAGCTTGTTACAGTCATTGATAGTGATTGTACAAGTCTACAATAGATACTCGAAACAAGAGTAATAGGTTAGTAATATACAGTGTAACTTGTTACAGTCATTGATAGTGATTGTACAAGTCTACAATAGATACTAGAAACAAGAGAGTACTAGGTTAGTAATATAAAGTGTAACTTGTTACAGTCATTGATAGTGATTGTACAAGTCTACAATAGATACTAGAAACAAGAGTGTAGTAGGGTAGTAATATACAGTGTAACTTGTTACAGTCATTGAGAGCTATTGTACAAGTCTACAATAGAGACTAGCAACAGCAGAGTAATAGGGTAGTAATATATACTATAAATTGTCAGAGTCCTGGGTTGTGATAGTTCAAATCTGCAATAGAGGCTAGCAACAACAGAGTAATGGGGTAGTAATATACAGTATAACTGGTCACAGCCACTGATAGTGATTGTACAAGTCTACAATAGAGACTAGCAACGAGAGAGTAGCAGGGTAGTAATATACAGTATAACTTGTCACAGTCATGGGTAGTTATTGTACAAGTCTACAATAGAGAATACCACATAGAGAATAATGGGGTAGTAATATATAGTGTAACATGTCACAGTCTTGGATAGTTATTGTAAAAGCCTACACTAGAGATATGCAAAAAGAGAGCTATAGCTTAGTAATATACAGTGTACCTTGTCACAGTCATGGATTTTGAATGTACAAGCCTAGACTAGGGACTACCAAGAAGAGTAATTAGGTGGTAATATATAGTGTAAGCTACTACAGTCATGCATAGTGATTGTAGAAGCATACACTGGAAACTAGCAATAAGAGAGTAATAGGTTAGTAATATACAGTGTAACTTGTCACAGTCATTGATAGTGATTTCACAGGTCTACAATAGAGGCTAGCAACCAGAGGGTAATAGAGTAGTAATATACAGTGTAACTTGTCACAGTATTTGATAGTGATTGTACAAGTCTACAATAAAGACTGGAAACAAGAGATTAATAGGTTAGTAATATACAGTGTAACTTGTCACAGTCATTGATAGTGATTGTACAGGTCTACAATAGAGACCAGCAACATGAGGGTAATAGGATGGAAATATACAGTGTAACTTGTCACAGTCATTGATAGTTATTGTACAAGTCTATAATAGATAGTTGAAACAAGAGAATAATATGGCAGAAATATATAGTGTAACTTGTTACAGTCATTGATAGTGCTTGTACAAGTCTACAATAGATACCAGAAACAAGAGAATAATATTGCAGTAATATATAGTGTACCTTGTTACAGTCATTGATAGTGATTGTACAAGTCTACAATAGATACTAGAAACAAGAGAATAATAGGTTAGTAATATACAGTGTAACTTGTTACAGTCATTGATAGTGATTGTACAAGTCTACAATTGATACTAGCAAAAGAGGAGTAATATGGCAGTAGTATATAGGGTAACTTGTCACAGTCATTGATAGTGATTGTACAAGTCTACAATAGGTACTAGAAACAAGAGAATAATATTGCAGTAATATATAGTGTAACTTGTTACAGTCATTGATAGTGATTGTACAAGTCTACAATAGATACTAGAAACAAGAGAGTAATACCTTAGTAATATACAGTGTAACTTGTTACATTCATTGATAGTGATTGCACAAGTCTAGAATAGATACTAGAAACAAGAGAGTAATAGCTTAGTAATATACAGTGTAACTTGTTACAGTCATTGATAGTGATTGTACAAGTCTACAATAGATACTAGAAACAAGAGAGTAATAGGTTGCTAATATACAGTGTAACTTGTTACAGTCATTGATAGTGATTGTACAAGTCTACAATAGATACTAGAAACAAGAGAGTAATAGGTTAGTAATATACAGTGTAACTTGTCACAGTCATTGATAGTGATTGTACAAGTTTACAATAGATACTAGAAACAAGAGAATAATATGGCTGTGAAATATAGTGTAACTTGTTACAGTCATTGATAGTGATTGTGCAAGTCTACAATAGACACTAGAAACAAAAGAATAATATGGTAGTAATATATAGTGTAACTTGTTACAGTTATTGATAGTGATTGTACAAGTCTACAATAGATAGTAGAAACAAGAGAATAATATGGCAGTAATATATAGTGTAACTTTTTACAGTCATTGATAGTGATTGTGCAAGTCTACAATAGATACTAGAAACAAGAGAATAATATGGCAGTAATATATAGTGTAACTTTTTACAGTCATTGATAGTGATTGTGCAAGTCTACAATAGATACTAGAAACAAGAGAATAATATGGCAGTAATATATAGTGTAACTTGTTAAAGTCATTGATAGTGATTGTACAAGTCTACAATAGATACTAGAAACAAGAGAGTAATAGGTTAGTAATATACAGTGTAACTTGTTACAGTCATTGATAGTTTTTGTGCAAGTCTACAATATATACTAGAAACAGGAGAATAATATGGCAGTAATATATAGTGTAACTTGTTAGAGTCATTGATAGTGATTGTGCAAGTCTACAATTGATACTAGAAACAAGAGAATATAATGCCAGTAATATATAGTGTAACTTGTTACAGTCATTGATAGTGATTGTGCAAGTCTACTATAGATACTAGAAACAAGAGAATAATATGGCAGTAATACATAGCGTAACTTGTTACTGTCATTGATAGTGATTGTACAAGTCTACAATAGATACTAGAAACAAGGGAGTAATATGCCAGTAATATATATAGTGTAACTTGTCGCAGTCATTGATAGTGATTTTACAAGTCTATAATAGATACTAGAAACAAGAGAATAATATGGCAGTAATATATAGTGTAACTTGTTACAGTCATTGATAGTGATTGTACACGTCTACAATTTATACTAGAAACAAGAGAATGATAGGGCGGTTATATATAGTGTAAGTTGTTACAGTCATTCATATTGATTGTACAAGTCTATAATAGATGCTAGCAACAAGAGAATAATAGGGAAGTTATATATAGTGTAACTTGTTACAGTCATTGATGGTGATTGTACACGTCTACAATAGATACTAGAAACAAGAGAATAATAGGCCAGTTATATATAGTGTAACTTTTTACAGTCATTGATAGTGATTTCACAAGTCTATAATAGATACTAGAATTAAGAGAATAATAGGGCAGTTATACGTAGTGTAACTTGTTACAGTTATTGATAGTGATTGTACAAGTCTATAATAGATACTAGAAACAAGAGGATAATAGGGCAGTTGTATATAGTGTAACTTGATACAGTTTTTGTTAGTGATTGTACATGTCTATAATAGATACTAGAAACAAGAGGATAATAGGGCAGTTGTATATAGTGTAACTTGATACAGTCATTGTTAGTGATTGTAGAAGTCTATAATAGACACTAGAAACAAGAGGATAATAGGGCAGTTGTATATAGTGTAACTTGATACAGTCATTGTTAGTGATTGTACAAGTCTATAATAGATACTAGAAACAAGAGGATAATAGGACAGTTGTATATAGTGTAACTTGTTACAGTTATCTATAGTGATTGTACAAGTCTATAATAGATACTAGAAACAAGAGGATAATAGGGCAGTTGTATACAGTGTAACTTGATACAGTTATTGATAGTGATTGTACAAGTCTATAATAGATACTAGAAACAAGAGGATAATAGGGCAGTTGTATACAGTGTAACTTGTTACAGTTATTGATAGTGATTGTACAAGTCTATAATAGATACTAGAAACAAGAGGATAATAGGGCAGTTGTATACAGTGTAACTTGATACAGTTATTGATAGTGATTGTACAAGTCTATAATAGATACTAGAAACAAGAGGATAATAGGGCAGTTGTATACAGTGTAACTTGTTACAGTTATTGATAGTGATTGTACAAGTCTATAATAGATACTAGAAACAAGAGGATAATAGGGCAGTTGTATATAGTGTAACTTGATACAGTCATTGTTAGTGATTGTACAAGTCTATAATAGATACTAGAAACAAGAGGATAATAGGGCAGTTGTATATAGTGTAACTTGATACAGTCATTGTTAGTGATTGTACAAGTCTATAATAGATACTAGAAACAAGAGGATAATAGGGCAGTTGTATATAGTGTAACTTGATACAGTCATTGTTAGTGATTGTACAAGTCTATAATAGATACTAGAAACAAGAGAGTAATAGGGCAGTTATATATAGTGTAACTTGTCACAGTCGTTGAAGTGAATGTACAAGTCTACAATGGATACTAGAAACAAAAGAGTAATAGGTTAGTAATATACAGTGTAGCTTGTTACAGTCATTGATAGTGATTGTACAAGTCTACAATAGATACTCGAAACAAGAGTAATAGGTTAGTAATATACAGTGTAACTTGTTACAGTCATTGATAGTGATTGTACAAGTCTACAATAGATACTAGAAACAAGAGAGTACTAGGTTAGTAATATAAAGTGTAACTTGTTACAGTCATTGATAGTGATTGTACAAGTCTACAATAGATACTAGAAACAAGAGTGTAGTAGGGTAGTAATATACAGTGTAAGTTGTTACAGTCATTGTGAGCTATTGTACAAGTCTACAATAGAGACTAGCAACAGCAGAGTAATAGGGTAGTAATATATACTATAAATTGTCAGAGTCCTGGGTTGTGATAGTTCAAATCTGCAATAGAGGCTAGCAACAACAGAGTAATGGGGTAGTAATATACAGTATAACTGGTCACAGCCACTGATAGTGATTGTACAAGTCTACAATAGAGACTAGCAACGAGAGAGTAGCAGGGTAGTAATATACAGTATAACTTGTCACAGTCATGGGTAGTTATTGTACAAGTCTACAATAGAGAATACCACATAGAGAATAATGGGGTAGTAATATATAGTGTAACTTGTCACAGTCTTGGATAGTTATTGTAAAAGCCTACACTAGAGATATGCAAAAAGAGAGCTATAGCTTAGTAATATACAGTGTACCTTGTCACAGTCATGGATTTTGAATGTACAAGCCTACACTAGGGACTACCAAGAAGAGTAATTAGGTGGTAATATATAGTGTAAGCTACTACAGTCATGCATAGTGATTGTAGAAGCATACACTGGAAACTAGCAATAAGAGAGTAATAGGTTAGTAATATACAGTGTAACTTGTCACAGTCATTGATAGTGATTTTACAGGTCTACAATAGAGGCTAGCAACCAGAGGGTAATAGAGTAATAATATACAGTGTAACTTGTCACAGTCATTGATAGTGATTGTACAAGTCTACAATAAAGACTGGAAACAAGAGATTAATAGGTTAGTAATATACAGTGTAACTTGTCACAGTCATTGATAGTGATTGTACAGGTCTACAATAGAGACCAGCAACATGAGGGTAATAGGATGGTAATATACAGTGTAACTTGTCACAGTCATTGATAGTTATTGTACAAGTCTATAATAGATAGTTGAAACAAGAGAATAATATGGCAGAAATATATAGTGTAACTTGTTACAGTCATTGATAGTGCTTGTACAAGTCTACAATAGATACCAGAAACAAGAGAATAATATTGCAGTAATATATAGTGTACCTTGTTACAGTCATTGATAGTGATTGTACAAGTCTACAATAGATACTAGAAACAAGAGAATAATAGGTTAGTAATATACAGTGTAACTTGTTACAGTCATTGATAGTGATTGTACAAGTCTACAATTGATACTAGCAAAAGAGGAGTAATATGGCAGTAGTATATAGGGTAACTTGTCACAGTCATTAATAGTGATTGTACAAGTCTACAATAGGTACTAGAAACAAGAGAATAATATTGCAGTAATATATAGTGTAACTTGTTACAGTCATTGATAGTGATTGTACAAGTCTACAATAGATACTAGAAACAAGAGAGTAGTACCTTAGTAATATACAGTGTAACTTGTTACATTCATTGATAGTGATTGCACAAGTCTAGAATAGATACTAGAAACAAGAGAGTAATAGCTTAGTAATATACAGTGTAACTTGTTACAGTCATTGATAGTGATTGTACAAGTCTACAATAGATACTAGAAACAAGAGAGTAATAGGTTGCTAATATACAGTGTAACTTGTTACAGTCATTGATAGTGATTGTACAAGTCTACAATAGATACTAGAAACAAGAGAGTAATAGGTTAGTAATATACAGTGTAACTTGTCACAGTCATTGATAGTGATTGTACAAGTTTACAATAGATACTAGAAACAAGAGAATAATATGGCTGTGAAATATAGTGTAACTTGTTACAGTCATTGATAGTGATTGTGCAAGTCTACAATAGACACTAGAAACAAAAGAATAATATGGTAGTAATATATAGTGTAACTTGTTACAGTTATTGATAGTGATTGTACAAGTCTACAATAGATAGTAGAAACTAGAGAATAATATGGCAGTAATATATAGTGTAACTTTTTACAGTCATTGATAGTGATTGTGCAAGTCTACAATAGATACTAGAAACAAGAGAATAATATGGCAGTAATATATAGTGTAACTTTTTACAGTCATTGATAGTGATTGTGCAAGTCTACAATAGATACTAGAAACAAGAGAATAATATGGCAGTAATATATAGTGTAACTTGTTAAAGTCATTGATAGTGATTGTACAAGTCTACAATAGATACTAGAAACAAGAGAGTAATAGGTTAGTAATATACAGTGTAACTTGTTACAGTCATTGATAGTTTTTGTGCAAAACTACAATATATACTAGAAACAGGAGAATAATATGGCAGTAATATATAGTGTAACTTGTTAGAGTCATTGATAGTGATTGTGCAAGTCTACAATAGATACTAGAAACAAGAGAATATAATGCCAGTAATATATAGTGTAACTTGTTACAGTCATTGATAGTGATTGTGCAAGTCTACTATAGATACTAGAAACAAGAGAATAATATGGCAGTAATACATAGCGTAACTTGTTACTGTCATTGATAGTGATTGTACAAGTCTACAATAGATACTAGAAACAAGGGAGTAATATGCCAGTAATATATATAGTGTAACTTGTCGCAGTCATTGATAGTGATTTTACAAGTCTATAATAGATACTAGAAACAAGAGAATAATATGGCAGTAATATATAGTGTAACTTGTTACAGTCATTGATAGTGATTGTACACGTCTACAATTTATACTAGAAACAAGAGAATGATAGGGCGGTTATATATAGTGTAAGTTGTTACAGTCATTCATATTGATTGTACAAGTCTATAATAGATGCTAGCAACAAGAGAATAATAGGGCAGTTATATATAGTGTAACTTGTTACAGTCATTGATAGTGATTTCACAAGTCTATAATAGATACTAGAATTAAGAGAATAATAGGGCAGTTATACGTAGTGTAACTTGTTACAGTTATTGATAGTGATTGTACAAGTCTATAATAGATACTAGAAACAAGAGGATAATAGGGCAGTTGTATATAGTGTAACTTGATACAGTCATTGTTAGTGATTGTACAAGTCTATAATAGATACTAGAAACAAGAGGATAATAGGGCAGTTGTATATAGTGTAACTTGATACAGTCATTGTTAGTGATTGTACAAGTCTATAATAGATACTAGAAACAAGAGGATAATAGGGCAGTTGTACACAGTGTAACTTGATACAGTCATTGTTAGTGATTGTACAAGTCTATAATAGATACTAGAAACAAGAGGATAATAGGGCAGTTGTATATAGTGTAACTTGATACAGTCATTGTTAGTGATTGTACAAGTCTATAATAGATACTAGAAACAAGAGGATAATAGGGCAGTTGTATATAGTGTAACTTGTTACAGTTATTGATAGTGATTGTACAAGTCTATAATAGATACTAGAAACAAGAGGATAATAGGGCAGTTGTATACAGTGTAACTTGATACAGTTATTGATAGTGATTGTACAAGTCTATAATAGATACTAGAAACAAGAGGATAATAGGGCAGTTGTATACAGTGTAACTTGTTACAGTTATTGATAGTGATTGTAGAAGTCTATAATAGATACTAGAAACAAGAGGATAATAGGGCAGTTGTATACAGTGTAACTTGATACAGTTATTGATAGTGATTGTACAAGTCTATAATAGATACTAGAAACAAGAGGATAATAGGGCAGTTGTATACAGTGTAACTTGATACAGTCATTGTTAGTGATTGTACAAGTCTATAATAGATACTAGAAACAAGAGGATAATAGGGCAGTTGTATATAGTGTAACTTGATACAGTCATTGTTAGTGATTGTACAAGTCTATAATAGATACTAGAAACAAGAGAGTAATAGGGCAGTTATATATAGTGTAACTTGTCACAGTCGTTGAAGTGATTGTACAAGTCTACAATGGATACTAGAAACAAAAGAGTAATAGGTTAGTAATATACAGTGTAGCTTGTTACAGTCATTGATAGTGATTGTACAAGTCTACAATAGATACTCGAAACAAGAGTAATAGGTTAGTAATATACAGTGGAACTTGTTACAGTCATTGATAGTGATTGTACAAGTCTACAATAGATACTAGAAACAAGAGAGTACTAGGTTAGTAATATAAAGTGTAACTTGTTACAGTCATTGATAGTGATTGTACAAGTCTACAATAGATACTAGAAACAATAGTGTAGTAGGGTAGTAATATACAGTGTAACTTGTTACAGTCATTGAGAGCTATTGTACAAGTCTACAATAGAGACTAGCAACAGCAGAGTAATAGGGTAGTAATATATACTATAAATTGTCAGAGTCCTGGGTTGTGATAGTTCAAATCTGCAATAGAGGCTAGCAACAACAGAGTAATGGGGTAGTAATATACAGTATAACTGGTCACAGCCACTGATAGTGATTGTACAAGTCTACAATAGAGACTAGCAACGAGAGAGTAGCATGGTAGTAATATACAGTATAACTTGTCACAGTCATGGGTAGTTATTGTGCAAGTCTACAATAGAGAATACCACATAGAGAATAATGGGGTAGTAATATATAGTGTAACTTGTCACAGTCTTGGATAGTTATTGTAAAAGCCTACACTAGAGATATGCAAAAAGAGAGCTATAGCTTAGTAATATACAGTATACCTTGTCACAGTCATGGATTTTGAATGTACAAGCCTACACTAGGGACTACCAAGAAGAGTAATTTGGTGGTAATGTATAGTGTAAGCTACTACAGTCATGCATAGTGATTGTAGAAGCATACACTGGAAACTAGCAATAAGAGAGTAATAGGGTAGTAATATACAGTGTAACTTGTTATAGCCAAGGACATTTATTGTACATGCTTACACTAGAGTTTTGCAACAAGACAAAGTAGGGCAGTCACATATAGTGTAACTTGTCACAGTCATTGATAGTGATTGTGCAAGTCTACAATAGAGACTAGAAACATGAGAGTAATATTACAGTAATATATAGCGTAACTTGTCACAGTCATTGATAGTGATTGTGCAAGTCTACACTACAAACCTGCAACAGAAGAGTAATAGGGTGGTAAAATACTGTGTAAGTGTTCCTTTTCAAGAATTCCTATCAACCATAAAACAAACCTTCTTGTGTTTTAGCATTCCATTTTGTCTCTTCTCTGTACAAATTCAGTAGATCCAGAAACAAGTAGGTGCTCAATATTTGGTCTTTACTGAAACCACAGTCCAATAGGTGTTTATTTCTTTTAACTGAGATGGTCCATGATTCTTTAATCACATAAGTGCTGTACTAAAAGCTTCTGCCTAAAATGATTTCTTTCAGTTTGTAATTTTCACAATAGATCTTGTAAAAACAATCAATTTTTACATTTCACATTTTACCTTGACATTCTTTTGTGGAGATTATAATACAGTGCTCTGATGAACTCCTCTGTGTTTAAGAAGGTTCTTTCTTGATGTCGCACTATGTCTGTTCCATTCTGACTACTCGTACAATGAATCCCAAAGTTATTAGAAATGGTTCTACTTTATTTACAGTTTAATTTTGGGTCTTCATTAAGAATACCAAATGATAATCAGAAAAACAATGTATCACTAACAAAGGTTATTTTAAAACACCAATTTTTTTCTTCCATTGATTCACATGATTCTTTAATGTAAGGAGTAGATGATTTGAATCTCAAATTCCAGTGACTTTAATTGTTGCTCAAGGTTACTTTATGAAGATTTGTCAATATCCTTGCTCCATTGTCCAAGTACCATTGGTTTTCATTCAGTTCTCAGCCATTTGTGGGAGCCTCATTAATAAATATGTTTTCCCAAGGTGGTTTTGTTTCTTCTTGTTAGTGATTTCCTTTACAATTCTGAAATGACAGTCTTTTATGGTGTACTATTTCTTTTTTAAAGTGGTTTTATTAAAATTCCATCCCAATGATGACTATCTCACTATTTCAAATGCATTAGGAACTTCTGGATCATTAATAGAATTAAAAAGTTCTCATAGTTAACAAAAATAAAGGCTTCTTTAGTGCTGACCTTTTTCTCAGATTATAACTTTCTTGTTCCATGTTATTTTCTTCTGTATATTCTACTGATGCCGCTGAACTTTGAAAAAAAAAATAGCATGTATATATATTTTATCTTGCAATACATGAATATGGGATACTTGTAGAATGTTATCTTTTGCTCATTTAATTGTAATTCTATTTCATTTAAGTCTTGTATCTCGTTATTCTCTTCATTCAATTTCTGGAGTTCATGATTATTGTTTACTTCTTTTGATAGTGAATGATGCTTCATATCGCTCAATGATTATGGTGAAAAACTAGTTTTTGTGACCATAACAGTACCTTTGCCAATTACAAACCTTGTAAGTTCTGGGCAGTAAATCCTGTATCCGTTTGAGTATTCTTCATAACCTATAAACCAACCTTTCTTGTTTTTGGCATTCCATTTCTACCTCTTCTCTTTAGGTACATGTACAAAAAAGTGGATAAAAAACACGTAAGTAAACTATGTTTGGTCTTTTGCAAACCCATAGTCCAAAAGTGGTTTTGTTTTGATACAAGTGGTTTTGTCTTGATACAAGTGGTTTTATGTTGATACAAGTGGTTCCTGTCCTGATATTTACATACATTGTTGTCTTAACGGTTTCCACTCAAAAGTACTTGTTTAAATTTGCAGCCTTTAGCATGGTTCTTGCCGGCATAATAACTGTTTGCACTTTGCATTTCTCCTTGCCATTGTGTTTTGAACATATTCTGCTGTATTTTGATGATGTATCCATTGCTGATTGAGAATCTCTTATTACTTGATGGCTACTAGTTCTGTTCCATTATCAATTCTTACTACTAGTGTCATGTACCTTTTTCAAAGTTTTCAGAAATAGAGCCACTTTTCTCTGCAGCTATAGTTTCATTCTTCAAGAACAGCATATGATAGTGAGAAAAACCAACTTGCATAAATAAAAAGGTATTTGGAACCAGTGAGGTATAACTCTTACATTAACCCACATAAATGTGAGTGAATTAGCGCTGGTTCTTCAGTAAGAGCAGTACTGGATTTGAATGGTGATCTATGTTGCTTTCCTTCCAAGCATTTCTCATAAAATGCGATATCTGTGTCTATGAATTCAATATCAGTATTTTATAGCAGTTCTTTCATTCTGGAAGTATTGATGAACCATTTTTTACCTACCACAAAATAACAGATTTCCTTCCAAAAGGTTCTAGAAGTCATCTTAGACATTTCCACACTTCATTCAGCCATTGTACATAATTCATGACTCTACAAACATCTGCAAGTTTTCTCATTACTTTTAGCTCCTTTGCATTTATCCTGGTGTCCTCAAGGGAAAAAGTTTGCCATTAAACATATCCTGAATTATTCCACTGCCCAAATACCATTTGTTTTCATTTGGTTCTCAGCTATTTACAAGAACCATCCTAAGCAATACTGTATCCCAAGTTGGGTTTTGCTTCTTCTTGTATGTGTGTAAGTGATTACCTTTTCAATGCTGAAACAACAGTCTTTTATACTGCAGCATTGGTTTTTACTGTTTCTTTGTTAAAGCTTGTTTCCAATGATGACTGTCTTCAAAGCTCTTTACTGCTTCAAATGTATTAGGAATTTCTGGATCATTCATATAATCAAAGGAGGTCTCAATGGCATCCTATCTTTCAGGCCTCTTTATACTTATATTTTTGTGTGGTTATATTTTTCTTGTTGCATTTTATTTTCTGTGTTTTCTCTCAATTCACTAGAAGTTTGCAATTTTTGAATACTGGACTCTTATGGATACTTATGCTCTGCTCTTGTAGTTTTGTCTCCATTTTCATTCAAACATTGAATCTTATTGTTATCTTCACTGTATGAATGGCATTTATCATTAATTTTTTAGAAAGTGATAAATTAATTTGTTCAGGGTTTGGTTGTCCTCTGACCAGGTAGCATGAAATCCTATGCAATTCTGAAATGCTTGATTTCTAAAACAATGCTTTCGTTATTTTTGTCATAAACCTTCCTAGTGATATTCTCTCATCAAGAAGACTTAAACAATAATCGAGATTTTGCAAGCCAATGATGTTCCTTATACACCTCTTTGGTTGTTGACTGTTATCCTTCTTTAAACATTTTTGATCTCTCCAAACATAGGAGCTGAGTTGGTATAGCTGAGTAGATTTTTTTAAAAATTCTTTAGCAACGGTTCTTTAGATATAAGCTTGGTCCTTGGCATCTAAACTTTCTACAGCAAGGTTTCCTTATCATTGCTAGTTGGTAATGTCTGATTATGCCAATCAGAATGTCTGAACAAAACATAACACATATTTCAAACTGCTACTGTTTGTGGGTCTCAGTATTTTTCAGTTCCTTGCTTTACAAAGGTATGTCGTTATCCAACACTTCACTTCACAGTTTAATATTTTGACGACTCTCTCCAGGATTATTCAGATTTGTTATGCACCTACCTGGGTCCATCAACTCAAAGCTGTTTGTCTTGGTATTATTTATAATTTCAGAATCGCTTATGCAAGGATTCATTAACCAACAGAATCTTTTGTTATGCAGCGATATTCTGTTTATTGTATTTACTTTTGTACACAATGTTAGCAAGAGGTGATATGTATTACACATAGAACACACATGGTATTCGTAGTATTACCAACATCAGAAACATTGTTAGTAACAGTAGTAACTATAGCACTAAGTATAAGCAGATGCAGAAAACAGAATAAGTTAAAACTAAAGAAAGGGAAGGGGATTATAAATACATAATTGTAAAAGTTTTATGTATTTGTTATAGTAGTCAACAACAAAGTATTCATATGCACATAAAAAACAGGAACTGAACATAGGGTAGTGAAGTTGGCTGCAGTCAAGAAGAGTTATTGTGGTTGTAGTATTTGTGAAGTGAGTCGGAATGTAACTTCTGTAAAAGAGAGGTGAAACAAGTTCATATAAATTTACCGAAAGATTGTGTACACTAGTTGATTAAATTATTTGATGCATTCTGAAGAATTAATTAAGAATTGAAGCATTAAATGTGTTAAGATCAAACAAAGTCAAATGCCCGTGGAGGTGATCAACAGAGAGTTATCATGAAACATATACAATGGCAGAGGAGGCGGAATAAGCATATAGTTGACCGCCACAAAGTAATGCGAGGTGGGGCATTGCTTAAAGAAGTGTGTATTAAAACTACTTTCAATGAAGGTAAGTGCTTAAAGCTGTAGCTATTACAATATTCAATGTAATGAGTTGCAGCAATTTGATTAATTATGTTAAAATGCTACATTTTGTACTGTGATTTAAGATAATGGTAAATTCCAAATGTGTAACATCATGTGAAATAAATTGTATTTAAATAATAAATAAAGAACTTAATTTCTATTGTGCATCTGCTACTTTGAAGATCTGTAAGAGGCCATGAAGATGGCTATGTGGAAGTGAAGTGATCTGTTGCACTCTAGGGGAAATCCTGTATAAAGCTGAGGACTAAACTGGTGAAGATCAAATAAAGTCCTCCTGAAGACATGCTGTTAGTAATAGAACTATTTAATGTAGCATTGAATAACTGAGTCATCTCTTACATTACATGACAGTGACTATGAGTAAGTCTATAGCGCAGAGAACGTTGTGAGGAGGCAAAATTAATTAACTTGTCTTGAGGAACTGGCATGTTCCGGGACATTTTTACATAACATTTAAAACTTACACATGCAACAGACTGCCTATATATAGAAGTTATGTGAGATACAGTGTAAAGTATTAGAAAAGATGTGCTACATTTTTTGGTGTATACTTCCAGCATATGAAGGATGTGGTTCAAAGAAATCTATATTGTACTGGAGTATACCAACAGTCAGAAAGTGAAGAACACTGAAATGAAAGCTTACAAAGGCGAGTTGATTGTTGATTGGAAATTTAAAAGACTGGAACATACCTACATGATCTACAAACATCACAGGCATGTGAAGTAGCGAGATGGAAGAATTAAGACATTTTATGACAGCATCAAAATGAAGAAGGAAAACCAGATAAGTTTGAGCATTTTAAAAAATTGTGGGTAACATCAAGAGATAAATCACGAAGAAATGATAGAGGAGGCAGAATAAACTGTAGAATCCGGTTGGCTGCCACATAGCAATGCGAGGTGGGGCATTGCTTAAAGAAGAGGATTCTGAAACTCCTTTAGCAGAGGTAAGTATTTAATTTTGTACTGATTGCAATGTAATCAGGGCAAGCTGTTTCATGAATTATGTACATTAAAATATGACTTTAAACACTGTTGCTATATAATTAACAATAATTTTAGTTTGTAGTCCAATGTAATTTTCTTAAAATAAATATATACAAATATTCTGCTTTTCTTTGTTTACTTCCCTTGCACATACAGTGAGCTGTAGCAAGACTTCAAGAGCCTATGAGGAAGTAAAGTGCCTCACAGTAAAGAGGAATAAGTGATGAATGGGAAACATTTTAAAGTGAAGTTAGGTATATAGTTGTGAAAGAAATGGCAACTGAAGTAAGATATAAGGAAATATGAATTAATATTTTATTGTTGATTGCTATAACATGAAACTATATCATAACGCTTTTCAATATTAATGTAGTATTCAATAGGTTTATTTAAATTTTAAACTTATCTGCCTTCTACATCACAGTATCATCAGCAAAATGAGCGCATTTCTGCTAGTTTCCTTCATAATTCTGTTTCTTTACACTTATATTGTCTAAGTAGTGTTGTATACATAAAGGATATTTTGTATTCTCAAATCTAATCTAGGTACTTTTAAATATACTTCACCACTTATCCATCTATATACCTGCCTCTCGCCATTTATCAAGTTGGGATGATTATAATGTTAGGTATCCTATGCTGAGACAATTAAGTATTGCTGACCAAATTAACTGAAAAACAGACTAGCAAATAGAGTGTGATACTGTGGTAATATAAAGCGCTGTTTGACACCATCACTGATAGTGTCTCTGCAAATCCACACCAGAGCTTAGCAAAAGAGTGTGATACTTAATAATATAAAGCATTGCTAATCCATACCAGAGATAGTCACAAAGGTATTATCCCATACTAATAAAGGATGTTATTTATAACCAAAATAACAGTGATTGCACAAATCTGAACTAAAGCTTACAACAAGAGTAAGCTACTGTAGTAATATAAAGTGTTGCTTATTAGCATCACTGATAGTGATAGTACAAGTCTACAACAGATACTAGCAACAAGAGAGTAATAGGGTAGTAATACACAGTATAACATAGCACAGTCATGGATAGTTATTGTATGTGCCTACATTACAGACTAGCAGCAAGAGAGTAAAAGGGTAGTAATATATAGTATACACGACACAGTCATGGATAGTTATTCTACAAGTGTACACCAGTGACTAGCAACAAGAGGGTAATAGAGTAATAATATACAGTCCAACTTGCCGCAGTCCTGGTTAGTGATAGTACAAGTCTACAATAGAGACTAGCAACAAGAGAGGAATAGGGTAGTAATATACAGTGTAACTTGTTACAGTCATTGATAGTGATTGAACAAGTCTACAATAGAGACTAGAAACAAGAGTATAATAGGGTAGTAATATACAGTCCAACTTGTAACAGTCCAGGATAGTTATTGTACAAGTCTACAATAGAGACTAGCAACAAGAGAGTAATAAGGCAGTAATATATAGTGTAACTTGTCACAGTCATTGATAGTGATTGTACAGGTCCACAATGGAGACTAGAAACAAGAGAGTAATAAGATAGTAATATACAGTTTAACTTGTCACAGTCATTTATAGTGATTGTACAAGTCTACAATACAGACTAGCAAAAAGAGAGTAATAGTGCAGTAATATACAGTGTTACTTGTCACAGCCATTGATAGTTATTGTACAAGTCTACAATAGAGACTAGAAACAAGAAAGTAATAGGGTAGTAATATACAGCCCAACTTGTCACAGTCCAGAATAGTTATTGTACAAGTCCACAATAGAGACTAGCAACAAGAGAGTAATAAGGCAGTAATATATAGTATAACTTGTCACAGTCTAGGATAGTTATTGTACAAGTCTACAATAGAGACTAGCAACAAGAGATTATTAGGGTAGTAATATATAGTGTAACTTGTCACAGTCCAATATAGGTATTTTACCAGTCTACAATAGATACGAGAAACAAGAGTGTAACAGGGTAGTAATAAACAAGGTAACTTGTCACAGTCATTGATAGTGAATGTAGAAATCCACAATAGAGACTAGTAACAAGAGAGTAATGGGGTAGTAATATACAGTGTAACTTGTTACGTCATTGATAGTAATTGTACAAGTCTACAATAGACACTAACAACAAGAGAGTAATAGGGCAGTAATATATACAGTAACTTGTCACAGTCATTGATAGTGAATGTACAAGTCTACAGTAGAGATTAGATACAAGAGAGTAACAGTGTAGTAATATAGAGTCCATCTCTTCAAAGTCCAGGATAGTTATTATATAAGTCTGCAATAAAGACTAATAACAAGAGAGGAATAAGGTAGTAATATACAGTGTAACTTGTCACAGTCATGGATAGTTATTGTACAAGTCTACTATAGACATTAGATCAAGAGTGTAGTAGGGTAGTAATATATAGTGTAAGTTGCCACAGTCATTGACAGTTATTGTACAACTCTACTATAGACATTAGATCAAGAGTGTAGTAGGGTAGTAATATACAGTGTAACTTGTCACAGTCATTGACAGTTATTGTACAACTCTACTATAGACATTAGATCAAGAGTGTAGTAGGGTAGTAATATATAGTGTAACTTGTCACAGTCATTGACAGTTATTGTACAACTCTACTATATACATTAGATCAAGAGTGTAATAGGGTAGTAATATATAGTGTAACTTGTCACAGTCATTGACAGTTATTGTACAACTCTACTATAGACATTAGATCAAGAGTGTAGTAGGGTAGTAATATACAGTGTAACTTGTCACAGTCATTGACAGTTATTGTACAACTCTACTATAGACATTAGATCAAGAGTGTTGTAGGGTAGTAATATACAGTGTAACTTGTCACAGTCATGGATAGTTATTGTACAAGTCTACTATAGACATTAGAACAAGAGAGTAATACGGTAGTAATATATAATGTAGCTTGTCACAGTCATTGATAGTTATTGTACAAGTCTACAATAGAGACTAGCAACAGAGTAATAGGCCAGTAATATATACAATAACTTGTCACACTCCTGGATAGCGATAGTTCAAATCTACAATAAAGACTAGCTACAACAAAGTAATAGGGTAGTAATATACAGTGTAACTTGTCACAGCCATTGACAGTTATTGTACAACTCTACAATAGACATTAGATCAAGAGTGTAGTAGGGTAGTAATATATAGTGTAACTTGTCACAGTCATTGACAGTTATTGTACAACTCTACTATAGACATTAGATCAAGAGTGTAGTAGGGTAGTAATATACAGTGTAACTTGTCACAGTCATGGATAGTTATTGTACAAGTCTACTATAGACATTAGAACAAGAGAGTAATACGGTAGTAATATATAATGTAGCTTGTCACAGTCATTGATAGTTATTGTACAAGTCTACAATAGAGACTAGCAACAGAGTAATAGGCCAGTAATATATACAATAACTTGTCACACTCCTGGATAGCGATAGTTCAAATCTACAATAAAGACTAGGTACAACAAAGTAATAGGGTAGTAATATACAGTGTAACTTGTCACAGTCATTGAGAGTTATTGTACAAGTCTACAATAGAGACTAGCAACAACAGAGTAATAGGACAGTAATATATACTATAACTTGTTAAAGTCCTCGATAGTGATAGCTCAAATCTACAATAGAGACTAGCAACAACAAAGTAATAGGGTAGTAATATACAGTCCAACTTGTCACAGTCCTGGATAGTGATATTAAAAATCTACAATAGAGACTAGCAACAAGAGAGGAATAGGGTAGTAATACACAGTGTAACTTATCACTGTCCTGGATAGTTATTGTAGAAGTCTACAATAATTAGAATCAACCAAAGAGGAACAGGGTATTAATATACACTGTAAATTGACACAGTCAGGGATAGTTATTGTACAAGCCAAAAAAGAGACTATCAACAAGAGACTAATACGGTAGTATTATGCAGTGTAACTTGTGACAGTCCTGTACAGTGATTGTAGGAGCCTATAATAGAGACTAGTAACAAGAGACTAATAGGGTAGTAATATACATCATAACTTATCACAGTCCTTGATGGTTATTGTACAAGTCTACAATAGAGAATAGGAACAAAAGTAATAGGGTAGTAATCTACAGTTTAACTTGTCACAGTCCTGGATAGTTATTGTACAAGTCCAAAATAGAGACTAGCAACAATAGAGTAATAGGGTAGTAATATATAGCATAACTTGTCACTCTCCTGCAAAGTGATAGTACAATTCTACAATAGAGACTAGCAACAAGAGAGTAATAGGGCACTAATATATAGTGTAATTTGTCACAACCATCAATGGTTATGGTACAAGTCTACAATAGAGACTATTAACAAAAAGGTAATAGGGTAGTAATATACAGTGTAACTTGTCACAGTCATTTATAGTTATTGTACAAGTCTACAATAGAGACTAGCAACAAGAGAGTAATAGGGCAGTAATATAAAGTGTAACTTGTCACAGTCATTTATAGTTATTGTACAAGTCTACTAGAGACTAGCAGCAAGAGAGTAATAGGGCAGTAATATATAGTGTAACTTGTTACAGTCATTTATAGTTATTGTACAATTCTACAATAGAGATTAGCAACAAGAGAGTAATAGGGCAGTAATATATAGTGTAACTTGTCACAATCATTTATAGTTATTGTACAAGTCTACAACAGAGACTAGCAACAAGAGAGTAATAGGGCAGTAATATATAGTGTAACTTGTCACAGTCATTTATAATTATTGTGCAAGTCTACAATAGAGACTCGCAACAAGAGAATAATAGTGCAGTAATATATAGTGTAACTTGTCACTGTCATTGACGGTGATTGTACAAGTCTACAGTAGAGAATAGAAACAAGAAGGTAATAGGTTAGTGATATATGGATCAACTTGTCACAGTCATGTATAGCTATTGTACAAGTGTACAATAGAAACTGGCAAAAAGAGAGGAATAGGGTATTAATATAAAGTGTAACTTCTCACAGTCTAGGATAGTGATTGTACAAGCCTACCCTAGAGATAAGCAATAAGAGAGCAATAGGGTAGTAAGATATATAGTAACTTGTCACAGTCATCGATAGTGATTGTACAACCTACACTAAAGTCTGGCAAGTAGAGTAATTAGGTAGTAGTGTACAGTGCACCGTACTACAGTCATGGATAGTGACTGTAGAAGCCTACACTAGAAACTAGCAATATGAGAGTAATAGGGTACTAATATATAGTGTAACTAGTCAAACCCATCGATAGTGATTGTACAAGTCTACAATAGAGACTAGCAACTAAACGGTAATAGTGTAGTAATATACAGTGTAACTTGTCGCAGTCCTGGATAGTTATTGTGCTAGTCTATAATAGTGACTAGCAACAACAGAGTAATAGGGTAGTAATATATAGTATAACTTGTCAGAGTCATTGATATTGATAGTACAAATCTACAACACAAACTAGCAACAAGAGAGTAATAGAGTATTAATATACAGTGTAATTTGACACAACCATTGATAGTGATTTTGCAAGTCTACAATAGAGACTAGCAACAAGAGAATAATAGGGCATTAATATATAGTGTAACTTGTCACAGTCTTTGATTGTGATTGTGTAAGTCTGCACTACAAACCTGCAACAGAAGTGTAATAGGGTGGTAATATACTGTGTAATTTGTCGTTTTCAAGAATTCCTAACAACTATAAAACAGACCTTTCTTGTTTTTTAGCATTCCATTTTGTCTCTTCTCTGTACAAAATCAATACATCCAAAAACAACCAAGTGCTCTATATTTGGTCTTTACTGAAACCACAGCCCAATAGGTGTTTTTTTCTTTTAACTGAGATGATCCAAGATTCTTCAATCACATAAGTGCTGTACTAAAAGCGTCTGCCTAAAATGATTTGTTTAAGTTTTCAGTTTTCACAATAGATCTTGTAAAAACAAGAAATGTTTGCATTACACATTTTACTTTGACATTTTTTTGTGGAGAATGTAATACAGTGCTTTGATGTACTCCTCTGTGTTTAAGAAAATTTTTTCTTGATGTTGCTCTATGTCTGTTCCATTCTCACTACTCCTACAATGAATCCAATAGTTATTAGGAATGGTTCTACTTTATTTGCAGTTTCATTTTAAGTCTTCATTAAGAATACCAAATGATAATCAGAAAAACAATGTATCACTAACAAAGGTTATTTTAAAACACCAATGTTTTTCTTCCATTGATTCACATGATTCTTTAATGTAAGGAGTAGATGATTTGAATCTCCAATTCCAGTGACTTTAATTGTTGCTCAAAGTTACTTTATGAAGATTTGTCAATATCCTTGCTCCATTGTCCAAGTAGCATTGGTTTTCATTCAGTTCTCAGCCATTTGTGGGAGCCTCATTAATAAATGTGTTTTCCCTAGGTGGTTTTGTTTCTTCTTGTCAGTGATTTCCTTTACAATTCTGAAATGACAGTCTTTTATGGTGTACTATTTCGTTTTTAAAGTGGTTTTATTAAAGTTTCATCCCAATGATGACTATCTCACTACTTCAAATGCATTAGGATCTTCTGGATCATTTATAGAATTAAAAAGGTCTCATAGTTAACAAAAATAAAGGCTTCTTTAGTGCTGACCTTTTTCTCAGATTATAATTTTCTTGTTCCATGTTATTTTCTTCTGTATATTCTACTGATGCCGCTGAACTTTGAAAAAAAAAGAATAGCATATATATGTTTTTCTTGCAATACATGAATATGGGATACATGTAGAATGTTATCTTTTGCTCATCTAATTGTATCTCCATTTCATTTAAGTCTTGTTATTCTCTTCATTCAGTTTCTGGAGTTCATGATTATTTTTATCTTCTTTTAATAGTGAATAATGCTTCATATCTCTCAATGATTATGGTGAAAAATTAGTTTTTGGGACCAAAACAGTACCTTTGCCAATTGCAAACCTTGTAAGTTCTAGGCAGTAAATCCTGTGTCCCTTTGAGTATTCTTCATACCCTATAAACCAACCTTTCTTGTTTTTGGCATTCCATTTCTGCCTCTTCTCTTTAAGTACATGTACAAAAAAGTGGATACAAAAACATGTAAGTGATCTATGTTTGGTGTTTTCCAAACCCATAGTCCAAAAGTGGTTTTGTCTTGATACAAGTGGTTCCTGACCTGTTAATTACATACATTGTTGTGTTAACGGTTTCCACTCAAAAGTACTTGTTTAAATTTGCAGCCTTTAGCATGGTTCTTGCAGACATAATATCTGTTTGCACTTTGCATTTCTCCTTGCCATTGTGTTTTGGACATATTCTGTTTTATTTTGATGATATATCCATAGGTGATTGAGAATCTCTTATTACTTGATGGCTACTAGTTCTGTTCCATTATCAATTCTTATTACTAGTGTTGTGTACCTTTTTCAAAGTTTTCAGAAATAGAGCCACTTTTCTCTGCAGCTTCAGTTTCATTCTTCAAGAACAGCATATGATAGTGAGAAAAATCAACTTGCATAAATAAAAAGGTATTTGGAACCAATGAGGTATAACTCTTACAATAACCCAAATAAATGTAAGTGAATTAGCGCTGGTTCTTCAGTAAGAGCAGTACTGGATTTGAATGGTGATCTATGTTGCTTTCCTACCAAGCATTTCTCATAAAATGCGATATCTGTGTCTATGAATTCAATATCAGGGTTTTATAATGGTTCTTTCATTCTGGAAGTATTGATGAACCATTTTTTACCTACCACAAAATAACAGATTTCCTTCCAAAAGGTTCTAGAAGTCATCTTAGACATTTCCACACTTCATTCAGCCATTGCACATAATTCATGGCTCTAGAAACATCTGCAAGTGTTCTCATTACCTTTAGCTCCTTTGCATTTATCCTGGTGTCCTCAAGGGAAAAAGTTTGCCATTAAACATATCCTGAATTATTCCACTGCCCAAATACCATTTGTTTTCATTTGGTTCTCAGCTATACTGTATCCCGAGTTGGGTTTTGCTTCTTCTTGTATGTGTGTAAGTGATTACCTTTTCAATGCTGAAACAACAGTCTTTTATACTGCAGCATTGGTTTTTACTGTTTCTTTGTTGAAGCTTGTTTCCAATGATGATTGTCTTCAAAGCTCTTTATTGCTTCAAATGTATTAGGAATTTCTGGATCATTCATATAATCAAAGGAGGTCTCAATGGCATCCTATCTTTCAGGCCTCTTTATACTTATATTTTTGTGTGGTTATATTTTTCTTGTTGCATTTTATTTTCTGTGTTTTCTCTCAATTCACTAGAAGTTTGCAGTATTTGAATACTGGACTCTTATGGATAGTTATGCTCTGCTCCTGTAGTTTTGTCTCCATTTTCATTCAAACATTGAATCTTATTGTTATCTTCACTGTATGAATGGTATTTATCATTAATTTTTTAGAAAGTGATAAATTAATTTGTTCAGGGTTTTTGTTGTCCTGTGATCAGGTAGCATGAAATCCTATGCACTTCTGAAATGCTTGAATTTCTAACACAATGCTTTCGTTATTTTTGTCATTGACCTTCCTAGTGATATTTTTTCATCCAGAAGACTTAAACAATGATCGAGATTTTGCAAGTCAATGATGTTCTTATACACCTCTTTGGTTGTTGACTGTTATCCTTCTTTAAACCTTTTTGATCTCTCCAAACATAGGAGATGAGTTGGTATAGCTGAGTAGATTTTTTTAAAAATTCTTTATCAACGGTTCTATAGATATGAGCTTGGTCCTTGGCATCTTAACTTTCAAACTGCTACATTTCATGGGTCCAGTATTTTTCAGTTCCTTGCTTTCCAAAGGTATGTCGTTATCCAACACTTCACTTCACAGTTTAATATTTTGACGACTCTCTCCAGGATTATTCAGATTTGTTATGCACCTACCTGGGTCCATCAACTCAAAGCTGTTTGTCTTGGTATTATTTATAATTTCAGAATCGCTTATGCAAGGATTCATTAACCAACAGAATCTTTTGTTATGCAGCGATATTCTGTTTATTGTATTTACTTTTGTACACAATGTTAGCAAGAGGTGATATGTATTACACATAGAACACACATGGTATTCGTAGTATTACCAACATCAGAAACATTGTTAGTAACAGTAGTAACTATAGCACTAAGTATAAGCAGATGCAGAAAACAGAATAAGTAAAACTAAAGAAAGGGAAGGAAATTATAAATACATAATTGTAAAAGTTTTATGTATTTGTTATAGTAGTCAACAACAAAGTATTCATATGCACATAAAAACAGGAATTGAGCACACGGAAGTGAAGTTGGCTGCAGTCAAGAAGAGTTATTGTGGTTGTAGTATTTGTGAAGTGAGTCGGAATGTAACTTCTGTAAAAGAGAAGTGAAACAAGTTCATATAAATTTACCGAAAGATTGTATTCACTATTTGCCTAAATTATTTGATGCACTCTGAAGAATTAATTAAGAATTGAAGCATTAAATGTGTTAAGATCAAACAAAGTCAAATGCCTGTGGAGGTGATCACCAGAGAGTTATCATGAAACATATACAATGGCAGAGGAGGCGGAATGAGCATATGGTTGACCGCCACAAAGTAATGCGAGGTGGGGCATTGCTTAAAGAAGTGTGTATTAAAACTACTTTCAATGAAGGTAAGTGCTTAAAGCTGTAGCTATTACAATATTCAATGTAATGTGTTGCAGCAATTTGATTAATTATGTTAAAATGCTACATTTTGTACTGTGATTTAAGATAATGGTAAATTCCAAATGTGTAACATCATGTGAAATAAATTGTATTTAAATAATAAATAAAGAACTTAATTTCTATTGTGCATCTGCTACTTTGAAGATCTGTAAGAGGCCATGAAGATGGCTATGTGGAAGTGAAGTGATCTGTTGCACTCTAGGGGAAATCCTGTATAAAGCTGAAGACTAAACTGGTGAAGATCACATAAAGTCCTACTGAAGACATGCTGTTAGCAATAGAACTATTTAATGTAGCATTGAATAACTGAGTCACCTCTTACATTACATGACAGTGACTATGAGTAAGTCTATAGTGCAGAGACCGTTTTGAGGAGGCAAAATTTATTAATGTGTCTTGAGCAACTGGCATGTTCCGGGACATTTTTACATAACATTTAAAACTTACACATGCCACAGACTGCCTATATATAGAAGTTATGTGAGATACAGTGTAAAGTATTAGAAAAGATGTGCTACATTTTTTGGTTTATACTTCCAGCATATGAAGAATGTGGTTCAAAGAAATCTATATTGTACTGGAGTATACCAACAGTCAGAAAGTGAAGAACTCTGAAATGAAAGCTTACAAAGGCGAGTTGAATTGTTGATTGGAAATTTAAAAGACTGGAACATACCTACATGATCTACAAATATCACAGACATGTGAAGTAGCGTGATGGAAGAATTAAGACATTTTATGACAGCATCAAAATGAAGAAGGAAAACCACATAAGTTTGAGCATTTTAACAAATTGTGGGGAACATCAAGAGTTAAATCACGAAGAAATTATAGAGGAGGCAGAATAAACTGTAGAATCTGGTTGCCTGCCACATAGCAATGCGAGGTGGGGCATTGCTTAAAGAAGAGGATTTGAAACTCCTTTAGCAGAGGTAAGTATTTAATTTTGTACTGATTGCAATGTAATCAGGGCAAGCTGTTTCATGAATTATGTACATTAAAATATGACTTTAAACACTGTTGCTATATAATTAACAATAATTTTAGTTTATACTCTAATGTAATTTTCTTAAAATAAATATATACAAATATTCTGCTTTTCTTTGTTTACTTCCCTTGCACATACAGTGAGCTGTAGCAAGACTTCAAGAGCCTATGAGGAAGTAAAGTGCCTCACAGTAAAGAGGAATTAGTGATGAATGGGAAACATTTTAAAGTGAAGTTAGGTATATAGTTGTGAGAGAAATGGCAACTGAAGTAAGATGTAAGGAAGGATGAATTAATATTTTATTGTTGATTGCTATAACATGAAACTATATCATAATGCTTTTCAATATTAATGTGCTATTCAATAGGTTTATTTAAATTTTAAACTTATCTGCCTTCTGCATCACTGTATCATCAGCAAAATGAGCCCATTTCTGCTACTTTCCTTCATAATTCTGTTTCTTTACACTTATATTGTCTAGGTAGTGTTGTATACATAAAGGATATTTTGTATTCTCAAATCTAATCTAGGTACTTTTAAATATACTTCACCACTTATCCATCTATATATCTGTCTCTCGCCATTTATCAAGTTGGGATGATTATAATGTTAGGTATCCTATGCTGAGACAAATAAGTATTGCTGACAAAACCACAGAAAAAGAGACTAGCAAATAGAGTGTGACACTGTGGTAATATAAAGCGTTGTTTGACACCAACATTGATAGTGACTCTGCAAATCCACACTAGAGCTTAGCAAAAGAGTGTGATACTTAATAATATAAAGCATTGCTAATCCACACCAGAGATAGTCACAAAGGTATTATCCCATACCAATAAAGGATGTTATTTATAACCAAAATAACAGTGATTGCACAAATCTGAACTAAAACTTACAACAAGAGTAAGATACTGTAGTACTATAACGTGTTGCTTATTAGCATCATTGATAGTGATAGTACAAGTCTAAAATATATACTAGCAACAAGAGAGTAATAGGGTAGTAATATATACAGTGTAACTTGTCACAGTCATGGATATTTATTGTACAAGCCTACACTAAAGACCAACAGCAAGAGGGTTATAGGGTAGTAATATACAGTATAACTTGTCACAGTCATGGATAGTTATTGAATATGCCTACATTACACACTAGCAGCAAGAGAGTAATAGGGCAGTAATATATACTATAACTTGTCACAGTCCTGGATAGTGATAGTTCAAATCTACTATAGACGCTAGCAACAACAAAGTAATAGGGTAGTAATATACAGTATAAGCTGTCACAGTCATGGATAGTGATAGTACAAATCTGCAATACAAACTAGCAACAACACAGTAATAGACTAGTAATATACAGTGTAACTTGTCACAACCAATGATAGTGATTGTACAAGTCTACAGTAGAGACTAGCAACAACAAAGTAATAGGGTAGTAATATAAGTATAACTTGCCACAGTCATGGATAGTTATTGTATAAGTCTACAATAGAGACTACCAAATAGAGAAAAATGCAGTAGTAATATGTAGTGTAACTTGTCACAGACTTGGATAGTTATTGTACAAGCCTACACTAGAGATATGCATTAAAAGAGCAAAGGGTAGTAATATATAGTGTAATTTGTAACAGTCATGGATACAGAATGTGCAAGCGTACACTAGAAACTAAAAAGAAGAGTAATTAGGTGTTAATATATACTGTAACTTGCTACAGTCATGCACAGAGATTGTAGAAGCCTACACTAGAAACTAGCAATAAGGCAGTAATAGGGTACTATTATATAGTGCAACTTGTCACAACCATTGATAGTTATTGTACAAGTCCACAATAGAGACAAGCAACAAAAAAGTAATCGGTAGTAATATATGGTGTAACCTGTCACAGTCCTGGATAGTTATTGACAAGTCCAAATAGAGACTAGCAACAGCAAAGTAACAGTGTAGTAATATATAGTATAACTATTCACAGTCCTAGATAGTGTAAGTACAAGTCTACAATAGACAGTAGCAACAAGAGAAGAACAGGGTAGTAATATACAGTGTTACTTGTAACAGTCATGTATAGTTATTGTACAAGTCTACAATAGAGACTAGCAAGAAGGGAGTAATAGGACAGTAATATATAGTGTAATTTGTAACAGTCATGGATACAGAATGTGCAAGCGTACACTAGAAACTAAAAAGAAGAGTAATTAGGTGTTAATATATACTGTAACTTGCTACAGTCATGCACAGAGATTGTAGAAGCCTACACTAGAAACTAGCAATAAGGGAGTAATAGGGTACTATTATATAGTGCAACTTGTCACAACCATTGATAGTTATTGTACAAGTCCACAATAGAGACAAGCAACAAAAAAGTAATACGGTAGTAATATATGGTGTAACCTGTCACAGTCCTGGATAGTTATTGACAAGTCCAAATAGAGACTAGCAACAACAAAGTAACAGTGTAGTAATATATAGTATAACTATTCACATTCCAGATAGTGTAAGTACAAGTCTACAATAGACAGTAGCAACAAGAGAAGAACAGGGTAGTAATATACAGTGTTACTTGTCACAGTCATTTATAGTCATTGTACAAGTCTACAATAGAGACTAGCAAGAAGAGAGTAATAGGACAGTAATATATAGTGTAACTCGTCACAGTCATTGATAATGATTGTACAAACCCACAATAGACACCAGAAACAAGAGAGAAACAGGGTAGTAATATACAGTCCAACTTGTCAATGTCTAGAATACTTATTATATAAGTCTACAATAGGCACTAGAAACAAGAGAGTAATAGGGTAGTAATACACAGTGTTACTATTCAGAGTCATTGATAATTATTGTACTAGTCTACAATAGAGAATAGCAATAAGAGACTAATAGGGCTGTAATATACAGTGTCACGTGTATAGTCATTGATAGTTATTGTACAAGTTTACAATAGAGACTAGAAACAAGAGAGTAATAGCGTAGTAATATACGGTGTTACTTGTCACAGTCATTGATAGTTATTCTACAAGTCAACAATAGAGGCTAGCAACAAGAGAGTAATAGAGTAGTAATATACAGTGTTACATCTCACAGACATTAGTTGTTATTGTACAAGTCTACAATAGAGACTAGCAACAAGAGTGCAATACTGTAGTAATATACAGTGTAACTTGCCCCAGTCATTGATAGTGATTGTACAAGTCTAGAATAGAGACTAGCAACAAGAGAGTAATAGAGTAGTAAAATACAGTGTAACTTGTCACAGTTATTGATAGTGATTACACAAGTCTACAGTAGAGACTAGAGCAGGAGAGTAATAGGGTAGTAATATAAAGACCAACTTGTCAAAGTCTTGGATAGTGATTGTACAATTCTATAGTAGAGACTATAAACAAGAGAGTAATAGGGCAGTAATATACAGTGTTACTTGTCACAGTCATTAATAGTGATTGTACAATTCTACATAGAGACTAGAAACAGGTGAGTAATAGGGCAGTAATATATAGTGTTACTTGTCACAGTCATTGATACTGATTGTACAAGTCTATAATAGAGGCTAGAAAAAAGAGGTTAATAGGGTAGTAATATACAGTGTTACAATTCACAGTCCAGGATAGTTATTGTACAAGTCTATAGTAAAGATTAGCGACAAGAGAGTAATAGGGCAGTAATATATAGTGTAACTTGTCACAGTCATTGATTGTGATTGTACAAGTCCGCAATAGAGACTAGAAACAAGAGAGTAATGGGATTGTAATATACAGTCCAACATGTCACAGTCCAGGATAGTTATTGTACAAGTCTACAATAGAGAATAGCAACATGAGAGTAATAGAGCAGTAATATACACTGTAATTTGTCACTGTCATTGATAGTGATTTTACAAGTCTAGAATAAAGACTAGCTACAAGAGAGTAATTGGGCAGTAATATACAGTGTTACTTGTCACAGACATTGATAGCTATTGTGCAAGTCTACAATAGAGAGTAGCAACAAGTTAGTAATAGAGTAGTAATATGCAATGTTACTTGTCACAGTCATTGATAGTGATTGTACAAGTCTACAATAGAGACTAGCAACAAGAGAGTAATAGAGTATTAATATACAGTGTTACTTGTCACAGCCATTGATAGTGATTGTACAAGTCTACAATAGAGACTAGAAACAAGAGAGTAATAGAGCAGTAATATACAGTGTTACTTGTCACAGCCATTGATAGTGATTGTACAATTCTACAATAGAGACTATAAAAAAGAGAGTAACAGGGCAGTAATATACAGTGTTACTTGTCACGGTCATGGATAGTGATTGTACAAGTCTACAATGGAGACTATCATCATGAGAGTAATAGAGTAGTAATATACAGTGTTACTTGTCACAGCCATTAACAGTTATTGTACAAGTTTACAATAGAGTCTAGCAACAACAGAGTAATAAGTCAGTAATATACAGTGTTACATGTCACAGTCATTGATAGTGATTGTACAAGTCTACAATACAGACTAGAAACACGAGAGAAATAGGGTAGTAATATACAGTGTTACTTGTCACAGTCATTGATAGTGATTGTACAAGTCTACAATACACACTAGAAACACGAGAGTAATAGGGTAGTAATATACAGTGTTACATGTCACAGTCATTGATAGTGATTGTACAAGTCTACAATACAGACTAGAAACACGAGAGTAATAGGGTAGTAATATACAGTGTTACTTGTCACGGTCATTGATAGTGATTGTACAAGTCTACAATGGAGACTAGCATCATGAGAGTAATAGAGTAGTAATATACAGTGTTACTTGTCACAGCCATTAACAGTTATTGTACAAGTTTACAATAGAGTCTAGCAACAACAGAGTAATAAGTCAGTAATATACAGTGTTACATGTCACAGTCATTGATAGTGATTGTACAAGTCTACAATACAGACTAGAAACACGAGAGAAATAGGGTAGTAATATACAGTGTTACTTGTCACAGTCATTGATAGTGATTGTACAAGTCTACAATACACACTAGAAACACGAGAGTAATAGGGTAGTAATATACAGTGTTACATGTCACAGTCATTGATAGTGATTGTACAATTCTACAATAGAGACTAGAAACAAGAGAGTAATAGTGCAGAAATATATAGCGTTACTTGTCACAGTTATTGATACTGATTGTACAATTCTACAATAGAGACTAGAAACAAACGAGTAATAGGGCACTAATATACTTTGTTACTTGTCACAGTCATTGATACTGATTGTACAAGTCTACAATAGAGACTAGAAACAAGAGAGAAATAGGGCAGTAATATATAGTGTTACTTGTCACAGTAATTGATGGTGATTGTACAATTCTACCATAGAGACTATAAACAAGAGAGTAACAGTGCAGTAATATACAGTGTTACTTGTCACAGTCATTGATAGTGATTGTACAAGTCTACAATCGAGACTAGCATCAATAGAGTAATAGAGTAGTAATATACAGTGTTACTTGTCACAGCCATTAATAGTTATTGTACAAGTTTACAATAGATTCTAGCAACAAGAGAGTAATAGGGCAGTAATATACAGTGTTACTTGTCACAGTAATTGATAGTTATTGTACAAGTCTACATTACAGAAGAGCAACAAGAGAGTAATAGGGCAGTAATATATAGTGTAACTTGTCATGGTCATTGATAGTGATTGTACAAGTTTACAATAGAGATTGCAACAAGAGAGTAATAGTGTATTGATGTATATATATTGTAACTTGTCACAGATATTCATAGTTATTGTCCAAGTCAAAATAGAGACTAGCAACTGGATAGTAATAGGGTAGTAATATGCAGTCTAACTTGTCACAGTCCAGTATAGTTATTATATAGGTCTACAATTCAGACTAAAACAAGAGAGTAATAGGTTAGCAATACCCCATGTAACTGGTCAAGTCATTGATGGTGATTGTACAAGTCTAAAATAGAGACTACCAACATTAGAGTAATAGGGCAATAATATACTGTGTAACTTGTCAAGTCATTGATGGTAATTGTACAAGTCTACAATAGACACTAGCAAGAAGAGCGGAATAGGATGGTAATATACAGTGTAACTTGCCACTGACATGTATACTTATTGTACAAGTCTCATATAGTCATTAGAACAGGAGAGTAATAGTGAAGTAATATATAATATAGCTTGTCAAGGTCTTTGATAGTTATTGTACAAGTCTACAATAATGACTACCTACAACAAAGTAAAAGGGTAGTAATATACAGTGAAACTTTTCACAGTTATTGAGAGTATTTGTACAACTCTACAATAGAGACTAGCAACAACAGAGTAATAGGGCTTAATATATACTATAGTTTGTCACACTCCTGGATATTGATGGTTCAAATCTACAATAAAGACTTGCTACAACAAAGTAGTAGGGTAGTAATATACAGTGTAAGTTGTCACAGTCATTGAGAGTTATTGTACAAGTCTACAATTGAGACTAGCAACAACAGAGTAATAGGGCAGTAGGATGTACTATAATTTTTCATGTCCTGGATAGTGTTTGTTCAAATCTACAATAGAGACTAGTAACAAGAAAGTAAAATTGTAGTAATATACAACCCAACATGTCACAGTCTTGGATAGTGTTATTACAAGTCTACAATAGAGACTAGCAATAAGAGAGGAATAGGGTAGTAATATACAGTGTACTTGTCACAGTATTTGATAGTTATTGTACAAGTCTTTAATAGAGACTAGCAACAACAGAGTAATACGGTAGTAATATACAGTGTAAATAGTCACAGTCCTGTATGTTTTTGTACTGGTCCAAAGTGGAGACCAGCAACAACAGAGTAATAGGTTAGTAATATATAGTATAACTTATCACAGTCCCGGATTGTGAAAGTACAAGTTTACAATAGAGACCAGCTACAAGAGAGGAATAGGGTAGTAATTTACAGTGTTACTTGTCACAGTCATTTATAGTGATGGAGCAAGTCTACAATAGAGGCTAGCAACAAGAGAGTAATAGGGTAGTAATATACAGTGCAACCAGTCACAGTCCCGGATAGTGATAGTGCAAGTCAAAAGTAGAGTGTAACAACAAGAGGGGAATAGCATAGTGATATACAGTGTAACTTGTCACAGTCTTTGATAGTGATTTTACAAGCCTACAATAGAGACTAATAACAAGAGAGTTATAGGGTAGTAATATACAGTCTAACTTGTGACAGTCCTGGGTAGTGTTAGCACCAGTCTACACTACTGACTGAAAACAAGAGAGGAATAGGATAGTGTGTTACAGTCTAACTTGTCACAGTCCTGGATAGTGATTGTACAAGTCTTCAATAGTGACTAGCAACTAGAGAGTACTATGTTAATAATAACCAGTGCAGCTTGTCACAGTCATTTATGGTGATTTTACAAGTCTACAATAGAGACCAGCAACAAGAGAGTAATACGGTAGTAATAAATAGTGTAACTTGTCACAGTCATTGATAGTGATTGTACAAGTCTGTAATAGAGACTAGAAAAAAGAGGGTAATAGGGTAGTAATGTACAGTGTTACAATTCACAGTCCAGGATAGTTATTGTACAAGCCTATAGTAAAGATTAGCAACAAGAGAGTAATAGGGCAGTAATATATAGTGTAACTTGTCACAGTTATGTTAGTGGTTTTACAAGTCTACAAAAGAAACTAGTTACAAGAGAGTAATACGGTAGTAATAAATAGTGTAACTTGTCACAGTCATTGATAGTGATTGTACAAGTCTGTAATAGAGACTACAAAAAAGAGGGTAATAGGGTAGTAATGTACAGTGTTACAATTCACAGTCCAGGATAGTTATTGTACAAGTCTATAGTAAAGATTAGCAACAAGAGCGTAATAGGGTAGTAATATATAGTGTACTTGACACAGTCTTTGATAGTTATTGCACAAGTCTTTAATAGAGACTAGCAACAACAGAATAATATGGTAGTAATATACAGTGTAAATTGTCACAGTCCTGTATGTTTTTGTACTGGTCCAAAGTGGAGACCACCAACAACAGACAAATAGGTTAGTAATATATAGTATAACTTATCACAGTCCTGGATAGTGAAAGTACAAGTCTACAATAGAGACCAGCTACAAAAGAGGAATAGGGTAGTAATGTACAGTGTTACTTGTCACAGTCATTTATAGTGATGGAGCAAGTCTACAATACAGGCTAGCAAGAAGAGAGTAATAGGGTAGTAATATACAGTCCAACCAGTCACAGTCCCGGATAGTAATAGTGCAAGTCAAAAGTAGAGAGTAACAACAAGAGGGGAATAGGATAGTGATATACAGTGTAACTTGTCACAGTCTTTGATAGTGATTCTAAAAGCCTACATTAGAGACTAATAACAAGAGAGTTATAGGGTAGTAATATACAGTCTAACTTGTGACACTCCTGGGTAGTGTTAGCACCAGTCTACACTACTGACTGACAACAAGAGAGGAATAGGATAGTGTGTTACAGTCTAACTTGTCACAGTCCTGGATAGTCATTGTACAAGTTTTCAATAGTGACAAGCAATTAGAGAGTACTACGATAGTAATATACAGTGCAACTTGTCACAGTCATTGATGGTGATTTTACAAGTCTACAATAGAAACCAGCAACCAGAGAGTAATAGGTAGTGATATACAGTGTAACTCGTCACAGTTATTTATAGTGATTGTGCAAGTCTATAATAGAGACTAGGAACAAGAGAACAATAGGGCAGTAATATATAGTGTAACTTGTCACAGGCACTGTTGATGATTGTACAAGTCTACAGTAGAGAATAGAATCCAGAGAGTTTAACGGGAGTAATCTACGGACCAAATTGTCACAGTCCAGGATAGTTATTATATAAGTCTACAATAGAGACTACCAACAAGAGGAGAATAAGGTAGTAATGTACAATGTAACTTGTCACAGTCATTGATAGTATTTTACAAGTCTACGTTAGAGACTAGCAACAACAGAGTAATAGGGTAGTAATAAATACTGTAACTTATCACAGTCATTGATAGTGATTGTACAAGTCTACAATAGAAACTAGAAAAAAGAGGGTAATAGCGTAGTTATATACAGTGTTACAATTCACAGTCCAGGATAGTTATTGTACAAGTCTATAGTAGAGATTAGCAACAAGAGAGTAATAGGGCAGTAATTTATGGTGTAACTTGTCACAGTTATGTTAGTAATTTTACAAGTCTACAAAAGAAACTAGTAACAAGAGAGTAATAGGGTAGTAATACACAGTACAACTTGCGAGAGACCAAAATAGTTAGGTACAAGTCTACTTTAGAGACTAGCAACAGGAGAGTAATAGGGCCGTAATATACAGTGTAACTTGTCACAGTCATTGATAGTGGTTTTACAAGTCAACAACAAAGACTAGCAACAAGAGCGTAATAGGGCAGTAATATACAGTGTTATTTGTCACAGTCATTGATAGTTATTGTACAAGTCTAATAGAGACTAGCAACAAGATAGTAATAGAGTAGTAATATACAATGTTACTTGTCACAGTCATTGATAGTGATTGTACAAGTCTACAATAGAGACTAGCAAAAAGGGTGTAATAGAGTTGTAATATACAGTGTTACTTGTCACAGTCATTGATAGTGATTGTACAAGTCTACAAGAGAGACTAGAAACAAGAGAGTAATAGGGCAGTAGTATATAATGCAACTTGTCACAGTCATTGATAGTGATTATACAAGTCTACAATAGAGACTATAACCAAGAGGGTAATAGGCCAGTAATATACAGCGTTACTTGTCACAGTCATTGATAGTGATTGTACCAGTCCACAATAGAGACTAAAAACAAGAGAGTAATAAGGCAGTAATATACAGTGTTACTTGTCACAGTCATTGATAGTGATTGTACAATTCTACAATAGAGACTATAAACAAGAGAGTAATAGGGCAGTAATATACAGTGTTACTTGTCACAGTCATTGATAGTGATTGTACAACTCTACAATACAGACTAGAAACAAGAGAGTAATAGGGCAGTAATATACAGTGTTACTTGTCACAGTCATTGATAGTGATTGTACAATTCTACAGTAGAGACTATAAACAAGAGAGTAATAGGGCAGTAATTTACAGTGTTACTTGTCACAGTCATTAATAGTGATTGTGCAATTCTACAATAGAGACTAGAAACAGGTGAGTAATAGGGCAGTAATATATAGTGTTACCTGTCACAGTCATTGATACTGATTGTACAAGTCTACAATCGAGGCTAGAAAAAAGAGGTTAATAGGGTAGTAATATACACTGTTACAATTCACAGTCCAGGATAGTTATTGTACGAGTCTATAGTAAAGATTAGCAACAAGAAAGTAATAGAGCAGAAATGTATAGTGTAACTTGTCACAGTTGTGTTAGTTATTTTACAAATCTAAAACGAAACTAGTAACAAGAGAGTAATAGCGTAGTAAAATACAGTCCAACTTGTGAGAGACCAGTATAGTTATTGCACAAGTCTACATTAGAGACTAGCAACAAGAGAGTAATAGGGCAGTAATATATAGTGTAACTTATCACAGTCATAGACAGTGATTGTACAAGTCTAGAATAGAGACTAGAAACTTCAGAGTAATAGGGCAGTAATATAAAGTGATACTTGTCACAGTCATTGATACTGATTGTACAAGTCTGAAATAGAGACTAGCAACAAGAAAGTAATAGCGCAGTAATATATAGCGTAACTTGTCATAGTCATTGATAGTAATTGTACAAGTCTGCAATAGAGACTAGCAACAAGGGAGTAATAGAGTAGTAATATACAGTGTTACTTCTCGCAGTCATTGATAGTGATTGTACAAGTCTACAGTTGAGAAAAGAAACAAGAGAGTATTAAGGCAGTAATATATATAGTGTAACTTGTCACAGTCATTGATAGTGATTGTGCAAGTCTACAATAGAGACTATAAACAAGAGGTTAATAGGGCCGAAATAAACAGTGTTACTTGTCACTGTCATTGATAGTGATTGTGCAAGTCTACAACAGAGAATAGATACAAGAGAGTAATAGGGCAGTAATATACAGTGATACTTGTCACAGTCATTGATAGTGATTGTACAAGTCTGAAATAGAGACTAGCAACAAGAGAGTAATAGGGCAGTAATATATAGCGTAACTTGTCATAGTCATTGATAGTAATTGTACAAGTCTGCAATAGAGACTAGCAACAAGGGAGTAATAGAGTAGTAATATACAGTGTTACTTCTCACAGTCATTGATAGTGATTGTACAAGTCTACAATAGAGACAAGAAACAAGAGAGTATTAGGGCAGTAATATATATAGTGTAACTTGTCACAGTCATTGATAGTGATTGTACAAGTCTACAATAGATACTAGAAACAAGAGTATAGTAGGGTAGTAATATACAGTGTAACTTTTCACAGTCATTGAGAGCTATTGTACAAGTCTACAATAGAGACTAGCAACAGCAGAGTAATAGGGCAGTAATATATACTATAAATTGTCACAGTCCTGGATTGTGATAGTTCAAATCTGCAATAGAGGCTAGCAACAACAAAGTAATAGGGTAGTAATATACAGTGTAACTTGTCACAGTCATTGATAGTGATTGTACAATTCGATAATAGACACTAGCAACGAGAGAGTAGTAGGGTAGTAATATACAGTATAACTGGTCACAGCCACTGATAGTGATTGTACAAGTCTACAATAGAGACTAGCAACGAGAGAGTAGCAGGTTAGTAATATACAGTATAACTTGTCACAGTCATGGGTAGTTATTGTACAAGTCTACAATAGAGACTACCACATAGAGCAAAATGGGGTAGTAATATATAGTGTAACTTGTCACAGTCTTGGATAGTTATTGTTAAAGCCTACACTAGAGATATGCAAAAAAAGAGCAATAGGTTAGTAATATATAGTGTACCTTGTCACAATCATGGATTTTGAATGTACAAGCCTACACTAGGGACTACCAAGAAGAGTAATTAGGTGGTAATATATAGTGTAAGCTACTACAGTCATGCATAGTGATTGTAGAAGCATACACTGGAAACTAGCAATAAGAGAGTAATAGGGTAGTAATATACAGTGTAACTTGTTATAGCCAAGGACATTTATTGTACATGCTTACACTAGAGTTTTGCAACAAGACAAAGTAGGGCAGTCACATATAGTGTAACTTGTCCCAGTCATTGATAGTGATTGTGCAAGTCTACAATAGAGACTAGAAACATGAGAGTAATATTACAGTAATATATAGCGTAACTTGTCACAGTCATTGATAGTGATTGTGCAAGTCTACACTACAAACCTGCAACAGAAGAGTAATAGGGTGGTAAAATACTGTGTAAGTGTTCCTTTTCAAGAATTCCTATCAACCATGAAACAAACCTTTCTTGTGTTTTAGCATTCCATTTTGTCTCTTCTCTGTACAAATTCAGTAGATCCAGAAACAAGTAGGTGCTCAATATTTGGTCTTTACTGAAACCACAGTCCAATAGGTGTTTATTTCTTTTAACTGAGATGGTCCATGATTCTTTAATCACATAAGTGCTGTACTAAAAGCTTCTGCCTAAAATGATTTCTTTCAGTTTGTAATTTTCACAATAGATCTTGTAAAAACAATCAATTTTTACATTTCACATTTTACCTTGACATTCTTTTGTGGAGATTATAATACAGTGCTCTGATGAACTCCTCTGTGTTTAAGAAGGTTCTTTCTTGATGTTGCACTATGTCTGTTCCATTCTGACTACTCGTACAATGAATCCCAAAGTTATTAGAAATGGTTCTACTTTATTTACAGTTTAATTTTGGGTATTCATTAAGAATACCAAATGATAATCAGAAAAACAATGTATCACTAACAAAGGTTATTTTAAAACACCAATTTTTTTCTTCCATTGATTCACATGATTCTTTAATGTAAGGAGTAGATGATTTGAATCTCAAATTCCAGTGACTTTAATTGTTGCTCAAAGTTACTTTATGAAGATTTGCCAATATCCTTGCTCCATTGTCCAAGTACCATTGGTTTTCATTCAGTTCTCAGCCATTTGTGGGAGCCTCATTAGTAAATATGTTTTCCCAAGGTGGTTTTGTTTCTTCTTGTTAGTGATTTCCTTTACAATTCTGAAATGACAGTCTTTTATGGTGTACTATTTCTTTTTTAAAGTGGTTTTATTAAAGTTCCATCCCAATGATGACTATCTCACTATTTCAAATGCATTAGGAACTTCTGGATCATTAATAGAATTAAAAAGTTCTCATAGTCATCTAAAATAAAGGCTTCTTTAGTGCTGACCTTTTTCTCAGATTATAACTTTCTTGTTCCATGTTATTTTCTTTTGTATATTCTACTGATGCCGCTGAACTTTGAAAAAAAAAATAGTATGTATATATATTTTTTCTTGCAATACATGAATATGGGATACTTGTAGAATGTTATCTTTTGCTCATTTAATTGTAATTCTATTTCATTTAAGTCTTGTATCTCGTTATTCTCTTCATTCAATTTCTGGAGTTCATGATTATTGTTTACTTCTTTTGATAGTGAATGATGCTTCATATCGCTCAATGATTATGGTGAAAAACTAGTTTTTGTGACCATAACAGTACCTTTGCCAATTACAAACCTTGTAAGTTCTGGGCAGTAAATCCTGTATCCGTTTGAGTATTCTTCATAACCTATAAACCAACCTTTCTTGTTTTTGGCATTCCATTTCTACCTCTTCTCTTTAGGTACATGTACAAAAAAGTGGATAAAAACACGTAAGTAAACTATGTTTGGTCTTTTGCAAACCCATAGTCCAAAAGTGGTTTTGTTTTGATACAAGTGGTTTTGTCTTGATACAAGTGGTTTTATGTTGATACAAGTGGTTCCTGACCTGTTATTTACATACATTGTTGTCTTAACGGTTTCCACTCAAAAGTACTTGTTTAAATTTGCAGCCTTTAGCATGGTTCTTGCCGGCATAATAACTGTTTGCACTTTGCATTTCTCCTTGCCATTGTGTTTTGTACATATTCTGCTGTATTTTGATGATGTATCCATTGCTGATTGAGAATCTCTTATTACTTGATGGCTACTAGTTCTGTTCCATTATCAATTCTTACTACTAGTGTCATGTACCTTTTTCAAAGTTTTCAGAAATAGAGCCACTTTTCTCTTCAGCTTCATTTTCATTCTTCAAGTACAGCATATGATAGTGAGAAAAACAAACTTGCATAAATAAAAAGGTATTTAGAACCAGTGAGGTATAACTCTTACATTAACCCACATAAATGTGAGTGAATTAGCGCTGGTTCTTCAGTAAGTGCAGTACTTAATTTGAATGGTGATCTATGTTGCTTTCCTTCCAAGCATTTCTCATAAAATGCGATATCTGTGTCTATGAATTCAATATCAGTATTTTATAGCAGTTCTTTCATTCTGGAAGTATTGATGAATCATTTTTTACCTACCACAAAATAACAGATTTCCTTCCAACAGTTTCTAGAAGTCATCTTAGACATTTCCACACTTCATTCAGCCATTGCACATAATTCATGGCTCTACAAACATCTGCAAGTGTTCTCATTACTTTCAGCTCCTTTGCATTTATCCTGGTGTCCTCAAGGGAAAAAGTTTGCCATTAAACATATCCTGAATGTATCAGGAAATTCTGGATCATTCATATAATCAAAGAAGGTCTCAATGTCATCCTATATTTCAGGCTTCTTTATACTTATATTTTTGTGTGGTTATATTTTTGTTGTTGCATTTTATTTTTTTTATTTTCTCTCAATTCACTAGAAGTTTGCAATATTTGAATACTGGACTCTTATGGATTGTTATGGTCTGCTCCTGTAGTTTTGTCTCCATTTTCATTCAAACACTGAATCTCATTGTTATCTTCACTGTATGAATGGCATTTATCATTAATCTTTTAGAAAGTGATAAATTAATTTGTTCAGGGTTTTTGTTGTCCTGTGATCAGGTAGCATGAAATCCTATGCAATTCTGAAATGCTTGATTTCTAAGACAATGCTTTCATTATTTTTGTCATTAACCTTCCTAGTGATATTTTCTCATCCAGAAGACTTAAACAATGATCTAGATTTTGCAAGCCAATGATGTTCCTTATACACCTCTTCGGTTGTGACTGTTATCCTTCTTTAAACCTTTTTTTTCTCTCCAAACATAGGAGCTGAGTTGGTATAGCTGAGTAGATTTTTTTAAGAATTCCTTATCAACAGTTCTATAGATATAAGCTTGGTCCTTGGCATCTTAACTTTCTACAGTAAGGTTTCCTTATCATTGCTAGTTGGTAATGTCTGATTATGCCAATCAGAATGTCTGAACAAAAGATAACACGTATTTCAAACTGCTACTTTTCGTGGGTCTCAGTATTTTTCAGTTCCTTGCTTTCCAAAGCTGTGTTGTTATCCAACACTTCACTTCACAGTTTAATATTTTGACGACTCTCTCCAGGATTATTCAGATTTGTTATGCACCTACCTGGGTCCATCAACTCAAAGCTGTTTGTCTTGGTATTATTTATAATTTCAGAATCGCTTATGCAAGGATTCATTAACCAACAGAATCTTTTGTTATGCAGCGATATTTGTTTATTGTATTTACTTTTGTACACAATGTTAGCAAGAGGTGATATGTATTACACATAGAACACACATGGTATTCGTAGTATTACCAACATCAGAAACATTGTTAGTAACAGTAGTAACTATAGCACTAAGTATAAGCAGATGCAGAAAACAGAATAAGTTAAAACTAAAGAAAGGGAAGGGGATTATAAATACATAATTGTAAAAGTTTTATGTATTTGTTATAGTAGTCAACAACAAAGTGTTCATATGCACATAAAAAACAGGAACTGAACGCAGGGAAGTGAAGTTGGCTGCAGTCAAGAAGAGTTATTGTGGTTGTAGTATTTGTGAAGTGAGTCGGAATGTAACTTCTGTAAAAGAGAAGTGAAACAAGTTCATATAAATTTACCGAAAGATTGTATTCACTATTTGCCTAAATTATTTGATGCATTCTGAAGAATTAATTAAGAATTGAAGCATTAAATGTGTTAAGATCAAACAAAGTCAATTGCCTGTGGAGGTGATCAACAGAGAGTTATCTTGAAACATATACAATGGCAGAGGAGGCGGAATAAGCATATGGTTGACCGCCACAAAGTAATGCGAGGTGGGGCATTGCTTAAAGAAGTGTGTATTAAAACTACTTTCAATGAAGGTAAGTGCTTAAATCTGTAGCTATTACAATATTCAATGTAATGTGTTGCAGCAATTTGATTAATTATGTTAAAATGCTACATTTTGTACTGTGATTTAAGATAATGGTAAATTCCAAATGTGTAACATGATGTGAAATAAATTGTATTTAAATAATAAATAAAGAACTTAATTTCTATTGTGCATCTGCTACTTTGAAGATCTGTAAGAGGCCATGAAGATGGCTATGTGGAAGTGAAGTGATCTGTTGCACTCTAGGGGAAATCCTGTATAAAGCTGAAGACTAAACTGGTGAAGATCACATAAAGTCCTACTGAAGACATGCTGTTAGCAATAGAACTATTTAATGTAGCATTGAATAACTGAGTCACCTCTTACATTACATGACAGTGACTATGAGTAAGTCTATAGTGCAGAGACCGTTTTGAGGAGGCAAAATTTATTAATGTGTCTTGAGCAACTGGCATGTTCCGGGACATTTTTACATAACATTTAAAACTTACACATGCCACAGACTGCCTATATATAGAAGTTATGTGAGATACAGTGTAAAGTATTAGAAAAGATGTGCTACATTTTTTGGTTTATACTTCCAGCATATGAAGAATGTGGTACAAACAAATCTATATTGTACTGGAGTATACCAACAGTCAGAAAGTGAAGAACTCTGAAATGAAAGCTTACAAAGGCGAGTTGAATTGTTGATTGGAAATTTAAAAGACTGGAACATACCTACATGATCTACAAATATCACAGACATGTGAAGTAGCGAGATGGAAGAATTAAGACATTTTATGACAGCATCAAAATGAAGAAGGAAAACCACATAAGTTTGAGCATTTTAACAAATTGTGGGGAACATCAAGAGTTAAATCACGAAGAAATTATAGAGGAGGCAGAATAAACTGTAGAATCTGGTTGGCTGCCACATAGCAATGCGAGGTGGGGCATTGCTTAAAGAAGAGGATTCTGAAACTCCTTTAGCAGAGGTAAGTATTTAATTTTGTACTGATTGCAATGTAATCAGGGCAAGCTGTTTCATGAATTATGTACATTAAAATATGACTTTAAACACTGTTGCTATATAATTAACAATAATTTTAGTTTATACTCTAATGTAATTTTCTTAAAATAAATATATACAAATATTCTGCTTTTCTTTGTTTACTTCCCTTGCACATACAGTGAGCTGTAGCAAGACTTCAAGAGCCTAAGAGGAAGTAAAGTGCCTCACAGTAAAGAGGAATAAGTGATGAATGGGAAACATTTTAAAGTGAAGTTAGGTATATAGTTGTGAGAGAAATGGGAACTGAAGTAAGATGTAAGGAAGGATGAATTAATATTTTATTGTTGATTGCTATAACATGAAACTATATCATAACGCTTTTCAATATTAATGTGCTATTCAATAGGTTTATTTAAATTTTAAACTTATCTGCCTTCTGCATCACAGTATCATCAGCAAAATGAGCCCATTTCTGCTACTTTCCTTCATAATTCTGTTTCTTTACACTTATATTGTCTAGGTAGTGTTGTATACATAAAGGATATTTTGTATTCTCAAATCTAATCTAGGTACTTTTAAATATACTTCACCACTTATCGATCTATATATCTGTCTCTCGCCATTTATCAAGTTGGGATGATTATAATGTTAGGTATCCTATGCTGAGACAAATAAGTATTGCTGACAAAACCACAGAAAAAGAGACTAGCAAATAGAGTGTGACACTGTGGTAATATAAAGCGTTGTTTGACACCAACATTGATAGTGACTCTGCAAATCCACACTAGAGCTTAGCAAAAGAGTGTGATACTTAATAATATCAAGCATTGCTAATCCACACCAGAGATAGTCACAAAGGTATTATCCCATACCAATAAAGGATGTTATTTATAACCAAAATAACAGTGATTGCACAAATCTGAACTAAAACTTACCACAAGAGTAAGATACTGTAGTACTATAACGTGTTGCTTATTAGCATCATTGATAGTGATAGTACAAGTCTAAAATAGATACTAGCAACAAGAGAGTAATAGGGTAGTAATATATACAGTGTAACTTGTCACAGTCATGGATATTTATTGTACAAGCCTACACTAAAGACCAACAGCAAGAGGGTTATAGGGTAGTAATATACAGTATAACTTGTCACAGTCATGAATAGTTATTGAATATGCCTACATTACACACTAGCTGCAAGAGAGTAATAGGGCAGTAATATATACTATAACTTGTCACAGTCCTGGATAGTGATATTTCAAATCTACTATAGAGGCTAGCAACATCAAAGTAATAGGGTAGTAATATACAGTGTAAGCTGTCACAGTCATGGATAGTGATAGTACAAATCTGCAATACAAACTAGCAACAACACAGTAATGGGCTAGTCATATACAGTGTAACTTGTCATAACCAATGATAGTGATTGTACAAGTCTACAATAGAGACTAGCAACAAGAGAGTAATAGGGCAGTAATATATACTATAACTTGTCACAGTCCTGGATAGTGATAGTTGAAATCTACTATAGAGGCTAGCAACAACAAAGTAATAGGGTAGTAATATACATTGTAAGCTGTCACAGTCATGGATAGTGATAGTACAAATCTGCAATACAAACTAGCAACAACACAGTAATAGACTAGTAAAATACAGTGTAACTTGTCACAACCAATGATAGTGATTGTACAAGTCTACAATAGGGACTAGCAACAAGAGAGTAATAGGGTAGTAATATAAGTATAACTTGCCACAGTCATGGATAGTTATTGTATAAGTCTACAATAGAGACTACCAAATAGAGAAAAATGCAGTAGTAATATGTAGTGTAACTTGTCACAGACTTGGATAGTTATTGTACAAGCCTACACAAGAGATATGCATTAAAAGAGCAAAGGGTAGTAATATATAGTGTAATTTGTAACAGTCATGGATACAGAATGTGCAAGCGTACACTAGAAACTAAAAAGAAGAGTAATTAGGTTTTAATATATACTGTAACTTGCTACAGTCATGCACAGTGATTGTAGAAGCCTACACTAGAAACAAGCAATAAGGCAGTAATAGGGCACTATTATATAGTGCAACTTGTCAGAACCATTGATAGTTATTGTACAAGTCCACAATAGAGACAAGCAACAAAAAAGTAATACGGTAGTAATATATGGTGTAACCTGTCACAGTCCTGGATAGTTATTGACAAGTCCAAATAGAGACTAGCAACAGCAAAGTAACAGTGTAGTAATATATAGTATAACTATTCACAGTCCTAGATAGTGTTAGTACAAGTCTACAATAGACAGTAGCAACAAGAGAAGAACAGGGTAGTAATATACAGTGTTACTTGTCACAGTCATTTATAGTTATTGTACAAGTCTACAATAGAGACTAGCAAGAAGGGAGTAATAGGACAGTAATATATAGTGTAACTCGTCACAGTCATTGATAATGATTGTACAAACCCACAATAGACACCAGAAACAAGAGAGTAACAGGGTACTAATATACAGTCCAACTTGTCAATGTCTAGAATAGTTATTATATAAGACTACAATAGGCATTAGAAACAAGAGAGTAATAGGGTAGTAATATACAGTGTAACTTGTCACGATCATTTATAGTGATTGAGCAGGTCTACAATAGAGACTAGTACAAAGAGAGTAATAGGGCTGTAATATAAAGTGAAACTTGTCACAGTCATTGATAGTGATTGAGCAAGTCTACAATAGAGACTAGAACAAAGAGAGTAATAGGGCAGTAATATATAGTGTAACTTGTCACCGTCATTGATAGTGATTGTACAAGTCTACAATAGAGACTAGAACAAAGAGAGTAATAGGGCTGTAATATAAAGTGAAACTTGTCACAGTGATTGATAGTGATTGAGCAAGTCTACAATAGAGACTAGCAACAGGAGAGTAATAGGGCAGTAATATATAGTGTAACTTGTTACAGGCAATGATAGTGATTGTACAAGTCTATAATAGACACTAGAAACAAGAGAGTAATAGGGCAGTAATATATAGTGTAACTTGTCACAGTCATTGATAGTGATTGAGCAAGTCTACAATAGACACTAGAACAAAGAGAGTAATAGGGCATTAATTTATAGTGTAACTTGTCACAGTCATTGATAGTGATTGAGCAAGTCTACAGTAGACACTAGAATAAAGAGAGTAATAGGGCAGTAATATAAAGTGAAACTTGTCACAGTCATTGATAGTGGTTGTACAAGTCTACAATAGACACTAGCAAGAAGAGGAGAATAGGATGGTAATATACAGTGTAACTTGCCACTGACATGTATACTTATTGTACAAGTCTCCTATAGTCATTAGAACAGGAGAGTAATAGTGCAGTAATATATGATATAGCTTGTCAATGTCATTGATAGTTATTGTACAAGTCTACAGTAATGACTACCTACAACAAAGAAAAAGGGTAGTAATATACAGTGTAACTTGTCACAGTTATTGAGAGTATTTGTACAAGTCTACAATAGAGACTTGCAACAACACAGTAATAGGGCTTAATATATACTATAGTTTGTCACACTCCTGGATATTGATGGTTCAAATCTACAATAAAGACTTGCTACAACAAAGTAATAGGGTAGTAATATACAGTGTAACTTGTCACAGTCATTGAGAGTCATTGCACAAGTCTACATTAGAGACTAGCAACAATAGAGTAATAGGGCAATAAGATGTACTATAATTTTTCATGTCCTGGATAGTGTTTGTTCAAATCTACAATAGAGACTAGCAACAAGAAAGTAAAATTGTAGTAATATACAACCCAACATGTCACAGTCTTGGATAGTGTTATTACAAGTCTACAATATAGACTAGCAATTAGAGAGGAATAGGGTAGTAATATACAGTGTACTTGTCACAGTCTTTGATAGTTATTGCACAAGTCTTTAATAGAGACTATCAACAACAGAATTATACGGTAGTAATATAAAGTTTAAATTGTCACAGTCCTGTATGTTTTTGTACTGGTCCAAAGTGGAGACCAGCAACAACAGAGTAATAGGTTAGTAATATATAGTATAACTTATCTCAGTCCTGGATAGTGAAAGTACAAGTCTACAATAGAGACCAGCTACAAGAGAGGAATAGGGTAGTAATATACAGTGATACTTGTCACAGTCATTTATAGTGATGGAGCAAGTCTACACTAGAGGCTAGCAACAAGAGAGTAATAGGGTAGAAATATACAGTCCAACCAGTCACAGTCCCGGATAGTGATAGTGCAAGTCAAAAGTAGAGCGTAACAACAAGAGGGGAATAGGATAGTGATATACAGTGTAACTTGTCACAGTCTTTGATAGTGATTTTACAAGCCTACAATAGAGACTAATAACAAGAGAGTTATAGGGTAGTAATATACAGTCTAACTTGTGACAGTCCTGGGTAGTGTTAGCACCAGTCTACACTACTGACTGACAACAAGAGAGGAATAGGATAGTGTGTTACAGTCTAACTTGTCACAGTCCTGGATAGTCATTGTACAAGTCTTCAATAGTGACTAGCAACTAGAGAGTACTACGATAGTAATATACAGTGCAACTTGTCACAGTCATTGATGGCGATTTTACAAGTCTACAATAGAGACCAGCAACCAGAGAGTAATAGGTAGTGATATACAGTGTAACTCGTCACAGTCATTTATAGTGATTGTGCAAGTCTATAATAGAGACTAGGAACAAGAGAACAATAGGGCAGTAATATATAGTGTAACTTGTCACAGGCATTGTTGATGATTGTACAAGTCTACAGTAGAGAATAGAAACAAGAGAGTTTAACGGGAGTAATCTACGGACCAAATTGTCACAGTCCAGCATAGTTATTATATAAGTTTACAATAGAGACTACCAACAAGAGGAAAATAAGGTAGTAATGTACAGTGTAACTTGTCACAGACATTGATAGTATTTTACAAGTCTACGATAGAGACTAGCAACAACAGAGTAATAGGGTAGTAATAAATACTGTAACTTGTCACAGTCATTGATAGTGATTGTACAAGTCTACAATAGAAACTAGAAAAAAGAGGGTAATAGCGTAGTAATATACAGTGTTACAATTCACAGTCCAGGATAGTTATTGTACAAGTCTATAGTAGAGATTAGCAACAAGAGAGTAATAGGGCAGTGATTTATGGTGTAACTTGTCACACTTATGTTAGTAATTTTACAAGTTCACAAAAGAAACTAGTAACAAGAGAGTAATAGGGTAGTAATATACAGTACAACTTGTGAGAGACCAGTATAGTTAGTGTACAAGTCTACTTTAGAGACTAGCAACAGGAGAGTAATAGGGCCGTAATATACAGTGTAACTTGTCACAGTCATTGATAGTGATTTTATAAGTCCGCAATAGAGACTAGAAGAAAGAGTGTAATGGGATTGTAATATACAGTCCAACATGTCACAGTCCAGGATAGTTATTGTACAAGTCTACAATAGAGAATAGCAACATGAGAGTAATAGAGCAGTAATATACGGTGTAACTTGTCACAGTCATTGATAGTGATTTTACAAGTCTACAATAAAGACTAGCAACAAGAGAGTAATTGGGCAGTAATATACAGTGTTACTTGTCACAGACATTGATAGTTATTGTGCAAGTCTACAATAGAGAGTAGCAACAAGTTAGTAATAGAGTAGTAATATGCAGTGTTACTTGTCACAGCCATTGACAGTGATTGTACAGGTCTACAATAGAGACTAGAAACAAGAGAGTAATAGATCAGTAATATACAGTGTTACTTGTCACAGTCATTGATAGTGATTGTACAATTCTACAATAAAGACTATAAACAAGATAGTAATAGGTCAGTAGTATACAGTGTTACATGTCACAGTCATTGATAGTGATTGTACAAGTCTACAATACAGACTAGAAACAGGAGAGTAATAGGGCGGTAATATACAGTGTTACGTGTCACAGTGATTGATAGTGATTGTACAATTCTACAATAGAGACTGGAAACAAACGAGTAATAAGGCAGTAATATACTTTGTTACTTGTCACAGTCATTGATACTGATTGTACAAGTCTACAATAGAGACTAGAAATAAGAGAGAAATGGGGCAGTAATATATAGTGTTGCTTGTCACAGTCATTGATAGTGATTGTACAGTTCTACAATAGAGACTATAAACAAGTGAGTAACAGGGCAGTAATATACAGTGTTACTTGTCACAGTCATTGATGGTGATTGTACAAGTCTACAATCGAGACTAGCATCATGAGAGTAATAGAGTTGTAATATACAGTGTTACTTGTCACAGCCATTGATAGTTATTGTACAAGTTTACAACAGATTCTAGGAACAAGAGAGTAATAGGGCAGTAATATATAGTGTAACTTGTCACGGTCATTGATAGTGATTGTACAAGTTTACAATAGAGATTGCAACAAGAGAGTAATAGTGTATTGATATATATATATATATATATATATATATATATATATATATATTGTAACTTGTCACAGACATTCATAGTTATGTCCAAGTCAAAATAGAGACTAGCAACAGGATAGTAATAGGGTAGTAATATGCAGTCTAACTTGTCACAGTCCAGTATAGTTATTATATAGGTCTACAATACGGACTAAAACAAGAGAGTAATAGGTTAGCAATACCCCATGTAACTGGTCAAGTCATTGATAGTGATTGTACAAGTCTACAATAGAAACTACCAACATTAGAGTAATAGGGCAGTAATATACTGTGTAACTTGTCAAGTCATTGATGGTAATTGTTCGAGTCTACAATAGACACTAGCAAGAACCGGAGAATAGGATGGTAATATACAGTGTAACTTGCCACTGACATGTATACTTATTGTACAAGTCTCCTATAGTCATTAGAACAGGAGAGTAATAGTGCAGTAATATATAATATAGCTTGTCAAGGTCATTGATAGTTATTGTACAAGTCTACAATAATGACTACCTACAACAAAGTAAAAGGGTAGTAATATACAGTGTAACTTGTCACAGTTATTGAGAGTATTTGTACAAGTCTACAATATAGACTAGCAACAACACAGTAATAGGGCTTAATATATACTATAGTTCGTCACACTCCTGGATATTGATGGTTCAAATCTACAATAAAGACTTGCTACAACAAAGTAATAGGGTAGTAATATACAGTGTAACTTGTCACAGTCATTGAGAGTTATTGTACAAGTCTACATTAGAGACTAGCAACAACAGAGTACTAGGGCAATAAGATGTACTATAATTTTTCATGTCCTGGATAGTGTTTGTTCAAATCTACAATGAAGACTAGCAACAAGAAAGTAAAATTGTAGTAATATACAACCCAACATGTCACGGTCTTGGATAGTGTTATTACAAGTCTACAATAGAGACTAGCAATAAGAGAGGAATAGGGTAGTAATGTACAGTGTAACTTGTCACAGTCATTGATAGTATTTTACAAGTCTACGATAGAGACTAGCAGCAACAGCGTAATAGGGTAGTAATAAATACTGTAACTTGTCACAGCCATTGATAGTGATTGTACAAGTCTACAATAGAAACTAGAGAAAAGAGGGTAATAGCGTAGTAATATAAAGTGTTACAATTCACAGTCCAGGATAGTTATTGTACAAGTCTATAGTAGAGATTAGCAACAAGAGAGTAATAGGGCAGTAATTTATGGTGTAACTTGTCACAGTTATGTTAGTAATTTTACAAGTCTACAAAAGAAACTAGTAACAAGAGAGTAATAGGGTAGTAATATAGAGTACAACTTGTGAGAGACCAGTATAGTTAGGTACAAGTCTACTTTAGAGACTAGCAACAGGAGAGTAATAGGGCCGTAATATACAGTGTAACTTGTCACAGTCATTGATAGTGATTTTAGAAGTCAACAATAAAGACTAGCAACAAGAGCCTAATAGGGCAGTAATATACAGTGTTATTTGTCACAGTCATTGATAGTTATTGTACAAGTCTAATAGAGACTAGCAACAAGATAGTAATAGAGTAGTAATATACAGTGTTACTTGTCACAGTCATTGATAGTGATTGTACAAGTCTACAATAGAGACTAGCAAAAAGAGTGTAATAGAGTTGTAGTATACAGTGTTACTTGTCACAGTCATTGATAGTGATTGTACAAGTCTACAAGAGAGACTAAAAACAAGAGAGTAATAGGGCAGTAATATGTAGTGTAACTTGTCACAGTCATTGATAGTGATTATACAAGTCTACAATAGAGACTATATACAAGAGGGTAATAGGGCAGTAATATACAGCGATACTTGTCACAGTCATTGATAGTGCTTGTACAAGTCCACATTAGAGACTAAAAACAAGAGAGTAATAAGGCAGTAATATACAGTGTTACTTGTCACAGTCATTGATAGTGATTGTACAATTCTACAACAGAGACTATAAACAAGAGAGTAATAGGGCAGTAATATACAGTGTTACTTGTCACAGTCATTGATAGTGATTGTACAAGTCTACAATACAGACTAGAATTAAGAGAGTAATAGGGCAGTAATATACAGTGTTACTTGTCACAGTCATTGATAGTGATTGTACAAGTCTACAATAGAGACTAGCAAAAAGAGTGTAATAGAGTTGTAATATACAGTGTTACTTGTCACAGTCATTGATAGTGATTGTACAAGTCTACAAGAGAGACTAGAAATAAGAGAGTAATAGGGCAGTAATATATAGTGTAACTTGTCACAATCATTGATAGTGATTGTACAAGTCCACAATAGAGACTAGAAACAAGAGAGTAATAAAGCAGTATAATACAGTGTTACTTGTCACAGTCATTGTTAGTGATTGTACAATTCTACAATAGAGACTATAAACAAGAGTGTAATAGGGCAGTAATATACAGTGTTACTCGTCACAGTCATTGATAGTGATTATACAAGTCTACAATACAGACTAGAAACAAGAGAGTAATAGGGCAGTAGTATACAGTATTACTTGTCACAGTCATTGATAGTGATTGTACAATTCTACAGTAGAGACTATAAACAAGAAAGTAATAGGGCAGTAATATACAGTGTTACTTGTCACAGTCATTGATAGTGATTGTACAAGTCTACAATACAGACTAGAAACAAGAGAGTAATAGGGCAGTAAAATACAGTGTTACTTGTCACAGTCATTGATAGTGATTGTACAATTCTACAGTAGAGACTATAAACAAGAGAGTAATAGGGCAGTAATATACAGTGTTACTTGTCACAGTCATTAATAGTGATTGTACAATTCTACAATAGAGACTAGAAACAGGTGAGTAGTAGGGCAGTAATATATAGTGTTACTTGTCACAGTCATTGATACTGATTGTACAAGTCTACAATCAAGGCTAGAAAAAAGAGGTTAATAGGGTAGTAATATACAGTGTTACAATTCAAAGTCCAGGATAGTTATTGTACAAGTCTATAGTAAAGATTAACAACAAGAAAGTAATAGGGCAGAAATATATAGTTTAACTTGTCACAGTTCTGTTAGTTATTTTACAAGTCTAAAACGAAACTAGTAACAAGAGAGTAATAGCATAGTAAAATACAGCCCAACTTGTGAGAGACCAGTATAGTTATTGCACAAGTCTACAATAGAGACTAGCAACAAGAGAGTAATAGGGCAGTAATATATAGTGTAACTTGTCACAGTCATAGATAGTGATGGTACAAGTCTAGAATAGAGACTAGAAACATGAGAGTAATAGGGCAGTAATATAAAGTGATACTTGTCACAGTCATTGATACTGATTGTACAAGTCTGAAATAGAGACTAGCAACAAGAGAGTAATAGCGCAGTAATATATAGCGTAACTTGTCATAGTCATTGATAGTATTTGTACAAGTCTGCAATAGAGACTAGCAACAAGGGAGTAATAGAGTAGTAATATACAGTGTTACTTCTCACAGTCATTGATAGTGATTGTACAAGTCTACAGTTGAGAAAAGAAACAAGAGAGTATTAGGGCAGTAATATATATAGTGTAACTTGTCACAGTCATTGATAGTGATTGTGCAAGTCTACAATAGAGACTATAAACAAGAGGGTAATAGGGCCGAAATAAACAGTGTTACTTGTCACAGTCATTGATAGTGATTGTGCAAGTCTACAACAGAGAATAGATACAAGAGTGTAATAGGGCAGTAATAAACAGTGATACTTGTCACAGTCATTGATAGTGATTGTACAATTCTACATTAGAGGGTATAAACAAGGGAGTAATAGGGCAGTAATATACAGTGTTACTTGTCACAGTCATTGATAGTGATTGCACAAGTCTGAAATAGAGACTAGCAACAAGAGAGTAATAGGGCAGTAATATATAGCGTAATTTGACACAACCATTGATAGTGATTTTGCAAGTCACAATAGAGACTAGCAACAAGAGAATAATAGGGCATTAATATATAGTGTAACTTGTCACAGTCTTTGATTGTGATTGTGTAAGTCTGCACTACAAACCTGCAACAGAAGTGTAATAGGGTGGTAATATACTGTGTAATTTGTCGTTTTCAAGAATTCCTAACAACTATAAAACAGACCTTTCTTGTTTTTTAGCATTCCATTTTGTCTTTTCTCTGTACAAAATCAATAGATCCAAAAACAACCAAGTGCTCAGTATTTGGTCTTTACTGAAACCACAGCCCAATAGGTGTTTTTTTCTTTTAACTGAGATGATCCAAGATTCTTCAATCACATAAGTGCTATACTAAAAGCTTCTGCCTAAAATGATTTGTTTAAGTTTTCAGTTTTCACAATAGATCTTGTAAATACAAGAAATGTTTGCATTACACATTTTACTTTGACATTTTTTTTGTGGAGAATGTAATACAGTGCTTTGATGTACTCCTCTGTGTTTAAGAAAAAATTTTTCTTGATGTCGCACTATGTCTGTTCCATTCTCACTACTCCTACAATGAATCCAATAGTTATTAGGAATGGTTCTACTTTATTTGCAGTTTCATTTTAAGTCTTCATTAAGAATACCAAATGATAATCAGAAAAACAATGTATCACTAACAAAGGTTAATTTAAAACACCAATGTTTTTCTTCCATTGATTCACATGATTCTTTAATGTAAGGAGTAGATGATTTGATTCTTAAATTCCAGTGACTTTAATTGTTGCTCAAAGTTACTTTATGAAGATTTGTCAATATCCTTGCTCCATTGTCCAAGTAGCATTGGTTTTCATTCAGTTCTCAGCCATTTGTGGGAGCCTCATTAATAAATATGTTTTCCCAAGGTGGTTTTGTTTCTTCTTGTCAGTGATTTCCTTTACAATTCTGAAATGACAGTCTTTTATGGTGTACTATTTCGTTTTTAAAGTGGTTTTATTAAAGTTCCATCCCAATGATGACTATCTCACTATTTCAAATGCATTAGGATCTTCTGGATCATTTATAGAATTAAAAAGTTCTCATAGTTAACAAAAATAAAGGCTTCTTTAGTGCTGACCTTTTTCTCAGATTGTAACTTTCTTGTTCCATGTTATTTTCTTCTGTATATGCTACTGATGCCGGTGAACTTTGAAAAAAAAAGAATAGCATGTATATGTTTTTCTTGCAATACATGAATATGGGATACATGTAGAATGTTATCTTTTGCTCATCTAATTGTATCTCTATTTCATTTAAGTGTTGTTATTCTCTTCATTCAGTTTCTGGAGTTCATGATTATTTTTATCTTCTTTTTATAGTGAATAATGCTTCATATCTCTCGATGATTATGGTGGAAAATTAGTTTTTGGGACCAAAGCAGTACCTTTGCCAATTGGAAACCTTGTAAGTTCTAGGCTGTAAATCCTGTGTCCCTTTGAGTATTCTTCATACCCTATAAACCAACCTTTCTTGTTTTTGGCATTCCATTTCTGCCTCTTCTCTTTAAGTACATGTACAAAAAGTGGATACAAAAACATGCAAGCGATCTATGTTTGGTGTTTTCCAAACCCATAGTCCAAAAGTGGTTTTGTTTTGATACAAGTGGTTCCTGACCTGTTAATTACATACATTGTTGTGTTAACGGTTTCCACTCAAAAGTACTTGTTTAAATTTGCAGCCTTTAGCATGGTTCTTGCAGACATAATATCTGTTTGCACTTTGCATTTCTCCTTGCCATTGTGTTTTGGACATATTCTGTTTTATTTTGATGATATATCCATAGGTGATTGAGAATCTCTTATTACTTGATGGCTACTAGTTCTGTTCCATTATCAATTCTTATTACTAGTGTTGTGTACCTTTTTCAAAGTTTTCAGAAATAGAGCCACTTTTCTCTGCAGCTTCAGTTTCATTCTTCAAGAACAGCATATGATAGAGAGAAAAACCAACTTGCATAAATAAAAAGGTATTTGGAACCAGTGAGGTATAACTCTTACATTAACCCTCATAAATGTAAGTGAATTAGCGCTGGTTCTTCAGTAAGAGCAGTACTTGATTTGAATGGTGATCTTTGTTGCTTTCCTTCCAAACATTTTGCATAAAATGCGATATCTGTATCTATGAATTCAATATCAGTATTTTATAGCAGTTCTTTCATTCTGGAAGTATTGATGAATCATTTTTTACCTACCACAAAATAACAGATTTCCTTCCAAAAGGTTCTAGAAGTCATCTTAGACATTTCCACACTTCATTCTGCCATTGCACATAATTCATGGCTCTACAAACATCTGTAAGTGTTCCCATTACTTTTAGCTCCTTTGCATTTATCCTGGTGTCCTCAAGGGAAAAAGTTTGCCATTAAACATATCCTGAATTATTCCACTGCCCAAATACCATTTGTTTTCATTTGGTTCTCAGCTATACTGTATCCCAAGTTGGGTTTTGCTTCTTCTTGTATGTGTGTAAGTGATTACCTTTTCAATGCTGAAACAACAGTCTTTTATACTGTAGCATTGGGTTTTACTGTTTCTTTGTTAAAGCTTGCTTCCAATGATGACTGTCTTCAAAGCTCTTTACTGCTTCAAATGTATTAGGAAATTCTGGATCATTCATATAATCAAAGGAGGTCTCAATGGCATCCTATCTTTCAGGCCTCTTTATACTTATATTTTTGTGAGGTTATATTTTTGTTGTTGCATTTTATTTTCTGTGTTTTCTCTCAATTCACTAGAAGTTTGCAATATTTGAATACTGGACCCTTATGGATTGTTATGGTCTGCTCCTGTAGTTTTGTCTCCATTTTCATTCAAACATTGAATCTTATTGTTATCTTCACTGTATGAATGGCATTTATCATTAATTTTTTAGAAAGTGATAAATTAATTTGTTCAGGGTTTTTGATGTCCTGTGATCAGGTAGCATGAAATCCTATGCACTTCTGAAATGCTTGATTTTTAAGACAAAGCTTTCATTATTTTTGTCATTAACCTTCCTAGTGATATTCTCTCATCAAGAAGACTTAAACAATGATCGAGATTTTGCAAGTCAATGATGTTCCTTATACACCTCTTCGGTTGTGACTGTTATCCTTCTTTAAACCTTTTTTTTCTCTCCAAACATAGGAGATGAGTTGGTATAGCTGAGTAGATTTTTTTTAAAAATTCTTTATCAACGGTTCTATAGATATAAGCTTGGTCCTTGGCATCTTAACTTTCTACAGTAAGGTTTCCTTATCATTGCTAGTTGGTAATGTCTGATTATGCCAATCAGAATATCTGAACAAAAGATAACACGTATATCAATCTGCTACTTTTCGTGGGTCTCAGTATTTTTCAGTTCCTTGCTTTCCAAAGGTATGTCGTTATCCAACACTTCACTTCACAGTTTAATATTTTGACGACTCTCTCCAGGATTATTCAGATTTGTTATGCACCTACCTGGGTCCATCAACTCAAAGCTGTTTGTCTTGGTATTATTTATAATTTCAGAATCGCTTGTGCAAGGATTCATTAACCAACAGAATCTTTTGTTATGCAGCGATATTCTGTTTATTGTATTTACTTTTGTACACAATGTTAGCAAGAGGTGATATGTATTACACATAGAACACACATGGTATTCGTAGTATTACCAACATCTGAAACATTGTTAGTAACAGTAGTAACTATAGCACTAGGTATAAGCAGATGCAGAAACAGAAGAAGTTAAAACTAAAGAAAGGGAAGGGGATTATAAATACATAATTGTAAAAGTTTTATGTATTTGTTATAGTAGTCAACAACAAAGTATTCATATGCACATAAAAAACAGGAGTTGAGCACACGGAAGTGAAGTTGGCTGTAGTCAAGAAGAGTTATTGTGGTTGTAGTATTTGTGAAGTGAGTCGGAATGTAACTTCTGTAAAAGAGAAGTGAAACAAGTTCATATAAATTTACCGAAAGATTGTATTCACTATTTGCCTAAATTATTTGATGCACTCTGAAGAATTAATTAAGAATTGAAGCATTAAATGTGTTAAGATCAAACAAAGTCAAATGCCTGTGGAGGTGATCAACAGAGAGTTATCATGAAACATATACAATGGCAGAGGAGGCGGAATAAGCATATAGTTGACCGCCACAAAGTAATGCGAGGTGGGGCATTGCTTAAAGAAGTGTGTATTAAAACTACTTTCAATGAAGGTAAGTGCTTAAAGCTGTAGCTACTACAATATTCAATGTAATGTGTTGCAGCAATTTGATTAATTATGTTAAAATGCTACATTTTGTACTGTGATTTAAGATAATGGTAAATTCCAAATGTGTAACATCATGTGAAATAAATTGTATTTAAATAATAAATAAAGAACTTAATTTATATTGTGCATCTGCTACTTTGAAGATCTGTAAGAGGCCATGAAGATGGCTATGTGGAAGTGAAGTGATCTGTTGCACTCTAGGGGAAATCCTGTATAAAGCTGAAGACTAAACTGGTGAAGATCACATAAAGTCCTACTGAAGACATGCTGTTAGCAATAGAACTATTTAATGTAGCATTGAATAACTGAGTCACCTCTTACATTACATGACAGTGACTATGAGTAAGTCTATAGTGCAGAGACCGTTTTGAGGAGGCAAAATTTATTAATGTGTCTTGAGCAACTGGCATGTTCCGGGACATTTTTACATAACATTTAAAACTTACACATGCCACAGACTGCCTATATATAGAAGTTATGTGAGATACAGTGTAAAGTATTAGAAAAGATGTGCTACATTTTTTGGTTTATACTTCCAGCATATGAAGAATGTGGTTCAAAGAAATCTATATTGTACTGGAGTATACCAACAGTCAGAAAGTGAAGAACTCTGAAATGAAAGCTTACAAAGGCGAGTTGAATTGTTGATTGGAAATTTAAAAGACTGGAACATACCTACATGATCTACAAATATCACAGACATGTGAAGTAGCGAGATGGAAGAATTAAGACATTTTATGACAGCATCAAAATGAAGAAGGAAAACCACATAAGTTTGAGCATTTTAACAAATTGTGGGGAACATCAAGAGTTAAATCACGAAGAAATTATAGAGGAGGCAGAATAAACTGTAGAATCTGGTTGGCTGCCACATAGCAATGCGAGGTGGGGCATTGCTTAAAGAAGAGGATTCTGAAACTCCTTTAGCAGAGGTAAGTATTTAATTTTGTACTGATTGCAATGTAATCAGGGCAAGCTGTTTCATGAATTATGTACATTAAAATATGACTTTAAACACTGTTGCTATATAATTAACAATAATTTTAGTTTATACTCTAATGTAATTTTCTTAAAATAAATATATACAAATATTCTGCTTTTCTTTGTTTACTTCCCTTGCACATACAGTGAGCTGTAGCAAGACTTCAAGAGCCTATGAGGAAGTAAAGTGCCTCACAGTAAAGAGGAATTAGTGATGAATGGGAAACATTTTAAAGTGAAGCTAGGTATATAGTTATGAGAGAAATGGCAACTGAAGTAAGATGTAAGGAAGGATGAATTAATATTTTATTGTTGATTGCTATAACATGAAACTATATCATAACGCTTTTCAATATTAATGTGCTATTCAATAGGTTTATTTAAATTTTAAACTTATCTGCCTTCTGCATCACAGTATCATCAGCAAAATGAGCCCATTTCTGCTACTTTCCTTCATAATTCTGTTTCTTTACACTTATATTGTCTAGGTAGTGTTGTATACATAAAGGATATTTTGTATTCTCAAATCTAATCTAGGTACTTTTAAATATACTTCACCACTTATCCATCTATATATCTGTCCCCATACCAATAAAGGACGTTATTTATAACCAAAATAACAGTGATTACACAAATCTGAACTAAAACTTACAACAAGAGTAAGATACTGTAGTACTATAAAGTGTTGCTTATTAGCATCATTGATAGTGATAGTTCAAGTCTAAAATAGATACTAGCAACAAGAGAGTAATAGGGTAGTAGTATATACAGTGTAACTTGTCACAGTCCTGGATATTTATTGTACAAGCCTACACTAAAGACCAACAGCAAGAGGGTTATAGGGTAGTAATATACAGTATAACTTGTCACAGTCATGGATAGTGATAGTTCAAATCTACTATAGAGGCTAGCAACAACAAAGTAATAGGGTAGTAATATACAGTGTAAGCTGTCACAGTCATGGATAGTGATAGTACAAATCTGCAATACAAACTAGCAACAACACAGTAATAGACTAGTAAAATACAGTGTAACTTGTCACAACCAATGATAGTGATTGTACAAGTCTACAATAGAGACTAGCAACAAGAGAGTAATAGGGTAGTAATATAAGTATAACTTGCCACAGTCATGGATAGTTATTGTATAAGTCTACAATAGAGACTACCAAATAGAGAAAAATGCAGTAGTAATATGTAGTGTAACTTGTCACAGACTTGGATAGTTATTGTACAAGCCTACACAAGAGATATGCATTAAAAGAGCAAAGGGTAGTAATATATAGTGTAATTTGTAACAGTCATGGATACAGAATGTGCAAGCGTACACTAGAAACTAAAAAGAAGAGTAATTAGGTGTTAATATATACTGTAACTTGCTACAGTCATGCACAGTGATTGTAGAAGCCTACACTAGAAACTAGCAATAAGGCAGTAATAGGGTACTATTATATAGTGCAACTTGTCACAACCATTGATAGTTATTGTACAAGTCCACAATAGAGACAAGCAACAAAAAAGTAATACGGTAGTAATATATGGTGTAACCTGTCACAGTCCTGGATAGTTATTGACAAGTCCAAATAGAGACTAGCAACAGCAAAGTAACAGTGTAGTAATATATAGTATAACTATTCACAGTCCTAGATAGTGTAAGTACAAGTCTACAATAGACAGTAGCAACAAGAAAAGAACAGGGTAGTAATATACAGTGTTACTTGTCACAGTCATTTATAGTTATTGTACAAGTCTACAATAGAGACTAGCAAGAAGAGAGTAATAGGACAGCAATATATAGTGTAACTTGTCTCAGTCATTGATAATGATTGTACAAACCCACAATAGGCACCAGAAACAAGAGAGTAACAGGGTAGTAATATACAGTCCAACTTGTCAATGTCTAGAATAGTTATTATATACGTCTACAATAGGCACTAGAAACAAGAGAGTAATAGGGTAGTAATATACGGTGTAAGTTGTCACGATAATTTATAGTGATTGAGCAAGTCTACAATAGAGACTAGCAACAAGAGAGTAATAGGGCAGTAATATATAGTGTAACTTGTCACAGGCAATGATAGTGATTGTACAAGTCTATAATAGATACTAGAAACAAGAAAGTAATAGGTCAGTAATATATAGTGTAACTTGTCACAGTCATTGATAGTGATTGAGCAAGTCTACAATAGACACTAGAAACAAGAGAGTAATAGGGCAGTAATATATAGTGTAACTTTTCACAGTCATTGCTAGTGATTGACAAGTCTACAATAGAGACTAGAACAAAGAGAGTAATAGGGCTGTAATATATAGTGAAACTTGTCACAGTGATTGATAGTGATTGTACAAGTCTACAATAGAGACTAGCAACAAGAGAGGAATAGTGTAGTAATATAAAGTGTTACTTTTCACAGTCATTGATAGTGATTATACAAGTCTACAACAGAGACTAGCAACAAGAGATTAATCGGGTAGTAATATACAGTGTTACTTGTCACAATCGTTTATAGTGATTGTGCAGGTCTACAATAGAGACCAGCAACAAGAGAGTAATAGGACAGTACTATACAGTGTAACTTGTCACAGTCGTTGATAGTGATTGTACAAGTCTGCAATAGACACTAGAAGCAAGAGAGGAATAGTGTAGTAATATACAGTCCGACATGTCACTATCCAGTATAGTTATTATATAAGTCTAGCAACAAGAAGGGAATACTGTAGTAATATACAGTCTAACTTGTGACAGTCCTAGGTAGTGATAGTACAAGTGTACTCTAGTGACTGGCAACAAGAGAGACATACAGTCTAAGTTGTCACAGTCCTGAATAGTGATAGTACAAGTATACAATAGAGACTAGCAACAAGAGTGTAATAGGATAGTAATGACAGTGTAACTTATCACAGTCACTGATAGTGATTGTGCAAGTCCACAATAGAGACTAGCAACAAGAGAGTAATAGAAAAATAGTATACAGAGTAACTTGTCACAGTCATTGATAGTGATCAGTGATAGTCATTGATTGATTGTACAAGTCTACAATAGAAACTACCAACATTATAGTAATAGGGCAGTAATATACAGTACAACTTGTGAGAGACCAGTATAGTTAATGTACAAGTCTACTTTAGAGACTAGCAACAAGCAAGTAATAGCGCCGTAATATACAGTGTAACTTGTCACAGTCATTGATAGTGATTTTACAAGTCCACAATAGAGACTAGAAGAAAGAGAGTAATGGGATTGTAATATACAGTCCAACATGTCACAGTCCAGGATAGTTATTGTACAAGTCTACAATAGAGAATAGCAACATGAGAGTAATAGAGCAGTAATATACAGTGTAACTTGTCACAGTCATTGATAGTGATTTTACAAGTCTACAATAAAGACTAGCAACAAGGGAGTAATTGGGCAGTAATATACAGTGTTACTTGTCACAGACATTGATAGTTATTGTGCAAGTCTACAATAGAGAGTAGCAACAAGTTAGTAATAGAGTAGTAATATGCAGTGTTACTTGTCACAGCCATTGACAGTGATTGTACAAGTCTACAATAGAGACTAGAAACTAGAGAGTAATAGAGCAGTAATATACAGTGTTGCTTGTCGCAGTCATTGATAGTGATTGTACAATTCTACAATAAAGACTATAAACAAGATAGTAATAGGTCAGTAGTAGACAGTGTTACATGTCACAGTCATTGATAGTGATTGTACAAGTCTACAATACAGACTAGAAACAGGAGAGTAATAGGGCGGTAATATACAGTGTTACTTGTCACAGTGATTGATAGTGATTGTACAATTCTACAATAGAGACTAGAAACAAGAGAGTAATAAAGCAGTATAATACAGTGTTACTTGTCACAGTTATTGATAGTGATTGTACAATTCTACAATAGAGACTAGAAACAAGAGAGTAATTGTGCAGTAATATATAGCATTACTTGTCACAGTTATTGATATTGATTGTACAATTCTACAATAGAGACTAGAAACAAACGAGTAATAGGGCAGTAATATACTTTGTTACTTGTCACAGTCATTGATACTGATTGTAAGGGTCTACAATAGAGACTAGAAACAAGAGAGAAATAGGGCAGTAATATATAGTGTTACTTGTCACAGTCATTGATAGTGATTGTACAGTTCTACAATAGAGACTATAAACAAGTGAGTAACAGGGCAGTAATATACAGTGTTACTTGTCACAGTCATTGATGGTGATTGTACAAGTCTACATTAGAGACTAGCAACAACAGAGTACTAGGGCAATAAGATGTACTATAATTTTTCATGTCCTGGATAGTGTTTGTTCAATTCTACAATAGAGACTAGCAACAAGAATGTAAAATTGTAGTAATATACAACCCAACATGTCACAGTCTTGGATAGTGTTATTACAAGTCTACAATAGAGACCAGCAATAAGAGAGGAATAGGGTAGTAATGTACAGTGTAACTTGTCACAGTCATTGATAGTATTTTACAAGTCTACGATAGAGACTAGCAACAACAGCGTAATAGGGTAGTAATAAATACTGTAACTTGTCACAGTCATTGATAGTGATTGTACAAGTCTACAATAGAAACTAGAGAAAAGAGGGTAATAGCGTAGTAATATACAGTGTTACAATTCACAGTCCAGGATAGTTATTGTACAAGTCTATAGTAGAGATTAGCAACAAGAGAGTAATAGGGCAGTAATTTATGGTGTAACTTGTCACAGTTATGTTAGTAATTTTACAAGTCTATAAAAGAAACTAGTAACAAGAGAGTAATAGGGTAGTAATATAGAGTACAACTTGTGAGAGACCAGTATAGATAGGTACAAGTCTACTTTAGAGACTAGCAACAGGAGAGTAATAGGGCCGTAATATACAGTGTAACTTGTCACAGTCATTGATAGTGATTTTACAAGTCAACAATAAAGACTAGCAGCAAGAGCGTAATAGCGCAGTAATATACAGTGTTATTTGTCACAGTCATTGATAGTTATTGTACAAGTCTAATAGAGACTAGCAACAAGAGAGCAATAGAGTAGTAATATACAGTGTTACTTGTCACAGTCATTGATAGTGATTGTACAAGTCTACAATAGAGACTAGCAAAAAGAGTGTAATAGAGTTGTAATATACAGTGTTGCTTGTCACAGTCATTGATAGTGATTGTACAAGTCTACAAGAGAGACTAGAAACAAGAGAGTAATAGGGCAGTAATATTTAGTGTATCTTGTCACAGTCATTGATAGTGATTATACAAGTCTACAATAGAGACTATAAACAAGAGTGTAATAGGGCAGTAATATACAGCGTTACTTGTCACAGTCATTGATGGTGATTGTACAAGTCTACAATCGAGACTAGCATCATGAGAGTCATAGAGTTGTAATATACAGTGTTACTTGTCACAGCCATTGATAGTTATTGTACAAGTTTACAATAGATGCTAGCAACAAGAGAGTAATAGGGCAGTAATATACAGTGTTACTTGTCAGAGTAATTGATAGTTAGTGTACAAGTCTACATTACAGAAGGGCAACAAGAGAGTAATAGGGCATTAATATATAGTGTAACTTGTCACGGTCATTGATAGGGATTGTACAAGTTTACAATAGAGATTGCAACAAGAGAGTAATAGTGTATTGATATATATATATATATATATATATATATATATATATATATTGTAACTTGTCACAGACATTCATAGTTATGTCCAAGTCAAAATAGAGAGTAGCAACAGGATAGTAATAGGGTAGTATTATGCAGTCTAACTTGTCACAGTCCAGTATAGTTATTATATAGGTCTACAATACGGACTAAAACAAGAGAATAATAGGTTAACAATACCCCATGTAACTGCTCAAGTCATTGATAGTGATTGTACAAGTCTACAATAGAAACTACCAACATTAGAGTAATAGGGCAGTAATATACTGTGTAACTTGTCAGGTCATTGATGGTAATTGTACGAGTCTACAATAGACACTAGCAAGAAGCGGAGAATAGGATGGTAATATACAGTGTAACTTGCCACTGACATGTATACTTATTGTACAAGTCTCCTATAGTCATTAGAACAGGAGAGTAATAGTGCAGTAATATATAATATAGCTTGTCAAGGTCATTGATAGTTATTGTACAAGTCTACAATAATGACTACCTACAACAAAGTAAAAGGGTAGTAATATACAGTGTAACTTGTCACAGTTATTGAGAGTATTTGTACAAGTCTACAATAGAGACTAGCAACAACACAGTAATAGGGCTTAATATATTCTATAGTTTGTCACACTCCTGGATATTGATGGTTCAAATCTACAATAAAGACTTGCTACAACAAAGTAATAGGGTAGTAATATACAGTGTTACTTGTCACAGTCATTGATAGTTATTGTACAAGTCTACAATAGAGACTAGCAAAAAGAGTGTAATAGAGTAGTAATATACAGTGTTACTTGTCACAGTCATTGATAGTGATTGTACAAGTCTACAATAGAGACTAGCAAAAAGAGTGTAATAGAGTTGTAATATACAGTGTTACTTGTCACAGTCATTGATAGTGATTGTACAAGTCTACAATAGAGACTAGCAAAAAGAGTGTATTAGAGTTGTAATATACTGTGTTACTTGTCACAGTCATTGATAGTGATTGTACAAGTCTACAAGAGAGACTAGAAACAAGAGAGTAATAGGGCAGTAATATGTAGTGTAACTTGTTACAGTCATTGATAGTGATTATACAAGTCTACAATAGAGACTATAAACAAGAGGGTAATAGGGCAGTAATATACAGCGTTACTTGTCACAGTCATTGATAGTGATTGTACAAGTCTACAATAGAGACTAGCAAAAAGAGTGTAATAGAGTTGTAATATACTGTGTTACTTGTCACAGTCATTGATAGTGATTGTACAAGTCTACAATAGAGACTAGCAAAAAGAGTGTAATAGAGTTGTAATATACTGTGTTACTTGTCACAGTCATTGATAGTGATTATACAAGTCTACAATAGAGACTATAAACAAGAGGGTAATAGGGCAGTAATATACAGCATTACTTGTCACAGTCATTGATAGTGATTGTACAAGTCTACAATAGAGACTAGCAAAAAGAGTGTAATAGAGTTGTAATATACTGTGTTACATGTCACAGTCATTGATAGTGATTATACAAGTCTACAATAGAGACTATAAACAAGAGGGTAATAGGGCAGTAATATACAGCGTTACCTGTCACAGTCATTGATAGTGATTGTACGAGTCTACAATAGAGACTAGCAAAAAGAGTGTAATAGAGTTGTAATATACTGTGTTACTTGTCACAGCCATTGATAGTGATTATACAAGTCTACAATAGAGACTATAAACCAGAGGGTAATCGGGCAGTAATATACAGCGTTACTTGTCACAGTCATTGATAGTGATTGTACAAGTCCACAATAGAGACTAAAAACAAGAGAGTAATAAGGCAGTAATATACAGTGTTACTTGTCACAGTCATTGATAGTGATTGTACAATTCTACAATAGAGACTATAAACATGAGGGTAATAGGGCAGTAATATACAGCGTTACTTGTCACAGTCATTGATAGTGATTGTACAAGTCCACAATAGAGACTAAAAACAAGAGAGTAATAAGGCAGTAATATACAGTGTTACTTGTCACAGTCATTGATAGTGATTGTACAATTCTACAACAGAGACTATAAACAAGAGAGTAATAGGGCAGTAATATACAGTGTTACTTGTCACAGTCATTGATAGTGATTGTACAAGTCTACAATACAGACTAGAATTAAGAGAGTAATAGGGCAGTAATATACAGTGTTACTTGTCACAGTCATTGATAGTGATTGTACAAGTCTACAATAGAGACTAGCAAAAAGAGTGTAATAGAGTTGTAATATACAGTGTTACTTGTCACAGTCATTGATAGTGATTGTACAAGTCCACAATAGAGACTAAAAACAAGAGAGTAATAAGGCAGTAATATACAGTGTTACTTGTCACAGTCATTGATAGTGATTGTACAATTCTACAACAGAGACTATAAACAAGAGAGTAATAGGGCAGTAATATACAGTGTTACTTGTCACAGTCATTGATAGTGATTGTACAAGTCTACAATACAGACTAGAATTAAGAGAGTAATAGGGCAGTAATATACAGTGTTACTTGTCACAGTCATTGATAGTGATTGTACAATTCTACAACAGAGACTATAAACAAGAGAGTAATAGGGCAGTAATATACAGTGTTACTTGTCACAGTCATTGATAGTGATTGTACAAGTCTACAATACAGACTAGAATTAAGAGAGTAATAGGGCAGTAATATACAGTGTTACTTGTCACAGTCATTGATAGTGATTGTACAAGTCTACAATAGAGACTAGCAAAAAGAGTGTAATAGAGTTGTAATATACAGTGTTACTTGTCACAGTCATTGATAGTGATTGTACAAGTCTACAAGAGAGACTAGAAATAAGAGAGTAATAGGGCAGTAATATATAGTGTAACTTGTCGCAGTCATTGATAGTGATTGTACAAGTCCACAATAGAGACTAGAAACAAGAGAGTAATAAAGCAGTATAATACAGTGTTACTTGTCACAGTCATTGTTAGTGATTGTACAATTCTACAATAGAGACTATAAACAAGAGAGTAATAGGGCAGTAATATACAGTGTTACTCCTCACAGTCATTGATAGTGATTGTACAAGTCTACAATACAGACTAGAAACAAGAGAGTAATAGGGCAGTAGTATACAGTGTTACTTGTCACAGTCATTGATAGTGATTGTACAATTCTACAGTAGAGACTATAAACAAGAGAGTAATAGGGCAGTAATATACAGTGTTACTTGTCACAGTCATTGATAGTGATTGTACAATTCTACAATAGAGACTATAAACAAGAGAGTAATAGGGCAGTAATATACAGTGTTACTCCTCACAGTCATTGATAGTGATTGTACAAGTCTACAATACAGACTAGAAACAAGAGATTAATAGGGCAGTAATATACAGTGTTACTTGTCACAGTCATTGATAGTGATTGTACAATTCTACAGTAGAGACTATAAACAAGAGAGTAATAGGGCAGTAATACACAGTGTTACTTGTCACAGTCATTAATAGTGATTGTACAATTCTACAATAGAGACTATAAACAAGAGAGTAATAGGGCAGTAATATACAGTGTTACTCCTCACAGTCATTGATAGTGATTGTACAAGTCTACAATACAGACTAGAAACAAGAGAGTAATAGGGCAGTAGTATACAGTGTTACTTGTCACAGTCATTGATAGTGATTGTACAATTCTACAGTAGAGACTATAAACAAGAGAGTAATAGGGCAGTAATATACAGTGTTACTTGTCACAGTCATTGATAGTGATTGTACAAGTCTACAATACAGACTAGAAACAAGAGAGTAATAGGGCAGTAATATACAGTGTTACTTGTCACAGTCATTGATAGTGATTGTACAATTCTACAGTAGAGACTATAAACAAGATAGTAATAGGGCAGTAATACACAGTGTTACTTGTCACAGTCATTAATAGTGATTGTACAATTCTACAATAGAGACTAGAAACAGGTGAGTAATAGGTCAGTAATATATAGTGTTACTTGTCACAGTCATTGATAAAGATTGTACAAGTCTACAATCGAGGCTAGAAAAAAGAGGTTAATAGGATAGTAATATACAGTGTTACAATTCACAGTCCAGGATAGGTATTGTACAAGTCTATGGTAAAGATTAGCAACAAGAAAGTAATAGGGCAGAAATATATAGTTTAACTTGTCACAGTTGTGTTAGTTATTTTACAAGTCTAAAACGAAACTAGTAACAAGAGAGTAATAGCATAGTAAAAACAGCCCAACTTGTGAGAGACCAGTATAGTTATTGCACAAGTCTACAATAGAGACTAGCAACAAGAGAGTAATAGGGCAGTAATATATAGTGTAACTTGTCACAGTCATAGATAGTGATGGTACAAGTCTAGAATAGAGACTAGAAACATGAGAGTAATAAGGCAGTAATATAAAGTGATACTTGTCACAGTCATTGATACTGATTGTACAAGTCTGATATAGAGACTAGCAACAAGAGAGTAATAGCGCAGTAATATATAGCGTAACTTGTCATAGTGATTGATAGTATTTGTACAAGTCTGCAATAGAGACTAGCAACAAGGGAGTAATAGAGTAGTAATATACAGTGTTACTTCTCACAGTCATTGATAGTGATTGTACAAGTCTACAGTTGAGAAAAGAAACAAGAGAGTATTAGGGCAGTAATATATATAGTGTAACTTGTCACAGTCATTGATAGTGATTGTGCAAGTCTACAATAGAGACTATAAACAAGAGGGTAATAGTGCCGAAATAAACAGTGTTACTTGTCACAGTCATTGATAGTGATTGTGCAAGTCTACAACAGAAAATATATACAAGAGTGTAATAGGGCAGTAATATACAGTGATACTTGTCACAGTCATTGATAGTGATTGTACAATTCTACATTAGGGGCTATAAACAAGGGGGTAATAGGGCAGTAATATACAGTGTTACTTGTCACAGTCATTGATAGTGATTGTACAAGTCTGAAATAGAGACTAGCAACAAGAGAGTAATAGGGCAGTAATATATAGATTAATTTGACACAACCATTGATAGTTATTTTGCAAGTCTACAATAGAGACTAGCAACAAGAGAATAATAGGGCATTAATATATAGTGTAACTTGTCACAGTCTTTGATTGTGATTGTGTAAGTCTGCACTACAGACCTGCAACAGAAGTGTAGTAGGGTGGTAAATACTGTGTAATTTGTCGTTTTCAAGAATTCCTAACAACTATAAAACAGACCTTTCTTGTTTTTTAGCATTCCATTTTGTCTTTTCTCTGTACAAAATCAATAGATCCAAAAACAACCAAGTGCTCAATATTTGGTCTTTACTGAAACCACAGCCCAATAGGTGTTTTTTTCTTTTAACTGAGATGATCCAAGATTCTTCAATCACATAAGTGCTGTACTAAAAGCTTCTGCCTAAAATGATTTCTTTCAGTTTTCAGTTTTCACAATAGATCTTGTAAATACAAGAAATGTTTGCATTACACATTTTACTTTGACATTTTTTTGTGGAGAATGTAATACAATGCTTTGATGTACTCCTCTGTGTTTAAGAAAAATTTTTCTTGATGTTGCACTATCTCTGTTCCATTCTCACTACTCCTACAATGAATCCAATAGTTATTAGGAATGGTTCTACTTTATTTACAGTTTAATTTTGGGTCTTCATTAAGAATACCAAATGATAATCAGAAAAACAATGTATCACTAACAAAGGTTATTTTAAAACACCAATGTTTTTCTTCCATTGATTCACATGATTCTTTAATGTAAGGAGTAGATGATTTGAATCTCAAATTCCAGTGACTTTAATTGTTGCTCAAAGTTACTTTATGAAGATTTGTCAATATCCTTGCTCCATTGTCCAAGTAGCATTGGTTTTCATTCAGTTCTCAGCCATTTGTGGGAGCCTCATTAATAAATATGTTTTCCCAAGGTGGTTTTGTTTCTTCTTGTCAGTGATTTCCTTTACAATTCTGAAATGACAGTCTTTTATGGTGTACTATTTCTTTTTTAAAGTGGTTTTATTAAAGTTCCATCCCAATGATGACTATCTACTACTTCAAATGCATTAGGATCTTCTGGATCATTTATAGAATTAAAAAGTTCTCATAGTTAACAAAAATAAAGGCTTCTTTAGTGCTGACCTTTTTCTCAGATTATAACTTTCTTGTTCCATGTTATTTTCTTCTGTATATGCTACTGATGCCGCTGAACTTTGAAAAAAAAAGAATAGCATATGTATGTTTTTCTTGCAATACATGAATATGGGATACATGTAGAATGTTATCTTTTGCTCATCTAATTGTATCTCTATTTCATTTAAGTGTTGTTATTCTCTTCATTCAGTTTCTGGAGTTCATGATTATTTTTATCTTCTTTTTATAGTGAATAATGCTTCATATCTCTCGATGATTATGGTGAAAAATTAGTTTTTGGGACCAAAGCAGTACCTTTGCCAATTGCAAACCTTGTAAGTTCTAGGCAGTAAATCCTGTGTCCCTTTGAGTATTCTTCATACCCTATAAACCAACCTTTCTTGTTTTTGGCATTCCATTTCTGCCTCTTCTCTTTAAGTACATGTACAAAAAAGTGGATACAAAAACATGCAAGCGAACTATGTTTGGTGTTTTCCAAACCCATAGTCCAAAAGTGGTTTTGTTTTGATACAAGTGGTTCCTGACCTGTTAATTACATACATTGTTGTGTTAACGGTTTCCACTCAAAAGTACTTGTTTAAATTTGCAGCCTTTAGCATGGTTCTTGCAGACATAATATCTGTTTGCACTTTGCATTTCTCCTTGCCATTGTGTTTTGGACATATTCTGTTTTATTTTGATGATATATCCATAGGTGATTGAGAATCTCTTATTACGTGATGGCTACTAGTTCTGTTCCATTATCAATTCTTACTACTAGTGTCATGTACCTTTTTCAAAGTTTTCAGAAATAGAGCCACGGTTCTCTGCAGCTTCAGTTTCATTCTTCAAGAACAGCATATGATAGTGAGAAAAACAAACTTGCATAAATAAAAAGGTATTTGGAACCAATGAGGTATAACTCTTACATTAACCCACATAAATGTAAGTGATTTAGCGCTGGTTCTTCAGTAAGAGCAGTACTTGATTTGAATGGTGATCTATGTTTCTTTCCTCCCAAACATTTCGCATAAAATGCGATATCTGTATCTATGAATTCAATATCAGTATTTTATAGTAGTTCTTTCATTCTGGAAGTATTGATGAATGATTTTTACCTACCACAAAATAACAGATTTCCTTCCAAAAGGTTCTAGAAGTCATCTTAGACATTTCCACACTTCATTCTGCCATTGCACATAATTCATGGCTCTACAAACATCTGTAAGTGTTCCCATTACTTTTAGCTCCTTTGCATTTATCCTGGTGTCCTCAAGGGAAAAAGTTTGCCATTAAACATATCCTGAATTATTCCACTGCCCAAATACCATTTGTTTTCATTTGGTTCTCAGCTATTTACAAGAACCATACTAAGCAATACTGTATCCCAAGTTGGGTTTTGCTTCTTCTTGTATGGGTGTAAGTGATTATCTTTTCAATGCTGAAACAACAGTCTTTTATACTGCAGCATTGGTTTTTACTGTTTCTTTGTTGAAGCTTGTTTCCAATGATGACTGTCTTCAAAGCTCTTTACTGCTTCAAACGTATTAGGAAATTCTGGATCATTCATATAATCAAAGGAGGTCTCAATGTCATCCTATCTTTCAGGCTTCTTTATACTTATATTTTTGTGTGGTTATATTTTTCTTGTTGCATTTTATTTTCTGTGTTTTCTCTCAATTCACTAGAAGTTTGCAGTATTTGAATACTGGACCATTATGGATTGTTATGGTCTGCTCTTGTAGTTTTGTCTCCATTTTCATTCAAACACTGAATCTCATTGTTATCTTCACTGTATGAATGGCATTTATCATTAATTTTTTAGAAAGTGATAAATGAATTTGTTCAGGGTTTTGTTGTCCTGTGATCAGGTACCATGAAATCCTATGCACTTCTGAAATGCTTGATTTCTAAGACAATGCTTTCGTTATTTTTGTCATTAACCTTCCTAGTGATATTTTCTCATCAAGAAGACTTAAACAATGATCGAGATTTTGCAAGCCAATGATGTTCCTTATACACCTCTTCGGTTGTTGACTGTTATCCTTCTTTAAACCTTTTTGATCTCTCCAAACATAGGAGCTGAGTTGGTATAGCTGAGTAGAATTTTTTGAAAATTCTTTATCAACGGTTCTATAGATATAAGCTTGGTCCTTGGCATCTTAACTTTCTACAGTAAGGTTTCCTTATCATTGCTAGTTGGTAATGTCTGATTATGCCAATCAGAATGTCTGAACAAAAGATAACACGTATATCAATCTGCTACTTTTCGTGGGTCTCAGTATTTTTCAGTTCCTTGCTTTCCAAAGGTATGTCGTTATCCAACACTTCACTTCACAGTTTAATATTTTGACGACTCTCTCCAGGATTATTCAGATTTGTTATGCACCTACCTGGGTCCATCAACTCAAAGCTGTTTGTCTTGGTATTATTTATAATTTCAGAATCGCTTGTGCAAGGATTCATTAACCAACAGAATCTTTTGTTATGCAGCGATATTCTGTTTATTGTATTTACTTTTGTACACAATGTTAGCAAGAGGTGATATGTATTACACATAGAACACACATGGTATTCGTAGTATTACCAACATCAGAAACATTGTTAGTAACAGTAGTAACTATAGCACTAGGTATAAGCAGATGCAGAAACAGAATAAGTTAAAACTAAAGAAAGGGAAGGGGATTATAAATACATAATTGTAAAAGTTTTATGTATTTGTTATAGTAGTCAACAACAAAGTATTCATATGCACATAAAAAACAGGAATTGAGCACACGGAAGTGAAGTTGGCTGCAGTCAAGAAGAGTTATTGTGGTTGTAGTATTTTTGAAGTGAGTCGGAATGTAACTTCTGTAAAAGAGAAGTGAAACAAGTTCATATAAATTTACCGAAAGATTGTATTCACTATTTGCCTAAATTATTTGATGCACTCTGAAGAATTAATTAAGAATTAAAGAATTAAATGTGTTAAGATCAAACAAAGTCAAATGCCTGTGGAGGTGATCAACAGAGAGTTATCATGAAACATATACAATGGCAGAGGAGGCGGAATAAGCATATGGTTGACCGCCACAAAGTAATGCGAGGTGGGGCATTGCTTAAAGAAGTGTGTATTAAAACTACTTTCAATGAAGGTAAGTGCTTAAAGCTGTAGCTATTACAATATTCAATGTAATGTGTTGCAGCAATTTGATTAATTATGTTAAAATGCTACATTTTGTACTGTGATTTAAGATAATGGTAAATTCCAAATGTGTAACATCATGTGAAATAAATTGTATTTAAATAATAAATAAAGAACTTAATTTCTATTGTGCATCTGCTACTTTGAAGATCTGTAAGAGGCCATGAAGATGGCTATGTGGAAGTGAAGTGATCTGTTGCACTCTAGGGGAAATCCTGTATAAAGCTGAAGACTAAACTGGTGAAGATCACATAAAGTCCTACTGAAGACATGCTGTTAGCAATAGAACTATTTAATGTAGCATTGAATAACTGAGTCACCTCTTACATTACATGACAGTGACTATGAGTAAGTCTATAGTGCAGAGACCGTTTTGAAGAGGCAAAATTTATTAATGTGTCTTGAGCAACTGGCATGTTCCGGGACATTTTTACATAACATTTAAAACTTACACATGCCACAGACTGCCTATATATAGAAGTTATGTGAGATACAGTGTAAAGTATTAGAAAAGATGTGCTACATTTTTTGGTTTATACTTCCAGCATATGAAGAATGTGGTACAAACAAATCTATATTGTACTGGAGTATACCAACAGTCAGAAAGTGAAGAACTCTGAAATGAAAGCTTACAAAGGCGAGTTGAATTGTTGATTGGAAATTTAAAAGACTGGAACATACCTACATGATCTACAAATATCACAGACATGTGAAGTAGCGAGATGGAAGAATTAAGACATTTTATGACAGCATCAAAATGAAGAAGGAAAACCACATAAGTTTGAGCATTTTAACAAATTGTGGGGGACATCAAGAGTTAAATCACGAGGAAATTATAGAGGAGGCAGAATAAACTGTAGAATCTGGTTGCCTGCCACATAGCAATGCGAGGTGGGGCATTGCTTAAAGAAGAGGATTCTGAAACTCCTTTAGCAGAGGTAAGTATTTAATTTTGTACTGATTGCAATGTAATCAGGGCAAGCTGTTTCATGAATTATGTACATTAAAATATGACTTTAAACACTGTTGCTATATAATTAACAATAATTTTAGTTTGTAGTCCAATGTAATTTTCTTAAAATAAATATATACAAATATTCTGCTTTTCTTTGTTTACTTCCCTTGCACATACAGTGAGCTATAGCAAGACTTCAAGAGCCTATGAGGAAGTAAAGTGCCTCACAGTAAAGAGGAATTAGTGATGAATGGGAAACATTTTAAAGTGAAGTTAGGTATATAGTTGTGAGAGAAATGGCAACTGAAGTAAGATGTAAGGAAGGATGAATTAATATTTTATTGTTGATTGCTATAACATGAAACTATATCATAACGCTTTTCAATATTAATGTGCTATTCAATAGGTTTATTTAAATTTTAAACTTATCTGCCTTCTGCATCACAGTATCATCAGCAAAATGAGCCCATTTCTGCTACTTTCCTTCATAATTCTGTTTCTTTACACTTATATTGTCTAGGTAGTGTTGTATACATAAAGGATATTTTGTATTCTCAAATCTAATCTAGGTACTTTTAAATATACTTCACCACTTATCCATCTATATATCTGTCCCCATACCAATAAAGGATGTTATTTATAACCAAAATAACAGTGATTACACAAATCTGATCTAAAACTTACAACAAGAGTAAGATACTGTAGTACTATAACGTGTTGCTTATTAGCATCATTGATAGTGATAGTACAAGTCTAAAATAGATACTAGCAACAAGAGAGTAATAGGGTAGTAGTATATACAGTGTAACTTGTCACAGTCATGGATATTTATTGTACAAGCCTACACTAAAGACCAACAGCAAGAGGGTTATAGGGTAGTAATATACAGTATAACTTGTCACAGTCATGGATAGTTATTGAATATGCCTACATTACACACTAGCAGCAAGAGGGTTATAGGGTAGTAATATACAGTATAACTTGTCACAGTCATGGATAGTGATAGTTCAAATCTACTATAGAGGCTAGCAACAACAAAGTAATAGGGTAGTAATATACAGTGTAAGCTGTCACAGTCATGGATAGTGATAGTACAAATCTGCAATACAAACTAGCAACAACACAGTAATAGACTAGTAATATACAGTGTAACTTGTCACAACCAATGATAGTGATTGTACAAGTCTACATTAGAGACTAGCAACAAGAGAGTAATAGGGCAGTAATATATACTATAACTTGTCACAGTCCTGGATAGTGATAGTTGAAATCTACTATAGAGGCTAGCAACAACAAAGTAATAGGATAGTAATATACAGTGTAAGCTGTCACAGTCATGGATAGTGATAGTACAAATCTGCAATACAAACTAGCAACAACACAGTAATAGACTAGTAATATACAGTATAACTTGTCACAGTCATGGATAGTTATTGAATATGCCTACATTACACACTAGCAGCAAGAGAGTAATAGACTAGTAAAATACAGTGTAACTTGTCACAACCAATGATAGTGATTGTACAAGTCTACATTAGAGACTAGCAACAAGAGAGTAATAGGGTAGTAATATAAGTATAACTTGCCACAGTCATGGATAGTTATTGTATAAGTCTACAATAGAGACTACCAAATAGAGAAAAATGCAGTAGTAATATGTAGTGTAACTTGTCACAGACTTGGATAGTTATTGTACAAGCCTACACTAGAGATATGCATTAAAAGAGCAAAGGGTAGTAATATATAGTGTAATTTGTAACAGTCATGGATACAGAATGTGCAAGCGTACACTAGAAACTAAAAAGAAGAGTAATTAGGTGTTAATATATACTGTAACTTGCTACAGTCATGCACAGTGATTGTAGAAGCCTACACTAGAAACTAGCAATAAGGCAGTAATAGGGTACTATTATATAGTGCAACTTGTCACAACCATTGATAGTTATTGTACAAGTCCACAATAGAGACAAGCAACAAAAAAGTAATACGGTAGTAATATATGGTGTAACCTGTCACAGTCCTGGATAGTTATTGACAAGTCCAAATATAGACTAGCAACAGCAAAGTAACAGTGTAGTAATATATAGTATAACTATTCACAGTCCTAGATAGTGTTAGTACAAGTCTACAATAGACAGTAGCAACAAGAGAAGAACAGGGTAGTAATATACAGTGTTACTTGTAACAGTCATGTATAGTTATTGTACAAGTCTACAATAGAGACTAGCAAGAAGTAAGTAATAGGACAGTAATATATAGTGTAACTCGTCACAGTCATTGATAATGATTGTACAAACCCACAATAGACACCAGAAACAAGAGAGTAACACGGTACTAATATACAGTCCAACTTGTCAATGTCTAGAATAGTTATTATATAAGTCTACAATAGGCACTAGAAACAAGAGAGTAATAGGGTAGTAATATACAGTGTAACTTGTCACGATAATTTATAGTGATTGAGCAAGTCTACAATAGAGACTAGCAACAAGAGAGTAATAGGGCAGTAATATATAGTGTAACTTGTCACAGGCAATGATAGTGATTGTACAAGTCTATAATAGATACTAGAAACAAGAAAGTAATAGGGCAGTAATATATAGTGTAGCTTGTCACAGTCATTGATAGTGATTGAGCAAGTCTACAATAGACACTAGAAACAAGAGAGTAATAGGGCAGTAATATATAGTGTAACTTGTCACAGTCATTGATAGTGATTGTACAAGTCTACAATAGAGACTAGAACAAAGAGAGTAATAGGGCTGTAATATATAGTGAAACTTGTCACAGTGATTGATAGTGATTGTACAAGTCTACAATAGAGACTAGCAACAAGAGAGGAATATTGTAGTAATATAAAGTGTTACTTTTCACAGTCATTGATAATGATTATACAAGTCTACAACAGAGACTAGCAACAAGAGATTAATCGGGTAGTAATATACAGTGTTACTTGTCACAATCGTTTATAGTGATTGTGCAGGTCTACAATAGAGACCAGCAACAAGAGAGTAATAGGACAGTACTATACAGTGTAACTTGTCACAGTCGTTGATAGTGATTGTACAAGTCTGCAATAGACATTAGAAGCAAGAGAGGAATAGTGTAGTAATATACAGTCCGACATGTCACTATCCAGTATAGTTATTATGTAAGTCTAGCAACAAGAAGGGAATACTGTAGTAATATACAGTCTAACTTGTGACAGTCCTAGGTAGTGATAGTACAAGTGTACACTAGTGACTGGCAACAAGAGAGACATACAGTCTAAGTTGTCACAGTCCTGGATAGTGATAGTACAAGTATACAATAGAGACTAGCAACAAGAGTGTAATAGGATAGTAATGACAGTGTAACTTGTCACAGTCACTGATAGTGATTGTGCAAGTCCACAATAGAGACTAGCAACAATCGAGTAATAGAAAAGTAGTATACAGATTAACTTGTCACAGTCATTGATAGTGATTGTACAAGTCTACAATAGAGACTATCAACAAGAGAGTAATAGGGCAGTAATATGTAGTGTAACTTGTCATAGTCAGGGATCGTCGTTTTACAAGTCTTGACAAGTGATTAGCAACAATAGAGTAATAGGACAGTAATATTTAGTGTAACTGGTCATAGTCAGGGATAGTTGTTTTTAAGTATAGATTAGTGATTAGCAACAATAGAGTAACAGGACAGTAATATTTAGTGTAACTTGTCATAGTCAGGCATTGTTGTTTTGCAAGTATAGACTAGTGATTAGCAACAATAGAGTAATAGGACAGTAATATTTAATGTAATTTGTCACAGTCAGGGATAGTTGTTCTACAAGTATAGACTGGTGATTAGCAATGGGAGAGTAATAGGACAGTAATATATAGTGTAACTTGTAATAGTCATTGATAGTGAGTGTAAGGGTCTACAATAGAGACTAGCAACAAGAGAGTAATACGGTTGTAATATATAGTGAAGCTTGTCACAGTCCAGGTTAGTTATTGTGCACGTCTACAATAGAGACTAGCAACAAGAGAGTAATTGCGTAGTAATATACAGTGTTACTTGTCACAGGCATTGTTAGTTATTGTACAAGTCTACAATAGAGAATAGCAACAAGAGAGTAATAGGGCTGTAATATACAGCGTTACTTGTCACAGCGATTCATAGATATTGTATAAGTCTACAATAGAGACTAGCAACAAGAGAGTAATAGGGCTGTAATATACAGTGTTACTTGTCACAGTCATTGTACAAGTTTACAATAAGGACTAGCCACAAGAGAGTATTAGCTTAGTAATATACAGTGTTACTTTTCAGAGTCATTGATAATTATTGTACTAGTCTACAATAGAGAATAGCAACAAGAGACTAATAGGGCTGTAATATACAGTGTCACGTGTACAGTTATTGATAGCTATTGTACAAGTTTACAATAGAGACTAGCAACAAGAGAGTAATTGCATAGTAATATACAGTGTTAATTGTCAAAGTCATTGACAGTTATTGTACAAGCCTACAATAGAGAATAGCAAAAACGTAGTAATAGGGCTGTAATATACAGTGTTACTTGTCACAGTCATTGATAGTTATTGTACAATCTTACAATATAGACTAGCAACAAGAGAGTAATTCCGTAGTAATATACAGTGTTACTTTTCACAGTCATTAATAGTTATTGTACTAGTCTAAAATCGAGAATAGCAACAAGAGAGTAATAGGGCTGTAATATACAGTGTCACTTGCACAGTTATTAATAGTTATTGTACAAGCTTACAATAGAGATTAGCAACAAGAGAGTAATTACGTAGTAATATACGGTGTTACTTGTCACAGTCATTGATAGTTATTCTACAAGTCTACAATAGAGGCAAGCAACAAGAGAGTAATAGAGTAGTAATATACAGTGTTACATCTCACAGCCATTAGTTGTTATTGTACAAGTCTACAATAGAGACTAGCAACAAGAGCGCAATACTGTAGTAAGATACACTGTATCTTGCCCCAGTCATTGATAGTGATTGTACAAGTCTAGAATAGAGACAAGCAACAAGAGAGTAATAGAGTAGTAATATACAGTGTAACTTGTCACAGCTATTGATAGTGATTATACAAGTCTACAATAGAGACTAGAGCAGGAGAGTAATAGGGTAGTAATATAAAGACCAACTTGTCACAGTCTTGGATAGTGATTGTACAATTCTATAGTAGAGACTATAAACAAGAGAGTAATAGGGCAGTAATATACAGTGTTACTTGTCACAGTCATTAATAGTGATTGTACAATTCTACAATAGAGACTAGAAAGAGGTGAGTAATAGGGCAGTAATATATAGTGTTACTTGTCACAGTCATTGATACTGATTGTACAAGTCTACAATAGAGGCTATAAAAAAGAGGTTAATAGGGTAGTAATATACAGTGTTACAATTCACAGTCCAGGATAGTTATTGTACAAGTCTATAGTAAAGATTGGCAACAAGAGAGTAATAGGTCAGTAATATATAGTGTAACTTGTCACAGTTATCTTAGTAGTTTTACAAGTCTACAAAAGAAACTAGTAACAACAGAGTAATAGGGTAGTAATAAACAGTCCAACTTGTGAGAGACCAGTATAGTTATTGTACAAGTCTACAATAGAGACTAGCAACAAGAAAGTAATAGGGCAGTAATATATAGTGTAACTTGTCACAGTCATTGATTGTGATTGTACAAGTCCGCAATAGAGACTAGAAACAAGAGAGTAATGGGATTGTAATATACAGACCAACATGTAACAGTCCAGGATAGTTATTTTACAGGTCTACAATAGAGAATAGCAACATGAGAGTAATAGAGCAGTAATATACAGTGTAATTTGTCACAGTCATTGATAGTGATTTTACAAGTCTACAATAAAGACTAGCAACAAGAGAGTAATTGGGCAGTAATATACAGTGTTACTTGTCACAGACATTGATAGTTATTGTGCAAGTCTACAATAGAGAGTAGCAACACGTTAGTAATAGAGTAGTAATATGCAATGTTACTTGTCACAGTCATTGATAGTGATTGTACAAGTCTACAATAGAGACTAGCAACAAGAGAGTAATAGAGTAGTAATATACAGTGTTACTTGTCACAACCATTGATAGTGATTGTACAAGTTTACAATAGAAACTAGAAACAAGAGAGTAATAGAGCAGTAATATACAGTGTTACTTGTCACAGTCATTGATAGTGGTTGTACAATTCTACAATAGAGACTATAAACAAGAGAGTAACATGGCAGTAATATACAGTGTTACTTGTCACAGTCATTGATAGTGATTGTACAAGTCTACAATCGAGACTAGCATCATGAGAGTAATAGTGTAGTAATATAGAGTGTTACTTGTCACAGCCATTAATAGTTATTGTACAAGTTTACAATAGAGTCTAGCAACAAGAGAGTAATAGGGCAATAATATATAGTGTAACTTGTCACGGTCATTGATAGTGATTGTACAAGTTTACAATAGAGATTGCAACAAGAGAGTAATAGTGTATTGATATATATATATTTGTAACTTGTCACAGACATTCATAGTTATTGTCCAAGTCAAAATAGAGTCTAGCAACAGGATAGTAATAGAGCAGGAATATACAGTGTTACTTGTCACAGCTTTTGATAGTGATTGTACTAGTCTACAATAGAGACTAGAAACAAGAGTGTAATAGAGCAGTAATATACAGTGTTACTTGTCACAGTCATTGATAGTGATTGTGCAATTCTACAATAGAGACTATAAACAAGAGAGTAACAGGGCAGTAATATACAGTGTTACTTGTCACATTCATTGATAGTGATTGTACAAGTCTACAATCGAGACTAGCATCATGAGAGTAATAGACTAGTAATATACAGTGTTACTTGTCACAGCCATAAATAGTTATTGTACAAGTTTAAAATAGAGTCTAGCAACATCAGAGTAATAGGTCAGTAATATACAGTGTTACATGTCACAGTCATTGATAGTGATTGTACATGTCTACAATACAGACTGGAAACACGAGAGTAATAGGGTAGTAATATACAGTGTTACATGTCACAGTCATTGATAGTGAATGTACAAGTCTACAATACAGACTAGAAACACGAGAGTAATAGGGTAGTAAAATACAGTGTTACATGTCACACTCATTGATAGTGATTGTACAAGTCTACAATACAGACTAGAAACACGAGAGCAATAGGGTAGTAATATACAGTGTTACTTGTCACAGTCATTGATAGTGATTGTACAAGTCTACAATACAGACTAGAAACACGAGAGCAATAGGGTAGTAATATACAGTGTTACTTGTCACAGTCATTGATAGTGATTGTGCAAGTCTACAATACAGACTAGAAACACGAGAGTAATAGGGTAGTAAAATACAGTGTTACATGTCACAGTCATTGATAGTGATTGTACATGTCTACAATACAGACTAGAAACACGAGAGTAATAGGGTAGTAATATACAGTGTTACATGTCACAGTCATTGATAGTGATTGTACAAGTCTACAATACAGACTAGAAACACGAGAGTAATAGGGTAGTAAAATACAGTGTTACATGTCACAGTCATTGATAGTGATTGTACAAGTCTACAATACAGACTAGAAACACGAGAGCAATAGGGTAGTAATATACAGTGTTACTTGTCACAGTCATTGATAGTGATTGTGCAAGTCTACAATAAAGACTATAAACAAGAGAGTAATAGGGCAGTAATATACAGTGTTACTTGTCACAGTCATTGATAGTGATTGTACAAGTCTACAATCGAGACTAGCATCATGAGAGTAATAGAGTTGTAATATACAGTGTTACTTGTCACAGTCATTGATAGTGATTGTACAAGTTTACAATAGAGTCTAGCAACAAGAGAGTAATAGGGCAGTAATATACAGTGTTACTTGTCGCAGTAATTGATAGTTATTGTACAAGTCTACATTACAGAAGAGCAACAAGAGAGTAATAGGGCAGTAATATATAGTGTAACTTGCCACGGTCATTGATAGTGATTGTACAAGTTTACAATAGATATTGCAACAAGAGAGTAATAGTGTATTGATATATATATTGTAACTTGTCACAGACATTCATAGTTATTGTCCAAGTCAAAATAGAGACTAGCAACAGGATAGTAATAGGGTAGTAATATGCAGTCTAACTTGTCACAGTCCAGTATAGTTATTATATAGGTCTACAGTAAGGCTAAAACAAGAGAGTAATAGGTTGGCAATACCCCATGTAACTGGTCAAGTCATTGATAGTGATTGTACAAGTCTAAAATAGAAACTACCAACATTACAGTAATAGGGCAGTAATATACTGTGTAACTTGTCAAGTCATTGATGGTAATTGTACAAGTCTACAATAGACACTAGCAAGAAGAGGAGAATAGGATGTAATATACAGTGTAACTTGCCACTGACATGTATACTTATTGTACTAGTCTCCTATAGTCATTAGAACAGGAGAGTAATAGTGCAGTAATATATAATATAGCTTGTCAAAGTCATTGATAGTTATTGTACAAGTCTAAATAATGACTACCTACAATAAAGTAAAAGGGTAGTAATATACAGTGTAACCTATCACAGTTATTGAGAGTCTCCAAAGTGGAGACCAGCAACAACAGAGTAATACGTTAGTAATATATAGTATAACTTATCACAGTCCTGGATAGTGAAAGTACAAGTCTACAATAGAGACCAACTACAAGAGAGGAATATTGTAGTAATGTACAGTGTTACTTGTCACAGTCATTTATAGTGATGGAGCAAGTCTACAATAGAGTCTAGAAACAAGAGAGTAATAGGGCAGTAATATATAGTGTAACTTGTCACAGTCATTGGTAGTGATTGTACAATTCTACAATAGAGACTAGAAACAAGAGAGTAATAGTGCAGTAATATATAGCGTTACTTGTCACAGTTATTGATACTGATTTTACAATGCTACAATGGAGACTAGAAACAAACGAGTAATAGGGCAGTAATATACTTTGTTACTTGTCACAGTCATTGATACTGATTGTACAAGTCTACAATAGAAACTAGAAACAAGAGAGAAATAGGGCAGTAATATACAGTGTTACTTGTCACAGTCATTGATAGTGATTGTACAATTCTACAATAGAGACTATAAACAAGAGAGTAAAAAGGCAGTAATATACAGTGTTACTTGTCACAGTCATTGATAGTGATTGTACAATTCTACAATAGAGACTATAAACAAGAGAGTAAAAAGGCAGTAATATACAGTGTTACTTGTCACAGTCATTGATAGTGATTGTACAATTCTACAATAGAGACTATAAACAAGAGAGTAAAAAGGCAGTAATATACAGTGTTACTTGTCACAGTCATTGATAGTGATTGTACAAGTCTACAATCGAGACTAGCATCATGAGAGTAATAGAGTAGTAATATACAGTGTTACTTGTTACAGCCATTAATAGTTATTGTACAAGTTTACATTAGAATCTAGCAACAAGAGAGTAATAGGGCAGTAATATACAGTGTTACTTGTCGCAGTAATTAATAGTTATTGTACAAGTCTACATTACAGAAGAGCAACAAGAGAGTAATAGGGCAGTAATATATAGTTTAGCTTGTCACGGTCATTGATAGTGATTGTACAAGTTTACAATAGAGATTGCAACAAGAGAGTAATAGTGTATTGATATATATATTGTAACTTGTCACAGACATTCATAGTTATTGTCCAAGTCAAAATAGAGACTAGCAACAGGATAGTAATGGGGTAGTATTATGCAGTCTAACTTGTCACAGTCCAGTATAGTTATTATATAGGTCTACAGTACAGACTAAAACAAGAGAGTAATAGGTTGGCAATACCCCATGTAACTGGTCAAGTCATTGATAGTGATTGTACAAGTCTAAAATAGAGACTACCAACATTAGAGTAATAGGGCAGTAATATACTTTGTAACTTGTCAAGTCATTGATGGTAATTGTACAAGTCTACAATAGACACTAGCAAGAAGAGGAGAATAGGATGTAATATACAGTGTAACTTGCCACTGACATGTATACTTATTGTACAAGTCTCCTATAGTCATTAGAACAGGAGAGTAATAGTGCAGTAATATATAATATAGCTTGTCAAAGTCATTGATAGTTATTGTACAAGTCTAAATAATGACTACCTACAATAAAGTAAAAGGGTAGTAATATACAGTGTAACCTATCACAGTTATTGAGAGTCTCCAAAGTGGAGACCAGAACAACAGAGTAATACGTTAGTAATATATAGTATAACTTATCACAGTCCTGGATAGTGAAAGTACAAGTCTACAATAGAGACCAACTACAAGAGAGGAATATTATAGTAATGTACAGTGTTACTTGTCACAGTCATTTATAGTGATGGAGCAAGTCTACAATAGAGGCTAGCAACAAGAGAGTAATAGGGTAGTAATATACAGTCCAACCAGTCTCAGTCCCGGACATAATAGTGCAAGTCAAAAGTAGAGAGTAACAACAAGAGGGGAATAGGATAGTGATATACAGTGTAACTTGTCACAGTCTTTGATAGTGATTTTACAAGCCTACAATAGAGACTAATAACAAGAGAGTTATAGGGTAGTAATATTCAGTCTAACTTATGACAGTCCTGGGTAGTGTTAGCACCAGTCTACACTACTGACTGACAACAAGAGAGGAATAGGATAGTGTGTTACAGTCTAACTTGTCACAGTCCTGGATAGTCATTGTACAAGTCTTCAATAGTGACAAGCAACCTGAGAGTACTACGATGGTAATATACAGTGCAACTTGTCACAGTCATTGATGGTGATTTTACAAGTCTACAATAGAGACCAGCAAACAGAGAGTAATAGGTAGTGATATACAGTGTAACTCGTCACAGTTATTTATAGTGATTGTGCAAGTCTATAATAGAGACTAGGAACAAGAGAACAGTAGGGCAGTAATATATAGTGTAACTTGTCACAGGCATTGTTGATGATTGTACAAGACTACAGTCTAGAATAGAAACAAGAGAGTTTAGCGGGAGTAATCTACGGACCAAATTGTCACAGTCCAGGAGAGTTATTATATAAGTCTACAATAGAGACTACCAACAAGAGGAGAATAAGGTAGTAATGTACAGTGTAACTTGTCACAGTCATTGATAGTATTTTACAAGTCTACGATAGAGACTAGAAACAAAAGAGTAATAGGGTAGTAATAAATACCGTAACTTATGACAGTCATTGATAGTGATCGTACAAGTCTACAATAGAAACTAGAAAAAAGAGGGTAATAGCGTAGTAACATACAGTGTTACAATTCACAGTCCAGGATAGTTATTGTACAAGTCTATAGTAGAGATTAGAAAAAAGAGAGTAATAGGGCAGTAATTTATGGTGTAACTTGTCACAGTTATGTTAGTAATTTTACAAGTCTACAAAAGAAACTAGTAACAAGAGAGTAATGGGGTAGGAATATACAGTACAACTTGTGAGAGACCAGTATAGTTAGGTACAAGTCTAGTTTAGAGACTAGCAACAGGAGAGTAATAGGGCCGTAATATACAGTGTAACTTGTCACAGTTATTGATAGTGATTTTACAAATCAACAACAAAGACTAGAGACAAGAGCGTAATAGGGCAGTAATATACAGTGTTATTTGTCACAGTCATTGATAGTTATTGTACAAGTCTACAATAGAGACTAGCAAAAAGAGTGTAATAGAGGTGTAATATAGAGTGTTACTTGTTACAGTCATTGATAGTGATTGTACAAGTCTACAAGAGAGACTAGAAACAAGAGAGTAATAGGGCAGTACTATATAGTGTAACTTGTCACAGTCATTGATAGTGATTATACAAGTCTACAATAGAGACTATAAACAAGAGGGTAATAGGGCAGTAATATACAGCGTTACCTGTCACAGTCATTGATAGTGATTGTACAAGTCCACAATAGAGACTAAAAACAAGAGAGTAATTAGGCAGTAATATACAGTGTTACTTGTCACAGTCATTGATAGTGATTGTACAATTCTACAATAGAGACTATAAACAAGAGGGTAATAGAGCAGTAATATACAGTGTTACTTGTCACAGTCATTGATAGTGATTGTACAAGTCTACAATACAGACTAGAAACAAGAGAGTAATAGGGCAGTAATATACAGCGTTACTTGTCACAGTCATTGATAGTGATTGTACAATTCTACAGTAGAGACTATAAACAAGAGAGTAATAGGGCAGTAATATACAGTGTTACTTGTCACAGTCATTCATAGTGATTGTACAATTCTACAATAGAGACTAGAAACAGGTGAGTAATAGGGCAATAATATATAGTGTTACTTGCCACAGTCATTGATACTGATTCTACAAGTCTACAATCGAGGCTAGAAAAAAGAGTGTAATAGAGTTGTAATATAGAGTGTTACTTGTCACAGTCATTGATAGTGATTTTACAAGTCTACAAGAGAGACTAGAAACAAGAGAGTAATAGGGCAGTAATATATAGTGTTACTTGTCACAGTCATTGATAGTGATTATACAAGTCTACAATAGAGACTATAAACAAGAGGGTAATAGGGCAGTAATATACAGCATTACTTGTCACAGTCATTGATAGTGATTGTACAAGTCCACAATAGAGACTAAAAACAAGAGAGTAATAAGGCAGTAATATACAGTGTTACTTGTCACAGTCATTGATAGTGATTGTACAATTCTACAATAGAGACTATAAACAAGAGGGTAATAGGGCAGTAATATACAGTGTTACTTGTCACAGTCATTGATAGTGATTGTACAAGTCTACAATACAGACTAGCAACAAGAGAGTAATAGGGCAGTAATATACAGTGTTACTTGTCACAGTCATTGATAGTGATTGTACAATTCTACAATACAGACTAGAAACAAGAGAGTAATAGGGCAGTAATATACAGTGTTACTTGTCACAGTCATTGATAGTGATTGTACAAGTCTACAATACAGACTAGAAACAAGAGAGTAATAGGGCAGTAATATACAGTGTTACTTGTCACAGTCATTGATAGTGATTGTACAAGTCTACAATACAGACTAGAAACAAGAGAGTAATAGGGCTGTAATATACAGTGTTACTTGTCACAGTCATTGATAGTGATTGTACAATTCTACAATAGAGACTATAAACAAGAGGGTAATAGGGCAGTAATATACAGTGTTACTTGTCACAGTCATTGATAGTGATTGTACAAGTCTACAATACAGACTAGAAACAGGTGAGTAATAGGGCAATGATATACAGTGTTACTTGTCACAGTCATTGATAGTGATTGTACAATTCTACAGTAGAGACTATAAACAAGAGAGTAATAGGGCAGTAATATACAGTGTTACTTGTCACAGTCATTGATAGTGATTGTACAATTCTACAGTAGAGACTATAAACAAGAGGGTAATAGGGCAGTAATATACAGTGTTACTTGTCACAGTCATTGATAGTGATTGTACAATTCTACAGTAGAGACTATAAACAAGAGAGTAATAGGGCAGTAATATACAGTGTTACCTGTCACAGTCATTGATAGTGATTGTACAATTCTACAGTAGAGACTATAAACAAGAGGGTAATAGGGCAGTAATATACAGTGTTACTTGTCACAGTCATTGATAGTGATTGTACAATTCTACAGTAGAGACTATAAACAAGAGAGTAATAGGCCAGTAATATACAGTGTTACTTGTCACAGTCATTGATAGTGATTGTACAATTCTACAGTAGAGACTGTAAACAAGAGGGTAATAGGGCAGTAATATACAGTGTTACTTGTCACAGTCATTGATAGTGATTGTACAATTCTACAGTAGAGACTATAAACAAGTGAGTAATAGGGCAGTAATATACAGTGTTACTTGTCACAGTCATTGATAGTGATTGTACAATTCTACAGTAGAGACTATAAACAAGAGGGTAATAGGGCAGTAATATACAGTGTTACTTGTCGCAGTCATTGATAGTGATTGTACAATTCTACAGTAGAGACTATAAACACAGAGAGTAATAGGGCAGTAATATACAGTGTTACTTGTCACAGTCATTAATAGTGATTGTACAATTCTACAATAGAGACTAGAAACAGGTGAGTAATAGGGCAATAATATATAGTGTTACTTGTCACAGTCATTGATAGTGATTGTACAAGTCTACAATCGAGGCTAGAAAAAAGAGGTTAATAGGGTAGTAATATACAGTGTTACAATTCACAGTCCAGGATAGTTATTGTACAAGTCTATAGTAAAGATTAGCAACAAGTAAGTAATAGGGCAGAAATATATAGTGTAACTTGTCACAGTTGTGTTAGTTATTTTACAAGTCTAAAACGTAACTAGTAACAAGAGAGTAATAGCGTAGTAAAATACAGTCCAACTTGTGAGAGACCAGTATAGTTATTGCACAAGTCTACAATAGAGACTAGCAAGAAGAGAGTAATAGGGCAGTAATATATAGTGTAACTTGTCACAGTCATAGATAGTGATGGTACAAGTCTAGAATAGAGACTATAAACAAGAGGGTAATAGGGCCGAAATAAACAGTGTTACTTGTCACAGTCATATATTAGTGATTGTGCAAGTCTAGAATAGAGACTAGAAACATGAGAGTAATAGGGCACTAATATAAAGTGATACTTGTCACAGTCATTGATACTGATTGTACAAGTCTGAAATAGAGACTAGCAACAAGAGAGTAATAGCGCAGTAATATATAGCGTAACTTGTCATAGTCATTGATAGTAATTGTACAAGTCTGCAATAGAGACTAGCAACAAGGGAGTAATAGAGGTAGTAATATACAGTGTTACTTCTCACAGTCATTGATAGTGATTGTACAAGTCTACAATAGAGACAAGAAACAAGAGACTATTATGGCAGTAATATATATAGTGTAACTTGTCACAGCATTGATAGTGATTGTACAAGTCTACAATAGATACTAGAAACAAGAGTATAGTAGGGTAGTAATATACAGTCTAACTTGTCACAGTCATTGAGAGCTATTGTACAAGTCTACAATAGAGACTAGCAACAGCAGAGTAATAGGGCAGTAAGATATACTATAAATTGTCACAGTCCTGGATTGTGATAGTTCAAATCTGCAATAGAGGCTAGCAACAACAAAGTAATAGGGTAGTAATATACAGTGTAACTTGTCACAGTCATTGATAGTGATTGTACAATTCGATAATAGAGACTAGCAACGAGAGAGTAGTAGGGTAGTAATATACAGTATAACTGGTCACAGCCACTGATAGTGATTGTACAAGTCTACAATAGAGACTAGCACGAGAGAGTAGGAGGGTAGTAATATACAGTATAACTTGTCACAGTCATGGGTAGTTATTGTACAAGTCTACAATACAGACTACCACATAGAGCAAAATGGGGTAGTAATATATAGTGTAACTTGTCACGGTCGGGGATAGTTATTGTAAAAGCCTACACTAGAGATATGCAAAAAAAGAGCAATAGGTTAGTAATATATAGTGTACCTTGGCACAGTCATGGATTTTGAATGTACAAGCCTACACTAGGGACTACCAAGAAGAGTAATTAGGTGGTAATATATAGTGTAAGCTACTACAGTCATGCATAGTGATTGTAGAAGCATACACTGGAAACTAGCAATAAGAGAGTAATAGGGTAGTAATATACAGTGTAACTTGTTATAGCCAAGGACATTTATTGTACATGCTTACACTAGAGTTTTGCAACAAGACAAAGTAGGGCAGTCACATATAGTGTAACTTGTCACAAACATTGATAGTCATTGCGCAAGCCTAGAGTTGAAACTAGCATTAAGAGAGTAATAGGGTACTAATATATAGTGTAACTTGTCACAACCATGGGTAGTTATTGTACAAGTCTACAATAGAGACTAGAAACATGAGAGTACTATTACAGTAATATATAGCGTAACTTGTCACAAACATTGATAGTGATTGCGCAAGCCTACAGTTGAAACTAGCATTAAGAGCGTAATAGGGTACTAATATATAGTGTAACTTGTCACAACCATGGGTAGTTATTGTACAAGTCTACAATAGAGACTAGAAACATGAGAGTAATATTACAGTAATATATAGCGTAACTTGTCACAGTCATTGATAGTGATTGTGCAAGTCTACACTACAAACCTGCAACAGAAGAGTAATAGGGTGGTAAAATACTGTGTAAGTGTTCCTTTTCAAGAATTCCTATCAACCATAAAACAAACCTTTCTTGTGTTTTAGCATTCCATTTTGTCTCTTCTCTGTACAAATTCAGTAGATCCAGAAACAAGTAGGTGCTCAATATTTGGTCTTTACTGAAACCACAGTCCAATAGGTGTTTATTTCTTTTAACTGAGATGGTCCATGATTCTTTAATCACATAAGTGTTGTACTAAAAGCTTCTGCCTAAAATGATTTCTTTCAGTTTGTAATTTTCACAATAGATCTTGTAAAAACAATCAATTTTTACATTTCACATTTTACCTTGACATTCTTTTGTGGAGATTATAATACAGTGCTCTAATGAACTCCTCTGTGTTTAAGAAGATTCTTTCTTGATGTCGCACTATGTCTGTTCCATTCTGAGTACTCGTACAATGAATCCCAAAGTTATTAGAAATGGTTCTACTTTATTTACAGTTTAATTTTGGGTATTCATTAAGAATATCAAATGATAATCAGAAAAACAATGTATCACTAACAAAGGTTATTTTAAAACACCAATTTTTTTCTTCCATTGATTCACATGATTCTTTAATGTAAGGAGTAGTTGATTTGAATCTCAAATTCCAGTGACTTTAATTGTTGCTCAAAGTTACTTTATGAAGATTTGCCAATATCCTTGCTCCATTGTCCAAGTACCATTGGTTTTCATTCAGTTCTCAGCCATTTGTGGGAGCCTCATTAGTAAATATGTTTTCCCAAGGTGGTTTTGTTTCTTCTTGTTAGTGATTTCCTTTACAATTCTGAAATGACAGTCTTTTATGGTGTACTATTTCTTTTTTAAAGTGGTTTTATTAAAGTTCCATCCCAATGATGACTATCTCACTATTTCAACAGCATTAGGAACTTCTGGATCATTTATACAATTAAAAAGGTCACATAGTCATCTAAAATAAAGGCTTCTTTAGTGCTGACCTTTTTCTCAGATTATAACTTTTTTGTTCCATGTTATTTTCTTCTGTATATTCTACTGATGCCGCTGAACTTTGAAAAAAAAAGAATAGCATATATATGTTTTTCTTGCAATACATGAATATGGGATACATGTAGAATGTTATCTTTTGCTCATTTAATTGTAATTCTATTTCATTTAAGTCTTGTATCTCGTTATTCTCTTCATTCACTTTCTGGAGTTCATGATTATTGTTATCTTCTTTTGATAGTGACTGATGCTTCATATCGCTCAATGATTATGGTGAAAAACTAGTTTTTGTGACCATAACAGTACCTTTGCCGATTGCAAACCTTGTAAGTTCTGGGCAGTAAATCCTGTATCCCTTTGAGTATTCTTCATAACCTATAAACCAACCTTTCTTGTTTTTGGCATTCCATTTCTACCTCTTCTCTTTAGTTACATGTACAAAAAAGTGGATAAAAAACACGTAAGTAAACTATGTTTGGTCTTTTGCAAACCCATAGTCCAAAAGTGGTTTTGTTTTGATACATGTGGTTTTGTCTTGATACAAGTGGTTTTATGTTGATACAAGTGGTTCCTGTCCTGTTATTTACATACATTGTTGTGTTAACGGTTTCCACTCAAAAGTACTTGTTTAAATTTGCAGCCTTTAGCATGGTTCTTGCAGGCATAATAACTGTTTGCACTTTGCATTTCTCCTTGCCATTGTGTTTTGAACATATTCTGCTGTATTTTGATGATGTATCCATTGCTGATTGAGAATCTCTTATTACTTGATGGGTACTAGTTCTGTTCCATTATCAATTCTTACTACTAGTGTCATGTACCTTTTTCAAAGTTTTCAGAAATAGAGCCACTTTTCTCTTCAGCTTCATTTTCATTCTTCAAGAACAGCATATGATAGTGAGAAAAACCAACTTGCATAAATAAAAAGGTATTTGGAACCAGTGAGGTATAACTCTTACATTAACCCTCATAAATGTAAGTGAATTAGCGCTGGTTCTTCAGTAAGAGCAGTACTTGATTTGAATGGTGATCTATATTGATTTCCTTCCAAACATTTTGCATAAAATGCGATATCTGTATCTATGAATTCAATATCAGTATTTTATAGCAGTTCTTTCATTCTGGAAGTATTGATGAATCATTTTTTACCTACCTTAAAATAACAGATTTCCTTCCAAAAGGTTCTAGAAGTCATCTTAGACATTTCCACACTTCATTCAGCCATTGTACATAATTCATGACTCTACAAACATCTGCAAGTTTTCTCATTACTTTTAGCTCCTTTGCATTTATCCTGGTGTCCTCAAGGGAAAAAGTTTGCCATTAAACATATCCTGAATTATTCCACTGCCCAAATACCATTTGTTTTCATTTGGTTCTCAGCTATACTGTATCCCAAGTTGGGTTTTGCTTCTTCTTGTATGTGTGTAAGTGATTACCTTTTCAATGCTGAAACAACAGTCTTTTATACTGCAGCATTGGTTTTTACTGTTTCTTTGTTAAAGCTTGCTTCCAATGATGACTGTCTTCAAAGCTCTTTACTGCTTCAAATGTATTAGGAAATTCTGGATCATTCATATAATCAAAGGAGGTCTCAATGGCATCCTATCTTTCAGGCCTCTTTATACTTATATTTTTGTGAGGTTATATTTTTGTTGTTGCATTTTATTTTCTGTGTTTTCTCTCAATTCACTAGAAGTTTGCAATATTTGAATACTGGACTCTTATGGATTGTTATGCTCTGCTCTTATAGTTTTGTCTCCATTTTCATTCAAACATTGAATCTCATTGTTATCTTCACTGTATGAATGGCATTTATCATAAATTTTTTAGAAAGTGGTAAATTAATTTCTTCAGGGTTTGGTTGTCCTCTGACCAGATAGCATGAAATCCTATGCAATTCTGAAATGCTTGATTTCTAAGACAATGCTTTCGTTATGTATGTCATTAACCTTCCTAGTAATATTTTCTCATGAAGAAGACTTAAAGAATGATCGAGATTTTGCATGCCAATGATGTTCCTTATACACCTCTTCGGTTGTTGACTGTTATCCTTCTTTAAACCTTTTTGATCTCTCCAAACATAGGAGCTGAGTTGGTATAGCTGAGTAGATTTTTTTAAAAATTCTTTATCAACGGTTCTATAGATATAAGCTTGGTCCTTGGCATCTTAACTTTCAAACTGGTACATTTTGTGGGTCCAGTATTTTTCAGTTCCTTGCTTTCCAAAGGTATGTCGTTATCCAACACTTCACTTCACAGTTTAATATTTTGATGACTCTCTCCAGGATTATTCAGATTTGTTATGCACCTACCTGGGTCCATCAACTCAAAGCTGTTTGTCTTGGTATTATTTATAATTTCAGAATCGCTTATGCAAGGATTCATTAACCAACAGAATCTTTTGTTATGCAGCGATATTCTGTTTATTGTATTTACTTTTGTACACAATGTTAGCAAGAGGTGATATGTATTACACATAGAACACACATGGTATTCGTAGTATTACCAACATCAGAAACATTGTTAGTAACAGTAGTAACTATAGCACTAAGTATAAGCAGATGCAGAAAACAGAATAAGTTAAAACTAAAGAAAGGGAAGGGGATTATAAATACATAATTGTAAAAGTTTTATGTATTTGTTATAGTAGTCAACAACAAAGTATTCATATGCACATAAAAAACAGGAACTGAACGCAGGGAAGTGAAGTTGGCTGCAGTCAAGAAGAGTTGTGGTTGTAGTACTTGTGAAGTAAGTCGGAATGTAACTTCTGTGAAACAGAACTGAAACAAGTTCATATAAATTTACCGAAAGATTGTGTTCACTAACTGCTTAAATTATTTGATGCATTCTGAAGAATTAATTAAGAATTGAAGCATTAAATGTGTTAAGATCAAACAAAGTCAAATGCCTGTGGAAGTGATCAACAGAGAGTTATCATGAAACATATACAATGGCAGAGGAGGCGGAATAAGCATATGGTTGACCGCCACAAAGTAATGCGAGGTGGGGCATTGCTTAAAGAAGTGTGTATTAAAACTACTTTCAATGGAGGTAAGTGCTTAAAGCTGTAGCTATTACAATATTCAATGTAATGAGTTGCAGCAATTTGATTAATTATGTTAAAATGCTACATTTTGTACTGTGATTTAAGATAATGGTAAAATCCAAATGTGTAACATGATGTGAAATAAATTGTATTTAAATAATAATTAAAGAACTTAATTTCTATTGTGCATCTGCTACTTTGAAGATCTGTAAGAGGCCATGAAGATAGTTATGTGGAAGTGAAGTGATCTGTTGCACTCTAGGGGAAATCCTGTATAAAGCTGAGGACTAAACTGGTGAAGATCACATAAAGTCCTACTGAAGACATGCTGTTAGTAATAGAACTACTTAATGTAGCATTGAAAAACTGAGTCACCTCTTACATTACATGACAGTGACTATGAGTAAGTCTATAGTGCAGAGAACGTTTTGAGGAGGCAAAATTTATTAATGTGTCTTGAGCAACTGGCATGTTCCGGGACATTTTTACATAACATTTAAAACTTACACATGCCACAGACTGCCTATATATAGAAGTTATGTGAGATACAGTGTAAAGTATTAGAAAAGATGTGCTACATTTTTTGGTTTATACTTCCAGCATATGAAGAATGTGGTTCAAAGAAATCTATATTGTACTGGAGTATACCAACAGTCAGAAAGTGAAGAACTCTGAAATGAAAGCTTACAAAGGTGAGTTGAATTGTTGATTGGAAATTTAAAAGACTGGAACATACCTACATGATCTACAAATATCACAGACATGTGAAGTAGCGAGATGGAAGAATTAAGACATTTTATGACAGCATCAAAATGAAGAAGGAAAACCACATAAGTTTGAGCATTTTAACAAATTGTGGGGAACATCAAGAGTTAAATCACGAAGAAATTATAGAGGAGGCAGAATAAACTGTAGAATCTGGTTGCCTGCCACATAGCAATGCGAGGTGGGGCATTGCTTAAAGAAGAGGATTTGAAACTCCTTTAGCAGAGGTAAGTATTTAATTTTGTACTGATTGCAATGTAATCAGGGCAAGCTGTTTCATGAATTATGTACATTAAAATATGACTTTAAACACTGTTGCTATATAATTAACAATAATTTTAGTTTATACTCTAATGTAATTTTCTTAAAATAAATACATACAAATATTCTGTTTTCTTTGTTTACTTCCCTTGCACAAACAGTGAGCTGTAGCAAGACTTCAAGAGCCTATGAGGAAGTAAAGTGCCTCACAGTAAAGAGGAATTAGTGATGAATGGGAAACATCTTAAAGTGAAGTTAGGTATATAGTTGTGAGAGAAATGGCAACTGAAGTAAGATGTAAGGAAGGATGAATTAATATTTTATTGTTGATTGCTATAACATGAAACTATATCATAACGCTTTTCAATATTAATGTGCTATTCAATAGGTTTATTTAAATTTTAAACTTATCTGCCTTCTGCATCACAGTATCATCAGCAAAATGAGCCCATTTCTACTACTTTCCTTCATAATTCTGTATCTTTACACTTATATTGTCTAGGTAGTGTTGTATACATAAAGGATATTTTGTATTCTCAAATCTAATCTAGGTACTTTTAAATGTACTTCACCACTTATCCATCTATATATCTGTCTCTCGCCATTTATCAAGTTGGGATGATTATAATGTTAGGTATCCTATGCTGAGACAAATAAGTATTGCTGACGAAACCACAGAAAAAGAGACTAGCAAATAGAGTGTGACACTGTGGTAATATAAAGCGTTGTTTGACACCAACATTGATAGTGACTATGCAAATCCACACTAGAGCTTAGCAAAAGAGTGTGATACTTAATAATATAAAGCATTGCTAATCCACACCAGAGATAGTCACAAAGGTATTATCCCATACCAATAAAGGATGTTATTTATAACCAAAATAACAGTGATTGCACAAATCTGAACTAAAACTTACAACAAGAGTAAGATACTGTAGTACTATAACGTGTTGCTTATTAGCATCATTGATAGTGATAGTACAAGTCTAAAATAGATACTAGCAACAAGAGAGTAATAGGGTAGTAATATATACAGTGTAACTTGTCACAGTCATGGATATTTATTGTACAAGCCTACACTAAAGACCAACAGAAAGAGGGTTATAGGGTAGTAATATACAGTATAACTTGTCACAGTCATGGATAGTTATTGAATATGCCTACATTACACACTAGCAGCAAGAGAGTAATAAGGCAGTAATATATACTATAACTTGTCACAGTCCTGGATAGTGATAATTCAAATCTACTATAGAGGCTAGCAACAACAAAGTAATAGGGTAGTAATATACAGTGTAAGCTGTCACAGTCATGGATAGTGATAGTACAAATCTGCAATACAAACTAGCAACAACACAGTAATAGACTAGTAATATACAGTGTAACTTGTCACAACCAATGATAGTGATTGTACAAGTCTACAATAGAGACTAGCAACAAGAGAGTAATAGGGTAGTAATATAAGTATAACTTGCCACAGTGATGGATAGTTATTGTATAAGTCTACAATAGAGACTACCAAATAGAGAAAAATGGAGTAGTAATATGTAGTGTAACTTGTCACAGACTTGGATAGTTATTGTACAAGCCTACACTAGAGATATGCCTTAAAAGAGCAAAGGGTAGTAATATATAGTGTAATTTGTAACAGTCATGGATACAGAATGTGCAAGCGTACACTAGAAACTAAAAAAAAGAGTAATTAGGTTTTAATATATACTGTAACTTGCTACAGTCATGCACAGTGATTGTAGAAGCCTACACTAGAAACTAGCAATAAGGCAGTAATAGGGTACTATTATATAGTGCAACTTGTCACAACCATTGATAGTTATTGTACAAGTCCACAATAGAGACAAGCAACAAAAAAGTAATACGGTAGTAATATATGGTGTAACCTGTCACAGTCCTGGATAGTTATTGACAAGTCCAAATAGAGACTAGCAACAGCAAAGTAACAGTGTAGTAATATATAGTATAACTATTCACAGTCCTAGATAGTGTTAGTACAAGTCTACAATAGACAGTAGCAACAAGAGAAGAACAGGGTAGTAATATACAGTGTTACTTGTCACAGTCATTTATAGTTATTGTACAAGTCTACAATAGAGACTAGCAAGAAGAGAGTAATAGGACAGTAATATATAGTGTAACTCGTCACAGTCATTGATAATGATGGTACAAACCCACAACAGACACCAGAAACAAGAGAGTAACAGGGTAGTAATATACAGTCCAACTTGTCAATGTCTAGAATAGTTATTATATAAGTCTACAATAGGCACTAGAAACAAGAGAGTAATAGGGTAGTAATATATAGTGTTACTTGTCAAAGTCATTTATAGTTATTGTACAAGTCTACAATAGAGACTAGCAAGATGAGAGTAATAGGACAGTAATATATAGTGTAACTCGTCACAGTCATTGATAGTGATTGTACAAGTCTACAATAGAGACTAGCAACAAGAGAGGAATAGTGTAGTAATATATAGTGTAACTTGTCACAGTCATTGATAGTGATTGTACAAGTCAACAATTGATACTACCAAAAGAGGAGTAATATGGCAGTAATATATAGTGTAACTTGTCACAGTCATTGATAGTGATTGTACAAGTCTACAATAGAGACTAGCAACAAGAGAGGAATAGTGTAGTAATATATAGTGTAACTTGTCACAGTCATTGATAGTGATTGTACAAGTCAACAATTGATACTACCAATAGAGGAGTAATATGGCAGTAATATATAGTGTAACTTGTCACAGTCATTGATAGTGATTGTACAAGTCAACAATTGATACTACCAAAAGAGGAGTAATATGGCAGTAATATATAGTGTAACTTGTCACAGTCATTGATAGTGATTGTACAAGTCTACAATAGAGACTAGCAACAAGAGAGGAATAGTGTAGTAATATATAGTGTAACTTGTCACAGTCATTGATAGTGATTGTACAAGTCAACAATTGATACTACCAAAAGAGGAGTAATATGGCAGTAATATATAGTGTAACTTGTCACAGTCATTGATAGTGATTGTACAAGTCTACAATAGATACTAGAAACAAGAGAGTAATAGGGTAGTAATATACAGCGTAACTTGTTACATTCATTGATTGTGATTGTACAAGTCTACCATAGATACTAGAAACAAAAGAGTAATAGCTTAGTAATATACAGTGTAAATTGTTACATTCATTGATAGTGATTGTACAAGTCTACAATAGATACTAGAAACAAGAGAGTAATAGCTTAGTAATATACAGTGTAACTTGTTACATTCATTGATAGTGATTGTACAAGTCTACAATAGATGCTAGAAACAAGAGAGTAATAGGTTGGTAATATACAGTGTAACTTGTTACAGTCATTGATAGTGATTGTACAAGTCTACAATAGATACTAGAAACAAGAGAGTAATAGGTTGGTAATATACAGTTTAACTTGTTACATTCATTGATAGTGATTGTACAAGTCTACAATAGATACTAGAAACAAGAGAGTAATAGGTTAGTAATATACAGTGTAACTTGTCACAGTCATTGATAGTGATTGTACAAGTCTACAATAGATACTAGAATCAAGAGAATAATATGGCTGTGAAATATGTTGTAACTTGTTACAGTCATTGATTGTGATTGTGCAAGTCTACAATAGACACTAGAAACAAAAGAATAATATGGCAGTAATATATAGTGTAACTTGTTGCAGTCATTGATAGTGATTGTACAAGTCTACAATAGATACTAGAAACAAGAGAATAATATGGCAGTAATATATAGTGTAACTTTTTACAGTCATTGATAGTGATTGTGCAAGTCTACAATAGATACTAGAAACAAGAGAATAATATGTTAGTAATATACAGTGTTACTTGTCACAGTCATTTATAGTTATTGTACAAGTCTACAATAGAGACTAGCAAGAAGAGAGTAATAGGACAGTAATATATAGTGTAACTCGTCACAGTCATTGATAATGATGGTACAAACCCACAACAGACACCAGAAACAAGAGAGTAACAGGGTAGTAATATACAGTCCAACTTGTCAATGTCTAGAATAGTTATTATATAAGTCTACAATAGGCACTAGAAACAAGAGAGTAATAGGGTAGTAATATATAGTGTTACTTGTCACAGTCATTTATAGTTATTGTACAAGTCTACAATAGAGACTAGCAAGAAGAGAGCAATAGGACAGTAATATATAGTGTAACTCGTCACAGTCATTGATAATGATTGTACAAACCCACAACAGACACCAGAAACAAGAGAGTAACACGGTAGTAATATACAGTCCAACTTGTCAATGTCTAGAATAGTTATTATATAAGTCTACAATACGCACTAGAAACAAGAGAGTAATAGGGTAGTAATATACAGTGTAGCTTGTCACGATCAGTTATAGTGATTGAGCAAGTCTACAATAGAGACTAGCAACAAGAGAGTAATAGGGCAGTAATATATAGTGTAACTTGTCACAGGCAATGATAGTGATTGTACAAGTCTATAATAGACACTAGAAACAAGAGAGTAATAGGGCAGTAATATATAGTGTAACTTGTCACAGTCATTGATAGTGATTGAGCAAGTCTACAATAGACACTAGAAACAAGAGAGTAATAGGGCAGTAATATATAGTGTAACTTGTCACAGTCATTGATAGTGATTGTACAAGTCTACAATAGAGACTAGAACAAAGAGAGTAATAGGGCAGTAATATATAGTGTAACTTGTCACAGTCATTGATAGTGATTGAGCAAGTCTACAATAGACACTAGGAACAAGAGAGTAATAGGGCAGTAATATATAGCGTAACTTGTCACAGTCATTGATAGTGATGTACAAGTCTACAATAGAGACTAGAACAAAGAGAGTAATAGGGCAGTAATATATAGTGTAACTTGTCACAGTCATTGATAGTGATTGTACAAGTCTACAATAGAGACTAGCAACAAGAGAGGAATATTGTAGTAATATAAAGTGTTACTTTTCACAGTCATTGATAGTGATTATACAAGTCTACAACAGAGACTAGCAACAAGAGATTAATCGGGTAGTAATATACAGTGTTACTTGTCACAATCGTTTATAGTAATTGTGCAGGTCTACAATAGAGACCAGCAACAAGAGAGTAATAGGACAGTACTATACAGTGTAACCTGTCACAGTCGTTGATAGTGATTGTACAAGTCTGCAATAGACACTAGAAGCAAGAGAGGAATAGTGTAGTAATATACAGTCCGACATGTTACTATCCAGTATAGTTATTATATAAGTCTAGCAACAAGATGGGAATACTGTAGTAATATACAGTCTAACTTGTGACAGTCCTAGGTAGTGATAGTACAAGTGTACACTAGTGACTGGCAACAAGAGAGACATACAGTCTAAGTTGTCACAGTCCTGGATAGTGATAGTACAAGTATACAATAGAGACTACCAACAAGAGTGTAATAGGATAGTAATGACAGTGTAACTTATCACAGTCACTAATAGTGATTGTGCAAGTCCACAATAGAGACTAGCAACAAGAGAGTAATAGAAAAGTAGTATACAGAGTAACTTGTCACAGTCATTGATAGTGATTGTACAAGTCTACAATAGAGACTAGCAACAAGAGAGTATTAGGGCAGTAATATTTAGTTTAACTTGTCATAGTCAGGGATCGTCGTTTTACAAGTCTAGACAAGTGATTAGCAACAATAGAGTAATAGGACAGTAATATTTAGTGTAACTGGTCATAGTCAGGGATAGTTGCTTTTAAGTATAGATTACTGATTAGCAACAATAGAGTAATAGGACAGTAATATTTAGTGTAGCTTGTAAGAGTAAGGCATTGTTGTTTTGCAAGTATAGACTAGTGATTAGCAACAATAGAGTAATAGGACAGTAATATTTAGTGTAACTTGTCATAGTCAGGGATAGTTGTTTTACAAGTATAGACTGTTGATTAGCAATGGGAGAGTAATAGGACAGTAATATATAGTGTAACTTGTCATATTCATTGATAGTGATTCTACAAGTCTACAATAGAGACTAGCGACAAGAGAGTAATTGCGTAGTAATATACAGTGTTACTTTTCACAGTCATTGATAGTTATTGTACAAGTCTACAATAGAGAATAGCAACAAGAGAGTAATAGGGCTGTAATATACAGCGTTACTTGTCACAGCGATTCATAGATATTGTACAAGTCTACAATAGAGACTAGCTACAAGAGAGTAATAGGGCTGTAATATACAGTGTTACTTGTCACAGTCATTGTACAAGTTTACAATAGAGACTAGCAACAAGAGAGTAATTGCGTAGTAATATACAGTGTTACTTGTCAAAGTCATTGACAGTTATTGTACAAGCCTACAATAGAGAATAGCAACAACAGAGTAATAGGGCTGTAATACACAGTGTTACTTCTCACAGTCATTGATGGTTATTGTACAATCTTACAATATAGACTAGCAACAAGAGAGTAATTGCGTAGTAATATACAGTGTTACTTTTCACAGTCATTGATAGTTATTGTACTAGTCTAAAATCGAGAATAGCAACAAGAGAGTAATAGGGCTGTAATATTCAGTGTCACTTGTACAGTTATTAATAGTTATTGTACAAGCTTATAATAGAGACTAGCAACAAGAGAGTAATTACGTAGTAATATACGGTGTTACTTGTCACAGTCATTGATAGTTATTCTACAAGTCTACAATAGAGGCTAGCAACAAGAGAGTAATAGAGTAGTAATATACAGTGTTACATCTCACAGCCATTAGTTGTTATTGTACAAGTCTACAATAGAGACTAGCAACAAGAGTGCAATACTGTAGTAATATACAGTGTAACTTGCCCCAGTCATTGATAGTGATTGTACAAGTCTAGAATAGAGACTAGCAACAAGAGAGTAATAGAGTAGTAATATACAGTGTAACTTGTCACAGTCTTGCATAGTGATTGTACAATTAAATAGTAGAGACTATAAACAAGAGAGTAATAGGGCAGTAATATAGAGTGTTACTTGTCACAGTCATTAATAGTGATTGTATAATTCTACAATAGAGACTAGAAACAGGTGAGTAATAGGGCAGTAATATATAGTGTTACTTGTCACAGTCATTGATAGTGATTGTACAAGTCTAGAATAGAGACTAGCAACAAGAGAGTAATAGAGTAGTAATATAAAGTGTAACTTGTGACAGTTATTGATAGTGATTATACAAGTCTACAGTAGAGACTAGAAACAGGAGGAGATTAATAGTGTAGTAATATATAGACCAACTTGTCACAGTCTTGGATAGTGATTGTACAATTCTATAGTAGGGGCTATAAACAAGAGAGTAATAGGGCAATAATATACAGTGTTACTTGTCACAGTCATTAATAGTGATTGTACAATTCTACAATAGAGACTAGAAACAGGTGAGTAATAGGGCAGTAATATATAGTGTTACTTGTCACAGTCATTGATACTGATTGTACAAGTCTACAATAGAGGCTAGAAAAAAGAGGTTAATAGGGTAGTAATATACAGTGTTACAATTCACAGTCCAGGATAGTTATTGTACAAGTCTATAGTAAAGATTAGCAACAAGAGAGTAATAGGGCAGTAATATATATTGTAACTTGTCACAGTTATGTTAGTAGTTTTACAAATCTACAAAAGAAACTAGTAACAAGAGAGTAATAGGGTAGTAATATACAGTCCAACATGTCACAGTCCAGGATAGTTATTGTACAAGTCTACAATAGAGAATAGCAACATGAGAGTAATAGAGCAGTAATATACAGTGTAATTTGTCACAGTCATTGATAGTGATTTTACAAGTCTACAATTAAGACTAGTAACAAGAGAGTAATTGGGCAGTAATATACAGTGTTACTTGTCTCAGACATTGATAGTTATTGTGCAAGTCTACAATAGAGAGTAGCAACAAGTTAGTAATAGAGTAGTAATATGCAATGTTACTTGTCATAGTCATTGATAGTGATTGTACAAGTCTACAATAGAGACTAGCAAGAAGAGAGTAATAGAGTAGTAATATACAGTGTTACATGTCACAGTCATTGATAGTGTTTGTACAAGTCTACAATACAGACTAGAAACACGAGTGAAATAGGTTAGTAATATACAGTGTTACTTGTCACAGTCATTGATAGTGATTGTACAAGTCTACAATAGAGACTAGAAACACGAGAGTAATAGATCAGTAATATACAGTGTTACTTATCACAGTCATTGATAGTGATTGTAAAATTCTACAATAAAGACTTTAAACAACAGAGTAATAGGTCAGTAATATACAGTGTTACATGTCACAGTCATTGATAGTGATTGTACAAGTCTACAATAGAGACTAGCAACAAGAGAGTAATAGAGCAGTAATATACAGTGTTACTTATCACAGTCATTGATAGTGATTGTAAAATTCTACAATAAAGACTTTAAACAACAGAGTAATAGGTCAGTAATATACTGTGTTACATGTCACAGTCATTGATAGTGATTGTACAAGTCTACAATACAGACTAGAAACACGAGAGTAATAGGTTAGTAATATACAGTGTTACATGTCACACTCATTGATAGTGATTGTACAAGTCTATAATACAGACTAGAAACACGAGAGTAATAGGGCAGTAATATACCTTGTTAATTGTCACAGTCATTGATACTGATTGTACAAGTCTACAATAGATACTAGAAACAAGAGAGAAATAGGGCAATAATATACAGTGTTACTTGTCACAGTCATTGATAGTGATTGTACAATTCTACAATAGAGACTATAAACAAGAGAGTAACAGGGCAGTAATATACAGTGTTACTTGTCACAGTCATTGATAGTGATTGTACAAGTCTACAATCGAGACTAGCATCATGAGAGTAATAGAGTAGTAATATACAGTGTTACTTGTCACAGCAACTAATAGTTATTGTACAAGTTTACAATAGAGTCTAGCAACAAGAGAGTAATAGGGCAGTAATATACAGTGTTACTTGTCACAGTAATTGATAGTTATTGTACAAGTCTACAATACAGCAGAGCAACAAGAGAGTAATAGGGTAGTAATATATAGTGTAACTTGTCACGGTCATTGATAGTGATTGTGCAAGTTTACAATAGAGATTGCAACAAGAGAGTAATAGTGTATTGATATATATATATTGTAACTTGTCACAGACATTCATAGTTATTGTCCAAGTCAAAATCAGACTAGCAACAGGATAGTAATAGGGTAGTAATATATACAGTGTAACTTGTCACAGTCATGGATATTTATTGTACAAGCCTACACTAAAGACCAACAGCAAGAGGGTTATAGGGTAGTAATATACAGTATAACTTGTCACAGTCATGGATAGTTATTGAATATGCCTACATTACACACTAGCAGCAAGAGAGTAATAGGGCAGTAATATATACTATAACTTATCACAGTCCTGGATAGTGATAGTTCAAATCTACTATAGAGGCTAGCAACAACAAAGTAATAGGGTGTAATATACAGTGTAAGCTGTCACAGTCATGGATAGTGATAGTACAAATCTGCAATACAAACTAGCAACAACACAGTTATAGACTAGTAATATACAGTGCAACTTGTCACAACCAATGATAGTGATTGTACAAGTCTACAATAGAGACTAGCAACAAGAGAGTAATAGGGTAGTAATATAAGTATAACTTGCCACAGTCATGGATAGTTATTGTATAAGTCTACAATAGAGACTACCAAATAGAGGAAAATGGAGTAGTAATATGTAGTGTAACTTGTCACAGACTTGGATAGTTATTGTACAAGCCTACACTAGAGATATGCATTAAAAGAGCAAAGGGTAGTAATATATAGTGTAATTTGTAACAGTCATGGATACAGAATGTGCAAGCGTACACTAGAAACTAAAAAGAAGAGTAATTAGGTTTTAATATATACTGTAACTTGCTACAGTCATGCACAGTGATTGTAGAAGCCTACACTAGAAACTAGCAATAAGGCAGTAATAGGGTACTATTATATAGTGCAACTTGTCACAACCATTGATAGTTATTGTACAAGTCCACAATAGAGACAAGCAACAAAAAAGTAATACGGTAGTAATATATGGTGTAACCTGTCACAGTCCTGGATAGTTATTGACAAGTCCAAATAGAGACTAGCAACAGCAAAGTAACAGTGTAGTAATATATAGTATAACTATTCACAGTCCTAGATAGTGTTAGTACAAGTCTACAATAGACAGTAGCAACAAGAGAAGAACAGGGTAGTAATATACAGTGTTACTTGTCACAGTCGTTTATAGTTATTGTACAAGTCTACAATAGAGACTAGCAAGAAGAGAGTAATAGGACAGTAATATATAGTGTAACTCGTCACAGTTATTGATAATGATTGTACAAACCCACAATAGACACCAGAAACAAGAGAGTAACAGGGTAGTAATATACAGTCCAACTTGTCAATGTCTAGAATAGTTATTATATAAGTCTACAATAGGCACTAGAAACAAGAGAGTAATAGGGTAGTAATATACAGTGTAACTTGTCACGATCATTTATAGTGATTGAGCAAGTCTACAATAGACACTAGAAAAAGAGAGTAATAGGGCAGTAATATATAGTGTAACTTGTCACAGTCATTGATAGTGATTGTACAAGTCTACAATAGAGACTAGAACAAAGAGAGTAATAGGGCAGTAATATATAGTGTAACTTGTCACAGTCATTGATAGTGATTGTACAAGTCTACAATAGAGACTAGCAACAAGAGAGGAATAGTGTAGTAATATATAGTGTAACTTGTCACAGTCATTGATAGTGATTGTACAAGTCAACAATTGATACTACCAAAAGAGGAGTAATATGGCAGTAATATATAGTGTAACTTGTCACAGTCATTGATAGTGATTGTACAAGTCTACAATAGAGACTATCAACAAGAGAGGAATAGTGTAGTAATATATAGTGTAACTTGTCACATTCATTGATAGTGATTGTACAAGTCAACAATTGATACTACCAAAAGAGGAGTAATATGGCAGTAATATATAGTGTAACTTGTCACAGTCATTGATAGTGATTGTACAAGTCTACAATAGAGACTAGCAACAAGAGAGGAATAGTGTAGTAATATATAGTGTAACTTGTCACAGTCATTGATAGTGATTGTACAAGTCAACAATTGATACTACCAATAGAGGAGTAATATGGCAGTAATATATAGTGTAACTTGTCACAGTCATTGATAGTGATTGTACAAGTCTACAATAGAGACTAGCAACAAGAGAGGAATAGTGTAGTAATATATAGTGTAACTTGTCACAGTCATTGATAGTGATTGTACAAGTCAACAATTGATACTACCAAAAGAGGAGTAATATCGCAGTAATATATAGTGTAACTTGTCACAGTCATTGATAGTGATTGTACAAGTCAACAATTGATACTACCAATAGAGGAATAATATGGCAGTAATATATAGTGTAACTTGTCACAGTCATTGATAGTGATTGTACAAGTCAACAATTGATACTACCAAAAGAGGAGTAAAATGGCAGTAATATATAGTGTAACTTGTCACAGTCATTGATAGTGATTGTACAAGTCTACAATAGAGACTAGCAACAAGAGAGGAATAGTGTAGTAATATATAGTGTAACTTGTCACAGTCATTGATAGTGATTGTACAAGTCAACAATTGATACTACCAAAAGAGGAGTAATATGGCAGTAATATATAGTGTAACTTGTCACAGTCATTGATAGTGATTGTACAAGTCTACAATAGATACTAGAAACAAGAGAGTAATAGGGTAGTAATATACAGCGTAACTTGTTACATTCATTGATTGTGATTGTACAAGTCTACAATAGATACTAGAAAGAAAAGAGTAATAGCTTAGTAATATACAGTGTAAATTGTTACATTCATTGATAGTGATTGTACAAGTCTACAATAGATACTAGAAACAAGAGAGTAATAGCTTAGTAATATACAGTGTAACTTGTTACATTCATTGATAGTGATTGTACAAGTCTACAATAGATGCTAGAAACAAGAGAGTAATAGGTTGGTAATATACAGTGTAACTTGTTACAGTCATTGATAGTCATTGTACAAGTCTACAATAGATACTAGAAACAAGAGAGTAATAGGTTGGTAATATACAGTTTAACTTGTTACATTCATTGATAGTGATTGTACAAGTCTACAATAGATACTAGAAACAAGAGAGTAATAGGTTAGTAATATACAGTGTAACTTGTCACAGTCATTGATAGTGATTGTACAAGTCTACAATAGATACTAGAATCAAGAGAATAATATGGCTGTGAAATATGGTGTAACTTGTTACAGTCATTGATTGTGATTGTGCAAGTCTACAATAGACACTAGAAACAAAAGAATAACATGGCAGTAATATATAGTGTAACTTGTTGCAGTCATTGATAGTGATTGTACAAGTCTACAATAGATACTAGAAACAAGAGAATAATATGGCAGTAATATATAGTGTAACTTTTTACAGTCATTGATAGTGATTGTGCAAGTCTACAATAGATACTAGAAACAAGAGAATAATATGTTAGTAATATACAGTGTTACTTGTCACGATCAGTTATAGTGATTGAGCAAGTCTACAATAGAGACTAGCAACAAGAGAGTAATAGGGCAGTAATATATAGTGTAACTTGTCACAGGCAATGATAGTGATTGTACAAGTCTATAATAGACACTAGAAACAAGAGAGTAATAGGGCAGTAATATATAGTGTAACTTGTCACAGTCATTGATAGTGATTGAGCAAGTCTACAATAGACACTAGGAACAAGAGAGTAATAGGGCAGTAATATATAGTGTAACTTGTCACAGTCATTGATAGTGATGTACAAGTCTACAATAGAGACTAGAACAAAGAGAGTAATAGGGCAGTAATATATAGTGTAACTTGTCACAGTCATTGATAGTGATTGTACAAGTCTACAATAGAGACTAGCAACAAGAGAGGAATAGTGTAGTAATATACAGTGTTACTTTTCATAGTCATTTATAGTGATCGTACAAGTCTACAACAGAGACTAGCAACAAGAGATTAATCGGGTAGTAATATACAGTGTTACTTGTCACAATCGTTTATAGTAATTGTGCAGGTCTACAATAGAGACCAGCAACAAGAGAGTAATAGGACAGTACTATACAGTGTAACCTGTCACAGTCGTTGATAGTGATTGTACAAGTCTGCAATAGACACTAGAAGCAAGAGAGGAATAGTGTAGTAATATACAGTCCGACATGTTACTATCCAGTATAGTTATTATATAAGTCTAGCAACAAGATGGGAATACTGTAGTAATATACAGTCTAACTTGTGACAGTCCTAGGTAGTGATAGTACAAGTGTACACTAGTGACTGGCAACAAGAGAGACATACAGTCTAAGTTGTCACAGTCCTGGATAGTGATAGTACAAGTATACAATAGAGACTACCAACAAGAGTGTAATAGGATAGTAATGACAGTGTAACTTATCACAGTCACTAATAGTGATTGTGCAAGTCCACAATAGAGACTAGCAACAAGAGAGTAATAGAAAAGTAGTATACAGAGTAACTTGTCACAGTCATTGATAGTGATTGTACAAGTCTACAATAGAGACTAGCAACAAGAGAGTATTAGGGCAGTAATATTTAGTTTAACTTGTCATAGTCAGGGATCGTCGTTTTACAAGTCTAGACAAGTGATTAGCAACAATAGAGTAATAGGACAGTAATATTTAGTGTAACTGGTCATAGTCAGGGATAGTTGTTTTTAAGTATAGATTACTGATTAGCAACAATAGAGTAATAGGACAGTAATATTTAGTGTAACTTGTAAGAGTAAGGCATTGTTGTTTTGCAAGTATAGACTAGTGATTAGCAACAATAGAGTAATAGGACAGTAATATTTAGTGTAACTTGTCATAGTCAGGGATAGTTGTTTTACAAGTATAGACTGTTGATTAGCAATGGGAGAGTAATAGGACAGTAATATATAGTGTAACTTGTCATATTCATTGATAGTGATTCTACAAGTCTACAATAGAGACTAGCGACAAGAGAGTAATACGGTTGTAATATATAGTGAAGCTTGTCACAGTCCAGGTTAGTTATTGCGCACGTCTACAATAGAGACTAGCAACAAGAGAGTAATTGCGTAGTAATATACAGTGTTACTTGTCACAGGCATTGATAGTTATTGTACAAGTCTACAATAGAGAATAGCAACAAGAGAGTAATAGGGCTGTAATATACAGCGTTACTTGTCACAGCGATTCATAGATATTGTACAAGTCTACAATAGAGACTAGCTACAAGAGAGTAATAGGGCTGTAATATACAGTGTTACTTGTCACAGTCATTGTACAAGTTTACAATAGAGACTAGCAACAAGAGAGTAATTGCGTAGTAATATACAGTGTTACTTTTCACAGTCATTGATAGTTATTGTACTAGTCTAAAATCGAGAATAGCAACAAGAGAGTAATAGGGCTGTAATACTCAGTGTCACTTGTACAGTTATTAATAGTTATTGTACAAGCTTATAATAGAGACTAGCAACAAGAGAGTAATTACGTAGTAATATACGGTGTTACTTGTCACAGTCATTGATAGTTATTCTACAAGTCTACAATAGAGGCTAGCAACAAGAGAGTAATAGAGTAGTAATATACAGTGTTATATCTCACAGCCATTAGTTGTTATTGTACAAGTCTACAATAGAGACTAGCAACAAGAGTGCAATACTGTAGTAATATACAGTGTAACTTGCCCCAGTCATTGATAGTGATTGTACAAGTCTAGAATAGAGACTAGCAACAAGAGAGTAATAGAGTAGTAATATACAGTGTAACTTGTCACAGTCTTGCATAGTGATTGTACAATTAAATAGTAGAGACTATAAACAAGAGAGTAATAGGGCAGTAATATAGAGTGTTACTTGTCACAGTCATTAATAGTGATTGTATAATTCTACAATAGAGACTAGAAACAGGTGAGTAATAGGGCAGTAATATATAGTGTTACTTGTCACAGTCATTGATAGTGATTGTACAAGTCTAGAATAGAGACTAGCAACAAGAGAGTAATAGAGTAGTAATATAAAGTGTAACTTGTGACAGTTATTGATAGTGATTATACAAGTCTACAGTAGAGACTAGAAACAGGAGAGTAATAGTGTAGTAATATATAGACCAACTTGTCACAGTCTTGGATAGTGATTGTACAATTCTATAGTATGAGACGATAAACAAGAGAGTAATAGGGCAATAATATACAGTGTTACTTGTCACAGTCATTAATAGTGATTGTACAATTCTACAATAGAGACTAGAAACAGGTGAGTAATAGGGCAGTAATATATAGTGTTACTTGTCACAGTCATTGATACTGATTGTACAAGTCTACAATAGAGGCTAGAAAAAAGAGGTTAATAGGGTAGTAATATACAGTGTTACAATTCACAGTCCAGGATAGTTATTGTACAAGTCTATAGTAAGGATTAGCAACAAGAGAGTAATAGGGCAGTAATATATATTGTAACTTGTCACAGTTATGTTAGTAGTTTTACAAACCTACAAAAGAAACTAGTAAAAAGAGAGGAATAGGGTAGTAATATACAGTCCAACATGTCACAGTCCAGGATAGTTATTGTACAAGTCTACAATAGAGAATAGCAACATGAGAGTAATAGAGCAGTAATATACAGTGTAATTTGTCACAGTCATTGATAGTGATTTTACAAGTCTACAATTAAGACTAGTAACAAGAGAGTAATTGGGCAGTAATATACAGTGTTACTTGTCACAGACATTGATAGTTATTGTGCAAGTCTACAATAGAGAGTAGCAACAAGTTAGTAATAGAGTAGTAATATGCAATGTTACTTGTCATAGTCATTGATAGTGATTGTACAAGTCTACAATAGAGACTCGCAACAAGAGAGTAATAGAGTAGTAATATACAGTGTTACATGTCACAGTCATTGATAGTGTTTGTACAAGTCTACAATACAGACTAGAAACACGAGAGTAATAGATCAGTAATATACAGTGTTACTTAACACAGTCATTGATAGTGATTGTAAAATTCTACAATAAAGACTTTAAACAACAGAGTAATAGGTCAGTAATATACAGTGTTACATGTCACAGTCATTGATAGTGATTGTACAAGTCTACAATACAGACTAGAAACACGAGAGTAATAGGTTAGTAATATACAGTGTTACATGTCACACTCATTGATAGTGATTGTACAAGTCTATAATACAGACTAGAAACACGAGAGTAATAGGGCAGTAATATATCTTGTTAATTGTCACAGTCATTGATACTGATTGTACAAGTCTACAATAGATACTAGAAACAAGAGAGAAATAGGGCAATAATATATAGTGTTACTTGTCACAGTCATTGATAGTGATTGTACAATTCTACAATAGAGACTAGAAACAAGAGTGTAACAGGGCAGTAATATACAGTGTTACTTGTCACAGTCATTGATAGTGATTGTACAAGTCTACAATCGAGACTAGCATCATGAGAGTAATAGATTAGTAATATACAGTGTTACTTGTCACAGCAACTAATAGTTATTGTACAAGTTTACAATAGAGTCTAGCAACAAGAGAGTAATAGGGCAGTAATATACAGTGTTACTTGTCACAGTAATTGATAGTTATTGTACAAGTCTACAATACAGCAGAGCAACAAGAGAGTAATAGGGCAGTAATATATAGTGTAACTTGTCACGGTCATTGATAGTGATTGTGCAAGTTTACAATAGAGATTGCAACAAGAGAGTAATAGTGTATTGATATATATATATTGTAACTTGTCACAGACATTCATAGTTATTGTCCAAGTCAAAATCAGACTAGCAACAGGATAGTAATAGGGTAGTAATATATACAGTGTAACTTGTCACAGTCATGGATATTTATTGTACAAGCCTACACTAGAGACCAACAGCAAGAGGGTTATAGGGTAGTAATATACAGTATAACTTGTCACAGTCATGGATAGTTATTGAATATGCCTACATTACACACTAGCAGCAAGAGAGTAATAGGGCAGTAATATATACTATAACTTATCACAGTCCTGGATAGTGATAGTTCAAATCTACTATAGAGGCTAGCAACAACAAAGTAATAGGGTAGTAATATACAGTGTAAGCTGTCACAGTCATGGATAGTGATAGTACAAATCTGCAATACAAACTAGCAACAACACAGTAATAGACTAGTAATATACAGTGCAACTTGTCACAACCAATGATAGTGATTGTACAAGTCTACAATAGAGACTAGCAACAAGAGAGTAATAGGGCAGTAATATATACTATAACTTGTCACAGTCCTGGATAGTGATAGTTCAAATCTACTATAGAGGCTAGCAACAACAAAGTAATAGGGTAGTAATATACAGTGTAAGCTGTCACAGTCATGGATAGTGATAGTACAAATCTGCAATACAAACTAGCAACAACACAGTAATAGACTAGTAATATACAGTGCAACTTGTCACAACCAATGATAGTGATTGTACAAGTCTACATTAGAGACTAGCAACAAGAGAGTAATAGGGTAGTAATATAAGTATAACTTGCCACAGTCATGGATAGTTATTGTATAAGTCTACAATAGAGACTACCAAATAGAGGAAAATGGAGTAGTAATATGTTGTGTAACTTGTCACAGACTTGGATAGTTATTGTACAAGCCTACACTAGAGATATGCATTAAAAGAGCAAAGGGTAGTAATATATAGTGTAATTTGTAACAGTCATGGATACAGAATGTGCAAGCGTACACTAGAAAATAAAAAGAAGTGTAATTAGGTTTTAATATATACTGTAACTTGCTACAGTCATGCACAGTGATTGTAGAAGCCTACACTAGAAACTAGCAATAAGGCAGTAATAGGGTACTATTATGTAGTGCAACTTGTCACAACCATTGATAGTTATTGTACAAGTCCACAATAGACACAAGCAACAAAAAAGTAATACGGTAGTAATATATGGTGTAAACTGTCACAGTCCTGGATAGTTATTGACAAGTCCAAATAGAGACTAGCAACAGCAAAGTAACAGTGTAGTAATATATAGTATAACTATTCACAGTCCTAGATAGTGTTAGTACAAGTCTACAATAGACAGTAGCAACAAGAGAAGAACAGGGTAGTAATATACAGTGTTACTTGTCACAGTCGTTTATAGTTATTGTACAAGTCTACAATAGAGACTAGCAAGAAGAGAGTAATAGGACAGTAATCTATAGTGTAACTCGTCACAGTTATTGATAATGATTGTACAAACCCACAATAGACACCAGAAACAAGAGAGTAACAGGGTAGTAATATACAGTCCAACTTGTCAATGTCTAGAATAGTTATTATATAAGTCTACAATAGGCATTAGAAACAAGAGAGTAATAGGGTAGTAATATACAGTGTAACTTGTCACGATCATTTATAGTGATTGAGCAAGTCTACAATAGAGACTAGCAACAAGAGAGTAATAGGGCAGTAATATATAGTGTAACTTGTCACAGGCAATGTTAGTGATTGTACAAGTCTATAATAGACACTAGAAACAGGAGAGAAATAGGGCAGTAATATATAGTGTAACTTGTCACAGTCATTGATAGTGATTGAGCAAGTCTACAATAGACACTAGAAAAAGAGAGTAATAGGGCAGTAATATATAGTGTAACTTGTCACAGTCATTGATAGTGATTGTACAAGTCTACAATAGAGACTAGAACAAAGAGAGTAATAGGGCAGTAATATATAGTGTAACTTGTCACAGTCATTGATAGTGATTGTACAAGTCAACAATTGATACTACCAAAAGAGGAGTAATATGGCAGTAATATATAGTGTAACTTGTCACAGTCATTGATAGTGATTGTACAAGTCTACAATAGATACTAGAAACAAGAGAGTAATAGGGTAGTAATATACAGTGTAACTTGTTACATTCATTGATTGTGATTGTACAAGTCTACAATAGATACTAGAAACAAAAGAGTAGTAGCTTAGTAATATACAGTGTAAATTGTTACATTCATTGATAGTGATTGTACAAGTCTACAATAGATACTAGAAACAAGAGAGTAATAGCTTAGTAATATACAGTGTAACTTGTTACATTCATTGATAGTGATTGTACAAGTCTACAATAGATGCTAGAAACAAGAGAGTAATAGGTTGGTAATATACAGTGTAACTTGTTACAGTCATTGATAGTGATTTTACAAGTCTACAATAGATACTAGAAACAAGAGAGTAATAGGTTGGTAATATACAGTGTAACTTGTTACATTCATTGATAGTGATTGTACAAGTCTACAATAGATACTAGAAACAAGAGAGTAATAGGTTAGTAATATACAGTGTAACTTGTCACAGTCATTAATAGTGATTGTACAAGTCTACAATAGATACTAGAATCAAGAGAATAATATGGCTGTGAAATATGGTGTAACTTGTTACAGTCATTGATTGTGATTGTGCAAGCCTACAATAGACACTAGAAACAAAAGAATAATATGGCAGTAATATATAGTGTAACTTGTTGCAGTCATTGATAGTGATTGTACAAGTCTACAATAGATACTAGAAACAAGAGAATAATATGGCAGTAATATATAGTGTAACTTTTTACAGTCATTGATAGTGATTGTGCAAGTCTACAATAGATACTAGAAACAAGAGAATAAAATGTTAGTAATATATAGTGTAACTTGTTACAGTCATTGATAGTGATTGTACAAGTCTACAATAGATACTAGAAACAAGAGAGTCATAGGTTAGTAATATACAGTGTAACTTGTTACAGTCATTGATAGTTTTTGTGCAAGTCTACAATATATACTAGAAAAAGGAGAATAATATGGCAGTAATATATAGTGTAACTTTTTACAGTCATTGATAGTGATTGTACAAGTCTACAATAGATACTAGAAACAGGAGAATAATATGGCAGTAATATATAGTGTAACTTTTTACAGTCATTGATAGTGATTGTACAAGTCTAGAATATATACTAGAAACAGGAGAATAATATGGCAGTAATATATAGTGTAACTTTTCACAGTCATTGATAGTGATTGTACAAGTCTACAATAGATACTTGAAACAAGAGAGTAATAGGTTAGTAATATACAGTGTAACTTTTTACAGTCATTGATAGTGATTGTACAAGTCTACAATAGATACTAGAAACAGGAGAATAATATGGCAGTAATATATAGTGTAACTTTTTACAGTCATTGATAGTGATTGTACAAGTCTACAATAGATACTAGAAACAGGAGAATAATATGGCAGTAATATATAGTGTAACTTTTTACAGTCATTGATAGTGATTGTACAAGTCTACAATATATACTAGAAACAGGAGAATAATATGGCAGTAATATATAGTGTAACTTTTTACAGTCATTGATAGTGATTGTACAAGTCTACAATATATACTAGAAACAAGAGAGTAATATGGCAGTAATATATAGTGTAACATGTCGCAGTCATTGATAGTGATTGTACAAGTCTAGAATATATACTAGAAACAGGAGAATAATATGGCAGTAATATATAGTGTAACTTGTGGCAGTCATTGATGGTTTTTGTGCAAGTCTACAATATATACTAGAAACAGGAGAATAATATGGCAGTAATATACAGTGTTACTTTTTACAGTCATTGATAGTGATTGTACAAGTCTACAATAGGTACTAGAAACAAGAGAATAATATGGCAGTAATATATAGTGTAACTTTTTACAGTCATTGATAGTGATTGTACAAGTCTACAATATATACTAGAAACAGGAGAATAATATGGCAGTAATATATAGTGTAACTTTTTACAGTCATTGATAGTGATTGTACAAGTCTACAATATATACTAGAAACAGGAGAATAATATGGCAGTAATATATAGTGTAACTTTTTACAGTCATTGATAGTGATTGTACAAGTCTACAATATATACTAGAAACAAGAGAATAATATGGCAGTAATATATAGTGTAACTTTTTACAGTCATTGATAGTGATTGTACAAGTCTACAATATATACTAGAAACAGGAGAATAATATGGCAGTAATATATAGTGTAACTTTTTACAGTTATTGATAGTGATTGTACAAGTCTACAATATATACTAGAAACAGGAGAATAATATGGCAGTAATATATAGTGTAACTTTTTACAGTCATTGATAGTAATTGTACAAGTCTATAATAGATACTAGAAACAAGAGAATAATAGGGCAGTAATATATTGTGTAACTTGTTACAGTCATTGATAGTGATTGTACAAGTCTATAATAGATACTAGAAACAAGAGAATAATAGGGCAGTAATATATAGTGTAACTTTTTACAGTCATTGATAGTGATTGTACAAGTCTATAATAGATACTAGAAACAAGAGAATAATAGGGCAGTAATATATAGTGTAACTTGTCGCAGTCATTGATAGTGATTTTACAAGTCTATAATATATACTAGAAACAAGAGAATAATAGGGCAGTAATATATAGTGTAACTTGTCGCAGTCATTGATAGTGATTTTACAAGTCTATAATAGATACTAGAAACAAGAGAATAATATGGCAGTAATATATAGTGTAACTTGTTACAGTCATTGATAGTGATTGTACAAGTCTACAATAGAGACTAGCAACGAGAGAGTAGCAGGGTAGTAATATACAGTATAACTTGTCACAGTCATGGGTAGTTATTGTACAAGTCTACAATACAGACTACCACATAGAGCAAAATGGGGTAGTAATATATAGTGTAACTTGTCACAGTCTTGGATAGTTATTGTAAAAGCCTACACTAGAGATATGCAAAAAAAGAGCAATAGGTTAGTAATATATAGTGTACCTTGGCACAGTCATGGATTTTGAATGTACAAGCCTACACTAGGGACTACCAAGAAGAGTAATTAGGTGGGTATATATAGTGTAAGCTACTACAGTCATGCATAGTGATTGTAGAAGCATACACTGGAAACTAGCAATAAGAGAGTAATAGGGTAGTAATGTACAGTGTAACTTGTTATAGCCAAGGACATTTATTGTACATGCTTACACTAGAGTTTTGCAACAAGACAAAGTAGGGCAGTCACATATAGTGTAACTTGTCACAAACATTGATAGTCATTGCGCAAGCCTAGAGTTGAAACTAGCATTAAGAGAGTAATAGGGTACTAATATATAGTGTAACTTGTCACAACCATGGGTAGTTATTGTACAAGTCTACAATAGAGACTAGAAACATGAGAGTAATATTACAGTAATATATAGCGTAACTTGTCACAGTCATTGATAGTGATTGTGCAAGTCTACACTACAAACCTGCAACAGAAGAGTAATAGGGTGGTAAAATACTGTGTAAGTGTTCCTTTTCAAGAATTCCTATCAACCATAAAACAAACCTTTCTTGTGTTTTAGCATTCCATTTTGTCTCTTCTCTGTACAAATTCAGTAGATCCAGAAACAAGTAGGTGCTCAATATTTGGTCTTTACTGAAACCACAGTCCAATAGGTGTTTATTTCTTTTAACTGAGATGGTCCATGATTCTTTAATTACATAAGTGCTGTACTAAAAGCTTCTGCCTAAAATGATTTCTTTCAGTTTGTAATTTTCACAATAGATCTTGTAAAAACAATCAATTTTTACATTTCACATTTTACCTTGACATTCTTTTGTGGAGATTATAATACAGTGCTCTGATGAACTCCTCTGTGTTTAAGAAGATTCTTTCTTGATGTCGCACTATGTCTGTTCCATTCTGAGTACTCGTACAATGAATCCCAAAGTTATTAGAAATGGTTCTACTTTATTTACAGTTTAATTTTGGGTATTCATTAAGAATATCAAATGATAATCAGAAAAACAATGTATCACTAACAAAGGTTATTTTAAAACACCAATTTTTTTCTTCCATTGATTCACATGATTCTTTAATGTAAGGAGTAGTTGATTTGAATCTCAAATTCCAGTGACTTTAATTGTTGCTCAAAGTTACTTTATGAAGATTTGCCAATATCCTTGCTCCATTGTCCAAGTAGCATTGGTTTTCATTCAGTTCTTAGCCATTTGTGGGAGCCTCATTAGTAAATATGTTTTGCCAAGGTGGTTTTGTTTCTTCTTGTCAGTGATTTCCTTTACAATTCTGAAATGACAGTCTTTTATGGTGTACTATTTCTTTTTTAAAGTGGTTTTATTGAAGTTCCATCCCAATGATGACTATCTCACTATTTCAACAGCATTAGGAACTTCTGGATCATTTATACAATTAAAAAGGTCACATAGTCATCTAAAATAAAGGCTTCTTTAGTGCTGACCTTTTTCTCAGATTATAACTTTTTTGTTCCATGTTATTTTCTTCTGTATATTCTACTGATGCCGCTGAACTTTGAAAAAAAAAGAATAGCATATATATGTTTTTCTTGCAATACATGAATATGGGATACATGTAGAATGTTATCTTTTGCTCATTTAATTGTAATTCTATTTCATTTAAGTCTTGTATCTCATTATTCTCTTCATTCACTTTCTGGAGTTCATGATTATTGTCATCTTCTTTTGATAGTGAATGATGCTTCATATCGCTCAATGATTATGGTGAAAAACTAGTTTTTGTGACCATAACAGTACCTTTGCCGATTGCAAACCTTGTAAGTTCTGGGCAGTAAATCCTGTATCCCTTTGAGTATTCTTCATAACCTATAAACCAACCTTTCTTGTTTTTGGCATTCCATTTCTACCTCTTCTCTTTAGGTACATGTACAAAAAAGTGGATAAAAAACACGTAAGTAAACTATGTTTGGTCTTTCGCAAACCCATAGTCCAAAAGTGGTTTTGTTTTGATACATGTGGTTTTGTCTTGATACAAGTGGTTTTATGTTGATACAAGTGGTTCCTGTCCTGTTATTTACATACATTGTTGTGTTAACGGTTTCCACTCAAAAGTACTTGTTTAAATTTGCAGCCTTTAGCATGGTTCTTGCAGGCATAATAACTGTTTGCACTTTGCATTTCTCCTTGCCATTGTGTTTTGAACATATTCTGCTGTATTTTGATGATGTATCCATTGCTGATTGAGAATCTCTTATTACTTGATGGGTACTAGTTCTGTTCCATTATCAATTCTTACTACTAGTGTCATGTACCTTTTTCAAAGTTTTCAGAAATAGAGCCACTTTTCTCTGCAGCTTCAGTTTCATTCTTCAAGAACAGCATATGATAGTGAGAAAAACCAACTTGCATAAATAAAAAGGTATTTGGAACCAGTGAGGTATAACTCTTACATTAACGCACATAAATGTGAGTGAATTAGCGCTGGTTCTTCAGTAAGAGCAGTACTTGATTTGAATGGTGATCTATGTTGATTTCCTTCCAAACATTTTGCATAAAATGCGATATCTGTATCTATGAATTCAATATCAGTATTTTATAGCAGTTCTTTCATTCTGGAAGTATTGATGAATCATTTTTTACCTACCACAAAATAACAGATTTCCTTCCAACAGGTTCTAGAAGCCATCTTAGACATTTCCACACTTCATTCTGCCATTGCACATAATTCATGGCTCTACAAACATCTGCAAGTGTTCTCATTACTTTTAGCTCCTTTGCATTTATCTACTGGTGTCCTCAAGATAAAAAGTTTGCCATTAAACATATCCTGAATTATTCCACTGCCCAAATACCATTTGTTTTCATTTGGTTCTCAGCTATACTGTATCCCGAGTTGGGTTTTGCTTCTTCTTGTATGTGTGTAAGTGATTACCTTTTCAATGCTGAAACAACAGTCTTTTATACTGCAGCATTGGTTTTTACTGTTTCTTTGTTAAAGCTTGCTTCCAATGATGACTGTCTTCAAAGCTCTTTACTGCTTCAAATGTATTAGGAAATTCTGGATCATTCATATAATCAAAGGAGGTCTCAATGGCATCCTATCTTTCAGGCCTCTTTATACTTATATTTTTGTGAGGTTATATTTTTGTTGTTGCATTTTATTTTCTGTGTTTTCTCTCAATTCACTAGAAGTTTGCAATATTTGAATACTGGACTCTTATGGATTGTTATGCTCTGCTCTTGTAGTTTTGTCTCCATTTTCATTCAAACATTGAATCTCATTGTTATCTTCACTGTATGAATGGCATTTATCATAAATTTTTTAGAAAGTGGTAAATTAATTTCTTCAGGGTTTGGTTGTCCTCTGACCAGGTAGCATGAAATCCTATGCAATTCTGAAATGCTTGATTTCTAAGACAATGCTTTCGTTATTTTTGTCATTAACCTTCCTAGTAATATTTTCTCATGAAGAAGACTTAAAGAATGATCGAGATTTTGCATGCCAATGATGTTCCTTATACACCTCTTCGGTTGTTGACTGTTATCCTTCTTTAAACCTTTTTGATCTCTCCAAACATAGGAGCTGAGTTGGTATAGCTGAGTAGATTTTTTTAAAAATTCTTTATCAACGGTTCTATAGATATAAGCTTGGTCCTTGGCATCTTAACTTTCAAACTGGTACATTTTGTGGGTCCAGTATTTTTCAGTTCCTTGCTTTCCAAAGGTATGTCGTTATCCAACACTTCACTTCACAGTTTAATATTTTGATGACTCTCTCCAGGATTATTCAGATTTGTTATGCACCTACCTGGGTCCATCAACTCAAAGCTGTTTGTCTTGGTATTATTTATAATTTCAGAATCGCTTATGCAAGGATTCATTAACCAACAGAATCTTTTGTTATGCAGCGATATTCTGTTTATTGTATTTACTTTTGTACACAATGTTAGCAAGAGGTGATATGTATTACACATAGAACACACATGGTATTCGTAGTATTACCAACATCAGAAACATTGTTAGTAACAGTAGTAACTATAGCACTAAGTATAAGCAGATGCAGAAAACAGAATAAGTTAAAACTAAAGAAAGGGAAGGGGATTATAAATACATAATTGTAAAAGTTTTATGTATTTGTTATAGTAGTCAACAACAAAGTATTCATATGCACATAAAAAAAAAGGGAACTAAACGCAGGGAAGTGAAGTTGGCTGCAGTCAAGAAGAGTTGTGGTTGTAGTACTTATGAAGTGAGTCAGAATGTAACTTCTGTGAAACAGAACTGAAACAAGTTCATATAAATTTACCGAAAGATTGTGTTCACTAACTGCTTAAATTATTTGATGCATTCTGAAGAATTAATTAAGAATTGAAGCATTAAATGTGTTAAGATCAAACAAAGTCAAATGCCTGTGGAAGTGATCAACACAGAGTTATCATGAAACATATACAATGGCAGAGGAGGCGCAATAAGCATATGGTTGACCGCCACAAAGTAATGCAAGGTGGGGCATTGCTTAAAGAAGTGTGTATTAAAACTACTTTCAATGGAGGTAAGTGCTTAAAGCTGTAGCTATTACAATATTCAATGTAATGAGTTGCAGCAATTTGATTAATTATGTTAAAATGCTACATTTTGTACTGTGATTTAAGATAATGGTAAAATCCAAATGTGTAACATGATGTGAAATGAATTGTATTGAAATAATAAATAAAGAACTTAATTTCTATTGTGCATCTGCTACTTTGAAGATCTGTAAGAGACCATGAAGATGGTTATGTGGAAGTGAAGTGATCTGTTGCACTCTAGGGGAAATCCTGTATAAAGCTGAGGACTAAACTGGTGAAGATCACATAAAGTCCTACTGAAGACATGCTGTTAGCAATAGAACTATTTAATGTAGCATTGAATAACTGAGTCACCTCTTACATTACATGACAGTGACTATGAGTAAGTCTATAGTGCAGAGACCGTTTTGAGGAGGCAAAATTTATTAATGTGTCTTGAGCAACTGGCATGTTCCGGGACATTTTTACATAACATTTAAAACTTACACATGCCACAGACTGCCTATATATAGAAGTTATGTGAGATACAGTGTAAAGTATTAGAAAGGATGTGCTACATTTTTTGGTTTATACTTCCAGCATATGAAGAATGTGGTACAAACAAATCTATATTGTACTGGAGTATACCAACAGTCAGAAAGTGAAGAACTCTGAAATGAAAGCTTACAAAGGCGAGTTGAATTGTTGATTGGAAATTTAAAAGACTGGAACATACCTACATGATCTACAAATATCACAGACATGTGAAATAGCGAGATGGAAGAATTAAGACATTTTATGACAGCATCAAAATGAAGAAGGAAAACCACATAAGTTTGAGCATTTTAACAAATTGTGGGGAACATCAAGAGTTAAATCACGAAGAAATTATAGAGGAGGCAGAATAAACTGTAGAATCTGGTTGGCTGCCACATAGCAATGCGAGGTGGGGCATTGCTTAAAGAAGGGGATTCTGAAACTCCTTTAGCAGAGGTAAGTATTTAATTTTGTACTGATTGCAATGTAATCAGGGCAAGCTGTTTCATGAATTATGTACATTAAAATACGACTTTAAACACTGTTGCTATATAATTAACAATAATTTTAGTTTATAGTCTAATGTAATTTTCTTAAAATAAATATATACAAATATTCTGCTTTTCTTTGTTTACTTCCCTTGCACATACAGTGAGCTATAGCAAGACTTCAAGAGCCTATGAGGAAGTAAAGTGCCTCACAGTAAAGAGGAATTAGTGATGAATGGGAAACATTTTAAAGTGAAGTTAGGTATATAGTTGTGAGAGAAATGGCAACTGAAGTAAGATGTAAGGAAGGATGAATTAATATTTTATTGTTGATTGCTATAACATGAAACTATATCATAACGCTTTTCAATATTAATGTGCTATTCAATAGGTTTATTTAAATTTTAAACTTATCTGCCTTCTGCATCACAGTATCATCAGCAAAATGAGCCCATTTCTGCTACTTTCCTTCATAATTCTGTTTCTTTACACTTATATTGTCTAGGTAGTTTTGTATACATAAAGGATATTTTGTATTCTCAAATCTAATCTAGGTACTTTTAAATATACTTCACCACTTATCCATCTATATATCTGTCTCTTGCCATTTATCAAGTTGGGATGATTATAATGTTAGGTATCCTATGCTGAGACAAATAAGTATTGCTGAAAAAACCACAGAAAAAAAGACTAGCAAATAAAATGTGACACTGTGGTAATATAAAGCGTTGTTTGACACCATCATTGATAGTGACTATGCAAATCCACACTAGAGCTTAGCAAAAGAGTGTGATACTTAATAATATAAAGCATTGCTAATCCACACCAGAGATAGTCACAAAGGTATTATCCCATACCAATAAAGGATGTTATTTATAACCAAAATAACAGTGATTGCACAAATCTGAACTAAAACTTACAACAAGAGTAAGATACTATAGTACTATAATGTGTTGCTTATTAGCATCATTGATAGTGTTAGTACAAGTATAAAATAGATAGTAGCAACAAGAGAGTAATAGGGTAGTAATATACAGTGCAAGCTGTCACAGTCATGGATAGTAATAGTACAAATCTGCAATACAAACTAGCAACAACAGGGCAGTAATATACAGTGTTACTTGTCACAGTAATTGATAGTTATTGTACAAGTCTACATTACAGAAGAGCAACAAGAGAGTAATAGGGCAGTAATATATAGTGTAACTTGTCACGGTCATTGATAGTGATTGTACAAGTTTACAATAGAGATTGCAACAAGAGAGTAATAGTGTATTGATATATATATATATATATATATATATATATATATATATATATATATTGTAACTTGTCACAGACATTCATAGTTATTGTCCAAGTCAAAATACAGACTAGCAACAGGATAGTAATAGGGTAGTAATATGCAGTCTAACTTGTCACAGTCCAGTATAGTTATTATATAGGTCTACAATACAGACTAAAACCAGAGAGTAATAGGTTAGCAATACCCCATGTAACTGGTCAAGTCATTGATAGTGATTGTACAAGTCTAAAATAGAGACTACCAACATTAGAGTAATAGGGCAGTAATATACTGTGTAACTTGTCAAGTCATTGATGGTAATGGTACAAGTCTACAATAGACACTAGCAAGAAGAGGAGAATAGGATGGTAATATACAGTGTAACTTGCCACTGACATGTATACTTATTGTACAAGTCTCCTATAGTCATTAGAACAGGAGAGTAATAGTGCAGTTATATATAATATAGCTTGTCAAGGTCATTGATAGTTATTGTACAAGTCTACAATAATGACTACCTACAACAAAGTAAAAGGGTAGTAATATACAGTGTAACTTGTCACAGTTATTGAGAGTATTTGTACAAGTCTACAATAGAGACTAGCAACAACAGAGTAATAGGGCTTAATATATACTATAGTTTGTCACACTCCTGGATATTGATGGTTCAAATCTACAATAAAGACTTGCTACAACAAAGTAAAAGTAATAGGGTAGTAACATACAGTGTAGCTTGTCAGAGTCATTGAGAGTTATTTGTACAAGTCTACAATTGAGACTAGCAACAACAGTGTAATAGGGCAATAGGATGTACTATAATTTTTCATGTCCTGGATAGTGTTTGTTCAAATCTACAATAGAGACTAGCAACAAGAAAGTAAGATTGTAGTAATATACAACCCAACATGTCACAGTCTTGGATAGTGTTATTACAAGTCTACAATAGAGACCAGCAATAAGAGAGGAATAGGGTAGTAATATACAGTGTACTTGTCACAGTCTTTGATAGTTATTGTACAAGTCTTTAATAGAGACTAGCAACAAAAGAGTAATACGGTAGTAATATACAGTGTAAATAGTCACAGTCCTGTATGTTTTTGTACTGGTCCAAAGTGGAGACCAGCAACAACAGAGTAATAGGTTAGTAATATATAGTATAACTTATCACAGTCCCGGATTGTGAAAGTACAAGTCTACAACAGAGACCAGCTACAAGAGAGGAATAGGGTAGTAATGTACAGTGTTACTTGTCACAGTCATTTATAGTGATGGAGCAAGTCTACGATAGAGACTAGCAACAAGAGAGTAATAGGGTAGTAATATACAGTGCAACCAGTCACAGTCCCGGATAGTGATAGTGCAAGTCAAAAGTAGAGAGTAACAACAAGAGGGGAATAGGATAGTGATATACATTGTAACCTGTCACAGTCTTTGATAGTGATTTTACAAGCCTACAATAGAGACTAATAACAAGAGAGTTATAGGGTAGTAATATACAGTCTAACTTGTGACAGTCCTGGGTAGTGTTAGACCAGTCTACACTACTGACTGACAACAAGAGAGGAATAGGATAGTGTGTTACAGTCTAACTTGTCACAGTCCTGGATAGTGATTGTACAAGTCTTCAATAGTGACTAGCAACTAGAGAGTACTACGTTAATAATAACCAGTGCAACTTGTCACAGTCATTGATGGTGATTTTACAAGTCTGTAATAGAGACTAGAAAAAAGAGGGTAATAGGGTAGTAATGTACAGTGTTACAATTCACAGTCCAGGATAGTTATTGTACAAGTCTATAGTAAAGATTAGCAACAAGAGAGTAATAGGGCAGTAATATTTAGTGTAACTTGTCACAGCTATGTTAGTAGTTTTACAAGTCTACAAAAGAAACTAGTAACAAGAGAGTAATAGGGTAGTAATATACAGTCCAACTTATGAGAGACCAGTACAGTTATTGTACAAGTCTACAGTAGAGACTAGCAAAAAGAGAGTAATAGGGCAGTAATATATAGTGTAACTTGTCACAGTCATTGATAGTGGTTGTACAAGTCCGCAATAGATACTAGAAAAAAGAGAGTAATGGGATTGTAATATACAGTCCAACATGTCACAGTCCAGGATAGTTGTTGTACAAGTCTACAATAGAGAATTGCAACATGAGAGTAATAGAGCAGTAATATACAGTGTAACTTGTCACAGTCATTGAAAGTGATTTTACGAGTCTACAATAAAGACTAGCAACAACAGAGTAATTGGGTAGTAATATACAGTGTTACTTGTCACAGACATTGAAGGTTATTGTGCAAGTCTACAATAGACAGTAGCAACAAGTTAGTAATAGAGTAGTAATATGCAATGTTACTTGTCACAGTCATTGATAGTGATTTTACAAGCCCACAATAGAGACTAATAACAAGAGAGTTATAGGGTAGTAATATACAGTCTAACTTGTGAAAGTCCTGGGTAGTGTTAGCACCAGTCTACACTACTGACTGACAACAAGAGAGGAATAGGATAGTGTGTTACAGTCTAACTTGTCACAGTCCTGGATAGTCATTGTACAAGTCTTCAATAGCGACAAGCAAATAGAGAGTACTATGATAGTAATATACAGTGCACTTTGTAACAGTCATTGATGGTGATTTTACAAGTCTAGAATAGAGACCAGCAACCAGAGAGTAATAGGTAGTGATATACAGTGTAACTCGTCACAGTTATTTATAGTGATTGTGCAAGTCTATAATGGAGACTAGGAACAAGAGAACAATAGGGCAGTAATATATAGTGTAACTTGTCACAGGCATTGTTGATGATTGTACAAGTCTACAGTAGAGAACAGAAACAAGAGAGTAATACGGGAGTAATCTACGGACCAAATTGTCACAGTCCAGGATAGTTATTATATAAGTCTACAATAGAGACTACCAACAAGAGGAGAATAAGGTAGTAATGTACAGTGTAACTTGTCACAGTCATTGATACTATTTTACAAGTCTACGATAGAGACTAGCAACAACAGAGTAATAGGGTAGTAATAAATACTGTAACTTGTCACAGTCATTGATAGTGATTGTACAAGTCTACAATAGAAACTAGAAAAAAGAGGGTAATAGCGTAGTAATATACAGTGTTACAATTCACAGTCCAGGATAGTTATTGTACAAGTCTATAGTAGAGATTAGCAACAAGAGAGTAATAGAGTAGTAATATATAGTGTAACTTGTCAGAGTCATTGATAGTTATTGTACAAGTCTACAATAGAGACTATAAACAAGAGAGTAATAGGGCAGAAATAAATAGTGTTACTTGTCAAGTCATTGATAGTGATTGTACAAGTCTACAATAGAGACTAATAGCAAGAGTGTAATAGGGCAGTAATATATAGTGTTACTTGTCACAGTCATTTATAGTTATTGTACAAGTCATCAATAGAGACTAGCAACATGATACTAATAGATTAGTAATATACAGTGTTACTTGTCACAGTCATTGATAGTTGTTGAACAAGTCTACAATAAAGACTAATACCAGGAGAGTAATAGGGCAGTAATATATAGTGTTACTTGTCACAGTCATTGACAGTTATTGTACAAGTGTACAATAGACACTATAAACATGATAGTAATAGAGTAGTAATATACTGTGTTACTTGTCACAGTCATTGATAGTTGTTGAACAAGTCTACAATAAAGACTAATACCAGGAGAGTAATAGGGCAGTAATATATAGTGTTACTTGTCACAGTCATTGATAGTTGTTGTACAAGTCTACAATAAAGACTAATACCAGGAGAGTAATAGGGCAGTAATATATAGTGTTACTTGTCACAGTCATTGACAGTTATTGTACAAGTGTACAATAGACACTAAACACATGATAGTAATAGAGTAGCAATATACAGTGTTACTTGTCACAGTCATTGATAGTTGTTGTACAAGTCTACAATAGACACTATAATCATGATAGTAATAGAGTAGTAATATATAGTGTTACTTGTCACAGTCATTGACAGTTATTGTACAAGTGTACAATAGACACTATAAACATGATAGTAATAGAGTAGTAATATACTGTGTTACTTGTCACAGTCATTGATAGTTGTTGTACAAGTCTACAATAGACACTATAAACATGATAGTAATAGAGTAGTAATATATAGTGTTACTTGTCACAGTCATTGACAGTTATTGTACAAGTGTACAATAGACACTATAAACATGATAGTAATAGAGTAGTAATATACTGTGTTACTTGTCACAGTCATTGACAGTTATTGTACAAGTCTACAATAGACACTATAAACATGATAGTAATAGAGTAGTAATATATAGTGTTACTTGTCACAGTCATTGACAGTTATTGTACAAGTGTACAATAGACACTATAAACATGATAGTAATAGAGTAGCAATATACAGTGTTACTTGTCACAGTCATTGATAGTTAATGTACAAGTATAAAATAGACACTAAACACATGATAGTGATAGAGTAGCAATATACAGTATTACTTGTCACAGGCATTGATAGTTATTGTACAAGTCTACAATACAGACTAGAAACAAGAGAGTAATAGAGCAGTAATATACAGTGTTACTTGTCACAGTCATTAATAGTGATTGTACAATTCTACAATAGAGACTAGAAACAGGTGAGTAATAGGGCAGTAATATATAGTGTAACTTGTCACAGTCATTAATAGTGATTGTACAATTCTACAATAGAGACTAGAAACAGGTGAGTAATAGGGCAGTAATATACAGTCTTACTTGTCACAGTCATTGATAGTGATTGTACAATTCTACAATAGAGACTAGAAACAGGTGAGTAATAGGGCAGTAATATACAGTGTAACTTGTCACAGTCATTAATAGTGATTGTACAAGTCTACAATAGAGACTAGAAACAAGAGAGTAATAGGGCAGTAATATATAGTGTTACTTGTCACAGTCATTGATAGTGATTGTACAATTCTACAATAGAGACTAGAAACAGGTGAGTAATAGGGCAGTAATATACAGTGTTACTTGTCACAGTCATTAATAGTGATTGTACAATTCTACAATAGAGACCAGAAACAGGTGAGTAATAGGGCAGTAATATATAGTGTTACTTGTCACAGTCATTTATAGTTATTGTACAAGTCATCAATAGAGACTAGCAACATGATACTAATAGATGAGTAATATACAGTGTTACTTGTCACAGTCATTGATAGTTGTTGTACAAGTCTACAATAAAGACTAATACCAGGAGAGTAATAGGGCAGTAATATATAGTGTTACTTGTCACAGTCATTGACAGTTATTGTACAAGTGTACAATAGACACTATAAACATGATAGTAATAGATTAGTAATATACAGTGTTACTTGTCACAGTCATTGATAGTTGTTGTACAAGTCTACAATAGAGACCAATAACAAGAGAGTAATAGGGCAGTAATATACAGTGTTACTTGTCACAGTCATTGATAGTGATTGTACAAGTCTACAATACAGACTAGAAACAAGAGAGTAATAGGGCATTAATATATAGTGTAACTATACACAGTCATTGATAGTGATTGTACAAGTCTACAATACAGGCTAGAAACAAGAGAGTAATAGGGCATTAATATATAGTGTAACTATACACAGTCATTGATAGTGATTGTACAAGTCTACAATACAGACTAGAAACAAGAGAGTAATAGGTCAGTAATATACAGTGTTACTTGTCACACTCATTGATAGCTATTGTACAAGTCTACAATACAGACTAGAAACAAGAGAGTAATAGGGCATTAATATATAGTGTAACTATACACAGTCATTGATAGTGATTGTACAAGTCTACAATACAGACTAGAAACAAGAGAGTAATAGGTCAGTAATATACAGTGTTACTTGTCACAGTCATTGATAGTGATTGTACAAGTCTACAATACAGACTAGAAACAAGAGAGTAATAGGGCAGTAATATACAGTGTTACTTGTCACAGTCATTGATAGTGATTGTACAAGTCTACAATGCAGACTAGAACCAAGAGAGTAATAGGTCAGTAATATACAGTGTTACTTGTCACAGTCAATGATAGTGATTGTACAAGTCTACAATACAGACTAGAAACAAGAGAGTAATAGGGCAGTAATATACAGTGTTACTTGTCACAGTCATTGATAGTGATTGTACAAGTCTACAATACAGACTAGAAACAAGAGAGTAATAGGTCAGTAATATACAGTGTTACTTGTCACAGTCATTGATAGTGATTGTACAAGTCTACAATACAGACTAGAAACAAGAGAGTAATAGGGCAGTAATATACAGTGTTACTTGTCACAGTCATTAATAGTGATTGTACAATTCTACAATAGAGACTAGAAACAGGTGTGTAATAGGGCAGTAATATATAGTGTAACTTGTCACAGTCACTGATAGTGATTGTACAAGTCTACAATAGAGACTAGAAAAAAGAGAGTAATGGGATTGTAATATACAGTCCAACATGTCACAGTCCAGTATAGTTATTGTACAAGTCTACAATAAAGAATAGCAACATGAGAGTAATAGAGCAGTAATATACAGTGTATCTTGTCACAGTCATTGATAGTGATTTAACAAGTCTACAATAAAGACTAGCAACAAGAGAGTAATTGGGCAGTAATATACAGTGTTACTTGTCACAGACATTGATAGTTATTTTGCAAGTCTACAATAGAGAGTAGCAACAAGTTAGTAATAGAGCAGTAATATGCAGTGTTACTTGTCACAGCCATTGATAGTGATTGTACAAGTCTACAATAGAGACTAGAAACAAGAGAGTAATAGGTCAGTAATATACAGTGTTACTTGTCACAGTCATTGATAGTGATTGTGCAATTTTACAATAAAGACTATAAACAAGAGAGTAATAGGTCAGTAATATACAGTGTTACTTGTCACAGTCATTGATAGTGATTGTACAAGTCTACAATAGAGAGTAGCAACAAGTTAGTAATAGAGCAGTAATATACAGTGTTACTTGTCACAGTCATTGATAGTGATTGTACAATTTTACAATAAAGACTATAAACAAGAGAGTAATAGGTCAGTAATATACAGTGTTACATGTCACAGTCATTGATAGTGATTGTACAAGTCTACAATACAGACTAGAAACAGGAGAGTAATAGGGCAGTAATATACAGTGTTACTTGTCACAGTGATTGATAGTGATTGTGCAAGTCTACAATAGAGTCTAGAAACAAGAGAGTAATTGGGCAGTAATATATAGTATAACTTGTCACAGTCATTGATAGTGATTGTACAATTCTACAATAGAGACTATAAACTAGAGAGTAATAGTGCAGTAATATATAGCGCTACTTGTCACAGTTATTGATACTGATTGTACAGTTCTACAATCGAGACTAGAAACAAGCGAGTAATAGGGCAGAAATATACTTTGTTACTTGTCACAGTCATTGATACTGATTGTACAAGTCTACAATAGAGACTAGAAACAAGAGAGAAATAGGGCAGTAATATATAGTGTTACTTGTCACGGTCATTCATAGTGATTGTACAGTTCTACAATAGAGACTATAAACAAGTGAGTAACAGGGTAGTAATATACAGTGTTACTTGTCACAGTCATTGATAGTGATTGTACAAGTCTACAATCGAGACTAGTATCATGAGAGTAATAGAGTTGTAATATACAGTGTTACTTGTCACAGCCATTGATAGTTATTGTACAAGTTTACAATAGAGTCTAGCAACAAGAGAGTAATAGGGCAGTAATATACAGTGTTACTTGACACAGTAATTGATAGTTATTGTACAAGTCTACATTACAGAAGGGCAACAAGAGAGTAATAGGGCATTAATATATAGTGTAACTTGTCACGGTCATTGATAGTGATTGTACAAGTTTACAATAGAGATTGCAACAAGAGAGTAATACTGTATTGATATATATATATATATATATATATATATATAATATATATATATATATATATTGTAACTTGTCACAGACATTCATAGTTATTGTCCAAGTCAAAATACAGACTAGCAACAGGATAGTAATAGGGTAGTAATATGCAGTCTAACTTGTCACAGTCCAGTATAGTTATTATATAGGTCTACAATACGGACTAAAACAAGAGAGTAATAGGTTAGCAATAACCCATGTAACTGGTCAAGTCATTGATAGTGATTGTACAAGTCTACAATAGAAACTACCAACATTAGAGTAATAGGGCTGTAATATACTGTATAACTTGTCAAGTCATTGATGGTAATTGTACGAGTCTACAATAGACACTAGCAAGAAGAGGAGAATAGGATGGTAATATACAGTGTAACTTGCCACTGACATGTATACTTATTGTACAAGTCTCCTATAGTCATTAGACCAGGAGAGTAATAGTGCATTAATATATAATATAGCTTGTCAAGGTCATTGATGGTTATTGTACAAGTCTACAATAATGACTACCTACAACAAAGTAAAAGGGTAGTAATATACAGTGTAACTTGTCACAGTTATTGAGAGTATTTGTACAAGTCTACAATAGAGACTAGCAACAACACAGTAATAGGGCTTGATATATACTATAGTTTGTCACACTCCTGGATATTGATTGTTCAAATCTCCAATAAAGACTTGCTACAACAAAGTAATAGGGTAGTAATATACAGTGTAACTTGTCACAGTCATTGAGAGTTATTGTATAAGTCTACATTAGGTACTAGCAACAACAGAGTAATAGGGCAATAAGATGTACTATTATTTTTCATGTCTTGGATAGTGTTTGTTCAAATCTACAATAGAGACTACCAAAAAGAAAGTAAAATTGTAGTAATATACAACCCAACATGTCACAGTCTTGGATAGTGTTATTACAAGTTTACAATAGAGACTAGCAATAAGAGAGGAATAGGGTAGTAATATACAGTGTTACCTTCACAGTCTTTGATAGTTATTGTACAAGTCGTCAATAGAGACTAGCAACATGATAGTAATAGGGTAGTAATATACAGTGTTACTTGTCACAGTCATTGATAGTTGTTCTACAAGTCTACAATAGAGACCAATAGCAAGAGAGTAATAGGGCAGTAATATATAGTGTTACTTGTCACAGTCATTGATAGCTATTGTACAAGTCTAAAATAGACTCTAGACAAATGATAGTAATAGAGTAGTAATATACAATGTTATTTGTCACAGTCATTGATAGCTATTGTACAAGTCTAAAATAGAGACTAGCAACAAGAGAGTAATAGGGCAGTAATATACAGTGTAACTTGTCAGAGTCATTGATAGTGGTTGTACAAGTCTACAATAGAGACTAGAAACAAGAGAGTAATAGGGCAGTAATATATAGGGTAACTTGTCAGAGTCATTGATAGTGATTGTACAAGTCTAGAATAGAGACTAGAAACAAGAGAGTAATAGGCAGTAATATACAGTGTAACTTGTCACAGTCATTGATATTTATTGTACAAGTCTACAATAGAGACTAGAAACAAGAGAGTATTAGTGCAGTAATATATAGTGTAACTTGTCATAGTCATAGATATTTATTGTACAAGTCTACAACAGAGACTAGAAACAAGAGAGTAATAGGTCAATAATATATAGTGTAACTTATCCCAGTCATTGATAGTTTTTGTACAAGTCTACAATAGAGACTAGAAACAAGAGAGTAATAGGGCAGTAATATATAGTGTAACTTTTCAAGTCACTGATAGTGATTGTACAAGTCTACAATAGAGACTAGAAACTTGACAGAAATATGGCAGAATTATATAGTGTAACGTGCCACAATCATTGACAGTGATTGTACAAGTCTACAATAGAGACTAATAGAAAGAGAGTAATAGGGCAGTAATATATAGTGTTACTTGTCACAGTCATTGATATTTATTGTACAAGTCTAGAATAGAGACTAGAAACAAGAGAGTAATTGGGCAGTAATATAGAGTGTTACTTGTCACAATCATTGATAGTTATTGTACAAGTCTACAATAGAAACTAGAAACAAGAGAGTAATAGGGCAGTAATATATAGTGTAATTTGTCAGAGTCATTGATAGTTATTGTACAAGTCTACAATAGAGACTAGAAACAAGAGAGTAATTGGGCAGTAATATATAGTGTAATTTGTCAGAGTCATTGATAGTTATTGTACAAGTCTACAATAGTGACTAGAAACAAGAGAGTAATAGGGCAGTAATATATAGTGTAACTTGTCACAGTCATTGATAGTTATTGTACAAGTCTACAATAGGGACTAGAAACAAGAGAGGAATAGAGTACTAATATATAGTGTAACTTGTCAGTCATTGATAGTTATTGTACAAGTCTACAATAGAGACTAGAAACAAGAGAGTAATAGGGCAGTAATATATAGTGTAACTTGTCACAGTCATTGATAGTGATTGTACAAGTCTACAATAGAGACCAGAAACAAGAGAGTAATAGCGCAGTAATATATAGTGTTACTTGTCACAGTCGCTGATAGTGATTGCACAAGTATACAATAGAGAATATAAACAAGAGGGTGATAGGGCAGTAATATATAGTGTAACTTGTCAATGTCATTGATAGTGATTGTACAAGTCTACAATAGAGAATATAAACAAGAGGGTGATAGGGTAGTAATATATAGTGTAACTTGTCACAGTCATTGATAGTGATTGTACAAGTCTACAATAGAGACTATAAACAAGAGAGTAATAGGCCAGAAATAAATAGTGTAACTTGTCAAGTCATTGATAGTGATTGTACAAGTTTACAATAGAGACTAGAAACAAGAGAGTAATAGGGCAGTAATATATAGTGTAACTTATCACAGTCATTGATAGTGACTGTACAAGTCTACAATAGAGACTAGAAACAAGAGAGTAATAGGCCAGAAATAAATAGTGTAACTTGTCAAGTCATTGATTGTGACTGTACAAGTCTACAATAGAGACTAGAAACAAGAGAGTAATAGGCCAGAAATAAATAGTGTAACTTGTCAAGTCATTGATAGTGACTGTACAAGTCTACAATAGAGACCAGAATCAAGAGAGTGATAGGGTAGTAATATACAGTGTTACAATTCACACTCCAGGATAGTTATTGCACATGTCTGCGATAGAGAAGAGTAACATGAGAGTAATAGGGCAGTAATATATAGTGTAACTTATCACAGTCATTGATAGTGACTGTACAAGTCTACAATAGAGACTATAAACAAGAGAGTAATAGGGCAGTAATATACAGCGATACTTGTCACAGTCATTGATAGTGACTGTACAAGTCTACAATAGAGACTAGAAACAAGAGAGTGATAGGGTAGTAATATATAGTGTAACTTATCACAGTCATTGATAGTGCATGTACAAGTCTACAATAGAGACTATAAACAAGAGAGTAATAGGCCAGAAATATGTAGTGTAACTTATCACAGTCATTGATAGTGACTGTACAAGTCTACAATAGAGACTATAAACAAGAGAGTAATAGGGCAGTAATATATAGTGTAACTTATCACAGTCATTGATAGTGACTGTACAAGTCTACAATAGAGACTAGAAACAAGAGAGTAATAGGGCAGTAATATATAGTGTAACTTATCACACTAATTGATAGTGACTGTACAAGTCTACAATAGAGACTATAAACAAGAGAGTAATAGGCCAGAAATAAATAGTGTAACTTATCACAGTCATTGATAGTGACTGTACAAGTCTACAATAGAGACTATAAACAAGAGAGTAATAGGCCAGAAATAAATAGTGTAACTTATCACAGTCATTGATAGTGACTGTACAAGTCTACAATAGAGACTAGAAACAAGAGAGTAATAGGCCAGAAATAAATAGTGTAACTTATCACAGTCATTGATAGTGACTGTACAAGTCTACAATAGAGACTAGAAACAAGAGAGTAATAGGCCAGAAATAAATAGTGTAACTTATCACAGTCATTGATAGTGACTGTACAAGTCTACAATAGAGACTATAAACAAGAGAGTAATAGGCCAGAAATAAATAGTGTAACTTATCACAGTCATTGATAGTGACTGTACAAGTCTACAATAGAGACTATAAACAAGAGAGTAATAGGCCAGAAATGAATAGTGTAACTTATCACAGTCATTGATAGTGACTGTACAAGTCTACAATAGAGACTATAAAAAAGAGAGTAATAGGCCAGAAATAAATAGTGTAACTTATCACAGTCATTGATAGTGACTGTACAAGTCTACAATAGAGACTATAAACAAGAGAGTAATAGGCCAGAAATAAATAGTGTAACTTATCACAGTCATTGATAGTGACTGTACAAGTCTACAATAGAGACTATAAACAAGAGAGTAATAGGCCAGAAATAAATAGTGTAACTTATCACAGTCATTGATAGTGACTGTACAAGTCTACAATAGAGACTATAAACAAGAGAGTAATAGGCCAGAAATAAATAGTGTAACTTATCACAGTCATTGATAGTGACTGTACAAGTCTACAATAGAGACTAGAAACAAGAGAGTAATAGGGCAGTAATATGTAGTGTAACTTATCACAGTAATTGATAGTGACTGTACAAGTCTACAATAGAGACTATAAACAAGAGAGTAATAGGCCAGAAATAAATAGTGTAACTTATCACAGTCATTGATAGTGACTGTACAAGTCTACAATAGAGACTATAAACAAGAGAGTAATAGGCCAGAAATAAATAGTGTAACTTATCACAGTCATTGATAGTGACTGTACAAGTCTACAATAGAGACTAGAAACAAGAGAGTAATAGGCCAGAAATAAATAGTGTAACTTATCACAGTCATTGATAGTGATTGTACAAGTCTACAATAGAGACTAGAAACAAGAGAGTAATAGGCCAGAAATAAATAGTGTAACTTATCACAGTCATTGATAGTGACTGTACAAGTCTACAATAGAGACTAGAAACAAGAGAGTAATATTGCAGTAGTATATAGTGTAACTTATCACAGTCATTGATAGTGACTGTAGAAGTCTACAATAGAGACTATAAACAAGAGAGTAATAGGCCAGAAATAAATAGTGTAACTTGTCAAGTCATTGATAGTGATTGTACAAGTCTACAATAGAGACTAGAAACAAGAGAGTAATAGGGCAGTAATATATAGTGTAACTTATCACAGTCATTGATAGTGACTGTACAAGTCTACAATAGAGACTAGAAACAAGAGAGTAATATTGCAGTAGTATATAGTGTAACTTATCACAGTCATTGATAGTGACTGTAAAAGTCTACAATAGAGACTAGAAACAAGAGAGTAATATTGCAGTAGTATATAGTGTAACTTATCACAGTCATTGATAGTGACTGTAAAAGTCTACAATAGAGACTAGAAACAAGAGAGTAATATTGCAGTAGTATATAGTGTAACTTATCACAGTCATTGATAGTGACTGTACAAGTCTACAATAGAGACTAGAAACAAGAGAGTAATATTGCAGTAGTATATAGTGTAACTTATCACAGTCATTGATAGTGACTGTAAAAGTCTACAATAGAGACTAGAAACAAGAGAGTAATATTGCAGTAGTATATAGTGTAACTTATCACAGTCATTGATAGTGACTGTACAAGTCTACAATAGAGACTAGAAACAAGAGAGTAATATTGCAGTAGTATATAGTGTAACTTATCACAGTCATTGATAGTGACTGTACAAGTCTACAATAGAGACTAGAAACAAGAGAGTAATATTGCAGTAGTATATAGTGTAACTTATCACAGTCATTGATAGTGACTGTACAAGTCTACAATAGAGACTAGCAACAAGAGAGTAATAGAGTAGTAATACACAGTGTTACTTGTCACAGTCATAGATAGTTATTGTGCAAGTCTACAATAGAGACTAGCAACAAGAGTGTAATAGAGCAGTAACATACAGTGTTATTTGTCACATTCAAGGATACTAATTATACAAGTCTACAATAGAGACTAGCAACAAGAGAGTAATAGAGTAGTAATATACAGTGTTACTTGTCGCAGTCATTGATAGTGATTGTACAAGTATACAAGAGAGTAATAGGGCAGTAATATACAGTGTTACTTGTCACAGTCATTGATAGTGATTGTACAAGTCTACAATAGAGACCTAATAGCAAGAGAGTAATAGGGCAGTAATATATAGTGTTACTTGTCAAAGTCATTGATAGTTATTGTACAAGTCATCAATAGAGACCAGCAACATGATAGTAATAGAGTAGTAATACACAGTGTTACTTGTCACAGTCTATGATAGTTGTTGTACAAGTCTACAATAGAGACCAATAACAAGAGAGTATTAGGGCAGTAATATATAGTGTTACTTGTCACAGTCATTTATAGTTATTGTACAAGTCATCAATAGAGACCAGCAACATGATAGTAATAGAGTTGTAATATACAGTGTTACTTGTCACAATCATTGATAGTTATTGTACAAGTCTACAATAGAGACTAGCAACATGAGAGTAATAGGGCAGTAATATACAGTGTTACTTGTCACAGTCATTGATAGTTATTGTCAAGTCTACAATAGAGACTATAAATAAGAGAGTAATAGCGCAGTAATATACAGTGTTACTTGTCACAGTCATTGATATTTATTGTACAAGTCCACAATAGAGACTAGAAACAAGAGAGTAATAGGGCAGTAAAATATAGTGTAACTATTTACAGTCATTGATAGTGATTGTACAAGTCTACAATAGAGACTAGAAACAAGAGAGTAATAGGGCAGTAATATATAGTGTAACTTGTCACAGTCATTGATAGTTATTATACAAGTCTACAATAGAGACTAGAAACAAGAGAGTATTAGGGCAGTAATATATAGTGTAACTTGTCAGAGTCATTGATAGTGATTGTACAAGTCTACAATTGAGACTAGAAACAAGAGAGTAATAGGGCAGTAATATATAGTGTACCTTTTCACAGTCATTGATAGTTATTGTGCAAGTCTACAATAGAGACTAGAAACAAGGGAGTAATAGGGCAGTAATATATAGTGTAACTTGTCACAGTCGTTGATTGTGATTGTACAAGTCTACAATAGAGACTAGAATCAAGAGAGTAATAGGGCAGTAATATATAGTGTAACTTGTCACAGTCGTTGATTGTGATTGTACAAGTCTACAATAGAGACTAGAAACAAGGGAGTAATAGGGCAGTAACATATAGTGTAACTTGTCACAGTCATTGATAGTGATTGTACAAGTCCACAATAGAGACTAGAAACAAGACAGTAATAGGGCAGTAATATATAGTGTTACTTGTCACAGTCATTGATAGTGATTGTACAAGTCTACAATAGAGACTAGAATCAAGAGAGTAATAGGGCAGTAATATATAGTGTTACTTGTCACAGTCGTTTATAGTGATTGCACAAGTCTACAATAGAGACTATAAACAAGAGAGTAATAGGGCAGTAATATATAGTGTAACTTGTCACAGTAATTTTTAGTGATTGCACAAGTGTACAATAGAGACCAGCTATAAGAGAGGAATAGGGTAGTAATATACAGTGTTACTTGTCAGAGTCATTTATAGTTATTGTACAAGTCTACAATAGAGGCTAGAAACAAGAGAGTAATAGGGCAGTAATATATAGTGTAACTTGTCACAGTCATTGATAGTGATCGTACAAGTCTACAATAGGCACTAGAAACAAGAGAGTAATAGGGTAGTAATATACAGTCCAACCATTCATAGTCCAGGATTCTTATTATATAAGTCTAAAATAGAGACTAGCAGCAGGAGAGGAATAGGGCTATAATATATAGTGTTTGCCACAGTCATTAATAGTGATTGTACAAGTTTACAATCTACACGAGAAACAAGAGAGTAATAGGGTAGTAATGTACAGTCCAACCTGTCATAGTCCAAGATACTTATTATATAAGTCTACAATAGAGACTAGCAACAAGAGAGGGAAATGGTGATAATATACAGTGTAACTTGTCACAGTCATGGATGCTTATTGTTCAAGTCCACACTACAGACTAGAAACAAGAAAGTAATAGGGTAGTAATATACAGTGTGACCTGTCACAATCATGGATACTTATAGTACAAGTCTACACCAGTGTCTAGCAACAAGAGAGTTATAGGGTTGTAATATACAGTGTAACATGTCACAGTCATGGATAGTTATTGTACAAGCCTACACTAGTGCCTAGCAACAAGAGAGATATATTGCAGCAATATACAGTGTAAATTGTCATAGTCTTTGATGGTGATTGTGCAAGTCTACACAAGAGACTAGCAACAAGAGAGTAATAGGTTGGTATTATATGGTCTAAGCTGTCAAATTCATGGATAATTATTGTAGAAGTCTACACTAGAGAATAGCAACAAGTGAATAATATTTTAGAAATTTATAGTGTAACCTGTCACTGTTATGGATACTTATTGTCTAAGCCTACACTAGAGTCTTGCAACAAGAGAGTAATAGGACAGTAATATACAGTGTATCATGTGACAGTCTTTGATGGTGATTGTACATGTCTAAACCAGGGACTAACAAAAAAGAAAGTAATAGGGTGGTAATATACAGTTTAATTTATCACTGTCATGGATAGTTATTATACAAGTCTACACCAGGTAATAGCAGCAAGAGAGTAATAAGGTGGTATTATGCAGTGTAACCTGTCATGTTCATGGATAGTTGTTGTACAAGCCTTCACTAGAGACTAGCTATAGGATAGTAATAGGGCATTAATATATAGTGTAACTTCTCACAGTCTAGGATAGTGATTGTACAAGCCTACCCTAGAGATAAGCAATAAGAGAGCAATAGGGTAGTAAGATATATAGTAACTTGTCACAGTCATTGATAGTGATTGTACAACCTGCACTAAAGTCTGGCAAGTAGAGTAATTAGGTAGTAGTGTACAGTGTAACGTACTACAGTCATGGATAGTGACTGTAGAAGCCTACACTAGAAACTTGCAATATGAGAGTAATAGGGTACTAATATATAGTGTAACTAGTCAAACCCATCGATAGTGATTGTACAAGCCTACAATAGAGACTAGCAACTAAAAGGTAATAGTGTAGTAATATACAGTGTAACTTGTCGCAGTCCTGGATAGTTAATGTGCTAGTCTATAATAGTGACTAGCAACAACAGAGTAATAGTGTAGTAATATACAGTGGAAGTTGTCGCAGTCCTGGATAGTTATTGTACTAGTCTATAATAGTGACTAGCAACAACAGAGTAATAGGGTAGTAATATATTGTATAACTTGTCAGAGTCATTGATATTGATAGTACAAATCTACAACACAAACTAGCAACAAGAGAGTAATAGAGTATTAATATACAGTGTAATTTGACACAACCATTGATAGTGATTTTGCAAGTCTACAATAGAGACTAGCAACAAGAGAATAATAGGGCATTAATATATAGTGTAACTTGTCACAGTCTTTGATTGTGATTGTGTAAGTCTGCACTACAAACCTGCAACAGAAGTGTAATAGGGTGGTAATATACTGTGTAATTTGTCGTTTTCAAGAATTCCTAACAACTATAAAACAGACCTTTCTTGTTTTTTAGCATTCCATTTTGTCTCTTCTCTGTACAAAATCAATACATCCAAAAACAACCAAGTGCTCTATATTTGGTCTTTACTGAAACCACAGCCCAATAGGTGTTTTTTTCTTTTAACTAAGATGGTTCAGGATTCTTTAATCACATAAATGCTGTACTAAAAGCTTCTGCCTAAAATGATTTGTTTAAGTTTGTAGTTTTCACAATAGATCTTGTAAACACAAGAAAATTTTGCAATTTACATTTTACTTTGACATTCTTTTGTGGAGAATATAATACAGTGCTTTGATGTACTCCTCTGTGTTTAAGAAAATTCTTTCTTGATGCTGCACTATCTCTGTTCTATTCTCCCTACTCCTACAATGAATCCAATAGTTATTAGGAATGGTTCTACTTTATTTGCAGTTTCATTTTAAGTCTTCATTAAGAATATCAAATGATAATCAGAAAAACAATGTATCACTAACAAAGGTTATTTTAAAACACCAATGTTTTTCTTCCATTGATTCACATGATTCTTCAATGTAAGGAGTAGATGATTTGAATCTCAAATTCCAGTGACTTTAATTGTTGTTCAAAGTTACTTTATGAAGATTTGTCAATATCCTTGCTCCATTGTCCAAGTACCATTGGCTTTCATTCAGTTCTCAGCCATTTGTGGGAGCCTCATTAGTAAATATGTTTTCCCAAGGTGGTTTTGTTTCTTCTTGTCAGTGATTTCCTTTACAATTCTGAAATGACAGTGTTTTATGGTGTACTATTTCTTTTTTAAAGTGGTTTTATTAAAGTTTCATCCCAATGATGACTATCTTCAAAACTCTTCACTACTTCAAATGCATTAGGATCTTCTGGATCATTTATAGAATTAAAAAGGTCTCATCATCAGCTAAGATCAAGGCTTCTTTAGTGCTGACCTTTTTCTCAGATTAAATCTTTCTTGTTCCATGTTATTTTCTTGTGTATATTCTACTGATTCGGCTGAACTTTGAAAAAATAAAAAGAATAGCATATATATGTTTTTCTTGCAATACATGAATATGGGATACTTGTAGAATGTTATCTTTTGCTCATCTAATTGTATCTCTATTTCATTTAAATCTTGCATCACGTTATTCTCTTCATTCAATTTCTGGAGTTCATGATTATTTTTATCTTCTTTTGATAGTGAATGATGCTTCATATCGCTTGATGATTATGGTGAAAAATTATTTTTTGGGACCAAAACAGTACCTTTGCCAATTGCAAACCTTGTAAGTTCTGGGCAGTAAATCCTGTGTCCCTTTGAGTATTCTTCATACCCTATAAACCCTAAACCAACCTTTCTTGTTTTTGGCATTCCATTTCTGCCTCTTCTCTTTAGGTACATGTACAAAAAAGTGGATACAAAAACATGTAAGTGATCTATGTTTGGTCTTTTCCAAACCCATAGTCCAAAAGTGGTTTTGTCTTGATACAAGTGGTTCCTGTTCTGTTAATTACATACATTGTTGTGTTAACGGTTTCCACTTGTTTAAATTTGCAGCCTTTAGCATGGTTCTTGCAGACATAATAACTGTTTGCACTTTGCATATCTCCTTGCCATTGTGTTTTGGACATATTCTGCTTTATTTTGATGATATATCCATAGGTGATTGAGAATCTCTTATTAGTTGATGGCTACTAGTTCTGTTCCATTATCAATTCTTACTACTAGTGTTGTGTACCTTTTTCGAAGTTTTCAGAAATAGAGCCACTTTTCTCTGCAGCTTCAGTTTGATTCTTCAAGAACAGCATATGATAGTGAGAAAAAGCAACTTGCATAAATAAAAAGGTATTTGGAACCAATAAGGTATAACTCTTACATTAACCCACATAAATGTAAGTGAATTAGCACTGGTTCTTCAGTAAGAGCAGTACTTGATTTGAATGGTGATCTATGTTTCTTTCCTTCCAAGCATTTCTCATAAAATGCGATATCTGTATCTATGAATTCAATATCAGTATTTTATAGCAGTTCTTTCATTCTGGAAGTATTGATGAACCATTTTTTACCTACCACAAAATAACAGATTTCCTTCCAAAAGGTTCTAGAAGTCATCTTAGACATTTCCACACTTCATTCAGCCATTGCACATAATTCATGGCTCTACAAACATCTGCAAGTGTTCTCATTACTTTTAGCTCCTTTGTATTTATCTACTGGTGTCCTCAAGAGAAAATGTTTGTCATTAAACATATCCTCAATTGTTTCACTGCCCAAATAGCATTTGTTTTCATTTGGTTCTGAGCTATTTACAAGAACCATCCTAAGCAATATTGTATCCCAAGTTGGGTTTTGCTTCTTCTTGTATGTGTGTAAGTGATTACCTTTTCAATGCTGAAACAACAGTCTTTTATACTGCAGCATTGGTTTTTACTGTTTCTTTGTTAAAGCTTGTTTCCAATGATGACTGTCTTCAAAGCTCTTTACTGCTTCAAATGTATCAGGAAATTCTGGATCATTCATATAATCAAAGGAGGTCTCAATGGCATCCTATATTTCAGGCTTCTTTATAGTTATATTTTTGTGAGGTTATATTTTTCTTGTTGCATTTTATTTTCTGTGTTTTCTCTCAATTTACTAGAAGTTTGCAATATTTGAATACTGGACCATTATGGATTGTTATGGTCTGCTCCTGTAGTTTTGTCTCCATTTTCATTCAAACATTGAATCTTATTGTTATCTTCACTGTATGAATGGCATTTATCATTAATTTTTTTAGAAAGTGATAAATTAATTTGTTCAGGGTTTTTGTTGTCCTGTGATCAGGTAGCATGAAATCCTAAGCACTTCTGAAATGCTTGATTTTTAAGACAAAGCTTTCATTATTTTTGTCATTAACCTTCCTAGTGATATTCTCTCATCAAGAAGACTTAAACCATGATCGAGATTTTGCAAGCCAATGATGTTCCCTATACACCTCTTCGGTTGTTGACTGTTATCCTTCTTTAAACCTTTTTGATCTCTCCAAACATAGGAGCTGAGTTGGTATAGCTGAGTAGATTTTTTTAAAAATTGTTATCAACGGTTCTATAGATATAAGCTTGGTCCTTGGCATCTTAACTTTCTACAGCAAGGTTTCCTTATCACTGGTAGTTGGTAATGTCTGATTATGCCAATCAGAATGTCTGAACAAAAGATAACACGTAATTCAAACTTCTACTTTTCGTGGGTCTCAGTATTTTTCAGTTCCTTGCTTTCCAAAGCTGTGTTGTTATCCAACACTTCACTTCACAGTTCAATATTTTGACGACTCTCCAGGATTGTACACATTTGTTATGCACCTACCTGGGTCCATCACCTCAGAGCTGTTTGTCTTGATACTATTTATAATTTTAGAATTGCTTATGCAAGGATTCATTGACCAACACAACCTTTTGTTATGCAGCGATATTCTGTTCATTGTATTTATTTTTGTACACAATGGTAGCAAGAGGTAATATGTATTACACATAGAACACACATGGTATTCGTAGTATTACCAACACCAGAAACATTGTTATGAATATACTAACAGTAGTAACTTAGAACTAAGTATAAGCAGATGCAGAAAACAGAATAGGTAAAACTAAAGAAAGGGAAGGGAATTATAAATACATAATTGTAAAAGTTTTATGTATTTGTTATAGTAGTCAACAACAAAGTATTCATATGCACATAAAAAGCAGGAACTGAACACAGGGAAGTGAAGTTGGCTGCAGTCAAGAAGAGTTATTGTGGTTGAAGTACTTGTGAAGTGAGTCGGAATGTAACTTCTTTGAAAGAGAAGTGAAACAAGTTCAATTTGATGCACTCTGAAGAATTAATTAAGAATTGAAGCATTAAATGTGTTAAGATCAAACAAAGTCAAATGCCTGTGGAAGTGATCAACAGAGAGTTATCATGAAACATATACAATGGCAGAGGAGGCGGAATAAGCATATGGTTGACCGCCACAAAGTAATGCGAGGTGGGGCATTGCTTAAAGAAGTGTGTATTAAAACTACTTTCAATGAAGGTAAGTGCTTAAAGCTGTAGCTATTACAATATTCAATGTAATGAGTTGCAGCAATTTGATTAATTATGTTAAAATGCTACATTTTGTACTGTGATTTAAGATAATGGAAAAATCCAAATGTGTAACATGATGTGAAATAGATTGTATTTAAATAATAAATAAAGAACTTAATTTCTATTGTGCATCTGCTACTTTGAAGATCTGTAAGAGGCCATGAAGATGGCTATGTGGAAGTGAAGTGATCTGTTGCACTCTAGGGGAAATCCTGTATAAAGCTGAAGTCTAAACTGGTGAAGATCAAATAAAGTCCTACTGAAGACATGCTGTTAGCAATAGAACTACTTAATGTAGCATTGAATAACTGAGTCACCTCTTACATTACATGACAGTGACTATGAGTAAGTCTATAGTGCAGAGACCGTTTTGAGGAGGCAAAATTTATTAACTTGTCTTGAGGAACTGGCATGTTCCGGGACATTTTTACATAACATTTAAAACTTACACATGCCACAGACTGCCTATATATAGAAGTTATGTGAGATACAGTGTAAAGTATTAGAAAAGATGTGCTACATTTTTTTTGGTTTATACTTCCAGCATATGAAGAATGTGGTTCAAAGAAATCTATATTGTACTGGAGTACACCAACAGTCAGAAAGTGATGAACTCTGAAATGAAAGCGTACAAAGGCGAGTTGAATTGTTGATTGGAAATTTAAAAGACTGGAACATACCTACATGATCTACAAACATCACAGGCATGTGAAGTAGCGAGATGGAAGAATTAAGACATTTTATGACAGCATCAAAATGAAGAAGGAAAACCAGATAAGTTTGAGCATTTTAAAAAATTCTGGGGAACATCAAGAGTTAAATCACAAAGAAATTATAGAGGAGGCAGAATAAACTGTGGAATCTGGTTGGCTGCCACATAGCAATGCGAGGTGGGGCATTGCTTAAAGAAGAGGATTCTGAAACTCCTTTAGCAGAGGTAAGTATTTAATTTTGTACTGATCGCAATATTGAGAGTAATCAGGGCAAGCTATTTAACAATTATATGGATTTAAATAAGATAATAATTAACTATTATTTTGGTTTATAATATAATGTAAATTTTTTTAAAATAAATATATGTAAATACTATGCTTTTTTCTTTGTACTTCCCATGTACATACAGTGATTTGTAGCAAGACTTGAAGAGGCTGTGGGGAAGTGAAGTACCTCACAGTGAAGAGGAATTATTGTGATACAGTGAAACTTCTTAAAGTGAGGTTAGGTATATAGTTGTGTGAGAAATGGTAACTGAAGTAAGATGTAAGGAAGGATGAATTAATATTTTATTGTTGATTTCTATAACATGAAACTATATAAAAATTTGTTCAATATGTACGTAGTATTCAATAGCATTATTTTAATTTCAACTCTCTCTGCCTTCTACATCACAGTATCCTTAAGGCTAGAATTCTTTGCCATATTTTCTGTGAGCTACATAAATGTACCTCAACGTCTTGGTGCTTTGTGCAGCTCAATCCACATCTTGCTAAACAGTTCATTCTCTTTAGCTTTACGTTTGATCAATATGATGCATTTCTGTCCTAATTAAACTAACCACTGTCCACATTTAAGAAAAACAAATCTTCTCTTTTTTCCTAAAAATTACTCTCATTAATATTTTATCAGCTAAATGAGCCTATTTCTGCTATTTTCTTTCATAATTCTGTTTCTTTACACTTATCATATGATGTAGCTAATGTTTCACACATAAAGGACATTTTGTATTCTCAAACGTAATCTAATTCTTCCTAAATAATACTTCAGCTCTTGCCCATGTATAGCCTCTCACCATTTACCAAGTTTGGATGATTATAATGTAAGGTCACATGCTGAGACAATTAATTTGTGCTGACAAAACAGCTGGAAAATAAGGCCTTAACATAATCTAAAGGAGTGAGAAGAAGAGAAAGGTTTGTATAGGGAGTCTTACTTAGCAAATAGACAATACAGCATGGTGTTTCTTTTTTCAAACGGTAGCAGTGTATACTGGAGTACAAAATCAAAACATTTAAAATAAATAACTTATTGATATTTAAAAAAAAATACATAGCAAAATAATGCTTCTGGTAAGCTTTGTTGTTTATAGGATGAATATTCAAGAAGTTATGCCATATCTTCATTACTATTATTTGTGTACATAAACCAGTTGCCATGAGAAACAGTGTAGTTCAGACCACATAACAAGTATAAGGAAGAGACACAATTTAAGCTTGTGTACATTTAAAGCTTTGATAGTACTTATTTTTGTTTATTTATTGTGCTAAGAGATTTACAATTTGATTGTCTACTGAACTTTGACCCTTTCTATAGAAAATCACCACAGATTATTTACATTTTACAATTTCCTGTCAACTCATTCTGTAGCCAGTCACTTCAGGTTATTTACATTTTACAATTTCTCATCAATAAATTATCTTGTTTCAGTTTTTCATGTCCCATTTCCACTTGTTTTTCACTTGTCCTTATTGATTACTTTACCATCACACATTCCCCATAGGTTTCCATTCAAGGTAAGTTATACTACCTCTTACTTTTCTCTATCCACTGTCCAAAGTCATTTATTTTTGACTTTACACAAAAACTGTGTAATGCTCCTAGCATCCTTGCACATCATTTCGATTATAAGCATATTTCTATCCCCTTTCAACCACTTCTGTTTAAAAAATTCTTTTCTCCAATTTTCTGTTCCTTGGCACTTAAATAATGTGTGTTCAATGTCTTCATTACCACCACATATCGGACATTGGTTCTGAGGAATACCCTGTCTTAACCCTCTTAGCCTCCATGCTCCGGTTCTTACCCATGCAATACATTCTCTCTCTTCTTTATTTACTGTGTCTATGTATTTTTCCCTACCCCATGTATTTTTTATTGGCCTATAACAAGCCAATGAGCTCTTTTCAGCAAATCACTGTTTATGATTTGTATTTCTATATCTTCCAGTCTTTTCCTCGCCTTTTTTCCAAAGATTTTTCACGTTATTTTCTCTCCTTCTCCACATGTCTCCTAACCCATTTTTGTCCAAAGTTTTCCGTAAATTACTTACCCATCCATCATTCATTAAACTATTCTCTTGGTATTCTATACATTGTCTTAACACATTACATTTTCCTAGATTTAAAGTTCTGAACCAAAATTTCAAAGCTCTTTCCATTATCCTCCCCTTAGTCCCCACTGTGCCCATCTCTAATTGCACTATCTGTCTTACAATTGCCTTCGGTAGCCCTAGTATTTCTCTATAAAACATCCTGTGCACCTCATCTATACTTTCCCATCCTCTATCTAATCCCCATATTTCTATACCATACATCATTTTTGCCTCCACAACCATCTCATAAACTTTTTCCAGCCATTTAACATTTAGGTGTATTAGGTACTCTATATTTGCAGCTTCTAATTGCTGCCATTGCCTCTTTACCTTTTGCCAATGTAAACTCTTTTGTTTCTCCCATTTATTACCTTCACACTTTAATAACAAGGCAGAGAAAACAGTTTATTACGGGTTTTCCTAAGCTGCTCAGAAAGGAGAAGTTAAAGTGTAGAGGGGGAGTTGAAAGGGATACAGAGAAAGAGCGGGGTATAGAACATGTGAGGGAAAATGAAGCTAGAGGGGGAGATAAGAAAACAAAGGGTGAAAAGAGACAGAGCATTGTTTTAACTTGCAGAATAACATGACCAGATTTCTACTAGCACTTTATTAAAGTATTGGGTTGCAATGTGTAATTATATTTTAAAAACTTTTTCAGTATAAGGCAATATCTCTGGTTCTTGAAAAATAGAAATCTTTATAAATTGGATGTTGCAGTATTTGAAAATTAAAACTCCCAGAACAAACTTTTCACTTTATTTAGTGGTGATGGAACTTCTTAACTCAATAACACAAATGCCTAAATGTTAATCTGATGGCCGGGCCACTGTCGTTGCAAAGATAACTGTTATAAACAAAATAATTAAAAATATTTCTCATGACATATTAGTCACAATACCTTTACCATTGCTGCCATAAGCTACCTAGGATGCTCATATAGAGTGCTATTTCAAACATGACATATCACTAACTCACCTCCTAACTTATGTTATACGCTTCTTGCATGTGGGAGGTGATGTTGTTTGCATCACTACACATCCAGGACAATCACACACAGAAGGGTGGGTGCTGGGACCTTCATTTGCTTCCTGTTGCAACAGGCTTTAGAAGAAAAAAGAAGGCATTGCTTGCCACTACCCATATTTAACATCATAGAATACCTGGGATGCTCATGTGGAACCAGGTCAAAGCAAGGCATTCAACTAAACTTCTAAAACATGTTAGATACTGACTGCATGTGAGAGGTGATGTAGATTGCATGGTTATGCTTGTGGGATGATCACCTCCAAGGACAGCGGGTATGGGGAGCTCATTTTGCTCCCTCTTTCCATGTCATGAACTTTGGATGCTCATGGATCATTATCTTCTGCTGCTTTAATTGTGTTTACATTTTCATATAAGCATAATATCCTACTGTATTCCCATTAGGGGATTGGAGTTCATTATTTTCATCTGCTTTTGATAGTGAAAGGTGATTGATGTCGCCTGAAGACTTTGGTGAAAAATAACTGGTAGTGTTGGCAGCAAATCCTGTGTCTCTTTGAGTATTCCTCTAAACCAAGCATCCCTGTTTACTGGCATTCCATTTCTGTCTCTTATGTTTGGGAATATGTACAAAAACAGTAGATGGAACACATGCAATTGTTCTATGTTTCATCTTTTCTCAAACCAAAGCACAAGAATTGTTTTGTTTTAGTATAAATAAATAATTTATTTATCATAAAACATTTACAAAGTGAGCAAAGGCTTGGTAAACAGGTGACACATCAGAGAGAATGCAAACAAAAATTATTTTACACAGTAGTCATACTTGTGTTTAACAAAAACATTCTATTTATTTAGTACAATAATTTAGGGCAGAAGCCCTTTCATCAATGAAACCTACGATATCTTACAAGTTACAATTTATTTACATATATTCCTCCATATATTCCTTTACAGAATAGTATGATTTGTTTACAAGCATGTTTTTGATGGTTTTGCTGAAAGATTTTTATACCTTTAATTTCTCTTATTTTGATGGGTAATTTATTGTACATTTTTATTCCAGCGTAGAGAGGACGTTTTTTTTATAGGGTTAGTCTATGTTCTAGTGGTTTAAAGTTACCTTTGGTTCTGGTTTTATAGTTGTGTTGTTTTTGAGTACTAAATATACTGTCAAAATTTACATGTGTATATTTACAGAATTCCAGTATGTATTTTGAAGGGAAAGTTAATATTTTAAGGTTTTTTAATAGTGCTCTACATGATTCTTTTGGCCCTGTATACTTATTATTTTCTTTTGTGTTTTGAATATTGATTCCCAGCCTGTCGCGTGGCCCCAGAGAATTATACCATATGTCATGATTGAATGAAAGTAGCTGAAATACAATATTTTCCTAGTCTCTAAATTTGTAATTTGTGATATGCAGCGCATATTAAAGCAGGCACTGTTTAATCTTTTAGCTATGTACTCTATGTGTTCCTGCTACTTTAGATGATTCTTAGATTCCTAATAGTTTAGCAGTTGTAGCGGAGTTTATACTGGAAGCGGGTGTCATATTGTTTATTATTGACTGTATTTTGAACTGCATGACTGAATTCTTGAATGTGTTCAGTTTTAGGCCATTGTTATTAAACCATTTTTTTTAATGCTGTCATTGTTTCTGTGGTTTTGTTTATTAGTTCTAAGTTACCTAGTGCTTTAATTCTAATTGTTGTGTCGTCTGCATACATTGTTGTTTTCCTGCTGATATTATTAGGGAGATTCTTAGTGTATAATATGTAGAGTAATGGCCCTAGAACACTTCCTGTGCTACTCCATTTGTTATCGTGCTCCAGTTTGAGTGTGCCTCACCATTTCTACTCTTTAAAATTGCTTTTTGTTTATGGTTTTTAAGATAAGATTGGAATGTTATTTGATTTATACCATAGAATTCTAGGTTATTCAGCAGTATTTAATGATTTACACAGTTGAAACCCTTTGAATTGTCACATATGATCACTGCGGTCAATTGTTTTTCATCCAATCTTTGAGCTATATCATTTATGAGATTAACTAATGCAGATATTGTAGAGTGATTTCCTCTAAATCCATGTTGTGAGTCACTTAGTTGGTTCCAGTCTTATTAATTACACCAAAATGATTTGTTTAAATCTCCAGTTTTCAGAATAAGTTCTTGCAGACACAACAGCTGTTTGTGTTTTGTATTCCTTTTTACAATTCTGTTCTGGAGAATATGGTACCATTAACGTTTTATGTACTATTCGCATTTGAGGATATCTATTCCTTGATGGTTTACTATTTCTTTTCCATTATCACTTCTCACTACTTTTATGTTGAAACATGTATACTTTTCCCAGTTTTCAGAAACAGTTCCAATTTCTCTGCAGCTTGATTTTGATTCTTGAATAGGAATACTATACAAAAGTGAGAAAAATATAAATAAAAATAAAAAATAAAAGGTATTTTGAACCAAATTATAATTCTTCCATGGATTCATGTGATTCTTATGTGTTAGTAGTACTTAATTTGAGTGGCAAACTGTGATTGTTCCCTTCATATTATTTCTCACAAAAACAGTTTTCTGAACCCAGAAATTCAATAATACAGTGTTTTAGACACAGTTCTCATTTGCTGGGAGTGTTGATAAATTATTTCTGGAGCCTATGAATAAATATAGATAAAACTAGCTATATAGCGTTTGGGACTCATGACAATAATGATTTATTTTTGCAGGAATATTAAAGAATAGAATTGATTGTAGGATATAATGAACACAACTATTTAACAATAAAAATTACCTCGGTTGCAATTATATTTGTTGTAATTATATTCTTGTATTTTAAGTTATTAATATATTTTGTGAAGCTTATTTGAGGTTTTAAAATACTCATAGTATCTGCTGTGTGGTACCATTCGTATCTGTTTCTATTGACTTGCAGTTTTTGTGCTAGAGTAATTGCAACAGAGGTAATGAGTCTAATAGAATATATTGATATACAATATCAGAATGACCTGATATATACAATACATAAAAAAAACAATATAACAGATGAAATGAGAGGAATAGTTACAGAAAATGAAAGATACCCAGAAAAAGAATGGCTACGAATATATATAGATGGCTCCCTCATCAATAAAAAAAAATGCCGGTGCAGGAGTATACTGTAAATACTTTGCACAGAATCTAACATTAGATGAAACGTCAAACCACTATGATGGAGAATTAACAGCTATAAAAGCAGCATTACAGAACATTTTATATAGACCATACATAAAACAGAAAATAGTCATCTTATCAGACTCAAAATCAGCCATAGATGGAATAGTAAATTACAATAATAAAACAAAGAGAAATATTAAAGAAATAAGGCCTAATTAACGCAGTTGAAACTAGAAATCATGTCACTCCAGCTCTTGTGGGAGTTTTGGGTAATGAACATGCGGATCAATTAGCAAAAAAAGGTGCAATAAAACAAATAAAACCTGTAGGACAAATAGAAATAAATAAACAATTAAATAACATTAAACAACATTTCAAAAGACAGCAGAGACTTGATGAAGAAGATAAATTAAAGGATAAAGATTATAAGAATATTAAAGATAGAGTTGATATACAAAAAATGCCAAGAATTACTGCAGTGGCCTTATTTAGGATGGCAACTGGCCACGATTGCCTCGCAGAACACCTCTACAAGATATGATGCCTACCTATACCCAAGTGCACTCTCTGAGAAGAAGATGTCATCCTGAACAAACAACATCTCGCCAAATGCAAAGGCGTTAAAAGTGATAACTTACATACTTTATATTGGGAAGCCAGAGGGAAAATGATGCAGATCAATTAATTCCTAGTGCCATTGGTGAACAACAACAAGAACAAAAATTACTAAATATGGTCATATTGAACTAAATTTACAGAAGAATTGTTAAAGGAAAATCAATGATAAGATAAAATGGGAACATATGATAACAAATAGATTTTAAAACAACAAAAATAAAGATATACAAATAATTAGTAGACAGAGTGATGGATCAGAAGCGTGGATATTAAATTGAAATCCACAGAGATGGATATTCTCAGAGGTTCCTTACGATTAGTTAAAAAAGAAAATTCATGAAATTTACTGAAGGAGAATGACACAATGAAGAAGAACTATTTGGACACAGGAAGATGCACAAGTATTGCTGTTATTATTGCAGTAATTTTATTTAGTGCATTTACAAAACAATGGTGGCCCGAAGGAGAAAAAAGCATTACAATTATGTTTTGATTGAATGAAATCCACCTCTTTATGGCCGTTGTGAGAGATATGGTATCCTTTCAATGCCAACTCTATCTTTACAGATAAATGAAGTGACTTGAATAACACTATACAATTGTAGTAAACTCCTTTTTGGAATATCTCAAGCTGTTAATGGTCTCTTTGCTGTGAATATCTCAAATTGTTGTTACTATTCTCTTTGCTGTTGATATGTTTTCTTTGTTTTTCTTTTTTTTTTTTTTTTGCGAACACTTCTGGATTATCTGCTACAACTAAAATGTACTTGCAAGCTAATGCTATAATTACGAACGTTTTGAATAGTTTTCATTGAGGTGATCGTTTCTTGCCATTATTCTGATTATCTGTTTACTTTATCTACTAATTACGTATAGTAAGGAGAGGAAATATTACACTCCACCAAATAATTCTAATTGCCGATTTCAGTGAGAATACACATTATGAGGTCCTCTGAATAAAGAAACATTTGTAGAAGTAGTCTGTGTATATGTGTCTGAAGAACATAACTCAAACACGAAAAGTCGGTTAAAAACCAAACTGGACATTTAAGTTCAGAATCTTCCAAGAAGGCGGAGAGGAAGATGTTTAAGAAAATTCCCAACCCCCAAACTACCCTTGACATAGAAAAAGTTTCGATAATTTTGACCTTCTCATACATGGCTCTAAAGATTTTTATATAAATGCCGTATGTTTAAGTTACTTTCCTGGCAAATTAGATGTGTATCTTTAATTTTCTGGGAATAGTTTCTGACATCCTCTTCAATCTGAATGGCTTTTATTATTGAGTAAACCGTAATAGATAGACAAAGTCTTACTATACAAATGACGTTGATCTTGTTAAAGCACACCGGTTATGTGAAATAAATCTTTTTGTGGAGTTAACCATTTCCGAGATATTCCTTGTTATTGGTTTGACGTTTTTCTTGGTCATGCAAAGAGAATGGAATTTCAAAGTCATCGCATAGCGACCAGCTCTTAAAACATTTAACAGTCGTGTAAGAACTATTGTATCCCCTTATTGCTATTGTACCTACAAGGTAGTATGTAATGAAACTATTTCTACGAATGTTTGTCTCGATTAACGTGAAGTAGATACAAAAATAAGCTTTTACAAAAATGGAATTAATTGTTTTTCCACACAAGCCGTGTGCTGGACAGGGTTGGAAAGGTAGAATCAGACGACTGAAAAATGCAATGCCATAGTCAGGATTTGAACCACGGATCTCCCGTTGCTCGAACCACTGAGCTACCACGGCAACATGCCGGCACAACACTAAATTCCCCAACTGATTCACATTTTTCCCGGTAAACCACAAGGAGATCTCAAATTGTACTGAAATGACATACCCCAATGGCGACTTACAATATTGTAAGTACCTTAAGTCCCGGGCTTTATAGTTTCAACCACTATTAGGTCAATTAATGGAATTAACTGTTCTTCCACACAGGCCGTGTTCCATGGCATGTTGTCATGGTAGCTTAGTGGTTAGAGCAACCGGACGGAGACCGGGAGATCCATGGTTTAAATCCCGGTTATGGCATTGAATTTTTCAGTCACCTGATTCTACCTTTTACAACAATATTTTGTCGAAGAATGGGCAGAGAAAGACAAGTAAATGTAACACATTAGACTATTTATAAGAATAATTTAGGCAAGTACTGACCGTTATTCTCTAAGTCATTAAAGAATGAAATTAAGCACAGTATGCTGTTTTTAACACGATCTTATTTACAAAATGCATTAATAATATTATAGAAAACACGCAGAGTTCAGTTATAGAGTAACGTATGATCAATATGATCCGTCATATTCACATTATGATCAAATTTTATTTACGTGTTGTATTTCCTTCTTATTATATCCTTAGTTCTTGTTTTTGTCTTTTGTTTGAAGATTGATATACTAAGTTTTTAATTTTTCCAAAATATATCTGTATATTGTTACCATGAAAACAATTATTTAGTGTGTTAAAAATATCGTTGAATTAATCTGAGAGGCGGCTGATACCATAATGGGATAATTTTGACAGGAATATGTTATGATCTACACAGTGAAAGACGTTTGATCCCTTGTGTTAAATTAACTATTAAGGGATTTGACAACTTCACAAACTGATCTTCCCTAAAAGTTAACTAATTTGTTAACTTAGTCGTTCTACGTGGTCTATCGGTACCGTGCTAGCCTCTAGTTCCCGAGGTCACAGGTTCAAACCCGGCGGAGGCCGTTGGGTAGTTTTGGGCGTAAAAATCCTTTACATGGCTTCCTTCGGAAGGGAAGCAAAGCCGGTGATCCCGTGTCGTAGATTTACGGCACGTAAAAAAACCTCAAGCCTGATAAAGAGGCCTCTGAGAAAAATGTCCGATCTCTCACGCCCAATGTAGAATAGGACGCTAAGGACCATAGTAGTTAACGAGCATCCATAAACAAAATTTAATTTCAATTTTATTTGTTAACTTGAAAGTAACATCATTGTTTGACATTTTTTTTTTTCTAAATCCTAACTGTTCCCGTTTCATCTGGATTGTTATGTATTCTTTTGTACATTAGTTTCCCAAATACTTTGTTGTTAGTAATGTAGTCATTGTTGCCCTTTCTTATATAATGGTTTAACGATAGAATGCTTTAACCTGTCTGGGAATGTCCCTATGAACAAGCGGAAGTTACACATATAGGTAATTCAAAAGTTTCGTAATATTGTTAGCGCATACTCAAACGTTTTGTACCTATCGTAACATATCCTGATGAATTCTTGGTTTTGAGATATTGTATTACACTTGCACTCGTGGCTATCATCTTAGAGAGGTAAACTTTTCACGGGCGATTCATTTAGCTATGAAATTGGGCGTTTCTTACGTTGTTTCTTTATCAATAAAAGTGCTGCTACTTGAATGAAATATTCGTGACTGATGTAAATATTTTCATTCTGTTCAAGTTCATGAGACAATGTCTGTCATTGAAGCTATGATAAAACTTGGACAGGGCCAATCTGTATGAGAAGGTACCTAATTAAAGAACACTGATTTTACAAACATTTGTTCATAACGGCATTTCCATCATCCTTAAGATTCTTTAAGATTTGTACACATAGCGTTATTTTGAAGAAGGTTCTCTACAAGTTGTGTTATTTAGATGTCTTGGTCGCCGATAATGTCACATCCGGTTCTAAATCGGATATTGTTGGTTTTTAATATCTTTAAAAGATAATAATATTCCGGGAAGTTAGTTGCATTTTAAAACAGCAAGCCAGTCTGGAAATTTGCTCTCCAGAAAACAAGAGCAAGTTAAATGTTATCACCGACGTTCTGTTGAGATCCCTAAGGAACTGTATGTTCCCTAAAGTAAGTAGATCTGTTTAAAATGTTACTGTTTTGTAAAACTACATTACAGCAACAAAATAGCACATATTTGAGTGTGGTGTAGTGGTCAGCGTTTTGTTGAGTCCATTAATATGTTCCCTGAGGTAAGTAGATCTGTGTAAAATAGTGCTGTTTTTATAAAACTATGTAACAGCAATAAAATAACACACGGTTCTGTGGTGTAGTGGTCAGCGTTCTGTAAACCCGAGATTCCGTGTGCAATTCCAAGCTAGGGGCGGGCATTTTTTCCTTACATAAAATCGTTTCATAACGTAAAATTAATACCCCAAAATGTCATATATTAAAACGTTTTTGAAACAATGATTAAAATAACATCATTTAACATTAACTTCAAAGCCTATGAAACAAAAAGTGGAAACCATAGGATTTAAATAAAAAACTATATTAAGTAAAAACAAAATTAGCTTAAATTAGTAAATAGGACAACAATGTTTATTCCCAGGTCTATAAATCAGTACGTTCTGTACACTGGCCACATTAAATGACGTCACTTCCAAAACACCGACCTACCCTTGTTTATTACTCCATGACTGTGGCTCCATGTTCTATGGTTATGCTGTATGTACTTAACTCCTGAGGGTAAGGTGTAAGGGGGGAGCAAATCAAACTACGTCATAACCTCACTATTCTTTAACGTCAAGGTATCAACATAAACAATGCTCATTTTCTACTTGTGTTCCACTTCAACAAAAATACATAATTTTACACTCAGTATAAAACGCAATGGTCCATTACATAATACCTGATTCGACACACATACCGAGATCAATTTATCCCACTATTGTTTTCATTTGTCCACACAAACCTGTATTATCTGCTCAGTAATGAAGGCATATTTATGCATATTTGGAAGTGCCTAAAATGTCCTATTGTATTACCAATATGTTTTCAGTTTGTATTACACATATCAACAAGAAGTGAGGTTAGAACATGCTAATTGTTACGTTACTTCACTGGGGATGTTTTAAATTGTCTTGTTTTCTTACATTCAGAGCATGGTACTCTCATCATAACTCAGGGGAGATGCTGGCATGTTCTGTTTGTACTGCACATATCAACAAGAAGTGAGGTTAGAGCATGCTAATTGTTACGTTACTTCATTGGGAAGTGTTTTAAATGTGTCCAATTTTCTTATATTCAGAGCATGGTACTCTCATCATAACTCAGGGGAGATGCTGGCATGTTCTGTTTGTATTATACATAGCAAGAAGAAGTGAGGTTAGAACATGCTAATTGTTACGTTACTTCACTGGGGATGTTTTAAATTGTCTTGTTTTCTTACATTCAGAGCACGGTATACTCATCATAATGCAGGGCAGATGAACTAGGCGCGCTGTGTTTTCGCGTACTATTTGAAAACAAAACTTTGCGGGCTAGAATTTTAGTATATAACTCGACCTCTTCCACTTGCATTTGTTTTCAAGATAAGTCGGCGAGTCCTATACTCGCACCATGCCAGGATAATACAATCTTAAAGGCTAGTAGAGTAGCACTCAACTGTATTTTTCATGCGCAGGAGGTGAAAACGCGTGGTAATATTGCTATCGAATATTTAGGTAGAAATGTAGGCGCTAGAGAAAGCACTTTTCCAGCCCCAGCCCAGTGTCGAACACGTAAACTCTGATGTGAAGTCAGCACGTGACCACTACACTACAGAGGAGATGTTTTAGGATTATTGTTGTGATCACTGTTTAAAGTGTTTTATTGCATTAAACCTGCCCTCTTTAGCTGTATTTAATGAAGTTTTAATTTCTATTGCAAAGTTGTCTCAGGACAATGATAACAAGTGTTTGTCACAGATGTTGTGTGGAGTCTTATGCTTGGTTTTGTACCATCAACAATCATTCCTGCGATACGGATGGGCTAATAGGACGCTGTGAAGTTGTGTCTGGACCAGCAATTACCTGAATGATGGCGTGACGCTCGTGATGATATACGTTTTACCGCGTGTAGCTTATACGTACAGGGAAATGAAGCAAATTGCGTCATTACTGTTTCAGTATTCAGCTGCGGTAAATAATTTGGTGTTTTACATAACAGAAACAGTTTCTGAACAGCGCAATGTTTCCAATGAAACTTGCGTTGCAATGGATCAGCTGGAATTGTTAAAACAAAAAGTTGATGACTTAACGTCAGACTCGAATAGTTTGTTTCTTTGGATGAATTATCTTTACCCAGTATTTGGACTTATAATGTTTATATTTGGTATCACGGGAAACTTGATGATTGTGTTGATTTACTTCCGTCAAGAGGACATACAAACGGCACCCAACAAGGTGCTAGTGAATCTCGCCGTAGTTGATATGTTGCTCATATCCATTACTGTGATGCAATACAGCATTAACAGGTGGATCACACTCGAGGACTACTCGACCTCGCGATGGCGTTATTAGGAACGTTTGTTATATCCATGGATGTCAGTGTGTACTCCATGGTACCGCTCAGCGTGCTGAGGTACTTGGTCACGTCCTCTACACCCGGGAGTAGAACAGAGCAGTTTCTCGACAAACGTGCCGCGATACCCCTCCTGCTAGTGACAGTTTGGATTTTAGCAGCAATTCTTGTAGCAGTTGCGGTAGCACATGGTGTGGTTTTAAGTACTGGTAGAACAATAATATACGTTAGGTTTGTTTACGTGTGTGTTTTGCCACTAATTACTATTGCTCTGTTTTCTGCAGCAACGTCAAGGATACTGTATAGAAGCCTGCCCGGTGAACAAACCACTGCCACCTTACGTGAGACACGCTCACGACGTACGAGTGCTAAAGTGATCCTCTCTCTTGCTATCGTGTTCTCTATAACACACCTTCCATGGCACATTGGCGCAATGGCTGGATACTTCAAAAGCTTCAATTACAGGTTTGTTGCTAGCCTGTTGCGAACCTTCAACTCTTTCCTGAATCCAATTGGCTTGTTCATCAGCAGCAGACAGTTCAGGAAACATTTAAAGATTTTTTTTATTAAATTCGACTGCAAGAGTTCTGTAACAGGACAGTCAACTGCAAAACACCCAGCTGGAGGGACAGTTGTCTAATATGAGGTGAGAATCTCAACGAAATTCTACCTTTTGTCTTTGTTTGCTTCTCTCTACTTACTTACACCTCCACTGTTCAGCGGACAACAATGTTGATTATAAGCGTAACAATAAAACCTATTTACCGTTCCTTTCTTGCAATTTTGTTTTACAATATATATGTTTAGACAACTTTTTCTTCCATTCTTATAACTTTGTAGCCACTTTGGCCGGTGGATGATGTAGGCATCACTATAGAGTAGGTAACGATTTCGTGGACGTACCTGTTTTAGGAGCCACTTGGAGTTCTTGGTAGATGCACCTGGTTGTGTGCCCCAATCAGCTACTGATAATTATTCCCTTCTCACAGCTGATGACTGCACAGTTAGTTGTTGTTTGCCGTGTGGGTTAAATGTGGTGTTATTATGTATTTTGCTTCAGCTAACTCGTTATACCGTAGAGCACTTTGTGCTTGCAGATAGTGAGATGACGACAGGAAACATGGTATAATAAATACATTAGATATCTGAACTTGCACAGGTGTAACACAAGTATATTGTATCTTTGAATATTTAACAGACAGAATAGGTTAGTCATAATGAGTGTCAGTGTTTAAGAAACAATTTAACTGTACGTCGCGTGCGTATCAGCAAGAATTACTAAATTTGTTATAACTCCTTAAAAGTTACGTATTTGTATAACTCACATATACTATCACCGGGGTAACTACTATTAAATAATTTGTGTAAACGCTTTTATTATGCATTATTTGTACTTCATTTAAGCGCAACTACTATAACACGTCTACATCTTCTGAGTCTTGCTACGGAACTTCAACGAATTTGGAAAGTGTTTCTGAGCGTCACTTCTCTCTTTACGTTTAAACAAAACACTTACCTTCTATTGGTCTTTACTGTGGCGTACTAACCTATCATATCATAGCTTGTTTGTTTCCGTTTAAAAATGACTGTTGACTTCCACACCAGTATCGAAACTTCTAGAAGCGTACGTCTTTATTACAGTTTTATGACACGACTTCACCGCAGCGTTTTAAGAAACTTTGTTTGCTCTGTTACGCTTAGCTGGCACAAAAATTATACAAGGTTATCGTTGAACCCTTCTGAAATAGTAGTTTGATATTTAGACACATTAATATGACGCTTAATAGATATATCAGTGGCGTAGCGTAAGGGTAGACTTTGAGAATGAGTCTACCTAAATAAATTGCCAAGAAACTAAGTAAACTTTAAATATATAAATAAAGATAGCCTCAAACAGGTGATGAAAAACTAATTAATACAATCACCTTCACCGTTGCTTACCCCAACGATCAACCCCTACTGCTAAGTGCCAAATTGTATGCTGTGTTCTTAGGCAGCTTCGAAATCTCATGATGCGGCAGCAAAGTCGAGAGAGACTGGGATGGCTGAGCGAGTGCAAGTCTCATCAGGAGTGCACTTATATAGCTTTTCCCACTAAATTTCGTCCTCTCGATGTAGGAAGACATGTCTATATCTTGTTGTGTTAAGGGCACAAAGGCAGCGGCAGAGACTTAACACGTTTAGTCTCTGCGTACCTGCTCTCTCTATGTAAAAAGGATAAAAGGGGCTGGAGACAAGAGTAGGGCAAAGTTATTGTTATTGGTGAACCAGCATTATGTGCGTGCAATGCAGTAAATTGTTAATTTTACGTAAACCTGTGTATCGTTTTCATTACGCATGTTTTATTTATGATTTTAGAAATATGGACAATTTCGATTTAGTGGATTACTTATTGAAAACTCAGTTTTCACTCTATCTTATAAGGAAAAGTGTGAACTTAAAGGCAAAACAGCAATTCCTAAGCTTGGCATTGTCTTCCAGGAAAAGAACCATAAACGGACATTTCAAACATCCAGGTACAGTAAATTTAATTGGTTAACTGGCAATTACATTCGTAACAAAGTGTGTTGCTTCGTATGTTTGATTTTTGGCGGGGAAAAGGAATGGAGAGTTGAAGGAATATCAAATATTAAAAACATTGAAAGAAAAACTTGTAATATAAATCGCTGACTGGAGCTTATATACAAGAAAATCTAAGTGAGTACCCACATTGTTTTCATGATTTACAATCATACAATGGTTTGTGAGCATTTTGTAAGGTTATCACTAACGCTACATTTTTATAATCTAGTTTAATTTAAACTGTATGTTCAGTCGATTTCGGCGATTAATAGTGATGCTAATGACTACTAAAACAACAACAACAAATAATAATAATAATAATAATAATAATAATAATCGAATCGTATTTACAGAATTTACACTAATTTATGAAACACTAATGTATGGGAATTTGTGGATCATTTAAAAAAGTTCTAAATTCAATTTTTAAAATCTAGTATACCCAGAACATAGTATCAAGCTACGCCATTGGGCTATATAAGACAGTATTAATTAATTATGCTTGTGAAGTATGTGATACCTAATCAAAGGCAACAATTTACATATATAATTAGACTGAAATTATTTAAGTGTTAAAAATACTGCCTCAATGAGAAAAACATGAATAACAGTTAAAACGGTACAAAATATAAGCATCTGAACTATTTGTGTAGCCAGTTTACATCCTTCCAAACAGTAATCCATCTGTCAGGTTTAAAACTGTCTTTATTTCATTGGAAAATTTTGTTAAACCAAACATTTTTGTAGCCAGATAACACCGTTCCAAACAGTAACTCTGTGACATGTTTAAAACTATAACTTTCTTTATTTCATTCCATTATTTTGTTAACACAAATAAACATTTGAATGATGTTTCCACATGTACTAATCAAGCCTTCGTGTTCTTTTTCCCTGAACCCTTTCCTCACTATGGCAATAATACAGCTGCTGAGTTAAATTCACCATACAGCAAACAAGGATGTCTGCAGAATATTTCCGTTTTCCTTTTCGAATGTTATTCTGTATAATTTTTATACACGTTAAGATTCTTTTATTCTGAATTATAATACTGACGCTGTTTTACACATTAATTTGTAATTACAGACTTTAGTAATTTAATGTCTTTGCTTGTTTCCTTTATATCTGATACAAACTAAACTAAGAAGGAGGCTATTGATGTAGAAGACTCCAATGAGATCGCAAATAAGTATTCATTCTCTTCCCTAAGCTGTGTAATAAATACCCTTCCTTTTGCTTGAGGGCTATTTTTGCAACTCAACAACACAGTAGTATGTTTCCATCATATAGTGGATACATAATTTCTTGCAAATCCTCTTGTAGTTCTCTATCTACAAGACTCTTTATCACCCAGCTGCAGTAGATAGAGGAGCCATTGCATGACACTCAAATAGCCTATACTCATACACATTTAGGGCTCCAGGAAAATAAATTGAACAAGTAACAGAAGGTAGAATTAGAGAGTAAGAAAGTTATAAATTACATTTGCCAAGTTAAATGTCCTGCCTTCCCTAACAGAGGACGCTCAGTTATTCATCCATACCTTAGTCCCAGAGTGTTTATGGCAGAAAACGTCTTCCACAAGTTTTAGCTCTAACACCCAAGATGACAGGAGTAGGCCTGATTGATAAATACTTCCAAGATTAATGAACGAATATGTATTTCAGCTGAAATAAATGTAAGTGAGTTTATTGTGGGGCATTATTGTTTCTCTCGTCAATGTATGTAACATTTATTGAGCTTTGGATGAACTTGGCCAAGCTTTGAGTATTTCGACAGCTCGGAGATTGTAGCATATTTCAAGAATATATTTCATTGCACGCACATGGTGCAAATATCTCTTTACATTTCCGCCCTTTGCCCTTTCCCTCTGACGGGCTCCTCATTCCCAAAAGTTTGGGAATGTTTGCTCTAGACAAACAAAATAGCCATGTATCTATACACACACACACACACACACACACACACACACACACACACGGTTTGATTCCAGACTGAGACGAGTTAATTTGCTTTACTTAGGATTATTCATTATCTTCAGAGCAAAAGTGCGTAAAACAAACGTTAAAAATCTGACATTGTTTGCTTATATATGTTTCTGGAACCGCAATCCTTCTCTGTATATCTTCTACTTGATACTAATCGAGATCAACGTTTACAGAGATTGTTTCATTTCGTCGTAAGTACAAGTGAGATAAAGAAGACTGAAGTTATAGTCAAATATTTTAAAAAAAAAAGTGGTTGTGCTGCCTTTGAAATTACATTTTTCTCTTTCCATGACATTGAGGGAAACAACTTAATAATTCTCACAATACTTAAAAAAAAGATACATTGTTGACATATCCAAAGCAGTTACAAGGAATATCTCGGAAATTGGTGATGCCAAAAAAATTGTTTGATAATTGAATGCTTTTAAAAGTTCTACACTCTTTATGGTTTACCAGTCAAACAAAATTATACTATATTCATCCCGATTGAAGTAGAGGTAACATATGCGGTGGTTTTAACAAAGATGGTGATGACGATAATAATAATAATAATAATAATAATAATAATAATAATAATAATAATAATAATAATAATAATAATAATGTGTTTGTTTGGGCGATGAGAATCTCTTCTTACCTACAGGATGTGATAGCAGGAGAGCAATACTTTTCCTCGAAGCTTTCAACTTCAGCTTACTTTTATTAATCAATTGGTAGCAATTCAAATTCATATATACCCTGTATTTCAATACAATGAATTCACATATATTAATACAGTAATGTGTAAGCATTTCACTTCAGGCCGAGATTTATTCTCCCTATGCGTCGCGATTTCTCCCGACGTCTTGCAACAAGTCCTCCGACGCTATCTCCGGAAGAATGGTGAAGAAACTTTTCTTGTGTTTTTGCTTGTAAAATGGTGTTTAGAGTGGGAGGAATTGCCATCAACTCTTTGATATCCATCTGTCCATTATTCACATTAAAGAAATAGGATTAACCTCGAGCCCAATCTCACAACTTGGGACTGGTACCACATCCCACGGCACTCACCGGACTACATTCTGATACCCAGATCGTTGTTCCTAATGATGACATTCGGTAACTGAATTCAAAACCTTGATCATAAGAACAGCTCAGTTTAACCAATCATCAAACTTATTATTGTTATTACTATTAATACACTAATACAAATTATAATGTTAAAATGACATGGGCTTCTTTGCCCTTTGTGAACATATTGCCCAGAAGCGTACCATGAATTTACATGACTTTCAAAAACGTGTTTCACGCCGGATTATTCATCAACAATATGATAAGGGAGAACTTCCAACGTCAAAAAGGTTGGTCAATTTAAGGAGGGAGAAAACAGCATAAAACTGGCCGGCGTCTGAGAGACGGAGTTCGAATCGGGTACTTCTGTGAGCGCTCGGGACAACCAGGTTTGTTCACAAGACTACCTATAATCTTGTAGTAGCTATAATGGGGAACGCAACTATAATCACAAAAGTCTTTCGAGAAAATAATTCATTTATGAGATTTCAAACAAACAGATGCTTCAGGGTGTTTCAACACCGAATAAGTGTAACCAAAACACACCTTATTGACTTATAGTTCTCAAGTGCAGTAAGACTAAAGCTCATTACAATGGCACACATACTGCAGCACTCCTAGCTCAGAAGTAGAGAGTTAGCTTGCTGTTCCTGAGGTTTGCAGTTCAAATCTCCATGGAGCTACTCAAATTTTCTTTCCCCTTTCATTTTAAACACACGAGTAAAAATATAACCAAGCTGTGTGGTTCGGGCAGTAATGTCTGTGGCCGGCATTCAGGAGGTTGCGCGCTCAAACCCTGGAACGACCAATCTGACCGAAGGTTTCTCCGCGGTTTTCTCCGGTCGCTAGGCGAATCCTGGGTTGTATAATTTAAACCGCGATTTTTTCTATCATCCCTTTCGTCACTACATTTCATTTCCTTCTTCTTCACCAGAAATTGGGATGATGACCCATCCTGGATATGCTGTGATCCAGAGTTTACTTACTCCTCGACAGGCTACTGACACAAGACATTGGGCTGATCACGCATCTGGATATGCTATGATCCAGAGTTTACTTGCTCCTCGACAGGCTACTGACACAAGACATTCGGCTGATTACCATCTGAATATGCTATGATCCAGAGTTTGCTTGCTCCTCGACAGACTACTGACACAAGACATTGGGCTGATCACGCATCTGAATATGCTATGATCCAGAGTTTACTTGCTCCTCGACAGACTACTGACACAAGACATTGGGCTGATCACCCATCTAGATATGGTATAATCCGGAGTTTACTTGCTCCTCGACAGGCTAGTGACACAAGACATTGGGCTGATCACCCATCTGGATATGCTATGATCCAGAGTTTGCTTGCTCCTCGACAGGCTACTGACACAAGGCATTGGGCTGATCACCCATCTAGATATGGTATGATCCGGAGTTTACTTGCTCCTCGACAGACTACTGACACAAGACATTGGGCTGATCACCCATCTGGATATGCTACGATCCAGAGTTTGCTTGCTCCTCGCCAGACTACTGACACAAGACATTGGGCTGATTACCATCCTGGATATGCTATGATCCAGAGCTTACTTGCTCCTCGACAGGCTACTGACACAAGACATTGGGCTGATCACCCATTTAGATATGGTATGGTTCGGAGTTTACTTGCTCCTCGACATACTAATGACACAAGGCATTGGGCTGATCACCCATCCTGGATATGCTATGATCCAGAGTTAGCTTGCTCCTCGACAGACTACTGACACAAGACATTGTGGTGATTACCATCTGAATATGCTATGATCCGGAGCTTACTTGCTCCTCGACAGGCTACTGACACAAGACATTGGGCTGATCACGCATCCTGGATATGCTATGATCCGGAGTTTACTTGCTCCTCGACAGTCTAGTGACACAAGACATTGGGCTGATCACCCATCTGGATATGCTATGATCCAGAGTTTACTTGCTCCTCGACAGACTACTGACACAAGACATTGGGCTGATCACCCATCTGGATATGCTATGTTCCAGAGTTTACTTGCTCCGCGACAGGCTACTGACACAAGACATTGTGGTGATTACCATCTGAATATGCTATGATCCAGAGTGTACATGCTCCTCGACAGGCTACTGACACAAGACATTGGGCTGATGACCATCTGGATATGCTATGATCCAGAGTTTACTTGCTCCTCGACAGGCTACTGACTCAAGACATTGGGCTGATGACCATTTGGATATGCTATGATCCAGAGTTTACTTGCTCCTCGACAGGCTACTGACTCAAGACATTGGGCTGATGACCATCCTGGATATGCTATGATCCAGAGTTTACTTGCTCCTCGACAGGCTACTGACTCAAGACATTGGGCTGATGACCATTTGGATATGCTATGATCCAGAGTTTACTTGCTCCTCGACAGGCTACTGACACTAGACATTGGGCTGATGACCATCTGGATATGCTGTGATCCAGAGTTTACTTGCTCCTCGATAGGCTACTGACACAAGACATTGGGCTGATTACCATCTGGATATGCTATGATCCAGAGTTTACTTGCTCCTCGACAGGCTACTGGCACAAGACGTTGACTTGTAAGTCCGGGGGGTGGAGTCCTACAAAGAGGATTGTAATTTGCTAAGGAATATGTGGAAGAAGAGTAAATATATATCAGGTTTTCTGAATTGTTTATCCTTAAAGCATTTTTAATCTATTGTTTTGGCTCCCATTTTTTTTCTATATTTGAAGCATGAAGCAACACCTTGAACTTCTAAATAGAAAAAAATTCGTTAATTTTACATTTCAAAAGAAGAAATAAAGATACAAGGAAACACAAACGCCACATTCTCAATATTTACTTATAGCAGCCTTCTGCATTTATAAATTTTCTGATGCTGATACCCATTGAGTTCACTATTCGGGGGAAATAGTTCCGTTCTCTGGCAGCAGCCTCCCATAGATCTGGACGAGGTAAAAAATACAAGATAACAATATTTTATGTAGAGTCGAACTCGAGCTCCTTCGCTAGAAGTGAAGTAGCGCGGTGTGGAGGTAGCCCAAATAAGTGCCTTGTAGCTTGTATAATACGGTTAGCCAAAACGGCGCACACAAGTCGACGGGTTGTGAACCGCACGCTCGCTCGACGGGACTTTGAGACAGTTAACTGCTCAAGAGATTGACGACTTTTAGTTTGAGCGAGTGTACACAGTTTTGAAATCTCTGAGATGGCCGAAATTCCTTTTGGAGAGAAGCAACATTGTCGCAGCCAGAATAAATATCTTTTTTGCGCACTGTTCAGAGCTTGGGCGGCGCCGTGGCAGAGTGGTTAGACCGCTCGCCTCCCACCGAGGCGGCCCGGGTTCAATCACAAGGACCTGCATGTGGGATTTGTGGTGGACGAAGCGGCGTCTGGGCGGTTTTACTCCGGGTTCTCCGGTTTCCCCCGCCATTCATTCTACCAACTGCTCCATCATCACCTTTCCTTTCATCCATTTCGCCAACATTTCGTTTCATCTACTCCCTTCATCCCATACCGGGCATCGGGCTGATCACCCATCCTGGATGTTCTGTCTGATACATGAGTGTCTGCTCCTCGACGGGCCTCTGACCCCAGGCACCCGTCTGTAAGTCCTGGGGGGTGTAAGTCCTACATAAGAGGAGGGTAAACAGATAATGAATGAAAGAACGTTTAGAGCTTCAGTTGAACACAAGTCCATATTTTATCTGGATCACTCCTAGATAAATTAAAATCATACCTACAGTATTCTTATGGAAGAGGGAGCTAAAAGTACCGACAGATAAAGTTGCTCGACTTATCGTATGTGATGCAGGATCAGCAAATCCAGATTTATTCCAGAAAGAAAGTAATTTTTCCGCTCTGAAAAGCTAAATAATAATTCCGTTTATCATCCAAAAATTAATGCTAATAGTTTTAAAAATCAGTTTACTACATATTTTAAACTATTTGGAGAAGTTTTGTATAAAAATGGAGCACTCTAGAGATAAAATTCCCACCACAAGCTGGAGATTGAGGAATTGTTCTAGCACAGAAACAAATGTGGCGCTGGTTGTTCGCATTGCTCTTTACAAAACAAGGGAATGAATTGGCTCTAGAAATGGCATTGACAACGGAACTTATTTCCGCTACAGTAAAGGGAAGGTTGCAAAGCTGAGTTGCTGCATTTCGACTTGTGGATGTTGAGCGGTTTGCAAAGAAGTCCTCAATACAACTGTGAGATTTCTCGATTTGCAAATGTTGAAAAGTTACAGAAAGGAGATTTCTGTAAAGAAATTGCAAAGTCCAGTATTAACCTCAATGGCAGTGAATCTGACGAGAAAGAAGATTATATTTTAGCAGTTCCCTTACATTGCCGATGTTCTACTTCTGTAAGGAGGTAATCTATGTAATACGAGGGCTGATCAATAAAGACTGAGACTGATATTTTTTCACAGATATTTATTACTCCATTTCAATGTTGTCACGCTATTTTTCAAAGTAGTCCCCTCCTACTTCAGTGCACTTTTTATAACATCTATGCCAGTCCTGAACACATGGTGCAGGCCATTCTTTGTCAGGTCTTTGAGAATCGCCTCAATTTTCTTCAGCATTGCTTCAGTGCTCTCAAATCGAATGCCCCGGAGCTTTGCCTTTAGTGATGGGAATAAAAAGAAATCACAGGAGGCAAGATCTGGGCTATAAGGCGGATGCCCACACAGGTAATGTTGAATTTAGCCAAAAATGCCTAGACTTGATTGGCGACGTGAGGCCGCGCGTTGTCGTGATCAAGTCACCACTCAGTCCGATGAAGTTCTGGACGTTTCCTTACAATGTGCTTCCTCAGTGTAGCCAATACTGACCTGTAGTCCGCTGCTGCAACAGTAGTGTGAGGGGGAATAACAATCTCAGCAGCTGTGTTGATGTTGACTTCAGTCATAGCAGAAGCCGAAACACCAGGCCCATCTTGCTTAGGACAGAGGACTCGCCCTTCTTTGAAGTCCTTGAACCACCTAAACGCTGTTGCAGAGGTAGTGCATCTTCACCGTATGCTTGCTTCAGCTTTTCGAAAATTTCAGAGGCTGTATGATTTAAATGAAAACAAAATTTTATTGCGCTGTATTGCTCCACTCGTGTCACCTCCATTTTGTGGTATGCGAAATTCAAGTAGGGTCAACAATATACTGCATTACTACCAACCTACCGATACGACAGTGCTGCCGCCTATGGACATTATACATGAAACCCCGCTCTTTTCAAATATTTGTAGTAGAGACAGGAAACTATCAAGCACACTTCAGGAAAAAATCAGTCTCAGTCTTTATTGATCAGCCCTCGTATATTAGTTGCTCCATTCGTGTAACACACCTCTTGCGACTGCGCAAGGCACAGTGTGCCTCACTCTGTGTCTTAGCGGCCTTCGATAAGTCCATGTTGATAGGATTTGTTTCAACCAAGCAAAAATTGTACAACATGCGGAAAGAGAATTCACATGTTTATTCGCGTTAAAGCTGTTCTCGGGATTGTAGAAAAAGAAACCTATGTTTTGCATTCACATGTCTTTCCCTACTCTTCTGCTAACTATTCTTACAAAAGCTTATTCTTGTACTTCTTATTTATGGTATAAACCTTCATTATACGTTTCGTTGTAGGTATAAGAAAAATACAGCAGGCCAAAGCGATAGTCAGAACTTTAAAAACCATGTATTGACTTGATTTCCATGATCTTTGCAGGCCGCGAGAACAAAACGAATAGCGAAGTAGCACTTGATAAAGGCATTATTCTTAGTAAATTCAAACGGGAAACAACAAATATCACGGAAATGCTTAACGCTACAAAACACAATACATCAAAATGTAACATAGGAAGAAGGGGGTTAAACAGGGTTGTATACCATCTCCGATGTTATTTAATTTGTTTATTGATGATGTTGTTAGCGTGATGACGGAGGAGGACATAGATGCACCGGCAGTCGCAGAACAAGAAATACAAATTCTTTTGTACGCTGATGACATTGTAATTCTTTCTAAAACGATAAAAGGTTTACAGTCTGGTTTAAACGCTCTTCGAAAATATTGTAGGCAATGGGGTATGGAGGTAAATATTATTAAAACTAAAACACTGCCCTTTAAAAATGGATATGTGTACGGCCAACATGAAAAGTGGACATACGGGGAGGAGGATATTCAAAATGTTAAACATTTCGATTACCTAGGAGTAAAGTTTGATATAGGTGCAAAATGGAACAAGATCATGGAGTTTATAAAACACAAAGAGATTGGACAACTTTCTCAGGTATTAAGGATATTAATTCGGGTACCAGAAATGCCAGTAAAAACATTACAGACCATATATGAAGCAATGGTTAGGCCTTCATTACTATACGGCAGTGAAGTGTGGAAATGGGAGAGGGCGGATAATTTAAATAAAGTACAATGTAATTCCTGGAAGCGTATTCTAGGGTTGGGGAGGGGTACTTCAAATTACGGAGTTCTTCGTGAGGTAGGATGCTCGGAAGATGCTGTATTTGCTAAACTAAATGTAGTTAAGTACTGGCTGCGAATAATTAAAGGTGATCAAACAACTCTGAGAGCAATATGTTATCGTCATCAAATGAACAACATAGAGCATCCAAAATGGTGGGCGGCGGGGTTACAACGGGAATTATAAAAAATTGGCTTAAACGATATCTGCAAAGGGGTAATAAAAATACACACAGTCCCGTGAAAAAAGTCAAAAGACAATTATGTGATATAAACAGGCAGGATATAAAATCTGAATGTAGACAAAGATAACATTGGAGCCAAAAAATGAAATAAAAACTGGGCGGGGTAAGGATACATATATTTTGGAATTTGGAATAAAACAGAGGACAGGAATAGCAAGGCTTAGGTTGGGAAAACTCGCAAGACTATTGTTGATGATGATGATGGTAGGAGGATTTGCCCATTATGCGGGGATCAGGAAGACTGTACGCATATTTTGGCAGCAGCCGGAGGGTATTAGGAAAACATTATTACCGGAAATATTTTTGGCTTCCAACAGACGGAGGACAGCATACTGCGACTTGATTCTAAACATCCAAAACTGGCCAAGCTTCGGCACACACTTAATGGAAGTACGTGTACTAAGAGATAAGGTGTTTATGTAAAATTTGTTTAAATGTATGTGGTACTTCAGCATTTGTGTGCGTGAGTGTGTGTGTGTGTGTGATTGAGAGTATTTTTCATTTTATATCTAGGTATACAGTGAGGTGATTATAAAATAGTTTTCTAGTCGATTCTGCAAGTCAAGTTTATAGACCAGGTATTTTTCTAGAGCATGTACGGTCTTATGACCCATGCGATTCTGTTATGCAAATAATGTAATAATAATTACTTAATAAATACCACCACCACTACTACTACTACTACTACTTTATTTGACATAAGTTGCGGAGATTAACGAAATTTACATTTTGGTGTATTATTTCTATTTCTCTGAATTTTCGTTTTTTTAGTTATATTATTCATAAAAAGACATACCTCAACTAGATGCTGGCACTAGAAGGGGATCTTCTTCCTAATGCAATCTTTCAACAGGATGATGCTCCTTCACATTCCCCACCTGAATGTCTGCAGACCAGGACGCTGGATCAGCCGCACCGGGAAATGCTGAGTTAGCTTCCAAGATCAACTAATCTAATAACCTGCTATTTCTTTTTGTTGGGGTTCGTGAAGAATATTCCACTCTTAACACAGGACCCGGCGGTTAAATTGAGTTTATTTATGGACGCTCTTTAACTATGATGGTTCTTAGCGTCCCTTTCTATATTGGACGTGAAAGACCGGAAATGTTGCTCAGAGACCTCTTTATCAGGTTTGAGGTTCTTTTACGTGCCTAAATCTATGACAGGACCGTTGGCTTTTCATCCGTTCCAAAGGAAGCCTTACTAAGAATTTTAACGTCCGAAAAAATGCATCGCTCTCTGGGGGGTTTCACATCTGCCGTGGTGCTCACATCTAATACGTGTAACGTAATGATCATGCTAACTTAAGAAACTGTTCTATCATTTGATACCGTTTTGTTTCTGTATGTCAAATCAATGTAAAATAAATAAGCTTTACTTTTGCACCGTCCTTATTTTTTTACCCTGTACATATGCTCGACGTTTGACTTGAATGAGGAAGTCGATTATATCAAGGTTGTTAAACAACGCTTTGTAGACTTGCTTGTATTCACATCAAATCACTCTCACCTGTAAATAACTCACTTTAGCTATATCATTGTTACGTGCACAACTATATATTTATTATAGTTGACCGCATTAGGACGCGCTTGGAAGAGGGCGCCAGTGTTTTTGCAAACGTTATCTGTAACGTGCGAGAGCAGGGCTTCAAAGCACTAACCTATTATAATAATGTTTCGCTATTCCTAAAAATCTAAGGAAATGTCTTGTGAAAGCAAGGCGTGCTGAAGAGGAGTCCGGAATCTAACTGGCCCAAAACAGGAAATATGATTACAAATTCCTAAAACTAACAATTTACTTCCTTTAATGTGTATTCCTAATGTTACAAATTGTATATATATATTGTCTTTTGGTAATTTTAGAAGGTACAATAAATATATTTGCCTTACAATAATTCTAAAAATATACGCTTTTCAAAGCAAAATTTAACAGCGAGCGGACTTAATGATCTTTGCCGCCGTAATTCTTAACATCAACATTTACATAAATCACATGCACTGTTCATTTACGATTGTCTCTATTTAGTTACATATACAATTTTCACGTTGAAATAATCTTTGTATAAGGCTTTAAAATGCTGCACTTTATAAAGTTCTTCACCATTTAAGAAATGATTTTGGTTTAGAATTTTAGATATATATTGAAAACACTATTTTTGTTTGTTTGATTGTTTGTGTGTTTGGATTTTCTCTCTGTACTCGCTGGCGCAGTTAACTGAATTTCATGATTTACTCACCAAATGGATTAGAATGTAAATTTTGACAAAGGCCGAAATATGACGAACTTCTAAACTTAAATTCTCCCAATCGCGTGCTCCTTCTGTAACGGCTTTTTCAGCGTCATCGGCTGGCTCCCAGGAAGCAGGTGGGTATTTTATCTTCTCGCCACTTCAGTGCTGCAGGCCTATCAGTGGCGAACCATCCATCAATAGCGTTGACGCAGCGAAATCCATGTCGTTATCTTCGAAGTCGCATAGCAACGAGTTGAAGCCAAAATGCTGCACAGATGATATTTGCATCTCCGACGAACAACTTGTGGCGGGGGAGGCAAATTGGCTCAACACTCTCCCCGACGAAGAAGCTGTGCAGCAGCATTTCAGCGACGACTCGTTCACACTTCCTGCCAGGCAGCCGCACATGCAACGTGCACAAATGCAATTAGAAACAGGCGGCATAACAAACGGAGAAAATATTAAGGGAGCAAAAATGTCAAGAGAAAAGGAGAGATAAAAATACAAGCGGGAAGCAGAGAAAAAATGCAAAGGTTATAACTGCATTCATCGGGTTAAAATATCTAATGAAGAGAAATAATCAAAGCATAGAATATGCAGATAGACTATACAATATTTAAACATCAGGATGAGCATAAAAGGTAACAAACACAAGACGGCAGTAAACAAAAGCCACATATGAATGATAACATGAAACGTATAACTAAAATATAAATATGCTAAAGGAGGAAGAGGAAAATATCCACCAAAATAGGTGCAGTGGCCCACTAAGTTTATAAAGTATATAAACTGTGTGGTGCTATAGCTCTAAAAGGAAAAACGAACACAAAAATCAAACACAGCAGGAAGACACAGAGACCTCGAGGACAATACAAACACAAACAATGAAAGAAAAAAGGAAAGAAACACAAAGTAAAAAGGGGGAAATAGACAGAACTCAGGAAAAGAAGAAGAAATGAGCGCCAAGCTCGTGTGTGAGGCAGATGAACAGATAACACCAGCCAGTATAAAACGGAATCCTGCGGACTGACGCGAAACGACGAGCGCAAAAGATCAAGTTATAGGGACAGCCTTCAACTATGAAGCATGTGCCGTTGACAGAGTGTCGGTAAGAGAGTGTTGTGATTGGAAAGAAAGTGCCTTAACAATAGTAAAGAGTCCCACATAACGTAGGGCCAGCTTTTGGGCAAAGGCTCCGGAAGCATCACTTTGAGGATGAGCGCAAAGAAGAACTACATCACCAAGACAGAAGGACGCCGGGTTATTGTTACAACGCCGAGCTCGTCGCTGATGATCGCGACATAAGTTGTCAAGGGCTGACGAAGAATCGTCACATCCTGGTCATCTGAAAGTAAATAAGAAAGCTTTGCAAACAGGTGCAAAACGAAACATCAGAGAAAAAGTCGCATCTCGATGAGATTCATGAATAGAAGTATTGAGAACAAATTCAAAATTTGGAAGTGAGGTATCCTACGCTCGGTGATTTTCAGAGTGAAAGGCAATTAATATACTCTTAAGCGTTCGATTTAATCGCAACGTCAAAGAATAGTAAGGTGAGGTCCGGACAAAACGATACCTGGATCAAATAGAAACGTGCGAAAGATGTGATTACGGAAATATGAGGCGTTATCTAACACGACAATATCAGACATGCCAAAAATCGCAAAAATAAACAACAGAACAGAGATTGACATGAGGACCACGGCACGGATCGGGACCAACCAGACCAATTTCGTATAAGTGTTTATTACGACGCATAAAAAGTTATAACGTCGCGATAAACACGGTAACAGGCTAACAAAATCAATAAATAAACGATTCATAAGACTCTGAGCAACTTTAGAGGTCAATAAACCTAACTTTGTAGTCTGCGGCGGCTTGGAACGAAGGCAAAAATCGCAAAACGGAACGAGTTGGGGAATATGTTTGTACATATGCCTCCAAACAAAATATCACCGCGCTTTAGATTTAGTTTAAAGAGTTCGGGATGCACTCCGAAAGAGATGTATGAAAATAATTCAACGTTACCAATGCCTTTCGAAGCAAAATGGGAGAAGGTAGACGTACATACAGCAAGGCGTCTTGAAATTGATAACCCGAGGGGACTTTAGGACATGAGCCTGTTGTCAAATTCGGGCCAACTCTGGATCCAATTGTTGATGTTTAGAAAGGCTCGTAAAACAGCGGGAACTGACTCGGAAGGGCAAAGACCGCGGAACTGCAACCTGGGGAGAAATCAGTGACGACAAAAGGTTCATTAAACATCCTTGTCAACGTGTCTGCGGCAGAATTATCGGAGCTTCGATTATGTTTTACCTCCAATTGGAAAGCATTAAGTTTAACAGTTCAGCGCGCTAGGTTTCCTGTTTGAGGGGAATGGGATAACAACCAAGGTATAACATGGTTGTCGCATCCTAAATAAAGGGGTCTGTGCTCAAGAAACGGTCGTCGTTTCTCAAAAGCAGTAATAACTGCAAGAGCCTCCAATTCATAAATTGACAGGTGTCGTTCTTCTGGAGAGAGAACACGCGAAATATAGTAAACGGATTTACGAACACCTGAGACGGACCCCGAAGTTAAACGGCCGCGATCGAAATACGGGAGGCGTCAGTTTGGACAATAAATGGTTGAGTAAAATCTGGCATAGACATTTGCCGGAGAGTTAATAACGGCCTGCTTTAGAGCCTCAATAGCCTGTTGTTGTAGCTCGGTCCAAATGAATTTTGCAATTTTTCGCACATACAGTGGTTCAACGGAAGCAAAATGCGGAATGGATTTCGAAAAGAATGTAACAATTACAAGAAAGGAGGCTAATTGTTTAGAAGTACGTGGATATGGAAAACGCCGGATCGCCCTAGCGTGATCGGGAGCAATTGAGATACATCGTGGTATAGGATGTGACGCAAAGAATAAATTAGTGGAACAGCAAATTTCAGCTTAGAAAAACTAATGGTTAACCCTGCTTTCTGTAAACGTAAAAAAACTAACCGGAGATGTTCCAAATGACATCGAAAACTCGGCGAATATATCAATAAATCATCGAGGTAATTAATGGCAAATTTAACAACAAAACTTACGCACCTGTAGACAATCCGAAAGGAACGCGACAAAATTGGAATAAATTTTATAGTGTTGAAGAGGCTGTAACCAGCCTAGAAGATTTAGCTAACAAATCTGGTAATATGCTTAATTTAGGTCAAGGGTGGTAAAAACACGGGCATTGCGGAAATAATGTGCAGATGTATGTAACATGACATAGCATCAACAATTGCGTGTTTATTGACTTTACTGTACTCTACCGCTAATCGATTGTCATTATTGGGTCTGGTACCAGGCAACACGTGCTGAAAAAAGGAGGAACAGAATGCTCAATAATACCAAGCCGTAGCAGATCATCAATCTTAGTAGGCAAAATGTCGAGCTTGGATGGCGTTACTCGATAAGGTGGCGAGCGAACCGGAATGGAATCAAACAACTCAATAATTTACTATGCCAAGATCCTTTGTAAATACTTTAGGAAGCCGATGTAGGATATCCAAAATATCATTCCTATCTGCAGGTAATAAATGGAATAAGTCCAGACTAAGCTGACTTAGGCAATAAACCCACACTCAAGATAGTACAAGGGAAGAAAATCCAAAGAAAACGAAAATTGAAACAGAAAGACGAAACGGAAAGGTTAATGTAAAATCATAATAATACAATACGAGTCTTTTTTTGCCATAAAAGAGGAACTTAGAATCGTGGGAAACAGCAAATCATCTGTAACATTAAAATTTACATTCCATGACAATTCAAGAATTTGAATATGTAGCTTAACAGGCACCCGATATAGTAGTGCTGGAAACACCTGTAAATACTAAGGTGCCCAAAACTTATGGAAAGGGATCGCCAAAATGAGGTAGATATAAAGTTAAATTCGGACCCCGAATCCAATAAAGTTATACAGACGCATTTAAACAGGAAACCTGAACTAAACGTAACGCTAAAAAAGGAGCACCTCGTAATCGCAAGGAACTCTTTAACCACCCTCCGTACAGTCCCGACCTGGCACCAAGCTTTCATTTGAACGGTGGCTGGGTGGACAACGGTTTCAAACCGACGATGAACTCAAGACGAGCGTTACCAACTGGTTCAAGTCCCAGGCGGCAGACCTCTATGTCGAGGGGTAAAAGAAGCTTATGCAGCGAACAGCAAGTGTATAGATGTGGACGGCTATTATGTGGAACAGTAGAGTATATATATATATTACTGTCAATAAAATCCTTGTCTCATGAGTGATGTTATTATGCCCAAACGGACCTTAGATTTAGAATACGCCTCGTACTTTGAAGAACTGGACTCATACGTTATCAATACGCAGCAAGAACGTGGGACGATTTAACTATTTAATAGTAGTAATAATCCATTACACAGACGATGAGAGGAACATCCACTATAATACGTGTAATGAAATGGATAGCGTTTTATTTGGCTTGTTTCAACAAGTATTTAGTGGACGTATAATCTTAATATGTTGTTTCGGCGTGTATTACACTTACGTTTGTATGAACCACAGTTTTTAATTGCTCTAGATTTATGACAGTTCTGTGAATTTTATTTGCCAAGTATAAATTCTATTGCTTATGATTACTTTAGATGTCAGTCGAGGATTCATTTCGCCTCCTTTTAACTATTTACCTCTTTCTGGGTTACGTTGACTTTCTCTTTGTTTGAACTTTACACTCGACCAAGACGCACAATGGCTCTAGCAAACATCGATCAGTGGCGTAAGGAGGAACTCTCTTTTGTCTGAAATTACGCGGTTTGCGCTTTGATGTAAACGCGACATTACCTTCCTTACTACAGTTGTTACGTGGACATGCACATCAATATATCAATGTTAAGCATTCCTCCAATTAGGAGATAGTGGAATTATTCATCATGTTAAGGAGTTTCAAATTTATTTTACGGAACAAAGAGGCAAATTTTCTCCCGCCGCAGTACGTGGGTTGAAGGCACGTCTTACTTATTATGTCGAACGGCTGAAAGTTTTGCTTTTATCTCAATTTGTTACCCATTTTAAGACACCCTTGCAAGGTCTTTGTTCTCATTATGAAGAATTATTGCTATCATTGACAGAGGCAACAAATATTTCTTTTGCCTTTACCAAGTGCGTCCTCTGTACAAACTACTCCGTTTTTGGTTTCAAATTCTATTCAAAATACTGGAAATTCAGTTTTGCCTTCTTTTGTTTTTCAGGAGCTACGCATTAAGCGCCCTGCGCAAGACTTCCTCAATCAAAGTTTTGTGGTGAACTTGTTTTTCAATAATTATTCCACTTTAAATGGATACAGCTGCTCTTATGTTATTTTCTTCCCCGTCGATCCTCGTTATTATATCCTCACTCCCAGATCAGAATTCATTAGCACAAGGGTTGGCAGCAGTGGGGAATTTACTTACAGTTATACACCCAACAAATAACAAGCATGTTTTACAAATATAAAGGTCCCAGCGGCTACCAAAGGTAATAGGCAGTGGACAATGCTTGCTGATGTATATATATATATACATATGCATATATATGCATACGTATATATACTGGTATGCAAAACCTAAGGACGAAAGTAATCTTCGCATGCTGTGACACTGCCAAGTAACACAGCTCGATGAAACTTGAATCATACATAGAGGGAACTGCTACAGTAGGCAACTAAACGAAATATGCAATGAGACGAACAGAAATGTCACTTTTATTCATAGACCACAAGCTACACTAAAGTCAATACGACATATGATGGTTCTCTAGATTTACAGAAACAGATACATGGTGCTTAAAAGGGTGTATGGTCACCACGGACAGCAATGCATGGTCTGCATCGTGCTCCCATGCTGGCCACAAGGCTGGTAAGCTGCTCATGCGGTAGGACGTTACATTCCTCTACCAGCGCGGTTGACAACTGTTGGATGATCGTTGGTGCATGTCGATGTGCTAAAATGCGTCTCCCCAAAGCATCCCACACGTGTTCGATGGGCCTTAAATCGGGGGAACGGGCAGGCCAGTCCATTCGCCGAATATCCTCTCGTTCCAAGAAATCCACCACCTGCGCTGTTCAATGCGGTCGCGCATTGTCATCCATAAAAATGTAATCAGTGCCGGCTGCACCCCTGAAAAGACGCACATGGGGAAGGAGTACAGTAGCACAATAACGTTGACCAGTAAGCGTACCGTGTTCAAAGATTTGGAGGTCGGTGCGTCCAAGCAACATTAAGCCTCCCCAAACCATAACAGCCGGACCACCAAAACGATCATGTTCAAGGATGTTCTTGGGTTCATTACGTGTTCCCACCTCTGGTCAGATGAGGGTACGCCGAGAAATTACTGCTTAGACCGAATCTGCTCTAATTCGAGAAGAGCACGCGACCCCATTCCTGTTGGCCCAATTGTGATGCTCTTGGGACCATCGCAAACGGTGCCGCCGATGTGCGGATGTTAATGGAACACAACGTACTGGCCGTCGTGATAAGAGATCACCTACGTGTAGTCGCCGTGCCACTGTGTCGTGAGATTGCGTGCCTAGCTGACCTGTCAAATGTGGTTACAATTGCACCCGCTGTTTGGCACAACTGAACTACTTGTTGCTTGTTGCACAATGTAGCGGTCATCTGCTGCTGTAGTTCAGCTTGATCGACCACCACCTCTCCTTGGGACAGCAGCGCCTGTGGTTTGGAAGGTTCCCCATGCACGTGAAACAATACCAAACTCCTGATTAACACTCGTCACACTTCGCCCTTCTTCTGTTGTGAGTTGTGACTCAGTAGTTTAGCTGTGAGTTGTGACTCAGTAGTTAATTTGTGATTTAGTATTTCAGTTGTGCGTTGTGACTCAGCAGTTCAGTTGTGAGTTGTGACTCAGTAGTTCATTTGTGATTTAGTAGTTCAGTTGTGCGTTTGACTCAGTAGTTTAGTTGTGAGTTGAGACTCAGTACTTCAGTTGTAAGCTGTGACTCAGCAGTTCAGTTGTGAGTTGTGACTCAGCAGTTCTGTTGTGAGTTGTGACTCGCAGTTCTGTTGTGATTTGTGACTCAGTAGTTTAGTTTCGAGTTGTGAATCGTAGTTCTGTTGTGAGTTGTGACTCAGTAGTTCAGTTGTGAGTTGTGACTCAGTAGTTTTTTTGTGAGTTGTGACTCAGTAGTTTAGTTGTGAGTTGTCACTCAGTCGTTTTGTTGTGAGTTGTGACTCAGTAATTCAGTTGTGAGTTGTGACTCAGTAGTTTTGTTGTGCGTTGTGACTCAGTACTTCAGTTGTGATTTGTGACTCAGTAGTTCAGTTGTGAGTTGTGACTCAGTAGTTTTGTTGTGAGTTGTGACTCAGTACTTCAGTTGTGAGTTGTGACTCAGTAGTTTTGTTGTGATTTGTGACTCAGTAATTCAGTTGTGAGTTGTGACTCAGTAGTTTTGTTGTGCGTTGTGACTCAGTACTTCAGTTGTGATTTGTGACTCAGTAGTTCAGTTGTGAGTTGTGACTCAGTAGTTTTGTTGTGAGTTGTGACTCAGTAGTTCAGTTGTGATTTGTGACTCAGTAATTCAGTTGTGAGTTGTGACTCAGTAGTTTTGTTGTGATTTGTGACTCAGTAATTCAGTTGTGAGTTGTGACTCAGTAGTTTTGTTGTGCGTTGTGACTCAGTACTTCAGTTGTGATTTGTGACTCAGTAGTTCAGTTGTGAGTTGTGACTCAGTAGTTTTGTTGTGAGTTGTGACTCAGTAGTTCAGTTGTGAGTTGTGACTCAGTAGTTCAGTTCTGAGTTGTGACTCAGTAGTTTTGTTGTGAGTTGTGACTCAGTAGTTCAGTTGTGAGTTGTGACTCAGTAGTTCAGTTGTGATTTGTGACTCAGTAGCTTAGTTTCGAGTTGTGACTCGTAGTTCTGTTGTGAGTTGTGACTCAGTAGTTCAGTTGTGAGTTGTGACTCAGTAGTTTTGTTGTGAGTTGTGACTCAGCAGTTCTGTTGTGAGTTGTGACTCGTAGTTCTGTTGTGATTTGTGACACAGTAGTTTAGTTTCGAGTTGTGACTCGTAGTTCTGTTGTGAGTTGTGACTCAGTAGTTCAGTTGTGAGTTGAGACTCAGTAGTTTTGTTGTGAGTTGTGACTCAGCAGTTCTGTTGTGAGTTGTGACTCGGGAGTTCAGTTGTGAGTTGTGACTCAGTAGTTCTGTTGTGAGTTGTGACTCAGTACTTCAGTTGTGATTTGTGACTCAGTAGTTCAGTTGTGAGTTGTGACTCAGTAGTTTTGTTGTGAGTTGTGACTCAGTAGTTCAGTTGTGAGTTGTGAATCAGTAGTTCAGTTCTGAGTTGTGACTCAGTAGTTTTGTTGTGAGTTGTGACTCAGTAGTTCAGTTGTGAGTTGTGACTCAGTAGTTCAGTTGTGATTTGTGACTCAGTAGCTTAGTTTCGAGTTGTGACTCGTAGTTCTGTTGTGAGTTGTGACTCAGTAGTTCAGTTGTGAGTTGTGACTCAGTAGTTTTGTTGTGAGTTGTGACTCAGCAGTTCTGTTGTGAGTTGTGACTCGTAGTTCTGTTGTGATTTGTGACTCAGTAGTTCAGTTGTGAGTTGAGACTCAGTAGTTTTGTTGTGAGTTGTGACTCAGCAGTTCTGTTGTGAGTTGTGACTCAGGAGTTCAGTTGTGAGTTGTAACTCAGTAGTTCTGTTGTGAGTTGTGACTCAGTAGTTCTGTTGTGAGTTGTGACTCAGTGGTTCAGTTGTGAGTTGTGACTCAGCAGTTCTGCTGTAAGTTGTGACTCAGTAGTTCAGATTCGAGTTGTGACTTGTAGTTCTGTTGTGAGTTGTGACTCAGCAGTTCTCTTGTGAGTTGTGACTCAGTAGTTCAGTTGTGATTTGTGACTCAGTAGTTCTGTTGTGAGTTGTAACTCAGTAGTTCATTTGAGATTTAGTAGTACAATTGTACGTTGTGACTCAGTAGTTCAGTTGTGAGTTGTGACTCAGTAGTTCTGTTGTGAGTTGTGACTCAGCAGTTCTGTTGTGATTTGTGACTCAGTAGTTCTGTTGTAAGTTGTGACTCGTAGTTCTGTTGTAAGTTGTGACTCAGCAGTTCTGTTGTTAGTTGTGACTCAGTAGTTCTGTTGTGAGTTGTGACTCAATAGTTCAGTTCTGAGTTGTGACTCAGCAGTTCTGTTGTGAGTTGTGACTCAGGAGTTCAGTTGTGAGTTGTGACTCAGTAGTTCAGTTGTGAGTTGTGACTCAGTAGTTCTGTTGTGAGTAGTGACTCAATAGTTCTGTTGTGAGTTATGAATCAGTAGTTCAGTTGTGAGTTTTGACTCAGCAGTTCTGCTGTGAGTTGTGACTCAGTAGTTCAGTTTCGAGTTGTGACTTGTAGTTCTGTTGTAAGTTGTGACTCAGTAGTTCTGTTGTGAGTTGTGACTCAGTAGTTCAGTTGTGAGTTGTAACTCAGTAGTTCATTTGAGATTTAGTAGTTCAGTTGTGCGTTGTGACTCAGTAGTTCAGTTGTGAGTTGTGACTCAGTGGTTCTGTTGTGAGTTGTGACTCAGTAGTTCAGTTGTGAGTTGTGACTCAGTAGTTCTGTTGTGAGTTGTGACTCAGCAGTTCTGTTGTGAGTTGTGACTCAGTAGTTCTGTTGTGAGTTGTGACTCGTAGTTCTGTTGTGAGTTGTGACTCAGCAGTTCTGTTGTTAGTTGTGACTCAGTAGTTCTGTTGTGAGTTGTGACTCAATAGTTCAGTTCTGAGTTGTGACTCAGCAGTTCTGTTGTGAGTTGTGACTCGTAGTTCTGTTGTGAGTTGTAACTCGTAGTTCTGTTGTGAGTTGTGATTTAGCAGTTCTGTTGTGTATTGTGACTCAGCAGTTCTGTTGTGAGTTGTGACTCGTAGTTCAGTTCTGAGTTGTGACTCAGCAGTTCTGTTGTGAGTTGTGACTCGTAGTTCTGTTGTGAGTTGTAACTCGTAGTTCTGTTGTGAGTTGTGATTTAGCAGTTCTGTTGTGAATTGTAACTCAGCAGTTCTGTTGTGAGTTGTGACTCGTAGTTCTGTTGTGAGTTGTGACTCAGCAGTTCTGTTGTGAGTTGTGACTCGTAGTTCTGTTGTGAGTTTTGACTCAGCAGTTCTGTTGTGAGTTGTGACTCGTAGTTCTGTTGTGAGTTATGACTCGTAGTTCTGTTGTGAGTTGTGACTCAGCAGTTCTGTTGTGAGTTGTGACTCGTGGTTCTGTTGTGAGTTGTGACTCAGTAGTTCTGATGTGAGTTGTGACTCAGTAGTTCAGTTGTGAGTTGTGACTCAGTAGTTCAGTTGTGAGTTATGACTCAGTAGTTCTGTTGTAACTCGGTAGTTCAGTTTCGAGTTGTGACTCGTAGTTCTGTTGTGAGTTGTGACTCAGCAGTTCTGTTGTGTGTTGTGATTCAGCAGTTCAGTTGTGAGTTGTGACTCAGTTGTGAGTTGTGATTCAGAAGTTCAGTTGTGAGTTGTGACTCAGCAGTTCAGTTGTGATTCAGAAGTTCAGTTGTGAGTTATGATTCGACGGATCGTTTTGTTGTGTGCCAAGTGTGACTCAAGTGTAAGGTTTTTGAAACGCTGAGTGCCTAAGTGACAAGCGAAGTGTGTTTCGCAGTAACTGGTACTCTCGTATGTATTGTTATTCGTGTCAATATTTGAAAACTTATGATATTGCAATCAAAAGTGTTACAGTCTTTCTTTGAGAAAACAAGATTTAGCGAACTTATTGTAATTGAAGGGATAGTTTAGAGTGGGGGCTGTTCTTGAAGCGTTCTCATCGAATCGTTCTAAGATTCTGAGCACTAGTGCCAAGGTTGGGATTTAATCCACTTTTCGATATTGAACTTTACCTTACCGCACGCGCGCACACACGCAAATAAACGTTCCTTATATGTGCGTCCCTGTTTGCTACAGATGACTGGAGGATATCTCACTATCGAATTTCTGCGTCGAGTACAATACTTTCTTTTTCGTAGAATTAAGGGCAATGGGTACACAAAATTATGTGAATGTAACAGTTGTTTTCGTCAGAATAGAATGTTGTCATTAACATGACATATTATAGAACCTTTTTCTAAGTGTGACTTATGATACTTTGTATACCAACTTTCATAGCAATTGGTTTAATTATTCTTACATGCAAACCTATACAAACACACGTAAATAACCAACAAAATTACAATTTGTGGCTTTAGTGTCATTCCACATTTTACTATTATTTATTTATCCAAAATCAAGGGTATTTGAAAAAGTATAGTTACAGTTTTGTTACATGTATGAGATATTGTGCTTAACAAACATACCTGCTGTAATTAATGAAGGAATAATAAGCACATCAAATCACACGTACACATAGTATGTATAAGTCAAGATAATGTCCTTGGTATTACTTAATGTTTTCCATTTCTCAGTGAATAAAACTGTTAACTTATTGAATTGTTTTAAATGTTTTGAATTTTCAGAGCAAATTGAAATACATGTTAATTATTAATGCAACATATGAAACACAGTGATATATATATTAATTTGAAAATCACCCATTAATGTGTGATCAAATATACGCAAAATTCAAAGATTATAAAGTGACTGTCTCTAAGTTGCTTCACTGAGTCCTGCTGCTGGTGTTCTTCACAAATGGTACAGTTTACAGGTTTTACTTGCTAAGTGACAGCCACGTCCAGTAACTATGACAATCACAACAAGATAGTGGCACATGGTCTCATTTTGTATTTTAGATCCATAGTTATAAATTCTGTTCTGTTTGAAATATCATTTCAGAGAATCAGAGAACTGGAGGTCTGGTTTCACCCACTGTTACAATATCTTAGAGGTTGAAGAAGAATTGTAACAAAATACAAAGTAATACGAGTAGAAACACTTCCTTCAGCTTTGTGCCTGAAGAAGCACTTTCATCTTTTGGCTTATTTATGCTTGAGGAATCACGAATGATTTTACAGGTGAATTTTCCAACATAAGGTAATATTTTTCCTTCTGGAAGAATACAAGATGCTTTTATTTTAATACCCTTGTCACGCCACCGTAGCACAAAGTCCTGTAGGGAACACGTGCAGTTCAGAGGATTTCCTGAGATGTTTATATACGAAAGGCTTAGCAAAGGCTCTAATGGTAGTGTTTCAGTGGTTGTTAATTTGTTATCATTAAGATAAAGTAAACCAAGTTTTGGCAAACTCATAAAGATAGCTGCATCAAGATCGTGCAACCTGTTGCAGTGCAGATAAAGATATTCAAGATTGTGCAACCCAAAGAATGCTTTATTAGATATCTCGTCAATGAAATTATTTCCAAGACATAATAGCTTAAGTGTTCGGGACCCAGCAAACGGAGTGTCTGTAATCGCAGTCAGTTTGTTATCAAATAACCAGAGAAATTCGAGTTGGGGTAATCGAGCGAAAACGTCCCCTTCAAGATATGAAATGCTATTGTTGGCTAGATTCAGATCCCGTAGTGAGTGCAAGTGGTCAAACACATCCTCTTCTAGCTGCTCAAGTTGGTTGTCCCACAAGTGAAGTTCCTCGAGGTTATGTAGTCCATTAAAGCTGTCTTTTGTTATGTTTGATATTTGGTTCTGATGCAAATAGAGCGCCGAAAGATTGTGTAGCGACGCAAACGTGTTCGGTGGAATTTCTGTGAAATAATTCTTGTATAGTGACAGAAACGATGTATGATTTAAGTTTCTAAATAGACCATCAGGTAAGCTAGAAAGTTTGTTTTCATAGAGATACAGATACCATAGCTTCTCGAGAGGATAAAACAGTCCTTCTGGGAGTTCTCTTATTTCATTCCGAATAAACCACAATTTTACCAGGCCAGTTAAGTTTGAGAAGACATTTGGATCTATTACGGAAATGTTATTATTAGAAAGAATTAGTTCTTTTACCAAAAAGGCATTATGTAGCTTCAATGATGAAGGTGTTAGATGCTCCAGAGGGACATCTTCACACCTGATGTCTGTCTTCTTGGGACACACACATCCTTCAGGACACGTTGTTGAAGATGTGGCAGAACTTACAATGCCTGCTGTCAGCAAGCAGTATAACACTCCCAATATCATTCTATAAAATAAACAATACATGTTATCATTGTACAGTTTCAACACTCATGACACCTTGTTGAAGATGTGGTAGAGCTCACAATGGCTGCTGTCAGCAAGCAGTATAACACTCCCAATATCATTCTATAAAATAAACAATACATGTTATCATTGTACAGTTTCAACACTTAGGACACCTTGTTGAAGATGTGGTAGAGCTCACAATGGCTGCTGTCAGCAAGCAGTATAACACTCCCAATATCATTCTATAAAATAAACAATACATGTTATCATTGTACAGTTTCAACACTTAGGACACCTTGTTGAAGATGTGGTAGAGCTCACAATGGCTGATGTCAGCAAGTAGTATACACTCCCAATATCATTCTATAAAATAAACAATACATGTTATCATTGTACAGTTTCAACACTTAGGACACCTTGTTGAAGATGTGGTAGAGCTCACAATGGCTGCTGTCAGCAAGCAGTATAACACTCCCAATATCATTCTATAAAATAAACAATACATGTTATCATTGTACAGTTTCAACACTTAGGACACCTTGTTGAAGATGTGGTAGAGCTCACAATGGCTGATGTCAGCAAGTAGTATACACTCCCAATATCATTCTATAAAATAAACAATACAGGTTATCATTGTACAGTTTCAACACTTAGGACACATTGTTGAAGATGTTTCAGAGCTCACAATGGCTGCTGTCAGCAAGCAGTATAACACTCCCAATATCATTCTATAAAATAAACAATACATGTTATCATTGTACAGTTTCAACACTTAGGACACCTTGTTGAAGATGTGGTAGAGCTCACAATGGCTGCTGTCAGCAAGTAGTATAACACTGCCAATATCATTCTATAAAACAAACAATACATGTTATCATTGTACAGTTTCAACACTTAGGACACCTTGTTGAAGATGTGGTAGAGCTCACAATGGCTGCTGTCAGCAAGTAGTATAACACTCCCGATGTCATCCTATGAAACAAACAATAAACAGACAAAACACAAACTGGACCTTCGGAAACATAATGAGCTGATAATTTCATAAGTAGTATTACACTGCCGATGTCATCCTATGAAACAAACAATAAACAAACGAAACACAAACTGGACCTTCGGAAACATAATGACCTCATAATTTCACATAACATTCTCTACCGACTACCGTTTACTTTTATGTGTCTTCTGTGAAATGTTCCTACAATACGTTACATTATTCTTTTTTATGTTATTCAATATAAATATATATTTGCGCCTTTCGTTTTTGGCACAAGAGTGGCTCAAGTGTGTAACGTCTTTACAAGGCGGGTCAGTATATGAGGGTTTGGAATTCCATTATTTGCATGACGAAAAGAAAAAATAAATGGTGACTTAAGAGTTGAAACATATTATATGCATTTGAACATTCAAACCGATAACAAAGAATATCCTGGGAGCGTTTAATGCTACAAAGATGGTATTTATATGAATTTTGTGCTTTAGGGGCATCTGCATTTTTTGTTTTAAGACTTTGTTGATCTATTTTATCATTATACAAAATTCATTCAGACTGAAGATCACTTCGCTGGCATTTCTAGCAAATTCCGGATATATGTTTTTATCACGAAATGTTAAAATATATAGTATTTTAAGCAACATTATACTGGTCATTATGATATAAATATGGTCTTTATATTAAGAATATAACAAATTTGAAAATTCTTCCACGTAAAGGATGCGTTGGGGCTATTTTCTTGAAAACTTCGGTGGCATCTTTTAAACATACTGAAATTGAGTTTGGTATGGTATATATCAGAATTTTCGTTTATGAGTTATGTTGTTCAGACATAACACACACACACACACACAAAATTACACTCTTATGCACCTTTTTCTATAGAGGTTTTTCTTATGCATTCAGGAGGCCTCAAATCATGTATTTTCTATGATATCTTAAATTCAAATGTTTGTACAGAGCACAATACCTTCTCTACCTAGTAGGTACACGTAGAGAAAGTAAAAGTATAGGTTTTTGAAAATGCAAACTACTAACAAAATACATATCTTAAGGCTATAAAAAAATATTTACATTTCCTACCACGTACATGGTAGGTAGTGAAGGTATTCCATTCCAACCAAAAATTCAGTATCGAAATTTGATGTGAAATACATATTTTGAGGCCCCCTGAATCCAAATAAAGCATTTTTGGAAACATACCCATGCGTGTGTCTAAACAAAATCACTCAAAACGAAGAGCCGGATAAATACCATACTTGGTATTTAGGTTTAGTATCTTTCAAAGATCCGACAAGAAGGTATGCAACAAAATTCCTTCACCCCAAATTACTCTTTATATGTACCTGTTTCATAATTTATGATTTTCTCAAAAACGGCTCTAAAGATTTTTATTAAAATAGCACATACTTAATATACTCACAGAACAATTAAAATCTGTATCTTGAATTTTCTGGGGATAGTTTGTGAATTCCCCATTACTTGATTGAATTTTGAATATAATTTTATATAATTAGAAAACCATAACAGATAGACAAAAGTTTCCTTAAGAATTGTAGAAGTCATTAAAACACACATTTTGTGTTTGTTAAGTTTTTTCGTAGCGTTAGCCGTTTCAGAAATATTCGATGTTTTAATGTTACACTCTTCGGAATTGTACCTCTAACGGGCATGCAAGATGTGGGTCTTGCTTTGTTTCTTTCTTTTCATCGCAAGCGCTTGTTGCTACGAATGAAACATTTGAATGTTTACAACTTTCTGCCGTGCTTTTGTGAAAAAATATAAACATCTATGGTAACTTCATAAAAGATACATTTTGTGAATCTTTTGCTTCGAAGGAGTGCTGATTGAACCAATTTCGTAGGACTGTTTCATTTTATTAATTCATATCTTATTATTTGTTACAGTACGATTTTCAAGTGTTTCTTTTTTAGTTTCTGTTCTTTGTTTTCGTTGCTTACATTTTAAGACTTTTCATTACGCCTAGTAAGAGACGAATCATCTTTTTTATTCATTTATTATTGTCGCTTTAACATTAAACTATATGCTGAACTGTGAGAATGGAGTGACATGTAGGCTGATGATCTTTTCCAAGGAGATACGAATGGGTAATTGTCCGATACATAGCCTGGTGAGAAGTACCTGGTCACACGAATTATATGTTTTATTGGGTAACTGCAACTAGGATTGGAATCAGCTTTAATCTTAATGTAAGAAGTGTTTTTCCACGAAAACAAACAAAATTATGCTGGTTCTATGAGTCAAAATAACGACATACTTGGTGAGTTTAAAAACACAGTGCTTTAATAAGGATAGTTTGTTACGCATTATATAGAGGGTAGAGAAAGTCATGTGATTTTTTGACATAAATTGTGTTCCTTAACAAGATCTACCTTTTTTGTGCAGTAAGACTTCGTTTATCTCTTATTGTTTACTCATTATATTAAAGGTAGTCATAATCAAAAGGATTTCACGGTTATTTGCGTAAAATTCAAGATATACATATTATTTGTGATGGAAATGTCATAAATATGTTTATTTAATCAAAATCATTAGAGCGGATTTTGGGAAGATGAAAAATAATGGTACACTTTCCAAATAACGGGTAGAGGTCTTCCTGTGTATAGCATCTTTAATAGAAATGGCATGCTTGGAATTTAAATGTTCTTTTCGTTTTAGAATTGACGGACATACAGACACATGGCACTAATTTATAAAAATGCTTTTGTTTATTCAAGGAATCTCAAAGTATACCTATTTCCGATGAAATCTTTGTATCGAATTTTTGGTTGAATACAATACTTCCTCCACCTGATGTAGGGAAGTACGGAGCGAGGTGACGCCTGGTCGGCGACAACCCACTCTAACCCATTGGTTTCTCGCGGTACGTGATACAGAAGGATAAACTATGATGTGTTAAATCTGACGAGGCGCCTCTCATACAGCTCCTATTAAACAACCAATCCTACCCCTGTCTTGGGCCTTGCGGCGATGATGGGGTGGCTGTAGCAGTTGCTGCTGAACCACGGTCGCCAGATCCGCGAGCTCCTAGTCAAATTCTTTACCGCCAACGATCCGCCGGTAAAATGTTGGTAGTCATGGAAGGGCTTGCCCTCCTGAACACCGTCATCTTGCTCGCCCAGAATGACGCATCGAAATAGGTCTCGTACCTCGTTTCGGTTCGCGTTCTGGAACGCTTGCGGCTTGGCCGGTCAGGGGAGCGAGTTGCAGCCCTACCCATGCACTAGACGTCAACATAGGCGGCGAAATACTTCTGCGTCCCGGCAACCGCTACCATCTTCCAGGCTACGTCTGCCACAGGACGGACCGTCAGGATCGTCCAGGAGGTGGCACGGCGGTCCTCGTGCGTTGTCCGCCGACCAATCCAACTCCCAACGCTTCAAACCCTAGAGATCATGGCAGTATGTATGGATCTAGGCGAAACGGAGGTTTTGGTAGTCTCTGTGTATCATCCTCCAGCGAGGCAGTTTGCGCCCAATGATTACCTCACAATCCTTGTCCTACATCCCAGTGCAATTCTGGCCGGCGACTTCAATGCCAAACATCTACGTTGGCATAGCGGACGCCCGAGGTAATGCAATAATTCGTCTGATAGACGCGGACCTCCTGCTTCAAGTGCAGGGTCCCTGGCAGCCCACACATCATCCGCGAGGGGGAGGACTGTCCTCAGTCTCAACTTCGCGATCACCAAGCATTTCCCATAGCCTCACTTCAATCAACGCATTACCACAATCCTGTGTTGACAGAATTCAACCCCAAGGTTGCGAGCTACAACTCCTCGTTTCGAACTCGAGAGGTTGACTGAGTATGCGTAATGAATGGCCTCCGCACTTTCATACCACTGAACCCTAGGATCACAGACATCCCGTCCCTGGAGACAGCCGTCTCTTCCTTTACCTCCATAGTGACACAAACGCCCACAACCCGACAGTTTTTGCCCCCTTACATTTCAGATGTCCTTCCAGTTGACCTAATTATCCTTATACGGTGATTCTGGGCTGCATGGATACTGTACCAGCGTCACCGCACTCCACACAACCGCGCGCTGTTACGGCGTCTACGCCTCCAGGTCCGAATGCACCTCCGCGAGCACCAGGTGCAGGCGTGGGAGGATAGGATGGCCAGGCTGCGCATCGATGGTGGCGACATGTGGATACCAAAAGCCTCCGAAATCGTCGAAGCCAATATACCTCACTCCTCCAAGGCACCCGAGACCTCGCATATGAAACCTCAGGCCAAAGCAAACGTGTTCGCCGACTACCTTGAACGTACCTTGCGTCCGAGAGATGACCCCAGGACATCTTTCCGAGCGCGTTCGCCGGAAGTATGCCGATACTTTCGGCGCCCTCCGGAGGACGCGGATCGGCTCTCCATCATCCGCTCGAGTGAGCTCCATGGCGCACTCCTGCGCCTCAATCCCAAAAAGGCGGCCGGTCCTGACGGGCCAACCCCCTCAGGCTCCGATACCTTCCCTTCAATGCCGTGCGCTTTCTTACCCGGATGTTCAGATGTGTCTCAGCCTAGGTCCAATTCCACGAGAGTGGCGAGAGGCCCGTGTGATATGGATTTTGAAGCCAGGGAAAGTTCCAGTACATCCTTCTAACTACCGGTCCATAAGACCTTCTCAATGACATGGCACGCGGGTCTGTTATACAAACTCATCCACCTGGGATTACTTACTCACAACTTTCAAACACACCGCACTTTTAAGGTTACAGTCGCGGGGAAAACATCAACACTTAGGCCAGTTAGAGGCGGAGTCCCTGAAGGCTCTGTGCTATCCCCCACGTTATTCAGCGTCTTTATGGCAGCCTTTCTGACACAGCAGCAAGTCGAAATGGCCCAGTATGCTGAAGATGTGCTGCTGTTCTACACCAATAAACACCTACTCAGAGCCTTCAACCAAGTACAAGACACCTCCGCCTCACCTAAAAGTGATGCCGGCGTTGGCGCATGTCCATTAACGGATCAAGAGCCACCCTTGCTGCTAGCAAAGCGCCACACCCCCGCAAACTGCCCCGCATTTCGATATCGAGGCCGAAAAATGGAATAAAGCAATTCTATTAACTACCTGGGAGCAAAGCAGGATAAGGGTCTAACTTTCCGCGAGTACATCCATGAGGTCTCTACCCAGCGCAGGGGGCAATAGTTTTCTTGTACCCGATGCTGAGGTCCGGGGTGCCTGTGCGCCTAAAGTTATACCTTTTCCGAGCCCTGATAGTCCCCCTCATGCTGTATGCCTGCGAGGTCTGGGGCATGGCCGCAGACAGTTGGCTGCTATGGCTCAGAATAGGGAACTCCGGTCAATCTACTCCGCCTTTCCCGTGAGACTACTACATGAATCCTCATCTCTTCCATATGTGCAAGATGAAATTAGGCGCCGGGTAGCTACATTTTACGAACGTTTATCTAACCATCAAAGAGCCTTGGTCAGATCTCTTGGGGATTATAACCCTAGAACTCGCCGTCTTCGGCGTCATCGGGTTCCCCGTATGGCATGCGGGCATACCAGTGCCACCAACAGCAGCTAAAGCTGACCTCCATTTGAATCCAAACAAGAGCTGATTGGCCTCCAAATTACAGCCAATGTAAGCTGAGTATTGCAAACATCATTCCACCAGGGTGCATCGTAAAAGACAGCTGTCGAGGAGATACATGCTACCTCCTATGAATGATACCAACTAAAAAATAAAACCGCCATCTTTAATTACCTTTCCTGTAATAAACATCCTGCGGTAAAACCCCATTGAGGGTGGGCACGCAGCAAAACTTCACTCAGGCTGAACCACAGCCTGCCAGCAGCAAGTGGAAGCGGATGTGTTAAATTCACATGAGCCTCTCTAGCTACTAGGTACGTGATAGAGAAAGATAAACTCTAACGTGTTAAATTCACATGAGCTTCTCTCCTTCTGTGTGCGTGATAAACAAACTCTAATGCTTTTAATATAGAGTCAACTGAAAAAATTCAACGCCACAGCCGGGATTTGAACACGGTTCTCCCGCTCTCCGTGCGGTTGCTCTAACAACTTGAATCAATTGGGGAATTCAATGTCTCACCGGCATGTTGTCACAGTAGCTCAATGGGAGAACCGTGTTCAAATCCCGGCTGCGGCGTTGAATTTTTCAGTTGACTGTATATTAAAAACTTTCTTACGTCTATTAAATGTATAATTAATTTAGACAATAACAACAAAAAATTACAAACTCTAATGTGTTAAATTCACTTGAGCTCCTTACCTACTAGTTACGATATAGAGAAACATAAACACTGTGTTAAATTCACACGAGCTTCTCTACCTACTAGGTAAGTGATAGGGAAAGACAAACTGTGTTTTAAATTCGCATGATTTTCTCTACATACTTTCTTTATATTTACAATGCTTTTACTATCTACTTCAAGTTAATTCTGAGGATAGTTTCGTTATATGCTAACAGTAGTCAAATGTAAGGTTTATCTATTACACAAACTAATGCAACATTCTTTCGGAATGAAGTCTACTTCATGGGTGTTCAAGACATGCATTTAACTTGCTATGAAAATTCCTTAAATTTGTGGTATCGAAAATAAAAATATCTCTTTTTTATTTTCTCGAAAATAAAAAAGAGTCGAAACTTTTCCATTTAATGTGTGGTTTGGTGTATAGGGGTTTTATTTAAAACTTTGGTGTCACATATTTCAAAGATACTGAACTTAATTGCGAAGTTTGGTATTTATCCGAGTTTACGTTTTGACATGTACTCACACAGAGACACACATAATGCATTTTTTGAAACAAGGGATCTCAAAACATATATTTTTTTAAATCTCCACATCCAATTTTTACAGTACCTACTTCTGCATGCCCACTATAGATAGGTTTCAGAGAATGTAAAACTCGCTTTCAAATGGCTTTCTCAACTCACTTTTCTAACAATTATTTATACAAAAGCTTATTCCTGTTAATCGAGATGAACTGCCATTACACGTTTTCGTATATCAATTTGGCTTAAGGAAGAATAAGCTAAAGCGATAGTCAGATATTTTATAAACGGTCGCTCTATGATGGCACTTTGTTTGGTTACGAGAGAAAAAGACTGATGCGTTACATTCACATGACTTTCTCTGCCTAATACGGTTTATTACTTTCTCTACTACGTATAGTAAGTAGGGGAAGTATTGCATTCCACCCAAAAATTCGATACCGAGATTTCACAGGAAATATATGTTTTGAGGTGCACTGAATGCATATAAAGCATTTTTGGAAACATGTCTGTCTGTGAACAGCATAACTCAGAAACGAACAGTCGGATAAACACCAAACTTGGTATTTAGGTTCAGTATCTTCCAGAGATATGACACGAAGCTTTTCAAGAAAATCCCCCCACCCCAGATTACACTTTACATGGAACATTTTTCGAAAATTTTTATTTTCTCAAAAATGGCTCTAACAATTTTGAATAAAATACCATAAGTTTAAGACATTTTTATGGCAAATGAATTGTATATCTCGAATTTTCTGGGAATGTCTCCAAAAGTATTCTTCATTCTGAACGACTTTTGCATATCTGGTAAACCATAAGAGATAGACAAAATTTTAGTACACAAAAAATGTAGATCGCGTTAAAGTACACAAGCTGTTTTTCTGGAGTGAACAATTTTCGAGATATTGCTTGTTATTCCCTTAAATTTACCAATGCTTATACTTTTTCTCAAATGGAAATTCGTTATTCATTTTTTTTTGTCCTGGTAATGCAAAGAGAATGGAATACTCCACATAGCAACCAGCTCTTAAAATATTTGACTATCGCTTAAAGCCTACCAATTCCCCTTGCATCTACAAGAAAATTACCAATAAGATTAACATCTCGATATCTCGATTAACATGAAGCATATGGAGAATAAGCGTTTGTAAAAATAGTTTGTACAAGAGTAGAGAAAGCCATGTGAGTGTAACACATCAGATTTTTTTTGTAAACTATTCGTACGAAAGCTTATTAGATACGTATTGTCTATGGTAAAAAGACGAAGTATTGCACTACAACAAAAAATTGTATACCGAGATTTCACCGGAAATACATGTCTGGAAGAAACAAAGTATTTTCAGAATGAAGTGCATGCGTGTCAACAACGTAACTGAAAATTGAAGGATCTTAAATACAAAATTTCGTTATTTCATTTCAGCGTATTTCAAGGACGCGACACGAAGTTCTACCGTTTATATCTAAAATGTTTCGTTATTTTCGATTTTCCAAACCATGACTCCGACAATTTATGACTGAAGTAGCAAATGTTCAGCAATACAAATAAAATGTGAAGCCTAATTGATAAACTGTAGGAGATCTAAATGTACAATTTATATAAAATAAATTATTGTGACCTTTGTTATTAATTTGAGCTTTCAAATACATGCCAAGCCGCTATTTGTTTTTCTCGTGGCCATACAAACAGTATGCAATGTCCAAAGTATTCACATAGCGACACAGTTTCAAAACTCTGTCTATTGCTTTAACTCGTGTGTTTTTCTCGTTGCCATGCACAGACTGTGGAATTTCAAAGTAATCACATAGCGACACAGTTTCAAAACTCTGTCTATTGCTTTAACTCGTGTGTTTTTCTCGTTGCCATGCACAGACTGTAGAATTTCAAAGTAATCACATAGCGACACAGTTTCAAAACTCTGTCTATTGCTTTAACTCGTGTGTTTTTCTCGTTGCCATGCACAGACTGTGGAATTTCAAAGTAATCACATAGCGACACAGTTTCAAAACTCTGTCTATTGCTATAACTCGTGTGTTTTTCTCGTGGTCATGCACAGACTGTAGAATTTCAAAGTAATCACATAGCGACACAGTTTCAAAACTCTGTCTATTGCTATAACTCGTGTGTTTTTCTCGTTGCCATGCACAGACTGTGGAATTTCAAAGTAATCACATAGCGACACAGTTTCAAAACTCTGTCTATTGCTATAACTCGTGTGTTTTTCTCGTTGCCATGCACAGACTGTGGAATTTCAAAGTAATCACATAGCGACACAGTTTCAAAACTCTGTCTATTGCTATAACTCGTGTGTTTTTCTCGTTGCCATGCACAGACTGTGGAATTTCAAAGTAATCACATAGCGACACAGTTTCAAAACTCTGTCTATTGCTATAACTCGTGTGTTTTTCTCGTGGTCATGCACAGACTGTAGAATTTCAAAGTAATCACATAGCGACACAGTTTCAAAACTCTGTCTATTGCTTTAACTCGTGTGTTTTTCTCGTTGCCATGCACAGACTGTGGAATTTCAAAGTAATCACATAGCGACACAGTTTCAAAACTCTGTCTATTGCTTTAACTCGTGTGTTTTTCTCGTTGCCATGCACAGACTGTGGAATTTCAAAGTATTCACATAGCGACACAGTTTCAAAACTCTGTCTATTGCTTTAACTCGTGTGTTTTTCTCGTTGCCATGCACAGACTGTGGAATTTCAAAGTAATCACATAGCGACACAGTTTCAAAACTCTGTCTATTGCTTTAACTCGTGTGTTTTTCTCGTTGCCATGCACAGACTGTGGAATTTCAAAGTATTCACATAGCGACACAGTTTCAAAACTCTGTCTATTGCTTTAACTCGTGTGTTTTTCTCGTTGTCATGCACAGACTGTGGAATTTCAAAGTATTCACATAGCGACATAGGTTCAAAACTCTTGTCTATTGCTTTAACTGGTGTAACGTCATATTTAACACAAAATGTTTAACGAAAGTTGATCTCTCTTAACTAGAAGAACAACTCTTTGTAAGAACAGTCTGTAGAAGTATGAATAGAGAAAGTCATATAAGTGCAACACATTAGATTTTTTAGTATTCAAGTATTAAGAAGTATTACAAATGAAAAGCAATAAAAACGTAATCGCGGAAATGTCTAATGCCATAAAAATTATTTGAAACAAATTGTCGGCTTTATAGGGATCTATATTTTTTGTGCAATGCTTTTTTCTCTATGGCTTTCAATTTAACCGTTATAACACGGTTTTACAAATTGCTTGCGAATGAAGAAGCCTTCGAGAGCTATTTCCATAAAATTCAGTATATACAATTTGCTTGTAATGTAACTATCTTAAATACGTCATGTTTTAATGAAAATCGTCGTAGCCATTTGCAGAAAATAAAAAACCTCTAAAGGTGTTGCATGTAAAGTGTAATTTGAGGTGCAGTGATATTTCTTTAGTCTTCGTGTTGCGTTTTTTTAATGTACTGAACTTAAATACCAAGAACGTTCGTTAGTGAGTTAAACTTTTCACAAACACACACGCACCCCCCCACACACACACACACATACGAATCTTTTTCTAAAATTGCTTTTATTGAATTCAGGTGTCTAAAACCATGTATTTCTGGTGAAATCTGAATATACATACAATGTTTCGGTAGAACACAATTCTCTACCTACTACGTACGTGGTAGGGAAAATAAAAACGAATTGGGGCTTGAGAGAAACACAAGTATCAAAAAATTTGATTCAATAGAAAAGAATACCTTGGAAATGCCTAATGCCACAAAAAATTCATTTGATATAAATAGTGTGGTTTAACGCGCTGTACATTTATATGTAGTAAGATTTTGTCTACCTCTTACGGGTTTACAGTTATACAAAATTCATTCAGAACAAAAAGGACTTCACTGGCTGTTCCCAGAAAATTAAAGACATATATTTTGTTTGTCGTGCAAATATATTATACATGTAGAATTTTAATCCAAATCGTTAGCGCCAGTTTTGAGAAAATAAAAATAACGGGACTTTTTCTGTGAAAAGTTTAATGGTAGGAGATTTTCTTGAAAACCTTCTGCCGCGTCCTTGCAAGAAGCTGAACTTAAACAAGACCGCCTTTTGATTTTTGGGCTACGCTGCACACAAGTAGAGACACGCACCTTTTACCAATTTTTTAGGGAGCCACGGGACTGATATTTCTGGCAAAATCTGGGTATCGAATTTTTGGGAGGAATGTAATACTTACTTCAGTTATGTAAAAATGGCAAGGCAAATCAAACCAATAGGAACCGATATTTCGGAAAAAGTTGACGACATAAAAACTTATTTGAAAAAAAGTTGCGATTTTGTGTGTCTCTAATGGTTTACTAGTTATAAAAAGTGATTTAAAAGTGTATACGATTCCACATACTAGATACACATTTTATTTTCTAAAACATGTGTTATTTTAAACAAAATAGTTAAAGACATTTTGGAGAATTCCAAAAGCTTGAAATGTTTCAATGTAAAGGGTAGTTTGCGTGGGAATTTTTTTTAAAACCTTTCAGTTGCATCTTCGAAGGATAGTATCTAAACACTTATCGTACATGTCGGTTTGCGGTTATGGTGGTAATACACTCACGGAAACCTTTCTCTTTGTATTCACGAAGTCTCAAAACCAATATTTCCTATGAAACCTCGACATCGAATACAATACGTTCTGTCACCTACCTTAGGCTGGTGTTAGAGAAAGTGATAGTGTTAATGTTATATTATGATAACAAACACATGGGATATTCTGTAGTTGATGTATCACCAACTTCCTCTCACTTACCTTAGACTGGTGTTAGAGAAAGTGATAGTGTTAATGTTATATTATGATAACAAACACATGGGATATTCTGTAGTTGATGTATCACCAACTTCCTCTCACTTACCTTAGACTGGTGGTAGAGAAAGTGATAGTGTTAATGTTATATTATGATAACAAACACATGGGATATTCTGTAGTTGATGTATCACCAAATTCCTCTCACTTACCTTAGACTGGTGTTAGAGAAAGTGATAGTGTTAATGTTATATTATGATAACAAACACATGGGATATTCTGTAGTTGATGTATCACCAACTTCCTCTCACTTACCTTAGACTGGTGTTAGAGAAAGTGTTAGTGGTAATGTTATATTATGATAACAAACACATGCGACATTCTGTGGTTGATGTATCACCAACTTCCTCTCACTTACCTTAGACTGGTATTAGAGAAAGTGATAGTGTTAATGTTATATTATGATAACAAACACATGGGATATTCTGTAGTTGATGTATCACCAACTTCCTCTCACTTACCTTAGACTGGTGTTAGAGAAAGTGATAGTGTTAATGTTATATTATGATAACAAACACATGGGATATTCTGTAGTTGATGTATCACCAACTTCCTCTCACTTACCTTAGACTGGTATTAGAGAAAGTGATAGTGTTAATGTTATATTATGATAACAAACACATGGGATATTCTGTAGTTGATGTATCACCAACTTCCTCTCACCTACCTTAGGCTGGTGTTAGAGAAAGTGTTAGTGGTAATGTTATATTATGATAACAAACACATGCGACATTCTGTGGTTGATGTATCACCAACTTCCTCTCACTTACCTTAGACTGGTGTTAGAGAAAGTGATAGTGTTAATGTTATATTATGATAACAAACACATGGGACATTCTGTGGTTGATGTATCACCAACTTCCTCTCACCTACTTTAGGCTGGTGTTAGAGAAAGTGATAGTGTTAATGTTATATTATGACAACAAACACATGGGACATTCTGTAGTAGATGTATCACCAACTTCCTCTCACTTACCTTAGACTGGTGTTACAGAAAGTGATAGTGTTAATGTTATATTATGATAACAAACACATGGGATATTCTGTAGTTGATGTATCACCAACTTCCTCTCACTTACCTTAGGCTGGTGTTAGAGAAAGTGATAGTGTTAATGTTATATTATGATAACAAACACATGGGATATTCTGTAGTTGATGTATCACCAACTTCCTCTCATTTACCTTAGACTGGTATTAGAGGAAGTGATAGTGTTAATGTTATATTATGATAACAAACACATGGGATATTCTGTAGTTGATGTATCACCAACTTCCTCTCACTTACCTTAGACTGGTATTAGAGAAAGTGATAGTGTTAATGTTATATTATGATAACAAACACATGGTACATTCTGTAGTTGATGCATCACCAACTTCCTCTCACTTACCTTAGACTGGTATTAGAGAAAGTGATAGTGTTAATGTTATATTATGATAACAAACACATGGGATATTCTGTAGTTGATGTATCACCAACTTCCTCTCACTTACCTTAGGGTGGTGTTAGAGAAAGTGTTAGTTTAATGTTATATTATGATAACAAACACATGGGATATTCTGTAGTTGATGCATCACCAACTTCCTCTCACTTACCTTAGGGTGGTGTTAGAGAAAGTGTTAGTTTAATGTTATATTATGATAACAAACACATGGGATATTCTGTAGTTGATGTATCACCAACTTCCTCTCACTTACCTTAGGGTGGTGTTAGAGAAAGTGTTAGTTTAATGTTATATTATGATAACAAACACATGGTACATTCTGTAGTTGATGCATCACCAACTTCCTCTCACTTACCTTAGACTGGTATTAGAGAAAGTGATAGTGTTAATGTTATATTATGATAACAAACACATGGGATATTCTGTAGTTGATGCATCACCAACTTCCTCTCACTTACCTTAGGGTGGTGTTAGAGAAAGTGTTAGTGGTAATGTTATATTATAACAAACACATGGGATATTCTGTAGTTGATGTATCACCAACTTCCTCTCACTTACCTTAGACTGGTATTAGAGAAAGTGATAGTGTTAATGTTATATTATGATAACAAACACATGGGATATTCTGTAGTTGATGTATCACCAACTTTTGTATTAACATGCTGCTTATCTCTTTGTGTTATTAATGTCCTTTTCAATTACTAAAAAGATATAATAACTCAGGAGCAGTAGCTGTAATGTTAGATATTATATTTTATCATAACTAAATTTCACGAAATTGTCTACAATAAGTTACGTTGGGCCCAAATGACCCCAACATCACTTTTAGGTATACAATTTATAGGGCGCTGCTAGGCCTAACCCCTATTTTGTGTGATATATAGATGAAAGCGTACCTTGCCACAGAAGACTGCTACAAGAACGAAATGTGTTGCTCGGTGTCTGTTTCACGGCAGGCACTCTCATCTACCGTGAAAACTGTTTTTCTTGATACGTTTGTTCCTTTAACAGGAAATTGATAGCAGCTCTTCCGAGGAAGGAAACAGTTCATGGATTACACTTCCTTTGTCTGCTACGTACTTATAATCAGCAGAGGAAGTATTGTGTTACACCCAGAAATTCGACGTGTATCTGCACAACTCAAAATGTATTTAATTTCAGCCTGTTCCAAGGATAAAGACGTATATTTCCAAGAAAGTCCAGCACGCCAAACTATAAGGAAATATTTCCGTTGTTTTGATTTTCTCAAAAATCGATCTAATGATTTTAATTAAAATTATACATACTTATGATATTTGGGGGACAAACAAAAAGTACACCTTCAATTTTGTGGGAGTAGCCTCTGAAGTCCCTTTAATTCTGAGTCACTTTTGCATAATTGTTATACCGTAAAAGATAGACAAAATCTATATCTCCTTGAAACGCCAATTTATGTCAGTATAATGTTTGTGTCGTTAACCATTTCCAGATATTCTTTGTCATTGGTTTGAAACTTAAAATACCTTTTTAAGTAGTAACTTTGTTTACCACATACTTAGCGGGTAGAGGAATTATTGCGTTCGATACGGATAATTCATTAATAATACATGCTTAAAGGCCTCCTAAATTCAATAAATGCATTCCTTGAAAAAGATGTGTCTAGAACAGCATAACTCAGAAATAAATATCTGTGAAATACCAAACTTGATATTTAAGCTCAGTACCTTCCAAAGTTAGAAACTAATATTTTCAAGAAAATCTCCCCGCACCAAGCTATCCTTAATTTCAAAAATGTTTCGAATATCTTTCGAATATACTTACCTATTCAAAAGTACATGTATTGATTTTGACTAAAATACTGCATTTTTAAGCTATTTACACAATAAAATTATATATTGAATTTTATTTGAATAGCTTGAGAGATCTTGAAGGAATTTTGTATCACTGCTAAACCTAAAGATATAGAAAAAAATGTAGAACAAATTAAAACAAGCATTTATTTCTTGTAACCTATTTTATGGCATCTGCCATTTCCCAGACATCAGTCATTATTGGTTTGAATTTTTCAATAATTTGTCACTTTTAAAGTGCTGTCGATATTCAGTTGTTTCTATGTCATGAAAACGTGTAATTTCAAGGTCAGCGTACAGCACCACTTTTAAAAACCCATTATCTATTCGGTTTCCTCTGTCCCCCTTGAACGTACAACGTAATGTATATGAAAACTGTTTCTGCAAGGTTTATCTCGATTAACATTAAGTAGATAGAAAAATAAGCTTTCCTAAGAATAATTTTATTTCTGAAAGATGTATAAAAATAAACAATAGCAGGTAGAGAAAGCCATGTAAATGTATCAAATTAGATTATTTTTGCTCTAGTTATGTAACATTCAATGAGAAAGGAGAGGGAGCCAGAGCCCATGCGCAGGACATTTATGATATATATTTTATTTGTCAATGTTAGTATGTCAAATATGCAAGAATTGGGGAAATGGGGCATTAATCTAGAAAAACTTCGTGTTGTATTCCTGTAACATTCTGAGCGTAAATACACATGTTCACACTGAACTTTTTGTAGACATGATTTTGTAGTTTCAGGGGACCTTAAAACTGCAGATAAAATAATAATGAAATAAAAATTCCGGTCTTTCCTAGCCTGACCATGGCAAAAGTTGAAAGCCTACCACAATCAGAGGGAATTAATTATTTCAGAAGATTTGTATGCACGTAAATAAAATTGGATGTGTTGCACTCACATGACTTTCTCTACGCTTATACAAACTATTTTTACAAACGCTTATTCTCCATATGCTTCATGTTAATCGAGATGTTAATCTTATTGCTAATTTTCTTGTAGATGCAAGGGGAATTGGTAGGGTTTAAGCGATAGTCAAATGTTTTAAGAGCTGGTTGCTATGTGGAGTATTCCATTCTCTTTGTATGTCCAGGACATAAAAAAATAACAAATTCCGTTTTGAGAAAAGCTATAAAATATTGGAAAATTCAAACAACTAATAAGGAATATCTCGGAAATGGTTCACTCGACAAAAAAAAATTATGTGACTTAAATTGTGTGTGTTTTATTGAGTTGGACATTTTTTCGTGTAGTCAAATTTTGTCTATTTCTTACGGTTTACCAGTTATGCGAAAGTTATTCAGAATGAAGAGGACTTTTGGGGACATTCCCAGAAAATTCAAGATAAACATTTCATTTGCCATGAAAATATCTTAAGCATATGATATTTTAATTAAAATCATTAGTCATTTTTGATAAAATAAAATTTTTCGAAGAATATTTCATGTTAAGGGTAGTTGGGGAGGGAAATTTTGTTGAAAATCTTCATGTAGTATTCCTGAAAGATACTAAACTGAAATAACAAGTTGGGTATTTATCCGACTTTTCGTTTTTGAGTTATGATGTACATCGATACACACACACACACACGCGCGGACATGTTTCCAAAAATGCTTTATTTGGATTCAGGGCGCCTCAAAACATGTATTTCTGGCGAAATCTTGATATCGAATTTTTGAGTGGAATGTATTATTTCCCCTACTTATTATATGTAGCACAGAAAGTAAAAATATGTAATACATTCACATGACTTTCTCTACCCTCTATCGTTTATTAGTGAGTATGCAAGCTATTCTTACTAAAGCCTATTTTATATCTATTACATATTAATCCAAATAAACCTTTACAAAAATAGCTACATTACACATTTCGTTATAGATACAAAGAGAACAGCGATAGTCAAATGTTTAACAACTGAACGCTATATGCTGGCCTTAAAATTCCATACTGTTTCCATGACATCGCGAGAAACAACTGAAAATCGGTGGGACTTTAAAGGAATGAAAAGTGTTGAACAATTCGAACCTTGAATGACTACGTAGTTGAGTCGGTAGAGCAACTGCCTGCTGTGCGAGGGGTTTCGGGTTCGATTCTTCGCTGGGGGGTGGCAATTTTTCTCTAGCCAAGATTGATCCCTATGCTCCCCAGAGTCTGGAAGTATGGATGACACTGTGAATGTGTGTATGATCTAATGATTAAAAAAACCAAAAGCGCAAGAAGCCCAACGACAAGAGTTACACGAGTTAACACCAATGCCAATAGGCAATAAGTTCCAAAGGCAAAGCTGACTGCCGATAAGACAATGTAGTTAAAAACGGGGTATAAATGGAACTAAAAAAAACATCGAACCTTTAATAACGAATGTCTCAGAAATGGCGTATGCCACAAAAAACTTATTTTAAGTAAAGTGTGTGCTTTAAAGACACTTAATTTTTTGTGTAGAACATATTCGTGTATCGCTTAATGTTTACCGATTATACAAGATTATTTAAAATTCATTCCGAATGAAGAGGACTTCAAAGGCTATTCCTAAATTGAAAATACACATTTTATTTGTCATGTACATTTATTTAAATTATGGTATTTTAATCAAAAGTTTCGAAAAATGTTCCATGTAAAGTGTAGTTGGGAGGTGGATTTTGTTGAAAATCTTTGTGTCGTATCCTTGTAAGATATTGAACTTAAGTACCAAGTTTGGTACTTATCCGACTTTTCGTTTTCGAGTTATGTTATTCACAGACACACACGCGCGCACCTTTTTCTAAAAGAGCTTTTTTTGGATTGAGGGGGCCTCAAAGCATATATAGAACTTTTGGGTGGAATACAATACTTCCGCTACTTACTATACGTAGTAGAGAAAGTAATATGATCTCCAAGACATCGCAGGGAATTATTGGCGCAAGAGGGACAATACCTTCCTTTCTCGTTACGTTTTGCCGTGACTTAATTAGAAAAAACATTTTATTAAAAAATAGCGATTACAGCATTAAAAGGCGCAATTTTAATTCTGAGAAATCTTCTGCATAATCAACAGTAAAGATATATTATCTTATCTGTGTGAAATATACGTCATGTTAGAAATTTCATGTTTTCTTTCTTATTATATCTTTAACCGTTTATTTGTAACATTTAAAGCGTAAATATTTCTTTAAATGTAGTGGTGAGCTTTGTCTTTTTGGCAATTCCCAAAATTGGGAAAGTTGTAGTACAATTCTACTACGTAAAGAACCAAATTTGTTGCTCTGTGTGTGTTATAAGGCACTCTGATTTATCAGGAAAACTCTGCTTCTTGATATTTAACATCTTTGATAAGAACTGGGGAGGAGACAGGATAAGGAACACTGACTACGCTTTGGAAATACGCAAGTGAAATGATGTTATTATTGCTCCAAAACAAAGAAAAATACACCACTTGATAAAAGAAATGCCCGTAAGAGACATTGGATCTTATTGAAATTAACAATCCCTATATTCCACGGAAAACAAATGAATAATGTGGGTAAATATTAATCCTACTCGAATAATAATAAAGTTATGATACATAAAAACATCTCAGGGTGATATAGGAGTAATATTGATGTTTTACTTTCTCTAGTATTTACCTATAATAGATATAGGAAGTATTGTATTCCACTCAAACATTGGATGTTGAGATTTCACCGGAAATGCACGTGTAGCAACATTGAGATATTTCTTCAGAAAAGTGTTTTAAGCCAAGTTCATTTTCCTCTCAAGGCACTATGTTCCTGTTCACCATCTACGAGTTCAAATTGATGGCGTCAGATGGCACTGGTGTTAACTTCAGCAGTCATAGTCTCTTGAAAAGTGTTGACCGCTACAATCACTAATGCGATTTAAGTTAACATTGCTTCTAATTACAGAATGGTTCAAAATTTATTAATGCCAAATTATGTAAGTCTGATAAGGGCATTTTAATTGCATTATTATTATTGTTATTATTATTATTATTATTATTATTATTATTATAAAAATCGGATGTGTTACACTCACATGACTTTCTCTACTCTTGTACAAACTATTTTTACAAATGCTTATTCTCCATATGCTTCATGTTAATCTTATTCCTAATTTTCTTGTAGATGCAAGGGGAATTGGTAGACCTTAAGCGATATTCAAATATTTTAAGAGCTGGTTGCTATGTGGAGTATTCCATTCACTTTGAATTACCAGGACAAAAAAAATGAATAACGAATTTCCATTTGTGAAAAAGTATAAGTATTGGAAAATTTAAAGGAATAACAAGCAATATCTCGAAAATGGTTCACTCAAAAAAAAATGTATAGGACATGAATTATGAATTTTAACGCGATCTACATTTTTGTGTAGTAAAATTTTGTGTATCTCTTATGTTTTACCAGTTATGCAAAAGCCGTTCACAATGAAGAATACTTTTGGGGACTTTCCCAGAAAATTCGAGATATACGTTTCATTTCTGATGAAAATATCTTAAACATATGATATTTTAATCGAAATCGTTAGAGCTATTTTTGAAAAAATTAAAATTTTCGAAAAATATTTCATGTAAAGGGTAATCTGGGGTCGGGGTATTTTGTTGAAAACCTTCGTGTCGCATCTCTGGAAGATACTGAACCTAAATACCAAGTTTGGTGTTTATCCGACTGTTCGTTTCTGAGTTATGCTGTTCACAGACACACACACACACGGACATGTTTCCAAAAATGCTTTTTTTGGATTCAGGAGTCTCAAAACATGTATTTCCGGTGAAATCTCGGTATCGAATTTTTGGGTGGAATACAATACTTCCCCTACTTACTATACGTAGTAGAAAAAGTAAAAATATATGTTAGTAAGTTGCGTGATATAACACCTTTCAGAGGAAATCCAAGTGTGAGTTTGCCACTTTTCCTAACTTTATTTATATGCTTTCAGCTCAATGTTATTTACATGTTCTTAATACGGTAAATAATCCGTTGTAGTTTGACATAGTCCCTGCATAAGACTCTCTCGAAATACTTATATGTATCATTTATAACTAAAAAGTTTTGTTTTGTCACTGAACACCTTTGAAAATGTCCAGTCCCCAATTAGCATTTTGCTGACTTAGGTACAACATAAAAATCACAAAAAAACATCAATTGCATGTTTTTCGTCTCGACCGGTTTCGAGAACTACTTGCTCTCATCAGAAGTTGCCGACTAGTTCCTGGTTGTGTTGTCTGGTGTGTGGTGACATCTGATGGTGGAGTGATGTATTTCCATAACATATAGATTTGCTGGCAGCAATTCAAAATTCATTACACAGTGTTTCTGTTTTGTGATCAAAATCTTTTCCCAGTAATCCAAGTCTGTTGTGTATTTTGCAGGTTTTAGCAGTGTTATGTTTGGTGTGACGTGATTGGTCGTTCAGAAGTGGTGTGCATATCTGTCTGTTTGTAGTTGATATACCTCATATGTTCTTTTAATCTGGTTTCTAAATGTATTTTAGTTTTACCTAAGTAAATTTGGTCACATTCTGGACAATTGATTTGATAAATTCCTGTTTTTTTATTCTGAGGTATGTAGTCCTTCGATTCATGCAGAGTAATTTATCTAAGTGAATTTGTTATGTAGAGTTAGGCACATGCTTTTTTGATGATATTGTGAAATTTATAGTGAGTACTTGAGTGGAGTTTTTTAAAATAATTTTGTTTTTCTGTTCACTGAGCTTTGTGGTAATCTTAATGTGTTTCTCTTTCTTGAATTTTGCTATTTTCTTGTTGATAATTTGTCTGGTGAAGCTATTGTTTATTGCTGCGTTGACTATGTGTTTTGTATTCTGCCTTGTTAATGGTGTGTAAACCATTCTACGTATCAAATGTTTAGGACTGCGTGTTTGTGAGGGGCGGGATTAAATCTGTTGCTTTTATGTAGTTTTCAGAATGTGTAGACTTCCTGTAGATACCAAAATTGGTCTTGTTCTGGTTTCAATTATTTTTAAAAATAGGAAAGGTAATGTAGAAGGTAATGGTAGAAAGTACCACCCTTATAAAGCTTAAGCTTGAAGTTTGACGACGCTACATTGTTTAGTAATTGTTTGGCAGCCATTAATTGTGAACTCTCTCAATGAATTTGTAAACATGGATAAAACTGGCCATCGTTATGTGATACAAAACTGTCATTTGAAAGGTCTTAGTCCAACTAATATTAAAGCTGAGCTATATTCTACTCTGGGGGAGTCTGCTCCTTCGTTTACAATAGTAAAATATTGGGTGGCAGAGTTAAAGCGAGGCCGTATGAGCTGCCAAGACGAACATCGCAGTAGTCGACCAAATGAGGTGACCACGCCAGAAATTGTGAGGAAAATCCACAAATTATATTGGACGACCCTCTACTGAAAGTACGCGAGCTAGCAGACATTGTAGGCATTTCAAAAAGTGCTGTACATCGCACACTAACTGAAAATTTAGACATGAGAAAGCTGTGCGCAACATGGGTGCCGCGTTTACTCACAATGGAACAAAAACAGCGTCGTGAAGATGTTTCAGTCGAGTGTTTGACGATGTTTCGCTGCAATAAAGCCGAGTTTTTGCGACAATTCATAACCATGGATGAAACATGGGTCCATCACTTCACACCTGAGACGAAGGAACAGTCAAAACAGTGGATTGAAAGGGGAGAATCGACTCCAAAGTAGGCGAAGAGAGGCAACGTCATGGCGTCAGTGTTTTGGGATGCGCGTGGAATAATTTTCATTGATTAACTTCAAAAAGGAAAAGCAATCAATGGTGAGTATTATGCAAACTTATTGCAGCATTTGAATGATGAAATCAAGCAAAAACGTCCGCGTTTAGCGAAAAAGAAGGCTCTGTTTCATCAAGACAATGCACCAGTTCACACATCCATTATCGCCATGGCCAAATTCAATGAGTTAATGTTCGAATTGCTTCCTCGTGCACCCTATTCGCCAGACTTAGCCCCCTCTGATAATTTTCTGTTTCCAAAGTTGAAGAATTGGTTTGGTGGTAAAAGATTTGCCAACAATGAAGAGGTGGATTTTGCAGTTGATGGCTATTTTGCAGAACTCGACGGTTCTCGCTATAAACAGGGTATCGAAGCTATTGAACATCGCTAGGAAAAGTGTTTCGAGCTGAAAGGAGGCTATGTAGAGAAATAAAGATGTTTTTTTTCCAAAATTGTGGAGTTTTATTTGTTAGATCGTGTACTTCTGGGACAGCCCTCATAGCTATAACCAGTGGCTTCACCAAACAAATCATCAACAAGAAAATAGTAACATTCAAGAAACAGAAATGCATTAAGGATACTACAAGGATCACTCAAAAAAAAGATTCACTTTCCATCCAAGAACTCACACAAATTCCACAGCATCTTCAGAAACCATCTGTCTAGCTCCTTAAAACAAATTCAGCTTAGAGAAATTACTCTGCAACGAATCGAAGGGCCAAATACCTCAGAATGAAAAAGCAGGAATCTATCAAACCACTTGCCCAGGATTTTACTAAATTTACATTGTAAATCTAAAAGAAATTTAGAAACCAGATTAAAAGAACATATGATATGCATCAAATACAAGTAGAATTGATAAATCTAGCTGCACACCACTTTTGGATGGTTCTCTTCGTGTACTACGGCGAGTGATGGATAGTTTCCTAAAGAGGTGCCAAAAATATATGGACAACGACGGTGGCCAGTTTTAGCATTTACTTTCATAAAGTTGGTAAGTAAAGCCTTTAAAAGTAGTTTTAAAAGAGTTGTATGGTTTCATCCGCGCCTTTCTATGATAGCGGCAGACGGCAACGAGCGCCGAGGACGCGAACAGGAAAAACACCGCGCAGCCGGTTCGTAGTTTTTTTGGTTCACCCTGTACAGCAGCAAAATTCACCTTCGTCTTACATAATAGACATTTGACATACTGCCAATTATAGCATTTATACAGTGTTTCAAAAATACAGGGCATAAATTCAGGTGTGCATTATCCATATGTAGACAATAAAAAAGTCCGTTACAACATATGACCATAAATGCTCGGTTTCTGAGTTATGGCCTTCAAAATAATAATATCCACCGGAACGTTTTTCTTCCCGTAGGTAGTTGCCGTGACAGAAGATATTAACAGGACACTCTGACGGTTCATTCCGAGACGAAGTTGTGAGTGTTGTGTTTGGCGTTCGACTGAGCGACATGTACTCATATCAGGAGCTGGCACAAATTCAGTTCGTATACGGTAAGATGGACGGCAATGCTGCGGTGATTTGTACCCACAGCGAAGATGTCCAGATCGGGAGACATTTGAACGTCTCCTGGTTTGGACGACCATGATCTACAACTGCAGATGTGGAGGAGGAGATTCTGGATTCTGTGCAGTACATGACAGCGTTGCAGGTGAATGTTCCTCATACGACTGTCTGGATTTGCAACGTGTCATTAGCAGATTGGTGTTTTGCCAACATTCCACAATCAGCAGGTATGAGCATATGAAATTGTTCCATCTCATCAGCAAGTGCGGTTCACTCTCAACGTGTGGACCGGTATCAGTTACTTGTACTTGTAAACAGACTTACGGGGCAGGCGTAAACAAACTTCCTGAAAAACACCATACCTCATGCGTATGGAGACACTCCGAGCGTCGTCCTCCGTGGACTAGTGCTAGCCTCTAGGTCGCGGGATCAAACCCGGCGGAGGGCGATGGATTTTTTCGGGTGTAAAAATCCTTAGCATGGCTTCTTCGGAAGGGAAGTAAAAGAACCTCAAGCCTGATAAAAGAGGCCTCGGAGCAAAATTACCGGCCTTACACGCCCAATATAGAATGGGACGCTAAGGAATATAGTAGCTAAAGAGCGTCCATAAATAAAATAAAATTTAATTTAATTTAACTCCACTGAGCATTCGTTAACAGGTTCACTTCTTGCATAATGGCGCTCCTGCACACTTCAGTCGTACTGCTCGCCGGTTCTTGGACCGAAGGGTTCTTGATCAATGGGCAGGTAGAGATGACCCAATCGCTTGGCCACCAAGCTCACCTGATTTGAATCCTGTTGATCTCTACTTGTGGGCCATTTAAAAGCGTTGGTGTATTCGTCTCCGGTGCCTGACATGGAATCCCTTCAGAATTGAATTGTGGCAGGTTGTGAGGAAATACGCAATACTCCTGGAATTGGGGATCGTGTTCGCACGGCCATGACACGTCGAAGTGAGGCCTGCATTCAAGCAGGAGGTGGACACTTTGAGCATCTTCTATAAAGAAAACTACCTGCGGTAAGAAATACGTTCCCCTGGATATCTTTGTTTTGAAGAAACCAAGTATTTGCTGGCACATGTTGTAATGGACTTTTTTTGTCTACAATGCATACCTGAAATCACGCCTTCTATTTTTGAAACATCTTGTATATTATATAGATAAATTTGCGTATTATACATTTTACCTAAACAATCTAACAATAACTTCTAATATTATAACTGCTTGGCAAGTATACCTCCCTTACTAAACGTGACTATCACGCAATTTGTTACACAAATGCTTTTATTTCCTCTGTGTTCTAATGATTGGTGTGTTAGCTTCTAAACTAATAAGTTCCGAGTTCTATTCCTGGCTGGAAGGAGTTAAAGGGCTTATACAATGTTAAAGAAATCTGATCTGATACATTCACATGACTTTCTGTACACTCTATCGTTTATTAGTGGGTATACAAATTATCCTTATTAAAGCTTATACTTTTGCTTCTACTCCATTTTAATTTTTTTTTCGAGTGGAGGAGAAAATGATTTAATCACTGACCCCAGCCCCGATGGGAGTCGGGACTGAGAGTGTGGGACTCACCAATAGTCGGCATACCCACCGGATGGAAAAATGGAAGAAGGATAAAGTGGAATGGCGTGTCTTTGTGCGGTCCCGCATAGTACCCGCGTTAGTACGTGAAAGATGGAAGCTGCTGCCCTATGGGCGGGAGCGAGTAAAGGTAGCTACTAGGTTGCAGCCATGAAACCTGACTGCAACACTAGTGAAAATAGCAAGGGTTTAGGAAAGAATTGGAATGGTGATTGTATGGAAGGTGTAGGTTGGCGTAGAACTTACTTCTTGTGAAGATGCATCCTGCTTATGTATTCTTCTGAGAACGTTGCGCTGGACGGAGGCCTTCGGCGGTTGCTTGGGACCTCCGGTTTGGCTGGCTGCTGGAAGTGGGCACGAAGTTCGTGTTGCTGCGCTTCCAGAGATCTGAGAGTCATGTCGATTGAGTCGAGGTGTTCAGCGATGGTGTCCGATGCTGAAGATGAGGTCTGGATGGAGTTGTCGATGGTGCTGAATCTGGTAGTGATGATCTCGTACTGCCCAGCTAGAAAAACCTGCTGAGCAGCTGAGGTGTCTTGAAGGTCCCTAATGAGTTCCTCCAGGGCTGTCAGCTTCGTCGTCATGTTCAGGAACTCCGCGTGGAGATCCTGAACAGCGTCGCATAAGCCCTGGACTTCCTGGATGATCGGTGCTGTTGAAGATGTTGGTGTCGGCGCTGGAGATGGTGCTGGTTTCGGCGACTGTGGAGGTGTTGCTGGCTGCGATGAAGGTGCTGGTGGCTTCGGCGTTACCTTCCTGCGGGGATGCAAGGGGCAGAGCGCTTGGCCGTTGTAATGAGTCGAGCCTCCACAAGTTGCACAGTAGTGGCGTCGGCGGCGGAGATCGTGCTGTGTGCACGTCGACGTGGTGCTGGAAGCGCCACAGTAGTGGCACCTTGGTTTCGCCGTGCAGAAACTCTCGTTGTGCCCGTAGGCACAGCAGCGTCGGCAGGGAACCTGGCGTTCCACTCGGCTGGCCTCGATGCGTAAGCACCGCCCTAATAAGGACAGGCCCGCCCTCAAGGCCGCTTCCTGGTCACCAGGGTCTGCAAACTCGATCCTGACGAGCGATGTCGGTCCCTGTGTTCCGTGGATCCGAGCGGCCTTCAAGGCTGAAGGCCACTGCTGGTGTGTAGCGCTGATGAGGAACCTCACTGGAAGGTCCCTCGGGACCCCTCGGATAACAGCGCTGTACCTCCCATGAGGCACAGGCTGTATCTGCGCTGGCTGGATGGTTTCCAGGATCGGCGGCGTTGGCTTCGGTGAAGCTGGCGGCAACTGCGGAGGCAGTCCCGGCGAAGCTGCGCTGGCAGGTGGCGAAGCGGCGGTCGATGCGTAGGTTGCCCTATGCTGCGGCGGCTGCCTTGAGATCTCCTCGGCGGGTACCGGAGGAGATGAAGAGGTTCCTGCCTTAGCAGGAGCGGCGACAGAGCGACCCTTCTTCCTCGCCATCTCGGAGCTGTGTCATCCAAATAAACCTTTACAGAAACAGCTACATTACACATTTCGTTATAGATACAAAGAGAACAGCGATAGTCAAATGTTTAACAACTGAACGCTATATGCTGGTCTTAAAATTCCATACTGTTTCCATGACATCGCGAGAAACAGGTGAATGTTGACAGCACTTTAAAAGAATGGCTAAGTATTGAACAATTCGAACTATGAACAATGGATATCTCGTAAATGGCTGATGCCACAAAAGAAGTTATTTGAAATATATTGTGTGTTTTAAAGATAACTACATTTCTTGTGCAATATATTTTCGTCTGTGGCTTAAGCTTTACTAGCTATACAACATTATACAAAATTCCTTCCGCGTGAAGAGGACTTGAAAGGCTATTCCCAGAAAATTGAAGATAGTCATTTCATTTGTCATGTAAACATCTTTAAATATAGAATGTTAATTAAAATCGTAACCCATTTTTTAGAAAATTAAAAATTTCGGAAAATATTCCATGTGAAGGGTAGTTTGGGGTAGAGGAAGTTTCCTGAAAATGTTCGTGTCGGATCTTTGGAAGGTAATGAACTTAAATACCAAGTTTGATATTTATCTCACTTTTCGTTTTTGAGTTATGGTGTTTAGAGACACACAGACAAATACATGCACGGAACTTTTTCTAATTTTTTTCATTCAGGGCGCCTGAAAACATGTATTTCTGGTGAAATCTCTGTATCGAATTTTTAGTTGGAATGCAGTGCCTTCTCTACCTAATGTACGTGGTAAAGGAAGCAATAAACTGTTGTAAGAATGGTTTGTATACGCACTAATAAACGACAGAGTGTAGTGAAAGTTATATGAATGTAACAGATAAGAATTTGTAGATAATTACATTATAAACTTTTTGTAGCTTCTCTTTGGTCCCATAGTTATTTAACAATATAAAATCTACAGACAAGTAGTTTTCACATAGCGCAGAAACCCTTAAGATGTACCTACAGCGAATTAGAGGCGAACATGAAGATTCCGCACTCTCAGGACACTTAGGAAATACACATAGTCTGTACCAACCGAGAAAAATAATATTGTAATTTGTTAATTATGAGATATCTGTTCAGCTGGACACAATTTTCTCTTTTTATGCAATTATTTAACATGCCGTGCTAACGAACATGGTTACAACACAGAAAGGGAAAATTTCTTACATGAAGTATATTAAAATATGTTGGTATTGGTATCGCATGCGTATCATAGCGTTAATAAGCAGATTCGATTCTCTTTTGTTTTGCTTTGTACTCTGTTTTCTCAGTTGCTAAATCGTAAACCGTATATAAATTGCTTGAAATGAAGTATCCGCGATCTTTGTCTTATTTTCCGTGGATTATATCAAACTATTTCCTACTGCATGTTATTCTCAACGAAAAGTCAAACGTATTATAACTAACATGTCAACGCATACGCTTTGTTCACTCCTTTACATTTTAAGGGACACTTCGATGAGACTTCAACAGGAAGTAATGGAATGAGGAACTAAAAAGTAAAGGAATGGATAAAAGTAAGGTAATGCAGCTGTCAAAACAAGAGACATACGTTAAAGAATTAAACATGGAATGTGAAGGGCGAGTATTGGAGAAGGTAAAAAAGTTTGAGTATTTGAGTACCATAATAATTAACGATGGGAGAATAGAACAGGAGGTAGCGAACAGGATTAAAAAAGCTACCTCAGCCTATTATGGAACCATAATATAATATAATAATAATAAGAAGAAGAAGAAAAAAGGAAATAAATAATAAAAAAGCACTGAAAATGAATAAAGCATTAATTGAGGCAATAGTATTGGGTTGTCTCATAAGTTCGTTCGCTTTGCTCGCAAGTTCCATCTTTAGCGCCTGAACCCTCTGTACACTCAAGTTATCCTAGTTGCCTAACCACCCCTACGACTTAGACAACAACAACCAGACTCACTATTGGATATGTTAGTGTGTATTTGTGGCTGACGTTGGATGGAACAGCGGAACTTGTGTTTACAAACTATGGAAAGCAAAAAGGAATATTTCCGACATCTTATGCTGTTTTGCTATCGTAAGCGTAAAACCGCCTGACAATGCCGGCAGAAAATTTGTGCTGTCTACGGGGGAGATGCAATAACGAAGCAAGCATGTCAAAAGTGGTTTAGTCGTTTTCGAGCTGGGAATTTCTCACTAAAAGACAAACCTCGGTCTGGACGGCCAGTGGTTACGGACGTGAAACGATAGTCAAAAATCCACGAATTACAACTCCGGTGTTGGCATTGGAGCTCGTTCTACTGTAGCCAGGAACTTGGCAATATATTGTCGAGAATAATGATGTATACTGCAGGAAATAAATAGTTTGTTTACAAAACCTAACTGTCGTAGTTATTTATCTTTTGAACGACCTTGTGTTTAAAGTTTATATACGGAAAGTTCGGCAACTATGCTGTCGTAGCTGTGCTGCGGGTGCAGTGTGTCCCAGGCGTTCTTAGAGATTGAAACGTAACAAAAAGCGAACGAACTTATGAGACAACCCCATACTATATAGAACAGAAAGTTTTTCATTACAGGATAAACATTTGAGTAAGCTTACAGCAGTGGAAATCAAATTCTTTGAGAAGAATAGCGAGGAAAACCAGAACACATAAAAGAAGAAACGAAAGGGTTAGGATAGAGATAAGGCAGAACAAAGCAATGGTTGATACAATAGAGGAGAGACAATAAAACTGGTTTGGCCATATAAGACGGATGAGTGAAGAAAGATAAATATAAGAGGTCTTTGAAATGCGTGTGGAAGGAATATTAGGTAGGTAGATGGAGACCACGAACACAAGGGAGGAGAGGATTGAAGGAATTGGACAAAAATATGGAAAGGCAATGGAAGAACTGGAAATACTGAATGAGGATAGATGGAATGGAGGAAAGGATTGAACGAGGCTACCCCGACGATTTTAAAGGCAGAAGGTAATAGAGGATTAAGATTTTATTAATTGAAATTAGGTGTTTTATTATCTATGTCTGTCAGAAACAATGGATTTTTCAATACGAAAGTATTATCAAAATTGGTTGAGTTATTTTTTATTTTACCACTCATACACACAAACATATAAGTGCTTCTCCTGGGAGTGGTAAACAAAATATACCGTTGAGTCGAAGTGTGAGGTGTTCCCTCTGTTTCTCCTGGGAGTGGTAAATAAAATATACCGTTGAGTCGAAGTGTGAGGTGTTCCCTCTGCTTCTCCTGGGAGTGGTAAACAAAATATACCGTTGAGTCGAAGTGTGAGGTGTTCCCTCTGTTTCTCCTGGGAGTGGTAAATAAAATATACCGTTGAGTCGAAGTGTGAGGTGTTCCCTCTGCTTCTCCTGGGAGTGGTAAACAAAATATACCGTTGAGTCGAAGTGTGAGGTGTTCCCTCTGTTTCTCCTGGGAGTGGTAAATACAAAATATACCGTTGAGTCGAAGTGTGAGGTGTTCCCTCTGTTTCTCCTGGGAGTGGTAAATAAAATATACCGTTGAGTCGAAGTGTGAGGTGTTCCCTCTGTTCCTCCTGGGAGTGGTAAATAAAATATACCGTTGAGTCGAAGTGTGAGGTGTTCCCTCTGCTTCTCCTGGGAGTGGTAAATACAAAATATACCGTTGAGTCGAAGTGTGAGGTGTTCCCTCTGTTTCTCCTGGGAGTGGTAAATACAAAATATACCGTTGAGTCGAAGTGTGAGGTGTTCCCTCTGTTTCTCCTGGGAGTGGTAAATAAAATATACCGTTGAGTCGAAGTGTGAGGTGTTCCCTCTGTTCCTCCTGGGAGTGGTAAATAAAATATACCGTTGAGTCGAAGTGTGAGGTGTTCCTCTGCTTCTCCTGGGAGTGGTAAACAAAATATACCGTTGAGTCGAAGTGTGAGGTGTTCCCTCTGTTTCTCCTGGGAGTGGTAAATACAAAATATACCGTTGAGTCGAAGTGTGAGGTGTTCCCTCTGCTTCTCCTGGGAGTGGTAAATACAAAATATACCGTTGAGTCGAAGTGTGAGGTGTTCCCTCTGTTCCTCCTGGGAGTGGTAAATAAAATATACCGTTGAGTCGAAGTGTGAGGTGTTCCCTCTGTTTCTCCTGGGAGTGGTAAACAAAATATACCGTTGAGTCGAATTGTGAAGTGTTCCCTCTGTTTCTCCTGGGAGTGGTAAACAAAATATACCGTTGAGTCGAAGTGTGAGGTGTTCCCTCTGTTCCTCCTGGGAGTGGTAAACAGAATATACCGTTGAGTCGAATTGTGAGGTGTTCCCTCTGTTCCTCCTGGGAGTGGTAAACAGAATATACCGTTGAGTCGAAGTGTGAGGTGTTCCCTCTGTTCCTCCTGGGAGTGGTAAACAGAATATACCGTTGAGTCGAAGTGTGAGGTGTTCCCTCTGTTCCTCCTGGGAGTGGTAAACAGAATATACCGTTGAGTCGAAGTGTGAGGTGTTCCCTCTGTTCCTCCTGGGAGTGGTAAACAGAATATACCGTTGAGTCGAATTGTGAGGTGTTCCCTCTGTTCCTCCTGGGAGTGGTAAATAAAATATACCGTTGAGTCGAAGTGTGAGGTGTTCCCTCTGTTCCTCCTGGGAGTGGTAAACAGAATATACCGTTGAGTCGAAGTGTGAGGTGTTCCCTCTGTTCCTCCTGGGAGTGGTAAACAGAATATACCGTTGAGTCGAAGTGTGAGGTGTTCCCTCTGTTTCTCCTGGGAGTGGTAAACAAAATATACCGTTGAGTCGAATTGTGAGGTGTTCCCTCTGTTCCTCCTGGGAGTGGTAAACAGAATATACCGTTGAGTCGAATTGTGAGGTGTTCCCTCTGTTCCTCCTGGGAGTGGTAAATAAAATATACCGTTGAGTCGAATTGTGAGGTGTTCCCTCTGTTCCTCCTGGGAGTGGTAAATACAATATACCGTTGAGTCGAAGTGTGAGGTGTTCCCTCTGTTTCTCCTGGGAGTGGTAAACACAAAATATACCGTTGAGTCGAAGTGTGAGGTGTTCCCTCTGTTTCTCCTGGGAGTGGTAAATACAATATACCGTTGAGTCGAAGTGTGAGGTGTTCCCTCTGTTCCTCCTGGGAGTGGTAAACACAAAATATACCGTTGAGTCGAAGTGTGAGGTGTTCCCTCTGTTCCTCCTGGGAGTGGTAAACACAAAATATACCGTTGAGTCGAAGTGTGAGGTGTTCCCTCTGTTTCTCCTGGGAGTGGTAAATACAATATACCGTTGAGTCGAAGTGTGAGGTGTTCCCTCTGTTCCTCCTGGGAGTGGTAAACACAAAATATACCGTTGAGTCGAAGTGTGAGGTGTTCCTTCTGTTTCTCCTGGGAGGGTAAACACAAAATAAACCGTTGAGTCGAAGTGTGAGGTGTTCCTTCTGTTCCTCCTGGGAGTGGTAAACACAAAATATACCGTTGAGTCGAAGTATCCCCTCCGTTCCCTGGTCATGGCTGTAAATGTATTTGAAATGGTACATAAAATATTTATAAACACCCATTCACTTGTTCAAGATGGTAAACGCTCGCCATTAATTCAGCAGCAGTTGTAGGACTTCAAGAGTTTAAATGTGAACTAAATAAGACGCACCTTCACTTGTTTACCTGTAAAATTATCATCAATTTTTTTCATATGTTGGCAAATGTGGGTTCTCTTTTGTTAATATTATAGTTTGCTATTTATAAACCCGTAAAGTACTGAAAATGAGGCATAGTAGGAAATAAAATAATTTAATCTTTTTAGTGGTTTTCGATAGAGAGTAGTTAACGCGAGGAAGACATGTGAACTTCAGAGACGTGTCGCCATGTTACACATTCCATGATGAGACTGACGACCTTCAACAGATATTTATACAAAAACTTGTTAGCATTGAATTGTATGAGTGCACATCTTTCCTGAGATGCTGGGCTGCTGGACCAAAACTGTGTTCATCAATCGTGCGCAAAATAGCAACCGATAAATACATGTTTACCAACACACACAAGACAAATATGACATTGAAGTATTTAAGTTAAATTTTCTTAACAATATACGTGTATATATATATATATGAGTTATTTTTTTAAAAATGCTTGAACACGTCAAATTTTATATTTCGAAAGGACATCTTTATAAAAAAATAAAAAACTTCAGCCATTATTGTACAGGCTGTGACGTCATGCAACTAAATAAGATAACGATCTTTCAGAAAATAAATGCAAGAATAATATACTGCCATTTAAAATCACACCTGTACAATAATGGCTGAAAATTGTGTTTATTTTCTGTATGTATGATAGTGTGTTGAAGCCAGTCGCCGTGACCTTGAACGTAACACTGGCCGGCAGGTTAGTAGGAGAGCTGGCGTAAATTCCAGGTCGGGCTAGATGTAAGGCGACCGTTCTGGATGCTTCTGTTTCCCTAGGGCTTTCGGCAGACTTTCCAGGAACTCTGTAGCCGTGAGTGTGCTGGCGAGTTGAGTCAGTGGGTGAGTAAGCGAGTTAGTGCAGGAGATTAGAGAGGTCTTGTGTTCGACTCCCCAGCCAGTGTGCCATCCGAAGAAGGCTGCGTCGTGCGTGCTTCATTACGTCACAAAAAGCTAGATTGACAGCGGGAACTTTGTGAGTGACAGTGAAAACTGCACAAAGTCACAATATGGCAGTATGCATGCGTACAATATGTACGTGTATGTATGGAGTTATGTCTATAAGTATTCTTGTATTGTACCTAGGTATATGTATTTACATATATGTATACGTGTGTACTTATATTATGAATATATTTACATGTATGTTTATATTTTTATGTGTATGTATTTACGTGTATATATTATGTAATTACACATATATGTGTGTATGTATATATGTATCTAGGTGTGCATTTACATGTATATATATTTATTTACGTATATACATGTATGTGAATGTATGTGCGTGCACGTATATATGCGTATGTATTTACATGTGCATATATTTACGTGTAGGTATTATACAAGTATGTATTTAGGTATATATGTATGAACATATGTATGTTCTGCGCCGTGGCGCAGTGGGCTGGGGCGTGCTGCTCTTGTTCCCGGCCACGGAATACATCTGGGTTCGGTCACACCCGCGGGGTTGCGGATTTTACATCCCAGGTATAAGACCGGCACTCACTCAGCATTATGAAGGAGCTGCGATAGGCAGTGGTCATGAGCCAAATTTCCGGCTGGAGGGTACGTAAAGGGTTGGACGATTGCACACCGGGCGTAAGTGGGCGTGTGGCCGGCAGTTGGGTTGGCAGACCCGGCCATTTGTGGGCTGTAGCACCACAGGATTTGTTTATATATGCGTATGTATTTATGTATATGTGTATGTAGTTACGTGTATGTATAAATGTCTATACGTGTGTATGTATTGAACCTATGTGTGGTCCAGTGGTATGTGTGTATTCTGCATAGAAAAGTCGGAAGGAAAATTTTGTTTAAGCAAGAATTGCTATTGTATTGTTATTGATGGTGCATGTTATACACATTGTATACGTGGATAGTGATGTCTTGATCTTTGTAAACGTTTATAGCATTTGGCAGTTCTTATTTCACATCAATTACTTATCTATTTTAAAAGAATCTGCTTATAGATTACAGGATAACAAAAACTGTAAAAGAAAATTGACAAATATAACCTCTCACTTGTTGCAATAAGGACTACGGTAAGTTTTTGGCGTAAAAAATAATTATGCAACTGTGTACATAATAGTAAATTATGATACAGATGTTAAAAGTGGGGTTTTATTTTGCTAGTAGGTATGTTTCCGAAACGAAGGTAGTAGGTCGAGTTTTGCAGTGCTACGAGCAAAATAAAATGACTTTAACACTGTGCATATAGTATTTTTTAGACAGATCAATAAAATAATATCATATTAATTTCTGAAACTAAGAGAAACGTCCTTTAAAACGAGATTAGTTCATGGGTATAGTGAGGTTCTTGAAACAAGAGAAATGACGTTAAATACGAGATCAACTCTCGTGTGCAGCGAGATGTTTTGATGTTTTATGGATTCGCTAGCAGTCATTTTCAGTGAAATTATTTTCAACATGTTTTGCCTTACACCAGGAAATGAAGCGATTAAACGCTGTATCATATTGCTTTCCGGATTTTTTTTGTTAAGTACTTCTAGTGTTATTCTTTCTGCTGCTTCTGTAATTACAGCTGGCCCTTCCATTTCAGTTTTTCGGAATTCATAATTGGCGCCATTTACTCTCTATGTAAGTTATACTGGATAGCGGAATAACGCTGTCGTCCTCCGCGGTCTAGTGGCACCATGCTGGGCTCCAGGTGGCAAGGTCGCGTGTTCAAATCCGGAGGAGGGGGGATGGATATTTTCGGGCGTAAAAATCCTTACGCCCAATACAGAATGGGACGCTAAGGATCATAGCAGTTAAAGAGCGTCCATAAATAAAACTCAATTTAATTTGAGGAATAACGTTTTAGATCAAAGAAAGCACAAAGCTCCAATATAGCTATAGTTTAACTCCACAACAAATTGCGATAAATTGAAGTATGACGATTTGTATTGTGAACAGATAATGCGAGCGACATGAGAAATTAATCATACAAAAAGACATAATGAAAAGTAAAACCTAATCAAGCCAAGTCAGGTTATTAAACATGTGCAAACACAAAGGGTAATTGCCATGTGATTGGACTTGAAACCAAAGTTGGTCACAATGGAGTAGTAAAAAGTTTTATGCTAAAGGTTCTACTTTTAGACGATGATATCCAACAATATTTTTAAAGAACATTTAATTGGAAGTATTATGTGGTATGTGTTTCTGAGGTACTTTACAGGATCTGGGTAACAGTTTACGTAACATCTATATGCACAAACCGCTGGAATATAAAGTAAAGTGCTGCCTGGTGTAGTTAATTAGAACTGTTGAACTGAGGGTACGTCAGAATTTCACGCATTTAAGAGTTAACACCAGGAACAGACAGTGGGCGGAGGCTCAATTTATTAATTTGGATAGACGATTATATAAACGTGGAAAAGTTGTAATTCTAATTTGCAATTAATTATTTCCAGTTACATAAGAGAACCGTCCTGATGGAATTGCAACACAAACCCGCAGCTACGGGACCAACCTGTCAAACTTGCAAATTCTCTATTTCTTAAGGGTACACACAAGTGAAATTTATATATTCTACGTGTTTTTTATTTCTCTACCTAGTACTTAGTAGGTAGAAGAGGTATTGTATTCCACCGAAAAATTCAATATAGAGATTTCGCCAGAAATACATGTTTTGGGGCCCCTGAATAAAAAATAATCAGATGTGATACATTCGCATGCCTTTCTCTACCCTCTATCTTTATAAGTGGGTCTACAAACTATTCTTACTAAAGCTTAGTTTTTCTATCTACTACATTTTAATCCAAATAAACCTTTGCAGTCGATTGCACAGTACTTAAAACACAATATGGTGAGTAAATATCCACCCACAGCTTGATTTACAATCATATTATTTATGTACACACATACATATATATATATATCAGGCGAACCAACCGCGCCGTATTTCAAGTGTGCAGACATCCCTTCGTGCGTTAAAAGAGTTGCAGAACTCAACGGGGCAATTTCAAGTAAATTCACGTCAATGGGGAACTCATTAGCGCCCTAAAAACCTACTACTACTGCTACAGAAGTAGCTCTCAGGAACAACCATATTGATACACGGAGACGGTTGGTACATCTTATCAATCAACAGGTGCAAAATTTCGAACAGCTATTGAACGAGCGAAGTCAGCCTAACAGTACCGTTAGATAATGATAATAGTAACAATAACATTTATAATAACAAGCAAAAAAATGGCAGTGAAACACTGCGTGCTCTCATGTTTGTTGTTTGTAGTCCGAAAGTTAGACAAGAACAGCGTAAACACAATTTTAAAAAAATGGCTATGGATGGTTATGTTTAGGTCAAATAAAGACATTTTAATTATTTGTCAGTCTAAAACGTGAGTTTATTCCCTCGAAAATAAACCCTGTGTAGCTGAAATGGAAAATAATCGAAGACCTTTTCGGATTATTTCTATCTATCAATACGGACAGTACACTCTAGTGCAAGGGTCTGTTTTTGTCTATCATCACGTAATGTACACCCTATTACAAGCCTGGGAAGTGCCTCTCAACGAGCGCAATCCCGTCATCATCTTTGCTGATAAGCAAGAGTCGTAGAAGGAAGCTCGGCTGGCCCCGTTGTTTAACACAGAATAAATCATTATAACACATCCAACGAACAAAATAATATAATACGTAAAGCTTGTGCTACCGTCGTTTTTAGCGGATAAACATTTGGTGACATGGTTACCAACTGACGCTGTGATCAACTTATCAATTGTAAATAAACACTTTCTTCTGTATGACTGCAACAAATATACATATAGGTGGCTATGAACGTAATCAGACGAAATGTTGTGAAATCGACGCATGCGTTGCGAACATTTTGGCAATTAACAAAGTAATTTTACAAGTTAATACTTTTGCAACATTATAGAACATGCTGTTTCAAATGGCGGCTGCTGAGTAAATGCACGTGAACACTAACTTTTGACACCTTGCACATTTATTTGAATGCTATTACACCTAACATAGATGCAGTCATTTAAAGCTTACGGCGTTTAAATCTACCACGCTTCTGCTCTAAGCTCGATCAGACAGTCACGAGCAGAACTTGACTTGCGCACGCTTTTAGGAGGTTTTGCGCATGCGCAACTGGTATGCGGTGAAATACATACGGGTCGTGCACACTTGTAGACGTGCACCGGCCCTTACCAGCCATCTCTCAGCAACAAGTTTACGTCAGTGCCACTAGGTGGTAGCACACTGCAGAAGTTTCATTAATGCAAGAGTGCAAGGATGGAAAGCTGGGAACCCCCATTCGCTTTTCATTTTGCCATAAATCCCTCTAGATGGTAGCATATTGAACAGTTATACCAATTCATTCACTGTACAGCGAACTTTAGATCTGATGTGAGTACATATATAATGGATTTCTGGACAAGTTATGGTAAGTACCTGTATTATATTACGATACTAAAGACTTCAATCACAGAGTGATAGAGACATTTGTGCGACTGAAAACTAGACACGTGGATTTTGTTTATAAATAGATAGTGTCAGCCACGATGTAGTAGTTTTCCCTATTTAACGTGTATTTAAATTGGTTAATCTTTCTATGGACGACAGGACATTCTATAAGAAGAAATTATGCAGTTTTTCTGCTTCAGAAAATGTGACTAACGATAGAGGCAGAAAATATTATAATTAGTAACATTAATATTTGGCTGACAAAACATTGCAAATGAAGGGTAGCGAAAGCTTACACATTACTTCGTTGTTCCTCTCAACTGTACTAATTATGTACAACTCAACCTTTTCTTTTCTTTTTGACATTTTCTTAGCACAGAAGCTGAATTAAATAGCATTAAACAACATTTCAAAAGACAGCAGAGACTTGATGAAGAAGATAAATTAAAGGATAAATATTATAAGAATATTAAAGATAAAGTGGATATACAAAAAATGCCAAGGAAGACTGCAGTGGCCTTATTTAGGATGGCAATTGGCCACGATTGCCTCCCAGAACACCTCTACAAGATACGATGCCTACCTACACCCAAGTGCACTCTGTGAAGAAGATGTCATCCTGAACAAACAACATCTCGTCAAATGCAAAGCCTTTAAAGTGATAACTTACAGACTTTATATTAGGATGCAGGGAAAATGATGCAGATCAATTAATCCCCAGTGCCATTGCTGAACAACGACTTTTTCTTTTCTGGGACAAGTCATGTATTATTATTATTATTATTGGGACTGGATACAGTTATAGATTTATTGATAATCATATCCATTATGCAGTAGATGCTATTTCACATGTTCAGGGCTGTCTGAATCTAACATTTTGTGAACAGCCCAAATGTACACTAACGAACCGCCACTGAAGGTAATGTATATAGATATAGATGTTCTCTGATTATGAAGAATAGGATAGTTTGTACATTGTTGAGTGTAGAGAATCCGTAGAATCTGTGTAGAATGTTGTACTTGCTAAAGTAATGGAAACAACACGTCAGAACGGATATACAAGTTGTTTTCTCAGAAATATGCTAATGTTAAACAAGACGATAGCAGGCGACCTTCCCGAATCATTGTCTTACATCCAGCACTTGACATTGACATTTTGACTCTACATATTTCCGATCACTTATATAACCGGCATATTATAGCTACAGGCGCATTCCATTAACAGGCAACATGAAATAGTATTGTCGCGCAGCCTGAAGAAGGGCTTTGTTACAGCTATCTCTTAAATGAACAGAAAAAATCTGATGTGATATATTTACATTACTTCCTGTAGCCTCTATTCTTTATTAGTGGGTACCAGTCTTACTAAAGCGTATTTTTATATCTACTTCATTTTAATCCAAATAAACCTTTGTAGAAATAGCTACATTACACATTTCGTTATAGATACAAAGAGAACAGTGATAGTCAAATGTTTAACAACTGGACGCTATATGCTGATTAGAATTCCAGACTGTTTCCATGACATCACGAGAAACAACTGAATGTTGACAGTACTTTAAAAGAATGACCAAGAAATAATCAATTCGAACCTTTAGTAACGGGTATCTCAGAAATGGCTTATGCCACAAAAATACTTATTTGAAATAAATTATGTGTTTTAAAGAGATCTACATGTTTTGTATAGTACGTCTTCGTCTATCGCTTAAAATTTACAAGAGTATATAAAATTTCTTTCAAATAAATTGGACTTCACAGGCTATTTCCAGAAAATTTAAGATATACATTTTACTTGTAATGTAAATATCTTTAATATACGGTATTTTAATCAAAATCGTTAGAGCCATGTTTTAAAAAATCAAAACTTTCGAAAAATCCATGTAAAGAGTAGTCTGGGGTTGGTGATTTTCTTGAAAATCTTTATATTGTAGCTTTGAAAGGTAGTGAACCTAAATACCAAGTTTGATATTTATCCAGTTTCTCTTTTTTGAATTATGGTGTTCACAGACACACACAGATACACAGACATACGCACGGACATGTTTTTAAAAATTGTTTATTTGGATTTAGAGGGCCTCAAAACACGTGTTTCCGGCGAAGTCTCGGTACAGAATTTTTGGATGGAATGCAATATCTTCTCTACTTACTAACTACGAGGTAGAGAAATAAAAAGTAACAGTTTCATTTAAAATTCTGAGTTTGATCTCTCTCTGCCTCATAAAGTGCTCCATGGAAATATTTTTCATGTCACAATTTTGAAGGCGCTTTGCTCCAGAAGATTATGAATTCTTGGCGTTTGGTTTTCTCTATTCACTTAAGAGATGTTCACTTGTAACACATTATGTGGGTCATCCTGTATATGTACACAGTGAAAGCTGCCCAAACCGGGCAGTGAATAATGTCTATTTGTGGAAACGATATACAGAGCGAGCTAATGAAACACGGACTATTTAAAATCTTAACAATTAATGCTTTGATTACTTTGAAATGGTACATTTAAATTATATGCACTGACATTTGCGTACACCTCAAGAAATTCTCTATTTTTTCAACACTATATACCGAAGGTGGGACCCTCTAACTTGTGTGTTTCCTATTACACGACCACAGACTTCAGCAACTTCTAGCAAACTTTTTCTTTGAGTTCTTAGATGTTCTGTGGAGGTGGATTTTTGAACAGCAGTCTCTTCAAATATTCCCATAACAAAACAATCGAACACTGACAAATTTGGAGATCTCGCAGACTACGAAATGCTTCCATATCTGCATTAGATTAGGATTCGTTCTGTAGATTCTTTGATGGCCAAAAGCCCTTGAACATAGGACATGTCAAATGCTTTTATATTTCTGTTGTATTGAACTTAATAAAACTTGACTTTTACAGCCTGCGTCACTGCACAAGGCATTACATCCTTGCATGCAAGGAGTGTCAGGATTTTACAAAATTGTAAATTATGTACAATAAACTTATTCTTTTTACACACATAAAGTGTACAACGTTTTAAGTTATGATGCTAAAATGTAAACAGTAAGCATCAAATTTCTATTACATTAAAAATTGTCACGTCTACTGGATACCAAATTTTTCCCCTTCAATGCTTAAACCTTTGCTTATATGCAAAGAGTGTCAGAATTTTAAGATACACATTTACAAAATATTAAATATGTACAATAAAACAATTTTGCATATAAAATGCATGTATAAAGTGCACAGTGTTTCAGATTATGGTGCTAAAATTATACAGTAAATATCAAATTAATATTACTTTGAAAGTTAGCATGGTTACATACTGAGTATAAAATGTACTTAACTTAGCCTTTACAGGTTGTGTCACTGCTCAATATTTACATCTTTACTTATATAAAAATTTGGTCAAAATTCAGTATTAAGATAATTTTTATATATATAAATAGTCAGCTGCCCCTATTTATTTTTTAATTTATGCAACGTGCTAAGCGACATATTTGACTTAGACTTTTTGAATGCATTCTAATGACTGATTTGCATAACACTTTATTGAGGAGGGATAGATAACTCAGTGCATAAGTGTTTTACATGACAGAATGAAATCGCTATGTATGTCGATACAAAAAAACATCCCACCCTGACACTGGGAGCTGCAGTAGCACTTTTAGCCAATTTTACAAACTTTTATTATTTAGTATACGTTCATGCACACCTTTGAAAACGTCCCTGAAGGAACAACCTATCATATGCATCGATTGACAAAACCATTTGAAAACAAAATGGCATATCTACACAGTGCAACCAATTGGATTTAAGCCGTCAGTCAACGTTGTACAGCCTTGTCAAAACATTAGGTGAATATTAGGTGTATTAGGTGAATAATTTCACTTATGTCACAAACTATGGCATATTTCAGATCATGCAGTAATTGTAATGACTTGTGCAGTTTATTTGTTTGAATTAAAACTACCAAATCGAGCTCAAAACACTGTATGACGCTGCAAAAAGCGTGTAAAGATTCGAGGTGGGGTTTAGTTCTGGGATTACTAATTCGTGTAGGAACCTCACCTCGCAAGGTAACCTTGGCCCAATGGTATTATCATGGTTGCTTTAACACTGTGCCACTTCAGTTAGGGTTCAGATCCTTCGGGTTAAGTTCAAGCTTTTTATTACCTTTTGTTTTATCTCTTTGGATCTATAATTTGATATGATATAAATAAGAGTTTTGACAACGTTATAAGTGTGTACAAAATAGAATAATCGCCATGTTTTCCACCGCAAAGCCCAAATCATCTACGGGCACTCAGGCAGATTACATCGCGCATGTTGCAAGATCTCTCCGGCAACGTACACAAATGTGCATTGATGAAGGGAGTCGTCATTTTGAACATTTCCTTCGTTGATAAGATCCACGCTCTTTAACAATTTATTATTCTGTTTACCCGTGAACTTACCACATTTACAACTCGTTTGTCAGTAGAAGAAGTGAAACACGAGGTTTAAACATAAAACAAAAACTGTTAAATTTAATATCGTCCGATATGCACCTAAAAGAATGAAACCTAACTACGTAACACGGTTTACAACACCAGATACGGTACAGATTGTTAGGGTAAATAGGATACTCAATTATCTGATTGTAATTCTTGTGTCTTTGGCTCACAGGAGAGCCAGCAACAAAAATAAGTAAATTAGTACACTAAAATGCAGAAAATAAATACAAGGAGAAAAATAAGGAACCAAAAGTCGCTTATTGGGAGAACATTCCTCTATCTCCTTGCAAGCGTTATATCCCAAAATGCCGTCTTTTTTTAAGCCTTCGCAGCTCTTTGGTTCTCATTCAGGCCTTTAATCATTAATACTAGTTGCGTATAGTACCGAATAGAAGGGCAGAGCTACAATAACAGTTTGCTAAAAGGGTCAATGTTTTCACATTAGACTATAAACTTCGGATTGCATAGATACGAATACCTAGGAACAGCTGACTCACTAGGTGAATTCCTACTACGTTTACTACTCATTTTACTCGATGTTGAGGTTCAGTTTCACACGTGCTGAGCTCTGTTTTACAATATATCGATAGACTGTTATTCAGTTAAGTCGGCTATCGTGATAAACAAGTAGAGAACTTAGCGCTTTTGTTAATCAAAACTGTGTGGATACAAGCGCCATTGCGATCGTTTTGCAATTAAATGAAGGAAAAACGCAGGTCGCCATCTGTTGTCGTATTCCGAACTAAATTGTGGAATAGATTGTTATCCAAGGAAGTGAAACTCTTTAAGAAACAGATACAAATTATCTCTCTGACAACGTTTATCGAACAAATAGCATTCAAATAGATATCTAGAGCTTTATGCAACCGGGTCTAGGTCTGTTTCAGTGTTGGGAGTGTTGGCGATGGGGCTTCGGTGCGGGTGACCGGGGAAAACGAGCCTCTCTGTTAAACTTTCTCCGTCACTCGGCCTTCGGCTGGTGACGGGGTATCCGAATCCCCTTGGGGGCTCCACCCCTCTTTGTTGGACGTAGTCCCCAACTGTCGGGGCGTCTCAATCTGCAAATTGTAGGGACCCTGTGCTTGCTGTGTCGTCACTGCTGGTGCGGCCGCCCGGTGGCTGCTTTCATCTCCACCCTCCGGATAGCGCCGCCTTGTGGGGTATAGGTACAATATCCTCACTAGAGCAGTGCCGAGTTCCTCCGTTACGAAAGATAAGATTGTGTTTGAGGATTTTCTTAAAAACTTTCTTGTCTCATCTCTTTGGTAGACAGTGAACTTCGGCATTTAACAGCTTCTCGTTTCTGAGGTATGCTGTCCGCAGATACCTGTTTGTAGAACGCTTTTTGATTATTCATGCGACCTCAAAAGACCCACTTCCGGTGAAATGTGCACACGAATTTTTGGGTGGAATGCAATACTTTCTCTACCTACTAGAGAAAATAAAAGAAGTAATAATATTGATTATGTTCGGTAGCAAGAAAATGTCATAATTAAGCATATTAGAATACTTCGATATTCTCGATACTCGGTGGTATCGTATATGTCTAATACTTTTGAGGTAAACCTTCGATACTTTACAGTTTTTAAGTTTTGCATTATTGAAAGTTGTTGCGCTGAACTTTATGTTAGATGGGAAATGAAAGAGATCGAGACTTCACGTCATTGCCTCGCACGTGACCCCAAAGAATTGCTCGGCTGTAGTTCTTGGTAAATCTTGACTGCGTTTTCTCTGGGTGAGTCAATACAACATTTCATAGACTCTTGGTCTAATTGAAAACATGCAAAGTAAGGGTACTCATGTAACATGCAGCGTTAACTGAGTTGTGAATGAAGCTAGTTTAGTTGAGGCACTAAATGCAAGAACCTGGCTTGCTGACTCACTGTCAGCCATTACATTTACCTGCTACGGTGACCAAAACCAAATCAGAAGTTAAGACATGAGATATTACAGCGCATGTTGTTTCCTTCCATCTGCTAGTTTGTGTTTACCTTGTATTAAATATGGATATGAGGGTGGAAGGTAGAAACGTTTAGTCCAGAAACTTACTGTGTTTTCAAGCGTAACTATGTATTACCGAATGAAAAAATGCATATGTTATGTGGTAGAACGGTGTAAAACTAACATTACTTTTAGTTCTGAATTTCAGGTAAAATAGATTTTAGTTTGTACTTTCAAGATTGCAGAAAAAGGATAATTGCTAGTATTTGTTTTTACTCGAGTATAGATAGAAAATACTTAAAAGAAAGTTTTCAACACAAAATATAACTATATCTGATGTGTTACACTCACATGACTTTCTCTACTCTTGTACAAACTATTTTTACAAACGCTTATTCTCCATCTACTTCATGTTAATCGAGATAAACATTTGCAGACTCTATCTTATTGCTAATTTTCTTGTAGATGTAAGAGGAATATATATTTACAAGGGCAATATAGAAATACAGTAGCCTTTAAGCACATACTTCTCTCTTAATAGCTGGTTGCTAGGTGCAGCATCATTCCCTTTGCTACAGATTAATACACTTTGATATCCAAGACAAAAAAATGAATAACGAATTCGCATTTGAGAAAATAATTATTGAAAAATTTAAGGGAATAACAAGCAATATCTAGAAAATGGTTCACTCAGCGACAAAAATGTATATGACATAAATTGTGTATTTTAACGCGATCTGCACTTTTTGTGCAGTAAAATTTTGTCTATCTCTTATGCTTTACCAGTTATGCAAAAGTCGTTCACAATGAAGAATACTTTTGGAGGCATTCCCAGAAAATTCTAGATATACATTTTATTTGTCATGAAAGTATCTTAAACATATGATATTTTAATCAAAATCGTTAGAGCCATTTTTGACAAAATTAAAATTTTCGAAAAATGTTCCATATAAAGGGTAATCTGGGGTGGGGGGGTTTCTTGAAAACCTTCGTGTCGCATCCCTGGAAGATACTGAACCTAAATACCAAGTTTGGTGTTCATCCGACTGTTCGTTTCTGAGTTATGCTGTTCACAGACACATACACGCACATGTTTCCAAAAATACTTTTTCTGGATTCAGGGGATCTCAAAACATATATTTCCGGTGAAATCTTGGTATCGAATTTTTGGGTGGAATACAATACTTCCCCTACTTACTATACGTAGTAGAGAAAGTAAAAAGGGAAGCAAAGAATGTATTACTATTATTGTGACTTTCTTCAGTTTTTCAACTACCACTTTTCTGACTGACACTGTTTCATTTTTATGTAGTTCACTTCACTAAGCTGAACTTGTTCGATTAGGTACCTGTTACCTCACTTTCTTCGTGACATAACCTCTTCACGCCGGACGGGAGTCGAACACAAGACCTTCAGAACCGTCGCTCCGCAATAGCACTCGCTGCACGTCATAGAGGCCGTCACCAACTCGATGTTGCACTGGAACACTCGCCCACTCACTAAACACGCAACTTCTCCCCTCGCACTGACTTGTAATTCGACACGCGCTGACTGAAGGCGCTCGCTTTTATAGGCGGTGGAATCTCCTACGGGAGCTTCTCGAATGATCTAGAACCATTTCACACACTTTCTAGGGAGGGGGATATAAAGCTAACAGATCGTTGAAGTTATCTTCCGATGTTTACGCTGCCAGGCGGCAGTTTACTTCGACCACCCGGCGCCGACCTCCCAATAACCTCGGCCCATAGCCGCTGCACATATAACTTTCACTACTGGAAATTTTGCTACAACCCAAAGAAACCTGTCTGCTAAAATTCATATAAAAGACACCTAATTGTAAATGTGAGATTCGCTTAAACAGCTAATTTCAAATTAAATATAATATCTACGAAAAATAATATTGCATAAAATTTATGCAGAAACTGAATAGAATTTTCTTGTGTTATTCCATATAAAATGATATTGAATAGTTTGCTGTACTGTCTGATAGGATTCCCTTGTGTTATTCAATATAAGATGATATTGAATAAATTACTGTAGTGTCTGATAGGATTCCCTTGTGTTATTCAATATAAGATGATATTGAATAGTTTGCTGTAGTGTCTGATAGGATTCCCTTGTGTTATTCCATATAAGATGATATTGAATAAATTACTGTAGTGTCTGATAGGATTCCCTTGTGTTATTCAATATAAGATGATATTGAATAGTTTGCTGTAGTGTCTGATAGGATTCCCTTGTGTTATTCAATATAAGATGATATTGAATAGTTTGCTGTAGTGTCTGATAGGATTCCCTTGTGTTATTCAATATAAGATGATATTGAATAGTTTGCTGTAGTGTCTGATAGGATTCCCTTGTGTTATTCAATATAAGATGATATTGAATAAATTACTGTAGTGTCTGATAGGATTCCCTTGTGTTATTCAATATAAGATGATATTGAATAGTTTGCTGTACTGTCTGATAGGATTCCCTTGTGTTATTCAATATAAGATGATATTGAATAGTTTGCTGTACTGTCTGATAGGATTCCCTTGTGTTATTCAATATAAGATGATATTGAATAAATTACTGTAGTGTCTGATAGGATTCCCTTGTGTTATTCAATATAAGATGATATTGAATAGTTTGCTGTAGTGTCTGATAGGATTCCCTTGTGTTATTCAATATAAGATGATATTGAATAGTTTGCTGTAGTGTCTGATAGGATTCCCTTGTGTTATTCAATATAAGATGATATTGAATAGTTTGCTGTAGTGTCTGATAGGATTCTCTTGTGTTATTCAATATAAGATGATATTGAATAGTTTGCTGTAGTGTCTGATAGGATTCCCTTGTGTTATTCCATATAAGATGATATTGAATAAATTACTGTAGTGTCTGATAGGATTCCCTTGTGTTATTCAATATAAGATGATATTGAATAGTTTGCTGTACTGTCTGATAGGATTCCCTTGTGTTATTCCATATAAGATGATATTGAATAAATTACTGTAGTGTCTGATAGGATTCCCTTGTGTTATTCAATATAAGATGATATTGAATAGTTTGCTGTAGTGTCTGATAGGATTCCCTTGTGTTATTCAATATAAGATGATATTGAATAGTTTGCTGTAGTGTCTGATAGGATTCCCTTGTGTTATTCCATATAAGATGATATTGAATAAATTACTGTAGTGTCTGATAGGATTCCCTTGTGTTATTCAATATAAGATGATATTGAATAGTTTGCTGTACTGTCTGATAGGATTCCCTTGTGTTATTCCATATAAGATGATATTGAATAAATTACTGTAGTGTCTGATAGGATTCCCTTGTGTTATTCAATATAAGATGATATTGAATAGTTTGCTGTAGTGTCTGATAGGATTCCCTTGTGTTATTCAATATAAGATGATATTGAATAGTTTGCTGTAGTGTCTGATAGGATTCCCTTGTGTTATTCCATATAAGATGATATTGAATAAATTACTGTAGTGTCTGATAGGATTCCCTTGTGTTATTCAATATAACATGATATTGAATAGTTTGCTGTACTGTCTGATAGGATTCCCTTGTGTTATTCCATATAAGATGATATTGAATAAATTACTGTAGTGTCTGATAGGATTCCCTTGTGTTATTCAATATAAGATGATATTGAATAGTTTGCTGTAGTGTCTGATAGGATTCCCTTGTGTTATTCAATATAAGATGATATTGAATAGTTTGCTGTAGTGTCTGATAGGATTCCCTTGTGTTATTCAATATAAGATGATATTGAATAGTTTGCTGTACTGTCTGATAGGATTCCCTTGTGTTATTCAATATAAGATGATATTGAATAAATTACTGTAGTGTCTGATAGGATTCCCTTGTGTTATTCAATATAAGATGATATTGAATAGTTTGCTGTACTGTCTGATAGGATTCCCTTGTGTTATTCAATATAAGATGATATTGAATAAATTACTGTAGTGTCTGATAGGATTCCCTTGTGTTATTCAATATAAGATGATATTGAATAGTTTGCTGTAGTGTCTGATAGGATTCCCTTGTGTTATTCAATATAAGATGATATTGAATAGTTTGCTGTAGTGTCTGATAGGATTTCCTTGTGTTATTCAATATAAGATGATATTGAATAGTTTGCTGTACTGTCTGATAGGATTCCCTTGTGTTATTCAATATAAGATGATATTGAATAAATTACTGTAGTGTCTGATAGGATTCCCTTGTGTTATTCAATATAAGATGATATTGAATAGTTTGCTGTACTGTCTGATAGGATTCCCTTGTGTTATTCAATATAAGATGATATTGAATAAATTACTGTAGTGTCTGATAGGATTCCCTTGTGTTATTCAATATAAGATGATATTGAATAGTTTGCTGTAGTGTCTGATAGGATTCCCTTGTGTTATTCAATATAAGATGATATTGAATAGTTTGCTGTAGTGTCTGATAGGATTCCCTTGTGTTATTCAATATAAGATGATATTGAATAGTTTGCTGTAGTGTCTGATAGGATTCCCTTGTGTTATTCAATATAAGATGATATTGAATAGTTTGCTGTAGTGTCTGATAGGATTCCCTTGTGTTATTCAATATAAGATGATATTGAATAAATTACTGTAGTGTCTGATAGGATTCTCTTGTGTTATTCAATATAAGATGATATTGAATAGTTTGCTGTAGTGTCTGATAGGATTCCCTTGTGTTATTCCATATAAGATGATATTGAATAAATTGCTGTAGTGTCTGATAGGATTCTCTTGTGTTATTCCATATCAAATAATATTGAATAAATTGCTGTAGTGTCTGATAGGATTCCCTTGTGTTATTCCATATAAGATGATATTGAATAGTTTGCTGTAGTGTCTGATAGAATTCCCTTGTGTTATTCAATATAAGATGATATTGAATAGTTTGCTGTAGTGTCTGATAGGATTCCCTTGTGTTATTCCATATAAGATGATATTGAATAAATTGCTGTAGTGTCTGATAGGATTCTCTTGTGTTATTCCATATCAAATAATATTGAATAAATTGCTGTAGTGTCTGATAGGATTCCCTTGTGTTATTCAATATAAGATGATATTGAATAAATTGCTGTAGTGTCTGATAGGATTCCCTTGTGTTATTCAATATAAGATGATATTGAATAAATTGCTGTAGTGTCTGATAGGATTCCCTTGTGTTATTCAATATAAAATGATATTGAATAGTTTGCTGTACTGTCTGATAGGATTCCCTTGTGTTATTCAATATAAGATGATATTGAATAGTTTGCTGTAGTGTCTGATAGGATTCCCTTGTGTTATTCCATATAAAATGATATTGAATAGTTTGCTGTACTGTCTGATAGGATTCCCTTGTGTTATTCAATATAAAATGATATTGAATAAATTACTGTAGTGTCTGATAGGATTCCCTGTGTTATTCAATATAAGATGATATTGAATAGTTTGCTGTAGTGTCTGATAGGATTCCCTTGTGTTATTCAATATAAAATGATATTGAATAAATTACTGTAGTGTCTGATAGGATTCCCTTGTGTTATTCAATATAAAATGATATTGAATAAATTACTGTAGTGTCTGATAGGATTCCCTTGTGTTATTCAATATAAAATGATATTGAATAAATTACTGTAGTGTCTGATAGGATTCCCTTGTGTTATTCAATATAAGATGATATTGAATAAATTACTGTAGTGTCTGATAGGATTCCCTGTGTTATTCAATATAAGATGATATTGAATAGTTTGCTGTAGTGTCTGATAGGATTCCCTTGTGTTATTCCATATAAGATGATATTGAATAAATTGCTGTAGTGTCTGATAGGATTCTCTTGTGTTATTCCATATAAAATAATATTGAATAAATTGCTGTAGTGTCTGATAGGATTCCCTTGTGTTATTCAATATAAGATGATATTGAATAAATTGCTGTAGTGTCTGATAGGATTCCCTTGTGTTATTCAATATAAAATGATATTGAATAGTTTGCTGTAGTGTCTGATAGGATTCCCTTGTGTTATTCAATATAAGATGATATTGAATAGTTTGCTGTAGTGTCTGATAGGATTCCCTTGTGTTATTCCATATAAAATGATATTGAATAGTTTGCTGTACTGTCTGATAGGATTCCCTTGTGTTATTCAATATAAGATGATATTGAATAAATTACTGTAGTGTCTGATAGGATTCCCTTGTGTTATTCAATATAAGATGATATTGAATAGTTTGCTGTAGTGTCTGATAGGATTCCCTTGTGTTATTCCATATAAGATGATATTGAATAAATTGCTGTAGTGTCTGATAGGATTCTCTTGTGTTATTCCATATAAAATAATATTGAATAAATTGCTGTAGTGTCTGATAGGATTCCCTTGTGTTATTCAATATAAAATAATATTGAATAAATTGCTGTAGTGTCTGATAGGATTCGCTTGTGTTATTCAATATAAGATGATATTGAATAAATTGCTGTAGTGTCTGATAGGATTCTCTTGTGTTATTCAATATAAGATGATATTGAATAAATTGCTGTAGTGTCTGATAGGATTCCCTTGTGTTATTCCATATAAGATGATATTGAATAAATTGCTGTAGTGTCTGATAGGATTCTCTTGTGTTATTCCATATAAAATAATATTGAATAAATTGCTGTAGTGTCTGATAGGATTCCCTTGTGTTATTCAATATAAAATAATATTGAATAAATTGCTGTAGTGTCTGATAGGATTCGCTTGTGTTATTCAATATAAGATGATATTGAATAAATTGCTGTAGTGTCTGATAGGATTCTCTTGTGTTATTCCATATAAGATGATATTGAATAAATTGCTGTAGTGCCTGATACGATTCCCTTGTGTTATTCCATATAAGATGATATTGAATAGTTTGCTGTAGTGTCTGATTGCATTCCCTTGTGTTATTCAGTATAAAATAATATTGAATAGTTTGCTGTAGTGTCTGATAGGATTCCCTTGTGTTATTCAATATAAGATGATATTGAATAGTTTGCTGTAGTGTCTGATAGGATTCCCTTGTGTTATTCCATATAAAATGATATTGAATAGTTTGCTGTACTGTCTGATAGGATTCCCTTGTGTTATTCAATATAAGATGATATTGAATAAATTACTGTAGTGTCTGATAGGATTCCCTTGTGTTATTCAATATAAGATGATATTGAATAGTTTGCTGTAGTGTCTGATAGGATTCCCTTGTATTATTCCATATAAGATGATATTGAATAAATTGCTGTAGTGTCTGATAGGATTTCTCTTGTGTTATTCCATATAAAATAATATTGAATAAATTGCTGTAGTGTCTGATAGGATTCCCTTGTGTTATTCAATATAAAATAATATTGAATAAATTGCTGTAGTGTCTGATAGGATTCGCTTGTGTTATTCAATATAAGATGATATTGAATAAATTGCTGTAGTGTCTGATAGGATTCTCTTGTGTTATTCAATATAAGATGATATTGAATAAATTGCTGTAGTGTCTGATAGGATTCCCTTGTGTTATTCCATATAAGATGATATTGAATAAATTGCTGTAGTGTCTGATAGGATTCTCTTGTGTTATTCCATATAAAATAATATTGAATAAATTGCTGTAGTGTCTGATAGGATTCGCTTGTGTTATTCAATATAAGATGATATTGAATAAATTGCTGTAGTGTCTGATAGGATTCTCTTGTGTTATTCAATATAAGATGATATTGAATAAATTGCTGTAGTGTCTGATAGGATTCCCTTGTGTTATTCCATATAAGATGATATTGAATAAATTGCTGTAGTGTCTGATAGGCTTCTCTTGTGTTATTCCATATAAAATAATATTGAATAAATTGCTGTAGTGTCTGATAGGATTCCCTTGTGTTATTCAATATAAGATGATATTGAATAGTTTGCTGTAGTGTCTGATAGGATTCCCTTGTGTTATTCAATATAAGATGATATTGAATAGTTTGCTGTAGTGTCTGATAGGATTCCCTTGTGTTATTCAATATAAGATGATATTGAATAGTTTGCTGTAGTGTCTGATAGGATTCCCTTGTGTTATTCCATATAAGATGATATTGAATAAATTACTGTAGTGTCTGATAGGATTCCCTTGTGTTATTCAATATAACATGATATTGAATAGTTTGCTGTACTGTCTGATAGGATTCCCTTGTGTTATTCCATATAAGATGATATTGAATAAATTACTGTAGTGTCTGATAGGATTCCCTTGTGTTATTCAATATAAGATGATATTGAATAGTTTGCTGTAGTGTCTGATAGGATTCCCTTGTGTTATTCAATATAAGATGATATTGAATAGTTTGCTGTAGTGTCTGATAGGATTCCCTTGTGTTATTCAATATAAGATGATATTGAATAGTTTGCTGTACTGTCTGATAGGATTCCCTTGTGTTATTCAATATAAGATGATATTGAATAAATTACTGTAGTGTCTGATAGGATTCCCTTGTGTTATTCAATATAAGATGATATTGAATAGTTTGCTGTACTGTCTGATAGGATTCCCTTGTGTTATTCAATATAAGATGATATTGAATAAATTACTGTAGTGTCTGATAGGGATTCCCTTGTGTTATTCAATATAGATGATATTGAATAGTTTGCTGTAGTGTCTGATAGGATTCCCTTGTGTTATTCAATATAAGATGATATTGAATAGTTTGCTGTAGTGTCTGATAGGATTCCTTGTGTTATTCAATATAAGATGATATTGAATAGTTTGCTGTACTGTCTGATAGGATTCCCTTGTGTTATTCAATATAAGATGATATTGAATAATTACTGTAGTGTCTGATAGGATTCCCTTGTGTTATTCAATATAAGATGATATTGAATAGTTTGCTGTACTGTCTGATAGGATTCCCTTGTGTTATTCAATATAAGATGATATTGAATAAATTACTGTAGTGTCTGATAGGATTCCCTTGTGTTATTCAATATAAGATGATATTGAATAGTTTGCTGTAGTGTCTGATAGGATTCCCTTGTGTTATTCAATATAAGATGATATTGAATAGTTTGCTGTAGTGTCTGATAGGATTCCCTTGTGTTATTCAATATAAGATGATATTGAATAGTTTGCTGTAGTGTCTGATAGGATTCCCTTGTGTTTATTCAATATAAGATGATATTGAATAGTTTGCTGTAGTGTCTGATAGGATTCCCTTGTGTTATTCAATATAAGATGATATTGAATAAATTACTGTAGTGTCTGATAGGATTCTCTTGTGTTATTCAATATAAGATGATATTGAATAGTTTGCTGTAGTGTCTGATAGGATTCCCTTGTGTTATTCATATAAGATGATATTGAATAATTGCTGTAGTGTCTGATAGGATTCTCTTGTGTTATTCCATATCAAATAATATTGAATAAATTGCTGTAGTGTCTGATAGGATTCCTCCTTGTGTTATTCAATATAAGATGATATTGAATAGTTTGCTGTAGTGTCTGATAGGATTCCCTTGTGTTATTCCATATAAGATGATATTGAATAAATTGCTGTAGTGTCTGATAGGATTCTCTTGTGTTATTCCATATCAAATAATATTGAATAAATTGCTGTAGTGTCTGATAGGATTCCCTTGTGTTATTCAATATAAGATGATATTGAATAAATTGCTGTAGTGTCTGATAGGATTCCCTTGTGTTATTCAATATAAGATGATATTGAATAAATTGCTGTAGTGTCTGATAGATTCCCTTGTGTTATTCAATATAAATGATATTGAATAGTTTGCTGTACTGTCTGATAGGATTCCTTGTGTTATTCAATATAAGATGATATTGAATAGTTTGCTGTAGTGTCTGATAGGATTCCCTTGTGTTATTCCATATAAAATGATATTGAATAGTTTGCTGTACTGTCTGATAGGATTCCCTTGTGTTATTCAATATAAAATGATATTGAATAAATTACTGTAGTGTCTGATAGGATTCCCTGTGTTATTCAATATAAGATGATATTGAATAGTTTGCTGTAGTGTCTGATAGGATTCCCTTGTGTTATTCAATATAAAATGATATTGAATAAATTACTGTAGTGTCTGATAGGATTCCCTTGTGTTATTCAATATAAAATGATATTGAATTAAATTACTGTAGTGTCTATAGGATTCCTTGTGTTATTCAATATAAAATGATATTGAATAAATTACTGTAGTGTCTGATAGGATTCCCTTGTGTTATTCAATATAAGATGATATTGAATAAATTACTGTAGTGTCTGATAGGATTCCCTGTGTTATTCAATATAAGATGATATTGAATAGTTTGCTGTAGTGTCTGATAGGATTCCCTTGTGTTATTCCATATAAGATGATATTGAACTAAATTGCTGTAGTGTCTGATAGGATTCTCTTGTGTTATTCCATATAAAATAATATTGAATAAATTGCTGTAGTGTCTGATAGGATTCCCTTGTGTTATTCAATATAAGATGATATTGAATAAATTGCTGTAGTGTCTGATAGGATTCCCTTGTGTTATTCAATATAAAATGATATTGAATAGTTTGCTGTAGTGTCTGATAGGATTCCCTTGTGTTATTATTCAATAGTAAGATGATATTGAATAGTTTGCTGTAGTGTCTGATAGGATTCCCTTGTGTTATTCCATATAAAATGATATTGAATAGTTTGCTGTACTGTCTGATAGGATTCCCTTGTGTTATTCAATATAAGATGATATTGAATAAATTACTGTAGTGTCTGATAGGATTCCCTTGTGTTATTCAATATAAGATGATATTGAATAGTTTGCTGTAGTGTCTGATAGGATTCCCTTGTGTTATTCCATATAAGATGATATTGAATAAATGGCTGTAGTGTCTGATAGGCTCTCTCTTGTGTTATTCCATATAAAAATAATATTGAATAAATTGCTGTAGTGTCTGATAGGATTCCCTTGTGTTATTCAATATAAAATAATATTGAATAAATTGCTGTAGTGTCTGATAGGATTCGCTTGTGTTATTCAATATAAGATGATATTGAATAAATTGCTGTAGTGTCTGATAGGATTCTCTTGTGTTATTCAATATAAGATGATATTGAATAAATTGCTGTAGTGTCTGATAGGATTCCCTTCGTGTTATTCCATATAAGATGATATTGAATAAATTGCTGTAGTGTCTGATAGGATTCTCTTGTGTTATTCCATATAAAATAATATTGAATAAATTGCTGTAGTGTCTGATAGGATTCCCTTGTGTTATTCAATATAAAATAATATTGAATAAATTGCTGTAGTGTCTGATAGGATTCGCTTGTGTTATTCAATATAAGATGATATTGAATAAATTGCTGTAGTGTCTGATAGGATTCTCTTGTGTTTATTCCATATAAGATGATATTGAATAAATTGCTGTAGTGCCTGCTACGATTCCCTTGTGTTATTCCATATAAGATGATATTGAATAGTTTGCTGTAGTGTCTGATTGCATTCCCTTGTGTTATTCAGTATAAAATAATATTGAATAGTTTGCTGTAGTGTCTGATAGGATTCCCTTGTGTTATTCAATATAAGATGATATTGAATAGTTTGCTGTAGTGTCTGATAGGATTCCCTTGTGTTATTCCATATAAAATGATATTGAATAGTTTGCTGTACTGTCTGATAGGATTCCCTTGTGTTATTCAATATAAGATGATATTGAATAAATTACTGTAGTGTCTGATAGGATTCCCTTGTGTTATTCAATATAAGATGATATTGAATAGTTTGCTGTAGTGTCTGATAGGATTCCCTTGTATTATTCCATATAAGATGATATTGAATAAATTGCTGTAGTGTCTGATAGGATTCTCTTGTGTTATTCCATATAAAATAATATTGAATAAATTGCTATAGTGTCTGATAGGATTCCCTTGTGTTATTCAATATAAAATAATATTGAATAAATTGCTGTAGTGTCTGATAGGATTCGCTTGTGTTATTCAATATAAGATGATATTGAATAAATTGCTGTAGTGTCTGATAGGATTCTCTTGTGTTATTCAATATAAGATGATATTGAATAAATTGCTGTAGTGTCTGATAGGATTCCCTTGTGTTATTCCATATAAGATGATATTGAATAAATTGCTGTAGTGTCTGATAGGATTCTCTTGTGTTATTCCATATAAAATAATATTGAATAAATTGCTGTAGTGTCTGATAGGATTCGCTTGTGTTATTCAATATAAGATGATATTGAATAAATTGCTGTAGTGTCTGATAGGATTCTCTTGTGTTATTCAATATAAGATGATATTGAATAAATTGCTGTAGTGTCTGATAGGATTCCCTTGTGTTATTCCATATAAGATGATATTGAATAAATTGCTGTAGTGTCTGATAGGCTTCTCTTGTGTTATTCCATATAAAATAATATTGAATAAATTGCTGTAGTGTCTGATAGGATTCCCTTGTGTTATTCAATATAAGATGATATTGAATAGTTTGCTGTAGTGTCTGATAGGATTCCCTTGTGTTATTCAATATAAGATGATATTGAATAGTTTGCTGTAGTGTCTGATAGGATTCCCTTGTGTTATTCAATATAAGATGATATTGAATAGTTTGCTGTAGTGTCTGATAGGATTCCCTTGTGTTATTCAATATAAGATGATATTGAATAGTTTGCTGTAGTGTCTGATAGGATTCCCTTGTGTTATTCAATATAAGATGATATTGAATAAATTACTGTAGTGTCTGATAGGATTCTCTTGTGTTATTCAATATAAGATGATATTGAATAGTTTGCTGTAGTGTCTGATAGGATATCTTGTGTTATTCCATATAAGATGATATTGAATAAATTGCTGTAGTGTCTGATAGGATTCTCTTGTGTTATTCCATATCAAATAATATTGAATAAATTGCTGTAGTGTCTGATAGGATTCCCTTGTGTTATTCCATATAAGATGATATTGAATAGTTTGCTGTAGTGTCTGATAGAATTCCCTTGTGTTATTCAATATAAGATGATATTGAATAGTTTGCTGTAGTGTCTGATAGGATTCCCTTGTGTTATTCCATATAAGATGATATTGAATAAATTGCTGTAGTGTCTGATAGGATTCTCTTGTGTTATTCCATATCAAATAATATTGAATAAATTGCTGTAGTGTCTGATAGGATTCCCTTGTGTTATTCAATATAAGATGATATTGAATAAATTGCTGTAGTGTCTGATAGGATTCCCTTGTGTTATTCAATATAAGATGATATTGAATAAATTGCTGTAGTGTCTGATAGGATTCCCTTGTGTTATTCAATATAAAATGATATTGAATAGTTTGCTGTACTGTCTGATAGGATTCCCTTGTGTTATTCAATATAAGATGATATTGAATAGTTTGCTGTAGTGTCTGATAGGATTCCCTTGTGTTATTCCATATAAAATGATATTGAATAGTTTGCTGTACTGTCTGATAGGATTCCCTTGTGTTATTCAATATAAAATGATATTGAATAAATTACTGTAGTGTCTGATAGGATTCCCTGTGTTATTCAATATAAGATGATATTGAATAGTTTGCTGTAGTGTCTGATAGGATTCCCTTGTGTTATTCAATATAAAATGATATTGAATAAATTACTGTAGTGTCTGATAGGATTCCCTTGTGTTATTCAATATAAAATGATATTGAATAAACTACTGTAGTGTCTGATAGGATTCCCTTGTGTTATTCAATATAAAATGATATTGAATAAATTACTGTAGTGTCTGATAGGATTCCCTTGTGTTATTCAATATAAGATGATATTGAATAAATTACTGTAGTGTCTGATAGGATTCCCTGTGTTATTCAATATAAGATGATATTGAATAGTTTGCTGTAGTGTCTGATAGGATTCCCTTGTGTTATTCCATATAAGATGATATTGAATAAATTGCTGTAGTGTCTGATAGGATTCTCTTGTGTTATTCCATATAAAATAATATTGAATAAATTGCTGTAGTGTCTGATAGGATTCCCTTGTGTTATTCAATATAAGATGATATTGAATAAATTGCTGTAGTGTCTGATAGGATTCCCTTGTGTTATTCAATATAAAATGATATTGAATAGTTTGCTGTAGTGTCTGATAGGATTCCCTTGTGTTATTCAATATAAGATGATATTGAATAGTTTGCTGTAGTGTCTGATAGGATTCCCTTGTGTTATTCCATATAAAATGATATTGAATAGTTTGCTGTACTGTCTGATAGGATTCCCTTGTGTTATTCAATATAAGATGATATTGAATAAATTACTGTAGTGTCTGATAGGATTCCCTTGTGTTATTCAATATAAGATGATATTGAATAGTTTGCTGTAGTGTCTGATAGGATTCCCTTGTGTTATTCCATATAAGATGATATTGAATAAATTACTGTAGTGTCTGATAGGCTTCTCTTGTGTTATTCCATATAAAATAATATTGAATAAATTGCTGTAGTGTCTGATAGGATTCCCTTGTGTTATTCAATATAAAATAATATTGAATAAATTGCTGTAGTGTCTGATAGGATTCGCTTGTGTTATTCAATATAAGATGATATTGAATAAATTGCTGTAGTGTCTGATAGGATTCTCTTGTGTTATTCAATATAAGATGATATTGAATAAATTGCTGTAGTGTCTGATAGGATTCCCTTGTGTTATTCCATATAAGATGATATTGAATAAATTGCTGTAGTGTCTGATAGGATTCTCTTGTGTTATTCCATATAAAATAATATTGAATAAATTGCTGTAGTGTCTGATAGGATTCCCTTGTGTTATTCAATATAAAATAATATTGAATAAATTGCTGTAGTGTCTGATAGGATTCGCTTGTGTTATTCAATATAAGATGATATTGAATAAATTGCTGTAGTGTCTGATAGGATTCTCTTGTGTTATTCCATATAAGATGATATTGAATAAATTGCTGCAGTGCCTGATACGATTCCCTTGTGTTATTCAATATAAGATGATATTGAATAGTTTGCTGTAGTGTCTGATAGGATTCCCTTGTGTTATTCCATATAAGATGATATTGAATAAATTGCTGTAGTGTCTGATAGGATTCTCTTGTGTTATTCCATATAAAATAATATTGAATAAATTGCTGTAGTGTCTGATAGGATTCCCTTGTGTTATTCAATATAAGATGATATTGAATAAATTGCTGTAGTGTCTGATAGGATTCCCTTGTGTTATTCAATATAAAATGATATTGAATAGTTTGCTGTAGTGTCTGATAGGATTCCCTTGTGTTATTCAATATAAGATGATATTGAATAGTTTGCTGTAGTGTCTGATAGGATTCCCTTGTGTTATTCCATATAAAATGATATTGAATAGTTTGCTGTACTGTCTGATAGGATTCCCTTGTGTTATTCAATATAAGATGATATTGAATAAATTACTGTAGTGTCTGATAGGATTCCCTTGTGTTATTCAATATAAGATGATATTGAATAGTTTGCTGTAGTGTCTGATAGGATTCCCTTGTGTTATTCCATATAAGATGATATTGAATAAATTACTGTAGTGTCTGATAGGCTTCTCTTGTGTTATTCCATATAAAATAATATTGAATAAATTGCTGTAGTGTCTGATAGGATTCCCTTGTGTTATTCAATATAAAATAATATTGAATAAATTGCTGTAGTGTCTGATAGGATTCGCTTGTGTTATTCAATATAAGATGATATTGAATAAATTGCTGTAGTGTCTGATAGGATTCTCTTGTGTTATTCAATATAAGATGATATTGAATAAATTGCTGTAGTGTCTGATAGGATTCCCTTGTGTTATTCCATATAAGATGATATTGAATAAATTGCTGTAGTGTCTGATAGGATTCTCTTGTGTTATTCCATATAAAATAATATTGAATAAATTGCTGTAGTGTCTGATAGGATTCCCTTGTGTTATTCAATATAAAATAATATTGAATAAATTGCTGTAGTGTCTGATAGGATTCGCTTGTGTTATTCAATATAAGATGATATTGAATAAATTGCTGTAGTGTCTGATAGGATTCTCTTGTGTTATTCCATATAAGATGATATTGAATAAATTGCTGTAGTGCCTGATACGATTCCCTTGTGTTATTCCATATAAGATGATATTGAATAGTTTGCTGTAGTGTCTGATTGCATTCCCTTGTGTTATTCAATATAAGATGATATTGAATAGTTTGCTGTAGTGTCTGATAGGATTCCCTTGTGTTATTCCATATAAGATGATATTGAATAAATTGCTGTAGTGTCTGATAGGATTCTCTTGTGTTATTCCATATCAAATAATATTGAATAAATTGCTGTAGTGTCTGATAGGATTCCCTTGTGTTATTCAATATAAGATGATATTGAATAAATTGCTGTAGTGTCTGATAGGATTCCCTTGTGTTATTCAATATAAGATGATATTGAATAAATTGCTGTAGTGTCTGATAGGATTCCCTTGTGTTATTCAATATAAAATGATATTGAATAGTTTGCTGTACTGTCTGATAGGATTCCCTTGTGTTATTCAATATAAGATGATATTGAATAGTTTGCTGTATTGTCTGATAGGATTCCCTTGTGTTATTCCATATAAAATGATATTGAATAGTTTGCTGTACTGTCTGATAGGATTCCCTTGTGTTATTCAATATAAAATGATATTGAATAAATTACTGTAGTGTCTGATAGGATTCCCTGTGTTATTCAATATAAGATGATATTGAATAGTTTGCTGTAGTGTCTGATAGGATTCCCTTGTGTTATTCAATATAAAATGATATTGAATAAATTACTGTAGTGTCTGATAGGATTCCCTTGTGTTATTCAATATAAAATGATATTGAATAAATTACTGTAGTGTCTGATAGGATTCCCTTGTGTTATTCAATATAAAATGATATTGAATAAATTACTGTAGTGTCTGATAGGATTCCCTTGTGTTATTCAATATAAGATGATATTGAATAAATTACTGTAGTGTCTGATAGGATTCCCTGTGTTATTCAATATAAGATGATATTGAATAGTTTGCTGTAGTGTCTGATAGGATTCCCTTGTGTTATTCCATATAAGATGATATTGAATAAATTGCTGTAGTGTCTGATAGGATTCTCTTGTGTTATTCCATATAAAATAATATTGAATAAATTGCTGTAGTGTCTGATAGGATTCCCTTGTGTTATTCAATATAAGATGATATTGAATAAGTTGCTGTAGTGTCTGATAGGATTCCCTTGTGTTATTCAATATAAAATGATATTGAATAGTTTGCTGTAGTGTCTGATAGGATTCCCTTGTGTTATTCAATATAAGATGATATTGAATAGTTTGCTGTAGTGTCTGATAGGATTCCCTTGTGTTATTCCATATAAAATGATATTGAATAGTTTGCTGTACTGTCTGATAGGATTCCCTTGTGTTATTCAATATAAGATGATATTGAATAAATTACTGTAGTGTCTGATAGGATTCCCTTGTGTTATTCAATATAAGATGATATTGAATAGTTTGCTGTAGTGTCTGATAGGATTCCCTTGTGTTATTCCATATAAGATGATATTGAATAAATTACTGTAGTGTCTGATAGGATTCTCTTGTGTTATTCCATATAAAATAATATTGAATAAATTGCCGTAGTGTCTGATAGGATTCCCTTGTGTTATTCAATATAAAATAATATTGAATAAATTGCTGTAGTGTCTGATAGGATTCGCTTGTGTTATTCAATATAAGATGATATTGAATAAATTGCTGTAGTGTCTGATAGGATTCTCTTGTGTTATTCAATATAAGATGATATTGAATAAATTGCTGTAGTGTCTGATAGGATTCCCTTGTGTTATTCCATATAAGATGATATTGAATAAATTGCTGTAGTGTCTGATAGGATTCTCTTGTGTTATTCCATATAAAATAATATTGAATAAATTGCTGTAGTGTCTGATAGGATTCCCTTGTGTTATTCAATATAAAATAATATTGAATAAATTGCTGTAGTGTCTGATAGGATTCGCTTGTGTTATTCAATATAAGATGATATTGAATAAATTGCTGTAGTGTCTGATAGGATTCTCTTGTGTTATTCCATATAAGATGATATTGAATAAATTGCTGTAGTGCCTGATACGATTCCCTTGTGTTATTCCATATAAGATGATATTGAATAGTTTGCTGTAGTGTCTGATTGCATTCCCTTGTGTTATTCAGTATAAAATAATATTGAATAGTTTGCTGTAGTGTCTGATAGGATTCCCTTGTGTTATTCAATATAAGATGATATTGAATAGTTTGCTGTAGTGTCTGATAGGATTCCCTTGTGTTATTCCATATAAAATGATATTGAATAGTTTGCTGTACTGTCTGATAGGATTCCCTTGTGTTATTCAATATAAGATGATATTGAATAAATTACTGTAGTGTCTGATAGGATTCCCTTGTGTTATTCAATATAAGATTTTATTGAATAGTTTGCTGTAGTGTCTGATAGGATTCCCTTGTGTTATTCCATATAAGATGATATTGAATAAATTGCTGTAGTGTCTGATAGGATTCTCTTGTGTTATTCCATATAAAATAATATTGAATAAATTGCTGTAGTGTCTGATCGGATTCCCTTGTGTTATTCAATATAAAATAATATTGAATAAATTGCTGTAGTGTCTGATAGGATTCGCTTGTGTTATTCAATATAAGATGATATTGAATAAATTGCTGTAGTGTCTGATAGGATTCTCTTGTGTTATTCAATATAAGATGATATTGAATAAATTGCTGTAGTGTCTGATAGGATTCCCTTGTGTTATTCCATATAAGATGATATTGAATAAATTGCTGTAGTGTCTGATAGGATTCTCTTGTGTTATTCCATATAAAATAATATTGAATAAATTGCTGTAGTGTCTGATAGGATTCGCTTGTGTTATTCAATATAAGATGATATTGAATAAATTGCTGTAGTGTCTGATAGGATTCTCTTGTGTTATTCAATATAAGATGATATTGAATAAATTGCTGTAGTGTCTGATAGGATTCCCTTGTGTTATTCCATATAAGATGATATTGAATAAATTGCTGTAGTGTCTGATAGGCTTCTCTTGTGTTATTCCATATAAAATAATATTGAATAAATTGCTGTAGTGTCTGATAGGATTCCCTTGTGTTATTCAATATAAGATGATATTGAATAGTTTGCTGTAGTGTCTGATAGGATTCCCTTGTGTTATTCAATATAAGATGATATTGAATAGTTTGCTGTAGTGTCTGATAGGATTCCCTTGTGTTATTCAATATAAGATGATATTGAATAGTTTGCTGTAGTGTCTGATAGGATTCCCTTGTGTTATTCAATATAAGATGATATTGAATAGTTTGCTGTAGTGTCTGATAGGATTCCCTTGTGTTATTCAATATAAGATGATATTGAATAAATTACTGTAGTGTCTGATAGGATTCTCTTGTGTTATTCAATATAAGATGATATTGAATAGTTTGCTGTAGTGTCTGATAGGATTCCCTTGTGTTATTCCATATAAGATGATATTGAATAAATTGCTGTAGTGTCTGATAGGATTCTCTTGTGTTATTCCATATCAAATAATATTGAATAAATTGCTGTAGTGTCTGATAGGATTCCCTTGTGTTATTCCATATAAGATGATATTGAATAGTTTGCTGTAGTGTCTGATAGAATTCCCTTGTGTTATTCAATATAAGATGATATTGAATAGTTTGCTGTAGTGTCTGATAGGATTCCCTTGTGTTATTCCATATAAGATGATATTGAATAAATTGCTGTAGTGTCTGATAGGATTCTCTTGTGTTATTCCATATCAAATAATATTGAATAAATTGCTGTAGTGTCTGATAGGATTCCCTTGTGTTATTCAATATAAGATGATATTGAATAAATTGCTGTAGTGTCTGATAGGATTCCCTTGTGTTATTCAATATAAGATGATATTGAATAAATTGCTGTAGTGTCTGATAGGATTCCCTTGTGTTATTCAATATAAAATGATATTGAATAGTTTGCTGTACTGTCTGATAGGATTCCCTTGTGTTATTCAATATAAGATGATATTGAATAGTTTGCTGTAGTGTCTGATAGGATTCCCTTGTGTTATTCCATATAAAATGATATTGAATAGTTTGCTGTACTGTCTGATAGGATTCCCTTGTGTTATTCAATATAAAATGATATTGAATAAATTACTGTAGTGTCTGATAGGATTCCCTGTGTTATTCAATATAAGATGATATTGAATAGTTTGCTGTAGTGTCTGATAGGATTCCCTTGTGTTATTCAATATAAAATGATATTGAATAAATTACTGTAGTGTCTGATAGGATTCCCTTGTGTTATTCAATATAAAATGATATTGAATAAATTACTGTAGTGTCTGATAGGATTCCCTTGTGTTATTCAATATAAAATGATATTGAATAAATTACTGTAGTGTCTGATAGGATTCCCTTGTGTTATTCAATATAAGATGATATTGAATAAATTACTGTAGTGTCTGATAGGATTCCCTGTGTTATTCAATATAAGATGATATTGAATAGTTTGCTGTAGTGTCTGATAGGATTCCCTTGTGTTATTCCATATAAGATGATATTGAATAAATTGCTGTAGTGTCTGATAGGATTCTCTTGTGTTATTCCATATAAAATAATATTGAATAAATTGCTGTAGTGTCTGATAGGATTCCCTTGTGTTATTCAATATAAGATGATATTGAATAAATTGCTGTAGTGTCTGATAGGATTCCCTTGTGTTATTCAATATAAAATGATATTGAATAGTTTGCTGTAGTGTCTGATAGGATTCCCTTGTGTTATTCAATATAAGATGATATTGAATAGTTTGCTGTAGTGTCTGATAGGATTCCCTTGTGTTATTCCATATAAAATGATATTGAATAGTTTGCTGTACTGTCTGATAGGATTCCCTTGTGTTATTCAATATAAGATGATATTGAATAAATTACTGTAGTGTCTGATAGGATTCCCTTGTGTTATTCAATATAAGATGATATTGAATAGTTTGCTGTAGTGTCTGATAGGATTCCCTTGTGTTATTCCATATAAGATGATATTGAATAAATTACTGTAGTGTCTGATAGGCTTCTCTTGTGTTATTCCATATAAAATAATATTGAATAAATTGCTGTAGTGTCTGATAGGATTCCCTTGTGTTATTCAATATAAAATAATATTGAATAAATTGCTGTAGTGTCTGATAGGATTCGCTTGTGTTATTCAATATAAGATGATATTGAATAAATTGCTGTAGTGTCTGATAGGATTCTCTTGTGTTATTCAATATAAGATGATATTGAATAAATTGCTGTAGTGTCTGATAGGATTCCCTTGTGTTATTCCATATAAGATGATATTGAATAAATTGCTGTAGTGTCTGATAGGATTCTCTTGTGTTATTCCATATAAAATAATATTGAATAAATTGCTGTAGTGTCTGATAGGATTCCCTTGTGTTATTCAATATAAAATAATATTGAATAAATTGCTGTAGTGTCTGATAGGATTCGCTTGTGTTATTCAATATAAGATGATATTGAATAAATTGCTGTAGTGTCTGATAGGATTCTCTTGTATTATTCCATATAAGATGATATTGAATAAATTGCTGCAGTGCCTGATACGATTCCCTTGTGTTATTCAATATAAGATGATATTGAATAGTTTGCTGTAGTGTCTGATAGGATTCCCTTGTGTTATTCCATATAAGATGATATTGAATAAATTGCTGTAGTGTCTGATAGGATTCTCTTGTGTTATTCCATATAAAATAATATTGAATAAATTGCTGTAGTGTCTGATAGGATTCCCTTGTGTTATTCAATATAAGATGATATTGAATAAATTGCTGTAGTGTCTGATAGGATTCCCTTGTGTTATTCAATATAAAATGATATTGAATAGTTTGCTGTAGTGTCTGATAGGATTCCCTTGTGTTATTCAATATAAGATGATATTGAATAGTTTGCTGTAGTGTCTGATAGGATTCCCTTGTGTTATTCCATATAAAATGATATTGAATAGTTTGCTGTACTGTCTGATAGGATTCCCTTGTGTTATTCAATATAAGATGATATTGAATAAATTACTGTAGTGTCTGATAGGATTCCCTTGTGTTATTCAATATAAGATGATATTGAATAGTTTGCTGTAGTGTCTGATAGGATTCCCTTGTGTTATTCCATATAAGATGATATTGAATAAATTACTGTAGTGTCTGATAGGCTTCTCTTGTGTTATTCCATATAAAATAATATTGAATAAATTGCTGTAGTGTCTGATAGGATTCCCTTGTGTTATTCAATATAAAATAATATTGAATAAATTGCTGTAGTGTCTGATAGGATTCGCTTGTGTTATTCAATATAAGATGATATTGAATAAATTGCTGTAGTGTCTGATAGGATTCTCTTGTGTTATTCAATATAAGATGATATTGAATAAATTGCTGTAGTGTCTGATAGGATTCCCTTGTGTTATTCCATATAAGATGATATTGAATAAATTGCTGTAGTGTCTGATAGGATTCTCTTGTGTTATTCCATATAAAATAATATTGAATAAATTGCTGTAGTGTCTGATAGGATTCCCTTGTGTTATTCAATATAAAATAATATTGAATAAATTGCTGTAGTGTCTGATAGGATTCGCTTGTGTTATTCAATATAAGATGATATTGAATAAATTGCTGTAGTGTCTGATAGGATTCTCTTGTGTTATTCCATATAAGATGATATTGAATAAATTGCTGTAGTGCCTGATACGATTCCCTTGTGTTATTCCATATAAGATGATATTGAATAGTTTGCTGTAGTGTCTGATTGCATTCCCTTGTGTTATTCAATATAAGATGATATTGAATAGTTTGCTGTAGTGTCTGATAGGATTCCCTTGTGTTATTCCATATAAGATGATATTGAATAAATTGCTGTAGTGTCTGATAGGATTCTCTTGTGTTATTCCATATCAAATAATATTGAATAAATTGCTGTAGTGTCTGATAGGATTCCCTTGTGTTATTCAATATAAGATGATATTGAATAAATTGCTGTAGTGTCTGATAGGATTCCCTTGTGTTATTCAATATAAGATGATATTGAATAAATTGCTGTAGTGTCTGATAGGATTCCCTTGTGTTATTCAATATAAAATGATATTGAATAGTTTGCTGTACTGTCTGATAGGATTCCCTTGTGTTATTCAATATAAGATGATATTGAATAGTTTGCTGTAGTGTCTGATAGGATTCCCTTGTGTTATTCCATATAAAATGATATTGAATAGTTTGCTGTACTGTCTGATAGGATTCCCTTGTGTTATTCAATATAAAATGATATTGAATAAATTACTGTAGTGTCTGATAGGATTTCCTGTGTTATTCAATATAAGATGATATTGAATAGTTTGCTGTAGTGTCTGATAGGATTCCCTTGTGTTATTCAATATAAAATGATATTGAATAAATTACTGTAGTGTCTGATAGGATTCCCTTGTGTTATTCAATATAAAATGATATTGAATAAATTACTGTAGTGTCTGATAGGATTCCCTTGTGTTATTCAATATAAAATGATATTGAATAAATTACTGTAGTGTCTGATAGGATTCCCTTGTGTTATTCAATATAAGATGATATTGAATAAATTACTGTAGTGTCTGATAGGATTCCCTGTGTTATTCAATATAAGATGATATTGAATAGTTTGCTGTAGTGTCTGATAGGATTCCCTTGTGTTATTCCATATAAGATGATATTGAATAAATTGCTGTAGTGTCTGATAGGATTCTCTTGTGTTATTCCATATAAAATAATATTGAATAAATTGCTGTAGTGTCTGATAGGATTCCCTTGTGTTATTCAATATAAGATGATAGTGAATAAATTGCTGTAGTGTCTGATAGGATTCCCTTGTGTTATTCAATATAAAATGATATTGAATAGTTTGCTGTAGTGTCTGATAGGATTCCCTTGTGTTATTCAATATAAGATGATATTGAATAGTTTGCTGTAGTGTCTGATAGGATTCCCTTGTGTTATTCCATATAAAATGATATTGAATAGTTTGCTGTACTGTCTGATAGGATTCCCTTGTGTTATTCAATATAAGATGATATTGAATAAATTACTGTAGTGTCTGATAGGATTCCCTTGTGTTATTCAATATAAGATGATATTGAATAGTTTGCTGTAGTGTCTGATAGGATTCCCTTGTGTTATTCCATATAAGATGATATTGAATAAATTACTGTAGTGTCTGATAGGATTCTCTTGTGTTATTCCATATAAAATAATATTGAATAAATTGCTGTAGTGTCTGATAGGATTCCCTTGTGTTATTCAATATAAAATAATATTGAATAAATTGCTGTAGTGTCTGATAGGATTCGCTTGTGTTATTCAATATAAGATGATATTGAATAAATTGCTGTAGTGTCTGATAGGATTCTCTTGTGTTATTCAATATAAGATGATATTGAATAAATTGCTGTAGTGTCTGATAGGATTCCCTTGTGTTATTCCATATAAGATGATATTGAATAAATTGCTGTAGTGTCTGATAGGATTCTCTTGTGTTATTCCATATAAAATAATATTGAATAAATTGCTGTAGTGTCTGATAGGATTCCCTTGTGTTATTCAATATAAAATAATATTGAATAAATTGCTGTAGTGTCTGATAGGATTCGCTTGTGTTATTCAATATAAGATGATATTGAATAAATTGCTGTAGTGTCTGATAGGATTCTCTTGTGTTATTCCATATAAGATGATATTGAATAAATTGCTGTAGTGCCTGATACGATTCCCTTGTGTTATTCCATATAAGATGATATTGAATAGTTTGCTGTAGTGTCTGATTGCATTCCCTTGTGTTATTCAGTATAAAATAATATTGAATAGTTTGCTGTAGTGTCTGATAGGATTCCCTTGTGTTATTCAATATAAGATGATATTGAATAGTTTGCTGTAGTGTCTGATAGGATTCCCTTGTGTTATTCCATATAAAATGATATTGAATAGTTTGCTGTACTGTCTGATAGGATTCCCTTGTGTTATTCAATATAAGATGATATTGAATAAATTACTGTAGTGTCTGATAGGATTCCCTTGTGTTATTCAATATAAGATTTTATTGAATAGTTTGCTGTAGTGTCTGATAGGATTCCCTTGTGTTATTCCATATAAGATGATATTGAATAAATTGCTGTAGTGTCTGATAGGATTCTCTTGTGTTATTCCATATAAAATAATATTGAATAAATTGCTGTAGTGTCAGATAGGATTCCCTTGTGTTATTCAATATAAAATAATATTGAATAAATTGCTGTAGTGTCTGATAGGATTCGCTTGTGTTATTCAATATAAGATGATATTGAATAAATTGCTGTAGTGTCTGATAGGATTCTCTTGTGTTATTCAATATAAGATGATATTGAATAAATTGCTGTAGTGTCTGATAGGATTCCCTTGTGTTATTCCATATAAGATGATATTGAATAAATTGCTGTAGTGTCTGATAGGATTCTCTTGTGTTATTCCATATAAAATAATATTGAATAAATTGCTGTAGTGTCTGATAGGATTCGCTTGTGTTATTCAATATAAGATGATATTGAATAAATTGCTGTAGTGTCTGATAGGATTCTCTTGTGTTATTCAATATAAGATGATATTGAATAAATTGCTGTAGTGTCTGATAGGATTCCCTTGTGTTATTCCATATAAGATGATATTGAATAAATTGCTGTAGTGTCTGATAGGCTTCTCTTGTGTTATTCCATATAAAATAATATTGAATAAATTGCTGTAGTGTCTGATAGGATTCCCTTGTGTTATTCAATATAAAATAATATTGAATAAATTGCTGTAGTGTCTGATAGGATTCGCTTGTGTTATTCAATATAAGATGATATTGAATAAATTGCTGTAGTGTCTGATAGGATTCTCTTGTGTTATTCCATATAAGATGATATTGAATAAATTGCTGTAGTGCCTGATACGATTCCCTTGTGTTATTCCATATAAGATGATATTGAATAGTTTGCTGTAGTGTCTGATTGCATTCCCTTGTGTTATTCAGTATAAAATAATATTGAATAGTTTGCTGTAGTGTCTGATAGGATTCCCTTGTGTTATTCAATATAAAATAATATTGAATAAATTTCTGTAGTGTCTGATAGGATTCCCTTGTGTTATTCCATATAAAATAATATTGAATAAACTGCTGTGGTGTCTGATTGGATTCCCTTGTGTTATTCAATATAAAATAATATTGAATAGTTTGCTGTAGTGTCTGATAGGATTCCCTTGTGTTATTCAATATAAAATAATATTGAATAAATTGCTGTAGTGTCTGATAGGATTCCCTTGTGTTATTCCATATAAAATGATATTGAATAACTTTCTGTAGTGTCTGATAGGATTCCCTTGTGTTATTCCATATAAAATGATATTGAATAAATTTCTGTAGTGTCTGATAGGATTCCCTTGTGTTATTCCATATAAAATGATATTGAATAAATTGCTGTAGTGTCTGATAGGATTCCCTTGTGTTATTCCATATAAAATAATATTGAATAAATTGCTGTAGTGTCTGATAGGATTCCCTATTGTTATTCAATATAAAATAATATTGAATAAATTGCTGTAGTGTCTGATAGGATTCCCTTGTGTTATTCAATATAAAATTATATTGAATAAATTGCTGTAGTGTCTGATAGGATTCCCTTTTGTTATTCAATATAAAATTATATTGAATAAATTGCTGTAGTGTCTGATAGGATTCCCTTGTGTTATTCAGTATAAAATTATATTGAATAAATTGCTGTAGTGTCTGATAGGATTCCGTTGTGTTATTCAATATAAAATAATATTGAATAAATTGCTGTAGTGTCTGATAGGATTCCCTTTTGTTATTCAATAATGTTAAATAGTTTGCTGTAGTGTCTGATAGGATTCACTTGTGTTATTCCATATAAGATGATATTGAATAAATTGCTGTAGTGTCTGATAGGATTCCCTTGTGTTATTCCATATAAAATAATATTGATTAAATTGCTGTAGTGTCTGATAGGATTCCCTATTGTTATTCAATATAAAATAATATTGAATAAATTGCTGTAGTGTCTGATAGGATTCCCTTGTGTTATTCAATATAAAATTATATTGAATAAATTGCTGTAGTGTCTGATAGGATTCCCTTGTGTTATTCAATATAAAATAATGTTGAATAAATTGCTGTAGTGTCTGATAGGATTCCCTTGTGTTATTCAATATAAAATAATATTGAAAAATTGCTGTAGTGTCTGATAGGATTCCCTTGTGTTATTCAATAATATTGAATAGTTTGCTGTAGTGTCTGATAGGATTCACTTGTGTTATTCAATATAAAATGATATTGAATAAATTGCTGTAGTGTGTCAATTGGATTTCGTTATGTTATTCCATATAAAATGATATTGAATACATTTATGTACTGCCTGAATAGAATATCCTTGTGTTCTATATAAAAGGATACTAAATATATTTATGTAGTATGTGAATAGGAGTTCCTTGTGTTAGGCCAGATAGGAATATATATATATATATATATATATATATATATATATATATATATATATATATATTTATGCCTAGGTTGAAATTCAGAAAACCTGTTTGTGGAATAAGCTTAATTGAAGGCTTCCTACTATTCTTGAGATGTGAAGGAAGGTGTGCGTACGTGGGGAAGGCAACCGCATTGGTTTCTACAAGTGTAATGCTTGAGTGTAATTACTCTGGGCCTGCAGCTATGGATCACGGCCAGTTTTGAAATAAAAGATGACTCGAATCCAGGTTACGTGTTTAGGTCATTGAGAATCATCTCTTTTACAAGGTCTGACTTCTTCAGCATTGAAAATCGTAAGATTTAACACTCTACTAAGTGCACCTACAGTTGTGACGTGAGGTGAAAAGTGGGGGTCCAAGTGTAGCTCGCATTGTCTCCGTGTCACTCCATTCATCTTCTGCAATAGCCGGATCGAAATAACCGTTCTAAATTCCTTCTCTCCATTCCGATGCAGGTCTTCCTCTTCTGTTTCTGTTCCCTGGATTATAATTGTAGCGGAGTTGGTGCAGGAGGTGAGTGGGTGTAGCACGTAGCGGTTTTCTACTCCGTCTTGACATTTCGTAATTTGAATTTACTGCACCTCTTTAGCAGATTATTATTTCATATAGTAATACTGAATTACTCGCAGTTATATGAGGAGTTATTGTTGAAGTTTTTCAAGCGTATACAGGCAGTGTAACGCGCTGGAAATGCTTTAGATTTGCCCCTTTCTTTCTAATACTTTCTTAAAATCCTGCCAGCTAATAGTCAAAGGACTGTGAGATATTCTCACCTTTTTGTCACGTTTGGAAGGTAAGGATTTTTTTATAGACAAATACAACTGATAAACATTCACGACTTTGTAATTTATTCGTGATGTTGAACAGCGCACTTATAATGCCGTTCTCCGTAGTTTAAGGATACGATGCTAGTTCTGAGGGTTTAAACTCGGCGGAGGGCGATGGATATTTTTCGGGCGTAAAAGCCCTTAGCATGTCTTCCTTCGGAAGGGAAGTAAAGGGTGGTCCCGTGTCGTAGATTTACGGCACGTAAAAGAACCTCAAGCCTGATAAAGAGGCCTCTGAGCAAAGTTACCGGTCTTTCACGCCCAATATAGAATGGGATGCTAAGAACCACAGCAGTTAAAGAGCGTCCATAAATAAAACTCAATTTAATTGTTTCTACTTGTGACGTCCTGCAAGCAATAATGAAACGAACAGGAAGATTAGTAACAATTCGCCGCAATTATAACTTGCACTTACATACATATATTAGCTTTGACCTTCTTGATGTAGTTGCTTAAAAAAGATAATTAATAACAATAACATTAGTTACTTTTTGACGTCGAAATTCATAATACTTTCGCGTAATAGTCTTAAGATGCTTCGATTGCTTCTCTTTGCTAAGCATCCCACAAAGAAGAAGAAATTTTTATTAACAATGCAAAACATTTTAATCTTGTTTATCATCTTGTTGCTAGCGATCGTAAAACAAGTCCTGGCATTCATAATTTTAACATAGAATAAATAACATATGTATTCTTAACATAACACATTTACAAACATATAGAAATCGTACTTCTGCCTAAATTATCCAATTTTGTTTTTTATATGTGTTCTATCTCAATATTTTCGTTGTGAGAGTCATTCTGTGCAGATTATTTTCAGCATTATTCATTTTTCAGGACTTTGTGTCGTAACGAAAGAATAACTGTATTGAAAATTTAGATATTTTAATGTTTAGAGCAGTGTTTATTACATAAATAAAAGTTTAAAGTAACTATATATTAATAACAAATAAATAATGCAAAATAATATAAAATCTAAAAATGTCTTTATTGTTTCCTTTAAATTTCTGTTTCTGGCATATTAATCAGGAACCACAAGTTTGTACAATTATTTATAAATAACCGCTTCATAATTCAGGGCTCTTATTGGCCAGCTTTCCCTTCCATCGTTTTCACATGAGATACCATAATAACTGGCTAGTTTCTATTCTCTCAGCAGTTGCAAAAATCCTTCTGGTTCGTCTTCGAATTTCTGCATGTGGCAGATGTAATTTAGAGATCGTTGATGCTCTCCTGTCTCAGTTACTAACATTCAGCACTATGTGTACTAACATCACAACCTAACTAAAATGCACTGTCGTTTGTGAAAATTGCAACACCAAGAAAGAATTTCCCGAATAACTCCAAACTTGGTGCAAGTGTAGAAGAGTGTGCAAGCAATAAGTGATTAGGCTTGCAGAGAGATGGGGTACACCTAGGCTGAGCAGAGCCCTCTCGTGTCGGTCCGACAAGGTCAGTGTAGTCAGTGCAGAGCGATCAAACAGGGTGGAAACAATAAAGTGATTGCCAGTATGCCTCGTCGACGTCAAAGGGAGCCATATCGGCATGCGAGTGAGTTCGAATGGGGCAGAATGATCGGTCTCCGGGAAGCGGGTTTGTCATACCGTGACAGGGCATGCTGCTACGACAGTGATGCGTGTGTGGAAGCAGTGGATAGATAAAGGTCGTACGCAGCGAAGAGCGGGTACTGGACCACAGCACGGGATGACCGTCATCTTGTCCGCATGGCCATAACGGACCGTACAGCTTCATCCACAGTGTTGCCTCGACAGGTGTGAACTTGTTTGCATCAACGGTTCGTCGCCGTCTGCTGCAGGTTGGACTGGTTGCATGCATGCCATTACGTTGGCTTCCATTGTCCAGAAACCACAAGCTCCTCGGACTGCAATGGGCACGTCAACACCGCCACTGGGGTGCTGAGTGGCAAAATGTCTTTTCGGGCGAGTCCCGCTTCAGTGTGTCCTATAGTGATGGCCGCAAACGTATCCGCCGGTACCATGATGAGCGCAACCTGGAAGGCTGCATTGTTGAGCGGCATAACGGACAAACACCAGGTGTGATACCACAAAGGAACTTATACAAAATAAAATGTGTGTTTTAAAGAGATACACTTTTTGTGTTGTACGTTTTCATCTATTGCTAAAAGTTTAGCAATTATACAGAATTGTTTCCGAATGAAGAAGTCATCATAGACTATTCCTACAAAATTCAAGATAAGCTTTTTATTTGTCAAGTAAGCGTCTTTAATATATGTTATTTTAATTAAAATCGTTACAGCTATTTTTATAAAATGTCGAATAATGTTCTATGTGAAGGGCATACGTTTTCATGAAACTCTTCGTTTCACATCTTTGGAAGTTACTGAACTGAAATACCAGTTTGGTGTTGTCCGACTTTGCTTTTTGAGTTATGCTGTTCACAGACACACAGGGACCTTTTCCTAAAAATGCTTTTTTTATATTCAGGGAGCCTCAAAACATGTATTTCCGGTGAAATTTCGGCATGAAAGTTTGCGGTGGAATACAGTACCTTCTCCACCTACCATGTGCATGGCATAGGAAGTAATAAACTTTCGCAAGAATAGTTTATATTCCATAAATAAACGACAGAGGATGGAGAAAATCATGTGACTGTAACATTAGATTTTTTCACAGATGAATATCCTTAAGATGCTATTCCTTTGTTTCTCTATGAGTGTATGTTAAGTGTACACAAAAATCGATCTGTTTTTAAACAGCAGACCTTTGTATCATGTTCCTATGTTCACACATGTGTAGTCCTGCAGAACGACTGAGGGGAAGAGGAGTAAACATTTCTACTCGTGGACGTAAGTAGGTAGATATATCAGTTTAGTTCTTTAATTTCCATGCGCTGTAAGAGTGGTTCTAACAGCCTTCCAAAACTATGGGTTTATCTACACCTTGGGTTCTTTGAATAATTTTTATTTGTGTGAGAACGTACCTAAATATTTAGGAACTAAGAAAGTTTGTGCGATCCAATGAGACATGCAAGAGAACGACGCTAAGGCGGCAGAATTGGGATACCGTCTTACACTTACAGTTGCTATTGTCATGCTTTTGTTTATATCTTGTACATTCTCATTAGTGTGTGTGTGTGTGATCAGTCGAAGATAGTAAATTCGATTCAGTTCAATGTTACGTAATGTGCTTTCACTTATTTAGATAATACCTATAAAACGCCAGTCGTATAACAATAAGATAAGGTGGTTGAAATAATACACGTCTTTGTGCACGCGTGGAATAACTGTAAGCATTCCGAACATGCGCGATTATTATCAGAATTGCCCGTGTGTGGTAATTACAGGCATGGCACCACCATTCCCAACACGTACGGTAACTGTCAGCAATACCAACACATAAGATAACTATCTCACTACCAACACGTGCGGTAACTATCATAATTCCCAACACGTGCGGTAACTATCATAATTCCCAACACGTACGGTGACTATTAACATTACCTACATGTGCGGTAACTATTACATTACCAACACGTGCGGTAACTATTAACATTACCAACAGGTGCGGTAATTATTAACGTTACCTACACGTGCGGTAACTGTCATAATTCCCAACACGTGCGGTAACTATTAACATTACCAACACGTGCGGTAACTATCAACATTACCAACATGTGCTGTAACTATTAACATTACCTACACGTGCGGTATCTATCAGCATTTCCAACATGTGCGGTAACTATTAACATTACCAACACGTGCGGTAACTATCAACATTACCAACATGTGCGGTAACTATTAACATTGCCTACACGTGCGGTATCTATCAGCATTTCCAACATGTGCTGTAACTATTAACATTACCAACACGTGCGGTAACTATCAACATTACCAACACGTGCAGTAACTACTAACATTACCAACACGTGCGGTAATTATTAACGTTACCTACACGTGCGGTAACTATTAACATTACCAACACGTGCGGTAACTATTAACATTACCTACACGTGCGGTGACCGTTAGCATTATCAACACGTGCGCTAAGTATTAACATTGCCTACATGCGGTAACTATCAGCATTTCCAACATGTGCGGTAACTATTAACATTACCAACACGTGCGGTAACTATCATAATTCCCAACACGTGCTGTAACTATTAACATTACCTACACGTGCGGTAACTATTAACGTTACCAACACTTGCAGTAACTATCGTAATTCCCAACATGTGCGGTAACTATTAACATTACCAACATGTGCGGTAACTATTAACATTACCAACACATACAGTAACTATCATAATTCCAAACACGTGCTGTAACTATTAACATTACCTACACGTGCGGTAACTATTAACGTTACCAACACTTGCAGTAACTATTAACATTACCAACACGTGCGGCAATTATTAAGGTTACCTACACGTGCGGTAACTATTAACATTACCAACACATGCGGTAACTATTAACATTATCAACACGTGCGCTAAGTATTAACATTGCCTACACGTGCGGTAACTATCAGTATTTCCAACATGTGCGGTAACTACCAGCATAAACAACACTTGGGATAACTATTAGCATCACATAGAATTATGATAGCTACCAGTGTTGAGCGCACACATACACACACACACACACACACACAGAGTTATTATCAGCTTAGTGCACACGTGCGATAATTATCAGCATTGCGTACATATGCGACAAGAATTATCAGTGTTGTGCACATGGGTAACAACCAGCATAGATAACACGCGTAGTAACTACCTTCATTGCGCACAAGTGAGTTAACTGGCAACATTTCACTCACTTGTGGTAACTATCAGCGTGCGCACTTGTGGGGTATCTATCAGCATTCTGTATAGAAGTACAATTATTAGAAATGCTCCAATCACAAATGAAATGTATAACTTGAATATTCTGGGAACAGCCTGTAAGTCCTCTTCATTTTGAATGATTTTGTATAGCTTGTAAACGGTAAGAGATAGACAAATTCTTACTATACAGCAAATGTAGATCTTGTTAAAGCACAGCATTAAGTACAATAAACTTTATTGTGACGTTAACCATTTTCGAGATACTGCTTTAATTTGTTTGAATTTTCAAATGCTTGCACATTCCTCAAGTGGTAAATCGTTATCTGTTTTTTCTAGTGGTCATAAAAAGATCATGTAATTTCAAAGCCATCACATAGGAATCGAGTTTTTAAAACTGTGACTATCGCTTTACCTACTGTATTCTTCTTTTATCTACAACGAACTAGTACATCTGTGAGCGGAGAAAGCCATGTAAATGCAACACATCAGATTTTTTCAGCATTTATTATGCGTATAATTCCCTTGTTAGCTGATTAACCTCGTGTAATTTTCTATTCAAGGAATTGTTAAAATATACTGAGGTGTTGCTAATCAGCTTGGTGTTGCACGGTTTCTGAACTGGTTGCAACATAATTTGTAGTAAAGAAGAAAACAATTGGTTAACTGCGAGAAGCCTTGTATGTCCACTCACGCCCGCCAACCCAAACAAAACAATGTACCGTAACTGGCTGCGTGCACGTCATGTTAATTTAGTGAGGAGAAATTTAACACAAAGTTCAAAAGTCTGTCAAGGACCTGTGAGGAGGTGTTAATGACATCTTAATGGGCTAAGGTTGTGAAAATGCCCATATCCCTCACAATCATATGGAAACAAATATTTTTAGTGGACGTATACAATAAAACTCTACCACCTTGCATTCCACCTAAAAGTTGATAGCGAGATTTCACCGAAAATACGCGCGTTCAAAGTACAAAAGAATAATTACAATAATAATCAAAAAGAAAAGAAAAGCTTCTGTGTGCCTACATCACAACTCCAAAACAAAAAGTCGAACAAATACCAAATTTGGTATTTCAATTCAGCATCTTCAAGGAATAAGACACGAGAATTATTAAGAAAAGCCTCAACCCCAAATTACCCTTTACATGGAACATTTTTCTAAATTTTGGATTAACTTAAAAATGGCTCTAACGATTTTGATTAAAATAGCATAATTGACCTAATTAATTAATGGAGACTTAAAGTACTTACAGCATTGTAGGTCGCCATTGGGGTATGTCATCTCAATACAATTTGAGATCTCCTTGTAGTTTACGGAGAAATATACGAATCAGTTGGAGAATTTAATGTCATACCGGCAAGTTGCCATGGTAGCTCAGCGGTTAGAGCAACCGGACGGAGACCGGGAGATCCGTGGTTCAAATCCTGTCTGATTCTACGTTTCCAACCCTATCCAACAGACGGCTTGTGCGGAAGAACAATTAATTCCATTAAAGCACGATGTGTTTAAGATATCGATGACAAATAAAATGTTTATGTTGAATGTTGTGCGAAAAGCCTGTGAGTTCCTCTTCATTCCGAAGGAATTTGAAATAATTTCGCATAACAGGTAAACCATAAGGACAGAAATTTACTTCACAAAATGTAGAACTCTTTAAAACACACCATTTGTTTTAAACAACTTTTTGTGGCATTGCTTATTTTCTAGAGTTTTATTGGATAGAATTTGTCAATATTTTTATTCTTTTACTTTCTTTACCACGTGCATGCTACCAGAGACGACATCGCACTTCACCCAAAAATTCTATACCGAGATTTCTCCGGAAACACATGTTTTGAGGACCCCTAAATCCAAAAGGAGCACTTTCAGACAAAGGTGCCTATGTATCTGTGAAAAGAAAGAAAAAACGAAACGTCCCACGAATACTAAACTTCGTATTATAGTTCAGGTCTTTCAAATATGCGACAAGAATATTTGCAAGAAAATGCCACCACTCCAAATTAACAAGAACATTTTTGGAAATGTTGGATGTAAAAAATGGCTCTAAGATTTTGATTAAAATACCGCATGTCTAAGACATTTACATGACAAATAAAATTTATGTGCTGAACTTTCTGGCAATAGTCTCTGAAGCCGCTTCATTCTAAGTGAGTCTTGTGTAACTAGTAAACCAAAAGAGGCAGAGAAGAAATGTAGAGCTCCTTTAAAAAACACAAATTATTTTAAATAACTTCTTGTGGCGTCAGCCATTCTAGATATCTGTTATTACGTTTGAATTTCTCAATACTTTTCCTAGTGTACACTTGAAAATGCATGGAGAAGGCCAGCAAACAGTCACTGCTTTTAAACATCTGACTGGACTAGTGAACACCTAGCACTGTGACCTTCAAGGGACCTGTTGTACACTCCCGGGAGGAATGGATGAGGTGAAGAAAGCGCAGGAGACATCTGGGCTTGACCACCCGGCCACGGGAGGACCGCTCGGAGACGTCCCTCTGGTGGGACGGGGAAACAAGCCCCTGCACCATCTGCCCGACACCGACCGAACCGCAGTCAACATGAAAGAGAAAGGAAGTGGGGGAGAGAGGAGAGCCGTGGTAGAATAAACAACTCCAGCCTTCGCATTTGTCAACCACGAAAAACCCATGGTCACAGTGGGCAGTCACCGGGAATCGAACCTGGGCACTCCGGAATGCGAGCCACACACGTTGCCATCTCGCTCGGTTTTAGACGTCTGACTGTCGGTTCCCTGTTGTACCAACAGGGAAATAATATATAATAAAACTGTTTCTGCAAAGATTAACATGAAACACATACAATAACAAACCTATATAGAATTAAACAATAGTAAGTAGAGAAAGGGTATTGCATTCCCTGAACAACTCGATACCGAGATTTCACTGAATAAAAATATCTGATGTTACATTCATTTCTACCCTCTATGGCTTGTTACTCAGCACATACAAATTATCCGTACGAAACTTTATTTTAATTGAGATAAACCTTTTTGAAAATAGTTACATTACACATTTCGTTATAGATACAAAGGTAACAGCGATAGTCAAATGTTTAACAACTGGACGCTATATGCTGACCTTAAAATTCCATACTGTTTCCATGACATCGCGAGAAACAACTGAAAATCGACAGGACTTTAAAAATGTATTGAGCAATTTGAACCCTTAATAAAGGATATCTCGGAAATGGCTGATGCTACGAAAAATCTTATTTGAAACAAATTGTGTGTTTTGAAGAGATCTACATTTTGTGTGTAGTAGGTTTTCGTGTATCGGTTAACGTTTACCAGTTATACAAAAATTATACAAAATTCCTTCCCAATGAAGAGGACCTCATAGGCTATTCCCAGAAAATCCAATATATGCATTTTATTTGTCATGTAAATATCTTTAATATATGGTATTCTAATCAAAATCGTTAGACCATTTTTAAGAAAATCAAAAATTTCGTAAAATGTTGCATGTAAAGGACAGTTTGGAGTGGAGGGATTTTCTTAAAAATCATGTCGCATACTTGGAAGTTACTGAACTTAAATACCAAGTTTCGTATTTATCCAACTTTTCGTATTTGAGTTGTGCTATTCATAGATGCACACACACGGACCTTTTTGTAAAAATGCTTTTTTATTAAACGGACCTCAAAACAAGTATTTACAGTGAAATCTCCGTATCGAATTTTTGGGTGTAATGCAATACCTTCTCTACATACTAAGTATGTGGTAGAAAAAGTAAAAACGACATTTTTAGAAAACAGTCAGCGTATGTGTGTCAGCATAACTAAAAAACGAGCGTTTTCCAAAGATAAGACACGAAGGTTTTCAAGAAAATCTCCTACCTGCAACTACCCTTTACATGCAAAAGTGTAAAATAACGTCTGTAAAAACAACATCCAAACATGAAGGTTTATTCTTATTCAATTATTTTAAAACGGTGAAAAATTTGACAAAATATGACTGAGTAACATTTGAGCTCTCCTTTTGAGGTTAGTCAGAATGTAAGTGTTGTTGCTGATCGATCTCTTGCGACGCTAACCTTTAGATCTGCACCTTTTACATAACAATGAGGTTGCTGATCAAGGCTGGGCAAGTGATCTTCTCGATAAGGTCACTTCTTTGGGTCAACATTTCAGCCCTTCTATGAGAAATACCGCGAGATTTTGTAGCCTTTTAGTGGCGTCATGTGAAGACTACAGGACCAATTCACATGAATTTCTCTACACACACCCCGTAGACTATTCTTGTTAGTCCAGAGAAACTTATAAATCACATTTCCATGTTCGTTGTAGGATAGAGTAGGTAAATCGATAGTCAGATTTTTAAAAGCGTGTGGCTGTGTGACGGCTTTTAAATTCAATGCTCCTTTCAGAACGACAAGAAAGAAAATGTGATGTGTTACATCTACTCTCTATCGTTTATTAGTGGTTATACAAACTATTCTCATTAAAGCTCATTTTTGTGTCTACTGCATTTTAATCCAAATAATCTTTACAGAAACAGCTACATTACACATTTCGTTATAGAGAACAGCGATAGTCAAATGTTTAACAACTGGACGCTAAAATTCCATACTGTTTCCATGACATCACAAGAAACAGATAAATAAATAAAATCTGAATCTACTATTCCGGCACCTTGGTTACTACGCCGGGACATACATTCAAAATGTACATTTACCCATACAACACATTTACATTTTACATTACATCAAATGTTTTTTCAGATAAAATAACACAAACCAAACGAAGTCTATAACAGTTAAGACGGAAATAAAGAAATTATAAGATTAAAGGTAGGATAGGATATGAATAGAAGCGCTGGAGCACCTCGACCAACTCAGATCTTTTATACCTAGGCCTCTGACGGGGCGCCCCCGAGAGGCAGGGATGAGGTGAGAGGAAAAAAAAATTGAGTTTTATTTATGGACGCTCCTTAACTACTATGGTTCTTAGCGTCCCATTGTATATTGGGCGTGAAACACCTGTAATTTTGCTCAGAGGCCTCTTTATCAGGCTTGAGGTTCTTTTACGTGCCGTAAATCTACGACACGGGACCACCGGCTTTACTTCCCTTCCGAAGGAAGCCGTGCTAACGATTTTTATGCCCGAAAAAATCCATCGCCTCCGCCGGGTTTGAACCCGCGACCTTGGGAACTAGAGGCTAGCACGGTACCACTAGTCCACGGAGGACGACAAGAGGTGAGAGGAGACAGAGGCACAACAAACAGAGTGCAAGGTCCCTCCATTTACAGATTTGAACCCCCCGGGTTGTGGCTAGTACAGCTGGCTCTGCTGCCCCCTGTGGGCTTGCACATACTCTGGGGGCCCCGGGACCCGGAGACCGCTCGCAGTCCGGGGACGAAAGTTTCCTCAGAGCATCTTTTTCCCCTACTATGCACATGCCGAGACTCCCGCCGACACTTGCAACCTGAAAGAAACTAAATAGATGAAAAGTGAAGTGAAATGAGAGTTGAGATGAAATGGAGGGAACAGGAAGTTCAGGGGACGTAATGATCCTTCGTAGCATTCGTCTGGCGACCTGGAGAAACCTCCCTAAAAACCCATAGGTCAGAAAGATCGGCCGCGGGAATCGAACCCGGGACCTCCCGAATGCGGGCCACAGAGGTTACCGCCGGAGCCATCGCGCTCGGTAAGATTAGAGGTAAGGCGCAAAGGAAAGCTTAATTACATTTCTAAATTCTATATTTATCTACGCTTGCTGGAAACCAGCGAAAAATGTTCTGTACCACCGATCATTTTAGTAAGTTTGTTTATATCTCCGTTTTATTTAAAAAATTTTCCTTGATAAAGAATATGAAGTTAAAGTTATATATTTATAGCATGTTGTTGTTTTCATGTATATATACTAATTAAATATTTTATTTAGTATATTTACCTTATATCATTTTACTTAATCTATACTAAACCTTTAACTAATTTAATCAAACACTAAACCTTCCCTCTTCATTCTTCTATGATCACATAGCCACTCATTTTCTCTTCCCTTTTTATCACTTACCCCACATCAGTTCACTTTACTCACATCGTGAGAAACAATGAAAGTCGACAGGGCTTTAAAATAATTACAAACTATTGAACAATTAATAACGGATATCTCAGGAATGACCTATAATACAACAGAGCTATTGGAAATAAATTGTATGTTTTAAAAGAAATCTGCATTTTTTTTGTGGAGTACGTTTTTATTTATTGCTTATACAAGACTATACAAAAGAGGACTTGGCAGAAAATACAAGATATACATTTTATGTCACCTAAATATCTGTAATTGATGGCACTTTAATCAAAATCATTAGACCCATATTTTTAGAAAATCAAATATTTCGAAAAACATTCAGTGTAAAGGGTAGTTTAGGTTTAAGGAATTTTCTTGGAAAATCTGTATCGCAAATTTGGAAGGTATTGAACTTACAAGCAAGTTTGGTATTTATCCGAGATTTCGTTTTCGAGTTATGCTGTTCACACACGCAGGCACAGACGGACTTTGTTTTCTAAAATGCTTTTTTTTTGTCTCAAAGCGTGTATTTACGGTGCAATCTTGGTATCGAATTTTTGGGTGGAATGCAATAGCTTCTGTACATACTATGTACGTGGTGGAGAAAGTAAAACGAATAGCGACTTACCAGTTGAAAAGCGTATCAATATTTGAAAATTCAAATCAATAACAAAGAAAATCTCGAAAATAATTAAAGCCAGAAAAACATTTATTTGACATAAATTACTTGTTTTAAAAAAATCTACATTTTTTGCGTAGTAAAGTTTCGTCTATCTGTTATGATTTGCCAATTATGCAAAAGTCCTTCAGAATGAAGAGGACTTCACAGGCTGTTCCCAGAAAATGCAAGATATGGTACATTTTATTTATCATGTAAATATTGTGACTTTGTCCAGTTTTTCACTGTCACTGTTCTAAGTTCTTATCTAGTTCAACTTCACTGGCATTTGAGGCAGTATTTTTAACATTTAAATGATTTCAGTCAAATTATATAATATATAAATTCAATAACAGCCCGCCTTAAATCAATATGTGTATGTAACAACATATAAAAAGCGTATATTACAGTCATTATATGTTTATATTATTGTACACATGTGTAATAATGTTATGTGAATGTATTACGTAATTTAATAATGTAGGAGCTGTGAGAATAATAGGTTAAAAGTTGCTAACAATGAGATAACAATGAGGTAACCTTGAGGCAATAATGAATTTGAAAGTTCAATAATGCTACTTGTGATTCTTGGAAGCAATAATGCAATTTTTGCGACAGTTTATAAAATAGCCAATCAACAACCAGAAAAAGCTTTAGTTAAATGAAGATTTCTATTGGACTAGGATTAGCCAATCAGAAACTAAAATGGAGCAAAATTTACAAATTCAGAAGTCCGTTGCTAACAGACAGTGTTTCTAACCGGACGCGAGATGTGTCCTCGAGAAATTTAATACTTATTCATTGTGAGACAATAGTTTACGTGTTAAAAAGTGCAAGTAATTAACAAAAGAATCTCCAGCTCTCTCTATATCAGTGAAGTGTTATTTAATCGTGTCAAGCACTAATAAATGGAGTGAAGTAAAACTTATAATCTGTGTAAGCCTACATTCTTCAGTCGCACCACTCCGTGCTAAGACATTCATGTCTCTAAAAATAAATACTGACGCAGCCGAGGCAAACATAAATATATAATATTTAAAGAAACAGTCAAATTACAAAGTTAATATTTTTAAACTTGGGGCGAAGGCTATCGATAACTTTTACCATACGTGCGGTTGCAACTACCTCAAGTGCGGCTTCCCAACAGTTGAAATATAATCCACCTTCTTCAAATTGGCTCTCAAAGCGTGATGCAAACAACGTAAAGACAATACTACAACCTCAGAGTTCACTTCAGAAAAGTGAACTAGTTCAACTCTGTCACTTCACTTCCTTCGTGACGTAGCCTCCTCTTCCAGACAGTTCACTTGCATAAGACTTCTTCAATCTCTCCTGCAGCAACAGCAGTCGCTATCAATAACTCTTTGACTACTCTCGCGAGAATATTTCGATACATGTTCCGCAGGAGAGGGGGGAGAAACTTCCAGAAGTCTCTGGTTACCTGCCGTTAGCGCTCCCGCGGTTTACGCTGACAAGCGGCACTTATCGTTGTTTACTCCGACTGCCCGTGTCCCGATAACCTTGGACCATAGCAGCTGCGCTACAATATGTTAAACATATGGCATTTTAATAGAAATCGTCAGAGCCGTTTTTGAGAAACTCAAAAATAACGAAAAATGTTCCAAATAAAGGGTGGTTTATCGTAGAGGGTTTCCTTGAAAACCTTTGTGTCGCATCCTCAACTTAATATCAAGGTTTGGTATTTAATCGATTTTTGGTTTAGAACCTTTACAACCTTTTCCTAAAATGCTCTTTTTCGATTCAGGGCGCCTCAAAACATGTATTTCCGGTGAAATCTACATATGAAATGTTAGAGTACAATACAATACTCCCTCTTACCTACCATACGCAGGGAAAGTAGAAATATGAATCTCATAAAGGAACACGAATTATTTATGTCGACTTGTCCTTCTATACACTCTTCACCATTTAACATATATTCTATGTAGTTGGTTTGAATTTTCAAATACTTATGCCTTATTCAAATGGTGAGTCGCTATTCGATTTTTGTCGTCATCTTGCAAAGACCATGCAGCTTCAAAACCATCACATAGCCATCCGCTTATTAAAAGATCCGATGTGATACATTCACATGACCTTCTCTACCCTCTATCATTTATTTGTGGGTACACAAACTATTCTTACTAAAGCATTTTTACTTTCTCTACTATGTATAGTAAGTAGGGGAAGTATTGTATTCCACCCAAAAATTCGATACCGAGATTTCACCGGAAATATATGTTTTGGGGTGCATTGAATGCATCTAAAGCATTTTTCGTGTGTGTGTGTGTGTGTGTGTGTGTGTGTCTGTGAACAGCATAACTCAGAAACGAACAGTCGGATAAACACCAAACTTGGTATTTAGGTTCAGTATCTTCCACAGATGTGACACGAAGGTTTTTAAGAATATCCCCCACCCCAGATTACCCTTTACATGGAACATTTTTCGAAAATTTTAATTTTCTCAAACATGGCTCTAGCGATTTCGAATAAAATACCATTTTAAGACATTTTTATGGTAAATGAATTGTATATCTCGAATTTTCTAAATGTCTTCAAAAATATTCTTTATTGTGAACGACTTTTGCATAACTGGTAAACCATAAGAGATAGATAACATTTTACTACACAAAAAGTAGATAGCGTTAAAATACACAATTTATGTCATATACATTTTTTACTTTCTCTACTACGTATAGTAAGTAGGGGAAGTATTGCATTGCACCCAAAAATTCGATACCAGATTTCATCGGAAATACATGTTTTGAGACCCTCTGAATCCAAAAAAAGCATTTTTGGAAACATGTCCGCCTGTGTGCCTGTCTGTCTGTGAACAGCATAACTCAGAAACGAACAGTCGGATAAACACCAAACTTGGTATTTAGGTTCAGTATCTTCCAGAGATGCGACACGAAGGTTTTCAAGAAAATCCCCCCACCCCAGATTACCCTTTACATGTAACATTTTTCGAAAATTTTAATTTTCTCAAAAATGGCTCTAACGATTTTGATTAAAGTATCATATGTTTAAGACACTTTTATGCCAAATGAATTGTATATCTCGAATTTTCTGGGAATGTCTCCAAAAGTATTCTCCATTGTGAACGACTTTTGCATAACTGGTAAACCATAAGAGATAGATAACATTTTACTACACAAAAAATGTAGATCGCGTTAAAATACACAATTTATGTCATATACATTTTTTTTGTTGAGTGAACCATTTTCGAGATATTGCTTGTTATTCCCTTAAATTTTTCAATACTTATTTTCTAAAATGGGAATTCGTTATTCATTTTTTTTGTCTTGGATATGCAAAGAGTTATAATCTGTGGCAAAGGGAATGGTGCTGCACCTAGCAACCAGCTATTAAGAGATATGTATGTGCTGAAAGGCTACTGTTTTTCTATATTGCCCTTGTAAATATATTTTCCCCTTACATCTACAAGAAAATTAGCTATAAGATAGAGTCTGCAAATGTTTATCTCGATTAACATGAAGTAGATGGAGAATAAGAGTTTGTAAAAATAGTTTGTACAAGAGTAGAGAAAGTCATGTGAGTGTAATACATCAGATTTTTTTGTTGAGTAAACCATTTTCGAGATATTGCTTGTTATTCCCTTAACTTTTCCAATACTTATCTTTTTCTCAAATGGGAATTCGTTATTCTTTTTTTCTTTTGTCCTGGTAATGCAAAGAGAATGGAATACTCCACATAGCAACCAGCTCTTAAAATATTTTACTATCGCTTAAAGCCTAGCAATTCCCCTTGCATCTACAAGAAAATTGCCAATAAGATTAACATCTCAATATCTCGATTAACATGAAACATATGGAGAATAAGCGTTTGTAAAAATAGTTTGTACAAGAGTAGAGAAAGTCATGTGAGTGTAACACATCAGATTTTTTTCTATCTACTACATTTTAATCCAAATAAACCTTTATATTTCGTTATAGATACAAAGAGAACAGCGATAGTCAAATGTTTAACAACTGGACGCTATATGCTGCCTTAAAATTCCATACTGTTTCAATGACATCACTAGAAACAACTGAAACTCGATGGGACTTAACAAAGAATGCCGAGTATTGAACAATTCGAACCTTTAATAACAGATATCTCAGAAACGTCTTATGCCACAAAAAAGCTTATAATAAATAAAATATGTGTTTTAAAGAGATGCATTTTTGTGTAGTACCTTTGGCCTATCGTTTAACTTTTATCGCTCATACAAGATTATACAAAATTCCTTCAGAATGAAGAGGACTTCACAGGCTTTTACCGGAAAATTCAAGATAGACATTCTATTTTGTCATGTAAACATCCTTAATATATGGTATTTTAATCAAAATCGTTAGAGCCATTTTTCAAAAGTTCAAGATTTTTGAAAAAATGTTCCATGTAATTGGGATGGGGGATTTTCTTGAAAATATTCGTTCGCATCGTTGGAAGATGCTCAACTCAAATATCAAGTTTGGCATTTATTTGACTTTCGTTTTTGAGTTATACTGTTCAGACACACACACAGACATGTTTCCAAAAATGTTTTATTTGGATTTATGGGGCCTCAAAGCATGTATTTATGGTAAAATCTTGGTATCAAAATTTTGGGTGAAATGCAATACCTACTAGGTACCTGAAAGTAAAAATGTGACTATCGCCTATATTCTTCTTATGCCTACAAGGAAATATGTAATGAAAGTTTATCTCGATTGATAAGAACTAGTTACATAGAATTGTTTCTAGAGGAGTGAGTAGGGAAAGTCATATGAATGTAACGCTCAAGTTGTAAGTTCCTATCCTAATTTTTCTCGTGACCATGCAAAGAGCATAGAATTTCAAAGCCATCGCCTAGACGTTTCGTTTTTATAAATATGACAATCGCCTTAGCCAATCGTAACCTGCAACGAAATATGTAAACGTGTAAAGAAGGTGCTTTTTACTTTGTAGTTACAGCAGGTAGACGAAGCATTTCAACCAAAAATTCCATGTCAAGATTGCACCGTAAATACACGTTTTGAGGCCCCCCAAGTAAAGCTTTTTCTGAAAAATGTCAGCCTGTGTCTGTGAACAGCACAACTCAAAAACGAAAGTCGGATAAATACCAAACTTTGTGTTTAGGTTCAGTATCTTCCAAAGATACGACACGAAGATTTTCAACAAAATCCCCCTTCCCCAAACTGCCCTTTACATGGAACATTTCTGGAAATTTCTGATTTTCTCAAAACTGCCGTAACGATTTTTATTAAAATATCACATATATTTAATATATTCACATGAAAAAAATATATATATCTTAAACCTTCTGGGAATAGCTTGTGAAATCATCTTTATTTGATTGAATTTTGCATAAATTTGTATAACTAGAAAGTCATAACACATAGAAAAAACTACTTAAGATGAATTGTAGCGCTCATTCAAACACACATTTTGTGTATAACAGTTTTTTCGTAGCGTTAGTCGTTTTAGAAATATTCGATGTTTTAATTTTACACTTTTCCGAATTGTATCAGCTAACGGGCATACATGAAGTTATGCGATCCTCCCTTGTTTCATTCTTTTCATTGCAAGCGCTTGTTGCTAAGAGCGAAACATTTGAATGTTTGCATTGCTGTGATTTGGTGACAAAATATAAACATCTATGTTAACTTTATAAAAGATACATTTTGTGAATCTTTTGCTTCGAAGGAGTGCTGATTGAACCAATCTCGTAAGACGTTTTATTTTATAAATTCACATGTATTATTTGTTACAGTACGATTTCCAAGTGTTCCTTATTTTAGTTCTTGTTTCTTGTTTTCGTGGCTTAAATTTTAAGACTTTTTATTATACATATTAAGAGACGAGTGTTATCCCATGAAATCAAAGTGATTACTGGTTTCATGGGTCAAAGTAATGATATGTTTGGTGAGATGAAAAACACACAGTGTATTAACTGCTTTAGTAAGAATAGTTTGTATACGTAATAATAAACTATAGAGGGTAGAGAAAGTCTTGTCAAAGTATTACAAATGTGCCCACCCCCTTTACATGAAAAATGTTTTGAAAATTTAGATTTTCTCAAAAATGGCTCCAACGAATTCGATTAAAGTATTATATGTTTAAGCTATTTTCATGACAAATGAAAGGTACATCTTGAATTTTATGGGAATAACCTATGAAGTCCTCTTTATCCTGAACCACTTTTATATAATTGGTAAGCCGTCAGATCTAAACAAAATCTTTACTACACAAAAAAATTAGATGTCAAAGCACGATGTAAAATTTGTTCGTGGCATTAACCATTTCCAAGATATTATTTGTTTGAATTTTCAGATACCTTATATTTTTCTCAAATTGATATTCTTTTTTTTTCTTCTACTTGTTCTTTCTCTTCGGTGTTCATGCAATGACAATGGTCACATAGCGACCGGCTTTGAGAAGTTATGACTATCGCTTTATCTTATTGCATTACAACGAAATGTGTAATGAAAGCGTTTTTTCGTCAAAGCGGGTTTGGTTTACATGCCACACCTGTGTTGGAGGTCACCGTCGTTGTTCGCACGTGGCCGGCCATCTTCCAGCTTAAGGTCACGGCAACTGAACAAAAGAATGTTCGGATCTCAGCTGTCACTTGCGTAATGTGCACCACGTGCTGTCCACACCAGGTTCACTGATCGGGTGACAACAAGGCCAGCAATCGCTTCCATGTTTTGAGGTCCCCTGTATCTACGTAGACCTACATCTAAATTTCATCCTAAAAATACCTCAACGAGACACTTTTAAATGAATCCTCCTACAACAAGCATTCCTTTACATAAAAAAACCTGATGTGTTACATTCGTATGATTTTCTCTACCCTCTATTGCTTATTTGTAGGTATACAAGTTATTATTACGAAAGTTTATTTCCATATTTACTTCATTTTAATAGAGATATAAGTTTACAGAAACAGCTACATTACACATTTCGTTATAGATACAAAGAGAACAGCGATAGTCAAATGTTTAACAACTGAACGCTATATGCTGGCCTTAAAATTCCATACTGTTTCCATGACATCGCGAGAAACAACTGAATGTTGACAGGAATGACAAAAGTATTGAGCAATTCGAACCCCTAATAGTGAATATCTTGGAAATAGCTGATGTCACGAAAAAGTTATTTCAAATAAATTGTGTGCTTTAAAGATATCTACGTGTTTTCAGTAGTATGTTTTCGTCTGTAGCTTAACGTTTACCAGTTATACGAGATTATATGTCTTCCGAAGGAACAGAACTCACAGACTATTTGCAGAGAATTCAATATATACATTTTATTAATATAAATATTTTAATAAATAGTATTTTAATCAAAATCCCATCAAAATATGAGCCATTTTTTTTAGAAAATCTAACATTTCGAAAAATTTTCCACTTAAGGATAATTTGGGGTGAGATAATTTTCTTGAAAATCTTCGTGTGACATTCCTGGAATGTACTGAACCAAAATATCATGTTCGGTATTTGTCCGAATTCTCGTATTTGGGTTATGCTGTTCACAGGCACACACGCACCGACCTTTTTCTAAAAATGTGTTGTTTTTTTTTACTTATTCAGGGAGAAAGTAAAAATATGGTGTATAGCTTTTACATAGCCGTAGGCTTATGCTATAAATTTGGGTGTTCATAAAATATTCAGTGTAATATAGTGATGGGTCGATACCAATATTTCTCAATACTCGCTTTATGTAAACTATAAAGGCGACAGTTTGTTCACTGAATTATGTTCCTATTAGTAGTTTTGTGTATATAAACACATGTAAACAATTTTGTATTATATGCTAATTCCGAAATTGTTCCTGTTTGACATTCTCCAATTAGCAGCAATGTTTTTTATCTTCATAAGGTCACAGGTTATATATCCCCATTTGTTAGTCACCGCCGCCGCCACCACCACCAATAATAATAGCAATAATAATAATAATAAAAATAATAATAATAATAATTTGCTTGCTTCTCCTTTTATGTAACTATATTTTGTGCTGAAAACTTTTTTAAAGGATTTTCTACCCAAAGAAAACAAAATTACAAACTTCTTTATTCTGCAATGTTAAAAGTATAAACAAATATATATTATACATGAAACTCAAACAATTAAACAAATATTTGAATGCGATGTATTATCTCACGTATTGAGTTCGAATTTGTTTCTGCTGTATTCGCCGATTTTGGTCGCCGGAGCAGGTAAATGTAATGGTTGAGAGTGACTTACTAAGCCAGGCTATTGCAGAAACGTGATTTAGTACTGCGTCAGATAAATCAGCTTCATTCACAGCTCAGTTAACGCTGCACTTCTAATCCTTCCTCAATTGTTTTGCATGTTTTCATTCACCCACAGGAAATGCAGTCAAGGTCTATCAAGAACTCTTCGGCAATATCGTGAAGTGTCCACTTCCTTCATTCCTTATCTAGATAAAGTTAAACACAAAAGTTTTCAATAATACAAACCTTAACAATTTAAAGTATCGAAGTTTTATCTCAAAGTATTAGCCATACTTCAATACCACCAAGTATCGAGATCCCATCTCTAATACAATAAAAGGTATATAGGTACAGATGCTCTCAGTTGCCTGAAAATTAAATACATGCTTCATTAGTTCAAAGTTTGGAGAAAAATAATGCTAGATCTGTCCTCATTGTTTCCAGGTGAAAGTGTTGTGTGACCGAGGTCGTTAAGATACGGAGTCATGAACGGATGAAACCGTGCTCCCTGACTAAGGTTTTCTCCAGATTTTCCTAAGTCTGCCTAACCGGCAAATACAAGGAAGATGTATAAACTCAGGCATAGAAGGTATTCTTTCTCAATTATCATTTCATGTATCATCACTTCCCACCGCCTGTGGTGCCGTATGCGTTAAAACAGGCTTAAGTTCACGTTCATGTCTTCTTCATGATGACAGTGTATTCATCAATGGCTCTGAATCACTATATTCTGAATATAACACACGGATATCTCTTATCATTTTATTCCAAAGCACAAACATCCTAAAACGTTTTCCAACACAAATAATTATGAACTCAGATAATACAAACAACATACCTTATGAACAAATGACAATTTTTTTAAACTCTTTATTATAAACAATGTACGAATCACGCGCGAGGTATTATGGGTTACCAACCGCTGCCAACATTCCGTGGCCCTAAGCCGTAAAACGTAGTCGAAGGATCTTTAAGTTAAATTAAATTGAGTTTTATTTATGGACGCTCTTTAACTCTTTAGCACATTCTATATTGGGCGTGAAAGACCGGTAATTTTCCCCAGAGGCCTCTTTATCAGACTTGAGGCTCTTTCACGTGCCGTAAATGTACGACAGGGACCACCAGCTTTACTTCCCTTCCGAAGGAAGCCGTGCTAAGGATATTTACGCCCGAAAAAAATTCATTGCCCTCTGTTGGGTTTGAACCCGCGGCCTGGGGAACTAGATGCTAGCATGGCAAGCACTACACCACGGAGGACGACATATTTGTGAAGTGAAACCGCAATGATCCACGTTAGCGTTTGCAAATGTTGGCGACATTTAGCTACATTTTACCAATTGTTTTAGAGACTGCCAACTCGAAATGCTATTGGTTTCTACTTCGTCACTTAAAACAGTGGGTGGATGGGCCACATCCTTTAACATTCTGGATTATTCTAGATGCACTCTTTACTGGATTTAGTAATTATTTTTGTTGTAAAACCTTAATTGATAAATACGGGAGTTACTACCTTTCTTTTTACTTTCTCTACTACGTATAGTAAGTAGGGGAAGTATTGTATTCCACCCAAAAATTCGATACCGAGATTTCACCGGAAATATATGTTTTGAGACCTCCTGAATCCAAAAAAAGCAATGCTGTGAGCAAGTATGCTGTGAACAGCATAATTCAGAAACGAACAGTCGGATAAACACCAAACTTGGTATTTAGGTTCAGTATCTTCCAAGGATGCGACACGAAGTTTTTCAAGAAAATCCCCCCACCCCAGATTACCCTTTACATGGAAGAGTTTTCGAAAATTTTAATTTTTTAAAAAATGGCTCTAACGATTTTGATTAAAATACCATAAGTTAAAGATATTTTTATGACAAATAAAATGTATATCTCGAATTTTCTGGGAATGTCTCCAAAAATATTCTTCATTGTGAACGACTTTTGCATAACTGATAAACCATAAGAGATAGACAAAATTTTACTACACAAAAACTGTAGATCGCGTTAAAATACACAATTTATGTCATATACATTTGTTTTGTTGAGTGAACCATTTTCTAGATATTGCTTGTTATTCCCTTAAATTTTTCAATACTTATTTTCTCAAATGGGAATTCGTTATTCATTTTTTTGTCTTGGATATGCAAAGAGTATTAATCTGTGGGAAAGGGAATGGTGCTGCACCTAGCAACCAGCTATTAAGAGATATGTATGTCCTTAAAGGCTACTGTATTTCCAAATTGCCCTGGTAAATATATATTCCCCTTACATCTACAAGAAAATTCGCAATAAGATAGAGTCTGCAAATGTTTATATCGATTAACATGAAGTAGATGGAGAATAAGCGTTTGTAAAAATAGTTTGTACAAGAGTAGAGAAAGTCATGTGACTGTTACACATCAGATTTTTTCCCTGCAATAGCTGGTACAAATAGTTTTATGAAGTGCGGTTTGGTTTTAGGATTTCACTATAAACTATAATGTTTTGTGAAACACCCTTGAATTGCTGGAAAATAAGCTTGATGGGTAGCGGTATCATTTAACATTAAGGGTGTTGCTTATCTGTAACTGCAGGAAATGAACGAAGTTATTTTAAATGGTAACATGAGTCGAAATGTCCATTCACAAATTGCTTACTTCACAATTATTGCAGACCTACATTGAACTGTGCGATAGTGAGTATGTTACGGGACCGCTGTTGCTGTTGAATAATCTCTCAGCAGTATACCACGCCGCCCTGGACGTCCTCTTAAACGATCTCCCATCATTAACAATATACATGTGTATGATAATAAAGCAATATAACAAATGAACAGAACAAACTAATAGTTCTAATGTTGTGGCACGCCCTACTTTATAGCAGATAAACATTTGGTGACATGGTTACCAACACTGTGATCAACGTACTAGTGCGCAGTACTAAATAGACAGCTTTTTCAGTTGGACTAGCACAAATATAGGTCGTCGTGAACTTAAAACAGCCAAATTCTGTGAAATTGACACATATCTTGCGAACATTTTGGCAATTAACGAAGTAATTTCAGAATTTAATATTTTGGGGGTATTTCAGAAACTGAGCAGTTAGAACTGGTATGCTAAAATTTAAAGTAAAAACACTGACGAAGGGAAGGGGCCCCCGAAACCAGGGCAGAACACCGCTAGCAGGCCATCCGACCCCTTGTGCTTCTACCGTGACCTCTGGGAGGGAGGGGTGAGCGGAGAGACCAGAAGGGCGACGGGCGCAACCATGGACAGGTCCTAATGTTTGCAGAATGAACGCCTCCAAGGTCGCCCAAGTCCACCCATTACGCCCTGAGTCTGCGGGGATCCACAGTTCCGGCTCGAAAGCGGGTTCCAGCCGAGCGTACAGCCACGTCCAGCCGCAAACCGCCGAACACTGTCGCCTCGTTCTAACCCTGAATTAGATGACAAAGAAGATTATGGGTACAGGAAATGGGGGGGGGCAGGAAAGTCGTAATAGAAGATGAACCAACCCAACATTCTCACCTGCCGACTCGGAGAAACCATGAAAGTGCGGTCCCCGGGGATCGAAGCAGCTGGGAGCTCCCGAATGCGGCTCCATCTCGGTTGGTAATTGCGTGCTACTCTTAGTCCGGGCTTTCACCATTAATGTAGAAATTCATTTACAATGTTTAACGCTTCGGTTGAGAAACCGCTCTCTGCCGGGCTCCACCACACAGAATTACAATAAAATAACAATGAGACATTTTTTACTTCAGTATTCAACACCTCATAAGTTCTTATTCCAACTCGATATACTACACATTCCACCAAAGTGACACCACTAACCCGATCCAACTCACATGTCTCCTCTCCTTGCTGTGACCATAACCACTTTTTCTTCGCCCTATACAAAAATTTCCCAAACTTCTTGATTTTCATTTTCTGGTTAAAACTTTTTCTCGCTGCTATTTGTTTGTTTAATTTTAACCGTTTAACACATATTGCCTGTTGGCACTTGTTCCTGGACATTCAAATAAAATATGCTCTGCATTTGCAGAAATAGGACAAATTCCCAATTTCCCCATACCCCTCCCTTGAGTTCCATATTCCCAATCTGAACCATACCAATCCCTTCCTCTCTTGCTAATGTACATTTCTCTTCTAGCATTCGTTTTATCTCCTGATAAAACATTAGATACTTCTTTTCCCTCATCATAGAAAGCAATAACTGTCTGTCTATATCCTCAAACCTATTCTGAACAATTTTCAGAAATCTCTCTCCAGTTCCCCTCTTCTCAGCCACACATCACCATTCCATTCCTAGTTAACTCTTTCCTAACTTGATGAACCCAATAGAGATCCTCTAATACAGACTCCTGGAATTTTAAACATTCTTTCAACACGGACTCCTCCGGCATCTGTTGAATTCTAAACCAATAGTTCAGAACTCTCTCTATTATCCACTCTCTTGCACTTACCCTCCCCATTTCCCACATTGCCCCTGCATTCGCTGCACTTTGTGAGATTTCCAGCATATTCTTACAAAACCTACAAATTTCCTATCCATACTGTTACAACTTTCCTCTATTCCTCATGCTTCAATACCATATGCCCATCTCATATATGTATATATGCATCGCAGGAACAAGAGTGTCGTCTTCCGTGGTCTAGGGGTACCATGCTAGCCTGTAGTTCCAGAGGTCGCGGGTACTACGGGCGTAAAAATCCTTAGCATGGCTTTCTTCTGAATGGAAGTAAGGTCAGTGGTCCTGTGTCGTAAATTTACGGCACGTAAAAGAACCTCAAGCTTGATAAAGAGGCCGCAAAATTTCCAGTTTTTCACGCCCGATATAGAATACGGCGCTAGGAACCATAGTAGTTAAAGAGCGTCAATGAATAAAACTCAGTTTAATTTAGGAAATAAGGGTGGTAACACTGTAGTGTTATAGTGTTCAATTTGTAGTACGAGTGGTTGTACTTTTACTGCCAGAAAGCAATACTATGCACGTCAACATGGCTGATTTGGCCAGGAAACCTCGGGTTCATACAGGCTCCGTGTCCACATTCCTGTAGAGCTCAGCACATCCATAAACCTTTCAGCGTCTACAAGGTTGGAATTTTCCTTCCACCTCCACAAGTTGGTGTCGCGTCTTGTAAAACTTCTCTCATTAACTCAAGTGAAAAAAAACCGCAAGGTCGTATATTTATGAACAAAGTCTGATGTGTTGCATTCACATGACTTTCTCTACTCACTCTTCTTACAAGAGGTTAGTCCTGTATCTACTTATTAATCGAGATAAACCTTTATGACACATTTCTTGTAGATATAAGATATATACAGTAGGCTAAAGCGATAGATTAAAAAACGTTTCTTCTTTTTGTTTTTTTTTAATTAATCAATTGGTTGGCACGGCTAAGGCTATACAATTTGGAGATATGCATAAATCTAAAGAATACGAAGTAAAGGGGATACGCGCATGCGAGTTCCCAAATTTACACAAGTTAATCAATGAGGAGAGAAAGTAAGGAAAGAAGTACCGCACTATGTGTCCTTATAGCAAGTTGAGATCCTGTGGCAAGCGTCGCAGTTCAAATTGTGCAGCACCGGATCCTCGAGGTAGGTGAGCATAGAAGTTGAGATGTGCTCTCAGATGTCCTTCTGGAACACTTGAAGCCGCTGGATCTCAGTAGGAGAAGTACAGCCCCAGATAGGACTGGCATACAGGAGAATGCTCTTGTGTAGCAGCAGGGCACACTTTCGGTTTAGAATCGATAAAGCTTATGGAGACGAGATAATGCCTGATTGAATCTAGTGTTGATGTGGGTATACCGACTTTCAAGGTGTCGAATATTTGATGGAGTATGAGGTCGACGTATGGTGAAGAGCTTTATCTGACACTTACTGGAAATGAGAGCAATGCGCCAGCGAGACAACAGGTGAAGAAAAATGTCCAGCGAAGATTATAGACTTAAAGTATCCACAGAGCAATGAGAAGTGAAGATCGCTGTAACGTCAGCAAACAGTGTAATGCTTGCTTAAGTAGTATAGGCATATCAGCAGTATATATGCTGTAGAGAATAGGGGCAAGAATGCTACCCTGGGGCACACCAGATAGTATTTTATGGGGTGTTCATCGTATCCTCCTAGACGTACAGAAAATTGGCGGTCCTGAAGATAATTGGCAATCAAGCGAAGCAAATAAAGTGGCAGACCAAGGACATGCAGTTTATAAAGAAGACCATTGTGTCACACTATACCAAACGTCTGACTGAAATTTAAAAACGCCGCTGCAGTATGTTCTTTGATTTCAAATCTACGGGTGATGTGTTCAGTAAGTCGTAATAGCTGATGAGTGCTGAAATGGTGGCGTCAAAAGCCAAACTGATGAGGAGCTATAGCTGAGCTATCAGCAACGTAACGAAGGAGGCGTTTTTGTAGAAACTTCTCTAGCAGTTATGACAGAATCGTTAAGAGGCTTATAGGTCTCTATATATAGCATGGTATAAGGAGGCAAGGAAGGCCCTTGTCTTCCTGGAGAAGTGCTTCAACATAAGCGGTGGTATAAAATCATTCCCAGGGGACTTCTTGGTGGGTAAAGAGCGAAACTCTCTAGATGAAACCCGCTTAATGCACAATGGGACCGTAAGTCTAGTAGCGCTTAGACTCTGCTGAACAGAAGCAGTGGACGGATTTGGTGTAAATGTAGATTTAAGGTACGTAGCCAAGGTTTAGCAATTTTCCAGAGCGCTATTGGTAATCACGTTGTTTGCTCTTAGCGGCGACACATGAGAAGGTTCGCGCAGTATTTGTTTCGTCAACTTCCATAAGCGACCATCAGTAAGAAATACGTTGGATACCAAGTGCCGATAGTAACTGCAACGGTGTTCACCTAAGGCATGCTTAAGCTGATCGAGGCATTGACGCTGCTATGGCTGTCACGATGTTCCAGAGACGACGCTTTTGGTACGAATAAGCTCTTAAGAGGTGAGCACAGCGCACGGCTGAATGACGGTTTTGGAATGGTAGCTCTTTTTACGGAGGTGTAAATCACATCTCGGAGATTTGTGACGTCTGAATGAACAAGCGGGGATAGCAATGTTTCGTGGATGTGCAGAAGCGTATCTATATGCCTCTGAAATGCATTCCAATTGACAGGTACAGTAATGGGTCTCTCAGTTTGTGTCGCTGATGCACGATCAAAGAAAAACTTGATAACTATCCGGCAGTGATAGAACAAGCTCTGGAAGAGGCTGCATGTAAACAGAGAAAGTACAACGTTTAGGAACACGTATGTCCAGAATATCCGGTTGCACAGCAGGATTGTAAGAATAAAACGTGGGAGCGATCACTTGTAGGACACAGTCGAGTGTCGTTTAGGATTCAGTCCCAATCCTTGTGTTTATTTGAAATCAACCAAACTCAGGGTAAGTGGTGTTTTCAAATGATGAATAGAGATGGGACATAGCCGACAGTGTGGTTGTTGGCGAGGATTTCAACGGGAGAAGCCGTTTGTTGAAATAATTGGAATCCCAGTACTTCAAGGTCAAGTAAAGCAGGGAGTTACATCAAGTGATGTTTCAGGTTAGGCTTCACGAGGAGGGCCACCCCTCCAGAGAGGTACCTTGAAGGCTTCTGTGGGGAGCAATAAGAGTTTCGCTGATACAAGTAGTATCGATAGTGTGGTGATGTAAGAACACAACGAAGGAGGACTTCTCTCCCCAATCCATTAGCAATGTAAGCTGAGAGAAGAGATGATTATGGACCACCATCTCGTATTAAGAAGTTAAGAAATGAAGCAGCTAAGGATAAGCAACTAGCTGTGGGAGATGTCTGTTGAGTGGGAGGCGAGGAACGTTTGCATAAGACGGCCTAACAGACGAGGACAGTGGAGTAGTCTTACGCTATCGGGAAGGATGCTGAGCTGGGAAATGTGAAGATGAATCAGAGAGCGGTGAAGGGCATATCTGGGATGTAATAACATTCTCATTGGACGGTTGTGTACCTCTCCCGTTACTTATTTTCTATCTTGAGGCTAACCCAGCGAGATAACTACACGGTAACGCGCATTCGGAAGTCCCGCGCTCGATTCACGTGGCCGCCCACTTTGACCCATGCGTTTTTCGTGACTTCCCCGGGTCGGCAGACGAATGCTTGGGTGGTTTATCTTCTACCACGCTCTCCTGTACCCATCATCTTCCTTGTCATCTATTTCAGGGTTGTGGCGACGGTGTTTGGCGGGTTGCGGCTGGACGGTGGCTGTGCGCTCGCGCAAGTTTCATCCTGATATCTGGGTGCTTTCGTGTGCAGTCCCTTCGGGGGAGCGCCGGATGCTCGGAGCCCAATAGTGTCAGCTCGGACGCGTTGGAGCCGTTCAACCTGGAAACATTCGGGAACCCGCCTGTGCTTGGTCCTGTAGCCTCCCAGGGGCTACGGCAGAAGCACAGTGAGTCGGCTGGACTGCGTGCAGTGCTCGGCCCCGGTTACGGGGCTCCCCTTTTTTCATCAGTATCTTTACCTTTAGCGCTCTAGTTATAAATATTCATTCATTCATTATCTGTTTACCCCACTCTTATGTAGGACTTACACCCCCCAGGACTTACAAGCGGGTGCCTGGGGTCAGAGGCCCGTCGAGGAGCAGACACTCATGGATCAGACAGAGCATCCAGGATAGGTGATCAGCCCGATGCCTGGTATGGGATGAAGGAAGTAGATGAAGTAGATGGTGAAATGGATGAAAGGAATGGTGATGATTGAGCAGTAGGTGGAATGGCGGGGGAAACCGGAGAACCCGGAGAAAACCCGCCCAGACGCCGCTTCGTCCACCACAAATCCCACATGCAGGTCCCGGGCCGCCTCGGTGGGAGGTGAGCGGTCTAACCACTCGGCCACGGCGCCGCCTTCTAGTTATAAATAAACTTTGATAAAGGGTATAGTGGGAGCCTACAGGTAAATAAACAAATTGTCCCACGGCATTTAAAAAAACACCTTTAAGTCATTTTCCTTTGTTATTTTATTAACCACCCTGTGTGAGCACAAAAGCAAGAAAGCGTTGCTTCCTACGACTATTTGTGTATAGACACAGTCAGTCGGTTGGTCCTCACTTACGCCACATGTTTTTGATTTGCAGCAAGAAACTTCAGAAAACTGCTTGATTTGCTTCTTCAACTTTCCCTTAGTCTGTGTGCACGAGTTGGGTTACATCAGCATCAGACAAACACGCCGTTGCCCGCAGCTGTAGCTAAAACTAGAACTTGGAACACGAGACACAACAATATAATTACCTTCATTGCACTAGTGCGATACAATTTGTATCGTACTCCATTGTGGTTTCAAGACCAATCACATGACAGTTAACCTCTGTATTTGCACAGTTTAATAATCCACTTGGTTTTATTAGATTTTTCATTTCTTACGTCCTTTCATAATAAATTTCTCATGGCGGTCGCATTATCTGTTCACAATTCAAATCGTCTTACTTCAATTTATTGGAATGTGTTGTCCAGTTAACCTGGCCTTTGTACTTTCTTTGATCTGAATCGTTATTCTTTTATCTATGACCTGAATAATGGACAAAATGGCGGCTGGTACAAATATGGATGAATTTTAATTCCAAGAACCGGACAAAATTCTTGGAAGCTGCCTAAAGGGAAACATTGGAACTGGTATCAAACAACATGATAATAATCATTTCATTACTGGTGTAAAGTAAGCACTGCTAGCGAAACATATACATTCTCAAACACATTAAAAGTGAAGGTAAAATATATTCGTATTTCTGGAGTGGATAATTAACATAAGTTCACTCGCTTCAAATTCTTAATAATAAAATTGGACAATTGTTTCAGGCAGCAAGCTACCTATTCTCAGCAGTTGAGTCGACTCTTTTTTACTTTCTCTACTACGTATAGTAAGTAGGGGAAGTATTGTATTCCACCCAAAAATTCGATACGGAGATTTCACCGGAAATATATGTTTTGAGACCCCCTGAATCCAAAAAAAGCATTTTTGGAAACATGTCCGTGTGTGTGTCTGTGAACAGCATAACTCAGAAACGAACAGTCGGATAAACACCAAACTTGGTATTTAGGTTCAGTATCTTCCAGGAATGAGACACGCAGGTTTTCAAGAAAATCCCCCCACCCCAGATTACCCTTTACGTGGAAGATTTTTCGAAAATTTTAATTTTCTCAAAAATGGCTCTAACGATTTTGATTAAAATATCATATGTTTAAGATATTTTTATGGCAAATAAAATGTATATCTTGAATTTTCTGGGAATGTCTCCAAAAGTATTCTTCATTGTGAAGACTTTTGCATAACCGGTAAACCATAAGAGATAGAGAAAATTTTACTACACAAAAATGTAGATCGCGTTAAAATACACAATTCATGTCATATACATTTATTTTGTTGAGTGAACCATTTTCGAGATATTGCTTGTTATTCCCTTAAATTTGTCAATACTTATTTTCTTAAATGGGAATTCGTAATTCATTTTTTTGTCTTGGATATACAAAGAGTATTGATCTGTGGGAAAGGGAATGGTGCTGCACCTAGCAACCAGCTATTAGAGATATGTATGTGCTTAAAGGCTACTGTATTTCTATATTGCCCTTGTAAATATATATTGCCCTTACATTTTACAAGAAAATTAGCAATAAGATAGACTCTGCAAATGTTTATCTCGATTAACATGAAGTAGATGGAGAATAAGCGTTTGTAAAAATAGTTTGTACAAGAGTAGAGAAAGTCATGTGAGTGTAACACATCAGATTTTTTTCCCATCTCTTGCTAAGGTCTCGTTGCGAACCTCCTCTGGTGGTTGTAGCAGGAACTGCATGACACCATGTAGATATCAAATTCAAACATTTATGTTTATTCACTTACTCCCCAGCATCCAAATCCGCATGTTTATTAACGTTTGATTTATTGACCGATTTCATTATGGTCTTCCCAAAAATTATACGCTAGAGCTGAACGGTCACATTGGTTCACTTTAATATTTCTCTGATGTTCTTTCAGCTTAACTTTCTTTTGTTTGTGCAAAGTATTTCTTGCCACGTGTGCAACCAATACTATCAATATCTGATTTACTCATAATAGGATCATACTTAATTAATTTATTTGAACTATATTTGTTCTGTGAGGCTAGTTGTATTCCAAAGTCTTTAACAATAGACAAATTTCCTAAAATATCTTGCGTGGTACGTGAATATTTTATTTATTTATTTATTTTTTTACTTTTTCAATATGTTTTAGAGTAGTAGCATCCTGAACTTGTTTTTTAAATTATTACCGTTTTATGATATTATAAATACACTTTGGGTTAAAACATTAATCTCTGCCACTGTCTGGATATATTCAAATTCTTTCTTACATTCTACTTTTGACGTCGGAACATTAGCTAATGTATGTGGCATAAGTCCATATTGTTGTTCAGTTGGCTTGAAACTATTATTTTTAATATAATTGTCAACATGAGCAGGTTACTGAACTAATGTTCATGTTTGTGCTATCAAGATGCAGAAAGGGCAGACTGCAGTTCTGTTTTAATTCCAAAGAGCTTTCATTTAGTTGATTTAAAATCATCAATGCATCATTGGTCAAAGGGGCTGGGACCACAACAAAGACCTACCTCTACCAACATTTAAATACATGTGGATGTTTCTTAGTGATAGAAGGAACTCATATAAATATGAGCTAAAAAGGTGACATGGGTTTCCCATGGCCAAACCATGTGTTTGTTTTAAAATTTATTATCAAAAACAAAATAATTCTGCGAAATATATTTATCCATAAGGGGGATAATCTCGCATAATGAAGAGAGCATAGTTTGTATTTTTATTTCACAAAGGTATTAACCCTTCATGCCAAAAAATTCAAAATTGTGTTCCACCAAACATCTTGCACAACCTCTTCCGTTTGGGTTGGTTTCACTCCAGTCCTAAAATCGGTGCAAGGATGCAGCACACTTACCCGACATTATTGCATTTACCTCAAATAACGAAGTAATTTAGTTCATTTACCCCCCCCCCTTCTTTATGAAATTGCTGTACAATGATCTAGACGGTTTTTAGAGCGAATGCTAACCGTTATAGCTTTTAATTTCGTACAGTCGCAGCTATTCGTAATAACGGATTAAAAAATCCTCTGACACTCACACAAAAGAATGTGAAACATCGGTCTGACTTCCTTAACCTCCCTCGACAGTCTTCCAACTTCTGGAAATGCTGCGTAGTCTATAATTATGCTTTGGGGGTGGAACAATCATCTGTCGCAATGTTCTAGTAACTTGTTAATAATTACAGTAGGTTAAAGAGATTGAAAAAAGATTTTGATATTGTGACGTCGTCCAGTTTTTCAACTGTCACTTTTTTCAGTTCTCACTATCACTGTTTCGTTTTTATGTAGTTCACCGTCACTGGGAGTTTATCACCTCACTAAGCTGAAGTGGTTCAATTCTCCTCACTTCACTTCCTTCATGACGTAGCCTCTTCACGCCGGACGGTTCAGTTCACTCGGGAGTCGAACACAAGACCTTCACAACCCGTCGCTCCGCAGTAGCGCTCGCTGCACGTCACCAACTCGCCCTTGATGTCGCGCAGTTGCTAACTGACTGACTCAACTAAATTCAACTCTCTCGCGAGAACGGTCGCTTATATAGTCAGTTCAATTTTTACACAAAAATCTCGAATGTTCTAGAACTATTTCTGCACACTTTTTGGAGGAGGAGGAAGGAGAAATAGCTTGCAGAAGGTTCTAGTTATCGCCCGGTGTTTACGCTGGTGAGTGGCAGTTATCTGACTACCCGGTACCGACCTTCCCATAAACTTGGCCAATAGTGACTGCCTCACAATATAAAAAAAATTTAGATCTTGTTAAAGCTCACAATTTATTTCAAATAATATTGCTTGTAGGGTAAACTATTTCTGATATATTCTTTGTTATGGGTCTGAATTTTCTAAATACTTATCTTTTCTCAAGTGGTAAGCCGCTATTCGTTTCTTCTCGTGATCATGCAAAGAGCATGGAATTTCAAAGCCACCACATAGCGACTCGCTTTTTACAAATCTGACTATCGCTTTATCTGCTGTATTCTTCTTATTCATTATTATTATTATAAAGAGAAAATTTGTGTGTGAGAGAGAGGGGGGTAATCCCAAAAACCACTCAACGAACTTTGATAATTATTTCACTGTTGAAAAGTCCAAGTCTTTCTGACGGACATGGGGCTAACAAACACTATCTAATTGCGTTTTATAAATTACTAAAAGACTAAAAAGGATTTGCAAAGCCCTTGTATTTGAATAAGAATACATTGGAGATCATGCTTATGAAAAAGGCTTTGACTATTAGCTGAGAATGTCATGGAGTAGTAAATGACTGTTACTCCACAGAATCTGTATGTAAAATACGATAAATGCCAACGTTACTCCATTCTAAGCAATATTTATATAAAGATGGTCACTATTTAGCAATTAAGACACGGCAAAACAAGAGAGAATAGAATGTGTTTATAACGCTACAACATGCATGGGACAGCGATGCCAAATTATTTCAATAACTCTCACGTAACAAAGTTTTGCTTCATTTCCTTTGTACTATGTGTAATCAACTTCGTTAACAGGGAATGTTAAATAACTGCATAAAGAGAGAAAATTCTTAACATTGGAAATCCCATATTTTTAACTAACAACTGAGAAGGTGCTTTTTCTCTGTCTTTTCCAAAGAGGTTAACTTAGTGGCCTGGAAGTGCGGAATCTACATATTCACCAGCTTCACCTCTATTTCGTTGTAGGTATATGCTAAGAGTTTCTGTATTACGTGAAATCTATGGAGTGTTTGTGTTATTAATTAGCTATGGGACCAGCGAGGTGCTACAGAGGTTTAAAATTTAAAGTTTACTAATTATTCAAAAATAATTCAGAATAAAGGCGACTTCAGAGGCTATTCTCAGAAAATTCGGGACATACATTTTTTGTGGTGAAAGTACCTTAAAGCATATGGTAATTTAATCAAAATCGATGGAGCCATTTTTTTAGAAAATAAATCACTTCGTAAAATGTTCCCCGTAATGGGAGCTTACGATGGGGGCGATTTTCTTGAAAATGTTTGTGTTGCAGTTTTGGAAGATGTTGAACTTAAATACCAATTTACATTTTCAATCGGCTTTTCGTTTCTGAGTTATGCTGTTCACAGACTCACACACACACACACACACACACACACACACACACACACACACGAACTTTTTTCTAAAAATGCTTGTTTTTTATTCAGGAAGCCTTAGGACATGTATTTCCAATAAAATGTCAGTATTGAATTTTTGGGTGGATTGCAATACTTCCTCATACGCACACACATACTGTGTAAGTCTTCTCATCGTGCGGATTGGTAACTAGGCAACCCTGTATTTTACAGACGATGCGATATGCAGGTGCTCACACCGCATTCACCAGCCTGCTGATTAGGGCTGCGGTGGTGCTCGTTGTTAACATGCTGGAAAGTCATGGTGGAGGTGGGAAGTTCAGACCATGCCTGCGAATAAATGAGGTTTTTATTCATTTCTGTTCATGTTTCGAGAACGTTCTAGAAAATCATAATTTCTTTCCGAATGTACTAGAAAGTGGATTTTCCTATAAAACGAAATTCCAACCGTTCATGCTCTCTGTAGAACAATGTTTTGGAATAGAGTATCTGGACATGCTGTTATTATACGGGGAAGCGCGGAGGCACGTCCTCTGTACCAATAGAGGTTTCCGCAGAGAGCACCTGCTACATTTTTGGGAGTTGTGAACCGCCTTCTGGAGTCAGGAACAGTGCACAAGCCACCAGATCCACGAAGAGATCACCCTGTCTGTGACATAGCAACGACAGATCGCGTGACTGACTATGTCATTCAGCATCCGCATTGTAGTACAAGGGACATTCACAGGCATTTCAATATTAGCCAATCTTCCGCGTGGAGAATACTACATTATGCAAAGTTTCACGCTTCTACACCAGGAGCTACTGCAGCCGGAAGATGGATGGAGAGTGGCGATAAACTAAACAAGATCCACATTTGTTGGCAACTGTGTTATTCACAGATGAAGCAGGGTTCCACTACACAGGCCATGTAAATCGCCACAACATGCATTACTGGAGCATTGTAAACCCACACCGGATGCGAGATGCGGCCTTACAAGTCCGATGAGGTTTCAATGTTTGCGCTGGTATGTTCGGTGATCATCTAATAGGCTCGTATTTTTATGATGGCCAGCTCACTGGGAATCGCTATCTGCACTTCCTACAACACCAGCTGCCTACTCTACTGGATGAAGTGCCGTTGCAGAACCGACTAACTATGTGGTACCAACATGACGGGGCGCCAGCTCATTCGGCCCGTCGTGTAACGGCTTATCTCAATGCTACCTACCCTGAGCAATGGATCGAACAGGATGGTCAATACGCTCACGGAATCTAACCCCATTAGATTTCTTCTTATGGGGTTATCTTAAAAAGTTATCGCGTAGCAGGAGCGGTCAATGACCCCTCCACAGCTCAGGGAAAGCATCATCTTAGCTTGCCGTGACATCACACCGGCCATGTTCGCCGGGTTAGGCTGTAGATGACGGTTAGACTGAAATGTTGTATCCGCCGGTATGGTGGCCAGTTCGAACATCTATAACAACCACTCGGAGGAAACGGGTAAATTTAAAGGATTATTATCTGTGTGATGGTCCGGCATGATGTTATAGTCAATGTTAAATGCACTACTTTGGGAACTAGGGAGGTTCACAACGATCATAATATGGGCTTGCAATTTGTATATACGTATTGCATTTTGTAAACTAGCAGAACAATTTATTGGGTTTATTTTGTATGAAAGAATATCTTTGAATAGTAAAATATTATTTCATGATGCCCAATGTTTGTAAGTTATAATTACAATGTTATATTCATTTATTTATGATGTTCATTAAACGAAATTTTAACAAGTAAAGATTTGTGTTTTAATTAAATTCACATAATTAAACTAATTACGTGAAATTACACTTCCATGCCAAACTATCAGTAGCTTCATGGGGCAGTATTTGAACCTGGGACCTTCACTACTGAAGGCCAACGCGTACACTGTTGCGCTACGAGTGCAAGTCACTGCACCCACAGCGGTGCAAACCAGTCATTTTGGCCGAAATTGATACGACGCGATGCAGTGGACAGTGTTTACAGCATAGCCTGTACAACACCTCAATCCGCAGGCTGAGACTCACCCGGTATATATCACTAGTGTCTCTGGCAGAGGACTAGCGAGAGATGAGTGGAAGGGGTGGATGTCAACAATTTCGAGATCACCTTAGTGACTTGTATGATACCTTTTCAGTGTTTACATTTAGAACTTCTTTCGCTTGCGTCTCGTAAACTCACAATCTCAGCACGTATGCTGATACGTAACTCAAATAATTGGACTTTTTTGTAGCAAAGAGTGTCCCGGCTTTAATAGCACAGGTTTAACTTTTTTACTGAAGTAAGCTTTATAAATATTTTAAACATTATTAAATATATTAGTTGTTTATCCTTTTCTTTTGCTACTAAAGATAACTCTTTTTGTTTTTTTATCATGTTTTGCCTCGGAACTTGATGAAATCCTGGGCAAGAACAGAGAAAATCATTCACACAATATGGTAACGATAGACTCCCTCCCGCTCGTATCCTTCCACTTTGGAAGTAGCACTCAACTATGGTCACTCCCATCTCGCGTGCAAAAAACGCACAGTGAAAAACAGTTCTGTACCGCCGCAGTACATCAACATGTTTACTAAGCCGGAAACGCATACAGTCCGAATTTCAATTCGCACCACACGTTTAAGGCAAGGGGTCCCTGAAATAATAATGACGTCATTCATATAAACTGACGGCGGTAAAGCGAATAAATATGAAGACCCATTATGCATATATATATATATGCCATTATAGTAAGTGGCAGAGAAAGGAATTAAAGTGTTGATTCTTACTTTACCAAAGCAACAACTTAAGTGTAACCACGGTATATGTTCTTGTATAATTAAGGGGCTATATCACCTTCCTGGGACCGCCTACATATGTTTATCCATGAGGTTTTCGTTGAAGCCGTTGCCGCCTGTGTTGTACATATAAACATCCGCCTGTGATGACGTAACGCAGAATCTTGTATTGTGTTCCGATCAAGGTTCTCAGAAACGAGCTACAAAACTACCAAGAAAGGTCATTTATGTCTTTTTATGGTTAACATAGCGATGGCAGTGTAACAAACAAAACAACACACGCGAATCCTCGTAATTATCAAGAAAGATATCATATCTTACATTCACATGACTTTTTCTACCCTTATATTTATACAGCTTCTACAAACTGTTCTTACGAAAGGTTATTTTTTCTGTCTGCTTATATCGATCGAGATAAGTCTTTGCAAAAATAGTTTCATTACACATTTTGTGCAGATACAAGAGAAATACAGGGAAGTGAATTGATAGTCAGATGTTTAAAAAGTAGTCGCTATATATTGACCTTGAACTTCTATACTCTTTGCATGACATCACGAGAAATAGCTCAATAGCGACTGAACTTAAAATAATAAAGCATTTAAACATTCAAACCAACAATATCTCGGAAATGGCTAGTGCCACAAAACAGTAATTTAAAATAAATTCTGTTTTAAACATATCTATATTTTTCTGTAGTAAGCTTTTGTGTATCTTTTAACGTTTACCAGTTATATAAAATAATACAAAATTCCTTTCCAATGAAGAGGGTTTCGTAGACTGTTCTCAACGACATGGGTAACCGAGGTCGTTAAGGCGTTGACTAGTGAATGAGAGGTCAGCAATTCAAATTCCGCCAGGACCGTTCTCCCTGACTGAGGTTCCTTCCAGGATTTTAGCCAATTATGGCCCTTCTTTCAACGAGCTGCTGTTTTCGCAGAGATGGCCGCAGTTCCTTACTGTATCTGCAATCATGAACTACAAATTTCGGACCCTGATTGTCATTACATCGGCAACCTGATTAACATCAGTAGTCGGCTGCACCAGGTTGCGTGCTCTCCACCATCGCTTATGCTGTCTCCACGTCATCATCATCTGACCTTCCCGGTGCCAACAGAGTGATGCGTTCCGACGAAGAAGAGTTGTGACAGCTAGTTCTCGACGCCCAGCTTCGTGTCTCGGAGCGGCCGTCTCCACATTTTTGGCCTTGTCTAAATTATACATATATATTTGGCGTAAGTAAATCTCTAAATTGTTTTAGTGTGTGGAGCGGCATTTAAAATCTTATGGAAGCGAGTTTATATTTGAATATAATCGCGTGTTAAATTTCATTTAAAAATGGCAAATGTGTGAGAAGGCCAAATTCAAATGCTATGTACTTTAATTGTAATATATCAGCGCTTTTGGGGCTGTAGGATTATTACTTTTATTTAGTGCTGCTTTATATCATTGTTTCATTTTTAACCTTTGGTAGTACAAACAATTATTACTCTGAGGGAATGCTTTATTTCCAATGCATTTTATCTTTCTATTTAACTTTTTTTTAAGTAATTGCGACATTCTGTGCATCGACTACTTTCAAATCCGCCTTGCAAGAGCGTTACAGTTTTTCTCATTCAAACTCTCAAATTTCGGGGAAGGATGCTAAACTTGGACCTCCGCAAATTTCCTTTCCCAATTATCATTTCGTCAGCCTGTGGTGCCGTATCATTAAGAAGGGGCGTTAAATATCAAGAAAAATGCGGTCTATTTCCAGAAAATTTAAGATATACATTTTCTTTCTCGTGAAAAATGTAAATATCTTAAATAAATATATAGCATTTTAATTAAAATCGTTAAAGTCATATCTGAGAAAATAAATAATTTGGAAAATTTGTCCATGTAAACAGTAGTTTGTGTCAGAGGTTATTCTTGAAAATCTTCGTGTGGTATCCATGAAAGATACTGGAATTAAGTATTAATCGGACTTTGTTTTAAAATTATGCTGTTCTCTCTCTCTCTCTCTCTCTCTCTCACGCGCACACACATAAATACCTTTTTTTAAATGTTTTATTTGGATTCAAAGGTCCTCAAAAACTGTATTTCCGGTGAAATCTCGTTAAGAAACTTTTGGCTATTTACTATATACGTGGCAGAGAAAGTAAAACTAGGATGTTTTATAATAATTATGTGGTGTGTATCTCGCCACAGAAGTCGGATCTCTCCAGGACTTCACCCCAATTGGCGATTTTGTTCTTTATGGATGAGAAGTTCTTCCCAGAAAGGAAGACATGTGGTGTAGCTAAATAAGGTCACACATGTGCGAGGGCGAGCATTGTCTTGATGGAAGATGACTTTCCTCTCCGGTTTTTCTCAAGCATTTTGGTGTTCAATTGTTGCAGAAAGTTAACATCTGTCTCGATTTTCCAGGGGGGGGGGAATAATCAATTAGGAGCGCATCCCGTGATCTTCCCGCCAGATTTCCCATACCTTGTGGTGCTTCCATTGTTGCTCTGTTTCAGTGTGTAGTACTACGCTTATTACCGAGTGAGCTGGTAGCGTGTGGCTGCCCACTCTCATCATGGGTTTTTTCATGGTTTTCCCTGCTTAGCGAAGGCGGATACTGGAGTCATGTATTCTAACACGGCTCTCCTCTATCACCCATTTCTTTTCCTTCCATTTCTCTTTCATGCTTCAGGTCCATGTCTGGTACATGGCGCAACGGCTTACACTTTGGAGATGCTTCCCCGGTCCCGCTAGAGGGTCGTCCTAGAACTGCTAGGGAACTCTGCCGACTCGCGCCGGCCTCGCTCTGCAACCTGTGTGTCTCATTCGTTTCCGTCATCTCCCGGGGATGCACGCACAGTAGATCCCTTAAGAGTGGCAGCACTAGGTGTTCCCTCTATTTACTAGTCCAGTCCAGTAGTGCGCCCAAATCGATGGGATGTCTGTGAAAACAACAGAAACCTTGCTCGGAGAGTTGCTTTTGATCCAGCAGAGTCACCATTCATCTTGCAGGTAATTGTTTCCATATCCAACAGACCTTCTCCTGTGATTCCCTGATCTTCATGCAGGAGGCAGGTTGTAATTGTCTGATGTAAACTGACATGAATGCAGCTGTAGAGAGAGTAGGGCGAGTCAATGGGGTGCTGCGACCCTCAAGGGAAAGGGATGAGGTGAGGGAACCGCACGGGTTGCAGAGTTCCCTAATAGTTCCAGACTTGACCACCCGGGCCGCATGGGGATGTCCCTCTAATGAGATCGGGGAAACATCTCCAAAGTGAAGCCGACGGAGTCAACCTGAAACATAAAAGGGAAATGAAATGTGGGAGAGCCGTGGTACAACACACCACTCCAGCATCCAAAACCAGCAGAAACCCGTGATCAGAGTGGCCGGCCATCCTGGACCTCACACAGCCATCTCGCTCGGTGACTACACAACTGACGTCGTTTGTCTGGTACAAAGCCGTGCTCTAGGAAAACAAATTATGGCGATAGGCCACACATCTATAGCAGGTAAGAGGAAGTATTGTACTTCACCCAAAAATTGTATGTTTGAGTTTTCAGCAGAAATAGATAGATGTTCTGAGGCATCTGAATCCAAATAAAGCTTCTTAATAGGTCCGTATATGTGTGGTATTTAGGTTCAGCATCTCCCAAAAGATGCTACACGAATATTTTCAAGAAAATCTTCAAAATCTCCGTAGATACCCTTTACATTGAACATTTTTAGAAATTTTATATTTCCTTAAAAACTACTATAATGATTTTAATTAAAATACCACATTATGTTCAAGATACCTATATGATAAATAAAATGTATATCTTGAATTTTCTGAGACTATTCTGTGAAATCCACTTCATTCTGAAGGAATTTTGTATAACTGGTAATGAATAAGGGATAGACTAAAAGTAATCACATAAAAATGTAGATCTCGTTAGAGTATGCAAACTTATGTCAAATAACTTTTTCGCGACATTAACAAATCGAAGATATTCTTTGTTTTTTGGTTTGAATTTTCACACAAACACTTTTTTGAGTGGTTATTTCTCTTGGTCATGCAAAAGGCATGAAACTTCAAAGCCATCACGTAACGAGCCGCTTTTTAAAAGTCTGACTATCGCTTTACCATACTGCATTCTTGTTATACGTACAATAAATTGTGTAATGAGAGCATACCTTGATTAACAAGAGGTAGATGCAAGAATAGTTTGTATAAGAGTGAGTAGAGAAAACAGATCAGTTGTACCAAAGAATCTATAACAATTATATATTTTAAATTTGTTCAGAATGACATGAAACATGATAGGAGAAAACTGAAATAGTACTTCTTTATACATAAACTGTGCGGTAATTTCTATTGCTATATATCTAGTTACAAAGTTGGTCATACTGACAGCGTAGCCTGAATAAGTCTGTGTTTTGTACACAAACATGTGTTCACTAGAGGTAAGGTATCGCTACAACAGTTAAGAATGAACCTAGTTCTCGCAAGCTATCAACATCAGATTGTGCTAACAGATCATGATAACTGCAATAACTACTTTAAATGTTGGCGCAGCATTTATCAATTAAAACGTGAAATTGCGGCCAAAGTAGCACGAAGGAGCACAAGATCGCTCTCCAAGCGGCCTTGTTGTTGCCAACTGTACATTATCAAGAACCGAGCGAGGTCCCGGGTTCGATCCTCGGCGCCCACTTTAACCCATAACTTTCTCGTGGTTTCTCGCGAATGCTGCGTGGTCCATGTTCTACCATGGCTCTCCTGTACCCATCACCTCCCTTGTCACCTGTTCCAGGAAGTTTAATTCTGACATCGTCCAGGAACTGCTCGGCTGGAACCCGTCTACAGGTGCTTTGGACGGGAGCTCCTTAAGGGGGCCCTCAGAGGCTCGGTTGGCGTTAGAGGCGTTCTTTTTGGAAACATTAGGGAGCCCGTATGTGTGGTCCTTAGAGCCTCTCCCCTTATCCTTCCCTCCCGGGGGTCGCTGTGCAAGCACAAAGAGCCACCTCCGTTAGTCTTCACTTTTACGTCCTCCACATCCTTCATAACGCAACTTGGCATTCCACCCAAACGTTCAATATCGAGAACTTACCAGATATACACGTTTTGAAATCGCCATAAAATATCTCGTATTACATTCACATGCTAGGGAGCAGCCGACACGACCACGTTGCTAGCCTGTGTCGGAATGGAATAGTTAAAGACCCCGTCTTTACTACCACACGACCAGATCTGGTCCCCTTTCCTCCCAGGGCTCACTCTGCTGTACTCCAGTTACTGGAAGGTCTGACTACTGCTACATTCACATGACTTTCTGCACAAACTATTATTTTCTATTTATTTCACGTTAATTGACAAAAACATTATCAGAAGAACTTCCATTACACACTTTGTTGCGGATAAATGAGGGATAGAGGAACCGGAATCGACACTCAAAATGAAAAAGCGGGTTGTTACGTGCTAGTCTTAAAAACTCTTTCCATGACGCCCCGAGAAACAATTGAATAGCAACTGCCGTATCTGTTGCACCCATATGACATTCTCTACTCAGTCTTATAGGAACTATTCTTAAAAATCTGATGTGTTACACTCACATGACTTTCTCTACTCTTGTACAAACTATTTTTACAAACGCTTATTCCCCATATGCTTCATGTTAACCGAGATATCGAGATGTTAATCTTATTGCTAATTTTCTTGTAGATGCAAGGGGAATGTGGTAGGCTTTAAGCGATAGTCAAATGTTTTAAGAGCTGGTTTGCTATGTGGAGTATTCCATTCTCTTTGCATTACCAGGACAAAAAAATGAATAACGAATTCTCATTTGGGATAAAGTATTGGAAAATTTAAGGGAATAGCAAGCAATATCTCGAAAATGGTTCACTCAACAAAAAAATGTGTATGACATAAATTGTGTATTTTAATACGATCTACATTTTTGTGTAGTAAACTTTTGTCTATCTCTTATGGTTTACCAGTTATGCAAAAGTCGTTCACAAAGAAGAATACTTTTGGAGACATTCCCAGAAAATTTGAGATATACTTTTAATTTGTCATGAAAATATCTTAAACATATAATATTTTAATCAAAATCGTTAGAGCCATTTTTGAGAAAATTAAAATTTTCGAAAAATGTTCCATGTAAAGGGTAATCTGGGATAGGGGGGATTTTCTTGAAAACCTTCGTGTCGCATCTCTGGAAGATACTGAACCTAAATACCAAGTTTGGTGTTTATCCGACTGTTCGTTTCTGAGTTATGCTGTTCACACACACACACGGACATGTTCCCAACATTTTTTTTTTATTCAGAGGGCCTCAAAGCACATATTTCCTGTGAAATCTGGGTATCGAATTTTTGGGTGGAATACAATACTTCCCCTACTTACTATACGTAGTAGAGAAAGTATAAAAACTTATTTTTCTATCTAATTCTTGTTAATTGAGATAAACGTTTGCAAAAATGGTTTTATTACATACTTGCTTGTAAGTACAAGGGGAATATGGTAGGCTTTAAGTGATAATATAATCAAATGTTTTAAGAGCTGGTCGCTATGTGATGGCTTTCAAATTCCGTTATCTTTGCATGCTCAGCAGAGGAATACTCACTTCCCATTTGAGTAAAGTATAAGTATTTGAAAATTCAAACCAAAAAACTAGGAATATCTCGCAAATGGTTAACCGCAGAATACAAGGAAACAAGAAAGACTGTTTTAATGAGATGTATATTTTTGTGTAGTAACATACAGTCCATCTTTTGCGGTTTACAAGTTATAGAAAATTCCTTCAGGATACAGAGGCCTTCAGAGGGTATTCCCAAAAAATTCAAAGTATAAACTTGATTGTCCATGAAATTATCTTTGGCATGTAATGAGTAGTTTGGAGCCGGAGGATTTTCTGAAACTCTTTGTGTCGCATCCTTGGAAAATTCTAAACTTAAATACCAAGTTGGGTATTTAACCGAATTTTTGTTTTTCAGTTATACTGTTCACAGATACACACATACACGGGCCTTTTTATAAAGATTCTTTTATTTACTCGGGACCTCAAAATGTGTATTTCCCCGATAAAATCTCAGTATAGAATTTTTGGGTACAATACAATACTTCCTTGCTATAGGCAAGCAGTAGAATGACAAAGTACTGAAAAATCTGAACCACTATTAATGGATATTCAATGCCACAAAAATAAATTGTGTATTTTTGTGAAGTAGACTTTGATCGGTCTCCTGTTATACACAATTCCTTCCTAGAAGAGAAGAGGACTTCACATGAAATGTGTTAAGTATACTCCATTTTAATAAAACCATTTTTCATAAAATAAAAAATAACGAAAATCGTTCGTTTAAAGGGTAGTTTGGGGTGGGGGGTTTCTTGAAAACTTTTGTCGCATCCTTCCAAGATACTCAACTACCGAGTGGGGAGGTGCCGCGGTAAGGCGTGCGACTCGCATTCTAGAGGTTCCGGGATCGATTCCTGGCGATCCATGGGTTCTTTCGGGTGTTTTCTGGGGTTGTCAGACGAATGCTGGAGTGGTTTCTTTGAGACCCGGATATCCTGTCCCTCTATTTCGTTCCATTCATCGTTTCATTCATCGTTTAGGCTGGAGGTGTCAGCGATGTGCTTCAGTGCGGCCTGGCATGGAAAAACGATGCTCCCTGCGTGACTTTCTCCGGCTTTCGGCTGGTTGCCGGTCCGCCTGTCCCACTGTCGGGGCATAACGATCTGAAAACTATAGAGACCCTGTCATTTCTGTGCCGTCACACCTCGTTCCGGCCGCCCGGTGTCGCCTGTCACCGCTCCCTCCCGGGGGCACTCCTTTGTGGGGCATACGTACAACACCGTTACTAGCAGAAACCAAATCCGCTCCGATATAATCACACGAAAAAAAAATGCAGAACTTAAATATGTACCAAGTTTTCGTTTTTTAGTTTTTATAGGAGACGCAGCATAACTCAGATTACTAAAAAACAAAGATGGCTGATGCTGCATGCCAACGTTCCTTGAATCACTAGATACGTAACCTGGGAAATCACCAGACATCCTATTTACAAAAGACGGTCTTCAGCTAGTATTATGAGTCATTAATATTTGATATACTGCACTCTAATATTCTTTTCTTTGGTGCAAAGTTTGGTCATCAGCTTCCTTCTCCGTCACAATCGCTGATTATTATCTATAACCTGGATGCACCTTAACTGTTAAATTAAACTATGCACCGTGCGATCGACTTCATTTATACGGGTGAGCCAAAAAACTACGAACCGGCTGCGCAATGCTTTTCCTGTCCGCGTCCTTTACGCTCGTTGCGGTCTGCTGCTATCATAGAAAGGCACGGATGAAACCATACACATTTTTAAAACTACTTTTAAAGGTTTTACTTACCAACCTTATGAAAGGAGATACTGAAACTGGCCACCGTCGTTGTCCATACATTTTTGATATCTCTTTAGGAAACTATCCATCACCTCACCGTAGTTCACGTTGAGAAATGCTGACAATTTCATGGCAGATATTTTGTTTTAATTCTTCCAGCGTGTGTGGGTTTGTCTCGTACACGTTATGTTTTAAATTACCCCAGAGATAGAAATCGCAGGGGTTTAGATTGGGGGACCGAGGGGGCCACAAATTTGTACCAATAATTCTGTCCTCAAACACACTTTCAATCGTTCTCATCGAAATATTGGCCGTATGAGCTGTTGCAGAGTCTTGTTGAAAAAAGGAAAAATCACGTTCTGCTAATTCTCTAAAAACAGGGGGCAAAATTGTATTCACGTATGCACGGGCTTCAATTATTGACTCGAAAAAAAATTGGCCCTATAACTCTTTCGCCGTCTTTTAGATTTCTTAGCCTGAACACTTCCTGTAACCTGAAATTTATTGTAAAAGTAATGAATTGTTGTACGGCCTGGAACTTTTACACCTGGAAATCTTTCTGCAAATCGTACTTTCACTTGACTGAATTAACACATATGAGTCATAAATAAATACATGTGCAGTAGTGATGATGATGATGATGATGATGATGATGATGAGATGCGGTTTAAGGGCGCTAAACTGCTAAGGTCATCAGCGCCCTTACAATGTATAAAAAGAAAGTCAAAAATATAAAAGAACCGCATAATTAAAAAACGGGACACAAACCCGCGATGTCCAAAAATTTAAAACAACAATAATACAACAATGCCAAAAACTAACACACTAAAAGCAGAGGCAATAAAAGATTCAAACGTGTCAAGGACTGTAGAATGCGAGGGACATGAGCGCCTTTTGTCCTCTGGGGATTAGAGTCCCCATAAAAACAGACAGAATAAAATTACTAAGCTAAAAGACGCTCAACGCATTAAATGCGCAGATTAAAATCACTGTCATGAATAAAACGTAAAACACATTCTACAGCACGCGTGTCGTCTGCCAAAACGTTGGCTAGGCCAACAGGGAGACCCACACGAGCACGCAATGCAGCTAAAACCTGACACTCTGTTAAAATGTGACGCACCGTTAAGGGCGCATCACACTGCCCACAGAGTGGTGCGGGGTCACCACTGAGAAAATACCTATGACTAAAAACACAATGTCCAATCCGTAAACGAGCTAAAATTACCTCTTCCCGACGACACGAACGAGAAGAGGTACCCCAGATCAACGAGAAAGGCTTAACCTCCCGCAATTTGTTGCCCCGGAGGGCCGTCCACTCATCGCGCCAGCGCGAGAGGATGCGGCGACGTAAAATAACACACGAATCTGACGAGGGAACAACAGAGGTAAAAAATCTGGGTAATAAATTCGCCGATTTGGCAGCGGCGTCGGCAGACTCATTACCTGAGATGCCCACATGACCTGGGATCCACATGAAGGAGATGCTGGTGCCAGAGACACCAAGCGAGTGGAGCAGGTCATGAATGCGCTGTACGAGTGGGTGGTAATGGTACAGCGCATTAATACTCTGAAGGGCACTCAGAGAGTCCGTACAAATAAAACAGTGCCGTAAGTCGTGCCGCTGAATGTATAAAACAGATTGATAAATGCTAAAAAGTTCGGCGGTAAAAATTGAACATTGTCCAGGTAAACGAAACGTAAAACTATTTCCACCACAAAAAAGGCACATCCTACTCCAGCATCAGTCTTAGATCCATCAGTAAACATAAAATCAAAGTCCCCAAATTGCGACTGAAGTTCTAAAAACGCTGATCTAAAGACTGAAGAAGGGGTCTCACTCTTCGGCATCGACTATAACCCAAGGTGACAGAGGGCCTCAGCGCGCAACCATGGAGGAAAACGCGTTTCCCCCCTTGAAAGGGTCGGCGCTGGCGTAACGTCCAAATGCCGAAGAAGCTGACGAAATCGAACCCCTGGATGGAGCAAAGTAGAGGAGCTAACTAAATATTGCCGGTCAAGTGAATCCTCGTAAAATGCCGCGAAGGACGGGTGGTCAGGCAAGCTGGAGAGTCGACAGGCATAGCTACACAGGAGCAGCTCACGCCTGAAGGACAGCGGAGGCTCTGCAGCCTCAGCGTAAAGACTGGGCACGGGGCTAGTTGGAAAGGCCCCTGTAGCGACTCTAAGACCACGATGATGAATAGGATTCAAACGACGTAACACAGATGGACGTGCCGATGAAAAGACAATACACCCGTAATCAAGTTTGGATCGGACCAAAGAGCGATAAAGACGCAGAAGGACGGTCCGATCAGCTCCCCAGGATGTGCCGCTTAAAACACGTAAAATATTAAGAGAACGGTCACACTTTGCTTTTAAAAAGGATGCGTGAGAAGTCCAGCTCAACTTTCGATCAAATATCAACCCCAAAGATTTCACCTCGTCTGCAAACGGTAGCACCTCCGGCCCAAGATGGAGAGAGGGCGGAGGGAAATATTTCCGGCGCCAGAAGTTGATGCAGACGGATTTCTCGGCGGAGAAATTAAAGCCGTTGGCGTTACTCCAGGCGTAGAGACGGTCGATGCAGCTCTGGAGACGGCGTTTGAGTAGACAAGTCCGCCGTGAACTGCAATAAATGGCAAAATCGTCAACAAAAAGGGACGATGAAATGCCAGGTGGAATACAATCAACAATGGGGTTGATAGCCACTGCAAAAAGTGTGACACTAAGTACCGAGCCCTGCGGTACTCCGTTCTCTTGAATAAAACGACTAGATAAAACCGAGCCCACACGTACACGAAACACGCGGTCCGTCATAAACTCCCGAAGAAATATGGGAAGACGACCGCGGATATTCCAAGCGTAAAGTGTACGTAAAATGCCGCCCCTCCAACAAGTGTCATAAGCTTTCTCCAGGTCAAAAAACACAGCCACGGTTTGACACTTTCTCAGGAATCCATTCATAATATGCGTCGACAGGGACACCAGATGGTCGACGGTAGAGCGATAGCGACGAAATCCGCACTGAGCGTTTGCTAGAAGTTTCTGAGACTCAAGCCACCATGTCAACCGCCCGTTGATCATGCGCTCCATCACCTTGCAAATGCAACTGGTGAGGGAGATAGGGCGGTAGCTGGAAGGAAGTTGGCGATCCTTCCCAGGCTTAAGTATAGGGACAATGGTGGCTTCGCGCCAAACGGAAGGAAAAAAGCCGTCTTGCCAAATACGGTTATAGACCTGTAAGAGAAAGAGTTTACTGTCGGCTGAAAGGTGCTTTAACATCAGGACATGAATGCCATCCGGGCCAGGAGCGGAGTGCCTAGAGCAATGAAGAGCGTGCTCCAGCTCCCTCAGTGTAAAAAGTTCGTTATAACATTCAGTGGTAGCAGACCTAAAATTATATGGTGCAGAATCCAGCCGGTCTTTAATAGAGCGAAAGCCGGCGGAATAATGGTCTGAACTGGAAACCGCCTCAAAGGCAGATCCCAGAGTGTTAGCGATGGCAGCCGGATCCACTATGGTGGCATTAGAAACCTGAAGGCCAGAAACAGTACAATGCGACACTTTACCTGAGAAGCGACGAAGTTTATCCCAAACAACAGATGAAGGCGTAAAGCTATTAAAAGACTCGACAAAACGAGCCCACGACGCCTTCTTGCTATCCTGAATAGTGCGACGAGCCCTGGCGCGCGATTGTTTAAAAGTCACCAAATTATCAAGTGTAGGGTGGCGCCGAAACACCCTAAGTGCAGTCCTACGAGCACGAACGGCGTTCCGACAATCCTCGTTCCACCACGGAACAGGCATTCGCCGAGGTTGAGAGGATGAACGGGGAATTGCGCGTTCGGCAGCAGAGAAAATAGTAGACGCAAGGTACTGCACTAGTTGGTTAATGTCGGTGAAGGGCTGGTCGTCAAAATGCACGAGGCTGGAATACAAACTCCAGTCGGCTTTTGGGAATATCCAGGTAGGAACTCTGGAATGCTGTACGTGGTGTGACAGAAGAGAAACGATGCAGGGGCAATGGTCGCTGGAGTAGGTGTCAGCGACGACGTTCGACTGCAGACGACTAGCAAGCTGGAGTGAGCAAACGGCAAGGTCCAGGTGTGAGAATGTACCAGAAGAATCAGAAATAAAAGTAGGATCACCTGTATTGAGGATGGAAAGATTGAACTGGTAAAAAATGTCGGAAAGAAGAGTTCCCCTCGCACAAGCCCTTGGCGAACCCCACAGTGGGTGATGGGCATTAAAATCTCCCAACAGAAGAAATGGTGTTGGGAGAGCAGACAGGAGAGCTCGAATGTCCGCGGGAGCGAGGGGAGACGACGGAGGTGAATATACAGAGCAAACAGAGAAGAAAAAACCGGGTAACTGCAATCTAATGGTAACAGCTTGCAAGTCGGACGTAAGAGCGAGAGTTGGAAAATGAACGTCGTTACGCACTAACAACATGACACCTCCATGAGCAGGAGCACCCTCCTCCGGTTCAAGATCGTAGCGAACCGGAGTGTACCCTCGGAGATCGAAAGGGTCGTGAGGGCGAAGCTTGGTCTCCTGCAAACACACGACTATAGGTGAATGGGAACGCGATAAAATTTGCAGTTCAGCCCTATGCGATCGTACACCACGTACATTCCAGGTCAGGATAGCCATGAATAAAAGGGATAAACTGTCTACTTAGAAGGGCGGCTTAAAGGAATCCTTTGCTTAACCTTTGGGCTCGGGCTTTTTGTATGGAGTTGGTCAGACTCCATAGCTTCCTCGGAGGGAGGGCCCACGCGCTCAGTGCCAGAAACCGATTCAAGCGCCGTGAATCGGTTCTGGGTGGCGATGGGTGAGTGGTGCCGCTGAGCGCGTCTTGTCCCAGGAGCTTCCTGGGACAGCGACCTCCGAGGAGGAGAAGGTGAACTTTTCTTACCGCGCGCACGCGGAGGGTCTTTCAGAAAATCTTCCCTTCGAAGTTTCTGCTTGGGTTTCTTTTCAGCGGCTTGCGACTTCATTGACTTTGGATCAGGTTTATAGGGCTTGGTAACTATAGCTTTAATGGACGGCCGGATGGTAGTGGCGGTTAATCCAGTCATGGTCCAGGTTTGAGTTTCGGCATCTACTCGTGGTACTGGCGAGGCAACAACAGAACTAAATGTGCCAGACCGCAGGAGTGAAGGTTGGCGCGCATGATAACGCCTCCGGGCTTCAGCGAAGGAGAGTTTTTCCTTTACCCGGATCTCCTGGATCGCCTTCTCGTCCAAGTACCGCGGACAGTCGGCAAACGACGCAGAATGAGACCCTTTACAATTAACGCAGACGGGGGCTGTTGAACAGGTACCTTCGTGTGAGGGCTGGCTACATGTTGCACAGATGTTTACGGCACTCTTACATGAGACTTGCGTATGCCCAAAACGTTGGCATTTAAAACAACGCAGAGGTCTAGGAATATAAGGCCTCACAGAAATCCGTTCGTACCCTGCGGAAATGCTCGTGGGCAGATCGACGCCATCAAATGTTAGAAACAGGGTACGAGTGGGTACCAATACGCCGTCGCGTTTGGCCTGCACTCGATGGACCGCTGTCACCTTCTGGTCTGCAAGATATTCCACCAGGTCCTCGTCCGATATGCCATCGAGGCTATGGGTGGTGACAACGCCTCGGCAAGAATTCAAGGTGCGGTGCTTCTCAACAAGTATAGGATAACCGTGGAGAAGCATAGCGCGCAACAAGGTCTTACTCTGCTGTTCGGATTTGGTTTGAACCAACAAGGAACCAATCCGAAGACGAGTGCAGGACTGAACCGCACCTGAAATAGCGTCAATGCCCTTCTGGATAAGGAAAGGGTTCACCATCTCAAACGTTTGACCTTCCTCAGTTCGTGAAATCACTAAGTAACTACCAGTTGTCGGCGGTGCTACTTCTGTTGCAAGTACTTTACGGCGCTTATTATTAATAATGGAGAAAGGGTGCTCCATAGCGAAATAAATCCTCCACCATTGCAGCCGCCTCCGACCTCGGGCTCTGAGTTCCCGGGCGTTACCCCGGCTTGGGTGAGTGGCCTATCTATACCAGACTCACCCCAGGGTCACACCTCCCAGAACATAGACAGAGGGACCCAATCGCCTTCGGAAGCCAGCAGCTCATGCAATGGCCCCCCCGCGGGACTGCAGTTGAACAGCGGATACGAACACATACCCTACATGACGACCCCGGGTGGTGGGGATGACGCCATTGCCCACTTACCCAGCTGCGCTCCCAGTGCGCGGGTATCCGTCAGGCTGTGTCCACGGAGGATTTAAATAAAAAGATAAAATAAACTAAAACTGTGTGGGCGTTTCGCACTTAAGGTAGGCCGGCGAAGAAGGAAAAAAGAGGCGTAAATGAATGAACGTGGGACGAAATGTGCAGAAATAGAAGAGAAGAAAGAAACGATGGTGAGGTGCGGTATGAATGTAATGCAAAGAACGCACGAGAGCCTACCTTGTGTCCCCCGGTCACGACAAGAACCCACCTCGACCCGATGGGGATGAGGGGATGAATATGGCGATGATTGGCTCGGGAACCCCCGGGTTCGCCAACACCCGTACTCACATAAGGTGAGCCCCTGGGGGGCATGTGCAGTAGATAACATATAGTGAGCCATAATATACTTTGTGACTAAGTACTTGACAAAATAATAAATAACTCGTAATAACTGAACTACATCACATCACCGTCAACTCAATACTGCACTTCACACTTCAGAGCAAAACTACAACAGCGTGACTTTGTTTATAGCAGCAGTGCGTTATCATGTTTCCACACGCCCAGTGTAAAAACACAGCACAGCCAGTAATATTGTTCATGTAGTATCCTTTCGGGACGAAAAAGTTGGTGTATGATGCGCCATGAGCGGAGAAACAGTTACAGGGACAATTTTTTTTCGAGTCAGCAGTTGATACTCATACATACATGGATACAATTTTGCCCCCTTTTTTTAGGGAATTAACAGACGAGAGCGTGATTTTGCCTTTTTTCTACAAAATTTAGCAACAGCTCATACAGCCAATATTTCGATGCGAACAATTGAAAGTGAGTTTGAGGACAAAATTATTAGTAGAGATTTGTGACCCATCAGTCGCCCGATCTAATTCCCTGCGAGTTCTATCTCTGAGGTAATTTAAAAAGTGTACAAGACAAAGCCACACACCCTGGAGAATTAAAACAATATATCCTCCAGGAAATTTCTCAACGTGAACTACGGCGAGTGATGGATAGTTTCCTAAAGAGGTGCCAAAAATGTATGGACAACGACGGTGGCCAGTTTCAGCATTTCCTTTCATAAAGTTGGTAAGTAAAGCCCTTAAAAGTAGTTTTAAAAATGTTGTATGTTTCTTACACGCCTTTCTATGATAGCGGCAGACCGCAACGAGCGCAGAGGACGCGGACAGGAAAAACACTGCGCAGCCTGTTCGTAGTTTTTTGGCTCTCTCTGTATAACAAACGTATGTTATTAAACGTTGCAAATGGTGTAGTATTGTAGTAGCACGAAGAACATGTTATAGTTACGTTTTAATATCATCTCGGCGTACTTAAATCAAACAATTAAACTTCTTGGTTTTCTGGTACCCAAATTTCCTTCCTCTAAAAATACAATCGCACACAAACAGACAACGCTTACACAAAAAATTGCAAAAACAAATCAGATTTCTAGTTAACTGCAAAGGTAAGACCTAATAGTTGATAATAACCTAACCTGTATTAGTGTAAATTATACAATAAGTATTATAACAATGGTGACTAAATGGTCGGCGTGCAAACATAACAACAGAGCACCAACGTAATGTATACGATATAACGAGCCTCCGCAATACATGTAACAGGTGTGTGTTTGTGGAGGAGCGCCCGGTTATGACTGGAAGCTAACAACCCAGCAGACTTAAGTGGTATCCCAAAATGGTGGGAAAATCTCATGGTAGCACTTAAGTAACCTCTTGACAAAGCGGTTGGACTTATGGGTTCGGTTTTCCATACATTTTCAAAATTAAATTGAGTTTTATTTATGGACGCTCTTTAACTACTATGGTCCTTAGCGTCCCATTCTATATTGGGCGTGAAAGACTGGTAATTTTGCTCAGAGGCCTCTTTATCAGGCTTGAGGTTCTTTTACGTGCCGTAAATCTACGACACGGGACCACCGGCTTTACTTCCCTTCCGAAGGAAGCCATGCTAAGGTTCTTTTCGTCCGAAAAACTCCATCGCCCTCCGCCGGGTTTGAATCCACAACCTTGGTAACTAGAGGCTAGCATGGTACCACTAGTCTACGGAGCACGACCCATACATTTTCCCATCCTACTTAGGGTAGAATGGGTTTTCCCAAATTTGGCATCTTGTTCTTTACAAGGAAAATATAAATTCGCCCAGAGCATGTCCGAAGTGGTGACCTTGCGAGTATTCTTCCTAACCTACATATATCAGGGGATAATCATTATTATTAGCCGAGTGTGAGAAAGTAACATCACTTCGCCAAGGTCGGTAAGTCAGTTGCTAGCGGAGGCGTTTGGAAATCTTTACGGACTGCAACATGTTAAACTAGATGTGTACATTACAGAAGAAGAAGAGGGTACATTCCCCACAGGAGCTTTGAGTATTGCCAAAATGAAACAAGTAATTATCCATGTTCAAATTAATTTAATTGGCTTTGTTTAAGAAACCCATTTATGCCATTTTTAGTATGCATGAAGTTTTAGTTGCCTAACGTACCACGTACCTATAGCAGGTAAAGGAAGTTTCTTTCTATTTATTTTACCTCACTTTAACTATGTGGTCATATCGTGACGGATCTATTAGGAGATACCTGGTCGCTCGATGTGTATCCTCAAGGTCTCATCCCTGTACCATACTATCTTGCTTCGTCACGTGTCCATAGAGACCTTGGTGTAAGGCAATTGTACTTCTGCGTATACACGTGACGGGCAGATGGCAGCTTCGACACACATCCACACAGACCTTGGTGCTAGGCAACTGTACCTTTGTTTATATACGTGCCGGGCAAATTCCAGCTTCGACACATATCCACACAGACCTTGGTGCTAGGCAACTGTACCTTTGTTTATATACGTGCCGGGCAGATGGCAATTTCGACACGTAACCACAGAAGCCTTAGCGCTAGGCAACTGCACCTCTGCTTCTGCACGTGACGGCAGATGGCAGCTTCGGCACGTGTCCACAAAGACCTTACTGCTCGGCAACTGCACCTCAGCTTCTATATGCGACAGGCAGATGGCAGCTTCCACTCGTATCCATAGAGACCTTGGTACTAGGCAACTGTACCTCTTCTTATATACGTGCCGGGCAGATGGCAATTTCGACACGTAACCACAGAAGCCTTGGTGCTAGGCAACTGCACCTCTGCTTCTGCACGTGACGGCAGATGACAGCTTCGGCACGTGTCCACAAAGACCTTACTGCTCGGCAACTGCACCTCTGCTTCTATATGTGACAGGCAGATGGCAGCTTCCACTTGTATCCACACAGACCTTGGTGCTAGGCAACTGTACCTCTGTTTATATACGTGCCGGGCAAATTCCAGCTTCGACACATATCCACACAGACCTTGGTGCTAGGCAAATGCACCTCTGCTTCTATATGTGACAGGCAAATGGCAGCTTGCACTCGTATCCACAGACCTTGGTGCTAAGCAACTGTACCTCTGCTTATACACGTGACGGCAGATGGCAGCTTCGCCACGTGTCCACAAAGACCTTACTGCTCGGCAACTGCACCTCAGCTTCTATATGCGACAGGCAGATGACAGCTTCCACTCGTATCCACAGAGACCTTGGTGCTAGGCAACTGTACCTCTTCTTATATATGTGTCGGGAAGATGGTGCCGTCCAGTCTACCTGCTTTCATTTCTATTTGAATAGATGGCAAACCATTAGCTGATACCATGTATTTTGATTTTTACTGCTTTGTTAGACTTAAGATGGAACTCTGGGTGGTGCTATTAAATACCCAACCCGTTATTTATCTTGGCGACCAAGGTAAACCACGAAGGAGCCTCAGCCAGATTGGTCGCCGACTGGATTTGAACCCAGGGCCTCCCGAATCCGGGCCATATATATTAGTGCCTGAACCGTCCCGTTTGGTTGGAAGTTTTCTATTCCATTCAAAAGACCAGTATCAACATTTCATCGGAAATACATATTTTGAGTTACTCTGATGTGTTACATTCACATCACATTCCCTACTTGCTATGGTTTTTCTTTTATACGCACTTGTGTGTGTGTGTATATATATACCAGGTGAGTCAGCTGCCCCTGTTTATTTTTGAATTTATGCTACGTGTTAAGCGACATATGTGACTTGTGTCTTTCTTGAATGCCATCTAATGCTTGATTTTAATAACACGTTACAGAGGAATAGATAACTCAGTGCATAAGTGTTTTACGAGACAGAATGCAATCGCTATGTATGTCGATGCCAAAAACATCCCACCCTGACGCTAGGAGCTGCAGTAGCACTTTTAGCTGATTTTACAAGCTTTTATTCTTTATAATTTGATATGATACAAAGAACATTATAAATGTGTACAAAATATAATAAGCGCCATGTTTTCCACTGACAGGTGGATAATTTATACTTCGTAGTAGATATTTTATTGTGGTCGGTATTGTGTTTGACCCGTTCAACCAAGTTTAAAACACTTCACACATGCAAAGGGCTTTAGCTATTTGAGCCTGCGTCAATGCAGGGCGTGAATAAATAATTCTCTCTCCATTATCTACTCAGCATCTGAATCTTTCTACAAGACACGGCTGCTGTCATAACGTATACAAACGACGAGTATGATGACAGGCTGTTAATCTATGGAGAAACAAGGTGTAATGCACTGTCAGCAAAGCGCCTGTATGAAGAACGGGTTCCAGGAAGGAGGGCACCTACTGCAGACACTTTTCGAAGGGCTGAAAGACGCCTTCGTGAAACAGGATCATTTGGAAAAGCACCATCTGCTCGCGATGCTCCAGTAACCTAAGGAGGCAATGAAGAAGCTGTGCGAAACGCAATAGAAAACAATCCACATACCGGTTCAAGGGCCATAGCACAAGTCTAAGTCCGTCCTCAGTGGTGCGCATATTACATATCCTCCGTACCACCTACAACTACACCAGGCTCTCCACGGACGCGACTTTCAAGCGCGAGTGATATATGCAGCGAGCGCAAATGGATGCTGAGTTTTAGGAAATGTTCTCTTCAGTGATTAAGCTACATTCCACAATAACGGAACTGTTAAGTGCCATAATATGCACTACTGGAGTATAGGCAATGTGAGAAGCTGCATTCCAGAGTGGAGCATCAATGTATGGTGCGGAAAATTAGGCGACCAGGTAATTGTACCGCACTTTCTTCAAGACAATCTCACAGGACCACGGTACCTTGCATTTCTACAAGAAGAATTGCCACTAGTGAAAAGGACAGGAATGTGGATCCAGTAGGATGGAGCTCCACCACACTGGACACTGATTGTAAGGAATCATTTACATCATTTCAAGGTATACGTTTTATTTCCTATGCGCATATCTTAAACATGATACTCTAATCAAAATCGCTAGCGACATTTTTTAAAATAATAAAAAAAAATTATGAAAAGTTTTTAACGTAAAGAGTAGTTTGAGTTGGAGGATTTTCTTGAAAATATTCGCGCCGCATTTTTACAAGATACAGAACTTAAAGGTATTTGACCAAATTTTCGTTTTTAACTTATTGCTCTTCACAGACACACACCTAAACTTTTTTCTAAAAATGCCTTTTTTGGGGCTCAGGGGTGTTATAAACACGTATTTCCGGTGAAATCTCGAATTTTGGGGGGGAGTACAATACTTGCTCTCACCTGAGAGAGGTAACGCGTGCGATCGCATTCGGAAGGTTGCTGATATAAATACCCTGATCAATCTGACCGAATGTTTTTTCGCAGTTTTCCTCGGTCGCCAGGCGAATGCTGGGTTGGATAATTTGATCCGCGAATTTTCCTATCATCCCTCTCATCACTATACAGGCTGCATCTTTATTGGTGTCATATACTTGGGGGACGTGTTCCTGACATCAAAACAGTAAAAAGACTTTATATGAACATGGGTCTGAAAATCATTTATTTCAACAGTTACAACACAGAATCGAAAGTTACAAAAATTGCTCGAGGTGACTTCCTCTTGCTTCGATGCCTGCAGTAAGCCTGCGTTCCATGCTCCGGCATACTCTGTTGTAAACTCCTGGTGAGTTTCGTATTTGGTCAAGTCCAGTTTGGATACGTCCTCTCAAAATCTCAACATCAGGTACAGGAGTCGCATAAACCAACGACTTCAAATGACTTAAGTAATCCATTGGATTCAAATCAGGCGATCGAGCAGGCCATGCAATGGGCCCCCCTCAACCAATCCATCTTTAGGGAAATCAATCATTCAAAAGCTTACGAACTATCGTACTGAAATGAGTTGGAGCACCGTCGTGTAAAAATCACATTCGTTGGATGATGTCCAGATGCACATTATGAGTTAAGTGATGCAACTCATTTCTGAGAAACTGGGGATTGGTTTGTCCATTCAGACGCGAAGAGAAGAAGTAGGGACCTATAAGGTGATTATGAATGATTCCACCCCAAACGTTGAGAGAGAACCTCTGTTGATGGCTGTTCTGTCGTACTTCATTAGGATTTTCAAATGCCCAGTTATGAGTGTTATGAAAATTGAAGATACTGTCGCAAGTGAAACCAGCCTCATCCGTGAATAAGATACAGGCTAGGAAATTGATTAATACGGCGCACTGCTGTAACATGCGTTGACAGAAACGTCTTCTTGGCTCAAAGTCCACCTTATTTAATCCTTGCACACGTTGAAGGTGATACGAGTACAGAAGATTTTCATGCAGAATTCTCCAGATAGTCATATGACTAACTCTTTCCCTTACAGCCATATGTCTTGTGCTTTGTGATGGGTCTGCATCCACAGCACGAAGAACTCGTTCTTCAAGCTCAATGCCTCGCACCGCTCTTGGTCTCCCAACATCCCTAGAACTCCTTTCAAATGCGCCATTCTCTCTCAAGTGTTGGTGAATTCGTGCGAATGTTCTTGCAAACGGTAACGGCCTGTCAGGGTACCTTTCTGTATAAAGTTCACGTGCTCGTGCTGCATGGTCATACGTGTAGTGCATATCCGTCTGTTCACTCATGGAATACATCTTCTTTTGCCTATAACAACGAAATGGTTGATTTTCAGACCCATGTACATATGAACTTTTTTTTACTGTTTTGATGTCAGGAACACGTCCCCCAAATATATGACACCAGTAAAGATACATCCTGTATTTCATTCCCTTCTTTGCTGCTATACCAGGCATTGGATTGATCACCCATCCTGGATCATCTATGGTCCAGTGTTTCCTTGCTCCTCGACAGGCACTGGCTTTAAAGTTCTTGGCTATGTCGTTTAAAGAGAAGGGTAATCCATTAAAAAAAAATAAAATCTGTTAAATAACACCTACTACTGGCAGAGAAAATGTAAAAAAGACGCATTTTTAGGGATGTGTGTCTGTGAACAGCATAGCTGTAAAATAAGAAGTCGGATAAATACAAAGTTGTATATTTCAGTTGAGAATCATCCAGAAACGCGACACGATAGTAAACCTTCCCCAGCCCAAACTAGCCCTAATATGGAAAATATTTGATTATATTTTATTTTCTCATTAGAGATTAGATCGATTTAAATTAAAATACCGTATATTTTAGATACCTGCATGAACAATAAAGTGTGTATCTTAAATTTCGTGCGAACAGTCTGTAAAGTCCATACCAAATTAATTTAAAATGAAAGTAGGTAACATTCATGAGATAGAGCTTCTAGGAAACGAGGCTCTGTACCATACCTACGTACAGCCTGGAGAGAGAGTCTTGGTACGTTGTTGGTGCTTTGTTCGAGTTATAAATAAAGTATTCATTCGTTCATACAAAAGCAGTAGATCTCATTAAAACCAATTTAGGCCAAATATTTTTATAATTATTTCAGAGATATTCGTTTTTATTTATTACATTTTCAAATACTTTGTACTTTTTTGAAGCCCTAGGTCAACATTCGTTGATTTTTCATGTGAAATAAACAGTAAAGCGCTTTAAAGCCAGGATATAGTAACTCAGTCATTAAAGATGCCACTAACACTTCAATCTCCTGTATTTCTGTTGCGTCCACATTTAAACCTTTTCTACAAACATTTATCCCGATTATGGGACACTGTGACTGAATTTTCAATTTTTAATTTTAAAGCTATTTACTTGAAAAATTGGCACAGTTACTACGAGCAACGCTCAAATAGCTTTTCATACAATACAATTAAATATGTTTAATTATCGAAAAAATGTAAACTGTCAGAAAAGTATGATAGTGACATCTTTAATACTTGGGTACTATAAAAATAAATGTAAGGATGGGATTCTAGTTGACGTAGTCGGTGTTTACATTTTTCTTGTCTTTTTTCTGTGTAAATTAATTTTTTGTGAGTCAGTAAGTTAAGAAATCATAAAATGCATCGTTGAAGTTTTATGTAGCATATTTTATATTGTCTATACAAATTTGTATGCAAAACTGAAGTGTAAGGAATAATTTTCACCCGCAAAAATTTAAAACTGAGAAAAAACGTACAGAAAGGGTCCAGTGGGGTTGAAAAGTAGTAACGAATATATCGCTGGGCTTTTAAAAGTAGCCGGTTGTAATAAAGGTTTGGTTAAAATGATTCACAAGTTTTTATAGAATATATGATACAGTTCAAAAATCGAAAATTTTCTCATTTTCTCCTAAAACCTCAGTCCCAATCTGCCTTAACATGAAATAGAAACAATAAAGAGCTTTTAAGGGTCTTATAAAAATACTTTTGGATGAATAGAGAAAATCATATTAGACCAACATCAGAATTCCACATACACACATTTTTAAAAATGCGTATTCTTTGTATTCGGGGGACTTCAAAACGTGTATCTTGACATGGAATCTCATGGTATAATATAAAACTTTCTCTGCTTACTTTAGAGGAAGTGCTGGATAAAGTAGAAAGCGCAGGCCAGTATTTATAACAGTGGAACAAAGGCATTTGTTTCTTATAGAATTAGTGCGAGCTCTGAAGGACGGACCACCCCACCTACACTTCTTTGTCGTTTGGAGCGGAGGCCAGTCAAAAGTCACTTGATACACACAACTACAAATAGTTCTGTTGTAGTGAGCGTTTGTTTGTCGCATAGTTTCGCCAGTTATACCAAATCACACAAAGTTCAATACCAATGAATAGGACTTTAAGCAGAATTATCTATCAGTGTCTCAAATATACAGCATTTTAATCAAAGCAGTTTGAGCCAGTGTGAAGAGTATTTTGGGGTGAGGACATGCTTGTCTGATATCCTTGAACGGAGTCTGACAAACATGAAGTTTGTATATTTATCTCAATTTTATTTTTACCTTCTCTTCTACATATAGTAAGTAGGGGAGGTACTGTATTCTACCCAAAAATTTGACATCGAGATTTCACCGGAAATATGTTTTGAGGTTCTATACAGAAAAAGCATTTTAGAAAAAGGTCCATGTGTGTCTGTGTGTGTGTATGAACAGCAGTTGAGAAGTCGGATAAATAGCAAACTTGGTATTTAAGTTCAGTATCTTCAAAAGATACCCCTTACATGGAATTTATTTCCAAATTTTTGATTTTCTAAAAAAAAATGGCTGTAACAATTTTCATTAAAACACCATATATTGAACATATTTACATGTCAAACAAAATTTATATCTTGAATTTTCTGGGAATATCCTGTGAAGTCCTCTTCATTCGGAAGGAATTTTATACAATATTGTATAACTAGTAAACGTTAAACGATAGACGAAAATGTACTACAAAAAATGTAGATTTCTTTAAAACACACCATTTATTTTATATAAGTTTTTTGTGGCGTCATCGATTTCCAAGATTTTCGTCATTAATGTTTCGAATTGTTCTTTACTTGGTCATTATCTTAAAGCCCTTTCAAAATTCAGTTGTTTCTCGTGATGTCATGGAAACAGTATGGCCAGCATATAATGTTCAGTTGTTAAACATTTGACTGTCGCTGTTCTCTTTGTATCTATAACGAAATGTGTAATGTAGCTGTTTCTGCAAAGGTTTATCTCGATTAAAATGAAATAGAAAAATAAGCTTTAGTATGAAGCTTTGTGTACTCACTGATAAATGATAGAGGGTAGAGAAAGTTATGTGAATGTATCACATCAGATTTTTTTTATTTTCTGTTCCACGTACATAGTATGTAAGAGGAATGTTGTATTATATTCAAGGAAGCGACACCAAGAATTTTAAGAAAATCCCTACCCCACAAACTACGCTTAAATGGAACATTTTTCGAAGTTACTTATTTTCTCAAAAAATGACTGTAACGATATTGATTAAAATACCGTAATTATGTACCAGACATTTACGTGACAACTAAATCGTATATCTTGTATTTCACGGGAATAGTCGTAAATCCTGTCTGTTCATTCGGAAGAAACTCTGTTAAGAGATAGTAAAAAACGTAATACAAAAAAAAAATGTAGACATTTAAAACAGAATTTATTTCAAATCATTTCTTTTTGTAACATCAGTCATTTCTGAGATATCTTATTATTGGTTTGGATTTTTCAATACTTTGTCGTTCTTTAAAGGGACATGGTAGTCTGAACACATGGAAATTATACCTTAAGTGTGTTAAATTACCACTGCTCTTAAAGTTCTCAATAGTTTTTCCTGAAATTCTTATGAATTATTCTATAAATCATGACAATTATTTCAAGTGGTTGTTTGCATTGATAGCTTATGTAGTTGAGTCCGTAAAAATTATTTCGTTCTGCAGAAAAATAATAAAATTTACTCTTAAAACATATGAATTCATGTACCTTTTTCTCTGATACTACTTGCAATACAGGATCACACTTTTGCATACTTGTTTTTAGTATAATCAGCTATCTTCTGAACCTCAATTATTTAGTTATGTATATCAGTTTTACTAGAAATTGAAAAAAAAACATATTTGGAAAGTTAAAAAAGTAAAAATGTGGAAAATTTGCAATGTTGTTGCTTTCTTAATATCACTAATATACATTGTAAAGTTATGATGATGGTTCAGAAAGTTTAAATATGTGTTGTATACATGTACTGAAAATTTCAGCTCTCTATCTCTCATACTTTCTGAGAAAAAGGTACATAAACATCCAAAAATGTTGTTTTGAGAAAATTGAATTTAAAGTTTGAACATTAAAATTCTGACACACTTCAGTACACTCCAGGGTCATAACCATCTGCACTTTCATTCCTGGATCACTTCAGCTTTTCTGATTGTCTTCTCTTAGTCCTGGCCTCTTTTGTTGATTCTGAACTGCTCGCTGGGCATGATATAGTCGTTCGTTGTTGCAAGATACAAAAATGTTCTAAAAAGGGGCGTTGATGGCAGCTTTAAAGGAGTGCAGACTAGCGTTTAAATGGCATTTAAATGCCTTAAAAACGTCTTAACTCCCAAAAAGTTGAGATTTTATTCGTTCCTAAAACCAAAAATGTTATTTTTGTTCATTTCAAGAGTACCTTGTCCCCTTAAAGTCCTGTCGCTATTCAGTTGCTTCTCACAATGTCCTGGAAAGAGTATGGAATTTCAAGGCCAACATTTAGCCACTCACTATGTAACATCTGACTATCGATTCCGCTTCCTTTATCGTCGTTTTCGTAGAAACGAAACGTGTAACGTGTCTCTATTAGCATGAAACAATAAAACATAATATGTGTTCCGTTCACATGGTCTTCTCTACTCACTCTTCTACAATCTACTCTTAAAAAAGCTTGTTCCTCCACCTACTTCTTTTTAATCCAGATAAACTTTCATTACTCATTTCGTTTGGGTGTATAAGAAAAATACAGTAACATAAGACGATGGTCAAATCATTTCAAAGATGGTGCCTTTTGAAGTTTTATTCTCTTAGCATGAACACGAAAAATAAAGAAAAAAAGAATAGGATTTGACATTGGGAGAAGTAAAAAAATCTTAAAATTCAAACCGACAACAAAGAATACCTTGGAAACAGTTAACGCACAAACCATTATGTGGTTTGATGCGATCTACACCCTTTGTGCAGTAAAATGTTGTGTATGTTTGACTTATACAAACGTTGTTCAGAATGAAGAAGACTCCAGACGCTATTTCCCGAAAATTCAACATATGCAATTTATTTTCTTGAAAATGTATTTAATATTTAGTATTTTAACCAAAATAGTGTGATCCATTTTCAGAAACATCACAGCTTTCGGAAAATGTTCTAAGTAGAAGGTAGTTTGGTGTGGGGGGATTTTCTTCAAAATATTCATGTCGCATCTTTGCAAGATACTGAACTTAAATACCAAGTTTGGTATTTAACTGAATTTTCGTTTTTGAGTTATGTTGTTCATAGATACATGTATGCTGACCTTTTACTGACTGAAACTGATTTTTTTTATACAGGAGGCTAAAAGATATTATTCCGGTGAAATGTGCCTACCAAATTCCTGGGTGGAGTGCAACCCCTGCTAGCATGTGAACACACAAAGATGTATTTGAAGCGGAATTCATCACCATCTCCTGCTAGCACAGAGACAAGGACGTCTTGTACGGATGCTGCGGTAGTCTAGATATTCCCGTTCCATCTCGTGACGCTAGCAACCTCGCTGCTAATTGTACACATGCAAATATCGCACGAGGTCTCTTCACTTTCCATTGTAATTTCGTTGCCACGAGACCTTCACCAGCCTCAACAGGATGCAACTCTTCTTGCTTAATTAATAAACGAGAAATACACTGTCCATCTTCTTCCTACACCTTACAAGACGGCCACTTAGGCATTCAGTAAGTACGTTTACAGGTTCCCTAAAATACAACATTGCATTTGTGTGTGTCTAGAAATCAAATAGCTCAGAAATATAACTCAAAAGCATAACGTCAGATTAACACCATACTTCATACAAAATTCGAGTACGATAGAGACTACAGAAATAAAGTCTTAAGAGGGCTGTTCCAGAAGTACCCGACCTAACAAAGAAAACAAAAATTTTAGGAAAAATATCTTTATTTCTCTACATAGTCTCCTTTCACCTGGATACACTTTTCCCAGCGATGTTCAATAGTTTCGATGCCCTGTTTATAGTGAGAACCATCGAGTTTTGTAAAACAGCCATCAACTGCAAACTCCACCTCTTCATTGTTGGCAAATCTTTTACCACCAAGCCATTTCCTCAACTTTGGAAACAGAAAATAATAATCAGAGAGGGCTAAGACTGGCGAATAGGGTGCATGAGGAAGAAATTCGAACTTTAACTCATTGATTTTGGCCATGGCGATAATGGATGTGTGGACTGGTGCATTCTCTTGATGAAACAGAACTTTCTTTTTCGCTAAATGCGGCCGTTTTTGCTTGATTTCATCATTCAAACCCTGCAATAAGTTTGCATAATGTTCGCCATGCATTGCTTTTCCTTTCTAAAGATAATCAATGAAAATTATTCCACGCGCATCCCAAAAAGCTGAGGACATCACTTTGCTTGCAGATGCAACTGTCTTCGCCTTCTTTGGAGCCGATTCTCCCCTTTCAATCCACTATTTGGCTGTTCCTTCATCTCAGGTGTGAAGTGATGGACCCATGTTTCATCCATGGTTATAATCAACGCAAAAACTCGGCTTTACTGCAGCAACACATGCAAGTCTACACTAGAGACTAGCATCAAGAGTGTGACACTGTAGTGGTGTTTGTCTATATGATAACGATTGTAAAGACTACACTGGGGTCTAGTAACAAAGTCAGATACTCTAGTATTATAAAATCGTGTTGGTCTGCATTATAACACTTGGAACAGAGTATTTTTTACTTAGATCTGAGACTCATTTTTACTAGATTTTGGTTGGAAATCCAAATATGACCCAGTTTTTCTCTACAACGTCAGGTTTTTAGATACCGTGTACCCTCCAAAATCATTCTAATTGTATACATAGATGGAAAGTAAAGTAATAAGCTAACCTGAATGTACCTAAATTTACTTCATACACAGAAATTCTTTCACATAAAGGATATATTACTTCTATATATATAGAATCTTGTCCAATTCATTCCACTTCTGGAAAATATTTGTGCTTATAGCTTTTCCTGGCGTGTAGAATATATGGACAGTCTCTCCAAATACTCCAACAGTAATCATGTGTAATCCCGTCTACCCTGATAACCTTGACCTTCAAATCTTGCTGGAATCGATCACCTTGTTAATCACTGGTGGCACCAACATTTTGGGCTAGATGGCTATGCAGAAAACTAGTTTAATGCTCGTGTTGCAACCAAGCATTTTGTGTGAGTCCAAGAGTTTCTGGATGAGTTCAGTGTAATTCTCTGCTCGTGTATTTCCAAGAAAGTTCATGACAATGTCCTTGAATGATAACCAAGCATTTCTTTCCAGTTCTGTAACTGTCCCAATGAAATGTATATCTGTGATCAGCTGTCGAATGTGCGAACCATCAAACAACCTGTCTTTATTTTTTCATGTGACAAGCTAGGAAATGCAGTAAGGAGATATTTGAAACAGTCTCCATGAGTTTTCAAAGCTTTCATGTATTGCTTCATGAGGCCCAGCTACAAGTGCAAAGATGGGAATATAATATTTTCTCTATCAACAAGTGGCTCGTGTAGAATGTTTAGATCACCCGTTTTGAGGGCAGATCGTGGAGGCCAATTACTTTGCACCCAATGCTGTCCCACATGCAGAGATAACAGGGATACTTGGTGTATCCGCCATACTGCTCAAGAAGTACAAGGTCAACAGTCACCATGCAATTGCATTGTATAATGCAATTCCCAATTATTCCATTATGGCAATATACAAAGCCACTATCACTTCTTAAGTACTTAAGAAATTCACTTTCGCTTGTTCGAGTGTACGATACTTTAGTTCTTTTTCAAGCAGATTTTTTTCGCGCAATCTGGATGCTAGGAGTTCAGAAACGTTCTTGAATTGTCCCAAATCACTCAACTCATGCTGATCAAATCCCTTACGAACAGAGTCATCGTCAATTACAACATCACTATCACTGCAGAACACTTCAAGAGAGGGTTGTGTAACATACACCGGCAATGGGTATTCAGATGATTAGTGCTGGCTGGGCGTATAGCTGATGGTATACCAGGATACTCAATATTATGCGCAATTTTTCTGTTATACCCTGATGTTTACACTGTACCAAAATAACATTCGTTTGAATGCTCACTGGGCTCCCGCCAAACCATTGGTATTCCAAATGGCATCTGATTACGCGTTCCCTATGCCCACATCCGTAAACCCACCACACACTGCTTGCACTCCTTATGAGGGGCCCATGACTTATCCTGGTCACCAGTTTTAACCTTTAAATACACTAAATAAGCTTGCTTTTCAAATGAATTTATATTTCTTCTCTGACTGGGAATGGCGAAATTTACACAGATGTAGCAAAAATATTCAGTTATTTATGCACTTTCGATAAGAACAAGACATGAAACAAAAGAAATACGTATTAAGTAAAATTTAACAAAAATCGCTTGAAAATATGACAGAATAAAAACCTTGATACCACAGAAACAACTAAACGTCACTTCAAATTCAGCGTGTCTATCGCAAGGAGATAAGCCGCAGAGAGAAAAACCTGAACTGACAAACGAAAGCTGCAGTTTCAAAATCCGATGTCTATTTGAGTAAAAACCAGCATAAAAGTCAAACTCAACAGAAAAAAAAACTTTAAATTTGTTCCCCATTGTAATGATTGTACAAGACTACACCAGAGACTATCAACAAGAGTATTATACAGTCTTGTTTGTCTATATAATTAGGCTTGTGCAAGTCTACACTAGCGACTAGCAACAAGAGTGTGATATTGTAGTACTATAAGGTCTTGTTTGTCTACATGATAGTGGTTGTACAAGTCTACACTACAGACTAGCAACAAGGGCGTGTTGCTGTAGTATTATAAAGTCTTATTTATTGGTCATCTGCGTCTCTTACAAAAGCCATAATCACTAGTTCACGCTATATCCCGTACATCGTCGGTGTTTGCCTGTCGGCCTTGACCTCTGTTATTTAAGGATACGGAGAATTCCATGGTTAGTGTAATATCACGATAGAGGTCAGCAAGCGAAAATAACGTATCACAGACCTGGATTTATTTCTCAATTGGGATAATCCGCGAGGTTAATTTCGTATTCTACGAGAGTAAACAACCTGTAATTGGTTTTAGAAACGGGAGCGAAAGTTGTGACTCCTAATTGTACAGTAAGGTACAGAAATGAATTCAAAGTATACCTTTATTGGAGCATAAACACTCTTGTAGTTAACTGCTGCACAAACGGAAGTGTGATATCAAGGCGTCCTCCACGAAAAATAAAATTTAATTGAGTTATATTTATGGATGATCTTTAACTAGAATGGTTCTTGGCGTTCCGTTCTATATTGGGCGTGAAAGACTGGACATTTTACTAAGAGGCCTCTTTATCAGGCTTGAGGTTCTTTTACGTGCCGTAAATCTATGATACGGGACCACCGGCTTTACTTCCCTTCCGAAGGAAGCCATGCTAAGGATTTTTACGCTCGGAAAAATCCATCGCCCTCCGCCGGGTTTGATTCCGCGATCTCAGGAGTTAGAGGCTTCTACTCTGCCACCTACTGTATTCCACCTAAGAGTTCTCTGTTAAGATTTCAAAGGAAAGAAATGTTTTCAGGGCCACTGAACAATGAGCAACTATTTTTACTTTCTTTATCACGTACATGGTATTTGGACAGGGTATTGCAGTACACCGTAAAATTGCATTCTAAGATTTCACCGAAATACATATTTTGAGGACCCCCTTAGAAGCGTCTTAGAAAAAGGTCCTTGTGTGTGCCTGTGAACAGAAAACTGAAAAACGAAAAGAGGGATAAATACTAAATTTGGTATTTAGGTTTAGTACCGACACAAAGATTTTCAAGAAAAGATTTACGAAAATTCCCCCGCCCTACACTACTCTTTTATAGAAGATTTTTCGAAATTTTTATTTTCTAAAGAATGGCTCTAACGATCTGATTAAAGTACCACATGTTAAAGCATTTACATGACAAATAAAAGGCAGATCTAGATTTTGCTGGGAACAGCCTGAGTGAGTGTTGTATATCTGGTAAACAATAAGAGACAATAAATTGACACACAAGAAATGCAGATCTCGTTAAAAAGTATTTTTAGTGGGGCATTCTTTGATATTTGTTCGAATTTTCCAATATTCTAATTGTTTCTGTGACCTATGACCAGAGAAGGGAGGGAGCACCTCGCACCTAGACCCAATGCAGATTATTACCCCCAGGAGAAACGGATGAGGTAAGGTACCCGCAGGAGGCTATAGGCCACCCGAAAGAGGCGCGCAGAGGTCCCTAACGATATCAAGATTGATAACCTGGTTACACCAATCAACTGCTTGGAGGAGGCTTTCTTTTGGTGGAACCGGGGAGAACTCGAACCACCTGAGGCGACTCAGAGAAGGCTGCCATTTAGGAGGGTCGAGAAGAAGTTTCCAAGAAGCAAGCATCTGCGGCATCTACCAGATACCGAGCGACACTGCCAGAAAATGAAAGGAAAAGCGAAATAATAAGAAATAAGGGAAAGGAAATTCGAGGTAGAAGAGATACCAGCGCAGCATTCCCCTTGCCAAAGAGGAAAAACCACGAAAAACCCATAGTCAGGCCCAGGATTCGGACCTCGCACGTTATCACTCGTGAACAAGATAAACATGAGAACATCACCAACCGATGATGAGATAGGAACAAGTGACCTCTACTGTCGTATTGTTACCATTCAGATTCATTACAATAAGCTCACGTACTTATTGTCCATTGTCCTAGTTGCTGGAGGTTCCCTGTAAGGAAGGTCAGGTAGACGTGTAACTAAGTTCATATTTCTGTGTGCAGTGTTACTAAACCCTGGACGAAGTGCCGTAATGTACCCAAGTGGTACTAACGCTATTAGCTGACCTCTTTCCATGGTAGCACTCAACGTGGCAGATATTTGGGAAATGGTTAACGACGCAAACATTTTTATTGGACATAAACTGTGTGCTTTAAACATACCTACACATATTACAGGTAATGTTTTGTCTACCCCTCACGCTTACCAGTTATACAAAAGTCATCTAGAGCACTTAACAGGTTATTGCCAGAAAAGTCAATATACACATTGTATTTATCACATAAATACCTTAAATATATGATATTTTAATAAAACCCGTTACATTCATTTTGAAAAAAGTAAAAAATAGCCAACAAATATGCATATAAAGGGTAGCTTCGGTTTGTGAGGATTTCCTTGGGTCGCATCTCTTGAAGACATTGTATTTAAATACCAAGGTTGGTATTTATGCGACATTTCGTTTTTAGTTGTTGTGTTGGCACACACGTGTGCTTACACTTTTCTAAAAAAAAATGCTTCTTACATCAAGTAGATTACTTGTTTCACTTGCTAGTAGGTGCGTGGTGCAGAAAGTGTTAGGTGTTTGTAACTAAAAAACTAAAACTTATATGCCATGCGAAGATCTTTCCAGAAAATTATATCCCCCAAAGAAATTTCTTACATAAACAATGTTCTATGTTTTATTACTCCATCAGAAACTGTTCTGTCATCTTTATTACAAATTTAATAATATGCGAAATGGACCAAACTGAAAACAAAAACTAAACAATTTTCAACCTCAGCACTCGTCTCAATAACTATCTGAAACGTCTTCCCTAAAAAATGTTACTGTGTTTTCTGAACCTAGCTGCTCAAAACAGTTATTTCATCAAAGAGTGCACTGCCATCTACAATAATATTTTTCTCAAGCACAAACTTCAACAATTTCCTATTCGGGATCTTTATAAAGATTTAAGCGTTGAGTATCGAGCGAGGTGTTGTGTGAGACTCGCATTCGTCATGTTGCGAGTTCACTTCCTGGGGCTGGTCTCTCTGACCATAGCCTGGTAGTCAGGCGAATGTTGGGGTGTTTCCCTTGCTATCACGAATTTCCTTGAATTTGCTTCGTCTTTCATGAGGTGGGTTGTGTAGTGTCCGACACATGGCGTAAATGCTTCCTCAGGTGGATCCATTTCTTCCCGCTCCACCAGGTGGAAGCCTTCCCTGAGTAGCCCATGAGGTCTTCTCATCTCTGTGACCTGTCTGCCTACGACCTAGATCTTCCTGTGGTTCCTTTACCTCATCCGTTACTTCCTGGGGGACGTAAGCAGGAAATATCCGCCTTGGGCCCACATACAAGGTGTTCGCTCCGTTACTATGCCATAGTTATAGCTTTGTTTTCTTGGGTTTTTTATTTATGTACACTCTTTAACTGCTGTGGTCCTTAGCGCCCCATTCTATACGGGCATGAAAGACCAGAAATTTTGCTCAGAGGCCTCTTTATCAGGCTTCAGGTTCTTTTATGTGCCGTAAATCTACGACACGGGACCACCGGCTTTACTTTCCTTCCAAAGGAAGCCATGCTAAGGATTTTTACGCCCGAAAAAATTCATCGCCTCCGCCGAGTTTGAACCCGCGACTTCGGGAACTAGAGGCTAGCATGGTAACCACTACACCACGGATTAAGACACCATAGTCATAGTGAATACTTATAGCCTCTTGCGGTTCCTTCGGGGTAGTAAGTACAAAAGATCCCCCTTGAATCGACATGCAAGGTGTCCGCTCCTTTACCTTGTCAGTCGTCATAGCCATAATCAATTGAATACAGATGATTCATTTGCTTAACTACACAGTGTATTCCAATATTACAGAACACAATTTCAGGCATGCATTCCCTTATATAGACGATAAAAAAAGTCCATTATAACATGTGTCCGGGAATGCTTGGTTTCTGAGTTATGCGTTCAAAACAGTGATATTCACCGGAACGTTCTTCTTACAGCAAGTAGTTTTCTTTACAGAAGATGTTCAAACTGCCCACCTCCTCCTTGAATACAGGCCTCACTTCGACGTCTCATGGCCGTGTAAACACGTGCCCAAGTTCCAGGGTATTGCGTATTTCCTCACAATATGCCACAATTTGGTTCTGAAGGGATTCTATGTCAGGCACCGGAGATGAATACACCAATATCTTAAATGACCCCACAAGTAAAAATCGAGAGGTTTCAAATCAGATTGAGCGTGGTGGCCATGCAATTCGGCCACCTCTACCTATCCATCGATGAGGAAACCTTCGCTCCAAGTATTGACAAGCGGTACAACTGAACTGTGCAAAAGCACCATTGAGCTTGTTGACGAATGCTCAGTGAAGTGTGTTCAAACACATGAGGTGTGATGTTTTCCAGGAAGTTTGTTTACAAGTACATGGGGTCCAACTAACCGATGATACTGGCCCACATGTTGAGTGTGAACCGCACTTGGTGATGAGACGGAACAATTGCATGTGGATTTCCATATGCTCATACATGCTGATTGTGGAAATTTGTAATGCCATCTCGTGTGAACTGTGCTTCATCTGTAAATAATACTAAAGCAGGAAAGTTCGGATTTGTAACACACTACTGCACCAACCCCTGCAGAACATCCATCGAGCAGGGTAATCTGTTGGTGAAGGGGCCTGTACACGTTGCAAATGATAAGGATACAACTGTTGCGAGAGCGAGAGTCGTATGAGGAATATTCACTTGCAACACTAACCTTCGTGTACTGAATCTCTTCCTCAACATTTGCAATTGTAGATCTTGGTCGTCCCCCCTCCAAATCAGGAGATGTAAACTTCGCATGAGTGCACAGAGGGTGATGAAGACGTTCAAATGTCTTCCGATCTAAATATTTTCGCTGTGGGTATCTCTCTTGCATAAACGACGAGCCAGCGCAGCTCGTACATAAAGTGCTTCTGTCGCTCAGTCGAACGCCAAACACAACACTCAACGTACCCTTCGCCTCGGAATGAACCGTCAGAGTGTCCTGTTAATATCTTCTGTCGTGGCAACTACCTGCGCGAAGGAAAACGTTCCGGTGGGTATCACTATTTTGAAGGCCATAACTAAGAAACTAAGTATTTCCAGACATATGTTGTAATGGATTTTTTTAAATTGTCTACATATGGGGAATGCATACCTGAACTTACGCCCTCTGTTTTTATATCAACCTGTATAGTCACTACAAATGACGCATAGGTTTTTCGGTCATAAAAATTCTTAGCATGGCTTCCTTCGGAAGGGAAGTAAAGCCAGTGGTCCCGTGTCGTAGATTTACGGCACGTAAAACAACCTCAAGCCGATAAAGAGGCCTCTGAGCAAAATTTCCGGTCTTTCACGTCCAATATAGAAGGACCACAACTGTTGAAAAGAGCGTCCATAAATAAAACTTAATTTAATTCAATTACGGCATAGGTACGGAATTCGGATATTCCTGGATTTTTAACCAGGGGTTGCAAAAGGACTGGTGGTTCAGTAACCCTAGTCCATCACAACCAAAACAGACTGCGATACCATATAAACAGCTGAGTACTTCTTCCGTATCCCGCATAGATTAAGATCGATGTTTGACTGACATTCTTGATATGTTAATTGCAAGCACCCACAGGAAAGTGACTCATGCTTGCTGTTGCAAGATGTGAAGAAGCTACTACTGTATCTGGGTGAAGGCCTGATATCAGAGAAGAGTTATCACAGTGATCAAACAGCGTTTCCTTGCCAGTGTTGCAAACTACTGACTGATCGAGGCAGTGTTGCCAAACAAAGTACATTGAATCTCGCTACAGGTCGAACAAAATTCCGCTTAAAAAATACTATATCATTATTATGTCATAGAAAAGTACTGTAGTCTCTCTGTTGGTAATTTAGGCGTATTTTATTGACCGTAGTTTATTTTTTCATTACGTGATTAATTAAAAGTAAAATGAATTTAATCACTGTGCATTTCTTAGTAAAATGTAAATAAATTGATTTACTAATTGCATGAGAAATGCTTGTGCTGTCGGTAGCTTTATAAATTCATATGTTTCTGGCTTTCATAGTGTTTCAAAAGAGCACTTCTTTTTGCCCCAAAACAACATTACATGCTCTGCACTTTGCTTTTGCACTGTCTTATTTAACTGGTTGTAGCCATTTCGAACAAATACCTTCTTTCAACCAATTATCCAAGAACAACTGTTTTCTCCCTTTCTTAGGTTTCGAAAATTCTCAGCGGTATTTCCTTTAAGGATGGAGTACCCTTTATCACTCATTATTATACAAGTAATACAACTTAAAATTACTATATTAATTTTGAAGAATATTATTGAAACTTTTGCATGTTTATTTTAGTGATAATCATAAATTTATTGTTTTAAATTAAAATTGACAAAAGGCGTTATTTTTCTCGTTTTTTCATTTTTCGCCGCAATGTCTACGAAGGCTTAAATTTCACTACGCGTAGCAGCATTTCGCAGCAGTTGGCAACACCGGGGTGAGGACTTTTACAGTTATTGTTTTCTCCTATAACGCACCAAGCGATAACAAATGAGGCTGGCATTCGGGAGGCCCCGAGATCGATTCTCATTGGACGGACCTCACTAAACATGGGGTTTTTCGTTGTTTGTCCGGGTCGATAGGTGAATGCTGGGGTAGTTCCTCTTCTAACACAAATTTTCTATCTATTATTTACTATCATTAATTTCAGGCTTGTAGGACCAGGCCATGTGTTGCTGGGCGGTGGATATGGGGGAAGGTTTCTCCCTAGCGTTGGTTGAACTGCTGATAGACACACCTTCGGGGGGCATTCATGGGCCTTGTAGGCCCCCTGGAGGGATCGGGGCCTGTGGAAAGGGCTCGCAGTCCGAATGATTTGCATCTGGAATCGTTAGGGACCCCGTCCATTCTTGCACACATCGTCGCTCAGATTGGTCTCTGTCAGGTATCACGTTAGAACCACAATGGCCTGCGCGAGGTTCTCTGACACTGCGTGATATGTACTCCTAATAGTCCTATATCACTTACACGTATGCTGAACCAGCTGTTGTGTAGTTTGGCCCAATTTGAGAGTTGAATACGTCGACTTAATTTACTTTCCCAAAAGCGGCAAGGTTTTTAAAAGGACATGAAGTCAAATAGGCAAGTAGTATGACGCATATTTTTGAGTTCTGTGATCTAATTTTTATTAGAAAAAAGTTATAACGTTAACGTTTCTGAAAAGTAAATCTTCAATAGGGTGAATATTTACCAAAAACAGTAAGTTTTTCCTTACTATTATTCGTGCAAATAAGCCAGTTATCAAATTTAGTACTTAAATTCAGCTTTTCTAAGGGTGCAATACGAAGACTTTTCAAGAAACTCCCCACACCCCAAACTACCCTGTTTGTGATTTTCTCAAAACTGACTCCAACGATTATAAACTATCTTTAATTTTCTGAGTATATGACTGTAAAGTTAGCTTCATTCCCTAATAGGTGAACTGTAAGAGATAGACAGGACCTTACTACACAAAAAACAAAGAAAACACACAATTTATGTTAAATGTATATTTTTGTGGCCTCAGCCATTTGCAAGATATCCGTTGTTATTGGTTTGAATTTTTCAATACTTTATTATTTTCTTAAAGTGCTGTCTAATTTGAGTTGTTTCTCGCAATGCCATGGGGGAGTATGGTATTTCAAGGGCAGAATATACCGACTACATTTCAAAACTCTTGACTACCGATTCGGTTTTTCCTGTATACCCCTCTTATACCTACAACGAAATATAATACTACTACTACTGCAAACGTTTATTTCGGTTAAACATAAAATAGACAAAAACAATAGGTTTTCGTAAGAGTTGTCTGTAGAAGCTGTAGAAAAAAATAATAGTGGGTAGAGAAAGTTATGTGGATGTAACCCACTGCATATGTATGAGTATATACATACAGACACACGCACAAAGGCTGATTTTGTGACTATATTACAGTCGTTTAGGGATGATAGAGGAGAGAGTCATGAATAGTTTTCCTAAAGGAACCCATGTCCGGAAATGTTTCACAATGACAATAACTAACCAAAACCTTTGGATGTTTATTACAAACTTTGATTTAATGAATACACTTGAGCTGCACTGGATGACCTGGCTCAAACTGAAAGCAGGCGAACACGCGACCTTATTGGTACGAAAGGGTACTGCCCCTTTGAACAGCAGTGATGTGGCAATTTCCTTTGCACCTACGTAAGCGGGAAACATAAAACTGCAAAGGACGGCTTGCTTGTGTCACCACCTGATATGCGTCTCTCTCTCTCTTGGTAAGAAAGTTATTTGGAAATTTTAGAGTTCTATTCGTAAGCAGACCAACGATGTTATTTTCCACACCACTTTCGTTACCCGAAATAATCGTTTTTGTGGTTTTGTTTATGGCTACTGTTAAAAACTAATCTCTCAGGTTAAAGGAATTACGACCTGTGAAAGCGAAATTAAGGTGTAACCATAAAACAAAGGTATGCACTTTCTGGCTTAACCACAAGGTGAGTGATACATTGTTAAAGTGACGGAAGAAAACGTCCTTTGGCAAGGTTTTCTTTTCTGGTACTGCAATAAACATTAAAGTTGACATGCTATGACTACTAGACCCTCACACATCCGGAGTGTGATTCATAGCTCGGCAATGCAATATCCGCAGCTTCACGAAACATTTTCCTAAAACAATTCTTTTGATGTATTGTAATTAATACAAATCTGATGTGTTACATTCACATAACTTTCTATCTGCTTCTTGTTTCAGTTCACACTTACACTTTCGTTGTAGGATACATTACATAAAGGTAAAGCGACAGTCAGTGTTTAAAGAGCACGTCACTGTGTGATGTATTCGAGATTCCATCCTCTTTGCATGACTACGAGAAAAAATTCTGATGCGATAGATTCACATTACTTTCTCTACCCTCTATCGTTTATTAGTTAATATACAAACTATTCTTACAAAAGCTTTTTTTATATCTACTACGTTTTAATCCAAATAAATCTTTGCAGAAACAGCTACATTACACATTTCGTTATAGATACAAAGAGAGCAGCGATAGTCAAATGTTTAACAACTGGACGCTATATGCTGGCCTTAAAATTCCATACTGTTTCCATGACATTGCGAGAAACAACTCAATGCTGAAAGGATTTTAAGAAGAGAATGACCAAGAAATGAACAATTCCAACCTTTAATAACGGATATCTCAAAAACGACTTAAGCCACAATAAAACTTATTTTAAATAAATTGTATGTTTTAAAAAGATCTACATTTTTTGTGTAGTAAATTTCCGTCTACCGTTTAACGTTTACCATTTATATAAGATTATATAAAGTTCCTTCCAAATGAAGAGGGCTTCAAGGGCTATTCCCAGAAAATTCAAGATATACATTTTATTTGTGATGTAAATATCTTTAAAATATGGTATTTGAATCAAAATCGTTAGAGCCAGTTTTTTAGAAAATAAAATTTTTCGAAAAATATTCCATGTAAAGGTATTTGGGGGGGGGAATTTTCTTGAAAATCTTCGTGTCACATCCTTGGAAGATACTGAACTTAAACACCGTGTTTGGTATTTATGCGACTTTTCATTTTTGAGTTATGCTGTTCAACACAGACAGACACACACGCACGCAAACGCACGCGGGCACACACACATGGACCTTTTTTCTAAGAATGATTTTTTTATTTAGGGGGCCTCAAAACATGTATTTTTGATGAAATCTCGACATCCAGTTTTTGGGTGGAATGCAATACTTCCTCTACTTACTATACGTAGTAGAGAAAGTAACAAACGAATAACGACCTCCCAACTGAGAAAAGTATAAGTATTCCAAAATTCAAGGTTTAACAAGAAATATCTCGAAAATTGTTTACTTCACCAAAAAAATATAAATCTTGTGTTTTATGAAGATCTACATTTTTTTGTGCAATAAGATTTTATCTGTCTCTTACGGTTCACAAGTTATGAGTCATTCAGAATTCAGAGGACTTCACAGGCTATTCCCAGAAAATTTAACATATACATTTTATTTGTCATGGAAATAAGTTAAAACATACGATACTTTAATCAAAATCGCTAAGAGACATTTTTGAGAAAACCAAAATTTTCGAAAACTTTTCCATGCAAAGGGCAGTTTGGTGTGGGGGAATTTCTTAAAAATCTTCGTGTCGAATCCTTGGAAGATGCTGATCTTAAATACCAAACACAATCACATTTTTCTAAAAACTATTCTTTTTTTTCTTTCTTTCTTTTCGTTTTGATTCAGAGAGTCTCAAAAGATGTATTTCCAGTGAAGGCAGGTATTGAATTTTTGGTTGGAATACAATAACTTCTCTACTTACTATAGGTAAGCAATGTTTCAAAGTTGATGCAATTGCAGTGTTTTGTACATTTAAAAATGTAATAGTGAAGAACGGAGTTTTCCTTAAGTGTATAGGGAACTTTAGGGCAGCGTCATACAACATTACTTCCTGGGCAAAGACACAAACTTCAGGTTATTCAACACCAATCGTTAGCAAACCATTTCAAACCTCAGGTAACTTCAATACGTGGTTAAGATGGAAACTGTTTGCAGTGATTTCAATGCGTGTTTAGAACATTAGCTGATAGTTATTCTGGTAAAGTAGCTTTGAGGTAACTTCAATACGTGTTAAGATGAAAACTGTTTGCAGTGATTTCAATGCGTGTTTAGAACATTAGCTGATAGTTATTCTGGTAAAGTAGCTTTGAGGTAACTTCAATACGTGTTAAGATGAAAACTGTTTGCAGTGATTTCAATGCGTGTGTAGAGCATTAGCTTGTAGTTATTCTGGTAAAGTAGCTTTGAGGTAACTTCAATACGTGTTAAGATGAAAACTGTTTGCAGTGATTTCAATGCGTGTGTAGAGCATTAGCTTGTAGTTATTCTGGTAAAGTAGCTTTGAGGTAACTTCAATACGTGTTAAGATGAAAACTGTTTGCAGTGATTTCAATGCGTGTGTAGAACATTAGCTTGTAGTTATTCTGGTAAAGTAGCTTTGAGGTAACTTCAATACGTGTTAAGATGAAAACTGTTTGCAGTGATTTCAATGCGTGTTTAGAACATTAGCTGATAGTTATTCTGGTAAAGTAGCTTTGAGGTAACTTCAATACGTGGTTAAGATGGAAACTGTTTGCAGTGATTTCAATGCGTGTGTAGAACATTAGCTTGTAGTTATTTTGGTAAAGTAAGCTTGAGATAACTTCAATACGTGTTAAGATGAAAACTGTTTGCAGTGATTTCAATGCGTGTTTAGAACATTAGCTGATAGTTATTCTGGTAAAGTAGCCTTGAAGTAACTTCAATACGTGGTTAAGATGGAAACTGTTTGCAGTGATTTCAATGCGTGTGTAGAACATTAGCTGATAGTTATTCTGGTAAAGTAGCCTTGAAGTAACTTCAATACGTGGTTAAGATGGAAACTGTTTGCAGTGATTTCAATGCGTGTGTAGAACATTAGCTGATAGTTATTCTGGTAAAGTAGCCTTGAAGTAACTTCAATACGTGGTTAAGATGGAAACTGTTTGCAGTGATTTCAATGCGTGTGTAGAACATTAGCTTGTAGTTATTCTGGTAAAGTAATAACTTCGATATATCTTAAGACAGAAACTGATTGCAGTGATTTCGATGCATATGGTTATTCTGTAAGAATTAATAAAAGAGAAAAAAAACGCTAACGGCCTTCTGGTTTTTATTGCCCCCTGGAGTGTGACAGTTTATGACCTCGTTCTAAGAACTTGAGTCACGATATAGACTAAAGCTTCTGAGTGCTTATAATGGATGTAACATGTGGCACTCATATCTTAAGCTACGCCGTGGGATAGTGTTATAGCTGTCGTCCTTTGCCATTGGGAAATTAGTATGCGGTTTTATTCTAATGGTATCTTGTGCCCCATTTAAACCTGGGAGAAGTTTAAACATTTAAATGTTTTAGTTTGTAGCGTTTTACTGTCTCTAATAGCTGCTTACAGTAAGTAGAGGAAGTTTTGCATTCCACACAAAAACTCAATACCATATTTCACCAGAAATACACGTTTTGAGACACACTACATAAACTCATTTTTCAAAAATATCCGCGCACGTGTGCGTGAACAACATAACTCAAAAACAAAAAATCGATTAAATACCAAAGTTGGTACTTAAGTTCAAATTCTTCCAAGGATGCAGCACTTAAGATTTTAAAGAAAGCTTCCTGAACTACCCTTTACTTGGAAGATGTTTCGTTATTATTTGTTTTATCAGAAATAGCTCTACTGATTTTAATTAAAATCTATATGTTCAAAATATTTGCATAAGAAAATGGAATTCTCTGGTAATAGTCTGCGATGTCCTCTTCATTCTGAATCACTTTTGCATAACTGGCAAACCTTTAGAGATAGACGAAAACCTACTATAGAAAAAATTTCGTGTTGCATTCACATGACTTTCTCTCCCGTCTATAATTTATTATTTGGTATACAAATTATTGTCACACAAGCTTCTTTTTCTACTTCATTTTAATCCAAATAAACATTTACAGAAACAGCTACATTACACATTTTGTTATAGAAACAAAGAGAACAGCGGCAGTCAAATGTTTAACAACTGGACGCTATATGCTGGCCTTAAAATTCCATACTGTTTCCATGACATCGCGAGAAACAACTGAATGTTGACAGGACTTCAAAGGAATAACAAAGTATTAAAGAATTCAAACTACGAATAATGTACATATCGGAAATTGCTTAATGAAATAAATAGTGTTTTTTAAATAGAACTATATTTCTTTTAGAGTACATTTTCGTTTATCGCTGACGTTAAAATTATACAAGATGATATAAAATTAGTTCCGAATGAAGTGACTTCACAGGCTATTCCCAGAAAATTCCAGATATGCGTTTTAATTGTCATGTAAATGTCTTAAGTATATGCCATTTGAAACAAAATTGTTAAGAGCCATTTTTGAGAAAAGAAAATCGAAAGTGCTCCATTCCAAGCGTAGTTTGAGATGAGGGGACTTTCTTGAAAACCTTCGTCGCATCCTTGGAAGATACTGATCCTAAATGCCAAGTTTGGTACATTTCGTTTTGAGTTATGCTGTTCACAGACACACACGCAAACTTTTTCTTTTAAACATTTTCTGGATTCAGGGGCCTCAAAACGTGTATTCATGAATAACAGCCTAAGACAAAATAAAATGAGCAACAGCAGAGCACGAGTTCGATTCGGAAAACGTCGGAAGTATTCGGTGATGCTATGTTCACAATATCACCCTGCTGCGTTCATTTGAAAGCTCTGCGATAAGTAGGAAGATGCCTTTCAGTATGGTAGCCGAGCGGTGAAACACACGTGTATCGTAATTGTTGGAACAGTCTGGATTCCAATCCCCAGCGTAAATGTTTTCTTATTATTTAAATTCTAATTTGTTAAATATATGGCAATGTCGTAAGTTTTCCATGCACAAGATATATATTAATTTTAAAACATTCATTCATAAAAACACTAACATAAATGAGTCTTTTCGTTTTCAAAATAACTACCGTGTTAGTAAAAATTCTAAAGTGCATTCCAATATGTTTCCAAACGATGTCATGGAAACAGTATGGAATTTTAAGGCCAGCATATAGCGTCCAGTTGTTAAACATTTGACTATCGCTGTTCTCTTTGTATCTATAACGAAATGTGTAATGTAGCTGTTTCTGTAAAGGTTTATTTGGATTAAAATGTAGTAGATAAAAAATATGCTTGAATAAGAATAATTTGTGTACCGCTAATAAAGATAGGGAGTAGGGAAAGTCATGTGAATGTATCAACATCAGATTTTTCATTCAGGGCTATAATACTTACTTATTTAGCTTGAAAACGAAAAGGAAAGTGTTGCAGTTTTTATGCGTGAACATAAAACCAACTAAGCCTTAGCAATTGGAAATTATATTACAGTATGCGTAATAAACATTGCGTTTTTGTGATAAGAAAAACTATAGTCTGGATACGAACCTCGGTAGGCCTCATTATTACGTAGCGGCTTATAACCGCTCGGCTGTCCGCGCATGTTGACTGGCTGGGACTCAATATGAAAGGTGACAAAAGAACGAAGCTAAAAGCACGCGTCCCGAGACACCATTGTGAACCGGCCGCGGAAATGAGCAGATGCTCAAGGCGTACGTTTGTCTTTTGTCTTAAGGTTTACCTTCTCTACCTACTATTTACGTGGTAGAGAAAGTAAACGAGTGGATAGAGAAAGTCATGTGCATGTAACACATAGGGTGTTTTCTTTCTAGAACATCGCGTGTGATGGCAAAATATACTGACACTGCAAGCCCCTAAGCCTGCCTGAACATGAAAGAGGAAGCGAAATGATAGGAAGTTCCTGATAGAAGAGAAACCATACCACCGTTCGTCTAGTCAACCAGGGAATACCAGAGCGATCGACCCCAGGACCTCGGACGTTACCGCAGAGCCATCTCGCTCTCGGTAGCAATAACACAAATACCAAAAGGAGCTGATAACGTCGCAGTGGAGGAAGAAAGAAAATCAGGGAAAGGTGAATGACCTTAGGCATGCAAGGATACAGTGGAGCTGCTGGTAGATTCCTTGAATCGAACTAGATGAAAAGTTCGGCATCAGGAAGGGAAAAGGATACAACTGGACTGCTTAGACAACAATCAACTTTACCTCTGTAAAAGGCATTTAAAATTTGTGTTAAATTCGCATAACTGTCTCTACGCAGTCTGCTACAAACTATTCTTACAAAAGCTTGTTAATGCAGAAGAACCTTCATTGCTCATTCACACATTTCTTTGCAGATATAAAGATATAACAAGAATACGAGGTAAAGCGATAGTCAATATATGAAGTATTAAATATGATGTATTTCAGAATTCAAACCAAAAACAAAGAATATCTATGAAATGGCTAAAAAAAACTGTGTTACCTTCACATGACTTTCTCTACCCGTTATCGTTTATTAGTGAGTACACAAACCATTCCTACTAAAGCTTATTTTTCTATCTCCGTTTTAATCCAAATAAACCTTTACAGAAACAACTGCATTACACATTTCGTTATAGATACAAAGAGAACAGCGATAGTCAAATGTTTAACAACTGGACGCTATATGCTGGTCTTAAAATTCCATACTGTTTCCATGACATCACGAGAAACAACTGAATGCTGATTTGATTTGATTGGATTGGATTGTATTCTGTGAGTTCACTAGCAGCCATAAAGTCTTGTGAACATAGAACATGTCAAGGAAGTATACAAAAATTACATATAAACATAAATATTACACAGAATATAGAACATTTGAAATAAAATAAAGACATATTATATACAAAATGAAATAAATTAAGTGTAATTTTGTACAGAGTCGAATACCGCCTTACCGTTATAAGGTTAACATATGTATAGGCAAGAACAGTTACTTTAGCATTCACTGGGCTTGTACCTTTGTTCGTCTTATCATTTTGTTCTATTTGATTTCTAATGCATAGCATTTACTGCCAGTTCTTAATATACATACATTTAAATAGCTTCATTAATTCTAGAGCAGGCATCAAATATAACTGGCAATTGTCATTAATATTTACTAATACTACTTAGACAGCTATATATGTATTATCATCAGGATAATTTATAATTCAGATAATCTTGTACAGAATAATATGCTTTTGACCATAGGTACTCTTTAACAGCAGTTTTAAAGACATTGAAATTGTCAACTTTTCCCTTAAGATCATTAGGGAGAGTATTAAATATTTTTAGGGTTTCATAATATACACCTTTCTGGAAGCAAGAAAGCTTTGCACTGGGATGATGGATGTTCCCTTTTGTCTACTGTTTATCTCATGAATTTCCATGTTTGTTATAAATGTGGTTCGATTGCATACAACGAATTTTAAGATTGAAAATATGTACGTGCAAGGTATGGTTAATATCTTCAGTCTTCTAAAAAGATGTTTGCAAGAGTGTCTGCTATGGGTGCTGGAAATGATTCTTATAACCTTCTTTTGCATGAGGAATATTTGTTTACTTTCTACCGAGTTTCCCATAGAACTTTAAAGAATAACCAAGTAATTAACAGTTCGAACCTTTAATAATGGATATCTCAGAAATGCCTTATGCCACAAAAAAGCTTATTTGAAATAAATTGTGTTACATTTTTGTGTAGTACGTTTTCGTCTATCGCTTAACGTTTACCAGTTACACAAGAGTATACAAAATTCCTTCCAAATGAAGAGGACTTCACAAGTTATTTCCAGAAAATTCAAGTTATATATCTTATTTGTCATGTAAATATCTTTAATATGTGCTATTTTAAACAAAATCATTAAAAAATAAAAAATTTCGAAAAATGTTCAATGCAAAGGGTAGTTTGGGGTTGCGAATTTTCTTAAAAATCTTCGTGTCGCATTTTTGGAAGGTACTGAACCCAAATACCAACTCTGGTATTTACCCGAATATTTTTTTGAGTTATGCTGTTTACAGACATACACACGGGTGTTTTTCTAAAACTGCTTTTTTTATATTCAGGAGTCCCCAAAACATGTATTTCCGGCGAAATTTCGTTATCGAATTTTTGGGTGGAATGCAATACCTTTTTCACCTTCTATGTATGTGGCACAGAAAGTAAAAGTAAAAATGAATATATATATATATATATATATATATATATATATATACATTTAGCTCATACATTTAGCCTATAAACAGATGTTCATAATACTGAGAAAGTGTATTTTTTGAGCAAACATACAATTTTTTTAAATGGAACAATGCCTAGTTACATCAACAGAAAAGAGGTAGGGTAAGTTAGAATGTCAGTGGCGTTTGTTGCAAAATTCTAGTGCAAGTGGTTTACGAGAAATCTTATTTTGAAACTTTACGCACCGACACTTGTACAACCTGTGGTAGCACAAACTAAAGAAAAACGAAAGGGAATTACAATACTTCTGTGGATTCTTACAAGTAAAGAGAACATAGCCCTTCAAAGGTTGTGTTCAAAATAACCACCGGCAGCTTCAATACATGCTTCCGTCTGCTATGGAAAGACTGCTGCACACGTTTTAACATTTCAGCGGAAATTTCAGAGCAGGCAGCTGTAATACGTCGCTTCATATCGTCTGGTGTAGTTGGTACATCCTTGTAGACAGTGTTTTTCAGCCTTCCCCACAGAAAAAGTCTAAAGGGGTCAGATCCGGTGAACGGGCCGGCCAAGGTACAGGTCCTCTTCCTCCAATCCAACGATTTGGAAACAATCCGTTAAGACAAGCTGTAGTACTTCGTGCACTATGGGCTGGACAGCCATCATGTTGGTACCACAGGTTCCTTCTAGTCTGCAAAGGAACGTCTTCTAGCATATGTGGCAGATGGTCTGTCAGGAGGCTGCGATACTTGTGCGAGTTCATTGTTCCTTCTATGAACAAAGGGCCTATGAGTTGATGGTTCACTATCCCACACCACACGTTTAAACCTCATGGACACTGACGTTCCACCTGACGAAGCCAACGGGGATTGTCAACAGACCAATAGTGCATGTTTCTGCGGTTTACCTGACCATGATTAGTAAATTGCCTCACCACTAAACAAGATAAATGATGAATCTGGAGTATCATGTCTTAATGCCCATGTACAAAAGTTAACACGATTCTCAAAATCGTTTCCATGCAGCTCTTGATGGAGAGAGATGTGATAGGGATGGAACCTATGTCGATGGAGAATGCGCAGTACACTTGCCTGACTTATGCCACTTCCACGTGCGATTGTACAGGAACTAATTTGATCTACTGCAACGGCAGTCAAAACATTAATTTCTGCCTCTTCTCCAGTCACTGGTTTGTTTCTGTTACGTTTTCTAGGTGTTACAGTACCACTTTCACGTAATTAGTTGAAGAGGTTGATAAATAATTGCCGAGATGGTTGACGTTTATTGGGATACGTTTCCGCATACACCGTACAGGAACGAACTGCATTCTTCCTACACTCTCCATATACCATGAGCATGTCGGCTTTTTCTGCATTAGTAAACCCCATCTTCCACTCACGACTTACTGCTTGAACTGGCACAAATTAACTGACCAGAAAGTTGCAATGCAATCAATGAACAGAAAACACAATGCAAACAAACATAACAACATCGTACCTAGTAACTAAGCAAACAATTGTCGGAGAGGAAATTTTTCAAAATACGATTTCTCGTAAATCAGTTGCACTAGAATCCTGCAACAAAAACCATTGACATTCTAATTTATCCTACCTTTATTCTGTTGATGTAACTAGGCATTGTTTCATTTAAAAATTCTATGTTTGCTCAAAAAATACACTTTCTCAGTGTTATTAAAATTTGTTTATAGGCTAAATGTAGGAGCCCCTGTCTTTCAAATTATGCTGTGAAAACTGCACATCTATAGCACTATCCATTTTCGAAATATGCGGTGCAAGTTTTAACTGATTCACCCTATTGACATAAATTGTGTGCTTCAACGAGATCTACGTTTTTTCTTTAGCTAAACTTTGTCTACCTCTTACAGTTCACCAATTATACAAAATTTGTAGCATAAAGAGGACTTCACAGGATGTTCCCAGCAAATTCACGATGTTCATTTTATTTGTCATTAAAACAACTTAAACATACGGTATTTTAATCAAAATTGTCATAGTCATTTTTGAGAAAATCGAAAATTTTGAAAACTCTATGTAAGGATAGTTTGGAATTGCGGATTTTCTTTAAAATCTTTGTGCTGCATTCTTGGAGGGCCCTAAACTTAAATACCACGTTTCGGATTTAACCGATTATTTGTGTCTGAGTTGTATTGTTCACACACACGGACCTTTTTCTAAAAATGCTCTTTTTGGGTTCAGAAGGCCTCAAAAACTTGTATTTCTGGTAGATAAATTGTCATCAAACATTTGGGTGGTTTCCACATAATGCAGAATTCCTTAACATATACAAGAAATAAAGGTGAAGCTGGTGAATATGAAGATCCTCACTCCCAGGCCACCAAGTTAACCTCTTTGGAAAAGACATATAGTCTACGAACATCGAGAAAAATAATCATCTCAGTTCCTAATATAAAATATCGTTCACTGTTTTCTAGTGTTAGCAATTTTCTCTCTTTGTGCAGTTATTTAGCGTGTACTTGATTACAACATACAAATGAAATAACGCAAAACTTTCTTACCTGACGATATTACCATCCGGAAACTTTACTGAATAATTCTATAGAATTAGAATAAAGGTTATTTATAGGTTTTGAGACTGTTTTAATCACACACACACTCATTTGCAGTATTTGATAAACGGCAATTAAACAAATACATGTAACATACTATTTCTTTCCTTATTTGGTAGGGCCGCCTCTGATCGTCAAGGACGAATTGGCCATCAGGATGTCATATTTCTATTAAATTTACACATACACACTCGCTCACTCATATTCCAGACTCTAAGGAGGATAGGAAATAATCCTAACTAACAAAAATGTCCCATCTTCCAACCGGGAATTCATCCTCTGGATTTGGAAGCTAGCAAGTTAAGCATCAGACCACAGAAGCAGTCTAACGTTATAAACAGGATCGATTGTCGCTATTTAACATCTGTCTTCTGTTTAGTTAAGTGTTACGTCATGGCCATCTATATACCTATAGTGCTTGGAATAAAATGCAGGCGGCTTTTGTTTTTATATGCCTTCACTGTGGAGCACGCAATTATTTTCTATTCCATGGCATTCTTAACGAAGACTTGGTCTTTTAGTCATTTATGAATTGCAGTAAGGCGTTTTGTAGCCCCCGTCCGTCAGAAAGAATCGGGCTTCTCAGTTAGTTCCTTTCTCTTTTCTTTTTTTAGATTTACAAGTCTTCTCTGTTTATAATTTTAGTGGGCATACGACAGAGGTTCGCAGAAGCAGCCGGTAAACCCCACGGATACAATATCTGGAGTTTCCCATAACAACATTGACCTATTACGTCAGCACTGATCGTGGGCGGTGCATTATAACAAATTACACACAAGGAAACCATCTCCTGGCCAGCTCTTTGTCACCGAGCTAAGAGACGTTTATATGATGAAATAAGGGTTTTAAATGGACATTTCGTTCTTACTTTCTCCACCACCTGCCTATAGAAACACGAGGCGATACTGCACTCCACCCAAACCTTCGATATCGAGATTTCATCGGAAATACACCTTTTGGGATCCCCTGAATCCTAAAACAGCGTTTTTAGAAAGTGTGATCAACATAACTCGAAAAAAATTCTGAAGTGTTACACTCACATGACTTTCTCTACTCTTGTACAAACTATTTTTATAAACGCTTATTCTCCATATGCTTCATGTTAATGGAGATATCAAGATGTTCATCTTATTGCCTATTTTCTTGTAGATGCAAGGGGAATTGGTAGGTTTAAGCGATAGTCAAATATTTTAAGAGCTGGTTGCTATGTGGAGTATTCCATTCTCTTTACATTAAGAGGACAAAAAAATAATAATAAAATAAATAACGAATTCCCATTTGAGAAAAAGTATAAGTGCTGGAAAATGTAAGGGAATAACAAGCAATATCTCGAAAATGGTTCACCCAACAAAACAAAATGTATATGACATAAATTGTGTATTTTAAAGCGATCCACATTTTTGTGTAGTAAAATTTTGTCTATCTGTTATGGTTTACCAGTTATGCAAAAGTTGTTCACAATGAAGAATACTTTTGGAGACATTCCCAGAAAATTCAAGACATACATTTCATTTGTCATGAAAATATCTTAAACATATGATATTTTAATCAAAATCGTTAAAAGCCATTTTTGAGAAAATTAAAGTTTTTGACAAATGTTCCATGTAAAGAGTAATCTGGGGTGGGGGGATTTTCTTGAAAACCTTCGTGTCGCATCTCTGGAAGATACTGAACCTAAAAACCAAGTTTTGTGTTCATCCGACTGTTCGTTTCTGAGTTATGCTGTTCACAGATACACACACGGACACGTTTCCAAAAATGTTTTTCTTTGGATTCAGGGGGTCTCAAAACATGTATTTCCTGTGAAATCTCGGTATCGAATTTGTGGGTGGAATACAATACTTCCCCTACTTACTATACGTAGTAGAGAAGGTAATAAAGTCGGTTAAATACCAAACACAGCATTATAAATGTTCCGTTATAAAAAAAACGCCTCTAATGACTTTGACTAAAGTGGCATGTGTTTAAGATATTTTCATGAAAAATGAAACGTATATCTTGAATTTTCTAGGAATAGGCTAGGAAGTCATTGGGAAAGCATTTTGTATAATTCTCTAATTTGTAAATTTTAAGATAAGTGCAAAAAATGTACATCTAGCTAAAAAAGCATAATTTATTCAAAATAACTTTTTGTGGTATCAGGCATTTCCGACATCGTTATTATTGTTGTTTTTTCTAACGCTCCCCATATGGTCTATGATCTTCGGAGGCTATGTCACTCTACCAAGAGATGACTGAATCCAGCAGGCGGAATCCGTTGCCTCCGATGATGGTGATAATGAAGTTGGCGATGGAAGGAGAGGACCTACAGCTTTTACCAGGACTCCGAACAACGTTGGGCCTTGGAGACAAGTCAGAGGTAAAGGCGTGGATAGAGCCGACTTAAAATCGCCACTCCAGAGCCGGGAATCGAACCCTGGTCCCTCAGTACGAGAGCCGTAAATAAAACTATTGCGCTACCTCGGCACCCTTATTATTATTATTATTATTATTATTGTTATTATTATTATTATTATTATTATTATTATTATTATTATTATTATTATTATTATTATTATTATTATTTATACGCCGCCTTTAACATCTGAAGTCATATCGGCGGCTTTGCTTTGGAACAATTCTTCATCAGCAGTGATGTTCACTTGTTTATTATTGTGTATCTTTGGGTTTGTTTATGTTGAGTTTTCTTTATCTCCAGCCGGGAATCTAACCGGGGACCTTGAATTCGGAAGGTAGCATGCTAACCAGCAGACTACATAGGAAGTTAAATCCCTTATCATTGATTTTAATTTTTGTTAAGTGCTGTCGCTATTGAGTTGTTTCTCGCGATGTCATGGAAAGAGAGTGGAATTTCAAGGCCAGCATACGGCGACTCGGTTTGCTGTACCCCCCCTTTACGTATAATTAAGTGTGTGATGCAGCTGTTTCTGCAAGCGTCTATCTTCATTAACATCAAGTAGATGGAAAAATAAGCTTTTGTAACAATATTTGTGGAAGCTGTATAAAAGTAAACGATAGTGGGTACAGAAAGTCATATGAATGTAATACAATATATAATTTTTGTAAAACTCCTTTTTGTGTTTAGAGGACTTCAAATGTGTAATTTGTTATCGAAGATTTGAGTTGAATACATATGTATGGTTTACGGCAAAGAGAGTGAGGGTGGGAGGGAGAGGGGAAAACGGATGTGGAGGGTAAAGTAGTCCATATTGCGTACTGGAGTCGATGCAATTATAGTATCACTTTTTTAAAAAATATGTGTTACATTCACATGACTTTCTTTACCCTCTATCGTTTATTATAAGTATACAAACTATTCTTACAATCTACTTTGTTTTAATCCAAATAAATCTTTGCAGAAATAGCTACATTACACATTTCGTTATAGATACAAAGAGAACAGCGATAGTCAAATGTTTAACAACTGGACGCTATATGCTGGCCTTAAAATTCCATACTGTTTCCATGACATCGCGAGAAACAACTGAATGTTGACAGGACTCTTAAAGAATGACTAAGCATTGAACAATTCGAAGCGTTTATAACGGATATCTCGGAAATGGTTGATGCTACAAAAATTTATTTGAAATAAATTGTGCGTTTTAAAGACATCTACACCTTTGTGTAGTACGTTTTCGTCTATAGCTTAACGTTTACCAATTACACAAGATTATACAAAATTCCTTCCGAATGGAGAGGACTTCACAGGCTATTTCCAGAAAATTCAACATATACACTTTATTTGTCATGTAAATATATTTAATACATCATTATATCACCGTATGTATAGTAGCACACACACACGGACACTTTTGTAAAAATCCTTTTTTTAATCAGGGGACCTTAAAACGTATATTTATAATGAAACCTCGGTATTGAATTTTTTGATGGAATACAAATACTTGCTTTACATACTAGGGAAAGAAATACAGGGGGAGATTCTCCACGTTAACGTGTGAGGTCCGCGGCTCAAATCCCACCAGGACTATCCTTATGCCAAATGCTGGACCTGGAACATGCCCTTCCCAAATATCGTTTCATTAGACGCATGATCAGTGTTGCCATATTAGCAAAGAGCACTATTAAAAAAGAGAAAGTAATGATACAGTTTTGAACGGCCAGGACGAGCTGTAAACAAAAAAGGTCGATGAAATTATTCGGGAAGTTTGACAATACAATTGACATTGAATGAAGAAGAGAGAATAGTGAAAGTACTGTTAAAATCCAAGGTTAGCTGCCAGCAAGGACTTGACGTTAGGGGGAAGATGGGCCAGCTAAGGTCGAGCCAGCCCCACTCTTCTAGTCCCCCCTCCGAACACTTCATATATAAGTCAAAGGTTGATGCAAACTCGCACACATCCTATTCAACACTAACTAAAGGTAAGTGCAAGTGACAGTGAAAAACAAGTGAATCGTGACTCGTCAAGTGTGGTGACGTTTTTGTATTATTTCGTTTTTTGTTCCTCGTCAGGGTGCAATTTCATGTAAGTGTTTACTATACCACCGCTGCTGACAGGTTTAGAGTATCAAATCATATTACAAAGTAAATATAATCATATACGACAGACAAAACGGTAAGTTCGCCAATCTACACCTCTCAATAGAACAACGATATTCATTTCTGACAATTACTCACTTTTCAGTAACATAATTGTTGTACATACACAAGAATCTTGACAATTTTAGTATTTTTTTATTAGTCTCCCTCCAACCTGCCTATAGTAAGAAGAGAAATACTGCATTTCACCGCAGATACACGCTTTTAGGCCTCATGAATAAAGAAATAAATTTTTGGAAAAAGATCCGCGCGTGTGTGTCCGATAAATACCAAATTTCATATTTAAATTCAGCTTCTTCCAAGAACGCGACACGAAGACCTTCAAGAAAATCCCTCACCTCAAAGAACCCTTCACATGGAAAAACTTTCCTTGTTTTTTGTTTTCTAGAAAATGACTAACGATTTTCCTTAAAATGCGATATATTTAAGATATCTGCATCACAAATAAAATTTATATCTTCAATTTTCTGAGAATAGCCTGTGAAGTCTCTGATAAACCCTAACAGAAGACAGAATCGCGCTACACATAAAAGCGTAGATCTCGTTATAATATAAAAGTTATGCCAAATAATTTTTGTGGCATAAGCCATTTCCGAGCTATTCTTCATTATTAGTTCTTATTGTAAAATGCTTCATACTTTCTTCAACTGCTAACTCGTTATATATTTTTTCTCTCTTGCTCTTGCAAAGAGGAGAGAATTTCAAAGCCATCACATAGTGAACGTTTTTTAAAAATCTGACTATCACTTCAGCCTACTGTGTACTTCTTAGATCTACAACGAAATGTGTAATGAAATTTATCTCGATTAAGAAGTAGATAAAACAATAATAGTTGTAGAAGGGTGAGTAGAGAAAAGCATGTGAATGCAACAGATAGTTTTGTAATCAAAGTGGAATATATAAATTTAGCATTTGAAAATATAGAGCTTGATAAAGTGTGTTCTCTTATTCAGAATGTGGCTTATTTTATCTTGCTAACGAAATAATTTTGAAGAAGCAATGTCAACAGCTACATTTTGGGAAAGATCTGGGGCATTACTCCACAATTTCAAAATAAGAGAACTCAAAAAGTGAAAAAGACATTTTGACGAATTGCCAGGACGAGCGGCAAGTAGATTGATATTTTTTTCAGAACTACTGTTTCAATAATTTAAGCGCAATTAAAACTCAGATTTGAAGGTATACTAATGTCAACATTTATTTCTCCAAGATCACAAACATCTACTTCCGACACTGAGATTCACAATGCAGCACTGAATATGGGGAAGATGTGTCTATGAATTCCTGGACTGGGTTATAGGTATCAATCATGCCCTTCTTCACACGACTTTCTCTACGCAGTAACGTTTATTTTTATATAGTTCCTACAAACTATTCTTACAAAAGCCTATATTTCTAGTTAATGGAGATAAACCTCTGCAGATATAGTTCAAGGGAGATAGAGAAAACCGAGTCGACAGTCACATATCGCTGTATGCTGGCCTTACAATTCCATACTTTTCCCATGTCATCGCGAGAAACAACTGAACAGCGACAGCACTTTAAAATTAACAAACGTATTTAAAAATACAAACCAATAAAACTGGATATCCTGGAAACAGCTGATGCCACAAAAAAAGGTTATCTGAAATAAATTGCGTGTTTTGAAGAGTTGTACAGTTTTTGTGTAGTGCGATTTTGCCTATACCTTAACGTTTACCACTTATACAAAATTATAGAGGACTTCACAACCTACTCCCAGGAAATTCAAGATATAATTTTATTAGAGATGCAAATATCTTAAAACGTATGGCATTTTAGTGAAATTCTTTTGAGCCATTTTTGAGAAAATCGAAAATTTCGAAAAATCACGAATGTAAAGTGTAGTTTGGGGTTGGGCGATTATCTTTAAAATCTTTGTGTTGAATCTTTGGAAGATACTGAACTTAAATACCAAGTTTGGTATTTATCGGACGTTTCCTATTTGGACTATGCTGTTTACAGACACATACACGGACTTTTTGGAATCAGGGGGCCTCAAAACATGTATTTCCTGTGAAATCTCGATATCGAATTTTTATGCCATTCAATGCCTTCTCTAGCTGCTAGGTATGTGGTAGAGAAAGTCAAAAAAATTACGCATACGTTGGCTTCGTAACTGCCTGCTGTACAAGGGGTCCCGGGTTTGGTTCCCGGCTAGGGGGTGGGAATTTTTCTCTAGCCAAGATTATTTCCTATTCTCCCCGGAGTCTGCGTGTGGTCTAATAATTAAAACCCAAAAAGTGCAAGAAACCCAACGACAAAAGTTAACACCATTACGAATAGGAACTACACCAATGTAGTTAAGGGCGGGGTATAAATGGAACCAAAAACATAAAATTACGCACAGATCTGGGACAAAACTCGCAGGAATGTTTACATTGATTTGAGCAAATACCGATACCAGATTTCAGCATTTTATCTGCAACACTGTAGAAAATCTTTTTCAGCTCAGTCTACCCTTAATGTAAAATAAATTGCTGTACTATTGTGAATTCGTGTTGGCGAGAAATCTGCAATGTAAAGCTTAGAAGGAAGCGAGCAGGCACTGAGTAACCACGCATTGAAATCACCACGAGGCTGCTCTCACAACCACGCGTTCAACTTACCGAATATTCGTAGCTTATACATGCGTTCAAATCTCCAAAGCAATTTTGTTTGTACTTTCTGTACTTGCCTATAGTAACTCAAGGAAGTACCGTATTCCACCCAAAAAGTCGATACAAAAGCTTCAGCGCAAATACGCGTTTTGATAGTTCCTGAATTTAAAAAGAAAAATTACAAAAACGCCTGTGTGTGGATCTGTGTGTCCGTCTGTCTCCGAACAGCATAACTCAAAAGCGAAAACTCGGTTAAATACCAAGCTTGGTATTTGAGTCCAGCATCTCCCAAAGATACGACGAGATTTGGAAGAGAATCCCCCATCACAAACTAACCTGTACATGGAAAAATGTTCGAAATTCTTTATTTCCTCAAATAACGGCTCGAACGAGTTTGATTAAAATACCACATATTAAATATATTTACATGACAAAATGTATATCTTGAACTTTTTGGGAATAACCTGTAAAGTCCTTTTCATTCTCAATGATATTGTGTAATTAGTAAACGTAAAACATATTCAAAATCTTATTACAAAAAAATGTAGATCTCGTTAAAACACACAATTTATGCTAGATAAATTCTTTTGTACCGTCAACCAGTTCCGAGAAATTCTTTGTTAATGGTTTGAATTTTCAAATACCTTACTTTTTTTTTTTCAAGTGGCAAGCCGCTATTGTTTTTTCTCGTGGTCATGTAAGAAGCATAGAATTTCAAAGCATCACATAGCAATCCACTATCGCTTTATGCAACACACGAGACTTTTACTGTCTCTACCACGTGCAGATATGTAGAGGAGTTATTGCCTTCCGCCAAAAAATTCGATACTTTTCACCGGAAATACATGTTTTGAGCCCCCTAAAAGATTAGAAGTAGTTCCGTGTGTCCGCGCGCGCATAATTAAAAAAGAAAAGTCGGCTAAAACCAAACACTAGGTATTTAGATTCAACATTTTCCAAGAATGTGACACGAAGATTTTCAAGAAAATCCCCCCACCAAAACGACCCTTTATATGGAACGTTTTTCGAATCTTTTGATTTTATAAAACATTCCTCTAAGACTTGTATTAAAATACCATACAATAAGATATTTACATGATAAACTAAATGAATATCTAGAATTTTCTGCAAATAGCTTGTGAAGTCCTCTCCATTCGGAGTCGTCCTCCGTGGACTAGTGGTACCGTGCTAGCCTTTAGTTCCCAAGGTTGCGGGTTCAATCCCGGCGGAGGGTGATGGATTTTTACGGGCGTAAAAATCCTTAGCATGGCTTCCTTCGGAAGGGAAGTGGTGGTCCCGTGTCGTAGATTTACGGCACGTAAAAGAACCTCAAGCCTGATAAAGAGGCCTCTTAGCAAAATTACCAGTCTTTCACGCCCAATATAGAACGGGACGCTAAGAACCATAGTAGTTAAAGAGCATCCATAAATAATACTCAATTTATTTATTTCTCTTCATTCGGAAGGAATTTTGTGTATCTTGTACAACTGGTTAACCTTAGGCGATAGACGAAAATGCACCTCACAAATAATGTAGGTCTCGTTAATCAAACTATTTCAAATAACTTTTGTATGGCATAAGCCATTTCCGAGATATCCTTTATTAATGGTTCTAAGTATTCAATAGTTTGTTATTCTTTGGAATTCCTATTGATATTCAGTTGTTTCTCGCGATGTCATGGAAACAGTATGGAATTTTAAGGCCAGCATATAGTGTCCAGTTGTTAAACATTTGACTATCGCTGTTCCCTTTGTAGCTATAATGAAATTTGTAATGTTGCTGTTTCTAGAAGCGTTTGCCTCATTAAAATAAAGTAGACAGAAAAATAAACTTTCATAAGAATAGTTTGTGTAGCCAGTAATAAACGACAGAGGGTAGAGAAAGTCATGTGAATGTACCACATTAGACTTTTCTTGGAGCGAAAGAAAAGCAATTGCAGGAACTTAACAAGAATCACATTATGTTGAAGGCATCGCGATCTTGACACAGATTTCATCTGTCAGAAGAACTTCGTGCCTGAGTGTGACGCAATAATTGAAGAGTCGTTACGAAAACCACGACTTGGAGAGTAATAGCTACTGCATGTTGTGTGTGGCCTCTATATTCTAATTAGGAAGCAAACAAACTTGATCGCTGCCACATTCATAATATTTGTTCCCAAACTGAAAACGGTACGGAAAATGTAACTTTACTCGTCAGCAGGGATTTTCCATACCATACACCAACAAAGGGTAATATTGGGATACCAATATTGCAACATAATAATACTTTACAGGCCAAATTGTCTGTATTGTAGCTTCTCCAACCAGAAGTCCCAGGTTCGATCCAGGCTGCGGTAGGGAATTTTTCTTTAAACGCATTCACTGGCTATCCTCCGCAGAACCTGGAAAGTGTGAGTGTGGGAATGTTTGTTTAATTAATGTTTTACATTCACATAGCTTTCTCTAGCCACTATCGTGTATTCTTATATAAGTTCTACAACTATTCTTGAAAGGTCTCTACCTTCTGCAAGATAATCGAAATAAACGTTTGCAGAAATAAGTCTCTTTACCCGTTTCTATGTAGATACAAGAGGGACACAGCGTGCTGCAAAGATATTCAATGTTTGAAAAGCGGGTCGGTATGTACTGACTGAAGTTCCATATTGCTTCTTCCATGACATCGCGAGAAGCAACTGAACGGCGTCAAGGCTTCAAAGAAATGAAAAACTATCGAAAAACTCAAACAAAAAAACCAGCTGATATGCCAGAAAACAAAGTCTTATTTAAAATAAACCGTGTTTTAAAGACTATATATATTCAGTAAGATATCTTATAGTTTTCCAGTTACACAGGGTGTATCTTTTTTGGTGTCGTAATTTGGGGGACGTGTTCCTGACATCAAAACAGTAAAAAAAAGCTCATCCAAACATGGGTCTGAAAATAATTTACTTCAGAATTACAACACAAAATCGAAAGCTATAAAAATTGCTCGAAGTGGCTTCCTCTTTCTTCCATGCATTTTTCCTCTGTTGAAAATTCCTGGTGTGTTTCGTATTTGGTCAAATCCAGTTTGGATACGTCCTCTCAAAATGTCAACATGAGGTACAGGAGTCGCATAAACCAAGGACTTCAAATGTGCCCAGACGAAGAAATCCATTGGATTCAAATCAGGCGATCGAGCAGGCCGTACAATGGGCCCCCCTCGACCATTCCATCTTTGCGGAAATCGATCATTCAAAAGCTTGCGAACTATCACACTGAAATGGCCTGCAGCACCATGGTGTAAAATCCACATTCGTTGGATGATGTCCAGAGGCACATTATCAGTTAAGTGATGCAACTCATTTCTGAGAAACTGGAGATAGGTTTGTCCATTCAGACGCGCCGGGAAGAAGTAGGGACAAATAAGGTGATTATGAATGATTCCACCCCAAACGTTGAGAGTGAACCTCTGTTGATGGTTGTCCTGTCGTACTTCATTAGGATTTTCAAATGCCCAGTTATGAGTGTCATGAAAATTGAAGATGCCGTCGCGAGTAAAACCAGCCTCATCCGTGAATAAGATACAGGCTAGGAAGTTGATGCTGTAACATGCGTTGACACAAACGTCTTCTTGGCTCAAAGTCCGCCTCATTTAATCCTTGCGCAAGTTGAAGGTGATATGGTACAGAAGATTTTCATGCAGAATTCTCCAGATAGTCATATGACTAACTCTTTCCCTTACAGCCATACGTCTTGTGCTTTGTGATGGGTCTGCATCCACAGCACGAAGAACTCGTTCTTCAAGCTCAATGCCTCGCACCGCTCTTGGTCTCCCAACATCCCTGGTACTCCTCTCAAATGCGTCATTCTCTCTCAAGCGTTGGTGAATTCCTGCGAATATTGTTGCACATGGTAACGGCCTGTCAGGGTACCCTTCTGCATAAAGTTCACGTGCTCGTGCTGCACGGCCATACGTGTAGTGCATATCCGTGTGTTCACTCATGGAATACATCTTCTTTTGCCTATAACAACGAAACGGTTGATTTTCAGACCCATTTACATATGAACCTTTTTTACTGTTTTGATGTCAGGAACACGTCCCCCAAATATATGGCACCAATAAAGATACAGCCTGTATAAGGTAATTCAGAACAAAGAGAACTTTACAAGCTATTCCCAAAAAATTCAAGATATAAATTGTATTTTATATTTGTCATGTCACGATATAGGTGTTATCGAGCATGTGATATTCTAATCAAAATGATTACAGTCATTTTTGAGAAAGTGAACAAATGAACTTTTCCGGGTAGTTTGAGGGAGGGAGACACACTGGACTTATATACCAAGTTTGGTATTGTTTCACATGTCTATACCGCTCTTAGCCATACAGACGGACAGAGATGTTTGGATGGAATACAATACTCTCTCTATCTACCATAGGAAGTGGTAGTGAAAATAAAATGACAAACTATAGAACACTTAGCTATTTTTATGGTTTGTTTCGCTCTCTGCAAGGAAGGTATACGTTTTTGACTTAGTTTACTGTTGTTCCGTCAGTAAAGAATATTACGCAAGTTCCTCTATAAATAAAGACGTTTTTGATGAAATCTCGCCGAACGTTTCCTCTGGTTATCAGCAGCAGGAGTGAAAGTCTGAACAAGCAAGGCTAATGGAAGAGGTGCGCCAAATGGAGCTGGTACAGTACACGGGATATTATTGTACCACTGTTTGTCGATACTCACTTTATAAAAGACAACAGTTTGTTCACTGAAAGTGGCTTTCTGTGTATAAACACGTGTAACCAATTTTGTATGGTACGTCAATTCCTGTTTGAACCTTCTCCAATTGACAGCAATTTTTTATCTTGATAATGCACAGGTTACATATCCCATATTGTTAGTCAAGGTTTTAATAATAATAATAATAATAATAATAATAATAATAATAATAATAATAATTTCTTTGCTTCAATTTTTTATGTAACTATATTTTGAGCCAAAAACTTTTTAAGCGATTTTCTATCCATATAAAACAAATGCTAGCAATGCTTCTTTATTCTTAAATCTTGAAAATACAAACTAATATATATATATATATATATATATATTTTCTATGAAACTCAAACAACTAAAAATAATCTGTGTTACAGCATTCTACCACTATTCACAACTACCACATATCATATCTATTTTTTTCATCCGGTAATAAGCAATTAGGCATGTACCACTTGGAAACAGTAAGTTTGTGGATTAAGTCTCTCTACTACCTATCCTCATGTACAGAGTGAGCCAAAAAACTGCGAACCGGCTGCGCGGTATTTTTCCTGTCCGGCGCTCGTTGCTGTCTGCCACTATCATAGAAAGGCGCGGATGAAATCATACAACACTTTGAAAATTACTTTTAAAGGCTCTAGTTACCAACTTTATGAAAGGAGATGCTGAAACTGGCCACCGTCGTTGTCCATACATTTTTGGCACCTCTTTAGGAAACTATCCATCACTCGCCGTAGTTCACGTAAGTTACTCCAGAGATAGAAATCGCAGAGGATTAGGTCTAGGGACCGAGGGGGCCACAAATTTGTACTAATAATTCTGTCCTCAAACACACTTTCAATTTTTCTCTTCGACATATTGGCCGTATAATCTATTGCAGAGTCTTGCTGAAATAAGTCAAAATCACGCTCCCTGGATGGCAATTCTCTAAAAAACAAAAGGGAGGGCAAAGTTGTATTCACACATGTACAGGCTTCAACTGTTGACTCGAAAAAAAATTGGCGAGTGATGGATAGTTTCCTAAAGAGGTGCCAAAAATGTATGGACAACGACGGTGGCCAGTTTCAGCATCTCCTTTCATAAAGTTGGTAAGTAAATCCTTTAAAAGTAATTTTCAAAGTATAGTATGGTTTCTATGCGGTAGACGACAACAAGCGCCGAGGACGCGGACAGGAAAAACCCACGCAGACGGTTCATAGTTTTTTGGCTTTCTCTGTACACGTTTAATACAAAGGTTTGACTTGCGTAAACAAAAGATGGAAGGAAACAAGTAACTCCATCCGCTGTATTATGTCACATCTTATGTTCTAATTTGTTTCTGCTGGATTCACAGATGTTGGTCACCGGAGTGGGTAACTCTAATGGCGGAGAGTGAGGAGTGACTATTGCAGAAGTGATTCTGTGTGTCAGCTTCATTCATAACTCGGTTAACGCTGCGTGTTACATGAGTACCTCAATTCCTTCCTTGTTGTTTTGCGTGATTTCATTTAGACATAAGAGTCTATGGAACGATGCATAGATTTACTGCAGTCCAGCAACTCTCTGGGAACACGTGCGAGGCAATAACGTCAGGTCTCGTCTAGCAACAACTTTCAGTAATGCAAAACTTGAATATTTTTAAGTATCGAAGGTTTATCTCAAAGTGTTAGACATACCTCGAGATCCCATTCCTAATAAGTAGTGATCAAATTTGATCATGCCATTATGATTATTCATAGGAATGGAGGCAATTACACCCAGAAACAAAAACATGTGGATCAGGGTGACGATGTTACAGTATTCAGCTATGCTGTAAGCCCTAGTTGGTTGAAGTTTTCGTAGTATGCAGCTCGATGCACTACTGTCTGTCATCCTAAACTCAGAACGGTTGCGACATTTTGGAGGTGTGGATCGTTGGACGAGGACCTGCTTAAGAATACCCATCTGAAAAAAATGTTTAATATTACATTCGTATGAGTTTCTCTATCCACTATCATTTATTTTCATATGGCTTCTACAGATATAGTTTCATTACACAAGGTGCAGGAGAGGGAGGGGAAACGGAATCGATAGTCAGGGGCTCGCTGTGACTTTAAAGTATCATACGCTTTCCATGACATCGCAAGAAACAAGTGATTAGCGACAGAACTTAAAAAAATTACAAATCATTGAACAATTGAAACCCATAATAACGGATATCTCGGAAATAGCTGATGTCATAAAAAATTGTAAGTGAATTGTGTTTTAAACAGATCTACATTTTTTGTGAAGTAGTTTTTATCTATCTCTTAACATTTACCAGTTATACACAAAGTATTACAAAATTCCTTCTGAATGAAATGAAATCCACAGGCTATTCCTAGAAAATTCTAGACCTACATTTTATTTGTCGTGTAAATAGTAGGTACATAGTATTTTAATCAAACTCGTTAGAGCCATTTCTAAGAAAATAATTTTTTTAAAAAAATATTCACTTTAAAGGGTAGTTTCGGGTGAGGGATTTTCTTGAAAATTTTCTTCCGCATCTTTGAAAGATACTAAACTTAAATACCAAGTTTGGTTATTATGCGACTTTTCGTTTTTGAGTTACACTGTTCAAACACTCGCGCGCGCGGACCTTTCTCTAAATTTACCTTTTTTAAGAGGGATTCAGGGAGCCTCAAAAGAGTATTTCCGGCGAGATCACGTTACTGAGTTTTTTACTGGAATGTAAAATACACAAATTTGGTATTGGAATGCAGTACTTACTGAGAGTAAGAAAGAAGACACCAGGATGAGAACACAGATATTTATACAGAAAGCGCCGTCACCATCCCCAAGGTTACATACATACATTCACTTCACTATGTCCTTAGAATACAGAAGGCCACATACCTTGCCATCTTCACCAACTTCCCGGAGTAGACAGCTTTTTTTTCCGAATTGAAAATTCCTTCTCTAGTTCCTACTTATGGTAGGTACATACCGCAAGTATTACATTTCAATACCGAGATTTCACCAGGGATACACAGGCGAACAAAAGCATTGTCTTCACTTTAAAAACTTCTAACAGCCAAATTAGTAGACATGAAATACAAATGGTGTTATTTTTACTTTCTCTACTACGTATAGTAAGTAGGGGAAGTATTGCATTCCACCCAAAAATTCGATACCGAGATTTCACCGGAAATACATGTTTTGAGATCTCCTGAATCCAAAAAAAGCATTTTTGGAAACATGTCCGTGTGTGTGTCTGTGTGTGAGTCTGTGTGTGTGTCTGTGAACAGCATAACTCAAAAACGAACAGTCGGATAAACACCAAACTTGGTATTTAGGTTCAGTATCTTCCAGAGATGCGACACGAAGGTTTTCAAGAAAATCCCCCACCCCAGATTACCCTTTACATGGAACATTTTTCGAAAATTTAAATTTTCTCAAAAATGGCTCTAACGATTTTGATGAAAATATCATATGTTTAAGATAATGTCATGAGAAATGAAATGTATATCTCGAATTTTCTGGGAATGTCTCCAAAAGTATTCTTCATTGTGAACGACTTTTGCATAACTGGTAAACCATAAGAGATAGACAAAATTTTACTACACAAAAAATGTAGATCGCGTTAAAATACACAACTTAAGTCATATACATTTCTTTTGTTGAGTGAACCGTTTTCGAGATATTGCTTGTTATTTCCTTAAATTTTCCAATACTTATACTTTTTCTCAAATTCGTTATTCATTTTTTTTGTCCTGGACATGCAAAGAGAATGGAATGCGCCACATAGCAACCAGCGTTAAAATATTTGACTATCGCTCAAAGCCTACCATATTCCCCTTGCATCTACAAGAAAATTACCAATAAGATTGACATCTCGATATCTCGCTTAACATGAAGCATATGGAGAATAAGCGTTTATAAAAATAGTTTGTACAAGAGTAGAGAAAGTCATGTGAGTGCAACACATCAGATTTTTTTAGTTCCGTTTATACCCGCCTTTAACTGCAATAGTCTTATCGGCGACCTCTCCTTTGGAACATATTGCCTATACGCAATGGTGTTAACTCGTATTCCCTTGTCTTTCGTTTTCGATAACTTTCGGTTTTATTCACTAGCTCACACACACACACGCACACACACACACGCGCGCGCACACACACACACACACACACACACACACTTCCAGATTCTGGGGGAGGATAGAGAATAATCTTGGTGTCAGAAAAATTCCTATCCTCCAGCCGGGAATCAAACCCGGGACCTCTCGCACGGCAAATGGTATTACATTTTATGCATTGTTGGGCTTTTCAAAATCTTTCATTTTATTTTCATAAAGTTTCGAAAATTGCACGGATTTTTCAACGTTTTATTTGTGGTGTTTACAAAACCATTTTATATGTACCTGGTAGTGCAATTGTTTCTGTATACTACCTGATAATTTGATCGAGTATAATTTAAAGTGCAAGAGAAATAAATTTGTGAAGTTGTAAAATTTGGGGCGTTAATGAGCAAGTTCAGGAAAAGCGTTGGAAATCCCTGATACTTTGAAATTTTATTCTTCCTATAAATGAAAACCTATTTTCACCGCCAAACCAGGTATCGCTCTACTTAATGCATGAAAAATAATTTTGCAAACACCACGCATAAAAAGGTTGAAAAATCGGTTACTTTTCAAACAATTATTGTAAAACTAATAATTTGCAACTATAATATGTAAGACATTGAAAGCTGCAAAAAAAACAAGTAACTGTAATGCCATTTATTCCTTTTGTCTATTAAAAATGAGCGTTTTATCTCAATTAATTTTACTACTAGAATGTTTAAAACCACATACCAATACTTCCATATATGTATTGAAATTCTCTGAATAGCAAAAATCATAATTAGAAAATGGTCCTTGTGCGCATCTCTCTCTGCCTCCCCCCCTCCCTATGTGTTTGTGAAGTCGAAAACGAAAATACGATAAATATCTAATTTCAGCATCTTCCAAAGATACGACACGAAAATTTTCAGGAAACTCGCCTCCCCCACAAAGTACCTTTCACATGGAAAAAATTCGATATGTTTTGTTTTCGAAAATTGCTCTATTGTGATTAAAATACTATACATTTAATATATTTACATGGTAAATAAAGCGTATGCCTGGAATTTTCTAGGAATAGCCTGGGAAGGCCTCTTCATTCGGAAAAGATTTGTACAATGTTATATAACTGGCAAACATTAAGAGACAGACAAAAACATACAACACGAAAATTGTAGATCTCTTTAAAACACAGAATTCATTCCAAATAGTGTTTTTGTGCCAACGGCCATTTCCGAGATATCCCTTATTATTCGTCTGAATTTTTCAATACTTTTGTCCTTTTTTTTAAATCGCTGTTGCTATTCAGTTGTTTCACAGCGGCTGTTAAACATTTGACTGTCGATTCGGTTTCCTCTATCCTTCTTGTAGCTGCAATGAAATGTGTTGCAAGTATTTCTGTAAAGGTTTATTGCCATTAACATGAAGTACATAGATAGAAAATTAACTTTTCGTAAGAATATTGTGTAAAAGGTACATAAAATAAAGGATAGTAGCAGAGAAAATCATGTGAATTTAACACAGATTTTTTTTAAACACGCTCGCGTTCATACTTACAGCCTCTGTCGGTAGAGAGCATGGTTGTGGTTATAGAAAAGTTCCCCAGTCCAACCGGATATTGAACTGGGATCTGTTCCCATCCCAAGAGCATTTGAATGCGCTTCTACATGATGAAACCTTTTGGGTTAATTGTGGGGTCTAGTGGAAAAGGGGCACTTGCCACCAGAGTGTGTCTTTTCAGGAAAAAGGAATTAAGGAAATGTGATCTTGTATGAAAATGTGAAGTCCGCTTATTATATAAACTGGAGGTTTTTTGCAGATAATATTAAATATTAAAATAATTGTTAGGTATTACGTAATTTTGTGATAGTTTAAAGTAAATAAGTAAAAAGAAAGCCGTGGAATGTTCTCATATTTGTATCACAATTATGGCAGATACTGGAAATTGGATATGTAACTACTTTTACACGTATTTCTTTCCTCAACAGCACCCTTGGTTGTCTGAAACCAAGCTGGCCAATGAGAAGCACTGACTCATAAAATCTAGAGAAACGAATGGCATGCGAATGTGTAAATTTGTTCTCTTTCAAAGTATGGGCAAGTGCCATTCTGCTTTTGGTAAGAGTTACTGTCTTCCTGTGGCATGTGCCCCTTTTCCAATTCTTAGGGCTGAGCAACGTAATCACTTGTTACAGATGAAGCTCGCAGTGGTCTGCGTGGTGGCGATGTTCGCCGTCCTTGCCGTGGCCACACCGGCCATCAACGAGGTCCGGCAGCCTAGCAATCGTCCTGGTCGCTTCCTCTCGCTGCCTGTACCTCAGAAGTGTGCTCAAAGTAAGTACTTGACATCACGTTCATTGTCAACTTCTTGGTATACTTCATTAATGTAATCGAATATTGTATGCTCCACGTGATTCGATACACAGATTTCACCGCAAATACGGGGGTTATTTTTTTCGACCTCCGATGGGTCATAATTAAAAGACAGAGTACTTAGCCAAATAAATTTATTACCAAATATTAGGTACAAATGTTTTTACTTTTCAACATAATCGCCATTAAGGTTCAGTCATTTGTCACACCTGTGGACAAGCTTTTCGATCCCCTCTGCACAGTGTGTTGCCGCCAGTCAGTTAAGATAGGCACGGACGTTCGTTTGAAGGACTTCATCATTCTCGAATTTCCACCTTTTAAGAAAAAGGTTCATGTCTGTCTGTGAACAGGGTAACTCAAAAACGAAATGTCGGATAAACGCCAAACTTGGTATTTAAATTCAGCATCTTGCAAACAATCGACACGAAGATTTTTCAAGAAAATCCCCTACCCCAAACTACGCTTTACATACAATGTTTCTCGAAGATTTTTATCTTCTTAAAATAGCTTTAACGATTTTGATTAAAACATCATATATTAAAAATATGTACATGACAAATTGAATGTATACCTATATTGAATTTTCTGGGAATATCCTGTGAGGTTCTCTTCATTTGAAGGGAATTTTGTATAATCTTGTACAACTGGTTGAAACTGTAATTATTATTTTCAGCAAGATATAAATAAATAAATGATAGTGAGATAGAGAAATAATTGCAATAAATAATTTCCGTATAGTAAATGAATGTAATAAGTCTAAGTGGAAAGGTTTCTCCGGAGAAAAGGTACATTAGCGAGTCATGTCATTAGTAACAGCCGAGTTTAGAACGCGTTAACATAAAGTTTCCTGGAATGCAGTTAGGTTTAAGTTCAGTACGTCTGCAAAGTCACGTAGGTAAGAATTTTGTAAATTAGAAAAGGAATGAAATTCTGAGATTCGGGTAGGTTCCGCATATAAAGTGTTAGATACCAATACTTAGAGGTTTAAGATTGGAGCGCAAGAGAAGGGACATTGGTAGGGGTAGCGATAGGTAGACGTAGCTTAAATTAAAAAAAGGGCAGGCATTCTAAATGAGAGACACGTTCGTGACTCTCCTGAGATTCTTGGCTCTCGTGTGTAATTTCTAAATTGTGTAGCGCACATGCCATTAAGACTTAGCGGCTGTTGTGAGGGATTTACCGAGTAAAATTTCTGCGACTTACGGCAAATGAATCTTCGCTTAATTATTGTTATAGAAGTAATTAATTCGTAAATTCAACAGTCAGTGACTCTTCTCAAACTGAACATTTTAGTCAGCTTTAAAGCTTATCAGCTAACTAAACTAGTGTTAGCCTTTCAAAATACACTCACGCATGCTCTGAGATGTAGAGCTCATAGTCGTACCGGTAGAGCAGCTGGTGCACGAGATGACATAAAAGTCAACAGAGCAGATAACATTAAATGTAATAATTTGAAGCAGGAGGTGGCATCAAAACTGTCGCACCGAGAACGGCTTCGTGGTGAATGTTAAGCGATAGACGAAAACGTACTACACAATGTGGATCTTTTAAATCACAATTTATTTCAAATAATATTTTTGTTGTGTAAGCCATTTCCGAGATATCCGTTATTAATGGTTCCAATTGCTAATTACTTAGTCATTCTTTTTAATTCCTGATGATGTGTAGTTGTTTCTCGCGATGTCATGGAAAGAACATGGAGTTTTAAGGCCCTATATAGCGTCCAGCTCTTAAACATTTGACTATCGCTGTTCTCTTTGTATCTGTAACGAAATGTGCAATGTAGCTGTTTCTGAAAAGGTTTGTTTGGATTATAATGCAGTAGATAGAAAAATAAGCTTTCGTAAGAGTAGCTTGCATACCTGCAAATAAACGGTAAAGTTTATAGAAAGTCGTGTGAATGTTAACACATTTGTTTGTAAATGAGACGTTATTTGCTGCGCTGCGTCGTTTTACGGATGTGTTTGTTTGTACAAATTCTCTAAGAATGTAATGATAAATATTAGCATAGGAAGTGTGTCTGGTGGTAAAATCCTTCCTTCGGTTGTATATGTATCAACATTTGATCCTGAGGCTTGACAGACTGTGATCAGCGTGTAACCTAACAGTTTGTTACCGATGATGAGAATTAATTAGGATACTGGTTGGAGCGCGGACGTTTTACAAGAAGTTTCTTTTGGGAAGTTCAGGGGCTTAAAAACGTGTATTTGCGGTGAAATCTGGACATAAACTTTTTGGATGAAATATAATACTTCGTCTAGGGAAGTAACAAGCTTTTGAAACATTAGGGTAATGAAGAGCCGTAAAAATAAACGATAATGGGTACAGAAAGCCATGTGATATAACACATCGGATTTTAAGTTTTCTCCACCTTATTTGCATTCAAGCAACCATCACTATTAGTAAACTACACGTCTACTTGTATTGCCCAGCGTTACATATTTTGAATTTTGCAGAGGTCATTAATTAGGTTTTCATGTTGTTACATGAGTTATTCTCGGGAAAATGTTCTTCGTTACACTCTTTCAAAACACATTATCAGTATAACAAGCCGTATTTGAAAGACATTAAAGCAACACTGACATTAAGCTACTTCAACCAGCTTTTCTAACAGAAAGGGCCTACCTGTCACTGAACCGAAAAGGAAACGTGAACCTTGTCAGGCATTTGTTACTCTTGCGACATAAGCGAAACGGAGGGCACAGCTCGCACCTCGACACAACGCAAACTTTTGTGCTCGCCACCCCCAGGAGGAACGGATGAGGTGAAGGTACCGCAAGAGACGCGCAGAGGTCCTAAACGATTCCAAGCTTGATGACCTGGTCACATCGGCGGCTGCTATCATCTGGCAGGGCCGAGAACGACTTTCCAACAAGCAAGTATTTGCACCATCCACCTGACGCTGTATATGCCAACATGAAAGGGGAACGATAGGAAATGAAGGAAAGGAAATTTGTAGTCGCCAACCCAACATTCGCCTTACCGACCAGGGAAAATCACGAAACGCCCATGGTCGGTCAGAGTTGCCGGTCCCGAATACGAGCCTCGCCCAGTGGGAGGTAAGCGCACACTTGCAATTGTCTTCCCATAGAGACAATGTTGGCAGAAGTGAAAGTTTCTCTTGTTGACAAAACTTAGCTAGCAATTGCAGGAAGGGCTCGGCCCCTGGAGATTTCCGGTTCCGTTATTACCTCCACGCCCATCTGGTAGACGTGACCTTTGGCCCTATCGTCAGGTTGCTAAATCTTAACACACGCTAAATAAACACACCACATCCTATCTCGCGATCAATCATTTAAAAAGCACTGGAGATACACAGAATGTACTATACGTGGCGTACTGCCCGAGAAAAGTGAATAATCAACTCAAACACGATATTAAATTTGGTACTTCATTCGTAACTACCAAAATCTGATGTGTTGTATTCACATGACTATCTCTACCCTCTATTGTTCATTAGTGATATACAAACTATTCTAACGAAAACTTATTTTTCTATTTCCTTTCAATCGAGGTAAACCTTTGCAGAAGCAGCTACATTACACATTTCGTTATAGATACAAAGAGAACAGCGGTAGTGAAATATTTAACAACTGGACGCTATATGCTACCTTAAAATTCATACTGCTTCCATGACATCACGAGAAACAACTGAAAATCGACAGGACTTAAAAAGAATGAGAAACTATTGAACAATTCGAACCAATAATAACGGATATCTTGGAAATGGCTTGTGCCACAAAATAAGTTATTTGAAATAAATTGTTTGTTTTAAAGACATCTACATTTTTTGTTAACTATCGCGTAAGATTTACCAGTTACCTATACAAGATTATAAAAAATTCCTTCCGAATGAAGATCTCACAGGCTATTACTATAAAATTCAAAATATGCATTTTATATTGTCATGTAAATGTCTTTAATATATAATATTTTAATCCAAATCGTTAGAGCCAGTTTTGATAAATTCAACCTTTTTCATGTGAAGGATAGTTTGGAGTGGGGGATTTTCTTGAAAATCTTGTGTCGCATCCTAGGAGTATGCTCAACTTAAATACCACTTCGGTATTGAAGCGACTTTTCGTTTTCACACACATACAAAGACGGATCTTTCTCTAAAAATGCTTTTTTGGGGGGTTCATGGTGCCCAAAATATGTATTTCCGGCGAAATCTCAGTATAGAATTTTTCGTGGAATGCATTACTTGCTCTATTTATTAAGCAGTAAGAGATAATTGCAGGAATCTCAATCGTGAGAAAAGGAAGACACACAATTAGAAGTAGCGTTGCATCAATAATAATCGATTATCAGTTGTTTCGCGTTCTTGAGTTGAATATGGCAGCTAAGATGTCACAGATAACGTATACCTCGTTGTTTTCCTTGCTGGAAACACGTTAATTCCGACTTTGCTTTTGCTTGAAATATACCTAATGCTTCCACTCCAATACATAAAGACACATTTGGAAATTGGTTTCGCTGCAATCTTATTTGAACGAGCATGCCAAGAGTCCAAGGGGTCTGCGCTTCGAATACCGTCCGAAGCAAACCTAACTGATTGCATTTGCAAGACATTAGTATATTTTGAGATGTGTTGAATATTATGCTAGAGGTAGATTAGCAGCAGTAGCAGTGATAAGAAGGATAAATCAAGTAAATTGAATGTTTTCCAATTGATCTTTTAAATTGATAACTTAGACGGAGTCTAATCCTTGAAGAATGATAATGACGTCTTTTACTTGAGTGAAACCGTTCCTTTGAGTGAACTATTTAGTTCATAGTTCAGCCAGCTAAAAGCTATTATCATCTTAATATTCAGCCATTATCGTAGGCGAAATCTTTAAGAATTTGCTAAGTTAGGACTTTAGCTTAATTAAATACCATAGTAACAATTACGTCACAAAATATGAATGTTAATATTCACCTATCCTGAAATATACCTATGCCATCGCCAGTGTTTCAAAATATTCAAGTCGTTCGTGCCCTTTCTCATAACTAGTATTATCATGATTTCCTTAGAATTAGAATAAATTAGTCTACTTTTTCAGCTTCTACTAACATTTAAACCATTTCTGCTTTTAATAACAAACAAATGAACTACAATAAGCTCCCTATATACAATGACATAAAAACAAAACGCGCACACTCACTTCACAGTAACTCTTTAAGCAGCATTGATTCTATTTATATTTAACTTTAATCATAGAGTATATTTATAATGCTGTGCAGTTAATGTCATACTGAGGAGGAAATTGAAGCTCGCGGGCTCGTGTACAGGAGCGAAGCTTTCATCCATTACTAGCGATTTGTTTGTTCGTGGCACAGAGATAGCGACCACTTTAATTCAATCTGAAAAGAAATTAGCGGCTAAGCATACAACTTCAAATCCACATCTAAGTTGCTACTAAACGTGAATAGTTTTCTTTTCCTCTTAACATGTACCTACAAATAAATCATTAATATGTTAAAAACTCACGAGCGTCGCTCTTCTCTTCCTTGGTAACCTTCATTATAGCCATTGTCAACCATGTCTTTCGTTTAATAATTTAGCCATTATTGCGTGTTTTGGTTTAAATTTTATTGTTTGTCAATACAGTGTGATACACAATTGAACCATATCATACATACATTACTAATATACAAGATAATTTATGTACCGTGTCGTGCATGACATCATTATACATAAAATACAGATAATAAATTATATACGGTATAGATACAATGTATACCTTAAAATAGTGGATATACATCGTCACATATTAAAGCTAAATGTAGTGTAAACCATTTTACTTAGAATTATAGAAGAATAAAAACACATGAATATGTCAAAGTTATACATAATAAATTACAAGTCAGTTATGTGTGCAGTTTTTTCCTTCTTGGACTTTGAGGTTAAATGGCTTAGGCGTTTTTTCTTGTAGGGCTCGGATTTCCTCTTTGAGCCGAGCAATATCCCGATTAAATGTTGCTCGTAACAGATTATATGACACCAGAAAGTATTTAAACAGACTGTCTTTGAAAGTTAACCAACTCAGGAGCTTAAACGGGCATGCAGGAGTTGCGTTAACATTCTAACGGAACTGGTATCAAAACAGTTGACTACTACGTTCCGGTTACGTAATGTTGGCATGTGTCTGACGTAAGAAGGAAATGCAGGAAGATGGAGAGTGAAGCCGATGCAATGTTTATGGTTTTCATAGCGGTAGGTGTAGTTGTGTAACTTTACCATACAGTGTGTGAACTCGCTTTCCACCTTCCCTAAGTTGGCGAAATTGCTTTGTTTGAGGTTAGGATCGCAACAATCATGGGAACTGCAAAACAATACCAGCAGTATTGCAACTTTCTCGCGTTTAGGCAACGTTCATTGCAATAAGAGAATCAGTGTCATATTTGAATACTTTATCACGCGTTGTTATTCGTTCTAAGCGACAGTGCCTTAAAAGGTAGGTGAAGTGCTGCCGGCTTTAGTAAAGAAATGTGGCACATTTAGCTACATAATAACTATCGCACCACTATTTCTTATAGTTTAAGGCAATCCTCCTCCGGCCTTTGAGAGCAGCAACTTATCCGTGATGGCCTCATAAAATGGATGCCTTGTGATAGGCATTGCTAAAACTAAAGCAAATAACTTGTATCTTTCCTCAAATACATCCTTATTTTCCTGGCACTCCATTCTAGTGACAGGCCTGTACACTTCATCACTATGAACAATGACTAATAGTCTTACATTTTCCTGCAGGACAACAGAAATGGTATCTATACCTATTCTTTAAAAAGTGTTCAATGGCAGTTTGATTTTCAGATGTTGGCGGAATCTTATTTAGAGTTCGCGTTATGAAATTCTGAAAATCCTTCCTTATTCCGGACATTGTGATTTTAATATCAGAAAGTAAACAGGGCCAACAAATTCGAGCTCCTGCACAACAGGAAAACGTACATGTTTTAAAATTAACATTATGGCATTTAGTCTTTCTCCTTTTTACTTTCTCTACTACGTAGTTATAGCAAGTAGGGAAAGTATTTTATTCTACCCAAAAATTCGATACCTAGATTTCATTGGAAACACATGTTTTGAGGTCCCCTGAATCCAAAAAAAGCATTTCAGCAAAGGTCCGCGCGTGTGTGTGTGTGTGTGCGTGTGCCTGTCTCATAACTCAAAAACGAAAAGTCGGATAAATACTAAACTGGTACCTACTCAAGTTCAGCATCTTCCAGAGGTGTGACAAGATCATTTCCCCACCCCAAACTAACCTTTATATGGAACATTTTTGAATTTTTTATTTTCTAAAAACATAAACGGCTCTAACGATTTTGATTAAAATACCATATTTTAAAGATATTTACATGACAAATGAAACGCATATCTTGAATTTTCTGGGAATAGCCTGTGAAGTCCTCTTCATTCGGAAGGAATTCTGTATAATCTTGTATAACTGGAAAACGTTAAGCGATAGACGTACTACACAAAAAATGTACAGATCTCTTTAAAACGCACAATTTATTTCAAAAACTTTTTCAGGATATCCGTTATTAATGGTTTGCATTGTTCAATAGTCATTGTTTTAAAGTCCTGTCGATTTTCAATTGTTTCTCGTGATGTCATGGAAACAGTATGGAATTTTAAGGCCAGCATATAGCGTCCAGCTGTTAAACATTTGACTATCGCTGTTCTCTTTGTATCTATAACGAAATGTGTAATGTAACTATTTCTACAAGGATTTATCTCGATTAAAGTGAAGTACATAGAAAAATAAGCTTTCATAAGAATTGCTTATCTACGCACTAACAAGCGATAGAGGTTAGAGAAAGTCATGTGAATGTAACGCATCAGATGTTTTACACAAATATTTAATGGTGTGATAGATCTTGCAACTGTTAGAACGTCTCTCTACCTGGAGAACGAAGACTCAAGTGTTTTATAAGCTGTGCCGTTAATTGGATTCATTTCACGTCCACTAACCACTTGTAACAAAGGAAACACGATTCCTCCCTTAAGGGAATATAAAAAGGTTGGGGAAGGAGGTGAAAAGATGTTTGTATGTTGAGACTAAGCTAGCAATTCCAGGTTTAAAATCACAGGGAGAAAAATGTTTGACATTGCGTTGACATGGCAACCAAGTAAACTCAAGGGAAAGACACAGTTTGTGTTCATCTCCACTAGCACGTGTAGCAATTATATAGGAATCCTCCACACCCGCCATTTCGTTATCCCTTCGCCTGGCCAGCCTGGGAATGCATAACAAGGACATTGTAGTATCCTCAAGAATTAACTAGACTGAGATTTTAATACTAATTGCGTGGTTTTTAAGCGTAAGGAACGTCTCTTCATCCCCAAAACTGCCCAGCGATCAAAACCAATGGGATAAATTGTCCTGTGTATGTCTGGAATTGCTCTTATTTCATGCTGTCGTAATTTCCTAGTTGCAGTACGGAAAATTGAATTTCCACATCTCTTGTTTAGGAACGTCATATATCAGATCACAGTAATATGTAATACACGTATACTACGTTCCACTTGGGTCTTTTTAATCAGCAACCAAATAATTTATGGCCATAGTTTTAATTTAGGTACCCATATAACCTAGTTCAGAAAGTCTAGCGGGGTTTGTTTCTGTTTTCAAAAGCTCATGATGTAACGCCGATGCACGTCACGATTAACTGATCTAACTGATGGGAGCTTGCACATTGCATAAGTCGAGGCACGAACCCGTTCATCATAACAGGAGCAAGCAAATCGTGCAAAGTGCTTTCACCGGGCTGCTGCACCATCCCCTTTCCTGATGTTGCACGCGCCAAATCAGAATCTGCAAGTATTTGCACTCTTTGTTGCATCAGCGCGCATGCGTTGGCGGCAGTCAGTGATTGAAGGTTTGTTATTGCGCGGTGCCAATGAGTTTTGTCACATATCCGGTACATGTAGCAAGCATCCGTACCGATATATTACACCATTCTTAACTTTGGCGAGATTTATTCGCAATTGAGGATCATTTCGTTTTTATTTTCTCTACTACTTACCCATAGTAAATAGAGCAAGTATTGCATTCCACTCAAACATTTAATATAGATATTTTATCGGAAGTACACGTTTTGAGATCCCTGAATAAAAGAATTAGAAATGGTCCATTTGTCTGTCTGTGAACATACTCAAAAACTAAAAGTCCCATGAACACCAAACTTGACGCTTAAGCTTAGTATCTCCCAAAGATGCGACACAAGGACTTTCAAGAAAATCCCCCACCCCAAACTACCCTTTATTGGAAATCTTTTCTAACTTTTTTTTCCTCAAAACTGGCTGTAATTATTTTTATTAAATAGCATATGTTTAAGGTATTTACATGACAAAATGTATATCTTGAATTTTCTGGTAATAAGCTTGAAGTTCTCTTCGTTCTAAATGGCATTTGTACAACCAGTAAACCGTAAGAGATAGTCAAAAGTATTCTGTACAAAAAAGTTCATCTCATTAAGCGCACAGTTTATATGAAAAGCTTTTTGTGGCGCTAAGCATTTCTGAGATAATCTTTGTTATCAGTTTAAATTTTCAAATACTTCAAGTGGCAAGTCACTATTCTTTTTCCTCGTGATCATGCAAAGAGCATAACATTTCAAAGCCATCAAGCATCTTATTTTACCTACAAGAAAATGTGCAATGAAAGTTTATCTCGATTAATAAGGAGGTAGAAAAAAATAAACTTTTGTAAGAAACGTTTGTAGATGACGGAGTAGAGAAATGCAACACATTCTTTTCCTGCCTATTTTGATTGTTATAAATGCCTAAACTGCGCGGTCGTAATTAAAAATTAAACTGAATTCAGTTTTACTTATGGACACCCTTTAACTGCGGTGGTTATTAGCGTCCCATTCTATACTGGGCGTGAAAGACCTCTTTATCAGGCTTGAGGTAAATCTACTACATGGGACCACTGGCTTTACTTCCCTTCAGAAGGAAGCCACGTTAAGGATTTTAACGCCCGAAAAAAATCCATCGACCTCCGCTGGGTTTGAACCCGCGACCTGGGGAAATAGAGGCTAGCAGTACCCCTAGACCACGGCGGACGACGGGTCTAAATTATAATAAGTGTGGAAGGTGCATGGATCCTGTTCTCATAAGAGCCAATCAGTAAAGACGACGCGTGCTACATCTGGTGTCGAAACGGTTAAACTTATTGCAAAATGGCTGGTTCTGGATCAGCTGATTGGAACATCATCTTAAAGTTGCTTCTGTAGACTAAAGAGAGTATGTTGTAAAGATGGGTTTACACAGACTCGTTGCAATCGTGTGGCGTGTTACCCAATGAACTGCTGCCACTAAAAATAACACGGCCGGCCACTCAACCGCGATGATGTAACAGTTGGTACACTTGCTATTATTTCCCTCGAGGTTGGGAAACCGCTACACGCCTACACACGTTCTTAACATTTGCCTCTCTCATGATAACTGACAAACGTTCGTGATACCCTCTAAAACACGCTGCAAAACAAAATGAGTTCACATCACTTTCTCTACTCACTATAGTTTATTTGTATATAGCTTCTGCAAACTATTCTAACAAATTCTACTTCATGTTAATTGAGACACACGTTTACAGAAATAGTTACATAACAAGGTACAAGAGGGATGCAGGAAGCTGATGCGGTAGTCAAATGTTTAAAGTCGCTACGTGCTAGCTTTGTATGATACAACGTGAACCAACTGAACGGTGACTTAGCATATAAAAATGACATAGTAGGTATAGAAAAATTCAAACCTATAACAACGAAACGTTAAAAGAAAAATTATTTGAAATAAATTATGCCTCTTAGAGAGATCTAATTTTATATAGTGGTATTTGTCTATCTGTAACGCTTTAATACTAAATTATATGTCATTCAGAATGACGATTTCGCAGGTTATTCGCAAGAAAACTTCAAGATATGCATTTTATTTGTCATACAAATATCTTAAATAATTGGCAATCTAATTCTTTGGAGCCATTTTTGAGAATATAACTAATAACATGCATATAAAGTTTAGTATAGGGTAGGAGAATTTGTTGAGAATCTTCGTGTTGTAAAGTTGGAGGCGGTGATACCAAGTTTGGTACTTACTTTTCCATGAATTGAGGGGATGCCAAAAGGTGAAATCTCGATATGCGTTGTTGTACATCAGCATTCCGTTTGTGTCAGTCCGCTAAACATATTCAGGAAGAAGAGAAAGGAGATCTGTGAAACTTTGTTTCGTTTCACACACACACCAACAATGTTCACATTAATCACAACACATCTTTAAACTCCAACGACGAATTAATAAATGTCATTTACTCCTTCCCGTTCCTTATGATATTACTGTGCAGTGGTCTAAAAGATTTTTATGATGAATCCTGCCCTTTATCCCCTTATGTTTGTAATTTTGTACACCCCCAGCTATTCCTAATAACGAATCAAAAATCCTTTCACACAAAAAGTGTGTGAAACATCGGTGGCACGTCTGACTTCCTTAACCTCGCCCCGCGACAGTAGCCCTAAGTACCCACGGTCGGAATAATCCAGTAGTGTTCTTAGATAATTACTGTACGTGACATTTTAAGCTTTGTACCTCCCCAAAGTTATTTAAAGATAGAAGCTACATAATGCAGAAACCCTTAAAGAGCTGGTGAATATGAAGTTAACGTCTGCGATCATAGAGAAATAAAGCTCCTCGGTTGTTAATCATAAAATACCGGTTCAGTCATCTCTAATGTTAGCAATTTTCTCTCTTTAGACATACAATTATTTAGCACGCCCTGCTAACGAACTTAATTACAATATGCTAAACTTTCTTACAAGTTTGTTATTAGAAGGTTTTGTCGGCCAGAAACTTCACTGCATGTGTGCATTAGAATAACGTTCTTCAGAGGTTTTGATACTGTTTTAATTACACACACATCTGCAGTAGATATTTGATAAATGGTAAATATTGCATAGAATTCGTCACGTTACAAAGAGGGTTGATTGACGCTTTTTAAGCACTCTCTTCTGTTTAGTTAATTGTTCCATCATGGTCACCTATGTATACCTTTTGAAATAAAATGTAACCGGCTTTTGTTTCTACGCATTCTCTGCAGTGTAGATCAAGTATTTTCTACTCCATGGCATTCTCAATGAAGGCTTTGTCAATCCTTTAGTAATTTATTGATTGAAATGAGGAGATGCTGCACCGAGTGAGGGGCTACCATATCCCTTTAAGGGTACCCATAGGTGAAATTTCTAAATCCTGCAGTCTTTATCCAAATGCTTTCAAAAGTTTGTCACAAGCTGCTGTAACGCAATTTAAGTGCTTTTAATTTCATGCATTCATCTTTAATAGTCTTTAAAAAGATTGCTTTTATTATGGTAATTAACCAGTTGTTGCACATGATGCAGAAATCGTAATCTTCAAAAAAATTAAAATGTTACACTGTTTAAATACGCACATACAAATCTGGCATGTGGGCATTTTTTCACTCTTCTGGTTGTTTCATAAATATTTAAATATAATTTTCGTAAAAATTATCCTCAGTGGTCGAATTAATTATCTCGTATCTTGAGTAATTTAAAAGCGTAGTGTGACAGTATTTTAAATTAATTCTCTCTCCGGGCTTCTGCTATAAATGTAAACAAGAATTGTTACAAACTACATCGTATCAAGCATTTGTAATGAATAAAAGTGTAAGAAAAATCAAAGTCAAAGAGAGTAAACAGAGACCGTGTGCTCTTGGGCATATAAATGGTCATATGTTAAACCTTTAAGGGACACTGGGACTCACCTTTTAGGTGAAAACTACAAAATTTTCGATTTTTTAATTAAATCATGTAAATATTGTATAGACACCTGTGAAATGTTTTTCACGATCCACCATTTTAAAAACCAGAGATATGTTTAAATGCCCGTGCGCTCCATTTTATCCCCACTGGACTTTTCTGTACGGGTTTTTTCCGTTTTACATTTTTGCGTGTGAAATTTATTCCATACATGTCAGTTTTGCTCTGATTTGTATGCAAATTTTCATACATAATGTGCAATATACTATCTAAAGATTCAAGCATGGATTTTGGGTTGCTTTATTCATGGACTCACAAGAAGATTAATTTATACTGAAAAATAAGCAACATTTTAACAGTGACAACTTCATAAGGACAAACTATTTCTGTACAACTAATAACACCAACTTCATTCAAATCCTTATGTTTCATTTTAACTGTACTAAGGTATTAGGAAATGCCACTTCTATGACAAATTTGAATGCGCAAGGTAGTTTTGGAAAATATTTAATTGTATTATATGAGCAACAATTTGTGCTAAAGCTTTGAACTCTTTAACAGTCATTTCTTATATCAAGTGTGCCAACTTTCAAGTTAATAGCTTTAAAATTAAAAGCAGACAATTCAATCCCAGTGCCCCTTTTAAAGGGCTCTGAGAGAATAGGCGATAGTATGTAATTGAAGCTAAAGGTTCAAAGTATTTTTGGACATAAAACCAGTTTTTAACTTTTTTTTTTTTTTTTTAAGATTTTGACCAAATTTCAAATATGAGTACTTTTAGTTATAAATGTTGTAACTCCAGTGTTAAAACGTTTTTATAAGAAATGCGCATTTTAAAGTGACGTATAACAAGCGACACTCCATGCAATACTGCCAACATGATATTTCCAAGGGTTTTCTCTTGTGTCAACGTAACGACCTACTGGCACACAGACAGGGAAAGCTGTTGACCTTTAGTAACCTCTTTATCTTACTGCGCCTGCGTTGTGTTTCATGTAGCACTTGCTTTCGATCTATCAGTCGATCTATCCACCAATTATTGATCAGCCTCCTCCATTCCTCCCTCTTCTTCAAATACGAACTATGTTCTTCTGTCCCGAACGATTTTCTATTGATCATTCCTTACTGTATATCTTTTAGTAAGCAGTTTGTTATCACGTAATGTACTTGTTCTCCTCTACCTGATCGGTTTCCTCTTTCAATTGTTTACTGTCGCTTTTCCTCACTGCGTCATAACGTGGAAGTTTCCACACTACACTGATGTTTGCTGCTTATATCTGTAAGTTATATGGATTAACAAAAGTGCATAGAATAGACCTTTGTAGAAGAGTGAGTGGAGAAAGTGCTAAATATGTGGGCGTTCTTGGTTCAGTTCCCGTTTCACAGAGCATCCGTGCGTGAAGCTGGTGCAAGTGTGTGATGATGTAATATTCAGAGTCACGAGAGAAGTAAGGTACCTAATGTTCATTTCGTGAGAATCTCGCTCTTCTGTAACGTTAACATTTACAACTGCTCATTATTTCAAACGGTTTGTTATGTTAATAACGTTTTGCCTTTCTTTGTAATTTAGTAATAGTTCTCGTTTCCAAGTCTTAACCTTGACATTTTTCTTACTCGTGTACTTTGCGAGTCTTTCACTGTATTATTCTTTTATTCAGGGAACTCTAGCTATATATCACAACAAATTAATAGTTAATATTACATTTAAAAAAATGTGGTATGCTGATTATTACTTTCTGTACCACACACACATGATAGAGGAAGCACTGAATCCGATATCAAGAACGGGCGTATCTGTGAACACAACCAAAAAAAATCCTGTTACATTCACATGACTTTCTTCGCCCATTCTTCAACAAACTATTCTTACAAAATATTATTCTTCTATCTACTTCGTGTTAATCCAGAAAAACATTTACAGAAATTGTTTTATTACATATTTGCTGGTAGCTACAAATTAAATTGAGTTTTATTTATGGACGCTCTTTAACTACTGTGGTCCTTAGCGTCCCATTCTATATTGGGCGTGAAAGACCAGTAATTTTGCTCAGAGACCTCTTTATCAGATTTGAGGTTCCTTTACGTGCCGTAAATCTACGACATGGGACCACCGGCTTTACTTCCCTTCCGAAGGAAACCATGCTAAGGATTTTTACGCCCGAAAAAATCCATCGCCCTCCGCAGGGTTTGAACCCGTGACCTTGAGAACTAGAGGCTAGCACGGTACCACTGTGGTAGCTAAAAGGAGAATACAATAGACTTAAGACCTAATTAAATGTTTTAAGAGTGCGTCGCTTTGTGTTGGCATTGAATTTCCGTCTCTTTGTATGACGAGGACAAAAAATCTGAAGCGTTGCATTCACATAACTTTTTCTATCCTCTTATGTTTATTAGTGTGTATACAAGCTATTCTTACTAAATGATCGAGATAAACCTTTACAGAAACCGCTACATTACACATTTCGTTATAGATACAAAGAGAACAGCGATAGTCAAATGTTTAACAACTGGACGCTATATGCTGGCCTTAAAATTCCACACTGTTTCTATGCAATCGCGAGAAACAACTAAAATCGACAGGACTTTAAAGCAATTGTTAAGTGTTGAATAATTCCAACTATTAAACACGGATATCTCGGGAATGGCTGATGTCACAAAATAAAGTTATTTGAAATAAACTGTGTGTTTTAAAGAGATCACATTTTTCTGTACTACGTTTTCGTCTATCGCTTGACGTTTAAAATTAAATTGAGTTTTATTTATGGACACACTTTAACTACTATGGTTCTTAGTGTCCCATTCTATATTGGACGTGAAAGACCGGAAACTTTGCTCAGAGGCCGCTTTATCAGGCTTTAGGTTCTTTTACAAGCCGTAAATCTACGACACAGGACCACCGGCTTTACTTCCTTTCCGAAGGAAGCCATGCTAAGGGTTTTTACGCTCGAAAAAATAAATCGCCCTCCGCTGGGTTTGAACCTGCGACTTCGGGAACTGGAGGTACCCCTAAAACGCGGAGGAACGATATTTAACATTTATCGATTGTACAAGATTATACCCTTAAAGGTATTTTTAGAAAATAAAAAATTAAGGGCTAGTTTGGGTGGAGAGATTTTCTTCTAAATCTTCGTGTCACATCTTTGGATGATGCTGAATTTAAATACCAAGTTTGATGTTTGGTGTCCACACACACACGCACGTACCTTTTTCCTAAAATGTGTTTTTTTTTCTTTATTCAAGGTCCTCAAAAGATGTAGGCATGTTTTCGCTGACATCTCCGTAACGAATGAAATACCTTCTCTACTTACCTACATGGTAGAGAAAGTAAAAATATCTCGGAAGTAGTTAAAGCCAAAAAATATTATTCAACATTTATTACGTGTTTTAACCAGATCTACATCTTTTGTGTAGCAAGAGTTTGTCTTTTAAGGTTTACCAGTTATGAAAAAATCCTTCACAATGAAGAGAGCTTCAACATAAACATTTAATTTGTCATAAAAATATCTTAAACATACGCTGTTTTAATTCAAGTCGTTAGAGCCACTTTTGAGAAAATCAACATTTTCGAAAAAAAGGTTCAGGTAAAGACTAATTTGCAGTGGAGGGATTTTATTTAGAATTTTTGTGTCGTATCCTTGGAAAATGCTGCACTTAAACACCACTTTTGGTTATTTAACCGGCTTTTCCTTTTCTAATTATGCTGTTCATCCACACACAGAGAGACGTTTTCTAAAAATGCATTTTTGGGTGCAATACAATAGTTTCTCCTGCCTACTATTGGCAGAGAGAGTAAAAATGAAAATTGGGTTAAACACCAAACTTGACACCAAGTTCAGTCTTCCAACAATGCGATATGAAGACTATCTTCAGTAATAGCTCGAGTGCTGCTGAGGTTTGCGAATGCTTGTTGTCATGATAATTATTTCGAGAATGACCACAAGCAGGATTTTGAAAGCTTAATTGAGCTACTTAAGACAAATTGTAAGCAACAGGGGAATTCGTTAACATAATTGCAAAGCGAGAACGATGCTACTTTGTTGTACTTTTAGTATAATCATTAGACCTCGGATTTTTAGGCTCTTAAAAACAATTTTAGGCGTCTAAAATAGGCTCCCAAATTATAAAAATCTACACTGAAGACAACAGCACTAAAAATACGGTTTTCACGAGCTAAACATTAGATTTTACGGATCTAAAATGTATTTACAGTTTCTAAAAGTTTAAAAATACAATTAGTTAGTGAGTGTTGCAAATTAAACAATACGTTTTCTAAATTACAATGGCTATTCATAAACTAACTTCCGTTTATTTTTTTTAAAAACATGTTAATGAAGTTACAGAATTTGTTTTACAATACTTTGAAAGTATACACTCTAATTTATTTTTCCACATAGTTTCCAGCCACATTGAGACACTTGTAGCGCTTGACGAGCTTTGAAATTCGGCAGACGTAGAATTCTGCCGCTTGTAACTGAAGCTGGTTTTCAACTCTTCGTCAAACAAAACTTCAATCAATGCAGTGGGGCCATACTGAGTCACCGATAAAAACCCACAAAGTCTCGTGAAACACTTTCCAACCGGACTAGTGGCAATTGTCTTCTGGGACAGAAGAAGAATTTTGCTAGTAGAGTTCTTGGAGAGAAATGCCACAATGAACACTGTAAGACACAAACAAACTTGAGAAGGGCCATTCAAAACAAACGTCGTGGCAGGTCGAGGAAATGGTTTGGCTCGGATCAGTTTGGCAATGACGAAGAGTTGAATACCAGCGTCGTAGGTTGGCTTCAGTCACAGGTGGAAGAATTCTACGACTGCGGAATTTCAAAGTTCGTCAAACGCTATACCAGTGTCTCAACGTGTTGGAAACTATATGAAAAAATAAATTAGAGTGTGTACTTTCAAAGTATTGTAAAAGTAATGCTGTAACTTCATTCACATTTTGTTTAAAAATAAACGAAGTTAGTTTATGAGTAGCCCTCATATTATGTCTTCAATTATGAATTTATGGTTGCTAATACATAATACGAGTTTATAAAGTTGAAACAAGATGTGACAAAACTAGCTGAATAGATCCCAGTGGAAATACACCATATACTACAGGTATATCTTTGTGACCTAACTGCTCTAGAACTGGGCATGGAGCCAGCCCCAAAAGGGTGCACAACACAATATATAATTAACAATAAATAGCAATTAAAACTAGTTTTAAATACGTTTAAAAAGCAACAGAGAAATTATGCAAATTGTGCATTTAACAGTTAATGAAGGGGACGAAGTATGTGAGTCACGAAAAAATGGGAAATTCACAATTTGAAAGGGAGTTCTGCCGTACTGCAGTCACCGACCAATACCAAGGGATGACAAAACGACCTAGAGGGGACATGTATTCTGTTTCTCTTTTTACAAAACAAATAAATGTTCCTGCTAAACTTTGAACTAAACCAAGCTTTTCTCTGGAAAGTCTCAGTCTTACAACCAAACTATTACAAACTTTAAATAAAACTATTCCATGATATGAATACTTTATCTTTTATTATTGCATGAAAAAACATAATTACAAAACACAAATGGTAAAATAGGCACTTTTAGGCTCTAAAACCTTCAAATAGGCGCCAATGGTCAGAATAGGCATTTTAGGAACCACAAAGTCCCTTTCAAATCTTTATATTTTATATAAAACGTTAAACTATTTTTAGTTTATTCGCACATATAAAAAATAAGCATTTAGCCCAAAAATACGAGGTCTAATAACCAGTGAAGAGAATGGGCTTCCTAGATCTCTAGTCGATCGAAGCAGAGATTAGAGGAATAAAAACATGAAATAGGAGGAAAAAATATACAAATAATTAGTTATCAACAGCAGGTAGCAGAAAAATATTAAGGAGGGTTATGTATAGGGATGCATTTTTTAGACAATTTCATCAAGATATGCGGTGTAAATATAACGCTACCATGATACGATCAGCAAGTAGCTTGTTCCCACCAACCTAGATAGATGCTATTATTTTAAAAACCCTATTTTTAGTATTAATTTTTACATTGTTTTTAGCAAAGGGGGAGGTTCCAACCCCCAAACCTCCCCCTAGTTATGCCTCTAGTTATTATGCACAGAACTTAAATACCACGTGGATTTTGTTTTTTGAGTCATGTTGTTCACAGACACACACACACATGGATCTTCTCTAAATGTTTTAATTCAGTGAACCTCAAAACATGTATTTCTGATGAAATATCGTTTGTTTGGGCCCGCTAGGTAAGCGGCAGGGAAACTACACATATTTTGATATAAAGAGGGCGGATGTATGAGATTTGGGGGACATGTATTTCCTGTCGTGACGATCTTCACCTCAACTTGCACGGGATTGAAAACCACTTAAAAGAATATCGGCGAGAGGTCAGCAAGTGACCCGAGACTATGAGCCAATACAAAGGGGATTGCATCAGGAAGCTGATTTCTCCCGGTGTTCTATCCGGTTCAAGGACGTTGCGCAAATTCCACTCGCGGAAAATAAGATGATTTGGTGCTTATGAAATTACCATGTCCTCTCTGCGTTATTGCGGATACGATACGGATGTAAGCGTTTCGTGGGTCTGTGAGCGCGCAGAAGAGGTTACGTTCACACGAGCTTTGCTTCTCACTCTTCCACAAACTATTTTTACAAAAGCTTATTCTTCTATCTAATTTCTTTTTTTTTTAAAGTTCAGCGTCCTTTAACCGTTTGGGTCACATCTAACGATGAATGAAATGATGCTCAAAGGATCCATAGAGCTTAAAGTTACCCAACATTCGTTTTCTCAGAATAAGAGAAAACCCTGAAAACCCCTTATCTGGGTAACTCACCCTAACCGAGATTCGAACTTGGGACCTCTTGAATGTGAGGCAGACACGCTACCCCCACACTGCGAAGGTGGGCTGGAACGTGGTGCCCTAGTTCCCGCCACGGAATGCGCCCGGATTCAAACCCAGCGGAGGGCGTTGGATTTTTTCGGGCGTAAAAATCCTTAGCACGGCTTCCTTCGGAAGGGAAGTAAAGTCGGTGGTCCCGTGTCATAGATTTACGGCAGTAAAAGAACCTCAAGCCTGATAAAGAGACCTCTGAGCAAAGTTACTGGTCTTTCACACCCAATATAGAATGGGACGCTAAGAATCATAATAGTTAAATAGCGTCCATAAATAAAAAAACGCAATTTAATTTAAACAAACTCTTGTTTAGAAGTGAGACAGACTCCCTGCTGTTCTTGCGCCTCATAGAGAAACGGTTCGTTATATTGTGAATAAAATTAGGGAAACGGGAGCTGTTTTTTATAATAAACCGCCGTGTACTTACACAGGATAACTCGATTAGAACGAAGTACAAAGAAATCTCTTGAGAAAGCTTGCGCAGGAATCAGGAATTTCATGTAGTTCAGGAATTGCGATAATATGAGTACAGTTAATTTCTACAATTGGGTGTTGGATAATGTTAATGATCGCTCTACTGACCCAGTGTATGGTTTCATTTACATAGCCATGAAGAATTAATGAGTGTTAATATAAATTTTGTGAAAACGTGTGAGAGATGTGTGAACATAATTTCCAACATTTTCTATGTGGTTATTGTAGTTATATTTGGGCGTACATATCCGACTCAAACAACATGCTTCCCGGCCACGCGTCCAAACGAACACTCTGTACCAAGTGTCAGTTTGATCATTTAAAATGTGATAGCCAGCTATAATAATGCCACATGAATATTACTTCTATGATATGCACGACGTCGCAAATGTTACAGGGCCGAAGGAGTTCAACTTCAGAGGTCACAACTACTTCTTCAGCGGACATCAGGCCCCGTTCCGTAGCACGCGTGTTGATTGGCTGGATGCCAGAAACATCTGCCGGGAGTACTGCATGGACTTAGTCTCCATGGAAACACAAGAGGAAAACAATCTCGTCTTCAGACTGATACAAGGAGGTAAGGACACGAATGCTAGGCCACCATTTACACTCATTGCCCCGCCATGGCTTTCCAGGATTAGTATAAGCAAATTCAATTTTAAAATGGCAATTTGAGACTTTTGCTTTGTCGTGAACTTTAGCAGTAATAACTTATTGTTGCATTCACACGAGTTTCTCTGCTCAGTCTTCTACAAATCACAGGGTGTTTCAACAAGAATCATCCCATTTCATAAGCCTATATCTTTTACATGCGTGCACATAAAGCTTTGAGATACATTTTACTATAGGTTTAGGACGACAAAGTTTCCATTTACATCATTTGAAAGCATTTCACAAATATTCAATACCGGACACACAACAAACATCAAGCTCATACCACACTTGTGTGAGTCTGTCTGGTTGTACTGTTTCCATGCAGTATTGCAGTGTGCTCACAATTGTTGTAAGCGGGCACACTACAAAGAACTCACATACTGTGAGAGCAGGCGAATGATGCAATGCAAGACTCATGTAACCCTTATGACCAATGTCATGGCTGCTAATGGATCCTATGTCTTGTTCAAGTACACAGGGTCGACCTGTGGATTTTCTATTACACAAACAATGTCTTGAAACTGAAACTGTGCCAACATCGAATGCTCTGTGTAGTGCTGTACTCTCGACGAAACACACGCTGCACAGTTATAACTGATTTGCACCTAGGGAAATGGAGAATGCCATCTCCACTCTATGCCTGCTGGGTACTAACCAACTTAATCATTACTAGTAACCGTTAACTGCGACAGTTGTAAGCGTTACTCGAAAACAACTGTTTGCTACATCCCTAGTGGACATGATCCCTGCTTACAAACACTCACTGTAAAGTGTGTTACAGTGCAACTTGATAAAATATATATTTCGAGTTTCCTTTAAACAAAATTAGAATTGTTTTAGTTTTGAAGTATGAAGCTTTGCCGGTGAACTGGCAACGATACGGTGTACCGCCAGCTACACGCCTGCGTATTATATCGGCACGACCCCATACACTTGACTGTACATTTTCATACAAATCAGTCGATCTGATGTCAGCTTTGTGTTTTGTTGAACAGAGGATGCGCCATACATCTGGACGGGCGGACGCCTCTGCGATTTCAAGGGATGTGAAAACCGACGTGACCTGGAACCCAAGAGCGTCTTCGGCTGGTTCTGGTCCACCACCAGACAGAAGATGGCCCCCACCAACCAGACCCCCAGAGGGTTCGGGTTCAACCCCTGGAGTCAGACAGGACACAAGAAGGTGCCCCAACCTGACAACGCCGAGTTTGACATCAACGGCACTAACGAGTCCTGTTTGGCCGTCCTCAACAACGTGTACAACGACGGCATTGCTTGGCACGACGTGGCCTGCTACCACGAGAAACCCTTCATATGCGAGGATAGCGAGGAACTGCTGACTTACGTGGCATCCACCAATCCTGGCATTCGCCTCTAGGAGACAGGCGCCTGTGTATTTATTGTATCTGCAGCCTTACTAGTGCATTTCCATTCTTCATTTGTTCCACAGGCTGTCATAACCTACCTGATTAGAAACTGAGAGATGGTTTTCATTTGTTCAAGGGATACCCAGAGAGTAGTGAGAACGAGAAACGAACATTGTCGTTACCTATCCTATTAGACACAGAGCGAGATCGCTCTTCGTTTGTTCAAGCAATACCCAGATAATATATAAATAGCGGGAGGATAATGTCGCTGATGTTCTAACGTCCGTTTGCTGTTTATGTGGTACAGTATAAGCAGAAAACGAGTAACTTCTCGCACGTAACGGCGGGTTTCCATCAAACGAACAAAAAGAAACAATGCTAACAATATGCTTCACTGTTAGGAATTTGGTAGTCTGCTGAAAAACCGCCCTAATACACGAATTACTCTGCTGTGGCCGATGTAATTTTCGTAAACACACGCGTTTGCTTTCAAATGAAGGCCACTTCGTATTCTACTGATTTGAAACGCTTGAAAAGTAAAACAAGGCGTATTTTCACTTTGTGCAAGGCCAAATAATGCACATTTCTTTACATCCGCGTAGTTGTTAACGTTACTCTGAAACTACTACGTAAGGTTATGTGAGTATCTTGGAATAGAGTATAGGAAACCAAACTATATTGATCTGCATCATTTGACAAGTGAACGATAGCACTGTCATCTCCGTCTTAAAGCTGCTCCTGTCGGCGTTTAGGTGAGCAAATCTACATGTTATTTAACACACAATGAGAATGCACCAGTAGCGCTATACCTAAGTATAAAATACTCTTTTGATGTTTCAAGAACTGAATTTGGCACTTCGTTATTCATCAAGTATGTAATTCTCATTCCCCACAAAATGTTCATTCATTGTATCATTATAAGGTAACACTGATGTAATTTTATAAATGTAAACGATAATTACAACTTTGATAAAGCGTTGCGAATAAAGTTGCATCTCTTTTCTTTAATGTGTACTTCATTTCCTACACCACATCCCGCCTTGTCTGGTCCCGTTCTCTACAACATACATAAGGTAAGTGAAGTAAATATTGCATTACATCATATGTGGTGCATTGATTTATATAAGGCCTTTAACAGTGTATCAGGTGATAGTCCTCTGACCAAAATAGGAATATAATTGGTGCAAGATTTAATACATATGTTTGAGTTAACCAATTGGTGCAACCAACCACAAAGTGCATACACTAATCTTTAACACAATAATAATCAAGTTGCAGCACTCTGAGGCGTGCTCCAGGGCTCCATCCTTGGTCCACATCCTGTGTTTGTCAATTGTATGCCAATAACTTACTAGACGCAAGGTTGTAGTAAGAAATTACCCTACCGATTTTTTTAAATATTTATACAACTTAAAAATTAATATTAATAAAAGCCAGCGTTGTAGTTTCAATACCGAAGTAGTGATGTGTCCAAAACACAGTAAACAATGAAAATACATGTTTTGAAGCCGCCTGAACAAAAAAAATTGAAAAAGGTCCGTTGTGAACAGCATAACTCGAAAACGAACAGGCAGTATTTAAGTTCGGTATCTTTCAAGGATGCGACTCAAATTTTCAAGAAAATCTCCCACTCCAAACACCCTTTACATGGAAGGTTTTCGAAATTTTTATTTTCTCAAAAATGGCTCTAATGGTTTTAATTAGTACACCGTATGTGACACATTACCCATTCAGTTAGCCTAAATAGATTTAAAGTTGATTTAAAAGGTTGGCTTGCTATAAACCCATTTTATAGTATTAACGAATTCTTTCAAGCCAATACAGACATTGCATTTTAAAGTGTCCTGTTTTATATTTTAATTCTCTATCATATCACTTTTATTGTATTATTGGTTTGTGTTAATAGCTGTTTTGATGTAATTCTAAAATGTCAATATGTGTGTATTGAATTGAATACTTACACGACAAAATGTATATCTTGAATTTTCAGGGAATAACCTGTGAAGTCTTCATTCGAAAGGAATTTTGTATAATGCTGTAGAAACGTTAAGCGATAGACGAAAACGTATTACACAAAAATGCACGTCTCTTTAAAACACAAAATGTGTTTCGAATGTTTTGTGCCATAGCCATTTCCGATATATGCGTTATTAGTTGTTTGAATTGTTAAATATTTTGTCATTTTTTTTAAAATCCTGTTGATATTGAATTAGCTGCTAGGGTTGGGTTAACCCCGGGTTAAATCTAGAAACGACAGACTTTGTGGTTTCGCTGTGACCTCACGGCCTTCGTTCGTTCTTGCAACCATAGGCAAGGTGACGGACATAGACTGAAACATGTGGTCTACAGTATACTATACAGAGCGTCGCTATATTGCGGGGCCGCGGATCGCGCGTATGCGTGCTCCGCTACTATTACACGGGGGGGGGGTTCCATTCTAAATCTCCCGCGTTACTTACTCACGAGTAATAGCAACATTACTGAGTACTAACGTTGTTATAACTGGTGTCCATCTGCACTAGGTCATTCTTGGCATCTTCCGATGAAATCTCCATTCACACGCATAATTTATTCTTATATTTTTAAGTTCGTCTATGGCGTGGGGATTGTTCCTATAAACTTTCGAATGATGCACTAATTTAGTCAAATGTTTCTTCTATTAGAACATCTCGGTTTCGCTTCTTAGGTTTAGTGATCCCATTCAAAAGTTGTTAACCAGACAACTAACAGTTTCTCTACCTGGAACTGGAATAGCAGGAAATTTCTCCAGAAATTGTCTATATGATTCGGTTTTTACGATGTATTGTATATTAAAATTCATTGTTCAAACGTGAATTTATCGATAAGCATTCCAATGGAGTAATAATTTGACAAGAACAATGGTAAGTACACTATTCAGCAAATCACACACAACACAGACGTATGAATAAACTTTCAGCTTTTCTCTAATGCTTACAGCACTAACAGAAGGTAGAAACTGTCGCAGTACGTACGAGTATAAAACGTAGCCTTGAGCGGGTCAATCACACAATCGCCGAGATCACTGCAGGGCAGCCGGAGCTTGTATCTGTGGCCCCACCATAGAGCGACCGCTCTGTGTTGGCATGTACGGTCTTTCTGAACGGAGACAGAATGGCCTAAAAATAGAACTATTAACACAGCGCAAACGAGCTAAAAGCTTTATAGTGCGATAGTCTTCACTGTGACCAACTTTATTTTCAAGTCCAATCACATGGTAATTACCCTTTGTATTTGTACATGTTTAATAACCCGACTTGGTTTGATTAGGTTTTACTTTCCACTGTCTTTTTGCATGATTAATTTCTCATGTCTGTTGCATTGTGTTCACAATACCAATAGTCACTTTAATTTACCGCAATTCGTTGCAGAGATAACCTATATATTATACTACCAGTCTTCCGTTATCTTTCATTTAAAAAGTTATTCTTTTATCTAGTACAACCTACGGAGCCAGGGTTGTCCTCCGTGGTGTAGTGGGTACTATGCTAGCCTCTAGTTCCCGAGTCGCGGGTTCAAACTCGGCGGAGCGCGATGGTTTTTTTCGGGCGTAAAAATCCTTAGCATGGCTTCCTTCGGAAGGGAAGTAAAGCCAGTGGTCCCGTGTCGCAGATTTATGGCACGTAAAAAAACCTCAAGCCTGATAAAGAGGCCTCTGAGCAAAATTTCCAGTCTTTCAGTCCCAATATAGAATGCGACCCTAAGGACCATAAAGAGCGTCCATAAATGAAACTCAATTTAATTTCAATTTACGGCGCCAGGTAAAATTACAGAAGGAACAGAACGAATAACACGAGTACTTACCCCCAAAATAATCCAGAAAGCAATATCATATAGCATTTAATCGCTTTGTAAGGACAAAATAAATTCACTGAAAATGACTACTAGTGAATCAATAAAACATGCCACTTTTTTAACGCCATTTCTCTTGTTTCAAGAACGCGTTCTAAATCTGATCTGTTAGTTTCAGGAATACATATTATTGATATTTGACAAATTCGACCGCTGTCTAAAAACAGTATATGCCACAGATGTTAAGTGCCTTTGCTTTGCTCGTAGAATTGCGGAACTCGGCCTTCGTTTCACAAACATTCCTACTCGCAAAATAAAACCCACGTTTACTAATTTACTATAAGGGCACCGACGTCATAAAGAAGCTAACACATGACTCCACTTTCTTCAAGTGCTTCTGCGAATAATGATTATAAAAATACTGACTTGAAGTTGTGTAAAAGTGGTATAAGTGGCGTACTACTTTTTATAAACTCATACTTCAGCTGCACTTTCCTCCAATGATCACAATTTTTCTTCCTATGGGCCGGTTCTAAAATCTGCCGATAACAGTATTTACCGAATTTCTTAGCGATTGTTGTAGAATCTCTGAATAGCATCACCAGGAAGACTTTGTTGTCGATAAGTTTTCGGCTGGTTGGAGCAGTCGACAAAGAACAAGTTTTCACGCTCAGGACTAAGTTCATATAACTAGCAATAGTTATCATGCCAGAGTTGTATTTATCGGGCGACGATCATGAGAGAGGGAGAATTATTTTCAAAAATTGAACGAAGAGAAAAGTTACCTATAAGCTTGCTTTTATAAAACACTAGCTCCTTCACCTGTTTCAAGGATAGCCTTTTAAACTCGAACGACGTTTTAATTTCATATATCTCCCACCATGGTTTATGAAATCATTGTACATTCTATGGTAATCCTCCCCTGTATCCCTTGTAATTTCGTACATTCCCGGCTGTTCCTAATAATGGATGAAGAATCCTGGTATTCACGCAAACGTTCCGTGACTTGCTTAACCTCTCCCCTAACAATTTTCTCAAGTACATTCTGTTATAACTACAATGTGTTTGTATTCTAGCACACAGCCTTTACAGACCCTTATTAGTGTTTTGTTAATTTATTAATTGAAATTATAAGCCGTTCTATAGTACCTGTCCCTCACAAAAACTTGGAGTTTTCAATGGTGAAAGAATTATCAAAATCGGTTAAGCGGCTTTTAACATTAAACCACATACACACTAATTTTCTCTCTTTAATATTTTATAGCAGAGGTTTCGGCTTAGCAGAAGGAGCACAATGAAATGGGAAATACAACAGCAAATAAGTCGCAAGGTGAACTCCTAACGCGATTGTCTTCTAGTACTTTTCCCTCTTCAAGTTACCAGATCAAACTTTTTGTTCTAGAGCAATCTTATACCTATGTTTCTATGAAGTTTTAATCTCTCGCAGTCGTCATGAGTGAAGTTTTGAGCCCTGCTCCACCCCATTACTTTCATGTTATACTAAAACGATGGCGAAAGAAACCAGGTGATAAAACACTCTACTAATCAAATTTGTTGTCTGCTTCGCAAGGCAATTCTCGCTTGTTTTCTAAATTACGAATTCCCAATGATGGCGTTTCCGTCGAATTCCGAATAGCAAAGTTAACACATCACAGGTTATATTACAAGATTGTTATCTAGAGGAAGTCGTGTGATCGTAGAACGAGAGCGTTGCTTATCGGCCAGAAAAGTTTATTTGGAGAGTAACTATAGGCAGGCTTATCGAGACTATCTAGAACCAGCCCTAAATAACATAAAAGCGACTTTTATGCACAGAACAAACATTTTTTCAGCATCTTTAACCGTTCGAAAGTAAAAAATAATTTAGCTTGTGTAAAATTAAAAAGGCCAACATTTTTTTCATTAATATTTTTTTTGTCACGTTTATTAACAAAATATAACAAAAAAGCAGTGTAGCATAAAGAGCAAATTCTTTAAAAAAAAAAAAGTCAGTAAAAATTTGATGTACATATCTTTAATACGTTTTGAGAGCGTTCAAGCTGCATGTTCATTTCCCTCTGGTCTTCTGCAGATGGTTTTTCTCTGGCGGCCCATTTTTGTGGTTCTATTGTTGCCGGATATCACATTTCGGTCACCCTTATGCCCATTTTTTCCATTACATTTAGTCTTCCACTGCAGTCATTGTTTTAACAACACTGCGATAAACCTCTAACTGTACTGTTTTAGCTCCAATATATCCTTTCCCAAACAGTATGATGGAAGCTGTCATTAGGATATTGGGTGCCACCATGCGTCCAGAGAAACTTCTCCAAATATTGGTTTTGTAGTGAAAAGAACTTCCTAAGAAGACAATGTTTAGGTCTGTATCTCTCTTGATTTATCCTGCATCTCTGATATCCACACCATGAATCCTACTCAACTTTTGGAAAAAGACCATGCTGTGGGTGGTTGTCATCAGATACTTTGTGGAAATACAGAATGTTCGGCTTATATATTTATTTCAAACTTTTATAACTTTAGTTGTATCAGATCCAAATAAAAACATTTAACATATAATTAGCTGCCTTGCCATTTATGACTGCAACGATAACAATGACCATAATGATCACATTATTATTAGGTTAGATTAGAATGTGCAAAGATGGCGACGTGGACGCCACAACAGAAGGTTTTGTATGTGCTTGGATTGGCTGAAATGAATTGTGTGAAGCGTGTACGACATTTTGGTCGTGAATTTAACCTTGGACGTCACGATGATGTCCCCTCCTATGTAAGCCTTATGAAATGGGCTGGACAGTCACGAGAAACTGGTAATCTTTTGTCTACATGTGGAAAGCACAGCAAACGGAATGTGTTTGCGGAAAATATGGAAAGGATTCGTATGGCCTTCGTAAGAAATCCGAAGAAATCAATTCGCCAGTGTACAACTTGTCATTTCTCGATATATGGTTCCTGATTTTGTCCACAAAAGATTACGTCTACGGGCCTACAAGATTCAGTTACGCCAGCGAATCTATTCCCAGGACAAAAGCAAACGGAAGACGTTCGCCGCAGACGGTACAGTTAGTACGCTTCCCTGATGAAGCAATTTTCCATCTGAAAGGAAAAGTTAAGAGACATGGTTGTCGTATCTGGAGTTGTTAAAAATGTCGTGAGGTCGAGACACTCGCCAAAATTAAATGTTCGGTGCGCGCTTTTGAAAACTGTCTGTCCCGTTTCATGTTTACATAGGAGGAGCCATCGTCGTGATGGCCAAGATTAAAATCATGGAGAATATTTCTTGTACACGCTTCACAGATATTGTTTCAGCCAGTTCAAGAACATAGAAAACCTTCCGTTGTGGTGTCCACGTCGCCATCTTCTCAGATTCTCTGACCTAACAATGTGATCATTGTTGCCGTTGCCATAATCATAAATGGCAAGAGACCTACTGATCATGTCACTTTTCCCCCCATATGATACAACTTAAGTTATAAAAGTCCTAGGCCGGACACCCTATATATTGCCCAAAGGGCTTCTCATTTCTAGAATGGCGGCGTGGTTATGTGCTGCTATGTTTAAAGTGTTCAATAAGTCACATGATATATAACTGAAGATTGTTACTTTTTTAACACAGAGAAAACTAAATATCAAACTGTTGGAGTATCTCAACCTACCAGGACCCTTAACATCCTAATACACAGCACTATTATTGTATTGATGTAAAGTCCCTGTGTGTATTTTGCTATTGAATAAAATAATTGTGGGCAAACAGACTGTAGAGAAAATGTTTATATACAGACAGTATTACTTTATGTCCTGGAAGTTTGTAAACAGAGTTGGATTACTTCTACTCAGATGTTTGCACTATCTGGATACCTCAGTTATAGAAATAGTGTATTACATACCAAAAGAGAAGCTGGGCATAACAGCAACAAAAACTCACAATTACTAATATTGAAGCTGAATAATAAAAATACATTATGTAAAGTTGAATAGGTTGCTAATGCTTTAAACAAATTCTTTCAGAATATAACAGTGATGCAGTAATTTGTATCACAAATTACTTAAATGTAAATAATGATTGTAATATGAATATGCATTTTTATGTGACATTGATTTGAGATGTTTCTTGACTGTAATTATTGTTGATAAGTAAGTTTATACGACCTTACTGAAACTGTCAATAATAGCGCGCAATAATGCAGCGAGGGGGGGTGAGCTGTTTATCATTATTGGAAACGAGGAAGTTACGTAATGTTGGCGCGTTTTTCCGTTGAGAATCTTCTGGAATATTTCCCTAGAGCATATGTATTCATAATTTTCATTGGATATTAAAATAGACGCTAATGTTGGCGCGTTTTATTAGCCAATAGTAACTCAGTTATAATCTTTAGGCATATCGGGGAGTGGATGTATAAAAAGCCAAGTCAGAGGTAGATCGCGGTCAGTTCATCGAAAATCTCAATACATTACACGTCGCCTTCAGTCGTTCAGTTCATCGAAAATCTCAATACATTACACGTCGCCTTCAGTCGTTCAGTTCATCAAAAATCTGTGCACACTACACGTCGTCTTCAGTCAGTCAATTCGTCGAAAGTATTTGTACGGCAAACGTCGGGTATCGATTCACAAGTTACGCGCAGCAGAATTATGAATAATCTAAAGTGTTGTAAGGTTAATTATACAAAAGGTTGAAGTACGTGGATTAAAAGTGATCAGTAAGAAGTTATTATAACAGTTTCAGTTTGGCGAGTGTTAAGATCAATGTATAAATGTGATAGTTAACGTGTTCAACAATAAATGTGTAAAACAAATTTCTTCATCAGTGTTATATTTGGATAAAAGATTCCTTTCCGTTTACACACTCTGATCAAGAGACATGTTCGACCGAGAAATAATAGCTAGCCGGAGGACAGTAAACAAAAATTAAAATTCTTTCAAACACTAATACTACCACAAATTGCTAACACTAGATGGAGCTACAAACCGAACAAATGAATGACGTCACAAGATGGCTTCACATGAAGTAAACACACATACACAAACATCACAAGTAACAACATTACGTAAGCATTAAACCGTTACAACAGGTAACTTAAATCTTACTGCTGGAAATATAGTAGAAGCAGCAGCAGCACTAAATTTCCTTCAGCTTTGATTTGCAAATAAACTTCCTGAATGTAAACTGAAAATGACCTCCACATTTGAAATAAACGTTATATACTCTTTTAAATCAAAGAACTGAACGGTGACTTGACTATCGTAGTGATGGAGCCAGGTTAAAATTGCCGTTATCACTGAAACCTAAGCGTCTGTTGCATTACTCCCCATTAATATTGTTTTATTTAAATAGTGCTGACCCTTTAACTAGTGACTAAGTTTTCTTTAGGAAAGTCATCATTTGGGTTTATCAGACCCAAAAGTTTATTTTCTAACCAGTGCTTCACATTTGAAGATTAGATAGATAGATAGATAACTTTATTTGTACAGTTTTTATACACAATCCTTTTTACAGTATTCCACATATAGACTAACTTAACATATGTACAAATTTTCTTGGCAGCTATGCTGCTCGTTTTGCCTGGCCTTTGGCTCAGCTGAGCAGCCCTTGCTACCCTTAATCCCTATTCCCCATCCTCTCCCTCCTCCATTTGCCTTCTACCTTTCTTATCTCTCTTACTTTTCTAATCTATTTCTCTTTTACTTTCTTTAAGAACTCCCCAATATTCTTATTTTTCTTTTCTTGTTAACATTTTAATTGCTACTATTTTTCCATCGATTTTTTCCCGTTTTTCCTCCCATACTTCTTGTGTCCATTCTGCTAATTCTTTGCATTCTGTCATTTAATGCTCTGTGCTTTCACTACGTCCACATAATTCACAAATTCCGTTTTTTCTGCCTCTTAGCCCTCTCAGATACAATGATCCTGTTCTCATCCATGCAAACGCTTCTTTTTCCACTCTATTACAATAATCCACATACCCTTCTCTTCCCCATTTCCTTTTTACTAAATCTATAGAACCCTAGTGATTTTTTATTCTCTAAGCTTCCCCAAATCTCTTGTCTTTCTGTCCCCCACTCTTGTTTCTTACTGTTATCCAGAAGCCGTTGCTATTTCTTTCTCCTGCTCTCCAAATATCTCCCATTCCTATCTTCTCCATAATTTTTTCTACCCCTGTCCACCAGCTATTTTTATTTTTCGTACTCTTTTGTTATTCCATGCATATCTTTAAAATTTCCCCTTCATCTTTTCTCAGGCATCTAAACCAAAATTTCAATATCCTTTACAGTATGACTCCCTTTCTTCTTGTTTTTGAAGAGTAAATCAGAGGCAGTTTCATAGCCTGCATACTGGTTTCTCTCTAAAGAATCCAATTGTATGTAGGTGTTCCCTCAATCTAGAATGTCCTGTCCAGGTTTATTTCAGTCCATTGAGAGCCAGTACATCTTCAGTGAGTGAGGAAGATATACTGCTCCTGTGCCTGCATCCCTCTGTCTGAACCCATCGCAAGTGGTGGTTGTTATTAATCCACTCAGCAATGGTTCTTTGAACAGAGTTTAACGGTATGTCACCAGGTCAGTAAATGTTTGAGCAGATGCTTTTCCAGGGAATGATAAAATCTTAGTCCAAGTCATAAAGATATGTTCCCAAATTACATGCACACACTTGAGTTATATCTTCAGTGAGTCTTTGAAAAATAGCATACTCCCTGAGAGACTCAAATATTCAACTGTTAAATGTATACAAAAAGGAGGCGTATTAAGTGTCAACTTCAAATTAATATCCGTCTATTCTATCAACATTTTCTAAAACATTTGAGACAGTAATCTGTAACAGATACCAACAGTTTGTGATACACAGGGTGAACCATTTAAGTTGAGGCTTTACATTATCTCCAAAACTAAGCGTTGTAGAAAGAAATGTCTTGATTAAAAGTTGCTTGATATTATGGGGGAAAGTAAAAGCCACTAGCTGTGTTTTATTTGGAGGATGCTGTGATGGTTATTTAGGGAATTTAAGTTTTTAAAATGGGAACCTACCTTTTTATGTTGTTTTCTCGCTCCTCATAAAAAACTAAACCACCTTTGTATAAAGCACTTTAGAATTGTTCTTATACCAACGTAAATAACAACGAAAAGTCTTAATGGCCATGTACGTCATCTGGTTTTGTAATGATGAAACTGCTATGGTTGTTTAAGAGTAGTATTTCAAATTTCATTATGTTCTTTCCTCTTTATGATGTGGATGTATTCAGTGGACATAACCTTTTTCAATAAAGTAACTTTTGAGTTGATGCCATGGTTGGCAGTCCAAAAATGATTTGCTACAGTCAATTTTTCTATTTGTGTGTTGGTAATGCAACTGAAATGTTTATTTTTGTTCTTACTTACAAACACCAGGTTATAGTTTTCACAGTTGATTAAATACGTACATGATTTATATTTAGTTGGTATTTTGTATTTTAATGGAAATGCAAGCAAATTCTGTATGGTACACTTGTTCTGTGGCACCAAAGTTATGTTGTGTTTGTTAAAACTTTACTGAAGCTCTAGTTTACACTAGGATGGTAAATGAACTTTATAAATCATACCATGGTTCTGTGTGCAGAGGGTAGTACCTTTTCTGATTATTATTATTATTATTATTATTATTATTATTATTATTATTATTTAAGTTTTGGAATTTTACGACCATGATAGTTGTTGGGTTTGAAACCATTCTGCTGTGCTATGGAAAGGATGTTATACTCCTGCTGGTATTCCTCATTGCTAAGAGGTAAGTTGACCAATCTGTATGCAAGACTATTGAATATGGAGTGTTATTCAATGGTCTTCTTAATCAACTGTAAAAATTGTAACCTGGTGTATGAAGGTAAAACAAAATTAAACATTGAAGCCAGAAGAAAGGAACATTTCAGTTGCATTACCAACATAAAAATTGGCTGTAGCAAATCACTTTTGGACTGCCAACTATGACATCAACCCAAAAGTTACTTTACTGAAAAATGTCAGTATGTCCGCTGAATTAAAAGTTTGGGAATACATCCACACCATAAAGAGGAAAGAACATGTAATGCATTTTGAAATCCTACTCTTAAACAACCTCAGCAGTTTCATCATAAGGAAACCAGATGATGCCACCTCTGCAACAGCAACAATGTCTCCAGTGCTACCACTTGGATCAAGGCTGAACATACAAGCAATTGCTTCTGAAAGATGTTCGAATTTAAATTTTAAGTAAGTGAAGTTAATGTCTCTAAGTGACTGAACAATCTCTCAAGTTTCAATTCACTGTTTCCAACTTGTATACTTCCAAATCAATGAAAGTCATTCTTGTACTGTTTGAGAATAAGCTTGCAAATTGTTATTTTCAAGGTTCCCTTCACTAACACTACAAGTGTGGTCCTTCATGAGCACCACAGCTCCTGTTGGCTGAGGACGTGCTCCACTTGCTGCGGATGAGTCAGTAGACCATCTCATACCTGTAGTGGTTGTTAAGGAACATAGTATATAGTCAACAAAGGCAATTATGTCAGGTTCAGGGGGAGGACTGAAGGATCATCAGATAAGGAACACCATGGATGCAAGTCCAAAAACTAATATGTTGATCATTCCTTATACGTGAAGAATAACACTGCCATAACTCTCAAGGGATACTTGGGAGTGAGCTTAACTGGTAAACAGGTTCTCATACTCACCAGAGGACCAATAGTGTGTTGAGGTATATTCCTCTGGTTCCATAGAAAGTTTCCCAAAGATTTTATATGTTAACGCTTCACAGGAGCATATTATATGATAGACTGCTTCAGTTTCAGACCTGCACAATCTAGTCTGTGTTGCCTTGAAAACTTCCTATTATGCTTCTCACTGATGCACTTGTCATCCTCCATGGTGTAGTGGTTACCATGCTAGGCACAGGTTCGAACCCAGCGGTGGGAGATTGATTTTTTTCGGGCGTAAAAATCCTTAGCATGGCTTCCTTCAGAAGGGAAGTAAAGCCGGTGGTCCGGTGTCATAGATTTACAGCACGTAAAAGAACCTCAAGCCTGATAAACAGGTCTCTGAGCAAAATTACCGGTCTTTCATGCCCAATATAGAATGGGACGCTAAGGACCAAGCACTTAGAGCATCCATAAATAAAAGTAAAAACTGGCACATGCCCAGTGGCAAAGGCTACTATTGCTTCTAACTGAAACCTATTACATTTAAGCAGTGTGTCAGTTAAAGGTTTGCATGGTTCTTTGATAAACAATTTCTCATGCCAAATTCCTGGAATCCTCTTCCAGGTTCAAAGAGTGTTGTTTTTTGCATCAGTTTGTTATAGCCACTCTAATGGAACACTTAGGTGTGCCTAGAGGTGGCTCTTTAGCTGTGTCAATCCTTGCTTTGCAAGTTCGTCAGCTTTCTCATGGCCTCCAATTCCTTTATGCCCTGGGACCCATAACAAACCAACCTTGTTATGTTTTGCTAGGTTGGATAAATACATATAGCTACCAGTCTAGATGACACTAAAGGACCATTTAAAGCCTTTAGTGCTGCCTGGCTGTCTGAGAAAATGAAGACCTGTTTATTTTATACTCTCTTCTAAGATTTTCTTTTATACATTGTAGAATGGCAAATACTGTGGTTACCAGAGCTACACCTGGGTCTTAAACCAAATATCCCAGAACCTGTCCCTGAATCAGATAAAAGAACATTCAGGTAGTTTCTGGTAGGTTTCTTGCTATAAGTTCTCTTTAATTACCGTTATCTTGTATTTCTTATGGTGATGTAAAGCTTTTCTGAGGTAGTCTGTTTCCGTCTTTAAAATCGGATCTACTAACTCCTTCATTATGGCTAAGACTTACGAATCTTGGTTGTTTTGGTTTGCCGCAGTCTGTAGAAAGCCATTCTGGCCTTCCCTATTATCAAAATATCCAAAGCAGTCAGAATCAAGAGTGTTTCCATTGTTGCAGTAGGGTTGTGCCATGGAAATTCAAGTCCTAGATACTCCAGCCTCCAGTAGGCTCTGTTATAGGTTCTGAGCTGGGGAAATGAGTTCTTAGAAGTTACTCCATAGTTTCCTCAGCAGAGTAATTTCCATCATTTTGAAGAGTTGAAATTGAGGTTGCCTCTCCCTTAGAGAGAATTTCTTTGGAGTCTTATCAATCTTCTCGCAATGGCCCCTCCAAGAACCCTTCTTGACCTTCCTTAAATCTTTAATATATTGAGTTAAGGCCTTTTTGTATTCAGACCATGAGCCTGAATATTTTGCTTTATTGAAGAGTCTTCTTGACCTCTTGCCTCCTGTGTGCTAAGTCATTATTCCATCAGGAAAATCATCCCTGCATGAATATCTTTGCATATGACGACAGCTGCTATTAAAGGCTTCAGTTATTACCTCCTAGGTCTGCATAACTGTCTGCTTCATTATCAATTTTGCTCACATCATGAGCTAAGTTATTTCTGTAGGAATCCCATTCAGTTTTCCTAGGATTTCTATATGGTTCTAATTGTTGGAAAAAAATAGACAACCAAAGCTTATGTATCTGAGGTCTGAACAACTCAACTCATAGATACAATGCCTGATTTTACAAAGTTACCAATATAATTGGTAGCTATTGTTATATCTAAAACCGTCCTCCTATTGGCTGTAACAAAGGTAGGCCTGTTTCCAATGTTCATTATATCTAAGTTACTAGACATAATAAAACTGAAGATATTCTCACTCCTTTGATTGATATTGGTGCTGCCCCATGCAGTATGATGGGAGTTTGCATCACATCCAATGATTAGGTGGGAGTCGTCCTTTAAGCATCCGGCTACCAGCCCTTTGTGGGGAGAGGTTCTGCATCATCATATGGAAGGCACACCGATCCGAGGATAACCTCCCTCGGTCCTTCCATATTTGATGATTGCAGTTTTACTGGAACAGAGATGCATAAACAGCAGTATCTTTATTCCTTGTTTCACACAGATACAGGTCCTTGGAGTCTGGTTAGATCTGCTATAAACTAGTTCTCCACCTATCTCTTTCAGACTTCTAATATCCCATACTTTATGGTGAGTGATGCTGTTCCTAAAACAAGCTTTTGTAGATTATCCAGCAACAAAAAGTTAAAGTGACCGAAAAATCAGAGACAAAGCATACTTGTCTATAAGTCAGCATTCTCCAAGAAATTGTGAGGCAGCATAACTAGTGCAAGCAATCAGACAAATTACGGTTTCTGATATATAACTGAGGCAGCTAAAATGGGAACATCTCCTCCTCATTCATTCAGGATTATTATGGATATTCATCATACTCAATTTTGTAAGTATTCTTGGGTATTTCCTTTCTTACCATACTGAAACTCAAATTACTATGGAGTGGATAAGATTTCTCCGCACATTTAGAAACATACATATGTAATTATATTCGGTTACCTCCACTACTACACCTTAATCTAATTAATTACAAGCATCTTCAATCCTGAATGTATTGAACCCTAAAACTGTGAACTGTCTATGGTCCCAGCAAAGCTTCAAACCGTGGTTATCTTGCTACTGGGACCACTTCAAACAGGGCTCCTTACACCCAATCTACTTCTAATGTATCTAAATATCTTTCTTACATAGTTTTCTCATCAATTTTTGTTTTAGACTTTCTAAATAGCTACCAATTACTTTAATGCTCTTATATAATTTTATTTTCAGTAGCTTTTTTCCTATTATATCTATTGGTAAATTAGCCCATTTGTTCAATGTTAATTACCCCTCCTTTCACACCTGGACATTTGTGTAAATCCCTTCTCCCTCCTAACCCTTTCAATTTTACTATCCCTGTTCTCGCCCATGCAATTCCTCCTCTAGTTGCCTTATCTCCTTTTTCCAAATGTCTCCTTTCCTCATTCTAGCTAACTCCCTGAAGATATTCTGCGATTTTTTGTTATTAAAACTACCAAAATGTTCCTGAACTTAATTATCCATTCGAGTTTAATTTGATTCCGGAAGCCTGTTCATTTTAATTCCCCATTTTCCTCCAGGACCCCTTTAATTCTGTTGACACAAAAATTACTATGGTGTAAGAAAAACCAAATGCAGGAAAAAAATTTGTTATGATGGGTGGATTAGAATGGCGTGAAACAATGTTGATAGCTCTGTATGCTGTAAGTTTTGCGATACCGAAGAATCTCCAGCTGCAATTAGATGCTTTCAGTACATATAACCTCAAATGTTAAGAGTTTTTTATTTATGGACACTCTTTAACTACTGTGTCCTTAGCATCCCATTCTATAATTGGCGTGAAAGACCAGAAATTTTGCTCAGCTGTTTCTGACAAGAGGGCTTTGTTACTGAAATATAAAGCACAATGTTATATGTGTATGTGATAGCAATAAGTGGGACAATATATGATTGAAGAATGTATAAATTTAAAATTAAGAGCATAACAAATTAGGATTTGTCTCTTACCATTCAGTTTTATCTTTAATTGTATCATTGCCGACTCTTTACTTAATCAAAATTTCTCATAAAATTCTCGGTTATTGCATATGCAAAAGTGGTTTGGATGATCGTTTTCTGTTTTGTATATGGGTTAAAATAATTTGCATTTCCTCATCACCAATAATCGCCTTCTTCAGATATCACGGTGACTGCTTGGCTTAAGCCACAATTCAGCCACGTATAAGCTTGGCTTAAACTAAGCTGTAAAACTCCACTGTAACTTATGCCCAATTCAAAGCTGTGAAACTGGCCATAAGTGATTAGGGCACTATTTTCACTAGCCATAAAGTTCTTGTTGCAACTTTAAGGCATCACAATCACCTATATAGAAATCATGTACTGAGATTGCTGAAGCCTTCAGGTACTGTTGTCCATTTTCCAACCACCATTCAAACATCCTTTTGACAAAAAAAAGCAGCTAGGTGGTGCCAAATGTCGCTGTTTCAAGTTCATATTCTTTTAAAGGAACCTCGCCAAAGGATATACTGCAACTTTCTCTCCTGGGAATGGACCATAATTTGTCTACATGTCTTTTCAATGTCTGCTGAGAAACATATCGGGTAAGCTCTTAAATCTTACCATAATGGAGCATAAATCTTGTTGAATTGCAGGATCTACCCTCAATATAATACATCATTCAGTGATTTGCTTTACATGAAGCGTCAAAAATGACTAGTTTTTGTGGTAGAAGTAGATCCTTTAAGCATTGCATGTACAGTAGTTGGGTTTGAGTTGAAACATGACCATTTTGATGCTACCTGACTGGTCTAGGAAGGGGCGGGGTACGCTAATGACAATCCAAGTGCTGAGAAACCCTGTCACAGCGTCACTCTTCACTACCTAGTCTCTCAGTACAGTTTTATTTGTTACCAGTTGCACTTTTGGTAATGAAATATGGAAAATATCCTGATATCTTCAGCCGCCCTTGCTTAACTGGCTTTCATATTCTTGTTCTCTTCTAAATTTCATGTTTCAACCTAACCCAGATTTTAAATAGAAGTTTCAATAGTAAAAGTTTTGAGGTTACGCAGTTAAGGATTACCAATTGTTGTGTGCAATATAGTGATATCTCTTTCTACTTTCCATGTTTCAACTAAAAGCAAATGCACTAATGCATTACTTGAGCAGCATCTACTATATTCATATTACCCAGTTCCTCTTATTCTCTAAGAAATGAATAATTATATTTATTCTTGTTCAATATGTGGTCCAGGTATTGCAACCTAGTTGCTGTGAAACTTAATGAATTGCCCAAAAGACTTGGATATTGCTTGAATGGAAGCCTGACTGCAACTTTCCCTTTAAACATTTTCTGAGAAATGATATTCAAACCCAAGCACTTCTCTCGACCTGACTGGTTCATAGAGTTTTCAGCTTCTCAAAACCTTTATACCTAGGTGTGAATCTGAGTGTCATTTAGAAGGTAAGTGCAGGGTTCCAGTATTGCCTCTATATCTTCTAATTTATATTGAACTGCATTAAACTCATGAGAGGAGTTAACATGCATTTATACTTCACATTTAGCACTTCAACTGGAGTTTTATGATTAAATTTTTCAACATGATTACAAAGTCTAGTAAGAGAAGCTCTGAGAACATCTCTCATCTTAATTTAGGAATTAAACCTCACTTTTGTTGGTCATACTCAAATTCAAACTATATATGAGTTGTGGAAAATAGAAATCAGTAAAGGGATTCGAGATAGGAAAGCCTTTATTAACTTATCCTGTAAAGAATTCCTGTGCAGGTTGGCAATGAATGTCTACGCTATGGTGTTAGCTGGAGAAAACACGCTTTGGGGAACAGTCAAACCCTGGACCACTTGGAGCCCTAAGCCTATCTTCAGTTGCTGCAAATTATGAAAAAGCGCATATACTCGTAACTTGTATTACATCTATATGTCTTTACTTAAATCTACACCTTGTAACATAGTTGACCCTTCATTGTTTTAACCAAGCACATGCCACACAGAAGCTCCCTGAATGTGAACTGTCTTGCATTTAAATCACACATACAATGGAGATGATCCAACATACAATACACTGATTCAGCATAGGATGTGTCTGCCCTGGCGGTGGTTGCTGAAATGCAGGTTTATTAGTAAAAATTAATAAAGGGGAATTGGCTCAAGTGTGGATTTGAGGTGATCTATGTCAATGGTGGAAACTTGGTTAACCAAAACCACAGTGACATACATGGAGGGTTATGAGTATTTTGGAAAACACGGAGTGAAAAAGAAAATGAAAGACAGGGTACTAAGGGGAATACGATTGTTTATTACAAGGGGCAGGAACTTAGAGCAAAAGAAATAAAGGATACAGGATTTAAGAGAGTAAGAAAGAACATGACAAATGACATAGAAGCGTCAGTTAACGAAAGGAGGAAGAAATTAAATGAAGGAGTTAATTTGCAATAGTTAAACAGATTCTTATACACCAATAACCAGGGCGTATAAGGTTCAAAGGAATAAACAAACAACTCTTGAGGATAGAAGTTAGTTGAAGGTGTCTAACGGAAGTTTATATTGTATAAATGTAACCAGATATTATATGTGATTAATGACAAATAAATTTCATTCATTCAAAACATACAATATATATCCGATGATTGCCTCATTGTTGTGATGTTGCACAGCCTTTGCAGTTTATTACAACACAACAACAAATCTGCAGTTCTACACGTTCCGGCCGCATCTCTCTTGTTGTTGTAGTTTATCTTACACACTGTATCCAGCTCACACCAGATATCTGCATCTTGGTCCATCGATGTACAGATAACAACTGGAGAAGGGTTGTGCGATTAACAGACAACAGGATCCAGTTTCATATTGCATTTTCGGAGGAAACGGAACAGGGTTAATGACATATGATGAGTAGCTGTATGAAGGAGAGATTGAATACTCCATGGGCCAGAACCTATGTGGGAGCTAATGGAAAAATAATGAGTGGGGTAAGTTGTGGGAGCATTGAAAGAAAAGATGTACTGCATCTCCGAACTGTCCACAGTCACAGAGTGGAGTAACATGTTTTCTGATTTTATGCAGATAGGCTGGGGTGGGGACTCTCTATGGGCACAATTATTTTGCTATAAATGCTGCTCTTCCTCTAATCCCCAACCTGGCTTTTATATCCCTTTCACTGGCCCCACAACTCAAGCAACTCTAATAGCAGTGATCGTTACTGCGATTTGAATTCAAAGCCAAATGTCGCAAGCTCAAGTCCCAATGACTGGAGCCAAATTTGCCTGTCATAAAGGAAGGGGAGGGCCCAAGTAAAATAATCGGTGTAATGGCATGCTAGAATGCTGACGAGGATACATTTGACTGTAGTTGCATGGATTTTGCTCTATTTTTAAAAATATATTAGTTTTATTGCAAAAATGTTAATATTTTTACAATATGAAACAGCCATAAATAGCCTAATTTTATTGTTGAAGGTTAGTATAATATGAAATTAGAAAAAACAGCCCATTAAAAACACTAAAACCTAAAAATTTACGAAATGTAATGCATTTGTTACATCAAACTATGAAGGGCTAGAACAATTTATTGGCTATTGAGATGGTAACAAACCTAACAAAAACAAAGGTTTAAAAGGCAACTGTTTTGAGGGAGCAGAGAGGGAGATGGAAGGAGTTGGTGGCTGAGCTATCGCTGAATGTCTGATATCAGAATGCCTGGGGGAGATGAAGATGGGGGTTGTCCCATTGACATAACAGCTCCCACCATCCTGGTCAGGTGGCCATTGAAGAAGGAGAGAGTAGATATTGTGCTGCTAGAATCAGAACAGATGAGAATGAGAGAGGCTACATAACGAGTGTTAGAGCCTGATAAACAGCATATATTTCTGCGGAATATGAAAAGAAAGTGGAGGGTAATATAAAGGAGGCCTGAAGTCCCAAGTTTTGGTTAACGAATGTGGGCATCTGGGAACCTTCTGTGTAAAGAATCTGGGAGAGAGTATGCATCTCTTTAAACTGGTCTAAGATATGTAGAAAACTAGTATGTGACGTTGCAACCAATGTCTTTAAGGGAGAGGGAAGCACCAATGAGTTGGGAACAAGTTATAAGTAAGGAATGCAATATAACGGAGATCATCGGTATGTCAGTACCCCTTCATCTCCTGAAAGGCTTTGAAAAACCTTAAGTACTCCAGAGGTTGTGAGTTGTTGCCTTTAAGACAATGCACATTTTGTTCAAGCCTAACCGGAGTTTAGAAAATAAAGGCATTTCAGTAAATCAAACGCTATTTGGAAAGAAAGTTAAGATTGAGCTGAGTCCGTCATTCAATGAAAGATGGTAGCATCAGGAGGGTGAAAACTTTCTGCGTGGAAGGCTTGCCACCAACTCCTAAAATCAACTTCCTGATCTGGTAGAGGATGAAGGTGATTTTGCATTGCCATGCCTTGGGGTATGCAGTTACCACCATTGCACCATAGTCCAGTCGCAATACTCAAAGTTTGGAAGAATAGAAATAAGCAATGGGGGCGAGCTCCCCCAGCATCATCTGTATATGTAGTGGAAAATGGAGCTGATTGCATGTAGAAGAGAATTGAGGTGGATAGCTTATTTTTTTCAACAGAGATTATGATCCAGGTGGACACCGAGGAATTTGATGGTAGACTAAAGTTATAAAGGAGAGTCTTGAAGTTGGAGAGCAGAGCATAACAGAGGGGTACCCCTTTTAAAAAGTATAGAATGACCTTTTCCGTATTCAAACTTAGTCCCAGTCTGGAGAGGGTCGTAACCAGTAGGTCTAAGTTGTGTCGGCAGCAAACAGTACATCATGAGTCGTTGCTGGTGAGTATGATGTCAGCATAGAGAAGACAGCTTACATGAAAGGAGAGTGAACCAAGTTCTTGTATATAAAGAAGGAACAGGAGAGGACTGAGGGAAGTACCTTGAGGTAGACCGTGATAACTGTCTCAGACAGTGAGGTAAGAGTAACGGGGATGTAATTGTATGTGATGGTCGCTAAAGAGCTTATAAATGAGACGGATTACAGGAAGTTGCTGTAGGATGGGTCCAAGGAGGTCACAAGGTACACTGAATCATAAGCTTGAGTGATATCCAAGAAATGTGCCAGCAGACCACATCGCCAATGCCAATTAACCTGTATGTCTTGAGTAAGTTCCAAGAGGTTGTAAGACGTAGATAAAAGTCGTTTGGAAACCGTATTGGCCTTTTAGTCAGGAAACATAGCATTCCAGGTAAAAAGAAATACAGTTTTGGGTATTTGTTCAAAAAGTTTGCATAATGTGTTTGCAAGTACTATTGGCCGTTAATCCTGATTTGCCAGGCTTCAAAACGGGAAGAAGAAAGAAACAGTGCAAGGAGGAAGGAATAATACCGATTCTAAAATGTGGGAGCAACCGCGGACAATTAAGAGAAGATCAAGAGGACAGTGAGCAATCATGGAGTATGTCAGTAGGTCAGGTCCAGGAGCTGTTGCCGTACTGTGCGACCTGGAGTTTGGAGAGCTCAATTGGAGCACCAGAAATTCTGTCAGACTGTCCAGCTCCAGTAAAGGTCCGGGACTTGTGTGCCGCCCTAAAAACTCCTGTTACGCTGTATGTCAAACTATATTGGGGTGTCAGAGTTCCTGATCATCCCATGAACCAACAACCTACTCCACATCTCGGATATCAATATGCAGGGACTGAGCTAAGTACAGAGAGCCCACCCTTTGTGTTTGTAGAATTTAACAAGTCTGCACATTGGGCTTTATGCATGAAAAAAGTTATCCTGGTAGTCGTATGTCGGTATTGACGTAAAAGAAGTTGACGTTTAGCCATCGCAGCAGAACATTCAGCCGTCCACCACTGTAGTTTATACCATCAGTTGCAGGAGCCAGGAAGGAGAGAAATGGTCCGAATGTTGCTACTATGAAATTTACTTGGTCCATTGGGTTTGAAGAGGAAAGTAAGATAGGAGGAGTCATAAAAAAAGAATTAAATTGAGTTTTATTTATGGATGCTCTTAACTGCTGTGGTCCTTAGCGTCCCACTCTATATTGGTATGAAAGACCAGTAACTTTACTCAGGGGCCTCTTTATCAGGATTGAAGTTCTTTTACATGCTGTAAACCTACAACATGGTACCACCAGCTTTACTTCCCTTCCAAAGAAAGCCATGCTTAAGATTTTTACACCCAAAAAAAAATACATTGCCTTCTGCCGGGTTTGAACCTGCAACCTTGGGAACTAGAAGCTAGAATGGTAACCACTACATCACGGAGGATGACTAGTAGGAGTTGAGAGTACTGCAATCAATTGTTGCCTGTTGGGTAGTCTGGGTTGTGGTGGCTGTGCCAACTGGAAAGAGTTACCCAAGGAAAGTGGTCATTATCCAGGGAGTATAGTTTGACCTCCCAGGATGCTTGAGTCTAAAGGGGAGGGGAGACAAAAGTCAAATCAGGTAACGTGGATGGCTGCAGAGGGGAGCCGAGGCATGTGAAGGTGGTGTTGTTCAGCAGGAGGAAGTCACTATGGAGTAAGTGGTGAAAGAAATTAAATTGAGTTTTATTTATGGACTCTCTTTAACTGCTGTGGTCCTTAGTGTCCCATTCTATATTAGGCGTGAAAGACCGGCAATTTTGCTCAGACACCTCTTTATCATACTTAAGGTTCTTTTACGTGGCATAAGTCTACAACATGGGACCACCGGCTTTACTTCCCTTCCGAAGGAAGCCATGCTACGGATTTTTACGCCCGAAAAAAATCCATCATCCTCCGCCGGGTTTGAACCCGCAACCTGGGGAACTAGAGGCTAGCACAGTACCACTAGTCCACGGAGGACAACTTAAATGGTGAAAGAATGACAGGTGATGACTGGAGGTAAGTATCTGATGGGAGGTAAAACCAAAGTAAAGTGCAGTAGTAGCTTATGATTGTCCCAAAAGGTGCAGGAGATATAATGCTGTGGAGCCCTGTAAACCGTGAGGAGTTGCAGAGATGGAAGTCTAAGGAGAAGAGCCTGAAACTGTTTGTTATAAATGATGATAGATTGAAAAGACAGAACCTTAAGGGAAGGGTGAACGAGTACCATGACACCCCAGCCTCCCCCACTTTGTCATTAGAATTCGAAAGGATACCCATTTAAATTTCTGTTACAGAGTCAGCCAAGTCTCTTGTATTACTATGTCAACCCAAATGTTGTAAATCCAGCAATTTGTGCTTTATGGGTTGAGCATTCCACTGGATTATGATGCACCAATGCATGAAACAATTTATATGGAATTAATTAGCCTGAATGGATGATATTAACAGATTACTAAATATGGCACAAAACAGGGTTGGGTTGTCGAGTAAGTCTTCTCATCTCCTCCAGACAACAGAAGATGAGAACGTTATCCACCCTCTGAGTTGACAGAGGTGTGGAGCACAAGGGGTGCTTCTGGAAAGCGTCCCGTACTGGGATTTTGTGTAGGAAAAACTGAGAGGGGTTTCACTGGGCAGTTCACACCCTCCAAAGTAAAAGGGTTTATTGGTAGGTATGTTGAACTGTGGCGTAAAATTATGTGGTTTTAGCACTTTGCCACCATCAGGCGAGCTGCAAACGTCTCCTCTGAGGGTTTATGTTTAAGAGTACCTTTTTTTCTTTTTAAATTTATGGACGCTCTTTAACTGCTTTGGTCCTTAGCATCCCACTAGGTATGAAAGACCAGAATTTTTGCTCAAAGGCTTCTTTATCAGGCTTGAGGTTCTTTTATGTGCTTTTAAGTCTACGTCATGGGGCCACAGGCTTTACTTCCCTTCTGAAGCAAGGATTTTTACACCTCGAAAAATCCATCGCACTTTGCCAGGTTTTAACCCACAACCTTAGGAACTAGAAGCTAGCATGGATTAGTAGTATGTACATTAGTACTGGGACCAAACCCTGCCGAGGATGTTCCACTGTATGTGCAGTAGTACAGGTGATCATTGTTACTGGGGTTCATCGGGCTTTAGACGCATAAAAATGCGTACCCCTTAGGACTTTTAATGCCTCAAAACAGACTATTCTAAGAGAAATAATTTTATCCATAATACATTGTTCCCATATTAGAACAGGACAATGTCAGTCGTTTGCTCAGTGAGGAAGTGTGCAATTAGCGTAAGGTGACCAGACGTCCCATATTAGCTGGGACAACCTCTTTTTCTTTTTTGTCTCTGTCCCAGCTCTTTTTAAGGTCGATAAGGGATGCAAAAATGTCCTTTTTTGTGGCAGTGACTTATTGACATAAAATGTTGTTAACTATAGTTCTCAAAAATTCAAAAGGTCCTGTTTTGCATCAGTTTAATGAAAAATTTAAACATATTAACAACTGAGAAAGCAAGCTACTGTTTATATTATGGGTCTACAATACATATACTCCTGAAACCATGTGGAGATTTCACTTGGAAAAGTACAGTTGCAGACAACAATTGAATTATGCCAGTCTGCGCTATCAACAAACAAATCGTAATCACTTGTGTTTACTACAATAACAAAAACTGTAAATGCATATGCTTGAGTCAAAAGAAATGCATTACAGTGTGACTTTGGTAGCAGACAGTACTGTGTTTGCATTTGTGAAATAATAAAATAAAGTGAATTTTTGTAAATTGCAAGCGCTTAAACACTTAAAATTAATAACATGTCGCTGCCAAAAAGGAAGTGTGTTTTTAATAGTGACCTACAAAAGAAGTAACCATACATTATCTGACTCAGATGTTTGATGCAATAAGTGTGCATCTACATCTGTGATTGTATATATCACAACTTGGATTATGGTGAAAATAGAAGATTTTAACTTATGAAATCAGGATTTGTTGCTATCCAGAGTAATCCTTGTTTAATGAGGAATGTTTTGGTGTATTAGTTGTTACTGCAGCTTATGCAACCATTCTTATATATCGTTTTTGGAAGGAATTGCTGCCATCAATCAGTCGAGTTTTAGACATGCAGATCCCTCGGCTATGCCCTATCATCACTTCGCAGCTGCGGCCTTGGGCCACAACTGTTCTATTCCTCTCCTTCTAAAAGCATACCTTGGCTACACTTTGAGGCTCAGGGCCCTCAAATCCCTCAGCTATGCCTTGTGGCTTAGGGCCCTCAATCGGTTTTCAACTATGTTGAGATTTCAAATGTTGGCAGCAGAAAGACAACGCATCCAACATTCCCATGATGCCAAATATATTCATGAAAATAACTAAAAGACCATGTTATTTGTTCTTTATTGCATGTAATAATGTTTCAAAATGAATAAAAGTTATGCAGTGTATGCGTGTGTTACATGCATAGAATGATACCGGCCATAATCCAATATCAAAGTTTATCCCAACATAAAAACAGTCAAAAACATAAAACAATATTGTGTATAAGTGCTTCTTTTAGCACCATATTGACCAATTTATTTTAAAAGTATAAGTTTTGGTGATAAAGATATGAAATTAGCAGCTATTGAAGGAGCGTTCGCTTACCATACTGTCCACCACAACCAATCTTTCAGATCAATGGACTGGCTTATAAACTTATCCAATGTACGAGGAATAACTCCATCACTAATAATTCTACAGGATTGTTTGCCTGGAGTGAATTCAAAGTTATTATATATATACAAGTTACACATTTATTATCAGTTTTGAAACCTTGTATTTTTGACGAAACAATTTTATGCATTCTCTTTTTTCTGTTGTTTCATTGAGAAAAATTTAGGCAAATCTGCTCTTAGTTCTCTTCCTGGAAAATGGTTATAAAAGCAATAGGAATGTGAATAAATTACCTTAAGAGTGAGTGTAAAAGTGGATCTGATCTCTTCGATAGCTGGTGCTCACCTGCCCGCCCCTTTTAGGTGTTTAACTTTTATAGGCAATTGGCGTTATGAACACAACAAATGTAGCCATTTTTTCCCTAAATCATATGCAAAGTGGGAACTGCCAACCTAAATAAAAAGGTGAAATCCTCTAAATATGCGATGTGTTGTTACTAGAATTTCTTCTTCGTTTAGTGTTGCCGCTGACACAAACTGAACCCATTCATAATAAGAAACACTATGCACCAAAATTGTAATTTTTGTATTCTTTTTGTGAAAGTTTGTTATATTAATATGTTATTTCCATTAAATAAAGAAATTCCTTTACTGTAACAGTGGTAGATAGTTAACGCAAGCTTACATAAAAAACCTAACCTACGGCTAACTTTCCGTGAATTCAGAAACATAAGCTATATCTATAGCTATATCTATATAAGCTTATGTTTCTGAATTCACGGAAAGTTATATATATAAACTAAACCTAACCTAACCTCCCGAATCAGAACCTAAGCTTAGGAACGCACGCTCGCTTCACTCGCATGCTTTAATGTAACCACTGGAAACTAATTAAAACAAGGTTTTATATACATAAAAACTAACCTAAGCTCCTGTGAATCAGAAACCTAAGTTTAGGAACGCAACTGCTACACTCCTCTCCTTCTGAAAAACATCCCTCGGCTATGCTTTGAGGCTGAGGGCCCTCAATTTCTCAGCTACGCCTTAAGGCTACCTTACAGGCTTTGGCGGCATTAGTTATTCATATGTTGCCAGCGTTGCCTTAGAGCTAGCAACAAGCGCTTGCAGAAAGCTATCCCGAAGGTGTACGAACACCACGCTTCCAAAACGAATGTCGCGACCTGTGCCATGTTGATTGCTGAGGCTTGATGGATTTATTAGGATGGAAGTCAGCTGATAAAATAGCAATGCCGAAAATATAAAAATAGAGCAGAATTTTCGTATCAACGAGCAATTGTGTAAATGTAGGAGTTTATAGTGATACCTTATTTAATATAGAGTACCAAATAACGCGCATTCGATGTTTAAAACTGGAACATGACCTGAAAACCTAGTAAGGTAGAAGACAGGTTATGAATCGAAAGTTTAGTTGGTTTTAATGAAGAATTGAAATATATATAGCGAAAACAAGCTAACCTTAAATATAAACTATAACTTAGTATGTTAAGGTGTTAAAATGTGTTCGAATTAGGGACTGTATTTCGAAAAGTTTATTTTTATGGATTGCACACTAATATCGTAAAACGAACAAGAGAACTCGTGCTCAAAGGTTATGTCTGATACCTATTTCAATTTTGAATGTGATGTAATGATAATAGTTTGGGATCCATAGTTTGATTTTGGATGTGTATTAGTGTTGTGCTCAAACACTATTTCCTGCTGTTATACCAAATAAATAAATTAGGACATAATGCTCTTTTCGGACTTAATTGCAAAATAACTTAAAGCATTTCATAAACAGAAAATTCTCCATATGTACTGTATATCTTTGGGAATTTTTTGTCAACTGGGTAACTCGGTTAAGCGCTGGCCTTGGAAGCACAAATAGTTACATAAAACTTGTGTATTACCACATTATTGCTGAATGATTTCTACATATCGAAATGTCAGCTACCATATTTATGACAAAACACCCAAATTAAATTATATAAATGTATAATATGTATTGCATGGCAAAATATCTGCTGAAATAGTTATTCTTTTTTAAGTATCTACTTTATTTACTACACCTCATTTGTGAAGTCATAGTGGGAGCTGCCTTGTAAAACAACTTCTTGGTTTCATTACTTGATAGCATTGAGTAATGCTATCTTCATTACTTGATAGTATTGAGTAATGCTATCTCTGTTTTAAATGTTGTCTCATTCATACTTCTAATTGGGCAGCACTATGGCCTCTCACAAAAAAGCCTGGATTCAATCCTAGGGATCAGAGGTGGGATTTTGTGGTAGATAAAATCGCACTTAGAATGAATGTTCTCTGGTTTTCCCCACCATAATTCCATCAATTGCACCATCTTCATCACTGTCATCCCCCCTCCCACCAGTCTCCAATCTCTGTAAACCTGTGAAGTTAAAAGGGACATTAAAATTAAAAATACTATGGAGGACAGAGAGCAATACAAATGAACGAGTGTCTCATCCAGCCACCCAAATTTATAAACCAGCATGTGCTGTTACATTCTTTCTGCAGTCAACATATGAAAAAACAATTAATACTGGCACACTAAACGACATGTTAAAGTGATTGACAATTATGAAGGGTGGGTGTGATATGGTTAAACACAAAGAGACATTGTTATTATTTAGAGACATTGCATTCACATTCATATTTAATAATACTGTATAATACATTTGTATGGTATTTTAAGGAACATGTGCATACATTAATATACATTTGAATGGCCTACCCAATTAAAATGTCCATTAAATTCTAACCTCTTGAATGTCTGTTATTACAATCTATTGGAATGATCTTATAGGTAATTGCACTTAGTCACTTATGCATACACAAAGCCAGCTCTAGTTAATAAAACTTACAGTTATTGAATAGAAAATACACTTTGATTCCCTTTCCTGGGAAAGGTTCTATATATAACATTTGATATAACACAGTGGAGGTCCTGCAGCATATGGGAACCTTAAATTTATTGACAGGTCATATGGGAAAAAAACAAATTGAGCCCATACAGTGATGTTTGTTTGTCTGTGTTTGTTCATTTGGTTCCACTGTGAGCAATGCTCAAGGGAAATTGAACACATCATACAATTATGAAGTATACAGAGTAAGTAGGAATATACCCAAAGCCAAGAACAGCCTTTGGGGGGGATGCTCCCCTCCCCATCATGCATTATCTAAGAGAGAAAAATTTGTAAACCATCACCATTTCAACAGTAAACTTCTCGACACGCATTACAGTAGGACAACAATAGCAAATAAGTGTTAATCATTATCACATGCAATCTGCCCTACATAAAGTGCTTACATGAGGTTGATACTATTATGATGATTAATTCACTTTGAATAAGCTCGAAATTATAACTTTATACATATGTTATGCTTAAATTTCAATTTCCCATGTAATTTCTATTACCTTGAAGACATGTTTGAGAAAGACATCACTTGAAACGAGAAATTCTCATTATTACTGCATGGGTATTATTTGGGAAGACAGTATACAGGGTGGAAGGTACTGCTTGAACTGTACGTTAATCATGGATTCTATATAATGAGTAGTGCAAATATGTCCAATACAATTTTTTGTCATTAAACCTACAAAAATGAAACATAGTGATGTTCCTTGTGCCTGTGTCTATTAGCCATTTTATTACAGTTCAAGCAATACCTTTCACCCTGTATAAGAAAACATTTAGAAGATGGTGGAGTTTGCATATACATAAAACATTATAACATATAAAACTGGGATGCAACAGATCCATCTATCCCATTGACTAACAATTATACAATCACTGTGTGCTACCGGTATTCCTACTACTTTCTATCCAGCAATAGTATTTACATGGTAGCTTAAGTATTTAAAGTCCAATATTAAACCTGCTATGTCTGTATAGACTGGCACTGTAGCAAGATGACAATATCACAAAAGACATGTCAGGAATGGGGAGGAGTATAATGGTTATTTTGGGTGGGGAATTTTCTTGAAAATCTTTGTGTTGCATCTTTGGAAGGTACTGAACTTAAACTGATTTGTACTATGTATGTACAAATTCATGCTTTGAAACGCATGGCTTTATGTATTCACTTTCAATTGCCAGTCGAAATGCGCGCGCCAACGTTCCACGTTACGTATTTGACCACAGCCAATGGGAGCAAAATGTGCCGGAATGCACTACCTTCCCCCTTGAACTGGAAGTTCCCTTTCGTTTATTTTCGGCATTCGCTCGATCTTCGGGGGGCATTCTGCAAGCGCTAATCAACTCAAATCTTTCAAGTCTGCCAACTACAACACATGTAATAAATAAAGGAAGCAGAACGCACAGTGTATAGTTTCGCTTTTACCCGTGACTGTATTCGTGCAACATATGGAGAAGGGGTAACGTTCGCACTTTGTTTCACATAGTTTACATAAACACTGATCACCGGCTCGCGATATATTTCCTTTCGGCAAAGCCTGTTGATGGTACAGGCAATGCGAATGATCTGGTTTGGGCCCATCCAATCTTTGTATAACACAGCATCTATTGCGTAAAACTATATCCATCCCAATCCATATGCCGTCTTCTATTTGTTCTCTTCTTCAAGTCTCTGTTGCTTGTAGCGTTGCTGGTAGAGTGTGGTATCTTAGATCCTCGAGAAGGAAGATTTCCTGAGTCAACACACATGCCAATCTTGATGGTACTTACCTTTAGTATACCTAAAACCCTCTAGCCTTCACTTTTTCAAGAATGGCGATGTCTGATGTGAGCATGTCCCATTAACTCTATACCATAAGTCAAGATAGGTACAAGCTTCGCACGAAAGATTTTTATTGCGGTGCCCACTGAGAGTCTAGTCGGGTCTTTTATATCATATATTCCTCTTATGGCTGCTGCTGCACGTGTAATAAATGAATCGCCCTTAAGAGTGTAAGGACTAGACTAAATACACAGTCTACAGTGTTGAGTTCGTTTACAGTTTAAGGACAGCATACATTCAATAAATGGTATTTATCACACCTCATTCCACAGAATTTGAGGAAATTTATAAATAAATGACAGAGGAATACCACCCAATGGGCATGATATGAAAGTATAATGTATTAGTAGTATAAATGTGTTATTATGATATATAAGTGCCTATAAAATGAAAAATGTAATGTTACAGCCGGCTATGACATTGAATTTTTCAGTCGTCTGATTCTACATTTCCAACTTTGTCCTGCACAGGGCTTGTGTGGAAGAACGATTAATTACTGTGGAGCAAAATAATTAATTACTAGGGAATTTATTGTAATGAATTAAACAATTACTTTAAAGAGGCGTGAAAGACCGGAAATTTTGCTCAGACTTCTCTTTATCAGGCTTGAGGTTCTTTTACGTGCTGTAAATGTACGACACGGGACCACCGACTTTACCTCCCTTCTGAAGGAAGCCATGCTAAGGAGTTTTACAACCGAAAAAATCCATCGCCCTCCTCTGGGTTTGAACCTGCAACCTCGGGAACTAGAGGCTAAGCATGCTGACCACTACATCACGGAGGATGATGATATAGTACTGGGCATAGCCAGGTATCCACGGTATATAGATTGATACAATTTTTTGTTTCATCAAACAATATTAGATTTAAAACAATTATGGTACATTGATATACCAAAGGCTTTAAAACTACCAATGTGTTACATTAGATTAGATTAGATTAGATTGTATTCTGTGAGTTCACTAGCAGCCATAAAGACTTGTGAACATAGAACATGTCAAGGAAATGTACAAAAATTATATATAAACATAAATATTACATAGAATATGGAACATTTGAAATAAAATACAAATACTATATGCGTGTTAAGGAAATGTACAATAAAGTTACATATATACATAAATATTACATAGTATACAGAACATTTAAAATAAAATAAGGACATATTATATACAAAATGAAACAAATCAAGTGTAATTTATTACAGAGTTGTATACCTCCTTACTGTTATAAGGTTAACATACGTATAGGCAAGAACAGTTATTTTAACATTCACTAGGATTTTACCTTTGTTAGTCTGATCATTTTGTTCTATTTGATGTGTAATGCATAGCATTTACTGTCAGTTCTTAATATACATACATTTAAATAGCTTCATTAATTCTAGAGCAGATATCAAATATGACTGGCAATTGTCATTAATATTTACTAATACTACTTTCAGAGCTAAATAAGTAGTATCAGTAGGATAATTTGTCATTAAGATAATCTTGTACAGAATAATATGCTTTTGAGCATAGGTACTCTTTAACAGCAGTTTTAAAGACATTGAAGTTGTCAACTTTTCTCTTAAGATCATTAGGGAGAGTATTAAATATTTTTATGGTCTCATAACAGGTTTGTAGTGATTAGCAAAAATGGCAAAAGACACTAGGAACTTAGATATTATATTTTAATACTACACATAATTTATTTAGTAACATTTATGTTTAATAATATTTTTACCTCCCTCTTGAAATTGACATTGTTGTTATCAGCTAGGCCCGCACATATTTATTGTATAAATTATTCCTTAGTGACCAATGGTTTTTAAATTTTTTAGCAGTCCTTTGTGATGAGAGATGAATATTATGATACTAAAGTTAGAATTATTAATGGATTACTGATTGAATATAAATATACTACTTAACTAAATTTATGAACTGTTCCTTTCAGTTGGCGCAAGTTCCTAGGGCACTAAAAATTAACAGAGTTGTGCCAACATATATCATAGAAACAATTATAGTGTTTGACCAATTTCATTCTTATCACCCCCCCCCCGCAAAACAACACACTTTAGATACTGTAGGTCAAATATATTATACAGTAAGTTAGAAAATGTAAGTACAAACGGTGTAGTACTTAAATGGTAAATGCTATTTAACAAACCAAATACAATATGTATCTTTGGAAAATTATGAAAGTGAAGTAAGGATGTTTAAATGTGGTATGCCTCGAGGATCAATTTCTCACCCTGATTTACATTAAAGACACAATGTTAATTCCTTCAGGAGGTCGGGTCTTATTATATGTAGATATTAATAGCATTTTCTATACACACAATATTGTTAATACGCTTATAGAAGACAGTCGATATGATTTGAATACAATACAAACCTGGCTCGCGAGATAATAGGATATCATTAAATGTACAAAAACTACTTAGAATTATTTAGAATATTGGATCAAACATATAGAATACAAAAATATTGTACTTAATAAGCATTCAAAACAGAGAGAAACCGATGCCAAACTTTGGACTTTACCTACTTACATCAACACAGGAATTAAACAAGGTCACAAAAGTAATTCGTTATTGCCATGTGTGACAGTAATTTGTATCACAATAATGTAAATGCCAGAGTGATTGTAGTGTAAATAAGCATTATTGTATGACATTGATTTGAGATGTTTGTTAATTATAAGCATTGTTAGGAAATAAGTTTACACGGCCTCACTGAAACTGACAATAGGAGCGGATAACAATGTGCGAGGGGGTGAGTTGAATATTAATTAGAAGAGACAAACAAATGACGTCAGATTGGCGCGCTTTTCTTAGAAATAGCGGGAATATTTTCCCTAGAGCATATGTTTTCGTAATTTTTGATTGGATATAAAAATAGACGCTAATGTTGGCGCGTTTTATTAACCAATAGCAGCTCGGTTATAATCTTTAGGCATATCGGGGTGTGGGAGTATAAAAAGCTAAAGTCAGAGGCAAAGCATTCACGCGTTATACGTCGCACAGTTAGTTCATCAGAATCGTTCGCGGGTTACACGTCGCGTAGTTCAACGGAAGCATACATAAAGTACACGTCGCAATTCTACAGAATCTCTCGCGTCTTAAAGTTTGTTATAAATGTGAAACGCGAATTAATAATGTGCAGTAAATAAGTGATTATAGTGATATTAGAAAATATAACAGTTTCAGTTTGGCGTGTATCACGAATAAATATGTGAACTTAATTGTGACGGTAATAAAAGTGTAAAAACAAATTCTTTTATCATTGTTATCTTTGAGTAACAAAATCCTTTCCGCTTACACACCTTGTTTAAGAGATTTGCTCGACTGAATAATAATAATAATAATAATAATAATAATAATAATAATAATAATAATAATAATAATAATAATAATAGCTAGCCGGAGCAAAATGAACCCACAATGCAAAATAATAAAACAATAACAGGCGCCCAACAATAGATAATTGTTTGGATTAAAACAATCCGCACTCTTACTATTATTATAAACTTTCGAAATTTGTCTCAGTTGAATCTAAATCGTTAGCCACAAGACTACACAATACAACAACACTGCAAGATCGAAGGAATCGCATTTCAGATGTTTGTTATAAGGAAACACACTTCAGCTGTTTAATGCGTTTATCACTTGTTTTCGAAACAGCGGATCAGCAGTTACAGAAGAATTTATTGAGATGGATTTCCAAATAGACCAGCACCACGTCATAAGACATTTGTTTTTATTTGTCAAAGATTTCTAGATGCAGGAAGCGTATCTCCTCATGTCGAAGGAGTTGGTCAAAGAAAAGTTGCACAAGAAAACGAAATCCTTCACTAATCTTCACACCTGGAAGATCCTGGAAGCAACTGCCGTGGTATAGCTTGCACTATCGACATATCCCATTGGACTGTTTTGAGAAAATTTAAAGAATTGCTACGCCCTTATCATACTCAGCGCGTCCACTATCTCTCTGAAGCAGATTATGCGCCAAGGATAGAATTTTCCGAATAGTTCCTTTAACAAGGAAGGGACTTACCCTGGAAATTCTTGGAATGGATGAAACATGTATTAGAAATAGAGTAACTAATTACCTAATGCACACACCTGGGCTTATGACAATTCACACACAATGAGATAAGACAGCGTTCAGTATAGATTTTCTGTAAATATTTGGGCAGGAATTATAAGAAACACAATATATCCGTGGATTCTTCCTCTGATTTTGACAGGAACCATCTATCTCCAGTTTCTTTTCAGAAGCGTTATCAGTTCTGTTTGAGGACGTTCCCCTGGCGGTAAGAAATTATATATAGGTATTATATAACGGTGCACCTAGGCACATATGTAAAGCCGTGTGTGGACAACTACGTAACACTTATGCAGAACGCTGGATCGCTCGGAATGGACTAATAAGATGGCCACCAAGATCCCCAGATCTAAAACCATTCGTATTTTTTTTAGCTTTCTTTTCTTTGGCGTGATATAAAACTTCCGTATACATTACAGGAATGCCTGATGTGGAAACGTAGCAAAAAGAATACTTAGAGCAGCGGAAGAAATAAAGAAACAACCCTGACGTACTTAGTATACTGCAGCAGAATTGGAGGAAACGTTGTGAAGCATGTGTTGGCGAGGGCTGCACATTTTAAACAATGTCTCTAAACATTAAAAAGAATTTCTCATTGATTTTCTGTTCTTCTCTTGCTTAATTAATCACAGAGTTTTATAATTCACAACGAAAGGAAGCATAATCTTGTAACTTGGGTCTCTCAGGCTTTTATTTACCTTTATAAATAAGTGTTCCTATTAATAATTTGCGTAATACTGTAAACGCATCCTCAGTTCCATATACCGCATGCTATTTAGGTTACATTACAGCTATGCACAGTTTTCTGTTTATTTGTATACCGGAAGTATTTATTTGTTCGTTGTCATAGCAGCAGAAGCTGAAGAATTAAAAGTTAACCTGTTCAATGTAAATTGAACCTGTTGAGTTTGCTGTGTTGGAATATTATCCAAAATAATATAGTAATTATCTCGAGAACGGAAAACTTTATGGAAAAAAATTATTAACGAAAAATACTCAAAACAACGTGCTCTTTCATAGCTTAAAAGGATGATCATGGATCACCTTCCACCCTGCATAATACTTCAAAATTGGCAGTAAGTCACGTGTCACAACACATTTGACGCTTAGAATATGCAGAACATCCTATCCTAATTTTAATTCCAAATCATGCACCTTAATATGCGAAGATAAAATCGATTTATTAAAATATTTCAACTCAGGATTAATTAATATTCTGATGCAAAAGAATTGAAATTGAGCTTTATTTAGACACTCTTTAACCGCTATGGTTCTTAGCCTCACATTCTAAATTGGGCATGAAAGACCGAAAATTTGGTTCAGAGACCTCTTTATCAGGCTTGAGGTTCTTATAATTGCTGTAAATCCACGACACAGGATACTTTACTTCCGTTCCGAGGAAATCATGGTAAAGGTTTTTACGCCCGAAAAAATCCATCGCCCTCCGCAGGATTTGAACCCGCGACCTTGGGAACTAGAGGCTAGCATGGTAACTACTACACCACGGAGGACGATAAAGAGGAAAAAGTACAACCCAAGTTATTCAGAGCTTACATACAGAGTCAGCATTGGTAGTCTCAAAGGACAGTCGCTACATCCTATCTCTAAGCCCTCCATCCTAGTTAAGAAATTGGAAAACTTAGCATGTGGAAACACCTTCACAAAGCGACTCATCAGAAATATTCTGGTCTAAAATTTCATAGAGATCAATGATGGGACCATGACTGAAAGCTATTCGTATGCAGACAATATGATACTAGCCTTAAAGTACCAGGAAGAACTTAGGAAAGCCTTTGACCTGTTGACGAAATGGAGAGAAGAAAACTGATTATATCTAAACGAGGAAAAGACTATGTATGAAATTTAATGAGAGAGGAAACCCAGACGTTTTCATATAGAAGAAAGACTCGAAAAATGTAGCTGATTTCAAGTATCTAGGCATCACATTGTTGCAGACCACTGTAAATGCATTCGCTCATCAAATCAATGACGAATTATCGCTGTGATTAGAGCCATGAATGGCATAAAATAACTTAATAGGCTTTCTATAAAAACTGCACTGAAATTATTTCAGATAAATATCACACCTATTGCGACGTACGGACTAGAAATTACTTGGCCACACCTAAAACTGAAACATATAGAGCGATTTTCTTAAATAAAATGCTCTGTGTCTGAAAACATGCCTCCTCAAGGTTGATGCATGAACTGACTGAGAAACTGTTTTTCGTGGAAGAGCTTCATATCAAGTTACTGATGCGATTTTTACAGTACTGATGCTATGACTGGAAACATGGGGCATATTATCACTCGCTTCGCTGTACATGGCTTCCACCACAAGATATGCAAAGTGAAAAGGTTCCATCAGCCAGGCGCAAACTGTATCTGCAAACGCTGTGAAAACACTGTTAATGATACCATGTGATGTACTGTGCACTCAGAAACTAATATGGTATATCTTTCTGTTAATTATGATTAATGTAGTGTATTACAGTCATTTTCAACCTTCCCCAATACTTTAACTGGCCAGGTATTATCTACACATGTTGCTACACACCACTCTTTCTATTGCCCCTGCAAGAAAATACACTTTGATAACCATTTAGGTGATAATATTTAATTTCGCGTGGAGTTTATCCATGTCTTATTTAACACCAGTACATCACACAGTTTCGCTATGTGCAATAACTCTTCAATATCACACAGTTTGTTTCTTAAACTTCTAATATTGAAATTTATAATTATGACACACCTTTTATTCAGATTTTGTATTTATTATACATCCATCAATGTAGCTGTTGCTTAAGCTCACCCGTTTCAATATTATTAATTCTTTGGTATTGTTTGGCACCCTCTATTTCTTCTTCCGTTTTCATAATATTTTACATTCCATTCCTTCTGCTTGTCTTCAAAATCCCTATGCAATGCATTCATTGTCTAAATACTTGATTGACTTTCATCTGTTGTGTCCTTAATAACCTTATTCATTCCTTGCAATTCCTTTCTCATTTTGTGAAGAGAATCAGTGACACCTGTCAAAGGTTTCCCTAACATCACTATAAGTTTTTCCTCGTGTCTTTACATACTACTTTATTATCTGTTCTATTTAAACATTTCAACACCTTGTCTGTAAATAACTTTTACGCTGTGCACCACATTGTATTCCTTCGAGTTTTTTCTAAAACCGTCTTTCCACATACTACACAAAAATCGGTCATTGCCACTATATCCTAGTAGGTATTGTAAATATGTGTATCACTTCTTTGTTTAGGCTTTCGAAGAATTGCATACAAAAAGTAAAAGATCCAAAACATTAAAATTTAGGTAAACAGTTAAAATGCCCAACACAAAATTATAGATTTTCCTCATTTAATCTCCTATCAATTATATCACCAATGGCATTGTGTTATGGGGATCGACTTGCTCTATAAACTTTTCTACAAGAAAAGTGTTGCCAAAACTCATATCTAACAGTACATCTATATATGCATTTGGGGAAGTGCAGGTTATGACTTAGCCAGCCTTGTATCTATAAAGCCACAATGCACTTAACTAAATATGAACTTGCAATTAGAAACTCTGTAATGCATAGCTTTTTTACTTTCTCTACTACGTATAGTAAGTAGGGGAAGTATTGTATTCCACCCAAAATTTCGATACCGAGATTTCACCGGAAATACATGTTTTGAGACTCACTGAATCCAAAAAAAGCATTTTTGGAAACATGTCCGTGTGTGTGTCTGTCTGTGTGTCTGTGAACAGCATAACTCAAAAACGAAGAGTCGGATAAGCACCAAACATGGTATTTAGGTTCAGTATCTTTCAGAGATGCGACACGAAGGTTTTCAAGAAAATCCCCCCACCCCAGACTACCCGTTACATGGAACATTTTTCGAACATTTTAATTTTCTCAAAAACGGCTCTAACAATTTTGATTAAAATATCATATGTTTAAGATATTGTCATGACAAATAAAATGTATATCTCGAATTTTCTGGGAATGTCTCCAAAAGTATTCTTCATTATGAACGACTTTTTCATAACTGGTAAACCATAAGAGATAGACAAAATTTTACTACACGAAAAATGTAGATCGCGTTAAAATACATAATTTATGTCATATACATTTCTTTTGTTGAGTGAACCGTTTGCGAGATATTGCTTGTTATTCCCTTAAATTTTCCAATACTTATACTTTTTCTCAAATTCGTTATTCATTTTTACTTTCTCTACTACGTATAGTAAGTAGGGGAAGTATTGTATTCCACCCAAAATTTCGATACCGAGATTTCACCGGAAATACATGTTTTGAGACCCCCTGAATCCAAAAAAAGCATTTTTGGAAACATGTCCGTGTGTGTGTCTGTGTGTCTGTCCGTCTGTGTGTGTGCTTGTGAACAGCATAACTCAGAAACGAACAGTCGGATAAACACCAAACTTGGTATTTGGGTTCAGTATCTTCTAAGGATGCGACACGAAGGTTTTCAAGAAAATCCCCCCCGCCCCAGAGTACCCTTTGGAACATTTTTCGAAAATTTTAATTTTCTCAAAAATGGCTCTAACGATTTTGATTAAAATATCATATGTTTAAGATATTTTTATGACAAATAAAATGTATATCTTGAATTTCCTGGGAATGTCTCCAAAAGTATTCTTTATTGTGAACGACTTTTGCATAACTGGTAAACCATAAGAGACAGACAAAATTTTACTACATAAAAAATGTAGATCGCGTTAAAATACACAATTTATGTCATATACATTGTTTTTGTTGAGTGAACCATTTTCGAGATATTGCTTGTTATTCCCTTAAATTTTTACTTTCTCTACTACGTATAGTAAGTAGGGGAAGTATTGCATTCCATCCAAAAATTCGATACCGAGATTTCACCGGAAATACATGTTTTGAGACCTCCTGAATCCAAAAAAAGCATTTTTGGAAACATGTCCGTGTGTGTGTCTGTGTGTGTGTGAACAGCATAACTCAAAAACGAACAGTCGGATAAGCACCAAACTTGGTATTTAGGTTCAGTATCTTCCAGAGATGCGACACGAAGGTTTTCAAGAAAATCCCCCCACCCCAGACTACCCTTTACATGGAAGATTTTTCGAAAATTTTAATTTTCTCAAAAATGGCTCTAACGATTTTAATGAAAATAGCATATGTTTAAGATAATGTCATGAGAAATGAAATGTATATCTCGAATTTTCTGGGAATGTCTCCAAAAGTATTCTTCATTGTGAATGACTTTTGCATAACTGGTAAACCATAAGAGATAGACAAAATTTTACTGCACAAAAAATGCAGATCGCGTTAAAATACACAACTTATGTCATATACATTTCTTTTGTTGAGTGAGCCGTTTTCGAGATATTGCTTGTTATTTCCTTAAATTTTCCAATACTTGTACTTTTTTTCAAATTCGTTATTCATTTTTTTATGTCCTGGACATGCAAAGAGAATGGAATTTGCCACATAGCAACCAGCGTTAAAATATTTGACTATCGCTTAAAAGCTACCATATTTTCCTTGCATCAACAAGAAAATTACCAATAAGATTGACATCTCGATTAACATGAAGCATATGGAGAAAAGGTGTTTGTAAAATTAGATTGTACAAGAGTAGAGAAAGTCATGTGAGTGTAACACATCAGATTTTTTATCCTCTACCGATAATCGTGTACAAAAGAATGCCCAACCTTGTTGTCAAAAACTTTAAAATACTACATATAGGTAAAATGTTTTTAAAATATTTACTACATATTAATTGAAAAGTATATTAGAGTACTGAAGAGTAGGTACATCAGTGAAAATAATTAGAAAACCTCTGCATGCCATGCTTTCAATGATTTTATATTATGTTATTTTAAATGTCTGGAGAATACCTAAAGGGTTTCAATTTAATTTATCGATTGACAATATTTTTGTAAACACTATCATCAAAGTGTATACTCTATAGAAGAGATTATTATTATTATTATTATTATTATTATTATTATTATTATTATTATTCAGAAACAGAACTTCCCTATACACTACATTTTTTCAAATAAATTTTGCACGAAATTTTCAATAGATCGAAGGCAAAATGAAAGCATATTCAGGAGGTAGTTGCCCGTATAAAATAATTGGACACAAACATGCACATTAAACATAACTTCTTTGCGTGCCAAAATTAAAAGTATAAAATAGTATATGAGTGTGTTTAGGCTTCTGAATGCCTGCCTCTAATTATACTCAGCTGAAGAAATCGAATATGCTTTAATACGAATACCTATAAAACTAATTTTTATCTGCTTCCAATGTCTTTTTGCAAAAATATGGATATGCGTACAATAAGAGAATTAAAAGCAAGCCCGAAAATTCTTATGCACATTTAGAGAAATAACGTAAATATTGCAATAAAGTAGTGATGGGTCGAGTGCGTTACTTTACCGGAACTACTTCCAACACTTCCACTCCGCAGTCGGAGTCGTTTCAAGGAAGTAGTTCCAGTTCCTCTCCGAGGTAGTAGTTCCGGCCTCTGGTGGAACTAGTTCCATTGGAAGTACTTCCACTTCCTCATTCCGGAGTATTGGTGAAAATACTTCCACTGTTTTACTCCGGAATGACTTCCCCTAGTCTATGAAGAGGAAGCTTTTCAAATATATTCAACGGGATACCACACATGTCTTTAACAATTAATGTCTCCTGTCACATGAGCAAATGTTTGTGATTTAATGGCTTGTAGTTCTACGCTAGTATGTTGTGTTTTTATCCCCGTTGTATAATGAATATTGGTAATATCATATGTAGTGATGTAGACCCAACGTACTTGAATAATTTGTAATTCCATTTGCTGTAAAGCAAATATAATTAACGGAACGCTACACTGGCTTTAAGACTGAAACTTATGCCTAGATACTTAGTAAAATATTGTTGTATTGTGTGTTAAACATTTAGGTTATGAACAGTGTGGAGGTAAATTCTTTTGCAATAAATGTAGTTTCAGCAAATATAAAACATTACTTTTGGGAAATTAATTTAAATATACTCATAATCTTTAGGGGCTGCTTTTTATGTTATTGTGAAGCGGAACATTTTGAGAATTTAATAAAACGTGGTATGCTCCGATTTACATTTATTTTATTTATCCTTCTGAACCGTAAGTCTGCGGGACAAAGTTTACTGCCTTAAGGCAGTTTAATAGTTTAAATTCTTAAGGTATTACTCTAACTTTGTGATGAAAAAAACTAGGTTATCAAATGCAGAATAATGCAAATTACAAATTGGAATTAATTGTTCTTTCACACAAGCCGTGTGTTGGACAGGGTTGGAAAGGTAGAATCAGATGACTGAAACATTCAATGCCAAGCCGGGATTTGAACCACGGATCTCCCGGTCTCCGTCCGGTTAAATTAAAAATTGTTCGTCTTAGCTACAGCTGTATATGCAGAATTATCAGCTATTTTGCTGTTGGCGACTACTAACTACGTCATGGCACACAGCCAACAACGAAGCGGATAAGGAAAATGCGCAATGTAGAGTACCAACATTTTCAACAGAAATGAGGTTGGCGAAACTGGAAGTAATTTATCAGCTGATTTAAAATGAGGTTATGTGACGTATGGCAATTCATAATTAAATACTATTGTAGCTTTGTCCTAATTATGGTGCTTTCAAGTTTTTTCTTGTTTCAAAAAGTTATTTTGCTCACAGCGACAATGTAACAAATGAAAAATATGTTTTAAATGGCTAATTAAGCATAATTCGTGCTGTTCACGTAAAGGGCTCACTATTAATTTTAAGGCTAAAACTAGCAATCAACATAAAATGTTGCTTTAGGGAGTTAAAATGCAATATTTGACTACAGACATACTGCAAAATTATATTATTATAACTGCTACATACGTGCGAAGTAGTAAGCGCACATGTAACTAGAAATTGGAATTCTCTCATAGAAGCATAATCGGAATTAAATGATTACACCAGAAAAAAACAGGCTTCTGCGTGCTTTTGAAATTCTGTACATAACGTTCAACTTACTGCAATATTCCCTTATTAAAATCACGACTACATGACGTGGAAAGTACGAGCAGATGAAATATAACTAAAAAAAATGTTTTTTCTCGTGGAAGCATAATTGGTATTGAACCATACATCGGCGGAGGGGCGAAAGTTTATGCGTATTTTATAGAAGTCTGTATTAACGTTCAACTAAAGAAGTTCATTGCATTTGTCATATTCAATAGGGCATTTAACATCAATTTTGTATAAATGACACAAACCCGAATTCATCAATACTTGAGTCAGAATTGACTTAATTTACTTAAACATTTTTTCTCAAATTGCAACGTGACGCAGGCTGCATTAATACCATCTCATTTACCATAAAGGAAATGATATCCAATGTCATGGCGACTTCTAAATAATACCTACGCATAACGCAATACTGGTTAGGTATTGTACTGCCAATGGAATTGATGGAATGATGCAATTGGAAGTGGAAGTAACTCCGACGGAGTTGGAAGTAAATGTCTTGGAAGTACTCCGGCGGAATGGAAGTAAAACTGTTGTGGAAGTAACTTCGACGGAGATGGAAGTAAATGCCTTGGAAGTACTCTGGCGGAGTGGAAGTAAAACTGTTCTGGAAGTAACTCCGACGGAGTTGGAAGTGATTGGAAGTAAGGAAGTGCCAGTTCCGAATAGTGGAATGGTTACTTCACACTTCCAAAGGAGGAACCGTTCCTTTGAAACGACTCCGACTCCTTCGACCCATCACTACAATAAAGCTAATGGCAAAGCTAGTTGCGTGTTTTTACTGCGCAGTTGCATAAAATGGCTGAATGACTGGTGATCAGATGTTTTGAAGTGTGGTGTGTAACGACCAACGACGAATTCAATATACCCTGGAAAGCTAGTCTCTCTCCCCACCCCAAGATAATTCCAATAACAGACAGACAGAGGAATCGTGACTGGCGTTTGTGTTATTAATGCAAATAATCATTTTAATACTATTTACTGCGTCAGAATCATATGGCTCTGAATGATTTTCAGGGCCCTGACATTCAGAAAAATAAGGTATTAATATCCACATACTGACACTTGCACTTTTAAGTAATATTTCATGGAAACAACAGCTGTTCCTGCATGTTGTAGTTGTCAAACAGTTTGTATATTTTGTTTTAGAGACGCTTATTTACACACATGCCTTAATCATGCAACACAACGGGAAGATGCTTCGCATCCCACTAATTATATGTATGTGAACACGATTCCATCCTTGAAATGTCAACCTTAAAGGAGCATGTTTGAAGGCCGTATACTTATAAAATGCAAATGAGAAGGGCTGTCTCAAAATATATTACCTCGTTTACACGCATTTGGATTTGATATAGTAGAGAAACTTCACATACATTTGTAAACATATCGAATACTGTGATAAATATCGTTTACTGTGTTATCAAGAATAGGTTATATGTGTACAGATCAGTTGTAACACATCCAGTGGAGATTTAGAGTGGTTATATTGATGTGCTATCCAATTTATTATAATACAATCGTACATGAGGTAAACAATGGAAATTTGATTGAATGCAATTTAATTTGGTTAAACAAGATAGGCTGTACTATCTGCTTTCCTTCAAGAAATGTAAACAATAGATAAAATGTGTTGAACTGTCGGTCCTTGCATTGTATACTTATAATAAAGTAGTGAGCATATTTTTTTTGAGTTTATTAGTACATTAAAGGAACTTTAGTTTTATATCACTAAGCTACAAATGCGATTGCAAATTAAAACTGCTAAAATTGCCAATCATTTATACATGTAGCACACAAATATAGATAGCAAATATTTTGTACTTGTGCTAACAAATGTTTGTATAATACTGGTGAAGGTCATAAGTGTATGTATTGGTATGTAGTTCAAGCTTGTGTGTAGTAAACAATTAGGAGTGATGCAGAGGTAACATGCTACAGGCCTGGGTTTGAATTACATTACATGAGTTGGATTTTTATTTAGATTTTCCCAATATTGTAGCTTTAGTTTCGTAATTCATTTATAGTTTCATATTAGTAACTCACGATTTCAAATTTAAAGAGGTTAAATTTTTTAAAACCAATTTTTATTTTTGTTCTGTTGGATGTTGTCAAAGTATTAATTTGGTTTCTTTCTCTGATATTTTATGATTATTATTGTGTTAGGATGTTGTAAGGTTTACTTAAAAAATGCTAATAAAATAGATACCTGTTAGCTTTAATTGTTGCAAATACTGTTAAGTATTTATTTACACTGCATTCTTAAACTAAAGGTTTTGTTGCTTGTAAAAGTAACAATTAATGTTGGTTATGACATTTACTTATACTGCCCTGGATAGACAAAAATTAATAAGAAAAGATGCATCTTTAAAATGCTTCTGTCTTTTTACTTTCTCTATCGCTAACCTATGGTAGCAGAAGAAAATACTGCATTCACCCAATGTATTCCACCAGAATACATGTTTTAAGATCCTTTAAATCTGAGAGTGTGTGAGAGAGAGAGACAGGGTACAGAAAGTTGGATAATTACTAGATTTAACACTTGACTGAGGCTACAAAGTGAAGTTTTTCAAGAAACTCTCTGCACTCCTAACTACTCTCTATATGGCAAAATTCTTATTATCTTTTTATTTTCTCTTCATCTTCTTCATCCAACCAAGTGTTAGGCCATGGCCTTTTATGATCTCACTAGGAAATTTTCCCTCCATCTCTTGTTGGGATGGCTGAGTGATCTCTTTGCCCGAGGAATGTACTACATCACAGCTTTGGGAATGCATTCTGGACACATCTATAAGGGTTTGTACAGCCTTAGATGGGTATGCTTTTGTACTAAAGCTGGTTTGAAGACACTGTTGGTTATTCCCACTGATTTTTTAACTTTAATATTTTGTCGTTTATATATCAACTTCATCAACAAATGACAGTTTGTATCCAAGGTATGAAAATTAATTTTTTCTTTATAATGTTGTAGATTTTATACAACTGTTTCTTGGAATTGGATATACTTCCGTAAATGCCATTATTTTAGTTTTATCTAATGAAATTTCCATATGGTACTGATGTGCTATTTTATGTAAATTTATGTAGAGTATTGTAAATCACTTCATTACCTGCTACTAATACTATATCATCTGCAAAAAGAATTATATCTAAGAATTTAAGGTTGCTTGCTATTCATGGTGCACCCTGCTGGTATCGAGTCACAGTGGTGTAACTGTAACACCGTATGTAGAGGGAATGCTACATGGGTGGGAACCCCCACCGCTTCTACCTCTCCGGGCTAGCAACCCTTGGGCAGTAATAATAAATTGTTTTCAATTCTCACAAGAAATCTCAGATGAATCAGTGTGATTCTTTTTATTTTCTCAAAAATGACTAACAATTTTGATTAAAATTTTAGATGTTTGAAACATAGGAACTTGTTCAAAACAGAAGTGACATAATTTTAAAGGTTTTTGCATTTTGGCGAGGTTTTCGTATTATTGAGACATTGAGGATTTATTTTCCTATGCATAGTGTAGATTAATCACAAACACCATACTAATAGTTTGTGTCCTGCCTTAAAAACTACTCATATATGTAGTGTTTGGCTGTGCCGCACATCTGACTCCAAATATTTATGTGCATGTTTCTGCCAACCAAACCTTAAATTCTGGCTTATTCACTTTTCTTTTGTAATTTCAAGGGCTTGCATCTGAACTACAGGACCAGAAACTGTTTGGTTGAGCACTAACAAATCATTCTCACAGCATTTCATTAATTTCTTCATATCCTGTTGCTTTCATGTGACCATTGTTGCCTCATTTTGACTCTTTATTTTTTTAACTTCTGCAGATTTGCATTTTGCCACATTTGAACTGTAGCATTAGTTTGTTTATATTGTGTTTCTATTTATTCTTTAATTTAATAATTTTGACTTTATCCTTTAACGAAAGCACCACATTTTTATGTGACATTTTTTGTCACAAAATATACAGCTTTTTACACACTGCACTGTTCCAAGCATTGTCCTCCGTGGTGTAGTGGTTACCATGCTAGCCTCTAGTTCTTGAGGTCACGGGTTCAAACCCGGCGGAGGGCGATGGATGTTTTCGGGTGTAAAAATCCTTAGCATGTCTTCAGAGGAGAAGTAAAGCCAGTTGTACCATGTTATAGATTTACAGCACATAAAAGAACCTCAAACCTGATAAAGAGGCCTCTGAGAAAAATTACTGGTCTTTCACACCCAATATAGAATGGGATGCTAAGGACCACAGCAGTTAAAAGAGCGTCCATAAATAAAACTCAATTTAATTTTAACTGTTCCAAGCAACAGACAACAGTAAGGTAAATAGCAATTGTAACCCTTTTCTTTCCCTTGATGTGGTCTCCACTCAGGTATGCACTTCACAAAGAAATCTCATTTCTCTTAATGACCTACATTTGCAGTTTCCTTGGAAGCACAGTATGTCCCAAAACAAATGCATTTTAATACTGCATATTTCTGTTTTAAGCAATTGCAGATGGTTTTCATTTCCATGTTGAGCAGTTTCCATGGTTTCCACCAGACTGAAACCTTTTTCTGAAATAGACAGGATTCTGGTTTATTCAGTGTCTGATTTCAGCAGCTTTCACTGTATGTGCAATACAAATAAAATCTTTATCTTGAATTTGCTATAAAAAGAAATGCAGGTTTAATTTAAATCTACAATTGCATCATTAGCTGTTTCAGAAATATTAGTTGATGCATCTTTTAAGTTTTCTCGGGTTGAAATGGATTTGAAAATACTCTGTGGGCCCAATAATAACAAAACTTGACTTTTCATGTAACCAGTTTTGTTTTGACTTAGTACAACCAGTAACTTTCAGGCAAATGTATTGTAATGAAGGCGCAAATCAATTTTTTACAAATAGTGGAGGGTAAATTTTGGCAAGCACCCCGAATACTTCAGAGATCATTCAAACATTTTTCAGGATTGTCACCCTTAGATATAGAATTCCTGTAAAATTCTTAGAATTTTTGAGATTGGCGTTTTGAGACAAAAAGATTAGAGCTGCAATGAAGAAATTAGCCATTGAAGCTAAAAAACATAAACATTGTTAATAAAGTCTGTTAAACTCAAAAATGGAAGTTCTCATTTTCAAGGAATGTAGTACAGTAAAACCTGCTTTCAACAGACCCCTTGTTAAACGGAAATATTTCATGGTCCCATGAATTTTGGGATGTAAAACATGTTAAATGCCCTTTATTAAACAGAAACTGTCTTACGTGGACAACGGAAATCAAAGTACACCTTTTAACGGAATGCATAGTTAAGTTAACAATAAGCACGGCTGATTGTCTTTTATTGTTGTCTCTTCCCTTTCCATTTCCTGCTCCAATGACTTGTCAGACGGCATAGAATATAGCTGTAAACTTACATACGTGATGATATAGTTCAACAGTAGTCACCATGGCTTCAAAAACAAGAGTTGTGCTAGATCTTAACACGAGAGCGAGTGATTTATGCTAGTGAACATGATAAATTGAGTTTAAAGCAGATTATGAAGGTGTTCAATGTAGGCAAAACTCAACTTTACAGGATTCTAAAGAAGAAAACAGAAATTCTGAAGCGGTGGGAAAATTGTGCTAATGGAAAAATAAAGAGAGAACTTAAGAAAACTGAAAACCAGGACATTAATGAAATAGTGTGGAAGTGATTCATTAGTGTTAGGGAAAGAAATCACTGCATGTTGGGCCTATGTTACAGGAATATGCTAAAACGGTAGCTGAAAAACTGAGTAAGACTGAATTCAAAGCATCTAATGGATGGTTGCAGAGTTTCTGCAAAGGACATCAGATAGTTTTTAATGAACTTTGTGGTGAATCAAATAATATTAACATTGAAACCATAAGGTACGTACATTTTTTTTTATCCCAGTCGGTCCATTTATGTATGTTTATGGTTTAATTTTGTTAATAGCCTAGGCCTACCTTCATTAAATGGAAATGTTCGAGAGCCCCGTTCAATTCTGCTGAAGACAGCTTTTACTGTATATAGGTACTGATCAATGATAAAAAAATTAAGAATCTTTGGAATTGGCATTTTTTATTTTTCAAAAAAATTTTAGAATGCTGCAGCAAGAGAACTTGGACACATATTTCCAAATGGAGGATATTATTTTAATGGGAAAATTATTACCTTTCAAATAAAAAAGGGAACAAGAAACCTTGAACCATTCCTAACATAAAGCTTTTGATATTTTGCCAAAAATCATACCTGAGAAATGATGCCTGAGGCACTATCTTTGGCAGCCTGTATCTCAGGCCAGCAAGTTTTTGGTCAAAACAAAAGAAAAAAATAATGAGTTACTGTGTTCTGAGTTTGTTAAATTCAACCCTCCTCCCCCCCCCACTGCCTGAATTGATATGGATTATGCGTCAGGAAAAGTTTTACAAGCAGGTCAAGGAAAATTAAGAGAAAATATCTGGACACTATGCATTTACTCGGTGCAATAATTCATCTTCAGAAATTAACACTTCATTGATAGCAGCTGCTGGTACAACACTTGTAAGTAAGGCTTTTAAGTTTTAATGATAGAGTTATTATTTGTGTTCCATCAAAAAATTCAATATCAAGATTTGACATCCCCTGAATGCCCCCCCCCCCAAAAAAAAACTGCCTTGCGGGAGGAGAGAGAGGAAGAGAACATGGCAACTCTAAAATGAAAACAGATAAATATCAAAATTATTATTTAAGTTGAGCATCTTCAAAAGATATGGCTTTTTAACATTTTTTATTTTCTGAAAAAGGAGTTATTGATATTGATTAAATGACAAATAAAATGTATATCTTGAATTTCTATGTATAATGTAGGAACTCTTCTATATTCAAAACGAGTTTTGTATCATTCTGTATTATAACTGATAACCCATAGGGGAGAGACAAGAATATACTAACAAGACATTAAGTCTCTTTAAAACACACATTTTATTCTAAACAACTTTTATTGTGATACCAGCCATTTCCAGGATATCCATTATTAATGGTTCAAATTGTTCAATGCTTTGTCTTTTTTTAACTGCTGTCGATTTCAAGTTGTTTCTTGCAGTTGCATGGAAAGAGTATGGAATTTTAAAGTCAGTATATGATTTCCAGTTCTTAAATATTTGACTATTGCTGTTCCCTTTGTACCCTAACGAAATGTGTAATGTAAGGTTTATCTCAACATGAAGTAGATAAAATAGTAAGATGTAAAGTTTTGTTGTTGAGTTAAGATGTTCTCTTTGTCTCTGTATTTCCAGTGACATAATGATGTATGTAATACAGAATAGTGGTATATGTTTCAGACATAGCTTCAGCATGGTAACATTGGATAAGTAGTGTACACACACAGTGCCTAATGATGGATATGATGTTCGAGGCGTACCTCACCCAGGAGGCTGGTCATCTGGATCCTGACGATATTCCACAAACTAGAGAACCTGTGTGGATACTGGGAAACAAGTATAGTGCCATCCATGGTAGCATTTGTTCCTTATCTCACTTTACATTATATAATAAACATACAGTGTGGTCATTTTATGGTGAGGCCAAGGATCACATGTATGCATGATCCGTATACTGTCTGTTACACTGGGGTTTTTGTTTTGTAACTCCCATGTTACTTACGAGTGATTATAACGTGCACTATAATTAATACTAATCTTGTTATAAGTGGTGTCCATTTATGTGAAGACATTTCTGGAAACTTCGGATGAAATCTCCATTCACACGCGTAGGTTCTTCTTGCGTAATGTTCATAATTTTTGTTTTTATGTTGTCCTTATGTTCATCTATGGTGTGGGGAACATTCCTATAGACTTTATTGTTTAGGGTTCCCCACAAATAGATGCATCAATGTTTTCCTTCGTTACAACATCTTGTTTTCACTTCTTAGCTTTAGCAATCCCATTGTCATAAACTTATTAACCAGACGTCTAAGAGTTTCTCTACTGGAAGTGGAATACCAGGAAATTTCTACACACATGTCTCTGTGATTCTGTTTTTACATGTGTATCGAATCTAAACATTTGTTGGCAAGACATTAACACTCCCAAGCAAATCATGGATGTCTTGAATAAACTTTCACCTTTGAGACTTGCAACTCTTTTTACAGCACAAACACAAAGCAGTGACTGAAGTACAGTTGATAGAGATAACCATTCACTGCCAGTTGTGCATTGGAAAAGTACCAAGGTCAGTGCAATACAGCTTGCTACGCATATAGCTGGTCTTTGGCCTCACGTTAAAATGGCTGCACTGTATTTTATTGTTAAGGACTATGTGAAAGACAACTTAATGGAATGAGTAGGGCCCAGATTTTTAGGTGGAATAAACCTACATTTTAGGTTTCCTATATGCTTAAAATAGGTTTTTTATGTTTTGCTTCGTGAATCAATACAGGTATCAATAATTTTGCTTTTGTAGTACTTAGTTGTAAGATTTATATTTTGGCATTGCAATAGATACATACATTCTCAAATTTTATGATGTAAGCAATTACCTATTATCACGTAACACATTCTTCAATGAAGAAAAGGTTCTTTCAAGGGAACATGATGTCATTGGAGCATAGAACATAGATGCCAGTGCAGAAGGTTCTAGGGGTAGTTCTCCTGTATACTTTTCTCGCTGCAATACTGAATTGATGATTTTCATATCTTCAAAAGCAGGATTTCGTTGAATCTTCTACAACTTCGAAGAGCATGCAACTCCCACTGGTCCAGGTATTTCTTTACTGGAAACATTGCCAATGATATCTAGAGCATCTTTCAGTGGCAAAGTTGTACTTTCCAACCGGAGAGTAGCTTCTGGTATAAAACAAAAATGTGTCTTAATATACACAAGGGAAGCAACAAGAGTGGGACACTCGAGTGATTTCTTAGCCTTTGCAATGCAGGAAGCTTCTGTTTCATCGACAACATTTTTAGCGTCTTTTAAGTGCCTGGCATAATAAATGGTAGCAGACAGCCAAGTACGCTCCTCCTGACCTTCTATCAGCTGCATCTAGGTGTCACCACGTCACATGTGCTGTGTTTAACTGTAGTAATTTGAAGTACCCACTGGCCATAAGTGGTGAAAATAATTTTACAATGAGTTTCAATCCAAAAATAAAATTCTTCATTTCAAAAAAGGAAAAACAGCTATTTAGTTTATTTTTGGTGTCAACTCCTCATTTAGGTATTTTTAGGTGTAATGAAATTTGCATATTCTGCTCCAGGAAGTGTGAAACGAGTATATATCTTGAAATGTGTTAATTAAATAGTGAGGAAAAATATTAGTTAAAACCTAAAAATCCCGGCCCTAGATATGACTATCGCTATCAAAAGAAGTTATGTAATGATTGATACTATGAAATACCTGTCCCTTGATGGAGTACAAATGTCTGTTTCTTCACATTTAAGGGCAGAATTATACTTAAAATATGTTTTTTTTAAACACTGTACTACATTTTCCATTTTGTACTGTGAATTCTGAATCACTTCTTAGAAAGAAAAAAAAATCATAACTCCTACACACTGCAGAGTAGAGTATTTCTTTCTCTGCAGATACAGAGCCTACATTTGGATGCATGACTGGACCAATCGCAAGTTTGTTGGTAGCAACTGTTTGCTGACAGAGTCGGACATTCATAGCTTCTTAAATTCAAATACATACATAGATTCCTCATACAAATTATAACCACATACCTTCATCATAGAAGATGTTGCAGTTGATGTCCACACATCTCCCACATATTTTAGCAAAATTTGTATTAAGTACTTGTATTCTAATGGGAGCATTCACAATTAACGGGAAGCTTTCCCGTGTACGGCATACTTAATCTATGTTATGCATATTAGACGGTTCGTTGTAGAGGTGAAACAGCCATTAAGCCTCTCTATAATCACAAGCTAGAAACATGATACTGGAAGAAATTAGTAGCATATGTGCTTCCTAACCTCACATCCTGACACCCACATTAGTATTGGTTCTTCTAGGAAACGGTCATCTGTAGTTTGCTTATATGCAACTCAAAAACTGGCTATTGCCTCAAAAACAGTAGTACAAACTGTTAGAAAATTAAGAAAGTCAATAAACAACTTTGTCAATAAATAAAGTAAAGAAGGCTTGGTACAACTACAGGACTCGCAAATGTAATGAATCTGCATTTAGATAATGTTTGCTGTGTTGAATTTTACACTAGTATACCTGCATTATGTTAGCTGAACTAAAAGCAGGTGAAAAAATATCGTTGGTCAGTTAAAAAGTTACGAAATTCCAGTGTGCAAAACCGACTTTCCACTTTGTGATTGATATGATATGCATTCCCATTACAGAGCTGTTGTGAACCAAAATCTTGTATGTTATTGCTTCCTGTTCTTGTTTCCATTTTGGTTACCATTCTCAGGCTGTTATGTTAAAAGATTAGTGGCATTTCTGATTCTTGTGCAAGCTTTCTCAGGGATTTCTTTGGATTTTGATCTAACTTTTCTCCAATGTAATTTGATTGTTCCTGTGTATGTGGTGATTAGGTTTCTTAGCAAAAATAGGTCCCATTTCCCTAAGTCTATTCACAAGATTACAAACCGTTTCTCTGTGAGGCACACAAACAGGAGGGAATCTGTCTCACTTCTCTTCAAGAGTTTGTTGTCACATAGGAATCATACATGAAGATTCTGTGTGCTGGAATTATAACAACAGGGAATCTGTCTCACTTCTCTACAAGAGTTTATTGTCACATAGGAATCATATATGAAGATTCTGTGTGCTGGCATTATAACAACAGGGAATCTGTCTCACTTCTCTACAAGAGTTTATTGTCACATAGGAATCATACATGAAGATTCTGTGTGCTGGCATTATAACAACAGGGAATCTGTCTCACTTCTCTACAAGAGTTTGTTTGACACATAGGAATCATACATGAAGATTATGTGTGCTGGCATTATAACAGCAGGGAATCTGTCTCACTTCTCTACAAGAGTTTGTTGTCACATAGGAATCATACATGAAGATTCTGTGTGCTGGCATTATAACAGCAGGGAATCTGTCTCACCTCTCTACAAGAGTTTGTTGTCACATAGGAATCATATATGAAGATTCTGTGTGCTGGCATTATAACAGCAGGGAATCTGTCCCACCTCTCTACAAGAGTTTGTTGTCACATAGGAATCATACATGAAGATTCTGTGTGCTGGCATTATAACAGCAGGGAATCTGTCTCACTTCTCTACAAGAGTTTGTTGTCACATAGGAATCATACATGAAGATTCTGTGTGCTGGCATTATAACAGCAGGGAATCTGTCTTACTTCTCTACAAGAGTTTGTTGTCACATAGGAATCATACATGAAGATTATGTGTGCTGGCATTATAACAGCAGGGAATCTGTCTCACTTCTCTACAAGAGTTTGTTGTCACATAGGAATCATACATGAAGATTCTGTGTGCTGGCATTATAATAGGAGGGAATCTGTCTCACTTCTCTACAAGAGTTTGTTGTCACATAGGAATCATACATGAAGATTCTGTGTGCTGGCATTATAACAGCAGGGAATCTGTCTCACTTCTCTACAAGAGTTTGTTGTCACATAGGAATCATACATGAAGATTGTGTGTGCAGTATTATAAGAGCACTAACACACTATAACATTGAAACATGTGGTCTCTCAACATAGCAACCTCTCACAACTTCTAAACTTCACTTTAACTGATTAACCCGGCAGATGCAGAGGAGAGAAAGTGGAGAAGAGACATAAACAGTACAGTGCAGTGCAGGGCAAGCAATTCCCTGTAATACAGGCACGCATCTAAACGAAGGCTCTGTATATGTAAGTTTGTGTTCCCCATTTTTCCTTTCTCATTTCCATTCATAGGTTATTGTGAACCAGCCTTTATTAAATTATAGCATTCCCTTCAATTTCCTAAAAGGAAGAATATGGTAAGGTTACAAATGTGGTTTTATTTTTGCAGACCTGGAAATGATACGCAAGGATATTCGCTCTAAGTTGTGGTTCACGTATCGTCGAAGTTTTGTCCCTATTGGAGACACAGGACTCACTTCTGACAAAGGATGGGGATGCATGCTGCGCTGTGGACAGATGGTGCTTGCCCAAGCCCTCATTTGTCTGCATTTAGGTAAACAGAACACAGTCAAGTGACTAATTGTTGTTTGTTTGTGCTAAGCATTCCTAATTCAAAATGATTGGTACAAAAATTGAATATTACTATGACTGTTTTTAATGATTTTATTTCACAAATATAGATAAGCATAAAAAGTTAAGTCTATAAGTTTTGTTGGCAGCAATGAAAACTTGTCCATGCTCATTATAGGTGCTATTAATAAAAATTATGGCATCAGTGATAGAAAAAACATATTGTGTCCTAAAATATGCAGGGATAACCTATTTCAACATACTAACCCAGTGGTTGTTGCCCAGTTGTAGTGTGAAATAGCTGCTTCATTTTTCAGCAAGACAGCTCCCTGCCATATTGGCATAATCTCATATGCAGTAGCTCACCTTAAAATGTGTCTTTCAGATGCTGGGTTGAAAGAGATGCCATTGATAATATGACGCTCAGGTCACCTGACCTTATGCCATGTAATTTTTACTTTCCTTTCTATGTATAGTAAATAGGGGAAGTATTGTATCACCCAAAAGTTTGAGGTCAAGATTTCACTGGGAATATATATTTTGAGGTCCCCCTGAACCAAAAAAAAAAGCATTTATAGAAAAAGGTGTAGGTGTGTGTGTGTGTGCGTGCGTGCGTGTGCGTGCATGCATGCATGCATGCACGCCTTTAAAATTTATTTCAAATAACGTTTTTGTGGCATAAGCCATTTCTGAAATATCATTATTAATGGTTTAGATTCTTCAATACTTTATCATTCTTTTAAAGTCTTGTAGATTTTGAGTTGTTTTTGCTGATGTCAAACAGTATGGAATTTTAAGGTCAGCATATAGGGTTCAGTTCTTAAACATTTAACTATTTTTATTCCCTTTGTATTTGTAACAAAATGTGTAATGTAAATAAGCTTTAGTAAAAATAGTTTGTATACCCACTAATAAGTGATAGAGGGTAGAGAAAGTCATGTGAATGTAACACATAGATTTTTTCTTTTGGAGTGACTTGGTGTGCACATCTCCATGTCGAACAAGACATACATCAGTTAATGCAGTTGATCGGGCTATGCTGAAACAGGTCTGGCAAGAAAGGGAGTATTGCATGCCCCAAATCGAACATTTATGAATGTTCATGAGAGTTTGGAGAGTCAACCTTTCAGGTTATATTTGTATTTTTGAAAAAAGCTCATTGTAGTAGTCACGGAAATAATATCTTTTTTATACCAATCATTTTGAATACTCTGGCCATAATAAAATTATTGTATAGCATATTTCCTTATTATCTACACTTAAAATTGTGCTTCATAGGATGGCGTGCACCATGTTGGAGTAAATTGCTTCAAAAATAAGATTTACTAAAAAAGTCCCCACTAAGGAAGTAGGTTAGTACGGGAGGAATTGGAGAGCTCAATTACAATTTACTCTTTTAGCTATGACTACAGAAGTAAGACCTCATTACTCCGGAGGTATTATTTTGCTTGCACAATTTACTTGACACAATCATGGATAAGGCTATGTGTGATAGGAAAAAGCAGGGGAAACGTCAGCGAAAGAGAGAAATTTTTGTTGGTAGAGATAAAGAAAATCCATTTAAACAATATGAGTGTAAAAACTGTGTTATAAAGATACTGGAGAGTCATGACAGACGAGTTTAATGCTTCGAGCGACAGGAAACATACTGAAGAGCAGCTTAAAATTCTGGAAACAATGTTTTTCTAATCTTCATTTTGCATCGCAGATCATTTGCATGCTATGGAGAAATACCCCTTCCGATTTTGGAAAAGTTCACTATATTCATGATGGGCACAAAATAGTAAAATATGTGCAGTCAGTTCCACCTACAGTGTGTGAGAAAACTGAAGAATTGCCTTTTATTTTCTGAACACTCGTGTATATTTATATGTTCCATGCTCTTAACCTCAAAAGTGCTGTAACAATGCTGTGAAATACATGACCAGCAGATGCATGGTGAATGTTTATTTATAAGATCGTCTGTAATGCTGGGATTATGATGAACATGACATGAAGTTAAAAAAAATGCTGTAATGTAAAATAAAGGCCTAATTGACATGCACTTAACATAATGGGAATGACTCTTGATAGTTCTTTTAATACTTCGAGCTAGTGCTTCACGCCAATTGGATATAATTACCATGTATCATTAGGGACCCCAGATTGTCGGTAAATAAAATAATGTAATATCGGTGTAAAAATATTATAGTGAGCGGTGTTTTGGGCGGTAAATAAAACTGCTTAACGGTGTTATCTCGTGCAAAAAAAAGGGAAAAAAACAAAAACACAGTTTAAACTATTTTACTGTGGAACAAAGGGCACCTTACATGTAACTTAAAAAAGAGAAGCATGAAAATATTTACATAGTATACATTTCGACTGATTTACTTTGTTAGAGACAAAGCCACCATAAGTTCTGTGTTCTCTGGCTTAAGATTTGTTCTTAAGTTTGTCATGATGTTCCCATATGCACAGAAAAGTCTTTCACTGTCCACATTGGACATGGGTACCCACAATAGTTTCATACACTTCTCACTGAAACACAAGTGGTCACATTGAAGTCCAGAAAGTAAATCCAGTGTGTTCACTTCAGCAGCATCATCTAATTTCTCACACACTATGTTCTTCAGAGCAGCATATCCCTCCTCAAATGTCTTCTCTGGCAAGTCTCGCAGAAAAGGTAACATTCTTCTTGCTTTTTCTATAGTTATATCAGTGGATGCCTCATTTGATACTATTTTTCGTACATCAAACAATTTACCTGCAGAATGAATATCATCATCAGCTGGATCAGAGCTGACATTAAGGAATTCAGCTTGGTAACTGACTTTATGCCCAATTGCCTGAACTGACTGATAACATAAGACTTCTTGAGGGTTGGCAGTCTCTGAAGACGACTTGAAGTTTTCTCTCCAAACGAGCCCTCAGCTACTATTGTGAAGCCATTTGATATATCTTTAAGTTTGCTATATAGTTTATGAACAAATGGATATTTAGATCCCTCAAGCACTTCAATAAAGCAAATGGTGTCTTTGCAGTGTTCAAGAAGGAAAGATGCCTGGCAGTTTATTATATTTTTAGACTGCATTGAAATACTACTGTGGAATCGGTTTGAATTCCCGCGTGCCGCAAAACTAAACTGACCTGGCAATGTCTTGCACATGCTGTCTGTATGGTGCGCGAACGGCACGTTGCCAACTCCACCGTCAGCTGAATTATTTTGAAACGTGGCTCCATCAGCATAATTCCTTTTCATTTTCAGAGCAGAAGGTAAACAGACTCCTTGCGCTAAATTGTAACGTAATTTAAAGAATATAACTTGATTCCAAACGAATCTTTCAGTATAGCGGACACAAAATATACCTAGACATCGTTCACATTATGGCAACGTCGCGAGACAGCAACAATTTTCATGCGAGGGATACAGGAAACGGAGACAGTGATTGGTAGAAGAGGCTGTCTACTGTCAGAATTGACTTGAACCAGACTTAGAAATTCATGCATTATTTAACAATACTTTTACGACAGTCTTTTCCAGCCGGCATGAAATGGTGCGATGCAAGCACGAATCGTTAAAATACGGCATTGGAGAAGAATTGCAGGTAGTATTATCATTTAAATCCAAAGAATAATTTGAGTGAAATGAGAAATCCGTCACTGATGCGATGTTGCCGAGTTCCGATAAACATGGCATTCCTTTTGTTGTGCATGCGATAGGTGAAGAGTGAAGGGGACGGGTAGTCGAAGCAGTACCGATGTTTGCCGAAGCTCTGGTTAAATCACAGTGCAGTTTGGTGTTCTGTGCCGTGCAGCATGGCCGTAGCGAATGACAATACACGTATCCGTAAATGATTGATAAGCCAAATATCTGATTGTTTATGTAAAAAGGAGAGACAAACACCAAAAAAAAGGAGAGAGAGAGAAAGAAAAATTTCGGGTTATTTTGCACATTTTTTTTCATAATGGTGTTATTTCGCATTTTCGCGATATAGAACTAATGTTGCGTTATTTCGCAACTCAGAATGGATATATATGTGGAATTTAAAAATAATTGATTAAAGGTTTTCCTTATTGTTAATTTTCGGCCAATTTCGCGAATTAACTACTCGCGAAAAGTCGGGGTACCTATGTATCATACTTGATGTAACGGGAAGGAAAAGTTTGACATTGCCAAACTCTTAAGTTACATCGCATTAAGTCAATCCTAAATATAATTTATTGCAGTGTTAAACTGTTACATTACGTTAAATTCATCATAATGCCAGTACGAAACACTCGTAGAACACATAACAATAATTGAAGTTTGGAATATGTAATTGAATTCCTGTCTGAGTTTTGTTTTAAATGCCCTCTCCAAGCAGGTTAAAAAGGCATGCAGAAGATTCTTTGCTAATACTGAAACGTTCGTTGAACTCTCTCTGTAAAAGCATCATATGGTTCTTGCATACCACTGTAGCATTCCCGTTTTCTTCACTGAGATCAGCATTGTAATCTAAGTAATACATGAAGACGTCAAAATATCTTCCTCCAAATACGATATGGTATTCTAGTTCAATCGACAAGTTAGTTACTCCAACCAGGTCGCAAGAGTAAATTCTAACCTATATTTGTGCTCTATTTAATTCCGTAGTAACATACTACATGACGATGCTCTCCAACACTTACTTCTATGGTAATTTAATCTGGGAGTATCTGAAAGGAGTAAAATGCTTTGGAAGTAGTTTACTCTCGTAAGGAAGTCGCTGAGTGTTGACTTGAATAGTAGTTTACTTCGAAAGTAGAACTTACTCTAGGTTGGTGCATACCGCCCTTAATGTCCAACTCCATATATTACTTTTGCTACTATGTAGCTATTGCATAGAGAAGATATTGTATTCCACACAAAAATCCAATATGGAGATTTCATTAGAAATACAGGTTTTTGGGATCAGTGAGTTCACAAAAAGCATCTTATGTGTTTCCATTTGTCTAAACAGCATTACTCAAAAACAGGAAATTTGCTTAAATGCCAAACTTGGCTTGAGTTCTTTTATGTGCCTTAAGTTTATGACATGGGACCACTGGCTTTAGTTTCCTTTGAAGGAAGCTATGCTAAGAACTTTTATGCCCGAAAAATCCATCGTCCTCCGCTGGGTTTGAACCTGTGACCTCAGGAACCAGAGACTAGTATGGAGAAAATTCAAGGTATACATTTCATTTATCATGAAAATACCTTAAACATATGTTATTTTAATCAGAATTGTTAGAACCATTTTTGGAAAATTTTCCATGTAAAGGGCAGTTTGGTGTGAGGGATTTTGTTGAAAATTTGTGTCGCATCCTTGGAAGATACTGAACTTAAATACTTAGTATACAACTTTTTGTTTTTTAGTTATACTATTTACATACACCTTGACCTTTTTCTAAAAATGCCTTTTTTGGATTGAGGGTGTCTCAAATTGTGTATTTTCAGTGAAATATTGGTCTTGAATGTTTGGATGGAATACAATATTTCCTCCTCTTATTACAACTAGGTAGTAGAGAAAGTAAACATTGTTGCATTAATGATGGCATGTATTGTCAAGGCCAAGCAGACAGGCTGCAAAGGTAACACAAGTGTGATTTTGTGAGAACCAACATACATGACGTTAGGTAATGTGATCTTCACAGATTATAGAATGTGCAATCACACCAAATATGTATGAGAAATGTTATAAACAGTGAAACTTTCATAATATTATGAAAAGTTAGTGTGATACAATGTAGGAAGAACATAATATAGTGAAACCAATATTAAACATTTAAATATATTTATTCAAGTAACATTGACACAAAATTAACACTTAATGCTTCACTAACTTTTAAAACATGCTTCACAGACATTTGCAACGTCTGTGAAACATGTTCTATGTGTAAGTGAAAAGTTAGTGAAGCATTAAGTGTTTATTTCAACTTAATGTTATTTTAAGAAGTCTTCATTTCACTTTCAGTTTGTTTAATTATCATATTTAAATATGTGTTTTGAATTGGTTGACATGGGTTCCATTTATACATAACTAAGGCAGGAATATGTTTTCATACCACCTTGTTTACATCATCAGCTACTGTCGACTGGTTTGAACGACCACATCAAAGGTGGTTGAAAGTGCATCCTCTGGCAGCGTAAGTTGGAACAATGTTGCATAGGCATAGGAATCTCGAAATTCATCACACCTCCTTCATGTTTCTTAATAAACATCTTCTCCCAGCCATCCAATTCTTTATTAAGAAACATGAAGGACGTGTGATGAACTTCAGAATTCCTAATAATGTCAATGCCTATGCAACATTGTTCCAACTTATGCCGCCAGAGGATATACTTACAGCTGCTTATGTAGACAAGGTGCTACAAAAACATGTTAGTATAAATGGAACCTATGAGTTAAATAGACTCATTCAAAACATATACAGTAGAATCTCGTTAGCACGTTTTTGCAGGGACCTAAGGATTTGGACGTGATAGGCGGGAAAACGTGTTAACAAAAATGCAATTTAAGAACATAGTTATGTAATAAAAACTAATAATTACTACATCTCCATGGGTAATTGAAATCGATTTTGAGTACAATCCGTGTTTAATTCAATATGTGTTCAAATGGATACACAAAGCCTGAGAATAAATAATTCAAGCTTTTATGTTGGTCAACTTGGATTTTTGAGGTTATGAATGTTTTTGAGAAAATAAATTGCGAATTATGGAAGCGACAATAGTGGCTTTGCTGTGCATTTTATTACACATGTGATAACAATTTCCGCTAAAAAAGAAAAAAAATTATGAGCGTGCATCATGTTAGTAGTATAATAGGCGAATGTATCTTTGGCATATTCAATACGATTTGAATACGGTAAGTGTTTCCATGCAACAAATTTCGTTCTGATCCTATTTTCCAAGAGGAAAGTTTTGTTTTTGCATTTTTCCCTTCTTTAAAAGCAGTTTAATCAATTTAGGTTTGCTAACAATTGCGTTTAAGGTTGACGGAGGAATGTTTAACTGCCGCACTATATCCACATGTTTCATATTTGGATTGTGATCTATTTCAAGGATTTTCAGTTTTTCAGTATTGGTCATTTACGACACTTTCTTTTTTTCATTGCAAATGAAAAGTTAAAATACAATCTACGTATGTTTGGTCAACACTCAACAGTAGAAACTATCGTTGGCATTTACCACGCCAAGGTAAAGCATTCTCTATCCTGCCCACATAAATCGTGTCACACAAATATTTACATACATGCCTGTGATTGGCTGCCGGTATCTACCCCGTGACCGAGGATTGACCAAAGTAGCCAATGAGGACGTCAAACTTTGAAAGTGTTAAGCGCCTTCTCCTACTGGACCGATCAAGGATTGGCGAAAACAGTGAATGAGGACGTCAAACTTCAAATGTAGTAAGCAGGACCGGGAAAACGCACTAAACAAACGTTATTTATTACATTTGGTGATTTGGTACCGGGACTTTTATAATTGAACATAATACACAGGAAAACATGTTAATGAGGAATGTGCTAACGAGATTCCACTGTATTTAAATAATTTAATTGAATCTTGAGTCAATGGATACACTAAAACTTCACTTACTTTAGTGTATCCATCGACTCAAGGTTCAATTAAATTATTGTTTTGCTTTGCTGTCTCTAAGTTCTGAATAACTCTTTTCTATATATTTAAATGTTTAAGGAAGTGTAAGTTGGCTTTTAAAATGCTGAAGGCAGCATGCAGTGCTCACTTACAATTTAGTCTTTTAGTTAAGACTGTGGAAGAAGAGCTCATTACTCCTGAAGTATTGTTTATTTGAAGTAATCATGGTAAAGGTTATGTGCTATTGGAAAAGAGGGGAAAATTTCAGCAAAAGGGATAAATGCTTGCTAGTAGGGATAATATAAATTCATTTAAACAATATGAATGGAAAAAAAATTATGTAAAGATGCTTGAAGAGAAATGCCTGAAAAGTCATGACAGAAAACAATGTTTATAATCTTCATATTTGCATATCACTTGCGTGTTGTTGCAGAAATAGCATTTCTGATTTTGGAAAAGTACACCATAATCATGGATGGTCACAAAATAGGAACTTGGTTGCATCCACAATGTTTGCGAAACTTGCAAAAGAGAAGAAGAATTGCCTTTTATTTTCTGAACACTCATGTATGTGCCTTGCTCTTAACCTCAAAAGAACTGTAACAATGCAATGAAAGATACAATCAGCAGTTGCATGGTGAATGCCTGTAATGCCGGGATGCTGATGAACTTTACTTAATGTGACATGCAGTTAAGTTAATGTAAGGGAATGACTCCCCATTGGTACCTCTTTTATTACTCAGAACTGAAGTTATAGAAGATATTATGTACATTGAGTTAATATTGTTCAAAATATGAACCTCCTGCATCAATATACTGCTGTGAGTGCTTTTTCCAGTCATCATACGCCCCCTGGACATTGGCAACAGCGAGGCTATTCAGGTACTCCGTCGAAGTCACTTGAACCGCCTCACTTGTCTTGTTCAGGTTCCTTTTGATCCGAGGGTTGCATATCTGGACTGTAGGATGGTTGTGGCAGCATTGCCACTTTCTGTTTGGCCAGTGTCTCCCTTACAATTAGCAATGTTGACGAGGCTGATGAAGGATCCAGGAATTGGCAATCTCCCTTCGAAAGCGATGGACCCTATGCCATGTTTGCGTTGATGTCGGACGTTCACCACATTGTTGTCTTTGACGTTCTCCTGCCATTTTTTGGAATTTTTTATGCTACTCAGAAGCATGGCTTCACCCTTGTAACCCTCACAAATCATATCAAAAGTTTCTGCAGCAGATTTGTTCAGTTTAATGTAGAATTTGAAGACACAGCACTGTTCGATGATTTACTGCATCTTCACTCTCGATGCACACACTTTCACTTCAGATGTGATCTACACAGTCCAAAGGCTCGAAGACAGCTGATCCGGGTAGACTAGTTTTTGTGGCACCCCCACCATCAATCCAGCCCAAAGAGAACTCCCTCTACCTGTTTGCATTGGCCAGAGAAAAAATCAGTCTTCTCGATACTTATTGGAGAAGCCCTGTGGGTTGGCTACATTGTTTAGTGTGGTGAATGCCTTTATCTGCTTTTGTTTCTTGTATGTCTGTGTGAGTTTATCGAGCGAGTCTGTTTATTAGTCTCTGTGTGATGCTGTCGAATAGGTACTTTAGGGTTTAAGTTGTATGGGTAGGTTTCCTGCATACAGCATTGCCAACTGCAGTAGCCCAAATTTGAGTAGAAAGTGTGAAATGTTCAGGAGGTTTTGGTAGAGCACTTTTCTGCTGTTTCAAGGTTCCCACATTCAAATTCCAGCTTTGTACATACATAGCATCAAATACCATTTACTCTTGTGTTTTGTGGGAAGATTGCACTAGTGCTCCTGTGCGGTCTTTGTTTCTATGCTTGCATATGCAGTCGTATTTTGAATGTGAAGAACTTAGGTTTAATGACAGCACTGAAGGCTGTACTTCTGCTCCAAAATAAATTTGTTCATGAGCTAAGAAGATGTTACGGTTTCGATAATCCACCGTTTACATCCCTACACCTTGAGTAATCAGGGAGGGTCTTCAAAGGTGCAGCTACATTTTTGGGTAAGGTTAGAATCACTTTGCATCTGCTTGTTGAGATTATTGAAAATAATCAATTAACTCCAAACAGAGCTTATTATATAGGTCTTTTAATATCTGAAGAACAGTTTCTAAAGCCAGCAGTCTAGCTTCTACTACTGCATGAGTGAAGGAAGGACAAGAGTGAATCTTGCACAGAAGATACCACCTGGTCTGGCGTACATGTAAATGCTCAGGTGGCTTCACTTTACAAGAGCTTGAGATTCCTTGAACTGTTTACCAGTAGTGTGGATAATAGCATGCTTATTATCATTGTAATTGTAAGTATAAAAAAAGTGAGGCAGTTTTAGGAATTTGGCAGGGTTTTGAGCTGCAGCGGCCAGCATGTGAGAAGCCATGTGGTGGTCACAGTGTGAACGAAACCACTGTACTTACTGCTGTCATGATACAGCCCAGACAAGACTTCAGTCTTATCACATAAACTATTAGGGAAGCAAGGATTGCTAAACATGAATGTATCAGTGTCTATCGAAAGCAGCAATTTCGTTATTAGATTAAAAATTATTGCCAAAGTTAAACGTTAGGAGATTTGCTCGTTTTTTGCAAAGATCCACTGAAAAATCAGTAGGGTTGACAACTCTGCCTGTATATGCCAAATTCTGTTTTGTTTTTACCTCTCATAATTTTCAGATCTAAAAATAGTAGTGAACTTTGTTTTTCTGCTTCCATTGCAAATTTTATTGCTCGGTTCTGTATATTTACTGTAATGTTTCGCAGGAAGAGAATGGCGTTGGAACATAGACACAAGGAATACGGCATACCTCAGGATTCTGCACATGTTTGAAGATCGCCGTGCTGCCACATACTCGATACATCAGATAGCACTGACCGGGGCATCTGAAGGAAAAGAAGTGGGACAGTGGTTTGGACCAAATACAGTAGCACAAGTTTTGAAGTAAGGACTCTCATTGTGATATACAGGGCAAATAAAATTTATGGATCTGATTTCAGTCATTTATTGTATGAATTCTAATGAACGTATCGTCTTATGGAACAAGGGTTCAAAAGGTAAACTCTAGAGTTTACTTTCCTTGTATTGTTTCCCCTTTTGCCTGCAAGGTGTCAGCAGCAGAGCAGTTAACGAAAATTGCATTGACTTGAGATCAGAAATGCTTTTGCTTGATTATCATGTAATGAACTCTGTAATTAGTGTTCAGCGGCATTTCCAAACCAAATATGGATAGATCCACCCACTGGGAAGGCCATTTATAAGTAGTATGTGCAATTCTTAGATATGGGCTGCATCTGTAAATGAAAATTGACTGGGGAAGAGACAGTGGAACAAGTTCGCGCCCTTACTATGTGGTGCGAGCAGGTGAGGAGGATCAACATCTCCTTCTCATGATTTGACCCCATGTGATTTCTTCATGTGGGGTTTTGTAAAGGATCATGTTTACGTACCATCACTTCCAATAACATGCATGACTGCATTACAGCATCCATTGCTGAGATTGACTGACGTGCCACAAAGGGTTTCGCAAGAGATTGATTATCTGCTTGATGTGTGGTGCGCACATAGAACAGTTGCAATGTGCCTGAAGAAAACTTTGAGAGTTTACATTTCAAACCACATGTCTCATAATACGATATACTCATTAGATTTTACATAATAAATTAGAGAAATTCGGTCCATCATTTTGACTTGCCTTGTATATGCATTGTTTCTTTGGAGACACTGTAGGCTGATTGCAGAAGTGGTAACTAGTTTAAAACCTTAAGCCTGGTTCATAATAATATGAGAACAAGAATGCATATTGATAACAAAGTGGAAATAGTATTTTGTGCATTGGAATGTCATTTTGCGTGTGTCTGACCAATGATATTTTTTTGCCCTGCTTCCAATTTGGCCAACATAATGCACGTTAGTAACAAACGTTTTCTAAATGCAGATCCATTACTATTTCTGATTCTTCTACTTGTACCAAGCTTCGGTTAAAGTTCTTTGTAGTTTTTATTATTGTTTTTGAGTCAGTGGCCAGTTTTGAGTTGCATATAGAAAACTAAACATGTCACTTTCACTAGAAAAGGAACCAACACTCAGTGAACCTGAGGGAGTAAGGGCACACATTTGCAGAATTTCTTGCAGTGAGAGCCCTAGCCATTGTTTCATGTCACGGCCACCTGTACAGTGAAGAGGCTAATGTTCACAGTATGGATCTAATATGCTGTGCCAAGGAACAAGAATGACAGAGTTATAACTTGAGCAACTCTTCTTTCCTGTTAATTGTGAATGCTTACATTATAATGCATACAAAGAGTGGTGCAGATAAAAGTGGAAGTTTCTATTAAAATTGAATCGAGCTACAGTAAACAATGGGCAATTTTATACAATATGAATAATCAATATTTGTCAAGTTGGTGCAGGCAAAAGTAGCCTGTGTAAGTATAAATACAGAAAAACGAATTGCTGAAATGGACTCACCATTTATTGAAGGTCCCCCTGCAGCATCAATACAAGTCTAACTTGGCGTAAACTTCTGGCTGAAATTGTCTTCCAGTTCCTGTGGATTTGTTCCATAGACCTTGCTCTTCAAACACACATCACATGTTAGATCCAGGGAACGTGGTGGACACAAATTTTTGCTAACAGTTCATTCTGCAGAGGAAACATCATGGACTCATTTGTTAATTGAACCTGTTTTCACAATTTGAATTCTTTTTTGTGTCAAGGAAGTCCTTTTCCGGAATGTGAACAGCAACATGTATATAAACTGAAATGCTGACAGATGAATGCCAACCATCAACTATTCAGATTGCATAAAATTGCCCATTGTTGTAGTGTAGCTGGATTCAATTTTAACAGAAATTTATGTTAATACACAATGAAAACATATTTGCATTTAAACGGGAGACGGGCCACTTTTATCTGCGCCGCCCTGTATCTTAATGTTGTTGTTCTTGGTTATTGTGAACCAACTTATAGTCACTGTTTAGGCAAGCAGTGTTTAAGTTAGATACATATTTTCATTGTTTAGGTTTGAACATTACCTGTGAAAGGGAAGTATGGAACATCTTTTATTATGATCTTTGGTTATTTCTACCAATTGCAATTAAACTTTTTTTTGCAGGTGGCATCACAGTTTTGTTTAAGAGTTGCCTTTGTGTCTTGTTTATAAACAAATCAATATGGCCAAATGAGTCATAAACTTCTCTGTCAAAGAAAAGAACCTGCTTTCTGACACCATAAAGTAAAGCTTATAATAGTGACTTGTGAGAAAAATTGCTGTTGAAAGTATCCCTTCCAGTTTATGTGAACAGCAATCCCATCACAAAGAGGGGATGTGAGTGCAATTAGTGGCACCCTCTATGCAGGGATAATTACGCATCAAATGAAAGAATAACATATAATTGTCTCATTCCATTTCAAAATGGTATAATCAACAGGCAGAATAATGTATAATAAAAATCTGATGTGTTACATTCACATTAGTTAGTTAGTTAGTTTATTCATCCGTTAAAGTGGTTTGGTACAATGTACATTCACTATTGGACACGTCAAGCTATAAACATAAACAATAATAGGTTTTTGCAATATATACAATATGTTTTTACATTATACAATAGGTATTTACATGCTAAATACTATGGTTCATGATATACATTTGTGTTCAAGGAAATCATTAATAGAATAAAAGGAGTGGTTAACTAGATGTGCCTTGAGACTGGATTTCAGCTGGTTTACATTTTTAATTGCCTTAATATTACTTGGTAAATTATTATAAAGTTTAATGCCAGAGAATAAGATACTTTTTTGGTAGAGCGAGGTGTTGCAGCTGGTCACATGTATTTGTGTATTTTCCCTAGTATTGTGTTCATGCACCATATTATTAGTTATGAATAGTGAATCAGAAGCATTAATGTTCTTGACTATAAGCAGAATAACTGCATATATGTAAATGCAGGGAAGTGGGAGGATCCCCAGTTTTTTAAAGAGAGGTTTACATGACGACTTTGGGCTGACTCCTTCAATAGTTCTGATAATTTTTTTCTGTGCAATAAAGATTGACTTGCTTGTTGGAGACTCACCCCAGAAGACTACTCCATAACTTAGGAGTGAGTGCACATGTGCAAAATATGCTGCTCTAACTGTTTCTTTACTTGTGCATGTTGTCAATATTCTTAGCATATAACATAGAGAGCTGAGTTTATTATTTATGAGGCTAGTGTGGGCATCCCATTTCAGATTGCTTTGTACGCAGACCCCAAGGAATTTTATAGATTCTACTTTTTTAAGTGTCTGATTAGAGAGTTGTATTTGAGGGGCAAGATAATTTTTGTTCATATTTGTGTGTATATCCATTGCTACAGTTTTATTTGTATTTATAATAAGATTATTCAATGTAAAATAGTTTGAGATTTTCTCTGAGACTTGGTGAATAGAGGTTAGAAAGGTTTCTTTTTGGGTTGCCTTAACCAGGATGTTTGTATCATCAGCATATAAAATGGTTTTAGTACATGGATCATTTATGTGGAAATCATTTATGAAAAGAAGAAATAGGACAGGACCTAGTATAGAACCTTGTGGCACACCATAGCTTACTTGGAGTGGACTGGAGTGATAATAATTGATCTGATTATTTGATTTATTCTTTATTTCCACTATTTGCATACGACCACATAGATATGATTCTAACCATTTATTGGCCAACCCTCTTATGCCTAGAGCCTCTATTTTCGTTAACAAAAGCTGATGATCTATGGTGTCGAATGCCTTTGTTAAGTCTAAAAATATAGCCGAGGCATGTTGCTTTTGATCAATGGCTTTAAGGGACGCGGTTATAAATGAGAAAATTCCAGATTCAGTTGAGTAATTTTTCCTGAAGCCGTGCTGAGAGTCCGATAATAATTTATGTTTCTCTAAGAAGTTGGAAAGTCGTTTAAGAAACAGTTTCTCCAATATTTTAGAGAAAACTGAAAGTAGCGCTATGGGCCGATAATTAGACATATCATTGTTTTTCCCTTTTTTATGTAATGGTTTGATTATGGCTGTTTTTAGACAAGTGGGAAAAGAACCTGAGCTTAAAGATTCATTACATAGATGTGTTATTGGATTCACAATTACATGTGCGCATTTTTTAATAAGAAAGTCTGGTACCCTATCAATGCCAGCCGAGTTTTTTGGCTTAAGATCTTTTATTATTTGTAAAATTTCTTTCTCGTTTGTCGGTGTAAGGTATATTGATTCATGTATTGAGCTGTGAAAATTTAATGTAGGAGGGGGATTATTTAACGAGGCTTGTTTTATGAGATTATCTGCTATATTAACAAAGTATGTATTAAAGTTTTCTGCTACTTCAATTGGATCTACAACTTTTTTAGAATTTATGAGCAAGTTTATGTTGTTCACTATTATTTTATTAGTACCCGTTTCCTTTTTAATTATCTTCCACATTGCTTTTGTTTTGTTACTTGCTATATTGATGAGTCGGTCATTTGTCATTGTTTTTGCTTCTCATGACTTTCTTTTGCCTCTATAGCTTATTAGTGGATTTACAAAAGTTCATTTTCCTATCTACTTCATTTTAATCAAGATAAACTTTTCTGGAAATAGCTGCATCACACAGTTCATCATAGAAACAAAGGAAATAGTGATAGTTAAATGTTTAACAACTGGACGCTATATGCTGGCCTTAAAATTCCATACTGTTTCCATGACATCGCGAGAAACAACTGAAAATCGAAGGGACTGAAAAAGAACAATAAAATATTGAACAAATTGAACCATTAATAACGGATATCTCAGAAATGGCTAATATCACATAAAATGTTATTTGATATAAACTGTACGTTTCGAAGAGATTTACATTTTTAGTGTACTATGTTTTTCTTTTATCGCATAACATTTACCAGTTATATAAGGTTATAAAAAAATTCCTTCTAAATGAAGAGGACTTTGCAGGCTATTTTCAAAAAATTTAAGCTATACATTTTGCTCATGTAAATATCTTGAATGTATGGTATTATAATCAAAATCCTTACAGCCATTTTTTAGAAAATAAAACAATTTGAAAAATGTTCCATCTAAATGGTAGTTTGGGGTAGGGGGATTTTCTGTGAAATCTCTGTGTCCAATCTTTGGAAGGTACTGAACCTAAATACCAAGTATACCGCCCTCACTGTGTGGCCTAGGAGTACCATGCTGGACTGTTGTTGCTAAAGTCGTTGGATGATGGGGTTTTTTTTGTTACATAAAAATCCTTAGCATGACTTCCCTCGGAAGGGAAGTAAAGCTGGTGGTCTCCTGTTGTAGATTTACAGCACGTAAAAGAGGCCTCTGAGCAAAATTTCCAGTCTTTCACACGCAATATAGAATTGGACGCTAAGGATCATAGCAGTTAAAGACGTCCATAAATAAAAGTCAATTTAATTTAAATACACACACCCTTTTTTCTAAAAATGCTTTTCTTTATTCAAGGGGCCTCAAAACATGTATATTTGGTGAAATCTTGGTATCATCTGATGGTACATGCACATGACTTTCTTTACACACTATCGTTTATTAGTGGGTATACAGACTATTCTGACTAGAACACATTTTTCTGTCTACTACATTTAATCCAAATAAACCTTTACAGAAATAGTTACATTACACATTTCGTTATAGATACAAAGAGAACAGCGATAGTCAAATGTTTAACAACTGGACGCTATATGCTGGCCTTAAAATTCCATACTGTTTCCATGACATCGCAAGAAACATCTGAATGCTGACAGGAGCGACCAAGAAATGAACGATTTGAACTTTTGATGATGCATATCTCAGAAATGGCTTATGCCACTAAACAAAAAAACTTACTTGAAATAAGTTGTGTTTTGAAGTGATCTATATTTTTTGTTTTCATCTATCGCTGAGGGTTTACCAGTTATGTAAGATTATACAAAATTTCTTCCAAATGAAGTGGACTTCAAAGGCTAGAAAATTCAACATATACATTTTATTTGTAATATAAATATCTGTAATATATGGTATTTTTATCAAAATCGGTGGAGCTATTTTTTAGAAAATCAAAAATTTAGAAAAATCTTCCATGTAAAGTGCAGCCTGGAGTGGGGCGTTTTCTTGAAAAACTTTGTCACATCTTTGGAAGGTACTGAACTTAAATAGTAAATTTGGCACTCATCTGACTTTTAGTTTTTGAGTTATGCTGTTTTCTCTGTCTCCCTCTCTCTCTTACACACCCCCCTATCTTTTTCTAAAAATGCTTTCTTTGGATCAGGGGGTCTCAAAACGTGTATTTCTGATGAAAATTGTGGTATCAAATTTTTGGGTGGAATGCAATATCTTCTCTACCTACTATGTACGTTATACGAGGGTTGGCTGATATATCCCAGGCCTCTCAATGAAAACATTTAAAAAAATTTTGTTTACTTTCTCTACTACATAATAAGTAGGGGAAGTATTGTATTCCACCCAAAAATTCGATATCGAGATTTCACCGGAAATACATGTTTTGAGGCCTCCTGAATCCAAAAAATGCATTTTTGGAAACATGTCCATGTGTGTGTGTGTGTGTGTGTGTCTGTGAACAGCATAACTCAGAAACAAACAGTCGGATAAACACCAAACTTGGTATTTAGGTTCAGTATCTTCCAGAAATACGACACAAAGGGTTTCAAGAAAATCCCCCCACCTCAAACTACCTTTACATGGAACAGTTTTCGAAAATTGTAATTTTCTCAAAAATGGCTCTAACAATTTTGATTAAAATATCATAGTTTAAGATATTTTCATGACAAATGAAACATATATCTCGAATTTTCTGGGAATGTCTCCTAAAGTATTCTTCATCGTGAACAACTTTTGCATAACTGGTAAACCATAAGAGATAGACAAAATTTTACTACACAAAAAATGTAGATCGTGTTAAAATACACAATTTATGTCATATACATTTTTTTTGTTGAGTGAACCATTTTCGAGAAATTGCTTGTTATTCCCTTAAATTTTCCAATACTTATACTTTTTCTCAAATTGGTTATTCAATTTTTTTTGTCCTGGTAATTCAAAGAAAATGGAATACTCCACATAGCAATCAGCTCTTAAAATATTTGACTATCGCTTAAAGCCTACCATATTCCCCTTGCATCTACAAGAAATTAGCAATAAGATTAACATTTCGATATCTAGATTAACATGAAGCATATGGAGAATAAGCGTTTGTAAAAATAGTTTGTACAAGAGTAGAGAAAGTCATGTGAGTGTAACACATCAGAATTTTTTTTTTTATTATTTCTCAACATAATCTCCAGAAAGGTTAATACATTTGTCATACCGGTGTTTTAATTTAATTAAACCATTTTTGTGGTGTGATTTATCAAGGTCCTCAAAATAGCTGTTTACCGCATCAATGGCCTCCTCGTTGCTGTGAAATATTCATCCTCCAAGAAATGTTTTGAGATTGGGGAACAGGTGGTAGTCGGTGGGTGCTAGATCTGGCGAATAGGGTGGATGTTCAGGCAAGTCAAACTTTAATTTGCAAATTTTCCCCATTGCAATGACTGAACGATGGGCCGGAGCATTGTTATGATGAAACAAGATATTTTTTGGGGGGGGGGCCAAATGAGGTCTTTGTCTTTTCACCTCATCACTCAAACGTTGCAGTAAGTTTGCATAGTAGTCACCAGTGATACTTTTACCCTTTTCCAAGTAATCAATAAAAATAATTCCCTGTGCATCCCAGAAAACACTCACCATAACCTTGTTAGCTGACAAAATTGATTTTACCTTTTTTGAAGTTGGTTCACCTGGCGCAATCCACTGTTTTGACTGTGATTTACTTTCTGGAGTGTAGTGATTCATCCATGGTAATAAGCTGTCTCAAAAATTCATTAGGATTTTTAGGGTAGAGCTCCACATTCTTAACAGAAACAGTTTTTCTATGCAACTTTTGATCAGGTGTCAACAAACGCGGCACCCACGTCGCACAGACCTTGTGAAAGCCCAAAACATTACTTAAATATTACCTGCACGTTCTTTTGATATGTTTACAGCCTCTGCTATCTCAAACAGCTTTAATCTGCGGTCTTCCAGTACTAAACGATGAATTTTTTTCAATCACCTCTGTGACTTCCACAGGGCATCCAGAGCGAGGCTCATCACTAGTGCTCATACGTCCCATTTTAAACTTGCAACCCACCTTTTAATCATTGAATATGAAGGGGCAGAGTCTTTCAATGTACTGTCCATTCCTCCTTGATTTCTTTAGGCGTTAAGCCTTTCAAATGGAAGTATTTAATCACTGTGCTCGTTTCTCCAAATCCTCCATTTTCGTGAAAACTGTAAAGTTGTCTTGTTTGAAATGCTGTCATTCAAAACTAAACAAGCTATTGACTTATAACTATGGATACAAGCTAGTCTAGAGTAAAACTATACGATGCTACCGTCTAACTGGCCTAGTGGCACCATCTCTGTGTGAGGCCTAGTACTTATGAGCTGATCCTCCTAGATAAAGTAATAACCAATCAAAATGGCAAAAATTAATTTATCTACTGAATTGGTCATTCGTTACCATGAAAACCATTGAGTTTTAGATGCTAATACTTTCCTTAGCACCCATCACCAATTGGAAATATTACAATTGAAATAAAAAATGCAAGGTTTCAAGTTTATAGTAAAAGTTTAAAACAGATATAATAAAATGTTTGGTATAATTCTGTATTAGTATATTCAAGGCTACAAATAAGAAACTTAATATCAAAAATTGTGTAACATAATTCATAAAGATTTTTTATACTCTATTTGTTTTATGTTTGCTTACATGACAAAGGTTTTCAAAGTTAAACTCAGGATTTTAGTTTTCCACAGATGCACTGCCTTAATACAAAGTACAAAACGCATTGTGTTCAAAACCACCTTGAAATTTCTTTGGGATGAGGAGGTCATATCTAAAGCATTAACTGCAGGACGTCAAAATTGAAGCTGAATTGTAGTACATGTTGAGATGGAAGTGGAGGGGAGCTGTACTGTAAATGTTGTTCAGATATCATCTTTTAAGGTTTCTCTCATAGATATTTCATTGTTAACTTTATTAATGTTTTTACATTTACATGTTTTTGCTGTTGTTTCAGAAAACTGTCAGCATATGATGAGTGGAGTTCGGTAGTCATCCACGTTGCACTAGATAACACTGTTATAATTAATGAGATAAGTAAGTATTATACTCCATGCAGATACAGAGCTTTTGCTTCGACGTGTGGTAAACTTAATGAGAATTTTCTTGGCGCCGGGAAGCACGTTGTTTGAGTCAGATATTCATAGCCCCTTAAATTCAAGCAAGTACGTTTGTCATGCAAATTATAACCACATACCTTCATGATAGAAGACTTTGGAAATGATGTCCTTGTGCTGCCACACATTTTAATAACGTTTGCAGGGGTGGAACCTCAATACCCAGTGGTATCAAAGTATGTCTTATACTTGTAAATCTTTAAGTTTTGCATTATTGAAAGTTGTTGTGTTTAACTTTATGCTAGGTAAGGAATGAAACTTCACGTTATTGCCTCGCACGTGTCCCCAAAGAGTTGGTGGGCTGTAGTTCTGGATAGACCTTGACTGTGTTTCTTGTGGATGAATCAATGCAACCTTTCATAGACACTTATGTCTAAATGAAAACATGCTAAAGAACGGGGAAGGAGAAAAGGTACTTGTATAACATGCAGCGTTAATTGAGTTGTGAATGAAGCTGACACCTTAAATCTCATTACTGCAGTAGCCTGGCTTGACTCACTCTCAGCCATTACATTTACCTACTCCAGCAGAACTTAAGATGTGAGATAATATAGAAATATTTGTTCTTTCCTTAGTTTTTGTTTACGCAAGTCAGGTTCGGGTCACTGGTGTGACTAACTTCCATAATATGGTTAGAAAATAGTTTAAAAGAAAGTTTTCAGCACAAAATACAGTTACACAAAAAGGAAAGCAGAGATATTATTATCATCATCATTAGCCTTGACCAAGTGGAAAGTTGAGTTTGCACTTTGGATTTCATTTTTTGACCTCCTTCCAATTCAGCCAATACAATGTGGGTTAGCCAACAAAATTCGATAGAGTAGACATTATCTAAATGCTGATCCATTATATTTCTGCTTCCTATAGTTGCACCAAGCTTTCATTTCTTTATTTAATGGTGTGCATTAAAGTTTTTTATTGTTCTTTGTTAATTTCTACCAATTTTTGCTGTACTTTGTAGTTTTTGGTTTTGAGGCAATAGCCAGTTTTGAGTTGCATATAAACAAACTACAGATGATCCTTTCTCCAGAACAAGCAATGTTCTGCGGATGTCAGGATTTAAGGTTAGGAAGCACATACGCTACTAATTTCTTCCAGTTTCATGTTTCCAGCTTGCAACTAGAGAGAGCACTAGCAGCTGTTTCATGTCACGGCTGCCTAGAATAATCTATACAGTGAAGAGTTTAATATGCACAATATGCCATGCCTGGGAATGACAACGAGAAAGTTAAAACTTGGCCAAGTCTTCTTTCCTGTTCTGTGACCCAGGAAAGCTTCCTCTTCATTGTGAACACTTCCATTAACATACATGTATTTCTACTTTGCCATTCTTGTTTGTTGTGAACCAGCCTCAAATCTGTTCATAAGATTACAAACAGTTTCTCTGTGAGGCACATGAACAGCAGGGAAGTAAAACTAATAATTAAAATGAAGTGTTTAAAACAGTGGAGCATGTCAATAAGATGTTAAAACACTGGTCGGCAGATTAAAAACACTTGTTGCTCCACTTACTTAAGAATTCTATTTGGCCGGCTCGCTGAGGATGAAGAGCACATCTGTTCGAAAATGTTTGAATAGAATTTCTAGTAAGTGGAGCAACAAGTGTGTTTAATCTGCTGACCAGTGTTTTAACATCTTATTAGCAGGGAATGTGTCTCACTTCTCTACGAGTTAATTGTCATATAGGAATCATACATGAAGATTCTGTGTACTAAAGTATGTGGCTCTTTTGACATTATAACATACTGAAACATGTGGTCTCACAATGTATCAACCTCTGTCCACCACAGACTTCACATCAACTGATTAACCAGCACATGGAGAGGAAACAGAACTGGTTACAAGCAGTGCAGGGCAAGCAATTCCTGTAGTATGCCCATACGTTCAAGCAAAAGCTCTGTATAACTCTGCATATAAAATACATGCACTGTATGTGTGAATTATCTAACTTTTAGGATTTATTGTAAATTATAATACTAGAAAATTCAAACTTGTTGCATATCCACAGGTTTGCCATAAGCTGCTAGTTTGCTATCTCTTTGATTCCATGCTGTTTTCAAGGCCTCAAGAAAGTCAAACAGTTGCTTGGAATAAAACACAACTAATGGCTTTCACTAGTGTCATTAAAATTCCAATTCATTTAGTTTGAGTTAGTAAGTAATTGCTGCTATTGTCTAATTTTCCATATTATCTTAGTGGTCTAGCAAAAAAGTTTATGAAAATTGCTTTCTCTGTTCAGAAAAATGCTTACTTGCAAACTCTATAGTTTGCCTGTAAACTTTACAGGAGTGGACCACTCTTATGACTTTATGGCAATGGATACAATTTTTTTTTTTTGAGCTCATTCAAACTGTTGCAGGTTTTCACCACAGACTTACAAAGCATTAAATTCTTGCATTGTAACCTAAGATTACAGACAGAATATAATGGCTAATTGGCATTTGGACTGTGATAGGCCAGAGTTTATCTGAGTATCTATCCTTCATTATAATCTTGCTTCCCCTTCACTGGGCTGCAACAAAATGTACAGCGTACTGATTTGCATCAGTAGTGACTACTTGAAAACATTCAGTAACGCATGACAGAGTTATTCTAAAGTCAACTCCCTCATGTAAAATTATGGTAATGATTCCTTAACTAACCAATAATTGAAATGCAACGAAAAGATGATTTAGAGAATGAAGATGCATACATAAAGCCCTGTCCACACTGATTAACATTTAACAGAACTTGTCAAGTGCATCATGTTAACAGTTTGCATTTTGGCCAAATTTCGATTGCAGAATTGAGTTAACATGTTAACTGAAAGAGTTGTGTTTGACACTTTTAACATGTGTGTTTTGTGCTTTTAATGGAAAACTTGTTAAGTTAATTCATTCTCTGTATATGTAATTGGGTGAACTTCAGAAGTTCCTACACTGGCAATGGCGTAGTTCTGATTCCTTCATGCTATTATGTTCGGTAGTTCCATGTTGACTCATTCTGTGCTTGTGTCCTTGATTTGGTTTGCTTCATGTGAAGTTATGGACAAAAGAAAAGACACTTTCATTAATAAAATCTTTGTTGAGGCTATCATTATGGAACGTTGTAATATTATGTAATAAAAAGGATGGACACTTATACCAAAGTATGTGCAATTTATTATTCTTCCAGAGGCATTATCAGAAGAAAATATAGCCTCACTTTGCTAGAGAATTCCAAAACAGGCTCAAGTCTGGCAGCTGAAATGGCTACTCTCAAATGTGTGTCCTTTTTGTGAATTATAGGTTAGAGACATTGCTCAAAACAAAGTTGAGGTCACTTTGATTTGTTCTCAAGAAATTAACTCATTCAAAATGTTTTCACTCCTGTGGCAATTAACAAGATAGAGCCTTATCACCTTCTACCTTTCTTTTTATTACATACCAAGGAGAGATACAACCTCATCACTGGAGTCCACCTTGCTTTTAGTTGAGAGATTTTGTTGTCCCAACAAGTCAACTGGTGTGGATGGAATGTTAAACGTTCACAGTTACAACTTGTTGAATGTTAACCTGTTAACATGTTGGCGTGTGGACTCGCCTTTACACACTTTACGAGGGTGGTCTGAAAAGTTTCCGACCTCGACATGAAGATGGCAGCACTCATAGATAAAAGCTAGTGAATTTCATTGCTCATCTCTTTACAGTTACTCACCAAAGTTTCAGCCATTTTGGACGCTCAGTTGTTATGTAACAGCCGTTTGAGTGAGGTGAGTATTTTTATGAAAATGAACAAAATTGAGTATCGAGCTGTCATTAAATATTTGTTTTTGAAAGGCAATATGCCTACGCAAATCAAAGATGACTTGGATTCTGTGTATGGGGACACTGCACCATCATTTACCGCGGTGAAATTTTGGGCTGAATTTAAACATGGCCGTAAGAGCTTGGGAGACGAACGTTTGGGACGTCCAAAAATTGCAACTACCGACGAAAACATCGCCAAAGTTCACCAAATGGTGCTAGACGACTGCCGAATTAAAGTGAGAGATATAGCAGAGGCTATGAACACGTCAAAAGAATGTGTTTGTCACATATTAAATCAACATTTAGACATGAGAAAGCTGTCCGCGCGTTGGGTGCCACGTTTTCTCACATGTTCGAATGAACATTTCCAACACTGTTGGCACAGTTTAGGTGCAATAAATCCGAGTTTTGGCACCAATTAATTACTGTAGATGAAACTTGGATACACCATTATATGCCCCAAACAAAAATACAGTCCAAACAGTGGACTGTAAAGGGGGAACCGGCTCCAAAAAAAGCAAAAACTGTTTTTTCGGCTGGGAAAGTGATGGCGACTGTTTTTTGGGATAGTCATGGAGTTATTTTAATCGATTATCTTCAAAAAGGAAAAACCATTACAGGAGCATACTACGCATCATTACTTGACAAGCTGAAGGCAGAACTTGCGGAAAAACGGCCACATTTGCAGAAAAAGAAAATCTTGTTTCACCAAGACAACGCACCATCTCACACTCAGCGGTTGCAATGGCGAAAATCCACGAATTAAAGTTTGAACTGCTTGACCATCCGCCTTACTCGCCAGATCTAGCCTCAAGCGTCTTCTTTTTGTTCTCTCATCTGAAAATTGCACTCGGAGGACAGATTTTCGTCAAATGAAGAGGCAATCACCTTCGTGAATAATTATTTTGCTGAGAAAAATGCCGAGTACTATTTGGACGGGTTACAGAGATGGGAGCATCACTGGAAGAAGTGTGTAGAGTTACAAGGAGACTATGTTGAAAAATAAAAAAAAAAATTCTGAAAAAAGTCTTCTATCTTTATTAGGTCGGAAACTTTTCAGACCACCCTCGTAAGAGGAGTTGTGAACAGTTAAGAAGCCTGTGAACCACCACGTGCCCTTTTTAAGAACAGTTTCTTATATTCAAAATAAATCACTAAATGTCAACAAAGTACTCCATTTTATTACTGCGCATGTGTGGAAGAATGTGACAACCCATGAGTACTAATGAAATCTGTGAAAATAGTGATATTTTTAGTTCTTATTCCAAACACACTCGTTATCTACCAAATAATGTTTCATTAGTCTCTCACACCCTAGGGCCATGTCCTGTTGTTGCTCTGCAACTGCTCCTCTCTTATAGAAAGCATCCCTCGGCTACACTTTTTAGGTTTAAGGCCCTCAACTCTGGGCTATACTTTGTGGCTTATGGCCCTCAACTTTGGGGTGCTCTTTGCAGCTTACGGCGGTCAACCCTGGCTACACCTTGTGGCTTAGGGCCCTCAACTCTGCGCTACACTTTGCAGCTTATGGCCCTCAACCTTGAGGTACTCTTTGCAGCTTACGGTTGTCAACCCTGGGCTATACTTTGTGGCTTAGGGCCCTCAACTCTGCGCTACACTTCGCAGCTTATGGCCCTCAACCTTGAGGTACTCTTTGCAGCTTACGGCTGACAACTCTGGGCTACACTTTGTGGCTTAGGGCCCTCAACTCTGCGCTACACTTTGTGGCTTAGGGCCCTCAACTCTGCGCTACACTTTGCAGCTTATGGCCCTCAACCTTGAGGTACTCTTTGCAGCTTACGGTTGTCAACCCTGGGCTATACTTTGTGGCTTAGGGCCCTCAACTCTGCGCTACACTTCGCAGCTTATGGCCCTCAACCTTGAGGTACTCTTTGCAGCTTACGACTGTCAACCCTGGGCTATACTTTGTGGCTTTGGACCGTAAATCAGTAATTCATGTAAGGCTTGCTGTGTTTTTCATTCAATGTTGGTGACTCTCCCGTATGAACAGCACAGACACAAAGGGCCTGCTACCAGCCAAAATGGGAAGTAAATTTTATCAGTTAAATGGGGAACAAAATTGAAAATTATTTATCTTATTCACATTTTATGACTGCAGTATATTAGTTCCCATATTTTGTAACTTTTTTTTTTATAGTTGATATTAGGAAGTAGGCTAAAAATCTGTGTATCGCCTAGGAAGTTGTGTTCTTTGCTTTAATACATTATTATTGTGGCACCAGGAAGAATTTGAGCATGTGAGACAGAAAGAAGCAGTACTAATAGGTCCTCAAAGATTCTGATAAAACAGAATTCCCATTTATTCTACATGGAGTGTTTGTACATTTACTGTACTGAACATTTTATGATTTCTAAATTTCATATCATTGCAAAGTTATTAGGCTTCGCTGGAGATTGGGATGTTTTTTTACAGGTTTGAATTTCAGGAAGTTGGGAAGAACGCAAAAGTTTACTCTGTGTATCTTGTTGTGCTCAGTTTAAGATCATGCAAGCTAGCAATAGAAGCTTAATTTACTAAGGCAGGTTTGTTGTAATTTTCAGAACACCTTTGCAGAACTTCTTCCAGTAACTTACAACATGGTGACGGAGAAGATACTTGTCCCCATGTCATAGAACAGAGAGACTGGAAGCCGCTAGTTCTTATTGTTCCTCTTAGGCTTGGCTTGAGTGAAATTAATCCAGTCTATGTTCAAGGCTTGAAGGTAAGTTTTCTCTTGCTGTTGTAGTTCATATTCATAGCTATTCTGCTACCACACCTTCTTTAGTTAGTCGTAACAAATATTGACAACTAATATCAACGGTATAAAACTAATGATTAAAATGAAGTGTTTAAAACAGTGGAGCATTCAATAAGATGTTAAAACACTGGTCAGCAGATTAAAAACACTTGTTGCTCCACTTAAAATTTTATTCGAATATGTTTCGAAGAGATATGCTCTTCATCCTCAGCGAGCCGGCCGACTGATGAACGCATCAGGTAACTTCTTCCACTTACTTGTTGCCTGGTGTGCCTCTCTTTCTATTGGTCAGTCATAAGACGTCCATCACTGATGTTTCAAAATTCATGGCTCGATTTATGTTTTTAATGATGTGTATATTTTCCCATATTGTGAATTCACTATCGTTCTTGACTGGCTTTAAAAGTTTGAGTTTGTGTCTAATATTATGATTATGTGACCAAAAATGATGGGCTACAGCTGATTTATGTCTCTGTTTATATTATATATTTCTGAAATGTTTTTTTAATCTGGTTTCCAAATTTCTGTTCATCTTCCCAGTGTATATTTTATGACAATCTTCACAATTGGTGCAGTAAATTTCTGATAATTTATTACTCGAAGTAATATTTTTTAAAGGATGGTTGAGCAAATTTCTCACACTGTATTTATTTTGTGGAGCCGGTTTTATGTTATAATCTTTGAAAATCTTGCTGAATTTTTTTGAACACTTTTGGGTGGTATGTGAATTTGCAAAATCTTTCCTGTGTGTCTCCTGTATTTAATGTGCTAACGTCCTTAATAGTTTTTCTTGTTCTATGTTTTTTTGATGATTTTTGTAACAATGCTGGCCTTAAAACCATTCAAATCTGTGACATATCTAATGTGCTCCAGTTCTTTGTTATATTCCTTTACAGTTAACGGAATGTTAATCAATCTATATATCAGGCTATGAAAAATGGTATGTTGATGTGCTTTTGGGTTTTTAATATAATTATCCACGTGTGTTGGTTTTCTGTAAATTCCATATTCTGATATAATCTAATTGCTCATAACTCCTTAGAGAGTCTGTATCTCTTTAAATATTCCTCCTTTTGCAGGGTTTCAAATTTATTATGATGCGTGATTGCTCTTCCATTAGGAATGGCATTAAAAATGCCAAATGTAGCAAACTTGCATTGACAGCTTTTTTCTAACTTGTAACATTTGTTAAATGGCTTAACATGGGGTATGGCAATGTAAAGTTAACATAGAGTTTAACATATTGTTTGCGTTAAATCAGTTTAATACTGCATTAAAATTTAGCGGTGAAACTGGCCCTAAGTGTCACGGTGGGAAACTTAACCAGGAGAGGCTTACACTTCTGGAACAAAGAAATTGTTATTAAAAAGCATACAGTCGCAATGCTTCACAAACGTGCGATGTAAGTACACTTCCAACACAAGAGTGTAATATTTGAAAATGTCTAATCCACATGGGACACAAGACTGGACATAAATTGCACTCTTCATTGATCATTGTTCTACTCATCTGCCAACTGTTTCAAATTTAAGAAATGTAAAGACCATTTTCCTCCCAGCAAACTGCACGAGTAAGCTACAACCTTTAGGTCAAGGCATAATATTGTGACCTTCAGTGCAATGCTAGCCGGCAGATTAGTGGGAAGAGTTTCCAGCTGAGGTAAACAATTCCAGGAAGGCCTTCTAGCCATGACGTGATCATTCTGGATGCTTCTGTTGTTCTCAGGCTTTTCAGAACATTTGGCAGCTGTGTATAAGCAAGCTCTCTCATGGCAGTTGAGTCAGTATTTTAATGCCTGAATAATATTAATTTTATTTTTTTTATAATTAAATTCAATAATAGCCCACCTTGAAAAACAGTATGTATATAATTATTCTTTAAATTGTATGTAAGTCATTGCAAATATTTATTTTTATTGTAAACATATTTTATTAATGTTATGTGAATATTTATATACTCTAATAGTGCAAAAACTGTGAGAATAATATGTTTTAGGTTGTTAATAATGAAGTAATAATGTAATTTTGTGACAATGTGTTTAGAGTTTTGAAAAGTACTGGTCATGAAAAGATCGGTAATGACGTAGTTTCGCTTACAGTTTAGAATTAGCCAATAAGAGACTAGCAATACCAAAGCTTTAAGGTTTTTACCGTTAAAATTAGTCAGTTGCGGACCAGGTTTCATAGCGTGCAGATGGAAAAAGTCACGAGCAAGATTTTATAGTAAATACATTAAGAATATGTAAAGTTTCTCACAGTTTCTTTTATAAAGTGTAGTGTTTTATATGTGCAAGTATAAAGAAATAAAAAAAAAAGTGAAATTTAAAGTGACGTCTTTAATTTTTGTCATACCACGACCTGAACAAGACTTTGTCTGTATAGTTCGACTGAAGTAGCCGAGGCAGATTTAAATAATATTACATAAAAAATTTTCAAGTTTCTGCGTAAAAATTACATTACGCAACATTGTGTAATATTACGTAACACAAGCATCATCACCTCTACTACTACAAAGCGTGACATCCCAAGCAACAAGCATCTACCAACTTCAAAGTGTATCTTCATTACGTGGGCAGTTTAAATTAAAAACTCAAACTTCAACTTCTTCATTATGACTCCACAAGTTCAGTGTGAAGTCAGTGGCATTGCGTGCTACAGCTATACTCTGTGAGGTTTAAGTTGGCAGGTTTTCTACTGTCCTTGTCTCACATAGAGTGCTGTCCTTGTCTAGCAGAGGGGATGGGACAGCAACCACTTCTTTCTTGCGATTTGTGGAAATTCCAGACCCGTAGAAGCTCCTACCCTCCCACTTCTATTGTATGCTGACTGAAGATTGCAGTGGCGTATGAGCTGTGGCACTATGAGTTTGTTATTTTTAGCGGTTTTACACGATGCGCAAGATATTTCCTTTGTTACAACATATGGATATAATGAATTATTTTCTAGTAGTTTTGGTTGTATTTGTATTCTTTCAAATTGGCTCTCGAGGGAAAATTCTAAAATCAGATGGTAGGGAAATGTAGTTAAAGTTCAAGTTTCTTCAGTGATGAATGTGATGCATTTAAATGTGGAAAGCCGACTACTTCAGTGACAAGTGTAGTTAGAACTGCTGCTGCTACAGCTATTTCTTCTTCTTCTTCCGTCCGGCGAATTTTAAAAGAACACACAAATGCTGAAGCTAATGGCGGTAGGTTGCAAACTCCAGGCAAGAAGCGCCCAAATAGGAGATTGCAACAAAAAAAAGAGAAATAAATTCATTCACTGCAGCTGCTATTAAGCAAACAATTTATTCGTTATAGCGTATGAACGTTCTGCCTAGTTTGCAGGACATATATGAGGCTTTGAAAGTTCAAGACTTACTGAAAGGAAGTGTGTACCTAGTCGTTAAGAAGAATTCTTAAAAAGCTTAATTTCAGTTATAGTAAAAATTCGCAAGGAAGACGTTTTTAATGGAACGAATGAATATTGCTTCTAAACGATTTCGGTTTTTAAGACAAATGAAGAACTGAGGGCTACTAGTAGGCCTATAGTGTACCTTGACGAAACGGGTAAATATAAACCATACGAGAAATAAGGTGTGTAAGTGTGACAGTGATGAAAATGATTTCCCTCTTAAAACACTAATAGGCAAAGGAGCGATGTTCAACAGGGTTCATTCCTAATGCTTTACTAACTTTAAAGCCAAATCCAGTAGAGACTACCATGAAGAAATGGATAACAATATTTTCAAGGATAGGTTTGTCAATAAGTTGCTACTTAACAATCCTTCTAATAGTGTATTCGTTATGGGCAATCCCCTTATCATTCCATAGAAATTAATAAAACACCCACTTCATCTCCATTCAAATCCCATACGCAGGAATGACTTCGTAATAGAAATATTGAGTTTGGTCCACAAGCGACAAAACAGTACTATAGAGTTAATTAAATTGAAAAAAGACAATTTCAAAGTTTATGAAATTGATCACTCGCGAAATGCATGGACATACTATAGTACGGTTGCCACCTTATCACTGTGATTTCAATGCTATAGAACTTATATGGGCGCAAGTCAAGAACGATGTTGCCAAACATAATTTTCATTTAAAAGTGGTGATGTAAAACTGTTCTTTGATAATGCGATTACAAAAGTGACTCCAGACCAATGGAAAAGGGCGTGTGAGCATGTGCAAAACACTAATCAGTTTTACTGGGAGAAAGACGGTCTGGTAGATGAAATTACGGACAGATTAGTCATAAATTTAGAGGAATTGGAATCGGAAGAAGAGTACGAAGATTTGTTTGAAGTTTCTGACGGTGAATCCGAGAATGAACAACAAACGGTCGGAGAGGAGGACGGGCACTCTGCCACTGATGCGCGTTTGACTGGTGTATCTGCTTTGTCTGTGTCACCATAGAGTGAGAGCGAGATGGTGAGTACTCCTTTCTCTGTCTAAAAGGGACACGACTACTTAAACCTCACGGACTTTAGTGGATGCAACAGTCATTGTTAAGAAGTTAAAGTGAGTCAGTCAGTGAGGGATTCTCTAAGTGAATTGGTGATGATTGTTGTGACATACAGTGAGTGCTACTTTGGAGCGATGGTTTGTGTTCGACTCCTGAGTGAAGTGAAGTGAAGTGAAGTGAAGAGGCTGCGTCATGAAGGAAGAAGTCAACTAGCTCATCTTGGATAAAGCAACATTAGTAAAGATAAATTACACAAAAAAACGAAATAGTGACAGATGCCAAACTGAACGAAGTCACAGCATGCTGCAATGAAGCAAACGTATTGTAAGAGGCTGGTGCAGAGAAGGTTGGCTACACTGGAATCAATGACAAGAAAAATCAGTCTTAGATGCTGTGCATTTCATTAAGGCTGCCTGGGATTCTCTAATGTAAGATATGATTCAGAACTGCTTCAATAGTATTCTTTTGTTGAGTTCTTGGTGATGATGTCGTGCCAGAAGATGGTGTCTCTTTTGAAACGTACATAAACTGTGACAATAGATGAAATATTTGGAAGAGATGCTGAGTGCATTCCTACTGCAATGGTCATCATGAAGCGATATGTGTGCAGTTTCAAAGTTGATGTAATGACTTTACTAAACAAGATGGACAGTAGCGTTTTAGCATTAAAAGCAGCACAGCTATCAACCATAGATATGTATTTCAAATCAGTAGAAATATTGTACATATTTCGCATTTAGTTAATTTAAATTGAGTTTTATTTATGGATGCTCTTTAACTGCTATGGTTCTTAGCGTCCCATTCTATATTGGGCGTGAAACACTGGTAATTTTACTCAGAGACCTCTTTATCAGACTTGAGGTTCTTTTACGTGCTGTAAATCTATGACACGGGACCATGCGATTGTGAGGTAAGATGTATGTTCTTAAATTGCAGTTTTTGTCTTTTTATTAACATGTTTCCCATCTATGACATCTGCAAAAATGTACTAATGACATTCTAGATAATTTACTCAAGTGGTTAATTGCTATTTGTTTTTTTTTTTTTTTGGTTGGTCATGAAAGGAGCATGGGATTTCAAAGCCACCACATAGGAATCCAGTTTTTAAAAATCTGATTATCGCTTAAACTTATTGTATCCTATTGAAACTGTGCTTTAGTCACTTTTTTGCTGTTTAATGTGAAGACAGGCATGTTAGCCCCATCTTCAGCTATGCTGGTGACTGAAGGTCGTTCTCTCTTCCTTCAGTTGAGAGCAACCCTGCAAAGTTGTATACATTTGTTGACTGTCACAATCTTCAAGTTTAAAACTTCTTTAGAACTTTTAAAGATAAAAATATTTTGCCAGATGGCTAGTTTAATCGTAGAAGTGACAGGTTTTAATAATTTGATATTTTGTCCTATGGAGTGTGATCAAAAAGTTTGGAATGGCTTCACAACAATTTTGTCATTGAGCTGCCTGTAATTCTTACCCAGACTGTACATGGAACGCTCCCTCCTAATAACAGTGAGGGGTCACGTGACCTTGCAGTGCAGAGGTAGAAGCTCTGAAGTGAATGCAAATTTTCCATGTAACAAAAATGCTGGATTACGAAGAACAAAGATCAAAGTTTGTTTCAAACTCTGTAAAACTGCAACAGAAGCCTATAAATGTCAAGAACAGCTTATGGGGAGGAAGCAAACTCAAGCATTTTAGTAGTTTTTGAAATTTAAAAGTGGTTTGACATCAGTTAAGGATGCAGATTGTTTGGGATGACCCTCTTCCGGTAAAACTGTTGAAAATATCAATCAGATGAGGGATATATATTAAATGATAGGTGTATAACAATAAAGAAATTTCTGACTCATTAGACTCTCCTTTGGAAGTGTTAAAGCATTTTAAAAGTCGATTTTTGGACATGAAAAGAATTGCTGTATAATTCAAGCCCTGCCTCCTTTCAAATGACCAAAAGGAAAGTCTCATTACCTGCACAGATCTTGAACAACTTCAAAATGACCCACAGTTTATGGAGAAAATTATTACTGGTGATGAAACATGAATTTATGGGTACGATCCAGAAACGAAGCAACAACCTTCACAATGGAAGAGTCCTTCATCTCCACGCCAAAAAGGTCAGTCAATTTTGATCCAATGTGAAGTCAATGATGATTGTTTTTTTTTTATTTGACATTAAAGACATTGTACATAAGGAATTTGTTCCACAGGGTCAAACAGTGAATCTAGTGTTCTACAAAAAGTGCTGCAAAGATTAAGGGACAGCTGCAATGCAAACGGTCGAAGAAATGAAGGACTAGTGACTGGTTCTTGCATCATGACAATGCGCCTTCACACAAAACTGTTTCTGTCCGCTAATTTTTGGATCAAAATAGGATGAATACTGTTTCCCATCCTGTCTATTCTCCAGATTTGGCTCGAACAGGCTTTTTTTCTTTTCCTGCTACTTAAAATGCGGCTCTGTGGACACCGTTTTGAGGACATTGATGTTATCCACCACGAGTTGCAGAAGGTTCTGAACATGTTTAAAGAAAATTACTTCGAGAGGTGCTTCCAGCAGTGGCGAAAGCACTGGGAGAAGTACATCAACTCCCAAGTAGACTAATTCAAGGGTGACAGTGCAGAGTAGACAAATCAAAGTTTTGTGTTTATGGCCTCATTCTGGAAACTTTTTGATCACACATCATATGTTATGATTATCTAACCTGTCACTTCTGCACTTGAACTAGCCATCTGGGAAACAATTTTTATCTTTAAAAGTTCTAAAAACTTTGAGATCCTGGCAGTCAACGAATTTATAGAATTTTAACAGTGGGATATCAAACTAGCACCCATCAATAAACATAGTTTAAATAACATATTAAGAACAAACACAAAAGATAAAATGCCAGGCATTTACCAGATAAATTGTAGTGATTGCAAACTTAACTATATAGGCAAAACAAAAAGAACATTTTAGAAATACAAGAAACTGAAAAATCTGCCATCGCATATCATTTTTGGAATTCAAACCATAACATCCATAATGAAATAAATCTAATCAAGTCGATCCAAAATCCAATAGAATTGACGATATGGGAAAAACTCCTCATACAAAATAAACAAAACCTATCTAATGAATTTCAATTTCCCTCTGGAAAAGGATCTTATCTTTAAATACATCAAGCCGGAAATGAGTTAACGTCAGGAAGTCCAACGGCGACCTCACATCGGGACCGACAGACTTGTTAGTGGCTCTTAGCTGATGATGAAGACAAGGTGTCTTTGAAACACGTTCAAGGTAATTATCTTGAAAGAGTGAAGTTAGAGTGTGTTGCCACTAGAATTTTATTAATATAGAATGTATACAACTTTGCAAATCTACCATCGGATATCAACAGCATTGAAGATACAAGAGAGAACGACCTTTGGACGCCAGGCTAGCTGAAGATGGATCTCACACTCCTGAAAGCATTCCTATTTTAACATCAAACAATGAGTGAAGTATATTTCTAAAAAGTGACTAACCACTGTTTTAATAAGAAAGTCTTTTCACTGTTAATAGGCTTCAAATTTTAGTAATTTTACTATATCATACTTATACTACAATGAGATCTGTAATGAAAGTTTATTTCCATTAACAAGAAGAATAAGCTTTTGTAGGAATAATGTGTAGAAGAGTGACTAGAAAAAATCATGTGAATGCAACACGTCATTTTGTTTTGCCTTTCTTTTTGGATGTTAACATTTCATTGATAATATAAAGAAAAGAAAATGTCATGCTTTTTAAATCTAAATGGTGTGAAGCATTATACAGTGTTTATTGTGAAAGTTGAATGGAGATTTTTCTCGGAAGATCAACAGAAATGTTTAATATATCTCTTAACTGTTATTACGTTATTAGAAATGCCTCAGTTTTTTTTATTTTTAACTTGTTGCAGACATGTTTTACCTTCAGGCAGTCGCTAGGAGTTATTGGTGGCAAACCCAACCATGCCCTTTACTTCATAGGATGTGTAGGTAAGTAACGTCCTGCATCTCGGTGGTTTATATTGGTCCATAGAGCTTGAGGTATAAGGGAATATGTAACTAGTGCTATGTAAACATTATTACCAGTCAAATGTCTTGTGTAAAAACAAGGCTTAAGCAGAGTCCTGTGATTACATGAGAGTGGTAATTATGCTCATATCCCACTTTAAGCTTTCTGGCCCGAGAATCGGCACTAACAATCACATAATATCACTCTGTTCTTGAGTTTTGTGAACACATGGTGGGGCTTCCTCTCTTGCTTCCAGCTGTTCACTTTCAGGAGGTCAACAACCTCCCAGTGTTATATTAACTATGCTGTACTGAAATTGTTGCATCTGCATAGGAAAGAGGTTAAAATTACTATAACTAACAACATCCCAAAAGAAAACAAAGGAACATATAAAACCATTACCTAGATTGTGATAAGATATATATAGGAACACCAACCAATATCAAATACGAACAGCTGGAAATGTATGCTGTAGCTAACCATTTTTGAGAAGAAACCATACAGTAGAAAAAGAGGCAAAATACTAAAGCACTCAAGAGGCTGGTAGAGCTAAACTTGTGGGAAAAAGTATACATTAACAAGTTGTAAGAATGACTGATGAAATACCACCTGTCAGACATGTCATCACAAAGTTCAAAATATTTAATATAATTTGTTATATGATGTTGAAGTTTCCTAAATGTTTTCTTTCTAGTTATGAAAATCGCAAGAACGATAGTATTGTTGCGTTCTTGATTTTATCCAGTTTTGATTAATTTCTGGAGCAGCATACTTTACAGTTAATTACTTCTTTATCTTATTACAAATCAGATAGTAGCTTTAACTTCCTGTCTCTGTCTTGCGATAGATCTAGTCCAGGCACTTATCTACATGTTCTCGTGGAGATATATTTATTCTTGTCACTTCTTCTTCCTTCCTCAAATATCTCCTGCAACGATAATGTATCTGGTGCATTCAGAGTTACAATGGCATCTTGTTGATTTTCTTCATCTTTGACGATGAGTATCACTTTGTTTGCATTCTTCACTTATTTAAATCATTCCTATTACTATCTTTTTATTCTTTCCTTTGAGATTTTGTTTTACAATACATTTAAATTATTTTGTTATTTAAAGTGTTACTATTAAGTTTTATATGGTTTCATGCATTTCTTCTTATTCTTCTACTCTTCAATGCGACTATATGAATTTCAATTTCTCATTTGCATTCTTATGATTTTTTTAATACTTTTACTATCTTCTTTCTTATAAATAATTTCTTATTCATTTATTTGATTTTGTCAGGCTTCCAAATTAAGCATTATTGGATTAATTCCTGCTACATTGCAAAGTGAGTGGAGCAAGAGAGTTTTTCAGTCTTTCTTCAGAACAAGTTATTGCTGAATATTACATACAGGAGTCCTGATGTAAAATTTAGTCACAACAAAATTAATGACAAGCATTCACTGAAGTTCAGAAAGCAGGTTAAGAGGTTTTTAATTGATCGCTGTTTTAGTAATATACAAGTTTTTTGAGTTCTTTCACTATAGCAAACAGATAGCAATGTTTAACACACTCTTTATGTATATAGTAAGTTATTGAGTTGTTAATATTTATGGTGTAATTATTTATAGAAATAGATTATTTATTCTATTGTACTTGACAAAGCCATGAGATTGTACAAAATTTCCAGTCGTCGGTGAATAAACCATATGAAATGTTGAATATAAGCACCACTTTCATGCCAGCAAACAACAATGATTCTCTGAAATATACACAGTAGCGACTAGTACTGTGTTTTGTTTACATCAAACAGGTTTCACTATAGGATTTAATGGTGACACATGTAGCTTCTGGTTCCTATCCTGTACACTAGCGTTTAAGTGATGCAAAGACATGTTTATTATTTGCAGGAGATGAAGTGATATACTTGGACCCTCACACAACGCAACCAGCAGGTCTGGTGGAGGATAAGGAGCAGGAACATGAGAAACTTGTGGATGCCTCGTATCATTGCCAGTACGCCAGCAGAATGCATATATTGCACATGGATCCTTCCGTAGCTGCGGTAAGCTGCAGTGGCTGCAACATCTACCTTGAGCAGAGCAACTGCTGCATCCCATTTCATTGGAAATACATGTTTTTAGACCTCCTGAACCCCCTCCCCCCAAAAAAAGGATATTACGAGGGTCACTCCAAAAGTAGCACAACATTTATTTGTAAATTACATGTTCATCCTATGACTTAACTATTTCTACAGTGTGTAGATACGTCCCTTAGGAACCTAATTTCATTTTTCCACATAATCCCCATCCCTCTCAACTGCCTTATGCCACCTTGGAACTAGGGCTGTATACTCACAGGTAAAAGTCTGGACCAGCACGTTTGAGCCACTGTTTGGCAACGCTCATGAGGCAGTCATCCTCTTCAAATCTTATTCCATGAAGGGAGTCCTTCAGTTTACCAAAGAGATGGTAATTGCATGGAGCGAGTGGCTGTGCATTGTTGTGCAACAGCAAAATATCCTGCTCCTGATGTGGTTGAACACGTCTCAGTCGAGCTTGAAGTTTCTACAGAGTTGCCAAATATGCATCAGAATTAATGGTGATTCCACGTGGCATGATGTCCACAAGTAAGAGTCCTCAGAATCAAAAAAACACCGTAGCCATAGTTTTCCAGCTGAAGGTGCAGTTTTGAATTTTTTTGTCTTATAGGTGAGTTTGCATGTTGCCACTCCATGGATTACCTTTTCGCCTCTAGTGGAGCCATGTTTCATTGCCTGTCAGTTTTTACAAGAAAGTCATCTCCACTGTTTCTTTGTGAGCCGCTCTCCTTGGAACCCATCTGGCACAAGTCTTTCAGTATTCTACAAACACCTTTCCAACATAGTGTCATAATTATTTCACTGTGAATTGTTTGTCATTAACATCTGAACATCGTCAGGAGTTCATGCAGTGTGGGGTCTGCTGCTGCAAGGACTATCCTGAACATTGGTGTGTCCACTGACTAATTATACTGTGATCGACAGCAGCACCTCCAACAATCTTTTGTGGATGCTTCCCACTGTCTCGTTCTCACAGCACAGGAATTCTATAACAGCGCCACTCATGGGAAAGGGTTCAACTGCATTTGAACATAAGCATGAAGGATGTATCTATGAACTCCGTAAACTGCAAAGATGTAGAATGAACCATAGATTTAAAAAAAAAATAATAAGTGTCCATTACTTTTGGAGTGACCCTCATATTTGCTATGAGGAAATGGACCGCTTTCACTACACACACACTTAAATGCTGATCTTTATTACTTTTCTAGCATTATAGTATATTATGAACACTAATGGATATTGTGGTTTGCACATTTCTTTACATTTTTGCAAAATATTGTCTGCTTTGTTCCATACATACAACTCACATCATATGCATCCCACCCAAGGCATTCATGGGAGCATTGCCAACATTGAGGACTCTAAAGGCTGTTTCACAACAGTAACCAAAATAGAAACGAGAATGGGAAGCAATGCAGTGTGCAAGATTTTGGTTCACAGCAGCCTGGTAACAAGAACGAGAATGCATATCGTTCACAAAGTGGAAAGTCAATTTTGCACATTGGGATTTCATTTGTTTTGAACTGACGAATAATATTTATTCACCTGCTTCCAATTCAGCCAACATAATGCAAGTTAGTCAATGTCAAAATTCGATAGAGTAAAATTATCTAAATGAGTCATTCATCAAGTTACACAAGATTTGACCATCAAATCTCTGATTCACTTCAAATGTTGTCCATGGATTACAAAAACAAAGTGGTATTTGTTTTAAATCCGTGTTTATCTGAAATTGCAATTTCTTAAAAGAATATTGTGCAATCCAACTTGTGAAAAGCAGCACACCTCATAGGTAATAAATGATAAAATTATGTTATAAAATGCAATGCAAAGCTTAATATGTAATCTTTTACTTAATATTTATTATAATTATTTACATGAATTTTTAAAATCTAAGCATTTAAAAACTACATATTCCTATTAACAAGGATGCGACAAAGATTTTCAAGAACATCCCCCCCTCCAACTATCCTTTACATGGAACATTTTTCGAAAATTTTGATTTTCTAAAAATTACCTATATTGATTTGGTTAAAGCAATTTATAGTAAGAATATTTACATAGGAAATAAAATATATATTTTGAATTTTCTAGGAATAGCTTTTGAAGTCCTCTTCATTCAGAAGGAATTTTGTGTAATCTTGTATAACTGGTAAACATTAAGCGATAGACAAAAACATACTACACAAAAATATAGATCTCTTTAAAACACACAATTTATGTAAAATAAAAGCTTTTTTGTAGCATAAGCCATTTCTGAGATATCCGTTATTAATGGTTCAAATTGCTCATTTCTTGGTTATTCTTTACAGTCCTTTGAATATTCAGTTGTTTCTCGTGATGTCATAGAAACAGTTTGGAATTTTAAAGACAGCATACAGCGTCCAGTTCTTAAACATTTGACTATCGCTGTTCTTTTTTAACTATACCAAAATGTGTAATCTAGCTATTTCTGCAAAAGTTTATTTGGATTAAAACCTAGTAGATATAAAAATAAGCTTTAGTAAGAATAGTTTGTATACTCAGTAATAAGCAATAGAGAGTAGAAAATGTCATGTGAAAGTATAAGATTTTTTTCTGATGTTTTCCCTCATCAGAAAACACTGCTTGTTGCTCAGTCAGACTGAAGTGGGGCACAACATGCTGATAATGTGTTTTTCTGTCCACAGTGTTTTTTCTGCAGCACAGAGAAGGACTTTGACACTCTATGTAAGCTGATTCAGGAGCGTTTGATTCAGTCAGAGAAACAGCCTTTATTTGAACTGTGTACAGACAGACCACGTCATTGGTCTCCTGTTGAAGAAGGAGCAGAAGAAGCATTAGGGGCAGCTGCGTGTATTGGTAAGTTATAAGTATCTCTGCTCTAAAGGTCATGATCACAAGCAATTCATAAAAGACAGTTTATGCAAGTGGAGTCAACTTAAACACTCTTACTAGCTTCACTCAACTACAGTAGAATCCCGTTAGTACGTTTTTGCAGGTACCTAAGGATTTGGACGTCATAGGCGGGAAAACGTGTTAACGAAAATGCAAAATCTGCAATTTAAGAACACAGGTAATAAAAATCTAATAATTACTACGTCTCCATGGGCAATTTAAATCGATTTTGAGTACTATTTCATACTGAATACGATCCGCGTTTCCATGTTAAATTCAATATGTTTAAATGGATTTGGATACACAAAGCCTGAGAATAAATAATTCAAGCTTTTATTTTGGTCAACTTGGATTTTTTAGGTTATGAATGTTTTTGAGAAAATAAATTGCGAATTATGGAAGCGACAAGAGTGGCTTTGCGGTGTGTTTTATTGCACACGTGATAACAATTTCTGCTAAAAAAGAGAACAAAATTATGAGCGTGCATCGTGTTACGAGTACAATAACGATAGTATCTTTGGCGTATACAATACGATTTGAATACGGGAGGTGTTTCCATGCAACAAATTTCGTTCCGGTCCTCTTCTGATCCTATTTTCCAAGAGGAAAGTTTTGTTTTAGTATTTTTCCCTTCTTTAAAAGCAGTTTCAATCAATTTAGATTTGCTAACAATTGTGTTTAAGGTTGACGGAGAAATGTTTAACTTCTGCACTATATCCACATGTTTCATATTTGGATTGTGATTACATCAAGGATTTTCAGTTTTTCACTGTTGGTTATTTACTACACTTTCTTTTTTTTCATTGTGAAAAAAGTTAAAATACAATCTACGTATGTTTGGTCATCACTTGACATTAGAAACTATCGTTAGCATTTACCACGTCAAGGTAAAGCATTCTCTATCCCGCCCACAGAAATATTTACATACATGCATGTGATTGGCTGCCACTATCCATCCCGTGACCAAGGATTGACCAAAGTAGCAAATGAGGACGTCAAACTATGAACGTTTTAAATGCCTACTCCCACTGTACCAATCAAGGATTGGCCAAAACAGCGAATGAGGACGTCAAACTTCAAATGTAGTAAGCGAGACGGGAAAATGCACTAAGCAAACGTTATTTATTATATTTGGTGACTTTCGGGACTTTTATAATTCAACGTAATACACGGGAAAACGTGTTAATGAGGAACGTGCTAACGAGATTCCACTGTATTTAGAATTCGGAATACATAGAAAACGTGTACAAGGATAACTACATCAAAGCATACAGTTACAACTCATAGACTAATCAACATTACCCACAACAAAACTGAATATAATAAAGAATATCAACACATCATAAATCAGCAGAAGGGAATGAATTCATCTAGGAAATGGTAAACAGGAAAATATTAAAATTTAGAAGACAAAAATGCATCAAGCAGGTAACAACACTATCAAACACAGCAGAAAAGACCAACTTCAGAAAATGTACATACCACCCTGCACTCTTTCAGAAAATTTTCAAGAACTACATCTTTCTGACACCTTACAACAAATACAGCATCAATAAACTCTGCTCCCATACCCTAGGAGAAAAAGTTAGGACTCTACCAGATCAAATGTAAAAAATTGCGTGAAGGTTTACATATGAAAAACAAAAAGGAACACTGCGTTGCATCAAATTCAAACAGACTGAAAAATCAGAACTTACTTCTCATTTCTGGATTCAAACCATGAAATAGATACCAACATCAAGTTACTGAAACTGGTCCAGAAACCCGAAGAACATTTATATAAAAAAGTTTGAAAATCAGATCATGAACTGTAATTTGCCAGAAGCAGACAACCCTTTATTTAGGATGCCCCAGACTTTCAACAAAACAACTCGAGACTTGATCTAGCAGTCAACAGCAGCTCATGCTACATGTTCTGCAAAATGAATAGTAAGAGTGTTCAGGTTGACTCCACTTTCATCAAATGTCTTTTGCATTACACACCATTTAACAAAGAAAGACAAATATTTTGCAGAAAATCCCTCCCTTCCCAGGCAGCCCTTTACATAAAAAATTTGCATTAATTTTTAAGGCTGGTTCACAATAACTGTGAATGGAAACAAGAACGACAAAGTTAAAATACATGTGTTCACAATTAATGGGAAGCTTTTCTAAGTCTCGAGAACGGGAAAGAAGATGATCAAGTTTTAACTTTCCTGTTCATGGGCATGGCATATTAGACTCTTCACCATAGAAATTACTGTAGGTGGCTGTGACACGAAACAGCTGCTAGTGCACGCTGGAAATATGAAATTGGAAGAAATTCTAGCATATGTGAGCCCTAACTTCAGATCCCGACACCCACAGATCCATTGAGTGTTGGTCAATCTAGTGAAAGTTTCTTTATATGCAAGTCAAAACTGGCTGTTGCCTCAAAAATTAACAAAGAAAGCTGTTATAACTAGAGCAATCAGAAATGTAACAGATCTCATTTAGATAATCTTTACTCTATTGAATTTTGACGTTGGCTAACCTGCATTACTTCAATTGGAAGCAGGTGAAAAAATATCACTGGTCACCTAAAACCAAATGGAATCCCAACGCACAAAATTGTCTTTCCAATAAATACGACCATTGATATGCATGCATTCCCTCGTTAACCAAAATTTCCCGTTCTGGGATTGTTGTGAACCAGCCTTAATTGAGAACATGATAACCATTACCCAAAATAACACTTTGTCACATCCCTACATGTTACAAATTGCGATAAATTTAAAATACTTGATTGTTTTCATATAAATTCCAATACCAGAAGTTTCCTGCGCACTTTAATAATTTTGTTACAGCATTTGAAGATTTTGAGCGCCAGTTCGATGACTCTGACGAAGATTTTGAGCTGCTTGGCTGATCAGCAAATGCAGGTAATATCTGCAACATGCAGATTTTAGTCTTCTTCAGGTACCTTGTCGCTGTGCGATCTGCAAGTGAACATCTCGTCGTGTTATATACATAAAATATAATTACTGAAAGATATTATAAAGAATGGTGTCATCTGTTCAAGACATTTTATAGTTTTAATATTTTTAGTTAAAGTACACTACACTTGGATTTCTGTTTTGTAATCTCGTGAAGTTTGATAGTATGCTAACAGAAATGTGGCTATTGCTTGTACATCCTTGAATTTTAACACATAACTTCTTGGTTTGATTGTAAAATATGTGCTCCTTTACAGTTTCCTGTTTTGTCATTAAAGTTAAGGGTAGATTAAAAGTCCTATCCTGCCAATGTTAAATATGCTACAAACAGGCAAATTATGAAAATATCCCAAAATATTATGAAGTATGTATTTTAAGACCAAAACATCTTATACCTTAAGGACTTGGAGGAAGTTCACTTCATTATGAGGAGTGTGTCAAAAAGTAACTGGAAATGTTTGTCTTGTACTGGAGTTTGGTGTTGGCAGCACTCTGACCTTGACTGATGGCATGTCATTCGCCTGGCTGTCCTCAGTTGCAGACGAAGTAGAAGAGTGTGTTAACGCGGATCTTAAGTTACAGCAAGTCTACAGAGAGCATGCCACGGGAAAAGCACAGGTTTTCAAATGGCAAAGCGATTTCAGAGCGTAAAAATGATGCTGAGGATGCTGCATGCCCCAGAAAACCCTGACACCAATGCCAACACAGCTGATGTCATGTTGTCGGGTGATGACCTAAGATTGCAGAGATTATGAACATACCATATGGCTCAGATGAAGACATTGTACAAAATGTTCTAGGCTATAGGAAAGTTGTAGCAAAGTGTGATCAACGATAAACAGAGGGCTCACTGCGTGATGGCATGAAGTAAATACAGAATCAGGCATTGAGGTGATGCCACATCCACCTTATTCACCGAACCTAGCACTTGTGACTTCCACTTATCTCCTACCGTGAAAAAAAGAGTTCAGGGTTGTCATTTTCATAGTGATCATCCATAAGGAACTTAAGGGAGTGTTTCGAAGAGTGGAGAGAATGCTGGAACCAGTGTACGAGGGAAGGTTTGTAAAAAGTTTGAATAAAGGGAGCAGTATTTTCCAGCAAAAAATTAATTCTCGTTACTTTTTGACACCCCCTCGTAGTTTAAAAAAACAGGCTTTGCATATTTTTTATCCACATTTAATAATAAAATATGAAATGAAGTACAACAAATTTCATGGAGTTTATTAATTTTAATAATTGTGAACCCTCAAACATAGAAACAAAGTAAAAGACGCTACTGGTTGGTTTCTCATTGCTTAATAATAATTAAAATATACCAGTTTCACAGTTTAAGCTTTGCGAATTTCACAGTAGGGCAATCAAGTTCAGCTTTACTGAGCTGAACAATTCCACAGAAGAGTAAAGTTGGTAGTGATGCACATCAGTGAATTCCCATTGTTTGTTTTGTGGCGACACTTTTCTTAAAATAAGCTTTTGTAGGTTATCCAGCAATATAAAATTAAAATGACTGAAAAATCAGAGACAAACTTTACTTCTCAAGAAGTCAGCATTCTCCTAGAAATTGTGACACACCATAAGCATGTAATTGAGTGCTAGCAATCTGGCAAATTACTGTGCAATAACAAAAACTAAACATGGAAAATAACTGTGATACAAAGGGTGAATTAGCATGGTGTGAAATAATTGTGCAAGTTTTTTAAGATGCCAGAAAAATCTCCAGCTGCAATTAGCTTGCTTTCACTTGCACGCAACCTCAATGTTAAAGGAAGCATTGCATTTATGAATGCGACAATGATATGATAAAAGTATAATTTTAAAATTAAGAGCATGGCAATCAAGTTTTGTTTCTTACCAATAGGTTTGATGTTTAATTGTATAGTCAATAATTTCTGGTACATGTTCAAATTTGTAAAATTCTACCTGCTGGATTCGCCATAGAAAAATACTGGAGTGCTAATAGCTTCATTGTAAATGCCGAGCATTAGACAACAATAACATAATTTCTGGTACCATCATTGCCGATTGTTTACTTAATTGAAATCTCTTGTAGAATTCTCTGGACACATTCTAGATTGTCTTGTGTTGTGCATATGGGTTAAAATAATTTGTATTCCCTCATCACTGATAACGTGGTGAATGCTTAGTTTATCCCACAGTTCAGTAGGTGTAATCCAAGCCATGTAAAGCGTATGATTTAATTACTTGGATTTGCCACATGTTGTTCAGCCGTGGTATATTTAAATGTAATGTAGTCTCCAATTAGAGATATTGAAGTGCCAATATCTCCCTGCTATGTTTTTCTCATTACGTTCAGATTTTGTATCTCTGTTGCCTTCTCTTGCTGCGTCTTAGAATTTGTTTTACACAAGCTATGAGTACTCTATATTTTATGTGGGTCAAGGTACGGGAAGGCATTGTAAAATAATTTTTACGGATATTCGGAAAAAATGTATTTATTTTGAAATGCGTATCACTGCACAAAAATAACTGTTTCACAATTAGCGTACTTTTATTGACTTATTTTGCTCTTTATAATCTGAGATGCCTATCCTAGTTTCAAATGCAATGACGCTTATACAGTAATTATCATTGCTATACTAACAAATCAGTAACCATTGTTGTCTGACCCTCTCCACAGCTAAAATCAAGTGATATAAATGTTTTATCATTATCTTCATGGTAACCTATGCAATTTTTCAAACAATTAATATTTTTCGTTTTTTCTTATTATTTAGAATAAATAAAGAAGTGTTACAATCTTAATAAATGATAAATTCAACTCAAATTAAAGTGTTTTAAAATTGACGACATTTTTTAAACAAAGTTTCCATTTTTAATATCTGCCTCACATGTATAAGCTTGGCTTATCACTTGAACTATGCACTGTAAAGCTCCATGGTAACTTAAGCTGTGAAACTGGGCCTAAAAGCTCCTCAAGAATAGAGCATCTTTAATTTCGCACGTGAGGAAATGGCACATTTTATCAACTGTACCTCACTTGTTGTAAAGAGTGGCTTGGGTTTTTCTAAACGTGTTTCACAGAAAACTGCCCCAATAGAATATGTAAGGGCTGGTTCATTGCTAACGGAAATGGTTGTAAAAGCAAAAAATTGTAAATGTATGTGCATTGAAAAATGTAAAAATACTTGTTCGCATAAGAAAGCAAGCTGAAATTTCATGTTTTGCCTGTCTCTATTCCTGACTGAAGTGCTTACAGGATATAGATGAAGTTCACTTATCTGCTGTTATGCAATAAGTTTGTTTATTAACAAAGATATCATGATTTTCTTAATTATACCACCTTTTGATTAATATTTATCAGCAGTTATTGTTTTTAAGAAATAATCAACATTGTTATTAACAGCGCTTTGCTTTTATTTTCCTATTTTAAATAGTTTTTCAGAAAATAGGACATTTATACCAGAAAAAGTGGTTCAATGCGAAACCAACTCTCAATAGTTTTATGTTGGGGGTTTTTCCTTCTGTAACTCCTGCGTTACTTACTCACAAGTGATAGTAATGTACTATAATGAGTACTAACTTGTTATAAGTGGCGTCATCTTGCGCATCAGAAAAGTACCGAGGTCAGTGCAGTACAGTATGCCATGCATATAGCCAGTCTGTGATGTCACACTGTATTTGCAACAAAACAAACCACATATTCTCTTGAGTACGCAGAAGCACCAATTTCAAGAGCAAAACTTTCCTTAAAAGATGAGCTCCAAAGTGTGAATAAGTTATAACATTTTTTGTGAAGTGTAGCAGGATTCACAGTACATAATGACAAGTCTTTAAAATATAAATATTGTACCTACAATGACAAAGTATATATCAATTAAAAGTTATTTTTTGTCGTTAAGTCTGGAAGAGCTGTATTTCTCTGGATATAACATGACCACATGCTTTATTAATTTAGTATATTATAAAAAAATCTGATGTGTTACACTCACATGACTTTCTCTACTATTTTTACAAATGCTTATTCTCCATCTACTTCATGTTAATCGAGATAAACGTTTGCAGAGTCTATCTTATTGCTAATTTTCTTGTAGATGTAAGGGGAATATATATTTACAAGGGAAATTTGGAAATACAGTAGCCTTTAAGCACATACGTATCTCTTATTAGCTGGTTGCTAGGTACAGCACCATTCCCTTTGCCACAGATTAATACTCTTTGCATATCCAAGACAAAAAAGTGAATAACGAATTCCCATTTGAGAAAATAATTATTGAAAAATTTAAGGGAATAACAAGTAATATCTTGAAAATGGTTCACTCAACAAAAAAAATGTATATGACATAAATGGCGTATTTTAACGCGATCTACATTTTTAGTGTGGTAAAATTTTATGTATCTCTTATGGTTTACCAGTTTACCAAAAGTCGTTCACAATGAAGAATACTTTGGAGACATTCCCAGAAAATTCAAGATATACATTTTATTTGTCATGAAAATATCTTAAACATATGATATTTTAATCAAAATCACTAGAGGCATTTTTGAGGAAATCAAAATTTTCAAAAAATGTTCCATATAAAGGGTAGTTTGGGGTGGAGGATTTACTTGAGAATCTTAGTGCCTCATCTTTGGAAGACATTAAACATAAATACCCAGTTGTTTTTGAGTTACGTGTTCACAGATACACACACAAACATGTTTCCAAAAATGCGTTATTTGAATTCAGGGGCCTCAAAACATGCATTTCTGGTATCAAATTTTTGGGTGGAATGCAATACTTCCCTTACTTATTACACATATTAGAGAGAGTAAAAATAACTGCAGTTTTTAAAATAAATTTAAAGAAGGTAGCTTTTGTGTAAATTGAAACAACGTGAAGTTTAAATGGTTTTCAATTTACAAATGGTCTTGGCCGTGACAATGGTGATGACTATTATAATTTTTCTTTCCAGTATCAGATGTGGTACTGTTGCGATTTCTTCTTCTTACAAAATTATTTTAAGTCATTGGAATTACAAAGAGCCAATGTGATTATTCACCAGTAATTAATTAGTATGAAAATCTGTGCAGTGAGTGGAGTGGGGAGGGAGTATACAGTGATCTATCTCTTTCTCTGCCAGAGAACTTTTCTAAGGTTTTTTTCCCGTTCCTGAGATGCAGGAAAGTTTCCCATCATTTGTGAACATTCCCATTAAAATGCATGTATTTCAACTTTGTTGTTCTCGGTTATTGTGCATCTCATCCGTCAATACAAACTAACACAGTTTTAAGCTTATTCCTCTGTGTGCTTCTTGGAAAGTAAATATTGTGATTGCAAGAGGACCTCTGGTTTTTGAAAGAAGAAATAAATATTGTGTTTTATTTGAGAAATACAGTACTGCAGGAGAGCTGTGTTCCACTTCCAAATTACCCACAAAGTTTTGAAAATTTGTCTGTGAAGAAACAGTTGTTAATTGCACACGTCTACCCAGAGCGAAGCTCTCCTTCTAAGCTGAGGGAAATGTGCTAACCAAGTGGCTCTCCCCTTTGAGGCCAAGGGGAAGACTGTTGGTAGTACACCAGGCTGGACATTAACTATCTCACAACCTTGCCGGACATCACTTCTCAGAATATACTCAATCCTCCATGGGTATCAGGAACCCCACTGAGTCCAACCCAATCCAAATGTTTTACCAGATGTATGAGGCGTGTTCAAAAGGTATTGAACCTTTGATTGGCAAAAATGCATTTATTGATTTGGAGGTCCAAAACACTAATCCCCTTCAAAGTAGTCTCCTTGGTGAAGCACACACTTCTGGAATGCAGGTTTTAGAATGGTGAGCAGCTGGATGAAATCTTCTCTTGACTCAAATTGGGTCCGTTTCAGCTTGGGAAATAGCCATGTCGGTAGAGTAGGAAACCACAGGAATACTGTGTTTGGTGAAGAAAGCCTGAATCAAATGAGCAGAATGGGTGGGTGTGTTTCCCACAGATCCAGTCATTTGAGATGCACAACATCACAAAGGTAGTAATTCTTTGTGATGGTTTGGTCTTGTTGTGTGTACCATACCACAGGAGTCAAAGAAAACAGTCAATATGACCTTGACTTTGCTGTGGACCTGCTGTGTGTTTTGTTTTTTGTTTGCCCTTGGGATGACAGATATTGTCACTTGGTTTCTGGATAGTAGCCAAACCCATGTCTCATCGCCTGTAATGAAACTTGGGGGTCACTTCCCATTGGTCAGCAGGTCCTGTGCGATGTCATTGCTCCTGCTCCATTATTAGCAGCTTCAGTACAAATTTTGCATTTCATGGACGAATTCGATGCTTACCCCTGTATCATTCGCAAGTTCCCGGACTGTGATATGGCAGTCCTACAAGAACAGAGTCCACACTTGCTCAATGACATTGTCATTTTGACTTGTTGAGAGCCTTCCACTGATGTGTGGCCATCCTTGAAGCAGTTGTACCACTCCTTTATCCGTGAGATGCTTATGGCCATCATCCCCAAAAGCCTGTTGAATCTTGTGAATGGTTTGCATTTGGGCATCGCCAAGTGTTTGACAAAATGTAATATCAATGCTCAAGTTGTTCCATCATTTTACAAAAACTGAAATCTGACAACCGCTCACTACACGTCTTCACTCATAGACCGACTGCCAGCAACTGACACTTTCTGTGGGCAGGGAAAAAATTCAGGATTGCGTATGAATGTCTCCTTTGTATCTGTACTGAAGAAAGTCTCCCATGCTTCATTGGTTTACATGAGAAAAAAATAAGGTTTCATACTGTTTGAGCACACCTCATACTTCTAGCAACATCAGAAGTACCATGTTGCTAGGGGTCTGCAGCATGTTACCTAGTCAGAATCCTTCCATGTTCTGTGAAGAAACAAAAAAGTTTAGAACAATTTATGCAGTTTGACTGTTAAAAAAAAAATTGAACTATTTATGAAACAGTTCATGATCGTTGTGCCACTGTGAGATTGTACACACACTATTGATATATATAAAAAGCAGAGAAGAATCTCATCAACATTCAGTTCTATTTGGTTCTGCCTATAAACCTAAATGGTAGTAAGGGTTAGCATGTTATACATGATCTAAAAAAAGGAAATTGCTTAATTTGCATTCTGTCTCCCATTTTTATCATATTTTTACTGGAACCTTTAAAAACATAAAAGAGGGTTTCAACTGTTAATACTTTACATGGCTTGTTGGAAGTTATGCCTTAAATAAGTTGTAAATTTCACTCTGTATAGACAATAACATACATATGATATTGACAAATAGCTGCTATATCACAGCGGAGGCAACATATAGAGCCTTTGTTTGGATGTGTGGCTCTCATATTATGCGGAATTGTTTGCACTACACTGCACTGTTTCTAACCAGCTTATCACTTGACGCAAAGCGTGTGTTCTACAGAGGTTGATATGTTGTAGACCACATGTTTCAGTGTTAATGCTATTATAATGCCGTACAGAATCTTCATGCGTGATTCTTATGTTACAACAGATTCTTTGCCTCACACAGAAACAGTTTGTAATCATGTGAACAAGATCTATTGTTGATAAGAAACTGCCGTGTCCATACAGAGGAAAACCTCAATGACATCAGAGATAAGTTAGAACAAAGTCCAAAAGATTTCTGTGAAAGCTTACATAGGAAGAAACTTTGATTTGGAATGTCACTAAACTTTTAAAATTAAAATGCTATAAGATAACTGTAGTACAAAAATAGGGGTATCATACTAGCCTCTAGTTCCCAAGGTTCTGCGTTCAAACCTGGCGGAAGGCAATGGATTTTTTTCTGGGCATAAAATCCTTAGCATGGCTTCCTTCAGAAGGGAAGTAAAGTCGGTAGTCCAGTGTCATAGATTTACAGAATGTAAAAGAACCTCAAGCCTGATAAAGAGGCCTCTGAGAAAAATTTCCGATCTTTCACGCCCAGTTTAGTACAGGTTTAAGTTGATGTTATGAAACATAAAATATGGACTAGAAATCTTTGTATAGCATAGCAAGTGGTTTTCTTTGCTTTAATACAGATTTATTGTGGTACCAGGAAGAATTTTAGCATGTGTAACAGAAAGAGGCAGTACTACTAGGTCTCTCTTCAGGGATTCTTATAAAATTGAATTTTTGTAGATTTGCTGCACTGAACATTTTAAGCAATCTAAATTTCATGCCGCTGCAAAATTATTACTCTTTGTTGTATGAGGGAAAGTTTTACACATTTCAATTTCAGGAAGTTGGCAATTATGGCTTTCTCAGTAACATTTATCTTTGTCTGAAGGTGAATGAGATGTGTGAAATAGTGCTCAAATGGACCTCAGACCTTTTCTGTTCAGAATTTCCCATTATTTGTCTAATGAAGAAAAAGCTTATCTTGGCAACTCACCCCAACAGAGATTTAAACTCGGGCTCTTTGAGTTTAAAACACCCTCTCAACTCCTATCGTTGCCCAAACAGTCACATCTGTTCTTGTTCTGCAGTACTCTGTGATAATAAACATCCTCTTAATGTCACATTTGCTTTTCCTATAACATTCCTTAAATATCTCATTTCCATACAGCAGCTTCAAGCTGTAAATTTATATGTATATAGACATTAAAGTTTAAAAACAAAATACTCCCTGAATACTGTACTTCCTTTGTTCATAAAAAGAAAAGTGTAAATAATACTGGATGTTATGAGGGAGGTCCAAAAATCAACAGACTTTTGAAATAAAAAAATCAAAGTTAATTACACACTTTAAAGGTACACTCTTAAGCTATTTTTCTACATAATTGCCATTCAAATTAAGGCATTTATCATACCGTAGCACAAGTTTTTCTACACCATCTCTGTAGAAACCTGCCACCTGCGATTTCAACCACTAGTTTACACTGGCATGCAGTTCAGTGTCAGTGTTAAAGCTTTGTATAGTGAGCCATTTCTTTATCACTCGGAAGAGGTGATAGTCGCTCTGCACTAAATTTGGGCTGTATGGAGGACAATCAAAACCTTCCATCCAAGAGCCTCAGGTACAATTGGCCGTGTGTGGTATGCGTTGTCATGAAAAAAAACAACACATCACAAAGTTGGTGATACATATCAATTTGTTGGTGGTTTTTTGCCAACAAACTACACCTCACAAGTAGCAGAATTTTCTATTGCAGCGCACATTTTAACACATCACAGAGAGCAAAGTAAGGGAGGCACAATTCATGCGCTACTGCAGCTGGATGCATACTGAGTGTAGGAACATTCTGACAACAAGATGGCGGCTCTAGCCCCACCCACAACTGCGATAGATCTAAACATCTGTTACTTTCTGGACAGCTCTTGTACATAGCCTACATAGGTTTTCCTCCATAGATTTTATTTTACAAGCAGTATTCACATTACTGTTTTATTCTGTCCCAACCAATCCGAAGGCAATGTATCTGTGAAAATCCAAAAATCTAGTTTTTTTTCTGATTGCTTTGACGTTTTTTTACAACATAGTCAAAACATATAGTGCACACAAAATTGTAACAAGCACTTATGTCAAACCGTAGTTAAGATATTATTTTTTTTATTCATAACTACTTTTTGATATAGATTTCCGTCATTGCTCCGGAGACACTTTAGCCTTTGGCTACCTGTATCATTTTAAAGCCAATTCATTATGTCTGCACCCTTTATCAAGGAATACAGTCTCTTAACAGATGTGGTTTCAAATAAGCAATATATCTCCTGTACAGGAGCATATAATGTGCTCGGCTTGTTTCAGTTTCTTTCTTACACAATTTGCAATCTAAGTTACTCTGAAACACTCCCATCGTGTTAAGGTACTATTTCACAGCATGTCCTGTGAGAAATGCAATAGATGTTCTCAGCTGAAGTGTTACATTTAAGTATGCTTGCATGGTTTTCTAATAAATATTTTACCATGTTTGTTTCCTGGAGTTTTAAGCCAGGTTTTATGATGTTCTACTTTGGACCACTTCTTAATAACCTCTCTTACTAAACATCAAGATGTTTCTAGAGCTGGCTCTGTCCCAAAAAATGGTGAAGCTGGTCTTTGTGTTGCAAGTTCATCATTTCCCTCTATGCCACTGTGACCTGGCACCCAGATGAGTTGAACTTCATTCTGTTCTGCCAAGTTGTGAGCATGTTTAGGCAGTTTAAAGCTAGTACTGACGTTACCTTATGACTACTTAGAGCTTTAAGTGCAGCCTGGCTATCTGAGAAGATAAGGATCTGTTTACGAGTGTAAGCTCTCCTCAGCATATTCACCCAAGGGAAAAAACTTTTTGCACCTAGTTTTGATGTGGTAGTATGAAATGGTCCTTGCACCCTATGGCTTGCTGTGTCGCTCCTAAACTTTTAATTTGAGCTTAGTATGCAAACTTAAAGAAATTGTATTTCTTAATTTTCATTTTTAATACAGGTTATTGAATTTTTCAACTTCTTCAGCGCAAGTTATGGAAAATAAATAATTTCAAGTGGAGTTAAATATTTAGAAGCTTATTAAGAGTGAAGGTGAGGTTTTACTTTAGCATTTGGAGACAAGTTTTAGACATACTTTCTTCAGTTACTCTGTTGTTATACAGAATTTCATGTTTCAGAAACCTTTGCTGATGGAACTGAGGGCTTCTGAAGCACAATATTCTGTATAACAACAGAGTAAAATAGAATAGAATATTTATTTTGTACTGAACATCATACGATACATTTATGTCAAGTGTTAAAGCTACTTACATTCTAATATAAATAAAGTCTAAGTTTCCTTTTCTTTTAAGGGCTACTTTGTGCCTGATACCTTGCCCTTTGACTTTCAATTAGCCCTTATTCTTTTCCTTCCCTTAATGGTTAATATTTTTATAGCTATATTTGTTTGCTCGTTTTGTCCCACTTTGGATCCCCAACACCCTGTATGTGCTTCTGTAACTCTTTACATTCTACCAAATGTATCTCATTCTCCTTTTCTCACATAATGACACATGTTCCTAATTCACTCCCTCTTAACTCTATGGAACATTTCCCATTCTCACCCATGCTAAACCTTCCCTTTCTCGATCTCACTTAATTGTTTTATATAAACTTACAGACTTTTTATTTTCAAGACTTCCCCAGATTTGTTTTGCCTCTATGTTCTATCCTATTTCTCATTATTTTCCAAAATCTATTATCATTTTATCCTTCTAGTTGCCAAATATCCCCCATTCCTATCTTCCTATCCCTGCCCACCAGCCATTCTTATTTGAAGTTATCTTCTGTTGATTCACACAAATGTTTAATATATCTTGATCTTCTCTTTAAAGGCACTGTACCAACATTTCAAGATTCTTTCCATAATTATTTCTTTCTTCCCTGTTCTTGCTAATTTTACCAATGCTACTTCTCTTGGTACTGACCTGATTAATCCCAAAATAATCTGTATATTTGGTCTACTGTTTTGTCTAATTCTGAAGCCCATTTCTACTGCATACAACATTTTTTATTCTACCAATGATAACAGAGTGAAGGAAGTTTGTCCCAAATTTTACTCGTAATGTTCAATTGAAGTATTTAATATTTTTAATTAGTGGACAATTTTTAAATCCATAATTTTTGAAAAGTTCAATATAATAAGCTATAAACTGTGGTACAAGGAGCATTTTAAATGCTGAGCAAAGTAGTTCAATGTGGTGGTTTACCTAAATGGCATGAAAGCTATAAATCTAATAAAAATGCAGAAAACAAAATTTGTTCACATTTTTTGCCAAATTCCACTGATAGGTTGATATTTAAGACCAATGCTTGAATTATTTATAAGAGCAGAGATTGTGTAAACAAGGATGTGCAAGCAATGGGGGATGTTGACCAAAAAGCACCATTTGTGGGCAACGCAGAGAATCTGCTTAAAGATACGCTTGCAATTTCTTTAATGTATACATTTTTGTGCACTAATGTTTTATAAAAAGAAAACATGTACTATATTTTTCATTATGTTGAAACTAGCCTTTTATTTAAGAATAAATATGAGTGATTGTTTTAGTAATGCAGTTGAGATTTTCACTATAACAACTGAATGTTGAGCATCACATAAATATTAATATAGGGTAGTTAAATTATATTTGAACCCATTCGCAACCTCTCTCTACTGCGCGAGACAGCCGGCAGTCACTGGGGAAATTACGCCGGCAGAGGCGGACTAAAATCCTTACCTTATAATACATGCTGGAAGTGTTGACCTTCTGCTCTCAAACAGGCAGCATATCTCGTGATTGGTACCACTTTGGAGCGTTCATCTCGAAAATCGCTGAAAAAGCTAGCGCAGCAAACAGGCATATCTCGATCTTCTGCGAGAAATGCTACACGTCTGTTGAAACTGAAGCCCTATCGCAACACACAAGTGCAAGCGTTAAAGCCAAATGGTCCCTCTAAACATGTGAATTGGTTTTTCCAATCCATAGAAAAGGGTTTCATTGACCCACAGCTTTTGTTTTTCACTGATGAATCTTGGTTTCATCTAAGTGGACGTGTATACTCACTACAGTCGATACTGGGCTTCAGAAAAACCTGTGCTACTGGATGAAATACCTCATTATGATCACAGAATTTGAGTGTGGTGTGCAATAAGTACTAGAAGAATAACAGGGCCCATATTCTTTGATGAAATAATAAATGCAGAGCAATATCAGAGGTTAATTCTGAGGCCATTTTGCAATCGTATGGTTGGTTCCAGCAAGATTCTGTAACAGCACATATGGCTGCCGAATCATTACATACAATAAGAGAGATGTTTGATAATAGAATAATTAGTGTTGATTTGTGGCCCCCTCGTTCTCCTAACCTAACAAGTTGTGATTTTTATTTATGGGGTAAAGTATATCATTCCAATCCTCGCACACTACAGGAACTTAGAGAAAACATTGTGCAAGAAATCACAAGAATTCCTGCTACTGAGCTTCAGAGAGTGAGCGAGAATATTTACACGAGATATGCTGTCTGTTTGAGAGCAGAAGGTCAACATTTCCAGCATCTATTATAAGGTAAGGATTTTAGTCCGCCTCTGTCGGCGTAATTTCCCGGTGACTGCCAGCTGTCTTGTGCAGTAGAGAGAGGCCGCAAGTGGGTTCGAATATAAACTACCCTATATTGGTGGAACATCATTATACTGAAAGTTGCAGCACAGGTCTGTCCTGCAGGAACACAGGTAAGTGGGACATAAGTTTTAGTATTCAGCATGATTTGCAGATTGCAGTTTTAACACTCACATTTCAAACAAAACAATATTTTAATTTCTCTATCCCCTAGTAGCATCATGGAAGTCCCTGTTTGCGCAGTCGGTTACTGCTTTTAACTCCAGAGAAACTCAATTGCACAACTGTGAATTAAATGTCATGGGAAGGCAATCTAAGGCTACTACACCCGAAATGAGCATCCTAATCATACACAAACTTATTTCTTCACTTAAAGAAGCAGAGCTATTTCATGGAAACTTTAGCTCTTTAAGTAAGGTCTTTTATGATCTCAGATTTGAGTCCAAAATAGTAAGTAAGAGAAAAATTATACTCAAAAGATCCGATATTGAAGCCTTTTTAATCTAAATAAAAAATAAGAACTTGAGAGAAATTATATGGTTGGCTGAAACTTGGTCCTATGCCAGCCATGATATTAGAATTGAAATCTCCATGAAGTCAACTGCAAGACTATTATTGCCCCTGCTGGAACATCTAATTTTTTATAGCCACCTATTGCTCTTCAATTCAAGATGATCTGGGGATTACCATTTCTTCTTAATATCCTGTTTACTGTTATGGACAGTGTCCCATACCACACAGTCTAAACAGATAAGTAACTCACTTGTAACATTACAACGAAATAAGGGGAACTTGTTACTCATAAATGAAAACAAGCACAGGTCCAAAAATTATGTGTGGTTTTAGTCCCGCTGAAGGGGTAAAACCAAAGTGTTGAACATTATATTTTAGTATGTGACTTGCGTGTTCTACCTTTCACATAGAACTATCTCGTCGTTTTGCTACATATATCTCTTCTTGAGTTTATTTATTGATTATCCCTGCAAATATATATTTACTTTGTGTGAGAATGAGTATTCATGGAGGACTGACATTGCGGATATAAATTAGTTGACTGAAAGTGCGAGGGGGGTGGCAAAACTCCTGCAGCTGGCCCTGTTTTGAGGCTCTCTGAATACAAAAACAACAGTTTTAGAAAGAACTTATCTGTGTGTCAGTGAGGAGTATGTATATTTATTTATTTCCATAATGCTATACAAAATTCTTGCAATTTTTAATACATTACTTTGAGTTGCTATTTTTTTTTTCTTTAGTCCATCATGCATTTTAACACTGTGGTTATTTATGCATGGTGGGTCATAACAAATTCATATTGCTTTATTCTTCTAAACCATTTTTCTCTTACTCTCCCCATATATTCTCCTATCCCTCTCCTTTTGTATTTTCATTATCCTAACTTTTAATACTTCTTTGTTGACATTCTTTAGGTAAAAACTGATCACAGTCAATTATATAATGCAAATCATCAAATTTGCTCCCTTCCTATCTCCCCTTAGCCTATGTGCACTTAATCTAGACCAGGTCCACCCTTCTCTCACTAACCTATTACCTACGTCCACATACTTCTCCCTTCCCCAGTCCATCTTTAATTGTCTATATAGTTCCAAACTTTTCTTTCCTTCCAGACTTTGAAATAATTCTTGTTTCTCTATATCTTTTACTCTGTTCCTCACTTCTTTCAGAAACCTTTAACTAACCCCTCTCTCTCTCATCCCATAAGTTACCCATTCCTATTTCCTGTGAAATTCTCCTTATTCCTTGAGCCCAATTCATCCCAGCACTGGATTTTTCTTGGATTATTAAACATTGCCTCAAGATATTATGCTCGGCCAATGATTTCAATCTATGCCAATATTTAAGTATCCTTTCTACTATCATGCCCTTGCTACCTGCTCTTCCCAACTTCAACATTGCTGCTCCATTAAGGAATATAATTAAAGTACAAAGAGTCAGTTATCCCTTAGATAACAACATCCGTTTATGAGGCAGGTATATTTGTATTAAACATTTTGCATACCAGCTTATTGAAGTACACATAACTGTACGTCTCAATGGTTTTATTACAAAATATTGCTGTTAAATTACTCGGACAGGATGAGAATTGTTTTATAAAGCAACAACACAAGCATTACATAGTTTCCTTGAGCACTCCAGACAAGTTGGAGTTTTACATTTGTGCACTTGTAATTCTGTTCTGATAACAGCAGTTCTTTTTTTTTTTTTTTCAAGGCCTATCACCCCTTATTGCCCCTTTGCCAGATTCATTGTTATTGCATCACTTTCATTTTAAACTTCTAGCATTAGCTTTTTCTATCATGTCCGTAATAATAAAAGGCGCCATATTTGTTCAGGAGACAATGTCTCAGCTAGAGTAAGAGCTGAGCCTAAAGGCTTAGAAATTCTAATTCTTACAATATTTCTGCCATAATCTACTATTTGCTGCATTAAGAGGTTGGGAACTCCAAGAAAAACAATTTGTTTTCTCAAAATATTCAACAGGTTTTTCATTATAGGGGGGGCAGTAACATCAGACAAATCATTGGCTTGAACTATACCATCATAAGTGTTACTTTGCACTTGTTGTTTGATGGAGTCATTTGCTGACTTGACTTGACTTGACTTGATGATTTCCTCTGTCTCGTGAGCATTATTTTCCAAGTCTTCAATTTCAGCTTCCGAAATGTCTGATGAGCTATCATGTGAAGAATGCTGGCAGTCATCTTGTTCAAGAACTTACTAATCATCACAGTTGAAGTTAAATATTAGTGTGTTGTGAAAAAGTATTCAGATTAATATTCATTGTAGAAATCTAGAATGACAAAATGAAATATCTAGGTAACAGCAACAATAAAGATTATGAACATAAAATAGATAAAAAAAAATCTATGTGCTATAACAAATATGCATTTGAGAAACAGCTCTTTTTTATTACACTACAAGGAGTATGAGTCTATCAGGCACCATATTCTGTAGGCAATGGCTTCTTGTGACCACAACAATCACTTGATATCCTCACACTGCAGGTAAAGCCTGAAAGGAGACTCTTTGAAGAGATGCATGCACACAATCTAAGATCTAGTACAGGTATTGGCAACCCTTCTATCCAAGCCGTGGTGTAATGCAATTCTTAATTTTGAAAAGCTAGAAATGCAAGTATGCTTCAAATGACAAAACAAAATCAAGTGATTTATTAATTATTTGTACAATAAAGGTTTGAAACTGAACAAATAAATATAACATTGCTTATACACTTACAGCAAAAATTAACAAAAGTAGTAAATACTTAGTTTTCACAGTAAATAAATGCTTCAATTGAAGTTTATTACTAATTAGGGCCAGCAGTACTATCCCAAGCTCTACCATGTACCTAGCAGTTAGAGAAGGTATTGCATTCCACCCAGAAATTCAATTCCGAGATTTCACCATAAATACAAGCTTTGAGGCCCTTGGAGGAAAAAAAAAAAATAATTTTTAGAAAAATTATGTGTGTGTCTGTGAACAGCATAACTCAAAAATGAAATCTCCGATAATTACTGGCTACTTAAGTTCATTGCCTTCCAAAGATATGACAAACATTTTCAGGAAAATACCCTCATCCCAACTACACTTTATATGGAACATGTTTCTAAACTTTTTAATTTTCTAAAACATGGCTCAACGATTTTGAATAAAATACCATATATTAAAGGTATTTAGATGACAAATAAAATATATATCTTGAATTTTCTGGGAAGAGCCTGTGACTCCTCTTCATTTGGAAGGAGTTTTGTGTAATCTTGTATAACTAGTAAACGTTAAGCAATAGACGAAAATGTATTCACAAAAAATGTAATTATATACGCACACAAGTTTATACAGTATATTGCAGCATCTTTGTATGCTACAAAATATGAAAGAGCCTATTCCTCCCTAAATGCCATGTTATTAAAAGGTTTAAGAGTTAATAAAGATATATGCCCACTTTGCGGCATTGCAGATATTAACTTTCAAAGTATAATGGAATGTTCAGAAACCAAAATGCGGAGAGAGGAAATATGGTACAAAAACTGGGTAAAGTTACATGTAGAGATATTATACATAAAGCTTTTTGGGAGCAAAAGAAAAGAATTTATCAAACAAGTAGGTAAATACGTAGGGAAAGTAAGGCAGAAATGGTGAAGAAAGTGAGGATTAAAAAAATGATAATGTTGATAATTTATAGAAGAGGGAATCTAATTGAAGTTAGACTTGGAGATAAACATATATGTAGAACATAAGGTACATGTACACAAACAACCAGGGGGTTAATTTTATATGATACCAATTTTTAGCAACTCCAGAGGAACAGGTTATACATATGTACAATATTTATAATTGAAAGAGATGAAATAAATTACCTTATTTGCTTACCTAAATGTCAATAAATTGTTGTGGATGCATCTTGTAATTGTGTTAAGCAGTGTTCCACCACTGGATTAGAAGACTGCTTGTGTGTTGCAAATAACACACAAGATGGGGAGGGTTGGAGGTTGCTTGATACGTGGGGACAAGAATGCAATACCTGATCTAGTAGCACAAAATGAATGTCCCATTCTAAGAATTAAATACAAAACTTGATGTTAGTTTTTTTTGATTCAGGATGCCTGAAAACACATATTTTTAAGAGAATGAAAAACAACTTTATAACATGAGGTTGCTATACAGTCCAAATCTGCGTTGTTTGGCCTAGGATTTACTAAAGTTTATATTTCAGATTCTATAAACAATTCAAACAAATATTTTCTTAAACGTAGTCTTTTAATTTGATAAAAACAATTTTAAAATTTACATACATGAATCAAGTTAACAAAACTGCATCACAGAAGTCTTTGTTTATTGATGGATACTGCAAGTTCTAGTTCTCTTGTAGAAGCTGTGTGCAACAATAGCCTCTGTTCACCAAAAAATTCATGGTGTTAACCCTTCACCATCAGCCATTTAAAGGATGCCTGTTGTATGTCAAACACCAAATTAATTTTACACGAGCTAGTTAAAATGCAAATTTTTCCCTTATTTTTGAATGAAACAAAAAACACGTATTTACTTAAGTTGTAACCAATAAGGATAAAGCTACTAAAGGTAAGCATCAATGGTGGTTGTGTTCAATGTTTTTAAAAGCTTAGGTAAATAATTTGGGCATAATATGCAGAGACCCTTGTTTTATATTTTACTTCTGCTTGGAGTACTTTGTGCAAGCTAACTGAAGACACAAAGTCAGCAGCTAGAGTCTAATGACCAGAACGAAGTATAAAGAGTTTCCTGATGTGGCATCATTTGTCCTTGTTTACTGACAGAGATATACCTATTGGACATACTAGATTCAAAACGCTCCCGGAATGTTTTAAGCAACACAGAAACAAGTTACTGTATAGCAATTTACACTCAAGTTTTCCATCTCATGTAAAGAAAATTATTAACACAAGGTATTAATATATCCTGCAAACACAAAAGAAAACTCTACATGGCTACTAGAGAAAGCAACTGTGAGAAACATAGACAACACTATAAAAAATATTGTAAAATTTTAAAAAAGGTTATAAATGTAGCTAAAAAAAGCAGATAGAGTCCTCAAATAACATGCCTAATACAATATGGAAAATTATAAAGAAAAGAGACGTAAACATCACACAAAAAAGGAAATAAAGAAACTAGAGTAAATCATATCACCACAAAAGAACCACAAGAAATAGCAACATTATTTAATGAGTATTATATTCAATTAGCAAAAAATTTACTGTTACAGTCCAAACAACAAGTGGAGGACCCTATTTCATATTTGAAAAAAGCAAGCTTAGAACAGCCTATTTGTACAGAAATAGTACCCACGAGCACGATAGAAGTAAATAAAACGACAAAATCCCTCAAAAGCAAGAATTCATCAGGTTATGACGAAATAACTACAAAGATATTAAAACTATGCGCCGATAAAATTAGCAAACCTTTAAGTCATATATGTAACTTCTCCTTTGTAACAGGAATTTTTCCTGACAGGCTAAAATATTCTATAGTTAAACCACTATACAAGAAAGGGCAAAAGTCACAACTGTCAAACTATAGACAAGTATCATTACTAGCTGCTTTCTCCAATGTGTTTGAAAAACTTATGTTAAAACGAATATGTCACCACCCAAGTAAAAATAATATTTTAGCAAAGGAGCAGTTTGGATTTAGGAAAAACATGTCAACCAATGATGCCACTTTCAACTTAACGAATGAAATGTTGAAATTACTTGATAATAAATGTAATACATTAGGAATATTCTGTGACCTATCAAAAGCATTTGACTGTGTAAATCATAATATACTCTTATCAAAATTATCATATTATGGCATTAAGAATAAAACATATAAATGGATTGCATCTTATCTATCAAACAGACATCAAAAAGTCATAATAAATATGGTAGTTAATTCCAAAATATATTCCAAATGGTCAGAAATAAAACATGGTGTTCCACAAGGTTTGATTTTGGGTCCATTATTGTTTCTAATATATGTCAATGACCTCCCCAGAGTAATAAATGAACATGCTCACCCAGTTCTCTTTGCTGATGATACAAGTATTATAATTAAAGAACACAACATCAGTCGCCTCTCATATTTTCAGTGTGCTAAATAATTGGTTCGACAGTAACAAAATTCATATAAACTTTGAAAAAACTAAGTATATCAATTTTCGCACAAAAAATAAAAGTATTGCAGACATAAGAATTGAACATGAAGGCAATGAAGTTACTGAAATTTGTAGCATAAATTTTCTTGGTCTTATTATAGATCATAATATGAATTGGAAAGACCATATGACTACATCTTACCAAAACTAAGATATGCATGTTTTGCAATTAGATCATTAATTCATTTTACAAATAAAAGCATCCTAAAAACAGTATATTATGCTTATTTTCATTCAATTATGACTTGTGGAATAACATTTTGGGGAAGTTCAATAGATGCAAAAAAAAAAAAAGAAAAGGGATATAAGAATAATGGCAGGTGTAAAGAAATCAACTCATTGTAAACCACTATTCAAAACATTTGGAATTCTACCATTAGCCTGTGAGTATATTTTAGCTGTACTTTTAACCGTAGTTGACCACCCAGAAGCTGTGCATAAAAAATTCAAACATACACAGCAAACAAACCAGAAATGGGCAGGACTTACACAGGCCAAGCAATAACCTACAAGTATTCCAAAAAGGGGCTTACTACAATGGTATAGTATTATTTAATTCACTTCCATCATATATTAAGGAACTGAAAACTAATAAAAATAAATTCAAGTTAGCATTAAAAAGATATCTCATCACTCACACCTTCTAAACAGAGGAGGATTTCTTTCACTCAAAAAATAACTGACTATAAAATGTTACCAAATTTTATAACTACATTAAGTATGAATAATATTGTTTTAAAATTTTTTAGCTTTAATGTACTCTACATAAGAACTACAATTTATTTACATACAAGTACACAATGTAATTATGTATTTATGACATAATCTACATCCTAGAGTAGACTAGCTTTCTTTAAGCTGGTCTAGCTCACTATAGGGTCTATAGATTGAGATCTTATGTTATGTTATGTTACACAATACTTCCCTTGCCCAGTGACACAGTTCTGCCACCACACGTAAAGAGACTGGAAGCTATTTTCAGATACCCGTTATAGTGCTCTTGTCACATGTGCAGTTATTTCTTCAGCATTTGAAAATCTTTGCCCCTTCAGATGAGATTTCATTGCTGCTTCACCATAAGCTTCTGCATGTGTACCTTACTTTTTGAAGTCCATATTAATTTACTTACTCAGTTATACGGGAGTTACTTGCGTGAGTGCAAAGAGAACAGATGTATAACATGAACTCTCATAAATACAGAAAAGAGAAGGCCGAGAACGGACAACATAATAGCATTGCTGAAAAGTATAGCAGAAATTATACAAGATATCAAACACGGAAAGAAGAGTATGGAAGAAAAAATAGAACACGGAAGAAATAAAATGCAGCATAAATCAAATGCAGCAAGAAACAAGACAAGAACTAAGGAAATCGGTGGACACAAATAGAAAGCTGAACATGATGATCTTTGGAATAGTAGAACAAAGAGGCAAAGGGACATGGGAAGAAGGAATTATAGAAAGGAAGTTCAGCATCAAACTTGCAGGTTGTGAGATTATAGACTCCTTTAGAATTGGACGAAGGGGCTGGAAACCAAGACCAACTTTGGTAAAACTAGCAACGATGAATTTCTAACAGAAAATTTTAAGCAATACAAAAAAATTGAAAGGCACTAGAATATTTATTAAAGTGACTATGGTAAAAAAGAATGAGAAATAAGACATGAATTACTAAAAGAGCTGAAAAAAACCAGAAACGAAGGAAGGAGAGCTTTCATGCGAGGCATGCAATTATACATTGATGGAATTTCCTTCAGTCAGAAGAGAGGAAAGGAGGGGAGAAGAAGTAAGCGTGCCACAGGGGAAGGACCATGCAAGCAGCGAACTAACTAGGGAGGTGACGTCACCATTGAAGGAGGTCAGCCCACAGAAACAGCAAGGAGTGACGTATGGAAAGATGAGTGTAGTGTCAACACCTGAAGGCAGTATCTTAATAGTAAAAGACCACAAGAGGATTCAGACAGAACAGGAGGGGAGGCTAACAAGAAGGAAAGCAAAACTACAACAATTTAGACAAAATAGAACCAATTTCGCAAAGGATGCATCTCCCCTGGCGGTGTTAGCTGGAATGCGGAAGGTTTATTAGTCAAAATTAATAAACGGAATTGGCTCAAGTGTGGATGTGAGGTGATCTATAGCAATGGTGGAAACTTGGTTAACCAAAACCACAGTGATATACATGGAGGGTTACGAGTATTTTGGAAATCATGGAGGGGAAAAAGAAAATGAAGACAGGGTACCAGGAGGAATACGAGTGTTTATTAGAAGGAAATACACAGTACAGGATTACAGAGAGTAAGAAAGGACATGAGAAATGATATAGAACTATCAGTTAATGAAAGTAGGAAGGCATTAAATTAAGGAGGGAAAATAGGATTAGTTAAACAGGATTCTTATACACCAATAACCAGGGTGTATAAGGTCCAAAGGAACAAACAACTCTTAAGGATAGAAATTAGTTGAAGGTGTCTAATGAAAAAAGAAGGAAAGTTTATATTCTATAAATGTAACCATTAAATTCTATGTCATTAATGACAAATTTCATTCATTTCATTTACTCAGTTGTACATTATGTTAGTGCTATATTATGCATGGTTTCTGTATACCATATACTTGCTGTTGCAGCAAAAAACAATAAGTATGTTGGACAAGGCATCAATAGTTTTGGAACACATTATTGATGTTTAGTGTTAACAATAAGGTCAGGTAAGGTCACTCTCCACAGACTGTATCTGATGATGAAGCCTAAATAACAAAAAATGTTCCCAGTGTGCATGAGGCAGTTCAAGTATACAAATTACACAAAGCCTAAATGATGACAGCATTTCTGTGATTAGTGCATATAATCCACTAGCATATGACCATGTGGGAGGAAGAATCAAAGGAGCAAACAAAAATTTATATTTATAAATCAGTGTAAAGTACCAGTATTCTTGATATTTTTATTTGAAATGTGAATAACAGTACAGTGCAGTGTTTTAGGGTGAGGCCACAGACTGGCTATATTTGTAGCACGCTGTACTGCAGTGACCTTGGTACTTTTCTGATGTAGAACTGGCGGCACATCACATGGCATTTCAAAGGGGAAACTTTAGAAGACATCTGTGTTGTCTGTTAATGCCTGCCAACAAATTCATGCTTGAATTTTTATATATGATACGTCTGTAAAAACCAAATCACATAAGACATTTCAGGAGAAATTTTCTCCTATTCCAGTTCCAGGTTGAGAAACTGTTATTTGTCTGGTTAATAACTTTTGAACGGGATCACTAAACCTAAGAAGCAAAAATGAGATGTTCTAGTGGAGGAGAAAAATTGCATTTATTTGTGGGGAACCCTAAAAAGTTCATAGGAACAATTACCGTACCATAGATGAACTTAAGGACAATATGCATGTGAATGGAAATTATTCCTTATACAGGTAGGAGCATCGAAGGGTTATGAAAATTACGGAACATGCATTTTTTGATGTTAGCATGTAATTGCAAGGTATGTGGTGTTCAAAAATCATTCAGAAATACCTTTTTTTTGTAAAATGAAAAACCTCTTGTTGACTGCTATGCGATGGTGGACATGTAAGTAGTGATTGCCAATTTCAGGAAAAGAAATGTGGCCAACAGAATGTCGCGAGGCAATGCAGAAGTAGCTAAATGGACTCGAGACAAAGAGCGTGGGTAAGGTTTGTGAGAATACCCCATTACGTAATCTGTAAGGAATAGGATGGCATGTCTAAGTGTGACTAGCTCTTAAAATATTTGACTATGAATCAAAGCATACTTACTGTATTTCCATACTCCCCTTACAACTACAAGACAAGTAGATGGAAAATAAGGTTTGTAAAAATTGTTTGTACAGAAAGTCATCTGAGTGCAACATATCAGACCATTTTTATTCCGCATCCCATTAAAACTGCTGTTAAAAATGCTACTTTTAGGTGCAGGGTAGACTTTTATATACGTTAGTATAGACTATTCCTCCCAGATCCAAATTAACCATAGATTTTTTTTAGGGGTTACAGTTTTATTCTAATTGCGAACTACCAGACTAAAATCACTTCCATGTTTAAACGCTTCTTACAGGAATACTAGGTAGTACCGTAAACTCACGCCAGTGCTTGGTGGAAGTACTAAACAGGTTCATTGTTTGTAGAGGATTATTTCCCTTTCAGATGTTGGCAGCACAAATTCACTTTCTCTAGTTTTGTTGTGGAATGTTGGCAGTAAAATCACAATGCAACGCCATCATCATTATCTTATCTGAAATGCATGTTCTGCTAGATGCTGTATACTGTGCGATAAGTGAACAAAATTGGTAATATATTTCATAAATGACCTTAAACACCCTCAGTAATTACCTGATTATGATTCCTAATTACTTATGAGTGCCTCATAAGGGAACATAATTGCTAGGAGGCATGTATTACGATTTGTAGCAAAGTATTGGAGGTGCTACCCAGATAAGGAATAATGTCCCACATCACTTATAACAAGTCTAGTACTCGTACTGCTTGTTACTATCACTCGAAAGTAACACAGGAGTTACAGAATGAAAACTCCCGATGTAATGGACAGTATGTGAGGCATGCATATGCACAATCTGTGGCCTCCCCATATAGCAACTGCACTTAATATTATTTGTGTGTTTCATTTCTTGTATTCATATATTAATCACTACATACTTATTGGTTTGAGTAATAATCGGCTATTTTGCTTTTAGGTGGTCTTCATTGAAAATGCTGAAAAAAGCAAGAAGGAATGGAGGAAATTACCTTAAGAGTGAGTTTATAAGTAGATGTGATCTCGTCAATACCTGGTGCCCGCCTGCCTGCCCATTTTAGGCATTTTACTTATAGGAAAATTGCAATATGAACACAACAAACGTAGCCATCTGCCTGCTAAAACAGATGCTGAATGGGAAGTGCCAACCTAAATAAGAAGTGAAATCCGCAAAATAAGGAATTTCTGCAAACATGAATCATTAGAGTTTTATACGTGCAGATCCCTCGGCTACACCCTGACATCACTTCGCAGTTACAGCCAACACTCCTCTCCTTCTAAAAAACATTCCTCGGCTACGCCTTGAGGCTGAGTATCTTACCAGCATTGCATTAGAGCTAGAGAATGACAGAGTGACATCTGTAGGTCATATAAGACATCACTTCCATCACTGTTGAAGACCACCTAAAAGCAACTTACCCTAATAATCTAATAAAACACTTTCAAATCCATAAAAAATTCATTTACATTTTTTTATTTATATATTATTCCAGCCATATCCCTTCAAAGTAAATGGAGTAAAGGAGGAATAAAATGACTTACTGGCATCACAAATGTTTTATTTCTATAACACACTGATACAAGCAGCATTTTCATAATCTCTCCATCCGTTTGGTGTGCATACCAAAGGCCTTCCACTTAGCAACGATACTCTATTTTATGTTATGTTGATATCATTTAAAACACACACATGGTGGAGAAACTCACTGCACTGCAATACTTTGCAACTCACAACAAAGTGTGTGTTGTGTATTTTAGTACTTTTACTACTTTAATAAAGTTAAAGTGTCAACAGGATCAAAGATTGTAACAGTATTACTCAACATGGGATGAGGTTATATGAATTTTAATTTGAGTGCAATGCTAATAATTGACGACTTCCATACTTGCCTTCATCGATTAGTTTATGGTTCAACCAGTAGTGGTGGAACTTTTGTTGCTATCATAATTCAAGAGTTCATCCTGAAGAGGTTCCATTTGACCAAAACATATAAGAACCATCGCATAAAGGGGAGGGCTAGTGAAACCAATAATTCCGCAAAGTTGCCCTTCTTGGGCCCACCTAGAAAATGCAGAAGGAAGTGAGAAACGATGGAATAAATTACCTTAGGAGCGAATGTAGAAGTAGATGTGCACTGGCCAATATCTGGTGCATGCCTGCCCTCCCTTTTTTGGTGTCTTATATAGGTGAATTGCGATACGAACACGAAAAAACATGGCCATCTTCATGGTAATACTGACGCTCATTTGCAAGTCCCAACTTAAGTAAGAAATTGGGGAATCCGCTAAATATGCGATGTGTTGTTACTTCTTCTTATTCATGTAGTATAGCCTCAGAAAAAAGTGCCACGCATTCAGAGCAAGCTGTGCAGAAGAGGCTAACCTTGCGTGAATTCAGAAACCTAAGCTTATATATATATATATATAAAAAAAAGGAAACCGAGAGAGTTGGGGATATATCTCTGCCTTTGCCGGCATTACTTTTTCATATGTTGCCAGCATCGCGTTACATACAGTGACATCTGTTGGACATATAACGCATCACTTCTGTTGCTAATGTGGGCTCAAGAAAGGCAATTTACCCCAATAATTCTGCCACAGCAACATCTAATACACCAAAACATTCCTCGTAACACAATGATTACTTTGGATATCAAAAAACCCTGATTTCATGAGTAAAACCCCACAATTAAGCTCATAATCCAATACTGCAGTACAGCCACCAAAATTGCTATTATAGATTGCATTAATATGGTTGGGACGGTTTCCTCCACACATGCACAGTATTAACAAAATGTAGGAATTCCTCAACATACCACAATGGTTTTTATGTTTAAGAATGTGCCCTAAAAAAGGCAGATGAGTGGATTAGACCTTTCCTTATCATTCACATCTGTTATAGCCACTATTTCATGCATTTTGTTTCTCTAAGTTATTTTTTACCAAATCAACCAGAAGGTAAATATGGAACTTTTACAACAATTTTATGCAGCTTTGTATTGTTTGAAATATGTCCGACTCCTCAAGAAGAACTACCAATTTATTTTTATACTTGAGCAAAAACACCGTATATTATGATTCAGATGCTGACAATACTTTTTATGTCGTTTCAAATTTTCTGTTTTTGAACTATTTTGATTTCATAGTGCAACATCTGAACGTCTCTTCAAGAACAAAATAAATAAAAAGCAAAGATGCGAGTGCTGATCCCCGTCTTGAACCCTAACCTCAAAATGCATACTCGTGTCCAAATTTCTCCATAAGGGTTCCAAGTGATAAGCCTGCTGTAGGATCCATTAGTAACCTTCGTCGCTCCAGGTGATGTTATAATCCGAGTATTTATTCGTCAATAAGGCCACGCTCACCGAGTGGTCCGCCTTCCCGAAGCCCTGGGAATAACCATACACCAGTATCTTCCTTTTTTCTGGTTCATGCTTAATACGTCCACCACCCACACACTCCGAGTCCATTCCCATGGACTGAACTTCTTCCTGGACCCTGTCGTATATATCACCGTGAAAAGCTGCCCACTTGAAGCCTCGTACAATGGTCTTCTCAACTTCACTACCCTTCTTTGAGTCATAAACTTTGATCAAAACATACTTGAACGTTCCCGAGGGATCTATTTCAACCTCAGGAATGCTTGACAACTTATCGGAAGCCATTGAAAACAAGTTTCTATTCCTACAGACTAGCAGAAATTGGTTAAATAAATTTCCATGTACACGCCGGCAAAGATGTACTGCCATAGCGATCGTTACACTGATCATGCAGGCAGTGGCTGGCATGTTTAATCCACCAAGCCGCGTTGGTTCATAATTTCAGAATACAGTAGTGGTCAGCATGTAAAGGTACTTATTCATATGAACAACATCCGCTTTAAGTTTTATTTCGCGGTTATTCTAAAAACAGACAGTTCATGATCCTAAAGTAACATGTACTTTTCCATTTTGAGGTTTCGTGGGTCATTATTATTATTTTAATATTGCGCATGCAGTATGAAGAAACCGCTCGACGAAAGCTTACAAGGACCAATTTATCCGTTGGGATATTATTCCGTATCCGGGTAGTAGCTGTAAAATGTTATGAAATTTATGGAATCTGTTTTTTGAACCTTGTAATCAGAATCCTAGATGTGTAGGCTATGAGGCGTAAAACTAGTTTTATGCAGTACCCCCCTTTCTATCTTATTTTTCTTTTTAATAAAATTCATGACATCATCTGATCAACTGAAAACATACTTGGATTTTCATCAGAATGATATGTCAGCATTATGAACAGAAGAAGCTGTTTCTACAAATAGTTATAGATGGTGTATAATTTGGTATTAAAATATGTATTTCGGCCCTTTAAATGTGACTTTTAGACACAGACACGTAGTGTGTGATTCCACAACCTACCGGATATTTAAATTCAAGTTTTTAGCACCCTGGTTTTTCTAAAAGTAATAACCTCAGTTCAAAAAAAATTGAGTTTCATTTATGGACGCTCTTTAACTACTAAGGTTCTTAGCGTCCCATCCTATATTGGGCGTGAAAGATCGGTAATTTTGCTCAAGGCCTATCAGGCTTGAGGTTCTGTTATGTGCTGTAAATCTACGACACGGGACCACTGGCTTTTCTTCCCTTCTGAAGGAAGCCATGCTAAGGATGTTTACGTCCGAAATAATCCATCACCCTCTGCCAGGTTTGAACCCGCGACCTCGGGAACTAGAGGCTAACTTCAGTTCAGTTATTAATAATATACTGATAAACATTTTTGTGCAGATGTTTCAACCACGGATCTACATTTTAAATCGTAAATGGTATTTTTATTTTACGAATAATTAATTTTATAAATATTTGTGTTCAGATTTTTGGTGCATGTTTAACTTTAAGAATGTTTTTTTTTTCTTTGTAGATTTTTAACATATTTGACTTCATGAGTAGTGCATAAAAAAAACAGAGGTTTGAATACAAGTTGACATTGCACCTTGTTTCTTAGAAAACAATAGTTACATTTACATCACTGCCATTTATATTTTAAAGGATTTTATGAAAAAACGGCCCAATTTAAATTCAAGTGTTTATATATCTACAAAAACTTATGTACAAACATGATTATCACTGAATATTTCTAGCTGCATGTATGCAAATTTTATTTTTAATATCAGAAATATTAATCAGAAAGTAAAAAAGTTGAAAGGTTTCACCTCAGCATTTACATGGTCTAAGAACCACATATAAATATTTAAAGTTTGAACACTTAATGTATCAGGCACGTTTTGAAAATAAATTTTAATTCTTGCATATAACGAACATCAAATCAAAAAGCATAATAAAAAAGTTTTCAGGGGAAATGAAAAAGTAGTATCTCGTAAACTTACCAGCATTTTTTAAAGGTTTTCATATCTAATGCCACTTTCTTAAATAGTGTTATCACCAAAATAATTTCTTATTTAATAACATATAATTAAAAATGTTGTGCACTTAGTGCATTTTGAACCAGTTATACTGAAAATATTATCTTGGACATAAAGGGAAATGGCAAAACATTGCCTGTATTTAATGATATTTTAATAAGCAATTTCAATTTCACTTACAAAAAGTTTTATGCTTTGCTTTGTGCATTTATTGGGGGAAAAAAAATGTAGTCTTCAAATTTTATTTGCACTTTTTCTGTAAATACTTTTATGTCAATGTTTCTTTCAACAAACACAACTGTATTTAAACAAGGCCCATTTCTTCCTTCAAGTAGTCAAATTCTTCATCATTCGGTTTCGCTGTAGAATGCAGACTCTTTATCCACCACAACATTTACATAAAATCTTCATCTCCATTCACTCCCAAACCAAGTCCGTAAGAGTGTGCCAACATCCTTCTTCTTTGCTTCATTCACTCTGCTTTCGAATATTAAACCCTGGACCTGTTGTATTGAAGCTGTTGAGACCACGTATGGATGCCAATTTGCAGGAGATATGGCCCCACGTACAGTATAAACTTTCCGGTGCTCTTCACCCCACATTTAGGAACCAACATTGCGGCGGTGTCGTGTGTTTATTTTATGTGTAATAATTATTTTAATGTTTATTTATTTATTATTTATGCCTTGGCTGTGTCAGTAATATTTTTTAGAGCAAGTATCTGTCACTAGGGCTGGTACGGCTACAGAATAAAGTTTACACAAATTTTAATTGTATTTTACTTTTTTATTAATCCTTCACACGATTAAATAACACTTCACTGATGTATCCTACTATAGAGCTGTGAGATTATTGTTAATTGCACTTTTAACAGGTAAAAATATATATATTATTCTCACCATAATGAATTTTCATGTCTCTCATATAATCACTGAACCCATACCAAAATGAACTGCCTGAGTACGCTATCTACTAGCGTCAACCGTTTGAATTTCTACATTTCTCTATTTCTAGTTTCTGATGGGCTAAGCCTACTCTAATAGAATACCTTTATTTTACTTCAGCTTTTCTAGTTTCTGATTGACTAAGCCTACTCTAATAGAATACCTTTATTTTACTTCAGCTTTTCTAGTTTCTGATTGACTAAGCCTACTCTAATAGAATACCTTTATTTTACTTTAGCTTTTCTAGTTTCTGATTGACTAAGCCTACTCCAATAGAATACCTTTATTTTACTTTAGCTTTTCTAGTTTCTGATTGACTAAGCCTACTCCAATAGAATATCTTTATTTTACTTTAGCTTTTCTAGTTTCTGATTGACTAAGCCTACTCCAATAGAATATCTTTATTTTACTTTAGCTTTTCTAGTTTCTGATTGACTAAGCCTGCTCCAATAGAATACCTTTATTTTACTTTAGCTTTTCTAGTTTCTGATTGACTAAGCCTGCTCCAATAGAATACTTTATTTTACTTTAGCTTTTCTAGTTTCTGATTGACTAAGCCTGCTCCAATAGAATACCTTTATTTTACTTCAGCTTTTCTAGTTTTGATCAGAGTTATCAGACTCAAAATCAGCCATAGATGGAATAGTAAATTACAATAATAAAACAACAAGAAATATTAAAGAAATAAGAAGCCTAATTAAAGCAGTTGAAACTAGAAATCGTGTCAGTCTACAATGGATCCCACCTCATGTTGGACTTTTGGGCAATGAACATGCGGATCAATTAGCAAAGAAAGGTGCAATACAAACCTGTAGGACAAATAGAAATAAATAAACAATTAAATAACATTAAACAACATTTCAAAAGACAGCAGAGACTTGATGAAGAAGATAAATTAAAGGATAAAGATTATTAGAATATTAAAGATAGAGTTGATATGCAAAAAATGCCAAGGAAGACTGCAGTGACCTTATTTAGGATGGCAACTGGCCACGATTGCCTCGCAGAACACCTCTACAAGATAGGATGTCTACCTACACCCAAGTGCGCTCTCTGTGAAGAAGATGTCATCCTGAAGAAACAACATCTCGCCAAATGCAAAGGCCTTAAAAGTGATAACTTACAGACTTTATATTGGGAAGCCAAAGGGAAAATGATGCAGATCAATTAATCCAGTGCCATTGTGAACAACAACAACAATAGCTATTTCTGTAAATGTTTATTTGGATTTAAATGAAGAAGATAAAAAATAAGCTGTAGTAGGAATAGTTTGTATACACACTAATAAACAATAGAGGTAGGGAAAGTCATTGGAATGTATCACATCAGATTTTTTTGGGCTGTTTCAAAGCTACAGATTTTCATCATGGACATGACAAAACATTAATTCCTATTGCATTATATTGTTATTTTTTATGACAATAATGTAAGAATTCTTGCCAACTTATGAATACAGCCCCAATATACTGCACTAAAGCCCAGAGCTTATCTGTGTGTCTATCCTTCATGATGCTGCCCCTTTTCTTGATTGCAACAAAGTGCATAGTATGCGTAATTTTTTTATTGACTTCAAAATTTTATTGCACCACCAGTGACCCATAGTAAAACCAGGCAGTGATGAATGGCATGAGTCAATTCTCTCGTATAAATGCTTTATCTTATTCACATTCTATGGCTGTGGGAAATAACTTCCCAAACGTTTTTGTTTATAGTTGATGTTATGAAGTGTAAAATGTGGACTAGAAATCTGTGTATAGCCAAGGAAGTGGCATCCTTTGTTTTAATGTGGTACCAGGAAGAACTTCAGAGTGTATGACAGAAAGAAACAGTACTAGCTTCAAGGATTCTTATAAAATGGAATTCCCATTTATTTTACATGAAATGTTTGTACATTTGCTGCACTGAACATTCTATGCTTTCTAAATTTCATATCATCACAAAATTATTAGGCACTACTGGACAAGGGAAAGTTTTACAGGTTTTAATTTTAAGAAGTTGGCAAGTATGCACTTATATCATGTTCTCAAAAATAGAAATATGTTTTAAGAGAGTTTTGTCACCATTATCATGTTTGTGCTGATTGAATTTGAACCCTACTTTTCGCACTATTACATTTGTCACAATGCTGGAGATGGATGTCTCTAAAAACATTTCACGTAAATTGTTTTTAAAGGTGGTTCACAATAGCCCAGTAACAAGAATGGGAATACATGCCAATGGTCATATTGATCACAAATTGGAAAGTCAAGTTTGCACATTGGGATTTCATTTATTTTTAACTGACCAATGATATCTAATGACCTGCTTCCAATTCAGCCAACATAATGTGGGTAGGCCAACATCAAAACTTGATAGAGTAAACATTATATACATGCAGATCAATTATGTTTCCAATACATCTAGCAATACTAAGCTTTAATTCATTTATTTAATGGCATGTATTAAAGTTGCTTTTGTTTTTTGTAGCTTTTGCAACTGTTTTTGAGGCAATAGCCAGTTCTGAGTTGCATATAAACAAACAAACTACAGATGATCCTTTCACTAGAAGAGCCCACGCTCAATGGATCTGCAGGTTAGGATGCATATATGCTAAACTTTCTTCCAGTTTCATGTTTCCAGCTTGTGAGTATAGAGCACTAGCAGTTGTTTTATGTCATGGCCAGCTAGAATAATCTCTAGAGTGAAGAGTCTAATATGCACAATATGGATCCAATGTGCTGTGCCCAAGAACAAGAAAGTTAAAACTTGGCCAAGTCTTTTTTCCCATTCCTGGGGCTCAGGAAAGCTCCCCATCAATTGTGAATGCTCCCATTAGAACACATGTACTTCAACTTAATCATTCTCATTCTGGTTACTGTTCTTGGTGGTTGTGAACCAGCCTTAAGTGTAAATATTGACTCATCAAAATGACAAAAGTGATTTCACTGCCAATAGTGCCCGTATTTTTAACTTATAATTAGTATGTGCCTAAATATTACTGAAAAAGGCAATTGTTTGGCTTGAAGTATTTTAAATGACATCCTTAAATTGCACTGGGTTTTTCTTGAATGATGCAAATGACATGGTACTGCTGTATGATTCCTTTAATGTAGTAGTCAACGGCCAGCCTACAGTTTGTTCTGCAGACATGAATAAGTTACACTTACCATTCACTATAAAAGCTCAAAAGCCCTCTGCAACTGTACAAGCCTAAAAGTAGATGGATTTCTCCAACTGAAATATTGTAAAATGGATACCCTCTTTTTTTTACTGGTGTTTAACACCTGTTGTTACTACATAGGCAGTGGGCACTTGTGACACATGAAATGATAATTGGAAAGGAAACATTCCAGGCGTAGGTTTCCCTGGCATTTGCTAGTTAGGAAGACCAAGTAAAGTTTAGACCTCAGTGAGGCGGGAATGTCCTGGTAGAATTTGAATTGTGCATCTCCCATTCATGTCTTAATGACCTCTGCCACCTGTATTGCTAAGGATAGTTCTAATTGGTCTAGTGTATGGGGATTTGTTGCATGGACTTTATCATTAAGGATTCCCCACAAATAGATCTCCAGAGCAAACCAATTATTCTGTCACTGAAAACATGCTGAGGCAGCAATTTTCATGGATTGCTTCTCGTGAAACCCACTATATTGTCATTGAAGTCATACTGAGACAGCAATTTTCTTGGTCTTCTTTTCACGACAGCCCTTATGTGCTTGTTTAGGACTGTCTATGTTTCTTTTTGTCCAATATTGACTTATTCAGTCTAATGAGCTATAATTTCACTGGCATTCTATAGCTTGAGCAAAACTTAAAACAGTAAACACACTGTTCACTATGATATATTTAACAGTGTTCCACAATGCCAAACAACACTAGCTAGGCTACCATAGAGTGAGGTCATTCAATCCTAACCGGACCTGGTGGGCTCCAATGACATTCAAGTAAAACCCAGTAGTATATCATCATGCAATTGCTTGGAGGTCTACCATTTCTTTGGCACTTACATTACTGTAACAGTTTAAATGAAGTGTAAGTATTGAAGCATTGTGTTGTGTTGGTAGGATGAACACTGTGAAGATTAAACAGGAACCACTTCAGCAGGAGGAGCAAGAAGAACAAGATGAAGAGTTGGAACCATTCTCTTCGGTTATCATCAAGTCAGAGGTGAGAGTTCACCACCTGCATGTAATCACAGCAGCTGTTTGTTTTAGGCTAGGGCACTGGTAACAGTGATTTTCTGCTTTTATGAGCAGCACTGTACTGCCTAAAAATGAGCAGCACACTTTTGTCTAGATGAGGCTTACTGCAAAAGTAGGAATGTCAGTGGCAGGTTCAAGATCATACTGCTGAGATTCCAATCTCTTGGAGTAACTAAGGTTTGTATATTCATAAACAATACTTTCACTGTCTTTGTTAGGAAAGTTAAACTTTACTGAAAGTCTTATTCATAGACGACTATTTCGATACTTTAACTTTGACTCTGGAAAGTTCAGAGGCCATGACCAAAATCCAATGTTGGCTAACCAATTTCCAAACACACTGCCCTCTGTGGCAATAAAATCAGTACATATAGGTCCAAAAACAACTAACGATTGCAATAGAGAAGGCATTGGCTGAAGTGTCTGCATTTTGCTCCTCCGCTGCAACTTGGTGGCCTTCATTAACACATGTTTATAGGGAAAACTTGAATGTGTCAAGGTTAGGTTAGATCTGTGGGTTAGGTATTTTATGCTGTTGCATTCACGTTTTTTATTTCATTTTTGGAAACAAGGATGATGTAAGTGGTACTGATTCTTGCAATACAAAGGTACAATGTAGGAAAAATGTTTCTGGCACTCATTTGTCACAAAATGAGAAAAAAAAGCTGCATTTTATGTGTCAGAGGCATAGCTACTGGGGTAAGGACATCCCCTCTCCTTGAATCGTCCACTCGGTATTAAAACAGTATGTTAAATATCCTACTGTAAATCAAAGAACTTAATTCCAAGCCTTTCTTTTAGAAAATTCTTAATATACCATGGAAATTGCTTTCTCTGAATGACCTACAATGCATTTTTCTTTCTTCTTTCTTTTTCCTACTGCAACCGTAACAAACAATTGTGAGATTTGAAACCACAATTGCATATAAACCTTCATTTTCGTATGCTTGTCTTGGATTATGCATAAAAGAATCTACCAATGGACTGCAAATACTGACATTCTGTATGCAGAATGTGAAACCAGAATTGTAATATAAACAATGCCTTTATTATTGAGTACACCTATATGTGAGACAGTAATAATGGATTTCATTGGGTATGACGAGATTGAGATAATTATTTATTTATACATCTTGTATTTTCAACCTGAATTTTTTTAAGGAGAAACTTCACTTAAATCTCAAATTAAGACTTTCAGCGATTCCTAGTAGTAATCCTCAATAACAATTTTTGTTGCATAATTCATTGTATAGCAAGAAAGTGCCTAGTTACAAAACCACTACCTTTTTTTACTAATTTAAGATAATCTACTGAGATTACTATTTATTGTCAACTAATAGAAGATTAATGAATTCATAACTGTGGCATAATTAATACCTATATGATAGGTGCAAACACTGCTACTATATCTACAGTTCTGTTTATCAAGCTTGTATCTGGATCTGAATTTGTTGTTCCTTTAGAACTCTACTGGATTTTGTGCATATTTTACAATGCACTAAGGAATACAAGCATTGTGAGTAACCTCCTGGATTTGTTGCATACCTTCAGCAATGCCAACTACTATCACCAAAATGTCTGCCATTTTCATTGTTTTCTCCATAAAGTCAGGATGAAAGTCTAGAATATCAGTGACTTTGAAGTACAGTCACAATCAAAGCTATCTTTCTGCGAAGGCTTGTTCTTGAATAACAAATTGACAATTTGTTATTTAAAATCTCTACTTGATCCAATGTCTTGTTCATGAATACTGCCCCTGACCTGTCAGTGCGACCATCCTGGACACCACATGCTATGTCTTGTGTTTTTACTTTCTCTACTGTGCACCAAGTACTGCATTCCACCCACACAAACACAGAGTTATGAACTTTGAAATCCCACCTCCAGACATCTACCAGACCAGGATGAAGACAACAATCAACTTACAGCTGATGATGGAAGTCAAAGCTTCTGAAACATGTCCTGTATAAATTACAGAGCAAGTGAAGCAAACATGTCTCCTAATACTTAAGTACCAAGTTTGGTATTAAACTGACTTTTCATTTTTACTTTCTCCACCTAGTAGGCAGAATGCGATACTGAAATTTCACCAGAAATACATGTTTTGAGGCCCTCTGAATCAAAATAAAGCATTTTTGGAAACATGTATATGTGTGTCTCTGTGAATAGCATAACTCAAAAACGAAAAGTTGGATAAATACCAAACTTAGAATTTAAGGGGAGGTTGTAAGCTGATTTGGGTCAAAAATATCGAAATTGATTTTCTGTCATAAATGTAAGGTTAAATGTCCATTCTATAAAAATCTGTTGTCGTTTTACGTTTAACACATCCCAAACGGGCGTAAATGGCATTTTCACAAAGAAAGTGTAAAGCAAATTATTCAGGAGCTATGGTGGCATGGAATGTGAAGGGGTAGCGAGAATTTTTGAACGTTCTCTATCTAAGTATCATGTAAGGTACACACAATACTTAGGGGATGGGGATAGTAAAGCATACAAAACTGTGGTAGAAAGGAAACCATGTGGGGATGTGCAAATTCAAAAACTGTAATGTGTGGGGCACGTGCAAAAGCGTATGGGAACCAGACTTAGAAAACTGAAAAAGGATCTCAGGGGTCAAAAGGTGGGTGATGGTAAAAGTGTTTCTGGGAAGGGTAGACTAACTGAGAAGGAAATAGACAACTTACAGCACTATTAGGCTATTAGGAGAAATGCAAATAAACTGGAGGAGATGAGGCATAATGTTTGGGCGACATTCTTTCATAAACTGTCGACAAATGAAAAGCCACAGCATGCACTATGTCCACAAGGTAAGGACTCATGCTGCAAACTTAACAGAGCAATAGCTACTGGAGAAGGGTTGAACACCAACATTCACTGCCTTATTATGCAAATGAAGCAATAAAATCCACATTTAAGGGCCTAGCTGACTCAGAACTTTTAAGTAAATGTTTGCATGGCAAAACTCAAAATCCAAATGAGTCCTTCAATAATGTAGTGTGGACCAGAGTTCCTAAAACTGTCTTTGTAGGGTATAATACTTTACAAATAGGTGATTTAGATGCTGTGTTGGCATTTAATGAGGGAAACTCGGGTCGCGTGAAAGTGCTGCAAGCAATGGGAATAGATCCTGGATGGAATGCGATGAAAAGTTTTCAAGACATTGACAATATGAGAATAGTAAATGCAAAAGTGAAGCAAGAAACTAAGTTCAAGGAGGCTAGGTTGTTGCAGAGGAACGATAAGAGGTCCAGAGAGGATGAGGACGATGACCCTGAACCAGAATATGGTTCTGGATTGTACTGAAGGTAGCATTTCACCTTTTTGTTATTTTCCGCTAAGTTAGTTTTTAAGACACATTGGTCCCTATTTCTCTGGAACTACTAGACCTAGAATAATGAAACTTTTACCAGTTGTTTAATCATTATTTAGTAATTTACTGACTTTTTCTTAACTCTGTAAGAGCAAAGTGAGAGTTATAATGGTATTTTTTTCAATGAAAAATGTAGAAAAAATTGGCAATGTAGAAAAAAAACTCTTAAGAAATACTTATTAAGGAATTAAGTTGCAATAAAAAAGTCAGTAAATGGAGGAAGAGTCAAACTGTTAATGCGCAAAGTTCCATTGCTCTACATTTGGTGGTCCCCAAGAAAATGTCATTTAAAGTAGGGAAAATTAGCATTGCGAAGATAGGCCTTACAACCTCCCCTTAAGTTCAGTATGCAACACAAAGATTTTCAAGAAAATCCTCCCCACCCCAACTATCCTTTACATGGAACATTTTAAAAGAAGTTGGCTGTAATGATATTTATTAAAATACCACCATATATTAAAGATATTTACATGACAAATAAAGTGTATATCTTCAATTTTCTGGGAACAGCCTGTGAAGTCTTCATTCGGAAGGAATTTTGTATAATCTTGCATAACTGTTAAACGTTAAGTAATAGATGAAAACATACTACAGAAAAAATGTAGAACTCTTTAAAACACACAATTTGTTCCAAATAACATTTTTTGTGACATAAGCCATTTCTGAGATATCCGTTATTAATGGTTTGAATTGTTCATTACTTGGTCATTCTCTTAGTCCTGTCAACATTCAGTTATTTCTCGTGATGTCATGGAAATAGTACGGAACTTTAAAACCAGTATACAGCGTCCAGTTGTTAAAAATTTGACTATTGCTGTTCCCTTTGTATCTTTAACAAAATGTGTAATGTAGCAATTTCTGCAAAGATTTATTTGGATTAAAATGTAATAGACAGAAAAATAAGTTTTAGTAGCAATAGTTTGTATACCCACTAATAGAGAGAGTCATGTTAAAGTATCACATCAGATGTTTTACTTATGCTGTTCTCTCTCTCTCACACCTTTATCTAAAATACTTTATTTGGATTCTCAAATCTCAAAACGTGTATTATTTCCAGTGAAGTCTTCATATTGAATTTTTGAGTGGAATGCAACGCTTCCTGTAGCTACTTTGCAGTTGTATTACTTATATTATTTAATTTGTTGAGCCCCACGTTTGGGAGCCAATTTGCGATGGTAAATTTATAATGTTATTTGTGTATGTGTGTTTACTTCATGTGGTGAAGCCATTTTGTGACGTGATTCTTTGTTAGGTTTGTAGCTCCATCTGGTGTTAGCAATTTGCGGTAGTATAAGTGTTTGTTTGAAAGAATGCTACTGTTATTTTATTTAATTTTTGTTTACTGTCCTCCGGCTAGCTATGATCTTTTTGGTCGAGCACATCTCTTTATACAGGTTGTGTAAACGGAAAGGAGTCTTTTATCCAAAATAACACTGATGAAAGAATTTGTTTTACACTTTTATTGTCGAACACATTCACTATCACATTTACACATTGATCTAGACACTCGCCAAACTGAAACTGTTATAACAACTTCTTACTGATCACTTTTAATTCACGTACTTCAACCTTTTGTATAATTAACTTTACAACACTTGAGAATTTTCCTAACTCTGCTACGCGTAACTTGCGAATTGATAGCCGACGTATACTTTACAAATATTTCTGCTGGACTGAGGGCGACGTGTAGCATAGAAATATTTTCGACGAACTGACGGGGTCTATCTCTAACCTAGCCCTTTTTATACTCCTACACCCCGATATGCTTAAAGATTATAACTGAGCTGCTATTGGCTAATAAAACGCGCCAACATTAGCATCTATGTATATATCCAATGAAAATTATGAATACATATGCTCTAGGGAATATGTTCCAGAAGATTCTAAAGAAAAAACGCGCCATCATTACGTAACTTCCTCGTCTCTAATAATGATAAACAGCTCACCCCCCTCGCTGCATTATTGCACGCTTATTATTGTCAGTTTCAGTAAGGCAGTATAAACTTACTTCTCAACAATAATTACAATCAACAAACATCTCAAATCAATGTCACACAAAAATGCATATTCATATTATAAGCATTCTTTACATTTAAATAATTTATGATACAAATTACTGCATCATGATATAGGTAGAGGATAACATGAAAATATCTAACATCTTGCCATTATATTTGTTTGCAGGTGGAAGAGCAATTTGAAGCAGAGAATGAATCCCTTCAACAAGATTGCCAACACGAACATGTTAAGATGCAAGTAGGTGTACTTACAGCTCTTCAAAAAGTTAACTTTATATTATATCCAATAAGCATTAACAGGGTGAACCAGAGCACCCATAATAGTAATTTATTTTGGAAAATACAGCATTAACATTTTGTGGACAAAAATATTTACAGCTAAAGCCATGTGAACTTTCACAAGTTCATCAACCAGAAATGCTGTCAGTGGTGGGACAAATATTGTACCACTGGCTGAAATACCCAGCATTACTCTTAGTTTGGCTGTATATCTCTCCAATATTTAGCCTTGATTTGCTCTCACATAATAGGCATTTAAAAATTATTATACAAGATACTTAAAGAGTTCATTGAAACTCTCAGGACTCTATAAAGAAAACACTATGCAAAAGCAGTGTTGAGCAAGCACAAATACCATAGTTTGTAATGATAGTTTCTCATGAATGCAACTGAGTGATTTACGATAGTGCTTCTGGTGTTTACTTATTCCTGCTGATAACTTGGGCCATACATAGCCACTGTGTAACAATATACTACCCCTGGAAACAAGAACGAGAAACTCTTTCCCATACATGGTAGTCAGGAAAGCTTCCCATTAATTGTGAATGCTCATATTTTAACTTTGTTGTTCTCATTCTGGTTGTTTTGAACCAGCCTTTAAAAGTTAATCTAACTGTAGCCATTTGTGATGCCTGGTTCTTTTATTTATTTTCTAGGCTTGTGATACCAATGGAGAGAACTCGCATAAAGGGTAAGTGCTTTACTCTTACGAGGGTGGTCTGAAAAGTTTCCGACCTAATAAAGATACAAGACATTTTTTCAGAATTTTTTTTTATTTTTCAACATAGTCTCCTTGTAACTCTACACACTTCTCCCAGCGATGCTCCCATCTCTGTAATCCATCCAAATAGTACTTGGCATTTTTCTCTGCAAAATAATTGTTCACGAAGGTGATTGCCTCTTCATTTGACGACAATCTCTGTCCTCCGAGTGCAATTTTCAGATGAGGGAACAAAAAGAAGTCGCTTGGGGCTAGATCTGGCAAGTAAGGCAGATGGTCAAGATGTTCAAACCGTAATTCATGGATTTTTGCCATTGCAACCGCTGAGGTGTGAGACGGTGCATTGTCTTGCTGAAACAAGATTTTCTTTTTCTGCAAATGTGGCCGTTTTTCCATAAGTTCTGCCTTCAGCTAGTCAAGTAATGATGCGTAGTATGCTCCTGTAATGGTTTTTCCTTTCTGAAGATAATCGATTAAAATAACTCCATAACTATCCCAAAAAAACAGTTGCCATCACTTTCCCAGCCGAAAAAAACGGTTTTTGCTTTTTTTGGAGCCGGTTCCTCCATTACAGTCCACTGTTTGTTTTGGGCGTATAATGGTGTATCCAAGTTTCATCTACAGTAATTAATTGGCACCAAAACTCAGATTTATTGCGCCTAAGCTGCGCCAACAGAGTGTTGGAAATGTTCATTTGAACATGTTTTTGGTCAAATATGAGCAAACGTGGCACCCAACATGCGGACAGCTTTCTCATGTCTAAATGTTGATTTAATATGTGACAAACACGTTGTTTTGACATGTTCATAGCCTCTACTATCTCTCTCACTTTAATTCGGCGGTCGTCTAGCACTATTTGGCGATGTTTTTGTCGGTAGTTGCAATTTTTGGACGTCCTGAACGTTCGTCTCCCAAGCTCTTATGGCCACATTTAAATTCAGCTGCCCAAAATTTCACTGTGGTAAATGATGGTGCAGAGTCCCCATACACAGAATCCAACTCATCTTCGATTTGCATGGGCATACTGCCTTTCAAAAACAAATATTTAATGACAGCTTGATACTCGATTTTGTCCATTTTCATAAAAACACTCGCATCACCTCACTCAAACGACTGTTACATAACAACTGAGTGTCCAAAATGGCTGAAACTTTGGTGAGTAACTGTCAACAGATGAACAACGAAATTCACTAGCTTTTATTTACGAGTGCTGCCATCTTCATGTTGAGGTCAGAAACTTTTCAGACCACCCTCGTATACCTAAGGAAAATCAGAGGTTGTTAATTTCCATAAACATGTAACACATAATATACAATATATTATTTACTATTTAAAGACATTTCAGGCCACACCAAGCTGTAGATTCTACAATTTCTGGGTTTTATAGGCCATTGAAATTTCTTGTGACTTCATGAATTTGGTTCACTTAGTGGTGCTGTGCACTAATTACACTTCTAGTTGTGTTGCTTTAAAGGAATAGGATATGTTTAACACCAAATATACAGAGCATTCTATGCCACAAATTACAACTTTATCAAATATTGAATGTTCTAAAATGCCAAATGAAATACTTCTTCCTCTTGCAATAGCACATTAAGAGAGCTCCATATTCTTAACAGTTCAGACCAAACTAAAAACAAAGTGGGAAAAATTTGACAGTGAGCTTTAATAATCTTGCCTGAGCCAGAAATTCATCTCTATAGTGATGTGCCCAAAGTTACCTATCTGCTTCCCACTACAAAGATTTGTAACTAAATAATGAAATAGATTAAAGGTGGGCAACTTGGCCACTCATCACTGGCCATGTACTGTCTTTTGTCAGACAAAATTCAACATGGTCTCTGCTGAGCTGCCGCGCAGCGGTAGAAAAGTGAACTAAACAAAGACGATTATTATTGATGTGATGGGTGGCGCTGCTTGTCTCTGATTGGGCCATGCTAGAAGCTCCTGGTCTGTGGTCAAGAGAGCTCTTACACCTGAAGCAGAATTCAAAGCTACATAACCTCACAGGCTTATTTATGAGCATGTAAATATTTATATGTTAATTGGAATCTTAAAATGTGCTGATATTTATTGTTATTATGTTTATTTTAATTTCATGTGATTGGTATTATTGTTGGAATATGTATGTTGTGGAATTAATTTCATAGTAACATAACCTAAAATTGTAATGGGGAGAATTAAATTAATTACTGTAAATTTGGAACATGAAAGGAAAAGATTAAATTAAATAATGAAAACATAGTTAAAAAGGAGTTATATAATGATGGAACTGATCATTGTTGACCCTAAGAGAGCAAGTATGTGAGTGGAAGGGAGGTTACTATGGGAACCTATGGAAAATTTAAGCAAACAGAACAATTGCTGCCTAGAGGGTAGTGAGCAATAAAAAAGATGATAAGTTTAAAAAGTGAAGCTAAGTTTTGTTAGCAGTTGTCTGTGTGAGAGTATAGGAGAGTGGCACCAAGCCATAGTAGGTGTACTGGTGCTGCCTTTAGTGGCTGATGTAAAAGTTTTGTTTTATTTATGAATATTATGTGCTGTGTATACATATAATTGATTGGAAGTGTGAGGGAATGAGTTTGTAAACCAGCAGATAAATAAATTCAACAAGTTCTACTGCAAAAGCTGGAATTTATTACTTCAACTATATCTTAGCAGTAGCAGACTCCCAGAGATCTATCTGCTAACACGACCCTAAGATACAACAAAAGAGTCTCTATAATGCTCACCTCAAAAGCATCAAATAATAATTATAATAATAATAATAAAGAAACCCCCCCCATACCCAAAAAGAGCATTGTTACAAACCAACACAAGGTACCACCAACTGTATTAGTCAATTAAATGTGCACACAGTTTTCAAACCAATGAGGCAAATAAGAAACATGCTTTGCTCTGTCAAGGACCCCAAGTGCTACTTGAGTCTGTGGTCACATAGCACACTCTGCTGATGGAGTACTAACATATAATACAGGTGTATTATTATTATTATTATTATTATTATTATTATTATTATTATTATTATTATTATTATTATTATTATTATTATTATTACCATAATTACTCATGTACCGCATGCACCTTTTTTGAAAATTGGGGTGTGCATTTTATTTGAATTTGTTATTTTGAAAGGGTTTTTTATTACTAAAATATTAGTGAAAATTTGAATCAAAATGTTATATATTAAAGACATTTAGATGACAAATAAAATGTATATCTTGAATTTTCTGGGAATAGGCTTTCAAAACCTCTTCATTTGGAAGGAATTTTGTATAATCTTGCATAACTGGTAAACGTTAAGTGACAGACGAAAACGTATCACACAAGAAATGTAGATCTCTTTAAAACACACAATTTATTTCAAATAACTTTTTTGTGGCATCAGCCATTTCCAAGATATCCATTATTAACGTTTTGAATTGTTCAGTACATAGCATTCTTTTTAAGTCCTATCAACATTCAATTGTTTCTCGTGATTCCATTGAAACAATATGGAAGTGTAGCTATTATTTCTGCAACAGTTTATTTGGATTAAAATGAAGTAGATATAAAAATAAACTGGTATGACTAGTTTGCATACTCACTTATAAATGATAGAGGGTAGAGAAAGTCATGTAAATGTATCACATCAAATTGTTTACAGTTTTTTTTTGGTCTTATTTAAAGTATTGCAGATTTTCACTTCAGACATGACAAAAATTAACTTCTATTGGATTACATATTAACTGATCAAGATATATTAAAAATTTGCATGAATTAACAGAAAATAACTTCAAATACGAGTGGCTGGCAGATAGGAATGGGGGATATTTGGCAACTAGAAGAAAAAAAAGAATAGCAGATTTTGGGAAGTAATGAGAAATAGCATAGAAGAATACAGAAACAAGAAATCTGGGGAAGCCTTGAAAATAAAAAGTCCTTAAGTTTATATAAAGCAATTAAGAGAGATTGGGGAAAAGAAGGTTATGAGCAAACAGGAAAGGGAAAATTTAGCATGTGTGAGAACAGGGAAAATGTTCCTTAGAAGGTTAAGGGGAAGTGAATCGGGAACATGCATCTTATGTGGAGGAAAGCGGAATAATAAACACTTCTTGGTAGAATGTAAAGACTTAGAGAAGCGGAGACAAGATGTTTGGGATCCAAAATGAGCAAGGAAATGGTAGCTATACAAATATTAACAGTTTTTGTTTATAGTTGATGTTATGAAACATAAAACACAGACTAGAAATCTGTGTACAGTAGAGTCTCGCTAATCCAAGGTAATGGGGGGGGGGGAAGGTACCTTGGACTATATGGAGCACCCAGGAAAACTCATTAAAGATGAAATGAAACCAATAAGAAATTAAGGCGGAGTTATTTACTGTAAGTTTTTGTATAGAAATAAACACAATATGTACATACATACATGGGGTTATTTTTTTTAAAAAGTCTTTAAGCGCCTTCTGCTTCAGGATAGAGAATCACTTTTGTATAGTAATGTCAAGCCAGTGTTTGAGTAACATGGTGTTTGTTACACAGGTTGCCTCTGATTGGTGTTCTATGTAGCGCAATGCTGCCTCCAACACAGCAAAAACCCCATTATGACTCATCTTTGGTGTTCTCTCTTCTGTGCCTTCCTCCTAGCTTTTATCTCATTCAGCATCTCAACAATTGATGTTTCCGTAAGTTCATCACTCTTCATCCATTCCAAAACTTCACTTTCACTACCACCTGGAAGCTGTGTGACACAGAAGTACATCATCATTGAATTAACTCTCACCAGTCGATTTGCTCTCTAAAATTTTCTTCCACGATTTCATAAATGTCTCATGCTTCACTTCATCCCATGACTCTGCTAACCAGTACCCTACATCCCTCATGGTTACTAGTTTTAAAAAAATTAGTGTTGTTTCCATCCTCTTCTGTTGCTTATAGAAGTGACTGCAACAGGCAGTACTGATACTTTTCTTTAAGCATTTCAAAGCCCCCTGATCCATCGGTTGCTGCAATTTCTCTTCATCTGGATGTGATCCAGCATTGTCTGTCAATAAGATTGCTTTACTAGACAAACCATTTTTCTTAAAAAAACTTTATAGTTTCTGGCACATATTCTTCATAAAACCACTTGTTGAATATCCTTCTGTCCATCGAGGCAAGGAAATGTCTTTGACAGCTCTAGGGTTCGAAGACTTGCCTATGACGACAAGCACCAAGTACTGTTAGTCTTCCTTTAGCTTTTTTTGTGGCCTGGAGCATGATGTTCTTCGCGCGAAGCAAGTGTTTTAGAGGGTAACATTTTAAACCCTGTTTTATCATAATTGTATAACATCATTTGTGAGTTCAAATTTTTTACACGGGTTCACTGCAGCTTCAGTATCACCGGAAAGCCATTCCCCACTAAATCTCAAGCTGTCGTACACCATACCAATTATTCCATCTCTGTAACCAACCTATACTCGCACTGAAATAGTGTTCAACTTCTTTAAACTTGTTTCTGAAAAATAATGCTTTTCCTTGCAAAATTGGACTTCCCTTCTGCCTTTGTTGACTGAACCAAATAAACAATGCTTCACTAGTTTTTTTTCATGTTCTGACCTTCTCATACATTTTGTTGAAGAATACTTCTCCAGTTTATCCCTGTTTTGTTGCCAGGCTCCAACTGTTACTTCCCCAACACTGTATTCTGCTGCAAGCTTTTTAAATGTCGCCTGTTTTTCCTCTTACATTTAGCTCTCATTGTTGAAACAAATTAGGAATAAGATGTGCAACCACTTCTTACATACTCTATCCACTCTACAAACATACTAAAATAAAACACTCCTTTAACTTGACACAACCCTGGGTTGCTGTTTGGGTTCCAAGGGATACTTTTTCTCTAAACAAAACATATGTTAACTATTAACGCTAGCTGCTTTCTTATAACAGCTGCCAAACATTTGTAGTTATGAACTAACTAGTCAGTGTGTTATTATTGCAGCTGAAAAGTATTTCCAGTGGGGAATGTTTGACACAATATACGTACATACATATTATGGAAGGGTTTTCCCAGTTTTCGGAAGTTAGTCCTTGCCAGGTGACACACACACTATAGGTGAGAGGTAGGTAGGTGCAAAAGTATCAGGACCGTGTAAACTGATTACTAGCCCTCTGGTTTAAAAAAAGAACATATGTCTTCAAGTAGCTTGGATTTAAAGGAACCTTGAATTTGTAAGACTGTACTGTATAGCCTAAGAAGTGCAGTTCTTTGCTTTAATATGTGTTTATTGTGATACCAGAAATAATTTCAACATGTGTGACAGAAAGAAGCAGAACTATCAGGTCTTCAAGGATTCTTATAAAATGGAACTCCCATTATTTTACATGGACATTTTGTACATTTTATGCCATTGTAAAATTATTATGAGAGAAACTTTTACAGCTTTCAATTTCCGGAAGTTGGCAAGTATGTTCTATTGCTTTACAAAAACATAATCTTGATACAGAATAGGCACTAGTACACTATGTGATTGGTAGCATAATGAAGTGTAAATACTTATGAAAACGAGATATCAGTAGAGAATGGGGATCTGTTTTATGCAGAAGTAGTTGCCAGAAAGAAGTATATTGCCCTCCTTTTTTAACAGCCATTCTTATATAGTGGCTACATTTTGGATGAAAGGTTGCCAACCAAAGGAGACAAAATGTCGCTAAAGGATTGTCATGTATAGTATCATGAATCATTAGGGTTTAGTCTCACAGATTCTATGACTACTCTCTGTAATCACTACTACTCTGCTTACAAGTGACATCTCTGGGCTACACCTTGCAGCTTAGGGCCCTCAATGTTGGCAGCAGCAGGACAACACAAGCATAATGCCTCGGGTGTGATGTATGTGATGGGAGTTGTGTAACGTGTTAATATGGAACAAAAGTGACAAAATATAATTAAATATGGTAACCACAACATCCCTATGTTTAATAAAGATAATCCTGTAGATGTGCGTATACTGTACAAAATGTTTATAAATGATTAGTTTTAGAAACTTTGTTCTGTGTTTTTCAGTTTGGATGAACGGATATGCAACACGTCTCTGGAAGCTGCAAGCAGTGCTTCACTCTTTGGGAAGTTGAATGAAAGTGTAGCTCACCTTAGTTGCAAGATCTGTGACAAGAGCTTTGTTGGTACAGAGGAACTAAGGGGGCATGCCAGCACTCACAAAGTGAACAAACAGTATACATGCAAGACGTGTGGTGAGGAATTTCCTCGAGTGCGTCTGTTGAAGGCACACAAACCGACGCACGTGGAGCTGTTACATCACGTCTGCAACACGTGTGGGAAACGTTTTGGCTATCTTCACCTCCTGAAGAGCCACATCAAGAGTCACATTCGTCTGAAACCAAACGCATGCGACAAGTGTGGCAAATTCTTCACTTCCGTCAGCAATCTCAACAAACACCTCCTGCTGCACTACGGTGAACGTAAACATAAGTGTAACGTGTGTAACAAGAGCTTCCTTCTCCAGTACGACATGAAGAAGCACGTGCTGACGCACACAAAGGGGAAGGAGAGCGAGCCCAAGAAGGAGAAGACATACATGTGTCTCACATGCGGACAGGTGTTCCCTCGCAAACTTGCCATGAAGTTGCACAGGGCTACGCATGCCAATGAGAAACATTTATCTTGTGAAACATGTGGGAAAATGTTCCATCACATCCACCACCTCAAATCTCATGCCAGGAGTCACGTCCGAACAAAACCTAACTGTTGTGACATTTGTCTCAAGTTCTTCTCGTCCATCAGTAACCTCAACAAGCACATGTTGATACATTCTGGGGAGAAGCCCCATGCCTGTGAAGTGTGTGGCAAACGCTTTGTGCATTCATGTGATGCCAGGAAACATGTGCTTATTCATGAGAAACAGCAGCACGGTGAAGAGCTAATCTCTGATAAACAGAGATTATGTTCATGAAACTAGCTGCCATAAAGCCCTCCGCACAATTGCTTGAAACAAGAAAGGGAGATTAACTCATGATATTGGTCAAATGTTGGTATTTTTATTTTCTCTACTAAGAAAGGATCTTATTAAAATACACAATTTATGTCATATACATTTTTTTTGCTGAGTGAACCATTGTTGAGATATTGCTTGTTATTCCCTTAAATTTTCCAATACTTATACTTTTTCTCAAATGGGAATTTGTTATTCATTTTTTGTCTTGAATATGCAAAGAGAATGATGCTGCACATAGCAACCAGCTATTAAGAGATATGTATTTCTATATTGCCCTTGCAAATACAAAACAAGGGGAACATAGTATGCCTTAGGCGATAGTCAAATATTTTTAGAACTGGTCGATATGTGTAAAATGTAATTCTCTTTGCATGTCAAAAGATCATCAGATTTTTTGTTTTATGTATGGTCTATATAAAATAGTTTTGACTCTAAGAATTTGCAATTTCTATGCAACTTGTTGAACAGTTTCAAACTGATGATAGAGAAAGTGTTTTGACAACCTACTACAGGAAATACGCCTACATTAATGTTCTTCTTTTTGACATGCAACAAACAGATTAATCACAGTCAAGATTCCTAATGGCTTACAGTGTTCTTTAAATGGGATTTTTCCTAGAGCAGCAACACTTTGCTTATGTGGCAGCTATTTCACTGAAGAATTAGGCCATGGTTTATTACAGACTGGAAAAATCCAAAGTAGGCTGATATAACCCACGTCCATAAGAGCTCTAAGCAAATAAATAACTATAGACATGTGCTGCCCAAAACAAAGAACTAATCCCAGAATTTTTATTTCACTGCTATCAATCTGATTTTAAGACAACAGAGGAGATTTTAGGTTATATCCATATTTAAAAGAAAACTGTTTGTGCTAAACTAAATGTAGGCACTATCTACAGTATGTTCGCTTTTTAATCTGAGTGAACACTTAAAAAAGTGGTAGTGGATGAGTCAGCAATATTACTTGCTAAGTCATTAATCTCTAAGATAAAAGTGGACCCAGGACAGGCCCTTGGATCACCCTTTGACAATCCTACACATTACCACATGCATTAACAATTGGATTCTTCTGCCAAGGTATAATTTAAAACATTTATGATGAATACCACTGATGCTATAGTAGTATGCTTTTCTTGTTAAAATAATATGATCAGTACAATCGAAAGTGGTGATCCAGGCATAGCTTCCACTCTCAAAAGCCGAGAGGATCTCAAACACTCCAAGACATCAGTGGTAGAAAGACCCCTATGGAAGCCAAGTTGACATTCCAAAAATATTTTATGGGTATCAAAAAATGTAAATACCTAAAGTTTTACAACTGCTTCAATGGTCTTACCTAGTACAGTGGCCAGAGGGATTGGGCGGTAATTTTTTAACTGTGTCCTATCCCCTTTTTTAAATATTGGGATCACTCTTGCGATTTTTTGAGAACTAGAAAAAATACCTTCAACAAGGCATGAGTTGATGCAAATGAGAAGTGGTGTCAGAATAGCAGTAATATGACTGTATTTAACTTCTATTAGATGCTCTGTTTCCAGATTTCTTTTGTTAAAGTTTGTTGCAATCTGTGCAGCTTATTTTGTAAATGCTAGATTTTTGGTGTTCTGAGATGGGATCTTTTAGGTTGGTACACAGTATTTTTTTGTATGCTGCACAAGTTATTTTGGGCAGCTAATCTAATTTTTAAAGATATTTTAGAATTTTTTATGTAGCTTTGAATGGTATGTGAATTTCTTGAAATTGGCTTTTTCTTTTGTTTCACTTTAAAGTTTGAAGTTTTTTGAAGCCCTAAGAAATACATACACTACGTCATCAAAAGTATCTGGACACCTGGCTGAAAATGATGTACAAGTTCATGGCACCCTCCATCAGTAATGCTTGAAGTCAATATGGTGTTGGCCCACCCTTAACCTTGATGACAGCGTTCACTCTTGCAGGCATACTTTCAATCAGGTGCTGGAAGGTTTCTTGGGGAATGGCAGCCCATTCTTCATGGAGTGCGGAACTGAGGAGAGGTATCGATATAGGTCGGTGAGACCTGGCATGAAGTCGGCATTCCAAAACACCCCAAAGGTGTTCTATAGGATTCAAGTCAGGACTCTGTGCAGGCCAGTCCATTACATGGATGTTATTGTTGTATAACCACTCTGCCACAGCCCATGCAGTATGAACAGGTACTCGATCGTGTTGAAAGATGCAATCGCCATTCCCAAATTTCTCTTCAACAGTGGGAAGCAAGAAAGTGTTTAAAATATCAATGTAGGTCTGTGCTGTGTTCGTGCCATGCAAAACAACAAGGGGTGCAAGCCCCCTCCAGGAAAACCACGACCACACCATAACACCACCACCTCTGAATTTCACTGTTGACACTGCACACACTGGCAGATGACGTTCACCGGGCATTTGCCATACCCACACCCTCCCATCGGATCGCCACTTGTGTACCGTGATTCGTCACTCCACACAACATTTTGCCACTGTTCAATCGTGTAATGTTGACACTCCTTACACCAAGCGAGACGTCGTTTGGCATTTTCCTGCATGATGTGTGGCTTATGATACAGCCGCTCAACCATGGATTCCAAGGTTTCTCACCTCATGCCTAACTGTCATAGTACTTGGAGTGGATCCTGATGTAGTTTGGAATTCAATTCCTGTGTGATGGTCTGGATAGATGTATGCCTATTACTCTTTACGCCCCTCTTCAAATGTTGGCTGTCTCTGTCAGTCAACGGACGAGGTCGGCCTGTATGCTTTTGTGCTGTACGTTTCCACTTCACTATCACATCAGAAACAGTGGACCTAGGGATGTTTAGGAGTGTGGAAATTTCGTGTACAGACTTCTGGCACAAGTGACACCCAATCACCTGACCATGTTCGAAGTCCGTGAGATCCACAGAGCGTCCCATTCTGCTGTTTCACGATGTCTAATGACTACTGAGGTTGCGGATAATGAGTACCAGGTAGTAGGTGGCAGCACAATGCACCTAAGAGAAAAACGTATGTTTGTGGGATGTCCGGATATTTTTGATCACATAGTGTATATTGTACCGACTACTAGAGTTTCGCCCAGGTCAGTTTGTTCATTATGCTTTTGGAACTTTTTGATTTTCTTGTTCTTTAGTTGTGAACTGAAGCCATTGTTTATTGCCACTGCTCACCACTTCTAATGAAACAACCATGAAATAAGAAAATATAACGTTCATGATATGCAGCAGAATTAAACTTTTTGGATAAAAACCAAGACAACATACTGAATTTAATTTGTCGCCAGACAGTACCCTTTGGAAATTCCTTGTTCTCCTCCGTAGACTAGTGGTACCATGCTAGCCTCTAGTTCCCAAGGTCACGGGTTCAAACCTGGCGGAGGGCTATGGATTTTTTCGGGCGTAAAAATCCTTAGCATGGCTTCCTTCAGAAGGGAAGTAAAGCCAGTGGTCCTGTGTCAGATTTACGGCACATAGCAGAACCTCAAGCCTGATAAAGGGGCCTCTGAGCAAAAATTACCGATCTTTCATGTCTTAATATAGAATGGGACGCTAAGGACCATAGTAGTTAAGGACCGTCTATAAATAAAACTCAATTAATTTAAAAAAAAAAATCTGGAAATTCATAACTCAAGCGCCATCACATTGAAGCTAACCGCTTCCAAAATGGGAAGGGAAAGGTGCTGCATCAGTTGGAGAATGCTGGTAATGAGGTGAACAAGCTTCAAAACATGTTCAAATAAAACTTTCTTCTTAGTGTTACAATTCCAACTCAAAAAAGAAATCTTATTCAAACACTTGACAGTTTCTAACTTCTGTGTACAAATTATATAATCTCAGTAACAGTTGGTTTTACTGCTAAGATCATACCTCTTAGCATTGTCTGTGTTTTCCATCTACTATTTTATCACGTCCACTGATAACATGAGTGTCTAAAGTTGCTTGCTCTAATTGAATACCATGTGTACAATCATCTTCATCATCGCTAAAGCCTTCTGGGCTAGAACATTCTCCATTTATTAGCATATCTAATATCTGCTCGTGTGTAAGGCCTTTTCCTCCCTGGTAAAACAAATCATATAGCTTATATATACATTTGTGCAAAAATCGTTACATTTTCATGCACTTCACTCAATGCCAATTGAGAAGCTTTTAGGTTATGCCAATAACATGTATTGTTGACAAATAATCCCAATGTTCATTAGACTGGCTATGTACTACTCTCAAAGAAAATCAATGTAAGCATTTAGTGTCTGTGATTTAAATCTATTAAAGTTCAGCATAAAGATGAACCAGGTAGATACTTACCTGTTTATATAGGTGGCACCTAATAAAGTATACTCTTTCACCTGTCATGTTCTCCACCCTAGGAGCTGAAACTAAAACAGAACAATTGATAACTATCAGGACTGTTATACAGAGAAGACTTGCTGGTAAGTTTATATATGGTGGTAGGTTTAGTAAATGAGGTTGAAAAGTCACAGTATTCAAAAAAGAGGAGAGGTGGTTAATATTATTATAATTATTATTAAGAAATACAAATTGTGAAGCATTTTATTTATTTGAGTATAAAATTTAATAACACTGGGGATAGAGTAAGCATAAAGAAATAGCCTTGGCGAAAGAAAAATCAACATTGAAACTAGTCAGTAAATGTCTGTACATAGCTCTGATGATGAATGTGAGATGGCTGTATGGAATAGAGATCTGAGGTAAAGATGGACGGACATGTTACTGAAAATGTTTTGTAAAATGCTTTTAAGAGTTCCATATAACTGCAAGGGAAGGAGCTATAGTGAGTGTATGAGGGATGATTATGGAAATAGCGCTGAAATATTGCTTTACAATTTATCACTTAGCACAGCGACGTATTTTGAAGGATTGCTTTTACAAGGAAAGCTGTTTTCACTCATAGAATTGGCTAGGTGAAATCAGGAGCCATTTACAATAAATGGTATAGGTGATAAGAGAGGGTGTGTGACAGGTTTCTGGGAATTAGATACCAACTGGAACATACAGACTTATGGAATGTATGCACAATAGTGGAGGGAAAAAGTTCTCTAAAGTGTTATAAGCACTTTGGAAGTAATGATTGGGAAACAGACGTACATCGAGAGGTGTAATAGGGATCAAAGAGAAGGTATTGCATGGTTTAAACTGGGACATTAAAAGCTTACATGGGATGGACAGAAGAAGGGATTTGCACTATATGCAGGGATAAAGATGATGTAATCCATATTTTATTAGAATGCAGTGGCCTGCCATATTATCTTAGCGAAGATTCAATAGCTGAGCTTCTTGCAGATGAAACCAGCATACTTAAGTCACATGAGATTGTCAGTAACTATTTGAACAACTCAACATTTGGTTTGAAGCTAATAAGCTTCATTAAACTATGATAAAACAAACTTTTTTTCAATTTCAAATGAAGCATAAACATGTGAATAAATTAACTATCAGGTACAACAATTACACAATAAAGTATCTGATACACAACTTCTTGGTCTTCAAGTAGATGAAGAGCTCTGCTTGCTTTTCCTTAAGAATAGCATATTTTGCTTGCTTTCTCTCCCTGTTGTGATATGGAATAATGTTCTGGGTAATTCAGTACACAGCAAGCAAGTATTTATATCACAAAAAAAAAAAAAAAGGCCATACACATTATTTGTGGTGTTGAGCAGCATTATTCCTGTAGGCCCTTATGCAAGACCCAAAAGATGGTTACTCTTACTGGTAAATACATACAACTTCACAACAAATCTCGCTGTGCATGACCACAATACAAGACGTGCAGGTGATTTTGCATAGACCAGCAAATAGCTTAAAATTGTTCCAAAAAGGATGTTACTATTCTGCAATAACAATTTATAATCACCTTCCACGTTACCTAAAACTATTATGCAATCCTAATCAACGTAAAATCTTAAAGGAAAAACTTATAGTCTTTATAATATACTCACTCCCCACATACTATGGAGCAATTTTTTAATATGTTGTGCAACAGGTGAATATTCAATACATAGGGCAGATTGCAAAAGATGGTGATTTACACTTATTTGTTATTGCTGTCCTATTGAATTCATGTGAGAAGTTTACTCTAAATGGAGATGGTTTACAAATTATCATCTTCTCTTAGATAATCCATGATGGGAAAAAAAAAGTTTTTGATGATGGGTGTGTTATTAGTTATGCTGCATATTTCATAATTGTATGATGTGTTCAATGTCTCTGAGCGTTGCTCGCAGTGGGGCCAAATAAACAAACAATTTATCCAAAATAAATGGTTGAAGATGTCAAAAATAGTAGTAATTCAAAACAAATTTTGTAAACAATCTCGGATTATTATTTAGGAGATTTCTTATATAGAGTTAAGAAAAAATGGATCTGGTTGGTAAATTGTAGCACAAACATAATGGTAACAGCAATGTAAGAGCTAATAGTTGTAGAAAGTAGTGTTTCTCGGGAGTTTATAGGAAAATTTTTACAATTTTCTTCTGTAAGTATAAAAAATGAGTAATAAAATAGGTACAGCTTTTTAATGCCAACCTGATCTTTATGTGGTTCCTTTATAGAATGGAAGTATTGTAGTAAACTCCTTTTTGCAAATTGTTGATCATTAATTTAAAAACCATTTTAGGACATTTCCCATGGTTCCAATTAAGGAGTACCTTAAATATTAATGGTCCACAGCATCAAAAGCTGTCAGTTATTCTCATTAAGAGCTTCCTGCACAACAATGATCAGCAGCTTCGGGTACTTGAATTCTTGGTGAAATAAGAAGTCTGTATTTGGGATTATTTATGAATACTGATGCCTTGTATTGCAAATGTTCAAAATGGTGTAAGCTGAAGTAATCAATAATTTGAAAGTGAAAAAACGTTTGGAATACATTTATTTAGGTATTGAAATTTACAATACGGAGTATTTCATAACAAAGAAGAATGGTTCAAAGTATGCAAATTAATACTGAGAATAGTTTGGTAAAACTTGGAATAAGAAATTGTCTTTCATAAAAATACAAGATTGTTTGCATCAAAGAAAAAGTTAGGGATTTCAGGATCCAGAAATACGTATTAATTTACTGTCAGTAATAACAAAAGTAAAAATAAAGTGTCAATTCTTAAAAGTGATGTAATTATTGAAGTTAAAAGTGAAAATATGGTATAAGAAGTAATAAACCCATTGAAACAAAAGACACCTTCAGTAAACAAAATATAGCATGCTTTCATTAGAACAACACCCAGATTAGAATCAAGTGGTAAAATAAATGAGGAAAAAAAAGGAAGAAAAATACTGTTTTAATGATAAACATAAAGTGATTAATGTGTAATAAAATAAATGGATACTGAAGAAGAATTCAATGTATTGAAGTATATAAACTTAAAAAGATCTTGGTTATCTCTGGATGTCAATAAATAAGTAGAGGAAAAAGAAGGCCTTGTGTTGAGTATTTTTTTTTCAAATAGGTATGTTTGAAAATTTAATTAAAATACTAATATGTTATATTTATCAGTTGCCTCCTACAGCAAGAATGGTTTTAATTCTAGCATTGTTACATTTATTAGGAAATACACTTTATTAAATGAAGGACGATATAATTAACTGTAAACACTCTCAGATCATTAATGTGCAACTAGGTATTTATTGCTTGCTTGTTCATAATGATGACCTTGTTATATGTTCTAAAACAGCAACTCAGGCTTACACAAAATCTAAACAGCATTCAGTTTGGCATTACTACTTTGTTTGCACACCCAAGGCCATCCACTTCTGTCAGGAAAATAGTCAGGGTCTGCATTCATTTCAACCAAAGTAATGTTCTTATAATGCTTACTAAATTACAAGAAATGAGGGCTTACATTTACAAAATTATTCTTAAAAGCATTTGATATCTGTGTGTCATTAACTTTAACACCATTATAGGTTAATCTGACAACCTAGTTTACAACTGCGCTTTTTACTTTCTCTACCACATAGCTATAGTAGGAAGACTGTATTGCATTCCACCAAAAAATCTGATATCCAGATTTCACTGAAATGCACGTTTTGAGGTCACTTGAACAAAAAGCCTACTTTAAAAAGGTCTGTGTAAACAACATACTGACCCAAAAATGAAATGGATAAATACCAAACTTTTCCAGTTTAGTAGGTACCTTTCAAAGATGCGATATGAAGATTTACTCAAAAATGGCTCTCACAATTTTTATTAAAATTGAATATATTTACATGGCAAAATATATATCTTGAATTTTCTGAGAACAGCTTAGAAAATCCTTAGTTCAGAAAGAATTTTGTATAGTTGGTAGATAGACAAAACTTACACAGAAAGTGTACAACTCTTTAAAGCATGTGACATATACGAGATAATCCATTGTTATTCATTTGATTTTTCTGATTCTTTTTAAAGTGGTGTCACCATTGAATCGCTTCTTGTGACATCGTGGAAAGAGTAGGTATGTATGGAATTTCAAGGCCAGTATAGTGCGATCCGCTTTTAAACATCTGTCTACGTTTTCTCCCCCCTTTGTACTTGCAAAGAAATGTGTAATGAAACTATCTCTGAAAGGTTTATCCCGACATGGTGATGAAAAATATGTTTTCAGAATTAGCTTGTAGCAGCTGTATAAAAATAAAAGTGTGTGGAGAAAGTTATACGGATGTAATACCAGATTTTGGACTTTTTTGTTTGTTTGTATTTCCCCATCTTTTATTCGATTTCTTATTTTTTAAGCCGTTTAGCATCATAATTTAGGTACTCTTGTATTCATAGTGAATTTTAACCTCAATGAATCATGCTTTATTGTACACGTATATATCTGTCCAGTCTTGTAGTCGTTTTTAAACGGTAACGCACAAATCATGCCGCAATTTGAAAGTTTCAATTCAAGGAAGCGCTAGTGATTTTATTACCGCTAGACGCTAAGTTGGTACAAACTGCTATTTGAACATGACATGGCGGCGTCTTTCTTAGAAATTCGCATTTATATAGTTTCACTCACTGTAAAACAGCAAATAATTTCTACATCGCATTTTTAGACATTTGTTTCATCCTGAGAAGGTTCATATGAAATCTTGCACTAAATTTACATTTTGTTTGCAGAATTATTGAAGATTAATAGGGCTATTGGACAACTTTTAAATGACTGCTGCCGAAATGCAATTTTTTTCATCCATGGTAAGGTTATGTTTCTATTATGGCATTGTGGAAAAGCGTTTGTGACAATAATGCTGGTGTATGCAGGTGTAGCGTGTTTTTCTGCGGTGGTTCAAAGGCATGCATTCAGTGAAATCTCGTAAACCGGCATTATTTATTCTCGGCGAGTGAGTGCAATATGTTTCTTACACATTAAGGTAATTTCAGCTTACGGTGGAAGTAATTTGACAAATGGCAGCTAATGTAGAGAAATCTAAGAACATTCAGGTAAGGAACATACTTGATTGATTTCGCGTTTGTTTACCTAGTGTGACTTCGGCCAACATCTTGAAATGGTGCTCATTTAATTGCAGCTTTTCCTGTTAAGATGTGAAGAAGACATGGATGCAAGTAAACAGATGTTGAGTGTGATGCGTGGGGCAGGTGCAACAAAACATTTCAACCAAGTCATGGGACCATCATTACAACAGCTTATAAAGTGTCTCTCGTGTGAGAAAGTGTTTCTTGATAGGCCAGCATCTGAGGGTCCGCTTCTTCACTGTTCAGAGTGCCTTAGGAAACTGACCGAAATGACGACACCACCACCACGACACTTCCTAGACTCCTCCTCCTCTCCCCCACCACCACCTCACGACTCGGAATTGCCTGGCAACAAACCTTGCAAGTGTGATACGTGTGGAAAGTCATTCCGATATATGAGTTCATTGAACAGACATCTGGTGGTGCACTCGGGTGAAAAGAGATACACTTGTCAGGTGTGTACATATGTTAGGGAGCATGCTGTAAAATTTAGTTTGGTGTACATTGTTGCTTGGGGAATATAGCAAGTTTATCGTGTTCAATAGTTCTGAGAGTAAGTATTTTGTGAGAAAATGTGCTGTGTTCTGCAGAGTTTCTGGAGCACCAGGTAATTAATTGGTGATGGTGAACAATGGTTTTATGATTAATTATGAATAGCAGTTTCGGCAAAAAGGTAGTAGGTTCCAAAAGGCTAAGCTACAGTATCGGGGTCCAGGCCACAAAGCGTAGCCAAAGGATGTTTTTTAGAAATATAGAGGTTTGACCACAACTGCGAAGCAATGACAAGGCATTGTTGTAGAATCCACATGACTATGATCCAGTTAATGAGTATTCTTACCCTTTATTCTGGTGGTGGCAACACTAAAATATTCCTCATACTCCAAGGATTACTCTGGATATTTGAAAATCCCAATTTTTTAAATAAAACACTTCAATTTTGCTCATAATCCAATACTGTTGCAGAACCTTCTAAAATTGATGTTTTAAAACAAACATTTGATTGAAATCTCAACCCTTTAAAGAAAAATTGTCATACAGAAATTTAACTAACCGCCTTGAGTTCATAAAAAATTTGAAAAAGAGAAAAAGTGTTAAAATTGTTGGTATTGTTTTGGCCCTCAATTATTAAGTTTCTCAGAATTTATTAAATTGTAGAACCAAACATACTATTCTGACTGTAAAAATCATGAGTGACCCCAAATTATTAAAAAGTTAATGTTGTGTGTGTATAATTAGCAACTTTGCATGCTTTTTTTTAAAATTCAAATGACAAATTAATTTAATTTAGCTCCCCCAGTTCTTTGTAAATTATTGTACAATGGTCCCTTTTATAGCTTACTGTAATTTTGTATAACTACGGCTGTTCCTAATAACTGATGAAAAATCCCGGTATTCTTGCAAAAGGACGTTAAATATTTTGACTTCCTGAACTGACAATCTTCTAGGTTCCAGAGATGCTGCATACCCTATTAGTACCCATCAGCTGTGGAACAATCATAGGCTGGAATGGTCAAATAAGTTTTTAGATAACAGTAGGTGAAATTTGAAAATTTTGTAGATTCTCTTTAGTCCCATACTTATGTAATGACATAAAAGCTAGATTGTTTTCACATAATACAGAAACTGTTAAGATATACAACGAAATGGAGGCTTTATTTAAGTGCTAAGTTCATACATGGTTATGGGCTGACCTTAACCCTAAAAGAAAGGTGAATATGAGGCTTCTGCACTCCCAGGCCATCAAGTTAACCTCTTTAAAAAAGATACTATTATAGTCTGACAATTGAGAAAATAATCTTCTGAATTATTGCTTATTGAATATGGTTCACTGACACAATTGCCCCTCTTATTTAGCAGCCCTGCTCCTGCTAACAACACAAGTATGAGGAAACCTTCCTCACATGAGGGTTATTAAAATTTTCGACTTTCTGCTCTTAGTGTGTCTTCCACTGTGATGGAAATGATGTCTTATATGTCCTACAGATGTCACTAAGTCATATGCTAGCTCTAACACAATGCTGGCAACATATGAATAACTAATGCTGCCAAAGCCAGTCAGATACTCAGCCTCAAAGCGTAGCCGAGGGATGTTTTTTAAAAGGAGAGGAGTGTAGCTATTGAAGAGATCACATCTACTTCTAAACTCACTCTTAAGGTAATTTATTCACTTTCCTTTTGCTTTTATAAGCATTCTCAATAACGATATTCTAAGGGCAGATTAGCCAAATATTTTGGTATTGGTATCGCATGTGTAACATAGTATTATAAGCAGATTCAATTCTGTCTTCTTTTGCTGTGTCTAGTAGCTAAATTGTGACCATCAATATCTATTGTTTGGACTGAAATATCTGCAGCATTTGTCTTATTTGAATGTGTTCTCTTTGGAGTAACAACAATTTTCTACTCTATGACATTCTTAATGAAGGCTTTGTCCATCTTTTTTGGTCTCTTAGTAATTTATGAATTGAAAATAGGTGTTTTATAGACCATATCTGTAAGAAAGAATAAACCCTACATACATACACACAAATGCAATACAATATTAGTACAGTGTGCTCTGGTTCTCAAGATCTGCTGGCAAAGGGCTTTTTGGAAAAGAAATTAATCTAGATAGATAGATATCTCTAGAAAAACTTGTTTTCAGACAATTTTTAAGGAAATATAATTGGAAACCTTTGCCCAAATCCTATGTGTTGCATTCATACGACTTTACTCACTCTTTGACAAAAGTTAATTCTTCTATCTATGTAGTTAACACAGATAAACCTTAATTACTCATTTACACATTTTGTTGTAGCTATAAGAATACAGTAAAGTAAAGAGATAGTAACCAGCTTTAGAAGATTTGGCTATGTGATGATTTTGAAATTCTGTTCTCTTTGTATGACAAGAAAAAAATAAAAATAATTTGCAGTTGAGAAAAGTATAAAGTATTTGAAAATTCAAACCAATAACAAAAAATATCAAAATTGTTACAGCCATTTGGGGGGGGGGGGTTTAGAAGGTCTCAAAACCAGTATTTCCAATGACGTCTCAACATCAAATTTTTTGGTGTAATACAATACTACTTCTACTTACTGTAAGTACATTGTGGAGAAAGTAAAAAAGAAAGCCTGCAGGACGAGATACTTATCTCATATCAAACAGAACATGATGTTTAATTTATGTATACTGCTTCATAAAATAATTAGTATGTATTTTAAAATCTAGATTAACTTCAAGTTAGGTAATTGTTTTAACTTTGTGTTTACAATCTTTTAAGGCTGGTCATATAAGTCTTTATTTAAGATATATAGATACCTTTATTGCTGTAGACATATTATATGTATAGGAATGTCAAAACAAACACAAAGTATCATTGAACATCAAGGTAATCATATACATTACAGAGTGGATTTGCTGACAGAACCATTCAAACTCGTATTTTAAAATTGATGACTGTTAAATTTTTTGTCATCAGGTAAATTGTTGAACATATTTAATGATGTAATTTCATAACCCTTTTGGGTTTTATTATACTTATATTTTTAAAATAGATATTATTGTATTCCATGTTGGATAACTATGAATGGAAGTACATCTAATATAATTGTGCAAGTTCTTTTTAACATAAAGGCAATTTAAAATATAAATACATGGAAATGTAAAAATATCTAACTGCTTAAAAAATGATTTAAATGTTTGTTTGCTGAGACCACAAATTAATTTAATTTCTCGTTTCTAAAGGACAAAAAGTGTATTTATATCAGGATAATTTCCACATAGTTCAAGTGACTCTATACAGTGTGGACCATATAAGTTGAGACTGTACAATATCTCCAAAACTAAGCATTGTAGAAAGAAATGTCTTGAATAAAAGTTGTTTGATGTTATGGGGAAAGTAAATGCCATTAGGCGTATTTTATTTGGAGGATATTGTGATTGTAATTCTAGGGTCAATTTAAATTGACCCTAAAATAACCATTATAATGTCCTCAAAAAAAAAAAACAACTAATGGCATTTACTTTCCCCATAAAGACATTTCTTTCTACAACTCTTAGTTTTGGAGATATTGTAAAGTTTCAACTTAAATGGTCCACCCTGTATGTGACTATTATATACTTTTACCAAAGACTGTTTATCAATATTAAAGCTTAAAATCCTTAACATAAAAATACCTTTGTTTAATTTATTACCTATAAAATCAATGTGGGTTTTCCAGACTAATCCAGATTCGAGATAGATGTCAGAAATTTAGTTGAGGATAGTTCAGAGAAGTGACTAAATGAAAATTTAAGATTCCTATCTTTATTAAGCTTGAGTTTAACATTCTTGTAACTTTAAGGAAAAGTTCTGTACTTTGTTGCCAGTAATGTCATGTTTTTTATCACATATATTTACAGCCAGATCATTAATATAGATTAGAAATAAAACTGGACTGAGAAAGGAACACATCTTTCACACACCTTAAATACAAATGTTGACCATTTAACCATACTGCTTGGTATCTGTTAAGAACTCAAAAGTTGTACACTAGAGTCAACAAAACCATAAAAATAAAGCCTGTGTTTGAAATGATCCATTAAAATCTAATTTATTATGAGTAATGGGCTTCATAATAGCAGCAAGTTATAATATGAGGATCTCCCATGAAATGATGACCTTCAGTTTTATTTCTCCACATAATCATCTCTGGTATTTAAGCATTCCTCATATTTGTACATGAGCCTTAGATTTGTTGTAGCTGCTGCTGCCAGTCCGTTAAGCCAAGAAATGGAGTTGTTCAGCAATGGCACTGGGGATTAATTGATCTGCATCATTTTCCTTCTGGCTTCCCAATATAAAGTATGTAAGTTATCACTTTTAAGGCCTTTGCATTTGGCAAGATGCTGTTTGCTCAGGATGACATCATCTTCACAGAGAGTGCACTTGGGTGTAGGTAGGCATCGTATCTTGTAGAGGTGTTCTGCGAGGCAGTCATGGCCAGTTGCCATCCTAAATAAAGCCACTACAGTCTTCCTTGGCATTGTTTGTATATAAACTCTATCTTTAATATTCTTATAATCTTTATCTTTTAATTTATCTTCTTCATCAAGTCTCTGCTGTCTTTTGAAGTGTTGTTTAATGTTATTTAATTGTTTATTTATTTCTATTTGTCCTACAGGTTTTATTTGTTGTATTGCACCTTTCTTTTCTAATTGATCTACATGCCCAAAAGTCCGACATGAGCTGGGATCCATTGTAGAGTGACATGATTTATAGTTTCAACTGCTTTAATTAGGCTTCTTATTTCTTTAATATTTCTTGTTGGTTTATTATTTGATTTACTATTCCATCTATGGCTGATTTTGAGTCTAAGATGACTATTTTTTGTATTATGTATGGCCTATATAAAATGTTCTGTAATGCTGTTTTTATAGCTGTTAATTCTCCATCATAGTGGTTTGACGTTTCATATGATGTTAGATACTGTGCAAAATGTTTGCAGTATACTCCTGAACTGGCATTTTTTTTATTGATGAGGGATCTATCTGTATATATTTGGAGCCATTCTTTTTCTGGGTGTATTTCATTTTCCGTAGCTATTGCTATGGCTCTCATTTCATCTGCTATGTTGTTTTGTTTGTGTATTGTATATCAATGTATTCTATTGGATGTTTGCAGAAGAAATTTGTAACTCATTTAGGGTTGCATTTCTATCTTGTGCGATTTTGTTGTTCACTTGATTCTTCAAATCATCTGTGATGGGTAACACACATCTGGGTCGAGTTTCATTATGCACATTTGTTCGTCCAATTGTTAAACATTTAACACTACTTTCATTCATTATTGTATGACCATACACTTCCTTTAGTCGATAGTAAATTTCTGCAGGTTTCAACATCCGAGCATTCAAAAATCCAATACTTCTCAACTTGGAGTCAGTTGGACTTGTATCACATAGTTCATTTTGAACAATCAAGAGTGCACAATAATAACTTGTTTCATCTGAATTTGCACAACAGTGAGAAAAGTTGAGGAAGCGATTTAGCTGAGGATAGAAGCCTGACAGCAGGAATGCATACACTTCCCAACAACATATTCTGTGTTGTAGTTAACTTTCATTTTAGTAGACTTATTCACAAAACATTTTGTATTTATTGGGTGCAAAGCTTTGGCTTTTTTATGAAAAGCAAATGCTTGCTGTGTTATGATATGAATGCTCAAACCTAACATCAGCTGTGTCTTACAGGAAATACTAGTGCTGCCAATGTATTGAATAATTACACCCATGTAATTTATCAACTGAGGCGACAGAACCATGCTTATAATATTTGGTACAGCTCCAACGGACTGCACATACTACTAACCTATTGCTGGAAGTATATATGAGGTTTTAAGTGAATAAATTGAGAAAACACATGAAGTTTTTGATTCATCTAAAATCAAAATACCTCCGGAACTGTTAAGTTAGGACATTGTTCACCTACATTAAATTTAATAGTTTGTTGGACTGTTTACTCCAACGAAATATTTTGACTCCATTCATCAACAAAATACTGCACTCTGTTGTTAAAGAGAGATCACTGATGTCCTTAAGGATGAAAATGTAAGACATGTCTTAATACAAAACAGTGTTGCCACCATCCTGGAAAGTCAGAGTCTGGTAATTCATACTGATGTTAAACTACATATTAAGGAGGACTGCAACATTTTTTGCTCCTTAAAATCGCCTTCTCAACCCTTGAAGTGACAAGTTTCGAATTAAATGCTTTCACACATGTTATAGAGAGAAGGTTGTTCACCTGTCACTGCTGTTTCGGATTGAGTTACTCCATCATAACACTGGTGCAACCCAAAAAGCTTTCAACTATCAGTGGCTGGATTCATCACTTAATTCAAAGTTTGTAGAATGGCTTGGTGATCAATTTGAAGCCTACTGTAGTGTGCAGAAAGAAGTTTAAATTGGGTAATATGATGAGTTTCAAATTAAAAAAAGTTTTATTTAAACCCTAATACATATAGGGTAATCTCAAAAACCACTCAACGAATTTTGATAATTCTTTCAGCCAAATTCCTTCTGATGATCATGGTCTATAAAACAATTTAAAGGGTTTACTTGAATATGAACACATTGTGCTTGCAGAGAAGGCCTGGTCTTTTGGTTAAGAAGGCCATGGAGTAGAACTCCACAGAATGTGCATGTAACATAAGACAAATACTGTATTCTAAACAATATATATGTAGATGGTCATGATTTAACATTAACGACAGCAAAACAAAAGAGAATAGAATCTGTTTATAACAATACAATATGCATGTGATACCAATGCCATCATGTAAGAAAGGCATCTTGGGGGTCAATGAATTATTCAGTTTGGACATATTCAGACAAAATTATTAATTTTAAACTCCCACCAATGAACATTCTTACCAAAACGTTCATACCAACACTAAGAGATGACATTGTAGGTTTATGCCAAAATTCATAAGTGAAGTTTCTCAAGTCCTTACTCATTAGAATACCTTCATTTAGTTCTTTCATCCTCTGAAATGACCTACAAGTTTACGCTAATTAGAATAAAATCAAATCTAGCACATTATAATAAGAGCTTTCTTTACACTATCATTTAGTTTTTGTTAAACATCAAAAGGAACCTTACTATATATACTGTATTTGAAAATTTTGACCTGATGAAACAGAACAGAATGAACATAACATCTTAGGTGTGTGCTCGAAATACAAAAAAATTCCAAACAGAAAATACTTTGTAAACAGTTAAGCTACAAGAAAAAAATTTTCCTATGACTTGATTAAAAGGATTATAAAAAACAAATTTGACCTGAAGTATAATTTATTTCTATGACACATGAGAAATTTTGTTTTACATAGTGGGTTTCCAGACTAGAGCAAAACCCGTAACCTGGAGGACCAGAGTTCTCTTTCCTAGACGGGTAGCTTTCACTACAGTTCCATATACCCCAGCTGTTGGTACAGAAAGCAGTATATCAACTGTAAAAAATATGGTATGAATATATCTAAGGTAAAAAGAAAAGTAATGGCATTCCAGGGAAGATATCCAATAAGAAGCGAAATAGTATTACAAGACAACTTATTGGAACATTTCCAATACCTTGGCTATGATGTAACTTATGACCAAGGTCAGGATATAAACAAAAGAATTCCAAACAGCCTGTGCAACTGTCAAATGGACCTTTAAGAATAAGGCAAGGAGAGAAACAAAACTAAGGTTTTATACTGTTGGGCAGTGCCAATGATAAATTATGGAAGCAAAGCATGGACTGTTAAAAAGGAAGATAAAAGTAGGATACAAGCAGCTAAACTTAGGTTTTTGCGATCAGTTAAGGGCTGTATGAAACAGGAACATATTAGAAATGAGGCAATCAGAGAAGAGCTGAAAGTACAACCACTATTAGAAGATATAGAGAAATAAAGGGTTGAACATCTCCACTGCATGCCAGAAGAAAAAATACACAAGCAAGCCCTTTTGTTACAAACCTAGGGGACAAGACCAGTTGGCTTCAACAAATATGAGACCGGAACAAGAAATGCCTATACCATGAAGGAAGAAGTAGTATTTAAATGTAAACAAAATTGGAATATTACCATCAAATTGTTTATTGTGCTCTGAACAAGTTGAAATGGACATTGAAACCACTAGAAAAATCACTAAGATATTGCTTCCAAATACTGGGAAGCTAGAAGGAGAATGACTTTCTTGTTAATTCCTAAGCATTATATACACACATTTAATTGGAATTAGGTATTCACTGAAAATTCAAGATATACGTACATCTTATTTTGCAGTATGCATTTCACTAAGTGGAACATATTTTAATCAAAATTGTTAAGCATAGTTTGCTCTGGGGGGATTTTTGGAAGATACTGAATATATAAGTTTAGTGTTTAACCAACTTTCTAGATTACAGACATGTGGACATTTTTCTAATGCTCTGCATTGCATTCACATGACTTTCTCTACTCACTCTGGTAGAACCTGCTTACTCTTCTATCTACTACTTAAAAATAAGAATAGATTAGCAGTTGGAAAAAGTATGAGTATTTGAAAATTCAAACCAATAACAAAGAATATCTCGGAAATGCTTAATTTCATAACAAACTGTATTTGACATAAATTGTGTGAGTGATGAGGTATACACTTTTTGTATAGTAAGATTTTGTCTATCTCATGTTGGTTACCAGTTATGCAAAAGTGGTTCAGAATGAAGAAGACTTGATAGACTATTGCCAGAAAATGTAAGATATACATTTTATTTGTCATGTACATATCTTAAATAGGGATGGGACCTCGATGGTATTCAAGTATGTCTAATAGTTTTGCATTTAACTTCACGTTGCTGGACTATAGTTTTCTTGACTGCATTTCCTGTGGGTGAATCAATGCAACTTGCGCAACAATGGGGGAAGGAGTAGAGGTAGTCATGTAATATGCAGCATTAAACTGAAGAATCAGTAACAACCTGGCTTGGTGACTCACTCCTGCCATTACATTTACCTCCGGTGACCAAAATCTGTGAATCCAGCAGAAACAAAACAGCGTAGAAAAATATTTGTTCTCTCAAGGATGCTCATGTTCTTAAACAAAAGTGTTTGTTTCTTTTACATCTCTGCATTTCATATAATACTTCCTTGATTTTTTTCTTCAAAATTTTAATTGTGTCTAATTATTAAACTTGTATATGGGTGGGCATAGAGAGACTTACTATGTTTATGAGTGTTATATAGATAATTTCTTTTTACTGGATGAAAAATACACATGTTGTGAATAATGGTGTAACAGATTATTTTTAGTTGCACAAAATATAGTTACATAAAAAGGAAAGCTTAGAGATTATGTATTATTATTATTAGCCTTGACTAACAATAGGGGATATATAACCTTTGGCATTATTAAGATAAAAAAGGTGTTTCCAATTGGAGAATGTCAAACAGGAACAATAATACAAAATTAGTTGCATTTATACACACAAAACTACTATAAGAACATAATTCAGTGAACAAACTATTGCCTTTATAGTTTTTAATAAAGTGAGTGCTATGATCCCATCACTAAACTTAAAAATAGGGTATTTTAATCAAAATCGTTAGAGCCATATTTTAGGAAAAAAAAGATGTGTCCATGTAAAGATAGTTTGGGATGCGGGGATTTTCTTTAAAACCTTTGTGTTACAATCTTGAAAGATGCTGAACCTAAATACCAAGCTTGGTACTTCACCGACTTTTCGGTTTGAGACAATGCTGTTGTAAAGATCTAATAGTAATAGTAGTAACATAACAGTGATGGCGCAAAACTTCTAGGATCATACTCTGGCTATACATTTATTTACATCTTAGTACAAAAACAATGGAAAATTTGAACACTATAAGTTCAGAAGAGCAACAAAAGTGAAACATACAAAATTATGCATTCTAATTCATACACAGTGATTTAAGAAAATTCAGAGCAAGCTGACAACAGCAAGTGAAAGCACTGGGTTATTAAATTCCATCCAGCCCAGAAGCTTCTTCATGAAAATCTCCAATTTCAACACGCACAAGTCTGACAAGGATTTGTTGCCAGAGGCTCACTATACTTGACACCAGTCCACTAGCCTACATTGAATTCTACACAACTTATATATTTTAATGTAGCTGTCTTTGTTGGATGGCCGGATACCCTCACTACAGCTTTGCTGCGGCCTCATCTCATTCTCTTTTGTTTCGTCCACATTTTATCTTCCCAGGCAATTATGAGCAAGGTATGCTCTAAGTCTTCTCAATTGACAAATTCTCCCATGAAAATTCCAACTTCTCTACTTTTGAAAACTCTTCCATTTCATTGTGTAAAACTTAGCAATTACATATCGTTCTCCACCCAATAGGATCCAGGCAGTGCATTGTCATCATCTAGCTTGACACCAAGGTTGTTTCTTTGCTGTATACCACTAGCTTCATTGTTGACTGTTAAACTTTTCTGAAACTGCCCACACACAAAGGATGAACATTGCAGTTTTACGGGAAGGGCTGTTGACCCTATCCCAACCCCTGGAGGACCGCTGGCTCAGGACCCTGGGAACACCAAACCCGTACTTACCAAAGTAAGCCCCTGAGGGTTGTAAAGATCTTTTTTTGGATTCAGTGACCTCAAAATGTGAATTGGGAGTGAAATCTTGGTATCCAATATTTGGGCGGAATACAATACTTACTTTAGGTAAGTTGTAGCATGTTTCTTTTGGGGTTCAATGGACATTTGTCTATTTACTGTGAAATTTGTGAATTTTGGGTGAAATGAATACTTGCTCGGTGTGTGGTAGAGAAAGAACTACAATATTTACTTGTACGTACTAAACATCATACAAAAATTAAATACGTTTATATCAAGTCTTAAAGCTACTTATATTCTAGTACAAATTGAGTCTGATTTTTCTTTCCTTTTAAGGGCTACTTTGTGCCTGGCCCTTATTCTCTTCCTTCCCTGATTCTTACTTACTCATTCTCCTTTCCCCTTGCTTTCTTTAACCGTTTTTGCTTGAAAACTCCCCCATATCCTTGATTTTTCCTACTTTAACTTAATATTTTTATAGCTACCATTTCCCACCCCAAACATCCTCTGTAACTCTCTACATTCTACCAAGTAATGTACCTTATTCGCCACATATTCCCAATTCACTCTCTCTTAACCCTCTAAGGAACATTGCCCCTATTTTCACCCATGTTTTAAACCTTCCCTTTCATGTCTGCTACATAAGTCAATATAACGTTCTCTCTTAATTGTTGTATATAAACTTAAGGAATTTGTATTTTTAAGGTTTAGCCAGATTTCTTGTTTCTCTATATCTTCTATCCTATTTCTCACTACCTTACAAAATCATTTTCCCCTCAAGTTGCCAGATATCCCCCAATACTATCTTCTTCCTATCCCTGCACATCAGCCATTCGTATTTGAAGTTATCTTCTGTTGATTCACACAAATTTTTAATATATTTTAATCTTCTCTTTGAAGGTACCTGTACCAATATTTCAACATCCTTTCCATAATTATTCCTTTCTTCCCTGTTCTTTCTAATTCTACCAATGCTACTGACCTGATTAATCACATAAGTTCTTTGCAAAAGAATCTGTATATTTGATTTACTTCTTTGCCAAATTCTGAGGCTTATATTTCTAATGCATACATTTTTTATTCCACCAATACTTCATACGTCCTTTCCAACCATTTAACAGACTTTCCAATTTGTAAGTACTTGTTCTTAATCCTATCATAGCAGCTCTGCCTTTTGCCATCATCTTCCTACCATGTGTTTTCCATCCACAATTCTTACTGTATTTACTCAGCTATAGGACCCCCTTTTCTCTCTATTTTTACTTCCAAAATTGGGGGAGGGTCCTATAGGTGTAAACTTTGTAAAATCACTTGGTTTGGAGAGGAGTAATTAAAAAATAAGCTATTTAATTGAAATAAAGTTACATAAGTAATCTATCATTGCTGTAATAGTAAGTCTGTTAACATCCCCTGGTGGATGGGCATGGCCTGTAGAAACTTGGGTAACAATTGGCTACCTGTAGCATGAAAATCCTTGTTTTTAATACCGTTGTAGGTAATTATTATGTTTCTGCTTCACAAAAATGTTTAAGGAAAGAATAGTAATACAGTACCTATTGTTGTGGAATCACAGGGCTGTGATCTAATGCACATGTTATACCAGTCTTTTCAACAATTTCAGGAGTTCCCAAGCATGCAAGTATAATGGTCACTTAATATTCCTGGTTTTTGTTCTCTCATGCATTGTCCATTTAGTGTGAAAATGTCTCAGGTGGCCCTTAAAAACCTTGTTTATGGAGATATCTAATGGCTACAAAATGGATGTACTAAATTCTTCTGGGATAGTCGCTGGATACATTTTGGTTAAATTCAAGTGTGTTTTAGCACTGTCAACTAAGTGACCACAAAAGTATAAGCATAGAATTTTTACTTAGGTGAGCTCCTGGATCATTCCCACAGAGTTCTTAATCACTCCTTGACCAGATCCGCATCCATCCACCCTTTCTCCTGTACACAGATATAGATTCCCTTCAGAAAGCCTCCTTTAGGCAGTTTTCACTTGAAAATAATAGTATGGCGGGACTTTCCTGCCATCTGCAGACATACATAGCATCACAGTACAGCGTAACTTCTCAGCTCCAGTGGCTTTCACCAAAACACTTGATGCTCCTGCTGTATTTATTGTTGTGCTTGTTGACATGTCATAAAAAAACAAGTTTGTTCGGCATTTCCAATTTGCGATAAAAGAAAGTTATGTTCTTGTTGGAGTCTTATCACAAAATGATAAAATTCTATGACTCTCTCTGAAGCCATTCATAGTGGAGTTCTCTTCAAACTCAGTGTTGTATTGTCTGGCTTTGGCTCACCTTAAATTCTGAACCTGAGATTTCTTTAACAACTCACTAACATCTTTTATCACTTCTTCATACTTTCCTTTCTGTATTCCATGAAAAGATTTACCGTTGCTCTTAACTGGCGTTAGTTGATCCTTCTGATTGCACCATTGAATCATTTTAAGTTATGTCAAATTCACGAGATGCCACTCTTACAATATTTTTATTTGCAAATTCTACAGCATTTAATTTAAAAGAGGCTGTAAAACTCGTCCTGTGATTCCTGGTACTCCTTTTATTAGTTTTCACACTCACAGAACGCTTCAAAAATAAAGACTGGACACACAAAGAAAGTGCAAGAGAGTGGGCAACAGGAAGGCGTTCATTTTGCTCTTCTTGTTCTGTAGCCTGGGTTTTATCTCACTGTGAAGCAAATAAGACAATATTGCCAGATTTAGATTGATGTAAGTAAGGAATTTGTCAATTTCCTAGAATTTTAACTTTATCTACCACATACCTAATAAGTAAAGAAGGTATTGTATTCCATCCAAAATTTGATATTAAGATTTTACAGGAAATACATGCTTTGAGGTCCTCTGAATAAAAAAAAAACATTTTTAGGAAAATGTCCTTGTGTGTGTGTGTGTCTGTCTGTCTATGAACAGCATAATTCAAACATGAAAAGTTGAATAAATACCAAACTTCATTAAAGATTAAAAACAGAAGCGTTATTAACAGTGAAGTATTCATCATGATTTAGATTGAGTCACACTTTTTTACACTCACCTTCACTAATTAAAGTTACATAAAACAGAAACGTTTTCGAGGGCATTCGTCCTCATCGTCAGCGACTGGGTGACTAAGGGTGAAAATGTTTCTGTTTTATGTAACTTTAATTAGTGAAGGTGAGTGTAAAAAAGTGTGACTCAATCTAAATCACCAAAATTCATATTTAGGTTTAGTACCTTCCAAAGATGTGACACAAAGATTTTCAAGAAAACTACCCACTACATGGAACACTTTTTGAAATTTGTGATTATCTAAAAAATGGCTCTAACAATTTTGATTAAAATACCATACATGACAAATAAAATGTATATCTGGAATGGCCTATGGCATCCTTTTCATTCAGGAGGAAGTTTGTTGCATAACTGGTAAACGTTAAAGTATACTTCACAAAAAATGTAAATCTCTTTTTTGTGGCATAAACCATTTCTGAGATATCTGTTATTAAAGGTTCGAATTGTTCATTAGTGCTTTCAAAATTCAGTTGTTTCTCGCGATGTCATGGAAACAGTGTGGAATTTTAAGGCCAGCATATAGCGTCCAGTTGTTAAACATTTGACTATCGCTGTTTTCTTTGTATCTATAACGAAATGTGTAATGTAACTGTTTCTGTAAAGGTTTATCTTGATTAAAATGAAGTAGAAAAATAGTTTGTATTCCCACTTATAAAGATAGAGGGTAGAGAAAGTCACAGATTTTTAATTTTGACTCGTACATTAAGGTGGAATTATACGCTTTAGGGTCCTATTGCTGAGTAAATATGGTAGTTAATCTTACTCTTAAATAATGAAACTCCTTTACTACCTCTTACTGTTCTGCATTAAAATACCATCTTTTTTTAGTTTATTTCCTGTTTCAAAAACTGTAACTTTCGGTTTATTTACAATTTACTTGAATTCCCTGTTGTGTATTTTATTATTTGCAAGTCCATTAAAGTTATAGCTCCTATCATTAGGTCATCTACATATAGCAATCCTGGTATATTAATATAGGGCAGTGCCCATTGCTTTTCCTTACTAATATATCTACAAATAAATTAAACACAGAAGGAACTTATATAGTGAAACCAATTTAGATTAATATGATGTATGCAACAGCCTACGGAAACGTTTCTGCATAATAATGTCGTGAGTGAAACCTTTCGAGCGTTAATCGATTCCTACTCTGTTACATTAATGAGGGACTTTGTCTTAAACCTAGTTTTGTTCAGCCATCTCCATAATTCTGTTTCAATCACATCTTATACAAAATTTTATGTCCTCATATATTTTCTTAATAAAATCATCACTTATCTCCCCCCCTTTTTTTTTAGTTGATTTCCACTTGATCACCCATCCTAGATATTCTGTCTGATCCATGAGTGTCTGCTCCTCGACGGGCCTCTGACCCCAGGCACCCGCCTACATACAAGGAGGTTAAACAGAGAAAGACGAAGTTAATTTCCACTCCAGCGCTTCTCTGTTAATAGTGTTAAATGCCTTTTTAAAATCCACAAAAAAAAAAACACACATACATCCTTCTTATTTTCCTGTTAATTATTGTCTGCATTATTAATATATTATCTGTTTGCTTGCCTTTCCTAAAACCTGCGTGAAACTAATTTTCCTTCCGATTCTGCCCACCCTTCTGCCATTATTTCTGTGTATATTTACAGAAAGTAATTAGGTTTTTGTTGTTAGGAATGTGGCAAGGCATTCACTCAGGCAGCACATCTCAAAACACACTCAATATCACACACTGGGGAGAAGCCCTTCCAGTGTCCAGTGTGTGCTATGGCATTCTCCCGAAAAGGCAATCTCAAACGACATCTCCAGGTGCACAAGGGACTCAAGTTCTACGAGTGCGATGCCTGCAACAAACCAACTGGTGCCTCATTGCGACATCATCATGACTAGGGTAAGTCTGTGACATTAGTGCTAAGTTCGTACATAGTCCTCCAACAGTGCTAAATATGCTTGATGTTTGTTTAGGAGAATGCAAGTCAACAGCAGATGGTTGAGCTCCAGTGGGGTGTGCACCTAGTACTGCAGACTTAACATCTGATAGAGGGGTTCTTGCTTTCTATATGGTACGTCAACAGAAATCATTAGCTCTTTCCTAACTATCTTGTATCCAATCCACACTCATCACTAATAGGAAAGGAGATGCTTAAGCAATAAGCATTTCCTTTTGATGAGGAAATACAAATTACCATTTAGTATACACAGGTGGTACTTTATGCTCAATGCTAATACCTTATTTCTGAAGCACATGTGGCAACATGGTTCAAATCACATGTTTTGAATAGTGCATTTATTAATCAGTAGATTGTGAATTTAGTTAAGAGTATTAGTTTACATGTTCATAATATTCATGCAGCAAAGAAACCAATTAAAGCAGTTTGTGCAGATACAGGCAATCGGTAAGCTTCTGTTTGTTTATGTATTAGATTATTTGCAACAGTGGCTTTGGTAAAACGATATCGTTTCCTAAATTCAGCATCAATGTACATTTTAAGTGTATTCACGCAAATACTGCTTAGTACAGCTTTGTTATGAAAGTAAATACACTCCATGAAACCGTTATCATTCTTAATTTCCATTGTAGGCAATTGATGCAACATGGCATCTGCTCTCCTTTTTGTACACGAAAACAGGAGTCGGAGCTTCCTTATTTGCCTGAAACAGCAACGTCTACGAATTGAAAATCGCTGTTACATGATCTATGTGTACGAAATTAAATTTGACATAGGATTGCAGAATACGACATATCCCACTTTAGCATCTTACAACAATTGTCATTTGTTTATCAGTAGTGTTGAGAATTATATACCCTTCATACACACACTAGCAACATCAACATTTTAATCATAAAGATGAATACTTTCATAAGTTATTCCTACCGCCCCCTTACTGAAGAACCTCAATTGATAAAACTATACTATACTAATTTTTTCTATACTTTCCGGTTCTAGCTTATTTTTCCTGTCCATAAAAATAACCTTTCAAAGTCATACAAATCAAATAAATGCAGCAATAATGTAAAAGAACAATGGCCTAAGGAAGCTAAAGAAAATTAGCACAGTCCTTTAAGGTTCTGACACAGACATAAAGACTTCTTGCTTGACCTCCTTCACCCCACAACATGCTCTGGAAGCACCTTCAACATTATAATGGATTTTATCAAAGTTCAGAAAAGTGAAATGGTATTCCGCTCAAAAAATGTATACATTCGCACTGAATATGCACAGATAAACTAGCTTCAATTATGTTATTTCTATAATTAAGATATATGCTATATTGCAAATGTGCATTTACATATATTTCTCAGGAGTATTGACTCAATTTACCAAGATTATATTAAATGAAGACACAACATGTTGCATAAGTAGAAATTTATTTTCAAGCTAAACACAGCATCAGCAAGATCATAAACATACATAGTGTGTTACAGTGCACTTGCATAAACATTTTAGGAAACAATCCTAAATATCACAAATGTTCAGCTTTAAACGCCTACATACACAATCTTACTAAATGCTTGAAGTAGTTCTCAAATTGTTTATTAGGCAACATTAATAGGTGCTTTACACTTCAGCACCTATTTCTACACTGCACGTTTACCAATGCACACAAGAAAAAATATAGTTTTATTACTATTGGTTAGGCTTTGGTGAGGTTCCTATCCAGGGGAACAATAGGAACTTTATCCCACCCGAACGAGAACCAACGTGGAGCTTATGATGGGGAATGGTGGTAAGTGAAGCTGGATAGTCAGTGTAAAACTGCAACTGAAGACATTTTAATGAATTAATTGTCCAGTTTTGGAGCCATAATAGATACAATTATATTTTACGTTTGTTGTTTCCAGTGGTACATCCCGAGTAACTGAAGTCCATGTGCGCTTCTGTGCTGGCTGTGACAACACAAGGACAAGAAATTTATTGGCTTTGTAGCTCCTAGAGTAGGCCACTGCAAGTAAATGAACTAATATTTATATCGCTTTAAGTACAACAGGTCTGAAGAAGCGAGTTCCTAACATCGTACAAAATAAATAAAGTGAGGTGATCTCATGTTTTGGTGCACATCTTGCTTTAAATACAGACTCATACCATAATATCATTATATTTCTCCATATTTCCTAAGAAATCCTATACTTGACCATAAAGAGATGTGATCCAGACCTTCCAGAATACATGCATAAATAAAGATAACAAAACAAGAGCACCTGGATGGTTTTAGGTTCAAATCCTGTGTGTCAACTAGTCTGGGATGGTTTTATACCACTGCCCAAAGATTCACCCAGAATAAAAGAAACATTAAGTTCAGTTGAGAAACAATATTACTGACAACAGTAGGTCTGAATATTTTACTCCATCATTGTGATATGAGTAGTGCATTGATTGGGTAATGGTCAGTAGCAACAAAATATTTTGTTTTATTAGCAGAAAAAAGCTAAGACACTGCAATTTCTCTATCCTCCTAGTGTCAGCTGTTCCCATTATTTGTCAATAATGAAACGGAAAAACCAACTCAGAGAAACAGGAGCTTCGTTATCCATGCCAAGTGTAGTCTTTGATGAAAACATGAGAAGCCCATATGACAGGCTAGTGTTCCCCAAGAGCAGTACTCCACAAAAGATCCAACCTTACCAGAAAACTGGTGCTTCCTTGGTTATGGCATCCCAATAAAGCACCTCCAGGTCCTTATTTCCTTTGTCCAAAGTAATCATTATAATATCAAAATTCAAACATGGGCAGCATAGGACTTCAAGGATCCCCCAATAATCTTTAATGTGTATTTAAATTACTAACCAGAGAAAATACAAAAACATGACCACTATTTGCTGATGATGTGGTCATCTGGACTATAGAAAACATGAACATAGCACTTTGAAACCTAAAGACTGGTTCACAGAACAAGGACGACAAAGTTGAAAAATATGTATTTTAATAGGAGCATTCACAATCACTGGCAAGCTAGAGATTATTCTAGTAGACCGTGACATGAAACAGCTGCTAGTGGTACCATGCTAGCCTCTAGTTCCCGAGGTCGCAGGTTCAAACCCGGCGGAGGGCGATGGATTTTTTCGGGCATAAAAATCCTTAGCATGGCTTTCTTCGGAAAGGAAGTAAAGCCGTAGATTTATGGCACGTAAAAGAACCTCCAGCCTGATAAAGAGGCCTCTGAGCAAAATTACCAGTCCTTCACGCCCAATATAGAATGGGACGCTAAGACCATAGTTGTTAAAGAGCATCCATAAATAAAACTCAATTTCAATTTTCTTTCTAGTTGCAAGCCATAAACATGAAACTAATGAAATTCTAGCATGTGTTCATCCATTGAGCATTTAGTGAAAGTGTCATCTGTAGTTTGTATGCAACTCAAAACTGGCTATTGCCTCTCAAACAATTGCAAAAACTAGTAGAAGTTAACAACCTTAATGTGCGCCATTAAATAAAGGAATGCAAGCTTGGTAAAACTACATGAATCGCAAATATAATGGATTTGCATTTAGACAAGGTTTATTCTATCAAGCTCTTGAATTGAAGCAGGTGAAAAAATATCATTGGCCAGTTAAAAACAAATGAAATCCCAATGTGCAAAATCAACTTTTCATTTTAATATGATCATTAATATGCATTCCCATTTTCCTTACCAGGCTATTGTAAACCAGCCCTAACCCAAGAATGTAAATGGCCATATCTAGGAGTGGAAAATTGATTTTGTGCATTGGGACATCATGTTTTCCAAATCACCAATGATATTTTTATTTTTCACCTGCTCCCAACATCAATTTGGAGTAAACATTTTCTAAATGCAGATATATTACTATTTCCGATTCCTCTAGTTTTATCAATAGCGTACATTAGTTATTTATTAACTTCTTCTGTTCCTGTAGTCTTTGTTATTGTTTTTTCAGGCAATAGCCAGTTTTGACTTGCATATAAACAAACTATGTATGACATTTTCATTACAAGAACCAATACTCAGTGAACCTGAGGAAGTTAGGACACAAATTTACAGGTTCATTTTCCCAGCTTATAACTAGAGAGAGCTCAAGTGGATGTTTCATGTCACGGCCACCTTGAATCATTTCTACAGTGAAAAGTTTAATATGTATAATGTGGAGCTAATATGCTGTGCCTGGGAACAAGAAAGTTAATTGATATTTGAAGTTGAGTCGTTATATTTTAATTCACATCACAGAGCGCTCAATGGTAACTGAGAAGCATGTTTCTCTCATCTTCAGCTTAGGCCGACTACTGTCTCGTTTACTCCCCTGACCCAGAGAAGTATTTCATTAGATGATTCTTCTGCCCTCTGTTGTGAAGAATTTGATACTTGTAGTGTTGGATTTGTTGCCATCTGTAGTGAAGGTTGGGAACTCTTCTTTCTTTTCTCTTGTAATCTGATTAGACCAGGTAGTCTGTAGGCGGTATTTCAAAGCATTCCTGATGTTGAGGGGGATGAAAATCTCCCAAATTTCTAAGTGTGAAGGAATCTGTATAGGTTTTTAATAATTCTATCTCTTGTCCTATTTCATGATTACTGTTTCAAAAATGGTTGGCAACTACTGATATATCTATTTGTTTCATACATGACATTTTTGCTATTATTCAAGATTGTACAAATTTAGCGTTGGATATTTTGGATAAACAAGACTTACACATCAAATTTACTATGGAAATAGAAACAAATAATTCACTACCCTTTCTAGATGTACTTGTAAAAAGAAAAGATAATAATATAAAGTTTGGTATTTACAGAAAACCTACACATGTGGATAATTATACAAAAAATTATTTTTATAACCCTACTTCACATCAACCCTGAAGTTTGGTCTACAGATTGATTAATACACCTTTGGAAAAACAAGATTATATTACTGAATTGGATTATATCAAAAAGGTAGCTATAGAAAATGGCTTCAAACTTCAACTTATTAATAATTGAATCACTAAATATAAAAAGAAACATAGCTTACAAATAATTAGTACCCTACAGAATCCAAATAAAAAGAATTTAATATATAGGAAATTTACATACCATCCAGTAATGTTTAAATTTTTTTAAAAATATCAGATCCAACTGGCACCTCAAAATACATATAGTTTGAGAAATATGCTGAATACTCCCTTAACTAATACAACTGATAATTTAAAAAAGTCAGTATTACCAAGGCTCATATAAAGAAACTTGAAAATAAGACTAAGTGAACACCAAAGAAATATAAAATCGAAACAAATAGATAAATCAGCAGTTGCCAACCATTTTTGGAACAGTAATCATGAAATAGGACAAGAGATAAAATTATTAAAACCTATACAGATTCCTTCACACTTGGAAATTTGGGAGAAGATTTTCATCCATTTCAACATCAAGAATGCTTTGAATTTTGAAATACCACCTACAGACTACCTGGTCCAATCAGATTACAAGAGAAAAGAAAGAAGAGTTCCCAACCTTCACTACAGATGGCAACAGATCCAACACTACAAGTATCAAATTCTTCACAACAGAGGGCAGAAGAATCTTCTAATGAAATACCTCTTGGGGTCAGGGGAGTGAACAAGACAGTAGTCAACCTAAGCTGAAGATGAGAGAAACATGTCTCTCGTAAGCGCTTCTCAGTTACCATCAAGCGCTCTGTGATGTGAATTAAAATATAACGACTCAACTTCAAATATCATATGATAACATCACAATTAAAAATACTTCTATTTATTATAAGTTAATTGATGTTCTTTCTTGTCCATTGTGAACCAGCCTTAGGGGGGCAGAAAACATCAACATGAAAAATGTAAGCAAAACGAAGTCCCAATTCTTGTTGTGATGAAAACCTTAATCTAAAAACAAATCTGATGTGTTGCACTCACATGATCTTCTCTCTTCTTGTACAAGTGCTTACTCTCCATCTATTTTATGTTAATTGAGATAAACATTTGCAGAAATTATCTTATTGCTAATTTTCTTGTAGGCTTTAAGTGATGTTGCAATGTGGAGCATTTCATTCTCTTTGCGTGTCATAAATAAATATATATCTACTAAAAAAAATGGGGAATTCCCATTTGACAGAAAGTATTAACAAATAACAAGGAATATCTCTGAAATGATTCACTCAACAACAAAAATTGTATATGACAAAATTGTGTGTTTTAACAAGATCTACATCTTTTGTGCAGTAACATTTTGTCTATATATTATAGAGTTAATATACAAAAAATGCCAAGGAAGACTGCAGTGGCCTTATTTAGGATGGCAACTGGCCATGATTGCCTCGCGGAACACCTCTACAAGATAGGATGCCTACCTACACCCAAGTGCACTCTCTGTGAAGATGATGTCATCCTGAACAAACAACATCTCACCAAATACAAAGGCCTTAAAAGTGATAACTTACAGACTTTATATTGGGAAGCCAGAGGGAAAATGATGCAGATTCAAACATTTTGTCAATAGAGCATAATTTGTTTTGTTTACACTAACTTGAAAATTGTGTGTCAGCAAAAACATGGAATTAACTCGTGAAAATGTGCAATGATTTATTACGACTTTCGACGTGGATTATCAAGACAAGAGTGCCTCGATCAACTAACTTCCACATTTGGCGACGAAGCTCCATCCTTTGCCACTGTGAAACGCTGGTATAACAAATTTAATTGTGGCCGCCGTTCGCTCAATGATGAAGTTCGTGAAGGTCGTCCAAAATCAGTTGTGCCAGAAAACATTGTTGCTGTGCAAAAACTAATAATGAAAGATCGTCATGCGACATATTGTGAGATTTAGGCAACCCTAGGCATTAGTTCCACCAGCATATATAAAATATTACATGATTATTTAGTCGTGAAAAAGGTTTGCTCTCGTTGGCTCCCACATAATTTGACGCAATCTCAAAAAGATGCTCGTGTCGATTGGTGTGCAAAAATGCTCAAGAAATACAATAGCGGTGCCTCAAAAGACGTATATAAGATTGTAACAGGTGATGAATCTATGCGTATGAGCCAACAAGAACCGTAGGATCGTTCATCAAGACAATGCGAGTGCACACACATCTCATCTAACAGAGTATTTGAAGGCTCAAAAAATCGAATTGATGGGTCATCCACCATACAGTCCTGATTTGGCACCCAATGACTTCTTTTTGTTCCTGAACATCAAGAATAAATTGCGTGGACGATTTTTGTTGGCAGAAGAAGCCGTTGATGCCTTCAAAAACCATGTTTTGGTGTCTCAAGAAGACTGGAATAAATGGTTTGACAAATGGTTCAAATGGATGCAAAAGTGTATTGATCATAAAGGAGAATATTTTGAAAACAATAAAGCAGTTCTCAATCAGAAATCACTTTGTTTTAAATATTAGGCTCAAAATATAAATAGTGCCGCTTGTATCTTAAACATAGTCTTTTAATCAAAATCATTAAGAGCCGTTTTTGAGAAAATCAAAATTTTTGAAAAATGTTCCATGTAAAGGGTAGTTTGGAGTGGAGGGATTTTCTTGAAAATCTTCGTGTTGCATTTTTGGAAGATATTGGACCTAAATACCAAATTTGGTATTTATCAGACTTTTGTTTTTCAGTTGTGTTCACACACACATGGACATGTTTCCAAATGTGTTTATTTGGATTTGGGGGTCTCAAAAGATGTATTTCTTGTGAAATCTTGGTATCAAATTTTTGGGTAGAATATACTTCCCCTACTTACTATATGTATGAGAAAAAGTAACAAATAGCCAAAAGGTGAGAAAATCCGAAGAAACAACCTACCTGTTTGTTGGCTTAAATAATAAACCAACCTGGGTAAAACAAATAGAACACACTTGAAGCAAACAAAAGACAGGAGATCCTAAAAAAATTGGCAGAAAAGAAACGGGGCAACAAAACATACAAGATATATATGGAAGCAATAATAATATACAAAGTGAAGGCCTTATCACAGCAAACAAGACAAAAATAAGTTGGAAATTGCCAAAACAATGCAATGATACTGATAACAGGAGCAGTAAAACCAAATTACAATTACACACAAAGCAAAAGTGTTATTGCCTACTTACAAATAAACAACCTTTCAGATTACGTTGATATTGTAATGAAAAGAAGCTAGAAACAGTGATGTGTATTGAATTTATTTAAAGGTGAGTCGGAATTGTAAACACTAACATCACTTAAGTTTACTCACTTAACATGTCGAGATAACCTTCTGAGGATGGGAACAACGGTTTCCCGAAACATGTTAAGTGAGTAAACTTAAGTGATGTTAGTGTTTACAATTCCGACTCACCTTTAAATAAACCTTTCAGATGTTAATTGGTTCAACAAAGCTTTGTGGAAACAATGTTAGCACCAATGGATTATGCCAATAGAGTTTTTATAATAAGGCAGCCTTCCATATGAGTGGAAAAGTAAATATACACAACTCTTGTATATGAGTCATTCCACGTCAAGTCGCACAAATTTTCACAAAATTTGACCATATCTATGATACACTCCAAATTTTGTCCATGGATTACAAAAACAAAGGAAATTGTTTTAATTTATTTTTTTTTTTTTTAATCACAATATCTTTAAAAAATTACTGCACAATCCAACTTGTAAAAAGCGGCATACCTTTCCACCTTTAAATTACAATATCTCGCAGGCGACAAATGATAGAATAATGTTATAAAGTGCAGTGCAAAGCTTAATGTGTAATCTTATACTTAATATTTATTATAACTGATACAATTATTTACATCAATTTTTAAAATCCAAACATTTAAAAACTACACATCCCTACTGACCCGCATGATTAAATTTCCATAAAAACTATATAAATTCCTTGTAATTTTTTGTATATATTTGCATAACACAAAGATGGGGTCATATATAGTTAATTTTAAATAAAGCAACTTAGAAAGCCGTGCATAGTAGGACTTAAGCACAGCGTGGTTGGAGAGTAGTGGCAGCAGTCTGTCATTGGATGCCTTGTCAATTGTTCACAGCACTTTAGCTACACTAGTTTGTTCATATGTAACTTAAATTTGACATTCAGTTGAGAAGCATTTGAACTTTCAGTCTTATCCTATGGGACGCAACTTAACTACAATTTAAATGTGCACTTTTTTCCTTTCAGGCTCAAATGAATACCATCTCGTTATTATTGCATTATTGGTTGATGGAATAATTGAAATTAAGTCTAAGGTACTGGGGATTGGTTTTGCCTCCAAATGGTCATCATGTTCAAAACCACTTCTGGATTATTCACAGCATTGGTACTTTGTAGCACAGAATCACTGGTTGGTACTTTGGGAATTTCTTTATCTGTTTTTGACATGCATCACATAGTTTTAGGTCTGATGACAAAGTTAAGTTCTCCATTTTTAATTTTGTAAGCATATTGCAGGAAAACAAAACATAAAAATGAAGCTATTAACGTGAAGTAAATGCAAATTTATATAACAATAACTAGTGGTAACAAATCTATACTTATCTTGTACAATAAATCAAGAGCAGGACATGTTTCGGAATCTCTTGATTTCATCATCAGCTTCGTTTTTTCTTTCCTCGTTGTAGTTACTGCCACTATGTGATGTGATGGATTGTTAGCTATTGGAAGTAGTGGTAGCAACTACAACAACATAAAGAAAAAAATCTGATGTGTTACACTCACATGACTTTCTCTACTCTTGTACACACTATTTTTACAAACGCCTATTCTCCATATGCTTCATGTTAATCGAGATATCGAGATGTCAATCTTATTGGTAATATATGGTAGCTTTTAAGCGATAATCAAATATTTTAACGCTGGTTGCTATGTGGCGCATTCCATTCTCTTTGCATGTCCAGGACATAAAAAAATGAATAACGAATTTGAGAAAAAGTATAAGTATTGTAAAATTTAAGGAAATAACAAGCAATATCTCGAAAACGGTTCACTCAACAAAAGAAATGTATATGACATAAGTTGTGTATTTTAACGCGATCTACATTTTTTGTGTAGTAAAATTTTGTCTATCTCTTATGGTTTACCAGTTATGCAAAAGTCGTTCACAATGAAGAATACTTTTGGAGACATTCCCAGAAAATTCGAGATATACATTTCATTTCTCATGACATTATCTTAAACATATGATATTTTCATCAAAATCGTTAGAGCCATTTTTGAGAAAATTAAAATTTTCGAAAAATCTTCCATGTAAAGGGTAGTCTGGGGTGGGGGGATTTTCTTGAAAACCTTCGTGTCGCATCTCTGGAAGATACTGAACCTAAATACCAAGTTTGGTGCTTATCCGACTGTTTGTTTTTGAGTTATGCTGTTCACACACACGGACATGTTTCCAAAAATGCTTTTTTTGGATTCAGGAGGTCTCAAAACATGTATTTCCGGTGAAATCTCGGTATCGAATTTTTGGGTGGAATGCAATACTTCCCCTACTTACTATACGTAGTAGAGAAAGTAAAAAAAGAAGCTGATCAACAGATTTATAAACATGTCCTACTGTTGTTTTATTGTACAAGATAAGTGAAGATTTGTCACCAGTAGTTGTTGTTATATTAATATTGCAAGTAACTAAGCTTAATCACTTCTGCCTTGTGTTATGCTTGGAAACATTCACTCAGTATGCACTTTCAGAAACCACAGAGCTAAAAATGAACTTCCAACGCAACAAGCTGAGGATAAAGTAACATTTAAAATGAAACAGCGGAGAGAGGCTTCATAGAATATCAGGTTCCAGTTGCTAAGTTACACCAAACACCTGAAATGATAGCCTATCATCAGGTTTGTACTGCATAATGCATCAGCCGGCATGGCGTGTTACTGCGGCGTAAAGCTCTCAGTCAGCAGTCCATTTCCTAAAACCCTATGCTCTAACACAAGCTGTATAAAAGTGTATTTCTAAGATAGATCCCATCCTGATATATTTGGTTTTAAACCTATTAATATCAGATTCCTTCTGTATTTTTTCCAAATTTTTATATTATGGGATTAAATATGATATTGTGGTTTAAAATATTTACACACTTTAAAAAGTGATTGTTTTATTTTGTATAAGGAAAACAACAATATTTTTAACTATAAAACAACGTATTGTTCTTATCCCTGACCATTCTCTATTCCAAGAATAAATTGCTTTTATGTAACGTGTGCATATAAGAAAAAAGTTAAGTATGCTGTAAATCCTATAATAATTTGATTTTCTGCAAAATATAAATTGTGTTCATTTATTTTAGTGTGAAACATGTAAACTAAAATTCAGAGGTGATGATGTTTGATGTGGAATGACAAAAATATGCATTGCATAATTGAATATGAACAGTATGCACATAAATAGAATGTTTGGTGTGGGACAGAACCATAACTGGAGCTGCCAGAGTTTGCTTATTCTTAAACGTTCACATGACTGGGATTCATTAATGAGGTATTCAGAAAACATGTGTATGATTTGGTAGACTTTCAGGACAAAATTTATGCTGTAATTGGCAATGTCACAATAGAGGTACTTCATAACAACATTGGTGGAGAGTTGGACATTTTCTGTGTCACTAATGGAAGGCAGTGAACATTTATGGGACATACATTAAAAAAAAAAAAAAAATCTACTCATCTTGCAAAAGTCTTCTTTTTATCAATCAAGATAAATTTTGTTGTAGGTATAAGTGAGTTGGATTTCTAAACAGGACGTCTGTATATGATGGCTTTGAAATTCCATGAGGAAAACCAAATAGCAACATCACCTGCAAAAAAGTAAAAGTGTTTGAAAATTCAAACCAATAACAAAGCACTGTGAAATGGTTAATGCCACAAACATTTTTGACAAACTGTGTACTTAAATGAGATCTATATTTTTTGTGCAGTAAGATTTTGTCTCTCTCTTGTGGTTTACCAAATTATACAAGTCATTCAAAATAAAGAGGACTTCACAGGCTGTTACCAAAAAATTCTATATACATTTTGATCAACATTTTTTAAATCCCTTTCAATGTTTGGAGTGTGGGGGTTTTCTTGAAAATCTTTGTGTCTCAACTTTAAAAGATACTAAACTTAAATACCAACTTTTGTTTTTGAGTTATGTTGTTCACAAACACTAATGCTCTTTTGATATAGGGAGCCTCAAAACATGTATTTGCATTGTTTTAGGGTGAAATGCAATACTTTCTCTACTTACAGAGAAAGTAAAAAATCAGTTGTATATGTTTTGATAGGTAGTCTAGATTTGGGTGCAAATATGATACACTGGTTCATTACAAGGCTTATTATAACATTTTATCTTTTGTTCTTGCAAAATTAAATGAAGTGCATCTTTCAGATAACCAACCCCCTCCAATGGATGACTATTGAAGAAATCTGCCTTAATCAATCAAGAAGTTAGTTTGAGTAAAATAACAGACCTACTGATCCAGCATAAGGTTGTGACAGGTACCAGGCACAACAACATCCAGTGGCTATTACGTTTTTATTTTCAATCTTTGGAAACTATATTAATTCACATATTATACTCCTCTATCACATCACCTTCACTGTATACACAAATACATTTTGCAATTGTTGTGTGCAATGGCCTCGTTGTGATACAATTCACTCTCTGGATATTGTGTATAATAGCCTCGTGCTTTGAAAGATTCCCCTTGAGTGAGAACTTGCGGCCACACGTCCTACACTCACATGGCTTGTTATTCCCGTGGGTAGCTTGATGCTTCTTCAAGTTCCCTGCAGCATAAACAAATTTGATGTTAATTTTCACAAAGTAACATAAGCCTTGCTTACTATACAGGCTGGTTCACAACCACCAGAAGAAGAAGATGAAATACGTGTATTTTAATGGGCCCCAGAAATGGGGAAACAAAGACTTCAACAAGGTTTAACTTTCTACTTCTCAGGCAATGTGCATATTAGACTCTTTACAGTAGGATTATTCTGGGTAGCTGAAAACATGAAACTGGAGAAATCCTGCATGTGTGCATCCTAACCTCCGCAATATCTTCTAGTGAAATCTTATCAACAGCATGCTCTACTGTATGAAACACCTCCTAATTATCAACTGCAACTGCCTCAAAGACAATAGAAATTAACAACTGTAATGTACTCCATTAAGTAAAGGAATGAAAGCTTGGTAAGACGACTAGAGGAATTGGAAATGTAATAAATCTGCATTTACATAATGTTTACTCTATCAAATTTTGATGTTGGCCAACCTGCATTATATTGGATGCATGTGAAAAATATCATTGGTCAGTTAGAAAACATTAAATCCGAATGTGGAAACTCAACCTTCCACTCTGTAATCAATATTATCATCAATGTGTGTTCTTGTTACCAGGCTGTTGAGAACCAAAATCTTGTACGTGGCATTGCTCCACTCTCAGGTTTGTTGTGAACCAACCTTACCACTTCATTCCACATGCAAACCTCCTGGCACTTCTTGATAAAACCCCATTGTGGCAAACTTCACTGCTGCATCAGCAAAATCCTTTGTGTTTTGATAAATGCCATTGCAACAAAGTTAAACTCATTTGGTTTTGTTATTAGCCACTTCATTTGTATGAGTGCATGTTGTTACAATTCAATTGTGGTATTTTGTCCTTTGGTCTCTTGTGGTAGGAAATGCACAATTTATGGCACAGAAAGCTTTAGCCAATTAGAGTAAGAGGATTAAAGGTCGGGAATGACAACTAAAAATACACAAGTTTGGTTCAAAGTACATGGGAACATAGTGATGTGTATTGTGGACTGAGGGACTTATAGCAACAATTTCTGTCATAAGGACAGCTTCCTGTTCCGAGTGTTCTGTTATTTTTCAATAATACACTACTGGCCAAAAGAAGCCAAAAATTTAGTTACAGCTGAAATATGTCATTTAGGGACATTGCTCTTTGCAAACAAGAACATGAAAACTTTTGGCTCTACATTTACAAGTCCTTGTAATATTGTTTCAATATGGCTATCAAACTTTACAAATTGGTGGTTTTCCAATTATTGCAACTCCGTTCACACTGAACCTTGCTGTGATTACACTAGTGAATGTTCGTTCATTATTCTCTATAGTGTCGCAGTTTTGTGTTCTGAAAGATGCCTTTGAGCCCTGTTGCATTGGTTCAATATGCGAGTATCTAGCAAGAATTTTAGAAAGAAAAAAAGAAGCAATTTTGCAAACATAACACCTATGATAGGCTTCCTGGATCAGGTTGTCTCCAAAATGTACATCACAATGGGATGACTGTGGTAGCATTGGGTAAAATCAATCTTATGTATGATAACACTCGATCGCATAGTGCACAGTATGTGGAGGGAGCAGGGATTATCCCTTTAGTGGTCTGCGTGAAGTCCGGACCTGAATCCCATCGAGCACATGTGTGATATGCTCAGAGGAGTTGCATCTTTGGGTAGCCCTTAGTCAGTTCAGCAAATTGACATTAATACCAAGACTTCAAGCATGCCAGCCAGGATGTGGAAACATCCCTTAGTGAACATGCATTGTTCTAATTAAAGTTTACTCCACTTGAAGGGGCAAAGATTAAAAAAAAAATAAACTGAAGATGTTTGTGCATTAAAATGACCTAAATGGAAATAAAATAAATAGTTTATTTAAAGGTGAGTCGGAATTGTTACACTAACATCACTTAAGTTTACTCACTTAACATGTTTCGGGAAACCGTTGTTCCCATCCTCAGAAGGTTAATTCGACTGGCCCGTGTTGTTGGTGTTTCCGTTTTTTGGACTGGATCCTGTGGTGGCATCTTGTGGTGGAGAAATGTACTTCCAGAGAGGATTTGGTGGCAGCAAATCAAAATTCATTAGATTTGTGTTGTGTTTTAGAATGGTGATCTTCTCCCATGCATCTAATTCGGCTGCAAATTTGGCTGGTTTGACTAATGTAATATTGGGTTTGATGTTGTGATTAGTGATCCAAAAATGGTGTGAAACTGCAGATTTGTCCATTTGTTTGTATTTAATACATCTCATGTGCTCCTTTAGCATAGTTTCTAAGTTTCTTTTTGTCTTACCTATGTATACTTTATTGCAATCTGAACAATTGATTTTATAGATTCCAGCTTTTTTGTCTTGTGGAATGGAGTCTTTTAACTTGTTACAAAGTAATTTCTCTATGTTAAATTTGTTCTGTGGAGCTAGACTGATGTTATGTTTCATGAAAATCTTCTTAAATTTGTGAAATGTTCCTGGGTGGTATGTGAATTTCTTGAACTTTAGCTCTTTATCTTGCTGGCTGAGATTTGTTATGTTTCTGATGTGCATCTGTCGTTTGAATTTTGCAATTTTTTTGTCAATAGTTGCTTTGTTGTACCCATTATGTATTGCTGTGTCTACTATATGCTGGTATTCTAACTGGTATTCTTTTTTATTTAAGGGGGTATATACCAGTCTATGTGTTAGGCTGTTTAGTACTGCATGTTTGTGTGTGGTTGGATTGAAACTCTTATTTTTTATGTAATTAGTAGTGTGTGTTGGCTTCCTGTATATGCCAAAGGTTAGGTTCTTTTGTTCTCTGATGATTTTTAGGTCTAAAAATGGTAGCATGCCTTCTTTTTCTATTTCTATGGTGAATTTTATTGATTGGTTCTGTAGGTTTAGTAAGGCTAAGGAGTCTTGTATGAACCTATTAGGGACAACAGCGAAGATGTCGTCAACATATCTGTGCCAAACTTTAAACATGTATGGAAAGGAAGTTGTTATGTGTGTTTCTAAGTAGCTCATAAATAAATCTGCCAAGAAGGGTGAAAGTGGGTTGCCCATGGTTAGACCAGTTGGTTGTTGATAGAACTTCTTATTGAAACTAAAACAATTTTGTGCAATGCATAAATTGGTAAGTTGTATGAGGTCTTCTATTTCTTCTTCAAGTAGGTTAGTCTGCTGTAGCCATTTCTTTAATTGACGCAGGAGTTGATCTGTAGGGACACTTGGAAATAGTGCAGTGACATCAAAGGAAACTAATCTGTCTTCTGGTTCGAGTTCCAGGGATTTTATCTTCTGTATTAAATCTTCTGAATTCATTATGTTTTTGCTATTGAATTTTGGTAGTGAAGAGAATCTCTGTACTAACCATTTTGCCAGTTGATTCTCCTGCATGACCATGAGAAAAAATTAATAAAGACTACCACTTGAACAAATTAAGTATATGAAAATTCAAACTGATAACAAGGAATATCTCTGAAATGGTTAACTCCACAAAAAATTTAAATAAATTGTATACTTCCACAAAATCTACACTTCACAGGCCATTCCCAGAAAATGCAAGATATAAATTTTGTTTATCATTTAAATATCTTAAATACATGGTATTTTAATCAAAATATTAAAGCAATTTTATTATAAAATCATAAGTTTCAAATAATGTCCTAACTAAAGGGTAGCGCTTGAGAAGATGGGTTTTCTTAAAATTCTTTACCAATGCTAAGTTATTATAAGTGATATAATCAGTGAAACAGGCCTTTTGTCTGCCAATTTTTGCATAAAAATAGGATGAATACTGTCTATTCTCCAGATTTAGCGCCAGCAGACTTTTTTCTTTTCCCACAACTTAAAATGTGATTCTGAGGACATTGATGTTATCCATTGCAAACTGCACAAGGCTCTGAACGTGTTTACAGAGGATGCTTCCAGCTGTGCAAATGTATCAACTTGAGACTATCAGTGCAGAAAACACAATTTAAATGTTGTGTGCACTTCCTCTACTTATTATAGGTAAGTAGTCTTGCAATTAACTGAGGAGTTGGAAAATAAACACACATTCTTTTGTATCCATGTGATGCTAACATCCAAGAGAGGCGAGAGGTTAGAAAGGGGGGGAGGGAACTTTTTTTTAAAGGATGCTCTTTAACTGCTGTGGTTCTTAGTGTTCCATTCTATATTGGGTGTGAAAGACGGGTAATTTTGCTCAGAGACCTCTTTATCAGGCTTGAGGTTCTTTTACGTGCCGTAAATCTACGAGACAGGACAACCAGCTTTACTTCCATGCTAAGGGTTTTTATGCCCGAAAAAATCCATCATCCTCTGCCGGTTTAAACCCGCAACCTCGGGAACTAGAGCCTAGCATGGTAACCACTATACCACAGAGGACAACACAAAAAAAAGGGGGGGGGGAACACACTATATGACTTTTTACAAAAGTAATCTCATTTAGTATTGTAAGCTGTTTATCTTTTAATCAAACGAAAGCATTTTAAGGAATTATGTTGTAATAAACAAAAGCACACATTACATTTTGTAGTGACACCTGGGGGATAAAACTGGAGTCACTGGCTCCGACAGTAGAGAAAGGAAACACCAGATTCTGCACCAAAAATAAAAAAACTAGGCCAGCATACTTAAGCTGGGACCCTCTGATGGACGAGGATTACAACAACTTACCTGGAGAGTTCTAGCTGCATTATTAATCATAGAGACCACAGATTATTCTGACATGTAGAATGAGATGAGGAACAACCTATATCATAGCCATTAAATAAACTACCATTGTAAGCTCAGTGCTAGTCCTAGTGAAGGGTCATTCATATCCCAGGTAAGAACAAAGTTGGAGAACTGTTATTTTGGAATGGCTCTACCCTTTCTAATAATGGTTCAGTTACCTCTGAGAGTGAAGCTCTTGCCGCAGATATCACAGGAGAAAGGTCGTTCCCCACGATGTATCGCCATGTGTTTGACTAGGTTACCATTCTGAGAGAATGCTTTGCCACACTCTATGCACACATACGGCTTGTCACCTGCATCACAAACAGCACTCATTACAAACTGACCTCGTTACGATAACACCAACACTAGTCACTTGAGTTTATTTTGCAGCTACCTGTGTGGGTTATTAAGTGTTTCTTGAGGTTCCCTTGTAACGAGAATCCTCGCCCACACAACTGACACGTGTAGGGCTTCTCCCCAGTGTGTGTCACCGCATGTTTGTCTAAGTTACCCTGCAACAGTCATATGCCAATATGCTTTCATTACACCAGGTGGAAGAAATATAGGAAACGATTCTAAATTATAATACCAATTTTATCTGTAAACTCTTACTTTAGCAGAGCTTTCTGTTGCATTATAATTCATAAAGAAAATGATTAATGTAAGTAAATGATAGAATAGCAATAAACCTACATTCTTTTATCATCTTTGCTTTATTTCTTAATGCGAGATTAAAACCTGTATCCTGGCAATGTTAAACACTGTTTCACAATAACCGGAGAATGGTAACAAGAACAGAAAACAATGTATGTACAAGATTTTGGTTCACAACAGAATGTTACTGTCCTTCACGGTAACAAGAACGGAATGCACATCAATGATCACATCGATCACAAAGTGTAAAGTCGATTTTGTACGCTGGGATTTCATTTGTTTGTAACTGACCAGTGATATTTTATCACCTGTTTCCAATTCAGGGTTAGGCAACGTCAAATTTGATAGAGTAAACATTATCTAAATGCAGATTCATTACATTTCTGATTTTTATAATCGGACCAGGCTTTTAATGGCATACATAAAAGTTGTTTATTGTTCTTTGTTAATTCCTATCAGATTTTTGCTATTGTTTCTGAGGCAGTAGTCAGTTTTAAGTTGTATATAAACAAACTATAGATGACTCTTTTACTAAAAAAAACAAACACTCCATGGATATGCATGTGTCTAGAGAGAGCTGTTTCATGTCACAGCCACCTAGAATAACCTCTTTAGTGAAGTCTAATATGCTGTGTCCAGGAACGAGAACAAGTCTTCTTTCACATTCTTGGGAAGATTGCCATTAAAATATATGTATTTCAACTCTGTTCGTTCTCGTTACCATTCTCGGTTGTTGTGTACCAGCCTTAAATCTGTTAAATTTATGACCTACCTGTTATCTCAGAAACTATTTAGGATTTAAAACTGAAGTTTTACAGGATGGATAAACGCCTTTTATGTTCACCGTTCTATTTTATGTAATTAGTTTATTAGGGAAGATAGGGTTTTTTTATCTCAATTATATCATCTTTTGATTAAAATTCTTCAGCAATTACATTTTTAAAGAATAACTTATGTTTTAATACTAAAAGTACAATCAGGGTAGTGTTTTTATCTTAAAATGCAATTTAGCCATCTTCAATAGTTTCTCAGAAAATCTCTCTCCTTAAGCTTCTCATTCTGTCACAATTTACATTTATGTTTTGTATAGATTGAAGTTACAACAACAGTTGGCACATACACACACCTTCACATGGTTACTATATCTCTACCCAGTCATTTTCGAAGTTGACATCCTCATTATAAATATTATTAACAGTTTTTCTTTATAGATTTAATGTCCTTTAACCGGGCCGATCATTTCAGACGAATGAATGAAATAGGTGAATAATGCTCAAATGACCAGGGCTCCCTAGAGCTTAAAGCTATCTGACATTCACCTCTTAGGCTAAAGGGGGGGGGGGGGAAAGGTAACTCACCCTGGCTGAGATTCAAACTCGAGACAGGCACTCACACCTCTCAGGTGAGCAATTATCACATTGTACTGAATGTCATTTACTTTTACTCCATTTAGCATAATTCTGCTGAGTGCTTTGATGGCACATAACTTGTAAATATTTAAACTGGAGCACTTCATTCAAACTTAAAACAAGTGTTCACAAACAAACAAGTTTTAGTGCTGGGAACACTGCTTCAGATTATCCAAAGAATTTGTGTTTTGTTAAGTGGTAATTTTTACCATAACATGCTTCAGGGCTTGTTCACCTCATTGTCAGCATTCTCCCACAAAAAAAAAAAATGCTATTAAGGGCCAGTTCTACGATGTCCTAATTAGCTTCCCTATACTTACTCTCAAAATAAACCACGCTCATTCTACAATCACATGGCTTCCTCTGGATAACAATCCCATAGGATAATCTGTGTTTGCCATTCTGAATTCAATGGAAACGCCACCATTGGGGAATTGTAAATTAGAAAACAAACAAAATGAAAGTTATGATCACATGGTTTCTTTTGCCATCATTTTAGAATACAAGTGATGAAGCGTAAAAGGGCTCAAAAATTCAGTCATGACGACTGTTTAACCTTATAGAAACATATAAGATTGCACAAGATGTGGTAACCTGGAGAGTTGACATAACCCTACCTCTGTGTTGGCGACTATTTACCGATGTATTTCTCATTTCCTTATGCTCCTTCTACTAAGCTAAAAGCTCTACTATAGTAATATTATAAAAGGCGAAAATATGTAGTATGTGGGTTCATCTTAAAAACTACTCAACCCATTTATTTCACCACTGAAAAGTCCAAATCTTTGTGACAGACTTGGACTTTAAAACATCTTATAATTTCAATTAAAAAATTACTTAAATATTAATAAAGGTTTGCAAAGCCTCGAACACATTGGAATTATACAAGAACATAGTTGTGAAGCCTCTTGGCAGGGGGGGGGGGTAAGGAAGTCAGACGTTCTGCTTGTGTGAATATTGGGATTTTTCATCCAATATTAGGAATAGCCGAGGCTGTAGGAAATTACAAATAAGGGGTACAGTGGAGGATTAACCATATAATCCTCTAGTTAAATGTACAATGATTTCATAAAGGATGGCAGAAGTTATATGAAATTAATTAACACACCATTCAAGTTTAAAAACCTACCCTGAAACGCCAAGTAAGCTGGCTAATGTTTTATAAAAGCAAACTTTTAAACTTTGTCTTGGAAATAACTTTCTCTCTCTAATGACCTTAGGCTTTCTCCTCTTTTCAAATACATCACTGTTTCCTCGTCATCATCTGATAAATACAATTCTGCCATGATTACTATTGTTAATGATAACTGTATTAGTGAAAACATGCTACTTTTCGGATAATGGACGTATCGGCTACTCCAACTACCGAAAACTTAACAAAGATATCTTCTGAGTAGTGTTATCTGGAGATTATAGAATGCCAATTGCTAAGAATCCAGTAAATAGCTTTATTGGCATATTCCAGAACTGACCCTCAGTGTGCTTTTGTTTTAGTTGCTTACATTAAACATTACACTGAAAATGAAATAAAAAGCTGTCTTGGAAATTGAACATCACTGTAGTCTGTCACGAGCTTCCTAGCCAATCAGCAGTAGTGAATCAATGTTTAACAACTAAATAAGCAGCTCCCTTCCCTGTGACAAGACTATAGCAAATGTAATATTGTTCCTATGAAGCAGAAACAACATTGGCAACCTGACCTTACCAAGAGAATGTGGCATACATGTCATCTATCAAAGTATTGTTTTCATTTTACCCATCAAGATCTTTGTGGCCATTTACAATGAAAATTAACATAACGTAAAACTTAAGATGATTTGTTATAATTCACAGCAGCCAATTGCAAGAGAGAGTGAAATAGCTGAGCTAATATAGTGACGACAAAAGAGGTTATGTACATGTATCCAAGACCATTAAACTCGCCACACCCACCATTACAATTCCTTTTGCTGCAATTTTTATAGATATCCCAGAGATTCCTGGTCCAGATCTTCAATCACGCGATGACAATCTTTCTCTCACTGGCTAGTTCTGACGTAGACAAAGTTGAAAGTTTGCAGCTTATAAGCCTGTAAGTTTACATTTATGTGAATGTTTATTTTTATGCGCACATAATTCATTGTGAACAACACCTAAAGGATATCCTTCCACCCAGTATATAAAAACTATTCAATTTATTTTTTACAAAACATTAAAATAATTGGAATGCCAGTGCAAAAAAAGCTACGGACATGTACATGGACATGGACATAGAAATACTTCAAAAGCCAGGAATGGAAACCAAAAATGTGAGTGGGTTTAGTTCACAATACGATGGGAATGTCTATTGATGACAAAATCAATAACTGACCAATAAGTGTTTCTAACCTGCTAACAATTTTCAATTCACGAACTATGAAATTCTATTCAGTGAGCATTTTTAGAATGTCAAACTATTACTACATCTGAATCCTCACACGGAAGTGTTCATTTATATTTAAGTTTCAGGCTGTAACTGCCTCATTCAATAATTTCTGAAATGAGCACAGCTATAAACAATATGAACATTATTAACAGAAATCCAACCATTAATTATGAACACTCATATTGTTACAAACTTATTTTAAGCAACCTTTTTCTCTCAAATTGCAGCTCCCTCAACCCTAAACTATGTTGCACACCAGTAGGTGGGGCATGTGGCATTTAAGTCATCAGAATCGGAACCTGATTTCCTTTAAGATGCATTTACAGACCAATATCTGTAATAATTACGCATCACTACAGTCTCAGAAGGAAATAAATAGCAAAAGCTACCTCTTCCCATGTGGTATTGGCTGCCAAACCATCAATTACAGAACTAAGTCCTGTAATACTATTTTCCCTTTATAAAGAAAACTTATGAAACATGCAAAATCTGCTCTTTTATATCTGTAGAGTCAGTTGTAACTCTAGAGGTGGCATGCACCATGTTGGAGTAAATTATTTCGGAGGTAACGTTTATTAAAGAAGTCCCCACTACAGGAGCAATCTACTCTGAAAGTAACGTTGAAGAGCTCAATTACAATTTACTCTTTTAGTTACAACTGCAGAAGTAAGAGCTCATTACTCCCGAAGGTATTGTTTTTTTTTTGCGCAATTTACTTGATGCAATCATGAATAAGGTTATGTGCGATAGGAAAAGGGGAGAAACGTCAACAAAAAAGATAAATGTTAGTTGGTAGAAATAAAGAAAATCCATTTAAACAATATGAGAGTAAAAAACGTGCGATAACCTGCATTACGTTGGTCTTCAAAGCCAGTTAGAGACCGCCAATTCCTAATTACTTTTATTTTATGTTTGTTAGTTTTTTACATTTCTGATTTACGAGGGGTTGGGTTAGTTTATATATATAACCTTAGGTTCCTGATTCACAGGAGCTTACTTTTATTAACGTTTTCAATGAAGACCCAAGTAATGCAAAAAAGCCTAAACGTGTTATAAAGATGCTGGAAAGTCGTGATTGACAATTTTAATAATTCTAGCGACAAAAAAGTACTGAAGAGCTGCTTAAAATTCTGGAAACAATGTTTGTAATCTCCATTTTGTATTGCAGATCGCTTGCGTGTTTATAGAGAAATACACTTTCTGATTTTGGAAAAGTTCACCATATTCACGGATGGGTACAAAATGGTAACATGCGTGCAGTCAATTCCACACACAATGTGTGGTAAATCTGTGAAAGTGAAGAAGAATTGCCTTTATTTTCTGAACACTTGTGTATATTTATATGTGTAGGTACCTTGCTCTTAACCTCAAAAGTGCTCTAACAACGCAATGAAATACACGGCCAGCAGATGCGTGGTGAACGTTTATTTATAAGATCGTCTGTAATACCGGGATTACAATGAACTTTACTTAATGTGACATGAAAATGCTGGTAAACTAAACGTATAATTGGCATGCACTTAACATAATGGGAATGACTCTTGATTGATTGTTCTTTTATTACTTCGAGCTAGTACTGATTGGTTCTAATTACCATGTGAAATCAAACTCGATGAAATGGGAAGGAAAAGTTTGACTTTGCCAAATTTTTAAGTTACATCGCTTTAAGTCAATTCTAACTATCTCCATTTAATACAGTGTAAGACTGTCACATTACGTTAAATTCATTGTAATGCCGGCTCAAGCTTCTGAAATATTCCAGTATGAAACACTCATAAGACACACAATCATTGCAGTTTGGATTATAGAGCTGAATTTGTGTCCGAGTTTTGTTGAAATGTTCTCCAAGCAGGTATATGATTCTTTCCAAATACTCTCACACTCTCTCTCTCTCTCTCTCTCTCTCTCTCTCTCCCTCCCTCCCTCCCTCTCTCTCTCTCTCTCTCTCTCTCTCATACCACTATTGCATTCCCATTACTTTTTCCAGTTGAGACCATCAATGTAACTTATGTAATCTAAGTAATCCATGAACACGTCAAAAATATCTTCCTCGAAATACGATATGGTATTCTAGTTCAATTGACAGGTTAGTTACTCCAGCCAGGTTGCAAGGGTAAATTCTAACCTATATTTGTGCTCTATTTAATTCGGTAGTAACACACTACACGATGGTGCTCTCCGACATTTACTTCTGCGGTAATTTAATCTGGGAGTATCTGAAAGGAGTAAAATTCTTCGGAAGTAGTTTATTCTCGCATGGAAGTCACTGAGTGTTGACTTGAATACCAGTTTACTACAAAAGTAGAGCTTACTCCAGGTTAGTGCACGCCGCCCTAAGTAATATTTATGAGGGATTAGTAGCAGAAGCCTTTGCTTCCATTTCCAACCCTGGGGATTTGACTGCCATTGCTGATTATACTTGCCTGCAGCCTTCTCTCTGGTGACGGAATGATGAACTCTTTCACCAGGATGTCACCTGGGGAATTATAAAATTTATAAGATGGTCCTTGTGTTTCTACATTAGAATGTTTTCTCATGTTGTGGCCTGTCATTTTTAGTAACTTTGGATCTAGACCCAGGTTATGGTTTTCATTCCAAAAGTGAGATGCTACTGTTGTCGTCTTGTCTTCTTGCTTCAAAGGCTGTTCACAAGAACAGGAACAACAAAGCATTATAATGTGAGTGGTCCCGGGAATGGAAACGAAACTTGATCAAGTTTGAACTTTCTTGTTTGCAGGCATGACATTAGATCCATATTAGACTCTTCACTGTAAAAGTTATTCAAGGCGACCATGACATGAAACAGCTGGTCACAAGATGGGAAAATGAAACTGCAAATACATGTCTTGACTTTCTGACATCCATCTGTTATTTGTTTATATGCAACTCAAAACTGGCTATTGCATAAAAAAACAACAGACAACTTTACTGTACACTATTAATAAAGGAATGGGGCTTGATACAACTAGAGGAGTCCAAAACAGTAATGAACTTGTATTTACAAAATGTTTACTCTATTGCATTTTGGTGTTGGCTAAATTGGAAGCAGGTGAAAAAATATCATTGGTAATTACAAACAAATGACATACCAATGTGCAAAATTCACTTTCCACTTTGCTGTTGATATTGTGCTTTGTCCAGTTTCTCAACTGGCACTGTTTTGTTTCTATCTAGTTTACTTCACTAAGGTGAACTAGTTCAATTAATTCTATCACTTCACTTTCTTCGTGATGTAGCCTCCTCTTTTGAACAGTTCACTTACTGGGAAGTCAAACCTAAGACCTCTATAATCCCTTACTCCACAGCAGTCACCACAAACTCCTCGGAGAATCACACACAAAACTCACCCCCAACTCACTCGCTCATATAGCCAGTGGAATATTCCACAGAACCTTGGTTATCTGACTGCCCAGCGCTGACCTCCCAATAACCTTGAACATTTCTGATGTGTTCTTTGGCTCCAGTTTTGATTTTACACAATCCATACACTAAACTTAATTTGATATTTGCGGATCTATTGGCTGGTGAAATATCTTTTAAAGCAACAAGCAAGTGGTAGCATCTTACTTTTGGAATAAAAACCATAATCTGGGCTCAAATCCAAAAGCATAACAGGCCACAACCATTTTAATTTGGAAACACAAGCAGCATCTTATAAATCTGGAACTCCAACACTTGGCATCTTGTATAAAGAAGTCATCAGAGAGAACTATGTCCAGCAATGGCAGTCGGACCCCTGAGTTTGAAAATGGAAGCAATGGTTCCAGCGACTATTACCTCATATTTAAAGAGTAAGTGACATAGTGTTACAACTGACTAAAATATGGAAATATAACATTTATGCACAAATTGAGAGCTTCACTTTTGCAGTAGAACGTAATGGGACATGTTTCGAAAATTGTTGTATTCAATGCCACCTTCTTCCTGCAACTTGTAAATGGTGTTTTCTGCCTGGACATACCATACAATGAGATTTTTACTTTCTCTACTACGTATAGTAAGTAGGGGAAGTATTGCATTCCACCCAAAAATTCGATACCGAGATTTCACCGGAAATACATGTTTTGAGACCTCCTGAATCCAAAAAAAGCATTTTTGGAAACATGTCCGTGTGTGTGTGTGTGTGTGTGTGTGTGTCTCTGTGTGTCTGTGAACAGCATAACTCAAAAACGAACAGTCGGATAAGCACCAAACTTGGTATTTAGGTTCAGTATCTTCTAGAGATGCGACACGAAGGTTTTCAAGAAAATCCCCCCACCCCAGACTACCCTTTACATGGAAGATTTTTCGAAAATTGTAATTTTTTCAAAAATGGCTCTAACGATTTTGATTAAAATAATCATATGTTTAAGATATTATGACAAATAATATGTATATCTTGAATTTTCTGGGAATGTCTCCAAAAGTATTCTTCATTGTGAACGACTTTTGCATAGCTGGTAAACCATAAGAGATAGACAAACTTTTACTACACAAAGAATGTAGATCGCGTTAAAATACACAACTTATGTCATATACATTTCTTTTGTAGAGTGAACCGTTTTCGAGATATTGCTTGTTATTTCCTTAAATTTTCCAATACTTATACTTTTTCTCAAATTGGTTATTCATTTTTTTATGTCCTGGACATGCAAAGAGAATGGAATGCGCCACATAGCAACCAGCGTTAAAATATTTGACTATCGCTTAAAAGCTACCATATTTCCCTTGCATCTACAAGAAAATTACCAATAAGATTAACATCTCGATATCTCGATAACATGAAGCATATGGAGAATAGGCGTTTGTAAAATTAGATTGTACAAGAGTAGAGAAAGTCTTGTGAGTGTAACACATCAGATTTTTTTCATATGGGACATGAAAGTTTAATGAATTGTGTTTATTCTTATGTATGAATAATTTTTCCCAAATGGAGACTTCTATTGGTTTTCTAAGGGACTTCAAGAGCTTTGGTTTGTCTTTCAGCTGATGATCTGTGGAACAGAAATGTCCTGCAACTGCCGATTTCTCAGTTTATTTATATTTCACATTTCTCGTGTGTTCTTTAAACCTTGTGTTTGTTCCTCTTTATGAACATACATCCAAAACATGAATTAAGCTCTTAAAAGCCCTTAGAATGAATGAATTTATTCTACAACTTGTTTTACAATTTTTATACAATATATATCTCTCATACCGCTACATCTTATGTAGAATTTGTCTGGTGCTTGCCTTCCTATTGAGCCACTCAGATTGCTTGGCTCCCAGACCTTATCGCTCACTGAGCAGACCTTCTTTATTTGCCTCTTACTTTTCTAGACCATTTTTCCTTCACCTTCCTTAAAAGTTATCCTATTCCCTTGATTTTCTTTTCTTCTTTCCCTGTCAACATCTTTATTGCTAAAATTTTTCTATCAACATTTTCCCTCCAGCTCCTTATTTCCTTACATTCTGTCTTATAGTGTTCTGTACTTTCTCTTCCACCACATAGCTCACATATTCTTCTTCCGCTGCCTCTCACCCCTCTTAAATACATTGATCCCGTTCTCATCTATGTTAAACCTTCCCTTTCTTGCATATTACAGCAATCAATGTATCTCTCTCTTCCCCACCTCATCTTTATCAGTTTATAAAAGTTTAATGATTTTTTTTATCTTCAAGGCTTCCCCATCTCTCTTGTCATTCTATATCTTCCATTCTGTTTCTTACTAATTTCCAAAAACATTGCTCTAGCCCACACATATCCCCCATTCCAAATTAGCTCCATTATTTTTTTGTTTCTTTCCACTAGCTGTTTTTGCTTATTAGAACCTTTTGCCGAGTCGTGCATATCTTTAAGATTTCACCTTCCTCCATTGCCGTACATCTAAACCAAAATTTTAAAATACTTTCTACTATTATACCTTTCCTACTAATGCAACGTTGCCTGGTTTTGCTCTTGGTAGTCCAATTAATTCATTACAAAAGATTCTATACATTTGGTCAATTTTCTTACTTAATTCTCCCCCCCCCCTCCATACTTCCACTGCATAGAGCATTTTTTATTGTACCAATGCCTTGTACATTCTCTCCAACCATTTTGTCGACATCTCTAATTTATATTTGCATATTCTTATTCCTGTCATAGCTGCCTTCCCTTTAGCTAACATCTTCCTGCCATGTGCTCCCCATTCTCCACTATTCTCAACCTTACTCCTAAACAGTCATAGTTTTTGACTACCTGGAAACCATTTTTCTTCCTTCCTCAGTTTATTTCCTTTTTTAAAACTATCACTTAGACCCTAATTACCCATTTTTCAGAAAATTCTTGAATTTCAATTATTGCTTTTTGTAACCTTATTCATATATAGCACCTACCATAAGGTCGTCTGTGTATAATAAACCTGGAATCTCCTTATCCCTCAACACTGGACATTGCAGGTTTCTTATTTTTACTGTTTCTAATATATCATCTATGAATAGGTTAAATAATATTGAACACAGCTTAGATCCCTGTTTTAATGCTATTTTTTGTTGAATCATCTCTGTGATGCTACATTTTTCACTGTGTACACCAAACTTTACATCTTCATATATTTTCTTAATTTCTCTTGTAAACTTGCCACTTACTCCCCTTTCCCTTAGTTTATATTACAGAGCTTCTCTATTTTATCAAAAGTAAAAGCCCTTAGAAAAACCACCAGAACTCTCCATTTGAGAAAAATTATTCATACATATACACAATTTATTACATTTTAAGTCCCATATGAAAAGGATGTCATAACACAGTACATCCAGCCAGAAAATACCAGCTACAAGTCAGTGAATCTAGGCTAATGATGGAGACAAGTCTCCAAAACATGTCCGAGTAAGTTTTGGTGTAGCGAGTGAAGCAAGAGTAATAAAAATATCAATTTGTGCTTGTAAATGTTAAAAAAAAAAGCTTCAATGTGGTTTCTGAAAAAATATTTATAAATAGAATTATAATTTGGACATCACTGCTACTAAATTCCTAATGCACAAACTGGTTAATGTGGCGTGACTTATACAGTAACCTTCACTATTTCTGAATGCATCTTGTTCCACTCAATGCAAACCCTACACTTGAAACATTTATTTTGGACTGTTATTTTAAAGTATTACAAAGATCTGCAATACTAGGAGGTAAATGTTTGAGGGAGAAAAAACAAACACTGTCTTGCATTGCAACTGTTGTTTGTACTCCAAGGTTGCAGGTTCAAACGCGGCAGAGGGCGATGCATTTTTTTTAGGCATAAAAATCCTTAGCATGGCTTCCTTCAGAAGGGAAGGGAAGGAAAGCCGGTGGTCCCATGTAGATTTGTGACACATAAAAGAACCTCAAGCTTGATAAAGAGGCCTCTGAGCAAAACGTTTCTAATCTTTCATGCCCAATATGGAATGGGACGCTAAGGACCATAGTAGTTAAGGAGCATCCATAAATAAAAATAAATTAATAAAAAAAAACGGGATGCCAAGAACCATGGCAGTTAAAGGGTGTCCATAAATAAAACCAAATTTAATTCAATTTTCTGTTTGTACTGGTGGTGGTTGAGGAGAAAGGTATAAACACCAAGGCCCTATGTGTTGTTTACCTGTAAAGAGAAGCTCTTGGAGCAGATGTGGCACATGTACGGCTTGGGTGCCCCATTGTGTGTCATCTCTCCATTGCTATTGCATTTCAGCATCTTCTTGTACCATGTTCCCAGCAGCATTATGCTCCTGTATGAGAATATATCACATGTGTTAGATACAAATCCTCACAGATTTAGGAGGATGAGGACACAGTTTCACAAATTGATCTTGCTAAGACAAATAGTTATTTTCAAGTGAACTGTTGCACTTACAATAATGATTAGCACACACCAAGACCTCTTGTGTTGCCTTCTCCATATAGGTTTAGCTATTTGCACCTCTCTTAGCATGTACGCAAGTATGCAGTGTACAATATTAATATTCAACTTACAATTAAGGTGTATTTGCTAACGAGGCAGCCCTTTCAACTTTGAAGCTTGATTTGGAACCCTGCCATATATCTGTCGGTCTTTCATTTTCTTTGCCATGCAAGGTTGAAAGCATAAATATCCATGACAACAAATCCAAAACAGCAGAAACTGTAGTAGGCACACATCTTCACACATGCTTTTCCAATTCAAAAGTTGGAGAAATTTCACCTTTCATTACGCAATTTTAGAAGGCAGACTTGCTCAAATTGTGCAACTCTGGATCTTGATGCACCACTGTTAAAATGTAGGTACTTAATAACCCCCATGCGTATTCTGCTATTAAACAGCATTGTTTCTGCAATGTATAAAACTTGTGCACCTATAATCGTTATGTGAATGACCATCTAAATGAAATGCTTTGCTGCCTGAAGTGTCATCTGTGGCCTATATTTGAAGCGATAAGCAATGCATTGTAGTAAAGAAATATGTACTTGCAACACTGTGCAAGGATGACTCAAGTTGTAAATGATGTCATCAGACTCGGTAACTGTCTCATTACTTTAGTAACCATTACAAGTTTTCTGCCCATCCCTACTGAGAAACAACCGTCATTCACACTGACTGCAAGCACATATTTTACTTTAAGTTTAAAGAAGAAGTAAACAAACCTTAATGTATCACTCCACCAAGCACAGCACCCAGCTTGGAGTTCATTAGCATTTCAACATTTTTCATCTCTTATTCATATGTGTAGTCTTACCATAAATACTGTCCCAACTTTTGAGGGTGTGTGTACTTCCGCCAGTTTAAAGTTGCAACTGCAACAGCTGTTTGGTGAAGCGTCAGTCATTGTTGGATGAGCTGGAGAAGTGTAAAGTTGTCAGTTTTAGGTTTTCAAGATGGAATGGGGGGGGGGGGGGAACTATGAAAATTGTGTGGACATGATAGCGTTGTGCAAGGTAGGCAAATCAACGGGGGAGACTTTCGAAACCCTCCAGAAGCTCAAAATCAGCAAGAAATTTGTTCACTGTACTATCCTGCGCTTTGTTGAGACTGGAACTGTGAAAGATCGCCCGCGGCAAGGAAGACTACACACAGCACGAGCACCAGAGCTTGTGAAAGCAGTGGCTGCGCGTGTGCAACGAAATCCAGCAAGGAGACAGTCAGTTATGGCTCATGAGCTAAACATATCAAAACGTCTATGTCTCGCACATTAAGCAGTGACCTGGGACTCCATGCTTACAAACGACACAAAGGACATATCCTGACAAATCAACTGATGTGCCAGAGGCTCCTAAAATCAAAGCACTTAAGTGTTACGCAGCAAATGGACGTCGAACCTTTTCACTGATGAAAAGATTTTCAGTGTTGAGGAAGCTTTCAATGTCCAAAAATGACAGGATAATGCCAAATCCTCTAGGAAAGCTGGTGAAAAAGCTCTATGGGTCCAGAGGGTTCATCATCCTGCATCAGTCATGCTGTGATAGGGTGTGAGCTATGAGGGCACAACGGAGCTCCATTTTTTGTGAAAAGGGGGTAAAAACTTCAGGTAAAGTATACCAAGAGACAGTGCTTGAGGGTCTAGTCAAGAATGTCAACACCACCCTCTTCCATGGACAGAACTCAGCCCCAGCACCAAGGCACGGACAACCCAGCAGTGACTGGAGGCAAATGTTCCAGACTTCATTTTCACTTCCAATTGGCCTTCTGCAAGTCCGGATTTAAACCCTTTGGACTACAAATTGTGGTCCAAGCTTCATGAGATGGCTTGCAAGAAGACCATCCCAATATTGAAAGTTTAAAGCAGTCTCTTCGGAAGGCAGCTGCAGATTTTCCACGTGATGTGTTGCATAATTCAATTGATGAGTGGTCACAAACACTTAGGGACTGTGTGCATGCTAATAGTGGTCATTTTGAATAATTATTTGTGATTTTGATTCATAATGCATCCACATAATTCATATTATTAGGATATCAAAATATGTGTAACCATTTTGAGTCGATTTACTTAAAACTTTGGTACAGTATTTATGGTAAGAACTGAGTGTTCATTTTATTTTGGTCTGTTGTCCAGTGACTGGCAATCCTTTAGTCTTCAAACGTTAATGAATCCACTTGCAAGATGCCAGCAACTGCTACACGAATGGGTTATAGGGTAGAAGGAAGAGAGTTCAAAACCTGGGGTTCATTACATAATATTTTCAGGTTTTCTGAAGCATTAACTTTCTTTAATTGCAGAGTGACAGTCGTAGAAGATAACAAAATAAATTGCTTTACATGTTTGAAACAGTAAATTAGCTTCTTTTGTAAGAAACATAAAAATGCCCTCAAGTTTTAAAACATCTTCCAAGCATTAACATAACAAAAGTTGAAACATTTACACCATTCCGTTGTTAGCATATCCTCACCCTCTTGACCAAGTTATGGAATATAGCTTCAAGCATTGCTGGCGCAACATGTCATGGAGTGTGAAGTTCAGTTTTTCAGGGCAAGGTGGTTTAAAATCTGGGAGGCCACCGAGGGTTGCTGTTGATTACGGCATTACATTAAAATTCATTTTCACATCATAAGATAATGGTCCACATTTCTGTCAGTTACTCTTGCCGTCTTACACATGTTTTCCATCAGGGAGATCCTGTTTAAGTGAACAATACACCTATCATAAACAAAACAAAAAATACAATAAGTAGAAATATGACAGATAACTAATAACTTAAGCAAATATTTTTATATACACAAGGACATAAAAGATAAACTATATCACCTCTTAACTGTCCTCTTCAGGTTCCCTCGAGACATCCGTTGAAACTGGGCTCTGCAATATCAATTACATGTTGGCTCATATCTTATTGATATTCCCCTTCATTGTAAACCCCTGTTCTGAAGTAGAATTCAATAATGAAGACTGACTGTTCTTACATTAAAGACATCCTGATGTGGGTGCTGATAATCTGCTACAATGCAGAAATTGAAATGGATAGTTTAAATGTAAACAATACCCCAACCCCTCTGTTAGTACCAGAAATCTTTGTGGGGGGTTGAGGTTGGTTGTTTGATCAACAAAGAGTGCCACATGTATGGGTGCTGCTATAGTGTGGGAACTAGGCAACTTTTTCAATACAAACCTATGCTTTTGCAACCTCTGAGATGGTGAAACTCGTATTGAAACAGTGACGTAATTTAGAACAAGAGTGAACTACAGCAGGACCAATTTAAAATGAACACCTTTCTATTCTTAAGCTAACAACACAGAGTACGCAAACAAAGGCAGTCTGCACCTATGTACTATACACAATTTCCCCCTTACTTCACTCTGTATGCAACAAAAGCACATGCATTTGGTCTTCTATCCTTTGCTGGATGCATTAACTGCTTCCTGCAATAGAAATTATCTCTTGTGTTTAAAACAGTACTTTGTCTGAAGCACACGCATTAAATTAATATGTAGACACATTGTATATTAACATCACTGTATTGTGAAATGCATGGAGGCTAGCTCTTTTGTTTAAACTTGACTCATGTAGCAGAAGGCACATGGTTGGTGCTGGACTGCAGATTAACACCTCAGTTAAAGTGCATCAACACTGACAAAGTGCACGAGTTTTCCAAATATTGTATCTAAATGTTGTATAACACATTATAAGGGGTGAAGTAGTTGTTTTCCCCACCTATGGTAGATCTCACCCTCACGACTGCAGCTACGCAGAGGCAAGGTATTTAATAAGAATAATTACCAAATACAGACCAACCCACATGACGAGCACATCTCGTAGTGAAAGCATCATCCATAGTTTGTTTATATGTAACTCAAAACTGACTACTGCCTCAAAAAACAATAGCAAAAGCTGCTACAAACAACTTTAATGTACTCTATTAGTAAAGGTACAACTAGAGAAATCAGAAATAGTAATGGATTTGCATTTAAAAAATGTTTACTCTATCAAATTAGTATTTCAACTAATGCATGTCCAACATGTATTATGTTGACAGCAGATGAGAAAATACAAACAAATGATATCCCAATGCACAAACTTCACTTTCCACATATGGTAATCAATATTATGATGCATGGCTATGGCAGGAGGTTGGCAGCGCTCGCCAGCATAAACACTGGAGCACTATTGACAGATAAACATAGTTTTCTGGAAGTTTCTTCCCCAGAACCTGTGTCAAGATAGCTACATAAGCAAACGTTCTCGCGAAGTCAGTCAGGGAGGTCTAATGTTCAACTCCCCAGCAACTGAACCATCCGGAAAAACATGCTATGCCACGAAGGAGGTGAAAGACCGAGGAAATTGAATTAGTTCACCTTAATGCAGTGGCAGTGTGAAGAAGATAAAAACAATGAGGTGACATTGAGAACTTAGATACAAAGTCACAATATGCATTGTTTATACATTGTTTTGCTTCTTGTTCTGTTTCCATTCTCAGGTTATTGTGAACCAACCTGAAAAATACGAAATTTTTAACAGGCTTTCCACATAAAGTACCTTCAATTTTCAGCCACCTTAACAAAATTTTAAATAAATCAAGAAACATATATGCTTTTATTCATCAAATTTCTATGCTGTATCTGCAGTTATTCAGTTTTAAGGGGAATAGTGATCTCCACCAAGTTGAAGATTTTCTTCAAACCCCGATATACTGGGCAGTAAAAAGGTACAGAAAATTGTAGAGTAGAAAGGAAGAAAACAAAACCACTTTGAAGTTAGGAACCATTTTTACCTCACTACATGCATCAAAATTAAATCAGGATCCCGTTTCTGGCATTTAAACAGATGCATGCAAAGTACACCCTTGTACAATACTAGTCACTGTTTCTAGGTGTGTCTGATGTGATGGTATAATAATACCATCTTGTTTAGTATACTATGCACTAGTTGTTCATTGCACCAATACTCATTAGTTGAGACCATTACTTACTAGATTTTACAAGCTGATTATTCTCCTTCCTGATTGGGTCCCTGGACATATTTGCACTTACTGCTGCTAGGATCACATGTATATTACAAAATTATCAAAGTGAATGATTAATTATGAATTGCAGCTACATTGTCAAACTTAAAAACAAATCGAGAGTATATTTAAATAAATACCTTTGTAAGTTCTCTGTCCTATGATGTACAATGGACCCAACATTAAGTGAGGTTAAAGCAGCTTTTAGACATTGATGATGAATTGTATGCAGAACATGCAAGTTATAAAACAAATCAGATATCAATTTTATTTTAACGTTATTAACCATGTTAAAAAATTCTCGAGTTAGTGGTGTACAATGGTCTCCCATATACCTCACATTTAGATGTTGAAGCTTATAAACTTTGCTTATAACTCCTAATTTTAACACCATAAACAGGAATAAAGTATGCATACACTGAAAATCATGTTATATACTCACTGAAGAATTAATATATGTATAATATCTATTAAGCAATGGTACTTCTTCCACCCCTAGAATCGTAAATTTAACATGGAGGACAATTTTGCAAAGGATGATTTGGAAGAAAAAGAAAATGCAAATTCATCTGCCATTTCAGTGTTTTGCTTTCTTTTGTTTCTGCATCTTGAAGAATGAACACTTTTCTATGTGGTGGGAAACGTTCAAATATTGATGGCACATTTTAGGAAGTAGGCACTACATAGATGTGCTGATGCTGTAATCATTTGAAATGCCTACTACAGACCACACACTTTGACCCTGGTGACCAAAGAGCCCAGCTCGTCTCCTTGGCGAGAAATTACTATGCAGCATTTCTTTTTCAGTTCAATGTCTCTTAGGAATGCATAGAATGACAAGGCACATTCTTTTTCTTGCCTGCACTTACAGCAATAAACCATTTTTATTCAATTATTAACTAAATATAAACATTATACATTTCAATTTAGAAAGCATAACACACAGACAAGCACACTGCAAAAGGTGTTGCATGAAATGTATGCTCATTAAAACATTTCATTAATTTCCTGGCAGTTCAGTGATTTACGATATACTTGGATCAGGATAATAGGGAGGGAAAGTTGCTTGGGGGTGGAAGTTTGTCGTATTTTATAACAATGGAAGAGTCAACCATATTGTGTATAATTCGAATCTACAACTAATAATGGTCCACCTAAGTGTTATATAGCATCACAAACATTAAATATATAAAAAATATTTGAAATAAGTCCCCAAGACTTCATTGTCATTATAGCAGTCTGCTAGAAGTTTAGGGAGTAGTTGAGTACCTCTATCGGCAAAAACTGGTACTGTACAGGAACCTGTTTTATTGTAAATTCTCACGCCAATGCGCCAGCTTATATTATCTAGTAAGCCATGGGTAATACTGTCTGGTTTAGTGCAGTATTCATTAGTTCAGACAGTATGTACACTCTCTTGTTTTGAGTTACATTTCATGTGAGAATTCAATTGTGTTCATATAAAATATATCTTAACATTACAATAACCCAAATTAATTAAAATAATAATTTTCATGAGTTTGAATTATTGATACTAAAATTGATAAATCTAATGCACCTTCATAAACTGCAAAAGATCTGCATGTTCCTATCCTCAAAGGTGCCTAGTGACTTTCTACTCTACAATTTTCTGCACCCAGTATAAAAGTCAGTTATAATGTCTTTAAGAGAAAATGCAAGCATTTGGACAGCTAGTAATCCACTCACTCCCCCCTTCCTAGGCATCGTAACCTGACCTTGGATAAATTTCTACACCACAGGATACTGTCATTTTACTGTGACTTGCCTCATTTCATTTCAATCTGCCAGTATTTTTCACTCAAATGTTGGCGGCCCTCCGTTTTGAACTATGAGAGGCACTGAGAGCATAAACTAACCAGGGTAAGGAAGTAAAGCATTATGTTGCAAATTAGTGGAATTCCATAAAAGAGCTTTTCAAAAAAACCAAAATTGGTGAAAACGTAATCAGCTTGAGAGGGCCCAGGCCCACCAATAATACTGCATTACATTTATTTTCACAACTTCTACATAACAAACACCTAAATTTCAACTCTGTAATACAACAGCCCATTAAAAATCTGGGCAAATCTGCTCTTAGTTCTCTTCCTGGAAAATGGTTATAAAAGCAATAGGAATGTGAATAAATTACCTTAAGAGTGAATTTAGAAGTGGATATGATCCCTTTTAATAGCTGGTGACCACTTGCCCGTCCCTTTTAGGTGTTTTACTTTTATAGGCAATTCACGTTATGAACACAACAAATGTAGCCATTTTTTCCCTAAATCACATGCAAAGTGGAACTGCCAACCTAAATGAAAAGGTGAAATGCGCTAAATATGTGATGTGTTGTTACTAGAATTATTTCTTCTTCGTTTAGTGTTGCCACTGACAAAATGCAACGCATTCATAGTAGGAAAGACTATGCACCAAAATTGTAATTTTTGTATTATTTTTGTGAAAGTTTGTTATGCTATTTCCATTAAATAAAGAAGTTCCTTTACTGTAACAGTGGTAGATAGTTAACGCAAGCTTACATAAAAGAAAACCTAACCTAAGGCTAACGTTCCGTGAATTCAGAAACGTAAGCTTACATATAAAAAAATCTGAACCTAACCTCCCGATAATCAGAAACCTAAGCTTAGAAACGCACGCAAGCATGCTTTGATGTAACCACTGGTAACAAATTAAATAAAAAAACCTAAGCTTATATATAAAAAAAAAAAAAAAGAAGTAAACCTAACCTAAACTCTAGTGAATCAGAAACCTAAGCTTAGGAACACAACTGCTACACTCCTCTCCTTCTAAAAAAAACACCCCTCGCCTACGCTTTGAGGCTTGAGGGCCCTCAATCTCTCGGCTACACCTTGAGGCTGAGTATCTTACTGGCTTTGGCGGCATTAGTTATTCATATGTTGCCAGCATTGCCTTAGAGCTAGAGTATGACAGAGTGACATCTGTTGAGCTAGCGCATGACAGAATGACACATAACACATTTTCCTCACTCAGGAAGAGAACTAAGAGCAGATTGTCGAAAATCTGGCACATGAATTACCTTAAGTAAAATGCTATTCAAACTCATTTACGTAAAATTTCGTCTGCGTACATGCAGCACTTCGTGAGTTACTTAAAGCTTATGCACATACAAAAATTGCATTAATAGGCCTTCTGCAGTAACAAATGCATCTAAAACGTTTAGTTCTCACCCAGAATGGCTCTTGATTATAATACATTTCTTTGTGCTAAAAACATTGAAAATTGAGAACATTGAAATGACATACCACATGAAGCGTTTGCTTCATTTGTGCGTGTTGCATGGTATAGTGATACTACGCCGATTTAGTGAAATTTGTGATAATGTACGTTTATAAAATCATAAAACAGCAAGCACATTACATCTCAAACACAAAGCATCGTCCCACAGCAGTGCATATTGTAGTGCTTGACTACAGCTTCAAGGAATAATCCAGTTAGTAGTTCAAATAAAGTACGTTACCTTAGTTTATTTCATCGCAGCACATTTTCTTCTCATTCTTCAAAGTAGTATTTGAGAGTGACTCATTTCAAACACTGCGTTTGTCAAGTACAGTAGTGTAGTAAGCAAAGAAAATTCAACCAGGATGTATGAAAATATACAAGTATGGCCAACTGTTGCGATTCTGCACTAGTGTTGCCAACGCCAATGACAAGTCGCTATATCGGAGTGTTTTTTTAGTCTTATAGCGACTAATTTCTAATATAGTGATTAGATTCTAGCAATTTTAGGAGTCATTTATGAATAATTCTGGCAACCATAAATTTATGACCTAATACATTTGCTAATTAAAGAATTGAGTTTTTAAATATCAAATAAAATTATACACTGTAAAACTATTTTCTTGAGAAGGATTATGGCGGCATCAATTCCCTCTAAAGAACAGGTGGACTCTGCTATTACAATTCTCTCCCTTCCACATTACAATGCGGAGTAGAAAGGGTTTTCAGTCAGTTGAATATTGTCAAAACAAAGCTAAGGAATGTGCTTTAATACTCAACAGTGGCATATCAGTACATACCTGCTGCATTACATAAATGCTCTTAGGAAAAACGTGTTATTACGTATTCCCATAAAATATGTGCGTGACAGCGAACACGGCCAAATGTAATCTTGTTTATATGCTGCTATAGGTGCTGTAGGATGAACTATTTTACTTCTGATAAGTGAATTTTACTTTTCTTATTAAATATTATATAATATTACATATAACACCGTAAAGTGTTTTAACTTACTAGTTATTTTGATATAGTGTCTTTTGGCTAACACTAGTTGGCAAATTAATGTTACGTTTTGAAAATCAGGAAGGCCGTGATTGGTTGGTTTCCACACGAGGACAACTAACTTATTTTTCTTTTTCATTCACCCTTTTTTCCCCCCCTATCCACCTGCGTAGGTAGTATATGTATTGTATTGCACCATAAAACTATATCGCGATTTCAAAGGAAATACATGTTTTAACGCTTCCCTTCACCCCAAAATAAATATGCGTTGTCTTGTAACATTATTATAAATATAAATTATCCAACGCCATTCCATTTATCCTTATAATCGCCAGTAACACATTCATAGCCTTTAGCTTAGAGGTGTAAAACTAAACAGAAATAAAAACTCTCGAATGGGAAACTCAGCATTTAGCAGATTATTATTAGTAGTAGTATTCCATGGCACATAATTGTTTCAACTGGATATGTTCAGTCAAGCTGCAAACTACAAAGATGCTTCAGTCATCAATAATACTGCAACCATCTGGCAATTGTTAAATTTGGATGAATAGCTGATCCAATGTGAATGATTGGCTATGTTGAAACCAAAAATTATATTTTTAAATTTTGTTTTTATGTTTTGGCTTTTCAAATAGAATAGCTAAATTGTGATTGCACACGCACTGCCTGCGACTGCCCAGATAATTTATAGGCCCCCAGAAAAACCATGATTGTGCGGCACCCCAAATCCCAACTTCATCACGTCCCATATAGTTATTGCACAAAACAGTAAAGTACAACAATGATGTACTGTAATCTGTAATGCATTTTTTAATGGAAAATGTAATAAGGGATAATAACAAGTTAATTATTGACTAATAATGATTATTTATTAATGTTCATATCAAATACTGACATCTTAAGTATGCTGAAGATTTGTTGCATGACACATTTTAAAGACAGGGTTTGGATGAGGTGTATTTTCCATGTTGTTAACGTTGTGGCATCTTGAATTTTCTAACTTTGGCAGTCCAAAATCATCTGTAACATCTGAAAAGTTTAAGTCTAATGCAAATTGGTGTTCTTTATGAGAGACAGAGTACTAAAACTTTTGTTGCCAAAAGCTACACTAACTGGCAAATACAAAATAATTTTAAAGCAATACATACTTTCGGACATACCAACTGAAGCTGGAATTTATAAATGGAATTAAAGAGGGCAAGTGGAAATCTTCTGTTTCCAGACTTATTGACAAGATTTGGAAACATCACTTTAAAGATATACTGAAAGTGTTTTAGTTCATTTTTCAGCTTGTTGCTCAGATCTTTGGTATATTTTGATGTGAGATTCCTGGTGAAGCTATCTAAATCATCATCTGATATTTTTGTTGTCATGTCAAGAATCAGGTCAAAGGTTTGCAACATTTCTTGTACTTCTTTAAAACTAATATTTAATTGGGATACAATTATTTAGTGACACCACTAAACATTTTGTTCTTTAAGTTTTCATCCTCACTCTCCACTCTACTATGGTATACTTCATCTTCATTGAAAACCACTTTTCTTCTATGTTCCTCAAATTCTGCACCAGTGTGTAGTTCAGCTGCTGTATACTTAGCTTTTTCAAGGAAAGTTATATCCCATTCCCAGTTTTGTAAAATAACACTCACAAATTGATAATTTCAAGGATATGTACCCAAATTATCTAGAGAACAATATTCTTAAATTCAGTGAAATAAGCAATCAATCAATCCTTTACTTCTGCTACAGCTTCTTTGGTTAGGTTACGTCTGTCTTAGCTTTCACATCATCTGCTCTTGAACTCAGTTTCTGTTTGTGAAGTTTTCTGAATAAGAACAGGCCATTTCTCAGGATTTGCACAACTCTGGCAGCATGGACAATTCCCTTAATGATGTCCCAGATATGTTGTCATAACAATCACCTCTGCATCAATGCTGTGATGTTTTAAATTTTCTTTAATAGCATTTGCTGTCTCTCTGACATCTTTTGTGGAAATAAAAAGCTTAAAGAATCTTTCATGCATTTCTCATTAATTTTACTCTTCACATAAAAACTATCTATTAAAACATTCTGCTCGTTTTTGATAAATCAGCTGTTGCATCACATGAATGAAAAATACACAGCTTTCTTTCTTGTAGTGTGTTTTATATTTTGTTTGTACCAGACAGAAATTTATCTTGTGCTCCCCAGGATAAATAATGGACATTTTTTCACGTGAAGAGTATATTCTGTTAGAAATAGATAACATTTTCCCTCGAGTTCAACCACACCTAAGAAATTGCAATTTTTTGATCTCCTGATTTCCCTCTAACAGTAAGATTTCTAGATGCAAGGAAGAGAGTAACGTCCAGTAGCCTCTCTCATAAATTCTTGTTCCTTAGATGGAAGCTGCTATCTATTACAGTTTTCTCCAAGACACAATGACTATGACTGCTTGCTAAGGCAGGCGCTCAATCAGAGTCTTTAACAACAGACTTGAATATCACTTCAAACCAACCAGTCTCTTTTCATTTGACATTTTCATAAAGATGATGCTCCATTGAGTCATAATATTCTTGCAAACTTTCAATATTTATTTCAGACAAACATTTGTAATTTTTGGTGGCCAGGATCTGAGGGGTCCTACCTTGGGCTGATGGTAATGGTAAATATCTGACAATTCAAGATATGTAATAGGAATATGTTCACTTGCTTATCTTCTGCTTCTGTATTTGACTGGGTCTTAGAATTTGACAGGGCTGTTGACTTTGAGAAATAAGCAGATATTGGTTTACATGGTTGAATTTCTTCCTCGCATTTTTCTTATTTTTAATTTTTCAGCAACTGATTTATGATAACATGCCATTATAGCAATTAGCTAAACATATCTGGTACCTGCTTAACCAGTCAGTAGCAATTATAACTGCAATGAATTAATTTTAAATTTATTCAGTACACCACAGACTAGCCACTGTTGTATTGAAAGACTTTCAAACAATTTGACAATCATGAACTTCAATGATACCACACTTATGCAGTTACCCTGCTTCTTGCTGGTTGTGCACATCTCTGTGATTGCTGCTGGCAATCAAATTTAAGAAATTGGTATATTTCACCATGCTATTTCTAGATTAGAGCATGAAGATCACCGTTGCCAGAAGTACAAACTAATGTGCATAAGGCAATGATTGTACAGTAACTGCAGCTGTCTGCAAATGGAACCCACAAAAATCATGCCCAGTGTTTTGACTTTCACTTTTACTCTCTCTTGGTATGTGCACATTGGCATCAAAGAACAAAATATCCACCTTCCGTGCGCAGTGCTAGTCTTCTCGTTAATGCTGTGCTAGAAGCACGTGCAACATGGACTTAAACTACAAGACCACTGAAACTCATTATTGTCGGTGCTGATGCTGAATTTGGATGTATGTGCTCAACATTGATGCGGCAGTATATTAGCAGTTATGAATTTAAAATTTCATAAGATTGAGGTATAATAAACACACAAAAGCCAAAAGATGCATTAAAATATGTGAATCCCCTGAGCTTGCATTTTTTCTTTGGGTTTCTGATAATATAGTATGTTTATGACTTCCAGACCTCACAAAATCCCAGGCCCACCGATATGAGTCCTGGTTGCCGGATGACCCTGCGATGGGTCATTGGAACAATAGCAAGTGTGAAATAAAAAGCCCTTTGTTTGCCGCTTACCTGTTCTGGAGCATTTGTTTCAGAAGTCTTCATGGGTTCCTTCTCTAGAAGGTTCCACTTTGTATGTGGGGCCTATATAAAGGAGGCTGCTCAAACAGTGTCAGTGAATGTTGAATTGAGTGAAGTGTTACAGTTCTGTGAGAAGTGATTTGATTCAAAGGATCAGTTGTATTGTGCTCTAACAATAATGTTTGTGTTACATTGAGTGTGTTGTGATAAATAGTGTGTTTTTGCAATAACCAGTGTTCTCATGTTACAATATCTCAAATTACTTTCCCAATTAAAACTCGAAGTTTTAATGCACTGACAAAAATCTCTCCATGGACCATAAACTTTTTTAAACACAACAGAAGTTTATAAGCATAATCTTTCTGACAAGTTTTGTAATTTAATGGAGTGTGAAATCAAAATATTTCTAGTGCTCGTTTTTTAAATGTTGAATAAAAGTTTATAAGCATTACACACATAACAACAAATTGTTTATGTTCCTTTCTTAGTGTTTATCGGATAAAATCAACAAGCTGAACACAAATACATCATTAGTTTTTTGAAATGTTGATACTTCTCAAAATAAAAACATATAATGATATTTTAATAGTTAACTAATCATTTTGACCTTACCGCTTTTTTCTGGCAATTGTAGTAGTTCAAAGCAATTAGCAATAGATGACAATGATGTTTTTCATTAGTAAAATCAGTATACATCTTAACAATCCTATCCACGTATATTGATATTTTGCAAAACAGTCTTCCTCCTGTTCTCTGGCTATAAAAATGATTGATGGTTGTCTTTAAATTAAACATGTCAGTATCCAGAGATTGTAAATTGCCTTCAGACACATTTTGTTATGTCTGTGGACATTACATCGGATCTAAACAAGTGAAACATAAAATTGTGCTTGCAACAAAGTTCTGTGATGCTTACCAAGCTCATTTTGGTGTACCAATGTATAGACTCCTCATGTGTCTTGAGGTAGCTGTGGGACTACCTTAAAGGGTTGGTTTCATTGAACAAGAAAATCTATGCCGTTTGCAGTTCCTCGAATATGGAGAGAGTCAAGCAACCATCACAAAAGTCCAAGAATAGAAAACATATTCCATTTTCTAGCACACCATCATCTGTTGCTCCAATCTTAGGAGCTGCGAATTCCATTGCCACCAGAACATTCCAATACTGGTGATGACAGTGCTTTCTCCAACTATGATGAGAGCATTGAAACCACTGCTCTTCACTCAATCAAAGGCCAATAACTTGCTTGCTCAAGGATGCAAAATACAAAGTACGGCATAAGGATTTTACTTGCGTCTGTCACATTTCACAAAATTTATGTTTTTGCAGCAATGCCAATGCTCTCTTTCAACACATACAGATTCCTTATGAACCAGACCAGTCTTAAAGAAATGGGAACAACTCATTCTACTTACCTGAAAGAAATGTCAAACTGCTATGGATGCCACAATTTGTGGTGACTGGGGCCTCAAGGTGGCTACACTTGCTTCCTCTGCCTATGATATGGCGGAGAGACTGGTCAGCAACAAAAGAATTGCTACCAGGCACACACAACGTAAAACATGAACCTGTGTCTACTGAGAAGATTGTTACCCCCACTCCATGTCAAACATTTGAACAGAACTCTCATCATACAAATGTTCCCCAAGTTATCTGAAGGTGGAAGTTTTACCAGACTTCAGATTCCTGCGATGTTACAATCTAAACAACATGTAGTTGTAATGACTCTTGATAAAGCTTTTAGAAAGCTTTATGGGTAACAAAATAAGTGAAAATTACAAGGAACAGATTGACAATTTGATACAGAGTTACCATGTGCTTGGGTGCAGAATGTCTGTCAAAATGCACTATTTGTTTTCTCATATTGCTTTCTTTAGAGAAAATTTAGGAGATGTGAGGAACAGAGAAACAGTTCCACCAGGACATTCAGCTTATGGAAACAAGGTATCAGGGACTTTGGGATTGTGCAATGATGGGAGACTATGTATGAAGCATAGTACGTGCAGAGGGGTCCAAAGAACATAACAGAAAGCCGTTCTCGTGTACATTTTTGACTGGTGCCATTGTTATATTGAAAATGAGGTGTTATTCAATGTGAACCATTATAGGATGCACTACTGTTAGTTCTACCATGTGCGTCTACTTATATTAAATAAGCATGTAATTTTGGTTGTTGTTAAGAACACTGAAGGTTGCAGTATTACATTCCAAATATACACATTGCAGAAAAACCCATTCAAATATCCATAACCAGCATCATCAAATGAAGCAATAACACTAAAAAAATAAGATAAACAAAAACTTCTATTACTCAAATTTTGTTATGTAGTGTTATTTACATAAGTCTGGTAGGACATTAAACAAATTACACATATAATTTTTTTACTTTCTGTAGCATCTACCTATACTATATAAGAGGAGCATGACAGCATAAAAAAAAATGAATGTCGAAATTTTGGCAGCAATAAGGTTTTAAGGCCCTGAATAAACGAGACAAACACATTTATTGAAAAACCACCATGCCTAACCAAAAACCAAATGCTTTTCTTTTTCTTTCAGGATCCTAATAAACACCAAACTTAATATTTAGGTTCAAAATATTTAATGAGCTAACACAAAGACTGTCATCACTAGACCACCCTTTAAATGGGAAATTATTTTTAAACTAATTATTTTAAAAAATGGCTCTTTAACAGTTTTGATTATCAGAAACAAGAAGCAAAAACAGGAAGAAAAAAAAAGTGGCAGCTTGGCATTTCTGGAGAGGTAAACACAACATAAACAGTAGACACACTAACGAGTTTGAAACCTTAAGATGCACTACTGCTGAGGTCATTAGTGTCCTGGATAGAAGCGAAGGAAGGAAGGATCCTGCAGATAACACACTAATACTTTTGAGACTTTATGGTCTACCACTGCTGAGGTCATTAGTGTCCTGGATTGAAGGGAAGGAAGGAAGGATCCTGCAGATAACACACTAATACTTTTGAGACTTTATGGTATACCAATGCTGAGGTCATTAGTGTCCTGGATTGAAGGGAAGGAAGGATCCTGCAGATAACACACTAATAGTTTTGAGACTTTATGGTCTACCACTGCTGAGGTCATTAGTGTCCTGGATTGAAGGGAAGGAAGGAAGGATCCTGCAGATAACACACTAATACTTTTGAGACTTTATGGTATACCACTGCTGAGGTCATTAGTGTCCTGGATTGAAGGGAAGGAAGGAAGGATCCTGCAGATAACACACTAATAGTTTTGAGACTTTATGGTCTACCACTGCTGAGGTCATTAGTGTCCTGGATTGAAGGGAAGGAAGGAAGGATCCTGCAGATAACACACTAATACTTTTGAGACTTTATGGTATACAACTGCTGAGGTCATTAGTGCCCTGGATGGAAGGGAAGGAAGGATCTCTACAGATAACACACTAATAGTTTTGAGACTTTATGGTATACAACTGCTGAGGTCATTAGTGTCCTGGATGAAAGTGAAGGAAGGAACTCTGCAGATAACACACTAATAGTTTTGAGACTTTATGGTATACAACTGCTGAGGTCATTAGTGTCCTGGATGAAAGTGAAGGAAGGAACTCTGCAGATAACACACTAATAGGTTTGGGACTTTAGGGTCTAGAACTGCTGAGATCATTAGTGTCGTGGATTGAGGCTGTGGGTTTTACTTATAAGAAGTGTTTCTGATGCTGTGTTGAAATGGCGTTTATCATGTAAAATATGTCATTATACAATGTATCTTCTTTTAAAATAATTTTAAATACAGATTGAATTTATTTAAAGGTGAGTCGAAATTGTAACACTAACATCACTTAAGTTTACTCACTTAACATGTTTCGGGAAACCGTTGTTCCCATCCTCAGAAGGTTAACTCGACTGGCCCGTGTTGTTGGTGTTTCCGTTTTTTGGACTGGATCCTGTGGTGGCATCTTGAGGTGGAGAAATGTACTTCCAGAGAGGATTTGGTGGCGGCAAATCAAAATTCATTAGATGTGTGTTGTGTTTTAGAATGGTGATCTTCTCCCATGCATCTAATTCGGCTGCAAATTTGGCTGGTTTGACTAATGTAATATTGGGTTTGATGTTGTGATTAGTGATCCAAAAATGGTGTGAAACTGCAGATTTGTCCATTTGTTTGTATTTAATACATCTCATGTGCTCCTTTAGCCTAGTTTCTAAGTTTCTTTTTGTCTTACCAATGTATACTTTATTGCAATCTGAACAATTGATTTTATAGATTCCAGCTTTTTTGTCTTGTGGAATGGGGTCTTTTAACTTGTTACAAAGTAATTTCTCTATGTTAAATTTGTTCTGTGGAGCTAGGCTGATGTTATGTTTCATGAAAATCTTCTTAAATTTGTGAAATGTTCCTGGGTGGTATGTGAATTTCTTGAACTTTAGTTCTTTATCTTGCTGGCTGAGATTAGTTGTGTTTCTGATGTGCATCTGTCGTTTGAATTTTGCAATTTTTTTGTCAATAGTTGCTTTGTTGTAACCATTATGTATTACTGTGTCTACTATATGCTGGTATTCTAAAATGAGTAAATGATTATATTACCAGAGTAGAAAATATGCTGCAACAAGAAAATTACATACAAATTCAAGAAGACCCATTAAAATCACATTTAAAAGCCTTCAATCAAACCATCCAGAAAAGCAAAACTATAACAGACACTGATAAATCTAGATTAAAACCAGACCACCCCATTTTACCAAGAATGTATGCTCTACCTAAAATACACAAACCGGGTAATATGATGAGACCAATTGTCAGCAATATTGATTCTCCTACCTACAAACTGGCAAAATGGTTAGTACAGAGATTCTCTTCACTACCAAAATTCAACAGCAAAAACATAAGGAATTCAGAAGATTTAATACAGAAGATAAAATCCCTGGAACTCGAACCAGAAGACAGATTAGTTTCCTTTGATGTCACTGCACTATTTCCAAGTGTCCCTACAGATCAACTCCTGCGTCAATTAAAGAAATGGCTACAGCAGACTAACCTACTTGAAGAAGAAATAGAAGACCTCATACAACTTACCAATTTATGCATTGGACAAAATTGTTTTAGTTTCAATAAGAAGTTCTATCAACAACCAACTGGTCTAACCATGGGCAACCCACTTTCACCCTTCTTGGCAGATTTATTTATGAGCTACTTAGAAATACACATAACAACTTCCTTTCCATACATGTTTAAAGTTTGGCACAGATATGTTGACGACATCTTCGCTGTTGTCCCTAATAGGTTCATACAAGACTCCTTAGCCTTACTAAACCTACAGAACCAATCAATAAAATTCACCATAGAAATAGAAAAAGAAGGCATGCTACCATTTTTAGACCTAAAAATCATCAGAGAACAAAAGAACCTAACCTTTGGCATATACAGGAAGCCACTCTACTAATTACATAAAAAATAAGAGTTTCAATCCAACCACACACAAACATGCAGTACTAAACAGCCTAACACATAGACTGGTATATACCCCCTTAAATAAAAAAGAATACCAGTTAGAATACCAGCATATAGTAGACACAGCAATACATAATGGGTACAACAAAGCAACTATTGACAAAAAAATTGCAAAATTCAAACGACAGATGCACATCAGAAACACAACTAATCTCAGCCAGCAAGATAAAGAACTAAAGTTCAAGAAATTCACATACCACCCAGGAACATTTCACAAATTTAAGAAGATTTTCATGAAACATAACATCAGCCTAGCTCCACAGAACAAATTTAACATAGAGAAATTACTTTGTAACAAGTTAAAGGACCCCATTCCACAAGACAAAAAAGCTGGAATCTATAAAATCAATTGTTCAGATTGCAATAAAGTATACATTGGTAAGACAAAAAGAAACTTAGAAACTAGACTAAAGGAGCACATGAGATGTATTAAATACAAACAAATGGACAAATCTGCAGTTTCACACCATTTTTGGATCACTAATCACAACATCAAACCCAATATTACATTAGTCAAACCAGCCAAATTTGCAGCCGAATTAGATGCATGGGAGAAGATCACCATTCTAAAACACAACACACATCTAATGAATTTTGATTTGCCGCCACCAAATCCTCTCTGGAAGTACATTTCTCCACCACAGGATCCAGTCCAAAAAACGGAAACACCAACAACACGGGCCAGTTGAGTTAACCTTCTGAGGATGGGAACAACGGTTTCCCGAAACATGTTAAGTGAGTAAACTTAAGTGATGTTAGTGTTACAATTTCGACTCACCTTTAAATAAATCAATACACATCACTGTTTCTAGCTTCTTTTCATTACAATACATACAGATTGAATTATTTATAAGTTCATTTTCCTTTAAACTTTTCACTTTTTACAAATTTGGCTGCAAAATAAACATTTATTGTTAAATCATAAAGCTGCAGGTCCATGGTTCAATGCCCTGCTGTAGCATGGAATTTTTCAACACTGATTCAACATAATTTTCACATTATATCAAAACTGTCCTTATATTAAAGTTTTGTAATAATGAATTTAATGACACATTTACTTGAGGCGTGTCAGAACTAGGGGCATAACATCACTTATTTTATATCACTTTACATATTTTGAGAATTGTTTGTTCCCATCGTCAGAAAGCACGTGACTGGCCCTGATGTTGACATTTCCATTGTGATGGTTGTCAATTCTGGCAGCATCTTGTGATAGTGAAAATTGTACTTCCATAGTGGTCTTGGCGACATAAAATCAAAATTCATTTTGTGCAGGCTGTTTTCATCTTGAAGGTTTTCCCCTCATATGTCCAATTCTGCTGTACACAGAATGAATTTTAATTACACCAACAAACTGCAGGGAGTGCTTTCTGACTGGAATGGAGGAAAAAAGGTCTTATCAACATGTGTCTAGAAATGTATCATTGTCACACGACATTCTCTCAGATCACTTGCAGTGTGTTTCTTGTACATTGCAGATTGTGTGATTGGAGCAGAGTACTGTAAAAAGCAGAATGGTCCAGTATTCATTCCATGAACAAGCCGAGATGGTGTTCACATACGGCCAAGCAGTTGGAAATGGTCCAGAGGCAGCACAGATGCACCAAGCAGAGTACCCTGATGGACAGCACCAACCATATCACACAACATCGATCCTTTCAGACAGATGAACGTGCACGGTGGCCGCAGAATGTTCTGGAGGAGCATGTTCTACAGGATATTGAGACCAAGGCTGGTTCAAGCTCCAGGCAGGTTGTCTGCCAACATGGTGTAAGCCAAAGGACATTTATGTGTATCTTAAATGACAACCACTATCTCGCTATCACCTGCAATGTGTGCAAGGATTATCACCAGTGGATTTCCATCCATGGGCAAGATTTTGTTGCTGGTTTTGCACCAGGCTAGCACCATTATGGGATTTCTGTCGTCGAACCTCTTCAGCAATGAAGTGACCTTCACCAGAGTTGGTATCATCATCTGTTGGCTAATCCTTGCAGAATAATTGAAATATGTTATCAGCAGCAGCCTCAACAGACAAGTATCTGGACTTCCTGCAGAACGCGCTGCCTCTTTTGCTTGAGAATGTGCTGCTGCACGATGGGGTGACACCCCACTTCTGCATTACTGTTCACCAACATCTTCCACAAACAGATGCATGGCCTGCTTGATCCTGGACTTAAACCCCCTGGATCTTTACTTCTGGGAGCATCTGAGAAGTGTTTTGTATACTGAACCAGTTCCTGACATGCAGACCCGCCAACAGCATGTCCACGTAGCCTGTGACGCTACTCGGATACAGGACAGAACATTCAAAATCATAAACACTTGCATTGCATCCCGGAGGCTATTTTAAGCATCTGTTGTGACATGCATGTGATTCAGGTCATATGTGTGCCAGGACACTTTTTTGACATTGCACACACACACACCGGCCATTTCCAGACATATGTTGATATGAACCTTTCTCCTCTATTTCCAGCCAGGAAGCACTCCCTGCAGTTTGTCGGTAACTAAAATTTACCCTGTATTTGGTTTAAGTAGGTGATGTGATTGGTTTGAAACTACAGGCTTGTATTTCAATCATCCCATCCTAGCTTCCAAATTTCTTTTGGTTTGCCTATATACACACCTTGTTACAATCTGAACAGCTGATTTTGTGTCATGTTATAGGATCCTGTAACCTGTTGTAAAGTAACTTCCCTTAGCTACATTTATTCTGTGGAGCTAGGCTGATGTTTGTCTCTGGAATCTGTAGTGATATGTGAACTTTTATTTTGTGGTGTCATTGATATGTTACTGTCTCTTGAATTTTTCAATTTTCCTGTTGATTATTACTTTGTTTGATGGGCATCAATCACAATGGAAACAGCAACATCAGACACCATCTGTTGATGGGAAGAACCAAATCTCAAGATATTAAAATAAGTTTTAATAGTGTTAATTGGTCCAACTCATTTTAAGCTCATTTAAAAATTCAACAATGTTTCTGGCATCTTTTCATATATTAAAAGCGACATATGTTTTAAAAACCTTTATAAACACTGTGAAAATGCAAGCTGTTATTTTACTTGTCGGAGTCTGATTCAGTGTTCTTTTCCTCTATCTTCAGTGTTTCTGGATCAGCTTTATGCATATTTTTTATGTGTAACTTGACATAATGTTTCTGGAAGTAGATCCTCTCGCAGATAGGGCAGGAATAATGTTTCTCCTGGTAGTGTACGTAGCGTATATGTTTACTCAGGAAGCTCCTGTTGGAGAAGGACACTTTGCAAGTGTCACACGAGTAATGTTTCTCTGAGTTAGGATTATGTTGGACCTGCATGTGCCTGGTCAACACCTCCTTCACTTTGAAAGCCTTGTTGCACACAGAGCACGCAAATGGTCGTTCGTTTGTATGAGTCCGTCTGTGTTCCAGCATCTTTGCTTTTGTTGCAAACCGTTTCTGGCAGAACTCGCATCCAAAAGGCTTCTCCCCCGTGTGGGTCATCAAATGACGTTGGAAACTGGCCATGGCATTGAAACCGCGTCCACAATAATCACACCAGTGTTTAATCGGCTTAGGGACCTTCGGCAGACCCAAATGTGTCTCCTGGTGAGTCTTAAGGTTCCTGATCTGCCTGTATCCTATGCCACAAATGTCACATACATATGGCCGTTCATCAGTGTGGACGACACGATGCTCTTCTAGGTTGTGTTTCTGTCCGAAACTTCTGCCACATATCTCACACTTGAAGGGCTTCTCCCCCGTATGTACTCTGATGTGTGTCTTAAGGGTTGCTTTGTACGGGAACTGACGATCACACAGATTGCAGGAGAATGGCTTTTTCTCTGCATGTACGCCAGTCATATGTTCTCTGAGCTTCGCTGCATTTGGATACACCTTGTTGCACTGCTCACAATGATAGACAGGCTTGTTCCCTAGATGGCTCTTCATATGCTGCTTGAGTGTGCCCCTTGTGCGGAAAGATCTACCACATACGTCACAAGTGTGTACTCTCGGTAGCAGGTTCAGTTTCCGTCGAAGCAGTTCCTTAGGGTTGAAGTGGCCATAAGTGGTGAGAAACATTTCAAGGCTTTGTTGATTGCTACTCTCGCTTGTTTCTTCAACTTCACTGATGACCATAGAGGTGGTGTGCTGATTGTTAGCTTCCTGTTGATTCTCCACATCACTGTTTTCTTTAGTATCATTTAGTTCTTCTTCTTCTTCTTCCTCCTCCTCTTCCTCTACTTCATCTGGAGGTATCTCCCCTTTATTGTCCTTCTTCACTTCCTCCGCACTATAAAACATATAAAAACATAAGTGTTACATTTTAGATACCTTTGCAACACTGACACAAAAATAGCGAAATCCCAACATATATTTTGTTACAAATATGATCACCTCAATAATAATTTATTAATTTCATGTATTTAAAGTATTTGTGGAAGCATAAACATAATTTTCTCAATAACTATGATTTCTTCCGTAAGGTTACATATCTGATTTATTTAATGGTGTAAATTTTAGACATACTATAAGAATATACAGGGTGTCCGGCCTATACATTTATGCTTTAGTTATATCAGATAAAAAAACATTGACATATGATTGCCATTTATGACTGCAACAATGACAATGGACACCACAACAGAAGGTTAGCTGTGTTCTTTGATTGGCTGAAACAAAGTCTGTGAAGCATGTACAACAAAATTTTCGCCATAAATTTAACATTGGCTATCACAATGATGTCCTCTCCTATGTAAGCATTATGAACTGAGACAGACAGTTATGAGAATCTGGTACTTTTGTTGTCTACATGTGGAAAGCATAGGAAACAGAATGTGTCTGTGGAAATATAAGAAGTCAATTCAACATGCCATTCCTTGTTCTACGGTTCATGATGTAGTCTACAGGTTACACCAGCAGATCTATCCCCAGGAAAAACAAAGACATTTTGGATAAAACTGAAGAGAATGGTGCTTTCCTCAATAAACAGTGCTTGTTTCATGAAGCAACTTTCTATGTGAATGGTAAAGTTAACAGACGTAATTATCATATCTGGGGTGGTGGTGTGCAGTAACTGTCTTCTGCCCCATTTCATAGGAGGGGACACATGATGACAGCCAAGGTTAAATTCATAACAAAAATCTCATTGTACACGATTCACAGATTTGGTTTCAGCCAGTCCAAGAGCACAGAAGTGGTGTACATGTTGCCATATTTGCACATTCTAATAATGTGATTGTTGTGCTCTCAATGGCAAGAGACCTACTAATCATATGTGAAATGTTTTTTTATGTGGATCTGATTCAACTACAGTTTGTGATGTTAAACGTATAGACCGGACACCCTGTATATAATTTTAATGACAGAATATAGACACTTTATATTATAAATGCTGCTCCATAACTCAATGAAAGATAAGATGTAAGTGGATGACACAGTCACGTGCACTGAGTGACAAATTACAGACATCTCTCTTGAACGTAATGCAAAGTTTGGCTTTACCCGGAGTGTCGCTTCTCAGCAGGCTTGGACGTGTAAGAACAATTCACATTACAAAAATGTATAATGAGCAGCATCAGAATAAAATGTGATACAGATTCCCCTAGCGCTGAATCAATCAGTTCAATCCTTTTGCTTCAAATAGCACTACTTCCTGTCATCATAAAATGACTTTGAAATACAGTGTTTGTTTGGTTCAGAAATCCCTTAGTCCACCACGGAAATGAACCATTTGATTTGACTGTTGTGTAAGAAGAAGTACGTGTTGCTGTCAAGCAGCATCAGATTCCTTGGGTCTTGTTAGCGATTATGACACGCTAAAAGAATGAGTGAAGAAAACAAATCTGCTTACTGGAATGTCTGAGATAGGGAGCTATGTCAAGAAGCACTAATAGATTTGCTAAATTGTTACAGCAATGAAAATGCAGGAAACGAAGAGAAGCAAAGAAGTAAAACTGAGGTAAATAGCTTGTGCCACATCACTGTATTACTCTCATGCAGTAGAATGCCTGTAAAGGATACTGAGATCAGTTTGTGTTGTTTTGTCTTTCATGCTAGTTTTAAAAAACTAGCCAGAAGTATTAAGTTCTCTTTTGCATTATCCTTCAGATACTGCAATAAGATTCAAAACTAATAAACTTTTTGCCATCCCTTTAAACCAATGGTTCCCAACCTTTTCTACCTAGTGCCCTCTTTACAACCCCAGAATATCTCATGCCCCCATGTTTATTTATTCATTTGTTTATTCATTTTTTTTTTTTACTTCTTTCAAAGAACTTATTTGACAATAATCTGCAATTCACACCTTAGTAAAAGAGGGTTATCAAATGCAGAGTAATACAAAACTATACTGTTTCAAAGGACTTAGTAATTGAAACAGAAATGTCTTTATGTCTTACCTAAATACCCAATGATATTGTTTACACTTGAACAACATATTTTTTATGTGATGAAAGTCACAAGAACTATTCAGAACATGAATAAGATGGTTGAAATTGTTTTTCTTTAAGCAGCTCCTGAATGTTTGGTGTCAAACTAGTTAAAGGACATCTGAGGTCACTCTCCATGTTTTGGTGAGCGTCGAGAATCTGGTCTCACATAGGTATGTAGACGAGAACTGTATGAGGACCACTCTTGGATAAATAGGAAGGAGACTGACCCAAAATTCTTGCAACCCCATTTCTTTAGCACTTGAATAATCACATTTCATCGGGAAGTGCATGCACACCAATTTGAGGAGTGATCTTGCTAACTGACACTGCCATATTAGGAAAATAAAGCTTGAAGCCATTCCAGGTGACATTTGTTGACATCGTACTGCTGCTATTACAAGTTCATTCAATTGAGGGAATGATGAAAAGTTAATAATGCAAGCATCCAGGTGACGCTTCCATAGTCGTGTCTTTTCCAAGAAGGCCCTTATGGAATCATTATTGTGGTATACTTTCAAATTCAGAAATCTGCAAGGTATGCTAGGGAAAATATAAAGCTGTCATCACTGAATGAATGCTGAAGCTCAGCTTTCCGACTCAAAACAAATACTTCTGCCTCTGATTTCAATTCATACAGTCCTTAGAAAGCCACCGAACTTGTGTATGAAAGATTAAAGATTGGTGTTCAGCATTGAGATCATTACATAGGACTCGGAAAAGACAAGTATTCACAGCACTTGACTTAATTAAATTAACTATGCTGATCGCCACTTTCAGTGCAGTGTTCAGTTTCTCAGGTAAAATTTTAGAAGCTAGGACCTGTCTGTGGATCATACAGTGAGAACTAACAAGATTAGGATTTTTTTTTTGGCAATACTTAGGAAGCCAGAATGTGTACCTAACATTAGTGCTCTGTCCCAACACAAACCATTTTCAACCAATAATTCATTAACAGCAGAAAATACATAGAACCTTTTGATGTTGTTTCCAAGTTTTTAGAAAATAATAGTCTTTCCATCATTTTCTTCTCATCCACAAATCGGTAGTATACATTATTGAGCTATATCGGTAGAATAGTCACACTGCAAGGCAAAAATATGAAGATATTTGCAGTCGTTCAATTAGCTTTTCTTTCATATTCAGGGGCCATTTCTTCGATCCTACGTTGCAGTTTGTTATTTGAAAGAGGTATCTTGTTCATTTTTCCCTGACTATCTTCTCCAAAAAGAATAGGTTTGATTAACATCTCACTAATAGTATGAGGTTTTTTGCTATTAAAAGAAAAATTTCATATGATGCTTCAATAACTTTATCATTTTCCTGCTGAAAGATCCCAGTGGAGTCCAGTTTTTTTTTTTTTTTTTTTTTTTGAGGTTTATTTATGGACGCTCTTTAACTACTAAGGTTCTTAGCGTCCCATTCTATATTGGGCGTGAAACACCTGTAATTTTGCTCAGAGGCCTCTTTATCAGGCTTGAGGTTCTTTTACGTGCCGTAAATCTACGACACGGGACCACCGGCTTTACTTCCCTTCCGAAGGAAGCCGTGCTAACGATTTTTACGCCCGAAAAAATCCATCGCCCTCCGCCGGGTTTGAACCCGCGACCTTGGGAACTAGAGGCTAGCACGGTACCACTAGTCCACGGAGGACGACTGGAGTCCAGTTTCATGCAATTTAAGTAATTTTTTTTTCCAACAAAAGGCTCTTTTGATTTATTTTGCAACACTGGGTGAGCTGTTGTTCCAGACGCACAGGCCACAATCAGTCATTACTGAGCACATTATGACACAACACACTATGGCAGTTGGACACTGCCCTTTTCAATAACGTGAATCCACACTTAATATATTCTTCATTATACAATCTTCTTTTAGCAGACATTTTCACTCAACGTGTACAAAACCAGTAAAAATACTATTTACTTCTACAGAGCACAACAGGCATAATACTGAGTTAACAATGCAGAGCGCAGACTGAAGACTGTGTTGAGTTGGCAGTAACTTGGCGACAGGCGAGGTAAAGCTGATGCTGCCAAAATGCACTCGCTAACTGTAATAAGAATATAACATGTTTTACTTGTCTGACCGCATGTTTCTGGGCTGTCTGCGCCCCCCCAGGTTGAGAAAGCATTCTTATCTCCACTGAAACAGGGAGTGTATATGACAGGTCTGGGGTTTAACACTGCAAAGCAGAGTCAACGAACGAGGACGGTGATGCACTCTTACAGAAGACGTGAGGCTGAGTGGCAGTTTTATGTGAAGGCCAGAGTGAAGAAACAATTGATGCATGGACATTATTTATATTCAGTTGTTTTTGTTGGAAGGAACATTGGCATAAAGGTGTTCACAGAAAAACTGAGCAAATTTGAACATTCACTTTTTTCTGCACAAGAATGTACAAAGCAAAGTATAAAACTGGTTTTGCAAGTGGAATTGAAATTATCAAAACATCCTTAAATACACTTTTTGGCATTTTTTCTCAATTAGCATAATATTTTCCTGTTTAATTGGTTAAAAATGCATTAAGTCCTAAACAATTTTCATTATTGATGTGGTATTAAACAAAAAAATGATTTTGCTAATAACAATATTTAGGAAAGTGGCATTTGCACTACAGTTAGGTATGAAGAGCTTTAAAAAGGGCCGCTAAGTTCAGAAGATATCAGTTTTTCCTCTCTCCTGTAAACTCTTTTATTATGCAATTAGTGCTTTTTGGTTTAATGTTGCCCATATCTTTGTATTAGTGACACTTATTGCGAGTGAATTGTATTCTACGATTACAGAAAGTGTTTAAATCAGGAACATTATACATAAATTGTCATTGAGTCTTACAACTCCCATTCATTGCAGGTTAAGATTCTCAAGTCATGGCATAAAGTATGGGACTGCACCACCTTGAACGACATTTGGTGGTAACAAGCATTTTAGGAAACAATTCTAGCCTGAGTGTTGAATTAATATAACTTTCTCTGCTTCTTGTTAATCATTACCAGGGTTAGCATTTTCAGGTGCGCACCTTTTTTCTTAGGGTAAGTTAAAAGCTGTGCAGAAAGATATCACAGTGTGAAATTTTGTTTCTAGTTACGAAGAGGCATTTTTCTCGCACGTTTTTCCCTTTTTTGGGACCTTTACCCCTTTTTGGCACCTTTATCCCATTTTCCCACAACCATGCCCATAATCCTCTTTTCCCCCCTTTTTTCTTTTAAGTTTCATTCCAATTTATTCTTTAACTTTCAATTAACATCTCCTCAGCTTGCTGTGTACATACGAATAGTAAGCCTACCTCTTTCAGCAAACGCAGCGCTGGAATTGAAAGCACACCCGCAACACTGGAAAATAATTGTGTGCTCGACGAAAACTCTTTCTCTCGCTTTACCGCTATAAAGTAGCCCGCAATAATGCAATTGACAATGAGTGATTCTACCCCACCAGAATCAGTAGCCTGCTGTTTGTGAATGTGAGTTTCTTACTATAAGAGACGTCATCTGTTTGCGTGGAGGCGAAGACTGGGCACACAGAGACAGCAGTAACCTCACCCGTGCAGTTACGAGAATTATTAAGACTGGGTTCCGCTCGAAACTACTAGAAATCGCTGAGACTGAAGTTCCAGCATGAATGAAAACATTCTGGTAATTGTCGCGGTGTTATAAGAGAATGAGGACAGCAAATGGGCGCAAGAGTGAGTTGTGTGACAGTCGCATTGTGTTAGCAAGTGAACTAGTGTTAGCTCTCCAAAAGAGTGTACTAGTACTAGATTTTACCATGCCAAAGGTGTCCAATGCTCAATTTATTGTTCTCGCTGAGGAATTCAAACAAGATTTCATAGACACTGATGGAACTGTTATGCAATGTACTATTTGTGATTCAGGAATTTTGTTAGATGAACATCAGCAAGATCGCATCAAACAACACATTTCCAGCTCTAAGCATCAAATGAACAAGACTCTTCAAGCAAGCAAATCGTGGCAACCTCTATTACGAAATGCATTTCAACAGAGTTCTTCAAAAAGTCAAAATTTGAAGGAATTAAACATTGATTTGTGTGCAGCTCTTACACAAGCAGGAATTCCACTCAATAAGGTGAACCATACAGCCTTCAAGGGATTTCTTGAAAAATACACAAAGATTTCAATGCCCAATGGGAGTACTTCAAGAGAAAACTACATGGAGCCTGTTTATCAAGAAACCATAGAAAGAATCAAGGAGAAAGTGTCTGATTGCGATGTGGGAATCATTGTGGATGAAACCATAGACTGAATGGAACAATATGTTTTGAACATTTTAGCTTTTCCCTTAGCAGGGGAGAAAGTTAAGCCCACGTTAAAAGTGTACGAGCTGCAGAAAGCCAATGCCAGTACAGCAATGCAATCCGTTATGGACTTCTGCCAAAAACTCTGGCCTACTGGTATCGAGTTTGAAAAACTTCTTCTTGTGTTTACGGACCAGGCTCCATATATGGTTTCAGCTGTTAACCAATTGAAACCTTTATTTCCTAACTTGGAAGCATGTGACATGCTTGGCTCATGCCCTTCACAGGGTTTGTGAATCCACAAGGAACGAATACGACATTGCAAATCAATTCATCTCTGCCCTGAAGAAGATTCTACTGAAAGCTCTGAGCCATGTTATTTACTACAGGGAAATCACTGGCCTGACCCTTCCAAATTTCCCGGTCATTACTCACTGGGGATCTTTGATTGAGTATGCTGCTATGTTGTGTGAGAATTTTGACAAAATTAAAGAGTTTGTGCTTTCTTTGGATCCATACAACGCAGGTGCAATTTCCAAGGCATAGCAACTTCTGTTAAGGAGAAAATACATAATTTGCAGACAGAACTATATTGTGTCCATAGTTACAAGTACCTGCCTGTAGCTATTAAACGATTGGAAGAACAAGGTCTGGAAAAGGAAAAACAATGGGATATTTTTACTTCCATGAGGGAGCAGTTAGATGGCTTTGCCAAAGACAAACTTGAATCTAGTCTTCAAAAGAATCCGGACATTGAGGAATTCGCCACATCTGTAGAGTTGCCATTCCAAGTGAATACAAGGTTTGCCTGGTTTCTGTGAATGTTGAAAGAAGCTTTAGCATCTACAAACACATTCTATCTCCTAATAGAAACAGACTTACTTTTAAAAATGTGGAGATGCTTAATGTCTTCAAGTACAACAGCTTCATGTTTTTTCCTTCTTTTGATGAGTGATAATTTGATGTACTTGTTTGTAGTTCAATAAATTGGAATAGAGGAAAGAGAAACTGTTGAATTAGTTAATTGAAACTATCCCAAAATCTCAAAAAATCTAAACAAACAAAGATTATGTTCCAAAAAATTCTCTATTGCTTGTAGTTTTAGAATCCACTTTTATTTTTGACCTAGTGAATGCTTCAGGATCGTTATGAGACTTTTTAAATACCCTTGCGCATTTGGTTGCTAGCTGTTATTTTTTTAAAAGTTCATTTTAAGCGTTTCTTATTTTCAGTATTTCTGCACATACAAAATGTTCCGCATGATGTAGTTTTCATCCATTCATACTGACATCTTTTATGCTTATTTCAAAAATGCAAATAAATAAAACTCTCATATAATTTTTCTGTGTAATGAATAGTTTTTGCGCTACTAATTTTTGAAGATAACAATGTATACAAAAAAAGGAGAAAAAAATGCAAATACAAAACCTTTTTTTTCTCTTAAACTAAGAATGGTAGAAAAAAATATATGACAGATTTGTAGTTCCTTGACATAGAAGCAACATAAGATTTTTTTTTTTTTGAAAAATGCATCATGTATTGCATTTTGCATGTACCCATAATTTTATATTTTGAAAATTAATAACTTGAAAACTAATTAATATTTTGGATTGAAATTCACAACACAATTATATCTAAAGAAGACTGACATGTGGTTAAAATTTCAGCCCAATTGAAAGGATAGTTTAGAAAATAGTAATTTCAGTTGTGCATCCCCTTAAATAAACCAGCACTTTATTGTCCCTTTTTTCACCTTATTTGAGCACCTTTTCCCTTCCTTTTTTCATCTGAAATTTGCACCTAAAAATCCTAACCGTGATCATTACACACTTCATTGTAGAAGTAAGAATAAATGCAGCTATAGAATGGCTTTCATGACCACAAGAAAAAACAAATATTGATTTAAAACCAACCGAGTGGAATGGCTCAGGTGGAACATCTGTGGCCTGTAATCAGAAAGTCGTGGTTTTGATTCCCAGGGCCAACTTTGTGCCCCAGGGCTGCTAGGCGAATGCTGGGAAGGTTTGTTACACCTCCCAAATTTCCTTTCCTTCCATTTCACCTACATTGTCATTTGACTTCACCTTTCATCTGCTTGGTCTGTTTCAGGGTTGAAAGTGTTGCATTGCATGGCAGGGGAAAAGGACACTCTATGTAACCGTTCGTCCTGCAACCCCCAGTGGGATGTGAAAGCCTGCAGGGGGGGAGGGGAAGCAGTTGTGCCAGCTGCTCCTTGTCTCCCCTCACCTACCTCTCCCTCCCCCATCAGGGTCTTCAGGCACAAAAATCCTGTAGGTTGACGTCCTAAGTCCCCCTCCACAGCTACTCCTACCACTTAAAAAAACTATGCATTTGGAAATTCAAATCAATAACAAAGAATATCTCAGCAACAGTTAATGCCAAAAAAGATTATACCTGGCAGTGTACTTTAAGGGGAAACCACATTTTTTGTATATCTCTTATGGTTTACAAGTCATTTAGTATGAAGAGGCTGTTGCCACAAAATTCAAAAAAGTACTTTTTGTCATACAAATATCTTAAATATATGGTATTTTAATCAACTCATTTTTAACAAAGGCTGGTTCACAACAAACAGAATGAGAACAACACAAGTTTTAAGGGAGCATTCACAGTGGATAGGTCAAGCTTTAACTTTCTTGTTCTCAGACATGGCATATTAGACTCTTTGCTGTAGGGATTATTCTAGATGGCCATGACATGAAACAACTGCTAGTGCTCTCTCTAGTCACAAGCTGAAACTGGAAGAAATTAGTAGCATATGTGCTTCCTAACCTCGCATCCTGACATTTGCCAATCCATTAATGTTGGCTCTTAGTGTCATCTGCTTGTTTATATGCAATTCAAAACTGCCTCAAAAACAATAGCAAAAACTACAAAGAACAGCTGAAATTAACAAAGAGCAATAAAACAAGTTTAATGCATGTCATTAAAGCTGCTACAATATAATAGATCTGCATTTAGATAATGTTTACTATCAAATTTTGAGGTTAGCTAACCCACATATGTTGGCTTAATTGGAAGCAGGTGGGAAAGTATCATTGGTCACTTAAAAGCAAATGAAATCCCACTTCACAAAATCAGCTTTCCACTTTGTGATCAATATGATAGATAAGCATTCACATTCTCGTTCCTCGGACTATTGTGAACCAGCTTTAAAGGGTAGTTTGCGATAGGGGTGGGGCATCCTTGAAAGGTGCTGAACTTAAAACCCAAGTTTTATATTTAACTGACTTTCCATTTCTGAGTTATGCTGTTCAAAAAAAACAAAAAACACCAATACATGCACTTTTTTCTAAAAATTCTTTATTTGCATTCAATGAACCACAAAACATGTATATTTTCGGTGAAAAGTTAGTACCGAGTTTTTGGGTGGATAACAATACTTCCTCTACTTACTATAGGTAAATAGTACACAAAGTAAAAATCCTATATACATTTTCAGCAGACTCTGCATATAAACTGTACTTAAATTTCTGTAAATTTGAAACAAATAACATGCATGAATATTTGATTCATCTGTTAACCAAATGGGTCTGGAAGTTTTGTCACCTGTTCAGAAATATTAAACAAAACTATTTTTTTATTTGAATTCCAGTTAATCAATTTTTATTTTATCTACCACATACATAGTAGGTAGAGAAGGTATTGCATTCCACCCTAAAATTCTATACCAAGATTTCATCAGAAATACATGTTTTGAGGCCCCCTGGATCTCAAAAAAAGCCTTTTAAGAAAAGTGTGTGTACATGAGAGATAAGCTGACGCTGCATTTGCAATAAATGATTTAAGACCACTGTGCGTTCATTTCAAAGCAATGTAATAAGTAGGAAGGTGCCTGCTGTATGCATGGTAGCCGAGCGGTGAAACGCATGTGTCTCGTAATTGGAACAACCTGAGATCGAATCCTTGCTGTATGTGTTTTATTTTATTATTTAAACTTTAATTTGTTAAATGTATGGCAATGCCATTTGCTTTCCATGAATAAGATATCTATTAATTTGAAGACATTTGATGATGTATGTATGCACGAATGTCATGATTTTTTAAATAATGCTTTTAAAACCTGTGTCACCAACTCAAGCAAAATAGATGACTAATCGCAGATGTTGCCATCACTTCGCAAGTTTTGAAAAATGAAAAACAGAAAAGTTCTGCTAAAGTCAAATGTTTAGAAAAACTTTACAAAAGATGTCACTCAAACAAAAATCCATAAATTATAAACCAACAACTAACAGTTTAAATAAAAAACTAGTGTGCTATCTCAAAGCAGATAAAGGGAATAAAATAATCATAGAAAAAATTAATACAAGAGTATATGAGTAATGAATACTAGAGTAGAGAAATTGCTCCTCCAACCTTAATATACTGTATTATCCAAACTCCATTGAAACTGTCCAAAAGGTTATCAAAGAAACCAACATACTTCCAATTAACAGCAAAAAATCCCAAATTATATTGTTTACCAAAAATTCATAAAAGGATGATGGTATGCAACTAATAATCAATAATATAGATTCACCCACTTACAGTTGTCAAAATGGCTAGTCGATGAGTTTAATAGTTTTGAAAAATTTGAATCTCTGAGTAATAAAACTTCCTTGGAAGTTGTCAATAAAATAAAAAGCTTGATTGTTAAATCAGAAGAAGTAATGGTATCCTTTGATATCAAATCACTATACACTAGCATCAGTATTAATCAAACCTTGGCTATGCAAAAGCAATATAAACACGGAACAAATTGCTCAATATATAAAACTAGATAATTTATGTGTGGAACAGAATACCTTCAAGCTTGACAATAAATTTTATCAACAGACTGCAGACTTAGCCATGGGTAACCCTCTGTCACTGTTTCTGGTATAGATATGTTGACATTTTTGCAATTGTTCCAAAAACATTAGTGAAGATGCGGTGAAATTGTTGAATTTACAGGAGAAATCAATAAATTTTTGCAATTGAAATAGAAGCACAAGGATGCTTACCGTTTTTGGATTTAAAAATTACGAAAAGCCAATTGAGGGTAGAATTCGGGATGTATAGAAAACCAACACATGTGGAGAACTACATCAAATGCAATCAATTCAACCCAGCACCACATCAATATGCTTGGTTCATACACTCATTAATATCCCATTGACAGAAATGGAATATGAACATATACACCAGGTAGCAAAGTTGAACAAGTTTGGTCCTAGTTTCGTAGATAAGTTAATTAACAAACATAAATACAGAAGCAAATCACCACTTTGGAAAAATTACAGGAATTGACACCAAAATACTGTAAATTCATAATTCACTCAAAATATTTTTGAAAATTTAAAAAAAAAATCCACAAACAATTGAACATTAATTTAGTACCACAAAACAAAATTATCTGCGATTTATCAAATGAATTGCTAGGACTATAAAAAGATAAACATTGATAAATCGACCATAGCTTATCATTTCTGGACGAAGAATCATAACACTAAACTTAAATTGGTCAAACACGTGAAGAAACCTTTTGAATTGGATACTTGGGAGAATATTTTTGTCACAAAACATAAAGAAGGCCTTATGAATTTTGAGATTCCTGCTGGAGATGACATCGTCCGGTTGACAGAGAAGATAAGATGGCAGTACCCAATACGGCATGAGAGCATCAGTCGACCAAAAAACTGATGATTGGGAGGATACTAGTCTTTTTTAAACCTTCACATGTAAGTGGAGAATTTAATGTGTTTTTAAATTTTGACAATTTTTTTAAACATTTACTACGATTATGCTCTACTGTATGAAATACTTTTTCATTATTTTACATGCACCGCAAATATTTTAGAAATGGAAAGTGTTATTGATGTGCAGTTTTCACAGCATTGATTGGTAGTCAGGGGCTCGTACATTTAGCCTATAAACAGATTTTAATAATACTGAGAAAGTGTATTTTTTGAGCAAACATACAATTTTTTAAATGGAACAATACCTAGTTACATCAACAGAATAAAAGTAGGGTAAATTAGAATGCCAGTGGTGTTTGTTGCGAGATTCTAGTGCAAGTGGTTTACGAGAAAACTTATTTTGAATCTTTTACGCACCGACACTTGTACAACCTGTGGTAGCACAAACTAAAGAAAAACAAAAGGGAATTACAATACTTCTGTGGATTCTTACAAATAAAGAGAACATAGCCCTTCAAAGGTTGTGTTAAAAATGACCACTGGCAGCTTCAATACATGCTTCCAGTCTGCTATGGAAAGACTGCTGCACACGTTCTAGCATTTCAGCGGAAATTTCAGAGCAGGCACAGTAATATGTCATTTTATATTTTCTGGTGTAGTTGGTACATCCTTGTAGACAGTGTCTTTCAGCCTTCCCCACAGAAAAGTCTAAAGGGGGTCAGATCCAGTGAGTGGGCTGGGCAAGGTACAGGTCCTCTTCATCCAATCCAACTATTTGGAAACAATCCATTAACACAAGCTGTAGTACTTCATGTACTTCATGTTGGTACCACAGGTTCCTCCTAGTCTGCAAAGGAACATCTTCTAGCATCTGTGGCAGATGGTCTGTCAGGAGGCTGCGATACTTGTGCGAGTTCATTGTTCCTTCTATGAATAAAGGGCCTATGAGCTGATGGTTCACTATCCCTCACTACACGTTTAAACTCCATGGATGCTGACGTTCCACCTGACGAAGCCAATGGGGATTGTCATCAGACCAATACTGCATGTTTCTGCGGTTTACCTGGCCATGATTAGTAAATGTTGCCTCATCACTAAACAAGATACATGATGAATCTGGAGTATCATGTCTTAATGCCCATGTACAAAAGTTAACACACTTCTTAAAATCGTTTCCATGCAGCTCTTGATGGAGAGAGATGTGATAGGGATGGAACCTATGTCGATGAAGAATGTGCAGTACACTTGCCTGACTTAAGCTACTTCCATGTGTGATTGTACGGGAACTAATTTGCGTATCTAATGCAACGGCAGCAAAAACATTAATTTCTGCCTCTTCTCCATTCACTTGTTTGTTTTTGTTACGTTTTCTAGGTGTTACAGTACCACTTTCACGTAATTAGTTGAAGAGGTTGATAAATAATTGCAGAGATGGTTGACGTCTATTGGGATATGTTTCTGCATACATCGTGCAGGAACGAACAGCATTCTTCCTACACTCTCCATACACCATGAGCATGTCGGCTTTTTCTGCATTAGTAAACCCCATCTTCCACTTGTGACTTGCTGCTTGAACTGTCACAAACTAACTGACCAGAAAGTCGCAATGCAATCAATGAACAGAAAGCACAATGCAAACAAACATAACAACATTGTACCTAGCAACTAAGCAGGTTGAATGGGACAAACAGTTGTCGGGGTGGAAACTTTTCAAAATACAATTTCTCATAAACCACTTGCACTAGAATCCTGCAACAAAGACCATTGACATTCTAATTTACCCTACCTTTATTCTGTTGATGTAACTAGGCATTGTTCCATTTAAAAAATTGTATGTTTGCTCAAAAAATACATTGGAAACATTGAAACCAACATAAGAGAACATTTCAGTTGCATTTACAACTAACAAATAGACAAATAGTGAACCATTTCTGGACTGCCAACCACGACATTAATCCAAAAGTTACAGTATGTGTACTGAACTAAAAGTATGAGAAAATGTCCAGATCATAAAACGGAAAGAGCATGTAATGAATTTTGAAATCTCGCCCTTAAATAACCTCATCAGTTTTATCACAAGGAAACCAACACCAATAATTATGTCTCCAGTCAGACCAAGATGGAAGCACTGCTTCTGAAAATTAAAATTTAAGTATTACCCCGCCGCTGTAACGTTGCACTTGACAGCTAGCGTTTAAGTTGGTACACTCGCAAAAAAACAGATGAAAAGCTTCAACCGTTTGACTTCCTAAGCCAATCACAAGGCAGCATTCCAGATGGTCGATGACAAAGCGGAACCAGAACTAGAATTGGCTCTGTTGCCGGATGGAACTATTCCCAACCACGTGCTTCAGTTTGTGAATCTCTAGCACGAGCGTCGAGTTGTTCTTTGCAAGCTACATATTGTTCATTGTTATTTATATTTGTGATTATTGTTTGATAGTTTTGTTATTGTTCATTTATATATATATATATTTTCATTCATATTGTTTATTTAAACAAAACTTAAGTGCGACAATGTCTAAAAAACGACGCCGATCGCCGAGTGATGATTCATGAAGTGAAAATCCTTTGCACCGAGGTGTGCCACTTAATAGTAGGCATGGAACTATTAAGGAGAACCCGGGAATTCTTTGAACAGGAAAAGGAGTAAGTGAAGCTTCATGGCAATCCCTCTATTCCTGCTGATAAAGCTGTACAACGAACTGCAGCAGCTCTTGGACTAAGCACAAGAAATTTTATACCCAAGGGAGTGAAACTCCAAGAGAAAGAGGACAAAATTCCTGAACCATCTGGAACGCAACAGGTATTTCTATCAACTCCAGGGAAGAAAAGAAAGCAGCCTCGTCCAGTCACAAATCTTTATGCTTTCCAATTAGACGCCCTACGTAGACACATTTATGCCTATTATCATAGATAGGAGTATCCGAGCATACCAAAGCTGCTTATATCACTTATTTTCAATTAACAATAATAATACAAAATAGTTATTATTCATTGACGTTTGCTACTTACATACACTTTTTGTATGCAGCTTAGACACAATAGAAAGGAGAACAATCAGCTGCTGTTGTTTACTGGCCACTCTGGCAACGTCGCAACCACAATGTAGCCAACCTTACGCGAAGCCACACGAACTGTCAAGTGCAAAGATACAGCGGCGGGGGAGTGAAGTTAGTGTTACAACTGGCTCAACAATGTTTTAAGGAGTATATAAACATGTTAACAACATTTCAACCACCATCCAGGATTCCATTATAGTTGCATTCTTCTTTTAGCTTTTCTATATCCTTTATAATTAGCCTACTGGATGTAAATAAATACATGTGGCACAGAAAAAATGTGATTGGCCATTGACCGAAAAAAGTTATATATAATTATGTTGAACTGGTATTACTTGTCCTTGGCAGCCTACAGTTCTGTATTTCATTTCAAAATAAAATAGAGAGCATATATTATTATTATTTTGAGCAATCTACTTAAGAAGTAACTAATTAACAGCACTTGTTTGCCGATTTTAAGCGACATTTTCACTGCTATAGCTGGTTTAGTTAAGTACAAGTGCTTTTAAGAAACCTGCACGATGTCAAAAAAACATCCATTAAAGAATGGCAAAAAGTACATAATGCAGAAGAAATCGCACAAGGCCACGTGATATCTGTGATAGACATTTGCTGAAACAAGACAGAACTGTGTTAAGTCTGCTATCCATTCCAAAGTTGGAGCAGTCAATAATGATCCAGATTAATCACACTTTAAGAGCTCAATGGATCATAAACTACTCTTAGAAATTTATTTCGTGAGCATGAAAACGAAAGAAAGAAAAAAACTGATGTGTTACATTCACGTGAGTTTCTCTACACTCATTTATTAGTGTGTGTACAAATTATTCTTATGAAAGCTTACTTCTCTATTTACTTCATTTCAATCGAGATAAACCTTTACAGAAACAGCTACATTACACATTTCGTTACAGATACAAAGAGAATAGTGATAGTCAAATGTTTAACAACTGGACGCCATGTGCTAATGTTAAAATTTCATACTTTTTCCACGGACATAGCAAGAAACAGCTGAAAATCACCAGGAGTTTAAAAAAATGACTTAGTACCGAAAAACTCAAATCATTAATAATGGATTTATTTATTATCATCCTTTTAAACACATTTAAAGGACATGTCCAATTACAAATATAAAATAATTTAACAAGTACAGCTTATAATTTTACCTTACTTCTTTTACATTGCATGTACATTAAGTTTACCTTTAATGTCATTTTCACTTTACGTTGCTTTACCATGTCTAATTTCATTTATACTATAAAATTCATTTTCTATTAAGTATTTCTTTATTGTTTTCATCAATATTCATATCTGAGAAATGGCTGATAGCACAAAAAAATTATTTAAAATAAATAGTGTGTTTTAAAGGGATCTACATTTTTTATGTGGTAAGTTTTCGTCCATCATTTAATGTTTACCAGTTATACAAGACACAAAATTCTTTCCAAATGAAGTGAACTACACAAACTATTCCCACGAAATCCATGATATACATTTTGTCAAGTAAATATCTGGTAATTAAATCAAAATCATTAGAACCGGTTTTTAGAAAATCAAAAATTTACAAAAATGGTCCATTTAAGGGTAGTTTGGAGTGAGAAGATTTTCTTTAAAATCTTTGTGTCTCATCTTTGTAAGGTATTGAACCTAAATGCCAAGTTTGGTATTTATCCAACTTTTCCTTTTTGAGTTATGCTGTTCTGTTTTTGATAAACAGATATTGAATTTTTGGATATAATGGAAGACCTCCTCTATGTATATGGCAGAGGAAGTAATGAGGAAGAGGTGCAGATATTTGAGAGCTATACGACCATACAGGAAAGGGAACAACAATATGCTATTTAGGTCAAGAAAACAAACCCTTCTTTCTCTACACAAAATTATCAGTGTGTCAAAGCTAAACAGCTGGTTCGGGGGCTGTAGTAACGACCAATCACAACACACTCAATTCTGATGAAGGGCAAAGACGTTGAGCTGCAATCTTGATTATCTTAACTACACTTGCTTTTGCATGAATTTCAATTAAGTCTTGACAAAAAGTATGTGCTAGGTGCCACATTGGCTTGCAACAACTTTCATAGTAAAACTACTTTTATGACAACCTATAATGATGGAATCAGAAAGGTTCAACCTTTTTCCTTCGGCTGATTGGTTTATAATGGTATGCCTGGTTTTCGCAGTAGTAAGCAGCCCCCTCAGTTTACAATTTTTGTCTTTTATAAAATTGCAAGCTGTTGTCGTGATATCTTTACAACTGGTGTTGACTGTTGCATTATTTCAAGGAATGCAGGGTTAAGTTCGATGAGTTGATGTCAGATAGTGATTGTGATTCTGAAAATGGTTTCGGCAACTCACCTGGAGATATCATTGTCAAACAAGGAGATGTTGTTTACTGTTTTAACTGTTCCATTCGCTAAGCGAAGAATGGCATATACACCATTGTAATTATGCAAGATTGTGGCAAAAACAAGTGTCAGACCTGGCAAAAAGGAAAGACAGTGTTGTGTTCCATCAGGTGTGAAAAAGGTTTGCAGGCACTTGTAAGTGTGCAAAATATTTGTATACTAATTTTCTGAGCCAGTTGTGTGCTGTTAGTTTGGTTACGTCTCAGTTTCTATTTAACATACTGCAGTTATTCATTCATTAATAATATTAATATTAGTGGTATTTTAATATTTGAAAAGACAAACAATAATGACAATGCCGAGCATACAGTTGAACCCAGCATGTTCCTGAATTTGTCACAAAGATGAATTATTCGTGAGTACCCAACCAAATATAACTAGTTTACTCTTCGGAGCTCCATTGTTTACGGCTTAAACTTTAAAACAGTCAAATTATTTTCAATACTAATGCACGATTCTTTGTTTACAAACCATCACTCTTTCATTTGATATGGCAAAACTATGCTGAGTGCTTTTTTTAATAGTGGATTTTTTAACTTATTTTTTTAAGAAGTATAATCTTAAAAAAAATTGCTTTAGTGAAACATATTGCACCTGGTATAAAATTAATGTATATATAATACTACTAAAAATGGATATTATAGGTTTGTTCCAACATATGGTTCTGAACGGGTTCCGAACTAATTCCAACACATGCTAATGCACATGCGCCAGTCCGGTACGCTCACAGAACTAATTCAGAATTTTGTGTAGTTGGAACACTACTTGAACCGTTCGCATTCTGTCATGGCCTTCTTCGTTACACGGTCAATCAGAAGACGAAAGATCAACCTAGCTGTGCTTCTCACTTCATGGAGAATCATATATAACATTAAATTCACAACAAAGTGATTCTAACCTGGTCCTTTCACATGTCAGACATCTTAATCCGTACTCATTGTCTGCTATATATCAGACTTTACATTCTAACGAAAACAGGCTATAGGTGCGAAGGACTTTATTTATTTAGAGCACTCCTACCCATGTATTACAAGCTTATGAAACATATTGATTCTCCTATTGTATGCTCATTATAAATACTATGCAAAAAGACAAACAATACGCTTCACATAAGCCAAATTTTAAGACATGTATGTTGTCAATAAAATGCCCTTTGAGTGTTACTGTATCGTTAAGGCACAACTGAAACGTGTTAAAATCGCGAGAAAATGGACTTAGGATGATTGCACCTCCACAAGTAATATTTAAAGGGTATGACCTAAGCATTTATTTTTCATTTAATATTGTGGATGTTTCCTTTCGTAATGAAGTGAAATTATGTAATTAAAATTATTTACATTTCAAACTTGCTTTTAGAATTGGTTTTCCCCGAAGTTTTCGTCGCTCAATATATCCTACAAGATGAGGTTTTATCCAATTCTTTTGGAATTATTCATGCACATTGCGAAAGTTCAAACAATTAAAACTATCATGTAAACTTTTTGTGTTGCAAAGGGTATTGACAGATTCATTTTTAAAACCAACAGGATATGCAGAAATGTAAATGTATAATGAAGGCTTCTTAAACAATTTATTTTCTTGTAAACTGAAACCATGCAAATGAAGCAAATAACAAATTTGTGCGATGTGATTAGATAAATGACATGAACACTTAAATGGAAGATTGTTTTTAAAATTGTATCCTGTGTAAGATTTGGAACAGGAAATTAAATTCATTTTTGAAACACAATAACTTGAAAACAATAAAAAAAAATGTTCAAAATTAAGTTAACAGCTTTCAATGTTTACGCAAAACAAAATTAAGATCATTTAGCCAAATTAATTGAGAACCTTAGGAAATAGTACTTTCAGCAGTGCATTCCCTTAACACTACACGTATGCATTTCTTTCATACTGATTCCGGTGCTAATATTTGAGCAAAGTAAATCGCGTTCATTTATCGGCTTAAAGCCATTGATACTGAGTTATTGCGAATAACAATTGTAATATATAGATATTATATTTAAACCAGAACCCGAAAAAAGTAATTTAACACAATTCCAATTTAACATTAGGTTTCCTGCTACAGAAACTTCTAAACACAATGTTTAATTTAAAACTCCAATACTCTGAGACAATGACACCCCGCACAAATTCTATTCCGAACGTAATGCAAATAATATACAACTACATGGTACCAATGTATGTTTATGATCAGGGTTAGGATTTTTAGTTGCAAATTTCAGATGAAAAAAGGAAGGGAAAAGGTGCTCAAATAAGGTGAAAAAAGGCACAATAAGGTGTGGTTTATTTAAGGCGATGCACAACTGAAATTGCTATTTTCTAAACTATCCATTCAATTGGGCTGCAATTTTAACCACATGTCAGTCTTCTTTATATATAATTGTTTTGTGAATTATAACCCAGTCTTAATAATTCTCGGAACTGCGCGGTTGAGGTTATTGTCGTCTCTGCCTGCCCAGGCTTCGCCTCCACGCAAACAGATGACGTCTCTCACAGCAACAAACTCACATTCACGAACAGCAGGCTACTGATTCTGGTGGGATAGAATCACTCATTGTCAATTGCATTATTGCGGACTACTTTATAGCAGTAAAGTGAGAGAAAGAGGTTTTCGTCGAACACACAATTATTTTCCACTGCTGCGGGTGTGCTTTCAATTCCCGCGCGGCGTTTACTGAAAGAGGTAGACTTACTATTCGCACGTACACAGCAAGCTGAGGAGATGTTAATTGAAAGTTAAAGAATAAAACTTAAAAGAAAAAAGGGGATTATGGGCATGGTTGGGGGGAAATGGTATAAAGGTGCCAAAAAGGGGTAAAGGCCCCAAAATAATGGAATAATGTTTAAATGCAAATAATCCTCTTCTTTGGAAGTCGATGCATCATTAAAAAGATCACTGTCACCTTCTAAATCACTCATTATTGTTATCTTTGAATGCTGCTTTGCTCCCTGGTTTTGTTAGACGTTTGTTCTTTTCCTCAAGTATGTTGCCATACTACTCAACAGCGAGCAACTGCTTACCAATCACCTTTGCTATTCCGTATTGAGCAATAAAAATGCATGGAGGAATAAATTACATATTCAAATTTATTTTCTACTGAATACTGAGAGTATGTCGCTTTTTCTATACTCTGTCAGGTTTGTTCCAAGCGATTAGAATCGATTCTGAATTAACTGAGTATGCGCTGTAGACCATACAATCTGCGCATGTCTGGAATTTTCAGTTCCTATTCTTAATCACGAACCGATTTCACTCGTTCCGAACTAGTTCCCAAATACGTTGGAACAGCAAACTGGAAATTCAGAATTAGTTCTGAACTGATTCTCTGTCGTGTTGGAACACTACTTAGCTACTGCGCACACTCAGATAATTCGGAATCGATTCTGAATCGTGTGGGAACAAACCTTATATTACCTGGGCCTTATGCTTGAAAAGTTTCCAGCATTGTATCTATTAAACATAGCTATTTGTATATGATTTTTCATAAGAACTACTTCTTGCTTAAAGCCAGTAGGAGTACCGGGCCTCTGGCTTTCTCCAGTTGGTTTCACAAAGCCAAACAGATCAGCTGGTGGCACCAACAGGATTAAACTTCTATATATTGTCTCACAGCAGCTATGGCTCACGGTTATTGGGAGATCGTTGCTGGGCATTCAAAGATAAACAAATATAAACCGCACTCATCAGCGTAAAGACTGGAAGCATTATTGGCAGATAACCAGAATTTCCTGGAAGTTTCCTTCCAACACCTCCAGAAAGTTCTGGAATGTTCTGTGGAAGATTCCAATGGCTACATAAGCAAGAGTCAATCAGTGAGCAAGCAAGTTGGCGGATATGTTTCTGATGCAGTGGGAGTGCTGTTCTCTGAGTGAGTTTGTGACAACCGCTGCTACAGGGCGAGAGTTAATCGGTGAGCAAGCAAGTTGACAGGTGTATTTCTGATGCGACAGGAGTGCTGTTCTCTGAGTGAGTTTGTGACAAGTGCTGCTGCAGAATGAGAGTCAATCAGTGAGCAAGCAAGTTGACGGGTGTATTTCTGATGCGACAGGAGTGCTGTTCTCTGAGTGAGTTTGTGACAACTGCTGCTGCAGAGCAAGAGTCAATCAGTGAGCAAGCAAGTTGACAGGTGTATTTCTGATGCGACAGGAGTGCTGTTCTCTGAGTGAGTTTGTGACAACTACTGCTGCAGAGCGAGAGTCAATCAGTGAGCAAACAAGTTGATGGGTGTATTTCTCATGCGACGGGAGTGCTGTTCTCTGAGTGAGTTTGTGACAACTGCTGCTGCAGAGCGAGAGTCAATCAGTGAGCAAGCAAGTTGACAGGTGTATTTCTCATGCGACAGGAGTGCTGTTCTCTGAGTGAGTTTGTGACAACTGCTGCTGCAGAATGAGTGTCAATTAGTGAGCAAGTAAATTGGTGGATATTTCTGATGCGACGGGAGTGCTGTTCTCTGAGTGAGTTTCTGGCAAGTGCTGCTGCAGAACGAGAGTCAGTTAGTCAGCACACAAGTTCGTAGGTGTATTTGTGGTGCAACAGTAGTGTTGTTCTCTAAGTAAGTTTGTGGTAACTCCTGTGGCATGCAGCAGGTGCTACTGCAGAGTGAGAGATTGTGGAGAACCTGTGTTCAACTCCCCAGCGAGTGCACCATTCGAAAGAGGAGGCTACGTCACAAAGGAAATGAAGTGATGGGGAAACTAGTTCACCTTAGTGAAGTGACACTGTCAACTAATAAGGAGTGGCAAATAAAAATGTTGGATTTTCTGGTACTGTTGGATGCAGCACCGCTAAATGTATAATTATGCAGAACTGTACAACTAGCAGAGTATTACAGAACACGCCATGGCCATTTACAAATGGTTATTCTGGAATATCATAAGTTGCCATGCATTATACGTGGCCATCCGTTACATCAACTACTGACAGGCTATCCAATCTGTCGTAGTCCATGTGCATGTGATTATGGTGGGACTGTAGTAAGTAGAGCAACTTGTATGGTCGCTAGGCAAATGCTGGATTGGATAATTTGATCTGCAAATTTTCCTATCCTCCCTTTCATCAGTACATTTCATTTTCTTCTTCTTCACCGCCATACTAAGCATTGGGGTGAACACCATTCGTGTATATTCTATGACCCAGAGTTTCTACTGACCCAAGCCATTGGCCCTTAGGTCCTACAAAGAGAGGGGGTAATCAGTTTAAGAGAAGAGCATGACGTTGAATAAAAATGAAATGCCTGTTACGAATTTGAATCCAGACAACATGTATAGGCTTCCTTTACGAATCAAGAAATCGAACAAGTGTGTAAAATAATAAAAACCATGCATCAGGGAACGTTGGCATGTTTACAACACTCTAATGAATCTGAAGATATCATGTGTACAGAACTGATACCACTAGTTTGCCGCAATTGAGATCTATATACGAGCCATCTCCAGGAAAGAAACCAAAAGTAATACAATTCACAGAGGTCGAGTAGTTAATTATTGGTCACTTCCTGGTGCTCCTAAATATCACATCACATTTCAGTGAAAAGTTACTGTATAGACGTGATCGCACTATCACTCTTCATCCAAAGTGAACACGCTCTCTCGCTTTCCTGTAGTTATATCCTCATGACAATATCTAAATTATAGGTCAAAATCACGCTGAGTAGTAACACTCAAGTGGAATGCCAGGAATGTGAATATTTCTTTTGGCATCCTAAACCTGTTTCATGATAGATGTGTGAGAATTTTATCTGCCCCTCCTGAATGTTTGCTTATAAGTGAAGTCTCAGTAAAAGTGACAGCAGAAACATAGAGAAGCAACATTGAAAAACTGGACTAAGTCACAATATTAACAGATGGTTGGATGGCCATGCACCTTAAACAAATGAGAAACTTAATAGCTAGTATAAAATCAATACACACCTGTTATTTGTTACATTCACAACACTCTGTGGCTGTGGATCTGGTTGAAGCTCATTCTGCTGAAACAAAACAACCACATCTTGTGAAATAAGTGCAATTAAACAACTAGGGCTAGTTGCACTAACTGGAATAAATCTGTTATTTTATGGTTAGGTGCTAAATTGTCTTGTACCACACTGGAATAGGGCCTATTACAAGAATAACTTATACTAGAGGTAAAAGTAGGGTTTTATTTTGCAAGTAGGAATGTTAGCAAACTTGGCCTAAGCCTTCATTTTACAATCCTTTGAGCGAATAAAACCACTTTTAACACATGTGGTATATCTATTTGTTAGGCAGTGCTCGAATTTGTAAAATATCAATGCTATTATATTGATTCCGAAACTAAGAGAAATAAGTTTACAACATGGTTCAAGAAACAAGAGAAATGACATTAAAAAAGTGAGATGTCAGATGTTTCCTTGATTCGCTAGCAGTCATCTTCAGTGAAATTATTTGCAACATGTTTTGCCTTACACCAGGCAATTAAATCCTATTATCATGCTGCTTTCTGAATTTTTTGGTAAGTACTTCTAGTGTTATACTTTCTGCTGCTTCTGTAATTTCACTTGACTCTTCCATTTCAGTTTGTTCCGAGTTCACAATTGTCACCATTTAATCTTTATGTAGTGTAAACTAATACATGAATAACGTTTTAGATCAAAAAAAGTATAAGGCTGCCAATATAATGTATATGTTAACTCTACAATGACTTGCAATAAATTGAAGTATGACGATCTGTACTGTGAACAGATAATGTGAGTGCCATGAGAAATTAATCATGTAAAAAGACATAATGAAAAGTAAAACCTAATCAAACCAAGTCGAGTTATTAAACATGTGCAAACACATGTGATTGGACTTGAAACCAAAGTTGGTCACACTGAAGTTTATCACACTAGTGCAATAATCTAAAGCTTTTAGCTCATGTGCACTCTGTTAGAAATTCTACTTTTAGGCTACACTGTCTAAAAAAATCTGAAGGGTTACACTCACATGACTTTCTCTACTCTTGTACAAACTATTTTTACAAACGCTTATTCTCCATCTACTTCATGTTAATCGAGATATCGAAATGTTAATCTTATTGCTAATTTTCTTGTAGATGCAAGGGGAATTACTAGGCTTTAAGCGATAGTCAAATGTTTTAAGAGCTGGTTGCTATGTGGAGTATTCCATTCTCTTTGCATTACCAGGAAAAAAACAAAAAAATGATTAACGAATTCCCATTTGAGAAAAAGTATAAGTATTGGAAAATGTAAGGGAATAACAAGCAATATCTTGAAAATGGTCACTCAACAAAAAAATGCATATGACATTAATTGTATATTTTAATGTGATCTACATTTTTTGTGTAGTAAAATTTTGTCTATCTCTTATGGTTTACCAGTTATGCAAAAGTTGTTCACAATGAAGAATACTTTTGGAGACATTCCCAGAAAATTCAAGATATAAATTAGATTTGTCATTAAAGTATCTTAAATATATGATATTTTAATCAAAATCGTTAAGAGCCATTTTTGAGAAAATTAAAATTTTCGAAAAATCTTCCATGTAAAGGGTAACATGGGGTGGGGGGATTTTCTTGAAAACCTTCGTGTCGCATCTCTGGAAGATACTGAACCTAAATACCAAGTTTGGTGTTTATCCGACTGTTTGTTTCTGAGTTATGCTGTTCTCACACGCACGCACGCGCACCCACACCCACACACACAAATACTTCTTTTGGATTCAGGAGGCCTCAAAGGATGTATTTCCTGTCTCAGTATCAAATTTTTGGTTGGAATACAAAACTTCCTCTACTTACTATACATAGCAGAGAAAGTAAAAATATATTTTTGAGAACCAGAAAGCTTAGTACAATACATTATAAAGGTAGTCCAACAAATGAACACAACAGCAATGAAATTCAAGTTGGGAAAGAATATTGCACTGAGATAATTTGATGGTTATTTAGAATGTGTGAAAGGCAGATAGATAAAATAAAGTTACTACTTAAAATAGTATAATGTACGTATATTATCAGCAAAATAATCTAGTTTTATGGAGACAGTGAAATTAAATACTACCCAAGATAAATACAAAGTAGCGACGATATAAAGAGTGAGGTTTATTATTATTGACAAAACACATACGACTGGTTACTTCATAAGCTACAAAATGTAACACAGCCACAAGTGTGAATGTTCTGTGTGATATTCACGATTTGGAGGTTATGTGTGAATTTAACAACGGTGAAGCTAATGAGACCACAAGCTTTGTAATGTGCGATGACCACATTAGTAGAGGCTTTCACAGCTCCCATATCTAATCTAAGATTAAGTTTAAATTATTTGACAACAAATTCATCATGTGTGCGTGTGTTTCCTCCACACGAATGCAGGGATACACTCACCTTTATCACTGTCACTTGTCTGAGTACGATGCAAAGCAGCGGATGATGTTAGAAACCATTTTTGGCCAAACAGAGAACACAGTCAGTAAAACATAATGCTCTTAATGTCATTGCTTTTCTACCTGTTGCATAAAGTATTTTATGGGATTGGTTTCCTAATGTCTATTTGTAATATAATGGTAGACGGCAATAGTGGGTCTGGAAGAGATGGGACCCACTTGAATCGAGCTTGTGAACAATGCTATTTTCTCAACATTCAAGGGAAACTATTAAGTGACATGGTGGATGCACAATCACTGGGGACTTTTACACCTGAGAGAATAGGCAACTTCATGCATCAGAGAGTAAAGTATTTATCATATAAGTTACAATCTCTTGAAATTTATGTTAAATGATATTAAACTGAACATGGTTTAACATATGAGCAATTGAAACTGTATAAAACCAGCAGCTACTCTACAACAATTGCTAAAGGTGGGGAGTATATTAAGTGGTAGTATAGTGATACAGTAGAATCTCGTTAGTACGTTTTTGCAGGGACCTAAGGATTTGGACGTCATAGGCGGAAAAACGTCTTAACGAAAATGCAAAATCTGCAATTTAAGAACATAGGTAATAAAAATCCAATAATTACTACGTCGTCTCCATGGGCAATTTAAATCGATTTTGAGTACAATTTCATACTGAATACGATCCACGTTTCCATGTTAAATTCAATATGTTTAAATGGATTAGGATACACAAAGCCTGAGAATAAATAATTCAAGCTTTTATTTTGGTCAACTTGGATTTTTTATGTTATGAATGTCTTTGAGAAAATAAATTGCGAATTGTGGAAGCGGCAATAGTGCTTTTGCTGTGTGTTTTATTACACACATGATAACAATTTCTGCTAAAAAATAAAAAATTATGAGCGTGCATCGTGTTACGAGTACAATCGACGATATTATCTTTGGCGTATACAAGACGATTTGAATACGGAGGTGTTTCCATGCAACAAATTTCGTTTCAGTCCTCTTCTGATCCTATTTTCCAAGAGAAAAGTTTTGTTTTAGTATTTTTCCCTTCTTTAAAAGCAGTTTCAATCAATTTAGGTTTGCTAACAATCGTGTTTAAGGTTGACGGAGGAATGTTTAACTTCCACACTATATCGACATGTTTTATATTTGGATTGTGATTACATCAAGGATTTTCAGTTTTTCACTGTTGGTTATTTACCTACTGCACTTTCTTTTTTTCATTGTAAATGAAAAGTTAAAATACAATCTACGGTTGTTTGGTCATCACTCAACATTAGAAACTATCATTAGTGTTTACCGCGTTTACCACGCCAAGGTAAGGCATTCTCTATCCCGCCCACAGAAATCGTGTCACACAAATATTTAAATGCATGTATGTGATTGGCTGCCGATATCCACCCTGTGACCAAGGATTGACCAAAGTAGCAAATGAGGATGTCAAACTATGAACGTGTTAAACGCCTACTCCCACTGTACCGATCAAGGATTGGCCAAAACAGCGAATGAGGACGTTGCACTTCAAACGTAGTAAGCGGGACCGGGAAAATGCACTAAACAAACATTATTTATTATATTTGGTGATTTGGTACCGGGACTTTTATAATTCAACGTAATACACGGGAAAACGTGTTAATGAGGAACGTGCTAACGAGATTCCACTGTATTAGGAATTTATTGCTCCTGCTCATAGTCTGTTAATGATAGTGTAAATTATTTAGATAATGTTTTATGTGGTGATCTAAACATTAACAGCAAACACAGATTACAAAAACCTTCTTGATATACTCAATTCACATAACATTTGTACCTACAAGCGTAATAGAACATTTCGCTAAAATTATAGCCAGCAATATCAATGACGCAGGTAAACAAAATTACAATAGAACCCCCTTTTTAATGTCCCAGCTTTTAAGGAATTCCTGTTTGTAACAAACATTTTCAAAAGTTCCATAAGCACAATGCTAAAGTAAATCCGCTAATAAAGAAACTTTCTCTAATGAAAAGTGCACTTTTAAGGAACATAACCGACATTAAGGCAGTATATCTCGGCCTTCGCACGGATATATCGATTTGGTTATATGTGCTGCTAAGAGCATATCCAATGATTGCTTCAGTAAAAGCATGGGAATTAGCAGACAATTGACATTCTTTCGAAGCAAAAGTGTGGCATAACTTCTTGTTCAGTTTTGGCCCAGCTCGTATTTGCATTGCCTAAGCGAAAGTGCGGTGTCACTTTTAGCATGTTGTATTGAGTTACAGCTTGTGTGTTCCAGTAGTCCTCCCACTACGGTTCCATCAGCGCTAATTACTACTCTCCTTGCGAATGAAGTAGCGTTGCTGACACACACATCTCGACAAAACAACTCGTGCATAAAGAGACAAAGATCTAACACAGTGTTGGGGTTGTATTTACTCAAGTTGTAACTCTCTCTCTGCCTTGTGGTGCAACCTAAATCTAAAGTGCTCCACGTAACTTTTGTCCCGACATTTGCATGAGATAGAAGTCTATCACGCGTACAAAAAATGATGCCTTCTTCAGCAAGCAGATGCAAGATACAGTTTAGATACTCCTGAATTGTTAATCAATTTCTATTCATTAATATTAAATTTAGCTTTAAAAGGTAACACCCTAGCATTCAGAACGTTTCCATTAATGTTCTCTCTCTCTCTTTTTGGCCCATGGCAATCCTTTGTAAAGTGTCTTGTCTGTGGTATTTTTTTGCAATTATACAACTCTCTATTTTTTAAACGTGTGACATTACCAATATCTACAACAACTTTGGTGTTTCAGGATACTTCCTGTTAATTATGACTGACACATTATATAGAATACACTTATTAATGTGTAGTTAAAATAACTCAGCAAGGAGAGTCTTTGAGCTTGTTAATAACTCAGCAGATATATACAATGGCTGCTAAATGAAAGAAGTTAGCTCTTCAACAAAAGTTGACCAAGTTGAATTATTAAGGATGTGAAAGTGAATCCACAAATTTCAATGTCAGACAGGGCTCGTATATCATTGTTTGACATTTTGAGGCAAAAGGATTCTACAGTTGAGAGAGAATGCTGACAATGGGGACAAGCCGTCTCCCGAAACGCGTTCAAGTAAGTTTATCATAGTGATGTAGTGTAACAACCCTCAACTCTCTATTTTAAATTATGACACATCACTGTTACAAGCTTCTAAATCTTCAAAAATTGAGCTTAAAAGGATTCTATTTTGAATGCAGAGGTGCAGTGCAGTTCCGTGATCAAGAAGCGTAAGAACATGCGTGTTTGACCATATGACAAATTAGAAAATATATTAATGAAGCAGTTTGAGTGAAAAATAAGTGAGAATGTTCCACTTATTTGAAGTATTTTATGAGGAAAAAGCTTTGGAAATTGCCGTCAAGATAGGCTTAGAGAATTTCAGTGCATCAAATGGGTGGTTTGATTGCTTTAAAACGTGACATAACCTCTTGCTCAAAACCATGTGCAGTGAAAGTGTCAATGTATATGAAGAAACTGTCAAATTTTGGAAAAATGAAACATTGCCTCATCTTCTTGAGGGCTAGAACCCTAAAGATGTTTTTAATGCAAATGAAATGCGTGTGTTTTTTAAGTTGCTTCGAAATAAAAGACACGCAGTTCACAGGGAAAAATGCTATGGGGGCAAAGCAGGCAAGGAATGATTTACTGCTCTGTTATGCACTAACAGTGATGGCAGTTATTGGGAAATTCAAAACTCCAAGGTGCTTCAAGAACTGCCAATGCAAGTATGACTTTAACAGAGTGCCTGAATGACTTCAGAGATTTTTTCAAAATGCATCTGCATCTAAAGATATTGCAGAGCTGCGTAACCAGAGAGAAAGCACCGACATCATAGAAGAAGAGGCAGTGGAAGGGTTCTCATCCTTCAATGTGGACGAGAGCCTTAACGAGATTGAGTGAAAGCTGCTTTCTGTGAGGCATTTGGGGAATAAAGAGGCAAACTGTCATCTTCAGGAAATAGAATTTGAATGTAATTACGTAAGTGCGCCAATAAATTAGTTTATATATATACCAGTGTTATAATCTGCACTAAACAAGAAGGTAATCCAATAGGAAATGGCTTTGTCATGCAATTGAAAGACCTCAGAACATTTTATAATTGGTTGAGAGAAATGATCCATGTTCATGTCTCCATCTATTCCTTCTCGTTTAGCGCCGATCATCTCTTAGTCCTTAGAGTCAAAACAGTGGATTGAAAGGGGAGAATCAGCTCCAAAGTAGGTGAGACCGTTCCATTTACAGGCAAGGTCATGGTGCCAGGATTTTGGGATGTGCATGGGAAAATTTTCATTGATTATCTTCAAAAAGGAAAAGCAATCAATGCTGAGTATTGTGCAAACTTATTGCAGCGTTTGAATGATGAAATCAAGCAAAAATGGCTGCATTTAGCGAAAAAGAAAGTTGTGTTTCATCAAGACAATGCACTAGTTCACACATGCATTATCGCCAGACTTAGCCCCCTTTGATTATTTTCTGTTTTTAAAATTCAAGAAATGGCTTGGTGGTAAAAGATTTCCAACAATGAAGAGCAGGAGTTTGCAGTTGATGGCTATTTTGCAGAACTCGACGGTTCCCACTATAAACAGGGTATCGAAGCTACTGAACATCGCTGAGAAAAGTGTAGTGAGGTGAAAGGAGACTATGTAGAGAAATAAACATTTTTTTTCCTAGAATTTTTGTGTTTTCTTTGTTAGGTCAGGTACTTCTAGGACAGCCCTCGTATTTCACGAGTGGAATTCACAGCTAACCAGGGGTAGGTTACCCAATTTATGTGGAGGAAAATACTTAGTTGAGAAGATGAATGACACTAGCCGCATGGATAAAGTGAGGTGCAAAAATCAATCTCTGCTATCGCAAATAGAGAATGCAGATCAGACTCTGCATTTTTTGACATGCCACGAAATATGACAGTGGCTGTAAAGGGGCTTCTAGTGTTTTAATTAAAACAACAGATGCAAAAAATTGAGTTTTGTTATTTATGGACACTCTTTAACTGCTGTGGTCTGTAGTGTCCCATTTTATACCGGGCTGAAAGACCGGCAATTTTGCTCAGAGGCCTTACAATGGGTGCGGAAAAACTTGGCTGCACTGTGATCTAGCAATGCTAGCAGATGGAAAAAAGCTGCCACCCCTTGTTATTTTTTAGAAAAACTGATATTTTGCCTGATATAATTGTGAGGGTGCATGAGAAAGGATTGGCTGACCTCATGAAGCAATGTCTGCTAAGGAAGAGATTCACGCTTGTTTTCTGAGCCATTTAGGAGGAACAAATGTTGCAACTGAACACATTCCGACGATAAGAGCTTACATCAGTGATACAACCTCTGGATGTACCAATTAACACACCATTTAAAGGTCACCTGTGCTGGTTGGATGGCACCTGCTATGAAATGCGACCCTCCATTGAACAAGTGTCAGTGGATAAAAAGTGCATGGAATCTTATCAAACAAGAAAGCATCACATACAAATGCTATGAACGGCTATTTAAAATATTTTGTTTGTTAACAATGCTGTCAATTGCCAGGACCATATCAAGATCACATGCCTGTAAATCTGAAATGGGGCACTTAAAAGCCAGGTTTGAACATGCGACCGATCCAAATGGATGGCTCCAAGAACCATATGACATGGGATGCCAATGATTTAGATACATCATCAGATGAAAGTAGTACAAAATAAACAGCTATGTAATATATGACTAAGCTTAATGCACATTCCATTCGTTATATTTATCATTGCTCCATGTTTCGGTGGACCCAAGGTCATGCTACCAACATGGCTGTGTAATAAACAGTGGCATGGCACCCAAGGAAATATTGCAAAATTGCATCAACTATTGTATGTCTGTAGTTTACCATCCTTTAACAAGTTAGGTCATGTTTTATTTATGGACGCTCTTTAACTGCTGTGATCCTTAGCAAACCATTCTATATTGGGTGTGAAAGACTGGTAAGTTTGCTCAGAGGCCTCTTTATCACTTGACGTTCTTTTACATGCTGTAAATCTACGGCATGGGACCTCCTGCTTTACTTCCCATCCAAAGGAAGCCATGCTAAAGATTCTTACGCCCAAAAAAAGCCATCACCCTATGCCGGTTTTGAACCCGTGACATCGGGAACTAGAGGCTAGCATGATAACCACTACACCATGAATAACTCATGTTGGGCTGATCAACTATTGTATTTCTGTGTAGAATTCTTTTTAAAATAAATTTCCATTTCATTTTTACAATATATACCTATTTGATTTATTTATCACAAATTACTTCCTTTTTTACTTTCTCTACTACGTATAGTAAGTAGGGGAAGTATTGCATTCCACCCAAAAATTCGATACCGAGATTTCGCCGGAAATACATGTTTTGAGACCTCCTGAATCCAAAAAAAGCATTTTTGGAAACATGTCCGTGTGTGTGTCTGTGCGTGTGTGTGTTTGTGTGTCTGTGTGTCTGTGAACAGCATAACTCAAAAACGAACAGTCGGATAAACACCAAACTTGGTATTTAGGTTCAGTATCTTCCAGAGATGCGACACGAAGGTTTTCAAGAAAATCCCCCCACCCCAGACTACCCTTTACATGGAAGATTTTTCGAAAATTTTAATTTTCTCAAAAATGGCTCTAACGATTTTGATGAAAATATCATATGTTTAAGATAATGTCATGACAAATGAAATGTATATCTCGAATTTTCTGGGAATGTCTCCAAAAGTATTCTTCATTGTGAACGACTTTTGCATAACTGGTAAACCATAAGAGATAGACAAAATTTTACTACACAAAAACTGTAGATCGCGTTAAAATACACAACTTATGTCATATACATTTCTTTTGTTGAGTGAACCGTTTTCGAGATATTGCTTGTTATTTCCTTACATTTTCCAATACTTATACTTTTTCTCAAATGCGTTATTCATTTTTACTTTCTCTACTACGTATAGTAAGTAGGGGAAGTATTGTATTCCACCCAAAATTTCGATACCGAGATTTCACCGGAAATACATGTTTAGAGACTCACTGAATCCAAAAAAAGCATTTTTGGAAACATGTCCGTGTGTGTGTCTGTCTGTGTGTCTGTGAACAGCATAACTCAAAAACGAAGAGTCGGATAAACACCAAACTTGGTATTTAGGTTCAGTATCTTTCAGAGATGCGACACGAAGGTTTTCAAGAAAATCCCCCCACCCCAGACTACCCTTTACATGGAACATTTTTCGGAAATTTTAATTTTCTCAAAAACGGCTCTAACGATTTTGATTAAAATATCATATGTTTAAGATATTGTCATGACAAATAAAATGTATATCTCGAATTTTCTGGGAATGTCTCCAAAAGTATTCTTCATTATGAACGACTTTTTCATAACTGATAAACCATAAGAGATAGACAAACTTTTACTACACGAAAAATGTAGATCGCGTTAAAATACACAATTTATGTCATATACATTTTTTTTGTTGAGTGAACCGTTTTCGAGATATTGCTTGTTATTTCCTTAAATTTTCCAATACTTATACTTTTTCTCAAATTCGTTATTCATTTTTTTATGTCCTGGACATGCAAAGTGAATGGAATGCGCCACATAGCAACCAGCGATAAAATATTTGACTATCGCTTAAAAGCTACCATATTCCGCTTGCATCTACAAGAAAATTACAAATAAGATTGACATCTCGATATCTCGATTAACATGAAGCATATGGAGAATAAGCGTTTGTAAAAATAGTTTTTACAAGAGTAGAGAAAGTCATGTGAGTGTAACACATCAGATTTTTTCTCTACTACATATAGTAAGTAGGGGAAGTACTGTATTCCACCCCAAAAATTCAATATCAACATTTCCCCAGAAATACATGTTTCGAGGCCTCCTGAATCCAAAAAAGCATTTTTAGAAAAAGGTCTGTAAGTGAACAGCATAACTCAAAAACAAAAAGTTGGATAAACATCAAACTTGGTACTTAGGTTCAGCACCTTCCAAAAATGCGACATGAAGATTTTCAAGAAAATCCCCCCACCCCAGACTACCCTTTACATGGAAGATATCCCGAAAATTTTGATTTTCCTAAAAATGACTAATGATTTTGATTAAAATACCATATATTAAAGATATTTACATGACAAATAAAACCCATATCTTGAATTTTCAGGAAATAGCCTGTGAAGTCCACTTCATTTGGAAGAAATTTTGTATAATCTTGTATAACTGGTAAATGTTAAGTGACAGACAAAAACATACTACACAAATATTTTAGATCTCTTCAAAACATCCAATTTATTTGAAATAATCTTCTTTATTTATTTTTTTTTTTTTTTTTTTGTAAAAGCCATTTTTGAGATATCCATTATTAAAGGTGCAAATTGTCCATTTCTTGGTCACTCAAAGTCCTTTTAACATTCAATTGTTTCTCGCGGTGTCATGGAAACAGTATGGAATTTTAAGGCCAGCATATAGCGTCCAGTTGTTAAACATTTGACTATCGCTGTTCTCTTTGTATCTATAATGAAATGTATAATGTAGCTGTTTCTGTAAAGGTTTATTTGGATTAAAATGAAGTAGATAGAAGAATAAGCTTTAGTAAGAATAGTTTGTATACCCACTGATAAATGATAGAGGGTAGAGAAAGTCATGTGAATGTATCACATCAGAAATTTCTTCACTCATTGCATAATTTTCCACCCCCCTCAATTTTTTTGCCTTAAAGTTTTCTTTAAAAAAGGGGCAAAATTATGCAAGTAAATATGGTACACGTGTCACACATTAAAATAGTGGCAGAAAAAACAAAAGCATTAAATTCCATACACAACTCTCTTAAAAACTATTGATTCAGCGAAATTGTTTTGTACAAAGTACATTCATATTGGCCCATACACTACACTAACAGATATTTGCATTGCTTCATACCTAATTTACAATCATTAAGATTTTGATGCTATAAAAACATTATAGGGGAGGCCGGGGCAAGATGACGAATGACTTAGTTTAACTTTATATTATTAGGTAACACCACCTTACGAATACTACCAGCGCTGCACACTGTTAGACACTAAAAACTTGTACGCGAAGTCGCTGCCACCATTTCATTGTTTGTTAGATGACGTTCATGTATTTTGTCTCTGGTGTTGTAATTTTCAAGACCTTCGCCATAAGATCTTGTGGTCTAACAGGTAAGATATCTGGTTATTCTTTGCTATACGTTGATACCTTAGATAATATGCTTTTCACAACCGCTATTTATTTAAATTTAGTTCTTGTTAATCCTACCACAAAAATTAAAGACTTCTAGCGTTCCCGATCGGGGCAAGTTGACTGGGGCAAGTTGATGATCTCGTCATTTTGCCCCAAGTGCTTTTCACTGCTTTCTTTTTGTTTTTATATGCATTTTATTTCGTTTTGTGATTTTCTTGAGCTACATAATCCCCAAGTTGTTCCATAACGCGGCGTATGGACACATACATAATATTTTAATTCTCTCTTTTGGGCTATTTAATAATTTCTGGCGATTTTGAATTTTCAGATATGGTTAGGAATTATAAAAAAGGTCTTCTAAAGGGAGCTGGGAGAGAAATGATATGGCTACTACTTTCTTAGAGGTCAAAGAGGGAAGAATGAATTGCTTGGGTGCAGCAAAAACCCGAACTTCCGACTCCTATGACGTCAGACCAGACTTCCACAGAAATAGTGCAATGTCCTGTTTGTAATGAGATCTATGTTAAAATTGAAATTGAGTTTTATTTATGGACGTAATATTCCTCAGAGGCCTCTTTATCAGACTTGAGGTTCTTTTACGTGCCGTAAATCTACGACACGGGACCACCGGGTTTACTTCCCTTTCTAAGGGTTTTTACACCCGAAAAAATTCATCGCCCTCCGCCGGGTTTGAACCCGCGACCTTGGGAACTAGAGGCTAGCATGGTACCACTAGTCCACGGAGGTCGACAAGAGATCTATGTTGATCCTCCATCAGAAGACTGGATAGAATGTTGCAAATGCCACATATGGTGGTACGAGAACTGCTCAAACTTTGAAGGAGGAATATTTGTTTGTGACTTCTGTTAATGAAAAACCACAAATTATGAGTTATATTAATTTATTATGAAATCAAATGTTCAACATATTAACCATTTAATTGTCTGCTATTCAACATAAGATACGTAACAATGTATTAAATAATTACTGTACTGTTATGCTTTCTAATAATAAAAATGTATTCAACTTGTATCAGAATTGTTATCTTGCCCCTTGGTCAAAGTCATCTTGCCCCGATATCGGGGCAAGATGACATTTTTGCCGATTTTTTTTAAATGGACAAAATAATTCTGATTATATAAAAATAAAACTTTATCCAACTAGGTACAGTACAACAAAAGGCCATCCTAATAATACATGCAAAGGAAAAGAAATTACCTTAAAAAATGAATTTATTAAAATTGGTTAACTGTTAACATCGTCAACTTGCTCCGGTCTCCCCTATATACTACACTAATAGGCATTATTACATTTTTCAGTCAATGTCTCATAGTTCACTCACATGTAATTTTGGATGGAGTAAAAGGTGATTAATTAGATGTGCCTTGAGACATGGTTTACTTGCCTTAATGTAAATATATAACTTAATGCTGGAGTGTAAAATACCTTTTTGATAGTGAGGTATTGTGAGATGCAGATGTGTATTTTTGCTGCGTTGTATTTACACACAGTGTTAATTGTTGTAAATGGTGTATTGCTGGTGTTAGTGTTCTTAAGTACAAGCATAATTGCTTTGTATACAGGGTGGAAAAGAAATGGTCCTGTGGATGACTGAGGGAGGTGGGAGAGTGGATGTAGATGAACAAAACCCTATAACACTTCTTTGTAACTAAATAATCACATTTAAAAGTCGGAGTATTTGGTAACGTAGCACAACTTGTTGATTGAGTAGTCTGCTTCTACTGGCAGCACCTTGAATTATTCTAATGCCCTATAAAACCATTTAAGTAATGTTGGCCATGTATCAAATTCAGATGTTTTGTCACTGACGCGCAAGACTGGGAAAAATTCACATTATTGTTTACTGCACTGTATGTAAACATTACCTTGAATTCTACATTCCTAAGTAATTACAAATATTTTATTTGATAAGTTTAAAGGCCTGAACATCTGGCCTATTCTGTTTGAGAGACTTATGCCATGGTAAGGTAACAAACTCATGTGGAATTGTTACTGATATTAAACAGTTTTAAGGTTTGTGTATACATAATACTTATAGTGTAGTTTAATTATTACGCAATGCCATACTGCAGTGACTGTGACAATGCAATGCATTCCAAAGGTTATGGCACTCTTATGTGAAACACTCTAAGTTATTGATACCATTATTCTGTGTTGAATTTAACAATGTGGTACTAATAATTGCTAAACATTTAGGAAAGCATAATTTATGATGTGAATTTACACTCCACTGCAATATGTTTAAAGGAAATTTATGTGCAATTGTTTATAGTTTTGACCAAGTGTACGCTTCTATTTAATTTTTAATATACCCTTTCAAAATGGGAAATGGGACCAATGTGCTTCATGCTAGCACGTACATCTAATTACCGGTCTAAAAAAAGGAATCTGTATAACACGATGCAGAACTTTTAAAAGCAATTTCGCCAATGGTTACTCCACTATGATTTAACAATAAGCTTATGAGCATAAAAAAACTTTTGCAACGCTAACATTACTGATATTTGTTAACCTCTTTGCCATATTGAGTACAAATAGAGTTGTCATAATGTAAACTAAATTAAAACCTTATTTGATAATATTCCTTAACGTCATATAATGGATTTGTAAGCAATGTTGAATAAACATGTCTCTTGAGTGCAGCCATAGGTAAATTTCTTATATTTAATGGCAGACCATTATAAAATTTGTAGGAAATATGAACAAAACCGTTTTCAGTATCGCTGTATTTGCATTTATTCATATATATGTTCAAGACATTGCGAGTATTGTAATAATGTATAATAGAACAAAGAGTCAAAGGATAATATTTGTGTGTGTGACAGATACCAAAATATTTCAAAAAACACAAGTAAACAAAATTGACACTGCTCTTCATGCCTAATGAATTCCAGTCACAGACTACCATTATTTACTTGGTAACTTTATAAAGAAAAATGACTATAACCTTAATTATTAACATTTACAGTGGAATCTCGTTAGCACGTTGCTCATTAACATGTTTTCCCATGTATTACAATGAATTATAAAAGTTCCAGCACCAAATGTAATAAATAACGTTTGTTTAGTACATTTTCTCAGTCCTGCTTACTATGTTCAAAGTTATATGTCCTCAATCGCTGTTTTGGCCACGGGATGGAGCCGGCAGCCAATTACATATTTGTGCGACTCGTTTTGTTTGGGTAGGATAGAGAATGCTTTAGCTTGGCGTGGTAAACACCAATGATAGTTTCTATTGTTGAGTGTTCACCAAACATATATAGATTGTATTTTAACTTTTTGTTTGCAATGGAGAAAATGAAAGTGGCAAATAATCAACAGTGAAAAACTGAAAATCCTTGAAGAAGTAGATCGCAATCCAAATATGAAACATGTGGTTATAGCACAGAAGTTAAACATTCCCTCGTCAACCTTAAACACAATTGTTAGCAAACACAAACTGATAGAAACTGCTTTTGAAGAAGGGAAAAGTGATAAAACAAAACTTTCCTCTTGGAAAGCAGGATCAGATCAAAATTTGTGCATGGAAACACCTACCATAATCAAATCATATTGAATATGCCAAGGATACTATCTTCTATTATACTCGTAACATGATGCACACTTGTCATTTTGTTTTTTTAGCGGAAATTGTTATCACATGTGTAATAAAACACACAGCAAAGCCACTTTTATTGCGTCCATAATTCACAATTTATTCTTCTCAAAAACATTCTCAAAACCTGCTTTAATTATACATAGAAACAAACTAACATATGTTTAACAGGTTTGCCAAAGTAAATCCAAGTTGACCAACATAAAAGCTTGAATTATTTATTCTCGGACTTTGTATACCCAAATCAATTTCAATACGTATTTAACATGGAAACGCATAATTATTAGATTTTATTACATAATTATGTTCTTAAATTGCAGATTTTATATTTTTGTTAATATGTTTTCCCGTCTATGAAGTCCAAATCCTTGGGTCACTGAAAAAACATATTAACGAGATTCTACTGTATTAGCATTTACAAGTATGCGAAAACATTGGGATTAATTTAAAATATCTGAACTTGCCTCCAGGATGTGAATTTGAAATAAGAGTTTAGAGGAAGTGTTCCATATGCCCTCGATTACTACTCGGAATTACACTACCTGTATCATAGACCCGCTGGCAAACAGCAATAAATGTGTCTGCACTTGGCATGATCCTGTTGGGAAATCTTTCAGCATACAGCCATTGAGCAGATCAAGAACTGCACTGCGTTTCTCCTTAAATTAAGATCATGTCCAGATATTCGGACATTGAAAATCGCTGCACTTTGTATGCTCTGTAACAAGATTTTCTGTCCTTTGTTTGCTTTTTTTTTTATCCATGCCTCCTTTAACTGCTCTGATTTTAACTTCTGGCTTTGACATACACACACAAAAAAAATTGTATGCAATTAAGTAAACATTCCCCGGAATCTACACCAATATCAGAAGAAAGTAAACACAGCTGATATGATTGACTAATTTTGAAGATTTAGAAGCTAGTAACAGTGATGTGTCATAATTTAAAATAGAGAGTTGAGGGTTGTTACACTACATCACTATAATATTCTTACTTGAACGCGTTTCGGGAGACGGCTTGTTCCCATTGTCAGCATTTTCTCTCAACTGATTTATTAAAAAAGCTGATATGATGTTGCCAGTTCTAATAGAACTAAGGAAGCAACAAATTAAGGACTTTTTTAAAATTTAATTTACAGAAAAACCCTTCGTTTTATTGAAATATGCCAAAGGAAAAAGTTGTCGTTTACTGAATTTTCTATGAATATAGTTGTAAATTAAGAACCTTTAATCAACAGTAATCCAGCAAGGTGATAAATTTTTGGATAAATTTTAAACAGTGCACTTAATTACAAAAAAGTATCAGAAGCCCCTGCTCATCTACATCCACGGAAGTGGAAGAATGCCCAGCTTTTTAAACAGAGGTTTGCATGATGATTTTGGGCTAACACCTTCCACGAGTACTATGAAAGCTGTCTTGCTCAGTGGGTACTCCTCCCTGAAAACTATACCATATCTTAGTAGTAAATGGACATGTTGTCCTAACTGTTCCTTTTCTTGTGCATGTGGTAGCAAAGTGAACTAAGTTTTTATTTATTATAATATGAATATTTCCATTTGAGATTACTTTGTACCCAGACACCACATGAATTCTACATTTTTAAGCGTATGATTAAGAAGTTGTGTTTGAGGGGCAAGATAGCTTTTGTGCTACAGTATTATCCATATAGACAATAAGTGAATGGAAGTTAGACCAACCTGTTTCTGAGAGTTGAGCTGCTGCGTGAGGCTGGCATACGACCTCTGACACTGCAACTTGAAGTAGTATGAAGAATTGATGTGTTGGATGCACTGTTGGCAAACCTGTTGTGGCAGTTCATCTCCTTCCTCTATCTGAAACATTCAAGTGTCAACATATTCTCAGACTGGGCAATATTTCATGTACACATAAACAAACATCTATGTTCACCGTCATTCTTCACATCTGGAGATGCGTATTCTGTATAAAATATTTTCATAATAGCATACTTGCCAACTTATTGAAATTGAAAGCCGAAAAGCTTTTGCTTGTCCAGCAAAGCATAATAATCATCATGCAATGACATGAAATATACAATAATTAAATGTACAAAAATTAAACCCAAAATATATGGAAATTCCATATTATATGAATTCTTGAAGACCTGATAATACTGTTTCTTTCTATTACACATGCAAAAATTCTTCCTGCAAAGAATGCCATTTCCTACGCTACACACACACATTTCTATACCATAGTCTACACTTCGTAACATCAACTAACTAAACTGTCACAAAAAATGCGAAATTTATATTCCGCAGACACAAAACATCAATAAGATATATAAATTATGGGAGGGAGTTGATTTTACAATTCATACCGTCCTTTGCTGAATATTTGCGCCTTGGTTACTAGAGGTTTTAAATCCGCATGCTATTCATCAGCCCAGTGAAAATGGACCATGATTGTAATAAATGATAAAACACACAGATAAGCTCTGACCTATCATAGCACTATATATCAACTAGCATTTTACATTCAGTCAGTAATTTTAAGTTACAATGTAATGTAATAGAATTTAATGTTCTGTCATGCCCGAAGTGAAAATCTCCAGCACTTGAACCTGCCCATAAAGCTGTAAAAATCCTTAGCATGGCTTCCTTCGGAAGGGAAGTAAAGCTGGTGGTCCCCTATCATAGATTTACAGCACATTAAAGTACCTCAAACCTAATAAACGGCCTCTGAGCAAAATTTCCAGTCTTTCATGCCCAATATAAAATGGGGCACTAAGAACCATAGTAGTTAAAATCTGTCCATAAATTAAAAAAAAATAAAAAACAGCTGTAAAAAAGACCACCTTTGCTAACTCTTACTATACAACATTTTGACCATATGGTTTAAACAGTGCAGATTTCTACATTAGCAGTTGAAAATATGGTAAGGTTACTTTTGGGAAACGTAGCTTATAATTTTCACTGGGTCATATAGTATAACTGTACAAACTTTCATCTTGATAGACAAATACTGTAACCAATGTTGAAAATAGGGATTGAATGTGAGGATAGCTTATAATTTTTGTCACTTTCTACAATAATCCAAATATAACCAGCTTTGTCAAAATCATACCAAAAATATTATTCGATAAAATATGACAGGGATTTGGTGATATGAACAGTACACAAACCCTACTAAAAATAACTCAATTTTAAACTTTCCATTTACCCATTTGGGTCCAAAGTCATTAAAAATTTGCCATATCTACAACAGAGTGCAAAAGTTGCCTCATATTCAATGGGACTGAAATTTGGTTACATATGAAAAAGAAATTCTTGATCCTACAGTTTTTAAACGTATAGCCTGTCACCATCTGGAAGAATAGGGTTTTTAATACGGAAAGAATTATCGAAACTGGTTGAGCGGTTTTTGAGGGAGAGACACACACTTTATAATATTATATAGATTATTATAAATCCACTCCTGTGGGCTTATATCATCTGAAAGCATATATCTCTATCTTATTTCTAAGGGAAAGCGCATCACCCCCTGCAGCAAATTTTCAGTTGTTAAAAAATACATACTGTTGGTAGATTCAGTCACACTTTGCTTCACTAATTATAAGTTGTATAAAACATAAACGTTTCCGAGGGTATTCGTACTCATTGTCAGCGACTGGGTGACTAAAGGTCTCTTTCTTCTTCCTCTTCCTGTTGCCATCTGGTGTTGAGGGCACAAAGTTTTAACATATTGTTCACAGGTGGGATTTCAAAATTAATGACGTCGTTTTTGATTATGTGTATTTTTTCCCAGATGTTCAATTCTATTGGTGTGGTGAGGGGTTTTAACTACTTTATACTTTGACTAATGTTGTGGTTTTCTGTCCAAAAATGGTGTGATACTGCGGATTTCTCTATTTGTTTTAGTTTTATGTTCCTTTGGTGTTCCTTAAGTCTGGTTTCCAAGTTTCATTTTGTTTTTCCTATGTAGTATTTTTCACATTCATCACAATTAATCTGGTAAACTCCGGATTTGAATGTGTTTGGGATGGTGTTTTTGAGAGGTGTGTTCAGCAAGTTCTTCAAGCTGAATTTGTTGTGTGGAGCTAGTCTTATGTTAAATTTGTTGAAGATTCGTTCAAATTTTCTAAAGGCCCAAGGGTGGTATGTGAATTTCTTGTATTTCCAATTTGTGTTTGAGAGAGGTGTTAGAGTGGTGGAATGTGAAATTGCCTTGAGTTTGTTCTTCTTGTTTATCATGTTCCTTATGAGATCTGAGTTGAATCCATTAGTTACTACTACTTTTTCTATATGTTGTTGTTCTTTTAAAAATTCTTCTTTGTTCAAGCGGACGCTATGTAACCGGTGGATCAAACTTCTAAAGGTGACTAGTTGATGTGAAGTTGGGTTGCAACCAGTTTGCTTTATATAATTGTCCACATGTGTAGGTTTTCTATGTATACCGAATTTAAAACCATTTTGATCTCTACTTATGAGGTCCAGGAAAGATAACCTGTTGTTCTCTTCAATTTCAATTGTGAATTTAATGCTGTTGTCTTGCAGGTTCAACAGTTTCAAAGCATCTTCTGTAAATTTCTGGGGTATGACGGAAAAAAAAGTCATCAACATATCTTCGCCAAAATCCATCTACCATCATGAAGAATACTTCACTGTTAATAATGCTTCTGTTTTTAATTTTTAATCTATAGTGTATTCTTAGAATTGTTATAACGGTTTACAATACATCTTCCTTTTACAAACCAGCATTGTCATAGCTACAGGAAAAGCTAGTATGTGTGATGGAAGACACAGCTGGTGATAACTAACATTAAAGGCTGAGAGCAGGAAGCAATGCAGTATACAAGATAATGGTTTACAACAGCCCATTAACAACAACAGGAATGCACATTGATCACAAACTGGAAACTTAATTTTGCTCTTGGGGTTTCATTTGTTTTTAATTGATCAATGACATTTTTTCACCTGCTTCCAATTTAGCCAGCATCAAAATTCGATGGAGTAAACATTATCTAAATGCAAATGCATTAGTAGTACCAAGCTTTCATTCCTTTATTTAATGGCATACATTAAAGTTTATTATTCTTTATTAATTTCTACCATTTTTGCTATTCTTTTAGAGGCAATAACCAGTTTTGAGTTGCATTTAAATGAACTTGATCTTTTGACTAGAAGAACCAATACTCAATGATTCTGATTTTAGATGAGGAAGCACATTTACTACTGTACTAATTTCTTCAGTTTCATGTTTCCAGCTTGCGACTATAGAGAGCTCTAGCAGCTGTTTCATGTTATGGCCGCCTACAATAACCTGTACAGTGAAGAGCCTACACAGTATGGATCTGTCCAGGAACGAGAATGAGAAGGTTGAAACTTGTCCAAGTCTTCTTTCCCATTCCCAGTGTCCAACCAAGTTTCCGCTAATTGTGAACGCTCCCATTAGAATACATTTACAGCTAGTGTAAAACGTCGTGACAGTCCTGAAGCATAGGTAAGCAATAGCACTGACCAGCCCACTTGCATAGTAAGAGAGGTGGGGGTCAGCGACTGCCTCCGAGTTCTGATATACTTCTGGTCCCTTGCTCCCCCACTACTCCCACCACTTCTCCTCGTTTCTCCCCTCTTACACACGAGCTGTATTTCAACTTTGTCATCATCCTGGACCAGCCTTTATTCACCTATCATGTCTGGGAAAATCTTACTTTTTAGTAGGCTTTGAATATTATTATGTATTTCATTCACACAATACCAAAAACTGCCTAGTACAAACAAATGATAGATATCATTCACATCACACCTTACTCAACGTCATTAGTTGAGTATTCATGCAAGAGCAGTTATATAAATGCAACTACAAAACCCTCATAACCATATTTATAGGGGAATTGCTTGCTCTGCCGGCATTGTTTCTGCCGGGCTCCGTATGCCAGCTGATCGACGTGAAGCCTGTGCTGTACAGAGCTTGATTTGTAGTGAGACTACATGTTTGAGTATTATAGTGTGTTAGTGCTGTTATAATGCCAAAAAGCTTTTATACTTTAGCACACAGAATCTCCATGCATGATTCCTATGTGACAATAAACTCTTGTAGATAAGTAAGACAGATACCCTGCTGTTCATGCACCTCACAGAGAAATGGTTTGTAATCTTGTGAATAGACCTAAGGAAACAGTATCTATTCTTGATAAGAAACTAAAAGCAAACTACCATATTCTTATACAGGAAAACTCAGTGACACTGGAAAAAAAGTTAAACAAAGTCGAAGTAAATCTCTGAGAAAGCTTGCACAGGAATAACACAAAACTTTTAAAATTAAAACCCTAAAACATAATTGTTCAAACAAACTGAGTTTTATTTATGGACGGTCTTTAACTGCTGTAGTCCTTAGTGTTTCATCCTATAATGGGCATGAAAAATCAGAAATTTTGCCCAGAGGCCTTTTTATCAGACATGAGGTTCTTTTACATGACATGGGACCACTGGCTTTACTTCCCTTCCGAAGGAAGCCATGCTATGACTTTTATGCCGGAAAAAAATCCATTGCCCTTCACTGGGTTTGAATCTGCAACCTCGGGAGCTAGAGACTAGCATGGTAACCACTACATCACGGAGAACAACAAGATAACTGTAGTTTAGGAATTGTGAGTAGAGCTAATTTCTACAACTGGGTGTTGGATAATGTTAATGATCCAGTGTATGGTTTTATTTACGTGGCCATGAAGAATTAATGAGTGTTAATATACATTTTGTTAAAAGGTGTGAGACATCATTTCCAACATCTTCTAGGTATGTGATTATATCTACACACTTGATTTAAGGTGCTATGAATAACCAACTGTCCCGACAAACAAATGAAGGCTCTGTATACTTGTACCTGAATGTTAAGTGACAATTTCTGCAGCTTTGACTGCAGTTTCCTCTCAAATACTGGATAAAGCTCCTCATCATCCACCAGACACAGTCTGCATATCTTTTTGAATTCCAGTGGCATGCTGTTCTGCTCTCCTGTAAACTTGTGCATTTCTGCTAGTGGTTGATGCTGCTCCTGCAACAAGAAATATTCCAGCATTATCTTACAGCCATAGAAACAATGATTCGAGCAGTTTAAACCAAAAATAAATGCTGCTTTACAATAACCAGCAAGTATGACAAATTAGCTACTGGACACAGCTGATGTAAATAGCTACAACGCAGGTTCAACATTTAAAATGTTGAAACAGAGTGGTTAACTGAAATAAATAGCCCAAACAGCTTCTCTTGAGACAATCAGTGACACAAACCACAAATATAAAAAGTTCACATAACATCCCTAGATATTTAAAAAAATTAAGAATCATGTTCAATAAGTCTGACATCTGTTTAGCTCCTAAAAACCAATACAACCTGAACAATCTGCTAAACAAACCACTCAAAAACATAGCCCCAGATTGCGAGAAATATAAAATCTGCTGTCACACCATTTTTGGTCTGAGAACCACAACATAAAATTGTTAAAATCAGTTTCCTCATCACTGGAACTAGAGGAAAGTAGTAGTTCGTGCTTCAGTTCAGTCACCTTGAAAACGTTCCAGTTCATAAGTGAAGCTTTGTGTAACATACTGTGACTCATCTCAAATTCAACAGGAATGACAAAGTGAGTGTTCATAATTAAAGGGAAGACTTCCCGGATCCTTGGAACTGAAACAAGACTGGTCAAGTTTTAGCGTTGTCATTCCAGTTCCCACGGACGGCATATGACTCTTCACTGTCTAGGCGACCGTGACATGCAACAGCCATAGAGTAGTTGCAAATGTGCATCCTGGACTCTCAGATCCTTCTCCCCATAATCACTATCACCTGGATGCACCTTATTAAATTAAACTATGGATAATGTATAAGCTGCCAACCTAAACGTAAAAAGCATAATCCATGAGAATTTGATGATTGTACATCTTCTTCTAACAGACTGTTATGAAGTCAAGCATATGCATCATCATTAAGCATAGGCAAGTGACTAAACCTGGCTCTCACCTCCTTACAGCACAATTTATACCATACCTGTTATTTGGAAACAATCCATATATGCACTAGCAACCTAAACCTAACCTCTGAGTACCCTGTCGATTCACTGCCTGACAACCTCCACTTATGCTTCTTCCTTTCTATTCTTCTTTGTTTTCTGTTTAAAGTCCTTTGTACACGATCAACTTTTTTTCAATTCAAGAGTTTACAAGAAAAATTGTCAAATATTTTTCAATAGTGACAAGACTTGACAGTGCCATAAATGTGTATTTACAAGTGTCTCTTTGCCAAACTAAAATCCTTCAGAACACATTGATAATTTATCACAAATTGCTATTTACATCACAGTATAACAATTTGCAATGAAATATTGTTCTTTACTAATATTATGGAGCACTTTCAGTGTTATATCCAATGAGATCACATTACGAGTGTGGAATACAATGAAAATAATACCAACTGGTAGGTTAACCACACTATATAACACCCCACATTAATGTATACTTAGTTCGGAAAACTGTCTGGCAATTATTTCTTCACAACCGCCTTCATGTGTTTCATCTTCTTGTGGTAATCCACGGAGCTCTCAATGTACAGACATGACCAGCTTATAACCTAATTAGTTTGCATATGACATACCTTGGACAGGGAACCATTTTTGTTTACTTTTCGGTTTCAGCCATGTTGCAGATTTCGTGACGCATTGTAAATACTCGCATTTCATTGGCCAAAGCCATCAAATCATTGTCAAATCTTTGACCGTTTAGAGCATGTCCTTATTTGCTTTCAAGACTTTCAAAGACTTTAAAAATATTGGAAGCAATTTGACAAGAAAAGTTGTGACAATTCTGTAAAGTATTGAATTTGATCGTGTACAAAGACCTTAAGAGATATATAAGTTAAAATACTCATTTTGGTCTCGCAGTGTTTGCGCTCAAACACTGGCATCTCTTCAGGATTAATTGCAGAGCAACAAAGTGCCAACTACACCCAACGCATGAAGTAATTAGTTAAGTGGACATGAAACGAAGTCCCTCATTTCTTTCTATTGTTTAATGAAACTCTGGGATATCAATCACATTCATTTTGTATCCTCCTTCTGTATGATTTAAAATACTCAAAAGAGCAAATGTTACATGGTCTAACCGTATAAGCATGTTAAATGAATTGGTGCTAATAAATAAATGCAGTTATTGCCATCACTAACTCATTCCAATCTTGCAGTAGTTTTTGCTCAAATGTTGGCAGCTCTTCTCGATCAGCTGCATGAATTACATTAGCCAAAAAGCACCTACTACTGGCCAAAACCAAACCGTAAACTAATTACACAAGGTAAGTATAGTAGTTTATACTTGAGCATTAGGGGCACCATGCACCAAACTACTTCCTTAGTAAACGATTATTAAAGTCAACACTCTGCGACTTCCACATGAGAGTAGACTACTCCTGAAGTATTTTACACCTTTCAGATACTCCCAGAGTAAATTACTACAGAAGTAAATGTCAGATAGCACTGTCATGTAGTATATTACTACAGAATTAAACACAGCACAAACATAGGTTAGAATTTACTCTCGCAACTTGGTTGGAGTAACTCACCTGTCGATTGAACCAGAATACCATCATATTTGGAGGAAGATATCTTGACGTGTTTATGGATTACATTGATGATCTCAATTAAGAAAACAACAGAACGTGACAGTGCATACAGTACGGATAAGGCAAGATCCATATACCTACTTATACAGGAGAGGAACATTTTGGATTGGGAAAGAATCTTTTGAGCCTCCTTGGAGAGCATTTACAACAAATTCAGCCGTATCACCCAAACTGCAAGTGTTTCGTACCAGAACATTTCAGGCCATCTTATAAATGTTCACTGTACTGTGCTGCTTGTACACATCTTTCATTGCACTGTTAGATAGCTTTCAAGGTTAATAGCAAGATACATAAATACACATGAAAATAAAAGGCAATTTTGCTTTACTTTTGCGCATTTCCCACACATTGTGGGTGCAATTAAGTGTGTGCATGTACCTATTTTGTGCACATCATCAGGTGAAGCTGATGAATTTTTCCAAAATTGGAAAGGGTATTTCTCCATTAATACAAAAGTGATCTTTGATGCAAATGTGAAGATTAGGAACATTGTTTCCAAAGAACTACAACCTGCTCTTCAGTATGTTTCCTGTCTCGCAAAACATTAAACTTGTCCACCACGACTTTCCGGGCATTTCTCTTCCAGCATTTTTTACATTATGTTCTTTTGCACTCTATATTGTTTAACCTTATCCATTATCACTTCAAGTAAATCATGTGAACAAAACAATACTCCGGGAGTAATGTGCTCTTACTTTCGTAGTCATAACTGAAAAAGTAAACTGTAATTGAGCTCTCAAACATTACTTGCAGAGGAAATTGCACCCATAGTAACCTACTTCTGTAGTATGGACTTCTTTAGTAAATGTACTTCTGAAGTAATTTACTCCAACATGGTGCACGCTGCCTAGGAGTTGAATCTGGCACAAAGAACAGTACATCATGCAACACTGCTAATCATCAAAACATCACTTTTTAAAGGATTTAACACACAAATCCTTGAAGAAACAAGGAAATCAACAATACCACTTACCCTAATATGCTTGGAAGAGAGGAAGAAAATTAACAAATTTGCATTCCATCCATTACAGGTCTCAAAACATTTTCTCAAAGCCCACATAATCCTAGCCTCCCAAAATAAATATAACTAAAAAAATCTGATGTGTTACACTCACATGACTTTCTCTACTCTTATACAAACTATTTTTACAAACGCTTATTCTCCATCTACTTCATGTTAATCGAGATGTTAATCTTATTGCTAATTTTCTTGTAGGTGCAAGGGGAATATGATAGGTTTTAAGCGATAGTCAAATGTTTTAAGAGCTGGTTGCTATGTGGAGTATTCCATTCTCTTTGCATGTCCAGGACATAGAAATAATAAAGCATTTTTGGAAACATGTCCAAGTGTATGTCTTGTGTGTCTGTCTGTGAACAGCATATCTCAGAAACGAACAGTCAGATAAACACCAAACTTGGTATTTAGGTTCAGTATGCTCCAGGGACGTGACATGAAAGTTTTCATGAACATCCCCCCACCCCTTATATGGAACATTTTTCAAACATTTTTATTTTCTCAAAAACAGCTCCAATGATCTTGATTAAAGCATCATATGTTTAAGACATTTTTATGTCGAATAAAATGTATATCTTGAATTTTCTGGGGATGTCCCCAAAAGTCCTCTTCATTCTGAACGGCTTTTGCATAACTGGTAAACCGCAAGAGATAGACAAAATTTTACTACACAAAAAATCTGATGTGTTACACTCACATGACTTTCTCTACTCTTGTACAAACTATTTTTACAAACGCTTAATCTCCATATGCTTCATGTTAATCGAGATATCGAGATGTTAATCTTATTGGTAATTTTCTTGTAGATGCAAGAGGAATTGCTAGGTATTTAAGCGATAGTCAAATATTTTAAGAGGTGGTTGCTATGTGGAGTATTCCATTCTCTTTGCATTATCAGGACAAAAAAAAATGAATAACAAATTTGACAAAAAGTATAAGTATTGCAAAATTTAAGGGAATAACTAGCAATATCTCGAAAATGGTTCATTCAACAAAAAAATGTATATGACATAAATTGTGTATATTAACCCGATCTACATTTTTTGTGTAGTTAAATTTTGTCTATCTCTTATAGTTTACCAGTTATGCAAAAGTCGTTCACAATGAAGAATACTTTTGGAGACATCCCCAGAAAATTTGAGATATACATTTCATTTGTCATGAAAATGTCTTAAACATATAATATTTTAATCAAAATCGTTAGAGCCGTTTTTGAGAAAATTAAAATTTTCAAAAAATGTTCCATTTAAAGGGTAATCTGGGGTGGGGGTATTTTCTTGTAAACATTCGTGTCACATCTCTGGAAGATACTGAACCTAAATACCAAGTTTGGTGTTTATCTGACTGTTCGTTTCTGAGTTATGCTGTTCACAGACACACACACACACACACACACACAGATGGACATGTTTCCAAAAATGCTTATTTTTTTATTCAGGGGTCTCTAAACATGTATTTCCGGTGAAATCTCGGTATCGAACCTTTGGGTGGAATACAATACTTCCCCTGCTTACTATACGTAGTAGAGAAAGTAAAAATATGTTCAGGTTACCCCCCAAAGATCAGGTCCAAATACTTCCAAACCTGGAATTCACAAGAAAAACGGCCAAGAACGCAATAGGAAAAACTCAATGAAATAAAAACTGCACCAAAGAACACATTCAGTACATAAAATATAAACGGTATAAATGAACCTAAAAAAAATAAACAGAGGGGGCAGGAGGGGAGATAGATCAGCGGTTGCAGCACACGTCTGGGGATACCAACCCAAAATAAATACAAACACTGTATTGTTTAAAGAAGTAAACCGTCTTTTAAAACTTACAGTATGGGAGAGAACTTTCATCCATAAACACAAACACTGTGTTATGAGCTTTGAAATCCCACCTCCGTACACCTACACCAGAGACCAGAACAAAGTTGACACAGGCACCTCCAGCTGAAGATGGAACATGTCCTATATAACAACAAAGTGAAGCAAATGTGTCCCAAATTCCATTTCTAATGCTCAAATAATCAAGCTTTTAAATAACTTAATTGGATTACAGTAGTTTGTCTGAAAAAAGGTGCAAACTATTTATTAGCATGCTACTAGCAACATGATACATTCCTAAAATGTATCTCAATTAAAACCACTTACACAAAGGATCTTATATTGTGTGCACATGATATGTTTTCAGCTCTTAGGTTGGTACCTAACATTGTGTGTTAACCTTATCCTCAGTCCAGGAAAGGCCACGTACTGGAAAGTTTGTACATTAGAACACTGCTTAACTATACTGAAAGGGACAAAGGTGTTTTGGATAATGTATTTTTCTAGATAAATAATCAATAGCAATGATTTTAAGCAGCAAAAGGAAGAAAATAATTGCATTCCAAATGAAAGTAACAATGTTTAATAAAGAAAACTATTAGTGTATACCTTATTAAAATATGCATTACAGTATTTACAAAGGCTATTTAATAAAATTTATAATTCTTTGCTGAACTTTCTTCTCACAACCCTAGTGAGCAGATATATCATTGCACTGTTTGATAAGCATTATCTGTTATGGCCATGTGCACCATTCTCAATCAAGACTTTACCATGATGAACGATCATTTGTGGTGCACAGACTATGCTAGAAGTTTGTTGAGAACATCACTTGTGTTGCAATGGCATAGATTAGAATTGCCAACGGAAAGGAACACTTTATTTTCTTCAATGAGTGCATCCTGATAAAGTTACACTAATGTACTTCGTAATTTTTATGCAACCACCTTAAATATCCTGACCCAAGACATATAGAAACTCAACACAATCACATGTCATAATTATATTAGTTGAAGCACAGTTTCCAGAATTAAGGGAAGCAATGAATGGAATTAATACGATACATTAATGGCACAGGTATAGGAATTCGGTAACCTAAAGAGATCAGGGCCAAAGTTCAAAGTCGTCATCGTGGAGTGGGGATAGTAAGTGCACCTTATATTCAAGAGGTCTCGAGTTCAAATCTTGTCTGGGGATAACATGTTTTTTTTTCTGCCTCTCTTTCAATAGAGAATGTCGAGTAAGATAAGTGGAAGTTCAGTCAGTGCGGAAAGAAAGCACAGAAAAAGAAATTGTGAAAGTAAACACATTTTTCTATCCAATTGTAAGGCCAGCTTTTCACAGCGTACATCTTTAAGTTATTGCTTCCATCTCTCTAGTTTCTATATTCTCTTAAGAATTGCATGTTAAATTTAATAACATATTAGAAAAACTTGGTATACTTTTGCTTTCCTCGCATGCACTTCAGCAAAGTGGTACAACAAGTGATGTTGCATTTAGTCGAGTTTACCTGCTATGAATGGTGAGCACTTGCCAGTTAACCATGGTCACCTGAACTGCAGTGACCATTGGTGCACCAGGTTACCCCTGAGGGGTTTGTTTAACGAGAATGGTGCACATGGCCATTTGTATTGATTCACTGCTTTATTCCACAAAACGCAAGGCAAACTAAAAACAAAAAGTTTTGAGTTTTTGATAGTACCATAATTCAGCATTTTATGTTAAGATTTGAACACAAATTTGTAGTATTTCTTATCTCTAGTGCTTTGAATCCCTCGTACGCTGTTACACTGTCATTAACAACTTTGAGTTTCTGTTCAATCTTTATTACAACATGCTTTCGTTTCGCTGACATCTTAAGCACAAATAAACCATACTGACCAACACCAACAGTAAAATAACAGCAGGTCTCCATGTGCAAGCAGTTAACACTTGTTACAACGGTGCAATATTTTAACTTTCTTCCACTTCCACCCTGTAAAATTAAGTTTATGCTTTGGTTGGTAGCAGGCACTGTCTGTTGTTTATACGGAAGAGCTGCCAACATCTGAATGAAAAACACAATGCGCCTTATGTGGAGGACTGATTTAGGGCCCTAAGCCACTAAGCTTGGCCCAAGCTGCAAAGTGTAGCTGAGGGATACTTTTTATAAGTAGCAGTTGTGGCCAATGACAAGAATGATGACAGGGTGCAGCCGTGGGATCTGTGAAGAATTATGAAGCTTTATTCGGTGGGATAGATACGGTAGGTAACAAGTATGTTTCGAAGAACATAGCTCTTCTTGTGGACTTCGCTAGTACTAATGGGTTGGCACTTTGTTCTGCACATGCACAGAGTAACAAAATGGAGTGCTTTGTTGGCGTTTATTTCACATATAAGAAAGTGTCTTAAAAATGGTGGGTGAGTGGTCCACACATCTCCTTTTAAAGCGTGTAATATATATATTTTTCTCTAAATCATCGTTTATCTGCATTTCAATTACAAAGCAATTAAGAAACATGGAGTGGGGGGCAGAGGATTAACTCATACTGTACCGCAACTAGATTGGAGCAAAAGAATACTGCTAATTATTGCACCAATGTTGCCAGTGCAAATTTTGAGCATCTCTTTTTTCATTCGTACTTTTACTTCTTTCCTCCCCCCTCTCTAGTTTTGGTTAAATGGGTTTTACTGTATGAGGAAAGGCAAAGATGTAAACTAAAATTAACATAAAAAAATAAAAATATAAATAAGTGTTCAGAAAGCCTTTATCTCATCAGGGAAAATGTCTTACTTCTCCTACAGATGTCATGAGGTTTCCGCATGTACAAACAAGGTGCTGGCAATATATGAATAACAAATGCCAGCTTTCTGATTCACGGCAAGTTAGAGCCCAGTTAGAATTTTTATATACAGGGTGGCAGTGAAATAGTCCTGTGGACTAAGGGAGGTGGGAGAGTGCATGAACAAAAACCTCCAATACTTTTTACTTTCTCTACTACGTATAGTAAGTAGGGGAAGTATTGCATTCCACCCAAAAATTCGATACCGAGATTTCACTGGAAATACATGTTTTGAGACCCACTAAATCCAAAAAAAGCATTTTTGGAAACATGTCCGTGTGTGTGTCTGTGTGTGTGTGTGTGTGTCTGTGTGTGTGTCTGTGAACAGCATAACTCAAAAACGAACAGTCGGATAAACACCAAACTTGGTATTTAGGTTCAGTATCTTCCAGAGATGCGACATGAAGGTTTTCAAGAAAATCCCCCCACCCCAGACTACCCTTTACATGGAACATTTTTCGAAAATTTTAATTTTCTCAAAAATGGCTCTAACGATTTTGATGAAAATATCATATGTTTAAGATAATGTCATGAGAAATGAAATGTATATCTCGAATTTTCTGGGAATGTCTCCAAAAGTATTCTTTATTGTGAACGACTTTTGCATAACTGGTAAACCGTAAGAGATAGACAGAATTTTACTTCACAAAAAATGTAGATCACGTTAAAATACACAACTTATGTCATATACATTTTTTTTGTTGAGTGAACCGTTTTCGAGATATTGCTTGTGATTTTCTTAAATTTTTCAATACTTATACTTTTTCTCAAATTCGTTATTCATTTTTACTTTCTCTACTACGTATAGTAAGTAGGGGAAGTATTGCATTCCACCCAAAAATTCGATACCGAGATTTCGCCGGAAATACATGTTTTGAGACCTCCTGAATCCAAAAAAAGCATTTTTGGAAACATGTCCGTGTGTGTGTCTGTGTGTGTGTGTCTGTGTGTGTGTCTGTGTGTGTGTCTGTGTGTGTGTGTCTGTGAACAGCATAACTCAAAAACGAACAGTCGGATAAACACCAAACTTGGTATTTAGGTTCAGTACCTTCCAAAGATGCGACACGAAGGTTTCCAAGAAAATCCCCCCACCCCAGACTACCCTTTACATGGAAGATTTTTCGAAAATTTTAATTTTCTCAAAAATGGCTCTAACGATTTTGATGAAAATATCCTATGTTTAAGACAATGTCATGAGAAATGAAATGTATATCTCGAATTTTCTGGGAATGTCTCCAAAAGTATTCTTCACTGTGAACGACTTTTGCATAACTGGTAAACCATAAGAGATAGACAAAATGTTACTACACAAAAAATGTAGATCGCGTTAAAATACACAACTTATGTCATATACAGTTCTTTTGTAGAGTGAACCGTTTTCGAGATATTGCTTGTTATTTCCTTAAATTTTCCAATACTTATACTTTTTCTCAAATTCGTTATTCAATTTTTTTATGTCCTGTACATGCAAAGAGAATGGAATGCGCCACATAGCAACCAGCGTTAAAATATTTGACTATCGCTTAAAAGCTACCATATTTCCCTTGCATCTACAAGAAAATTACCAATAAGATTGACATCTCGATATCTCGATTAACATGAAGCATATGGAGAATAAGCGTTTGTAAAATCAGATTGTACAAGAGTAAAGAAAGTCATGTGAGTGTAACACATCAGATTTTTTTTATGTCCTGGACATGCAAAGAGAATGAAATGCGCCACATAGCAACCAGCGTTAAAATATTTGACTATCGCTTAAAAGCTACCATATTCCCCTTGCATCTACAAGAAAATTACCAATAAGATTGACAATTCGATATCTCGATTAACATGAAGCATATGGAGAATAGGCGTTTGTAAAATTAGATTGTACAAGAGTAGAGAAAGTCATGTGAGTGTAACACATCAGATTTTTTGTAATTAAATGCACCGTTAACTAGACAATTGTGTTTAAAAGTAGGAGTATTGGCAACGTGGCGCAACTTGTTGATTGAGCAGTCTGCTTCTATTGGCAGCAACTTGAACTATTCTAACACTCTATAAAACCATTTAAGTAATGTTGGCCTTGTATCAAATTCAGATGTTTTGTCGCTGGCGAGCAAGACACCACAAAAATTCTGGGAAAAAGTCAGGTTATTGTTCACAGCACGTAAACATTACCTTGAATTCTACATTCCCACATAATTACAAATATTTTATTTGATGTGTTTAAAGGCCTGAACATCTGGTCTATTCTTTTTGAGAGGATTATGCCATGGTAAGGTAACAAACTCGTTTGGAACTGTTACTGATATTACACAGTTTTAAGGTTTGGTACACAATACCTATGTATGTAGTTTAAAAGACACATTTTAATTATTACGGAATGCCATACTGCAGTGATATTTATGTGACAATGCAATGCTTTGCTTGAAATGAAAATAAACATTCTGAAGGTTATGGCATCCTTATTGGAAACACCTCTTACATTATTAACACCATTATTCAGTGTTAAATTTAACAATTTGGTACTAATAATTGCTAAACATTTAGGAAAGCATAATTTCTAATGAGAATTTACACTCCACTGCAATATGCTTAAAGGAAATTTTTGTGCAATTGCTTATAGTTTTGGTCAACCAGAAAGTGTACGCATCTATTTAATTTTTAATATACCCGTTTTAAAATGAGACCAATGTGCTTCATGTCAGCACATACATCTCGTAATTAGCGGTCTAAAAAAAGGAATCTGTATAACATGATGCAGAAGTTTTTAGAAGCAATTTCGCCAACGACTACTTCTATATAATTTAACAATAAGCTTATGACTGCAAAAAAACTCAAGTTGGTGAAATTTGCAACAGTAACGTTACTGACAAGATTTGTGTGCGTATGTGTAACAGATATAAAAATATTTCAAAAAAACATAGGTAAATAAAATTGACACTGCCCTTCATGCCTAATGAATTCCACAGTCGCAGACTACCATTATTTACTTTGTAGCTTTAGAAATAAAATATGACCATAACCCTAATCATTAGCATTTACAAGTATGCGAAAACAGGGATTAATTTAAAATATCTGAACTTGCCTCCAGGATGTAAGTTTGAAATAAGAGTTTACAGGAAGTGTTCCATATGTCCTTGATTATGACAACTCGAAATTACACACTACCTGTATCACGGACCTGCTGGCAAACAGCAACAAATATGTCTGCACTTGGCATGATCCTGTTAGGAAATATTTCAGCATTGAGCAGATCGAGAATTGCACTGTGTTTCTCCGTAAATTAAGATCATGTCCGGATATTCTGATGTTGAAAATCGCAGCATAATGTATGTTGTTCTGTAACAAGAATTTCTGTCATTTGTTTGTTTTTTTTTATCCCTGCCTCCTTTAACTTCTGGCTTTGACATAAAAGTAAACATTCCCTGTAATCTACATCGATATCGGAAGAAAGTAAACGCAGCTGATGCAATGTTGCCAGTTCTAACAGAACTAAGGAGGCAACAAATTATGGGCTTTCTAAATTTAATTTACACAAAAACAATTCATTCTATTGAAATACACCAAAAGAAAAAGTTGGCAGTTACTCAGTTTTCTATGAATACAGTCATAAATTAAGAACCTCTAATCAACAGTAATCCAGCAGGCGACGATAAATTTTCTTGGATAAAAGCATTTTTTTCTCGAAAACTGTGCATTTAATTACAAAAAATTGTTGGATATTTTTGTTCATCTACTTCAGTCTCCCACCTGCCCCATTCCGCAGGGCTATTTGACTTCTATATTTAAGTTTAGATTAGCAACCAGTAAATACAACAAAGCATGCTCACTTTGCTCGTGTGCGTGCCTAAGCTTAGGTTTCTGATTCATGGGACGTTAGGTTAGTTTTACATATATATAAAAGCCTAGGTTCCTGATTCACAGATGGTTAGGTTACTTTATATATATATACAGGGAGACCCAAAAATACTATGAACCAGCTGCACAGTGATTTTCTTGCCCACGTCCTCGGCGCTCATTACCGTTTGCCGCTATCATAGAAAGATGCAGATGAAACCATACAACAGTTTTAAAACTACTTTTAAAGGCTTTACTTGCAAACTTTATGAAAGGAGATGCTGTAACTGGCCACCGTCCATACATTTTTAGCACCTTTTTAGGAAACCATCCATCACTCGCCGTAATTCACGTTGAGAAATGCTGGTGGATGTTTTGTTTTAATTCTTCCAGGGTGTTTGAGTTTGTCTTGTACACTTTATGTTTTAAGTTACCCCAGAGATAGTAATTACAGGGGGTTAGGTCGGGGGACCGAGGGGGTCATAAATCACGCTCCCTGTCTGTTAATTCTCTAAAAACAGGAGGCAAAATTTTATTCACATATGCACGGGCTTCAACTATTGACTCGAAAAAATTGGCCCTATAATTCTCTCCCTGTCTTTTAGATTTCTTAGCCTGAACACTTCCTGTGGCCTGAAAATTATTGTAAATTTCATGAATTGTTGCACAGTCTGGAACTTTTACACTGGATATCTTTCTGCAAATTGTACTTTCACTTTGGCAAGCTGAGTTAACACTTAAACATAAATACACGCTGTGCAGTAGAAAACATATACTGAGCCACAATATACTTTGTGACTAAGTACAGGACAAAATAATAAATAACTCATAATAACTGAATACATCACCGACAACTCAATACTGCAGAGCAACATCGTGGCCTTGTTTATAGCAGCACATTATCATGTTTCCACACGCCCAGTGGAAAAACACAGCGCAGCCGGTAATATTGTTCATGAAGTATCACTTCATGAAGAAAAAATTGGTGTATGATGCACCATGAGCAGAGAAAGAGTTATTGGGCCAATTTTTTTGAGTCAACAGTTGATGCCCATACATATGTGAATGCAATTTTGCCCCCCTTTTTAGAGCATTAACAGACAGGGAGCGTGATTTTGCCTTTTTTCAACAGGACTCTGCAACAGTTCATACGGCCAATATTTCAATGAGAATAATTGAAGGTGCGTTTGAGGACAGAATTATTACTAGAGATTTGTGGCCCCCTTGGTCCTCCGACCTAACCCCGTGATTTCTATCTCTGGGGTAACTTAAAGCATAAAGTGAACAAGACAAACTCAAAGACCCTGGAAGAATTAAAACAAACCATCAGCCAGGAAATTGCCAGCATTTCTCAACGTGAACTACGGCGAGTGATGGATAGTTTCCTAAAGAGGTGCCAAAAATGTATGGACAACGGTGGCCAGTTTCAGCATCTTCTTTCATAAAGTTGGTAAGCAAAGCCTTTAAAATTAGTTTTAAAAATGTTGTATGGTTTCATCCGTGCCTTTCTATAATAGCAGCAGACGGCAATGAGCATTGAGAATGCAGACGGGAAAAACACTTTGCTGCTGATTCGTAGTTTTTTGGCTCTGTCTGTATAAGCTTAGATTTCTGATTCACAGGAGGTTAGCTTAGTTTATACATATAGCTTAGGTTTTTGAATCACAGCTTAGGTTAGTTTTTTATATAAGTTGGGATCTCTGATTCATGGGAGCTTAGGTTAGTTTTTTATATACATATATAAGCTTAGGTTTCTGATTCACGGGTGGTTAGGTTAGGTTTAGTTTTTTTTCTATATCAGGTTAGGTTAATTACACATGAAGAACATCTATCTTCCTTTTACCCATGTAATTGGAAAAACATTCTCACAAATATTGCAGTGATACAATTTGTTGATTATTCCATGCTGTATCAGTAACTGTTGTGGTCAATTTAAGCTGTCTACAACTAATTGCTCTCTCACTACCGTGTATATCATATTTTCATGCCCTCCACAAGCTTTTGCTTCGTGTAATGCACTGTCAGCAGGCACCCGCTTCACATCTACCTTTATATTTGCGGGAAGCGAAAATGAATAACACACCACTAATCTGCCAGATTTCGCTTCTCATTTAGGTTGGCACTTCTCACTGTGCATGTGCAATAGCAACAAGATCTGTTATCTGTATAACGTAACTTTGGTATATAAGTAAAGCACCTAAAAAGGGTGAGCAGAATGGCACCAGGTCTAGAGCAGACATTAACTACAAATAATGCTCCTAAGGTAACCTAATCACCTTCCTTTCACCTTTTAATCATGTTTTTACTTCCATAACAAGTAGTCAAGTTAAGCCAAATGTTTATACTAACCTTAGCAGCTGAAGCTGTAGTAGTCAATATTCTTGCCAACTTCCTTCTCTTGTTGCCTTTAAGAGGTGCAGCGAAGTTCAGTACAGAAGGTACAGCAGTTTCCTTCAGTAGCTTTTTATCAGCACCAGGTCTTACAGCGTAAGCGTCACTAGTAAAATGTAAACTGCACAACCTGCTATACTCAGAGGGCTGCCAATTCACTCTGCCAACTGCTTCAACCCACTGTTTTAAAACCTCAGGTCTTTTGTGAGGGAACCTATTGAATCAAAACATAGAGAGATTAAGTATAATTATAAATACGGCTAACTTTTCTACTTTTGTTTACATATGCACTTAATTACTGATATCCTACCTGTGAAAACTCAGGTCTTTATCCAAGCTATTATCTGAATTACACCCAAATGCCACACAGCGTATACCCATATCTAACACATTAAATTAAGCATGGTGTGCTTCATGCTCCTCTTGTAGCTTGCTCCCTCTGTAATTTAACGGCTGCTATGCTATACATGTAAAATGTTTGCTTGTAACAAACAAAAAAATAAATTTGCTTAATCCGCTTAAAAATAAATCTGCCCGACGTGAATATTTGTTACTTATCAAAATGGGTTTAAGTTTAAACTACCGAATATTAAATTATAATTAATTACTCGTAATATTTCGTGATAACTTTTCATTTAACATCAAATATCTCGGAAACATGCAATTCGTTATATTTTAAGTATACGTTTCCACAATGTTTAAGGGTAATTTAGTGCATTTTTAAATTCCGCTCCTTAGTTTGATATAATAAATGAAAAAGACTAACTTAGGTAGGAATAACGACGAAAATCTTCAACAGGAAATACTCGCTTTAGCTTCATCAGAATTTTCAGGGAATAACAACGAAACCTTACAAAAAAAAGAATGGATATGAATAACAATATTACCCTCGTTTCCTCTTTGAAATTAAGTGAAGATTATAAAATACTTTCTGCACTGATCTTAAATACTAAGTAGCGTTATGAATAAATCAAAACTCCAATTTTTACTGACGCAAATTTGTTATTTGCACCTCTGCAATGCAACCACTTCCGCCAACACAAGTTTGGAAAAACCGCTAAATGCAAACGAGAATACTCGGACTTCCTTGGCTTTCATGCCAAATAAAAAACTTTTTCTTCTTTTATGGTTTTGCTTTGATAGAGCCAAAAATTACTAAATCCATATAACTCCGGATTAGAATGTCGAACTCTGTAATTTGTAATAGAATACTTGTAAGCCTCTAATCACAGTAATAACCATGGAAGCTTGGTTAAAGCTACAAACATGGAGGAATGATACAGCCCCGCGCTAAAACAAGCTAAACTATATGATGGGGTAAAGTTTAATCCCAAAATTCTTCGCGACAAGCAGTAAATAAAACGCAGTGGGTTACTTAATTCGTTAAAAATAACCTGTGTTATGCATGGCCTAGCTAATTAATTAAACTCCATTAAAAAAAACACATATACTGAATGTAATGATCGTGCAGGCAGTGGGTCTCGAAATTGTTAAGTAACATGGATGCCGGCCGCATATAGAACGTCAAACCAGAAGATAATTATGGACGATTCCAGTCAGACTGTGAATTTGTTTCATCCATCACTGCAACACTTCATTAAGGAATTATTGAGGTGCAAAATAGGTATGAATGTTTAAACATTTTAAATATTCAAACCGCTTTTCTCCAAATAATCGTGGGAAATTATGCAAATTGCGGCACCAGATTAATTGCCCTAAAAAGCTAAATGAAACTGCTAGGTGGATAGGGCGATGAACATTAATACTTGCATACTTATTGAATGGTATACCTGGAGCTTTCATCTGCCTAGTGTTAGGATGATGTATAATAGCTCCGTCTCACATCATTTTCCAACTGCTGTAGGTTAGTGCATCCCAGTGTGGTCTAAGGTTGTACTTGTGGGAGTATTCTTCTGGTCCAAAGAGAGAACTAATCTCCACCTGCCAGTTTTGTGCCCTAGTTTTTATCAAGTCCATAATTCATTACCATAAGAAAGATTCAATGGAAAAGCAACATAGCGTGACATTTGTAGGTTTCAACAATGGGGAAACAGCATATTTTTATACATCTCCAACACCCTAACGAAAATAAAAGTAAAATGAAATAGCTCTGCTATGGTTTCAGATTTTCAGTAGTTCTTCATGGAAGTTAACAGTAAAGCAGGAGTTAAATAACCCAAATAGACCAGAATATAATTGACACATCACTTACGTAGAATATTTTGCACACCTTTGTGGCCACATTTTCCCTTTTGCTGCTCACGGGGCTTAGTATGAATAGGTTTTGTGTGTGTGTGTGTGTGTGTGTCTCGTGTTGGTTTTTTTTTTTTAATGCTGGGTATATGCTGATGATATTTTGAATATTGGTAATGTTGTGAGGTAGAACATCAAGATTCACCAAGTGATCTCTGTTTTTGATTATGCGAAGTGGAAAGGATGTGGTTGTCATCTTGAGAGAAATCTGGCTGAGCACATTGAAAATGTTTATAAGCAGTTTTGTGGAAAATTGCTCACAAACGCAGACATGTTTGTCAGTAGCTGATGGCTAAGGTAAAGCTCATTATACACTTAGAATGTAGTACACACTGTGTCTCAAGTTATTAGATTGTGCGAGTGGTATTAACTTTGTTGGTGGCGCTTAATTATCCAGACATTTCTTTTGTATATTTTCAATAAAATGTGATTGTTTAAGCTTAAAAGAAAATAAACTTTTTAACTTAAATGTTTTTTTATTATGTACTTAAATATCAAGTACAAAAAAGGGACATTCTGCATTACTTTGGTCTTCATTGAAAACGTCGGTAACCTGCATTACGTTGGTCTTCAAAGCCAAAATTTGAAATTCCAATATAGCTGAAAACACGATTGAGAGCCCTCAGCCTCAAGATATAACCGAGGGATTGAGGGCCCTCAGCCTCAAAACGTAGCTGAGGGATGTTTTTTAGAAGGAGAGGAGTGTAGCAGGCGTGGCCAAAGGCTGCAACTGTGAAGCGACAACAGGATGTAGCCGAGAGCTGTGCATGCCTAAAATTCAAATGATTCACGTTGACAGCAATTCCATCCAAAAGTCGCCAAAAACAACTATATAAGAAGGGCCACTTAACTGTTACTTTTGTTAATGTTTTCAGTGAAGACCAAAGTAAGGCAAAAAAGCCCAAAAAAGTTAAGACGTTCATCAAAACATTCAGTGAAAACACAGCTGGATGTTTATATTTAACAATTTAAGTAATAAAACAAAGCAAATGATTTTATTTAAATTTAATGAACAAGACCAGGAACTTAACTAAATTAACTAGTTTGTTTCACAAGCTTTTGTTTCCATCCTTGCTGATGCTGATGATTTTAGTGGCCCTGTAATATCTGTGTTTCAGATTTCTCTTTGTTTTGCCCATGTATATTTGTATTTATTCCACATTTTCCCTCCAAGCTTGGTTCACATTAATCTGAAAATGAAAACTTGAAGAGAAATGACAACAGGAAGCAAAATGTCACACATTGTGCTGGGAATGCTTATGGATAAAGAGTCAGTTTTGCTCTTTGGGATGTCATGTGTTTGTTACTGACCAATTATAATGCAGGTTAGCCAATGTCAAAATTTGTTAAAAGTAAATATTTTCAAAATGCACATCCATTACTGTCTCCGATTCCTCTATTAATAGTGTATATTAAAATTGTTTGTTGTTCTTTGTTAATTTCTACTGAATTTTGAAGTTATTGTAGCCAGTTTTGAGTTAAATATAAACAAACTACAAGAGATGCTTTTGCTAAAAGAACCAACAATCAATGAACATGAGGGAGTCAGGATGCACATTTACTGGAATTTCTTACCATTTCATGTCATGCCTGCCTTGAATAATTTCTTTAGTGAAGAGTGTTATATGCAGAATATAGAACTGATATACTGTCCCTGAGAATGATGAGAAAGTTAGTCTTTATTGATAATGGACCTTGAGTAAAGTGTCTCATACTGAAACATCTGGTCTCTATCTCCCTCATTAGAGTATAGACAAATTTCTGTTGATTGGAGCTATGCGATTAACCGTTGTATTTGTTTACAGGTATCAGCCTATCGCATGTAAGAATAGTTGATGTACAAAGTGGACGCCCTTCTACTGACTCACTGGATGGTAATGGTGACCGTTTTAAAGTTATCATTCCTTATGCCAACATGAACCTAACTTGGGAAGTGGTGTTTGATTCCACACGTCCAGAGTTCCCTCCAGATTTTGGATTTGATGATGATAGCTTCCTCAAAGATATGGATATGAGCATGTTGTTACACTGTGTACCAACGCTGGCATACTGGCAATATGAGAATCCAGTGTCATTGTTACAAGTAATTTTGGAGTTGCTCAAAGTATTTAAAAAGTATCAGGTACGTTTAAACATTTGCATTTCTACGAATTAATATTCCTGAGTTCATTTTTATACGAATTCTCACCCAATATTAAAACATGAAAAATTGCCATTGAATAGTTTATAGATATACTAATATTTTAAAGAGAGAATTTGTATCCATACAGATGTTTATAGTATAATCTTGAAAAGTGATTTTGATAATTTTTTCACCATTGAACAACCCTGTTCTTCCCATCAGACGAATAATAATATATTATTGCCATTAAGTTTAGTGATGGATGTCATAAAATATATTGAAATTACCAGATCATTTGTATGTATGTAGAGTAATCTCAATAATGGCAATTCTTGTGGCTGGGAATCCCCCTTAAACATAACTGGCTACGAAATTCATCCTCGCATATTGCTGACTTCTGATTGCTGTCACATGCCTACAGATTAATAACCTTTATACAGTGAAACCTGTTCAAGATAGAAGTTTCATTTAGGCGAGGTTCCCATATCATTTAGGTATTCTACAATTCTTCCTCTCTATAGTTTTAGGATTAATCACAAACACTATGCCATAGTTTCAATATCATACATTCTGTTTAGAAGCACTCACCGTAGTGCATAGGTAGGTTTATATCCAGTACATAAGGCTGGTTGAGAACAGTAAACAAAACAAGAATGGGAATGCATTTGGATGATCATGTCAATTTTGCGCATTGGTATTTCATTTGTTTTTAACTGGCCAGTGATATTTTTTCACCTGCTTCCAATTCAGCCAATGTAATGCGAGTTAACCAACTTCAAAATTTGGAGTGAACATTATCTAAATGCAGATGCATTACATTTCTGATTCCTCTAGTCGTATTTCATTCTTTTATTTAATGGTGTGCATTAAAGTTTGTTGTGGCAATAGCCAGTTTTGAGTTGCAGATGACCCTTTTACTAGAACAACAAATGTGCAATGGATCTGCAGGTGTCAGGATCTGAGGTTAGGAAGTAGTGTGCTACTAATTATTTCTTCCAGTTTCATGTTCCAGCTTGCAACTAGAGAGAGCACTAGTGTCTGTTTCATATCACGGCCGCCTAGAATAATCTGTACAGTGAAGAGTCTAGTATGCACAATATGGATCTAATGTGCCATTTCCAGGGTGCAGGAAAGCGCCTTGTCAATTGTGAACGCTCCCATTAAAATACAATGTATTTCAACTTTGTCATTCTCGTTCTGGTTATCGTGAACTAGCCTATATTACTTCAATCTCTCTGTCCTTGCACTAATGCATACATCACAGCACTAAATTAGGAATCTCTACACTATTTACATATCTGAGTGTCTTCTCCTTTCATATGTTGCTTTTCTTGAAACTCCATTAATCTGTCAGCTTCAGCTGCTTCGAGTTGTGCTCAATAGCATTCTTTCACACACATTTGTAACTGCAATGCCTTTCTTTCATCCTTTGTCTCCAAATTCTCACTCGGGTACGTACATTACAAAGAGATATCATTTACTTTAATGACCTACATTTGCAATTGTAACCCCATTCTTTTATCCTTTATGGAGTGTCCATTCAGGTATGTATATTTACAAAGAAATCACATTTACCATAATGGCCTATGTTTTTAGTTTCCTCCAAGGTGTTGTCCTCCATGGTAGCCTCTAGTTCCCGAGGTAGCGGGTTCGGAACCCCCAGAGGGCGATGGATTTTTTCGGGTGTAATAATCCCTAGCATGGTTTCCTTTAAAAGGGAAGTAATGCCAGTGGTTCCATGTTGTAAGTTTACAGCACGTAAAAGAACCTCCAGCCTGATAAAAGAGACCTCTGAGCAAAATTTCCAGTGTTTCATGCCCAATATAGAATGGGGTGCTAAGAACCATAGTAGTTAAGAGTGTCCATAAATGAAACTCAATTTAATTTAATTGTCCTCCAAATACAGTATGTCTCAAACATAAAACATTTAGTTTCCTTAGAAGCACAGCACATCCCAAAACAAATGTGCCTTAATACTGCATATCTCCATTTTAAGCAGGATTTATTTTTCCACATTGAACTGTTTTCATATTATTCAGGAAAAAATTACACTTTAAATGTATGGTTTCCACAGCGACTGAAACTTTTTCTAAAAATAGACAGGATTCTGACTTATTCATTAGCAGGTTTCACTGTGTAAGTAAGTGTACTAATAGTAATTATACCAGCTGGTTATAAGTAAGGTGGACTGTAATGATAGTAACAGTGGAACCTTTTAGATATGCTATTTAGGCAATGCACTTGCAAGTTATACAAAATATAATCTTGCTGCCAGATGGAAATATAGCATGGTAAAGGTATAAATGAACAAAGTGATCCTGGCTACTTTATTAGGGACTATGTTCAATGTAATCAGAGCGACATGTAGGCTGACATACACAAACAGAATCAGATGGATTTAGGTTCAGGCAACTTGAAATTATCTATCATCACTGAAACTTTCACCTGACAAGTGACATTGGTGTTGCCCCATCTTGTATAGCCGTGCAACAGTCGTGCTTACATTATTTTTGGGCATAACTTGGCAACACATTGCCTATGAGATTTCAGACTCCTACAGTGTCATGTAATTTTAACCTCCTGGTATAAGTAGAGAGAAAATTGTGTCCAGCGAAAAACCAGAAGGTTATTTTGCTCAATGACTACAGACATACTTTAAGTATTATTTGTTTGTCAACAGGTGAAGAAACTGCGAGACTTCTCCCGTCTTCAGTTTGAGTACTCTTCGTTAGTGTGTGAAACTGCTATAACATATGCAGATGTAGAGGTGCTTGTTGGCACCCCTGAAACAACTCAGAGTTCTCCTGCTCTTCCAGACGGAGCAGTAAATTTCCTTATTTTGTTGCCAATAGACGTTAGTCGTCTGCATGCGGTGGAGAATAAATTTGAAGATGAAGAAAGTGTTACGTTGCTGCTGGTCACGTTCCATTCTCCAGAAGGGAGCAGCATCATTCCAGAAATATTTCTACCTCCACTTCTAGAAACTGCCTTTGGTGGGGCAGATATATTTCAGCTCCCTGCTTGTCCCGTTGGAAGCTGTTTGATGGATTATGTTCCATTCGTCATCGATAAGCTGCATATGGAAATATTTTGTTTGAACAAAAGATACCTGAAGAAGAAAGAGTTTGCAAGTGCATTAACTTACGCATTTGGCGAGTCAATAATTGAATATGATGCAACCTTTTTCTCTAAGGCAACATACTTACTAGAAAGTCGGGACTTTTATTTTTTGTTGCACGTCATTATTCCTAATTATTTTCCAGCAGACTGTCCAGAACTCATAATGCAGTCTATTTATCATTCAACTTGTGGGAAACCGTATCAGTCCAAATGTGAGAATTATCCATACAGTCCGAGATGGTCCTCAACAGAAATGGCAGAAAGGACGCGTGATTATGTCATGATGCAAGTGGAAGACTTTCAGAAGAATTCAGCAAAGAATTGCCCCATTCAGCCTGAGGGCAATATTAAAGGATAAAGAGTATGTATGAGCTATGAAATATATGTATTTATCAAAGTTTAGTCTTTCACTGCATACCAAACCATTCATTATTTTTTCTCAGCCAATTTTCCTCTTCTGCATCAGGTTCATCTCCATATTCATGCTTGCCGACTACTTACTATTAATTGCCAATAAAATATATAGAGCAAGAGGCATTTTTACAGCTTTGTGGTCAGATTCAAATTGTTACATATTTTTGCCATGGATGTGACAAAGCATTAAACTCTGTTGTAACTTAAAATTACAAAACTGAATGGTATACAGTGCTATAGATTAGATAGGCTAGAGATTATCTGTGTCTAACCTTCATCATGATAATGGTCCTCCTTCACTGGGCTGCAACAAAATGTATAGCACCACTAGTGTCCTCTAGTAAATGGTATACAGTGCTATGATAGACCAGAGCTTATCTGTGTGTCTATCCTTCATCATGATCATGGTCCTCCTTCACTGGGCTGCAACAAAATGTATAGCACCACTAGTGTCCTCTAGTAAATGGTATACAGTGCTATGATAGACCAGAGCTTATCTGTGTGTCTATCCTTCATCATGATCATGGTCCTCCTTCACTGGGCTGCAACAAAATGTATAGCACCACTAGTGTCCTCTAGTAAATGGTATACAGTGCTATGATAGACCAGAGCTTATCTGTGTGTCTATCCTTCATCATGATCATGGTCCCCCATCACTGGGCTGTAACAAAATGTATAGCACCACTAGTGACCTCTAGTAAATGGTATACAGTGCTATGATAGACCAGAGCTTATCTGTGTGTCTATCCTTCATCATGATCATGGTCCCCCATCACTGGGCTACAACAAAATGTATAGCACCACTAGTGACCTCTAGTAAATGGTATACAGTGCTATGATAGACCAGAGCTTATCTGTGTGTCTATCCTTCATCATGATCATGGTCCCCCATCACTGGGCTACAACAAAATGTATAGCACCACTAGTGACCTCTAGTAAATGGTATACAGTGCTATGATAGACCAGAGCTTATCTGTGTGTCTATCCTTCATCATGATCATGGTCCCCCATCACTGAGCTGTAACAAAATGTATAGCACCACTAGTGACCTCTAGTAAATGGTATACAGTGCTATGATAGACCAGAGCTTATCTGTGTGTCTATCCTTCATCATGATCATGGTCCCCCTTCACTGGGCTGCAACAAAATGTATAGCACCACTAGTGACCTCTAGTAAATGGTATACAGTACTATGATAGACCAGAGCTTATCTGTGTGTCTATCCTTCATCATGATCATGGTCCCCCTTCACTGGGCTGCAACAAAATGTATAGCACCACTAGTGACCTCTAGTAAATGGTATACAGTGCTATGATAGACCAGAGCTTATCTGTGTGTCTATCCTTCATCATGATCATGGTCCCTCTTCACTGGGCTACAACAAAATGTATAGCACCACTAGTGACCTCTAGTAAATGGTATACAGTACTATGATAGACCAGAGCTTATCTGTGTGCCTATCCTTCATCATGATCATGGTCCCTCTTCACTGGGCTACAACAAAATGTATAGCACCACTAGTGACCTCTAGTAAATGGTATACAGTGCTATGATAGACCAGAGCTTATCTGTGTGTCTATCCTACATCATGATCATGGTCCCCCATCACTGGGCTGCTATAAAATGTATAGCACCACTAGTGACCTCTAGTAAATGGTATACAGTGCTATGATAGACCAGAGCTTATCTGTGTGCCTATTCATCATGATCATGGTCTCCTTTCCACTGGACTGCAACAAAATGCAGATTTTGCACGACTAATGACCTTCAGTAATCGATGAGAAGTTAACTCCCACAAGTAAATTCACATTCTAAGGCTGTTGGATATAAGTTTCCCATTTGTTGTGACAGCTTTTGTTCATAATTGATGTTATGAAGTTGACTTAGCCAAGGAAGTGGTGTTCTTTGCTTTCATACGTGTTTTTTGTTGTGGTGCCAGGAAAAATTTCATCATGTGGGAAAGAAGCAGTACTGCCAGATCTTATAAAAGGGAATTCCCATTTATTTTTAATTCCATGCCATTGCAAAATTGATACGCTTTGCTGGACGAGAGGAAGTTTTACAGGAAGTTGGCAAGTATTCATATTTGAAGTGATTAGTCATTTATACTTTCTCTACATGTATATAGTATGTAGAGAAGGTATTGCATTCCATTAAAAAATGTGATACCAAGATTTTACCAGAAATACATGTTTTGAGGTCCCCTAAATCCAAAATAAAAGCTTTCTTAGAAAATTGTATACAGCTCAAAAATGAAAAGTCAAATAAACACTAAACTTGGTATTTATGTTCAGTATCTTCCAAAGATCTTCAAGAAAATCCCCCAATCACAAACACTTTTTACATGAAAAAGCTTTTGAAATTTTTTATTTTCTAAAAAAAATGGTTAATGATTTTCGTGCAAATAAGACAATTAACTGACAAATAAAATGTATCTCTTGAATTTTTTGGGAATAGCCTGTGGACTCCTGTTCAGTCGAAAGGAATTTGGTATAATCTTGCATAACTGGTAAATATTAAGTGACAGATGAAACATGATACACAAAAACTGTAGATCTGTTCAAAACATACAATTTATTTCAAATAACTTGTTTTTGGCATACGTCATTCCAAGATATCCATTATTAATGTTTCAATACTTGTCAATTGTCAGCTGTTTCTTGTGGTGTCATGGAAAGAGGGCAATTATAGGCACTACAAAATAAGTATAATTTACTCCAGTAAGCATGAAACATATTTATACATACAAAACCTAATATTTGAAACAAGGGAACAAAATAGGCCAGTGTCTAGCTCTAGCCCCGATGTAAGAGAAATGTGAATGTTCAGTCTTGCAACTGATGAAAAGCCTTCTATACTGTTATCTGACAGTAGTGTTAATAGCGAGTAAGGCTTCATGCATTAAATCTCAGCCTGTACACAAGTTGGTTAAGTGCCAATTATTTTGTTATTTGAATGAAGTTGTAATCAATAAGGATAAAGCTACTAGGTAAGTGTCAATTGTATTAGATATTGGCAAAAGAAATTTTACTATTTTTTTCTTTGAAAACTTAGGTAGCTGAGACTGTTAACAACTACAGCCTAGTGACCAGAATTTCCTGATGTGGATCATTCACCCCTGTTTATACCTTCTTGTATTAACTTCCGTGAAAAGAATGATCTTCATAACCTCAGGGGTGAACAACAGCAAAGTTCCTTGTGACATTCTTCTTGCTATGATACATATGAAAAGAGAGTTCCACACATAGCTCTTAACTTCATTTTGTCTTGCAGTGTACTGGAAGAAGTATAGTCTGCAGGAGCAAAAATGTTTTCATATGCATCTGAGTCCTGGAATTACATGAAACATTGAGATTACCTCTTTTGTTTTACCTACAGGAAAAGCTCAAAGGAATAGCATATGCTAACAAGTTTATACTTCCATGCCATAGTTTTATCTTTTGATAATAACACAGTTTACGAGGGTGGTCTAAGAAATTTCCAACCTAATAAAGATACAAGACATTTTTTCAGCATTTTTTTTTATTTTTCAACATAGTCTCCTTGTAACTCTACACACATCTCCCAGTGATGCTCCCATCTCTGTAACCTGTCCAAATAGTACTCAGCATTTTTCTCTGCAAAATAATTATTCACGAAGGTGATTGCGTCTTCATTTGACGAAAATCTCTGTCCTCTGAGCGCAGTTTTCAGATGAGGGAACAAAAAGAAGTCGCTTGAGGCTAGATCTGGTGAGCAAGGCGGATGATCAAGCAGTTCAAACCGTAATTCATGGATTTTTGCCATTGCAACCGCTGAGATGTAAGACGGTGCATTGTCTTGGTGAAACAGGATTTTCTTTTTCTGCAAATGTGGCCATTTTTCTGCAAGTTCTACCTTCAGCTTGTCAAGTAACGATGCGCAGTATGCTCCTGTAATGGTTTTTCCTTTTTGAAGATAATCGATTAAAATAACTCCATGACTATCCCAAAAAACAGTCGCCATCACTTTCCCAGACAAAAAAAGTTTTTGCTTTTTTTGGAGCCGCTTCCCACTTTGCAGTCCACTGTTTGGACTGTATTTTTATGTATCCAAGTTTTATCTACAGTAATTAATCGGTGCCAAAACTCGGATTTATTGCACCTAAACTGCGCCAACAGAGCATTGGAAATGTTCATTCGAATACGTTTTTAGTCAAACGTGAGCAAACGCGCACACAGCTTTCTCATGTCTAAATGTTGATTTAATATGTGACAAACACGTTCCTTTGACATGTTCATAGCCTCTGCTATCTCTCTGACTTTAATTCGGCGGTCATCTAACACCATTTGGTGAACTTTGGCGATGTTATCGTCGGTAGTTGCAATTTTTGGATGTCCCGAACGTTCATCATTTCCCAAGCTCTTACGGCCACGTTTAAATTCAGCTGCCCAAAATTTCACTGTGGTAAATGATGGTTCAGAGTCCCCATACACAGAATCCGACTCATCTTTGATTTGCGTAGGCATATTGCCTTTCAAAAACAAAGATTTAATGACAGCTCGATACTCAATTTTGTCCATTTTCATAAGAACACTCACATCACCTCACTCAAACGACTGTTACATAACAACTGAGCGTCCAAAATGGCTGAAACTTTGGTGAGTAACTGTCAACAGATAAACAACAAAATTCACTAGCTTTTATTTACGAGTGCTGCCATCTTCATGTTGAGGTTGGAAACTTTTCAGACCACCCTTGTATATTACTCAGGCACTTCCGTTTCTATTCAGTCATTCTCATTTGAAACTTACTGCGACAATTGGAAAATCTAATACAGTAAAACCTGTCTTCATCAGAATTGAACATTTCCATTAAAGATAGGTTTAACGAAGGCAGACCTAGGCTATTAACAAAATTAAACCATAAACATACATGTATTCTCACGTTTTAAATGCGAGGATTTATTCAGTAACACACAGAAGAATAGTCCCGTCTCGTTGCCGTTTGCTATGTTTTCAGGTTCATATCCTTTGATTATTGAAGGTAGTTTAGCAATCCAATCAGTGATGGTTTCAATATTAACGTCATTCAATTCACCACAAAGTTCATTAAAAACTATCTGGTGTCTTTTGCGGAAACTCTGCAACCATCCATTAGATGCTTTGAATTCAGTCTTATCCAGTTTTTCAGCTACCTTTTTAGCATATTCCTGTAACATAGGCCCCAATACATGGTGATGTTTGTCCTAACACTAATGAACCACTCCCGCACTATTTCATTAATGCCCTGGTTTTCTTAAGTTCTCTCTTTATTTTTCCATCAGCAAATTTTGCCACCACTTGAACACCTTCATGTTCTGCTTTAAACTCAATTTATCACGTTCACTAGCATAAATCACTCGCTCTCGTGTTAAAATCTAGCACAACTCTTGTTTTTGAAGCCATGGTGACTATTGTTGAACTACATCATCATGTATGTAAGTTTACAGCTATATTCTATGCCGTCTGACAAGTCATTGGAGCAGGAAATGGAAAGGGAAGAGACAACAATAAAAGACAATCAGCCGTGCTTATTGTTAACCTAACTATGCAGTGAAGGATGAGTGTAACAGGTTTCTCAATATTTGAACTGCCATTAGTGCACCTCCCCCTCCTAGACTGGTCAGGTAGCAACAAAATGGTCATGTTTCAACTTAAACATCACATACTTAGAGCAGGCAATACAAACTTTCACACGGTGCCTGAAAATTTTTTTAAACTCTGTTCCAGAACTGGAAAGTTTCCGTTAAAAGTCGTACTTTTGATTTCCGTTGTGCATGTAAGACAGTTTCCATTTAATAAAGGGAATTTAGCATGCTTTTACCCTAAAATTCATGGGACCATGAAATATTTCTTTTTAAGACAGATCCGTTGAAGGCAGGTTTTACTGTATCAACATAACCTCTGAATGTGGAACATCTCCAATGTGTAAGAAATATGAGAAATGAGAACAAATACAGTTGGTAAATTTGCTGAAGTAATACCCAGTACTACTAATAGATCACAAACCCCTGCAGTAAGAAATAAGAAAGCTTCAGTAGTGCAGAAATTAAAGACAATGATGATAATAAAATAATTACTTAACCACTCCACATTCTGTTTATCAAATTGATAAAATTGCTTGAAGTCAGAATCTCTAGGCTGTTTTCTTCCTTTAAACGTATTTTTAGCCTGAACTTGGAGAAATGCTGCCATTTAACTTAATTATGGACATTTGCTAAACAAGCGAAGCTTGGGAAAGCCATACTATGCTTTTCCTTTGTATTGCCTACGAAGTAAACTCTTTTCCTATGTTTTATGCACAATCATAGTATATTCTAAAGGTAGAGGTATAATGTGCTAAGAGGAAAAGCATATACTAAGCTTTTTATGCATGCTGATCATACTATTTCCTCTAAAACCGTAGGGAAAGAATTTACTATATTTTATGCATACGCCTGATTATGTTACCAGGGGTAAAATTCCTTCACAGTATGCTTCAGTTGTCACAGTAGAAGTATGACAAATGATACCGTCCATAAGTTAAATGCAAAACATTTTACATTATCATAGTTGTAATCCACGCATGCAACCATTCCATGCATAAAAGGTGAAGGGCATCTCTATGTGATGGAATTGAAGCCTCCATAACAGGTGAAAGGTATCTGTATGTGGCAGAACCATTCTGTCCATAACAGGTGAAATACTTATGGATGGAACAGTTCCGCCTCACACAGAAGTCTTTCACCTGTCATGGATGGAACAGTTCTGCCTGACACAGAAGTCTTTCACCTGTTATGGATGGAACAGTTCTGCCTGACACAGAAGTATTTCATCTGTCATGGATGGAACAGTTCTGCCTGACACAGTTCACCTGTTATGGATGGAACAGTTCTGCCTGACACAGAAGTATTTCACCTGTTATGGATGGAACAGTTCTGCCTCACACAGAAGTCTTTCATCTGTCATGGATGGAACAGTTCCGCCTCACACAGAAGTCTTTCACCTGTCATGGATGGAACAGTTCTGCCTGACACAGAAGTCTTTCACCTGTTATGGACGGAACAGTTCTTACACCTGTTATGGATGGAACAGTTCTGCCTCACACATAACAGGTGAAATACTTCTGTGTCAGGCAGAACTGTTCCATCCATGACAGATGAAATACTTCTGTGTCAGGCAGAACTGTTCCATTCATGACAGGTGAAAGACTTCTGTGTCAGGCAGAACTGTTCCATCCATAACAGGTGAAAGACTTCTGTGTGGTGGAACCATTCCATCCATAACAGGTGAAAGACTTCTGTGTGAGGCAGAACTGTTCCGTCCATAACAGGTGTAAGACTTCTGTGTAGTGGAACTGGTCCATCCATAACAGGTGCAATACTTCTGTGTGAGGCAGAACTGTTCCGTCCATAACAGGTGAAAAACTTCTGTGTGAGGCAGAACTGTTCCGTCCATAACAGGTGTAAGACTTCTGTGTGGTGGAACTGGTCCATCCATAACAGGTGCAATACTTCTGTGTGAGGCAGAACTGTTCCGTCCATAACAGGTGAAAAACTTCTGTGTGAGGCAGAACTGTTCCGTCCATAGCAGGTGTAATACTTCTATGTGAGGCAGAACTGTTCCATCCATAACAGGTGAAAGACTTCTGTGTGAGGCAGAACTGTTCCGTCCATAACAGGTGAAATACTTCTGTGTGAGTCAGAACTGTTCCATCCATAACAGGTGCAATACTTCTGTGTGAGGCAGAACTGTTCTGTCCATAACAGGTGAAATACTTCTGTGTGAGGCAGAACTGTTCCGTCCATAAAAGGTGAAATACTTCTGTGTGAGGCAGAACTGTTCCGTCCATAACAGGTGAAATACTTCTGTGTGAGGCAGAACTGTTCCATCCATAACAGGTGAAAGACTTCTGTGTGGTGGAACTGGTCCATCCATAACGGGTGAAAGACTTCTGTGTGAGGCAGAACTGTTCCGTCCATAGCAGGTGTAATACTTCTATGTGAGGCAGAACTGTTCCATCCATAACAGGTGAAAGACTTCTGTGTGAGGCAGAACTGTTCCGTCCATAACAGGTGAAATACTTCTGTGTGAGTCAGAACTGTTCCATCCATAACAGGTGCAATACTTCTGTGTGAGGCAGAACTGTTCTGTCCATAACAGGTGCAATACTTCTGTGTGAGTCAGAACTGTTCCATCCATAACAGGTGCAATACTTCTGTGTGAGGCAGAACTGTTCCATCCATAACAGGTGCAATACTTCTGTGTGAGGCAGAACTGTTCCATCCATAACAGGTGCAATACTTCTGTGTGAGGCAGAACTGTTCCATCCATAACAGGTGCAATACTTCTGTGTGAGGCAGAACTGTTCTGTCCATAACAGGTGAAATACTTCTGTGTGAGGCAGAACTGTTCCGTCCATAAAAGGTGAAATACTTCTGTGTGAGGCAGAACTGTTCCGTCCATAACAGGTGAAATACTTCTGTGTGAGGCAGAACTGTTCTATCCATAACAGGTGAAAGACTTCTGTGTGGTGGAACTGGTCCATCCATAACAGATGAAATACTTCTGTGTGAGGCAGAACTGTTCCATTCATAACAGGTGAAAGACTTCTGTGTGAGGCAGAACTGTTCCATTCATAACAGATGAAATACTTCTGTGTGAGGCAGAACTGTTCCATTCATAACAGGTGAAAGACTTCTGTGTGAGGCAGAACTGTTCCATTCATGACAGATGAAATACTTCTGTTTCAGGCAGAACTGTTCCATCCATAACAGATGAAATACTTGTGTGAGGCAGAACCGTTCCATCCATTACAGGTGAAATACTTCTGTTTGAGGCAGAACTGTTCCATCCATAACAGATGTAATACTTCTGTGTGAAGCAGAACCATTCCATCCATAACAGGTGAAATACTTCTGTGTGAGGCAGAACTGTTCCATCCATAATAGATGAAATACTTCTGTGTGAGACAGAAGTGTTCCGTCCATAACAGATGAAATACTTCTGTGTGAGGCAGAACTGTTCCATTCATGACAGATGAAATACTTCTGTTTGAGGCAGAACTGTTCCATCCATAACAGATGAAATACTTCTGTGTGAGGCAGAACCGTTCCATCCATAACAGATGAAATACTTCTGTGTGAGGCAGAACTGTTCCATTCATAGCAGGTGAAAGACTTCTGTGTGAGGCAGAACTGTTCCATTCATGACAGATGAAATACTTCTGTTTGAGGCAGAACTGTTCCATCCATAACAGATGAAATACTTCTGTGTGAGGCAGAACCGTTCCATCCATAACAGGTGAAAGACTTCTGTGTGAGGCAGAACCGTTCCATTCATGACAGATGAAATACTTCTGTGTAAGGCAGAACCGTTCCATCCATAACAGATGAAATACTTCTGTGTGAGGCAGAACCGTTCCATCCATAACAGGTGAAAGACTTCTGTGTGAGGCAGAACTGTTCTATTCATAACAGATGAAATACTTGTGTGAGACAGAACTGTTCCATTCATGACAGATGAAATACTTCTGTTTGAGGCAGAACCGTTCCATCCATAACAGGTGAAAGACTTCTGTGTGAGGCAGAACTGTTGCATTCATAACAGGTGAAATACTTCTGTGTGAGGCAGAACTGTTCCATTCATAACAGATGAAAGACTTCTGTGTGAGGCAGAACTGTTCCATCCATAACAGGTGAAAGACTTCTGTGTGAGGCAGAACCGTTCCATCCATAACAGGTGAAAGACTTCTGTTTGAGGCAGAACTGTTCCATCCATAACAGATGAAATACTTCTGTGTGAGGCAGAACCATTCCATCCATAACAGGTGAAATACTTCTATGTGAGGCAGAACTGTTCCATTCATAACAGGTGAAAGACTTCTGTGTGAGGCAGAACTGTTCCATCCATAATAGATGAAATACTTCTGTGTGAGACAGAACTGTTCCGTCCATAACAGGTGAAATACTTCTGTGTGAGGCAGAACTGTTCCATCCATGAGATGAAATACTTCGGTTTTTCGGGCAGAACTGTTCCATCCATAACAGGTGAAAGACTTCTGTGTGAGGCAGAACTGTTCCATCCATGACAGATGAAATACTTCTGTGTGAGGCAGAACTGTTCCATCCATAACAGGTGAAATACTTCTTGTGAGGCAGAACTGTTCCATTCATAACAGGTGAAAGACTTCTGTGTGAGGCAGAACTGTTCCATCCATAACAGGTGAAAGACTTCTGTGTGAGGCAGAACTGTTCCAGCCATGATAGATGAAATACTTCTGTGTGAGGCAGAACTGTTCCGTCCATGACAGATGAAATACTTCTGTGTGAGGCAGAACTGTTCCGTCCATGACAGATGAAATACTTCTGTGTGAGGCAGAACTGTTCCATCCATGACAGATGAAATACTTCTGTGTGAGACAGAACTGTTCCATTCATAACAGATGAATGACTTCTGTGTGAGGCAGAACTGTTCCATTCATAACAGATGAAATACTTCTGTGTCAGGCAGAACTGTTCCATCCATAACAGATGAAATACTTCTGTGTGAGGCAGAACTGTTCCATCCATAACAGATGAAATACTTCTGTGTGAGGCAGAACTGTTCCATCCATGACAGATGAAATACTTCTGTGTCAGGCAGAACTGTTCCATCCATAACAGATGAAATACTTCTGTGTGAGGCAGAACTGTTCCATCCATAACAGGTGAAATACTTCTGTGTGAGGCAGAACTGTTGTATTGATAATGGTGAAGCAGTTAAGACAAAATAAATGTTCACGTTTGTTAGTAATAAATGCATCATGCAGTGAAATCAAGCAGTTTATTATAATAATGGTCTTACCTTTAGTTATGCATATTTTCATCTGCCAACTTAGGAAGACCATACATCATCCAGTGCATAGTTTAAATTCCCTGTCTTTGGTTATTTTCACACTCATTGGGAATATTGGCTTCATGGATATCTGCACAGCACATCTTAATACAAAGAAAAACTTGGAGTGGAACACAAATGATAATATTACATTGCAATGCACTGAATGAACACTTGAGTTGCTTTAATAACAATTAGCACATTCCAACTGTCGGTCATCCTTCATAACCAAGCGCTTCAACCCAACTAGTCGTACACACCCATGAACACAACGGATTACAAAAAGTGTAATGTGTTACATTAACAACTTTTTCTTAACTTGGGAAGCATGCCTGTGTTGTAGTCCATTTAGTGTTACCCAGGGAACACCATGTGGAGGCAGACTATGTTGTTCCCCTAAATGTCATCCTGAACAAACAGCATCTTAAATGTGATAACCTAAAGACTTTATATTGGGAAGCCAGAAGGAAAATGGTGCAGATCAATTAATCCCCAGTGCCAACATAACTTTTTCTACTTATTGTATCTCCTTCATATTCATCATAATAAACATTTGCAGAAATGGTTTTATTACAATTTCCTTGTAGATACAGTACGCTTAAGCAATAGTCAAATCTTTGAAGAGCAGGTTTCTATGTTATGGCTTTCAAATTCCATTCTCTTTGTATGACCTTGAGAAAAGTGTAAGTATTTGATAATTGAAAGCAACAACAAAGAATATCTTGGAAATGGTTAATGCCACAAAAATGTGTGTTTTAACGAGATGTAAATTTTTTTTATGGTAAGATTGTGTCCATCTGTTACGGTTCACCAATTATACAAAGGCATTGAGCATGAAGAGGACTAGTCCCAGAACAGTAAAAATATAAATTTTATTTGTCGTGCAAATATCTTAAACATTTGGTATTTGAATCAAAATATTAAGAGCCATTTTTGAGAAGGTAACAAAAACTACAAATTTTCCACATAAAGGATGGCTTGAGTGGGGATTTCCTTCAAAATCTTTGTGTCACATCTGAATTTAAATACCAAATTTGGTATTTATTGGACATTTCATTTTAGAGTTATGCTGTTCAAAGACACAGACCTATTTCTAAAAATTTTTTAGGGTTCAGGGAGCCTCAATACATTTACTTTCAGTGAAATATTGATATCAAATTTTGGATGCTCTACTTACTATAGGAAAGTAATAGTGAAAGTTAAAAAACAGGAAGAAAAAGAAAAGTTGGGTTAAAATTCTTATCTTTCTCAGGCAGAGAAGTTTTCCAAACACCCTGTGTTCATGCTGAATGACAAAGCTAGTGATATACTTCATAAATCATTTATTTAATTATACTAAAAAGAAAACATTATATACATTATTACAGAGCAAAGAAAAAAATGTTGCTTTAAATTAATTTGTTTTGGAATGACTCAAATGCACGCTAAGTCTATGTCCTTTGCAATGCTCTTTATAAGTTGTAAAATTACTATATACACAAGCATCAGTGACTGATGGTGGCTCCATACTGATTCTTCTGCAGCAGGAAACAGACAGAAGCTTTAGGAACAGGACCTGAAACATTAGAATGCTATAAGATAACTATAGTTCAACAATTACAAGTAAAGTATTTGGGTGCTGAATAATGTTAATGATCGCTCTATTGACCCCCATGGTTTTATTTCCATGGTCAGGAAGAATTAACGACTGCTGATACAAATTGTGTTAAAAGGTGTGAGAGATGTGTGGGCATCATTTCAAACATCTTCTATGGCAAAGGTATGTGGTTATTGTAGTTACAAATTGCATGAGAAATCTATGCGCTTGAATTTAAAGGTTGATTCACAAAAGTCCGGGAACAGTAACCAATGCAGCATACAACATTTTGTTTCACAACAGCCTGGTAACAAGAATGGGAATGCATATTGATGATATCAATCACAAACTGGAAAGTCAATTTTGCGCATTGGGATTTACTTTGTTTTTAACTGACCAATGATATTTTTCACCTGCTTCCAATTCAACAGGGTAAACATTATGTAAATGCAGATCCATACTTTTCCGATTCCTCTAGTCGTACTAAGTTTTCATTCCTTTACGTATGTATTGTAAATGTATGTATCACTTAAGTGATGTTAGTGTTACAATTTCGACTCACCTTTAAATAAATTTCATTCCTTTATTTAATTGTATACCTTAAACTTGTTCTTTGTACTTTTGCTATTGTTTCTGAGACAATAGGCAGTTTTGAGTTGCATATAAAGAAGCAATGCTAGTGTCAGGATCTGAGGTTAGGAAGCACATGTGCTACAATTTTGTCCAGTTACCAGCAGGCCAGTGCCTGGGAAAGCTTCACATTGATTCCAAATGCTCCCATTAGAATATGCGTATTTCAACTTTGTTGTTCTCCTTCTGGTGGTTGTGAACCAGGGGCTATGAATATCCACTCCAATGCAAAGGTCAGCAATGTGTACAAACAAAGACTCGGTACAAATTATTCTTAAAAAAAGTGTATTTTTCTATCTAATTCATGTTAATCAAGAATGTGACCAAAAATATAAGGTACTGGAAAATTTAAAGCAATCGGAACAAATTCTTCAGTTACCATTAACAGCCGTTTTTTGCTTTTTCTGTCACGTATTGTATTCCACCTAAATCCTTCATGTTAAGATTTCACCAGAAATACATGTTTTGAGGCCCCTGAATTAAGAAACAAATTTTTAGAAAAAAAGGTCTGTGTGTGTGTGTGTGTGTCTGTGAACAGCATAACTGTAATGAAATGTTGGATAAATACCAAGGTTGGTATTTAACTTAGGTATCTTCCAAAGATGTGACAAGTATGTTTTCAAGAAACTGCCCCACCTCAACTATCGTCTACTTAGACAAATTTTTGATTTTCTCAAACATTGGTCTGACAATTTTGATCAAAATATTATATTTTTAAGACATTTACATCACATATAAAATGTATATCCTGAATTTTCTGGGAATAGCCTGTGAAGTAGTCTTTATTCAGAGAGAATTTTGTTTAATGAGTAAATATAAACATACCACAGAAAGAAAAGCAGATCTCCTTAAAACACAATTTATTTTAAATAACTTTTTAGTGGCATCAGCCAATTCCAAGGTATCTGTTATTATTGGTTTTTATTTTTCAATGCTGTCATTATTTACTTGTTTCTTGCAACTTCATGGAAAGGCCAGCACATAGGAATTCAATTTCCTCTATCCCCCTTGCACCTACAATGAAAGTGTCATGGAACTTTTTCTGCAAATGTTTCTCAATTAACATAAAGTAAACAGAAAAATAAGCTTTTGTAAGAACTGTTTGTAGAAACTGTATAAAAATAAACGACAGTGGGTAAAGATCATCACATGAATGTAAATGCACAAGAATTTTTGGTACATTAAAAATAATGAAAAATCTTTTTGTTGCATCTTTTGAAGATGTCAAATTTGAATACCAAGTTTGGAATTTATCCGACACTTCATTTTTTAATTATGCTATTCAAATACAGACCATTTTGTGGGTGGGTTCTGGGAGCCTCAGTGAAATCTTGATATTAAATTTTAGGTGAAATAGGATGCTTCCTCTACTTACTATAGATGTGTAGTAAGCAAAGTGCTGTTATACAGTCGTTTGAGCTATGTTACTGATACATCATGCGCATGAGGTGAGTGAGCAGTAATATTTACACGTAATGTGCGAGGAGAACATTGTCTTATTTTTTGGCAATATTCGTAACAGTAGGCCAAGAGTATGATTATACAGGGCGATACAAAAGATCGTTTACACCATTAAAGGGATGGTAGTAGACGAAGTCAAGAGAAACAACTATTCTATGTGGCAAAATTCATGTACATCCAGCGTTTTGCCCCTAGGAGTGCTGATAGAGGTCTCATCCTCCATGATTAAAAGGTCAATTATAACATCTAAAGGCAGGTCTTCACTGCATCAACAAAACATGTTGAGCTCAACATGTCAGCAGTAAATGAAACAAAATTGCAAGATATGTATTCAGGTAAGTTCATCCACACCCAACTAACTTTGGGCAGACACATTAACAGACAATTGACCCATGCAATATTATTTATTCAGAAAAATCAGGGCCACTATTGATCCTGAAGGTTGGACAAATAAAACTCTGGAAGCTCCTCATGTGGTTTACAGATGGCTCAGAAACAGGATCTGGAGTATATAGCATAAGACCAAGGTGAAAAAAGTATTTTCTCCCTTGGGTGAATATGCTAGAGTTTTTGAAACAGAAATTTATGCTATTATTTGAATGCATATATGAAAACATAAGGAGAGTTTACACTGGCAAACAGATCCTTATCTTCTCAGATACCTGGCTGCATTTAACGCCATACGTAGTCGGGAAACTGCCTAAACATGCTCACAAGCTTGGCAGCTCATCTGAGGGCCAGGTCACAGTGACATGAACTTGCAAAACAATGAGCAGTTTCACAATTTACTGGGGTAGGAACACCTCTGTGTGTTTAGTAAGGGAGGCACTTAACAACTAATGCAAAGTAGAACATCATAAAATCTGTCTTAAAACTCCAGGAAAGAAACATGGTAACCTATTTATTAGAAAACCATGTAAGAAAAGAGCCTAAAGCTTACTTAAATGTAACAAACTTCAGCTGAGAACAATTATTGCATTTCTCACAGGACATGCTGCTGTGAAAAAGCAGCTTAACACAATGGCAGTGTTTCAGGGCAACTTAGATTGCAGATTGTGCAAGAAAGAAACTGAAACAACTGAGCACATGGTCGTGCCAGGCTTTGGCTCAAAGGAGATATATTGCTTTTGGAGAAATGTTTTTAGAGCCAGAAGAATTTGAAACCACATCTGTTATGAGGCTGAATACCTTAGTAAAGGGTGCAGGCATAATGAATTGGCTTTAAAACGATACAGGTAGCACAATAAGCCCAAGCTTGAAGTGTGTGCAGAGCAATACCAGAAATCTGTATAGAATAAAACAAGATAAGTAAGAAAAATGGAGTGAACAAAACAACAGTTAATTAATGAGATCCATGCAAGATCTGTAATCTGGGATATATCCCTAAAAACTAACCAAATAATATAATGAAAACGGCATGTTTACATGAGCTAGTACATAGAGAGAGAGAGAGAGAGGCTAAGGCTAATCTAAATTCACCTGATATGGTTGCTCTCCTAGTCTGCAATTGCTGGTGAAATATCTTCTTCTGACATTCTTAGAAAATTGTTGAAGCCAAATCTACCCTTAGTTCAGATAAGATGCTTTTACATTATTTGTGTTGTTTAGAAAAGGGCACACCCATAACTTCATTCTTGTGTCTCTTCCACCAAGCACACATGGTGATCTTCATAATCAGAATCCATGGAGGCAGCGTGTTTACACATTGCCTCACATGTTGTTAATATAGTGGAGACGGAATGAATTTCAACACCACATATGACTCAACAAGTTTTTGAAATTGTTTATGTTTAGGTTGATGTTTTAATGAACCAAAATTGAGGCATATGTGCCAAAGTATGCTTTTCTTTGCTTTTTCTTGCAACATATAGTATGAAAAGTACTCTTTGATGCCTGTTAGTGTCAATAGTCAATACGCCTTGGAAATAAACAAACTCTCCATTTGAATACAGCATGGTGTTTGACCTTACGTGCTGCAGCTGAATCTCGAGAATAGCAAAGGCATATGAGCCAGCCTGCTGCGACAGCAACTCTTTAACAGAACATAGTAATAAATCATTTAACAGAGGGTGCTGTTTATTTTCAGTCCTTTAACCCTCATAAATTGTAATTCCTTAACCATTTTACAGGATTTTGTGGTTTTGTAAATAGTTTTTGTCTGGATGTATTCCTTCCTGTACAGGGTATCTGTTCAGTTTAGTCTGTTGCTCTTAAAGAAAGTTGTAACGTGCCTTCGAGTGGCTTGCTGTTCTCGGATTAAGTTTTACTTAGTGTTGTTTATTAACGACCATTGAACAAGCCCTTGGTGTATTTAGCGTAATTTACGTTTATTAAGCACAATGCATGATACAGTCAGTGACTCTACTTCTTATCACATAAGTCATCCTAGAAAATGCTGCGTGCAGAAAAACTAATGGAAAATGAACATGGCCAAGAAAAAGAGAAATACAGGTGAAGAATATCTAAGTTTGAAAACAAAAAATGTTGTAAAGGCCAAAGAAGTAGGGCCTGCCTGTCAGTGTGATTGTTTTGAGAAACTGGGCTGAGATAAAATTGATGAAATATTTAAAAAGTTTTGGGAAATAGGAGATTACAATCTACAGAATAGTTATTTAAATAAACTAATGACAAGTGTGGATATGAAAAGATCACGTGTAAAAGACAGACCTTCTCATAGATTGCATATGGTAGATTATAAACTGATTCATGGAAATAAGAATTACAACGTTTGCACAGTTCCTTTTCAGAATATAATGGTTTGAGTGAAAAGAGACTGCATTAGGTTCACATCTAAACACTTCTTTATGTCTTTATCGATTATTCTAATATATAATACTTAGTAAAACTTTAATCACATTTTTCTCAAAACTGGCTTTTGGAGCATATGCCTTTGCTATTCTAAGCAACTCAGTTCATGTTACAATCATTACACAGTATGCACTAAGTACCACTTCCATAAACGGTCAGAGGAAGTGAAAACCTATCACAAATGTCAGTGTTACAGTAGTATCCAGCAAAGGGAACTTTAATTACAGTCCAGCAGTGCACTCCATGTGATACTGCGTTGACCATCAACCGTTACTAATCTAGTAATGGAGGAGGTAAATTAATTTTGTTCCTCTATCCAGTGTACCAGTCAAGCTGGAATACATGGAGAAGCATCTGTGTCACATATTACTAGGGCCCGCATTTTTAGGTTTTAACCTATATTTTTCCTCGCTATTTAATTAACACATTTCAAGATATATATTCGTTTCACACTTCCTGGAGCAGAATAGGTGAATTTCATTACACCTAAAATAACCTAAATAGCTGTTTTTTCCTTTTTCAAAATGAAGAATGTTATTTTTGGATTGAAACTCATTGTAAAATTATTTCCACCACTTATAGCCAGTAGATAATTCAAGTTACCGCAGCACATGTGACGTGGTGACACCTGGATGAGCTGAGAAGGTCAGGAGGAGCGTAACCTGCGTAATGAGATTGCCTCCAATCGTTCACCGAGAGTACAACAGAGCACTTTTGTAATGTAATTCTTGTATAGTGAAACAATGCCTAAATCACATTTATTGAAAAAGTGGATTCCTGTAGATCCACACTTTGCTTTTGTTAGTGACAGTGCTGCCTACATGTTGAAGGCCAGGGGAGGGTTCTACAGTCCTTCCACCCGACCATACTACATGCTACATGCTACATGCTTGGCCCACGGACTGCATTGCTTGCGGAGGAGATTATAAGCCACTTCGATGAAGTGAACAGCCTGATATATTCAGTCAAGAAGGTTTTCATAAAAGCTCCAACACGTATACCATTGTTCAAAGAGAAAGTACCGGCAACCCCTCTTCCACCTGAGCTGATACTTACCCGCTGGGGAAATTGGCTGTCTGCTGCCATTTACTATACCTAGCACTTAAAAGACATTAAAAATGTTGTCAATGAATTGGATGAAGCAGAAGTTTCCTGCATTGCCAAGGCTAACAAATCACTCGAGTGCCCCACTCTTGTCGCTTCCCTTGCATACATTAACACACATTTTTGTTTTATACCAGAAGCTATTCTCTGCTTGGAAAGTACAACTTTACCACTAAAACATGCTCTAGATAACATTGGCAATGTTTCCAGTAAAGACCAGTTGCATGTTCATCAAAGTTACATTCTTCAACAAAATCCTGATTTTGAAGATATGAAAATCATCAGTTCAGTATTGCAGGGAGAAAAGATACAGGAAAACTACCTGCTGTACAGGCATCTATGTGCTACACTCCAGTGACGTCATGTTCCATTGAGAGAACCTTTTCTTCATACAAGAATGTGTTTAAGTGATAATAGGAAATTGTTTACGCCAGAAAACTTGAGAATGTATGCAACTATCTACTGCAAGCCAAAAGATAAATCTTACAACTAAGTACCAGAAGGGAAGTAAAGCCGGCAGTCCTGTGTCATAGATTTACGGCACCTCAAGACTGGCAAAGAGGCCTCTTAAGCTAAATGTCCGGTCTTTCACGCCCAATATACAATGGGATGCTAAGGACCACAGTCCTCACTCACTGAAGATGTACTTAATCTCAATACATCAGAAATAAATCTAATGTCGGGACGTTGTAGATTAGGGAAATACCTACATACAATGGGATGCTAAGGACCACGGTAGTATATACTCCTCACTCACTGAAGATGTACTTAATCTCAATACGTCTGAAATAAATCTAATGTCGGGACATTGTAGATTAGGGAAATACCTACATACAATGGGATGCTAAGGACCACAGCAGTATATACTCCTCACTCACTGAAGATGTACTTAATCTTAATACATCTGAAATAAATCTAATGTCGGGACATTGTAGATTAGGGAAATACCTACATACAATGGGATGCTAAGGACCACGGTAGTATATACTCCTCACTCACTGAAGATGTACTTAATCTCAATACATCTGAAATAAATCTAATGTCGGGACATTGTAGATTAGGGAAATACCTATATACAATGGGATGCTAAGGACCACAGTAGTATATACTCCTCACTCACTGAAGATGTACTTAATCTCAATACGTCTGAAATAAATCTAATGGCAGGACATTGTAGATTAGGGAAATACCTATATACAATGGGATGCTAAGGACCACAGTAGTATATACTCCTCACTCACTGAACATGTACTTAATCTCAATACATCTGAAATAAATCTAATGTCGGGACGTTGTAGATTAGGGAAATACCTACATACAATGGGATGCTAAGGACCACAGTAGTATATACTCCTCACTCACTGAAGATGTACTTAATCTCAATACATCAGAAATAAATCTAATGTCGGGACGTTGTAGATTAGGGAAATACCTACATACAATGGGATGCTAAGGACCACAGTAGTATATACTCCTCACTCACTGAAGATGTACTTAATCTCAATACATCAGAAATAAATCTAATGTCGGGACGTTGTAGATTAGGGAAATACCTACATACAATGGGATGCTAAGGACCACAGTAGTATATACTCCTCACTCACTGAAGATGTACTTAATCTCAATACGTCTGAAATAAATCTAATGGCAGGACGTTGTAGATTAGGGAAATACCTACATACAATGGGATGCTAAGGACCACAGTAGTATATACTCCTCACTCACTGAAGATGTACTTAATCTCAATACTTCTTAAATAAATCTAATGTCAGGACATTGTAGATTAGGGAAATACCTACATACAATGGGATGCTAAGGACCACAGTAGTATATACTCCTCACTCACTGAAGATGTACTTAATCTCAATACTTCTGAAATAAATCTAATGGCAGGACGTTGTAGATTAGGGAAATACCTACATACAATGGGATGCTAAGGACCACGGTAGTATATACTCCTCACTCACTGAAGATGTACTTAATCTCAATACGTCTGAAATAAATCTAATGTCGGGACGTTGTAGATTAGGGAAATACCTACATACAATGAGATGCTAAGGACCACAGTAGTATATACTCCTCACTCACTGAAGATGTACTTAATCTCAATACATCAGAAATAAATCTAATGTCGGGACGTTGTAGATTAGGGAAATACTTACATACAATGGCAATCTTTAGAGAGAAACCACTACGCAGACTATGTAACAAAGAGAAAGAAACTGTCTCTCATATCATCTTCAAATGTGAAAAAATTAAATTAAGTCGAGTTTTATTTATGGACGCTCTTTAACTACTATAGTTCCTCGTGTCCCATTCTATATTCACATGAAAGACAAGTAATTTTGCTCAGAGGCCTCTTTATCAGGCTTGAGATTTTTTACGTCCCATAAATCTATGACACGGGACCACCAGCTTTACTTCCCTTCCGAAGAAAGCCATGTTAAGGATTTTTACACCTTAAAAAAACTCCATTGACCTCCGCTGGGTTTGAACCTGCGAGCTCGGGAACTAGATGCCAGCATAGTACCCCTAGACCATGGAGGACAACTTTCAAAAGTGAAGCAATGAGTAGGAAAAGATATGAACTTTTGGATCTGATAAACCCAAATGATGATTTTCCTAAAGAAAACTTTTAACGAACTACTGTCCTTAATTAAAGGGACAGGACTATTTAACTAAAACAACAGTGATAGGAGATAATACAACAAACCCCTAAGTTTCAGCGTTAAGGGCATTATTACAACCTAACCCCATTACTATGATAGTCAAGTCCCTTTTTCTTAATATTCGTTGATTATATACTTAATTCTGTTGTTATATTTAATTTTGTACAATCTTTGGTTCTTCTGATAAAGTTCATCTATGCAGCTTTGTCATTCCCAGGTTTTGCACCCATAAAGCAACATAGGAACAGCTCTAATTTTATTCTGGTATCTTTCCTGGTTTCATTTGCCAAGGTATGAATCATTCTGCACATTATTTGAAATTTAGGTGCTTTCACATTTATCTCCATTTACAAGATTGCATCCTAAATAACTGACACTTGATACCTCCAGTAAAATTTGGTTATCAATCACAATTTTTTATCTTAATGTTCATTTCCCCAAAATGCTATTATTTTAGTTTTTTCTTTAGATATTTTATTTAGCCTATATAATGCTTTCTGTAAACTGTGTTCATTTTCTTGAACAAAAACAATGTTGTCAGCATATGTTAAAGCTAATATTATTTAATTTTATTCCTGTGTTAAAAAACTTTTCCATTTCTGGATGATGTCATTCATATACAAATTAAAAAGAGCAGGCGAGAAATTACACCACTGTCTCATTCCTTTGTTAATTATTATTGACTCATCTTAGATACAACTGTATTAATTATATAATATAAGCATTTTCATACTTTAATCAATTATTTTTCAATATACTGGAGTTTCAATAAAAGTCCAATAGTTCATCTCTATTTCCTTAGTCAATAAAGCTATATGGGTCTAACTGCTTTATAAAATATATGAATTCCCAAAACATGTTTCATAATCCATTGATTACATTCTCAGTTTCTTTTTCTTTGATTATATGTTGTTTACTTTCATGTAAAGTTACTGCTGCTAGGTCACAGATTGTTACTATAGTATTGCCACCACTGAAGTAAAACAGATTTGTTGACAATCAATTGGCAGTATTTCAGAATACATTACATCATCTCTATTGTTTAAAAATTTAACTTCTGAATTTCTTTCATGATTATATGACCAAACATTATACACTACGGCTGATTTATCAAACTGTCTTGTATTTAATATTTCTATAAAGATTCTTTGCTGTGGTTTCCAAATTGCATTTAATCTTTCCAATATAAACTTGATCACAGTCCAAACAGTTTCATTGAAATGTTAAGATTTTTTTATTGTTTGATATTTTATCTTTTTAATACATCTTAACACATTTTTACTTCTCTACTGCATATAGTAAGTAGGGGAAGTATTGTATTCCACCCAAAAGGTTCGTGTGTGTGTGCATGCCAAAAATGAAAAGTTGGATAAATACCAAAGTTGGTATTTAAGTTCAGCATTTTCCAAAGATGTGACAAAAAGATTTTCAAGAACATCCCCTCACCGCAAACTACCCTTTACATGGTACCTTTTCCAATTTTGATTAAAATACCATATATTTAAGATATTTACATGACAAATAAAATGTAAATCTTGAATTTTCTGGAAATAGTCTATGAAGTCTTCTTCACTCCAAAGGAATTTTGTATAATCTTGTGTAACTGGCAAACATAAAACAATAGAGGAAACCGTACTACGCAAAAAATCTGATGTGTTACACTCACATGACTTTCTCTACTCTTGTATAAACTATTTATACAAACGCTTATTCTCCATCTACTTCATGTTAATCGAGATAAACATTTGCAGAGTCTATCTTATTGCTAATTTTCTTGTAGATGTAAGGGGAATATATATTTACAAGGGCAATTTGGAAATACAGTAGCCTTTAAGCACATACATATCTGTTAATAGTTGGTTGCTAGGTGCAGCACCATTCCCTTTCCCACAGATTAATACTCTTTGCATATACAACACAAAAAATGAATAACGAATTCCCATTTGAGAAAATAAGTATTGAAAAATTTAAGGGAATAACAAGTAATATCTCGAAAATGGTTCACTCAACAAAAAAAATGTATATGACATAAATTGTGTATTTTAACGCGATCTACATTTTTTGTGTAGTAAAATTTTGTCTATCTCTTATGATTTACCAGTTATACAAAAGTCATTCACAATGAAGAATACTTTTGGAGCCATCCCTAGGAAATTCAAGATATACATTTTATTTGTCATAAAAATATCTTAAACATATGATATTTTAATCAAAATCGTTAGCCATTTTTGAGAAAATTAAAATTTTCGAAAAATCTTCCATGTAAAGGGTAATCTGGGGTGGGGGGATTTTCTTGAAAACCTTCGTGTTGCATCCTTGGAAGATACTGAACCTAACTACCAAGTTTGGTGTTTATCCGACTGTTCGTTTCTGAGTTATGCTGTTCACAGACAGACACACACACGGACATGTTTCCAAAAATGCTTTTTTTGGATTCAGGGGATCTCAAAACATGTATTTCCGGTGAAATCTCGGTATCGAATTTTTGGGTGGAATACAATACTTCCCCTACTTACTATACGTAGTAGAGAAAGTAAAAATGCAAATCTCTCTATAAAACACACAATTTATTTCAAATAATTTTTTTGCGGCATAAAAATCTATTTCTGAGATATCCGTTATTAATGGTTCACATTGTTTATTACTTGGTCATTCTTAAGTCCTGTCAGCATTCAGTTGTTTCTCGCAATGTCATGGAAACAGATGGAATTTTAAGGGCAGCATATAGCGTCCAGTTGTTAAACATTTGACTATCGCTGTTCTCTTTGTACCTATAAGGAAATGTAAAGGAAAAGTAGGTAGAAAAATAAGGTTTAGTAAGAATAGTTTGTATACCTGCTAATAAACAGTAGAGGATAGAGAAAGTCATGTGAATGTAGCACATTAGATTTTTTTTTTATTTATACTGTAATTATTTTGAGGAACTAATATTATACTGCATTGTTTAAAAATGTTTGTAAACATTTTATTTGCCAAAGGATGACAAGTAAATTTTCAAAAATTAAAATTAAATATCATTTCAATATAGTTTTTCTTTTTTTGTATAGTAAGTTTTTGTCTCTCTTTTATGGTTCACAAATTACACAACACTCATTATGTATGAAGATGACTTCAAAGGCTATTTGCAGGAAATTCAAGATATACATTTCGTTTGTTATGCAAATACATGTTATTTTAATACAAATTGTTAGATCATTTTTCAGAAAGAAAAACAAATTGTGTGTCTCAACCTTGGAAGATGCTGAACTGAAACATCAAGTTTTGTATTTAAGTTATTGATTTTTAAACTCAATAAAATAAAGAAAAACATATCAACTTAGAAATATGACTAATATTTAAGATAGTGCAGGGGGGACATTCAAATGGATATAACCACACAAGATAAATATGAAAAACTATTGCAAGAAATCCACACTCTAATAGCTTGAGTAATTTTTGAGATCATCAACTAAGATCCATTTTTTGGCCTTCCCGTAGGTGTCGCTTGTAGCTTGATGTATTTAGTGATGAGATCCTTGTCTGTTAGAAAACTAAAATTCATTAGATGATCCTTGTTCCTTTGTATCCACAGTTTTACCTATATGGTTAAGTGTATTGGCTTTTAAACCACTTTGTTTAACTTTACCTCTTTTTGCATATTATGATGTGTCACATCATGGAAATGGCAGACAAGAATGGTTTTTCAAGAGATTTAATAGAAAGCAAAAACCTAAGGAAATTAAGAGCTTCTATGACACTGCAAAAAGTCACAGAAATTAAAACCTTTAAAATGTTTACTTACCAATCCTTGAGCATTTGAAAAATTTCAAAAAATTTTCAAACAGAGTCTAAATAACACATTAAAAACCAATACCAAAGAATAAGATGCCAGTTATCTATCAAATTAATTGTGATGATTGTCAATGTACGAGGGCAGATCGAAAAGTAACACACAATAATTTTTTTCTGCCATGGTATTGCAGCTGGAATGTTGCAATTTCACACAGATATAGTTTGAAGTTTTCACTACAGAGGATATTTTTTGTTTCATGTGCAGCTCTAGCGAGAGAAGCATGAACTATGCACCAAAGATGGCGCACATGTTACTGTCGTCCACGTGTGAAGAGCAGAGAGGTGTGGTTCGATATTTGTGGGCCAAAGGGCATAAACCAAGTGATATTCACAGGGACATGCGTGGCATGTATGGGGATGATTGTATGGACCATAGCAATGTCTCCAGGTTGTGTGCATTCTTCTAGAGGGCGTGTGAACCTTAGTGATTCACCACACTCCAGGAGGCTGTTAACAGCTGCAACCCCATAGAATGTCAAGAGGCATTGAGGCGGCAATTTTGAATTGTGTAACTGCGAACATTTCAACATTTCCTATGGTGCAGTGTACGATATTGTTCATGACACGAAATTTCGTAAAGTTAGTGCTCGGTGGGTGCCTCAGAACCTGACAGACAGGTTCCTCAAGCACCTGCAAATGATGACGAGCTTGGATCACCTAACGCGGTACACCGCAGAAAGGAAGTCACTGGTGATGAGTTGTGGTCATACCACTACACGCCAGAAACCAAGCAGGCAAGTATGGAGTGCAAACATACTGGTTCCCCAGTGAAGAAAAAATTGAAAGTGACTCAATCTGCTAGGAAAGTGCTTGAGACAGTGTTCTGGGATATGCATGGTGTTGTATTGTGGAATTTGTTGAACACGGGACCACTGTGAATGCTGCAGCCTACATGAAAACTTTGGGAAGTTGTCTCGTGCCCTTTGTGACAAATGCCACAACATGAATGCTGATGATGTCAAAATTCTTCATGACAATGCTTGCCCCCATGTTGCTGCTGCTGTTCATCAGAAAATCACCAAATTTGGTTGGGAGGCGCTCCAACATCCACCATACAGCCCGGACCTTGCACCGTCGGACTTTCATCTGTTTGGTCCCATGAAGAAATTTCTGGCCAGCCAACACTTTGTGACAGATGCAGAAGTGAAATCAGCAGTCCGCAGATGGCTATACTCCAAGGAAACAGACTTCTATGAATAGGGCATATTGAAACTGGTATCATAATGAGGGAAATGTGTTGAGAAACTTGGTGACTATGTCGAAAAGTAGGTAAAAGGTGCAAGTTCATTTGTGACCTTTTTTTTGTTGTTGTTTTAACTATTAAACTTTTTTGTAAAAAAATTATTGTGCGTTACTTTTTGATCCATCCTCGTATATACGCAAAACAAAGAGGAAAATTGGTTTGAGGTTTAAAGAAGATTTTAAACATGCTAAATACAAGGAAACAGTAAAATCTGCAACTGCCAACCATTTCTGGACAAAAGATCACAATATCCAAAATGAGGTAAAATTAATAAAGATGATCCAAAGGCCAATATACTAAACCATATGGAAAAACTCTGGATACAAAAGAATAAGGATTATCTTGCCACAAGTGACACCTACACAGAAGCCAAAACATTCTTTAGTGGCGCTTAGCTGATGAAGGAGACCCAAAATGTGTTCAAGCCAAATTAGTGAAATTATTGGAGTGTGTGCATTGCAATAAAGATTCTTGCCATTACACTATTTTTTCCGTGTATTATTGGTACATGAAAAAGTATATTGTTTTGGAAACAGCAGAAAACGAATATTTTAATAATGAAAAGATAGCTGAGCTAATTTGCCATGTGGAGACTTACTTTTGGTTCTGATGTAATGTGAATAATCGCTGACTTGTGAACTGTTTGCCACAGGATGCACACAAAAGTGATGGTGGTAGAGCATCTTTCTCTGGACCAGGACCCATAACCTGTGGGAGATAACCACACAAGCTTCAATATAATAGGAACATGTACTTGGCTTATCTTCAGCTGAAGGAGGCAGAGATTCAAACCACCAGGTACATTGCCACTTCTGTGTGTGTAAGAAAACACACAAAATATTTTGAAAAAGATGATAACAAGCATCATTGAAACATCATTGCACACAAAATTACAACTTTCAGTTAATTAAGCTGTATAACACATCAAAGTGTGTAAAACCAAAAGTGTATTAATAAATGATTGCTTTTTTTCTGTAAATAAACTTTATACATAGACATTTTCAAATACCTAAGCATAATATGTAACTTTATGTGTGAACTGACACAAATAAATGTTTGTTACATCATCATGACATGGTAATGTTTCTGATGAAGTATACCTGTTTCACTTTAACTTCAAAGTAGAAGTAAACAAACCTTAATGCACCATGTGGAGGGATAGCGGCCTAGGGATCATCAACTTTTAAACATTTTCTATGTCTTTTGCCCTAAATTCTAAACTTGTAACACATAACACTAAGAACAGAGAAATAAAAGTGGTACCTGAACAGCTCTTAACTTTAGGTAATGAGGCAAGAGAATGGTGAGCAGTACCTATAGGTTAAAACATAACGTGATGCAAACAATCCGAGCAATAATTCTGCATCACTAACAACAATAATCACATTCGCTGGGTACTTTCACAGAATTTATTAAAAACATTTAACATAGTTTCTTTTATCTACATTGGCAAAAGATTCACTGTTATTACACTCTCGAAAGTAATATTTTCTCAACACATGCACCACGTGTCAACAAGTACACTGGCGGCTTATGCAGCTACAGCGCGTGCACACAGCCTCGTGAATCTGAACTGTTACAATACTGGGCGTTTCAAATTTTGAACCAAACTCTTTTATGTACAGGAAGAGACGACAAGCTTAGTTCACCCAGCAGCCAATGAGATGCTGCCTTGTCACATAGTTTTGTTTACAACTTCACTTTAGCGTTGCCCAGCCTTTGAGAAAACACACCAAGGGCTTGTTTTTTGCATTACCGGCCTTAAAACAATGATAAGAGCAACATTTACCTTTCATTATTGAGAAAATTGTCCCAATTGTTCTGAATGTTCTCAAAAGTGCATCTCGCCAAACATTTTCCACCCCCTCTTCTATTAAGGTGGTTTTGGAATATCACCCTCACAGTGTTTTTAGTCTGTCCTAAACACGTGAATCAAATTTGATTGAAATTGGTGCAAGGCTGCAGGAGCCATAAAGAACATACTATTCACTGACTTTTACACAGGATGCGGCAGAAACAATATCTGGACTTAATTAATAGCTATTTTGAATCTGGCAGGTTTTCCGTAGAGTCAACCTTGAAGACGAGTTTGCCAGCTTGTATTCTGTTAGTGAAGTAGAATTTGTACAGAACGTGCCATCTAAGGATACTATTTATCAGCTGTAACAATGGAATCAAGATGGTAACTTGACAAACAAAGCACCGGCCTCATTCTATAAGAGAGTGCAGGTATCTGTGCAGTGCGATGCTTTATGCATATTGGATCATACGAGGTGTGATCAAAAAGTTTCCAGAATGACATCATAAATATTACACAACAGTTTGTTTTTGTCTAATCTGCACTGTCACCCTCGAAGTAGTCTCCTTGGGAGTTGATACACTTGTCCCAGCGCTTCTGCCACTGCTGGAAGCACCTCTGGAAGTCCTCTTCTTTCAACATGTTCAGAGTCTTCTGTGATTCGCGATGGATGACATCAATGTCCTCAAAATGGTGTCCTCGGAGCCGCATTTTAAGTCGCAGGAAAAGAAAAAAGTCAGCTGGTGCCAAATCTTGAGAATAGGCAGGATGGGGAACAGTATTCATCCTATTTTTATCCAAAAATTGGCGAACAGAAAGGGCTTTGTGCGCGGGCGCATTGTCATGATGCAGGAACCAGTCACCACTCCTCCATTTCTTGGCCATTTGCATCACACATTCTCCCTTAATCTTTGCAGGACTTGTTTGTAGAACACTTGATTCACTGTTTGACCCTGTGGCACAAATTCCTTATGTACAATGCCTTTAATGTTAAAAAACACAATCATCATTGACTTTACTTTGGATCGAACTTGTCTGCCTTTTTCAGGCGTGGAGATGAAGGACTCTTCCATTGTGAAGGTTGTTGCTTTGTTTCTGGATTGTACTCATAAATCCATGTTTCATCGCCAGTAATAATTTTCTCCATAAACTGTGGGTCATTTTGTAGCTGTTCTTTAAGATCTGTGCAGGCAATCACACAGTTTTCCTTTTGGTTATTTAAAAGCAAGCAAGGCACGAACTTGGCAGCAATTCTTCTCATGTCCAAATTGTCTTTCAAAATGCTTTGAACACTTCCAAAGGAGAGTCCTAATGAGTCAGAGAGTTCCCTTATTGTAATGTGCCTATCATTTAAGAACATTTCCCTCACCTGATTAATATGTTCATCAGTTTTGCTGGAACAGGGCCGCCCCTAAGGATCTGCATCTTTAACTGATGTCACACCACTTTTAAATTTTGAAAACCACTCAAATGCTAGAGCTTTGCCCATAACTTCCTCCCCATAAGCTGTTCTTAACATTTCATAGACTTCTGTTGCAGTTTTACAGAGTTTAAAGCAAAATTTGATGTTCGTTCTTTGTTCTTCGTAATCTGATATTTTTGCTATGCAGAAAAATTGCAGCACATGCAAAACAGATGTTCACTTCAGAGCGTCTACCTTGTCACTGCATAGTCACAGGAAGTCACGTGACCTCTCATTTTTATCGGGAAGGAACACTGCATGTACAGTCTGGATAAGAATTAAAGAAATCTCAGTATCAGCATTGTAGTGAAGCCCTTCTGAAAACTTTTTGATCACACCTCGTAGTATGAGGCAAATCTTCAAGAACTGTATTTCAAGGTAATGTAATTATACAGAAATACACCCCACATTTGGGAGGTCCTGGGTTTGATTCCCAGTAACCACCAACTCTGACCCATGTTTTTTTCCAGGACTTCAAGCGAATGCTGGAGTGGTTTCTTTCAGCCCCCTCCATTTCATTCATCCTTCACTCCATTAGGTCTGCGTCAGTGATGGCATTTTGGTGTGGCACGGCAGGGGAAAAGGATGCTCTCTGTGAAACTTTCTCTGTCCCTCAGCTTTCAGTTGGTTGCCAGGGGTAAACAGGCTATCCCTTCAGAGTGGGGATCCCCAGTCTGCCTGTCTGATGTTGGAGCATCTCAATCTGGAAACTGTAGAGACCCTGTACCATCACCCCTAGTTCTGGCTGCTCGGTATCTCCTCCTCCCTTCTGGGGATGCCCCCTTATGAGGCATACATACAACATCTTCACTGGAGCAGTGTCGAGTCCCCTCTGATCATCAGAAGAAAAAAAAAATACTACAACTGTTATATAGGAATGGATAAAAATATAAGAGAAGGCCTACCGTATGCCATCTGATGACACGCTTATTATGCACTTCCTCAAGATGGCGTTTTAGTTCCTCTACGTCCTCAAACCAAGAATCACACTGCGAACAACACAACTTGTTTCCTTCCACTTGGATCACCAGCTTCGTTAACCTGAACAAAACATACAAATACAATATACTGGGTATTCAAATATATTTGGATAATTTATTTGGTGCCACTCAAATGGATATGACTACTGAACATTTGGGGTTATTCCTCCTTAGACTTCTAATCAATAATGACAGTTTTCTCTTCACAGGATCCTTTTAGTATTCACATTCCTTAGAAGCAGTTTTCTTTGTTCTTGCCCCTGACACAGAGATGGTGCTGGTGGTATCAAATACAATCTGTTGTAAACATATGGGAGGGAAGAAACACTGTCAGGGTAAGTTGATGGGCATAACCAACCACCTCTAAGTACAGCACTGAATTAGTTTTGGGGAGAGAAAATCATACAATGTGGGCATATTAAGGTGAGGCGGGTATAAGCGTAGCACGCTGTACTGCAGTGATCTCAGTAAGTTTCTGACACACAACTGGCAGCACATCTTTATCAGCTGTGTTTCAGTCGCTGTTCTGTTTGTGCTCTTAAGAGAGTTGTGTATCTCAAAGGTGAAACTTTATTCACAACATCTGTGTTGTCTGTTAATATCTTATTAGTCCACTACAATACCTGCTGACAAATTCACGCCTGAACAACAAATGTACAATACGTAGTAAAAACCAAATCATGTAGACAATTTCAGGAGAAATTTCCTGTATTCCAGTTCCAAGTAGAGAAACTGTTACACGTCTGGTAATAAGTTTAGGACAAGATGATCGCTAAACCTAAGAAGCGAAAAATGAGATGTACTAACAGTGGAAAAAATTGATGAAATTGGTGCATCTATTTGTGGGAAACCCTAAAAAACCTTTATAGGAATCATCCCCACAACATAGACATACTTAAGGACAATACAAAACCAGAAATTACGAATATTACACAAGAAGAACACATTTCATTCGAAGATGCTAAGAATGTACTCATGCTGACGGACACCACTTATAACAAGGTTAGTACTGTTTATAGTGCATATTACTATCACTTGTGAGCAAGTAATGCAGCATTGTCGGACGAAAAATCCCCAGCGTAATAGTGTGTAGAACACGCCTATGCATTATCCATAAAATGATCACACTGTACAAATGTTTTGATTCATTTCTCTATAACCTGCGCGCACACCACAGATGTGCTCTGGACTCATGAATTCTGAAAGGATGCTTACAAGAGACATATCAGCATAAAAATATAGTTTAAACCTAAGACAGGTGCAGTTATACAGTATTAACTTGTTGTTGTTAAATAATATGCAGCCTCATCTCTGGGAATCAGCTGAATATACCAGAAGAGATACTTGAGTGAGAGACAAGAGCAGAGATAGAAAGTGGTCGGGACAGAACTGGGAAGTCCAAATCCATCATGCAACAGAAGCATGGAAGTTACGAGAGCACATGTTCTCATATGATGCCAATATGATCACCGAATCACAATATTGCTTTAAGGTATGAGATACTTGAATGAGAGACAAGAGCAGAGATAGAAAGTGGCCGGGACAGAAATGGGAAGTCCAAATTCATCATGCAACAGAAGCATGGAAGTTACGAGAGCACATGTTCTCATATCATGCCAATGTGATCAGCGAATCACAATATTGCTTTAAGATATGAGATATTTGAGTGAGAGACAAGAGCAGAGATAGAAAGTGGCTGGGACAGAAATGGGAAGTCCGAATCCATCATGCAACAGAAGCATGGAAGTTACAAGAGCACATGTTCTCATACGATGCCAATGTGATCAGCCAATCACAATATTGCTTTAAGATATGAGATACTTGAGTGAGAGACAAGAGCAGAGATAGAAAGTGGCCGGGACAGAAATGGGAAGCCCAAATTCATCATGCAACAGAAGCATGGAAGTTACGAGAGCACATTTTCTCATATGATGCCAATGTGATCAGCGAATCACAATATTGCTTTAAGGTATGAGATACTTGAGTGAGAGACAAGAGCAGAGATAGAAAGTGGCCGGGACAGAAATGGGAAGTCCAAATTCATCATGCAACAGAAGCATGGAATTTACAACAGAACATGTTCTCATACGATGCCAATGTGATCAGCGAATCACAATATTGCTTTAAGGTATGAGATACTTGAGTGTGAGACAAGAGCAGAGATAGAAAGTGGCTAGGACAGAAATGGAAAGTCCAAATCTGTCATGGAACAGAAGCATAGAAGGTACGAAAGCACATGTTCTCATACGATGCCAATGTGATCAGCCAATCACAATATTGCTTTAAGATATGGGGGGAAGCATCTCTGGTGGGATGTATAAATAAAGTGGAGCCCTGGCAATCGGACAACTACATACAATTTCCTCAGGGAATGCACTACATACTATTTAGATGCTTAAAAAAAGCAACATAGATGGGAGGTATAGCTGAACAGATAGGTCCCCATAAACCATCAAATAGTTGTGGGGTAGAATTCACGGTTAGCTGCACACAAGTGTGAAAATAAATTACAGTTAAATTTGACTTCAACTTTATAATTTTGTCTACTGTGACCAGATAAGAGTTTAAAGGCATAGGCCACACACAAGTGTTGTAGAGCATTCTTTAAAGCAAATCACCACCCACAAGAAAAGGAACATGACAAGCAGCTGGAGAGAGACATAAACGGGCTATGATCCAAACTCTTCTACACCGCGCTTCCCGCATTTGTGAGCCTCATCTACTACCACAAGAGCTGTACCATTTGGAACAAGCCTTACAAGCCAATGGCTATTCTGCACAAGAAATAAAGAGAGCCTTCCACCACCCAGACATCAGCCGATCTCTGCTAAGCCGACCCCACCTAAGAGCAAAGGCACGGTATTCCTTCCCTATGTTCAGAACGTCACCGACAGGATTGAACGCTTCCTGCGACACCATAATATCAAGACGGTTTTCAAGCCTACTAGAAAGCTCAATAGGTTACTACGCTCAGCCAAGGACCCGAGGGACCCCCTCTCCTCGGCTGGCATATACCGGATGCCCTGCTCGTGTGGTGCAGTATATATTGGCACGACGCTACGCAGTATCAACACCAGACTATCTAACATCCCACACTACCATGCTCGACTACAGCGCGCGCGAAGCCATAGAAATTTATAAGAATTCCAACAACTTCAATAGGAAGGAAGCCCTCAAGCTCAACAAAACTTGGTACCCCATCATCGATGACATTAACAGACAGTCAAACAACGCGAACCAATCAGAATCTAGTAGCGCCGAGCATGCAGCTAGGCCCCTCCCACCTACCGCACTGCCTCAGTGTGCCCCGAGCCAATCAGAAAAGACTCCCCGTGTATAAATACCACATCCCGGACAGTCGATGCCTCAGACACAACTGTATCTTCACTAAGAAGACTTCGACCACGCCACCGATGATGTCCACCGCAGTAGTGGACAAAACGTCTGGATCGAATTACTCCAGCAGACCACAGCAAATCAGCCTGGAAGACTCTTTTAGAATTACCAAATTGCCTCACATCTGGATGAAGTTGAGTAACAAGTACACTGTCACACCCAGGAAATAGCAACAAATGCTCAAAGGGTACAAAGCTTTAGAAAGAGAAACGCCTAGCAGCTATATGAGGGGGACAGTAGAAGGCATACCCAGTTTCTCCTTTACTTCACTCTTATGTAAACATAAGCATGTGCATCTATTCTTCTCTTATTGGTTGCTGGATGCATAAATGCTTATTGCAATAGACATTAGTTCTGTATTTAAAACGTAGTTTATCTTCATATATTCGAAGATTCAATGAAAACATTAGCACATGCATGAAATTAGTATGTACACACATTGATTCATTTGTATATAATCCTTGAATGCACAGCTTTACAGATATGCAAAATGCATATTATAAGGTTATTTTTAAATATTTTAACTGGTTTTTTGTTGTTTTTTCATATTATAGTGCTCTCTAACCATAAAGTATGTAGCTATTTTATATCATAAACATAGCTATTTAATTCAGTACTATTGCAGAACAAAAACCAAAATCCATTCAAATGTAACCTCCTCCTCCTCCTCCTCCTCCTCCTCCTCCTCCTCATCATCATCATCATCATCATCATCACATATCATCACTAGGGCCTGGATTTTTAGGTGGAATAAACCTTCATTTTAGGTTTCTTATATGCTTAAAATAGGTTTGTTTTAGGTTTTTCTTGATTAAATAGTTTTTTTTTTTTTTTTTTATGTTTTGCTTTGTGGGTCAATACAGGTATCAGTAATTTTGGTTTTCTGGTACTTAGTTCTAAGATTTATATTTTGGCATTGCAGTAGATACATTTCTAAAATTTTCGGCTTAAACGATTTCCTATATCATGTAACACATTCTTGTATGAAGAAAAGGTTCTTTCAACAGAACATGATTTCATTGGAGGTAGAACATAGATGCCAGTACAGCAGGTTCTAGGGGTAGTTCTCCTGTATACTTTTCTCGCTGCAATACCGAATTAATGATTTTCATATCTTCAAAAGCAAGATTTTGTTGAAGAATCTTCTGTAATTTCGAAGAACATGCAACTCCCACTGGTCCAGGTATTTCTTTAGAAACATTGCCAATGATATCTAGAGCATCTTTCAGTGGCAAAGTTGTAGCTTCTGGTATAAAACAAAAATGTGCCTTAATGTATGCAAGGGAAGTGACAAGAGTAAGGCACTCGAGTGATTTCTTAGCCTTGACAATGCAGGAAGCTTCTGTTTCATCCAATTCGTTGACAACATTTTTAACATCTTTTAAGTGCTCGGCATAGTAAATGACAGCAGACAGCCAAGTTCTGACCTTCTATCAGCTGCATCCAGGTGTCACAAGTGCTGCGTTTAACTGTAGTAACTTGAACTATCTACTGGCTATAAGTGGTGCAAATAATTTTACAGTGAGTTTCAATCCGAAAATAACATTCTTTATTTCGAAAAAGGAAAAACAGCTATTTAGGTTATTTTAGGTGCCAACCCCTCATTCAGGCTTTTTTAGGTGTAATGAAATTTGCATATTCTGCTCCAAGAAGTGTGAAACGAGTATATATCTTGAAATGTGTTAATTAAATACAGAGGAAAAATATTAGTTAAAACCTAAAAATCCGGGCCCTAATCATCACACATGGGCCCCACCTATCCTTTGACACAGGGATTGGAACTCACAATGTTTAGCCCATTTCGTCTCACCTTAACAATCAGGGCTATTCGATTTGCTTACACTAAGGTGCCTATGACAGGGGTATAAAGTCTAGTTTAGTAATTACAAGAAGAGCAGCAAAATAATTCATGCAATGAAGGGTTAATACCACAGTATTGTTTACTACTTGGTGCTTGACTGCAGATTAACACCTCAGCTAAGCATAAAGCTGAATTACATTAATGTTGACTGTTAGTCACTCACAACCAAAAGTTGTAAATGCGCATAATGCTAGCATCCTTGAGCTCAAACATTGTGGTAAGAAAAAAATTATTTTACATGATTTTTAATGTCCAACTTTGCCAATATGTCAAAGTGAGGAGCTCATATCTGAATTTACGGGTGTGCTAGTACTGTAGAAGAACCACAAACTCCAACTCTGAGAGGGAAGGAACTAGTAAGTACTGTGTTAAACATTATTTAATAATACTTTACAATTGCATGCTTCTGACACTTCAGTTATATGAGTGTGTGTTGATGCAATTCAACCACAGCCTCCACACACTTTAGGATGCGAGCAGCTTGTGAACACAGAGAAACAAAGTTTGGTATGTTTATATGCAGAAACAGGATTTAATAATGTAGAGTGGTGATTATCGAGCTTCAGTTCCAGCCCTAAGAAAAACCATCAGGAAGACCAAGGTCACAGCTCATCAGACACACAAATTGCTTTGTCACACTGTGTCCTTTCTCAACACAATCCAATCTAGGGGATATGGACTTCTAAATTTCTGGAAAAACTCAATACTGACAAATTTCTAGATTGCTAATGGATCTGACAATTATCAGGTCTAAACCTCCTGATGTTTGATGTGTACAGCACTAGCAAACAGCGGCAATATGACGTTCCCTCATACGTACAGTACAGCTTCTCATTTGTAAAACTTGAAACGTAATATTATGTGTGCACATGTATATTTCATATTACATAAGAGCAACATGTAGGATAAAAGGTGACAACATTCTTCTGAACAAGTACAATAAAGGAATCATATTTTTATGCCCAGTGGTTCAAATTTTGTCTTATTAATTCAGTTATTTTTCTATGTTTACCCAAACCTTTTAGTTAAAGTTAGGCTTCATTCACAATGAAATGTTAGCGATAACATAATGCAGCATAAGCGCAGGCATGAGGGAACACCATTCACAATGCTGCCGTAGGCGTAACACAAGAAGTTTGCACGGGCTTCTAGATTCCTTAAACTAATTGCGGAAGTGTTCAGATTGCAAATTGAATAATATAACCACCAATATCAAATAAAAAAGTTCACTCAATATTTTATAAATAAGTAAGTAACAAAAAAAAAAGCATTAGTGACATCACAGCTGTTTGCTCAAAACATTGAAAGTAATTGTGCAAGTACTATGGAAGCAGGGTCATTATTCTGTATGTGGGTAGTGAGCACTTTTGCTATCAATATGTAACACACGCATTTGTATCATGTTAGCGTTGCTGTCATTGGCATTCTACTGCCAAAATTGTAACATCATGGGCCCTAAGCCACAAGGGCCGCAGCTACGGAGCAATGACAGGGCGTAGTCATAGGCACAGAACAGGATCTGCACGTCTAAACTCGAATGATCCACTTTACGTTAGCCATATTTCTTTTTCATCACGTTCGCAATATCTTCTGACAAGATTTCCGCAAAAGCTAAGTGGTCGCCAAGAAGGGCCCAATGTTTTCGATAAAGCAGCAACTCCTACACAATTTAAGAACCCAGGATACTACACAATCAACTCTGCATATTAAAAAACCCTGATTCCGTAAATTCCTTAAAATTTCATACCTCCTTCCCGCGTATGGAATAATGTCCGGTAACTGCAGCAAGTTATACATGTGATGTTACAGCTGCACAAGTCATATTAATGCAATGTTCATTATCTCTTTGCGTCTGAGACAAGAAATCCAGGCACAGATGCCAGGTTCATCCACTAAATCAAAGAGGATTCTGTAAGGACACTACCATAACCTCATGAGAGAAATGAGAGATGGTAACCCACAATTTGTGTGGCATGGCCTAATGGAAGAGTGCACGCATGTACATTAGATGGCTAAAGTCTTGCATAGTGATCGTTTGCTGTTGACAGCAGGAAATGCAAAGAGAAATAAATGCAGACTTTTTCCTCTATGCATGCAATGCAAGCATAAAGTTTGGAGTTTGCAAACTCTTGTGTTGGCGTGACTGTGTGAATGCTTCCATTAAATAACATGAATGCAAAGTCTTGCGCTTATGCTACGTCTGCGCTTACATTTCATTGTGAATGGGCCCTTACACTTATAACAGTAATAAACACATAGTTGGCATAAAATAAGCTATTTGTTTTGTTTTTTTAAATGTCTTAATTGTCCATTATATGAAAATGAACAAGGAGTAGAAAAACTCATTTACATTCTTCACTTAAGTAAAATTACCTGGACATGTTTCGAGAGTCCTTTGCTCTTGTCATCAGCTGATGAGTTTTCCTACTCCTCGTTCATTTTCATTTGAAATACGTCGCTATCAACCTCTTCTACATTATTACTTATAATTGTCTATTATATGTTCATAGTTTGATGAACCAAAATGTGTGTGATTTACATGAAATAACAAACGCCTGCTCTGAGACATGTTGCAAATTGTTTAAAGAAACACATGAAAGCCATGCATTGTTTGAAGCAATATTTTAAGAGGTAAAAGAGCATACATAGAATGTCAGGTAGATAGAGGTCTATGACTGTAACTTCCTCTAGCTTGAAGGCAGACAATAACATAACCAAAATGAGTAGTTAATGGTTTTAGGCTGTGATGTTTAGTTAACATTGCTGTTCAGTTCTTTCAGTGATAAGACTCTTGTTCAAGTGTTTATAATGTTGCGATGGCATTTATCATAAACATACAACATTCTGCCAAAACAGAGTGAAGTTTGGCAACAATGAGGTTATAAAACCTATATATTTAACATTTAAAGAAGAAACCAATTTAACTTAAAATCAACCTACCTGTCATTTTGCTTAGTTTTTTGTTTTTTCGTACTCAACGGTTCAGGAACACTTGATTCAGTCTCTGGAGTTTTTCTTTTAGTTGGGACTGTGTTATCACTTGCATTCTGTAGACACTTTCCGTTGGCTGGTAACGTATCACCACAGTCTTCTTTTTCTGCTGCCAGCTTATCTGCTTGGAACGTTTCACTACCTGGTAACAATGCTCCGTTGTGTACAGTCTCAGGTGATGCTTCTGTTTGTAGACACTCCTCTGTGACTGACTTCCCTCTAAGTGATGTCCTTCGTGTCTGTACATGTTGTTTCAGCACCAACTTCTGATTGCTTGATACTGACTCGCTGCTTTCGTTTAATGGGGAGTCCTCTGTAATTGGTTTGTTTATGAAAGAATTTCTTGATGACAACACTTTTTGAATTCGTACATGAGGTTCTGCGACTAGCTTGTGATCTACTGGTGAGTTGATGCTTGGAGTGGGGTCTTGCTCTTTTAGGAGGGATTTCCTCGTTTGAATTTGCTCTGCTGCTACTAGCTTTTGGTTGGTTGATATTGACTTACTATTCTGTGGCAGTTTTTGGTTTGATGTAGATTCCTCGGTAGTAGTTGGTATCTTATTGGATGAATTCCCTACATGTTCATCCCCCCCTTGCTTCTGATTAGCCGGCACTGAATTGCAACTTTGCATAGGCTGTGTCTTTTTGAGCAAGTTTGTCGACATCCTTTGCATTTGGATATTCACATCCATCTCCAGCTTTTGATTGTCAATTGGGTTGCTATTTTGTGCCGATTCCTGAGTAACTAGCTTCCTGCTGAATGAGTTCCTTGTTCGGATTGGTACCAGCTTCTGATTGGCTAGTACTGAACTTTGGTTTGATGTGGACTCCTTGGCTAGGAAAGTTTTACTGGTGTCTGATGCTCTTGTGTTTTGTTGGCACTCCTTTGGTGCTGCTTTCTTATTAGCTGTGATTGTATTACTATTCTGGGATGCTTTTTTGTTCTGCGGATTCTCCTCTGCTGTTTTCCTATTCACCGTGATTGTATTATTATTCTGAGCAATTCTTTTGTTTTGCGGACTCTCCTCTGCTGGGTGTTTACTGACCATTACTGTGTCTCTACTTAATGACACTGTTCTTTTCTGCACAGCCTCTTTTAGCAGCAGGTTTTTACTGAGTACAACAGAATTACTACTTCTGGATTTCCTTGTTTTCAGTACATGACCTCTTGTAGCGGTTCTTTTGTTAATTGTCAATGTATTACTACTCATCACATTTGGTAGACCCTCCTCGGCTGCCGTGAGCGATCTACTAGTTGGAGATACTATTGTGTTCTGACCAGACTTGTCCATTATCACTTTTTTATTGGTTGGCAAAGAGTTACCAGTTTGCGGTATCTTTTGGCTTAGTATAGATGCCTCCGTTGTGAATGTTTCAGTATTTTGTAATGACTCTGTGTTTTGCAGATGAATACCTAAAGCCCTTCTCCTATTGGCTGAACTCTGCTTCTTTATCTTCCACCGATGTCCTTTTCTCTTTCTTCGCTTATGAACATTTACTGTGGTGCTTTGTCCACGGTTAACATTAACGGAGATACATCTGCCATTAATTTGTTTGCCTTTAAATGTCTTTGATGTTCTAATACTTGATTCAGACACTTCTGGTTTTATGCTTACTCTTGGGTTCGAAGAACCCTCCTCAATAATGCCAGTGATAACTTCTTCTCGACTTTCCTGCAGTTGGAACACACTTGTCTCCGACTTTATCTGACATGGGCCACCTTCAGTTTTGATGATCTGGGTCAGTCGCAGAGGATCCCTGGGGTAAAACTTCACAGCTTCACACTGTAAAAATATCAATAAATACTATAAATTACAATAATAGTTATTTATGACTCAAGAGTTAAAAGTAGGGTTTCATTTTATGACTATAGCAATCTGACAAACGAAATAAAATAATTTTTAACATGTGTGGCATACACTATTTTTTTTGACAGCCCCGAAATTTGTAAAATATCAATAAAATAATGGTATAATGATTCCAGGGCTATATGCAACTAAGAGAAATGGTGCTTAGAGCAAGATCAACAGACGTGCACAACAAGAACGTAGATGTTTTGTTGATTTGCTAACAGTGCTTGCCTTACATGAGTCAATCAAGTGATTATGTAGTACTACAGTGCCTTAGTTTTATACCAAGGCCACTACCGCCTTATATGCATATCGGCTGAGACAGCAGTGACCTTGATACTGTGCCGCAGGACGTGTCAAAGGTATGTCTATCAACTGTGAGCTGTCTCAGTCATTGCTTTGTCCTCGTGTTGTGAAGTGTTTCGACAATATATGTGTTGTGAGTAATTTCCTCAGGAATGTTATTAGTCCATGAAATGCCTGCCAACAAATTCACACTTGAACATATTTTTATGTACAATACATATGTGAAAACTGAATCATATAGACAATTTCCTGGTTCCCAGTTCCGAGGAGAGACACTGTGAGATGTTTGGTCAATAAATTTAGAACAATGGGATCACTAAATGCTAAAAAATAAAGTTTATAGGAGCAATCCCCACACCATAGACGAACTTAAGGACAATATAAAAGCAGAAATTATGAACATTACGCGAGAAGAACTTATGCGTGAGAATGGTAATTTCATCCAACATTGTCATTGTTTTCGTGCAGATGGACACCACTTTCAACAACTCATTACATATACGTTACTAACACTCGTGAGTAAATAACGCGGGAGTTAAGGAATGGAAAACCTTGCAGTGCAATCCGCAGCCTTGGCATGAAACAAAAGCACTGTATATGATGGCGCTGATCAACACACATGTGCAACAAGAATGTAGATATTTTATTGATTTGCTAGCAGCGCTTACCAGTCAATGAAGTGATTATATAGTACTATATCATACTGTTTTCTAGATTTTTTGGTAGGAATTCCAACATTACCCTTTGGGCAGCTTTCAGAATTTTATATTAATTATATGCATAAGTAATTTTATACTTCACAGTTACTACTTCAAGTTTTACTTATTATACATGAAATAATGTCAAAATCAGTAAAAAAGAAATAACATTTAATCAACATTCCATGTTGCTAACAATATGCATGCATTTTTATTAGGGGTGTACTCTTTGTTTTCTGTTCCCAGTTTATTGTGAAGGAGCCTTTATTCCGTGGCTTCACAACTTAACAGGGACCTGTTTCATAAAGCTTTTACACTAAAAGTATTGGTAAATAATAATATTAGTTATCATTGTATTACCTAATAATATTAATACCTTTTACTAATAATACCAGCAAACCTTTTCATAAAACAGCAAGGATAATAAAATCCACTAATTTTATGAGGCTGAATTTCATGAGTAAGTCCACTCTAATAATAATGTTATTAGTGGAAGCAGCTTGAATTGTTGCTGTGTGTTTGCACAACAGTACTCCTAAAACCTTTTCATAAAACAGCAAGGATAATAAAATCCACTAATTTTATGAGGCTGAATTTCATGAGTAAGTCCACTCTAATAATAATGTTATTAGTGGAAGCAGCTTGAATTGTTGCTGTGTGTTTGCACAACAGTACTCCTAAAACCTTTTCATAAAACAGCAAGGATAATAAAATCCACTAATTTTATGAGGCTGAATTTCATGAGTAAGTCCACTCTAATAATAATGTTATTAGTGGAAGCAGCTTGAATTGTTGCTGTGTGTTTGCACAACAGTACTCCTAAAACCTTTTCATAAAACAGCAAGGATAATAAAATCCACTAATTTTATGAGGCTGAATTTCATGAGTAAGTCCACTCTAATAATAATGTTATTAGTGGAAGCAGCTTGAATTGTTGCTGTGTGTTTGCACAACACTACTCCTAAAATCAGTATAATATGTAATTCTGACACAATAGTGATGAAGACATGGTAAATGTTCATCATCCAAAAAATTTTAGATCAAAAATAAGCTATAATTGGATGGAAGAAGCAAACAAGTACAACAAGAGGTTTTGATTAAATGCTGAAACATTTGATATGTGCAAACGTTAAACACACACAAAAGTACACGTGTATACCAGCAACCAAGTAATATAAAACTTACCACTGCCCTAGACCTCAGGTTTGGCTATGTTGCATCGTGTACATAAGAAAAATCTTTATGGTTTGAAATGAAGCCAATTGATATTGCAAACCTCTTACTTCCATCCAAGCTTTCCTTTTTGTTTCTTTGATTACTGTAGGAGAAAACCCTCCAAAGAGTTAAGTTTTTAATTCCAGCACCTTCTGCAGAAAATATTGCTTTTTCAAACTACTTTATCTCCTGTTCAGGTTAACTCCACTTTCATTAAGTGTCTCACTTTCACTTAGTTTTACCATTTTTATAAGATAAAAGCTTGTGAACAAAATCCATAACCAAGATGGCCAGTATGTAATAAAAAGAGAAGCAAAAGGAAAGCTAAAAAACAAAACACAGTCGCATGAGAACTAACAATATTAGTGAGGTTATTTTATTAGTTGCCAAGAATATTTATGAAACAGAATTTTTGTTAACTAATAACACAGGCTGTGAAGATTTTGCAGCATGGATTATTTTACATCATATGGTCAAATTGGATACTCTGATTTCAAAAATAATAATAGTTTTTACATATCATGAACAGATTTTGAACAATTCTGTTTCAACACAAAATTCCAAGTTCAATATGCTACTATTAACATCACTGCATATCCGACTTACAGCATGGTTTAGAATATGTAAACATGCTAAATCATATGACGTCATGTTGTACCACTGTCTATCTTTGTTTACAGGTAATGTTGAGCCTATCTCATGAACATTTATTGCCTAAGATATCAACAGGAGCCCATCTTAGAATCCTCAGTACAGTTTTAAACTTCTTCTTAGAGGGTCTCTTTTGAAGCCATATTGTGTTGTGAATTTTATTTGTGGATAAAAATGGCAAGTTTGAGTGGTATGTCTAGGAGGGGCTGTGTCAATTCTAACAATTTCTGTTATGTCTGTGGGTGTTATGTGATAAAGCAGCAGAAAAGAAATAATACCGCATTTATCATGAGTTTGCATCTAGCCTATTTTAAAATTAAATTAGGCGATCAAAACAAGAATTTTGCTTCTCAATTCTTGTACAGTGGTACAAGGGAGTTCATTCATCTATGCTCTTTGGTGTTCCTAGGTATGGCGTGAACAACAAAATCATTTTAATGACTGTTATTTTTGTCTGGATTCAATAAGAAAAACAAGCGGGCATTGTATATCCAAACCTGCCATCAGCAATTAGGCCTACACCTCATGAATCTGATATTCCTGTTCCATCATCATCTACAGTACTACCAGAGTAATGCTGATACTTTGAGTGTAGGAGATGATTTAAATTGGTCCCCAGACTCAGAAGATGACGTTCCAAATCCATTGAGTCAGTCAAAATGAAATGATCTGGTACAAAAGAAAAAAATCTGATGTGTTACACTCACATAACTTTCTCTACTCTTGTACAACCTAATTTTACAAACGCCTATTCTCCATATGCTTCATGTTAATCGAGATATCGAGATGTCAATCTTATTGGTAATTTTCTTGTAGATGCAAGGAAAATATGGTAGCTTTTAAGCGATAGTCAAATATTTTAACGCTGGTTGCTATGTGACGCATTCCATTCTCTTTGCATGTCCAGGACATAAAAAAAATGAACAACGCATTTGAGAAAAAGTATAAGTATTGGAAAATTTAAGGAAATAACAAGCAATATCTCGAAAACGGTTCACTCAACAAAAGAAATGTATGAGACATAAGTTGTGTATTTTAACGCGATCTACATTTTTTGTGTAGTAAAATTTTGTCTATCTCTTATGGTTTACCAGTTATGCAAAAGTCGTTCACAATGAAGAATACTTTTGGAGACATTCCCAGAAAATTCGAGATATACATTTCATTTCTCATGACATTAGCCTAAACATATGATATTTTCATCAAAATCGTTAGAGCCATTTTTGAGAAAATTAAAATTTTCGAAAAATCTTCCATGTAAACGGTAGTCTGGGGTGGGGGGATTTTCTTGAAAACCTTCGTGTCGCATCTCTGGAAGATACTGAACCTAAATACCAAGTTTGGTGCTTATCCGATTGTTCGTTTTTGAGTTATGCTGTTCACAGACACACACACAGACACACACACACACGGACATGTTTCCAAAAATGCTTTTTTTGGATTCAGGAGGTCTCAAAACGTGTATTTCCGGTGAAATCTCGGTATCGAATTTTTGGGTGGAATGCAATACTTCCCCTACTTACTATACGTAGTAGAGAAAGTAAAAAGTGAGCTTTTAGGTTCAAGGCTGAAAGGAAACAATATTTTAGGACCTGGAACAACTTTCTACAGACATCAAGAAGAGGAGTTCCACAAATATTTTGTAAAGGAAGGGGAACTAGTGTATTGTTGTGATATGCCTAACTTGATAGGTTATCTTGGAACAGCTTATGAAGCAAGAGAAGTCTGAAAGGTGTTGTGCTGCACAATGGCAATATGTTTGCTTCAGTGCAGTATTTTATCGGGCCAACAAGCAGGGTACACAAAATTTCCATGCTTTTTGTGTGAATGGGACTCTAGAGCCACTGGGGTGAAGCTAATTGGTGAAAAAGAAAAAGATTTAGTGCTAAAAGACAAATAATGTAATAAATTGCCTGCTGATTGACTCACAAAAGGTTTTGCTACCCCTGTTACATATCAAATTAGGGATAATGAAGCAATCTGTCAAAGCTTTGGGCAAATGTTGTCCATGTTTCCAACATCTTATTCAGAAATTTCCAATGTTGTGTGAATCAAAAGTGAAAGAAGGCATTTTAGACGGCCCACACATTTGCAAACTCATGAAGGATGTTCATTTTAGAAATATCATGACAGATATAGAACTTCAAGCTTGGGACTCATTCAATGAAGTTATAAACAAGTTTTTGGGTAATGTTAAAGATGACCAATATGAGAATATTGTTAAAACCATGCTTAAAAAGTTAAAGGCACTCAGATGCAATATGAGCTTAAAATTGCATTTTCTGTATTCACTCACATCTTGAACTGTTCCCTGAAAACTTGGGTGCACTACGTGAAGAACAGAGAGAGAGAGAGATATTCCACCAGGACATAAAGGAGCTGGAAACAAGGTACCAGGGTTGATGGGACGTCTCCATAAAGGCCAACTACTGTTGATGTTTAATTAGAAACAACCCTCGTCAGGACTACAAGCGCAAGTCAACTCAGCATTCGTTTCCAACAAAGTGGAGGAGAAAATAAAATCATAAGATATGTTTGAAATTTTCTAGTTCAATGTAAATTGTTGCGTCTGTAGAATTGAGATTGTTTCTTAGTTTGCATGATTTCACGCATTTTAAATTGTAACTAAAAAGTAGAAATAATCTCAAATATTACACATTTCCTTTCTGCATGCCCCCCCCCCAAAAAGTATGTGATACAAAAAATGGAAAGCTTGTTGAATGCAGCATACCAAAATTAGGGTTACAGGCTGTTTAACTCTATGCCGCAGAAAAAAAATTTAAATTCACAGGCCTGTGTAATTATTCTTTTCCTATTTGAGTTTTATTGAACAGGTCCCAGAGAGCTTTGAGAGGAAAGTTACAGGGGTAGGGATATAACTTATGGCTGTAACAACAATAATTACCACATTTACTCGGCTATACAACCCCCATTGCCTGTAGTAGCCCCTCAATTTCTGAGAGTCAAAATTAAAAATTCTTGGAAATTGACATATTCCTTACTATGTCAATCTAAATCTGATATTGCCGTATTAGCTTCTGTGAGAAATAAACAGCGTGCCAATAATGGTAAAACCCAATGACAATACAGTATTTCAGGCTTCAGCCAGAGAGAGGGAGAGAGAGAGACTGTAAACTTAAAAAATCTGATGTTACATTCACATGACTTTCTCTAATCTCCAGTGCTTATTATATAAATTGTTCTTACAAAAGTTTATTTTTCCTATCTACTTCATTTTAATCAAGATAAACCTTTCCAGAAATAGCTGTATTACACATTTTGTTATATATACAAAAGTCAAATGTTTTAGAACTAGGTGCTAAATGCTGAGCTTAAAATTCCATACACTTTCCATGCAGATGCGGGCAACAGCTGAAAACTGATGGGACTTAAAAAGAATAACTAAGTACTGAACAATTCAAACCATTAATAGTGGATATGTTAGCATTTACCGGTTACACAAAATTACATAAAATTCCTTCAGAATGAAGAGGACTTGACAGGCTATTCCCAAAAATTCAAGATATACATTTATTTGTACTGTAAACATCTTTAATACATGGTATTTTAATAAAAATCATTACAGCCATTGTTTAGAAAATCAAACATTTCGAAAAATGCTCTAGTAAAGGATAGTTGGGAGTGGGAGGGATTTTCTTGAAAATATTTATAACGCATCTTTGGAAGATACTGAACTTAAATACCAAGTCTGGTATTCTTCCGACTTTTCATTTTTTGAGTTTTGCTGTTTACAGACACACACTTTTTCTAAAAATGCTTTTTTGGGGAGAAGGGGGCTTCAGGAAGCCTTTAAACATATGTTTCTGGTGAAATCTTGACACTGCATTTTTGGGTGTAATACAATACTTCCTGTAATTACTATACATAGTAGCGAAAGTAAAAGTAAGTACAGAAATTGAAGGATGCATTTTAAATGAAGTGTGGTCCAGCTTGGCAGCATCTCGTGATACAACCTAAAATGATTCAGTACTGGCACAACAAGAAGAACCAACTAATGCTAGTGAAGAAAGAACGTAAATCTTTTTGTGGAATTCCCAAATGAAAAAGTGTTCGAGCGGATTATTGAAACAAGAAACAATGGACATGCTGTAACACATGAAATGCTCCAATTCAAAGCGTGTGAGATTACAATAAACTACGGGATCTCAGGTTCAGAATTTAACGCAACCTGAGACTGGACATGCTGTAACTCATGAAATGCTTCAATTCAAAGCGTGTGAGATTACAATAAACTACGGGATCTCAGGTTCAGAATTTAACGCAAGCTGAGACTGTACATTATAATTTAGCATCAAAATACTTTGAATTTGAGAAGAACTTCACATGTCAAAGGCTTTCAGCTGACTACATAGAGAATGTCGTTTTGTGGGAACACTCCGACAAGAACATAACTTCCTCCTATTGCAAACTGGAAATGCCCAGTTTTGCTCGACATGGCAACAAGCACAACAATAAACAGCAGGAGCATCAAGTGTTTTAATGAAAATTACTGGAGCTGACAATTATACTGCTGTGATACTATGTATGACTTCAAATAACAGGGAACTCCTGCTGTGCTGCATTTTTTTAAAATGATAAACTCTTCCTAAAGAAGACATCCGGCATGGTATTCATATCTGTGTACAGGAAAGAGGAAGGATGGATGAGGATTTGCTGAAAAACTGGTTTAAGAACTGTATGGGGATAACGTCCAGGAGCTCTTCTTAATAAAAAGTCTATGCTTGTACTTGACGGCTTTCGTTGTCACTTAGCTGACAGCATTAAAACGTAATTGGCATTAACCAAAACCTGTCCAGCGATTATCCCAGGAGAGCTTACATCTATTTTGCAGCCATTAGATGTCTACATAAATAAGGCTTTTAAGGATGACATAAGATGTTTTTATACTAACTGGATGGTGCACAAAAACTGGGAAAATCATCTCCAAGTGGATTTTCTGTACTTGAGGACAGAACTGTTGAATATCACTTGCATTAGATGGCTCAGAAGACAATCTATGGAAAGAACATGAAGACCCAGACTCCAGCTTAGGATTCCAACAATAGGTACCATATTGTTTTTCCCTTTTTTAAATATTTTTGTGTACCATGAACGTACTAATGCATCTGATATTGTCAGAGTATTGATATCAAAAGTGAAGTTATAATCAGATGGTAATTATTACAAATATATACAAACATTATAATTCTTATCAATACTATATAGATACTTCTTAATTAGGCATGATTTTAAAACACTTTTGAATTTTATATATATGTTATTCTTTACTTGCACTGGTAGTTTGTTATAAAATATGTTTCCTTACAATTTTTGTGTTATATTCAACCTTCACGACGTGTTCCTTGATCTACAGGCCATGCCCATCCACCATATTATGCAGTTAGCAATGCAGGGATGTTAGCAGACTTACTAAGAGAACAGTAAATTGATTACATACGAGGTGTGATCAAAGAGTTTCCGGAATGGCTTCACAACAATGCTGACGCTGAGATTTCTTTAATTCTTACCCAGACTGTACATGCAGCGTTCCTTCCCGATAAAAATGAGAGGTCACGCGACTTCCTGTGACCTTGCAGTGATGAGGTAAATGCTCTGAAGTGAACACATGTTTTGCATGTGCTGCTATTTTTCCGCATAGCAAAAATATCAGATTACGAAGAACAAAGAACGAACATCAAATTTTGCTTTAAACTTGGTAAAACTGCAACAGAAGTCTATGAAATGTTAAGAACAGCTTATGGGGAGGAAGTTATGGGCAAAACTCCAGAATTTGAGTGGTTTTCAAAATTTAAAAGTGGTGTGACATCAGTTAAAGATGCAGATCATTCGGGACGACCCTGTTCCAGCAAAATTGATGAAAATATAAATCAGGTGAGGGAAATGGTCTATAAGAGAACTTTCTGACTCACTAGGACTCTCCTTTGGAAGTGTTCGAAGCATTTTGAAAGACAATTTGGACATGAGAAGAATTGCCACAAGTTCGTGCCCTGCCTGCTTTCAAATGACCAAAAGGAAAGCCGTGTGATTGCCTGCACAGATCTTAAAGAACAGCTACAAAATGATCCACAGTTTATGGAGAAAATTATTACTGGCGATGAAACATGGATTTATGAGTACGATCCAGAAACGAAGCAACAATCTTCACAATGGAAGAGTCCTTCATCTCCACGCCCGAAAAAGGCAGACAAGTTCGATCCAAAGTAAAGTCAATGATGATTGTGTTTTTTGACATTAAAGGCATTGTACATAAGGAATTTGTGCCACAGGGTCAAACAGTGAATCAAGTGTTCTACAAACAAGTGCTGCAAAGATTAAGGGAGAATGTGCGATGCAAACGGCCGGAAATGGAGTAGTGACTGGTTCCTGCATCATGACAATGTGCCCGCACACAAAGCCCTTTCTGTTCGCCAATTTTTGGATAAAAATAAGATGAATACTGTTCCCCATCTCACATATTCTCCAGATTTGGCACCTGCAGACTTTTTTCTTTTCCTGCGACTTAAAATGCGCTCCGAGGACACCGTTTTGAGGAAATTGATGTCATCCATTGCAAATCACATAAGGCTCTGAACATGTTGAAAGAAGAGGACTTCCAGAGGTGCTTCCAGCAGTGGCAGAAGCGCTGGGACAAGTGTATCAACTCCCAAGGAGACTACTTCGAGGGTGACAGTGCAGATTAGACAAAACAAACTGTTGTGTAGTATTTATGACATCATTCTGGAAACTTTTTGATCACACCTTGTATGTAAACTTTATTTTAATCAAATCTCTCATATATATAGCATTAAAATAAAATCACCTATTTTTTAATCCCCCATCCAAAACAATTTATTTTATAAAGTTTGCACTGTTAGTACCCTCCCACATTTTGGAAGTAAAAAATAGAGGAAAAAAGAAGGTACTATAGCTGAAGAGGAACAGTATTAATTTTTATTTCTGTTGTATACTTTGCTTCTCTATTCTACATGTCCAGATGTACTCACTTCTTTATGTTCCTTGTGACAAATACATTTTCTGACATAGTGGTGAAGGGCCAGATCAGCAACAACGCACTTGCGCTGGAAGTTGATAATCATATTGACCAATGAAACACATTGCTGACAGACGTGTGCTGGGAGGCCATCTCCTTGTTGTACCTGTAACAAAGTATCAAGTACGTCTCTGTACGCTAACATTCCAGTAAAGCAAGTCCTTAGGGGTAGGGTTTAATACTGGCTGCTTATAATTAAAGTAACATTATAACTAATATAATTTTCCGGGCTGTTATGCCGTGGTCTGCTGAAGAAAGATTTCCCAGACGTTTCGTCCACAACTGCGGTGGACATCTTCAGTGGCGCGGACGAAGTCTTCTCGGTGAAAGTATCGCAGCGTCTGATGCGTTGGCCGTTAGTGCCGCTCTCTTTATAGTGTGGACGCTCTCTGCTGATTGGCCCGCTGGTATGAGGGGGCTGGCGCCGGCTGTGTTGTTGCTCTCTTCTGATTGGCTCGCAGTGTTTTTCGGTTTTGTATGACCTTTCTTGTTTTTGATGACTAGATGCCAGTTGCTGTTGAGTTTCAATGCTTCTTCTTTCCTATTGAAATTATTGGGATGTTTGTAAATCTCTATTGCTTCGTGTTGTAGCCGGGTATGGTAATGTTTTATGGAGGAAAGAATGTTGGTGTCCTGAAATCTAATAATGTGTTCGCCCTCGGCTTCAATGGTATGTTCGGCGACTGCCGATTTTTCTGTATGGCCCAGGCGGCAGTTTCTTTTGTGTTCGCTGAGTCTGGTGTTAGCGCTCCGCTGTGTGGTACCAATGTACACTGAACCACAGGAACAAGGAATACGGTAAACACCGGCCGATGACAGGGGATCTCGGGGGTCTTTGGAAGAGCGCAGTAGGCTATTTAATTGTCTTGTAGGTTTGAATACTGTTTTGACGTTATGACGTTGAAGTATATGTTCAATACGGTCAGTGACATTTCTGAAATATGGCAGAAAGACAATGGACTTGCTTTTGGGTTGGTCCTGAGTAATCGATCGGGGCTTGGCCGGACGGCAGGCTCTTCTCACCTCTTGGACTGAATAACCATTTGATTGTAGAGCTGTTTCTAGGTGTTGGATTTCTTGTGGAAGTAAGTGTGGTTCACAAATACGGGAAGCACGGTTTGCGAGTGTCTTAATCATAGCACGTTTTTGTCTAGGATCGTGGTTGGAGTACTTGTTAAGGTAATGGTCTGTGTGTGTGTGGGTTTGCGGTAGACAGTATGACCCAGCGTGCCGTCAGCCTTCCTGCTAATGAGTACATCTAGAAAGGCTAGTTGGCCATCCTTTTCTTGTTCCATTGTGAACTGTATACGCTGATTGATGCTATTTAGATGTAACAAAAAATCTTGAAGAGCTTGTTCACCATGGGGCCAGATGACGAAGGTGTCATCCACATAGCGGAACCAGGCTGATGGTTTGAGTGGAGCTGAGTTTAGTGCCTCCGTATTTGTGAACCACACTTACTTCCACAAGAAATCCGACACCTAGAAACAGCTCTACAATCAATGGTTATTCAGTCCAAGAGGTGAGAAGAGCCTGCCGTCCGGCCAAGCCCCGATCGGTTACTCAGGACCAACCCAAAAGCAAGTCCATTGTCTTTCTGCCATATTTCAGAAATGTCACTGACCGTATTGAACATATACTTCAACGTCATAACGTCAAAACAGTATTCAAACCTACAAGACAATTAAATAGCCTACTGCGCTCTTCCAAAGACCCCCGAGATCCCCTGTCATCGGCCGGTGTTTACCGTATTCCTTGTTCCTGTGGTTCAGTGTACATTGGTACCACACAGCGGAGCGCTAGCACCAGACTCAGCGAACACAAAAGAAACTGCCGCCTGGGCCATACAGAAAAATCGGCAGTCGCCGAACATGCCATTGAAGCCGAGGGCGAACACATTATTAGATTTCAGGACACCAACATTCTTTCCTCCATAAAACATTACCATACCCGGCTACAACGCGAAGCAATAGAGATTTACAAACATCCCAATAATTTCAATAGGAAAGAAGAAGCATTGAAACTCAACAGCAACTGGCATCTAGTCATCAAAAACAAGAAAGGTCATACAAAACCGAAAAACACTGCAAGCCAATCAGAAGAGAGCAACAACACAGACGGCGCCAGCCCCCTCATACCAGCGGGCCAATCAGCAGAGAGCGTCCACACTATAAAGAGAGCGTCACTAACGGCCAACGCATCAGACGCTGCGATACTTTCACCGAGAAGACTTCGTCCGCGCCACTGAAGATGTCCACCGCAGTTGTGGACGAAACGTCTGGGAAATCTTTCTTCAACAGACCACGGCATAACAGCCCGGAAAATTATATTAGTTATAATTGTGACACCGGCCGTGAAAGCCTACGTTCTTTAAAGTAACATTGTTCAACACCAACTGTAGTAATTGTATTGGGTCCATGCCGTTTTTCACCGTGTTGGCAACACTACACTGTGAAGCCTTCATTTTTTATTATTCAATTGTTTATTGTTGTAAACAGGAGCTTGTATGCTGTTAACAGCTCGTTTTGGCCATATCAGTATAGAGTTTCAAGTAGAGAAAAATGAACACTTCTGACACTTTTTACTCTTTGAGTTTAATCAGGGAGCTGAGAGGATGGCACAAAATTGGTTTTCTCATTTCTGAGAAGAAAATTCCAACTTGTGTGATGAACCATGTTCTGGAAGACCTCTCTGTGAGGGTTGGAACACAATAATCCTCATCAAACAATGCGGGAATTGTACAAATTATGGAATGCTATCACACAACCACTGTACGCCATTTACATTTGTTGGGTAAGGTGCAAAAATTGAGTATATGGGTACCACATGTGTAAGTGACTCCGATAAAATTCAGCATACGTATATGTTTGTCTTTGCTGGCCCATTTCCGTTTGGATTTTGGGGTGGGGGGAAGTACTGAACTCAGATACCATGTTTGGTATTTATGCAACATTCTGTTTTTGAGTTATGCTCTGCACACACACATACAGCCTCAAAGCATGTATTTCTGGTGAAATGCAATACCTACTACCTATGTACGTGGTAGGGAAAGTAAAACACACTGGTGTCAAAGCTACAGAAAACTGTATGTTCTGATACCTGGCCACAACACCTGCAAGTGCATTGCTTAATTAGCACATCTACACGGTGTGCTACGCTACATACCATCATTTAACTATAACTACCCAGTATGTCATGGACAAAACTACCTCACTGTTGCTTTCAACTTGTTCAACATACGAGGGTGATTCAAATGTAAATGGTAACTGAGTCAGTATAGCCACGAGTGAGAAAGAGGTTCGTTCGTCCCTGTGAGATTTTAACTCATTTGAAGGCACTGTCCCAAAAGAGTGTTTACTTGGACCAGTGATCACTGGTGAAGAAACTGCACTGGAAGTCGGTATCAGCATTGGGACTGCTCATACCACCAAACATCTTGGCTTTACCAAGATTAGTGCTCGATGGGTTCCGAAGTTGTTAACTGAACAGGTTGCAGATCTGTGACAGTCTTATGCATCGATTCTGGCAAGAAAAGGAGCATTTCCTTTTTAGGTACATCACTGCACATGATGAGACATGGGTCCATCATTACACTCCGCAATCCAAAATGGCGACTAAGGAGTGGCAAAGAAAGGATGAAGCCTGCCTCTCAGCCGGAAAACTTCTCGCGACAGTGTTTTTTGACTAAAGGGGAATTTTATTCATTGATTTTCTTCATAATCGACATACAGTGAATATGGCTTACTATTGCCAGTTGTTGAAATCAGCAAAAGCCACCTACCAAAACAAAAGATATCGCATGTCATCCTTCTGCATGATAACACTAACCTCACAAAGGGACACATGGAAGCACATGCATTGGGGAACCCTCGACCACCCTTCCTGACGTCCAGATTTGTCACCCCCGACTATTTTTTGTTTGTGCCCATGAAAGAATCACTTGGAGAGCAACAACTTGAAAACAATGAACATGTGCGCATCGGGATGAGATGCCCTCAAACTTTCCTTGAACAATGAATGTTCAAGCTTCAAAATTGCTGGCAAGAGTGTGTAGAGCATGAAGGAGACTATGTAGATAAAAACTGTGTATATGTGTCACTTGTGTATATGTTTAATCAATAAATGTATATAAAAAAAATTACCATTTATATTTGAACCACCCTCATACATTACTAACAGATTGTTGTGTTTTTCAATTATTAGAAGGTAATGGCCATTTCCATGTTTGGTTTTCAGTGTTAATGTGAGTGCACGTCACATGTTTTTGTTGAAATGGCAAGGAAACAATGGTTGACTATTGCCACTTGAAGATTTGGTTCAATTGTTCCAGGAATCTGCTTCAGTGAAGTGGACTAATTTGACAATGTGAAGTCGAGATACCTCCCATTCTGGAACGACATAATTATGATCCTGGATTATGTAGCTTACCACTTGCTAATAACGTGTACAGTACAGTAAAGACAGGTCAAGCCTCCAACAGAACTGGCACTCGTTCACAACAACTGAGAATGGGAAACAAGACTTGGTCAAGAGCTTTAACTTTCTCATTCTCAGGCATGGCATATTAGACTTTGCACTGCCAAGACATGAAACAACCACTACAGTTGCAGGCTGCAAAAATGAAACTAGAAAAACCTGCAGCAAATGCACGTCCTGACTCCCTCAGATCCATTGAGTGTTGGTTTTATTTATTAATCCTTTAACATCAATTCAGTACATAGTACATTGATACAGGATATGTCAATAGTTAAATTTATATATTTACATTACAATAAAGTTATATATAATTTGAGTTCAACTATGATATACAATAGATATATTTATAAATTAAATGACATACTACTAGATAACTTAACGGATTAGTACAATGTCTTATGCAAACAAGGATTTATTAAACTGTAAATATTCCTTTACGGTGTAGAAGCAGTGTTCCTGCAAGAAAGCCTTTGTTCTAGTTATAATTATTTATATCTTTAATGGCATTAGGTAGGGAATTATAATTCCTTATACTGGAGTGCAGTACTGCATTCTTACATATTGTAGTTCTGACAGAGGTTAAGTGTATATCCTTATTATGTCTAGTGTAATGACTATGGACATTGTCATTATTTTGAACATTAAATTTATTTCTTTTTACAAATAAGACTGTTTCCAATATATAAGAACATGCCAAAGTAAGTATGCCAAGCTTTCTGAATAGTGGTTTACATGAGCATAACATTTTTTCACCACATATAATTCGTATGGCTTGTTTTTGTTTGATAAATACATCCTTAGTTTCTGGTGAGTTTCCCCAAAATATGATACCATATTTAATTATTGAATCTATATGTGCATAATAAGTTGTTAACAGCACATGGAGACTGACATTTTGACTTAAAATTCTTAAGGCATATACATTCCTGCTTAATTTGGTTATTAAATGTTTTATATAAGTTTTCCATTTCAAGTTATTCTGTATCCACAAGCCCAAAAAGTTTGTCTCGTTTTTATATGAGATTAATTTATTATTTAATTTTACTTCAGGGATGTTATAATTATTGTTTGCACTATCAGTAATATGAAATTTAAGACAAACAGTTTTGACCGTATTTAAAACCAGGTTGTTATTATCTAACCAATATACCAGATCTTTACTGGCCTGGTTTAGTGAATTATTTAACATTTCATTACTCTTTTCTGTTATTAGTAAATTAGTATCATATGCAAATAGAACAATGTTATGAGCTTGTATGTTATTTGTTAAGTCGTTTATATACAAGATAAATAAAAATGGTCCAAGTATAGAGCCTTGTGGTACTCCATAAGTTATATCAAGTGCATTAGATCTAACTGCCAAAAGTGCATTAGTGTTAGCATTATAATCTGTAATCTCTGTTATTTGCTTACGGTTTGTAAGGTAAGATTCAAACCAAGAATATGCTAATCCTCTTATACCAAAGTCAAATAATTTTGTTAGCAAAATTTTATGGTTAATAGTATCGAAAGCTTTAGTTAAATCTAGAAATATGCCAATTGCTTTATCTTTATTATCTAAAGCAGTTATGACACTATTTAAGAAAGAATATATCGCACTCTCTGTTGATTTTTCTTGTCGGAATCCATGCTGTGAATTAGTAATTATATTATTTTTTCCAATAAACGATACAAGTCTTCTATACATTATTTTTTCCAATATCTTTGAAAATACGGAGCGTATGGAAATAGGACGGTAGTTAGCTACCTCAGTCTTTTTCCCTTTTTTGTGCAAGGGTATAACCTTAGATATTTTTAACATGTCTGGAAATATTCCACTAGTCATGGATACATTACACAAATGGACAAGCGGACCAATTATGTGGTCACTACATCTTTTTATAATTATATCTGGTACATCATCAATACCTGCAGAATATGTATTATTCAATCCATTTATTATGTTTAGCATTTCCTCAGGCGTAACTTCATAAAGGTATATAGAGTTTACATTATTGGTAGTATTAGTCTTTATTAGACTGCCAAGATGTCCATTACTATTTTGAACCAAATCTTTAATTATTTCTGTAAAGTAGGTATTAAAATATGTAACAACTTCTGTTGCATCAGTGATCTTTCTATCATTATGCTCAAGTTCTATTTTACCTTGCATATGACGTGTTTTATTAGTCATTTGGTTTACTATTTGCCACATAGCTTTGGTCTTATTTTTAGAGTTTTTAATATGATTGTCATTACTATTGATTTTAGCCTGTCTTATAAGTTTATTTAGTATGCGTTTATAATTCTTAAAATAATTATCAAAATCTGTCGTTGTACTACCCTTACTTAAGTCATATAGTAATCTTCTGCGTTCACATGACTTTCTTATACCTGGAGTTAACCAATTTCTCTTAGCTTTCCCATTGGAGGTTCTTGATGTTTTGAGAGGAAATGCAGTATTAAAGCAGAACATAAAACTATTTACAAACAATCTAAATTTCTCATTAGTATCAGCTGTATTATACATATCAAGCCAATCTTCCTTGCTTAAGAGATAATTCATATACAAAATATTATCATTGCTAAATATTCTTTTTTTTATGAGTGTTGATCTAAACATCTTAGTATTATTAGTTTCAATTTGAATTATTTGTGCCTCATGATCACTAAATCCTGTATTTATCACCTGTGCTTTATATGTACAATTTTCATTAATTATAATTTGATCTACCGCAGTTTTTGAGCGACTAGTTATTCTTGTAGGGGATGTTATGACATGCATTACGTTATAACTTCTAAGCAGATGTATGAGGTATTGCTTTACTTTGCTGTCTTTAAGAAAGTCAATATTTAAATCACCACATAATGCAAATTTTTTTTTGGTTTTCACGAGAATGTTGAGTAGTCTCTCTAAGCTATTTTGAAAAATCCTAACATTACTATCTGGGGCACGGTATAAAACAATCACAGTAATATCTAGTTCGATCAAATCCACACCTGCAACTTCAAAATCACTTTCACGATATAATGTCCGGCATGTACCTATATTTATGAAACGGATACCTGTTTTAATAAATATGCATACCCCACCCCCACTTTTGTTAGATCTACAATATGAGCTGGCTAATGTATAATTTGGTATCTGTATGTAATCGATTTCATTGCTCTTTAACCAGTGCTCAGAAATGCACAAGACACCAACCTCATTCAGATCTTTATCTAATAGGATTTCAATGTAATTTAATTTATTGTGAATAGATTGGACATTTTGATGAAAAATTGTTAGATAGTGTGCATCTATTTTTATAGGCTTTTGGTTCTCTTACCAAAGGCGTCAGTTGCTTATACGTACTCAAAACTGACTGTTGCCTAAAAAAAACAGCCATAGCAAAATCCAGTAGACATTAACAAAGAATAACAAATAGCTTTAATGTACACTGTTAATAAAGGAATGACACTTGGTACAACCAGAGGAATTGGAAACAGTGATAGTTCCGCATTCAGAAAATGTTTACTTTATCAAACTTTGATGTTGGCTAACCTGCATTATATTGGCTGAATTAGAAGCAGATGAAGCAATATCACTGGTGAGTTGTAAATAAATGACATCTCATGGCGCAAAATCAACTTTCCACTTTTCTATAGATATGATCAAGATATGCATTCACATTCTCATTTTCAGGATATTATGAACCAAATGTTGTTGCATGCTGTTTCACTTGCTGTTCTCGGGATATTGTGAATTAAATGTTTGATTGTGTTTTGCATCCTGTTCTCGGGTTATTCTGAACCAAATGTTTTATTGTGTTTTGCATCCTATTCTCGGGATATTGTGAACCAAATGTTTTATTGTGTTATGCATCCTGTTCTCGGGTTATTCTGAACCAAATGTTTTATTGTGTTTTGCCTCTTGTTCTCGGAATATTGTGAACCAAATGTTTTATTGTGTTTTGCATCCTGTTCTCGGGTTATTCTGAACCAAATGTTTTATTGCGTTTTGCCTCCTGTTCTCGTAATATTGTGAACCAAATGTTTTATTGTGTTTTGCCTCCTGTTCTCGGAATATTGTGAACCAAATGTTTTATTGTGTTATGCATCCTGTTCTCGGGTTATTCTGAACCAAATGTTTTATTGTGTGTTTGCCTCCTGTTCTCGGAATATTGTGAACCAAATGTTTTATTGTGTTTTGCATCCTGTTCTCGGGTTATTCTGAACCAAATGTTTTATTGTGTTTTGCCTCCTGTTCTCGGAATATTGTGAACCAAATGTTTTATTGTGTTTTGCATCCTGTTCTTGGGTTATTGTGAACCAAATGTTGTATTGTGTTTTGCATCCTGTTCTCGGGTTATTGTGAACCAAATGGTTTATTGTGTTTTGCATCCTGTTCTCGGGATATTGTGAACCAAATGTTTTATGCTATTTTACATCCTGTTCTTGGGATACTGTGAACCGAATGTTTCATGATGTTTTGCATCCTATTCTCAGGATATTGTGAACCAAATGTTTTATTGTGTTTTGCATCCTGTTCTCGGGTTATTCTGAACCAAATGTTTTATTGTGTTTTGCATCTTATTCTCGGGATATTGTGAACCAAACGTTTTATTGTGCTTTGCATCCTGTTCTCGGGATACTGTGAACCAAATGTTTTATTGTGTTTTGCATCCTGTTCTCGGGATACTGTGAACCAAATGTTTTATTGTGTTTTGCATCCTGTTCTCGTGTTATTGTGAACCAAATGTATTATTATGTTTTGCATCCTGTTCTCGGGTTATTGTGAACCAAATGTTTTATTGTGTTTTGCATCCTGTTCTCGGGATACTGTGAACCAAATGTTTTATTGTATTTTGCATCCTGTTCTCGGAATACTGTGAACCAAATGTTTTATTGTGTTTTGCATCCTGTTCTCGGGTTATTCTGAACCAAATGTTTTATTGTGTTTTGCATCCTGTTCTCGGGTTATTCTGAACCAAATGTTTTATTGTGTTTTGCATCCTCTTTTCGGGTTATTGTGAACCAAATGTTTTATTGTGTTTTGCATCCTCTTCTCGGGTTATTGTGAACCAAACGTTTTATTGTGTTTTGCATCCTGTTCTTGGGATAATGTGAACCGAATGTTTTATGATGTTTTGCATCCTGTTCTTGGGATATTGTGGCGTATGCAGGCATTGTCGCGCATACGTCTCCTTGGTCACCTGGATTGGAGATGGCGGTTGTAGTTTAGGTGGGGTAGCAGTTAAGGTGGGGGTAGTTGCTTAGATAGCGTCCTCACGCTGTAGTGGCGTGGGTTTGGGCTTGGGGAGAGAGTCAGTGAGTAGAAGCCAACCGGACCAGACGTGTGTTACGCTCTCTCCATACAAGAATGTATGGCGGCCTTGCCCGACAGGCATGGGACTAAGGAGATGGGGTAAACTATCATGTTTTATCTAATAAACCCCTTGCCATCCAGATCTTTCTTGTTTTATTTACGATAGTGTAAAGCTCCTTCTTCCTATTTTGAACCATTTAAGTGTCCTTTTGTCAGTATTTAATAATATTTTTGCACTTTCATTGTAGCTGCGTCCCTAGTCGTAGCCTCGCCTTTTTACAATTTGTTAATTTTCTGGTACCTTCAAGCGAGTCGCCTACCTCCCATTGAGCATTTGATTAGAGGCTACGACAATATTGTGAATCAAATGTTTTGTGATGTTTTGCATCCTGTTCTTGGGATACCAAATGTTTTATGATAATTTGCATCCTGTTCTCAAGATATTGTGAACCAAATGTTTTGTGATGTTTTGCATCCTGTTCTCGGGATACCAAATGTTTTGTGATGTTTTGCATCCTGTTCTCGGGATACCAAATGTTTTGTGATATTTTGCATTCTGTTCTCGGGATACTGCAAACCAAATGTTTTGTGATGTTTTGCATGCTGTTCTCAGGATATTGTGAACCAGCCATTATTAGATTACACTTGTGCTTATACAATTAACTGGTACAACTTTTCATCTTCAGCTATAGGCATTTTGAGGAATGTTAGTGCTGGAACAAAACAAAAGGATAATTTTACATTTATTTGCAACATTTCAGCTAGTTAGGATTATTTTTGAAACATGTTTTATTTTCGATGTAATTTTTTTTATGCTTGGAGTCGTATACATTGCTGTCTGCTATGGAATAAATTTGTCACAATTAAAATATTTCTTGAATACTTACAAGACAGGCATCAAATTGAGTATGAAAACATGTTGTAATTGTATAGCATTAAATAAAATTATTACTCATTGCACATTCAAGGTTAATCTGTTATTATATGAAGATTACAATGGGCTTTTCCAATATGTTTCATATATTACTATACTACAATGTACATTTTTATAATGTACTACCAGAGTATAAAAAATGGTATAGGTACCAAAATTCTACACAAAATATGAAAGCACAGATTGGATTTATATAGACAGTCAAGAATCCAAAAAAATTGTTAAGACTATCCATCTGAAACAGAAAATGTTCTATCTTGTTATAATCCAATTAATAAAGTTATAGTTGACTTCATCTTAATTAAATGTTTAATAAAAATGACGTTAATCCTGTTCAAACCAAAGCCTTTACCCTTGAAATCCTCAATACAAGATATCCACTCAGTTGCTGGATTCATATGTACACTGATGGCTACCTTCTGGATTATGAAGAAGGATCTGGAACTGGTGCATTTTGCCAATCCTTTTCCTTTCAAAACAAAGTGGAGAAATATACAACCAATTTTTATGGTGAAATTGATACTTTATATATCACTTCAAAATTTATTTTCATGGTTACATAAATGTAAAAATGTAGTTATTCTATCTGATTCTAAAGCTGCACTCCAAACTATTGGTTCTACTACTCAACACAAAATGAAAGAAATTATATGAACAAACAAATACACAACCTAAATAAAAATATAATCTTACAGTGGATTCCCACACACTGGATGTTTTTGGAAATGAAACGGTAGATATTTTAGCAAAGAAAGGAAGTAAAATGAGCTTCATGCTAAAACAAAATTTTTCATACAAACCAATTAAATGAATATAAAAAGAAAAATCAATTCAACAGATAACACTTCAAAATGGAAGAAAAGTTTAAATGCTCTATCAATAGTTGCTGATTTACTAAGAAAATCTTCTGTTGCTTATTACAGGACATGATTGTTTGAATAAACATCTTTACAAAATTGGGACTCTCTTGTGGCTTTTGAAAATCTAACATCAAAATATTGGGAAGCAAGAAGGAGAATGAATGATTTCATTATTAACTCCTGAGCATGCACATTTTTATAACAAATGGTTAACTCAATCACTGCCTTCTAAAATAAAATTATTGGATTGAGTGAATAGTTTTTATGGTTATGATGAATGCATCATCATCATGCGCCATGTACTCACTCATCTTTAGTGACTGTCATAATTAATTACCATTAAAATTTCAGCTAAAATGAAAAACAACAAATATGCTATAGAAAAGCATTTAAACAGTCTGTTGATCCTATACACAAACTTAGAAAAATGCATTTACATGACATGAATGCATTAAAAGGTTGTGGTATATCTATATAGTTGGCAGGGGATAGGATTTTCAGCAAATATTTAGTCCATTCTGTCATGGATTTAAATTCCCACAAAATTATTGATTTTAAACTTGTTCAAAGAGGTATGATGAAAGGCAATTTGGAAAAGGCTGCTTCTAACAACATAATGACTAAAAAACAGGAAATATGTAGAGTTGAAGTTTTTCTCTGCAACAGACATAAAGGTGTAAGATACCTGTTAAAAACTCAGTATCCAAAAGTTGAACATGAATTTGACATATGGCATCCACCAATTGCTTCACAATTCCACAATCCTGGACTGTACCATTTTTTTAGAGAAAGACATAGAAATGTTAAAGGATAAATATTCGAATATAGAAATTATAATAATGAGTGACTTCAATGTAAGAATAAGGGAAAGTGATATAAATCTAGTAAATGACTGGGAGAACAATAAAATAATACAAAAAACGACACACTTAGACGTAGTAAAGATAAAGCTCTAGATAGAGGAAATGATAGGTTTATTGATTTCTGTGAACTAAATGCTTTAGATATTTTCAATGGGAAATACGGGGAAGATGAGTATGGGGAATTCACTTTCATCAATAAAAATGGCCAAAATGTGATAGATTATGTATTATGGCCAATAAATGCCAAACCACATGGTAGATAATTTTAAAGTTACAAACCTACGTACTAGAAGTGGTCATTTTCCACTAATAACGGATATAAAAGTAAAACGGGAGAACTTAGTTAAGAGTAAACCAAAGGAAGAGACCAAAGTTAAAAGAGAATATGTTAGATATAGATGGAAGGAAGAACTTAAGTTGAATTACAAAATTGTTTTAAACTCTGAGATTAATGAATCAGATTAAAAAGAAATAAATCACCTGGAATAGATGGTATACCAGGAGAATTTATAATGGTGTAGAGATTTGAATCGAGTGAAGGTGATAACATCACTGTTTATTTCTATAAAAAACAAAGGGTACATTCCAGAAAATAGGAGGAAAGCAATAATACAACCGATATATAAAGGGAGAGGAGATATCGATAAACCTAACAACTACCGGGGTAGGGCACTACTATCCAATGTCGGAAAAATTACACAGGGATTTTAGCAGATAAGACTCCAAGATTGGGCAGAAAAATATAAAATTTTGTCAGAAATTCAAATGGGCTTTAGGAAAGGAAGACAAACTGTAGATAATATATTTGTTATAAAAACACTAGTGGATAAATATCTTGAGAACAAAAGAGGAAAATTGTATATGGCCTTCATTGATTTAGAGAAGGCCTTTGATAGAATAGAGCTGAAATTACTGTGGTACAAATTATTAAAGAAAGGGGTAAGTAACCAAATGGTGACTACTTTAAAAGGTTTATATTGAGATAATACTTTCTGTGTAAAATATGAGGAAGGGGCAATAACTAATGAAATACACCAAGAGAAAATGTTAAAGCAAGGATGTAAATTAAGCCCAATTTTATTTAACTTATTTATAGATGATATACTACAAAACATTAATAGTACTAATAATCTTTTACCAGTAATAAATAATATACGGATACCTGGTCTCCTCTTTGCAGATGACTTAGTAGTGGCATCCATTACAGTAAATAGATTAAATACTGTATAGAATGGGGACTAAATGTAAATGAAAAGAAAACACAAATTGTAGTGTTTAAAAAAAGAGGAAAATTGGGTAAACAAAAGAGATGGAGTAAAGGGAGAAATGAATATAAAGTGGTGCGAGACTGTACCTACTTAGGGATAAATATAGATGCAGGAGGTACAAAAGAGATCAGCTCTGGCAAACGGGAGAGCAGCAATGACAGCTGTTAGACAATGTTTATTTAAAATACCAGAGTTGGAGATGATATGGTTGGAAAGATTATACAATTCAGTAGTTGAGGCACGAATGTTATATGGGGGCTTGAAAACAGGTGGGAAGTGGTGGAAATGGTGCTCAGAATATTTTGTAAAGAAGTACTAGGGTTGCCAACAGCCACAACAAATGAAGTGGCTCAAATTGAAATGGCACGAGTAACAAAAAAAGGAATGGTTATGGAGAGAGCCTTGAAATATTGGCACAGGATCTTGAATTCTGATGACGATAATTTATTACAACAATGTCTAAAATACCAAGAAACTAGCTTAAAAAATACGAGCAGGGTAAATGAACTAAGAAATAACCTTGAGAATAATGGCATGGGAGATGTTTGGAGGAAAAGAGACGCAAACCAAAAAGGTTTTTGGAAGAGTATTAGAAGAAGATTTGATGACATCGAGATACAACAATTATTTAGTCAGATAACTGAGAAGAGAGCTTTGATTTTTTATGTTAATATAAAAAAACATTGGGAAAGAGAGAAATATGTAGACAACACAAATAAAGAAGAAAGAGGAGGTATAGCATGGTTAAGGGCAGGAATATGGAGGCTAAAAGAGAAGCGAAATGGCTATGCACAAGGTGAATGTCCATTACGTGGGGGAAGGAAAGATATACAACATATTATATTTGATTGCAAAGAAACAGAGATTGGAGAAAAGAAAGTTTATGGTATGGAATGAATAGGAATAAGGATATACATACAATTCTAGATAAAAACTGTAAAAATATGGGTAAATACTTAGCGAAAGTAAAAAATAAATGGATATGGATGGTTAAAACAGGAAAAATAATGTAAATATAAATAAATATAAGAACTACTAAATGTATTAACATGTAATTGTAATTCACAATGACTACTTGTCTTAGTGGCCAGTGCCAAATAGTGAAGGCTAAACATGTAATAACTTAAGGCTCAATAAACTATTACATATGGCACTTGTCTAAAAGTCTATTGAAAAAAATTAAAATGGCAAATAAAAATACCCAGAGCTGATGGCATGAAAAGCCAGTATAAATAACCATTTATTTTGGGCTGCACAAAACTGTAATGAGAACGGCAACGTATTAATTGAAACATTAGCATCAGTTCTTCATCATATAAAACATGAACATAAATGGCTAGAAAACATGATTGGAAATTTTGCGAACATGATGAATTGCTGGAAGAAGACCAAAGAAATACATTATGGGGTAAAGGGGAATCAAACGTCTATCATGCTCTGAAGAAAATTATTTTGGACAGCTGGAAACTGCTGATAAAATCTCTGCATGCACATTGTGTAGATCCATTACCAGATGCAGCAATGGATCTGTCACTACCGAAGAATATAGCTCCCACACTTCGACCTCCATTAGAGTTACTACAATTGAAGCAGTTATCACGTTTTCAGTCAATTGGTCACATACTTGTTATTTTTAATGTGTGTGTTTATTAGTGAAGTTTGAAGCCTACATATACTTTGCTTGGTTCTAGAAACACTAAGCACTACACATGATGGTATGACAACTCTTTCCCTGCGTCCAATAACAGTCACGCTGTAAATTGTTTATAGCAGGAATATTACCAAGTCTTATTAGTAGGATTGTTGGCAGTAATTTCTTTTTAGCTCAACTGTTTGTTTTTAATGTTAAGTTATGCCTCACAACATTACAATCCATAATTAATTTGTAAACATTAGGATGCTTTGTGATACAGACAAAATCACCCTTTATGTTTACATAGTTCGAGCAACAAACATTTTCCTCATCATAGGTATATGTTCCTTACACTTACACCAATGGATGGAACCAGCAAGGTTTTCAGTGTTCACACTGTCTCGGAATCGCTGTCAATCTTCGAAATTGCTCTTTCTTGGTTCAACTGATAACGTCAATACCACATTCACTCATGACTACTGTTTATCACCTGGATTATGAAAAGTGATTGGCTAGCTTTAGCTCTACTCTTTATTATTCAGAGAAGTTATGAACTTCTAATGAAATTAACACGTAAACTTGTTAGTCATTTAAAACACACATGCTGCATACCTTGTCTGGGTGTAGTGTGGCTCTCATAACGTCACGCATTAACTCAACAACAGGCCGTAACCCGATAACCATTCAGTTTAGGATGGAGAAACTGCATGCATTGCTATTTATTCCTAATGACTTAGTAATGTGGTGAACTAAATATTAATTTTTGTGTTTTGTTCCCCTTTAACAAGAGTTTGCTTACTGATTCTTTGACACTTTGCCTGCTTGCTCATGCACACTGCTGCTGTATTGAATTTAGAAAAACTCATGTGTGTATATTTATTTTTGTTGTTCATAATAACGGACAGTGAGCGATGCCCCACAATATTAAACACATCATACAGCACCTAACATCATCTCAAAGCATATTTTACTCAAATGAAAACTTATACCACTAAATGCTTACAAAAATTTCGGGAATGTAAAATACATGAAGTTGTAAACTGAACTGTAAATCACCATAGCTTATAGGTCTAATCTCTAAATTAAAAAGTTGCATTTTGTAATTCCATAATTAAATATTCTTCCACATTGTGTGCAAGTAGTTAAGAATAACTTAAATTATTTCTGAAAATGTTATAAGCTTATCTGAAATCTCCAGTGGTTTTAAGCAAAGTCATTTCAGTGCTATATTTTGAAACAGATCTAGACCATGTGTTACTACACAATCACCAATATTTTTTTGTTATAGTGCACTGGTAGTTTTGTTGTAAATCATATATTTCCAAAGGATTCCTCAAGAGTAATGTACTCTGATTTGGAAGCATAAGGTTTTTACAGAAGGAACTATATGCCAGAAACAAAAACCCAGCCCCAAATTATACGTTTTCAATAATATACCTAAAATACAATACACAAATTATTTCAGCTTTACCTACTCTTAAATGAAAAGAATTTAATGATGCCTAATCATCTTCTCCTTTATTCACACCCTAATTCAATACTAGGGCTTAGCAACTGCTTTAACCTAGAGATATAAAGAACTGTTGATCGTTGCATTATTTGGCTGTTTCTTTTTTAATAGAAATGTGCGGAAACGGAACAGAATTTCAACTTTCTGAGGCAAACATGAGTGTAATAACCTAGGTTGAATCACAGTTGAAAAAATGCAGTGTCGTTTGTTGAAATCGCGGACCTAGCATTGAATTTCTTTAACTCACCCCCACTCTAGCCTACATGCGGCCAGTGCGAAAAAACCACAACAAATATTACACATAACCTTACTTTTACTGCAGTGGCGCGGAGAATGTTTTCGCACAGATTACTCTCATTTCCGAACACATCCTGCAACTGCTCGCATTTCTCTTCAAGGCACAGGCGACAAATCTTATCCAGGTTTAGTTGTATTTCCATTTCGGAAATCACAAAGAAACACAAACTTCCATTGAACCAACAATGCTCCCACTGCTCTTACACGAAACACTGAGCAGTTTGCTGCTGTAAAGCACTGTGCACTGCCCTGAAGATGTATTGTAGAGCTTCGATCAAAACGAATAAATCACCTTGTTTGTTGTTAATGAAAGCTGTATGCTAATAACCGCTTAACTGGTTTCATTGTAGTTTTTTTTCTCTTTTACTCAGGGAAATAGGAAAGGATGAAAGTAAAGCGGAAAGATTCACAACGAATGCAAGCCAATGAAAGCGATGTCGATTTTGCAAATGTATAAGCATTTTATTTTGTTTTCACTCTGTAATATCCAAGCTTGGTGTTATTATCAACAGCAATCCAGCAATCGAGAACAGGTCGCCCAGGTTCATGCTCCGCTCATGTTATTGTGTTTAATGTGGCGATTCTTATATATTCCTCTCCCTCTCATCTATACTCCCCTCTCTATCCTTACTAAACAAGCATTCTGTACAGGATTATCTAAATGATGATAGTCCTCATGATAGTTCTGTAAAAAGTATTTTTCTGTTTTTAAGTGACAAATCAGAATTAATAAAAGCTTTTAAATATACTTCCATGCCAAAGTATCAGTTCGTGTTAAATTTACTGAACATAAAAAGTATCTTCAAGTGGCAATATTTGAACCTGGGACCTTCACCACTGAAGGCACACACACTGTTGCGCTACGAGTGCAAGTTAATTCATGCACAGCGGTGCAAAGCAGTCATTTCAGCCAAAATTGCTAGGACCCGATGCAGCGGACAGTGTTTACGGCATACGCCTGAACTGCATAACTTCTCAATCCGCAGCAGGCTGAGAAGACTCACTCGGTATAATGTATTGCAAATATTAGCTAAATACAGTAGGTATACCTACCTACTGAAAAAAAAATGCTATACTACATTACATTGCAAATAAAAATATAAAAATTTTGATGAGACACCGGGCCATAAAAGCCTTCTGAAAATTTAAAGTAAACCTAAGTGCTTTTATTTATATGTAGCAAAATTGTAATTATATGTACACTTAGAAATTCTGCAAATGTACGGAAATACTTGTATGTTTTGTACATATTCAAACATGCTTGCCAGTTTTATTTATTTCAGTATATTCTTTGTATATGTGTGTGTGCACGTGTAGCTCAGTTGTACAAATTTTCAGTTCACAGTTCTCAATGGCTATCAGTGAAGTTGTCTTCCTCCTCTCCTCTTTGTGCAACATACGTGTCATATGGTGTTTTGAAAATGGGTAATAAAACAGTTTTCTCTGGTTTTGTAATAAACATTAAAACATAAGTAAAAGCTTTAACAATACACAAATTGCACATCTTCCTTATGCTTGCAGAGCAACGGAACCTAAGCTGTATATAATTGTTTTAAGTAAGCTAAGAAAAATTAAAGAAGAATTTATACAGCTTGTTTAATATTCAACAAATTGACGTTTCATAAACAACCGAACATATCAGAAACATACTTCCTGTACTGCCTCTCTACTAGTAAGTAGGGGAAGCTGCATTCTGCCCAAAATATCAATACAAACATTTCAATGGAACAGCACATTCTCAGGTCCTTTGAGACCAAGAAAAAGCATTTTTAGAAAAAGGTCCATGTGTCTGTAAACAGCATTAATAAAACTCCTTCTAATGAGGCACAAAATAAAAAAATCTAAATAATTAGTTCAGCGTCATACAAGAATGCAACATGAAGATTTTTAAGAAAATTCCCCCACCCCAAACTACCCTTCACATGGAAAAAGTTTGTTATTTTTTAATTTCTTAAAAATGACTTATGATTCTAATTAACCTATCATTGATTTAAGATATTTCCATGATAAATTAAATGTATATCTTGAATTTTCTGTGAATATCTTATAAGGTTGTCTTCATTCTGAATGACTTTTGTATAATTGATAAACTATAAAAGAGATACAAAATCCTATTACCCAAAAAATTTAGATCTTGTTAAAGTGCACAATTTATGTCAAATGAAAACCCTTGTCACTTTAATCATTTCTGAGGTATTCTTTAGTATTGGTTTCAATTTTGAAGGGGTTAATTGTTGTTGTTGCACCACATTTACGCACCAATTTGAAACATGTTTAATTGTTGTTGCAGTTGCACCATGTATGCTAGCCAATTTGTTTTAGACCACGCACATAATGGATGCCAATTTGTTTTAGACCACGCACATAATGGATGCCAATTTGTTTTAGACCACGCACATAATGGATGCCAATTTGTTTTAGACCACGCACATAATGGATGCCAATTTATTTTAGACCACGCACATAATGGATGCCAATTTGTTTTAGACCACGCACATAATGGATGCCAATTTGTTTTAGACCACGCACATAATGGATGCCAATTTGTTTTAGACCACGCACATAATGGATGCCAATTTGCAGGAGATTGTTTCTAGGAGTGTTTGCCCCACGTTTAAGAATCAACTTTTTATTTTTATGTTTATTTAAATATTATATATGTATATGCATGTATACCTCAGCTGTGTCAGTAGTAATTTGCAGAACATGTATCTCTTAGCAGGGCTGGTACGGCTAAAGAACAAGGCTTACACAAATTATAATTATACTCCACTCCCTTTAATAATCCTTCACACAATTAAATAACACTTCACTGATATATTCTACTATAGAGCTGTGAGATTATTGTTAATTGCGCTTTTAATAAGTAAACTTTATATTATTCTCACTGCAATTAATTTTTATATCTGACACTGAACCTATACCGTACCAAACTGCTTGGTTACACTATCTTGTAGCGTCTCCTGCTTGAATTTGTATATTTCCTCTATTTCAAGTCTCTGATTGACTAATCCTACTCCAACAGAATACCTTTATTTAACTTTTGGCTTTTCTAGTTTTTGATTGGCTATTTATAAACTGTTTTAAATATTACATTATTATTGTTCCAAGAATTATTAGTAGCCTTTCTAATTTATTATTGTCTCAAGGTTACCTCATTATTAGCAACTTTTGGCTTCTACTTTATAATTCTGTTTGCTATGAAAAGCAGCTTGCTTCTATTCCCACAGCTCTTACATTGTTAAACTACGTAATACATTCATATAACGTTTTTATATATGTACATAATAATATAAACATAATACAATGACTGTTACATACACTTTATATATTATATTATACACATATTGCTTTAAGGTGGACTGTTATTATATTTTATATTGTATAATTAAACTGATATCATTTAAGTGTTAAAAATACTACCTGAATTTTCAAATACTTAAACCATTTCAAGCGATTAATTGCTATTCATTCATTCCCATAGTCATGCAAACAATATGGAATTTTTTAGCGATCACATAGTAACCTCCTTTTCAAAAATGATTATCACTTAAGGCTATTCTTTTTATACCTAAATTTAAATAAGGAATGTTCACGTGAATGGGTATTGAGGTACCTTTAGTTAATGTTTGTTAAACACTATTAGGTTGTATCTGTCACATTGTTGTTTGCTCAACAAACACACACACACGCACGCACATATAGTTATTACTAGAAAGTGGTAATGCTTTAACTGGTAAACATTAAGCAATAGACGAAAGCATACTACACAAAAATTGTGGACTTCTTTAAAACACTCAATTTATTCCAAATAACTGTTTTGTAGCATCAGGCATGTCCATGATATCCATTATTAATTATATATAAGAGAGAAAAGCACACAATGTGCATAGTGATATATAGTTTATTCTTGTCCTAGTCTTATTATTGATGTTGTCCTTTGTTTGCAATTTTGTGCATGGTATCTTTCACGTTGATCTTTCACAGTGTTTGTTGCACATTTTGCACATGCATTCTTCTTCTGGTTGGTGGAATCTTTGGTTTTGGCATAGTTTGTGATGAAACCTGTGTGTTGCATATCTTGTCACTATGTGTCTGAGTGGGTAATTTGGCTGCTCCCAGTCCGCTGTCGTTATTGCGTCTGTTGTGTAGAAGTCCGGCCATATAGCGTTATTCTTCTCATTTAGTAGCTGTAGTGTCTTCTCATAGGCCTTGGTATTTGGTAGCCAGAATTGTGCTCTGATGTCCTCGATGAAGAAGGTTTCTTTTACTAGTACGTATGTTAACATACAAACATTATTAATTATTCAAGTTGTTCAATACTTAAATCATTCTTTTCAACTGTGTCAGCTGTTTCTCGCAATGCCTTGGAAAGAGTATGGAACTTTAAGGCCAGCTATATAGTATCCAGTTGCTAAACATTTCCCTTTGTATTGTATAACAAAATGTGTAAAGCAGCTATTTCTGGAAAGGTTTATCTCAATCAAAATGAAGTAGTTGCGAAATAAGCATTCATAAGAATAATTTGTATACCCATTAATAAGACATACAGTGTAGAGAAGTCATGTGAATGTAATACTTCAGATTTTTTTAATTCTTAATATAGCAACAGAATATGGAGTAGTATATGAAAGAAGAGTACTTTAAAATATTACAGGAAGTTTAACAAAGGTGTCTGCAATAAAAAAACAAGAGGAGGAATAATGTAGTTAAATGAACTAAAATGACAAAAGAAGCATGTCCATTATGTGAAAGTGTAGACTGTATATAAAATGTGTAGGAACTAAAGTGGAGAGAGGAAGTGAGACAACATACAAACAAAAGTTTGGTCTTAACGTTTTTGAAATTGTTTAGAACAATCTGGTAACTATGTAGGGATGGTAAGAAATGGTGCAGGAAAGGCAAAGGAGGAATTTAATGATGGAGATAAGGAAACAGGGAAGGAAAGATGATGTTACATAAGAAAAGCTACGTATAAATGTCCAACTTTAAATGTTTGTATAAAGAAGAAGAATCCATTTCACTCAGTAACTAGACTTTGGCACAATAGGCTCTACAACAGGTAAAAGATAGGCAATACCAGTAATGATAAGTATTCAAGTAGTTACAATTATTTATTAATTTACCACTTAAAAATACATTTTGACATTAGAGACCATACCTATAGAAATATCAAATTATTTTTCTATAAAAAAGTATGCTGGCTAAATCCAAATAACGTAGAAGTACTTGTTAGAGAAAGAAACTTGGGAGGAAGTATATTTTGAAGAAACACTTCAAGGAATATGTTCTAAATTTATTAACATCTATAAACATTATTACAATATGGCTTTCCCCATGGTTAGAGTAAAAAGGAAAACAAAACAAAAAAGAATCCAACTGGATAATGAAAGGTATAAAAATCTCCAGCGATAGACTGCAGATGCTAAGTGAATAAATAAAAAAAGAGAAACTCTTCTCAAGCATCTATGAATTATTTTAAAAAGTATGTGCAAATCATTGAAGCTGCCAAAAAGCTCATAAACTGCAAAAAGATAAACAGATCTAATAATAAACCTAAAGCAATTGGGATGTAATCAAAGAAGAAACCAACTCAAATTTTCTTCTGGAAAAAATATATACATAGTTAGTAAGAGATGATAAGCTTGAAGAAGTAGCTAACATTGTTTATGAACACTATATAAAACTGCAAAAATATGTTCCAAGAACTAATAAAGCAAAAGGAATTGAAAATGTTTATCAGGAGCAGTTTAACATACATTCATTATTTCTTGAACCACCAAATGAAAATGAGATATTAAATATAATTAGAACACTAAAGAAGAACAAATAAAAAGAAATAGATGGAAATCTAACTTCATAACAAAAAGCTGAAGTAACTTCTTGAGTAAACCTTTATGTTATTTAGCAAACCATTCCATTGAAAGCAGAGGTTTTTGTAAATCAAGTAAAGTGGCAAAAATTAAACCTATCTATAAAAAAGGGTGAACACCAAGATCCCAATAATACAGACCAATAGCAATACTTTCAACCTTTTCAAAATTTTTGAAAAGACTAATGAAGTTTTTGAAAAAGTACAATGTTATCAATAATTGTTGATTTCGCTTTCAAAACAATAAATCTCTAAATATGGCTGTAATGAATTTTGTAGATAGTATTTACAATGTGCTAGATAGAAGAGAGTTGCACGTTGGAATATTCCTGGATCTTACCAAGGCATTTGACCTGGTGGACCATCAGATACTGCTAAACAAAATACAAAATGCAGAGTTACAGGTATAGTGCTTAATTGGTTTAAATTATATCTTATCAAAAGAGAACAAGTAGTTGAGATTGATTATATGCAACCTGGAGGGAAGGAAATAATAATGAAACAATCTGGAAGAGAAACACTTCAATCTGCAGTACCACAAGGATCAATCTTAGGTCCACTTCTGTTTTCACCCTACATCAATGATTTACCCTCGTATATAAAAAATAATGAAGTTAAATTGACCTTATTTGCTGATGATACCAGGAAATTTATTAAGGGAAAATCCAAGGAAAAACCCAAAGAAAATATTTCAATCACCAAAACCAAAGTGCTAAATTGGTTTGGATCTAACAAGCTAGTAATGAATGAAGAAAAAAGTGTGTGAATGAATTTCCATAATAAAATATTAAGGACTTCGGAGAACTTCAATGTCACAGTTGGAACTAAGCTCCTGAAAAAATGAAACTAATATGAAGTAATGGACCTATGGATTGACAGAAAATTAAGTTGGAATAATCATACTGAAAAACTGAGCAAAATAAACTTCCTGTTGCACCAGTTAAAGAAAAGAAGTTTTAAAGATTTATTCACAACCTGTTTGTTACTTTGAATACTTCCACTCTCAAATAACTATGGGGAAATTCAGTAAACAGTAATATAATATTTAAATTACAAAAGAGGCCATCAGAACAATTGTAGGGATACCACAGAATGAAAGTTTCAGAGAGCACTTTAAAAAACTAAACATTCTAACTCGAGTATGTGTATATGTGAAAGAAGTATCACAAGTTTACCAACCAATACAACACTACATTTCCAATAACATACAAGGGCAGAATCATATAAACATAGAATAAATAAATCTAGCAACATACAAAAGTAGCACAGGGATTTATAAATGAAAGTAACCCAAAAATGTTAACCTTAAATTAGATGTGGAAATAATTGCTGATCTGGTATTAGTTACAAACTTTTTAATAAATTCTTTCTCAATGTAGATGCGAGATCTTCAACATGTACAACAAAAACAACAAATATTTTGTTTGTTCACAACACTGTCAACTGCCAGGATCAATCAATGTCACCAGTGTGCCAGAATTTTGTCCGGCAGAAGTTCTTTTACACACTAGTAACTACTAACATGGGGCTGTTGCTTAAAAACCATCAGTCTGGGCCGGGTTTGAACCTGCAACCTTGGGATCAGAAGGTCTGAGCCACTCAGACCAACTTCAACATGTACAGACAATGTAAACCATGACGTTGGCTCTAGCACATGGACCTCACTATTCTTAAGCACAGCATCAGAAAATGAGATTCCTAATAGGTATAATGTCAGCCTTAAAAAGTAAACCATCACATGGGTAGGATGAAATAGGCCCCATAATTTTAAAGTGCAGTAAATACATAATTGCAAAGTCCATAGAGAAGGATGAATTTCCTCAGTGTCTTAGTGTGGTCCATGTATACAAATCTGATGTCATACATTCACATGACTTTCTCTACCCTCTATTGTTTATTTCTGGGTCTACAAACTAGTCTTACTAAAGTTTATTTTTATATCTACTTAATTTTAATCCAAATAAACTTTTGCAGAAACAGCTACATTATACATTTCATTACAGATACAAAGGGAACAGCGATAGTCAAATGCTTAAAAACTAGACACTATATGCTGACCTTAAAATTTCATATGTTTCAATGGAATCACAAGAAACAACTGAATGTTGACAGGACTTTAAAAGAACAGCTAAGTATTGACAATGTGAACCATTAGTAACAGATATCTAGGAAATGGCTGATGCCACAAAAAAAGTTATTTGAAATAAATTATGTGTTTCAAAGAGATAAGCATTTCTTGTGTAGTACTTTTCGTCTATTGCTTAATGTTTACCAGTTATACAAGATTATACAAAATTCCTTCCGAATGAAGAGGATTTCAAAGGCTATTCCCAGAAATTTCAAGAAATACATTTTGTTTGTCATATAAATATATTTAATATATGGTATTTTAATCAGAATCTTAGAGCCAGTTTTAGAAAATAAACATTTTTGAGAAATGTTTCATGTGAAGGGTAGTTTGGGGTTAGGAGGATTTTCTTGAAAATCCTTGTGTCGCATCTTTGGAAGATACTGTATTTAAATATTAAGTTTGGTATTATCTGACTGTGTTTTTGAGTTACGCTGTACACAGACACATATACACACACACACACACACATCCACCATACATGGACCGTTTTCTAAAAATGCTTTTTTTTGGAAACAGGGGTCCCCAAAACAGGTATTTCTGGTGAAATCTTGGTATTGAATTTTTGGAAGGAATGCAATACCTTCTCTTCCTACTATGTATATGATAGAGAAAGTAAAAGAAAGTAGATGAACACAATATAAATAACTATAGGCCCATTACATTAACTTCAGAAATTGAAAAAATATTTGAAAAGTTAATCTTAAAAAGTTTTTTATCATTCCTGAAGAAACATAACATTATTCAAGGCTTCCATAACGTTAGACAATGCTGAAAATATTGGAGCCTTATTTTTTTATTTATTGAAAGCATTTGATTGTGTTGATCACAGTATTCTTATTCAAAAGTTAGATAATTGTGGTGTAAGATGAATACTCAAAAACTTAATTAATTCCTACTTGAAAGGTGGAACACAAGTACATACCAAAATACTGTTCATCATTTATATAAATGACTTACCTGTTATGAATAAAGCTAGGATAACATCCCCCATGGTCTAGGGGTGCAGTTCCCAAGTTGCGATTTCAAACCCAGTGGAGGGCAATGGATTTTGGGATGTAAAAATCCTTGACTTGGGAAGTAAAGCCGGTGGTCCTGTGTTGTAGATTTATGTCACCTAAAAGAACTTCAAGTCTGATAAGAGGCCTCTGAGTAAAATTACCGGTCTTTCTTGGTAACCACCACACCCCACAGAGAACGATTACTAAACTCTTCTGTAGATATATTCAAACACAATAAAGTGTTCACACTATATGTAAAGGGTCTTTCAACAAGAGTGTCCTATCTTTAGCATGTGATAGCTGCCGTTGTTATTGAGTTACAGCAGTCATTTTGTTCATGTGGTTACAGTTGTTGTTGATAAATAGCCATGGAACGTTACAGCATTCAGCAATTCGCAGAAATTGTGAAAATTTATTATCAAACCTTCCTTATTTTTTCTTTTTAGCAATCTAAACATAAACAGGGGAGTGGTAGTGGTGAAGTGCATGCGTGGAAGCCAGGTTCCGCTGAGCACCCTGAAAAGTACAGATGGACATGATGACCTGCAAATTGCATGCAAGTGAGCGATGATTGCCCGGGGGAAATGAGTGATGGTGAGGACAGTTTAGTGCTATAGTGAATTGAGAGATAGACTAGTGGAGCGTACTGCATTAGCAGGGACAGACTGACTGACGATGCATGAGGTGTAGTCAGAAGTGTGTGGTGGATGGTGGGGGAGGATGTTGATGTATTGCCTGGTTTTAACTTACTGTAGAGAGCTGTAGTATGGTAGTACTCACACTGTAGTGTGGACCCGTTGTACTATTGGTGGTGCTGATGTACTGGCTTGAGGCTGTGATGGGCATTCTGTGGATCTATTGCAGGCTTCTCAAATGTTTAAGTTATGTGTTAAGTTGTATCGCTGCATCAATGGCAGAATTGTCAGTAGTGAGGAATCAGTCAAAGAGGTGTTAGTGGGCATTTGTATTGTAAGTTGTCTGTGTCATAGTTGCCTAGGGGACTAATGAGTGGATTGTTGTGGTATAGATTGTGAGCGAGCATTTTGATGTATTGTTCAGGAGTGTGCATTCGTGTAATTTAGAAGCTGGAGCAAAAGGAGGGGCTTTGCCTGCAATACGAAGAATTTTGTTCTGAAAGGTTGTGAGAAGTTTGATGTATGATGGGGCAGCATATTCCCAAACCGGAGTAGCGTAAGTGATGATTGGTCGAATTAAACTTTTGTATATAGTGGTTCATAATTTGGGTCTTAATGCGTTGTTAATGTTTAATAGGGGGTAAAGTTTCTGTAGCTGTGCTTCGGCCTTGTTTCTGACAGTTTTAAGTGTGCTCTCCAGGTTAAACCTTGATCCATGACTACACCAAGGTAAGTAACCTGTTTAGTCCAGTTAATATCCTTTCCAAATAATTGGAGGGGAGGAAGTGAATGTGTAGGGTATCGATGTAATCTGCGCTTACTAAAATAATAGCTTTAGATTTACTATTGTTGACCGTGTATTGCGTGAAGTTTACGGTGGCATAATCGTCCCTGCGAGAGAACGATTCGGCGTTTGATCGATAAATTTGAAAGAAGTGGTTCTGTCAGCGATCAAAGAACGCCTGTACGTAATCGACGTAAGCGCTCCGATGAAAACATAGGCGCCGTTCGTGAGAGTGTACGCGAGAACGGAAACAAATCAATTGCTCGTGGAGCGCAAGAATTGGGGCTTTCACCGACCACAACTTGGCGAATTCTGCATCTGGACTTGAAGTTTCACGCTTACAAAATGGTGTTAACTCAAGAACTAAAGCGCAACGACCATAGGTTGCGCCGTGTATTCGCTGACTGGGCTATGGAGCAACTGGAAGCTAACCCGGATTTTTGTCGAAAAATCATCTTCAGCGACGACGCCCACTTTTGGATGGATGGTTGTGTTAACAAACAAAATTGCCGCTAATGAAGCAATCACAATCCAAGAACGACCACTTCATCCCCAAAAGGTTACTGTGTGGTGTGGATTTGGTATGGTGGAATCATTGGTCCATATTTTTTCCAAGATGAAGATGGAGAAGCTCTAACTGTCAATGAAGAAAGATACCGGGCTCTTATAAGGGACTATTTTTGGCCTCAATTGGATAGTTTGGATCTCAGAAATATGTGGTTTGAGCAAGATGGTGCCACATGTCGTACTGCTCTCGAAACAATCAATCTTTTGAAGGAGAAGTTAGGAGGTTTCATCATTTCCCGTGGTGGTGATGTTAACTGGCCCCTGAGGTCATGTGATTTAATGCTGTTGGATTACTCCTTGTGGGGTTATGTTAAATCTCGAGTTTATGTCAACAAGCCAGAAACAGTAAATGATCTTATGAATAACATCACGCATGCTATTTGTGAAGTTAAGACCTAATTTACATTCTTCTGTCATTGAAAATTGAATCAACCATATAAGTGCAACCCAACAAAGTCGTGACGGTCACTTAACTGATGTTCCCTTCCACACGTAATGACATAAAAAAAGAAATAAACCTCTATCATTTATAGAATGTGCTTTATTTAAGTTCAAAGATAGAACACTCTTGTTGAAAGAACCTATATATAATGCAATTCTTTTTATTGTAAATAAGCTAAATTTGAAGAATACTAACATACATTACCACAACTCCAGATGCAACAATGACTACTTTAGAGAACAGACTACCAAAAAAATCTAGTGATAAAGATGTTCTTGTAATAGGACTTAAATTGCAATTTACCACAATGTTACTTGCACATAATACAACCTTAATGAGCAACCATAATAATAATAATACTGATATACATAGTAAAGCAGCAAATGCACCTCTCCTGTGAAAATGCAAAAATATGGTTGTCCCTAAACAATTTGTTCAAAACTGAAAATATAATATTTATACTGCAAGATAATGCTATTTACAGTTCAGTTAATTTACTAGGATACATATTTTGGACACAGACTAACATGGGAAACACATACATTTCACCTTTGTAAAAAGTTTGCTACAATCTCGTATCTTTTAAAGAAGTTGAAGAAATGTGTAAGTCAAGATATCCTAGTTATGTCTTACTATGCCTTCTTTCATCCACACATATTGTGTGAGGCTAGGCTTTGGGGATTTTGTGCAACCTCAAAAAATGTGATTATATGGTGAAAGAATATGTAATATATCTATACACTGTAGTTGTTGGTTTGTTAATATGTACTATCTCTATATACTGTAGTTGTTGCTTTGTTAATATGTACTATCTCTATATACTGTAGTTATTGCTTAGTTAATATGTACTATCTCTATATACTGTAGTTATTGATTTGTTAATATGTACTATCTCTATATACTGTAGTTATTGATTTGTTAATATGTACTATCTCTATATACTGTAGTTATTGATTTGTTAATATGTACTATCTCTATATACTGTAGTTGTTGCTTTGTTAATATGTACTATCTCTATATACTGTAGTTATTGATTTGTTAGTATGTACTATCTCTATATACTGTAGTTATTGATTTGTTAATATGTACTATCTCTATATACTGTAGTTATTGATTTGTTAGTATGTACTATCTCTATATACTGTAGTTATTGATTTGTTAATATGTACTATCTCTATATACTGTAGTTATTGATTTGTTAGTATGTACTATCTCTATATACTGTAGTTATTGATTTGTTAATATGTACTATCTGTTTTTATATTTGATTTATGTACTGTATTTTTTACAATGTCATAAACTTGTACATGTACATTGACAGCCAATTGAGATAGATTCCCACAATACTTGAAACGAAAACAACTTGCATGTTAATTTCCATGAAACAAGTGTTTATGAGAAATTATTTAAATATATGGGAGTTATTCTCTATAATGAACTTCCTATATATTTGAAAAAGATAAAGTCAGATAAAACATTCGAAAACAAAATCAACAATTATTTTGTAACCCAGTGGTTTTATTCAGCGATCACTACAGCGGAAAGTCTTAAATTATGTGAATATTGTCATCTCTTCCATACACATATAACTACTAAAGTGTCTATCTAGACAACAACTAATGCTGATTTTATATTTTCTGTTACATATGACAGAGAACTGCCACCATGGATCAGTAAACAGGAAGCAAGGAGACAATCACCAAGCTTGTAGGTCCCGAGGTCGTGGGTTCAAAACCGGCAGAAGCAATGGATTTTTTCGGGCATAAAAATCTTTAGCATGGCTTCCTTCAGAAGGGAAGTAAAGCCAGTGGTCCTGTGTCATAGATTTATGGCACATAAAAGAACCTAAAACCTGATAAAGGGGCCTCTGAGCAAAATTTCCAGTCTTTCATGCCCAATTGGAATGGGATACTAAAAACCATAGCACTTAAAGAGCATCCATAAATAAATCTCAATTTAGTTTTATTTAATTGCCAAGCTAAAAAATTGTTACAATATATTCAAGAAATGTTATTCTACTTCACACTAGTTATAAAGTATTACCCACATTTATAAGTACTGCTTTGTTAAATGCTTGATATTTGTACATACTATTGTAAATAGTATTTTGACATTTCCCATGTTATACAAATATTACTTGAGGATGAATTAAAATTAAGTTACAACTACCACATATTAAATTTACTGAATTTCACTATTCTCTTGAAGTGTAAACATTATTTCTTTAAATTTGCACTTTTCAGTTAGTAATTGCTGAGTCTTTGTGTATGATTGTTAAACAGGCTATTGTTGCATTTGGAATAAAATAAGTCTAGTCTTTTTAGTCAGTATTGTGTATTTACCCTCATGAGAAATAGAAAACAATAAGCCATCGTATTAATGAACAAAGTGATGAGTTAATACTAAAGTGATTGATTTCCCAGTCGTAAATCAATTGACACTTTACAGTATGCTTTATTGTGCTAAGTAGCCACTATTTGATCATTACAGAAACAATGCAACTGCTGATGTTAGGAAAGGAATGCTGGTATTACAGGCATGTTGGCAACAATGGCCCAGCACCCAGTATATTAATTGCAATAATAATGTTTACATCACATTAATAAATGCCACCAATAACAAAAATAATGAAATTATGAAGGGCAAAAACCTTGATAAAAGTTCTCATTACAAAAAAAAAGCTATGTTAGGAACTTGAGCTTCAAAAAGGCATACATTATGAAAATAGGCAATTATAGGTACTGTAAAATCAGTATATTTTACACCAGTGAGCAATAAACACATTTATATATATTCAAAGTCTTTAGTTTGTTACTAATAGTAAAACTGTATTTTTATAAACAACAATTTTGGTACATTAATTAATTAATTCATGTTAACAACTACAACACTTCATTTCAGTGAGTGAATATAATTGAAGCATTGCTAGTAATTTAATTTAATATAGCAACTTTTCTCACTGTCTATGTCCTGATCATCCTCCAAATTCTTCTTGATAAGTTGTCTTTACTTATCCAATTCTACCCTAATCCATTCCAAAGCAGTTCATTATCAATTTTCCCTAACCAGCATGCTTCTCTTAAATTGGATTTCTAAAATTTAAAACATCCTTTCAAAATATGTCCATTTGGCACTTGTTGTACCTACATGACCGGCTATATGTGTACTGCAGTGATCTCAGTACTTTTCTGATGCATAACAACATGTTCAAGGTTATCCTTTATCAGCTGTGCTCCAATCGGTGCACCTCAAAGGTGAAACTTTATTCAAGACATGTGTGTTGCAACAACAGATGTTTATGTGTGATACAGGTAGACAATTCCTGGTAGAGAAACTGTTAGACATCTCGCTAATAAGTTTAGGAAAACAGAATCACTGAATGCTAAAGTTAACAAGCAAAAAATGAGCTGTTCTAATGGAGGTAAAAAATTTACAAAATTGGTGCATCTTTTGTGGGGATCCTAAAAAATAAAGCTTATAGGAACAATCCCCACACCATAGACGAACTTAACGACAATATAACAACAGAAAGTATAAGCATTATGCATGTGAAGAAAATTTCATCCAAAGAGGCCATGAATGTCTTCACTCAGATGGACACCACTTATAAGAAGGTGCACATCACTACCACTATAACTAACCTGGGAGTTGCGGAACAAAACCCTGTGTGCAGAGCATGCGTATGCACGATCCATTGCCTCACCATTAAACAACTGCAGTGTACTTTCCCATGCTCTCCTCATTTTCTAACAGCGTAACAGCAGTTTGTGCAATATCTAACACAATTTTACATATCTTATCCAACATGCCTCTATACTATAGCTCCACCTCAATTACACTAGAGCATTAACTGTTTTACACTGAGCTATATTCATATTAGAGACAAGCTACAACTGGTATACTTCTATAGTAGGTAGAAGTGTGCACAAAAATTTAACATCCAGATTTCACCAGAAATATGTGCTTTAAGTGCCCCACCCCAAACAAGGCCCATGCCTCTGTGAGAAGATAAACCCCACTGTATTTACCTGCAGCATCTCCAAGGGTGCAATATCATATTTTAAGAAATTGCTCTCATACCATTAATATGAAAAATAAACCGCACTGTATTTACCTGCAGCATCTCCAAGGGTACAATATCATATTTTAAGAAATTGCCCTCATACCATTAATATGAAAAATAAACCTCACTGTATTTACCTGCAGCATCTCCAAGGATGCAATATCATATTTTAAGAAATTGCTCTCATACCATTAATATGAAAAATAAACCGCACTGTATTTACCTGCAGCATCTCCAAGGGTACAATATCATATTTTAAGAAATTGCCCTCATACCATTAATATGAAAAATAAACCTCACTGTATTTACCTGCAGCATCTCCAAGGATGCAATATCATATTTTAAGAAATTGCTCTCATACCATTAATATGAAAAATAAACCGCACTGTATTTACCTGCAGCATCTCCAAGGGTACAATATCATATTTTAAGAAATTGCCCTCATACCATTAATATGAAAAATAAACCGCACTGTATTTACCTGCAGCATCTCCAAGGGTACAATATCATATTTTAAGAAATTGCTCTCATACCATTAATATGAAAAATAAACCGCACTGTATTTACCTGCAGCATCTCCAAGGGTACAATATCATATTTTAAGAAATTGCTCTCATACCATTAATATGAAAAATAAACCGCACTGTATTTACCTGCAGCATCTCCAAGGGTACAATATCATATTTTAAGAAATTGCTCTCATACCATTAATATGAAAAATAAACCGCACTGTATTTACCTGCAGCATCTCCAAGGGTACAATATCATATTTTAAGAAATTGCCCTCATACCATTAATATGAAAAATAAACCTCACTGTATTTACCTGCAGCATCTCCAAGGGTACAATATCATATTTTAAGAAATTGCCCTCATACCATTAATATGAAAAATAAACCGCACTGTATTTACCTGCAGCATCTCCAAGGGTACAATATCATATTTTAAGAAATTGCTCTCATACCATTAATATGAAAAATAAACCGCACTGTATTTACCTGCAGCATCTCCAAGGGTACAATATCATATTTTAAGAAATTGCTCTCATACCATTAATATGAAAAATAAACCGCACTGTATTTACCTGCAGCATCTCCAAGGGTACAATATCATATTTTAAGAAATTGCTCTCATACCATTAATATGAAAAATAAACCGCACTGTATTTACCTGCAGCATCTCCAAGGATGCAATATCATATTTTAAGAAATTGCCCTCATAACATAACTACCATTTCTATGAAACATTTTCATATTTTATTTCATTATTTTTTATTTTCTTGGGGGGGGGGGGGGGCTGGACTAGCTGGCTATGGGTTGTTGATCAACCCTATCCATGCTGCTCATGTGGAGTATACCAAGGCCCAATATGGTTTGGCGTGCACAGTAGGTCCTTTCATTCCACTGTCATTCTCATCATCACCCTACCATCGGAAATAACAGATTCTGCCCCCTGGGTCAGAAGTGGGTCACCCAAAGATCATAGGCCATATATGGGGAGTGTTAGAGATGACAGCAATATTTTCCAAAAAATGTCTGAAAAAATTCTGATTAAAATATTATATATTAGCAAAAAATCAAAGGTACATTGAACTTTCTGTGAATAACGTACCAACACCTCTTAACAGTGAATGAGTTTTTGTATACATTTTCTATAGCTGGAAAAGCCCTAAGGTATAGATAAAAACTGCAGATCTTGTTAAAACATAATTAATGTCAAATAATTCTACTTTTGTTTCCATTATGCAGAAAGTGAATACTTCCATTCAACATTCAAATGTTTTGGCGTGGTAACAAGCTCTTGAGGTGGAACAATCCCAAACTTTGAAGTGAGTTCACATGCTATATTTTGGAAATGGCATAAAAGGTGCGGAACTTAATAAGCTGGAAGTTTTGGTCTATCTCTTATTGTTTCCTAGTTATACAGAATACAATTAATGTGACGAGAACTTCAGATGCTGTCACATGAATATCTCAAATTATAAAAATATACAAGAACCTTGGTAATCTCAATTGATTTTTATTAGGGATTGGACCTTGATACTCGGTATTGAAGTATCTGTAAATACTTTGAGATAACCATTTGATACTTTTAAATTTTGCATTATTGAAAGTTGTCACGCTTAACTTTATGGCACATAAGGAATGAAAGGAGTCAAGGCTTCATGTTATTGTCTCGCACAAGTCCCCATAGAGTTGCTGGACTGCAACATTCCATAGACACGTGTGTCTTAACAATGGGGGAAAGGAATGTGGTTACATGCAGCGTTAACTGAGTTGCAAATGAAGCTGATGCACCAAATCAATATTTCTGTAATAGGTGGCTCTCAGCTATTACATTTAGCTACTCTGGTGACCAAAATTTGTGAATCCAGCAGAAACACATCAGAACTTAAGACATGAGATAATACAGTGTGGAAATATTGTTATTTTAGTTGTTTGAATTTCATGAAAAATATATAGTAGTTTATATTTTGATGATTCCAGAATAAATAATTGCAAGTATTTCTTTTTCTATGGGTATAAAATCCTTTAAAAAAAGTTTTCAGCACAAAATTATAGTTACATAAAACAAGAAGCAAAGAAAATATGTTTATTACTTTATTATTATTATTATTAGACTTCACTAACAATAGAAGATATATAACCTAATTATCTGCCAGAAGGAACAATTGCTTACATTAATAAGAACATAATTCAGTGAACAAGCTATCGCCTTTACACTTTTTTATAAAGTGAGTATCGAAGAACAGTGATATCATCCCATCAGTAATGTTTACTTACTTTTTCACCATGAAGATATGTGCGTTCTTTGATAAATGTATGTTGGCACTGCAGGTAGTGTAAAGATCGCCCTAAACAACAAAGCTCAAGTGTGTGATGTTGTTTCATGACAGCGATTCTCACCTGAACAGCTTTCTTTTTTTTAGTTCAGTGTCATTTAACTGGTTATGTCATATCACACAATGAATGAAATACAAAAGCAAAAATCTTGTTTTTCTATTTAGGTCCTGTTTATAACATCAAATGTTATAGGTACACAACAATATGCTGATCCTAATCTTGTGTATCTGTTTGGTCTAATGAGAAACAAAAAGATTGAGATAACATTTCAAGAGTATATAGGTTGAAATATTGAAACTAATAGCTCACAAAGCCACAAAAACCATTAATTGCATATTTTAGTTAATTCTAATTTTTTTTGTACTAGATTTCTATCTCATATGGTACTTCAATTAATTAAAATTTCTCTAAAATTCAGTCAGAATGAAAAGGAATTCACAGAAAATTCAAGATATGTATTTTATTGTTATCTATATCTTAAACACATTATATTTTAATCTAAATCTTCATCAATAAATGTTGAATTTTTGACAAAATTTTGAAACAAATTCCCTTTTCTTAAAATTGTCATAGAAAAACATCTTCTAACACTGCAGGATGAATAATCCAACTGCCATTGCTCATTCAATCCTCTAATGCATTAATTATTTGGCTAAATATGCCACTCTTCTTCTAGTTTGTATATCCCTGCCACAGGCACCTTAATGGAAACAATTTTAATAGCCTGATAGTTACGGTGAAACAAAGTGAACAAACAAATGTGCCTGTGGTAAAGGATGGGGAGGTCCACATACAAATAAAGGGTGATGTACACTTTTATTGCAGGTGCATGGATTTTGCTTTTTCTTCTAAAAAAACACTACTATACTTCAAATACATTAATATATTTGTGATATAAAATAACTTTAAATGCTTCTATTTATTGTTAAAGACCAGCATTAATATGAAAATCCCAGAAACTATTCTTAAAATATTCATCTTTGTTGCCCCAAGGCAACTCTATGCAATAGAGGGTTAGACATGCTCGAGTGTTTGCAAATAGCATAAGAAATTTTAAACTTCATTTTCTTATAATCTTGTTACATTCTGCCACTTTAAAATATTTCTCTCGTGATGCAATTTTTGTTTCATTTCTGTCACATTTTCAGTTTCTTTGATGCAGATGAAGAGATGTAGATATATTTTTCTTGATATCAAGTATAGTTTTGGATTTAAGATTTAAATCCTTTAATAGCTGACTGATTTTTAAAAAATTAAAAGTACTTTATACTTTATCTTTTTTCCATGAACAATTTTAATGTTACACAGAATTTAATCTTTGATTGTAAAGAACTTTCTTTATTAAAGGCAGCATTTAAAAATGTAAACTTTTCAAATTTTCATTACTTGGAGATTTCACATGTTACCTGATTATAATTTTTGAAAATTATTTTGTTGGAAAGTTAGGACCATGAAAATTAATTTTGTTCTGTTGATTAAATTAGATGAATATCTTCTACTGACATCCTTAAAGCATGACATTTGTTATTTATACATCTTGTATTTTCACTTTCTCTAGCATCTAACTATAGAGGAAGCACTGAATGTCACATAAAAATTCAATATCAACTTCACTGAAAATTCATGCTTTTAAGTCTGTGTATACATATGAAGCATTTTTAGAAAAAGGTTCATGTGTGTCTTAGAACAACATAACCAAAACCGAAAAGTTGGATAAACACCAAATTTAGTATTTATGTAAGTTCAACATCTTTCAAGAATGTTTTCAGGTAAATCCTGCCACCCCAAACCACCTTTACATGGAATATTTTTCATTAGTTTCTTAAAACTGAGCCTAATGATGTTTATTAAAATAGCACATATTTAAGATATTTGCAAGACAAAGTGTACGTCTTCAACAGCCTGTGAAGTCCTCTTCATTATGAATGACTTTTATGTAATTGGTAAACCATAAGAGAAACACAAAATCTTATTTTAGCAATTAAAAAACACACAATTTATTTCAAATGGTTTTTCTGTAGCTTCAATATATCCAAGATATTCATTGTTATTGGTTTGAAATGTCCAATGTTTTGTCATTTTAATAAGTTTTTGTAAGAATAATTATTAATAGAGTAGGTAGAGGAAATGTATCACACCAGATTTTTGTGTTAAGACATACAGTTTTTTTTCTCAAAATATTTTTCTTTTCAGAGGAGGTTCAGAGATCTCAAAACATGCATTTCTGGTGAAATCTCAATATACTTGCTCTACCTACTATAGGCAAGTAGTAGATGTGTGTTCAGACTTGGATATAAACATTAATGCCAAATATATAGTAAGTGTCCAATATGAAGATCAAATAGGTGCTAAAGTGGCTTTCAGTACACAAAGGTATTTGCTAGGTGTGTGTGTCAAGTACTAACTCCTACCACTGGCTAAAACACCAGTGAATGTGCAGCAAGTTGAGAGAGGATGAAGAGCAAGGGATCGGGGAAAGAGAGCTGTAATTGGGCAGAATGGTGGCTTAGACAGAAAGCTCTTTAACATCTCTTTATTTGCTATGCTAAGCCAAACATCACAGTGCAGATTACATCTAGTTTTAAATAAATAAGTTACTCTGTATTGAAGGAAACATTTACCAATATGGTAGTCTCTATGTATGTAAGTCTGTCTGCGCAGTAAAATTCCCATATATATCTATATATACACAGATTTGATTGGCAATGCCCTATCCCTATGCATTGTCACTGGTGAAGCATGGCTGCCATAGTTTGTCACTATGTTTTTGAGAGGGGTAAGCCTCATGTGAGTTAAATGTGCACAAAAAAAATAAGCTTTTGTGGTGTGAAGTGTTGAATTAATTAGTAATTTATATTGTGATTTTCAAACTACTATAATGGTCAACACATGTGTAGTGTTTGGATGCAATTCTCTCATAACAAGAGCAAAATGAGACCTTTCAATACACAGGTTAGTCCACTTATTTAAGTTACTTTTCAGTGGTAAAGTACTATCAACAGAATGATTCTGTATTGTTTGTTAATTTTATTTTATTTGTTTATTATTTTTTTTTACAAAAGTTTGATCAGCAACAATGCTTTATGTTTGTTAATTTTAGATTTCCAACTCAGAAAGATGTAAGAGAAGCAAAAGTAAAGGCGATATGCAGAAAAAATTGGCAACCTACTCTGGCTTCTGCTGTGTGCTCCCAGCACTTTTGATCAGAGGATTTGGACCTAGCCATTTTATGCACTAAGTTTCTTAGTAACTATTTCATTCTTAAGCTCAAAATTAATATAAATAGGTTCTAAATTGGCATCAGAATAGGCATTTTACATGCAAAAATGTGTATATAGATTTAGTTATAATTATTGTGTGTGTACTTTATACTCTTGTGTGTTCCTGTAAGAAACATTTTGCTAATTTAACACATGTAGCAGCTATTGTGTTCCTCACACTTATACTTATTCTACGACCAAAATTCCTCATTCATAGTATCACATTCTCCGAAAGCTTTAAGCTGGTGCTGTAAGATATGCTATATACTTTTGTTATATCAACAGTAGTTTTAGACCAAGTAATAGCAACTAACTAAGTTATGACTTTGTTTGCATAGTAATGATAATAACGTCCAACTGGCCCAAGAATGTAGTTGTATTAAATATTAGTTTAACTAGCAATCTCTCTGCTTCCATTGTTCCTTACTTGAAAAACGAGTTTGACAGATTATGTATAGCACAGAACATAGTGACACAAGACTGCTTTAGCGAAGCAGGTAGCACTGCCACCCTGTGAAAATTCCAAACCAAATCTAACTTAACCAGACTAATCTAACATACTCATCTTATTCTCCCTGACTTAAGGGTACTTAATACTGAGTTTTCGACAAATTTTGAAAAATATCCACTTTTTAAAAAATCCATAGAAATACATTCTTGAACATAACAGAATGACGATGCAATTATGGTTTTGCCTTCTGGCCATTTTTAATGTTCAAACATGTACACACACAAGTGCATACACAGAGCATGTGAAATTTAATCTTTGGTTTTTCTTCTTTTCTTAGCTTTTTGCCACTTTTAAAATGTTAATGATGCAATTTTTGTTTGGGTTCTTTCATATTTTCAATGTAATTATCTTATTTGATGGTTAGTAAGATCTAAAGACCCTTTTCTTGATATTCAGTAGAGTTTCAGATTTAAGCTTCTAATAATGAAATAATTTTAATATTTAAGTCTGATATAGTCTATTGCCAGAAGAACAAAATAAATAATAAATGGAATGTACAGAATAATAAGAACACTGAACAAATCTTTAAAAACACACAGCTTAAATTCTATAAAACAACAGCAGTTCCCACTTTGATGTATAGAAGTGAAAACTGGACAGTAAATGCAAGATAGAAACAGCAAAATGAAGTTCCTACCTTCAGTACATAAAGTTTAATCAATAAAAAATTGAAGAAGGGACCTATAGAAGGTTCAGAAAATTGTGGAGTAGATAGGCAGTAACAAACTAAGCATTTTAAGATTAGGGACATGGGATCGCAGATGCAGTATAACAGGAACATAAATGAAATGTAACTCACACAACACATGTGTACATCTCAGCTAAAGAGTATTGGTACAACTAGCGCATACTATACTGAGCAAAGTGGTACTATTGGTGGGCTTCACATCTGACACACCTAGCGTACAAGAGTCATTTTATTTACGTCATGGCTCACAACTGGAGACTTTAACATGATGGATTTAATGTTGTCATGCAGTGCAGTAAAAATGCTTCTGCAACCCTTTGTTCCTAACCTCAAAATGGTTATTTTGATACTGCCTTTCTGCTTCACAATTGTCTGCACTCAGTACATATTTAATTCATTTGAAAAGATGAAAATTCACTAATGCACTAATATAAACACTTATAAAGGATGGACCCTGACAGAATATTTCGTATAGATTAAAGTATAAGCCCAAGGGTATAGGAAATTGTCCAGAATGAAGGATTCACTAATTATTTGATTGTGGAATCAGGCCTTAGACCTGCAAGAAGAATATTGATATTTGGAAATGTTAAGTATTACTTCATTTTTTTTCCCAGGAAAACTTTTGTTGGACAAAATTTCTTTAATTGTAAATAACTATATGCAAGATTTAAAAGCTTTTTCAGATTCTTATCACACAAAGCATTCTGTATGAAACTTGATTTTCAGTTTTTCAAAATTATTTTCTTGAGAAGTTGGCTACATATGACCACGGACATTTTTCTGTAATTAGGTTGAACAAATTTGCAGTTTCCTTAAAACCACAACTAACATTAACATGACCTAAGCTTTCTCATTCAAGTATGAATGTTACTACACAGTGGATTTCATGATACTGGTCACTGCACAAGGAATTCCAGTAATGGCACTCAGCCATGGATCTACTACAATATAAATGCAAGAAAGTATATTCTGGTGCCTGCTTGAGATCATAGGCACCATTTGTTTAAGATTGAAGCACTACAAGCTGTTTGAATTACTTACATACAAGAACTATACCAAAGGACATCTTTTCTGGACAACAAAGTGGGAGAGGACCTGTTGCAAACAATGTCGTGTGCCTCAACGTAGAACCATTACTGCAGAATAAATGTGATGCATTGCATTCATATGACTTTCTCTACTCACTCTTCTGTAAACTATTGTTACAAAAGCTTATTCTTCTATCTACTGCTTGTTAATCCAGATAAACTTTTTTATACATTTTGGTGTATGATGCAATAGGAAAAAGTAAGTTAGATTTTTAAAGAACTGATCGACTTTGAAGTTCCTGCTTTCTGCATGACACCCCCCCTGCCCCAATGCAATTTTTCTAAGAGCTCAATTTAAACTATTTAGTTCCTTTTCTATGGTGGTGGAAAACTTGGCAACAGGATTGTTTTATAGGTACTATAATAACTATTGTGATACCAGTACAAAATAAAAGCTTAAATAACTGAAAAGTCAAAATCAATCAAACATTTTAGAATTTACAGCAAAAATTACAAATGAAAATATTTGGCAGGTGATGTATTTTATTACTTGATATTTCAATGTATTCTAAATAGACGAATATAGTAAGTGTAATAACTACATATGTTATAGTTGCTTTTACACATTTTCAAAAATTGTCATTTGATATGCACATTATACCATACAGTATGAATTGTACTTTACTTTTGTGAGGATAGTACATTTAGATTAACAATTACAATACTCGATTAAAAATTGTAATAAATGCGTTTATATTAGCCAAGTTAATTTACTTCAATATGTTTGTATTCCTAAAAATTTATAATTCCCACCAAAAATGTTGCTGGTGGCACAAGTTCTGCCATGATTACCACTTAAAATAAGTACAAGATTTAAATATGTTGCAAATGTTTAGTGCCACAAAAACATTTATTCTACATAAACTGTGTGCTTTAACGACATCTACATTTTTGTCTATCTCTTATGGTTTACAAATTATCAAAAGTCACAGAATGAAGAGGACTCCAAAATTGAAGATATATTCTTTATTTGTCATCCAAATATCTTAACCTAATCAACAGTTCCGTTGGGACAATTTTGTTGAAAATCTTCATGTCACATCCTCAATACCAAGTTTGGTATTTAATCAACTGTTCATTTTTGAACAGCTTGTAGTGCTTCAATTTTGAGCATTTTTCAGCATTTTTGATGTTGACACACTCACAGAGATCTTTTTTCTAAAGATTGTTTTTTTTTTACTTATTCTGGGGACCTCAAAACGTGTATTTCTGGTGATATTTGGGTATTAATTTTTGGATGGAATGCAATACTATATAGCTAAGTCCTCTACTGCTTTAAGAACAAGAGTAAGGATTGGCATCATGCAGTAACAATACTCCACTTTGGATTACGTTTTGTTTTCAACATCTGGTTATGAAAATTCCTTTTAACACAACTGTTGAGAGCAAAACATGTTTTCTTCTGGTTCTATCTTCACAGTAAGACAGACATCAATACGTAATGCCAAATAATAAAACAAAAGTGATGATTCTTCCACTAAATTCAGTGTTCTGTTGCTGGATTAAGTGGACCTGTTTCAATAAATATAACATTTCTCAGAGCAGTCTATGGTGGCAAGCAGCACTTGTCATTCACAGCAATTAAAAGTATTTACATTGTGTACAAACTTGACTATAGAGGGTGTTGATGTGCCTCTACTGCAATGCATTCCTAACATTTACACATGCAAGTTTGTCTACTGTATTTCTCCCAGTTTCCCATATAGTACTGTCTTTTAGCTCAATGACTGGGTATGGATTGCCTTTGTATACTTTATGTTTCAGATTTCCCCAAAAATAAATGTCATGGGTTACAAATCGGGGGCTATAATCCTCTATTAGGGTCTGGATTTTATGTAATATTTATTTCAGAAATATATACATAAGCATATATCCAAAACTGGCTAAATATGTAATGAAGCAATTATATATGAAATCAAACATTTAATTTCTTTGCTAGTCAAATTGAGATTACTTTGTTAATCATAATCAGTTCACTAATATGTGCCAGTGCTGCAACTTAAACACAAATGACTACTACAAATTGTGATAAGTTCTGAGAACAAGAAAGGAAAACATTTAAAAGTGGTCATTGTCTCATGCAACTTAACTTCTTTGAATGTATGGGATAGACAACAATGTATGAAGTCTGTTCAAAAAAAGTGTTAGAGCAAACTGCGGTTGGCATCCCTGCACATACCTCTGTTTAATGTGTAACTGCCGGAAGTTTCAATATTCTATGTCTGTTAGTTATTGAGTAGAACGTTGTGTCGCACGTTTGTGAGATGGCAGAGTTAGAGGAGCAATGCATCTGCATTAAATGTTGTGCGACACTCAAGAAAAACTTTACAGAGACACACCAAATGATGCAGGAAGCCTACGATGATGAGTGCTTAAGCCGTACTTGGTGTTACGAATGGTTTAAAAATGGCCGGATGAAAGTTAAAGATGACCCTCATTCAGGACACCCTTCACCGCTACCGACGACATTCATGTCAGAAACGTCAATGAAATTGTGCGTGCCAATCGAAGGCTGACTCAGGAGTGTTGCGACACCTGCAAGAAAATGTGAGAAGGAAACAACTGAAATGTGGCGAGACAATTCATGCATCACGATAACACACCCGCACATTCGTACCTGTTGGTGCTTGACTATTGCACCAAAAACGATATCACTGAGCTACCTCACCCTCCGTACTCTCCACACCTGGCCCCTGTGGACTTTTTTTTTATTTCCAAAGTTGAAAAACCCCATTGAAAGGACAAAGATTTACGATAGACAAGATGAAAGAAAATTTGCAGACGGCGCTTCACACAATCCACAAAGAGATGTACCAAGACTGCTTCCGGAAGTGGAAATGGCGTTGGGCGGTGTATCAATTGTGGAGGAGAATATTTCGGAGACCATGCACTAAAAACTAAGTGTAGAAAAATGTTGTGGACAAAGTTCTGCAATTTTTTGAACAGATCTTGTATAACTAATAAAACGTTAATGTTTTTTTTCTTTCCTGCTACGGTATTGAATAACAAATAAATATACACATAAATAATAATAATAATAATATTACCTATTATTATTAATTGAATAGAAGTGCAAAATATGCCAAAAAATGTATAATAATTCTGCAATGATGTTAAAATATGTGAAATTATGTAGTATGGTGTGAAATATGTAATAATATTATACTCAATAAATAAATTAATAAAAAAAAGTACAATAAAATTTATGTACAATATTCCTACGCATATATCTCATCATTTGCCTTTTATTCATCCAAAAATACGCAGCTTAAAATATGTAGTTACATATTGTAATCCCCGCTCCTATAATAACTCTGTCCTCAAGTATTCAATGTTTCATCTGCTGTAGAGAGAGTTGCTGTAAATAAACACCCTGACATTCGATATATGTTAACTGTTCACAAAATAGTTGAGTATTTGTGTTCTGTATTGTCAAAAATTATAGGGCCTATAATCCTATGTGCAGTTATAACCAACCTTCTCATTATCATGAATGAGATACTCCAGTATCTAACATGACCATGTAAGTGCATTTATACTAAGCAGTTTACAGAGTTGATATAACCCAAGTTCTATTCCAGGCCATACAAGATGATAACACTACTTTCTACAACTATTAGCTCATACATTGCTGTTACCAGACTGTGATTATACTTAACAAACTAGTTTGTGCCACATGCTTTGGTTTAATTTACTGACCAGATCCATTTCCTCTTAATTATAAATAAGAAATCTTCTAAATTAATGATCCGAGATTGTTTACAATTTTTTGAATTACTACCATTTTTGCCATCTTCAACCATTTATTTTGGATAAACCATTTCCTTCAGATTTCCATTCTAACAAGATATGGATTGCATCTTCTTTATCCCTGCATATGATGCAAATCCCCTGTAACCTCCAAACTCACAGTTTAAACCATGCAATACTTTCTCTTTGATCTCTATTACATCTTTTTCCAAAGTCCTTATAACATTTCAGAGAACTTTATTTCTCCACCATTCTGTCTGTCCATATCTAACTAATTCCAACACACCCTTTCTTATCACCCATATCATTTATTGTAAGTTTGTTCCTGGTTTCACCTAGACAATTCTTTGAGTGAATACCCTTTTCTTGTACAGCAATCTTTTAAAATGTGTCACCATGCTAAGTGATGAACTGTAAACCAATATTTCAGCACTCTTTCCATAATCATCAGCATGTAAGTGAAACCATGCCTGTACCCAGAAAACAATTTCTGGGAGGGTTTTCCATAACTAGATGTAAACTTAACAGCACCCCACACAGCTACCATGTGCCTACTCTGTGGTATATAGACGCTATATGGATAACAAAATTCCTTGGAGACATTATACAGACAGTAAAAGCTCACCAGAATGAAGATATTCTACCTTAGAGCACAAAACATGAAGACTGCTTCGAAAACCAGGACATATGATTGCCTCACCTATGTAAGGTGAAAATATTAAGTTTCCCTTTTTCTTGTAAATGTGCTACCAGCAGTAGACCTTCTGTTATCTAACGACATTTTCCCATATTGGTTTGATATGAATTTAAATAAAATAAAGTCAGAATTTCTTCTTTGGAGGGGGGGGGGGGTTGAACCCCAAAAACCTCCCCTATAAATACGGCCCTGAGTGAAACCAAGCTTCATCACTGACGCTAACTCTTGCTGCTGAGTAAATACAAAATGTCAGGACCATCTGAATAATTAAAAATTTTCTTTGTCCGAACCGCTAGCATTACAGAGTTGCAAACATAGTTATGAAGATCAAGCATAAAAGTTTTTGTTAATACTGGACCAAAACTGATGCAAAAGATGACATACCATAATTGTTTAAATGACTACTCCCTAACTCGTTAAAATGGCAGACTGAAAACAAATTACAGTAGCACAAGGTTATTTACTGCTCAATGTATTTTTACTTTCTTACCTATATAATTAGAGCAAGTATTGCATTCCACCCACAAATTTGATATTGATCTTTCACTGGAAGTCTAGGACCTCCAGAATCATCCAGCTTAATCACCAAACTTGGTGTTCCAAGGATATAACATGAAGATGTTCAAGAAAATTCCCCGCCACTCCAAACTACCCCTTACAAAAAAAAAAAAAAACACTTTTTTTAAAATTTTCTCATAATACCTAAAAATGATGTTCACTAATGGCACTGGGGATTAATTGATCTGCATCGTTTTCCCTCTGGCTTCCCAAATATAAAGTTTGTACTTTTTTTGCCACCGCATGGAGAGCGGGAGAACCGTGTTCAAATCCCAGCTGTGGTGTTGAATTTTTCAGTTGACTCTTTATTAAAAATACAGTTTATAAGTTATCACTTTTAAGGGCTTTGCATTTGACAAGATGCTAATATCTAAAAATGGCTGTAATGATTTTCATTAAAATAACGTAACTTAAGATAATTTAATTGAATGATTTAATTTGAAGTAAGTGAAGTTTTAGTGTATCCACCGACTCAAGATTCAATTAAATTGTTTCGCTTCACCGTCTTTAACTTCTGAATAATACATGACAAATAAAATGTATATCTTGAATTTTCTGGGGATAGCCTGTTAAGTCCTCTTCATTGTGAATGACTTGTGTATTTACTTGTAAACCATAAAAAAAAATAGATCTCATTATGGTACAGAATTTGTCAAATAAAATTTTATGTGGAGTTAACCATTTTCGACATATTGTTATTGGTCTGAATTTTCAACTTATACCTCCTTCGAGTGGCAAGTCACCATTAATTTTTTCTTGCAGTCATGCAAAGAGCATTGAATTTCAAAGACATTACATAACGACTCATCACTTTAGCCTGCTGTATTATTCTTATATCTACTACAAAATGTGTAATGAAAGTTTATCTGTATCAACAAGAAGTGGCACACACTGCCTTGACAGCTGTTTTTGTTTATAATGGTGTAGATAAATATTCCCTTAATGCTTGCTTATTATTTAAACTTTTATTGTACCTAGTAAGTAGATGAGCTCCATATGATCATGTTAGCCTCCGAGTTCCAGATTCTAACCCACAAGATGATGGGTTTTATTTTCGAGCATAAAATCCTCCTTTATAAGCCAAGTAATGTCGTTGCTCCTATGTTATGTTATGTGAACTAACCTCATGCCCTGAAAGAGAGGATCCCTTAGCAAAATTGTCAGCCATTTCACGCCTGCAGCATCCTGTTTCTCTCCCATGTGGTGGGCTCCCTAGTGGCATTACAGTCAGTGACAGTGCATTCCATTCAAAGATTCCATATTCAGACTTCACAGAAATACACATTGATCTTGATAAGGGCCCTAAGCTGCAAAGTATAGCCAAGGGGTGTGGATCTGTGAGGTTAAACCCCAATAAAGAATTATGAAACTTTAGTTGCGGGGACAGATACAATAGGTAATGAGTGTGTTTGAAAAAGAACTAAAAAATCACTATTTCTGTGGATTTCGCTAGTACTCATTGGTTGGCATTTTCTTCCACACATGCACAGTAGTAACAAATGGAGTACATTGTTGACATTTACAGAATTATTTTCTTATACAGTAAAATGTCTTAAAAAGGCAGGTTAGTGATCCAATTTGTAACTCTTCACAATTCTTTTTAAAGTGTTATATGCATGTTCATTCTCTAAATGATCTTTTTTCAGCATTTCAATTACGGGGTACTTAAGGAACCATTACCAAATTTTGTGTACTTTTGTACAACTGGTAAACCACAATGGGCAGTCAAAAACTTACTTGCTCAAAACCACAAATCTCCATAAACACACTATGTCAAATAGATTTTTTTGTAGCATTAACCATTTCCAAGATACTGTTATTGGTGGGTCATTCTACAGTTGCATGCACGACATTTTGACAGTGGATTTGCTTGCATAAGACCCTCCTGTAGATAAAACATCTTAAAGGCTAATGTTTTTATCTTCATATATTATATTAACTTGCACTTACTTAAGTCTGCCATAAGGTTTTGTGCTGGTTAAGAGGAATACAATTAAAAATAAAATATCAATCCTTGTTGCGTGCGTGACAATTTTGTGCAAGTCTTTCCCACACAAACAAAGATTTTATTAATCATGAATATGATTGAAATTTGTTGTTAATATAAATAAAATATACACTTTTAAAATGCTGTAGTGTAAGCCGATCAGAAACAATAACCCACATAAATTTTAATTTGAAAACGTTGCATGTGCGACACTTGGAGACATGTTAAAACTATACATATTTATCAGCTGCAATGCATCATTATACGGAGAGAGTCAAAAAACTACGAACCCCTGCGAGGTGTTTTTCCTATCTGCATCCTCGGTGTTCATTGCCATCTGCCGCTATCATAGAAAGGTGCAGATGAAACCATACATCATTTTTAAAACTACTTTTAAAGGTTTTACTTAACAACTTTATGAAAGTTTGAGGACAGAATTATTATTACTTCACTACTTTTAAATCAGATGGACAAAAATTTGATTACTAAACTTATAGAGCCACCACTAGAGGGACAAAGAGACATCTGTAACCATCAGAGGAAAGCAAACCAGTTGCAATCAGCTGACGATGAGGAAGTGATTCCTAGAAACTAGTTCTGAGGTATTGAACCTATTTTAGTGAAATTGTATATTTGCAACCACGTCTATATACTATACAAAATTATTAGCAGAGATTTGAGGCCCCCCTCGGTCCCCTGACCTAACCCCCTGCGATTTCTATCTCTGGGGTAACTTAAAACAAAGTATACAAGACAAACCCACACACCATGGAGGAACTAAAACAAAATATCCGCAGGAAATTGCCAGCATTTCTCATCACGAACTACGGCGAGTGATGGATAGTTTCCTAAAGAGGTGCCAAAAATGTATGGACGATGGTGGCCAGTTTCAGCATCTCCTGAAGTTTCATATGCTAAGTTAATTACTTTCCCATGAACTTTAATGTGATATATCATTATATACTTGGAAAACTCGCCTGATCTGCTCCAAAATTTCACAGTAGTTTCTTAAACATCTATACAGCAAGTATGGCACACAATAACAAATGACAATTAAAGCAACACAGGATTAGGGCAGGCAACATATGAAATGCATTTCCTCTTTTGTCAGCGGTGATATTATGACACAGTCAAACATGTATAAAAATGTAATAATTTCAAATTTTTATGAAATTCACTGTGTATCCGTTAAAAGGGTTCTTCTGTTTTAAAAATATGCATGATGCAACAATCTTGATATGTTTCAAATTTTTGCATATTGGGTCCTTTGGCATGAAATGACCAGTTTGAATTTTACAATAGCTTATCATATATTTTTTGAAGTTATAACTTACCATTTTATTTCTCTTATTTTCATGAAAAGAGAATTGAATTTCAAAGCTAACATATAGCCAACCCACTTTTTAAAGATGTTACTTCAGCCTCTATATTCCTCTTGTAACCACAATGGAATGTGTAATAGAACTATTTCTGCAAGTGTTTATCTTGATTAACAGGAAGTAGATAAAAAAATCTGATGTATCACATTTAATTTACTTTCTCTGCCCTCAGTTGCTTATTTAGTAAGTATAAAAATTATTCTTATGAAGATTTATTTTTCTATCTACTTCATTTTAATTGAGATAAACCTTTGCAGTAATAGCTACATCACTCATTTTGTTATTAATACAAAGTGAATAGCAATAGTCAACTGTTTTAAAACTGGACGCTATACGCTGGTTTTAAAATTCCATACTCCTTCCATGACATTGCAAGAAACAGCTGAAAATCGACAGGACTGTAAAAGAATGACAAAGTATTGAACAAGTCAAGCCACTAAAGATGAATATCTCAGAAATGGTTGATGTCACAAAAAAAAAGTTATTGGAAATAAATTGTGAATTTTAAAGAGATCTACATTTTTTGTCTTGCTTAACATTTACCAGTTATGCAAAATCATATAAAATTCTTTCGGAATGAAGACTTCACAGGCTATTCCCAGAAAATTGAAGATATAAATTTTATTTGCTATGTAAATATCTTTAATATATGGTATTTTAATCAAAATTGTCAAGACATTTTTTAGAAAACAAAAAAATTTGAAAAAGTTCCACGTAAGGGGTAGTTTGGGTTGGGGGGAGTTTGTTAAAACATTTTCATGTTGCATCGTTTGAAGGTATTTGCATTTATCCAACGTCTCATTTTTGAGTTATGCTGCTCTCTCTCGCTCACCCGGCCCCACACAATCTTTTTTTAAAAATGCTTTTTGTTTATTTAAGTGCCCTCATAACATGTATTTCATGTAAAATCTTGGTATAGAATTTTTGGGTGGAATGCAACACCTTCTTTACCCACTAAGTACATGGTAGAGAAAGTAAAAATTATGGTTTTCATGAGAATACTTCGCTGAAGAGAGATAAAAATAAATAGTGTAGAAAATGTCATGCGAAGTAGCACATACATTTTTCTGTTTCAGCATGTGCATTTTATGCAATAGAGCTTAATTACGAGTCTTCCCTCCCTGGTTTATGAAATTATGCAGAGAGAAGGGAGTGTCCTTTGGTGTAGCACTTGTAAATATTTACCAAAAATCTAAATATGTTTAAGTGAAACAATGAACCTTCCTACATAAGACTATGTACTATATATATAACGCTTACAATGTGCCAACAGCGTCAATGCAATTTAACAAGAAATGTAAACAAAACTGTCTTTTTCATTAAACAAATTATGAACACCAACAGCAAAGTTTCAACAATAACAAAGTCTCAACTTGCATTAAATTTACTCACAGCTTCTTCACATACAACAAATGGAATTTTCTACACTTGGACACTTGACATTTCAGTCCGCGTCAAACTTGGGAAAGTTTATAGCACCTGTGTACATTTTAGATTCCTTCATTTTGTTCAGTGACATCAGGAGATCATCCATTGTGATAGGTCTCAGTGCATCATGGAACACTTCCTCTGAATCTGGCGTTGATGCACCTTTCTGGTCCTCCACCTTCATGTAGTCACGTACCCTGTAGACTGATGCATTACGACAAAGTTCCCTCAAATCCGAGCCAGAGAAGTTCTCAGTAAGTTTGGCAAGCCTGTTGAGGTCCACATCTGAAGCTACAGGTTCATTACTCAGGACCAGGTCAAGGATCTTGCGCCGCTGAGCCACAGTTGGCATACCTATATGGAATGTTGCAGGCATGCGACGCAGGATTGCTCTGTCAAGATCTTGGGGTCTGTTAGTAGCACCCATTACAATAACCGTGCAAGTTGGATCGGTGATTAAGCCATCCCACAAAGACATGAACTGTGCTTTCATCATTGCAGTCGCCTCGTGGTCATGAGCAGTGCGACTGCGCAGGAATGAATCTATTTCATCGATGAAGATGGTGCATGGCTGAAGTTTCACAGCTAAAGAAAACACAGCAGAGGCAAGTTTCTGACTCTCCCCATACCATTTGTCTGTCAGTATGGACACATCCAAGTTAATGAATCTGGTTCCTGCTTCTCGAGCTGTTGCCTTTGCTATAAGCGTCTTACCACAACCTGGTGGTCCATGTAACAGAATACCTTTGGGGGGCTGAGTCAACTGCGAGTCTGCGAACAATTCCCTCCTCTTAATGGGCAGAATAACGGTCTCCCTTAGTTCCTGGATCACGTCGTCCAAGCCGGCGATATCCGCCCACGATACCTGTATATCATTAGGATCGACCAGATGGCTAGCAATGATCATTTCATACTCCGTCAGCTCGTCGATCCTGATTTCCTGCTTGCCAATCAGCCCAAGACGCCGGAATTGTTCTTGGGCCTTCTTTTTAGCGTTCTTTTTCTGCTTGTTGGTAGGGTCCAGCTGATTGATCATCCATTTCACACTAAAATACGTAACTCCAGAAAATATAACAAATCTTAATAACCAGCCTAATACTTCTGGGCGTGAAAAAGGTTGCACATCACCCATTATTGAGTCAGTAATGCGGTTATTACCCGAATTTCCTTGTCTTATCTGTTTCAACGATTGATCACACATCACCGCTCACCATGTAAGTAATTACGATTCCAATCTTCCAATAAGCGGTGGCTTGCACGCACATCCGTAAAGAGTCTACATAGCACTGAGGCGGTTGTCGATATATAATGGTGTCGGCGATTACTTGGATGACAAAGAATGATATTTAAAAATGCCTATTTTTCAAGGAATTGTAAAGTAAGCGCAATTATTTTCAAAAGATGTGTCATTCCTACTTAGTTTACAAATGCTAGCATTGTTTATTGGCATTTTTGTACACTTTAGACAACCACGATGACCAAAGTTGCGCACAGGTTAGTTTTTACGTCGAGCATGAATGCTGCATAAGACAGCCCTTTGTCTTCTTTTGGTGCAGCAGGTCGGAACAAATGTTAGTGATACCTTTCATTTATTAGGTACATCAGACAGCATGCAAGTCCAGGTGATATTGCTGGTCATGTAATTTTCACTGTTGATATAAATGACGTGAACATAGTAGAACCAGTAGATTTCCAGTGTATGGAAAAATTAGCACTTATGACTTTGAGCTCCGTAACGCGTTTCTTTTCTTTCTCTTTTTTCTCCTGTCTTTTTTTTTTAACGTTCTTTTGACTCTTCTTTGGTTACCAACGTAAAATCTTGAAATTTCTGTCAGTCCAACAATGACTTTTAGTTAATTTGGACCATAATTGCAAAATATTTAATATTTGGCAGATTTGAAATGTATTATATTAGCTTATCACCATTAGACACATTTTTGTAATTATTTAGACCTCTGTACTTACCTATTTAAATATAAACAGGTTAAAATTCACTAAATATGCTTGTAAAATATTGTGTATCATTAAACAACATAGTAAAACAGCTGAACCCCTTTCATTTTAAGAGGGGCCAAAATATTACTACTTCAATGCTCTTAAGGCAGTTTTTACTCATCTTACTAACTAGTACATATTGACATTAAAAAGTTGGGATACTTTTTCTTTTTATTATACAAATATGAAGTGATTGTTAAATCTGAATTCAGTGTATGCAGTGACATTTGAATCATAATGGCTACAATTGGGAGGAAAAGGTTAGCAAGACAAATTTAATTAGCTTGAAACATCCATAGGTTAACTTTGCATCTTCTCTATGTGCATAGTATTTAATTAATACATGCACCCTATAAAACAATATTGTAAAAGAAAAAGGCATTCCATCCACTTAAGGCATTTCAAAATAAGTGCAATTAAAAGAATACATGGATTGCATCCCCTTACATTATCTCTCTTTTGTATAGGCTTACAGGATTGTAATGGTGCAAATAAAAGGTTGTGAATTTACATAATGAAGAAATTCACAGACTTTCTCACAATAATAACTTTAAAATTATATTTAATATGAATGTACATAAGTTTGATTTAGACAGTAGTTATAGATACATCTTAAATTTAGTTCAAGAATCAAATATGGTAGAACTGGTGTAAAGTATAAGTTAATCTTAAATTATTATAACCGGTACCCATCAAAATTAAAAGCATGAATTACCCATTTGAGAGAAGTGTGAAATTATATTATCATACAAAGTGTTGCAACTCATCCGAATAACTGCATATTGAATTGCGTAATACTGAACATTTCATTATTTGCTTTTGATGGGTTATACACCCACACTATATTAGAGCATTTATCATCGCCATAAGAAAGAAGACCTTCGATTTTTAAAAAATACTGTTAAAAGTAGCCCTCACTGCAGACCTCCGGGTTAAATAAGGCTAATCAGATAGAAATAAGTGTTTATGTGGCCAGTTTGAACATTTAGAGCATACATTATGTGGCTGTCCATGCAACGTTCAAGAAAATACTCAGTTGTTACTAGAATTGTGCAAATTAGGTTTTTATGGGCCTATCAGAATTACAAATTTGCTTCAGTATGACCTATCCAAAATACAAGGGTTACTAATCTGTATTGGGGCACAGAAAATTGGCCACCCTGGGGAAAGCATTGTTACTTTGTCAAAATAGCTGATTCATTGGTAATGCAATGGTGGCAGGCAAACCATTGTTGTGCCATTCATTTCTGCTCAGATTGTGTTTGAAGTCTGGAAAGTGTGGACATTTTTTTCAAGTGCAGAGAGAGCATTTTGTGCAATGATTTTGTATGACTTTAAATGTGGCTTAAATGAAAGTCTGTCACTTGAGCATTTGAGGGGGCTTTTGGGGACTATTCTCCATCACGTGCCACTGTGTTCCACTGGTTTGCAGAATCTCTTAAAGATGAAGAGAAGAGTGGCAGACCAGCAACATTAGCCACTGTGGAAACAATGATTAGTGAGGATCCAAGACTAACCTAGGACATTGAGTTGGCATTAGGGATTAGTTTGCGAATGTTTCAACCATTCTTCATGATCACCTTCGTGTAAACAAAATTTCTTCAAGATGGGTGTCCCATAATTTATCTGAAGCACAGAAGCTGTATAGGGTGAAATGGTGCAAAGAAATGCTGAAAAGATTTAACTGTGGAGAGAGTCATCATGTTTCAGATATTGTTACAGGTGAGGAAACATGAATCTATCAGTTTGACCCTAAAACAAAATGCCAGTCCTCCATTTGGGTGTTCCCAGATGATCAACGACCCGTCAAGATCAAGAGAGCAAGGAGTGCCATAAAGAAAAATGTTTGCTTCTTTCTTCTCCACAAGTGGTCACTTGGCAACAGTTGTACTCAAAAATCAGAAAACTGTTGCTGCAAAATAGTACACAGAAGTTTGTCTTCTGAAAGTATTTCAAAGAATCCAAGAACAGCGTCCTAAGACAGGACTAAGGGGCACATTGCTGCATCAGCACACACTGCTAATGTCACAATGGAGTTTCTGCAAGGAACTCAGGCAAAACTACTGACTCATCCACCCTATAGTCCTGATCTGACACCATGTGATTTCTTCCTGTTCCCTGCGGTGAAGAACCTACTTCGAGGTCACCGATTTTCTAGCCCTGAAAAAGCAGTTTCTTCATACAAAGAGGAGTTATCTGCAGTGCCCAGAAACTGAGTGGCGTGGATGCTTCCAGAAGTGGAACGCTGCATACAGTGCCAGGGAGAATACTTTAAGAAACTGGGATAAACAAAATGTTCCTGTGACTATTCATATTTTGCTGTCTCAATACATATCTAGTGTCCCTCGTATTTTAAAAAGACTCGTCAGTCATATTTGTAAATGCATAATTAAAATTTTATTAGGATTACTTAGCCGTGTTCAATAATAGGAATTATAATGGATCTCCAGATTTATTCCATTGGGAGGTCTGAAGCTACAGGGTAACTAATTTGAGCCTATGCTCAGTCTGTTTTCGACAATGGTCGATGTTATTACCTCCAGGTAATTAATTGAGCATTTGCTCAGCCTGCATTACTGAGCTATAAGATTTTTACCATTGGATTTGGTCAGTCGCGGGCAAGATATAGAGAGCAGACGTAAAAGTCGCGAGTAAGATTTAGTAGAGTTCGGATGGTAAAAATTGTGTTCTCCACTAAAATATATAAAGTGCTCGCAGTTTTTCTTTAATAAAGTGTTGTGTTTATAAATGTGCAACTATAAAGGGAAATAAAAAGAAGTGCAATTAAAAAGTAAATTCTGTGACGTATTTTAATTCTTGTCTTATCATAACCTTAATAGAACTTGTGTTTCTGTAGTGCAACTGAAGCAGCCGAGGCAAATAACTTTAATAATATTACGTAAAACAAGCTTCATCTTCACTATAAAGTTTAGCATCCCAAGCATCAGACAACATCAAAGTGTATCTTCATTACATAACCTAAATACATTTTTAAAGTGACGCACATATGTGGGGGATTCCTACACCTCATATCCAGCATCCAGCTAAATAACTTTTTCAAAGTTGGCAACAAATACGAGGTTCAATTCATTCTTCAAATTGGCGTCCTCAACGTGAAGCTAAATAATTACATAACAGCACACATTTTTAAAAATACATAATAATATTTACGTAAGCCAAAAATATTGTTGCAAATTGAAGAACATAAATACTTCTTCACAGTCAGTTTAAATGAATGGCATCAGTATTAGTTCAGCAAGCCCCTTGTCTCAAAGCGCAGGTGCAGAATTGAACCTTTGACTGCATGTATTTCTGACTTTTTAAACAGGTTGATGTACTGCGGTGGTACAGAACTGTTTTTCACTAGGACATTTTGTGCGTTGTTTGCATGTAAGATGGAAATGGCCACCGATCACAGAATTTGCATGGTTAAGTGCTGAGCTGAGACACTCTATGCTATAAGAATCATACATGCTGAGGTTGCGAGTTTATGAGATGCAAGCAAAAGACGTCCCAAATGTAAATACTGGAAAGGTACGACACAAGTCCCATTTCACTAAGGTGACCTCAAAACTGTTGACATCCACCCCTTTCAGTTGTCCTCCATGGTGTAGTGGTTGCAATAGATTTTTTCGGGCATAAAAATGCTTAACATGGCTTCCCTTAGGAAGGGAAGTAAAGCTGGTGGTCCCATGTCATAAATTTATGGCATGTAAAAGAACCTCAAGCCTGATAAAGAGGCCTCTGAATAAAATTATCAGTCTTTCACGCCCAATATAGAACGGGACGCTAAGGACCATAGTAGCGTCCATAAATAAAACTCAATTTAATTTTTCACCCCTTCCACTCATCTTTCGCTAGTCCTCTGCCAGAGGCACTGGTGATAAACTCGCTTCAAAGCATTGACGTCATGCACAACCGACTGGCGGCAATGTTTGACAATTTGAAGACCTATTACCTTATTAGAGGCGGGAGTATTAGACATTAAAGGGTATTCAGATGAACTCAGAACAATTTAAAATAAGAAAAGGAATTATTAATATTATTATTATTATTATTATTATTATTATTATTATTATTATTATTATTGTCATTATTATCAGTATTGACAACAACTGAAAGTATACGAGGCATAGATGCTTTGCAATTAACTAAAAGATATAATTGATTTAATTCGTACTTGGTTAACTATGAAGTGCTTATGAGATTGTTAGTTGCCATTAAGGTATGCTATCTCAAAATGAATTTGAGAATGCCTTGTGGTTTACTGGGGAAAATGTGATTCAGTCACACTGGCATGTTGCCATGGCAGCTCAGTTGGTTAGAGCAACCAGATGGAAATCAGAAAATCCATGGTTCAAATTCTGCCTATGGCATTGAATTCTATCATTCCAACATTGTGCTACACACAGCTTGTATGAAACAACAGTTATATTTTTTTCTTTTTCTCATTTCATAAAACTCACAGGTATTAAAAAACATATTTCAAACAGCAAGTTTCTCTTCACGCGACTGGCACTTTCGTTTCACTGCTATACAGAAGCATCAGCTGCTCTGCTATTTCCTTGCTAATGCTAATGATGCGAAACATATGAATATGTTATGCTTATAGATAATAATAAACTGAAAGTAATCTTCAAAAACCAAAAGTAGTCATGTTCCAACACTGCAATAATAGATGTAACAATAAAGTTTTGTAAATATAACAATAATTAACAGTAAGCTAATCCAGCAATTAGATAAAATAAAATTTCTAGAAGTTATCATTGATGAAAATCTAACATTCAGATGTTACATTGATTATATATGCAGAAAGATAAGTACAAATCTTTATTTATTAAGGAATTTGGCAAAATACCTAAATGCAGAACACCTGAAATTAACCTATTATGGAATAATACATCCACATCTAAAATATGCCATTGAGGTGTGGGCAGCACTTGTTTAACGGACATGAATAGACTATTAGTTTTGCAAAAGAAATGCTTGATGTATATATAATGTAAGTAGGAGAGAATTATGTAGAAACATCTTTGTAGAAAACAAAATATATGCTGTAATATCCTTTTATGTTTATAAAGTAATTATGTTTGTAGTTAGTAAAGATGGACAAGATAATCTAAATAGGGACTATCATGTAACAACACAAAATAACTTTCACAGGGTAAATTAAATAAAAAGATAACAAAGATCCCTTAATAGTGGGCAAAATGCTGTATAATAAAATACCAAGTGCTCTAAAAACAACAAAAGGGAAAAATTTTAAACAAATCATAATGCAAAGGTGCATGCAATTTAAATAAGTGTATATAGTAATTATTTTTATTTTTTAACTTAATGACATATCCAACAACATGTAAATGTTATGAATGAATAAAAATATGACATTTTCATTATAAAGGTGTTTGAATTGGCTATACAAGCCTGGCACCTGTTGATCACTGATGCAGCCAATATATTGGAAAACACTTGCCATATACTCTGTTGTAATTGGTCGAGTGTATGAGAATTTGTTTCATAAACTTGTTTTTAAGAGGGGAAAGTGGGTGAAATTTCTATTTTCTACAGTATTTCAGCTAGAAGCTTCATTTTTGGCACATAAATTATACACAGCATAATAATTAAGCTATTAACGTTTCATATTGATGAGATAATATTTTTTTGTTAAAAACATATGCTTTTTCAAAATCTATCTCCTATTAAATTTTGATCAAAATATTTTTTTAAAAATGCTGCAATACCCTTCATTTGTACGGTCATGGAAAAAACGATTGAGCGTTTTAACTTTTGAAAGTGTCACTTTGACCTCCCGGAAGTGCACAAGGTTAATGGAGCAGCTTGGTTCACAGTGAGATAAGACAGTTTATTATGTTATAATATAACATAACGCACCAAACCTTGAGAGTTGAACTGTATAAATAGAGTAATGCTTTCTCTGTGGCAGAAATGGCTCAGTACCAACATCCTATGTTTGAAGCTCGGTATGTTACTGGGGAAGTAGGTTGGAATTCAGTCACCTGCATAGGCGTTTTCCTCGCGTTAACACTTTTTTTATCCAAGTAAATTATATTCTATAATACAAACTTCTTTTTATGATGTGTGACATATTTATCTGCTGTACTTGCAAACTAGAAAACAAAAAAAAACATAGCAACCCAATCTTTTGTTGCTTTTAAGTACAACAAAAAGCTAATAACAAGAGAAAAAGAAAACAAACTCTAATACTTAGTGTGGTCACTGCCCTCAATGTTCAGAGCATGGAATTCACGACCAGCATTTTAAAATAATTGTCTTCTGCTAGTGATTCCAAAGTATGTATCATGGCACACGAGTTATGCAGCATTAGTCAATCTGGGGCCTCTGCTTTACTTTCACCCAAACACATACTACTGGTTCAAATCTGATGACTTTGGAGGCACAAGATATCCGTCTGCTCCGAAAACCACTTTTGAACCTTGAACGACTTATGGACTGTTGGAATGTAACAATCCCTTCTTTAGGAAAACTCTCTTGGGCAGACAGCAGCAGGACATATGCTAGAAATTCAGAATTGGTTTCCCCATTCAGCTTTTCATTAACAGCTGCCCCTTCCCGAGATATCCATGTCCAAGCAATAATGCTTGTTCGACCACTCCTTGCACGAGTAGCCGATTAGAGTCCCACTGGACCAGTAAACAAACACAACAGAACTGGCACTTGCAGTACTGACTTCTCTCCAGTCAAAGTTCTCATGCTGTACAGAAAATGCCAACCTGTCAATTTTGTGGGCATTGATTAGTGCTTCCCTAATTACAGTACATCTATGCCAAATTCCAACATCTTTACAAGGTTAATAACCGTCTTTGCTCTAATTGGGAATAAAGACAAAGCTGTTAGAAATGCATCTCTTTCAACCTCTGCCAAGAGAGATCTGTCTTCCTTGCAGCAACCTGCCCATATACAGTTTCACCCACCTCCTCGCAGTGGTGGCCGTATAGCGCTGTGAAACCAGAGTGAGAACAGCAGGATGTTCATCAACGGCCGCTGCCATTGTAGGGTACGAGGGTCACTAAGTTTGAGGTGTGAGAAAGTGACCCACTTGAATGGAATGCAGGATGGTGTAGCCCATCTTTTGTGAGTAAACTTGTATCAGGTAGTGACACTCCCACTCCAGGAATCCCAGCAGCGCAAGGATGAACAACCTGAGACATGCAGGTAGTCAGACCCTGCAATGGAACTGAAGAGGGAACATTTTTGCTCAATAATTTTCTACAATTTTAAAAGTGGATTAAACCAGTGCCAAAGTCTTGAACATCTGCAATAGGCTTTTGGGGACATTGCTCCTTTCCATGCCACAGTTTCCCAGTGGTTTTAGGAATTTAAAAGGGCTCAAACATCTTTGAAAGATGAGGAGGGAAGCAGACGTCCGGCAATGGCTGTGACTGAGGAAAACACCACGGCCATTGAGAAAATGCTTTGCAAAAATAATCACGTGACATTTAAAGAAATTGAGGTAGCATTGCAGAATAGTTCACCAGCAGTGTTGAAAATGCTGCGTGAATTCCTTTGTTCGAGGAAGGGCTCATCCTGATGGGCACCTCACAATTTGACAGAAGAACAAAAACATGCCTGTGTTGAATGGTGCAAGGAAATGCTGACAAGATTCAAAGAAGGGGACTCAAGACGCGTTTCTGACTTTGTCACAGGAGACAAAACCTGGATCTATCAGTTTGATCCAGAGACCAAGCAGCTATCAGCAGTGCGGATCTTTCCTGATGACAATCCACTGACAAAAGTGAAGCGTTGGTCTCATTCTTCTCAAAGGGTGGTCATGTAGCTCCTCTGGAAGAGCAAATGACAGTTACCTCTAATTGGTACACCTTGGTTTGCCTACCAAACTTCAAGAATGGTGACCACATACGGGACTGCGAGGGATCCTTCTCCATCATGACAATGCATTCGCACACATAGTCAACGTCACCATTCAATTCCTGGTGTCTATGAAGGTCAAACTTATGACTCATCCACCATACAGTCTTGACCTGGCTCTGTGTGATTTTTTTTCTGTTCCCAATGTAAAAAATCACTTGCGTGGAAAGAGATTTTCAACCCCTGAAGATGTTATCATCTAGAAAGGGGAGTTTGCAGCCATCGAAGAAAACATGTGGCAGGAGTGCTTCCAGAAGTGGTTTCGGCGAATGCAAAAGTGTATACACTGTGGCGAGTACTTTGAAAAAGTGCATTAGTCAGAATAATTTTAAAAAAGTTATTGTTTGTGTATCTCAAAACTTTCATACTGGTCCTCGTAGTAGCGATTGATGACCTTTGGTGATGAATGGAACTAAGCACAAGTGTGTGACCAGCATAAAAAGAAGGGAAACAAAATAATGATAAAAGAATAAAACATATCACCAGTGGTTGGAAGCATAGGCTATGATATAGATATATCTGCATATATCTAACACTCAATTTATAACAAATATTATGGAAAATCTATATAAATTAACTTAAGAATATGTAGATATCGAAGATAGAAAATAAAGGGCAACAAAATGTAATTGCCATCACCTTTATTTGAACCTAGGTTTGTCAGTGTCCAAAGCATGTGTGTTACCTCTGAGCTATATATGCTTGGGCTTCCAAAGGTCTGTTGCCATCTGCAGTTAATATGAGGCACTATAACAGCAGCCATGGTTTTTATGGTAACATGATTTATGGCTTATGATTCAGGCCATTAGTCGAATGGGTTTTGGTTGCTCCTCCTATTTGTATAAATACCAATGAGCATAGCATCATACAGAAATATTTTTGCATTCTGTTGACACATTGTCTAACAAAGAATAGGGGGGATAGGATTGGTTTTCTGCACTGCCCCTGTTTGTTTATCAGGAACAAATGCAAATACGAGATGTGATTCAAGACACAGCCTATTTGTGTGTTCCACAGATGCCATAAAGTCTAGGTGCATGCTGGAAATATCGACTTGTGTAAACTGTGCTTGAATACGAAGTGAAACTTAGAAATATTATGCTCTCAGAATGTTCTCAATCATTTTTTCCATGACTGTACATAAAACTTTAAAGTACTCATGTTTGTAATATATAAGGGTCATTGAAATGAAACCCGATCACTTGTGTAAAGTAACAGTAACGATTTTATTAACTCAAAAATAGTCACCAAAACTGTTGGCACATTTATTTCATTGCGAACTAGCCAGCCGATTCCATCTTTGAAGAAGCTAGTAGGCTGCTGTCGGATCCAGGCCTGGACCCATTCACACACTTCATCGGCCGTTGTGAATCAATGTCCACGAATAGCTTGTTGTAGAGATCCATAAACATGAAAGTCACACATTGAAAGGTCTGGACTGTATGGTGGATGTTCCAGCATTTCCCATTGAAACTGCTGCAATATCATCTTCACCGCATTTGCAGTGTGTGGGCGGGCATTACCATGCAGGAGAATAACGCCATTGGACAACATGCCTGGGCGTTTTGACTTGATGGCTCGTCTAAGGTTCTGTAAAGTGGCTTGATAATGCTGGGCATTGATGGTGGTTCCCCGTTCCAAGAACTCGACAAGCAGTGGGCCCTTGTGGTAAAAAAAAAAAAGACATCATGACCTTACCAGAACTAGTGTGCATGGTCTTTGATTTCTTTGGAGGTGGTGAAGTCGCATGTTTCCACTGCTTGCTCTGACGTTTGCTTTCCGGTCCAAAATGGTGACACCATGTTTCATCACCAGTGACAATATGTGACAGAAAGCTGTATTCCTCCTCATGATAACGTTGCAGATGACTCAAAGACAGCACCATTTGAGTATTGCACTGTTCGGCGGTCAGTTGGTGGGGAACCCACTGCGCACAAACTTTCAAGTGTTGATGCATTATGGTGTGAATGGTGCCACGCTAATACCCAGTAACCGATGGATCTTGTCCACGGTGATTCTGCGGTTGCCCAAGACTAAAGCATTCACTTCTGCAATCATTTAAGATGTGATGACACGAGGAGCCTGTCCAGGACGAGCATCGTCTTCCAGTAACTCGCGCCCCTCAAGGAATCTTTTGCGCCATTTCACCACCCTTGAACGACACAGACCTCACCATACACAGCCTTCATCCGTCGATATATTCCATGGCCTCCAACTCCCTCCGCTGCTAAAAATCTAATTACTCCTCGTTGTTCCTGCTTACTCGCCTTCATGTTCAGTAGTGGACGATAACTTGTGTGACCACCTTCTCTTCGGCGTGAAACCACACTGTCGCTATGCAACGTCAAACGTTGCGCACACTGCAGTTGCTCTACCAATAGATGGTGCCACCATACACACAGTTATGTGGTGCCACCTTACGTGTAATGCAAAGCTAGACACACTGACCAGGTTTCATTTGAATGCCCCTCATATTTGGTTCCTCAGATAAATAAGAAAACAATGTACTGAACATTAAAATTGTGACCCTTTTGAGAAGTGTATCAGATATTTTATTTTAACCTGTCGTTGGTTAACGTGAGCACTGGGCTTACTTTTGATTTCAAAGAGTGTTAAATAGTTTAGCAGTGAAGGCAATAGAGTGAGATGCTGTATGCCTTTCACTGCTTAATCATGGAATGATTTGGTATTGGTTCTGGAGTCTTCAAAAAGTCATTCTCCTTAAATAGCGGAAGATATGGCACAGTTCACATGTCAACCATTTGTGTCTCATTGTCGTGCTACAGTTTATGGAGTACAGAGGTAATGTATTGCATTGTTCCTGCTATATTGCTGATTGATCCTTTGCATTTCTTGGCTACTGAATAAATAGGTGTTAGGTAAAGGTTTGATTACAAAATGGAATGTCAAGAAATGGTTCCAGAAAGTTGAAGATGAATCTCTCATAACACCTGAATTTCTGAAAACTGTAATACATTAATAAGGAGAATACAGAGAACTTAGACAAATACATTGAAGAAGAAGACATTGTAAAGAAAATGTCCCTGTTGAAAAGGAGATAACTTAGATCATAGATTCAATGGTATTTAGTAAAGTGGAAATTAATACAGGGATTATATTATTTAACTAAAATATATTAAAAACTTCTCATAGTAATTGTTGAATAACAATAAATAGATAGTATGAGTATGATGATTGGAACTATGTCGACCAATGGCGGAATCCCAATCAAGAACCACATAAGATATCAAAAATCCAATACTTAGTTTCACTAATTACCTTTTGTAGAACATTTAGTAAAAACTAAAAGGTCATTGTATGCAATTTGTGGAAGGGAGTTGCTTCAAGTACAGAACTATGGAAAACATAATTTAGTCTGCATTGCAATTAATTAAAATAAAAATTACATAATTTCTTAAGGTACCTTAGGACATTAAAACTCCAGGAATAGATAAAATAGAGTTGAAACATCTTTTTTAATTTTTGCACAAAAATATGCAATTTTTACCCATATAGCACAATAACAATCACTTAGATTTAGATCTGGAGAATGAGCCAATTATTCTGTTATCAAAAACTTATATGATTTTCTTGCACTTTCTATGGTAACGTATAACTTGTGCACGGAAGAGAGAAATGTATTCCATGACATGAACGAACTGGAAAACCCTTGTAGTGCATATTTCCATATGGACGCATATATGTAGTTTGTTTTCTCTACTTGTTATTGAAATATTCAGCAAGTTCCTGTTATATTGGTGTGTTTTAATATAGTCCATTCCTATTTGTATAAGATATTTTCTTTTTGACTCATAGTGACAATGCCGTGCACATCTTTACTACCTGCTCAGGAGAGCACCAAAGACAGTTTATTGTTGGTAAAAGGGTACAACTCACTTTGTACTTAATTATTGCTCTTCTCTGTTTATAACACTTAAATTTGCAGTTTGCTAATAATTGTCATTTTGTATTGGCTATAAATAAGAGAACATAATTATTATTTTCAAAACCAATGAAAGATTAAAATTTGATGTACTTATACCTGAACAAAAGAAAACAATAAAGTTATATAGGACTACCATGTACCTAGTAGGTAGGTATGGTATTGCATTCCACCCAAAAATTTTATACCAACAAATACGTGTTTTGAGACCCCCTTAATCCAAAAAAGACAAACACATTTTTAGAAAAAGTTCTGTGTGTGTGACTGTGAACAGCATTTACTCAAAAACTAAAAGCCAGATAAAGATCAAACTTGGTATTTAGGTTCAGTACCTTCTAAAGATATGAGATAAAAATTTCCCCCACACCAAATTACCCTTTACATGGAACATTTTTCGAAGTTTTTTATTTTCTAAAAGATGACTAACGATTTTGATTAAAATACCATACATTAAATATACTTAAATGACAATTTAAATGTATATCTTGAATTTTCTGAGAAAAGCCTTTATGGTCCTCTTCATTTGGAAGGAATTTTGTAAAATCTTGTATAACTAGTAAACTTAAGTGATAGATGGAAACGTACTACACAAGAACTGTAAATCTTTTTAAAACATACAATTTATTTCAAATAACCGTTTTTATGGCATCAGTCATTTCCGAAATATACGTTATTAGCAGTTTGAATTGTTCATAAATTCGTCATTCTTTTAAAGTCCTTTCAACATTCAATTGTTTCCCACAATTGCATGGAAACAGTATGGAATTTTAAGGCCAGTATATAGCGTCCAGTTGTTAAACATTTGACTATCGCTGTTCCCTTTGTATCTAACGAAATGTGTAATGTAGATATTTCTGCAAAGATTTAGGTATTTGAATTAAAATGAAGTAGATAGAAAAATAAGCTTTGGTAAGATTATTATGTATGCCCACTAATAAGCAATAGAGGGTAGTGAATGTAACAGATTGTTTCAGTTTATTATACTGTCAAATTATTTTTGGTACACATTTTTATATTTTTACTTTCTCCACCACGTACCTAGTATGTAGAAAATTTCTATCCAAAAATTTGAGACTGATATTTCACAGGAAATGCATATTTTGAGGCCCCCTGAATAAAAAAATAGTTTTTTTAGAAAAAGATCTCTCTCTCTCTCTCTGTGCGCATGCGTGCGCCATAACTCAAAAATGAAAAGTACCAAACTTGGTATTTAGGTTCAGTACAATTCAAAAATGTGACACAAAGATTTTCAAGAAAATCTCTCCACCCCAAACTACACTTTACACCGAACATTTTTCGAAGTTTTTTTATTTTCTAAAAAATGGCTATAACCACTTTGATTAATATACCATGTATTAAAGATATTTACAAGACAAATAAAATGTATATGTTGAATTTTGTGGGAATAGCCTGTAAAGTCGTCTTTATTCAGAAGGAATTTTGTATAATGTTGTATTCTGGTAAAGGTTAAGCGATAGACAAAAATGTGCTACACAAAAGATGTAGATCTCTTTAAAACATATAATTTATTTCAAATAACTTTTTTGTGGCATCAGGCATTTCCAAGGATTCTATTATTAATGCTTTGAATTGCTGAATACTTCATCAATCTTTTAAAATCCCAACAATTTTCAGTTGTTCCTCGCAATGTCATGGAATTTTAAGGCCAGCATATAGCGTCCAGTTCTAAAATATTTGACTCACTATTCCCTTTGTATCTATAATGAAATATGTAATGCAGCTATTTTTGGAAAGGTTTATATTGATTAAAATGAAGTAGATAGGAAAATAAACTTTTATAAGAACAATTTGTAACCCCTAATATGCAATACTGTCACAAACGTGACTGAGGAGATCCATATTATTAGTCTGTCATAAGCTTCTGAAGTCGTATAGAATCATATTTTATATTTCTTAATTTTGCTCAAGTCTTAGTAAATTGTTTTTATGACAGAAAACAGTGGTTTGCTACTTCCCTTGACATTTCAAAGGGATTTGACTATGCCATCATGTGTCTTTCTGCACGGCTCTTAGCTGCACCCTGTGGATCACATGATCCTTGGAAAGTCCTACGCCTACGCATTTTCCAGGGCGTTGGCAGACCATATTTGGTAATAACTGTCACGATATTAGAATGAAACCCTCTAGGGTATTCAACCCTATATAAACTCTGCTCGCAGGGACTTTGTGTTGACCGCTATGGTATATGTCGGCGCACCAGATTGTTTCACTTGGCACCACTAGCGGCTTGACAAAATCATGTTGAGCATTGGCTCATTTGGCGCACAACACGTAAACTAATAGGCTGAGTTATAGATGTTATGGCATCACATAACAGTGTGATGCTCAACAAGCTACTAAAAGTATTGCCAACTGCTACTAAAAGTATTGCCAACTGTTAAGCAGATGTATTTGCATAGTGGATCGTCATCTTCTGAAAACCATTTTATTTTGTAGTAGTATGGCATACTTTCAGTCTTTTTACAACTATAATTTTTAACCAGAATTCACATTTATTTTAATATCAGGAAAATGGCTTTCTTGCCAGTGTACAAGGTGGGAAAAGGGAATCTTTATGAAAATCAGGATGGTTGGTAACCCTATCTGTACTTTATTTATATGCAACTCAAACCCGGCTATTGCCTCAAAAAGCCGGTAGAAGTTAACAAAGAACAACAAACATAAATGCTATTAATAAAGAAATCAAGCTTGGCACAGTAGAAGAATCGGGAATAGTAATGGAGCTGCATTATGTTGGCTGAATTGGATATAGGTGAAAAAATATCGTTAGTTAGAAACAAATGAAATTCCAATGTGCAAAATCAATTTTCCACTTTGTTATCAATATGGTCATTGATATACATTCGCATTGTTGTTACCAGGCTATTGCGCATCAAAATGCTGTATGCTGTTTTGCTCCCCATTCTCAGATTATTGTGAATCAGCCTTTATTGCAAACTATGCTATTACCCTCCATAAACACTTGATCTAGGCTATCGCAGGTAAACCTAGGCAGGGAATGCAAACCATTACACCATGAAGACATTATTGAGGGAATATAAAGTTTGTTTACAGTAATTGATCGTAATGAAAACATTTATGAATTCAGGTTATCCATTGAAGAGAATCTCAATGACAATGAGCGCAGATGCACCAAAGAAAACAATGGATAGCAGCTCTGAGGACAACAGCCCTAGTGCTGCTAACCTCTCAAGACCAAGGTAATTACAGACACTAGTGAAGTAATATCAGATAGCGAGAAAGATAAACTGTGTTGATTATTGACATGCAGGTTTCCAGATATAACGGTGAGTTCGAGTGCGACAGCTGCTGCGGTGGCAGCAGTGGACCTGATGATGTTCCAACAGCAGGCAGGTCCTTCTTGCCCACCGCCAAACCACCGTGATCTCAGTCACTTACGTTTTTTACCACCATTCCTGACAGCACCACCACTTCTGTGCCCACCAATGCAGCCAAAACCGTTCCTATGTGGTGAATGTGGGCGTGAGTTCCAGGAACTTTCTGCACTCAAGGTGAGTCCAGTACAGAGTTCCTTCTGGTATATAAATGGTTCACTTTGGAGGTAAATCACTGCACCAGTATGTGTTTACTTAGTTCTGGTTGATATAAGGGAAAACTGAAATATTAATGTAGTTGAAAAACAACTGGTGTGTTCCATTCACATCACTTTCTTTACTTATTCTTCTATCTTGCTTTATGGTGAGGCCACGGATCACACATATGCGTGCTCCACACACTGGGGGTTTTTTGTTCTGTAACTCCCACGTTACTTACTCACAAGTGCACTATAATGAGTACAAATCTCGGTACAAGTGGTGTCCATCTGCGTAAAGACATTCTTAGCATCTTTGGATGAAATTTCCATTCACACACTAAGTTCTTGTTGCATTGCTGTTTTTATATTGTCCCTAAGTGTGGGCATTGTTCCAATAAAGCTTGCCCCAATTTTGTCCTGCATTAGAACATTTAAGTTTAGGGTTTATGGACCCTGTTGTCCTAAACTCAACCAGAGGTCTAACAGTTGCTCTACTTGGGAGTGGAATACAAGGAGGACATTTCTGCTGAAATTGTCTACACACCTATGTACATAATTCTTTTGGTTTGTACCACGTATCGTACATAAACATTTGTTGTTGGCAGGCATTGCAGTGGACTGACAATAAGACACATGTCTTGAATAAAGTTTCACCTTTGAGATACACAACACTCTTTACAGCAGCGACTGAAACACAGCTGATAAAGATAACATTGAACGCACCATGCGCCACCAGTACCAACATCACTGCAGTACAAGAATGCTACGCATATAGCCGGTCCATGGCCTCACCTTAAAACACCCGTTCTTGTTAATACAGTTAAACATTCATTACTCGTTTTTGTAGATATAATAAGAATACAATGAGTCAGATGTTTTCAAAACTGGTTGCTATGTGTTGGCTTTGAAATTCTCTTCTCTTTGCATAAATACAGGAAAGAAAAGAGTAGCAATTTGCATTTGAGAAAAATATAAAGTGTCTGAAAATTCAAAACTAATAACAAAGAATATCTTGGAAATGGTTAATGCCATAAAAATTTTATTTGAAACAAATTGTGTGCTTTAACAGCTTCTGTATTTTTTGTATAGTAAGAGTTTATCTGTCGCTTACCAATTATATAGAAGGCATTGAGAATGAAGAGGACTTCACAGGCTATTCCCAGAAAATTCAGATATACACTTTATTTTCATGCAAATATCTGTGTTTTAATAAACAATTGTTAGGGCCATTTTTAAGGAAATTAAACATATTTTTAAAATTTTCCATGTAAAGGGTAGTTGTTCCATGGAGTGGGGGGATTTTCTTGAAGAAAATCTTCTCCTTGCATCCTTGGAAGGTCCTCAAGTCAAATATCAAGTTTTGTGTTTAACCGACTCTTCATTTTTGAGTTATGCTGTTCACAGACACACACATAGGCAGATGAACACCCAAACCTTTTTATAAAACTGATTTTTGGGGGGTTCAGGGGCATCTCAAAACATGTATTCCTATTGAAATGTCGACATAAAAGTTTTTTGTGGAATACATCTCTACTTATTGTAAGTATATAATACACAAAGTAATTAATTTTTTTGAATTGGGTACAAAAAAATGTAATTTGTTAGTTAAACATGATTTTCTCTAGTCACTATCATTTATTTTATATAAGGTCTACCAACTATTCATACACAAAATCTGGTTTTTCTGTCTGCCCATGCTAATCAAATTAAGCATTTATAAAAATGATTTGATTACATATTTCATTAGAAGTACAAGAGCTATACAGGAGACTGGTCTGATAGTCAAATATTTAAAAGGCAGGTTGCTATATTGTGACTTTGTCCAGTTTTTGAACTGTCACTTCACTGCTTTTATCTAGTTCAACTTTCACTGGGAGTTAGTTCAGTTTTCCTGTCACATAGCCTCTTCTTGCTGGGGAGTCAAAACACCAGACTTCTACAATCCCTTACTCACTTACTAACTCCTTTTGACTGCTCGGCAGTAAAGTCTTCCACAAAACATTCTAGAACTATATTGTAATGAAAAGAAGCTAGAAACAGTGATGTGTATTGAATTTATTTAAAGGTGAGTCGGAATTGTAACACTAACATCACTTAAGTTTACTCACTTAACATGTTTCGGGAAACCGTTGTTCCCATCATCAGAAGGTTAATCTGATGATGGGAACAACGGTTTCCCGAAACATGTTAAGTGAGTAAACTTAAGTGATGTTAGTGTTACAATTCCGACTCACCTTTAAATAAATTCTAGAACTATTTGGACACACGTTGTGGAACACGGATGTACAAACCTCTGCCTATAGTGCACCTGGTGTTTATGCTGGCAAGAGCTACTTATCATTTATTCCGACTGCCAGCACAAACCTCCCAATAACCTTGGGTCACAATACACTGCCTCTTTCCATGACATCATGAGAAACAAAACAATGTTGCGTGATATTGTAATGAAAAGAAGCTAGAAACAGTGATGTGTATTGAATTTATTTAAAGGTGAGTCGGAATTGTTACACTAACATCACTTAAGTTTACTCACTTAACATGTTTCGGGAAACAGTTGTTCCCATCCTCAGAAGGTTAATTCGACTAGCCTGTGTTGTTGGTGTTTCCGTTTTTTGGACTGGATCATGTGGTGGCATCTTGTGGTGGAGAAATGTACTTCCAGAGAGGATTTGGTGGCGGCAAATCAAAATTCATTAGATGTGTGTTGTGTTTTAGAATGGTGATCTTCTCCCATGCATCTAATTCGGCTGCAAATTTGGCTGGTTTGACTAATGTAATATTGGGTTTGATGTTGTGATTAGTGATCCAAAAATGGTGTGAAACTGCAGATTTGTCCATTTGTTTGTATTTAATACATCTCATGTGCTCCTTTAGCCTAGTTTCTAGGTTTCTTTTTGTCTTACCTATGTATACTTTATTGCAATCTGAACAATTGATTTTATAGATTCCAGCTTTTTTGTCTTGTGGAATGGGGTCTTTTAACTTGTTACAAAGTAATTTCTCTATGTTAAATTTGTTCTGTGGAGCTAGGCTGATGTTATGTTTCATGAAAATCTTCTTAAATTTGTGAAAAGTTCCTGGGTGGTATGTGAATTTCTTGAACTTTAGCTCTTTATCTTGCTGGCTGAGATTTGTTGTGTTTCTGATGTGCATCTGTCGTTTGAATTTTGCAATTTTTTTGTCAATAGTTGTTTTGTTGTACCCATTATGTATTGCTGTGTCTACTATATGCTGGTATTCTAACTGGTATTCTTTTTTATTTAAGGGGGTATATACCAGTCTATGTGTTAGGCTGTTTAGTACTGCATGTTTGTGTGTGGTTGGATTGAAACTCTTATTTTTTATGTAATTAGTAGAGTGTGTTGGCTTCCTGTATATGCCAAAGGTTAGGTTCTTTTGTTCTCTGATGATTTTTAGGTCTAAAAATGGTAGCATGCCTTCTTTTTCTATTTCTATGGTGAATTTTATTGATTGGTTCTGTAGGTTTAGTAAGGCTAAGGAGTCTTGTATGAACCTGTTAGGGACAACAGCGAAGATGTCGTCAACATATCTGTGCCAAACTTTAAACATGTATGGAAAGGAAGTTGTTATGTGTGTTTCTAAGTAGCTCATAAATAAATCTGCCAAGAAGGGTGAAAGTGGGTTGCCCATGGTTAAACCAGTTGGTTGTTGATAGAACTTCTTATTGAAACTAAAACAATTTTGTGCAATGCATAAATTGGTAAGTTGTATGAGGTCTTCTATTTCTTCTTCAAGTAGGTTAGTCTGTTGTAGCCATTTCTTTAATTGACGCAGGAGTTGATCTGTAGGAACACTTGGAAATAGTGCAGTGACATCAAAGGAAACTAGTCTGTCTTCTGGTTCGAGTTCCAGGGATTTTATCTTCTGTATTAAATCTTCTGAATTCATTATGTTTTTGCTATTGAATTTTGGTAGTGAAGAGAATCTCTGTACTAACCATTTTGCCAGTTTGTAGGTAGGAGAATCAATATTGCTGACGATTGGTCTCATCTTATTACCCGGTTTGTGTATTTTAGGTAGAGCATACATTCTTGGTAAAGTGGGGTGATCTGGTTTTAATCTAGATTTATCAGTGTCTGTTATAGTTTTGCTTTCCTGGATGGTTTGATTGAAGGCTTTTAAATGTAATTTTAATGGGTCTTCTTGAATTTGTATGTAATTTTCTTGTTGCAGCATATTTTCTACTCTGGCAATATAATCATCTTTTTGCAGTACAACTAGTTTATTTCCCTTGTCAGCTTTTGTGTATACTACTGGTTTTGATTTTAATGTTTTGATCACATGTTTGGTTGGGAAATTGTTATGTTTATCTGCTTGTATTTCTTGGAGAACCATTTCACATTCTTTTTTTATAGTGGTTTTACTATTTTCATTTAGGTTGTAAGTAGCAATCTCAATGTCTGCGACAATCTGCAGTTTCACACCATTTTTGGATTACTAATCACAACATCAAACCCAATATTACATTAGTCAAACCAGCCAAATTTGCAGCCGAATTAGATGCATGGGAGAAGATCACCATTTAAAATAGAGAGTTGAGGATTGTTACACTACATCACTATGATATCATAGTGATGTAGTGTAACAACCCTCAACTCTCTATTTTAAATTATGACACATCATTGTTACAAGCTTCTAAATCTTCAAAAATTGAGAAGATCACCATTCTAAAACACAACACACATCTAATGAATTTTGATTTGCCGCCACCAAATCCTCTCTGGAAGTACATTTCTCCACCACAAGATGCCACCACATGATCCAGTCCAAAAAACGGAAACACCAACAACACAGGCCAGTCGAATTAACCTTCTGAGGATGGGAACAACTGTTTCCCGAAACATGTTAAGTGAGTAAACTTAAGTGATGTTAGTGTAACAATTCCGACTCACCTTTAAATAAAAACAATGTTGACTTAGCACTTAAAAAATATATGAAGTATTTGAAATATCAAGCCAATAACAATGATAACCTCGGAGATGGTTATTGCCACAAAAAATTTGACATAAATGCAGTGTTTTAACAAGATCTACATTTTTTGGGGGTGGAGCAGAGTTTTTAACTCTCTTATGGTTTACTAGTTACACAAAATTCATTCAAAATAAAGAGAACTTCACAGGTTCTTTCCAAAAAATTCAATATACACATTTTATTTGTTTTGCAAACATTTTAAACATATTGTATTGTAATCAGAATGTTTAGAACCGTTGTTGAGAAAATAAAAATTTACAAAACATTTTCCAATGGAAATGGTAGCTTGTGGTGGGGCATATTTTTTATAAATCTTCATCGCGTCCTTATAAGATGATGAGCTTAACACAACATTTGTATTTATCATCAGTTACGTTGCTGGATGGAACACAATACTTCCTAGACAAGTAGTCTTAACTCACTTTAGGAGACTATGGCTGCTAACATTGCCTGTCAAACATACTAAAATGACACAAATGAAGGAATATCACTGGTCAGTTACGTTGCTGGATGGAACACAATACTTCCTAGACAAGTAGTCTTAACTCACTTTAGGAGACTATGGCTGCTAACATTGCCTGTCAAACATACTAAAATGACACAAATGAAGGAATATCACTGGTCAGTTACGTTGCTGGATGGAACACAATACTTCCTAGACAAGTAGTCTTAACTCACTTTAGGAGACTATGGCTGCTAACATTGCCTGTCAAACATACTAAAATGACACAAATGAAGGAATATCACTGGTCAGTTATGTTGCACAAAATCAACTTACCACTTTGTCCTGTAAACCTGGTGTATTAGTTTATGCTTTAAAATAATTTCCATTTCATTTATTCATCAGGTGCAAAAATTAGAATGAAGTCGAATACAATAAGATATGAAATTGAAAACAATGAGGTGCTACCCAATTCAGAAGTGGTGGTAAAAGACAATCCCATTAGCTGATACTTTGTACATGTTTTATGAGTGAGTGCACCAAGTAGCAAATAAATAAATTGAGTTTTATTTATGGAAGCTCTTCAACTACTATGGTTCTTAGCACTACATTCTATATTGGGTGTGAAAGACCAGAAAGTTTGCTCAGAGGTCTCTTTTCAGGCTTGAGGTTCTTTTATGTGCCATAAATCTGATGCAGGACCACCGGCTTTACTAGGACCCATGCCAAGGATTTTTACGCCAAAAATATCCATTGCCCTCTGCTGGGTCTGAACCTGTGACCTTGGCTAGCATTTCATTCTGAGTGGATGCATTTTCTGTTGTTGCACATTGCTTAAGGCTGGTTCACAACAACCAAGAATGGTGACTTGAAACAGCCACTAGTGCTCTCTATAGTCACAACCTGGAAACATGAAACTGAAAGAAATATAGTCGAAACTGGTTATAACAACATCGAAGGGACTGAGCCGATAGTCACCCAAACTGGGTGTTTGCTTTTTTTTTTTTTTTTTCTTTCTTTCCAAAAAATTTTGTATGTGTAAATTTTAGGATATCATAGAGTTAAAACTTCAAAAAGTAGCAGAAATACAGTACTCCTACAGTATTTGTGGAGAGGGACTGAAGAGGAATTTTTCTTATGTTTATGCAGTACATACAGCAATAATATGCCAGCAAAATGTAACAACTGAGGAAAGAAATAGCAGCAATGTAAATTGTTCAATAATGTCGAACACGGTCTTGGATAATGAATGAGTTAAAATGTTGAACATGTTTAAAACTTGCTGTAAGTACTGCATAGTATAATAGCATGAATGACACAACTTCATTCCAGTTCTGTATTACAAAAATTAATCAACAGTACCAAAAGGAAAAGACCGTATTCTGTACATAAATTACACGAAGGCCTATGTTTCTCTTTAAAATGTTGTACAAATGTGATGATGCACTGTACCTAACACACACAACCACAAAACATTAATAGTGTATTCATTATTGTTCACCTCTGTACTATGAAAAATTAACACATATTGTAATTTAATTTTCTACACTCACAGCAAAGACAGTGTTTATGTTTTTAACCAGTTACAGTAATACACACTACAGTGTACTATCCTACTTAAGGTAATCCGTTATCTTTGTTTGCTTTTTGCATTTAGGATGTGCGTACACATTTTGTATTTGAGGATGCCTTGTTATTGCCATTTGTATTAAACTCTTCTTTAAAAATAAGAAAGTTTTATAAAGTTTCCACTGCACTGAGAGCTTAGTTAACTGCTGGCACAACAAACTGCCAATCGTCAATCAACGTGTCAGTTACAATTTCTTCTTCATTCGCTGAAGCGTACACAGTAAGATTATCTACCTGGGCGAAGTCCTCCATAAGCTCTTGCACTAATTCCGCCAGGGGAATGTCATTCTCATCTTCATCAGCTGTTGCAAAATCGTGTCTCCCTCACCGTGGGATGGTGAAGAAATATCTCTGAATCTTGCATGTTTAAAACCATTGGCAATTGTCTTTTGAGTGACACTTTCCCACGCTTCCAATATTGTTAAAATTGCATCAAGAACATTGAAAGCTGCTTCCTTTACCTTCTTCGATTTTTTGTATCCTGTTCAACACTTGAAGTTCCCTGTATTGCATTTTCAGGGAGTCTATAACTCCCTGGTCCATAGGTTGCAGAAGTGAAGTAACATTTGGAGGTAAAAACACAAGTTTTATGCATTGCAGATTGTCGACTATTGGATGAGCAGGGCAGTTATCAACTAGAAAAAGAATTTTGATTTTCTTTGATTACAGTTGAGAGTCCCAGTTAGTTACATAACCACTTTTCAAAAAGGTCAGATGTCATCCAAAATTTTGTATTGTTTTCATAAACTACAGGTAAGGAGTGAATGTTTTTAAAACATCTAGGTTTTCTTGATTTTCCAATCACCAAAAGCTTTTCTGTACATGATCTTGTCACTGTGATTCTTGTCTTAGACAGTTTCCCACCTGTACACTGTTCGCCTTGAGAGGGTCAATGCCCTGTGTATGGTACAAACTTTCCGGTGGCCTTCACCCTACGTTTAAAATTTAACTTTTATTTTAATTTTACGTATGTATGTATCCTCAGCTTCATCAGTAGTAATTTTCAGAACACGTATCTCTTAGCAGGGCTGGTGTGGCTAAAGAATGAAGACTTACACAAATTATAATTGTATTGTAGTTTTTTTATTAATCCTTCACATGATTAAATAACACTTCACTGATGTATCCTACTATAGAGTTGTGAGATTATTGTTAATTGTACTTTTTAACACGTAAACTTTATATTATTCTCACCGCAATGAACTTTTATATCTCACACTAAACACGTATCATATCTAACTGACTGCTTGGGAACACTGTCTCGTAGCATCTCCCGCCTGAATCTGTACATTTCCTCTATTTCAAGTCTCTGATTGGCTAAGCCTACTCCAATAGAATACTTTTATTTAACTTTAAGCTTTTTCTAGTTTTTGATTGGCTATTTATAAACTGTTTTAAATATTACATTATTATTGTTCCAAGAATTATAAGTAGCCTTTATTAAACTTTCTAATTTATTGTTGTCTCAAGGTTACCTCATTCTTAGCAACTTTCGGCTTCTACTTTGTAATTCTGTTTGCTACGTAAAGCAGCTTGCTTCTATTCTCACAGCTCCTACATTGTTAAACTACATAATACATTCACATAACATTATTATACATGTACATAATACAATGACTGTAATATACACTTTATATATTATATTATACACATATTGCTTTAAGGCGAGCTGTTATTATATTTTATATTATATAATTAGACTGATATCATTTAAGTGTTAAAAATACTGCCTCAACCTAATTCCAATGTCATGATGTTAAAACAAGTCAGTTTCATCTGGCTTGTAACCTTCACACAAAACAGGCCACTGCTCTATTACGCCATGAGGTACACCAGCAGGTTCGCCACAAATTTTCCTGACAACAATATCTTGGCGAGCTAGGAAATGTATCCAAGATGAAGAGCAATTGAAGTTTGGATTTCCCAACAGACACACAAATTCATTGGCTTTTGCTTAAAGAATAGGTCTACTAATTAGCACATTATTTAAACCATGCAAGTAAAGCTTCTTCAATATCTTTGTGCTCAGATGATCTCGCCCGCTTGATTTTTAAAGAATTGTGTTCGAAAAGAGACTGTATTTTCTCTGTCATTCCAAATTGTAGAAATTGTGAAACACCCAATTCCTTCACAATTTCCCCATTTTCTAATCGCCATATTATGTGTAACTTTTCTTCAATATTAAATACTTTCCTCTTTTTTTGCAAAATCCTTGAATCAGTACTGATTTGATGTCTATAGAAAACAAGAGTTTGAAAATAAGCATTACATTGTTAGCAATCCCCAAATATGTAGCAAACAAAAATGAACATTGGACATTATAGCCAATATATTTCTCTGAAATGTAATAAAAATATTGTTTTATACAATAAGTTGCAATAAGCGTTGTCATACTAAGCGATTTTTTTAAATATAGGATTTAGACGGGACCATTATATTTCGCTGTTATAGCCAATACGTCATTAAAAGTGACGTCGCTATAAATGGTATTGACTGTAGTAGCACATGTGCATCCTAACCTCAGATCCATTGAGAGTTGGTTCTTCTAGTGAAAGGGTCATCTGCAGTTTGTTTATATGCAACTCAAAACTGGATATTGCTTCAGAAACAAACAACAGCATAAACCGGTAGAAATTAACAAAGAACAATAAACAACTTTAATGTATGCCATTAAATAAAGGAATGAAAGCTTGGTACGACTAGAGGAATCAGAAATATAATGGATCTGCATCTAGATAATGTTCACTGTGTTGAATTTTGGCATTGGCTAACCTGCGTTATGTTGGTTGAATTAGAAGCAAGTGAAAGAATGGTTCAAGTGGTTTAAAAATGACGGAACATTGGTGGATGACAATTGCATTACACCTGAAAATGTCGGTTCTCTTCAGACTGTGAAGGGATTATCTACAAGGAGTTTGTCCCTCCTGGTATGACCGTGAATGCAGTGTTGTATCGTGACATCCTGAGCTAGAACATAAGAAAATGTGACATACAGGCAATTTGTTTCTCTATGATGACAGCCGCATACATCTTCCAACAATTTCTGGGGAAAAACTTTTGGGTAGCACCTTGTATTTAGGTGGGTAAAGTATAGACAGTAATTATTAACATTAAATAATACGGGGTCATTTGAAAATTTCTCGGAAAGAGGCACAAAGTTATGTCATTTGTTCTTATTTTTCAACAAAGGCTCCATCTCATCTCAGAAGTCTAGATTCCTCCAGGCCTGCAAAATACACTTCAACTGACGAGATAAGTTCTTCATCGGATGAAAATTTCTTCCCACAAAGAAACACTCTCAGTTTAGGGAATAGATGGAAGTTTGATGTAGCTCAGTTAGTCAGGGGATAAAGTGGGTGTGCCAGCAAATCATATGCCACTTCATTGTTTTTACACATGCATGAGGGCAACCATTGTCTTGATGGAAAATGACTTTCTTCTTTGCCAAAAGCTGTCTTTTCTTGCATATTTTAGTCTTGAGGTGACCCAGAAGATTAGCAGCACATCCTTGGTATCCCAAAAAACCAATGCCATAATGTTCTCACTGATTTCATAAACTTTGGTGTTGGAAAATCTTAGTGCTTCCATTGGTTAGAAGTTGGTCTCTTTCAGTATGTAATAGTGCACCATTTGTAGGATCTCTCTGAAAATGAGAGAAATAAATATGAAACCCATAACCCATGTGAATGCAGTGTATCAGATTTTTATTCCATATCCAAGTTTTCTCTCAAAATGGAAGCACACTTTCCCTTGAACTGTGCAGAGTTTAGCAATTTCGGGCACCTTCATTCGGCGATCCTGCAGAACCATGTTGTGTACTTTAATGATGATTTCTGTTGTCATGGTGGATTTCGATCTTTCACTATATGTTCCAAGCTTTCACAGCTGCAGCTAAACTATGTGGGCCACTTGGAAATAATCGCGCAGAGTCCCCTTAGAATTCCTGTTATATTATATCCTTCCTTACAAAGTTCTCAATAACCACGCTATGTTCTATATTTGACATGCTGTAGTGTAAAGCCCATTCACAGTGAAACTCATAACATAACATTTGAAGCGTGTTTCATGTTAATGCATGTGTTCATATTGACATGGCCATCAACTTATTGTAACATAAGCATAGGAGCTTGTTTCATGTTATGTTAATGCATGTGTTCATACTCATTGACATTGACATGGCCATCAACTTATTGTAACATAAGCATAGAAGGTTGTTTACTGTTATGTTAATGCATGTGTTCATATTGGTTGACATTGACATGGCAATAACTTATTGTAACATAAGCATAGGAGCTTGTTTCATGTTATGTTAATGCATGTGTTCATACTGGTTGACATTGACATGGCCATCAACTTATTGTAACATAAGCATAGAAGGTTGTTTACTGTTATGTTAATGCATGTGTTCATACTGGTTGACATTGACATGGCCATCAACTTATTGTAACATAAGCATAGAAGGTTGTTTACTGTTATGTTAATGCATGTGTTCATACTGGTTGACATTGACATGGCCATCAACTTATTGTAACATAAGCATAGAAGCTTGTTTACTGTTATGTTAATGCATGTGTTCATATTGGTTGACATTGACATGGCAATAAACTTATTGTAACATAAGCATAGGGGCTTGTTTACTGTTATGTTAATGCATGTGTTCATATTGACATGGCCATCAACTTATTGTAACATAAGCATAGGAGCTTGTTTACTGTTATGTTAATGCATGTGTTCATACTGGTTGACATTGACATGGCAATAAACTTATTGTAACATAAGCATAGAAGCTTGTTTACTGTTATGTTAATGCATGTGTTCATATTGGTTGACATTGACATGGCCATCAACTTATTGTAACATAAGCATAGAAGCTTGTGTTTATGTCTGTGTCTAACATAAGAAACTTACCAATCAGTCATTGATTATCATCATGTGATCATTCTGCCATCTCACATGAGATTTTCTGTTGGCATGTGTTGAGTCGTTAACTGTCTTTCTGAGTAAGATGGCAGGCCAGGAATCACTGAGATATCTATAAAAATCACAGCAAAACAAATTGTGATACATTCTTGTGAGTTTAACGTTCTTTAACCGGGTAGCTAGGTTTGTTTATTTTGATACATGTATTGTCGTGTGTACTCTCGCTATATTAGTTGAGCTATTTTATGCTCTCTTGTGTGATTGGCTGCTGTTTATGTTGCAGTTTGTCAGCATATCATGTTAAGTTTATGCTTAATTTTCATTGCGAATGACCCTAGCAGACAGCTATGCCTACTGTGATTCTTGATGTTATTGCTCAAATGTTTGCTTGAAAGATAGCTGCTTTGAAAGCAAAATGGCATCAGAAATGCTGCTGCAATCTGTGGGTCACTCCGAGAACTTTACAAATGCCGCTTGTAATATACATTTAAAGCATGCTTAGATAGGTTATAGGTTATCTGATACAGAAATAAATCTAAATACATCTTTAGAGTTAGTTAATTATATACTATGAAAGTTTTAATTTTTATAAGCAAGAATGTTAGATTTAAGTGATATGAATTAAACCTATTTACTATAAAGGTAAACTTATTAAAGCAATTACTTATATATACAATAATACAGATGAGATATCTGTGTTTAAAGATAGGTACTTGGAGTGTTATGTTTGTTGCAGTCACATCTGATGGGTCATGCAGGACACAGGCCCCACACATGTACAACTTGTGGTAAGAGTTTCGCTCTGATTGGGAATCTGCGCACACACGAGTTGATACACACAGGCAATAAGCCTCACACTTGTGGAACTTGTGGCAAGAGTTTCACTGTGATGGGAAATCTCAAGACACACGAGCTGACACATACAGGAGAGAAGCCCCACAGATGTAACACCTGTGGCAAATGTTTCTCAGCCAGATCCAATCTCAAGACACACGAACTGATTCATACAGGTAATGGCAGTTTCCATAAGTGCATCACCTGTAGAAGATGTGTGTGTGTGTGTGTGTGTGTGTGTGTGCGTGTGCGTGTGTGTGTGTGTGCGTGCGTGCGTGCGTGTGTTTTTTTTTTTTTTTTAACATAGAATCTCAATTTCCCATGTCCTGTTAAAATACTGTAAGGTCTGGAAATATGAGCAATTTTATATGAAGTATGGTGTTTACTGATAGGAACAATGCTTTAATTGCTCCTTTCCTTAAATTTTCCATTGCTGTTCTCAAATCTTGAGTCCTCTTTTCTTGTCTCGTGACAATTGCTTCTCTAGGTGTTTTGTTTCATACCATATCAATCTTCGTGAGCGGATCTCCAGATTATTGCCTTTAATCCCTGTGTATCCTTTTAGGCATCCGAAATGTATACTCCATTGTGTATTGTTCAGCACAATTATTTTGTATGTTATTCTTAAAAGCTGCTCATCCAATTTTGTAAATTTTTTCGCCATTGTAATTCCTCTTGCTGTGATACAAGGTTCCAAACACAGTGGGGCATCACAGGTGGTACACATAACTGGAATTTATTTTCTAATGGGTTTGTCCTGCAATATATTACAATAAGTAGACTGCAAGTATTATCAACACGAGCGAAAAATGTTCATACACACATAAGTTATAAAATTACATGAAACATTATCTTAGTAAAGGTAAAACTCCTTAACAACAAGCTTCAGTTTTTACACTAGGTGTACAACAGAACTGCAGAATGCTTTCTTTAAATTAACATAGCTCTATTCCATGCATGGAATCATTTTGTCCGTAACAGGTGAAGACATCTGTGTGTGGCAGAATTGTTCCATCCATAACAAGTGAAGGGGTTAAGTGGAGAGTGACCTAAAAATTATGATTTATGGTCATAATGCTAAACGTATGGGCTTAAAGAATTTATCAACATATTTAAGTTTTAATTGAAATAAGTTCAGATTAAATATGAATTGAAAATCGACTTTATGGGGAACATCTAGTCAGAATAGATGATGTAAGCCATTCAAAACATAAGCAAGTATGATTTACAGCATACTTTTGATTTTTTTAAATGGAAACCCTGATGCAATTGATAACATAGAAAATAACATTGAGAATAGTGCTGCAGAACAAATGCAGCTTGGATATTGTTTTAAACAAGCAACTTAAAAGTTCACTTCTGGTACATACAAATGTGAAGATTGTGATAAGTGTTATATAGGGCAGACGAAGAGAAATGTTCGAATAAAAGCAAAATGGACACCAGTGATGAGGATTTGGGTATTGCTATTTGTGTCTATGCCTGGTATGTAATGAAAAAAAAAATGTAAATTAGGCCCTATCTGGTTAATCCACAAACATAAGAGTAAAAATATGTTGAATGAGCTTAAAATTGAGGACAGATTTGGCTTCAAAAAATTATTTGAGAATGAGTGGAAGTGACTTCAACGTTTGCTTTGAGCAAGGTAGAAGCTATAATTCACAAACAAAACACACATTTAAGAACAGCCATTCCAGCTGCCGGACATGAGGCTTTTTTTGTAGTTCCCTACTGTATTGTAAAGCTATGTTTTTTTTTCTCTATATTGCTTGAGAAACAGCAGTAAATTCACAGACTTCTCTGTACTCTTTTCAAAAAATATCCCACAATGATGGCCTCAACAAAATATCATCAGTTAATGAAGTCTTTTCTTTCGTCCATTCCATAACTTCACATGCAGCAAACCAAATCAAGGATATACAAGCACAGAACAATACAAGTGAACAATGGAGCTACCAAGCACTTGTTGAATAGCGTACAGGCATCAGCCATTGCCATAGTTACACTTCAAAGCTCGTCTGATCACATACAAAGAGTGAATGGACTTAACAAGTTTTCCATCAAAAGTGAAAACACCCAACACCCAATGGTCAAGCACAACACTTTCTGTTAACATGTTAACTCAATCTTGTGGCCAACATGCAAAATGTTAATATGTTTCATTTGACAAGCTTTGTTAAATGTTAATAATTAGTGTGGACACAGTTTAAGGGGAGAAGGTACCTTCTATCTCTGCCATGTCGTCATTGTTTCTAACGCTACCAATATGGCCTATGAACCTCATTCCACCAAGCAATGACTGGACTATTTCTGAGGTGGAGACACCTCCGATTGCAGGGTGGCAATGATGAGGGATGGCAGTGGGCCTTGGGGCTACTTCACATGAGCAAGTCAGAGGTGAAGTCATGGATAGGATAGAGCAGGGAAACGAACCCCAGACCCTCAGCAAGAGCTGGAAATGAAACCCGGCACCCACCTCTGTGTATGTAAATTGATCACTTTCAATGTACCTTTTCTGAAACTGTTCATCCTAGAGCAATGAAATTTTGACAGTCTATTTGCTTAATGCATGTGCATGAAGTGACATTTTTTTAGTTTTATATCTATATTATGAAGGCCACCATGATGTTTTTACTTTTGAAAATCTGATAAGTCACTTTCACATGACTTTCTCTACCCTCTTGTGTATTAGTGGGTATACAAATTGTTTTTAAGAAACTTTATTTTCCTATCTACTTCATTTTAATCCAGATAACCCTTTGCAGAAATAGCTACATTACACATTTCATTACATATACAGAGGGAATAGCGATAGTCAAATGTTTAAGAACTGGATACTAAATGCCAATCTTAATGTCGTCCTCCGTGGACTAGTGGTACCATGCTAGACTCTAATTCCCAAGGTCGGTGGTGGGTGATGGATTTTTTTGGGCGTAGAAATCCTTAGCATGGCTTCATTCGGAAGGGAAGTAAAGTCGGTGGTCCCGTGTCGTAGATTTATGTCATGTAAAAGAATCTCAAGCCTGATAAAGAGGCCTCTGAGCAAAATTATCGATCTTTCACGCCCAGTATAGAATGGGATGCAAAGGACCATATAGTTAAAGAGCGTCCATAAATAAAACTCAATTTATTTATCCAACCTTAATATTCCATACCCTTTCCATGACATAGCGAGAAACAATTGAAAATTGACTGGACTTTAAAAGAATGACTAAGTATTGAATAATTCAGTCCAGTAATAATGGATATCTCAGAAATGGCTGATGCCACAAAATAAATTATTTGAAATAAATTGTGTTTTAAAGGGATCTACATTTCTTGACTAGTACTTTTTTGTCTATTATGTAATGTTTGCAATATTCCTTCAGAATGAAGAGGACTTCACAGGCTATTCCCAGAAAATTCAAGATATGTTTTATTTGTCATGTAAATATCCTTAATATATGGTATATTAATCAAAATCATTACAGCCATTTTTTAGAAAATCAAACATTTCGATAAATCTTCCATGTAAAATGTAGTTTGGGGTGGGGAATTTTCTTGAAAATCCTGTTACATCTTTGGAAGATACTGAACTTAAATACCAATTTTTTGTTTTGAATTATGCTGTTCCCAGACACAAATGGACCTTTTTCTAAAAATGCTTTTTCATATTCACATCACCAAAGTTCAATCCTGTTTCGATGAATATGGATATTAGAGGCTACTAAGGACATGGTAAAGAAAGTAAAAATTTATCCAGAAATGGGTCATTATTACAAACACTTTTCAGAATTACATTTTTAGTGCTAATATTCTTTAAAAAAAGGTCAGTTGGTTGGGAAATTTGTAAGTGTATGTGAAACAAATTTCAATGTTCTACAGTGGATATTTCCTGAGAAACAGTACATTGAAAATGATTAATTTAACATGGCAGAGACAGAAGGTACCTTCTCCCTTTAAGGGGTTCAAAAACATGAGCATGGGTAGCTTTTGAAAGTTGTATGGTATCTTATAATGTTTGCTCAATCCTATATTCCAAGTGTATACATTTCTGCACTGATTTACCAAGCAGTATAGTTTTATCTATAAAGGGTTGAAAATAAAGCAAGGGTAGCTTCTAAAAATTTTCAGTACTATATAACTCAAAATAAGCATTAGGTAATTTTTGGAAATTGTAACAGAGCCTATGATTGGTTGATTATACAACTCCTATTGTACTTTATAACTCAAAATAAGGATTAGGTAATTTTTGGCAATTGTAACAGAGCCTATGATTGGTTGATTATACAACTCCTATTGTATAATTGCAGATTTCTACATAGGAGGTTGAAAATATAGTAGAGGTACCTTTTTAGAGTGGTAAGGTAGTTTATAATTTTCAATGGATTCTATAGCATAACTAAAAAGCTTCATCTAGATAGGCCAAAGAATGTTGATTTGTTATGTCAGGGTTGAAAATAGGGATTGGATGTAAGGGTAGCTTATCATCTTTGTCAGTTTCTAGAATCCAAATGTACCCAGCTTTTGTCAAAATTACACCAAAAACATGATGGAAATGTGGTGATATAAAGAATATACAACCCTAAAATAACTTTATTTTAAAGTATTTTAAGCCTCTCCATTTATACCTTTGGGTTCGAAGTCATTAAAAATCTTTCATATTTGCAATAAAGTGTCAAAGTAGCCTCTGATATGCATATTCATCGAAACAGGATTGAAATTTGGTGACGTGAATATGAAAAAGAAACCTCTAGCCCCAATAGGACTTTTAAATGGTATAAGAATTATCAAAATTGGTTGAGGAGTTTTTGAGATTATGTACACGTGTAATATTAATAATGTGGTATGATGTTTCACCATGGCACTGAGACAGAGGTTTTCTTCTGTTGCAGGAGAACGTCCACACGGATGTACGATCTGTGGGAAACGCTTCACTGTGATTGGTAACCTGCGCACCCATGAGCTGATTCACACGGGAGAAAAGCCCTTCAGTTGTGGCGTCTGTGGCAAAAGTTTCAATGTTCGTGGGAATCTAAAGACTCACGAACTGACCCATACGGGGGAACGTCCCCATTCCTGTAAGCGATGTGGTAAAAGTTTCACTGCGCTCTCAAACCTTAAAACTCACGAGTTGTTGCACACTGGTGAGGATAAACTGCACGTCTGTGGAGTGTGTGGGACTGGGTTCACATCTTTAGAGACGTTTAACCACCACGCTCTAGTGCATCTGCCCCCCGGCGGCAAAGAGGAGCCTGATATTGAAATACTCACATGACAATTAGTGTTTGTTCAGTGTAATTGATGGTGCTCTCTTTCTTAGTGCAATAATAAATATCATTAAAGGCATAACAGCAGAAAGACGAGGAAAACTTTGTGATATTTATCAGGAGCCACAGCACTTCTAGTGACTTCGTTTAAGTGTGTGGATGAAGGTTACTCTTCAAGGTATTTCATAAAACCATTTAGAATCTGTAATGAAGCATTACACCAGGTGAATCAGCTGGTTAAGAATAACCAAGAACGGAAATCACAACATTTATTTTAATGGGAAGCTTTCCTGGGTCCTGGGAAAGAGAAGGAAGACTTGGTCAAGTCATTCCCGGGCATGGTATATTAGACTCTTCACTGTGTCTGTGACATGAAACAGCTGCTACAGCTGTCTCTAGTCGCAAGCTGAAACTGGAGAAAATTCTAGTGAAAGGGTCATCTGTACTTTGTTTATATGCAATGGCTATTGCCTGAAAAACTGGTAGAAATTAACAAAGAACAGTAAACAACTTTAATGTACATTATTAATAAAGGAATGAAACTTGGTTCAACAGAGGAATCTGAAATACTAATGGATCTGCATTTACAAAATGTTTACACTATCAAATTTTGACATTGGCGAACCTGCACTGTGTTCATTGAATTAGAAGCAGGTGAAAAACTGTCACTGGTCAGTTACAAACAAATGATGTACCAATGCACAAAATTGGCTTTCTAGTTTGCTAACACTATGGTCATCGAAAGCGGAGGCCAGAGCCTACCACTTAATGCAAACAGGGAACTACAGAGGTAGCTGTTCAACAACTGGACACACCTGTATCCCAGTATTGAGTATGTGCTTTGACGTAATGAATACTCAATATTGTTCTTTCCCTCCATTTAATGCAAACTCTTGGCTCTCAAGAAGACTGGATGGAAGGAATTACACCTCATAAAGAATGTGATCAGCTTGTTTGGTTCCCGTATAGGGACACAATCAGGCACAGGTATATATGGCCTATCTCCAAGGACAAATATTAGATAAGCCTTGGGAAATATTGCACAGTTTATCAGGCAGAAGTATTTGCTATCTTGAGCTGTGCTCTAAGAGATCTTGAGAAAGGTTACCACAGTAAACAAATTCTCATTCCTCATAGATAGTCATAGTGGTTTAAAATACTGTCCTCAGACCAGGTAAAATCAAACTTGGTATGGGAATGCCCTAATTAACTTGTCATCTCACAACAGGTTGAAATGTGGTGGGTGCCAGGTCATCACGGTATCTATGGAAATGGAAAAGCTGATCAGCTGACTAAAAGGGATACTGAGATACCCTTATGTTGACCCTGAACCCGTGGTTGGAATCAGTATATGTACTTCTAAAAGCATGGATTAGGAAAGCACTCCAACTCAAGTGGTAAACGTATCCTGGACAAAGACAAGCCAACAAACCTGGCCTTAGGTCCATGCAAAACTCTTTCCTCATCTCTGCTGAGATTGGATAGAACAGGAATAAGGAAAGTAATTCTATCAATTTCTGAACATGGTCACTTCAGGAAACATCTATGTAAAGTAAACCTCTACAATGAAGAACCCATTTGTAGAATGTCTAAAGAGAATGAGGAAATTGCCTCGCATATCCTTTTTGACTGCCCATTCCTGGTAAGAAAGAGACTTTCTCTTTCTATAACCACAGAGGATCTAGGAAAGGATGCTGCAGCTTGTTCAGGGAACAGATTTTTGGAAACAATGAGCATTTTAGGCTGACGTGCATTCCTGGGGTATTGTGAAGCAACATTTATACTGCTGCTTGTCCTGGTCTTCATTCTCAGGTTATTATTGTAAACCAGTTTTTACATTTAGAAATGCTGACTCTGCAGCTATACTTATGGAGCACGTTCAGCATTAATCATTAAATAACATACAGAAAGCAACAGTTTGGCATAAATGTGGGTTCAAATCTTGTGTCATGAAGGCTCTTTCTCTACCACACAGAGGGGTTTTGGGGGTTGTAACACCCCTTGCCAAAGAAAGGGTAAAAATTAATAGCAAAAATAGTAGCATCTTTCTAACTAGCGGGATTGAGATACTTCTAACCATGTCACCAATAGCACTATATTTACGACAATATCGCCAAAGGTGATCTCAAGAGAAACTGTACTTTAGATAGCCTGCGTACAACCATGTTAAGATATTGGGGGCATGTTTTCTTTCTGGTACTAAATTTTAGTGGTTTCCAAATGAATGCAATATTTCCAAGTTTAGAACACAACTAGAAACCCTACTTTGTAGTGAAAGAAACTGGCCTGCAGCGGCAATATAAAATACTTCATAGTGGTCATTAATTCTCATGTGACAATGCATTATCTGCTTAGAATATGCAAAACATCCTATCCTAATAAAATGTTGAGAAAAAAAGAACACACTAGACGTTTAAAAACATAATTGCTCTACTTACTTAAAATTGAATCAGACATGTTTCAAAGAGGCATGCCCTCCATCCTCAACAGGTTAGCCAACTGAAGTCCACGTCAGGTAACCGTCTCCCCCTTCCCTCATTGTCTAGGTGTACCACTCTTCCCATTGGTCAGTTACAAGACATCATCTATTACTGGTATTTCAAAGTTCAATAACTCGATTTATGTTCTTAATGATATAAATATTTTCCCAGAATGTTAATTCCCAATGGTTCTTGGCTGGTTTTAAAAGTTTGATTTCTTGGCTAATATTATGATCGCATACCAAAAGTGATGGGCTATGGCTGATTTATCTGTTTATATTTTATGTTTCTGAGATGCTCCTTCAATCTGATTTCTAAGTTTATCTTTGTCTTCCCAATATATATTTTATGACAGTCTTCACAGTTGATCTTCATAGTCTTCGCCAAAAGTGATGAGCTTGGCTGATTTATCTGTCTGTTTATATTTTATGTTTCTTCACTCTGATTTCTAAGTTTCTCTTCATCTTCCCAATATATATTATAAGACAGTCTTCACAGTTGATCTTCACCAAAAGTGATGAGCTTTGGCTGATTTATCTGTCTGTTTATATTTTATGTTTCTTCACTCTGATTTCTAAGTTTCTCTTCGTCTTCCCAATATATCTTATATGACAGTCTTCACAGTTGATGCGGTAGATTCCTGATAATTTATGCTCGGAGTGGTATTTTTTAAAGGGTGGTTAAGCAAATTTCTATGTTGACTATATGAATACAAATACAGCTCTAAAAAAAGAAATAAACATAAGAAATATTATTAATATTCATATTCAACCCACTATGTTTGTTTTGTGGAGCCAGTTTTGTATTATAGTCTTTGAAAATCTTATTGAATGTATTAAACACTTTTGGGTGGTATGTAAATTTGCGACCCGCTGAGGATGGAGAGCAAGCCTCTTTGAAACATGTCCGATTCAGTTTTAAATAAGTGGAGCAATTAGTGTTTTTAAACGTTGACTAGCGTTTCTTTAACATTTTATTAACATGCCCCACTGTTTTAAACACTTCAATTTTATATCCTATCCTAATTTTAATTCTAATTGCTGCACTTTAATCTGTTAATATAAAATTTATTTATTTAAATATTTCAACTCAGAATTAATTCCATTTAGCATTTGAATTTACACAAATTGTTTAAAAAATGGATATCTATATATAACCCAGCCCTTAATATTTTTTCTGGTTATGCCACTACTGTCCATTCCAAACCAGAGTGCCTTTCACTGAAAACAAACTCTTTGTATTATCCGCGCGAAAGTAGTTCGCAAACCCCGCCCCTAATGGCTGCTTGTTCCCCTCCCACGTGCTTGTTGAACACTATTTAATCTATAAAAAGGCGCCCTGCGTGAGAATCATAGTTCAAAATGCAACCTGAGGTAACAATAGATTTTATAAGTATGCGGCGGCAATGAACATTTTACTTACATTAATCACAATCCTTGGGCAAAAATGCAACACCCAAATCCGAATCCTCCGAAGATGCCTCAGCTGCCATATCAGTATCAGAACTACTCTCCAAAATAATGACAAGCTTATCCACAATTCCACAACTGTCGCACTTAAAACAAGTTCCCACGTTTTATCCTCTTCTATGTTGTATTATGTTTGTTTATATTCCCTGCTCGCTTTCGTTACACTTCTCACTGAAACGCCTGTAAAATCCGATATTAGTTTCCTAATATGCAATAATGCAAGTGTCGCATATTTTTGTAATAGTAAGTTGAATATATGAAGTATTGTTTGTTTTTAGCCACCTTTTAACTGTTTCCTGCTTCTGTGTTTGAACAGTTTATTCGCAGTACACGCATCTTCCTCTGTCATGTAAACTCAAATACCAACTGACTAAATCACAAGATTTGACCTGAGCGGAGCATATGTGTGTTACCGTATTATGAATGACTGTTCGCTTATCATATATCCTGTGTTATGCAAAGTGTTTATTCGGTACTGAGATAGCACCTCTGGGAATTCGTTGCTGCATTTCTTGTGTATGTAAGAGAGTGACAGTTGTGCATTTGGTTGGTATTAACAAGCAAGATGATCTCGGTGTCAGCGCAATAGCAGGCGAAAATCATATTTTATAATCTCTTAACAGCTAGTATATATCCATTACCTTTAACGATGAGTTCTTATGATAACCGCAATAAAATGTGCAGTTCTATACCTTTCCTGCTCTAATATTTCATAATACAATACATGTATTAAGGAACTATTTACGTTGGCGTAAGAGTATATTCTTGGGTTCGTGACAAGCCAAAGCACGTGCTTCTGTTTACATCAGAGGGAACTCTGGTTTGGAATGGACAGTACTATGACACACATATAGTAAATTACATTTCACCCAAAAATTTGATACCAACATTTCTCAGAATTACATATTTTGAGACAACCTTAAAAAAGTGTCTTTAAAAAAAGGTCTGTGCCTGTGAACAGCATAACTCAAAAATGAAAACTTCCTTAAATACAAAAGCTCAGGACTTTCCAAGGATGCAATACAAAGATTTTGAAGAAAATTACCCTTTACATGGAACATTTTTCAAAATTTGTTATGTTCTCCAAAATGCCTTAATGATTTTGATTAAAATACCATATGCTTAAGCTATTTTCATGACAAAAAAATCTGACGTGTTACACTCACATGACTTTCTCTACTCTTGTACAATCTATTTTTACAAACGCCTATTCTCCATATGCTTCATGTTAATCGAGATATCGAGATGTCAATCTTATTGGTAATTTTCTTGTAGATGCAAGGGGAATATGGTAGGTTATAAGCGATAGTCAAATATTTTAACGCTGGTTGCTATGTGGCGCATTTCATTCTCTTTGCATGTCCAGGACATAAAAAAAATGAATAACGAATTTGAGAAAAAGTATAAGTATTGAAATATTTAAGGAAATAACAAGCAATATCTCGAAAACGGTTCACTCAACAAAAGAAATGTATATGACATAAGTTGTGTATTTTAACGCAATCTACATTTTTTGTGTAGTAAAATTCTGTCTATCTGTTACGGTTTACCAGTTATGCAAAAGTCGTTCACAATGAAGAATACTTTTGAAGACATTCCCAGAAAATTCGAGATATACATTTCATTTCTCATGACATTATCTTAAACATATGATTTTTCATCAAAATCGTTAGCCATTTTTGAGAAAATTAAAATTTTTTGGAAAAATGTTCCATGTAAAGGGTAGTCTGAGGTGGGGGGATTTTCTTGAAAACCTTCGTGTCGCATCTCTGGAAGATACTGAACCTAAATACCAAGTTTGGTGTTTATCCGACTGTTCGTTTTTGAGTTATGCTGTTCACAGACACACACACAGACACACACACGGACATGTTTCCAAAAATGCTTTTTTTGGATTCAGTGGATCTCAAAACATATATTTCCGGTGAAATCTCGGTATCGAATTTTTGGGTGGAATACAATACTTCCCCTACTTACTATACGTAGTAGAGAAAGTAAAAAAAAAGAAGGTATATTTTGAATTTTGTGGGGATAGTTTATGAAGTCCTCTTCATTCAAATAACTTTTGTATTATTAGTAAACCGCAAGACATAGAGAAAAGGTTACCACACAAAGAAATGTAGATCTTGTTAAAGCACAGAGTTTATGTAATACTGTTTTCTAGCATTAACCATTTCTGAGATATTTTTTGTTGTTACTTTGAATTTTCCGTACTTTATATTTTTCTTAACTGCAAATCAATATTTTTTTTTGTCTCTCTGTTTGTTTTTTGTGTTCATGTAAAGTGAACAGAATTTCAAAGCTATCACTACAATAAGATCACTTTAGCTTATAGTATTCTTCTTATACCTGTAACGAAATGAGTAAATGAGCAATCAAAAGATTATCTCAATTAACAAGAAGTAGATAGAGGAATAAGCTTTTGTAAATATAGTTAGTAGAAGAGCGAGTAGAGAAACGTAACACATCAGATGTTTTTCTTTTGAAAACCTTTGACATTATTCAGGATTGTGTTATTTGTGAGGCTGTCATATATTTGGCAACTTACTTTGAAGACAGATACTAGAGTTTATTAAATATCTTTACGAGATGTTATTTTGTATACAGTCCTATAACATGATGTTAACATAGGCCTTATGAGATAGGTTATTTATGTGTTGGTAGGAGTGTACAGCTCTAGTAGAAGGGATTTATGTAACTTGTATCCCATTTCCAAGTCTTTGTCTATCTAAACATGTAAATATGCACTTTTGCTTATAAGATTGCATAAATTCCTTCACCTGCATTTTGGTTTCAGTTCCCAAGTATCTATCTCTCAAAATTGTGTTGGAATCCAACACAGTGAAGCAATTCATAAAAAACACTTAGTAGAAAAGTGGAGTCAACATAAGTCTTAATATTAGGCAAATCAAATATAAACTAGACTCTTTTTTTAAAAATTGTTTACTTGATGTAACAAAATAACAGCACATATTACTTTTTTGGAAATGCACTTGGCCCAGCTTTTTGATGCCCTCATCATAAAAAGAGTGGGGTCGTGTGATTAGCCAGTTGAGCACGAAGCCTTCCACATCTGTGTCAGCCTCAAATCATTTGTCTCTCTGAACGGCTCAGAAAGATGGACTATAGGGAGGTAGGTGGTGTCCAATTTATGGTCAGTAAGTTGTGCAGTGTGGAGAAGAATGACTTCCCTTTATTGGCTGGTCACAGCAATATGCCACATTGATGGTGCGATGTCATGCCTCTCATTTTCAGCCCATTCATGGCCTTATGCTACTCCCAACATTCTTACTCAAACCATGTAGAAGTTGCAGCTCACTCAGAACAAAAAGTCTTGTTTATATTTGAATCACCCACATAACTTCTCGCCTATTTGTTTTGCACAACAAAATAGTGAGCATGAACTCACATCGTTAACTCCTTGAAGGTGATGTATGAAATCTGCTATGGTATTATTATGGCTACAAAACAAACAGGTTTAAGGCAGTAACAAAATTTCTGATTTAACACTGAAGTTAATGCAAATTCTGTTTCATCGAACAATTTAGCTTTAACATTGTGTTATATTCAGAATTAACTTAACATCACAGTAGCCTTGTGTTAAGCCATGAAATTGGAAAATGCCTGCCGCAAAGCAATCTATAGATGCGAGGTTGCTGTATTTGGCTGAATGCCATTACTAAAGAAAGAGGAGCCATACATCATAATAAATCTGTAAAAGAATGAACTTTTAAAGCAAACTGCCCAAAGTGGACGTGAACATAGTTTTGTAGAAAATACAAGAGGTTAGAGTGCCGCCTCATTCTCCTCTGCTACTGGCACTTTTCATGTAATAGAAGCTGCAAATGTTGATTTTCCAAGGCTATCATTTGCAGGTTTATCCAGAAGGTTTCCAAAGCAATTGAGCATTTTTGCAAAAGTTGATATATGCAAAAATTTCCAAAAATGGGTCTATTGAGTCTATATATCTTTTAGCATTTGAATCGATCTATGAAATCAGATTTAGCAAAACTCCATACATGTTGGACTCCTTATTTGAAATGTACACAAAGCCAAGTAAAATGTTTTTTACCTTAGTATAAAGTTTTAAGTTTTTTTTTTTTTTTTTTTCGAGTGGAGGAGAAAATGATTTAATCACTTACCCCAGCCCCGATGGGAGTCGGGACTGAGAGTGTGGGAATCTCCAATAATCGGCATACCCACTAAAAACTCCTCCACCGGAATGGAAATAAGGAAGAAGGAAGAAAGAGGAATTCTGTGTGATAATGCGGCCGTACCGCTGTTGCACCGGCGTATTCAGGGTAAGGATATATTGGCTGGCCACTAGGGCTTAGCCAGGTGAAGGAGAGGCGCCAGGACGCAAGCATGACCAAGGCCCTGCTTGCGCCCTTGGGAATTCAGGGTGAGAAGTAAAGGAAAGTAAGGAGAGACAGTGTGTTGGCTGGCAAGTTCCCAGGATGCCGCCGCTGTAGTTGAGTGCGATGCTGTTCAGTAACGTCTGGGGTGCCTAACGCGACCTCTGGGAGATGCGTCAGGCCAGTCCTGTGGATCGGCGTCTTCTTGCTGAAGCTTCCTAAAGAAGCGGAGTTCATCTTTGACAATGTTTCGTATAGTCACGGTGAGAGTGAGCATGTGTCCATGGAATTCTCGTTCCGACAGGGCGTCCTGAGGATCTGGTTTGGAGTAGTGGTTGGCTTCTGTCTGGAGCTCTCGAAGCCCAGCTATTGAAGCCTGAATGGCTCCAAGTCGCGTGGGTCGGTCGTCGCTTCCATACTCGGCGTCGTCGTCCGGTTCGACGAGATGTTCCTCGATACGTTCCAGCTTACGGTGGGCCGATGCGAGCATCCCGTCGTCTTGATGTAGTTGCGTGATCTGCCTTGAGAGGGCGCTGGTCGAGGTCCGCTGCTTGGCCTCCACGGCCGCAAGGTGCGTGTAGATTGCACGGCGTAACTCAGCCAGGCGAGTGGTGATGTCCTGTAGTGTTGTCTGCATGGCAGACAACGTGTCTTGAAGTTCTGGATGTGTTCCTACATGTTTTGCCCTTACACAGGGCGTCGTCGGCGAGGGCTGTTCGGTGGTCGTCCGTAACGTAGTAGTCTCAGTCGGTTGGCTGCTCCGGGGGTACAGGGGGCACTGGGCCTGCCCTGTGAAGTGCGTATGCCCGGAGCAGGTGGCGCAGAATCGGCGACGTCGGCGAAGGTCTAGGGCGGAGCAGTTCGCTGTGAGGCAAGCTGCCCCGCAGTAATGGCACCGAGGTGCAGCGACGCATGCCTCCGCTGTGTGCCCGAAGACACAACAGCGTCGGCAGGGTACCGGGCGTTGGCTCCTGCTGGCCTCGATGCGCAAGCGCTGCCCCAGCAGAGGCAGGCTTGACCCCAAGGCCGCCTGAACGTCCGAGGCGGAACCCAGGTGGAGGCGAACCAGCGGTGTTGGCCCTCGTTTTGAGGAAATTCGGGATGCCCGAATTGCCGAGCGCCAGTGGTGTCTTGCGGCATCCAGTACGAAGTGTACTGGCAGGTCCCTCGGTACTCCACAGATGACCACACTGTGGCGGCCATCTGCCGGAGGGTGCGTCGGCGGTGTCCTCGGGCTCACCAAGGGTGGTAAGCCGGCGGTAGTCGGTGGCGTCGTGCAGCCCTGGGAAACAGAGCCGGAGGCAACAGGTTCCGGCGTTGCAATGCTGCGACCGGGCGAAGCAGCAGCAGAAGCGTAGCTGCGCCCGGTCAGCGGTGTCGGCGAAGCAGCTTTCCCGGCGGATGCCGGTGGAACTGCCGGCGAGTCGGCGGCCGGAGTCGGCTGGAGAGCGCTGGGCTCCTCAGCGGTGGCCGTAGAAGTAGCAGCGGAAGATTCAGCGGCGAGGCGTTTCCTTCTCTTCCCCATTTCGGCGATCTCGGCGAGTGTAGAGATGTTACCTCGGCGGAGTCTCGAAGCGAAGTGGTTTTAAGTAAGAGCATTCTCCAGTGTCATAATATTCCAACTATTGCAATTCCAGAAGCGAAATATGATTCCTTGCATCCTTGGACATATGTTGATGCTTAAGTAGTCACATTTAAAGCTTTCAATGTAACCGTGAGCTAATCTTTTCCACTTATGTGTACTGCGCTGACATAACATTTGTATTAGAAACCATGCTGCTGCAAAGCGCAGATTTCTCTCAGGATTTTTCTTAGTACCATAGTTTCTGACAATCACGTGTGTGTGAATAATGGATACAGGGGGTGAATCTATTGTGCTTCAAGAAACACTAGCTGGTAGAAAATCAAGAACTAAAGAGAAAAATCCTTGTAAAGTAGGAACAAGAACAACATTATAATGGGAACGCTTGTGACTTTTCTGCAGCAAAGCAGATGTTTTGATCGCATTCTTCATTTTTTCTAATACGCAGTCATAGTTATCTGGCTCCAGATTGTGTTTTCAGAAGAATGGAAAACATCTTGACACCCAGTGGTTTACAAGATATTGAAAAATCATGGCACAGTCAAGATCCTCAACAAGGACTGGAAAATGTTGAACTTAAAGGCCAATGCTCAAAAGGTGTTACAATCAACATTGCCTTTGAAGATGGCTCCGCAGTGAGTGATCACTTACCAATAAAAAAGATAAATCACCTCGCATCGTAATGCATCTATTGAAGTCAAAACACATACAGCGTTTCCAGTGGCAGTGTGTGTGTGTGTGCTAAAACCAAGCGTTAAAACATGCGACACACTATTAAATTCGTGTATTCTTTCAGAAGTTAACATGGTGTCTAAAGAAAAAAACCTGATGTGTTACACTCACATGACTTTCTCTACTCTTGTACAAACTATTTTTACAAATGGTTATTCCCCATATGCTTCATGTTAATCGAGATGTTAATCTTATTGCTAATTTTCTTGTAGATGCAAGGGGAATATGGTAGGCTTTAAGCGATAGTCAAATGTTTTAAGAGCTGCTTGCTATGTGGAGTATTCCATTCTCTTTGCATGTCCAGGACAAAAAAAATGAATAACAAATTTGAGAAAAAGTGTAAGTATTGGAAAATTTAAGGGAATAACAAGCAACATCTTGAAAATGGTTCACTCAACAAAAAAAATGTATATGACATAAATTGTGTATTTTAATGCGATCTACATTTTTTGTGTAGTAAAATTTTGTCTATCTCTTATGGTTTACCAGTTATGCAAAAGTTGTTCACAATGAAGAATACTTTTGAAGACATTCCCAGAAAATTTGAGATATACATTTCATTTGTCATGAAAATATCTTAAACATATGATATTTTAATCAAAATCGTTAGAGCCATTTTTGAGAAAATTAAAATTTTCGAAAAATGTTCCAAGGGTAATCTGGGGTGGGGGGATTTTCTTGAAAACCTTCGTGTCGCATCTTTGGAAGATACTGAACCTAAATACCAAGTTTGGTGTTCATCCGACTGTTCGTTTCTGAGTTATGCTGTTCACAGACACACACACGGTCATGTTTCCAAAAATGCTTTTTTGGATTCAGGGGGTCTCAAAACATGTATTTCCGGTGAATCTCGGCATCAAATTTTTGGGTGGAATACAATACTTCCCCTACTTACTATATGTAGTAGAGAAAGTAAAAACGAATGACATTAACAAACTTGTGCAGTATTTTGATATAATAGATGAGGGAAAGGAGTTCTACACAACTGTTCTAGCAGAGGTGTCCCATAATTACAGTTTTGTGCTAAAATTATTAATTTTATTCAGTTTTACTAGTGCTCTAATGAGACTCATATGAATAAAGGCTGCATCTATCAAGTTTTGAAGAAACCTCAGTTATTTGGGAGTAAAATAGACCAATATTTAAAAAGCACACATATTTTTGTTTAACCCACTTCTATTGCCTCTGAACAAAGAATGCTTTATGCCAAACAATTTTGTCTAAAGTGCGTCTTGTGTGTTTAAAATAAAAATACAATTGCTGTAGCATTTTTATATCTGCATCTATTGACTTTAGCAAAAATGCTCCTCAATATTTTTCTTGGGGTGTGCTTGATCCTTAATCAGTGATAATACATGTGTGCCCATTTTGGTTTCAGTGTTGAGTCCACCTATCAGTTCTAAACACCTACCTTTTTTATGTTAAGGTACAGTTTGGGCCTGCATTTCAGTTAAATTACTCGTGCATTTTCTCCCATGCTATGTCCTTATCCTTTAATGTAAGTACGTCAGCTTTCTATACTTAGTGACAACTTCTTTTGAATGGTGAACCATTAGTTCCTCTGCAACTAGATTTTTCAGTTGATGTTGCATTCTCGCCTCAATCAGAAAAATCATATAGCATGAACATAACTAGTTGTCTGCTACTGTCACAGAGACAAAAGTGCATCAAAGCAGTGATACTGGAAATATACTGAAATTAATAATTACATACTGGAAAAATTGGACAAAGTATCCAAATAATATTAATTTATTGTGGATGAAATTTTCAGGAAGATCTTTTCATCAAATAAGTATTTGTTAATGTTGTTTTGTTTAATACTTATTGTTTATAAGTTTTTAGCTTATGTTAAAATTACTCAAACTTTTGGATAACCTTTCACCCCTATTATTATTTTTTACAGGCTGTACGGCATTTCCAGATTGTTGTGGGGGAGACCCTTGTACAAGAATTTCATACAGAGTACAGCGAGTAAATATAATTAAATCATCATTAGAGATTCAAAACATTAGGTATGGCAGCGGGTAATAAACATAGCTTCGTGTTATGGCTGTGGAAACAAATGTTAAGCTAGCAGCAATATGACTCAATGTGGTACTGGCATTTTGAACCTTCAAGGTTCAGTCACAGCCTTCTCAAAAGATGTTGTTTGCAGTAGTCTTTTATGTTAATAAAATGTTAACTAACATTAATTGTAAAGCCCCTTGCACACAATCAAATTCAATACTTTAAAAGACCTTTCAAGAGTTCTCACAACTTTTCTTGTCAAACTGCTTCCAATAGTTTCAAAGTCTTGAAAGCAAATAAGGACATGGTCTAAACGATCAAAGATGTGACAATGATTTGATGGCTTTAGCCAATGAAATGCAAGTATTTACAGTGCATCACAAAATCTGCAACATGGCGAAAAGCGAAAAGTAAACAAAAATGGCTACCCGGCCAAGGTATGTCATATGTGTAGGTCATGTCCGTATTTCTAGGACTCCATGGATTACCATAATAAGATGAAGGCAGATTTCCGAACTAAGTGTACATTAATGCAATGTTATATAGTGTGGTTGATGTTATTTCCATTGTATTCCACACTCGTAATGTGATTTCATTGGATATAATACGTGAAAGTGCTACATAATATTAGTAAAGAACAATATTTCATTGCAAATAGTAAACTGTTTTATGTGCGATAAATTATTTATTAAAGTGTTCTGAAGGGTTTCAGTTTGTAAATACACATTTATGACTTCCAAGTCTTGTCCAATCTTATCACATATTGAAAAATGTTTGACAATTTTTCTTATAAACTCTTGAATTGAAAAAAAGTTTGATCGTGTACCTTGATGAAATGCAAGAGTTTTAACATTATTTTAAATTTTTGACATAATATTAGCAAACAAAGTGCTAGGGTATTTTCAACTTTGGTTGGTGAAACCAGCCCTTAGAGATTAGACGAGGGCTTTTTAGAGTTTTACTAACCCCATTAGAAAGGATGCCATTATTACCTCCCAAAATTTGTTCCCTGAACATGTTGCACTATCAGCATCCTTTCCTGGATCTTCCTTGATTATAGAAAGAGTAAGTATCTTTCTTGCCAGGAATGGGCAGTCAAAGAGGATGTGCGAGGCAGTTTCATCATTGTAGAGGCCTACTTTATGTGTAGATGTTTCCTGAAGTGACCATGTTCAGAAATTAATGCAACTATTCTCTTTATTTCTGTTCTATCGAATCTCAGGAGAATGAGGAAAGAGTGTTGCATGGGCCTAAGACCAGTTTCTTGGCTTGTTCTTTGTCGAGGATAGGTTTACCCCCTGAGTTGGTGTGCTTTCCTAATCCATGCTTTTACCAAGATTTTGGCAGTATGTGTATTGATTCATGGCTTCAGGACCAACATAGGGTATCTCAGTACCCCAAAAATTGGCCTTTAGTGCTACAGTTCTTTGTGTAAATCGGAACTTTAAAGCTGAGTGAAATAAACAAACCTAAAGACAAGGTTAAATTTAAAATCATTGGAACTTGCAAACATTGAAGCAAATAATTAAATTATGGAGAAACAATCAAACTTAAACACTCATATGCTTTAATTACCAAATTACTGACAGGAGATGTTTCGACGACCTATTGTCCTCATTTTTGGCTGCTGGTCAACGAACCGGGTATTCCCCAATTTCTCCCAGGACCACAAAATAAATATAACTTAAAAAACATGCTCAAATTATAACACTCAGCCAGAATCCCATCAGAAAAGAAATCAGCAATATATAAAATAAACTGTTCAGAACATAACAAAACATACTGTGACTGTATGCATGGAGCTACCTGCATTCCAGCCCAGCACTGGAACGATGGCAGTGTGGAATAAAAACCATTATGTGCCACTTACATGTTCGATAAATTGAGTTTTTATTCATGGACGCTCTTTAACTACTATGGTTCTTAGCGTCCCATTCCATATTGGGCGTGAAACACCGGTAATTTTGCTCAGAGGCCTCTTTATCAGGCTTGAGGTTCTTTTACGTCCCGTAAATCTACGACACGGGACCATCGCCTTTACTTCCCTTCTGAAGGAAGCCATGGTAAGGATTTTTACGCTCGAAAAAATCCATCGCCCTCCGCCAGGTTTGAACCCGCGACCTTGGGAACTAGAGGCTAGCACGGTACCACTAGTCCACGGAGGACAACCTACATGTTCCAGAACCTTCTTGTGCTTGTATGCGGGCTGCTCATGTCAAGGCAGCAGTTATGTGCTAAAGTGACTCAGGTGTAACGTTTGTGAGTGTTTACACAGTAACTGGTGCTCTCATACATCATAAACTCTTCAGAAATATCGATACCTATGATAGATAGGCAATCACTTCACAAAATAGAACAAAAAGTGAAGCTGCTATTTTCGGTGCCTAACCACATCGAACTGAGCTTATGGTAAGATATTTATGTGACAAATGAAATGTACCTATATCTTGGATTTTCTTGAAATAACCTGTATTTACTAATGTTGTATTATAACTTGTTCCTAGTGGCAGACCATGTCACTGCAGCTACAAATGTAACATCCAATCACCATTGATACTACCCCTTCGAACCCTCTGCCTAAAACTTCCACTTTTGACGCATTTTGCTGACATGTTGTAATACATATATATTTTGGTCTTGTAAACCCTGGAAGGAATGCACGCACAATTAAAAAAATACACAAGGCCTTGACGTAATATATAATAAACAGTAATCAGGTGTTATTAGAAAATAATAATCATAAAGCAAAATGACACAAGTGTTCAAGGATGAAACAAAGCTTTAGTTTTCAGCACTGAGTTCTGTCACTAATTTTGAGCACGTGGCATATGTCACACTTTATTCACAGAGTTTACAAATACATTTATACATTATTACATGAAAGTTAAATTATTATGGAGCACATTTTATATAAACTCATTACGACCTTTCTTATGCATTGATTTGATACTGTTATCAGATGCTTCTCACATATAACATGTAGTGTTCCCTCTATCTCACCTGCCAAAGCTCATGAAGCTAGTACACAAAAATAAAAGTTTTTGTTACCTTGTGGTAATAGCTTGAGTGCAATATAAACATGTCTTCATGGAAAATAACTCCACTGCTACTTCTGCTGTGTTTATATTGCTTCCTTTATAGCAGTAATTAATATGGCAGCATATAATTTCTTTTTTCAACAGCAGGAGAAAGACAATTTATTTGGTCATGTACGTACAGTAATGAATCAACTGTTAGCCTGGTGAACTGAGCTTGCCAGGTAGCATTTGGCCCTCCCGTTCTCCAAAGTGCAAAAGGTTCGCAGTGTAGCTCCCCATGGCACTTTGATCCACTCCACGTCGCAGTGGAACTCTATCAAGGGACAAATTATAATATGGTGACTACAGTATAACTCATAAACAAGCATGTACTACACCAAAAATGTAAATCTCTGTAAAAAAACATAATTTATTTCAAATCACTTTTTTTTTCTTTCTTTTGTGACATCAGCCAGTTCTAAGATATGCATTTATATTGGTTTGTCATTTTTTTTCAACTACTGTTGCTATTCAGTTGCTTCTTGTGATGTCGTGGAAAGAGTATGGAATTTCAAGACCAGCATATAACATCTTGCTATTAAGCATGTGACTATCAATTAGATTTCCTCTACTCCTACAACGAAATATGTAATGAAACTATTTCTGCAAATGTTTATCTCAGTTAACATGAAGTATATAGAAAAATAAATTTTCATAAGAAGAGTTTGTAGAAGCTATATAAATGATCATGGGTAGAGAAAGTCATGTGAATGTAAGACAGATTTTTATCAATATGGTGCACTGAATTGTAGTTTGTTTATGGAGCGCCATTAGAAGATGGTTCTCAGTGATATAGTAGTTAGCATGGTTACATGGGAAACCAGGGAGCTTTAATTTTTATCTGCAATGAATGTTAGTAAAACAACAGTTTTGCAAAATTATATGTTTTAAGCTGGGGTGAAACCCACAAGACTTGTAAGATAATTTTTTTTTTAAGTAGTAAAATTAATTCTAATGCCATGAAACAATTAACTGTAATGGTGTAAACCAAAGTGAGCTAAAAATAGTTAAGGGTATATATGTCAGCGATATTTAAACTTGCAGATATTTGCTGTAAATTATTCTTTGGTAATCAAGATTGAATGTTGTGTATTTTCTGGGGATTCCGTAGCTCTTTCCTTTTATCAGCAGTGATCCAACAAAGCTGTATGTATGAATACTTATGTCTAGCACTAGAAGTGCTGTTGATGGTGTCTCCCGACATGGCCGTCTTTATATATGTCTTTATTACCACTTACATTCCGGTGTTAGCTATAGGTAAACTTAGCACAAAATGGTATTACTACTTACTTTTATTGACATTAGACTGATGCTAAAACAGTATTATATATATGCATTTTGTAAACTCTATTGAGAATTTGTGAAAGATATGCATTAAAAGAAATACATGCTTATTGAGTTGGTGAATCAACAATTATTGTAAAGTCTTATAATATCAAAGAATACATTGATAATGCATATTCATGTATTTTATTTTATCTCATATTCCAAGCCCAGCATATATTTGTGAGGGAACAGGAAGTACAGTGCAGTCTGTTCCGTACATTGGGGATTTTTTGTTCCATATCTCCCGCATTACATACTCATGAGTGATAGTAACATGCACTATAAGGAGTACTAACCTTGTTATAAGTTTTTTTTTTATTTATGTATGCTCTTTAACTGCTGTGGTCCTTAGCATCCAATTCTATATTGGGAGTGAAAGACCGGAAATTCTGCTCAGAAGCCTCTTTATCATGCTTGAGGTTCTTTTACGTGCCGTAAATCTACGACACGGAACCACCAGCTTTATTTCCCTTCCAAAGGAAGCCATGCTAAGGATTTTTACACCCGAAAAAAATCAATCGCCCTCCGCTGGGTTTGAACCCACGACCTCGGGAACTAGAAGCTAGCACGGTACCACTAGTCCACGGAGACGACTATTATAAGTGGTGTCCATCTGCATGAAGACTTTCCTGGTATCTGTGGATAAAATTTCTATTGAGACAATAAGTTCTTGTGTAATGTTAATAATAATTTATGTTTTTATGTTGCCGTTAAGTTCGTCTATGGTGTTGGTATTGTTCCTATAAACTTTATTTTTTAGGGTTCTCCACAATTATATGCACCAATTTCTTCCATTAGAACATCTTGCTTTTGCTTCTTAGGTTTAGCGATCCCAATGTCCTAAACTTATTAACCAGACGTTTAACAGTTTCTCCACCTGGAACCGGAATACCAGTAAATTTCTCCTGAAGTTGTCTACATGATTCTGTTTTTACATGTGTATTGGCAGACATTGCAGTGGACATTAACACGGATGTCTTGAATAGCTTTCACCTTTGAGATGTACAACTGATAGTTGTGCACCGAGGTCACTACAGCCTGGGAAACACTTGTCTTCATTATTCAATCAAACAACTTTTACTTTCTCTACTGCTTATCTATATTAAGTAGAGGAAAATTTGACGTCGACATTTCACCGGAAATACATGTTTTCAGACTATCTGAATCCAGATGTGCATGCGCACTTATTATTTAAGTTCAATATCTTCCAAAGATACGACACCAAGATTTTCAAAAAAATTCCCCCCTCACCACAAACTACCATTTACATGAAAAATTTGTGTTATTTTTCATTTTTTCAAAAGTGGCTGTATCAATTTTGATTAAAATACCATAGTTTTAATACATATGTTGACAGAAAATATTGCAACTACATGTGGAGTGAAACAGGGTTGTATTTTATCTCCAATTATATTTTTTATTATTATGAATGACATGGGGCGGCGCCATGGCCAAATGGTTAAGACCGCTCGCCTCCCACTGAGGCGGCCCGAGTTCAATCCCAGGGACCTGCATGTGGGATTTGTGGTGGACGAAGCGGTGTCTGGGCGGGTTTTCTCCGGTTTCCCCCGCCATTTATTCCACCAACTGCTCCATCATCACCTTTCCTTTCATCCATTTCACCCACATTTCGTTTCATCTACTTCCTTCATCCCATCCCAGGCATCGGGCTGATCACCCATCCTGGATGCTCTGTCTGATCCATGAGTGTCTGCTCCTTGACAGACCTCTGACCCCAGGCACCCGCTTGTAAGTCCTGGGGGTGTAAGTCCTACATAAGAGGAGGGTAAACAGATAATGAATGAATGACATGGAAAGGTCAGTACGCAGTGTTAGAAGAGGCATAGGATGGGGACTGAACGATACCCTGGAAGACAGACTTCACAGATGATTATAAGCAATAATGTAGTAGCCAGTAGGTCAGCAGCTGACGAAACTCTTGAAACATGTCCAGGTAATTTTACTTAAGTGAAGAGTATAAATGAGTTTTCCTACTCCTTGTTCATTTTCATTCACAGATAAGTAATAATGTAGTAGCTAGTAGGTCAGCAGCTGATGATGAGACTCTTGAAACATGTCCAGGTAATTCTACTTAAGTGAAGAGTATAAATGAGTTTTCCTACTCCTTGTTCATTTTCATTCACAGATGATGTTTGCCTGCTCTTTCATAATTTTGATGATATGCAAAGTAAAGTGAATACTCTATTAAAAGTAATAAAGAAGACTCGTATTAAAATTAATATAAAGAAAACTAAAGAAATGAGACAAAATAGTAAGAAAACAAACAAAATTATAATTAATAAAACTATTGATACTGTTCAAATATCTAGGTAGTATAATTGATAAAGATTGTGGAGCCCTTGAAGATGTTAACAATAGAATAACGGAAAGCAAATGGTGCTTTTGCCCAATTATATCCATTCTGGGAATCTAACGTTTCATCAAGACATACTAAACTTAAAATTTCCAATAATAATGTGAAATCAGTTTTATTATAGTCTGTGAAACGTGGAAAAAGGGTAAAGTCATTCAAAGTAAAATACAAACATTTGCCAATAGATGTTTAAGAAGAATTATAAGAATAAGATAGCCATATAGAATTTCAAATTTACAATTGTAGAAAAAAATAAATCAAAAAGAAATAGAAATAAAAAACAAAAGTGGAATTGGATAGGAGACACACTAGAAAAGCAGTGGAAAGAATGACTTTGGATTGAAGTATAGGGTAGTAGAGGAAGAAGAAGACCAAGAAATACATGGAAGAGAACAGTTATTGAAGAAATTGCTAAATAAGTAAAGAAGTTGGCAAGAAATAGTCTGATGGAAATACTTTGTGAATGCTCCTCATAACGAGATACAAGAGAGCGATTGATTGCTTTAATACATTAACAAGATAAATGAAATGTATTATCTTGAATTCTCTGGAAATAGCCTGAAGTGTTCATTTTGAATGGCTTTTATATACTTGGTAAACTGCAAAAATAGACAAAGTGTTACTATACAAAACATGTAGATCTTAAGAGAATCTATTGATGAATTTTCCAAATCCCAAAGCATTTTACTGAGTGTTTTGTATTGGTATAAAGAAGTGTGGTTGCAAAATTTGATGCATATATGGGGAGCATCAGTTCAAAAAGCACTAAGTGCTCAATAAAAACAGTTTCAGGAGAGAGGAAAAACTGATGTCTTCTAATCTTAGCTGTGGTTTTAAAACTCTTCATACCTAACTGTAGTGCAAATGCCACTTTCCTAAATATGTTATCACCAAAATCATTTTTTGTTTAATACCACATTTATCATGAAAAATGTTTAGAACAATGCATTTTGAGTCAATTATACTGAAAGTATTATATCAGCATTAAGAAAAAAATGGTAAAATATTATTTTAATGGTATTTTAATAAACAGATTCAATTCCACTTACAAAAGCAGTTTTATAGTGCCATTTTTATGAAAAAAAAGTTAACCTTCAAATGTAATTTGTCACTTTATATCGATGTTTTTTCAACAAACACAACTGTGTTTCTGTATGTTAACAATGTCCATTTCTTCCTCCAAACACTCAAGTTGTTCTTCATTCTGGGTTTTGCTACAGAATGCAAACTGCAGCTTCTCATTCACTGCCAAACCTCTTCAGTAAGAGTGCGGCAACTCTACCTAGGAGTGTTAAACTCCAGATCTCCCCATTTAATTGGAGATATGAATGGTTTAGAGGGATGGCAGAAAGTTCAATAGGTTTTGGATCTTATCGCTGCATGCAAAAGAGAACTTAATACTTCTGGCCATTTTTTTTAAAACTAACATGAAAGACAAAACAACACATAAAGTCATCTGAGTATCCTTTGCAGGCATTCTACTGCATTTATTTGAATGAGATTAATACAGTAAATACATAAGCTATTTACTTCTTTGCTTCTCTTCATAATCTTTCTGCCTGCAACAATTGTTTCCTTTTCCATGCTGTAACACTTAGGAAAGTTACTATTAGTGCTTCCTTGTCATAGCTCTCTATCTCAGACCTTCACGTAAGGAGATTTGTTTATACATTCCTTTTGGATGACCCAAGGAAGTGACACCTGATGCGGTTTGGCAGCAATGAGTGCCTTTCTAGTTGCACAAACACAGCAATCAAATTATATATGTACACAGTGCCACATAAGCAACTCTCTGCTTCTGTGAAGCAATGCATTATGTTCAATTCGTCTTGGTGAATTAACCCTCAACTGGAGGTGTGAGATCTTTTTTCATACGAGATAAACTGTACACCCCTGAAATTCTTTGCTTTGTCCTGAACAACTGTGTACCTTTCCCTTTACTAAAGATGCACCTGTGCTTGGGTTAAAATATTACCAAGTCCTTGAATAAATGACAAAAAGGCTGAGTGGTATCGCATAACTCCAGTAGTGCGAGTGTTACTTGGCCTTTCTAAAACTCTTACGAGTATGTCAGTGCTTAACCCAGACAGTGTACAGTAGTAATGCTAGCGATAGCAAGGCAAAAAATACTCTGGATTACAATTCTCATGAAACTGATTCAGAACAGAAAGATGAGCCCATTATTCAGCCAAGTAAGGTTCCATTGTTTTGTACAGTAAGAATGGATTTAAATGGTCAGTCACCAAACCTAATAAAAATAGAAGAACACCTGCTCATAACATTGTAATGAAAGTTCCTGCACTGAGAGGGGCAGCTAAAGATTTGTGCACACCTTTGCAGGCATGGCAATGTTTATTTGCTCAGGATATAGTTTTAGAAACTGTTAGATATACACATGAGAAAATCAGTTGCTATAGCTCAAAATTTTCTGATCAAACATGCACAGAACTGAAAGATGCCAACATTGTTGAATTTAGGGCTCTTCTGGGTTTTTTGTATTACACAGCTGTTTATAACTCAAACCACGAAAGTCTTGAATCCATGTTATTACTGTCTATGTTGAAAGACTAGTTCAACATAGTATATAATTTCATACAGATCTAATGACTGATTTTATAATAAGTCCTATAAAAAGAGCATAGGTTTGTTGGGATTCAACATATTATTTCCGTTTGCTTCAAGTTTGTTTACAAAATATTCTGTGGAGGATATAGTGCAAATTATATGGTTGTATTTTAATTATTGTTGTAGTTTTAGTGTATGAATAAAGGCACGTTATACATAATATTATTCATGTGGTATCATTTCCGACCCCACAGCTCTGCTTGAGGGTTAAGCTGTTTCTGAACCAAATGCTGTATGTCAAAGACATTTTAGAATATAAAGTAGCCCTATTTGAAACAAATGGATTGCATAGATCAATTCAGCACTATCAAATTAAGGGGGAATGCATATCAAAATGGATTTTATCCATGGGTGAATTTAGTGCATTTTGTTCCATTGCACCTTATATGTTAACTATGCATTTTAAAATACAAATTTAAGTTATTTTACAAAAAATGCTCATGATACAATGTTCATAGTTTTTAAACAATATTTCATATATATGTTCCTTATTGAGCTACAAAATGAGCTTGCTAAGAAATATACTTTTAAATTAATTGTTTTAAAAAAGTGTTTAATTAATATTTATCAAAGTTGGATGAGGCAACAGAGACGGTGACCAGTCACACCTCTGGTGGAAGCAGGGAGAAGGCTGCCATCTGCACCAAGTGTCCCCAACACTACACTGCCCCTAAGCCAACATGAAGGGGAAGGGATAATTATGGTAGAAGAGAAACCACCTCAACATTCGGCGTGCCAACCAGGGAAAACCACGAAAACCCTATGGTCAGAGTGGCCGTCCGAGAAATCGAACCTAGGACCTCGCACGTTACCGCGGAGCCATGTTGAACTACAATACGAAAGAAACAATAGAATGCTAAGAAACATTCCACCCGTCTCATTAAAAAGAAGAAATCAGGTTAAATTGCTCGTGGATTGTCCATAATATAATTCAGTTAGAAAGAAAAATTGCATCCACAGCACTAAATGCAAAACAGTGTATTTGAGCAGTGAAGAACTACTGTACAAACATGTTTGTACCTATACAATGTATATAAACTTGTAAGTTGTGTCTAATGTTAAGATGAAATGCTGTTTGCTAACTTGTGTGTTTAATTGGTCGCGATATAACCTCCAAGTTCCACCCGTAGAAGTCTTTACTCTATGGTAAGTAGGGCAAGTATTGATCACGACTCGTGAACGAGAGGTCTGACTGACAAACACCAGGGAATCGGTGGTGCGCATGTATTAAAACAAAAAAGAGTACGTATTACCCCAAAAATCCTATATTAAAATTTCACCACACATACATGCTTAGAGGTCCCTCAAGCTGAAAAAAGGTGTGTCTGTGAACAGAATAACTCAAATATGAAATGTCGGACAAATAACAAGCTCCTATTGATGTTTCGCCGAAATTAAGTTTTTCAACAACCATCCACCCCACAGCAAACTATCCTTTATATAGATAACGTTTCTTTATTTTTTCAAACATGACTCTAACGAGTTTTAGTAAAATACCATATGTTTAATATATTTTCTGGCAATATCCTGTTATTCGGAATTACCTTATATAATTTTGTATATGCTTGCTCACGAAAAACCGGCTCACATTTGAACCTAGTCTTCAGGACTTTAGTACCGACGAGGAGTATATTGCAGCAATAGACGGACGTAATGGCTACACACCCTGTCCTGTACAGCTAATAAACGTACTACACTAAGGGCAAGTATTGTATGCCACTCAAACATGTTATGTTGAAATTTCACCGCAAATATACATTTTAAGACACTCCGAATTAAGAAAAGAAAAACACAAAAAGGCACCTGGCGTGCGTGTGTGTGTGTTTGAACAGCATAACTCAAAAATGAAAAGTCGATTAAATACCATAATGGTATTTAAGATTTTAAAAGAAATCCCTCACACCAAACCACACTTTACATGGATTTTTAAAAACTTTCGATTTTCTCAAAAATGGCTAACGATTTTGATTAAAACATGTTTAAGATATTTTCATGGCAAATGAATGTTCTGGGTATGTCCCCAAAAGACTTCATTCTGAATGACTTTTATATAACTAATAAACCGTAAGAGATAGATAAAATTTTATATACAAAAAATGTAGATCTGGTTAGAACACACAATTTATGTCATATACATTTTTTCTTTCTTTCTTGTTTTTTTGTCGAGTGAACCATCTCAAATATATTCTTTGTTATTTGTTTGAATTTTCCAATACTTGTGCTGTTTCTCAAATAGGAATTCGTTACTCTTTTTTCTTCTTCTTTTATTTTATATCCTGGACATACAAAGAGAATGGAATGCTCCACATAGCAACCAGCTCTTAAAAGACTTGACTATCGCCTAAGGCTTTCTGTATTTCCATATTCCCCTTGCACCTACAATAAAGTTAGCAACAAGATTAACATTAAGTAGATGGAGAATAAGCGTTTGTAAAAATAGTTCGTACAAGAGTAGAGAAATTTATGTGAGTGTAACATGTCAGCTTTTTAAAAGCTATCTCCTTAATTACACTTCCAAAATAAACTACTTGTGTTGGCTCTATGGTTAGCAACCAAACACCAAATAAATTAAATAAATAAACTGCATAATACAATAGAGCGTGTTCGCTAGTAAATAACCAAATATAATATAATGTAATCTCCGCCTAGTCGCTGAAATTACATGGCAGAGATAGTGTAACTCTAATCTCTGTCAATAAACAGTTTATACTGGAGGTATTACAGAAATACCTCGTTATTCCCCAATTCCAGCTTAGCTACGCGCCATTACATAGAAGGGGCTACAAAACAATGAGAAACTATTAATTACTTTGGACATTAGTTTTGTTGTCAGATGCGCAACATTGAACAATAAGGTAGTTTAACGTTAGGAGCGCTTAAGACGACAGAATGGAACGGAAATCCGAGCAATGCAACCCCAGAAATAACAGTTCTGTGTTCACCCATAAAGTCCACATCAAACAAACGTAAACTAACGTGCAGTGCTTGATATGAAGTAAATTACAGCGATGATGTCAGCCAATTAGAGCGGTGCACGTGCGTGACAGCATTTCAATTAACGTATAGCTGGGCGCTCCCTTCATTTGTCATGTTTACGAATATAGATGTCAGGATGTTCGCAAAGGTTCCAGTGTTTACCTCTTTGACCTGTTTGTTTTTATGGTTAAATGTTGGATAAAACGTTATCATCACCAAACCTAATAGGATATATGTCCGTCTGCTATTCGGAACGAATTTCCCTCCTACTGAAAAATGTTGAAACAACTTCCGGTGTTGAATGTCCCTCCCCCCCCCCCAAACTTGCTTGTGACTTTTCATTCATTATCGCCATTATAGAAGACCCGGACAGTTGAGAAGTTCTTCAATATACATCTAATATATCCCAACAATGAATTCAGACATTTTACTTTCTCTGCTACGTAGCTGCAGTAAGTACAGGAAGTATTGCATTCCACATCAAAATTTCACCGGAAGTACATGTTTTGAGACTCTCTTAGTCAAAAATGTACATGTTTAAAAAAAATCTGATGTGTTACGCTCACATGACTTCCTCTACTCTTGTACAAACTATTTATACAAACGCTTTCTCTCCATCTACTTCAGGTTAATCGAGATATCAAGATGTTAATCTGATTGCTAATTTTCTTGTAGGTGCAAGGGGAATATGGTAGGCTTTAAGCGATAGTCAAATATTTTAAGAGCTGGTTGCTATGTGGAGTATTCCATTCTCTTTGTACGTCCAGAACATAAAAAAAACGAATAACGAATTCCCATTTGAGAAAAAGTACAAGTATTGGAAAATTCAAACAAATAACAAGGAATATCTCGGAAATGGTTCACTCAACAAAACAAAATAAAATGTATATGACATAAATTATGTGTTTAACGAGATCTACATTTTTTTGTGTAGAAAAAAATTTGTCTATCTCTTACAGTTTACCAGTTATGGAAAAGCCATTCAGAATAGAGGACTTTTGGGGACATTCCCAGGAAATTCAAGGTATGCATTTTATTTGTTATGAAAATATCTTAAACATGTGATATTTTAATCAAAATCGTTAGAGCCATTTTTGAAAAAATAAAAATTTTCGAAAAATGTTCCATCTAAAGGATAGTCTAGGGTGGAAGGGATTTTCTTTAACATCTTCGTGTCACATCTTTGGGAGATACTGAACCTAAATACCAAGTTTGGTATTTATCCGACTTTTCGTTTTTGAGTTATGCTGTTCACAGACACACATCCACATAGACACACAGACCTTTTTCTAAAAATTATTTTTTTGAATTCGGGGAACTCAAAACATGTATTTCCGGTGAAATCTCGGTATCGAATCTTTGGGTGGAATGCAATACTTCCCCTACTTTAGTGAAAAGCATCACTAAAAACAAACTATTGGTGGCATTTAAATTCAGGTCCTTCCAACAATACGACACGAAGATTTTCAAGAAAATCCGCCTACCCCAAGCTAGCCTTTACATGCAAAACAAAAATGGCTTTAACGATTTTGCTAAAAATGCCATATGTTCAAGATAATTGCATGAATCTTGAATTTTCCGCGCACATTCTGAATGACTTTAGTAAAACCTAACAGATAGACCAAATCTTACTACACAAAAAATGTAGATCTCCTTTTTCGAGATATTCCTTGTCAATGGTTTGAATTTTCAAGTGTTTACACTTTTCTCAAATGGGAAGTCGCTTATTTGTTTTTCCTTTCTTCTTGCCCTGGCCATTCCAAGGGAACGGAATTGCAAAGCCATCACATATCTCAAAAGATCTGATTATCGCTTCAGCTCACTGTATTACAAACAAATATGTAATACAACATGAAGTAGATGCGGTAACGTGTGCGACTCGCCCTCAGGAGGTCCCGGGTTCTTTTCCCGGATCGTCAGCGAATGCTGCAATGGTTTCCTTCAGCCCCGAATTTCCTATTCCTCCATATCGTTCCATTCATCCTTCACCCCTCGTGGGGCGTTGGTGCAATATCCTCATTCCTGGATCGGTGCCGAATCCCCTGCGCTTCATAATCCAATCCAGTGAAGTACATAGAAGAATAAGCTTTTGTTGAATAATGGGTAGAGAAAGTTGATAACACGCCAGCATTGTTAAGTGCTGATGGCATGGAAACAGTATGGAATTTCTAAACCAGCATGTAGCGAGCCAGAGTATCGATTCCATTTCCTCGAGCTTTAACGAAACTGCAAAGGTTTATCTCGATTAATATGAAGTAGATAGAAAAATAGACTTTCGTAAGAGTGAAGAAACGAGAGTAGCTGGAGAAAGTTCATCACATTTTGCTTGTGGCTATGCAAAGAGCATGCAATTTCCAAGCCATATTTTAATTTACTGTATTCTTCCTTTACCTACCAATGAAAAAGAATTACGCAGAAGGATACGATTTTTAAACAATATTTTGCAGAAGAGGGAGTAGAGAAAGCCAAGTAAGTGCAACTCTTGCGATGATTATTATTACATTAATTTTTGTACCTTTGCAATTTATACACCTGTTTTATTTGCTTTGCTAACTAGTTTTGTTATAAAACTGCTTGAAGCAAACATGTACCTAGGTCAGACAATGCCCAGTGATACAAAACAAGGAACTCACCAAACATTTATACCCAGCAACTGTTTATTGGACTTAGCATTAAAGCACAAGAGAGAACAAAACGCTAGAAGATATTTCAATGCCCAATTTGTAACCTTTAGAATTGCTTCGTTTAAAAGGTTTCTTTGTATTCGACAGTTATTCTCTGATAGGTTTTTAATTCAATTCAATTTATTTTCCAAATTATTATTCTCACTAAAACCCTTATTTACTCTCAATATTGCCTTTATAAAGTTGCTCGCCTAAAACTATTTAGTCCCAGTACACCAACTCTGGTTGTGTATTGGCAACCGTCACAACTATGTTATATGTCTATCCCTATTTATATTTAACCACTCTATTGTTCCTCTAATACTCCCCTTCCTACCATTCTGGACCATTTATCTCTCTTTTTACCTAAGTAGTTTCACATTTTTGTTCCCCTTTTACATTTAAACTTTCCCCTTCTAAATGTTGCCATGCCATACACAATGTAAACGTACATTTACTTCTCCACACATTGGACCTTTCGACAAATCTAGGCCTTTTAAATTCGTGACTCAGTGTTGCCTATGCAAACCCTTCTCTACCACTTTTATCACAAATCTCTATATAGAGCCTCAAAGAAGCCTTTTCTCTCATACCAGCAAATATTTTTTGTCAATATGCCTTAGTCTCAGACTTACTTGTTTCCAACTCCCTATTGATCCATGACTCTCTTATGCCCATCTGTTGGTTAACTTGCAGAATTATGAGGCACCATGGTCCTTTCTACTTAAATTTCTCACGAATACGAAAGCATTTTTTAATAATATCACTGTCCTCCAACGTGGAACTTTGCTAGATACCGAAATGTTTCTCACACACACACAAACACACACACACACACACACACACACACACACACAATCTTATGTATCACATTTGCAAGACTTTCTCTACAAAGGATTTTCGGAATGGTTAACGCCCCATAAGTTGTATGCGTTAACTAGATCTACATTTTTTGTGTAGTAAGATTTTGTCTGTTTCTTAACGACTTACGAATTGTGCAAAAGTCATCGAGAACGAAGGGCACTTCAAGGCTTTTTTTTAGAAAATTCAAAATATACATTTCATTTGTCATGAAAATAACTCAAAATATGGAATCTTAATCAAAACTTTTGAGAAAATGATCCATGTAAAATGGTAGTTGGGGAATTTTCTTGAAAATCTTCCTGTCGCATCCTTGGAATGTCTTGAACTTAACTTTTAGAGTTACCTTCCTTACAGACACACACCGGGCCTTGATCTAACAATGCTTTTTGGATTCATGGGCCTCAAAACATGTATTTCAGGCGTAGTCTCGGTATTGAATTTTTGGGTGGAATACAATACTTCTACTTATTGTAAGTTTAGTACTTAGCGGAGAAACTAACAAGCCAATTTGAGTTTAGTTCCCACGCAAATATCTTATATTGCGCAAAGAGAGCTCAAGCATTTCTAACCATACCATAATATGAAAATATTTAACTAACTGACCGGTCTCGCCATTGCCAGTAAAGTGATATTTTCTTTGGATAGACATCTACTGGTATATTAGTCATTTGGCCTGCTTATTACAGCAAATGAGACGTAATTTTCAAACATAAACTGCAAACTTGTTTACACCATTGATCATATTAGAATGAGTTACAGTTTTCAAACATATGAATGCTTCTGAGCATATTAATGGAAGATATGCCACTGACAAACCGTATAGTTTTGGAAACCCGTTTAAGAGGTTAAGTAGGGACCTGTAAAAACTACAATGTGATCGTTTAAAATAAGCAAAACAAAACTTAATATACAGTTGATAACATAATTGACATAAATACCTTTAGACTCATTAAGGTGCTCGAGACTTTAATAACCACAACGTATAGATTTCAGGCATGTATCTGCTTTTATCATTGTTGTTTCAATGGTTGATTGTTGATGATTAACATGGCTAACAGTAAACACTTCGTTTACGGTTGTCATTTTAAGGTTTAATTCTGAAACAGTGATTTGAAAAGCATGAATTGAATTTAGTTTTATTTGTGGACGCTCTGTAATTGCTGTGGTCCATAGCGTCCCATTCTATATTGGGCGTGAAAGATCGGAAACGTTGCTCAGAGGCCTCTTTATCAGGCATGGGTTCTTTACTTGCCTTAAATTTACGACACGGGACCACCGGCTTTACTTCCCTTCCACAGGAAGCCATGCTAAGGAGTTTTTGCGCCCTCCGCCGGGTTTGAGCCCGCGACCTCGGAGCTAGAGGACGACTTTGAAAAGCATGTACCTATATGTTGGTATAACATTACTTATAAGGAGCTGCCCTAGTGAAGAAGTTGCATAAAGGCATCTGAACTGTTTCATTAACAATTTCTTGTAGGTACAAAAGGGCTACACGAGACCGAGGTGAAATGTTTATAAAGTAGGTCGCCGTATGCTGGCTTTGAAATGCCACACTATTTGTGCGAAAATGGGGAACAAAAGAATAGTAAGTAAGTTTATTACTGTCAATAGGTCCATACAGAACATCTGACATTGTCATGAGCTAATTACAATATTTACAATGATTAAGGAGTAGATTACATTTACAGTTCATCAATATTATACAAACATTTGAGAATGAGATACTTCTTTAGATTTCTTTTAAAACAATTCTTTTTACAAGATTCAATTTCTAAAGGAAGCTTATTATAAAGTATACTACCTACAATATAAGGATCAGTATTGACTTTCTTTTTATTCACAGCTACTCCATCTGCTGTTATGCTGATGTATATCACAATTTGTTAGTGTGTCTTTAGAGTTAAGAGTATTGTTTGATAAGCATATAATGAAACAAGAGTTAGGATGTTTTCCTTAATAAATACATTTCTACATGTTTCTAATCTTTTAATATTAAACATCACTCTTATACATTTTTTCTGTAATATAAATAGTGACTTAGTACTTCAGAAGTAGGTTTTTGAAAATTCAAACCAATAAAAGCTAATGTCAGGGAAATGGCTAATGCTATAAAATTATTTGATATAAATTGTGTTTTAACGAGATCATTAAGTTTTGTCTGTCCTTCACAGTTTATGAATTACCTACAAAAATTACACAAAATTCACTCAGAGTGAAGGGCAATTCACAGGTTTTTCGTAGAAAATTGAAGATATACATTTTATTAGTCATACACATGTCTTAAACATGTGATATTTTAATAATAATCGTTAGAGCCAGTTATGCGAAAATAAAAAATAACGAAGAATTGTGTATATACTTGTTTGGCGTTGGGGGAGTGTTCTTGAAAATGTAAGTCTCGCATGCTTGAAACAATTTCTTTAACTACTGCGGCTCCATTCTATATTGGGCGTAAAATACCAGCAATTTTGTTCAGAGGACTCTTTAGCAGGCTTGAGGTTCTGTTACGTGCCGTAAATCTACGACAAGGGACCATCGGCTTTACTTCCCTACCGAAGGAAGCCATGCTAAGGATCTTTACGCCCGGCTTTGAATCCGCGACGACGGGACCTCGGAAGATGTTGAACTTAAACGTCAGGTTTGGTATTTATCCGACTTTTCATTTCTGAGTCATGCTCAGTTATGTTGATTACACACGCGAGCGCGCAAATGCTATCATTTTTAGTTCAAAAGATCTCAAAACATTTGTTTGAGAAAAAATAATCTGTATCGAATTTTTGAGTGGAATACTTCTTCTACCCTACTAAGGCATGTGGCAGAGAAAGTAGTAAGCATAAATAATCTACAAGATAAAGTGTGTTATATAGGCGAGCGGACGCGACGCCGTATAAGGAAACAAATGAAGGATGTTGGGGAGCACGTTCATTAACTGGGTGCGTTCACAACTGTAATGCTATGCTTACGTTTCCTGTCCCATTTATTTTATGTAACAAACAGCGGCCTTGTCTAGTTTGTTGGAGGGAATGCAGCTGTGAAACATGCAGTCATGAAGGTACGTGCTGCTTTTACATTCTCTGCCAGAGCAAGTGTTCGATTACCTGTCGAGATTTCACGCTAAAACCACGTGCGGACAATAAAATTGACATAGTAAAGTTGGGCATCTCCAAAGCTTGCGAGTTGTACATTTTCAAGACAATCCCCCTCCCAGAATACCTTTTACGCGGAACTTTGTTCTTTTTCTCCAAACTTTTCTAATGATTTTCATACAAATACGTATGTTTAACATTTTGACATGGAGAATAAAATGTATATCTTAAATTCTCTGTGATACTAATAGAATTTTATATAACAATGAAAGCTTAAGGAAATATTAAAAGTCGTATCCCACCAATGTTAAATATGTTAAATTCATGAGCCATTATCTCAGAAACTATGTAACATATCAGACTGAAATCGTTACAGGATGTGTATGTATGTCTTGTAAATGGTGTATAACAGATTTGAGTGAATTATATGTTTATGATTTATGAAAAATTTATTGTGGATTATTAATTATTACGGTAAGAAGACTTATGGACGGTGATAGTGTTATTTAAAAGCGTAATTAACTATAAAATGAAAATAAAGTTTGCTTAAGTGCAATTAAAGTACATTGGACATTAATTAAGGAAAAGACTGAAGCGTTAAGGTAGAATTAAAGAATAAGTAACTATATTTAAAGTAAGAAGGAGGGTAGGCAGTGAATGTTACAAGAAGTTAGAGGTAAGAAAGAGAATGTTAGGTCAGTAGTGGTGTTCGATTAGTTGTACGTCCTAGTGTAGCTTCAAGGAGCCGGGAGATGTAATCTGTTAATATATCAGCAATTATTTAAAACCAAACTGGATTCATAAAGTACTTCTAAATATAACTTAGCTATCTGCAATAGTTTCTGAGAAAACTGGTCATTTAGACTGGAGCAGTACCAATTTTCAAGTAAAGTTTCCCCTAAAAGATGGGTAGGTAGGTATATAATGTTGCTAAAATCATTAAAGTGCCAGCCAATACAGGAGCGCAATTTTGAAGTTTGAAATCAGCTCTCTAAGCTTAAAAGTAATTAATTTTCTTCATTATTTGTTTGCAGTGCTCGTTACGACTGAAATTGCTCCTTGCGGACAAGTAAAGTTATCAAGAAAGTAAAAATGAAGTAGATTACTAAGTCCTAGAAATTATTTTTAATCGTTATAAAACTAAAATAAAAAAGGTATGTACTTTTGAATTTGTTTTCTAAAATAATTAATGTTTCATCTGCAAATTACTGCTGAGTTTGTGTAAGGCATATGTATTTGGAAAACAACATTGAAATTTGGTTCCAAATTTAGAAAATCCTCCGCAAGGAGGTTTTCCTGTATATCATTAAAAAAAAGTATAAAATATATTTTTTTTAACTCCGGAACTATACAAAGAAAGATGTCAACAATTGGAAGTTTTCTTATAGCATATATCATAAATATCTGGTAAAGAAATGTAATTGCATGAAAAATACGGAAATTAGACAAAAACTTACTTCAGAAAACACGCAGAGCCCATTAATTCATGTGTAGCGTTATCCACTCAAAGGTTGCAAGTTTCCAGTATTTGAAACCACACATTTCTGAAATGGCATGTCCGTTTACACAAAGAGTATTCAAAATATCAAATCCAGCATACATATAGCGAGCTTCTATGCATGTAGCTACAACAACATAGTTTCAATAAACCATTTCGGAAAACGTTTTTCATATTTATCAAGAAGCAGAAAAACCAAGGTCTTTAAGGAATAGTTCGCAGAATAGATATGAAAAAGGAGACTCGTATAATTAAACACATAGGATTTTAATAAGTTGAGTTCTAGAACATATAAAACACATTCCATAAGGTATCAAATCGGACTGATATTACTTATTTATGTTTATAAAACATGGAATAATGTGCCTTGCTGCCACACAAATATGCATGGTATAAAAACTGCAATTGTTTCTCTTCGTTTATTAGCGCCACAATAAAATCAACAAAAGTATTATACAACAATATTTTCCGAGCTAGGATTATTACACACAAACAACTTCCAAACGTGCATTTTTAGATAACAGTCGTGTGTTTGTGTGAATACCTATGTCACGATTACACCAATACCGTCTCCAACTTCCCTTTAAATCAAACATCCATTTTCTTCATAATTGGTTTTAACGCTTTTGAATAAATTATTTGGGATATTAATCTATATCTGGAATGTATATATCTGAGAAAACATTACAATAACAAAACATTTACTACAGAAAATATACAAATCTGATTAAAACATGCAATTTCTGTCAAATACTTTTGTGAAATTACTTATTACCGGAATACTCAATAATGTTCTTTAATATTTTAAGCAAAAGTTGTCATTCATTTGCTTAAGTTCTGTAGGTATGGAATACATCAGAGCAGACATTTGCTGTCGCTTCAGTCTCCTTATGTTTCTGTGTACCTAGAATTTCTGAAAACACTTATAATCATTAAGAGCAGAAGATAGGGCAAGCAATCTTTCGGAGGAACAATTAGTAGAATCTGGGGGGCCCACCTCATGTTAGTGTTTGGTGCTAGGCGTGCCATGGTCCACCTTATGATACTGTTATTTCAGGCGCTAGGAATCCTGATGCTCTCCCAGATGTTAGGGTTCAGTGACCAGTACTTCAGCTGTCCAGATGCATGTTTCTGTGTTGGGGCGACGGTTGATTGCTTCAATGCTTCACTACAAGAATTGCCACTGATAACACAGGACACGAATGTCACTCTGGAAGTGCAAGTTCTCACAGCGGATCACAACAGCATCTCTCACGTCGATCTGAATACGTCTGGACTCTGTAACGTTACGGAACTGTCAATTGCATACAACAACATACAGGATCTGGACGAGGAATCCTTTTCGTGTGCTACTTCGCTCCAAAAGTTGGACCTCTCCTTCAACGTCATCTGTCACCTGCCAGAATCCGCACTGTCTTCCTTGCAAGGTACGTCCACGTTTCTTACTCAAGAAGTTATGTAATATTATGAAGAAAAGTGTCCATAAAATTAACGGAATTCTGTGGAGAGATTTCTAAAAGGAGTTTAGGTGAACTCCTACACGTATACAGTTGAAGAAAATGCACACACTTATTTCTAATGTAATAAATAAGAGTAGTTTTCTTGAAAAGCGGCTGGATTTTGTAATTCGTTTTTATTTAGGTTCTTTCTGTAGCCACTTTAGTCAGCGAGTTTTTCCTTGGCCACGTGTTGGGTGCATCAGAAGGTGTCTTATTGTTATTGAAATTGTTTCTGTAATTGCCATTATATGTCTCTTTTGTTACTTAAAACAATATACGAGTCTCGTAACATCTTGACTTATTCATGGCAATTAAAATAGATATGACCATCAAAACTTTCTTTCTTTGAGGTTGGCTGAAAGTATTTGCAAGACCGTTCATTGTGCAAAAATGACCCCAGACCTCTGTATCTGCAGGTCATTTATGATAAGTTGATAACATGGTATGATTTATCAAGTCGTAGTTACTGTTTTCAATGCAACCTGCAGATAAATATGCAACTGCCGGATAATTTTAAACGTTGCGATTGTAGTGCACACGCTGAATTTTATTTCTTTTATGTTGTCTGCTGGTTTACAAACAGCAAATAACTAGCTAGGGAAAAGGATGAGAGAATTCAATTTAAGAATTTCTGCAAACAAAAAACAAAAAAACAAAAAAACAATGTATTTTCAAGGTAGGATTCATATGAGATGCAAAATAGTTGTAAGAAACGAAATAATAGAATAAGTTCCCCATTTTAACAGCCTTGGTCTTGATGTCTTATATTGCCAAAGGGAAGAAATAAATTTTAAACTTAGGAAAGTCAGATAGGTCTGTGGAACAATGAAGAGGCCATTAAAACAAAACTTTGAAAAAAAAAACACACACACATGAAGTTCTATAAAGCAATGGCTGTGCCGATCCTAAACGACAGCTGAGAAATCTGTAGCCTGAATAAACTAGGTAAGATAAGATAAGAATTTTTCAGTTGACTCTATATTAAAAAATAAAAAGAAATAATAGGTAAGATAATTTAATCTACAGAAATGAAATTCCTCAAATTGCTGGCTGGCTGCTTATACTCTGATGGGCCACCGCAGGAAATGAGCTACAAATATATAATTTAACAACAGGAATTGATAGACACAATACGGCGTGGGTGGAACATGTGCAAAGAGTGCCCCAAGAACAAAGAAATATTGGCAGACCTCTTCGGAGATGAATACATGAGTCGGAACAGGCCAAAGGGCCTAATCCGGGAATAGGTGATGATGATGATGTCCGCTTGTATTGAAATTGTTTTTTCCCTTTTTATTTTACATTCTTAATTTGTTTAATTGCTACGTACGAGTTTATTTTGTTACTTTAAGTTTTGTATGCTCATAGGTAGACTACCGTAAGCCGGGGTTGCTTTGATCAGAAACACACAAAACCTTAAAAAGCCATTATTTCTAAATGCACTCAGTTGTATCCACAACCTCTCGTGCTGGTAATTTTCTTTGAAACGACCAGATGGTTCTGGAAACTTACATTCTTTGTGCAATTGGTAACCACGTTTGTGTTGTTCCCAACGATTTATACAGATACACATGGACAGCTATCGTCTGCGCTGTCCGACATGTTGGTGGATGGTAAACAAGCTTTCTTCCACCACATGTAATACAGTGTTCACACTAATCAATATAGGGCTTTAATAAGTCAATAGGTTCCATTTTACTTTCCAAAATTGTTTCTAACGAAAATATCATGGATTGATGGATAGTTTCCTAAAGAGGTGCCAAAAAAGTATGGACAACGACGGTGGTCACTTTCAGCATCTCCTTTCATGAAGTTGGTAAGTAAAGCCTTTAAAAGTAGTTTTAAAAATGTTGTATGGTTTCATCCACGCCTTTCTATGATAGCGGCAGACGGCAACGAGTGCCGAGGACGCGGACAGGAAAAAACACCGCGCAGACGGTTCGTAGTTTTTTGGCTCACTTTGTATAAGAACGGCGGATTAAAAGGGTGGGTGGGCAAAAATATTTCGTTCGGCAACAACTCCTGCATGAAACAACTCCACATTCTCTACAGAACACTTTAGATAGAAAAAACGACCGATTTCATAAGTATTTTAGGTGCATTTTATTCCAATAATAATAATATAACATTCAAGTTTTATCTTTTATTCTTTCTATCCCGCTAGTGCAAAGGCGCACTATATACATATGGACATGAATCACTTTTGAAATGACCTAATATTTTGAATTCTGTTATACACCACATTAAGTACCTATATGTTTTGTGTATACCTATAACAACAACAATAATATGCTGCCTCTGATCTCAACCGATTTTGACAACAGTAAGAATGTGTTTCTGTCGCCAGCTCTGCTGTCGCTGGACCTGGAAGGAAATTGCTTGCAGAGTTTGGCCTCAGAAACGTTCCAGTCCGTGCCTCAGCTCCAGAAACTCAACCTGGAGGCCAACGCCATACAGGTTATAGAGGAAGGGACGTTTCAAGACCTGGGGGAGCTGCTGGAGTTGGAACTGGCAGGAAACTCTCTGTCAGAACTGCGACCGGGAATGTTCCTGGGCCTCGCCAATCTCACCTATCTGAGTCTGGACAAGAACTCGGTCAAGGTTCTGCATGAGAGCGTGTTCCGAGGTATGGCGAGTCTGGAACAACTGCACATCGGCTGTAACGGAATCGAAATGATCGACCGAGGCGCGTTCAGAGATTTACATCGACTCAGACTTCTCAACATCAGCACCAACTTTCTGTCGATACTTCACAGCTTCACGTTCGAGGACCTGCCACGTCTGAGAGCCATGTGGCTGGACCACAACGTCATAGAGACCATTCTACCAAGTGAGTTCTTCTTCCATACACCTTTTGAGACCCAGGAAAAAGGTCCGTGTATGTCTGTCTAGTAACAGCATAACTAGAAAACAAAATGTCGGTTAAATACTAAACTTGGTACTAGGTTCAGTGTCTACCAAGAATGCGACAAAACCTACTTACCTCAAACTACCCTTTACATAGAACAAAGTTTTATTTATTATTATTTTATTTTCTAAAACATGGTTCTAACGATTTTGATTAAAATATAATATATTAAAGGTACATGCATGCCTTGGAGTAGCCTTTCAAGTCCTCTTCATTAGGAAGGAGTTTTATAACAGCTACAAGAAATAGACACAATTCATTTTCAAGATATTCCTTGGTACTGATTTGAATGTAGAGGACAGTTCTAGTGGGAGATTTTTATAGTAGATAGAGGTATTTCACTCCACCCCAAAAAATGTAAACCAAAATTTCACCGGAAATACATGTTTTGGGGTCTCTGAATCCCAAAAAGCATTTTTAGAAAAACGTCCGTGTGTGTATGTGTCTGTGAACAGAATAACTAAAAAGTGAAAAGTCGGATAAATACCAAACTTAGTATTTAGGTTCAGTACTTTTCAAACATTCGACTCGAAGATTTTCAAGAAAATCCCGTCACCCCTACCCCACCATATGAAACACTTTCGAAAAATTGCATTTTCTCAAAAATGGCTCCAACGTTTTTTATTAAAACATATTTAAGATATTTACAGGACAAATAAAATATATATCTTGAATTTTCTGGAAACAGCCTGTGAAGTCTTCTTTATCGGAAGGAATTTTGCATAATCTTGTATAACTGGTAAACGTAAAAGGATAGACAAAAACGTATTACACAAAAATTGCAGATCTCCTTAAAACACAATTTATTCCAGCTAACTTTTTTGTACCATAAGCCATTTGCGAGATATCCGTTATTAATGCATCAAATTGTTCAATACTTTGCTATTCTTCCAAAGCCCTGTCGATATTCAGTTGTTTCTCGTCATTGCAAGGAAACATTATAGACTTTTAGGGCCATGATATAATCATTTGTGTAACACTATTCCCTTTGTGTCTATAACAAAACGCATAATGCAGGTCTTTCTGCAAAGGTTTGTCTGAATTAAGATGAATCGGATGCAAAAGTGAACTTTAGTAAGGATAGTTTGTATACCCACTAATAAACGAAAGAGGGTAGAGAAAGTCACGTGAATGTAACACATCAGATCTTTAAACGTGTCTTCGCTTCAGCCTCACGTATTATCCATGTACCTGTAATGTAGCTATTATCTCGATTAACATGAAGTGGATAGAAAAACAAGCTGGAATAGAAAGTTATTAGAATGTAATATATTTTGTTCGTTTAGAGGCTGAAATTATCTTAATATGTAGAGTGGTTTTCGAGAATACAGCGTGTTTTGTAAGTCACTCCACAGCAGTGGAATGTGGTGGTAACCCTGGCTCCATGCATTTGCCATGTTAGAATGGAATAAATTTGGGGAAAGCAAATAAATAAAAATTAGAATTAACTTTCCCATTCACAGAATATGTTGGAAACACAGATTCGCAGTCTAATTTTATTGTTAAACACTAGGATTAAAGTTTTTTTCAACTGAATGATTGTAAATATCAGTTCAATTTTTGTTTTCGGATTATCTTTATATACTGTTGAGTTTGTGGCACCCCAGAGGGTCTACCACTTCTTACAGTGTCACGAGCAGAACCAGCCCCATTAAGATTTAATAAATAAAATTCACAGTATCTGTCCTGAAATAGAGGTCTGGAGTTTGGAAACTTCTCTGTTTTTTTCTCTCTACTACATGTAGTAAGTAAGGAAAGTATTTTATTCTACCCAAAAACCTGATGTCGATATTACATCGGAAATGTTTTGAGGCCCCCTGAATCCCTAAAAATACATTTTTAGAAAAACCTAGGCGCGCGCGTGTGTGCCAATAGCATAACTCAAAAACCAAAAGTCGGATAAATACCAAATTTGGTCTCCTATTTAAGTTGAATGTCTTCCAGAGATTCAACACGAAGATTTTCAAGGAAATTCCCCACCCCAACTACCCTTTACATGGAACATTTTTCAAAATGTTTGTATTTCTAAAAAATGATAAACGATTTTGATTAACATGGCATGTCTTAAACATATTTACATGACAAATGAAACGCATATCTTGAATTTTCTGGGAATAACCAGTGAAGTCCTCTTCATTCGGAAGGAATTCTTCATAACCTTGTATAACTGGTAAACGTAAAACGATAGACGAAATCTCACAAAAAAATGAGATCTCTTTAAAACACACAATTTATTTCAAATAACTTTTTTTGTGGCATCAGCCATTTCCGAGATATCCGTTATTATGGTTGAAGTTGTTCTATATATAACCATTATTATAAACTTCTGTCCACATTCAGTTGTTTCTCGCGATGTCATGGAAACAGTATGGAATTTTAAGGCAGCATATAACGTCCAGTTGTTAAACATTTGACTATCGCTGTTCTCTTTGTATCTATAAAGAAATGTGTAATGTAGCTGTTTCTGCAAAGGTTTATATCAATTAAAATGTAGTAGATAGGAAAATAAACATTCATAAGAATAATCTGTACACCCACTAATAAACGATAGAGGGTATAAAAAGTCACATGAATGTAACAAATAAGATTTTCTGTTTATTTAGCGCGTTCTCTAAAAATATTGTCAGCATTTTTACACTTGCTGTTCCATTGAAAAAATCCTCAACTTGAATGTAAAAAAAAGTAGCACACTGACAGTGAGAGGGCTCTGCGGTACTGTGTATGTGACGCTCGCATTCGGAAGGTCTGAATATGTGTTTCAGAGTGTAAGACCAGCCAACGGCGGTTGGTAGGTTGCACAAGGACGGTGCAATTTGCGCTATGGAGCGATTTCTCCCTGGCGCTTGGCGGGGACTGTTAGGGACCCCTTGCTTCCTGACAGCGTGCCGTCTACTACCAGAACCCCAGGTTACTGCTGGCTAAGTTAGGGATAGCTGGAGTCAGAAGCGGTGCCATGTTGGAATTATTAGGGACCCCTTCCTTCCTGGGAGTCTCCTCTACCCCCAGAACCCCAGGTTACTGGTGGCTAAGTTAGGGACATTCGAGGTCAGGCGTGGTGTCATGCTGGAATTGTTAGGATCCCTTCCTTCCTGGGAGTGTCCCCTCTACCCCCAGCACCCCAAGTGGCTAAGTTAGGGACAGCCGAGGTCAGGCGTGGTGTCATGCTGGAATTGTTAGGGACCCCTTACTTCCTGGGAGTGTCTCCTCTACCCCCAGAACCCCAGGTCTAAGTTAGGGACAGCCGAGGTCAGTTTCATGTTAGAATTGCTAAGGACCCTTTCCTTCCTGGGAGTCTCCTCTACTCCCAGAACCCCAGGTTACTGGTGGCTAAGTTAGGGTAGCCGGCGTCAGGAGTAGTTCATGTTGGAATTGTTAGGATCCCTTCCTTGCTGGGAGTCTCCTCTACCCCAGAACCCCAGGTTACTGGTGGCTAAGTTAGGGACAGTCGAGGTCAGGCGTGGTGTCATGTTGGAATTGTTAGGATCCCTTCCTTCCTGGGAGTCTCCTCTACCCCAGAACCCCAGGTTACTGGTGGCTAAGTTAGGGACAGTCGAGGTCAGGCGTGGTGTCATGTTGGAATTGTTAGGATCCCTTCCTTCCCGGGAGTCTCCTCTACCCCAGAACCCCAGGTTACTGGTGGCTAAGTTAGGGACAGTCGAGGTCAGGCGTGGTGTCATGTTGGAATTGTTAGGATCCCTTCCTTCCTGGGAGTCTCCTCTACCCCAGAACCCCAGGTTACTGGTGGCTAAGTTAGGGACAGTCGAGGTCAGGCGTGGTGTCATGTTGGAATTGTTAGGATCCCTTCCTTCCCGGGAGTCTCCTCTACCCCAGAACCCCAGGTTACTGGTGGCTAAGTTAGGGACAGTCGAGGTCAGGCGTGGTGTCATGCTGGAATTGTTAGGATCCCTTCCTTCCTGGGAGTCTCCTCTACCCCAGAACCCCAGGTTACTGATGGCTAAGTTGGGGTAGCCGGCGTCAGGAGTAGTTCATGTTGGAATTATTAGGGACCCCTTCCTTCCTGGGAGTCTCCTCTACCCCAGAACCCCAGGTTACTGGTGGCTAAGTTAGGGATAGCGTCAGGAGTTGTGTCATGGTGGAATCGTTAGGGACCCCTTCTTGGGAGTGTCTCGTCTACGCCCAGAACCCCAGATTGCTGGTGACTAAGCAAGAGATAGCCGGAGTTAGGAGTGGTGCCATGTTGGAATTGTTAGGGACCCCTTCTTGGGAGTGTCTCGTCTACGCCCAGAACCCCAGATTGCTGGTGGCTAAGCAAGAGATAGCCGGAGTTAGGAGTGGTGCCATGTTGGAATTGTTAGGGACCCCTTCTTGGGAGTGTCTCGTCTACGCCCAGAACCCCAGATTGCTGGTGGCTAAGTAAGAGATAGCCGGAGTTAGGAGTGGTGCCATGTTGGAATTGTTAGGGACCCCTTCTTGGGAGTGTCTCGTCTACGCCAAGAACCCCAGATTGCTTGTGACTAAGTAAGAGATAGCCGGAGTTAGGAGTGGTGCCATGTTGGAATTGTTAGGGACCCCTTCTTGGGAGTGTCTCGTCTACGCCCAGAACCCCAGATTGCTGGTGGCTAAGTAAGAGATAGCCGGAGTTAGGAGTGGTGCCATGTTGGAATCGTTAGGGACCCCGTCCGCAAGTGAGCTCCCCTTCCTCCCTGGAAGCACAAAGGGACTAGGTGCGGTGCTGTCCTACAGTTATAGGGGAAACAATTTAATCGCAGCTCTCAAGAATTACACTAAACTAAAGTGCTGTCAAATTCATGATGAATTTTACTATCAAACGAGTCACTAAAACTTACTTTTGAAATCTTCTATTGAAACAAACTCCCCAGCGCTAAATGTCGTATCATAATGTATTTAGTGATACGAAATTGCGTTGTAAAACCGAAATTAGAAAGTGTGAAACAACCCAAACAAATGCATACATGGAACACTACTACTTAAATCCAACAGTTTACTGACCTGCAAGATAAGACCTGCGTTGCCAACCTAGCAGCTACAATATTGTTTTCCTGATTATCGGAGGGGACTTGGCACTGCTCCAGTGTGGATATTGTATCTATGCCCCACAAGGGGGCGCCCTCGGTAGAAAGGGGAACGTGGGAGGAGACACCGGGAGTGTTGGCACAGTAATGACAGAGCCCCTACAGTTTCTAGATTGAGACACCCCGATAGTCGGACAGGAAGACCCCATACAGAGGGTTTAACATCCCACTCCGAAGTGGCGGTCCGTTTACCTGGACCTGCCGAAAGCCGAAGGACGGAGAAAGTTCCACAGAGAGTATTCCTTTTCCCTGCCACACCGCACCGAAACACCATCGCCGGCACTACAACCCTGAAACATACCTAGCGGGAGAAGCATGAATGGAACGAAATCGTGGGACAAGAAATTTGGGGGCTGAAAGAAACCACTCCAGCATTCGCCAAACGATCCGGAAAAAATGCCGAAAAAAATCCATGGTTTAGAGTGGGAGGTCGCCGGGAATCCCGAATGCGAGTCGCGCGCACTACCGCAGCTCCACCTCTCTCGGCAGCAACTACAATTAACACCAACTACGGCCATATCTTGTATATGTAGCTGAAGGTATTGATGTCAACTGAACAGATCGAATGTAACGAGAGAACACTATAATGGGGTAAATGTGTCAAGGTTGGAGTTGTAACACAGATATATCTCTGCACACAGACACGTTCATGGGCCTGGACAGTCTCGGCAAGTTACATCTGGAAGGAAACCAATTGACCACATTGCAGCCAGGCATGTTCCTGGGTCTCAACGCTCTCAAACTTCTTAATCTCAAAGCATCTGGTATACACACTATACAGCAAGGGGCATTCTCTGGACTCTACATGCTCCAAGAGCTACAGATGAGCTGGAACAGCATCAGCAGGCTCCAATCTGGGGTATTCACTTCACTGTTTCATCTCAGGAACTTGGTAACCTCCAATAGCAACATCAGGTTCCTGGAGCCTGGAGCATTCACAGGTCTGCAACATCTAAGGTACCTATGCTACACAACTCCTATATTATTACTTTCTCTACCACCTGCCCATTGTAGTTACAGGAAGTGCTGCATTACAACCAAAATTTGGATATAGAGATTTCACCAAATATACAGGTCTTGAGGTGCAGGGAATAAAAGAAAACAGCAAAGCACTTTAGAAAGCATGTGTATCTATTTTGTATAGGTACCAAACTTGATATAACTTCAGTGTCTTCCAGGGATGCAAGAAAAAAGATTTTCAAGAAAACCTCCCTGCTGCAAACCACCTTTTACGTGAAAAATTATGTTATTTTGGATTTTCTCGAAAATAACAATTTTAGTTAAAACATTATTTGCACGAATAATAAAACATAGATCCTTAATTTTTTTCTGCGAATAGCCTGTGAAGTCCTTTTCTGTCTGAATGAATTTTGTATATTTCTGAATAACTGGTAAACATAAAGACTTACGACACAAAAAATATAAATATATCTGCAAACGTTTATCTCGGTTAACACAAATTAGAAAAAGCTTTTAAAGAATGTTTTCGAAATAATAAACAATAGTGGTTAAAGAAAGTAGTATGAATGCAACACCTTATATTCTTTACTAAAATGTAGGCTTAATAAGTGGGAGAAGCAAACGAAGTTTGGGTGTGCTTGGTTCCAGAAAGCTGGACCTCTCAGAGAACCCACTTGAGGAGCTACTGACGTCTACATTTGAGGTTGGTCCCTCAGGGCTGCATATCCTGTCACTTACCAACTGCAATCTCTACACCTTACACGCTGGGGCATTCAGAGGTTTGTCCCAATTGACTGCTCTCAACCTGGAGTGGAATGTCCTTGAGATTGTATTGCCTGAAACGTTCCAGGACATTGGCAAGGACTCCAAGACTGGGACATCAGTGAACCTGTCCAACAATTCCTTTCTGAGACGAATACAACCTGGAGCGTTCAGAGGAGCGCATCTTGACAAACTGGAGGTGAGGAACACGGCGCTGGAAGTGTTAGAGTACAGTAGTTTTGTCGGTGCGCTTGGACTTCAACATCTTATTCTCTCTGGAAACTCTCTTGTTGAGATAAAGGTGAGTAAACAGGTTTTCTTCACAGCAAAGAAACTTACAAGCCTTTGTTTGAACGCGTAGCCATATTACGTTGAAATGCCAACCCTGCACTGTGCTGTTTCTGTTCCCTCTCAGTGTGCCAGCTAATCAGTTGACGTGAAGTCTGTTGTGAGACTACATGTTTCAGTGTGTTACAGCTGTTATAATGTCAAAAAGTATGTGTACTTTAGCAGCACGCAGAATATTCCTAAGAGAAATAAACTCTTGTAGAGAAGTGAGACAGATTCGCTGATGTTCGTGCGTCTCACAGAGAAACGGTTCGTAATCTTCTGAATAGATTTAGGGATACGGGATCCATTCTTGATAAGAAACCGCCATGTTCTTAGAGATGAAAAAGTCGATGACATCGGAGAAAAGTTAGAACTAAGTCCAAAGAAATCTCCGAAAAAGCTTGTATAGGGATCAGAAATTTCGCAAACCTCAGCTTAGAATGCCATTATTAAAATTAAAAATAAGATAAGTTTAGTTCAGGAATTGCAAGCACGCGATAATGTGACTCGAGGTAATTTCTGCATATGGGTGTTGGGTAATGTTAATGATCGCTCTATTGACCCGCATAGCTTTATTTACATGGTCGTGAATAACTAATGAGTGTTCATGTTGCTTGGTTGGTATCTAATGTTGCGCTGTTGGCAATGAAGTTATTCACTCTCTAGCACTCCAGTATTTTTATGATAATAAGTGTTAACGAAAATTTTGTTAAAAGTTGTGAGAGATGTGAGGACATCATCTCGAACATCTATGATGAATGTATGTAGTTATACAGTGCAATCCTTTTATGGCGAGGCCATGGATCGCACGTACACGTGCTCCGCACACTGTTTATTATACTGGGTTTTTTCGTCCGTAACCCCCGCATTACTCAGGAGTGATAGTAACATGCACTATAATGAGTACCTACCCTGTTATAAGTGGTGTTGGAAGTGATGTCCATCTGCGTGAAGACATTTCTGGCATCTTCGGATGAAATTTCCAACCACACGCATAAATTCATCTTGCGTGATGTTAATAATTTGTTTTTATTTTGTCCGTAAGTTCGTCTATGGTGTGGGCATTGTTCCTATAAACTTTTCTTTAGGATTGCCCATAAACAGATGCACCAATTTCCTAAATTTTTTCCCCGTTAGAACACATCGATTTCGCTTCTTAGATTTAGCGATCCAGTTGTCTTAAACTTATTTAACCGGACGTCTAACAGTTTCTCTACCTGGAACAGAAGTATCAGAACATTTCTCCTGAAATTGTTTATACACCAGTCTACATGATTCTGATTTTGCATATGTATCACACATAAAAATTCGTTGTTCAATCGTGAATTGTCGGCAGGCATTGCAGTGGACTAATAAACAAGATGTTAACACTCTTAAGCAAATCACACACAACACAGATGTCTTGAATAAACATTCACCTTTGAGATGCACAACTCTCCTTACAGCACGAGCACAAAGCAGTGACTGAAGCACAGCTGATAAAGATAACCTTGAACGCCTTGTGCGCCGCCAGTTGCACATCGAATAAACTACTGAGGTCACTGCAGTACAGCGTACTACGTGGCCTAACCTGAAAACAACCGCACAGTACTTTGCACGATAAATCTATGTGTTTGAACATAACGGGCTGTGAGTATCCGACTCCATCAGCATGCTTCCTAATGCCAAGGAAACTCTCGTTAGACCGGCCACGCGTCCAAACGAAGGCTCTGTATGTTAATATTACAAACAGTGAACATATGTGCATACGTATAAGCTAATCTCAAAAATTACTAATACGATTTTAATAATTAGTACCGTATTGAAGAGCGAAACGACGGTTTACTGATATCAACTTTTAACTAACTAAAGGAGTACAAACGACAAAAATACGAACATGCTGGAGCCACAGAAGAACATGCTTGCAAGAAAGGCTTTGGTACTTTGTTGGAGTAGAAAGTCGTTACTACTCAGAAAATGCAATTGTAAAAACAATTACTTTCTCTATCAGTATGTTTATTTTTATATTTCTTTCATAAGCTATTTTACAGAAGGCTTATTTTCTACCTACTTCACAATATCGAGGCAAACGCTTGCAGAAATAGTTCCATTACGCTTTTTGGGGGGGAGGATATAGGAGGCCCAGACAATAATCAAATGTAGCTGTAGCTGGCTTTAAAATTCCTTACTATCTATATAACAAAACAATAGCGACTTGGCACTTCAAAAGTGTGCGATGAAGTATTAGAAAATTCAAACCGATAGCAATGACTGTCTGCAGATTGTTAATCCCATAAAGAAAGTTATTTGATATAAATTCCATGTTTTAACGAGATGTATATTTTTACTTGTCTGGTAAGATTTGGTCCTCAGATACTCTTCTAGAGTACTGATGTATCGCTCGACCATGCTGTCTAACTGCGGATGGTACTGTCATGTTGTCTCCATGTCGCTCCAGTTGCTTCCCTCATTAGGATGGACTCCAAGTTTGTGCGGCAGAAGAGTTCCTCCACGAGGCAGTCCGCGATCGTCTTGGCCTTCTGGTTAGGGGTGGTGAATACCGTCTGCCACTTGATGAAATAACCAATGATCAACAGATACCTGTTATCTCTGTCGGACATAGCGAAGATCCAGCTATGCCGATGGCGATGCGTTCGAAGGGTGCTCCCACGTTATACTGTTGCATGCTACCCGACCCCCTAGTCTGTAGGCCGTGAGTTGCCCCACAGGCATCACATGGACGGCACCATCTCTCAGCATCTGCCCGTAGTCTCAACCAGTAGTACCTTTGCGATTGATCGCTTGTGTCCAAGATGTCCTCCCAAAGTTCCCATACCTACTTCCTCCAGGACTTCCATCATCTTACGCCGAGGAAGGATCAGCTGCTCTCACTGGGTCTTTCCTTCGGGTGACTCCCAAACTTTGAACAACACACCTTCCTTGATCTTCAGTGAGTCCCACTGGGCGTCATAGGACTTAAAACACTACTTCTGGTTGCAATGTCTTCCCAGCTCCCTATCCCCTGTCTCTACTTCTCTCAGAAGCTTCCCCAAGTTGGCGTCTGCCAGCTGCTCCCTCCTCAGGCCTTCACTATTCCATCCATCTGCAGGCACCGTCAAAATTATACAGACGGGGCGTCCCTTCTCCACCTTAGTGCAGTGACCGCACTGCTCTGGGCAGGGTCTTCTTGACATGGAATTTGCATTACAATGACCTCTTCCTCTCCGATGTTCCAATGTGAAGTTGCATTTGAAGCGCTTTGTACCCAACGGGTTGTCTGGCCCTCTTAAACCTCAACAGCTAGGTGAAGGCGGAGTGGTCAGTCCTCAGGTGGAATGGTGACCGTACACGTACTTATGAAAGTAATCAGCTTTTCGCTACGGTAACGCAATACCTCTTTTCCGCCTTGCTGTGATACACTATCACCTGCTATTGGCCTTCTTGGAGCTGGGATAGCACGCCTTCCTTACTGCTGTCGCCCTACAGGCGCCATACAGAGTACTTACTTAAAATGTGTTTTCGGTCTCTTCTGCCCACTTGTAAGCCCGGTGTTCTCCCGTCAGACAAATAATGGGTTTCCGATTGTTGGAGAAGTCTCTGACGAACCAGCGGTAGCAGCTGCACAGGCCCAGAAAACTGCAGAACTCCCGTTTACCCTTCGGAGGAGGTCAATCTCTCACAGCCCAAGCCTTCTCCGGGTCCGTGACCATTTGTTCAGACATTGTGGCTCAAGTAGTTAACCTCCTTGCAAAAGAGTTGGCACTTCTTCGTGTTCAGTTTCAAGTTGGCTGCTTGCAGTCTCTATAACATCTTGGTCAGGATCTCGGGATGGTCTTCGAAAGTGCTGCCAATGACGATGACGTCGTCCAGGTATAGCAGGTGGGCGCCGTAAGTTAAACAGCTCATAGTGAATCCATTAGGCGCCAGAAAGTAGCTGGCACGTTGGAGAGTTTAAACTGCATAACCGTAAACTGCCAAAGCCTTGGCCTTCGAAAATGCAATCTTATCCTTGTCTTTGGGATCCAGAGCAACTTTCCAGGAACCCAATTTCAGATACAAGGTCGAGAACCGCTGGACATCCGCAAAAGTGTCCAGGATGCCGAAAATTCGGAATAGCGGAAAACAGTCCATCCAAGTGACAGTATTCAGTCTCTTGTACTCCGCGTACAAGCGTAGCTCGCAGTTCCTCTTCTGGTAGCACCAAGGGCTATCGGACCCTTCGATAATCTCCCCTTGATCTTATGTCCTCCAGCATATCTCGTGCCTCCGCTTGCTTCGCCAGAGGAACACATCTTGGTGGTTGCCGGATCTCCTATGTCGATATGGTCCAGTATTTGATCGGTGCGATCATAATCCCATTTGCCTTGGCCGAAGGTAACTGGGATTGTCTAATTACGTAACGGATTCTCTCCAGTTGTGTCATGGTTTGTATAATGGCGCTCAACTCTAGGTCATTGGCGCCCTTATAAGACAGATCATGGCAAAGGCCAGGGATAAAAATCAGTAGAAAACTCCATGGCAAAGACCAGAGATAAATATAAATATCAAAACATAGGACAAGTCATGTATAAATATATAAAACTAAACTTATCAATATGAAACACCTGCTATTAAGATGACTAAATCCGCATTTGGAAATTTACTCTTGATAAATAATTAAAAATCCTATCAACCGCTTGCTTATAATCCGCTAAGACCTGTGCAAGACTGTCCGGCAGTTGCAGAGTCCCGATGATATGCTAGAGCAACACACTCTAGCAACCAAAAGACCTTCGCCACAAAGCGGACAAAAAGGAGCAGGATCAACCTTAAAAAGATAACTGTGCGTAAAATTGTAGTGACCAATACGTAACCGAGCCAAAATCACCTCCTCACGACGAGATACACGAAAGGAAGTTACCCAGTGTATAGCAATATCCTTTACCACTCTAAGCTTATTTCCGCGGAGAGCCAACCACTCCTTGTGCCAGACGAGAGAACCGCTCTCCGCACAACCAGCATACAGTCTTCCGACGTTACCCGGGTATTACAACACTGGGTTCTGTTTTTGCCGCCTTAGCTGCCAAATCCGCAAGTTCATTCCCCGCAGGCCAACGGACCAGGTATCCAAGCACACTCCACGTTAACGCCAGAAGCGTGTAAAACATGGAGGGCATTCTGGATTCGCTGAACAATGGGGTGATAGTTGTACAGCTCACGAAGGCTCTGAAGTCCACAAAGGGAATCTCACTAAATGAGACAGTCTCCCAATTTTCGACGGCGCACATACAAAATGGCTCGATATATGGCATACAGCTCTGCACTATAAATGGATGTGCTATCATGAAAACCGAAAGTATAATATTCTGTTCCTTGAACATAAGCACATCCAATACCGTTAGAGCTCTTAGATTCATCGGTGTAGATCAAAATTCTGTCACTGTAACCGAACAGAAATTCTGAAAACACAGGCGCGGATTATAAACGTAGGCATCGTAGACTTCCGGCATACTGTCATCCCAAGATCTACGTGAGATGTCGCACATAACCAAGGGGGAACACCCTCTTCCCCTTAGCATACATGCTAGGCATTTCAATATCGTGCTTTCTTAGAAGCTCCCGGAAACGAACACCTGTAGGCCTTGGATTAATGGAGCTATTCCTATAACATTCGTCTAGTACAGTGTGAGAAAACGAAGCGAACGTTGGATGTTGAGGTATACACTGAAGCGCACAGGCATAATTTCCCAAGAGGATTTTACGCCGATAATACAGAGGAGGTTCTGCAGATTCGGCGTAAAGATTCATATTTGGGCTAGTGGGAAAAGCACCAATAGCCACTCGAATGCCCCGGTTATGGAATGCGTCTAATTCACTCAGCACAGATGGTCGTGCTGAGGAATAAATGATACACCCATAGTCCAATCCGCTCCCAAAGATTTGACATTTAATATCCGCAAGATATTCAGAGAATGGTCACATCGCGCTTTCAACTGTGCTATACGCGATGACCAGCTAAGTTTCCTATCAAACGTCAACCCCAAGAATCTCGTCGAATCTGCGAATGGTAGTAAATCTGGACCGAATCAGATCGATGGTGGTAATCATCTCCTACGGCGCCAGAAGTTCACGCTGATTGACTTCTCAGTTGAGAAACGAAAGCTGTTTTTAGAACTCCAATCTTGGAGATTATCTAAGATTCCTGCATACGGCGTTCCAAAACCGCTGTACGCAGAGAAGTACAACGAAGGGCAAAGTCGTCTGCGAATAAACATGACGATACCCCAGCAGGAACACATTTAGAGATAGAATCAATTGCTATAGCAATGTAACGCTTAGTACAAATCCCTGAGGTACTCCGTTCATCTGAACCAAAAGGTTCGAAAAAACCGAGCCGACACTTACTCGGAAAACGCGGTCCTTCATAAACTCCTGAATGACCAGTGGCAAGCGCCACGTATATTCCAGGCGTGTAGAGAACGTAGTATCCCTGCTCGCCAATACATATCATAAGCCTTCTCGAAGTCAAAAATATCCTAACGGTTTACAATTTTTTATGAATCCGTTCATGATCTGTGTCGAAATGGCACAAGGTGGTCCATTGCTGAACGGCGCCTACGAAAACCGCACTGTGTGTTGGTCAGCAGGTTGTTAGTTTCCAATCACCATACCAACCGTCCATTGATCATGCGTTCCATCACCTTGCAAACGCAAATGGTGAGGGAAATAAGACGGTGACTGGACCGGAGATGACGGTCCTTTCCAGCTTTCAAAATAGATATGACAGAGGCCTCTCGCCCCTTTATTTCTAGAAAAGTGGCATCAACCCAAACACGATTATAGACCTCGAGTAGGAAAGCCTTACCTTCAGAAGAGAGTTGTTCGGAGCATTTGTACGTAGATATTATCAGGTCCTGGTGCTGATGTCGCAAAGATGAAAGAGCGTGTTCTAACTCCGCCATGGTGAAGAGGTGATTGCATTCCTCAAGATTTCCTGAACGAAAAAGGAAACTTTGAGATTCAGCCTAAGTCTTAACAGGAAGGAACTCGGGCGAATATTATCTGAGCTAGACACTTGAGTGAAAGCACGGCCAAATGTGTTAGCCACGTGAAATGCATCAACACCAACTCCTGGAGTTGTTTTAAGACTGGCAATTGGCACGTGGGCCGACTTTCCGGCCAAACGCCTTAACTCATACCAAACGACAGAGGAAGGTGTATGTCGATTAAATGAAGCTACAAACTTGCTCCATGATGTATTTTTGCTATCATTTATAATACATCTAGACCTTTTTGTATTCAATTAGGTTATCCAGTGCGGGGCGACGCTGGAAAACTCTAAGAGCACGCCTGCGGGCGCAAATGGCATTTCGACACTCTTCCGTCCACCAAGGGACTGAAAATCGACGAGGGTTGGCAGTCCACCGTGGAATAGCTTGCTCAGCAGCAGCAAGAATCTTCTCTGTGAGATGTTCGACCAAAACATCCACACAGTTGTGTTTGTTGCAATTAAACACAGCCAACTGGGAGTAAAGATTCCAGTTCGCTTGATCTAAGCGGCATCTAGATAGGCGTGTGGAACATATATCCTGTGTCAAGGGACTAATAAGAAATGGAAAGTGGTCATTAGAGTGTAAATCAGAGATGACATTCCATTGCACGGAAACTGCGAACTGTGGTGAACAAACTGCAATATCAAGGTGTAAAAAAGTATTGTACGAGTCTGAGAGAAACGTAGGCTCTCCGTGTTCGGAAGAGCTAGGTTATATTGTTCAAAAAATCCGCAATTAATTTACCTCTCGCACAAGACCGAGGTGAACCCCAAAGTGGGTGATGGGCATTATCGTTTCCCACCAACAGAAAGGGCCTTGGTAACTGGGCAACTAGATATTCTAAATCAGTGAGCGAGATGTCATGGGATGGATGCAGATAAATGTTACAAATGGTTTACCGATGGAATTTTTACAGCCACTGGCTGGATGTCAGACTGTATGGATACAGATCTACAAATATATCATCTCTGATGAGCATCATAATGCCCCCATGCGCAGGAATACCCTTTCCGGGTGTAAGATCACACCGTACTAGGGTATACCGCCTGATTTGCAAGCTATGTTGCGGACGGAGTTTAGTCTCTTGTAAACATACTACCAAAGGTTCATACTTGTTGAGAAAAAGCTCTGGTCGATGTATTCTATTTCCAAGGATGTTCCACTGTAGGATAGCCATTAGAATTATAATGGGATAAGTTCTTAATCGTAGAAGTTTACTACGTTGTGGAAAGCGGTGTTCCAATCAAATTTCCCTTTTTCTTTTGTGTCGGGCTAACACCTTTAAAGGAGTATTTATCCTGCCTCTTCTTCACTGTCGTTCTGACAGTGTGGGAAAAAGCCTCCTGCTCCATCTCCTCCACGGGGGAGGACCCCTTCCCAATAGAAAATCTCGGTTCGAGAACCTCTAACCGATTGGTATGAGACGGTAATTTGTATCACAAATTACTTTAATGTAAATAATTATTTACATATGAATATGTATTTTTATGTATCATTGATTTCAGAGGTTTAATAATTGTAATTATTAATGGTAAATAATAATTTTCGGCTCTACTGAAACTGTTAACAATAACACAATACTGAGGAAAGGGATTGAGTTGTTTATCGTTACCGGGAACCAGGAAGTTACGTAATGTTTCGCGCCTTTTCAGTAAAAAAAGCTTCCAGAATGTTCTATAAAAGTAATATGTATTAATGGTTTTCATTGGATAGTAAAATAGACGCTAATGTTGGCGCGTTTTATTAGCCAATGGTAATTCATTTATAATCTTTAGGTGTATCTTGGGGCAAGCCTATAAATAGCCATGCTCGAAGTCAAGCGTTCTCCAGTTCGTCAAGATTCACGAAGCATTACACATCGTCTCCCGCTCAGCTCATCAAAGATTCGTGTACAATACGTGACTACATGTCGCCTATCGGTCCTTCAGTTCGTTAAATTACACGCAGTGAAAATCATTAAAGATCTAAAATATTACAAAGTCACTTATATACAAAAATTGAAGTACGTGAGTTAAAAGTGAGAAGTTATGATAAACAGTTTCAGTATGGCGATTATCTAGACAAATCTGTGAAAGTGTTAGTGCACGTGTTCGACAATAAAACATTATAAAACACATTTCTTCACTAGTAATTTTTTTGGATAAAAGATTCCTTTTTCCGCTTCACACCCTGCAAGAATTAAATGCCTACCTAAATAGCTGGCCGGAAGACAATATACATAACCTTAAAACTAATTCATATAGATTGCTACGTCAGAGGGAACTACGAGCCAGACCAACGAATGACGTCACACGAGATGGCTGCACTAGTGAGGTAAACAACATTACGTGAGAAACATTATCCACCACGTGGGGACACAAATACACACTAATACTACTTCAAATTGGCGCCCAACGTGGGGCGACAACTAGGAAAGGAAGGCTAGACGACTAGGAAAGGAACAAGAATAACCAGAAACAGGCGAAAACAGCAGTAAAATGATCTACAAGACGCAGATTCCAGGAACAAGAGGAGCGACAAACGGCGCGGACAAGTGGATACAAAAAAAACATCGAAACGACGTAGATTCATCACGAAACAACGCAGAAGCGACATACAAATCTAGGAGAAAGGGGCAGAACGCTGGACATCAAAGCTACATCAACAGGCAGCATCACAAAAGTCAGGTGATTGTAATTTTTTTTTAGAAAACAAAAACAATGGCCACTAATAACATAGAAAAAACAATGATGGAGGGAGATAGTGTAACAGTTAGCTGTAAGTCAATACAGGTTACAAAAAAAAGCTCAAACAATGTAATATTGGAGGGAGGAAATGTTAGTAAACAAAATCAGAATAGAATAGCAGGAAATATTAATATTGATGCTGGTATGATGAAGGAAATAATGGAATCGTTGAGAAATCTTGGTAAAACACTAGATCAGAGTTTTGAGAAAATGAGAGAAGATATGCAAAAGAATAATGAGAAATTAGAAAAGAAAATAGATCAAAATAGGGAAGATCTTGGTAAGAGTATTGTAGATCAAGTAAGGGAAAATATGCAAAAGAGTCATAAGGAATTAAGGGAAGATATTCGTAGGAGCTTTGAACAAAACAGAAAAGATATTGGTAGGAGGAATGAGAAAGTAGAGCAAACAGTAGATCAAAGCAGTGAAGAAATTGAAAAGAAAGTTATGAAGTTAGATAGTAGTATGCCAGAAATGAGAGATAAAAATGAGGAAGTAATAGTAAGTGAGATAGGAGAAATTTCAAAGAAAATGCTAGACATGAGTAGGGAAAGAGATAACAAAGAAAGTGAGGTTAATACTAAAAGTGAGGTTAATGTAGAATGTACAGAGTTAGCAAGTCAAATGAGTAATATTTCAAGTGAGTTAAGAGAGATAAAAGAGGTTAGGAATATAGATGTAAATCAGGCTCAAGTTAATTTCAGAGGGGAGATATCAGAAATACAGAATGAGTCAGTAATGCAAAGAAGTAAATTGTACCAAGATGTTCAAATTGAAAACTCCAGTCCAGTACAGTTTAGTAAAGATTTGTCAGAGTATTCTCAGATTAAAAAGATAGCAGAAGAATTGAAAATGAAAGTTGTTAAAAGATGTATTGTTCAAGAAACTGTAGATTGTTTTCAAATGGTATCATGTGATGAAATTTCAAATGAATACAATAGGTTATTCATGAACAATTTGAAGGTTAGGTTACGGCTACGAGTAATGTTTAGCCACACACAATTTGATCCAGGAGGGTAAATAGTAATGAGATGTAAACTAAATGCTGGATAGATAAAGACGACTTGCAGAGAAATGTATTGGAACGTAAGAGGGTTAACTAAATATATATGTCATTTGAAAAGAGAAATAAGTTATAAAAAAAAAAAAAAAGAGAAATGTTTATTTAAAAAAAAAATAATAAATAAATAAATTAAATTTTTAGTAACTGTAACAACATTTGAAAATTAAGAATACAAAGATTGAAACTTAAGATGATATTAAATTAAAAGTACGTAAATACAATTCCAAGATTTAAAAATTAAGAATGCAAAGATTGAAATTTAATATGATATTAAATTAAAAGTACGTAAATACAATTCAAAGAGTATTGTTTAAAATAATATTCAAAATAACAAAAATGGTAAAAATAATTCAAAACAAATACTTATGTAGCAAACAGAAAAGGTGAAACATTGTCAAGATTTAAGAGATGTAAATATATTTGCAAAGTACAAAATAACAAAAAAATTGGTAAATATAATTAAAAATAATTGAAACAAATATTTATGTAGTAAATAGAACATGTGAAACAGTGCCTAGATTTAAGAGATGTAAATATTTGTGTAGAGGGTAAATATTTTGGTAAATATGTATAGTAATTACAAGAAAATTCTTGAATTGATAAATTTTTGGTAACAATATAAGAAAGTAAACCATTTTTTGTAACACTAGTTAAATAATTTAAGGTAAAATATTTGCTATAAAAAAAAAAAATTTGTGTCAGATTAATATCTAAATTAATTAAATCAGAGCCAGTAAGTAGTGGCGAGATAAAACATATGTCGTGTGTTAAATACGTGTGAAGTGTAAAGTGAAAGTGAATAGCGTGTGTTACAAGATTTAGGAGACTAAAAACAAAATTATAAAATTTCCAAACAGGTTATAAATGTTTATAATTATATTTCTAGTGGGGCATATGAGACGGTAATTTGTATCACAAATTACTTTAATGTAAATAATTATTTACATATGAATATGTATTTTTATGTATCATTGATTTCAAAGGTTTAATAATTGTAATTATTAATGGTAAATAATAATTTTCGGCTCTACTGAAACTGTTAACAATAACACAATACTGAGGAAAGGGATTGAGTTGTTTATCGTTACCGGGAACCAGGAAGTTACGTAATGTTTCGCGCCTTTTCAGTAAAAAAAGCTTCCAGAATGTTCTATAAAAGTAATATGTATTAATGGTTTTCATTGGATAGTAAAATAGACGCTAATGTTGGCGCGTTTTATTAGCCAATGGTAATTCATTTATAATCTTTAGGTGTATCTTGGGGCAAGCCTATAAATAGCCATGCTCGAAGTCAAGCGTTCTCCAGTTCGTCAAGATTCACGAAGCATTACACATCGTCTCCCGCTCAGCTCATCAAAGATTCGTGTACAATACGTGACTACATGTCGCCTATCGGTCCTTCAGTTCGTTAAATTACACGCAGTGAAAATCATTAAAGATCTAAAATATTACAAAGTCACTTATATACAAAAATTGAAGTACGTGAGTTAAAAGTGAGAAGTTATGATAAACAGTTTCAGTATGGCGATTATCTAGACAAATCTGTGAAAGTGTTAGTGCACGTGTTCGACAATAAAACATTATAAAACACATTTCTTCACTAGTAATTTTTTTGGATAAAAGATTCCTTTTTCCGCTTCACACCCTGCAAGAATTAAATGCCTACCTAAATAGCTGGCCGGAAGACAATATACATAACCTTAAAACTAATTCATATAGATTGCTACGTCAGAGGGAACTACGAGCCAGACCAACGAATGACGTCACACGAGATGGCTGCACTAGTGAGGTAAACAACATTACGTGAGAAACATTATCCACCACGTGGGGACACAAATACACACTAATACTACTTCAAAGTTGAGATCGGCGAAGATGTTGATCGCCGATCTGAATCCTTCCCGGAAGATTCCTCAGAGGAGGGTCTCCGAGGACATGCTCGTGGATCTTTTTTACCCTTGGGTGTTCTGGATGCAAACTTATCGCTTTCCTTTAGGAAGTCGGTTCTCACATAACAGGTCCTGAACTTTACTGGTGATACATTATATACTACAGGCTTGCCAGTCTTATTATTTGAGGTCGACGGTCTTGCTGGTGATTTGACTGGTGTGATCTTTCTAGTAACGGACTTGGCAGATGTTGATGCTGTCGTGGGTGTTGATTTTGAAGGCTTTGGCTGCGTTCTAGCTACACAAATAGTGGCCCCGTTGACATCGCTGATCTGAGTTGCGATTTCCCGACACGGTACCGGTTTAGCTCTAACTGAGCTATAGATACCGGACTTCAGGACAGAAGGTTGGCAGATAGGCAGAAGTTTCCGGGTCTACTGGATCCCTCTTTCCTCTGCAAAACGGAGGCATTCTCGGGAACTTGATGAATGTTCACCGTTGGAGCAGTTGTACATGCTTCATCGTGAGAGATGTTTCCACAGTTAACGCACGTAGATTCGTCGTTACAAAATTCTCTAGTGCGTCCAAGGCGCTAACACCTATAACATCTCAGCGGATTCGGTATATATGACCTAACCTCGATGACTTCATACCCCGCCTTAATCCTTTGAGGGAGATCTACCGGATCAAAGGTAAGGAACAGGGTACGAGTAGGCACAAATTCATCCCTTTCTTTCCGCTGAACCCGATATACCCTTATCACGCCTTGTTCTTCCAGGTTTGACATACCGTCCAATGCACGGGTATTTACAACTCCGCGCAAGGTGTTCAAGGACTTTTGTGTTTCTACACGGATCGGATAGCTAACTAACATATTTACTTTTAAGGTAATCGCTGCATGGGACGCTGAATTTGCTTCAACCAGGAGCGCGCTATTGCGTGACTTCTAATGCACGACTTGACAGGACCAGCAATTTTATCGAGACCCTCTTGAATTACAAAAGGGTTCACCGATGTAAATTTTCTTCCTTCCTCTGTTTTTAATCACCAATTTGCGAGGACCACTACACTCGACTACTTGTTTTCCACAAGCTTTTACGGCTTTTTGGGATTCTTGCTTATCCATAGCGATAACATCCTCCACCATTACAATGTCTCCGATGGCATGCTCATATCCTGGGCGCACCCCAACTTAGGTGAGAGTCCTGGCCTGGACGTTGCTCACCTTAGGGTCTCACCTCCCAGTTCATAGATAGAGGGACCCAATAGCCTTCAGGAGTGTAACAGCTCCTCCCCGGGACCGGCCTTTTTCAGCGGATATGAACAGTCCTACATGATACTCAGGGACAAAGAGTTACGCAATACCCAGTCACCCCTTGCGACTTCCCTCCTCCGTCAGACGCAGCGGTATCCTCAGACTGTGTTCAGGGAGGTAACTTGTTCGTCAAACACGCTTGTGTTTGACAACAGGTGATTAAGCGATTGGCACAAGACCTCTCACCTCTTAGAGGAACCCAATCGAGAGTGTGGCACGGGATCCCGGGAACGCCAATCCCGTACCTACCGCAGTAGGCCCCTGGGGGATCGTCTCATGTTGAGATAGTCATCAGCTCTATTCAGCAATTTTTCCAGCCGGAGCCCCAGACCTTGCGATGGTGCTAGCTCCTTAGATCCGTTGCACAGCGATACACTCGCAGCTGGTTCGCAGTTCTCCAGTTTGGTTCATGCGCGTATATCTTGATCGGTGTCCAATGGATTCAGCATCTTATATTGGCCGCTTTCTTTCAAGACGTGCCTTCACAACCAACTCGCTTCTCGCATAACGACATCCTCCGTTAGGATCACCATGCAGATACCCAGATGTTCGATGGCGCTCTGGACCTCGTCTCGGCCGAGTCAGAAGACCCTCCTGCCGACGTCGACCGTCGTTTCGTGCCTACTGAGGGTATTCTTCCCAGCTTTCTTCCTCGCCATCTTCGCGACGAACACCTGCAGTCTTGCAATGTTCCACCACAGGGACTTCTCCACAGGCAAGGTATCACCCGGAGCTATCACTAGCTGGTAGGGTTGATTCTGTTTCCTATACGGCAAGTCCTTCGACACATCAGGTCTGATTACGGTCAAGGCTGCACCTATGTCCACCGGTATCCAGCACAACTTCCCTTGTATCCAACCGCCCGCGATGAGTCTGTCATCCAGTATGGTGCACAAGAAACGCAGCGTCATTCGAGGGAATGGTGATAACGTCCTCGACGTGATCCTTGCCATGCCGGTATTTATTCGTTTCCCGTCTGCTCGTTGGTTTGGTGTTGACAGCCCACTAGGTGTCCTGGCTCGCTACACTCCCAATGCACACCACTTGAAGATCTTCATCGACGTTCCTGAGTTGATCCTCTTACCCCGTTCGCAGCAAATACTCCTGGTCTTCAAGGTAGATGCACCTGTTACCTTGGCCGCCTCCATCCTCAATGCGGCCGTTAGCGCCTCGTGGATGATCTTGTAGCCGCCGAACATCAGGCGCTATCATATCTCGACGTCACGCACCCCGTCGAGAAGAAAAAGACAGTTTCCTGGAATACATAACTGGGCGGAAAGTTCATCAGGGCTTTATTCACCAGCTGTTCAATTGACAGGACGAACTCCTGCAGCGTCTTCCCTGGCTGTTGTAGCCTGATTTGAACTAAGTACAGTAGTACAATAGCCTGCGATCAAGCGATGGTTCCCGAACCAGTTTTCGAGGGTATCCAGATATTTCTGGACACCGCCGACGTCGAAATCGCATTCAAAATCTCTGTCGCTCGTCCCTGGAGACTATCAGATGTGCAGCTTCCTCCGCTGTTGACCATCGGTTACGGGCGGCAAATTGTCGTCGGAAGACTTTGAAAGTTGACGTTCCGTGTATTTGGGCGGCTTGACGCACGCAAATGTTGTGTCGCGTCCTGGTGTCTCGACTTTAAGCTTCTTAAGTCTCCCATTAAGCATGTCTTTCACCATAGCGTTCAGTTCCTTCGCGCTGCCGTCGACTCTTCCCTCCTGGACGCTAAGCCGTTGGCCAGGGTCCTGCATGTGTTTTTTCACGCCGGCCGGTCGGTCGTCAATTTTGATCGATAGCCCCGTCTTCATCTTGGACTTTTGTGTTTTCATTTCTGTCTATATTTCTCCATTGCGGATTTCACTGTAGTTATTTCGCTTCCCATCTTGTACATATTCTCCATCCGATTCTATTTCTGTCTCCATTTTCTCCATACCGAATTTCATTTCCGTTTTCATCTTCATTCTGGATTTCATTTCTGTCTTCATCTTCTCCATTTTAACCAGTAATTGTTTAAGCATTTCCTCCATCGTGGCCTTCATATCCCACTCCTGACTGCGAAACACACTTTATTTATAACTTAGGCACTCAGCATAGCACAAACGTTACACTTCAGTCACTTTTGACACACACTCGGAACACAACAAACTGATCCGTCGAATCACAACTCACAACCGAACTCCACTGGCACTGTCCACTTTTAGTTTCGTAACTTCTTAACTGAACTCCTTACGGCAAGAGCAGCACCTTATATAGGCATCTGTAACAAAGCTTGTAAATTGTAACTTGGAATGTGTACAGTAAACTACAAACAAACAACATGTATATAGACATCACATACAAAGCAGAATTCTAGAAGGGAAGGCTACTAGAATATGCCGAAGGGAATGTTCTGGTACGGGTACGCTGTACAATAGGACCTATTGTTCCGCACTGGCTATTGCTCCGATGCCGGAGAAGGCCCCACGCAGGTGCTAGGTCGAGAGGCGCTTACCGGCGTCCCACAGGTAGCTTCGCGCGTGGGATCACAATATGTTAAACAAAATCGTTATTCATTTTCGAGAGAATAAAAAAATCACTAAAATGTAGAGTGTAAAGTGTAGTTTTAGGCGAGGAAATTTGCTTGAAAATATTTGTGTCGCATTTTTGGAAGCTGCTGGTCTCAAATACCAAATTTCATATATTGACATTATTTCATTTTTACTGTATCTACACGTATGTTGTAGATACGAAAGATAACTGCATTCCAACAAAAAAAATTAATATGGAGATTTCACTGGAAATGGCATGTTTTGATGCTCCAGAATAAAGGAAAAAGCATTTTTAGAAAAATTCGTGTGTTTGTGCACGCGCACCTGTGAACAGCCTAACTCGAAAACGAAAGGTTAGTTAAATACCAAACTTGGTATTTAAGTTCAGTATCTTCCAAAGATGCGACACGAAGATTTCCAAGAAAATTTCTTCACTCCAAAACACTTTTGATGGAAAATGTGTCGAAATTGTTTTATTTTCTCAAAAGCAGCTGTAACGATTTTGATTAAAAATGATATATAATTAATATATTTTCATAACAAATAAAACGTGTACCTTGAATTTTCTGGAAATAGTGTGTGAAGTCCTCTTCATTCTGAATGACGGTTTTTCTAGTTCTATTTATACCTCGCCTTTAACTGCATTGGTGTTTTCGGCGGCCTTTCCTCTGCAACTTATTGCCTACTAGCAATGGTGTTAACTCGTATTCTCTTGTCGTTGGGTTTCTTGGGTTATAATCATTAGATCACACACACATTACATTCTCATTCATACTCCCATACTCTGGGGAAGAGAGACAATAATCTTGGGTAGATATAACAATCCCACCTTCCAGCTGGGAATCGAACCAGGGTACCCTCGCGCAGCAGGCAGGTGCTCTACCGACTGAATGACTTTTGTATAACTGGTACATAAGAAATAGACAAAATCTTACCACACAAAAAGTGTAAGCAGATCTTATTTAAGCACACAACTTATGTTAACACTTTTCTTTTGCAGATTTAACCATTTCCAAGATATACTTTGTTATTGGTTTGAAGTCGCTATTCGTTTTTTCTTTTTGCCGTGGTCATGCAACGAGCATGGAATTTCAGAACAATCACATAGTGACCCGCTGACGTAGTATACAGATAGTAAACCGAACAACGAAATGTGTAAAAAATGTGAATTGAAAGTTTCCTAGAAGTACGTACAGTAATATTTTGTAAGAGTAAATAAAGAAAGTCATGTGAATGCAACATACCTTTGAGTTATACTATTCAAAGGTACATATTCATACATCCTTTTCTGTTTTCTGTTCTTGTTTAGGGGACCTCAAAACTTGAATTTCTGATGAAATATCGATATGAAAAGTGTTTGGTGGAATACCACCATACCATGGTGCATACCCTAAATGAGAGAGTTGAATCTGCGGCATGTGAGGCTCGTATTCGGGAGGTACCGAGTTCGATTCCCGTCGTCTTTAGGTTTCTCGTGCCTTTTTTTAGTCACTAAGCAAATGCTGGGTTTCCCGTCCATTCCCTCATGTTTGAGGTGTAAGGCGGTGCCGGACTGATGGTGCGGGACACTAGAGGTGTCTGGGTAGGTCCAGTAGTGTGTCGGGTCTTCGAGCCACGATCTGAGGTAGGTCGCAATGCGCTTTGGGGTCGTGCTTGGATATACTTGTCACTTTTATTGCAGCAATTTGCTCTGGAAGACGTGGGGACGCTGCAAGACGTAGACCTCAGCGACAACCAGCTCACGTCTCTCAGAGATGGTACGTTCCGACGCCTGGAACACTTGCAGACGCTCAACCTGACAAGGAACCTCATCGTCCACATTCACAGAGACATCTTCGGCGGATTACGGAACCTTCGCAGACTCCACATGGACGATAATCTTGTGGACATGTTGCCAGCGCGGGCGTTCCTCACGCTATGGAGACTTGAGGTGTTGTCCCTTGCAGACAATAGGGTAGAGGTTGTGGAGGGCGAGGCGTTCGCCGGACTCTTCAACATGCATCGCCTTCACTTGCAGGTAAATACAATTATATTATCTATGCACATTAACATGTATATGAGACAAAGGTGTCTTGCCTGACGTTGCACCGTTAAACTGCAATGACAGTTTAATTAATTTCCTTTACCTCCCGCCGATCTTTATGAAATTATTGTACGATGATATTGAGGATGTTTTATCGTGAATCCTACCCTTTACCCCTTATAATTGTAATTTCGTGCAGCCCAGGCTATCCCTAATAACGGATAAAAACTCCCCTGATATTAAGGCAAAAGGATGTTAAACACCTGACTTCCAAGTTCTGGAAATGCTGCATAGCCTGTAAGTATTCTTAGTGGTAGAGGAATCATCGCTCAAAGTGGTCAGTAATTTTTAAAGTAGCTATAGAAGGGAAACTTAAAATGTGTGTACCTACCTTAAACTGAGTTTTATTTATGACGCTCTCTAACTCCTTAGCGTCCCATTCTATGTTGGGCGTGAAAGAACGGTAATTTCACTCAGAGGCTTGAGGTTCCTGTAGTTGTTTAATAACATAATACACAAACCTTTGACGAATACAACGAAACTGAGGTGAAGACTCCACAAGATATATAGACGCGTATGCATAAAATAAAAAATGTAGTAAATTCTTTTCTTACGGCTTTGGAAGGAAATACTACGAGAGTAGGTTATACTTCTACCCTTATAATATGCTATGATTGTCATACATAAAACCCAGGAAAAGAGTTTTCTTAATAGGCAATACTAAGAAAAATCATAGCATGCCTTTCCCCAGGCTTCGCTTGTTAAGCAAATGTCTATAATAAAGTAAAATGGTTGCATTTCTTCAGGTTCGGGCTAGAGATTCTGACTTCAAGCTATTATATTGATTCGATAAACAGAAAGTGGAGTGGTCGGTAACATCCTCGTATTTAATTATTGTACTGCTGAAGCTTTCTTATCTTTCACTGCAGGGTTTTGTGATCTATTCAGTAGCACTGGACATTGCTTCAGAAATTTACGAACTGTAGTTGTTCTCCCGTTTCTCGCATTTCTCACACATTTTAGATGCTTTATATATACAGGTTATGTCGATACTAGATTTTCCAATTGTTGAGGCGACAGATTATAGGAGGTAACTCCAACAATTGGAAAATCTAGTATCGACATAACCTGTGTGATGAACAAGGGGAACAAATAGAGTTAGTATGGATCACAAAGCCCTACAGTGAGAGCAGTGTACAATTACAGACGACGATGTTGCCAATAAAATAATCACTTAAGCCTCCACATTCTCCTTGTGAATCGATATAATTGCTTAAAGTCAGAACCTCTACGCTGTTTTCTTTCTTTAAATGTCTTTTATTATGCACAGTTGCCAAGCGGTCGTCCGCCGTGTCTAGGGGTACAATGCTAGTCTCTAGTTCCTGACGTCGCGGGTTCAAACCCGGCGGAAGGCGATGGATTTGTTTTTTCGTAACAATCTTTACCATGGCTTCCTTCGGACGGGAAGTAAAGCCGGTGGTCCCGTGTCGTAGATTTACGGCAGTAAAAGATGCTCAAGCCTGATAAAGAGGCCTATAAGCAAAGTTTGCGGTCTTTCACGCCCAATATAAAATGGGACACTAAGAACTATATCAGTTAAAGAGCATCCATAAATAAAAACTTAGTTTACTTTATTTTACATTTGCTAAACTAACGAAGCCTATGGAAAGGTTCACTATGATTTTCCTAGTATTGCCTACGCAGTAAATTCTTTTCCTGCGTTTTATGCATGACAATTCTAATATATTCTAAGGGTAGAAGTATAATCGATAATATGCTAGGAGGAAAGGCATATATTAAGCTTTTTGTACACACTGATTGTAATATTTCCTTCCAAAAGCGTAGGAAAACAATTTACATGTTATGCATACGGCTCACACTGGTAAACAGATCCTTTATCTTTTCAGATGCCCAGGTTGCACTTAAGCCTCTAAGTAGTAATAAGGCAACGTCAGGACTGGTGTTAAACTGCCTAAACATGCTCACAAACTTAAGTTCAACTCATCTGGGTGTCGGGTCATAACGGCATAGAGGGAAACGTAAATGCTGATGAACTTGCAAGACAAGGAGCAGCTTCAAATTTACTGGTCCAAAGCAGAACATCATAAAACCTAGTTTAAAACTCCAGTAAAAAAACATGGTAAACTATTTATTAGGAAACCATGTAAGAAATGTAACAGACTTGAGCTGAGAACAATCACTGCATTTCGCACAGGACATGCTCCAGTGAAAAGGCATTTTAACACTATAGGAGTGTTTCAGGGCAACTTAGATTGCAGATTGTGTCAGAAAGAAACTCAAACAGCCCAGCACGGCCTTGGCTTACACTGCTTTAGGGAAAATGTTTTTAGAACCACAAGAATTTGAAACCATATCTGTTATGAGACCAAATTCCTTGGTAAAAAGGGTACAGGCTTAATGAATTGGCTTTAAAGCGATACAGGTAGCACAATAAGCCCAAGGCTGAAAAGTGTCCACAGCAATGACGGAAATCTGTACCATATAAGACAAGACTAAGGAAATAAAGTTGAACAAATTCTTACCCGAGGTTTAAAATAGTTTAGCCCATTTAGACCCAAAATAAGAAATGGCATTTATTTTCAGAATTTTCAATACCAACTCAATGAAATGAAGCATCCGAACATAACAAGTTGCATTAAAAATATATCACACTTTTGAACAAAGTTACAGGCCATCCTATAATAGGATATTGGGACTACATGTTGTTTATAGGTAGCATTGTTTTACGTATTTAATCTACACCTTGTGATAAGGCTCAAAGCACCTAGTACACAATCCTCTTTCACACCTTGTACAATTAGTGGCTGGCTTTCCTTTCCTAACGATATGCACACCGAAGCTGTTTTCTAGTAGGAACTTTTGCAATCAGATGTCCAACGTTGTCGAATCGTAGATTCGTAACACATTTACGCTTTGATTGTGGTCCGGTTTGGCGTAGCATGGTTCTTCAGCAGGAAGACAGTCAACTCTCTTCGAAAGGCCAGGACGTCATGTGATCCAAGCTCTGCAATTGTATATAGTTTCCAGGAAGCTATCACCATTGTGTCCAGGATGTTTGTAAAAAGGCAAAACACCACGTCTTCTCTGGGATCTGGATTCTGTAAGCGAATATAAAAGAATCAAATAAATAGACTCCATTCCCGTACTTGTTGTATGACTTGATGCATTCCGGAATTGAAACATTTATACGTGAGTATTTAACCCTTCGCTGAACTTCATGTTTTGAGTCTAAAGATTCAAAGTTGGTCACAACTATTATAACTCTATTATTGTGCCAACGTACAATGCCAATTTCATTGTTTGCATCAAAGTGTTTGTATACTGTCCTTTTTCTTCATGCCGGACAACTCGAGTGGTCATTTACCAATTCAATTTTCACGAACAGTTCCTGTCATGAAAACTCATTTCTTTTTCATCCTTATGTCTAAGTTGTAAGACGAAAAAAAGTTGTCCATGTAGACTTTATGTTGTTTAGGATGTTCAATGACTGATGTGAGCGTTTCTACAAGTCTTGCTGAGAGAGGTTCATCTCCGTGCTCTCTCTTTCCCTGGTATGGTAAAATATTGAATGGATGGCCATTATGGCTACACAGCATCCAGAGCGTATAACCAAATTTTACTGGTTTACCTTTCATAAACATCTTCAATGTATGTCTGCTAATGTATTTCACCATCCTTTTATCCATTATTAAATTTTCACAGAAAAGCCCGTATGTCAATAGAGATTTATTAGGTAAATCATATTTGTCTTGCATATCAATGTTGTTGTTGTCATTGAAATACAGATACCTTTTATTTCCTGAAATCTGTTTCGACGCATAGCTTCAGCAAACTTCCAAGGTTACAATCAGGGGGTCTGTCCCAATACATTCGCTCTCTAGACAAGGTATGATAGCCACTAATTAGTAAAATGCCAATGAATTTCATAAGCTCTTCTTTAGAAAGAAACAATGTGTGGTGATTCTTCTGTTGATTATAATGCATTGTTTGTTCCAATATCTTGCCCAAAATGTCCTTCATTGAGACGAATATATCGGGAACAGATTTTTCTCCAAGAGCCTGTTTTATTTCTTGCATCCTATTTGGTGGCATAACTTCCGGGGTTTCAAAATGCTTGGGAGACTGGTCTTTTATTTTCTTCCATTTTGCTGATGGCAGGGGTGATTCATTGTTCTTCATAGACTCATTCTCATCCCTTTGTAACATTATTTCCACAGCACCTGCAATATTACTTGTAGTTTGTTCAGGTAGCATAATCGCCTCATCATCAATATCCTCACAGTCACTAGTTGCATCCTGAGGTGGTGGATGATGGTAAGTGAAACACTATATTCATCTAAACTAACATTTCTTCATCATCCCAGATTGACTGAAGGTACTCAAATGCCTTCTCAGGTGACAAAACTGCCGTTGTTTTTTTTCCCTGTAACACACAAAGAAAAACTTCATATGATCCCAATGTACAGGTTGGGCGAGAAATTTCCGTACCCGTGCCCCCGTGAGTATTAAATGCTATTATGCAGGTTGGTAGTATCAAATATTATTATGCCATGTAGCTGTGTTATTTCTTATCAATTGCTGGAATTCATGGTTACATGTTTCGCAGCCGAGTTTGAATTGTAGCTATGGAGTGTGCGCGGTCATAGTTATACTACTGATGAGCGTTTAGTGACAAGTGTGTGGATGCACGAACGACAACACGCAGGGCAGACAATGAGACAGACTATGGGAACATTCCAGGAAATATTTAATAAGGCTCCACCGCGAAAAGCAACATTTCTGGATTTGGAAAGACGTGCTTGTGCTTTTGGCAGTGTTAAAGACAGGCCGCAGTTACACGAGAAAAAACATGTGCAGGAGCCTCTGCTACGATTGAACAATCTTCTATGAAGTTGACACGTAACTCGGTATACCAGGATAATAAGGCGAGATCACATGAAAAAAGACCTTAAGCTCAGAACTTTTCGACCGACGTTCGTAAACGAGTTATCGGATAGAGACTTTTAGTATGACGTGCTTTGTTAACTCAATTTCCAAATGCAGTGAACGTGCCAATGTTATGTTTTCCGATGAATGTGCAATCAATCGCAGCTCACGTGCTAGAAATGTCCTTTGGGCCAAAGAGAATCCTCACTACACAGATGAGTGTAATGATACGGGCAGCGATGTCACGACATCTGCTTGGACCGTACGTTTTTGAAGGGACTGTGAATGGCGAAAATTATTTACACATCTTACACACATGGTTAGTACCTCAGCTCGAGGAAAGAACACACATGGTTGCAAGATGGAGCACCTCCTCACTAAGCTCTTGCAACGCGGGAGTTCCTAAATGAACACTTTCCAGGACGGTGAATAGGTCGCGGTTCATCAGCTTCCTTGAAATGGCCACCAAGACGTCCTGACCTCACCACACCTGACAACTCGTTATGGGGAGTCATTAAGGCGTACGTATCTGCACATCGTTATATTACAAACGAAGAATGCTGTTGAGGATGCATTTCGCACTATAGCACATGGAGGCGTATGGTGGGGAATATCACTCAATACGTAAATACTTGTGCTATAATAAATAAATTAACATCGATACTAGGGGATACGGGGATTCTCGCCCACCCTGTACTATACATAGGACACGAAATATAACTGCATGTATATCAAATTACTTCCATATCTCAATTAAAAGTTACTCATTTATATAACAAACTCGTATATTACCGGCATTCTGTACAATGAGTAGGCAACGTATAGAATGACTAAAATGAGCAGGTAGAACAGGCAAATTATTATTTTTATAATATTTCGTATTTAAATTCAAACTCTGGCACACTGGCTTCTTCGCTCGAGGTAGACCAGTATTTTCCTTGGTGTTGAAGATGTCGCAACAGATTGCTACACGTGAGTCAGACTTTTCACAAGATCGGATTGATTTGATGAAAAATCGGTTCTATGATGAACTCTCTCAAATTAGAAGCAATAGTGTTAAAAACTGTGTGTTTCTCACAGATGAAAATTATAATAGGGTGGTGGAGGATGTATTGGAGGCTAAAACAACCATTAAGAAGGAGCCTTGGGAGTATTGGCTGTTGAAGAGGTATGATGTTGAAGTTATTGAGAACAACAGTAAATTAATTTATCCAGTTAAAAGAGGGAACCAGTAATTTTCAGTATTATGTTAAAGATTCTGGACCATTTCACGTGCTTAATCACTCTCATTCTGCAATTGATTATGGAGGACGAGACAGGATGTTGAAGGAACTTTCATCTAAGTACAAAAATGTTACACGCCATGATGTTGAACTGTATATTCACCTTGCGAGAAAGAGAGAGAAAGCAGAAAGGAGTTAAGAAAGGTGCTGTAGTGAAGCCCATGATATTTTCAAATTTTAATTCCCGTTGTCAAGTAGATCTTATCGATTTTCAATCCCAGCCCAACAGAGAATACAAATGTATAATGGTGTATCAGGATCACCTCACTAAATTTGTTGTCCTCCATCCTTTTAAATCTAAGACAGCAGAAGAGGTAGATTACCACCTCTTGGGCATATTCACATTGTTCGGAGCTACCTCGATTTTACAATCCGATAATGGGAGATAATTCGTCAATAAATGAATCAACTTAAACAAAATATTTAGCAATCATCATTCAGCAGTATAAAACATTACACATGCACATACTTGTCAAATAAATCAGTTTTCTGCTAATGCCTTGCGTGTGGTGTTAAAGGATCGGACAGTTTGTTTACCACTACCATTGTGTCTTTAATGTGTACAAGAGAAAGAACTATGCATTTGGTTATCCGAAAGAACTTTCTTTTCTCTGAAGTCAACATATTCAAAACCTGTCAGATTTATTAACAATATATTAAAATATTTGTTTCACATCCTTGGAAGATTTGAAGTTTGGTACTTACTCAAAACCTTGCTGTGAGGTATGCTGCTATCTTTCACATACACACACGAGACTTTTTTTCTGGTGAAATATCAATATTAATGTTTTGGATGGAATACAATAGTTGCTATATGGTGGAGAAGGCCATTAAAATGAGGTATGTATGTGTTACCAGGGAAACAGAATATCGGTACTAAGCAACAGGACGTTTCGAGGGCTCGACAAGTTACAAATCCTGGATCTAAGCCACAATCTGCTGACGTCATTGGAGCCTGGAGTGTTCTTCAGTGTGAGTCATCTGGTGGAGCTACATCTGAACGACAACCAGCTGCAGGAGGTTACCAGCAACATGTTCATCACTCAGGGGGACCTCATCCTTCTACTCATGCAGCACAACAACATTACTGTGCTTGAGATTGGAGCATTTGTTGGACTGCGCAGTCTGCAGGTAACATGTAATGTCAGAAACTAAACAACTGATTCTGATAATTATTTCATCACTGGGGAGTACTGTTCTTCCCAGTGGAAATAGACTATAGAAGAGTAGGTATCTATCTAAAAAGAATTAACTAAGTCTGGATTATAGAGTTGATCATAACAGGATGTACAGAATCTTCATTTGGAGGTGTGGCTGTATTACAGGCAATTGCTTACCCAGCACTGCACTGTTCCCTCTCCGCATTCTGGCTAATCAGTTGAAGCAAAGTATGTGCTCTACAGAGATTGATATGTTGTGAGTCCACATGTTTCAATGTTACAGAGTGTTGTTGTTGTTCACCAATGGCACTGGGGATTAATTGATCTGCTTCATTTTCCCTCTGGCTTCCCAATATAAAGCCTGTAAGTTATCACTTTGCATTTGGCAAGATGCTGTTTGTTCAGGATGACATCTTCTTCACAGAGAGTGCACTTGGGTGTAGGTAGGTATCGTATCTTGTAGAGATGTTCTGTGAGGCAATCGTGGCCAGTTGCCATCCTAAATAAGGCCACTACAGTCTTCCTTGGCATTTTTTGTATCTTTAATACCCTTATAATCTTTACCTTTTAATTTATCTTCTTCATCAAGTCTCTGCTGTCTTTTGAAATGTTGTTCAATGTTATTTAATTTTTATTTATTTCTGTTTGTCCTACAGGCTTCATTTGTTGTATTGCACCTCTCTTTGCTAATTGATCCGCATGTTCATTGCCCAAAAGTCTGGCATGAGCTGGGATCCATTGTAGAGTGACATGATTTCTAGTATCAACTGTTTTAATTAAGCTTCTTTTTTTAATATTTCTTGTTTTATTATTGTAATTTACTATCTCATCCATGGCTGATTTTGAGTCTGATAAGATGACTATTTTTTGTTTTAGTATGGTCTATATAAAATGTTCTGTAATGCTGCTTTTATAGCTGTTAATTCTCCATCATAGTGGTTTGACGTTTCATCTAATGTTAGATACTGTGCAAAATGTTTACAGTATACTCTTGCACCGGCATTTTTTTTATTGATGAGGGATCCATCTGTATATATCTGGAGCCATTCTTTTTCTGGGTACCTTTCATTTTCCATAGCTATTGCTATGGCTCTCATTTCATCTGGTATATTGTTTTGCTTGTGTATTGTATATATCAGGTCATTCTGATATTGTATATCAATATATTCTATTGGACTCATTGCCTTTGTTGCTATTATATTTGTTGTAATTATATTCTTGTATTTTAGGTTATTAATATGATACAGAGTGTTAATACTGTTATAATAGCAAAAGGCTTTGTACTTACTAGGATGACTTTAGCTTTTCAAGTTATTACTTCACAGGGTGAAGTGCATGTAAAAGAAAAAGCTGATTATATTTTACTCCAAGCAATAATATGCATAGATGGCCATGATTTAACAACTAATTCTTATACGAATGCTAAGCAGACAAAAGACAGAGCAAAACATAGAGAGACTTTAATTAAGTTGAGAATACAAGCTTCAATAAACATGAGAAATAATACAATGTTTTACTGGAAGTTGAAAATATATCTGGGCTAAAAGGAGAATGACTTAAAGCTAATTTATAAAAATAATCCTTCATTACAGCATGATCTGAAAGAATAATTTCACCATAATAACCTCCAATATCATCATACACAACAATTAATACTCATTCCAACTCTCTGGTTTATGTCAGGTATGTGTGGTATCAGATGTTACTTTGCAAAAAGAAGTCCAAACTTTTATAATCCCTAATTCCAGATTACTTCTACATATATAGGGAAATTCTATGAAGAGGAATTAGAACTGTTGACTGTTTGTTAAACTGAACACCTACAATGGAGAAACACATTTATTGAACATTCGCTATAGTATTCATCATTAAACAAGAAATATAACTTAAAAAGTGAGATCCGTGTATAGAAAAGTAATTCCGAAGTCTCAGAGATGATATCCACAAAGGAATTGCTTTTGTACGACTTACTTTACAGTTATTTTAACTGAAATATTGAACGTCATATTAATGGACTTATCCAACATGATACCCTGCTGTCATTTACTTATCGCATTATCGTGTTTTACATAATTTATTTTCTAATATCCCAATGGTTCATACAGTGATAACTGAAAACATTTCTTTATGTTCTGGGCACCAGAATAATTATTAATCAAAGTTTGAGCACTTGAACTCCCTGTATGGTAATAAAGTGTATGACCAAGCACTTAATTCTATTAAACAAACTCTTTTTGTGATGTTTATTATTGATTTCTTGTTTTGCTAAATCACTAGTTATACAGAATATGATTTCATCAGCAGCCTGAATAGTTATTTTAACTAGTAAAGGAGATAAATGCGATATAATGATTAACTGGACAAAGATTCTATAGATGTGCTTCTTCAAGGATTAAATGTTCAGTACTGGAGTATGCTGTTTTGACACATTTTAAAAGTAAAGGTATGCCTTGAAAACTTGATAGCAACTTAAAAATGTGTAAGATATGAACATCACGTGTTAAGCTCTATAAAAATGAAAGTTATTTTAAGTGTCAAGAATTTTAAAATTTTTCATTATTAAAGAATAAGTTGACTGAAATTGAGTTCTATAAATCCACTCAACATTAATACTGACAATATTTCTCAATAGCAAGCTGAAAAACATGTTGAAAACAAGTTTATAAATTCCTCAGAAAAATAATCAGAGGAGTTAATTTCTTTGAATTTGTTGATATAGAAATCAAGAAATTAGTGGTAAAAATGAATTTCCTGATATTGACATCAAAATAAAGTGATGCAAATTGTTTTGTGAAATATCTTAATAGAATAGAGAAGTCAAGCAGTAACTTGTGGAAGTGTGTTTTGTACAATTTCTCGTTAAAACATAGTTAACTTTGTAAAATTTCAAAACACTAAATAAAAAGTAAACCAACAGAATTGAGTTTTGTAACTTTCTCACTATACCAAGAACAAAGTGTTGCAATTTAATTTGTGTAAAATGTCTCAATATCATAGGAATTGAGTTTTGTTAAAGTTCTCAATCTAAAGCCATGAATAAACCAATAGAATTGAATTTGTAAAAGGTCTCACTTTTAATTCAAATTAAAACACTAGAATTTTAGCTTGCAAATTTTTCTAAATATTAAAGTTGAGAAATGCTGGCTGATATTTAGGTTTGGCCAGGGCAGATGAAAGTGTGTTTTTATTATTCAAAGGTACACATAGAAGGTTTCTTTCAAAATGCTGTAAGTCGTTGACTTTGAAAAACAAGTTAGAGATTGCAGCAGATACATTATTATGCCTGCTAGCATATTAGTGGTCAGATCAAACATAAAGCTGTTAGTCCCAAAGAAAAGTTGTTAATGTGTTACACCACAAACAGCAATAAGTCCAAAATATACATTTTTACTTTCTCTACTATGTACAGTAAGTGGGGGAAGTATTGCATTCCACCCAAAAATTTGATACCAAGATTTCACCGGAAATACATGTTTTGGGGCCCCTGCATCCAAAAACAGCTCTTTTAGAAAAACGTCCCCCTCCCGTGTGTCTGTGAACAGCGTACTCAAAAAGGAAAAGTCGGATAAATACCAAACTTGGTGTTTAGGTTCAGTATCTTTTAAAGATGCGACACAAAGATTATCAAGAAAGTCCACCCCACCCCAGATTACCCTTTTCATGGAACATTTTTTGAAAATTTTGATTTTCTCAAAAAAAAGCTATAACAATTTTGATTAAAATATCATATATTTAAGATATTTTCATGACAAATATAATGTGTATCTTGAATTTTCTGGGAATGTCCCCAAAAGTCCTGTTCTTTCTGACTTGCTTTTGCATAATTGGTAAACCATAAGAGATAGACAAAATTTTTCTGCACAAAAAATGTGGAGCTCGTTAAAACCACAATTTACGTCATATATATATTTTTTGTTGAGTGAACCATTTCTAAGATATTCCTTGTTATTTGTTTGAATTTTCCAATACCTATACTTTTTCTCAAATGGGAATTCGTTATTCGTTTTTTTATGTCCTGGACATACAAAGAGAATAAAATGCTCCACATAGCAACCAGCTCTTAAAAGATTTAACTAATGGTTAAAGCCTACCATATTCCCCTTGCACCTACCAGAAAATTAGCATTAATATAGTTTCTGAAAATGTTTATCTCCATTAACATATAGTAGATGGAGAATAAGTGTTTGTATATTATATTTTGTATAAGAGTAGAGAAAATCATGTGAGTGTAACACATCAGATTTCCACCCCGTCCCCCATTCAAAGCACTTTAAATCCTTTGTGTTTATACATATATGGATATTCAGAATGCATCGAGGGAAGACTCATTATTAAACTACTGAAGCAGAAGTTCATGGGGAAAGATGAAATTGCATCTGCACTTTTGAAGTTTCTGAGGAACAATCATGAGCATTTCAAAAGGGTGTTCTGTAATTCAAATAAGAACGCACACACTGGTAATGCTTTGGCTCACTTTTTGCTCTCCACACACACTGAAACTGCTTATATATCCTGGTTGAGTAGAGCACTCCATAATTCTGACCCCTGAACTTGATTCATGATTTGGAGAAGTTAAGGTGATGGGCAAGGACTGGAACCTTATGACTGAAAGTCTTTCACACGATTTCAAGAAATTGATATCAATACTACAGAAATACTGCAACTGATCAAAATGAAAACAGCTCAACATTGTTGAGTTGTCCTCCGTGGTCTAGTGGTGCCATACTAGCCTCTAGTTCCCAAAGTCAAGATTCAAACCCAGCGGAAGTCGATGGATTTTTTCGCATGTAAAAATCCTTAGCAAAGCTTCCTTTGGAAGGGAAGTAAAGCCGATGGTACCATGTCATAGATTTATGGCACATAAAAGAACCTCAAGTCTGATACAGAGGCCTCTGAGCAAAATTTTGGGCCTTTCACACCCAATGGGATGCTAAGAACCATAGCAGCTAAAGATTGTCCATAAATAAAACTCAATTTAATTCAGTTTCAACATTGTTGAAGGGAGGAACATTTTTCAAGAGTATAGATTAGATTAGATTCTTTATTCACTGTAGGATTTACATATAAATTATGGCTTCCTCAATATAATTTTAGATAACAGTAACAATATTTACATTATGTAAGAATGTTTACAGGTAGTGGTATTATACAATAACAATATTTACAGATTAATACAATTTTGTAAAGAGTAGTGGTATTATATTTAATGTCTTTATATTCCTGCATGTTAAAAGATATATGCTGCAACAGAACTTTGGATAATGAATGTTTAAATTTGCTGTAAGGCAATACTTTGTAGTGGTGAGGTAATGCGTTGTATAAATAAGTTCCACTGTGGGTGATGCTATTTGTACGGCAGAATGTAGCATTTGACGATCTGGTGCCGTGCGTATGATAAACACTATTTGTTTTGAAGAGATTGTTATTTTTGTGTATGAAGCAGGGTGTTTCAAGAATATATATAGAAGGGAGAGGTAAGACTTTTAATTCTGTAAATACTGTTTTACTACATGTTCTTATAGGGGCTTACTTTATGATTTTTGGTATTTTCATTTGTAGTTTGAATATTACACATAGATTTGAAGACATGCCCCATAGGTTAGAACTGAGTGAACATGGATTTTAATATGTCAGTAGTACATACTTTACTTGCTACTCTGAAAGCACAGCAGAACAGCTTCCACTTGTTTCTTCAATTTCCGCAAAATAGAAACAGGATATAAAAAAGTTTGGAGGAGAGAAGGCCATTGAGGATAAAGCACTAGAATGGTAGAAAGACATTCATGAATCCAGAATATGCTTTACCCGTCAAGCAGACGAGGAATAAGCAATGTGTCTCTCTGTTATCGTAGGCATCTATATTACAATTCAAAACTTCAATTTATACAAGAACTGAATTTAGTTTTTTTCCTGAAATAAAAACCAAAGCAATATCAATAAATTCTGGTTTAACTTTTCAATCAAAATGAAGTATACAGTTTATTAGTGTCATACAAAATGCATATGTTGAAAATAAAATTGGCTCTAGAAGGCGTACATGGGAAAATATTTTTAACTATCCTGATGGATTTGTAAGCCTAGGTTAATTAGTTTTTAATAACCACTAAACAAACTGTTCACTGGAATAAATTTAACCTCTACACATTTTTCTTAAATATCTCAAAATTTTTTACAATGGACTTACAGCATTTTGGAAGAAAGCATTATACTATTGAATATATATTTTACTAACTGTGTGAATTTTGCTGAAGTTGAATTCTGCAAAAATTCTCTATGATTTCTCTTGTAATTTTAAGATTTATCTATTGTGTTGAATATATGAGCAGTAAAACTAACTTGAATGTGTAGGTATATATTAGAATGAGTTTAGTTATTCTTAATAGAAATCAATTAAACAATGCAATATCACTTCTTGTTTGAGAATCCTACATATTTAACTTTGTAATGAAGAATGGTAAATTCTGTAGATATTTCTGAATTTTCCATTAGAAATAAAGTTGAAGCTATTAGAAACCTTTATGCCAGTTAAATGTTTGCCTTTATAATAAGTACATAGGTTAAACTAAGCATACAACATGGTGTTATTGTGCAGGTGCTGAGACTGGACAACAATAGGATAGAACGTTTGTGGAGAGGTGTACTTGAAGGCAGTCAACTTGAGGAACTGTATCTTGGTGACAACCATGTGACACTTGTTGAACCTGAAGCATTCAGTCAACTACATAGCCTTAAACTGCTTGAGTTTGGCTGTCACTGCACTGTGTTGGGTAAACAAGTCTTCCAGGTATCACTCACTTAGTCTGTAACATCATATGGTGCTGCCAACAAATGGCTTAACTCATAACTTAAAGATTGAGTTCACAATGTAGAAATTGATAAGTGATATACAGTCAGACTTTCAGTAACCAAACTGCAGAGTTCCACAAGGCTCTATATTGGGGCTACTTTTTCTAATATACCTCCCATATACTTGTATCCTGCAAGAAATAGTTTATTTGCAGATGATGCAAACTTTACCAAAGTCCATGTGAAATTCACTACAACAAGCTATAAGTGATGAAATGTTAAAATTAGTATTAAATTATAACAGTCTGATTTTAAATATTTAATAATCCAGCTATCTTAATTTTAGTGCACAGCTGGACTCCGTAAATCAAGTATTTATTGAAACAAGCAACTAATATTGTTATATGCTTTGGCAATAATTTTCGGGCATAAAAATGCTTAGCATGTCTTCCTTCGGAAGGGAAGTAAAGCCGGTGGTCCCATGTCATAGATTTACGGCACGTAAAAGAACCTCAAGCCTGATAGAGAGACCTCTGAGCAAAATTACCGGTCTTTCACACCCAATATAGAATGGGATGCTAAGGACCATAGTAGTTAAAGAGTGTCCATAAATAAAACTCAATTTAATTTTTTTTAATTTCTTGGTAACATGTTAAGTTGTTAAACATATGCAATATGAATGTAAAGCCGTATATTTAGGTATGTGTATTCAATAGTGTTGTATGGAGGGGTCCAACCAGTCAGTTACAGTATTTAAAGTGCAAAAGGCAATACTAAGATTACTTTCCTCTGAGCAATGCCTTACTGAGGCTGGTCACATTTCCTATGTGTGCAAAACACTGTGTAGTGTTCTTATTTTTACTGAGTCATATCCACACAGCATTTTAAACAAACTTATTATGTTTATTTCAATGTAACTACACTTACTTATGGTATCCATATTTGGGGCAATGATACCAATATCCACAAAGTATTAAAAAAAAAAGTCTTGAGAATTATCTCATTCATTGTTAGATGCCCATTATTGCCCTATATTTAAAGACTTTAGAATTCTGACTGTAATTTAAAAAACAATACATATATACAAATTGCTTAGAACAATTATTAAGACAAATTTATATAATAAAGTATCTTATCAACATCATGAATATGAAACTAGGAATAATAATCTTATTGTCACTTATAGTGCAAGTCTGGCAAATCCAAGAAATGGTGTATAATAAGAGCATTAATATTTTTACTAGGTTACTGAGAGCTACCCATTCAGCTAGCTTAAATAGATTTAAAGTCGTTTTAAAAGGTGGGTTTGCTGTAACCCCACTTTGTAAAGTTAATGAATTTTTTCAAGCCAGTACCAATATTGTGTTTTGAAGTGTCCTGTTTTATACTTTTAAAGTTTATGTGTCAATGTTTTATCATATTGTTTCTATTGACTTAAGTCACAGTTTTAAAACTTCAATAAATATTGAATGTTGACAGGGTCTAGAGATACTACAACATCTGAACCTGAGTGGTGGCACTACACAGACACTACAAGAGCAAGGAGTATCTAATCTGACACTTGTGACACTAGATGTCAGCAGGAACAGGCTCCAGTCTATCAGCAACAGGAATGTTGCCTGTGCACACAAGCTTGTGGCCTCACACAACAGACTGACACATGTGGAGTTGTTTGAGTGTCAAGATACACAAGATCTGGTGTTATCGCACAACAGTCTCACCGAACTGCAGCCAGATATGTTACCACCACAACTGGAACACCTGGATTTGTCTCACAACCTACTCTCAACAGTGCTCTTCCCACCCAGCGACATTCTCAGGTAATAACATTTCCTTCTGACATTAAACAACATCAGACTGCATAAATGTTCTGCCAACACCAACACTCAACCATGGATCTATGCCAACAACCTTATCTTAAACTAACATGAACATTAAATCTTCTCATCTGATTCAAGTATACAGTGACATTGATGAAACACGAAATTAAATCATAATTAGGAAAGGGAATTTGGGAAGAAAACCTTCCAGGCCTAAGTTTCAGGTACTTCACTGACATTTGTCAGTCCTGGCAGGATTTCAACTGCAGACCTCCTGTTCATGAGACCATGCCTTAATGGCCTTGGCTACCTGTGTTAGTCCAAGTATCCTGGAGAATGTTCAAGGCAATCTGAAATACCTCAAAGGTGACTTACAACATTGTGGAGTAAACCACTATTACTAATACTCTTTCATACTAACTATAAGAGCGAGTTAAATTGTGAATGAACAACCAGTAAATACCAGCATTCTTTTTTACTTTCTCTACTACTTTATTACCTATAGTAAGTAGAGGAAGTATTGTATTCCAGCCAAAAATTCAATATGGATAATTCATTGGAAATACAAGTGCGTAAAAGACCCTCAAGTCTGAGCAAAATTTCCAAGATAGAATGGGATGCTAAGAACCATAACAGTTAAAAAAGTCCATAAATAAAAAAACCTGAGGTTCGCTGGATCCAAGAATTTTAGAAAAAGGTCTGTATGCCTGTGTGTGTGAACAGCATGACTCAAAAATATAAAGTCGGATAAATACCAAACTTGGTATTCAAGTTTACTATCTTCCAAAGATGCGACATGCAAATTTAAAAACAACAAATCCCCACCCCAAACTACTCTTTACACAATTATTTCTTGAAAAATGGTTGAAACGATTTGAATAAAATACTATACTATATTTAAAATATATGCATAACAAATTAAATGTATATCTTTAATTCTCTGGTAATAGCCTGTGAAGCTGTCTTAATTTTGAAGGAATTCTGTATAATTAGTAAGGCCCGAGAGGTGGCCAAAAATACATTTTTGTGGCATCAGCCATTTCCGAGATATCCGTTTATTCTTGGTTTGAATTTTTCAATAGTTTGTTTATTCTTTTTAAAATTCTGCGTGTATTCAGTTGTTTCTCATAATGTAATGGAAAGAGTATGGAATTTCAAAGCCAGCTTTTACATATTTGACTATTGCTATTACTGCTGTACCTATATTGAATGTGTAATGAGACATAATGGAATCTATGGGAACTGGCCCTGGCCACTTTATCCCATAGGCCATCCAATGCTTACAAATTGTTTTACTCTTCCCCATATATTTCCAATGTTGCACTTTCTTCACACTTATTTGCCACAGAGTTGATACCATGCACATACAATTTTGGCATTTCAAAATATACTATCCTAAATAACTTGTCTCCCTTCTCGTTAACCCACTTGGACCATTCTGTTTTCACTACAAAATTGTTCCCCTCAGCACTGACCACTTCATCTACACTTGTATATCTAACTTTAATGCACTACTCAAAGCAAATGTACCTGATACCAGAAACATTGACATATCTACGAGGGTAACCAGAAAATCCCAGACGTTTTGAAATAAACAATTAACAAAATGCAAATATCTACGTTTATTATCTACACTTGAAAGGTAAACTCTTAAGCTATTTTTCTACATAATCGTCATTCAAATTGAGGCATTTATCATACCGTGGCACAAGTTTTTCAATATCCTCTCTGTAGAAATCTGCCGCCTGCGACTTCAACCACTGGTTTACACCGGCATGCAGTTCAGCGTCAGTATCAAAGCGTTGTGTACCAAGCCATGTCTTCATCGCTGGGAAGAAGTGGTAGTCGCTCAGCGCCAAATACAGCTGTATGGTGGATGGTCAAACACCTCCCATCCAAAACCATCCAACAGTGTTCAGGTACGATTGGCCGCGTGTGGGCGTGCATTGTCGTGAAGAAACAACACCTTGGTGCAAAGTTTTCCCCGAAGCTTATTTTGTATGGCACGCCTTAACTTTCTTAGTGTTTCACAATACCTCTCTGGGGTTACTGTTGTTCCATGTTCCAGAAACTCAACGAGAAGCACTCCCTTAGAGTCCCAAAACACAGTGGCTATGACCTTTCTTGCTGACAGCGTTTGCAAACACTTTGTTGGTTTCTTGGGAGAATGTGTGTGTCCCCATTTCATCGACTGCTGTTTCGTTTTACAATTGACATGCTTCACACAAGTCTTGTTCCTGGTTACAATACGATCGAGTAAAGAGCTACCATATTTGTTGAAATTTTGGAGGAAGGTCATTGCTGCAGCCAGTCTCTGTTTTTTATGGTCTTCCTTTAGGATTTTCGGAACTCACCTAGCACAAAATTTGTGGTAACCAAGCTTCTCCATTACAATTTGATGCACCCAACTCCATGAAATTTGGGGAAAATGTTCCTAAAGTTCCGTAATCGTGAAATGACAATTTTCACGAATTTTGTCATTGATTTGCATCACTTATAAGGCTAGGCCTACCACTGCGATCCTCGTCGTGAACATTGGTATGGCCATTTTTAAAATCAATGCACCATTGCCTAACTCGGCTTTCACTCATTATTCCCTGCCAGTAAACATCACAAAGTTGATGATAAATTTCAATTGGTTTGTTCTTTTTAGCCAACAAAACACCTAATCACAGACCGCACTTCACAAGTGGCAGGATTTTCTATTGCAGCACACATTTTAACAACTCACAGAGAGCTCAGTAAGGAAGGCACAGTCCCCACGCTACCACAGCTGAATGCGTACTGAATGTAGGAACGTTCTGACACCAAGATGGCAGCTCTAGCCCTACTCATTGCCACAATAGGCCAAAACGTCTGGGACTTTCTGGACTCCCCTCGTATTTGATTGCCTTCTTCCTGTCACATTTCAGGTAAAGCTAAAATTTTGATTTACAACCCCCTCCCCTGCTGCTTTCTTCTACTGTGAACCCGCCCTAAATCTGAATCTCTTTAACTTCCTCTAACTTCTACATACCATTACTTCAGACCCCTTCTTCTCTCTTTATTTCTCTAAACCCCATATATTTCTATTCTCACTTTGTCCCTGGACCATCCACTCAATTTTGAATAAACTCCCTTGGGGCATTGAAATGATCCTAAACATTCTCTTGGAATCTTTGGCTTTTCCTGTGTTTCTGTCTGTCCACTGGAATTCTGCAGCTCTCCCCTTCTCTTGCACTTCCTTCCCATTGTGTTGCCCTACAACTTGCAGATTCATCTGTTTTCCCTTGCTAGCTCTTCCATCTACAAGTATGCTTGTCTTCCTTCTGCTTGGACTATAAATTGTTGCACCAATTGAAACTTTAATGAATGAATATTTGCGTTCCTTTTAAAATGTTGTTTCAGCTCAACAACTCATAGTTCGTTTGTGATGATGTAAATATGGCGATGATTATCCTGTAGGTGTCTGCAATATCTCATCCATGCAATTTCATTCCCAGCTTTCTTTCTAAAATTTCTATCACTTCTTCAACAGGCCATATCCCTCTTCTTTCTTCTATTCCAGAAAATACCCTATTTAATTTTCGATATCTCTCTTCCATTTTGTTTACTTGAAAAGTAGATGTGTTAGTATTGATTTTTAAAAATATCACATACCATGCAAGTTAAATGGAGAGACACACAGAATTGAATTTCTGCATTTGACACAATAATGCAAGCAGAGCTACAGGTTCTGTTGTTTTGGTTTTTCATAAACTCCTCCCTAACTCAAACAAGATTATTAAAATAATGATAAATGATGAAATTAATACGAGATCTGAACTGCAAGAGATCTGCAGTTAGTTTATTATTTGTACTATTTATAGAGTTGATATGGAGTTCTACTCCAGACCATACAGGATAATTAATGTTGATAGTTTTGTTGGGTTACACTTATTTACACTCCCTTCACTTTTAAAAGTTGTAAAACACTGAAATGTTTTTGAGGACATTTGTTCTCATCATCAGCTGTTATGTTGTTACTCCAATAACGTATTTAATTTTCAAATCCTGCCTTTAAACGAAGCGTTAAAGCTTTGTGCCCCTGAAACTAGATGGTAAAACGATCAGTTACAACAGAGGAGGAGGAACAGGAGACAAGAAAAAGAGAGCTTCAGTCATCCAACAGCTGATGATGAGGAAGAATCTCCTAAAAACGTTTTCAATGTTTTACAACTTTTGAAAGTGAAGGTCAGTGTAAATAAGTGTGATACAACAAAACTATCAATAGTTAATAGTGCTTCTATTTTTAATTTTTAAGAAACTACTTTCTACAACTATTAGCTCATACAGTGCTGCTACCAGACTGTGATTATACTTTATAATTAACAAACCAGTTTGTATTACCTACTTTGGTTTAATTTACCGACCAGATCCATTTCTTTTTAACTCTTAATAAGAACTCTCCTAAATTAATAATCTGGGATTGTTTACAAAACATTTTTCGAATTGCTACTATTTTTGCCATCTTCAGCCATTTATTTTGGATAAACTCTTTCCTCCAGATATCCGTGCCTTTGCATTCTAATAAAATATGAATTGAAACTTCTTATCCCTGCATATAGCGCAAATCCCTTCTTCTGTCCATCCCATGTAAGCTTTTAATCTCCCAGTTTAAACCATGCAATACCTTCTCTTTGAACCCTATTACATTTCTTTCCCATCATTAGTTCCAAAGCCCTTGTAACATTTCAGAGAACTTTATTTCTCCACCATTCTGTCTGTCCATATCTAACTAATTCCCAACATACCCATACCATTTATTGTAAGTTGATTCCTGGTTTCACCTAGCCAATTCTTTAAGTGAATACACTTTTCATATATATTTAAGCAATCTTTAAAAATGTGCTAAGTGATAAATTTCAGCAATGTTTCCATAATCATCCCTCATATACTCACTTTTTCCCTTGCAGAGTTATAACTCCACAGAAAAGTCAGGAATCTTCAGTACCTATAAGTTATCTGTATATCCTCAAAGTGTTACAAACAGTTTGTTAAATATTTGTGAAATGTGTTTAATTTCAAAGTAATTAATCTAACAATAAGTTATTTATGCAACTAGAGGATAAGAGGATCATTGCCGCTTGAAAATATTTTGCAAGTATGAGGCATTTTCCGAGGACTGTAATAAGGCATGCTCGTATCCCACTAATAGCATTTGCATAGCAACATACACGCTGATAGAAAAACAGTACCAACAAATAAGAGTTTCTAAGAGATTTTACTTTCCTACCAGGTAGAGAAGGTATTGTATTCCACCCAAAAATTCTATATCGAGATTTCACCAGAAATACAGATTTTGAGGCCCCCCTGAATAAAAACACATTTAAAAAATTGTCCATGTGTGTGTCTGTGAACTGCATAACTCAAAAACAAGAAGTCGGATAAATATATCAAACTTGATATTTAGGTTCAGTACCTTCCAAAGCTGCGATACTAACATTTTCAAGAAAATTTCAAACTACTCCTTACATGGAACATTTTTTGAAATTTTTGATTTTCTTAAAAATGGCTCTAACAATTTCAATTACAATACCTTATATGAAAGATATTTACATGACAAATAAAATATATATGTTAAATTTTCTAGCAACAGCCTACAAAGTCCACTTCATTTTGTATACTCTTGTTTAACTGGTAAACATTAAGCAATACACAAAAATGTACGTCTCCTTCAAACACACAATTTATTCCAAATAAGCCTTTTTGTGACATAAGCCATTTCTGAGATACCCATTAGCAATGGTTTAAATTGGTCATTCTTTTAAAGTCCTGTCAAGATTCACTTCTTTCTCACAATGTCATAGAAAGAGAGTGGAATTTTAAGGCTAGCATAGGCTGTCCAGTTCTAAAACATTTGACTATTGCTATTTCATTTGTATCTATAACAAAATGTGTAACGTAACTATTTCTGCAAAGGTTTATTTGGATTAAAATGTAACAGACAGAAAAATAAGCTTTAATAAGAATAGTTTGTATACCCAATAATAAACAACATCTATGTATCACATAGGATTTTTCTTTACACAGGTCACTGAATCTGGCAGGAAATGAACTACGGGATTTTCCACAAGACTTTGTTCTTGAACTTCCAGCTTTGGAGTCATTGGACCTGAGTCACAATGAACTGCAGTCATTGGGGCAAGTGATATCTGATTTAGGAAACTTAACGCAACTTCATCTTTCATACAACAGGTAGTATCTCATTATTTACGAGGAAGTATTGTATTCTACTCAAGAGTTTGATACAGCAATGATTAATGAAGGGGGTGGGGTTGACCGTTAATCCATCTTACTTAATATAAACAGTCAAATGTCGTTATAACGAATTTATGCGACTTTGAAATACATTTCATTGTACTGAAAGTTCATTAAATCAGTACTTAATAGTTTTTATCTTAAAAGGCTCATAATTGCAACTTTTAAATCTAATATGATACTGTATCTAGTTTTTAAAATGTAACAGGTGTGTATTAGGAATGAATATGGAAGTAAACAATACAGTTTGAAATTTGCTGCTGAGTAATTTCACATTTAAAACACTAAAGTTGGCAACATTATATAATCGTATACTATGTAACATACCTTACAAATGTTTTAAATTTAGGATAAAATCTGTAATTTTTTTTTCTGTACAGAACACTTCACGATTGATTGTTCCAAGTATTTACAATGAACTTGCAGTTCTGTTAGATTGTCAACTTCTAAGAATTTTAACTCTTCTCTTAGAGAAAACTGCTTTCTTTTACTCTTTGCTCTGAGCATACTCAAATTCCTCATTTAGTGGGTTAAACCACATGAGACAATAATAAGCAGACGAAACAAAAGTTTATCATTTAGCAGCACCTTTTAAACAGACTACCACACCACGGAATTCGATTATACAAAAGAGATCTATTATGAAAAAACTGAGGCAAATATGGTCAAGGATGAACAAACCACTCTCTGAATAAGGAAACGATATTTTTATTGTTCAGAAAGCTAAGAAACTGTTTTAAGTATTTGTTCAATCGGGCATATATTCATTAAGGGAAATTTCTTAGTTTCACTATACCAGGATTTTTGCTGCACTAAGTTTGTGAATTGAAACAATTTAACAAAAGTGCTTATGGGGAGAGATATAGAAGGGGATTTCAGTATTTTTTTTGTTGAACTGGCGTTCATTAAAATGGTATTTGACTGTACACAAAAAGTTGTTTAAATACAGGAGTCCTAATGTTACATTTCTTGTATATTTAGAAAAATGACAATAAGAGGTAACTTTTGTTTCAAGCAATACAAGTCCGTACACTCACGTGTCTTGTGTAATTGTGATTTGTACCACTCTTGACTAAAGTATATTGCTGTAACATAGACATATCCAGGACACATTATACATGTTTGTTTTCTCAACAACTCAACATAGACATAAAACAAAAGGAAGCACGGATGGGGGAGAGTCATTGAGCTTCTACTATACACTTTTTTAAGCTCACTCAATTCAAGAAAATCTTTTTTAGGAAAATGTCTGTATGTGAACAGTATAACACAAAATCAAAAAAGTAATTTAAATACAAAACCTGGTATTTAAGTTCAGCATCTTCCAAGGATTGATCAAAGATCTTCAGCAAAATCCCCCTTACCCCAAATTACTCTTTACATGAAACAATTTTCATTCTGTTTGATTTTCTCAAAAAATGCTTCTAACAATTTTTATTAAAGTACCACAGGTTTAAGATATTTTCTGCCAATAGTCTGTGAAGCCCTCCTCATTCTGAATGATTTTGATAACTGGTAAACCATAAGAGATAAACAAGAAATGTAGTTGCTGTTAAAACACACAATTTATGTCAAATACAACTTTTTTTTGGTGGAGTTAACCATTTGATATATTCATTATTATTGGTTTCAATATTAAAATACTTTTACTTTAACTGAATTTTGAATTGGCGGACACACTAAAACTTCACTTACTTAAATTAATCAAACATGTTTCGAAAGCTCCGCCTGCTTTCATCTTCAGCTTTTTTTCCAACTCAGAAAGACAGAAATTCGGATCTATAGGTGTAGGTGGTGTGGCAGTATTGTCATCTGGTTGTCCATGATGAAGCTGCTTAGGTTGTTGAGTGGTGGGATTTCAAACTTCATTATCATTTTCATGTCTTTGATTATGTGTAGTTCTGTTGGATTGGTGGTGCATTTCAGGAGTCTGGCTTTGGGGTTGACGTCGTGGCTTGTGGTCCAAAAATGGTTTACTATGGCAAATTTGTCCATATGTTTGCTGGATACGTATCTGAAGTGTTCTTTCCTTCTGGTTTCAATGTTTGCTTTTGTTTTACCAACATACACCAAGTCATAATTTTCACAGTTAATTAGGTAGATGCTAGATTTTTGTTCTTGTGGAATTTTATCTTTGACCGGGGAAGCTAGTAGGTTCTGAATTGTGTGTTTATTCTGTGGTGCCAATGATATGTTGTATTTTTTGACGATTTTATTAAATATGTGATGAAGCTGAGAATGGTATGTGAATTTTATGAATTGTTGCTTTGGTTCCTGAGTACAGAGGGTTGTATTTTCTGTAATGCTTTTTTGTTTCTGGAACTTTTTTACTTTACTGTGGACTATATTGGTGTTGTAGCCATTTACTTCTGCTATGTGGAGAATGTAGTTTTATTCCTCTTGGCTGAGGAGAAGGTTTACAAGTCTGTGGGCAAGGCTGTTGTAAATGGAGTGTTGATGAGTTTTTGGAATGAAACTGTTACTCTGTATGTGTGGGTTTTCTAAAAATGCCAAATGAGAGGTGGTTTTGTTTCCTAAAGATGTTTAAATCCAAATATGGGAGGAACCCATCTTTCTCCATTTCCAGTGTGAATTGTATAGAACTGTCTTGTAGATTGAGAAGTTTTAGAGCATCATCTAGAGTTTTGTAGGTGCTATGGCAAAAATATCATCTACATATCTAATCCAGGTCTTGAAAACAGCAATGAAAAGGCTTTGGTAATTCTTGTTTCCAAAAGCTCATGGAAAGTTCAGCAAGGAATGGTAAGAGTAGGTTTCCCAGTCCACAAGTTTGTCTATAAAATTTGTTGTTCAACTGAAAGAAGTTTTTTTGGATACAAAAATTAGTGAGGGTGGAGTAGTCCTCTATTTCTTCCTGTGAGATTCCAATGACAGGAAGCCAAAGTTTTAGGAGAGGTAATAATTTGGAAGTAGGGATGCTAGGAAAAAGGTGTTTCACTTTGAAAGACGCCATAGAATCTTCCATGTTGATGGTTGTGTTTTGAAGATACTCGAACAATTCAGAAGAGTTTTTGATGCTCCTGCTATGAATTTTTTTTACAGAATTGAACCTGTTACCAGCCATTTGGAAAGTTTGTAATAGCAGAGTCTATACTGTTAACTATGGGTCTCATATTATTACCTGGTTTGTTTAACTTTGGAAGGGCATACATTTTTGGAAGGAGCCAGGTTATCTGGCTTGATTTTGAATTTTTCAGTTTTTGATAGTATTTTGACATCCTTAATTGTTTCTGTAAAAGACATAGTGCAGGATTTCAGGGGGTTAGTTTTGATCTCTACACAATTATTATCCAGGAGAAGGTGTTCTGTCCTAGAGATGTAATCTTCTTTGTTCAAAATAACAATTTTGTTTCCCTTGTCAGCTTTCGTATATTTGACGGATTTTTCTTTCAACAATTTTATGGTGTTCTTGTAGTGGTTATTATGGTGTTGGTCCTGACTGAGCTTTTTCAAAACTTTTCACATTCTTTTTTAATTATGGAATGTTTATTGGGTTGTAGCTTGTGGGTGGCTACTTCAATGTCTGCTAATTAGTCTTTGATTTTTACAGAGATATCTATGCAAGTTTTGAATGCTTTGTTAAGGAAGTTTTCTTCATCTGGCGTGAAAGTTTCATTTGAAAGATTAATCACTGTTTCTTTGGTTACTGGAAGGATTTGAACAAAGGGTTTACTTTTTTCTTTTTTTAGTTTTAGTTTCTATAATTTCTTTGTCAGCCTGTTGGTTTTGGCACGCATCCTGTTGCTCAAAATTGTAAGGTATTTGGACTGTAAATTGTACAAAAGTTGTTCATCTATTGATTTTGCAAGTGATAAATATAGAGAGTATGTTTGAAGTTTAATGTTATTCAGTGTTTGCTTCTTTTCATGGTGATGACTTTTCTTTCCTCTGCTTTTTGTTCTTTGCTGCTGCGATCAAATTTAATGAATTCTGGGATGACCTGATATATTTGTATTTGAAAGAGGTGACCCACTTAACGACATCAATGATAGGAAATTCCATGAAAGGTACAGGTTATCTAAACCAACAGTATTGTCACTAGTTGTTGCTGAAAAAGTGCATGGAACAACTGCATTGCAAATTATTCACAGTGTTTCTGTGCAATAGCAATGTTGAGTGATGCATACTTAAAATTCCCAATGACTCAAGCTGAACAGAGGGAAGTGATGGAAGGTGTCCCTCTAGTTAATGAGTTGAAACCTCTAGGTTGTAGTGACCATGCTGCATCTTTTTTTGTATGGAAATGCCATCACTTTTGTTTCTATAATGTTCTTGTATTTCAAAACAAGTTCAATAAGCAATTCTTGTTCGAATGTCATAAAATTTTGGATTCTTGGCCTTTTTCACAGGCTCCATTTCTAATTTCATAACCAGGATTATATACTTTCAGGTTAGGCAGCCAATAGCCCACAGAATCACAAAACAAATGGACTATTGAAGCTAGATAAAAGTGTGTTTCTTTCAGTTAATAGTGAGCGCATGTCAACTAAACAAAATCAGTAAATGGTCTTAAACTTTGGTGTACCAGTATTTGAATTAAAGATGTACCTGGCCCTGACTATCGCTTTAGTGTACCCACAATGAAAGTTTAACTGTGAAGCAGAGGGAACAACACTTTTAACTCCACCACTAATCATTGCAGGTTGGTTTATCTTGAAGACTTTGGCATGGGCTTGGATAGACTGAGATTCCTAAACTTGGAGGGAAATCAGCTGACATCGCTTGTCTTTGGTATGTTTACTGTGATGCCGTCTGTGGAGTGGTTGTCACTGAGACGTAACAGACTCTCCAAACTGGGGTCCACCGTGTGGGACATGTTCCCCAACCTACAGGCAAGTACACATCACTACAGTTATGTACTACACATAAGCAACATGAGTAACATCCACATGTGTCTGTCATGTTACAGGAACTGGATGTCAGTCATAACATCATTGCAACATTAACTGTGGAAGACCTAGAGCCAATGAGTACTAGCATATCTTCAGTAAAACTTCAGGGAAACTCTCTGCAGTGCGACTGCAGCTTGCTGTCTACATGGAAGTGGTTCCAGCTTCACAAAGTAAACCTAACTTACATTCATATGACATTACTTTCTCTACTGCAAGAAGTAACCACCCAAAAGTTTGATGTTGACATTTCACCGCAAGTACAGCCCTCTTGAACCCAAGTGTGTGTGTCTCTATAACATAACTTACAAATGAACAGTTGATTCAATACAAAATCATATTTAAGTTTAGGATCTTCCAAAAATGTGGCACAAGGAATTTCAAAGAAATCCCCCCACCCTAAATTACCCTTTACATAGAAAATATTATACCTCGGAATTGATTAATGTTGCAAATAATGGTACCAGTCTCAAATTTATCAATTAAGATTTCATAACAAAAGTACTTACTAAATCCAGTAAAAAGTGCAAGTTGAATAATCGAGAATGTTAAAGGAAGGACTGAAATGATATGGTCCACCCACCCTTTTAAGCAGCCACACATATAGTAGAAACCATCACCATATTGATCTGCAAGCCACTAAAACATTTGGTAAAAAGATGTTACATCAATGTCACCAACATTTGAAAATGATAACATGTATCATTAGGGTTTCACTTCATGATCTGCGGCTGCACCCTGTCGCTACTCCACTCTTCTCATAAAAAAACATCCCTTGGCTACACTTTACGGCTTAGCGTCACTGAATGCTGGCAGTGGAAATGCCTTGGATGTGATCCACATATTAATTGTTTATAATGAACAGTTTAAAAAAATTATGATTTTTCATTAAATATGTTGTTCATGTTATCTCCATTCATAATTTGTGTTAGAATGTATGATATTGGTGTTTTGAAACAAAATAATAAGAGATACCCGTGTGTTATAGGAGTGTAGTGATTCTGAGCAATTGAAAGGCACAGAAGTATTGCCCAAAAAATGTTATTTGGTATAAATTGTGACTTTAACGAGATTTACATTTTTTGTGTGGTAAGGTTTTGTCTATCTCTTACAATTTACTAATCATTCAAGTCATTCTTCACAGGCTATTCCCACAAAACTGAAGATGTACATTTTATTGTCATGAAAATAGTTTAAATGTATGGTATTTTAATAAAAATCGTTATAGCCACTTTTGAGAAAATTAAAAATGATGAAACATTTTCCATGTAAAGGATAGTTTGGGGTGGGGCGATTTTCTTGAAAAACTTGTGTCACATCTTTGAAATACACTGAACTTAAAAACTTTGCTACTTAACTGACCTTTTGTTTTTGAGTTAGCTGTTCTCTCTCATGAACACATCTTTTTCTAACAATGCTTTTTTTTTTTTTTTTTTTTTTTTGTTTGTATTTGAGAAATGTCAAATGTTTGTTGAAATCTTGGTTAACATACCATACTTGCTATAGGTATGCAGACCTTTTGTAAGAAAAGTGACACATCAGATTCTTATATAAAGGAAAACTGTGATATGGCAATGAGTAGTGAATGTTATGCGATACATTTTTCAGTTGTTTGCAACAGGTATTACAGTTTCATTTGTGATTTTTGTTGTGCAGATAAATGTGAAAGCAAACTGCTGGAGGCCCGCTAATGTGTTTGGTCAGGAGTGGGGGGAAGTCCTGACAAATGTTCAGTGTGATGCAGAGAGTCACATGGTTACGAGGAGTGCTGGTGTCATGGAACGTGATCTCATCTTTCTAGGGGGCATATTCCTCCTAGCCGTGCTATTTGGTCTTGGATTCTGTCTCATTGCTACGTCTGTCAGAAGCAGAGTGAACAAGCAACAATAACAATCATTACTGGACAGGCTCTATAACGAATGGCATTCTCTTAAGAGGTGATTTCAGTTATGTGCAAAGACAAATGACAACACCGTTTAGTCTATAAATGTTTATTTTAGCAGAAAAAGACAAAGTTTTCTACACTTTTAATTACACTATAATTCACATACAAAATGATTAAGGCAAATGTTATTGAAGTATATGACAGAAAACAGCAACTAATATGTATACATTCTTTGTTATCTTTGCTTCTCATTTTTGTTTTGTATAAATTGTAATGTATGTTAGTTAAGACATTACAACATCACCTGTATAACTAACCACCTCCTAGAGTGCTAATGTTTCTTACAACTTACTGTCATGTGTACATATCGTCGGTATAAACATTGTTATCAACATTATACTACTTGTTTTCACTGAATGCTTTGATAAGTACCTGAACCTACAGTAAACAGAGAATTCAATACCAACATTTCACTGGAAAAACATGTTCTGAGGCTCCCTGAACAAATAAATGAAAAACTCCATTTTTTGAGGGAAGTCCGTGTGTGTCCTTGACCAGCATACCTTAAAAGCAAAAAGTTGATTCAATACCAAACTTGGTATTTATGTTCAGTGTCTTCCAAATGTGACACAAAGATTTTCAAGAAATTCCTCCTACCCCAAAATACCCTTTAAATGGAAAGTATTTCTTTTATTTCTGACTTTCTCAAAAATGGCTATAATGATTTGGATTAAAATACTATACATGGCAAAAATAATATGTACACCTGTCTTGAGTTTTCTGGGAATAGCCTATGAAGTCCTCTTCATTTCAAAGGAATTTTATATTATTTTGTTTAGCTGGAAAACCTTAAGAGGTAGGCAAAAACATATTGCACAAAAACTTTACTTCTTTTTAAAACACAAATGTGCTTCAAAGAAATTTTTTGTGGAGTCAGCCATTTATAAGATATTTGTTGTTATTGGTTTGAATTTTTCAATATTGTGACTTTGTCCAGTCTTTCTTTTAACTGTCAATTCTCTCAGGTCTTATCTGTCACTATTTTGTTTTATCTAGTTCAGTTTGGTCACATTTTCAATTCATTAAGGTTCTTTGATTCTCCATCACTTCACTTCCTTTTCACACCAGACAGTTCACTTCACTCGGGAGTCGAACACAACAACTCCACAATCCGTCACTCTGCAACTTGCTCGGAGAATTGTTGTTGATGTCACTTGTTAACTCACTGACTGACTCAACAACTCAAACTGATGTGTCATGCTCACTTTATAGTCAATTGAATCTTTCCACAAGGTTCTCAAACGTTCTAGAACTGGAGGAGAGGGAGAGAAGCTTCCAGAATGTCTCGCTGGCAAGCGGCCATTATCGCTGTTTACTTCTGCCGCTCGGCGCCAAACTCCCTATAACCTTGAGCGAGGGCTGCTGCGTCACAATACTTTTGTGAGTTTTTGAAGTACTGCCGCTATTCAATTGTTTCTCGAATGTCATGGAAAGAGTGTGGAATTCCAAGGCACGTGTATGACATCCAGCTTTTAAACATCTGACTATTGATTCGGTTTCTTCCATCCCCATTGTATCTACAAAAAAGTGTGTAATTGAACTATTTTTGCAAAAGTTTATATCAATTAACATGAAGTAAAGTTTTTGTACAAATAGTTTGTAAAAGTTAAATAAAAATAAATGACAATGGTTAGAGAAAGTCATGTGAATGTAATGCATAAGATTTTTCAGAGTAATGTGCGACCTCTGGTTTACAATTTAATGAAAATATGTAAAGCATTATTTACTTATCTTTTCTGCCTCCTGGTGCACACTACCTTCCGTCTTGTCTGGTACTGTTTTAGTATTTCAACAACACTCTGCATCTTCATCATGTTCACATATCCATCAATCTCCTTACGAGGAGCATAGGGCATTCACAAACATTTCTTGCCATGTTTTCCCTACTTTAACAATTTTTTTGATAACTCTTCTCTTGGTCTTCCTCTTCTTCTACTACCCTAAGGGTTCCAATCCAAAGCCATTGCTTTATCTTCTTTTCATAGTGTGTGTCCTATTCAATTCCACTTTCATTTTTACTTTCTCTACTATGTACATAGAAGGTAGAGAAGGCAATGCATTTCACCCAAAACTTTGATACCAACATTTCACCGGAAATACATGTTTTGGAGTCGCCGGAATCAAAAAAAAAAAAATAAATAAATAAATAAAAAAAAAAGGTCTGTGTGTGTGAACAGCATAACTAAAAACTAAAAACCAAAAAGTCAGATAAATACCAAATTTGGCATTTAGATTCAGTATCTTCCAAAGATGCGACATGAAGATTTTCAAGAAAATCCCCCACCCCAAACTACCCTTTACATGCAACATTTTTCTAAATTGTTTATTTTCTAAAAAATGGCTCTAACAATTTTGATTAAAATACCATACATGAAAGATATTTATATGACAAATAAAATGTTTATCTTCAATTTTCTGGGAATAGCCTATGAGCTTCTCTTCATTCGGAAGGAATTTTGTATAACTGGTAAATGTTAAGCTGAAGATGAAAATGCACATCTCTTTAAAACACACAATTTATTTCAAATAGGTTTTCTTGTGGCATAAGCCATTTCTGAAATATCAGTTATTAAAGGCTTGAATGGTTCATTCTCTTAAGTCCTGTCAACATTCACTTGTTTCTTGCGATGTCATGGAAACAGTATGAATTTTAAGGCCAGCATATAGCGTTCAGTTGTTAAACATTTGACTATCGCTGTTCTCTTTGTATATATAACAAAATGTGTAATGTAGCTGTTTCTGCAAACGTTTATTTGGATTAAAATGTAGTAGATAGGAAAATAAGTTTTTGTAAGAATAGTTTGTAGGGTGGCGCTGTGGCCAAGTGGTTAGACCACTCGCCTCTCACCAAGGCGGTCCAGGTTCAATCCAAGGGACCCACATGTGGGATTTGTATTGAACAGTGGCATTTGGGCGGGTTTTCTCCGGTTTCCCCCACCGGTGCTTCATCATTGCCTTTCCTATCATTAATCTCTCATCTGCATCTATTATGCACTTCCTCACTCTCTGATCTGCCCCAGATGTCCTGGGGAGTGTGAGTCCTCAGTTCAGGTGGGTATGAAGGAGGGAGGACTCTGGCCCAGTTGTGCTGTTTCCACCTTGTACTAAGCTAGTTTAAGAATCAATCATTAGAGGGTAATGTGAATATATCACATCAGATGTTTTATTTCTATCGTAATTTCTTATTCATTTGTTATTTTCCATAATTCTAAATTTGAAATTCTATCTGGCCATCTTATTCTTATAATTATTCTTGAACATCTATTGACAAATGTTTGTAATTTGCTTTCACAGCCTTATAATAAAACTAATTTCACGTTAGTATTGAACATTTTAATTTTAGTATGTCTTGATAAAAAGTTAGAGTTCCAGATTGGATATAATAGGACAAAAGTACCACTTACTTTCTTTACTCCATGTTAACATCTTCAAGCACGCCACCATATTATCAATACCATCTAGATATTTCAACTCTTGAACAGTATAAATATTTTTATTTCTAACATAATTTTGTTTATTTTCTTACTATCCATGTTCACATAACTACCAGAAAAAATGGTAATATTTGTTGTTGTTTTGTATTTTTTAAAACTTTTGTAATATTCAGTACTTACCACATTTCTAGGTTAGCTATATTTGTTTATATTTATAATAAATATATTGATACAATCATTGTGAAGTAACTAAGGAAATGTTACTAATCAGACAATCATGTTGTTCATCTTGATACTGACATAACAATACTGCAATGTAGTACTGTTCAACAAATATGTAGAGTCAAAACTGGTTATGGGCCCAGGCACACAAAGCTTGTTAAATGCATACTGGAGAATGACTACTTTACTATATATAAAGTACTTGTATGATAAATGGGTGATGTAAGTGTTACAAATTATTTAAATTATTAGTGCACATCACTGTTGCAAAAGTCCAGTTATATAGGAATAGAAACCTTGTGGATGAAGATTGCTGAAAGGAAAAACAAAGCTCAACACATTGGTTAACACCACTAAGGTATGATCTACTTTAGCAATTATTTCTGAAGATATAATTAAACTCAAGAAAGAAATAAAACTTTTTGGGAAACTCCAAGAAAAGAAACAAAAAATAAAAGCGGACATCCACTTCCTCAATCTTTGCCGGATAAAAAAGGCTGATGTGATACATTCACATTACCTTCTCTACTCTATATCGCTTATTAGTGGATATACAAATTATTCTTACTCTAGCTTATTTTTCTATTTACTACATTTTAATCCAAATAAACCTTTGCAAAAACAGCTACATTACACATTTTGTTATGGATACAAAGGGAACAGTCACAGTCAAATGCTTAAGAACCAGCCTTAAAATTCCATACTGTTTCCATGTAACTGCAAGAGACATCTGAATGTTGAAAGGACTTTATGAGAATGACCAAGAAATGAACAATTTGAATCCTTAATAACAGATATCTCAGAAACAGCTTATGCGACAAAAAAAAAACTTTTATGAAATAAATTGTGTGTTTTAAAGAGAGCTACAATTTTTGTGTAATACATTTTAGTCTATCGCTTAATGTTTACCAGTTATACAAGATTACACAAAATTCCTTCCAAATGAAGAGGACTTCATAGGCTCCCCCAAAAATCAAGATACACATTTTATTTGTCATGTAAATATCTTTCGAAAAATGTTCCATGTAAAGGGTAGTTTGCGGTGGGGGGGGGGAGTTTGTAGAAAATCTTCCATGTTGCTTCTTTGGGAAATAATGAACCTAATACCAAGTTTGGTATTTATGCAACATTTTGTTTGAGTTATGGTGTTTACAGATACACAGACCCACACATGGATGTTTTCAAAAATGCTTTATTTGGGTTGAGGGTGCCTCAAAACATGTATTTCCGGTGAAATCTCGATATCAAAATTTTGGGTGCAATGCAATACTTCCCCTACTTACTATACATAGAGAAAGTAAAAATGTCACACCAAAATTTGCCAGGAAAGTGATCAAATTCGACAAAAATAGCAAACAACAGAAAGCATCTGAGAAGATTCTTGAAGCAGAGAAAAACAAACATTATAAAAATAGAAGTGAGATAGAATTGAAACTGTAAGATTTGCATTTATATATATTAAAAAAAGAGTGAGTCATGTAAGTGTTACAAATTTAACTCAGCTTTATTTAAATTATTAGTAAACATCACTGTTACAAAAGTCCACCAAACTTAATAAACTTGTATGAAAACAAGGAAAATAATATGATGTTTGAAGCTGAATTTCATATGTAAAGAATAATAAACATAGGTTTTTTGGAAGGAAAAATGAACTGGAATACTTGCAATGTCTACATGGAATTCCAGGGTCACTTGATGTTGTTGAACATTTATCCTAATGAACTGCTACACAAGAAAAGCCAACATATAAGAATGTATTTGAATGCTGACAGCAGTGCCTTTGATTATAATGAAACAAACTTGGCGGAAGGAACTTTACATAAGATAATGTGTCTCAGTACATCCCGATAAGTGCATAAATTATTTGATAGTGTCTCAGAAGACAAAGTATATGACCTTAAATGCAATTTTTTGGATTCAAGAAAAATCCTAGTGTTGATATTGCTATGACATGATTATGTCAAAACTGAACAATCTTTGGAATTATTTAAAACAAGAAATGGCCAAAATGGAGAGAACAGTCCACAATTGCCTGATTTATTTTTGATTTGCAAAATATTATGTACATTGCAGAGGAATGCTTTTCCTTTAAACACAGTTGGATGCTGATGTCTAAAAATAACAAAACCGTTGATAATCTGACAAACCAACTTTGCACTTATGAAAAAGTACTGTCAAACGAAGTAGCTGAATCATCACCTCAACAAGTATTTACACCAGGTACATCAAGACAATTACCTGCAACTACTGTAAGAAACCGAATCATATAACTAAAGAAAAGGCAGAACTTGTTAATAAATTAAGTCAGTTTATAGCTGATGCAAAGACTGCTGGACATACATTAAGCAGCGTTTAAGTGAAACTGGAGGAGAATTCAACAACAATCAAGTGAAAGTGATTCTCAAGATGCAAGGCACTGCCTTACTATGCCATATAGTCCCAGCAGAATGGTTACAGTGAGAGAGAAAATGAAACTATTGTTGAAACTGCCAGAGCTATAATGCACGCACATGGAAACATTCCTGAGGCATTTTGGGCAGAAATGATAAATACAGCATCATATAGGTATCTTAAAATGAAGAGGACCTTTTAATATACCTAGGATTTACCCCTTATGAATTGTGGCACAAGAAGCCTGATTTGAAGCACTCAATAGTAGGATCTATATGCTATGCCCATGCTCCGAAAATGGATAGAAAACCAGTAAAAGGTGTTCTGATTGGCTATGACCATAATGAAGGTTATCAAATCTGGTGTGAAGAAAATAATAAGTTAATCAGATCATATTGTGATTTTTTTTGAGGAGAAAATAATACAGAAAGCTTTGAATTCTGCTATAAATTTACAGATGTGTACTATAACTATGATGACAGGGGATTTGATGGGAACTAGTGTAATCTGAGTCCATCTTATATGGTGGTAATACCTTCCAGGGAGGAATGGGGTCTTGGGGCCTGGGATCCTAGAACCAGGCTGAGGTGTGTGTGATCCTAGCCTGCATTATGCACATTTATATGGGGTTTCCAAGATAAAAGAGGCCCAACAATTCACTACACAATAGTAAATTATTATTATTATTATTATGAAGAACAATGAACAATGTACTGAACATTCAATAGGTCAATAGTTCACAGGAGATGCTGAAATTATTCACCATGAACTTCCACAATACACAACTGAGCATGTCTCAACATGTTTGTGGAAACTTTTGCCAATTCATGTGGTGTGATTTCTGCAAATGCATTGCAAATGTTTGTTTTTGACTCTTCAAATGTATGTGGGTTGTTACTGTAGATTTACCCTTTAAATTACCTCACAAATAAAAATTGCAGGTAGATAGATTGAGCAGTTCGGGAGACCATAAGCCTGCAGAAACTGTACGTTCTTCTCCAAAATCTTCATGGAGTATGACACTGAAAACCTTGAAGTATGCACCGTAGCACCATCTTGCTGGAAAAATGCATACTCTCATTCTTCTTCCGTTAGCTGCGCTATGAATGGTTGCAAAAATTTTGTTACATACACTTGAGAGTTCACTTTGGTATTGAAGAAAATGGGGCCTACTATCCATTGGCCTGAAACTGCACACTAAACACCTATTTTCACGTCATGCAGAGGTACCTCAAAGTGTCCCCTGGGATTGTCTGTTGACCAATAACATGTGTTTTGAGAGTTCATGTAGGCGAAACCATGCTTTGTCTGTGATGAAATAAAGCGTTGGATCCAGATAACCATCAGCGACATGTGTGAGTAACCATTTGCAATAGTGTTGTCGTTTTGTGTAATCCGTAGGTTTTAATGTTTGCATCACCCTTACTTTGTATTGTTGCATCTGTAACTGCTTCTACATGTTCTGGTATGATGTTGATGTTTAGTTGGAAGGATAGATGTCTGGTTGATTCCCGTGGACTTCTTACCATAGTCGCTTGAACACGTTGAAACTGTCTTTACGTTTGGCATTAGCAACTGAATCTGTTGCTTTAAATTTACTGATCACTTTCTGCACAACACTTTTTGCAGGAGCAGCTGCCTATAGATACTTTCTCATGAACCTCTCATTTAATGTTATAAACAATTTACAGTCAAAATGAGTTTCAATAATAAACACTCTTTGTTCGATTGAAAACGGCATTCTGCAGAACTGTATTCACAACAGTCTCTACTGATAACTGACAATGGCTGCTCGACATCACGTGATCCCCGCATGAGCGTTCCATTATTGTCAAGAAATAACAACACTCAAGATAGATTTAAATATGACGTTCAGTATAACACGGTGCCTCTTTTATCTTGGCCACCTGTACTATGTCCTGACAAGCGAATGTGTACATCTGCTCGGATAGTCCTTAGGGTGGTTAAACTACATCCAGCCTGGTGTGGCAACGCCAGAAGATGTTGGATACACTCGTATCAGCTTCTCTGGATTCCTGGGCACACTGGTATTGGAACAAATTATATGGCAGATACTCTTGCAAAGAGGGGTTCTTCAGAGCTCTATTTTATTGGGCCTGAGCCCTTCTGTGATGTCTGTGCTAGAACTGTCAAGTATGAGATAACCTAGCTTACAGCAAGCGCTCATCTTGAAATCTGAAAAAGAGGAAGAAGAAGAAGAGGAGAAAAAATTAAATTATTTATGGATGCTCTTTAACTACTGTAGTTCTTAGCGTCCCATTCTATATTGGGCATGAAAGACAAGAAAGTTTGCTCAGAGGCCTCTTTATCAGGTTTGAGGTATTTTTTACTTGCCATAAATCTATGACACAGGACCACTGGCTATACTTCCTTTCCAAAGCAAGCCATCCTAAGGATTTTTATGCCCAGAAAAATCCATCGCCCTCCGCTGGGTTTGAACCTGCAACCTTGGGAACTAGAAGCACGGAGGATGATTAATACAAGGACCAGAGACCCTTGTGACAATGATGAAGAATTGCTGAAAGAAGCTGAAACTGATAAAACACAAGATGAATGAGAAACCAGAGTTGCATGATTGTTCAGCACTCAAGCCACCAAGGAAATTTCATGATTATGCAACGACTTCATTGACTTTCATAGGACCAGAATCTCCAAGATCAATTGGATGATGTATACAACTGGAAGGAAACCAGAAGAAGGTTGTTCATCGAGAAAATCAAACATGGATTTTAGATCCATTACCTCCAAGTAAAAGGCTATTCCATAAAATGGGTCTACAAAGTAAAAACCAATGCTGGTAGATCAATGACAGCAAGATTGGTAATTAAAGAAAAAAGGTAGTGATTATGACCAAAGTTTCAGTCATGTAGTGAGAACACCAAATCATGAGAATACTGCTTAGTATTGCAGCAAAGGAAAATATGAAACTTGTTAAAATAGATGTATCAGCTGCTTTTCTTTATTCTTAATGTGGATGATGGATTGATTGCAGCTGTTGATGAGAATAAACTTCAAGAATCTATAAATGGCCTAAGGAAAGAATTCAAAGTCACTTCTAAAACAGCACTATTCTTCTTGAGCCTGGAAACTAACAAGAGTGAAGATGCATCCATTGAAGTGTGCCACGGTCATTACACCAAAAAGAGTTTGCAGCGATTCGACATGAGCAAATGCACATGTGTTAGTACTCCAATCATTAAAGGCAATGATATGGATGCTCCGTGAATTGAGAGGTTGGAGCACTTACGTACCTGATGTGGGAACCAGACCTGATATTGCCTATGCCATTGGAGTAGTATCTAGAAATCTTAAAAAACCAACTGAACCAGATGTAAACAGAGTCAAAAGGATTTTTCAACATCTAAGAGACAAATTGACTATGGATTTGTTTACAAAAACAGTGTAAACACAGGTGTCTTGAAATGCTACAGTGATGCTGATCATGGGGGTAATCCTATCAGAAGACATTCTACTTCAGGTGTAGGCACTGTGCCTTTACTCTGGTACAACTATTACTTGAATGAGTCAGGATAATCCTCAGATACAGCTTCTACCAGCCAGTGAAGCAGAATGAGATATTGCATGCATAAAAAGGCTTTTAACTGAATTTATGTAGTTAAATTAGTCTTCATGTAGATAATGATGCAGATTATTTGTCTTGCACAGAATACAGAGTTCCATCAAAGGATGAAGGCACGGTATTTTCATTCGTGAGTTGGTAGCAGGTGAATTTAACATTTCAAAAGTATCCACAGAAGAGTAACTTCCTGATATCCTAACCAAGCCTTTGCTTACTGCACATTTCACCAAAAACTGCTATGTAACAAAATGGGTGTTTGTATGTTATTGAATAAGGGAGTGTGTTGGTTTGTTTGTTGTTAATTTGTAACTATTCAGTAATGCACCACATTTCTAGGTTAGCTATATTTGTTAATGTATTTTGTAACACACATTGATGTGTTTTTGTTTATACACCAAGGAGTGCGTAACTAAGGAAATGTAACTAACCAAACATGTTATTATTCATCTTGATACTAATGTAATGTAATTTAAATATATTCCTTCCAAAATAATAAAGTACTGTTCAACAAATGAGTGTGAAGAGTCACAATATTTAGCACCCTGTGACTGATTAGCTTCAAGCCTCTTTTAATATTGCTAATTTTAGGATGTATGTTTTGGTGGCAAAAGCTTAGTTTGGCCACAATAAATGTTTAAAAACACTAATATTACAACGCGCATGCGCCATGGCAATCCCGCCATAAGAATACACGTAAGACAATAGCCGATCGCAAGGCAATGGATTTGAACTCGCCTGAGCTTTGTTTCTCTGAAAAGCTATTTATTTGCCCTCAAGATGGTTCCCCAAAGTGAATTCTGCTTCTACACAAAGCAGTCAAATGTATCACCTTTTTGCAGATTTGTTCCAACTCCACTTGCCTTTCTTTGTTTAAGTTTGGTACCTACTATTGAAAGTTGAAACGAATACCCTCTTGCTCAAAACTTCTAACCGGAGACCGGGAGATCCGTGGTTCAAATCCCGGCTATGGCATTGAATTTTTCAGTCATCTGATTCTACCTTTCCAACCCTGTCCAACACACGGCTTGTGTGAAAGAACAATTAATTCCATTAATTGACCTAATAGTGGTTGCAACTATAAAGCCCGTAACTTAAAGTACTTACATAAATGTAAAGTCGCCATTGGGGAATGGCATCTCAATACAATTTGAGATCTCCTTGTGGTTTACCGGGAAAAATGCGAATCAGCTGGAGAATTTAATGTCGTGTCGGCATGTTGCCATGGTAGCTCAGTGGTTAGAGCAACCGGACGGAGACCGGGAGATCCGTGGTTCAAATCCTGGCTATGGCATTGAATTTTTCAGTCATCTGATTCTACCTTTCCAACCCTGTCCAACACACGGCTTGTGTGAAAGAACAATTAATTCCAAGTAACTAGTTGTTTCAGAATGTTATGATTTATAAAATACTGTAAAATCTTACCTGCGTTTCGTGAAATGTCGTCAGTGAACTGCGTTTCACACAAATCTGTTTCATTTGAAATAATCAGTATGAAATTAACAATATCACTGTCGATATTCTTTCGTTCTTCAAATGCGTATGCACCTTCTTTTGTTTTACAAATTATACAGAGTTCGTCATATTTTCTCACTGCATAAGCATATAAAATGATATAAAGCCCATTTCTATGATGTGGGGATAGCGCGTCTACTCGCATATAAGAGGCTCCGAATTCGAATCTTGGTTAGGATGATTACTCGGATAAGGTTTATTCGGAGTTTTCCCTTAACCTGAAATATGAATGTCTGTTAACTCTGGACCCCGTACTCATTTGGGCATTGTTTTACCCATTTCATTCATCGTCCGATATAACCTAATGTTTAAATGACGTTAAATCTTTATGTCTATCTATAAACTTAACCTTTTTACGATTTTCCTAAAAAAAAACTGCCCATCTTGCACAAAATAAACAAATAGATACATAGAAATAAAATGCTTCGTATTCAGATACTGTCACGTGTTAATAAATAAAGAGTTCTGTATAGTTTTATTTCATAGAACACGCTTTAGCAAGTCCGAGGTCTAGGGGTACCATGCTAGCTAGCCTCTGGTTCCCGAGATCGCGGGTTCAAACCTGGTAGAGGACGATGGACTTTTTGGGCGTAAAAGTTCTTAGCATGTAAAGCCGGCGGTCCCTTGTTATAGATTTACGGCACGTAAAATAACCTCAAGCCTGATAAACGGGCCTCTGAGCAACATTTCCATCTTTCACACCCAATGAGAATGGAACGCTAAGAGCCATAGTAGTTAAAGAGCGTCCATAAATAAAAATTCAATGCAAATTGTGAACACGATGGTTTTAATTCTGTTCGTTTACCACAATTAGTGCTGTATTTCCTCGTTTGTTGCCAGCGCTTAACTGGCTTACGAACTGTTGCTGTGCAAGTTGTAGGTATACATTTTCTAAGGGAACATATATTTTGAAAATGGTTGTCCAATGTATTTTCTTCCTGTTCTAGAGGTTTCTGGACCTTCAGGAACAAAATAATCGTCATTTGGTTTATCGATGCTGTATCCGGTGATGCCCAGGCTATTGCGTCTTACGTCAGAGAACACAGGAAAAGGACAAATGATGTTTCTCCGAGGCTGTGAGTTGACCTGAGGATCAAAGTTTAATTTATATTTGCGGAGAAATTTAAGGAGAGAGCAAAATAGTGGAAGTGGCCGCGAATCCAAGATCTGCTGTAATGCACCGTTGCCAACGCTTGCCCATAAAAGTATTAACCTTTTATCACCAGTTATACAATAATCTATTGGATCAAGACTCCTTAGTTCATATACCATATAATTTCACTGCAATCTGTGGATTCTATAATACGTTAGCCAGCTCCAGAGCGGACACCCATGATATAGCCGCATTGCTGACTTTTCTCTCCTATAATACAGCATTTCCTACTACTTCCGTATTGTTAAATGTGGCACTGACCCCTAGTTATCTTTACCGACTGGGATACTCGACACGGATCTTTGCACCTGCGGTCATAGGGGTGAAATCAATCACCTATGTTTTCATTGCCCTCTTTACCAGGTCGCGAAGGACCATCATTACATGAATTACACCACGTGAGTATACCGGGACCTATCATCTACTATCTCTTCTTCTCCCCTTTTCGGGCCCCATTCCGATTTCTCACCGGAACTAAAATGAAACTATAGAAGCCTGTTTCTCCCACTTCTCGGATAACCTAGCATCACGACCAGCATCTGCTAACGACCGTCATGGTGAAGCAGTAGCGTCTAAAAATAACTATCATCATCATCAACAACAGAAAAGCCATATTCATGTACCACATAACCTTGCGCAATTCCGTAATAGGTAGGTACTATCTTTCACAAAAGTAAATGGTCAACTCCAATGATACCTGCGCGAATGGTCACCTAATTATCAGACTTCTTGCATAGGTGATATGAGAATGAAATTTGTCCTATGCTTCCCTTACTGTGCAAGACGAAAATTAAAATGAGTTTTATTTTGGGGCGTTATTTAACTACTATGGTCCTTAGCGTCCCATTCTATATTGGGCGTGAAAGACCGGTAATTTTGCTCAGAGGTCTCTCTATCAGGCTTGAGGTTCTTTTACGTGCAGTAAATCTACGACACGGAACCACCGGCTTCATTTCCCTTCCGAAGGAAGCCATGCTAAGGATTTTTACGCCCGAAAAGATCAATCACCCTCTGCCGGGACCTCAGGAACTAGAGGCTAGCATGGTTACCACTACACCATGGAGGACAACTCTGTGCAAGGCGGCGACTATCAACTCACCTCACAGTTTTGAAAAGCAATATTTCAGCAATGATTGTAAACTAACGGGCAAATTCAACTTCAGTACAACTGTAGAAGGCATGTGGTTATTGTGTTTCGATTAAGTTGTTGACTAGAAGTAAAAACGATTCCAGTGTTGGATGTTTTGCTTACAAAGGTATGCTTAATTACCGAGCTGTTTCTGTACTGAGAATAGCTTTGTTAAACGTGTTACTGCTGTGTACCACATAACTATTAAACCATAACCTCGCGCAATTCCGCAATAGGTAAATAACATACGGGAATACATAACGGCGATTACGTAATTTCTGATGAAATAAACTTACGCTAATAAGTACGACATAACTACCAAATTCTAACCCCGCGCAATTCTGCAATAGGTATATGTATAATCTTAATATGTGAATACATTTCGTAATATACACACATTTAACCATCATGCACTTTCTTGCGTGTGAGATTGGCTAACGGTAGGATTTAAATATCCCATATTACCAAACTTAATTTCAGCAAATTATTGGGGATTGAAAGGGAATTACAAATGCATGATAACTAGTTTGCGTAAAATCAAAATTGTACATCCCCCTTTTACTTTTGCATTTTAATTGGCTGCTTAATCACGTGAATTCACCTATCCTACGATCCCTTTCAGCCTCATTTCCGGTCCTTTCTGCAAATACAAGTCCCTTCCAACGTCACTTCCGTTCCCCTATGGCACGATCTTTCGTGTGTGTGCTCTCTTCCTTGCGAATTTCGTTTTCTAATGTTGGTGTGGGTTAGCGGCATGGCGTAGTACAGGGAGAGGCTGCCAGTAAGATGATCGCCTAGTGCATTATTTCTGAATATGTTTAGACATGAATACAGAATCACTTTAATATATTTGTACGTGGACAGTGTTGCTTAATTATACACTGCGTTGTTTTAAATTAGACGAGTTCAATCTACTGTGGAATACACGTGTCCACTGCACTTTCTACAGCAATAACCGTTGGCGAAACATTTCAAACGGAATAATTAGTTTTAGGGATCTGCAATTTAGTTTCTTGGTTACAATGTTTACTGAATGTAATGCTGTTCAAAGAAGAACGATTATAAGCAATGTCTATGCCTGCTGAATTTGTAAAAATGAACTTGCAACATTGGTAAAACGTGAATAATCGTGGTCCTAAGATGTTTGAAATTTTTATAATGGAGATCATGGGCCTGCCACAAAATGCAGTATGTAATACAAGAAAACTTCCGTAACCGGGTAGAAGGTATGAAACTTACGAAATCGGAGTTTTTGTATATGTATACTCGATTGTGTAATGTGCTGACTTAACCACTTAGCGGTGGCGTACGTCTTCTAAAGAATTAGTGCCAACGTGATAAAAAAAATCTGATGTGTTACACTCACATGACTTTCTCTACTCTTGTACAAACTATGTTTACAAACGCTTATTCTCCATGTACTTCATGTTAATCGAGATAAACATTTACAGAGTCTATCTTATTGCTTGTCGATGTAAGGGGAATATATATTTACAAGGGCAATATAGAAAAACAGTAGCCTTTAAGCATCGACATATCTCTTAATAGCTGGTTGCTAGGTGCAGCACCGTTCCCTTTCCCACAGATTAATACTCTTTGCATATCCAAGACAAAAAAATGAATAACTAATTCCCATTTGAGAAAATAAGTATTGAAAATTTTAAGATAATAACAAGCCATATCTCAAAAATGGTTCATTCAAAAAAAAAATGTATATGACATAAATTGTGTATTTTAACGCAATCTACATTTTTTGTGTAGAAAGATTTTGTCTATCTCTTATGGTTTACCAGTTATGCAAAAGTCGTTCACAATGAAGAACACCTTTGGAGACATTCCCAGAAAATTCAACATATACATTGTATTTGTCATGAAAATATCTTAAACATATAATATTTTAATCAAAATTGTTAGAGCCATTTTTGAGAAAATTAAAATTTACGAAAACTCTTCCATGTAAAGGGTATCCTGAGGTGGGGGATTTTCTTGAAAACCTTTGTGTCGCATCCCTGGAAGATATTGAACCTAAATACCAAGTTTGGTGTTTATCTGACTTCGTTTCTGAGTTATGCTGTTCACAGACACACACACGGACATGTTTCCAAAAGTGCTTTTTTGGATTCAGCGGGTCTCAAAACATGTATTTCCGGTGAAATCTCGGTATCGAATTTTTGGGTGGAATACAGTACTTCCCCTACTTACTATACGTAGTAGAGAAAGTAAAAAGTTGTGGCTAACGGAATGTTGCGAAGCAATGAAAACGTAGTTAAAGTCAGGTTAGAAGACAAAGGGCATATTGTTGCGTGCAACGAATGTCACCACCAATTTTCGACTTTTTACTTTCTGTATCGCGTACACAGTAGGTGAGAAGGTATTGCATTCCACCCAAACTTCGAAACCGAGATTTCAACTGAAATACATGTTTTGAGGCCCCATAACTCATATAAACCAGTTTTAGAAAAAGGTCCGGGATCAGTGAACAGCATACGTAACCCAAAAACGAAAAGTTGGATAAATACCAAACCCGGTATTTAGGTTAGATGCAACTCGAAGATTTTCAACAAAATCCCCCACCCCAAACTACCCTTTACTTGGAACATTTTTCAAATTCTTGGTTTCTAAAAAATGATTAACAATTTTGATTAAAATACCATATATTAAAGCTTTTTAATTACAAATAAAATGTATATCTAAAATTTTCTGGAATAGATTGTGAAGTGCTCCTTATTTCAAAGGAATTTTGTATAACCTCGTGTAACTGATAAACATTAAGACATAGACGAAAACGCACTATACAAAAAATGTAGGTCTCCTTAAAACACACAATTTAGTTTAAATAACTTTTTTGTGACCTCGGTCAGTTATTCATGATTGGATTTATTCAATACTTTAGTTTTATGTCCTGCTGATTTTCAGACCTTAAAAATGTTAAGCAATAAATGCATAAAAATTCATTCTCTGTATTAGTACCATTAAAGAAATAAAGTGCATGTTATTCCATCATTGCAAAAGTTCTATCTCAAAAAAAAAAAAAATCCCTCGGCCACGTTTTCCCACTTAGGGCCCTAAATAAGCAGTAACCATAAGGTTCCTTGTTTGTAATCCATTTCCCTTTCACATGCTGGCTGCACTACCACGTGTTGGCAACACATATTACCTTCTGCTAATTTTTCACTGCAATGTTGGCAGCAGAATCACATCAACGCCACAATGATTGCCTCGTTTGAGATGCGTTTTTTGCTAAAAGTATGTTGCTTGTAAAAATTGAACAAAACTCGCAATATGTTTCATAAATGCCCTTAAAACGCCAAGCAATTAGCACATTACTGATTATTATGTTTATCTGACATTCAAGAAGGATGTCACTTCGTAAAGACGTGTATCATGGTTTCCTAACTTTTGTAACATTTCATGCCTCTTACCCACATACGGAATAATGTCAGAAAAGATAAAGGTTTGCCAAACCAACAATAGACATTAGGAAACCTGAGAATGTGTAGTATAGCTTATGGACTTCGAGAGGTAAAACAAATTGATCTGGATGCGCGTTCCATTCTATATCTGGCGTGAAAGATGAACAATTTTACTCAGAGGCATCTCTATCAGATGAGGTTATGTTTACGTGCCACTTCCAGGGGTGCATTCATTTTGGTATTACGAAATTTCCTATGTAATAACAGAGTTTTCACTGACAAAAATTAAGTAGTAATTTATTTATTTGTGTTCTTTAAGACCAGATGTCTACCAGCAGAAGTGTTATAAATTTGGTAATGTGGCACCTTTTACATATGAAAGAAATTCGTAAACATCTGAGTTTGCAAATTGTCATTTGGAGCATGTTTTCTGAAATCAGTTGTTTGGTTAGAAGTTCAATTTAGAAGGAAATTACAAATTTAGTGAATAAAAATCACACATTTATGAACCTTAGCTACATAAGAAATTAATCAGTTGAGGTGATGATGAGATGATTTAAATCGTGGGATGAATAAAATGTGTAACAATACAAACTTTTGCCAAATGCATCAACATATTCAGTATGCATTGAATACATTAGATGAAATTGAAATTGTTTTACAGAATTGTAAACCTAATATTTTAGTGTTGACTGAACACGGACTTGATGAAATTCAAATGAAATATTTTAAGTTAAATAACTATGAGCTAGCAGCTAGGTGTAGTAGGCAATACTATAAAGGTGACAGAGTTAACTACATATATTCATAAAAGGTAGGGTAGATTTCACACTGCAAACGTGGGCTGAGGACTTCCAAATTGAAAGTATTAAAAGTCACAGCAGTAAAAATCCAAACAAAAGGGGAAATATAACTTATTATTGGAAATTGCAGGTCACCATGTACAAGGGTGAATGATTTTATGAATGGCCTGGATAAATCTTCTATATAGAGCTTAGGGAAATATGAAAAACATAATCATGGGGGATTTAAACATTAACTCTTGTGCAAATACAGGGGATTATAAAAATTTAAATGATATATTAATTAGTTAACTACTTACATGATACCATCAAACCAACTAGAATCACCTGACTACATCCTCTGCTATTGATTATGGAATAACCAACTTAGAACATGGTAGCTACCAAATGAGAATAGAGGAATTGTGTATGTGACCACTGTGCACAAGTTTCATATTGGGCAATAACATTATCACAGAAACAAGTAGTTTCATAACAAGGTGATAAACAACCTTAAATAACGTTGATATTGTAATGAAAAGAAGCTAGAAACAGTGATGTGTATTGAATTTATTTAAAGGTGAGTCGGAATTGTTACACTAACATCACTTAAGTGAGTAAACTTAAGTGATGTTAGTGTAACAATTCCGACTCACCTTTAAATAAACCTTAAATAATTTAAATCGACTGCATGAAAGCCTAATACAAAAAAGCTGGAAATTACTATACGAATAGCAAAATAGCACTAGAAAGTGGGACAAGTTCTTGAAAATATTAACTGCATACCTCAATAAGACATGTCCAGAACAAAAATGTCAAACAAAAGGGGTGAACAACAGATTAAAATTATTTTACAACTAAGAAAATTGAAAGAAGAAATATAATATTCTTATTATATTTGGTGTAAGTCCACAAATCTGGAAGTGTATAAAAATAACTATAGAAAGTTTAAAAAAAAAAAAAAAACAGTACTCCTTAGCACTAATTAATTTAAAAAAGTAACAATATGGAGGTAAAATAGTTAATAAAGTTAGGACAGTATGGGAGATAATAAAAGACAGTAGTATAAATAAAAATAAGTCTAACAATACAGTATTAAATGAAAATGGCCAAGTGATAGATGCAAATATTTTATAAATGGAACATAAGGTGACAGATGACTCATGTGCATCCTCAGGGTTTTTAGCTTCCATTTTTCTGGAGGAAACCTCAGAAGAGGAAATAGTAAAAGTTATAAATAAACTTAAACTAAATCCTCATGTAGATGGGATGGAGTCTCATCATAAGTATTAAAAGACTAGGGATGTGTTCGTATTTTGGTTCACTCAATAAATGCCTTGCTAAACAATTTCCTCCATACTTTAAAACTGTAGTCAGACAATATTTAAAAAAGACGACAAAACACAAATAGGAAATTACAGGCCAATTATCCTAATGTAAGTATATGAAAACATATTAAGTAGTAGACTGACAGGTTTCTTAAACAAATTTCCCATCACATGGTTTTAGCAGAAACTTCTCCACAACTACCGCTACAACCGAGCTTCATCGTGTAATACTACAAGGGCATGATAATGTTGACAAAACAGCAGGAATATTCCTTGATCTATCCAAGGCTTTTGACAGTGCATCGAACGTTAAACTATTAGACAAGTTACAGAAATATGGCATTAGGGGTAAATTGTTTAAAATAATTTCTAATAGGAAAGAAAGCACAGAAATCCATTATCATAATGGGCATACAATAAAAGTCCACAAAATCAAGATATGAATTAATAAAAGTTTGAGTACCACAAGGATCAGTACTTGTACCTCTTCTATTTCTGCTGTACATAAATAATCTTACCAAATCCACAAATTACAAAATAATTTAATACGTGAATGATTCCTCAATCATATTTACTAATAAAGACATGGCTAGTCTAAAAAATGTAATAATACAGAAACACAAGATATTTGTAATTACTTAAAACTCAACAATCTAAAAGTAAATCCACAAAAAACAAAAGCAATCATGTTTTAACATGAAATAAAAGGTAAAAAATGAACTTTTAAATGTGAAAATAAACAATGAAAGTATAGAGCAATTGGAAAGTACAACATTTCTGGGAGTAATTGTGGATGAAAATTTGAAGACTTAAATTTCATATTGAATATATATGCAATAAAATTAGTACTCACATATATTTGAGAAATCTGGCAAAATATCTAATTCAAATGATTTAAAAACGGTGTATGATGGACTAATTTACCCACATCTTCAATATGGAATGGAGGTGTGAGGTAACTCAAGTATGACATATGTAGTCTGGTACCTGAATTACTGGTACTACAGAAGAGATGTATAAAATGTACATAGTACAGAATCATACTTTTGTCAAAGCTGAAATATTAACTATTATTTCATTGTGTGTATATAAGGTAGTGTTTGTAGTAAGAAAGAATGCTATACAGATAAAAGATAATCATAAGTATAGTACAAGAACACAAAATAATAACAGAAAAAATGTAAATAAAAAAGTCACCAAGAAGGTCCCCCTGACAATGGGCAAAATATTGTACAAGCTACCGAATGAATTAAAAGTATTAAATGGTAATGTGTTTCAAAGGAAGCTAAAACATTCTTAATAAAAAAAGTGCTTGTATAGAATAGATGAATTGTGAATAAATTGTAAATAATCTTGTTTAATGAGGCTTGAAACTTATAAAGAAGTCTATAAACTAATAAAGATTACTGTCTTATTATTATTATGTTAGAAAACTACTAGAATGCAAAAAAAGGTATGTAAGTGATAACTTCCTTTCTGTTTCTTGTCTAATGATATGGTAATGGGAGCTATTTGCATGATTTTCACTCTCTAACCTGATCTTTTATCTATCTGAACACTAGAGCTCATATTTGAGAGAAATGTGCAGGTTTTTCGGCATTGCCGTTTATAATTACATTGTATATCTGGTATACATGAAACTATAGATGAAAAACTTACCCCACAAAAAATGTAAATCTGTTTAAGACAATTTATTTCAAATATTTTTGTTGGTTGCATTAGCCATTTCTGATATATCCATTATCAATGGTTTGAATTGTTCAATACTATGTCATTCTTTAGAGTCCTGTCGATTTTCAGTTGTTTCTCGCGATGTCATGGAAACGGTATGGAATTTTAAGGCAACATATAGCATCCAGTTGTTAAACATTTGACTATCGTTGTTCTCTTTGTATCTATAACGAAATGGTAATGTTGCTATTTCTGTAAAGTTTATCTTGGTTAAAATGAAATAGATAGAAAACTAAACTTTCATAAGAATAGTTTGTATACTCACTAATAAAGTATAGAGGATAAAGAAAATCATATGAATGTAGCAATTATTTCTTTTAATTATTTTAATTTAATACAACACTTTTCTGTACAGTTTTCAGGACAGAGATGATGAAGAAAAACGTTCAGAGGAGAAGATGAAGCATCAGATAATGAAGAAAATCTTGAAAGAAATTTAATAGAGACTGAAGACATGGTAATATACAATAGATAAAAGTATGCAGTATAATCTGCACTCACTAGGCTATAAAAGTTACATGGTTTGATGTAGAAATTAAAAGGTGTTTCTTTACATATAAGACAACTATTAGTTTGTCCCATAAATAATGTTCTAAATGACTTCTACAGGCATAGTACAGAGCTTTGAATAATAGAAAGGTTATTCAGAAGTTAGAGGCAGTGAAGTGAAGCGAAGCTTTTAAGTCAGAGAAAAGCTGAATAAATGAAAGCAAGCAGTGCTTTCAAAACATGTTCCATTAAAGATTAAAAACAGAAGTATTCATCATGATGTAGATTGGGTCACACTATTTTACACTCACCTTCACTAATTAAACACCCAGTCACTGACGATGAGGACGAATGCCCTCGAAAACGTTTCCTGTTTTATATAACTTTTAATTAGTGAAGGTGAGTATAAAAAAGTGTGACTCAATCTACATCATGTTCCATTAATTTAAAGTAAGTGAAGTTTTAGTGTATCCACTGACTCAAGATTCAGTTAAATTATAGTACCGAGCTTTTGTTTGGATGTGTGACAATATTACGGGGAATTGCTTGCCCTCTTCTGCGCTGGCTGTGTTGTACAGATTGATATGTTGTGAGACTGTTATAATGTGTTAGTGCTATTATAATGCCAACTCCTATAAAACTGTTATAGGAGTCTTCATAAACACTTATAGAGAAGTGAGACAGTGATTTACAGATAGATTCACTGCTGTTTGTGCACCTCACAGAAAAACAGTTTGTAATCTTGTAAATAGATTTAAGGAAATGGGATCTGTTCTTGATAAAATTGCTGTGTTCTCACAGAAGAAAAACTAGATGACATTGGAGAAAGGTTACAAAAAAGTCCAAAGGATTTCTATTTCATAGGGTCTCGCTGAAAGTTTTGAGAATGGGCAACAATTATTTGTGTTAAGCCAAAGCAGTTCTTCCCAGTTCTAGATTGAAGTTCAGAAAGTAACATGCACAAGCCTGAGTATGCTCCAACAATGTGTAGTGTCAGCACTTTTGTGTATCTGCATGCAAGTGTTGCTGCGCCATATGAGGATGGTTCTCAAGTGAGAGCAACTTTGTTTAGGAGCCTTGAAAGACTGCATCAGGCATTGGTAATCATGGTTTGCAGAGTTAAGAGAAGAAAGGCATTTCCTCGAAGATGAAGATTGTGCATATGTGATGAAAGCAGAGCACATGCTGCGGGAAGATCGTCATTGCACATACTATCATATTCAAGAAGCCCTGAATATTGCATCAGCAGCAAATACATTGAGTTTTATTTATGGATGCTGTAACTGCTATGGTTCATAGCATACCATTCTATATTGGGCATGAAAGACCAAAACTTTTGCTCAGAGGGCTCTTTATCAGGCTGGAAGTTCTTTTACGTGTGGTAAATCTATGACACAGGACCACCTTCCCTTCCGAAGGAAGCCTGCTAAGTATTTTATGCCAAAAAGGGATCAGCAGCAGTGAACACCGCCTTAAAGAAACATTTCATTTCCAGAAACTCAGAAGTCACTGGATCCCCCACCACCTCACAAATGAACAGAAACAGTCACATGCAATGGTGCTAGGAAGTGATAGAAAAACTTGATGGGGGAAGATCCAAAAACACTGCAACAGCTCACGAAAGCTGGATATAATCCAGAAACTAAGGGACAGTCATGGGTCTGGGTCTTCCCAGGAGAGGAATCCCCAACAAAAGTGAGGCAAGATGATGATCTGAGTGTCCTCTATGGTGTAGTGGTCACTATGCTAGCCTCTAGTTCCCAAGGTCATGGGTTCAAATCCTTCGGAGGGTGATAGATTTTTTTTTGGGTGTAAAAATCCTTAGCATGGCTTCCTTCAGAAGGGAAATAAAGCTGGTGGTCCCATGTCGTAGATTTACGGCACGTAAAAGAACCTCAAGCCTAATAAAGAGACCTCTGAGCAAAATTACCGGTCTTTCATGCCCAATATAGAATGGGATGCTGGACCACAGTAGTTAAAGAGCATCCATAAATAAAAGTGATTTAATTTAAGATGATCTTTATTTAAAGGTGAGTCGGAATTGTTACACTAACATCACTTAAGTTTACTCACTTAACATGTTTCGGGAAACCGTTGTTCCCATCCTCAGAAGGTTAATTCGACTGGCCCGTGTTGTTGGTGTTTCCGTTTTTTGGACTGGATCCTGTGGTGGCATCTTGTGGTGGAGAAATGTACTTCCAGAGAGGATTTGGTGGCGGCAAATCAAAATTCATTAGATGTGTGTTGTGTTTTAGAATGGTGATCTTCTCCCATGCATCTAATTCGGCTGCAAATTTGGCTGGTTTGACTAATGTAATATTGGGTTTGATGTTGTGATTAGATTCTTGGCAGATTTATTTATGAGCTACTTAGAAACACACATAACAACTTCCTTTCCATACATGTTTAAAGTTTGGCACAGATATGTTGACGACATCTTCGCTGTTGTCCCTAACAGGTTCATACAAGACTCCTTAGCCTTACTAAACCTACAGAACCAATCAATAAAATTCACCATAGAAATAGAAAAAGAAGGCATGCTACCATTTTTAGACCTAAAAATCATCAGAGAACAAAAGAACCTAACCTTTGGCATATACAGGAAGCCAACACACTCTACTAATTACATAAAAAATAAGAGTTTCAATCCAACCACACACAAACATGCAGTACTAAACAGCCTAACACATAGACTGGTATATACCCCCTTAAATAAAAAAGAATACCAGTTAGAATACCAGCATATAGTAGACACAGCAATACATAATGGGTACAAGAAAACAACTATTGACAAAAAAATTGCAAAATTCAAACGACAGATGCACATCAGAAACACAACAAATCTCAGCCAGCAAGATAAAGAGCTAAAGTTCAAGAAATTCACATACCACCCAGGAACTTTTCACAAATTTAAGAAGATTTTCATGAAACATAACATCAGCCTAGCTCCACAGAACAAATTTAACATAGAGAAATTACTTTGTAACAAGTTAAAAGACCCCATTCCACAAGACAAAAAAGCTGGAATCTATAAAATCAATTGTTCAGATTGCAATAAAGTATACATAGGTAAGACAAAAAGAAACCTAGAAACTAGGCTAAAGGAGCACATGAGATGTATTAAATACAAACAAATGGACAAATCTGCAGTTTCACACCATTTTTGGATCACTAATCACAACATCAAACCCAATCTTACATTAGTCAAACCAGCCGAATTAGATGCATGGGAGAAGATCACCATTCTAAAACACAACACACATCTAATGAATTTTGATTTGCCGCCACCAAATCCTCTCTGGAAGTACATTTCTCCACCACAAGATGCCACCACATGATCCAGTCCAAAAAACGGAAACACCAACAACACGGGCCAGTCGAATTAACCTTCTGAGGATGGGAACAACTGTTTCCCGAAACATGTTAAGTGAGTAAACTTAAGTGATGTTAGTGTAACAATTCCGACTCACCTTTAAATAAATTTAATTACTGTTTACTGATGTAGTGTAACAACTTCCAACTCCAAATTATGACACATCACTGTTACTAGCTTCTCAATTTTCAAATTAAATGTGTTTTACTTCCATTAGATGGCATTGCCATAGCCTAGTAGCAGTGATGTAACAACGTAAATAAATGAGTCGAAAAACTAAGTTGATGAAATCAATGTATTTTGAAACATGTCCTGCAATTTAATTAATGTTTATTAAGATAAGTGAAGATTTGTCACAAATAGTTATTGTTATATTACATATTTGCATTTAGTTCACTGTCAATAGCTTCATTTATATGTTATATTTACATCACATGGTGTTTGACTGGCAAAGAAATTTTGATTCATGATTCATTTACATGAATCTGATGATGATGATCCCAAAAAGTGTATCTGTCATTCAGTAGCTCTTAAACAGACAGACAGTATGCAAGATTACCTTGAACTACAAGAGAATTCCTCGCTCTCTGGCAAATTAAGGCTTTGTAAATGAAGTGTGATTGGGGGGGGGGGATATGCTAACAGAAGTTTATTAAAGACTTCTTCAGGAGGATTTAGAAGATCTTACTGGTGTGTTTGTGTGTAAATAGAGCACAATACATAATAAAGTTTTTATGAAATGTAAATGTCTTATTTTTGGTAAGAAATTACTACACTTGTTAAAATACTTGACATGAAAAATGGGTCAACAATAGATGCTTGTACAAAATGGTGAGTTAAACAGTAATTTCTGCTCTGTAGCTATCTTAATATGTATAGACATACCCAACATTAGTGCATATTCTAGCGAGTATGATAATTTTTGAATTAACCACTAGTTTGCTTTATCTGCAGTAATCGATAACTCTACTGTATAAGCAATCTTTGAATTTAAACAGTAATTTAAATATTGAGTAAGCTTCCATAAAGATTTATTAAGAATTAGATAACATACTTTATTGCTAAGGACAATTAAAACAGATGTATAGCAATGTCACAATGAGATGCAAATCATAAAATTCATGGACACAATATAAAGGTGATAGAGTTTAACTGTCTGATTCCCTCAGATAAGTGATTAAATAAATTCAATGCTATGTATTCAAAGAATATCGGGTGGTTAGATAACGGCAGCTTGCCAGTGTACACACCGGTCGCGCAGTCAGTGTGTGAACAAGCTAGCGATGGCATGCGATATCAAGGGTGATTCATGGTGACGACTGTGGAGCATGAAGTGAACTAATTAGTGAAGCTGAGCAGAACGGTGACAGACAAAGTCACAATATACAATTTAGATCTATTACAACATTCATATTGCTTTTAATATACAGAAGTCCTGATAGAGTTAAAGTATGAGGTTTAATGAGATATCACAAATAATTCCTAATGTCCTTTTTTACAAATTAAGAATCTTTTTAGCATACAAGTGAGCTCCCCGTAGCAATACACCATAACTAAGAAGCCAACAGAGTTTGAGCTTAAAGATAACTTTATGAATCTTACCAGTAACATACTCTATTTCAGATGCCACTGTAAATTAGATTGAAGATGAATACATAAAAAGCAAACAGAAGCAGATTTATCATAATTCACAGCATTAAAAGTACATGTCATATCAATAGTTTTTAGTAAGACTCAAATTTACATTATAAACATTACACCATTCAATAATTTTTGCTGAAGAGCTTTCAAGTTTGCTTTGAGAAAGATCTATATTTTCACATGACACACTTAAAGCAAGATCATCAGTATACATTAAAGTAATAAGACATTCTTCTTATGTATTAGAAGGGAGGTCATTAAAATATATTATAAAAAGCAACGAACCTAAAATAGATCCTTGAGGAACACTATATATATGTAGTTTTAACATCTGAACTTGAGAAACAGCATCTAGTGCTTTAGTAAGATTTAAAAAGATGACATTACTTGATCGTCATTCTCAATTCTTGAAAAACAATGGTTTGTAAATTCAATAAGAGCATCAACTGTGCAATGGCCCTTAAACATGTTCATTTAAGTAGTTTGATTACTGTAAGTTTTTGTTCCTATTGTTTCAGAAGTTATTTACTAGTAAATGTAAAGCAAATTTATTTGACCCTAATTAGTGAAACATCTTTTGAGATACAGTCCACCACTAAGATCTTCTGTTGCCATGTGTTGACTTTCTGCACAAGATCACAGGCCAGGAATCACCAGGGTATCTATAAAAATAGCAGTCAAACAAATTGTGATGTTAGATGGTACTTTTTTGCGAGTTTAACCTCTCTTGTTCGTTTTGATACATCTACCTACCTCTTAGTTGTGTGTCATATTAGCTCAGGTGCTTTAAGCTGTCTTATGATTGGCTGCTGTTCATATTTCCATTTGTCATTGTGAATGATAACGAGACCTGATACATGTCTGTATGTCACATCCATCCCTCCCTCCAGTCTAGCTATACGGCAATGGGACAGGCACTCATTGTGAATATGCACAATAATTAGAGAGTAAGGAGTTGTAACGTTGCCTGAATACAAAGGATTTTTAAGTTGTAAGTGGAGAAGTTTTTCTTTTGACACTGTACCTATACAACAGAGTGAATGAGGCATTATCTCCCCGACCCTCCATACCAATGCCTTGGCATACACATAAGGTTCCAACAGCAGGTAACTTGACAAAGCATGCAATGAAATCCGAGGTTTGATGTTAACATATTGCATTAAGTTTATGCTCAAGTATTTTTAATAAAATTTACATTATATATGGGACAGAACTGGTATTTTATTGTGTACAATTTAAAGCAGCATTTTCATTATATTTAAACTTTAATAATTGTGTTATATGTTTGCTCTTTAAGGTTGATTCTTCAACAAACAGGCAAGAAAGGGACCAAGACAAGACTGGGTGAGTAGTTTTATTAAGAGTTTTACAAGATTGCAACTAAAGAATAAGGTTTGTTTTTAGTATGAATTATATCATTTGTGTCAAGGGTACTCATACCTGAACTTTTGATAAAACTTCAGAAAATAACCTATTTTTAAAAAAACAAAAAATTCTACAATACTTTACAGTGTAAATGCTGTTTTGATTATCTCAATTTAAATACTAGTTCAACTTGAACTGATGTGCGCAAATAGTGTGTGAAATTTTAAAACTTAGTTTTCTTTTAACCTTGCATTCTGACATTTTTACCACTAAAATGTTCTCCATGATGCAATTATGTTCAGTTTATTTCAAAATTTTACTGTATGTTCTTTGGAAGTGAATAAGTACATTCAAAGAGGATATCTCCAATATCAAATATAGTTTGAGATTTAGGGATCATTAAATAAAGATTTCAACTTGTGTGCTATACAGGATGTTATACAATTCAACTAAAAACTTTCAGGGGTTACAGAGAGATAACTTGATATTGGACACACATGGTCTGTGAAGTTCCATCATTTTTCATATTTATAAATCCAAATAAATAATTAGTTTTTATTAGTGCAGTACGAATTTCCATAGTTAATTTCTCTTTGACAAGCATAAAAATAGCTATCAGTATGGTATTTTAAAAGTTATAAGCTTTGCTTTTTGTGGAAAAGTGATCATCAGCAAGGACCAGTGATACCTGCACTGTCACATGTATCAGAGCAGTCATTAGCATTCAAGCAATTAAACATTTATTTTTCCCAAACAGGCGTACATTTGGATTGATGCCAATTTTGGTTTCTTTCAAAGTTTATGTACATGTTAAAGAGGTATTCAAATGGAATGTTTGAGCATAACCTGCAAGCAGAAGTAGAGACAAAATGCCTCCGCAGTAAGGTGTGAGGCTCACATTCAGGAAGTCCTAGGTTTGAGTGGCCAAGGATTTTTTTTTTTTTTTGGTTTCTCATAATTTCCTTTCAGCAGTTACAGGACCAGGCAACAGCAGTTTGTGAGTTGCAGTGGGATTGTGGAATTTACGCTTTGGAAAAATTTCTCTGTGGTGTTTGCAGAGGCCCCTTCCTGGGAGCTGTCATAATTGACACAGCACTCCCAAGTTGTGAGTGGCTTAGACAGAGCTAACTGGCATCATGTTGGAGTCATTCGGGGGAGCACTCTACATCTCCCCTTCCTCCTAGGACCCACTATGGTCTACTTGCAGTGCTGTGCTCCAGTTACTCCTGAGAAGTGGCTATAAAGCCTGGTTCACAACAATCGAGAATGAGAAAGATAAAGTTGAAATACTGTATCTTATTGGGAGTGTTCACAACTGATTGGAAGCTTTCCTGGATCCTGGGAAAGAAGACAGTCAAGTTTTAACTTTCTCATTCTGTTCCCGGGCATATTAGATGCTTCACTGTAGAGATTATTCTAGGTAGCGTGACATCAAACAGTAAGAAATCCTGTAAATGTGAATTTGATCCTGACTTCTGCAGATCCATTGAGAGAGTTATCTGTAGGTTATTTATATGCAACTCAAAACCGGTTATTGCCTCAAATACAATAGCAATTAAACAACAATAAAGAACTTTAGTACATCATTAAATAAAGGAATGAACTAGAGAGTCAGAAATGTAACGGATCTGCATTTAGATAATGTTTACTCTATTGAATTTTGATGTTGGCTGTGTTGGAAGCAGATGAAAAAATATCATTGGTCAGTTAAAAGTAAATGAAATCCCTGTGTACAAAATTCACTTTCCTGTTTTGATTGATGTGCATTACCTGCCTGTTGTGAATCAATATCTTGTAAGCTGTATTGTTATTGTGAATCAGCCTTTAGTGTCTGAAAGTTTGCCAGTTGAATTCTGTAACACCATGTATATGTGTGCTTCAAGTTAACATGTTTAATGTGGTTACAGGAACACGATATTGTCGTGTGGAGCAGACCTGAAACATCGCAAACGTGGCCGCAAGCCTTCAAACATTCCTACTGACTGTGATATCTGTAACAAACACTTCCGTAAGCTGTGTGACCTCAAGAGACATAAACTCACACATACTGGGGAGAAGCCCTTCGTGTGCGAGTCGTGTGGCAAGTGTTTCTCTCAGTCAACTCGATTAAACAGCCACAAGCTTGTTCACACAAGCAGTGATAATCGTTGTATCTGTGATCTCTGTGGCAAAGGTTTCTTCTACAGCTCCGACCTAAACAGGCACAAGAAGAGTCACAAGGGGGCAAAGCCCCACATGTGTGACATTTGTCACAAACGCTACAAGGACCCTCTCCGTCTGCAGAACCACAAACTGCTACACAACAGCAAAACACCACTGCAATGCACGTTTTGTCAGAAGGCATTCAACTACACATGTGACCTGGAACGCCACCAGTTCTCGCATCTCAACGTCAAGCCATACAAGTGTGAGATATGTGGGGCAGGATATGTGAAACTGAGTTACCTCAAGATACACATAGCGACACATGCCGAGGGACGTTCTTATACATGTGACATCTGCAAGAAGCAGTTTGCCTTTCACTTCCATCTCAAACAGCATATTCTGACACACACTGGGGAGAAGGCCCATGCATGCGACATTTGTGACAAGCGTTTCCTCAAGGTTTCAGACTTGAAGCGTCATAAAACAGTTCACCTTGGTGTCAAGCCGTTTGCATGCGACGTGTGTGGTAAATTCTTCTCGAGGGCAAGCTACGTTCAGAAGCACAAGCTACTTCATTGTCCTAGGGACTCTGCCTTTCTGAGAAAGTAGGAACACTGCTTTCCTTATAACCTAATATTTCAAGACCCCACAAGTTTCTTTTACATAAAGAGATGCTATGTTCTGAAAATGCTGCCTTTCCTCATAACATTTTTTACATTCTCTGACACCTACCTATAAGAGGGAGTTTTGTATTTCATCCAAAAATTCAGTGTCAACATTTCATTGCAAATACATATTTTGAGAAACGCCGAATAACAAAAACAATTTTTACTTTCTCTACCTTCTACTTAATAGATAAGGTATTGCATTCTGCCCAAAAATTTAATACCAAGATTTTGAAGAAAATACGTTTTGAATAAAAAAAAAGCATTTTTAGGAAAAGGTCCATGTATGCTGTGTGTATCTGAGTCTGAACAGCATAACTCAAAAACAAAAAGTTGGATAAATACCCAACTTAGTATTTATGATCAGTATCTTCCAAAAATGGGACAAGAAGATTTTCATAAAAATTCCCCAGTCAAACTACCCTTTACATGGAACGTTTTTCAAAAGGTTTGATTTTCTAAAAGATGTTTACATGACAAATAAAATGTATATCTTGAATCTTCTGAGAATACTGTGTGAAGTCTTTTTCATTCAGAAGGAATCATGTATAACTGATAAACTTTAAGTGATGGACGAAAACGTACTTTTATGAGAAATCTGTTATTAATGGTTTGTATTGTTCAATACATAGTCATTGTTTTCAACTCCTGTTGATTTTTAGCCATTTCTTGTGATGCAGTGGAAAAAGTATGGAAGTTTAAGACCAACGCTTAGCGTGGAGTTCTTAAAACATTTGACTGTTGCTATTCCTTTGGTATTTATAACAAAAGATGTAATGTAGCTATTTTCGGAAAGATTTATCTCAAAATAAAGTAGGTAGGAAAATGAACTTTCATAAGAATATGGCGGTGGTCGCAGGCTCAAACCCTGCAGCTGGTGATGGTTTTTTTTGGGCATAAAAATCCTTAGCATGCTTTCTTGGAAGAGAAGTAAAGCTGGTGGTCCCATGTCGTAGATTTATGGCATGTAAAAGAATCTCAAGCCTGATAAACAGGCCTCTGAGCAAAATTTCTGGTCTTTTATGCCTAATATAGAATGGGATATTAAGAACCATAGTAGTTAAAGAGTGTCCATAAATAAAACTCAATTTGGTTTAATTTTAATGGCCTACAAGCTCGGAAAAGATGGATAGAGAAAGTCATGTGAATGTAACATCACTTTTAGAAAAACAGGACCAAGTGTGTCTGTTTCTGTGAAGAGCATAACTCAAAAACAAAAAGTTTGTTATATACCAAACCTGGTATTTAAGTTCAGTATGCGACATGAACATCTCCCCACCGAAATACCTTTTACATAGAACAATTTTCAATATTTTTTATTTCCTCAAACTAGCTGCAACAATTTGGATTAAAATACCATATGTTTAAGAAATTTACTTAACAAATAAAATATGTATTTTGAATTTTCTATGAATACTATGTAAAGGCCACTTCATAAAGAATTATGTATAATTGGTAAATCATAATGTACCACACAAAACATGCTGAGCTCTTTAAAACACATTTTGGCCATTTCTGGTTTGAATCTTTCAATGCTTTGCCATTTTTTTGAAGTGCTGTTGCTATTCAGTTGTTTCTCAGTGAATATCCTGGAATTTTAAGGCCAGCATGTAGTTACATCGGAGTATTGATTCAATTTCTTATATCCCTCTTATAACTAGAGTTAATGAAACTATTTCTGCAAAGGCGTATCTTGATAAGCATTAAATAGATAGAAAGATAAATGATAATGGGTAGAGAAAGTCATGTGACATAGCTATGGTAGGTAGAGGAAGTAATGTATTCTCTTATATAATGCAATATTAAGATTTCACATGTTTTGAGAACTGAACTGATTTAAATTCAGCATCTTCCAAGGATGCAACACCACACATGTAAAATTTTCAAGTTTAATTTTCTCAAAAATACGATATCTACATTACAAATAAGACGCGATTCTTGAATTTCTGTGAATAGAATATAAGTCCCGTTTATTTGATTAAATTTTATATGATTTTATATAACTAAGAAATCTTGGAAAATAGGAGAAACTTGATTAAAAAAAAAAAAGTATGGTGTGTTACATTCATATAACTTTCTCAAACCCCTGTTGCTTATTAGTGGGTACACAAATATTCTTACCAAAGTTCATTTTTTTTTTTTTTTTATTTACTTACCCTCTTCATGCAATCGCAAGAAACAACTGAACATTGATGGGACTTAAAAGAATGACAAAGTATTGAACAATTCGAACCATTAATAACATACCTTGGAAATGGCTGACAAGCAAAAAAAAAGGTTATTTGAAATAAATTGTATGTTTTAAAGAGATCTGAATCTTTACATTATCGCTTAATGTTAAGCAGTTAAGTTTAGATGTAAGGGTAGTTTGGGATAGAGGCATTTTCTTGAAAATCTTTGTAAGGTACTGCACCTAAATACCACGCTGTAGGCATGCACTTTTTTTTGGAGGGGGGGGGGGAATTCATGGGACATCAAAAAATCTCGATATCAAATTTTTGGATGAAATGCAATATATTCTCTACCTACTGTTTACATGGCAAAGAAAGTAAAAATTTGGAGCTCGTCAAGATACATAATTTGTGTCAAGTTTTCTTGTACTATGACACATCCTGTAAGTTTGTGATGCTTGTTTATCCCATTACAAGAGTTTGTTACCTTGAATAAACTTTTGAATGGTGTTTTTGCATGTTATATTTATGTAACTATGCATTTATTATAATTCATAGGTATAGATATATTGTGAGAAACAACATGGATAGAATTGCTTTTTATAAGAAAACAGGAAGTTCAGGAATTTATCACATACATTACACTGCTCTGGAAACTATTCGTACTAAAGATTATTCTTCTATTTACTTCGTGTCAATCGAGATAAATGTTTAAAAATGCTTTGGTTGTAGCCACAAAAGGGATGCAATAAGTTCAAGTCACTCACATGTTTAGAAATTGGATGCCCTTTACATGATCATGAGGGGAAAATATAAACCAATAACAAAGAATATCTTGGAAATGGCTAACATTGGAAAAAAAATTGAAATAAGTTGTGTGTTTTAATGATTAGTTTTTGTCCTTTTTGAATGGTTTTACCAGTTGTACAAAATTATTATTGCAGAGCCATTTTTGAGAAACTAAAAAGGAACATACATTTTTGTACACAAAAGGTAGTTTGGGGTGGAAGGACTTTGCCAAAAATCATGTTGCCTCCTTGGAAGATTCTGGACTTAAATACAAAGTTGGACATTTAGTTTCTAAAGTTATATTTTCACAGACATACATGAACCTGTTTTAAAAATGATTTTTAGGATTCAGTGGAGCTCAAAACGTGTATCTCCAGCGAAATATCAAAGTTTTGGGTTAAATACAATAATTCCTCTACAAACTAAAGTTGTAGAGAAACTAAAAATCACTCATGCTTGCCTATGTTCAAGTATTCCTTACAGATAGCAAAGCAAGAGATGTAATGTTTTGTTAAGGCTTAACAAATTGTAAAAGCCACTAACCAATTGTTTGCATTCTGAAACTTTGTAACAAACCATTTTGTTAAGAATAAAGATTTAGTTGTTAAACGCAACAAAACCGGAGACCATCTCGCTAACATGTTGTTTTAATGCTGCTGCAAGAGGAAAAACATGATAGAAGTTTGACATTTTAATTATCATGTATTTATTTTAGTGTAAAATATGTAGTGGATTATGCTTGAGTAAGCAGTTTCCATCTGATAGCATTGCTAAATGATGCTCCAAACATAACTTTTAAAGAGGCAAATTTTAATAGCAAAATAAATGTTGGGTAATCTTGCATCGTAATAGCTTTTGATTTAAGAATTTTAGGTTCAAATCTTGTGTTGATTTGCATATATTTGTCTCATTTTTAGGAACTGAGCACTTTTGAGAGCTGTAGGATATTACAGCGATATGTTTTTGTTCTTGAATTATTTTAAGATAGTTTCTAATCGGCTACAGTAAGGCTAGCAGAAATCTCTTGACCAGTTTCTTGTTACTATAGAAAATTGAATTTATATTGATGCTTCTGTAAGAGAAAGAACATAACAGAAAGCAGTCAGCTGGGTTATAAAACAATCATTTATACTTAATAAATCTATGGATAAAAAATAGTCTGAAATAAACTACTTGTAGCATAACATTCCAAGAGATATAACAACAGTGAAGCTAATGTTTCTATCACATATTTCCACTTTCAAAGATTGTTAAAGTGCATGAACTACCTACTTTGCTTGATAATTTCAGAAAAATCTACATCACAACTGGAACCTTTGGTTGTATGTATTTATTTCCATAATGCTATACAAAAATCCTACAATTTTTAATACATTACTTTGAGTTGCTATTTTTTTTTTTTTTTTTTTTGTCTATCATGCATTTTAACACCGTGGTTATTATGCATGATGGGTCATAACAAATTCATATTTCTTTATTTTTCTGAACCATTTTTCTCTTACTCTCCCCATATATTCTCCTATTCTTTTCATATCCCTCTCCATTTGTATTTTCGTTATCCTAACTTTTAATACTTCTTTGTTAACATTTTCCCATTCTTAGATAAAAACTGATGTCTCCACAACTTAGTTTCTTCACATTCAATTATATAATGCAAATCATGATCTGCCTCTCCACAAAGAGGACACCTATTCAAATTCGCTCCCTTCCTATGTGCACTTAATCTAGACCAGGCCCACCTACATCCACATACTTCTCCCTTTCCCAGTTCACCTTTAATTGTCTATATAGTTCCAAATTTTGAAATAATTCTTGTTTCTCTATATCTACTACTCTGTTCCTAACTTCTTTCCAGAAACCTTTAACTAACCCCCCTCTCTCTCTCTCTCTCCTTCCATAAGTTACCCATTCCTATTTCCTGTAAAATTCTCCTTATTCCTTGAGCCCAGTTCGTCCCATCACTGGATTTTACTTGTATATTAAACATTGCCTCAAGGTATTATGCTCGTCCAATGATTTCAATCTATGCCAATATTTAAGTATCCTTTCTACTATCATGCCCTTGCTACCTACTCTTCCCAACTCCAACATTGCTGCTCCATTAGGTGATGAAATAGATAAACATTTACAGAACGATCTATGTACTCCCATCCTTTGTCACTTTCCCAAATCTCTGATCCATAGACCATTTTTGCTTCAACTACAGCTTTGTAAACCCTTTCCAACCATTTAATTTGCATATCTGGTATTTTCTTTAAGCATATTCTTATAGCAGTCATTGCTAATCTTCCCTTAGCTAAGGCACTTATCGAGTGATCATTGCATCTCCCATTACTACTTATTGTCACTCCCAAATAATCAAACTTGTTTACTATTTGCAACTCTTCCTCCAATTTTAATCAAAAGCTGAAAACCATAAACAAAATTTAGCAATAAGCTATTTTTTTGTCTGTCTTCCCTAATCTAAAATTAAACTCATTTTACAGGGCCACTGCCACAGCTGTAAGAGCTTGACAAGGTTTCCCCCATAAAAAAACAAAAATAAATAAATCTAATTCTTTGCAGATACAAGGAGCAATGGGTGCAAATTTTAAATAATCTACATATATTTTTGATGTGAGGTCTTCACAGCATGCTTTATCTCCATCTTGGCAAGGAAAAGTAACAAAAGCACTTTGTAATCGGTATTCCAGCATTGGTGACACTGAAAACAAAACACTATTGCAGAGCACATGTATTTTTGATTAGTCATTCTACTGAGTTACAGAATGCCAAACAGCAGTACATTTGTTAAGAGCTGTTCTTTAAGCTTAACAATAAAGTTACAGAATAGCCCTGATTGTGTGCTTTTAACCATTTCTATCATATTCTTTATTATTGGTTTGAATTTTCAGATACTTTATATTTTGCAAATCGCTATTTCTTTCTTTTTTGTGTTTATATAAAGAGAACAGAATTTCAAAGCCATCACATAGCTACCGACTTTGAAAAGATTTGATTATCACTTAAGCTTACTGTATTAACAAGAAGTAGAGAAAGTGATGTTAATTATTGTCCTGCTCTGGGCCCATAAGAAAGAAAGCAGAAGCATTCCTTATCTTGTATGCAGTTCATCTTTGATAAAAGTGAGGCATGACTTTCTCTAGCCATTATCACTTATTTTTCTTTCTTCTTCATATTTGTTGAGGTAGATCTTGCAGCAATAGTTTCATTACACATTTCATTGTAGGTACAATAGGTCTTCAGAAATGATTTACAGTTCATTGTTTTAAAAATACTGCTCAATCTATGAGCACGTCCTCTGGAATGGCTGACAGGCATTGATTGCACTATTCATGACGATTTGAATATGAAAAAGGCATGTGTACATTGGGTTCCATAGGATTTGACTCAGGCCCAGAAGGAGAACAGAGTTAAAATCTGCCATCAACTACTGGATGTGGATCCACAACGGCAACTGACATCACTGTGGTTCATTTTTGTGTCACACCCACCATACTCACTGGATCTCATCATGCTTTGACAACATGAAAGATGCGCCTGCAAAGTAAAAGGTTTGCCAATACTACGGAATTTCAGGTAGCTGTCCATGAGTGGCTGCATAGTACCCCAAGCAATGGTTTCATGATTAAGTTGTAACAGTGTATTGATGTTGTTGGGGAGTATACTGTACATTGAATCGTTCATCAATAAATAAGGGTCAAAAAGCTACTATTGTAAATCATTTCATAGAATGGGACACAGCAGGTGTTGTCTACAAATTGCATGACATGACTTCAAAAATAACAGATATGTTGGAAGTGGCTGATGCCAATTCTGATGGTACACAAAATTCACTCCAAATGAAGAGGCTTCAGAGGCTATTGAGCAAATTCTAGATATACATTTTATTAATCACGCAAATGTCTTAAAGAGTATTTTCCAGAAAATAATTGTTTCATGTCGACGGTAATTTTGGTTAAGAGAACTTTCTTGAAAATCTCCATGTTGTATCCTTGGAAGATGCTGAAGTTTGGCGTTTATACATCTGTTTCTTTTGGACTCAGTATGGCAGAGAGCTGTTATAGCCAGGGTTTATTATTAACCTTTAACTCAACTGTGCCAAGTTGCTCCATGAATAATCACCAAAATTTTAATTACATTTTTGAAGTTGAATGCCATAATTATGTACTCTGCCTACTCCATATTGACAAATTAGCAGTTTGAAACTTATGGGGCCTTTTACACTAACATTATTAGTAAGTAAGAATATTAGCTTTCCTATTAATAATATCATAAAACAGCAAGGGTAATCATTTTATTAGGCTCAATTTCACGAGTAAGTCCACTCTAATAATAATGCAAGCCGCTTGAATTGTTGCTGTGCGTTTACACAATAGTGATGAAGACATGGTAAATGTTTGTTGTCAAAGAAATGTTAGAGCAAGAATAAGCTATAATTGGATAGAAGAAACATACAAGTAAAACGAGATGTTTTGATTAAATGCGGAAACATTTCATTATGTACAAACCTAAGTCAGTTAAATAAACGCACACATTATTGTGGTAAATATAAGAAATAGTCAAAAGCTTACTACACAAAAAATGTAGGTCCTGTTAAATATACAATTTATTTGGACTCTCCTTTTCTAAAGCACTATCATTGTTCAGTTGTTTCTTGTGATCATACAAGAAATATGAAGCAGCATATAGCAGTGCAGTCTCCTGCATTCTGCTTGTACCAACAAACCAAACGTGTAGTCAAACTGCTTGTTCATCTCAATTAACTCAAATCATAGAAAAACAAGCTTGAGGGAGAATGTTTTGGAAATAGGAAAGAATAGTGGTTATAGAAAATCATGTGAACATAGCATGTTTGTTTTATGTTTGTTCAAGCAAACACTGTATCATGCCTTTGTAATTCTTGTATGTGTATTTAATTAGAGTGCCACTAACAAATATATAATTATAAGAAACAAGTTGCACTTCTTGAATCTGGTTACGAAACTCAGAATAAGTTTTACACTTTGCATATGTGTGGTATCTTTTATCATAAGCATCTGCTTTTATATTCATGTACTTCTTTCTCCTAAGGGTGTTCCCAGATTCTAACTTTCATTAAAGTTGAGAACAAACAATACAGTACAGTACAGGTAAAATCTTGTAGCCATAATAGTTAATTTATGCAACAAGTGGATTATGACATAAGTTTGATACAACTCTTTGTGCAATCTTAGCATTATAAATCATAAAATAACTTGCATATGTCCATAAATCAATTATTACCTAGGGTTGAAGTGAGCAGGTGTTACGGACTCTGATATAGCCTATTATTAGCACAGCATGGTAAGTAATTATAAATTCAGATCGTTATTATTCAATAAAGTACAGATTCATCTTCTCTCTATAAGCTGTGGCCTGGCCCTATTTGCATGTATGTGTGCTCTGTGCTGAGGGGTTTTCTATTTTAAAACTCCAGCGTTACATACAATATGAGTACTAAGTGGTGTCCATCAACAATAGCCACTCTGTATGGTTTCAATTTTAAGAGTTAGCGGCTGAATGAACAGGTTTCTGAACCACCCCCTTGCTGTGCAACATGTGTTAGAATGGTGCACCAACCTCGACAATTTTTTCCTCCATCAGAACATATCTTTTTTGCTTTTTAGATTTAGCATCCTTACACTGTTGTCCCAAACTTATTAGCCACACATCTACAGTATCTCTATTTGGAAATGTTTCCTGAAATTGTCTACACTAGAGCTGTGCATTGAATGAGTTTTGGGCACTATTTTGTATCATTCATACCTTCGAGTTCCTGCATACGGTGAGTTGGGTGTACTGGATTCCAAGCGGTGTCCCTCTCTCAGACCATTCCATATGGTATACTGAACGCTACCTAGGAATAAGGCCACCACAATGAACTTGGCTTTCCTCAGTTGCAATCAGCTGACAAAGTGATTCCTTGAAACTAGTTCTGAGGTATTTAATCTATTTTAGTGAAATTGTATATTTGCAACCGCTACTATATATTATATTTAATCTTTTCACTATGTCTTCTGATTTAAAAGTAATGAATAACTAAAAATGTATTTTATTTGGTAGAAGAAGAATACAAATTGCTGAATGCATATAAATTTTGTTATGCAAACTTTCATATGTATCTATTAGTTGGTAGAAGAGTATAAATTGCTGATGTAAATGTTTCACGGTACCTATTGTTATACAAGATGTTTCTTTGTTCAATTATGTATATATACTTATTCTTTTTATGTAACACCCATATTTTAACAACTTGACAATCCTTGTAAAATGTATGATAATAGCATATAACAAAAACTTGTCTGATTAATTTTGGATAAATAACTGATTTTACATGAAGCCAAAAATTCCTTTTTAAAAATGTTTCCTGTATCAGTTGCTGTGAAACTACATGCATTAAGATACTCCCCCCCCCACATAGAGAAAAAGCCATGTGGCATTTTAGTAATGTCCCCAAAGTGGGGTTGTAAAAGGGCACACTCAAAAAAAGCCAATATATCCTTTATTGTAAAATAATTTGCATAGTGAGAGTGGAACTCTTTGGCACATATTGATATTTAAAACGTTCAATATGGACAATGCTTAGGTAATTACATAAAGTTATCCTTACTACTATGTATTTGTGTATGTCAGTCGATTTCATTGTCTTTTTTTGCTTATAAAAGGAAAGTTTTTAAAGGTTTTGATCACAAAATAAGCATAGGAACCTGTATGTTTTAGTGTTTATTAATGCAGCAGAAACAAACTAGCATTGTATGCATTGCACTATGAATTATAATGTAGCTCAAATTAAATGGCATGGCAACTTCTCTTTTTGTTTGAACTTGAGACCCCCCCCCCCATCCTCCATGGTGTATGGTTACCATACTAGCCTCTAATTCCCAAGGTGTGGGTTCAAACCTAGCAGAGGGCGATGGTTCTTTTTTTTGGGCATGGTTTCTTTGGAAGGAAGCTGGTCGTCCTATGTCGTAGATTTAGGGCATGTAAAAGAACCTCAAGCCTGATAAACAGGCCTCTAAGCAAAATTACCGGTCTTTAACGCCCAATATAGAATAGGACACTAAGGACCACAGCAATTAAACAGTGTCCATAAATAAAACTCAATTTAATTTTTTTCTTCCCCATTCCTAAAGCTAAGTTACGAGGAATGGAAAATAATGCATTGGGATTAGTGTACCTGGGTTGAGTTTAATGATGGCCTCCTACCGTGATGCCATTCGCCCAGTGTTGTGGCCCTATTCCCTGTTCGAAAGCCTAGTCTGTTTACAATTGCCTTTCTTATACGTAGCTCAAGTTCGTGTGATAATGGAGTTATGATGCAATGGCCACAACTGATACGTAAATGTATGCACTAACAATAATATGCTTAGTCAGCTATTGTATGTAGATTATGAGATATATTCTTACATTTGTATTGGTGTTTTGTCCACACCTTTGTTCCATTCCCTAAACACTACATTACTCATCTCTTTATGATAACCACTAAAACTGCCCCTTCTATGAAACCATATTTGGCATGGCAGATTTTAGATATTATGATCCTTTACCTAATGGAATCATTTACGGCAACATTCATATGTTGGCAGCGTAAAATGCCTTGTTCATTCCAGCAACATTCATTCACGAGAGAGTAAATTGCTAAAAGGCCAATGAACAAACCAACTGCTCACCGCTAGTGGAGCATATCGAGGCCACAGAGCCATGTTTTATAATGGTAAGATTGCAAGAAAGTGAACCAAAATTTAAATTACATTTCATTGAAGATGGAGTTCACCAAACTGTCAGTTACCACACTTATATGCAGAGGTTTCAACAAGTTCACACCATTGGGAATTTAAAAATTCATTACTTGTTTATGCTTCTTTGGAAAGAATTTAAAATCACTGCAACTTACACAGAATGAAACATAATTAGGTTATAAAAAATGAATCAATGTTAAGCACTTATTACATCAGTAATTGGCTAACTGGTGATTCTTTGATTATTTTACCTGGGATCTTAGAGCCATCTGGTGTTAAATTGATGAATTTAGACATTAAATTATCTGCTGGAATTTCAAAGTTCCTAAGTCGATGATCAAAACTTTTGATATATTCTTTTTTTCCCATAAGCTCAGTTATGTAGTTATTCTTAGTAGCTGACAGTTCGTTCTATATTGTGATCTTGTTCCTTGAATAATCTCTACAGTGAAGAGTGTAATGAACAAGTGGTGCTTAAAGGCTAAGAAGGAAACATTCCAGGCATTTGAAGAGTTAGGAAAACTGACCAGGGGAAATGCAAGGTTAGATTGGCAAAAATTAACCCTGGGCCTCGAAGCAGAGTATTTGGTTGCCTCCATCATCAATGAAATCCATGTTCTAAAACCAAATAGTTTAAACTTAAATGTTGCTTCTTTATAGTCACAAATAAGTTAAGCATGTCTCAGAGGTGTGTCTTCATGTGTCGCAAGACATTACCCTTCTGAGAGAAGGAACGGTTACATACACTGCAAGGATAAGGTTTTTCACCAGAATGCACTCTGGCATGAGTCTTGAGGGAGCTCTGCATCGTAAATGCTTTCTTGCAGATGTGACACTTGTAACGTTTCTCACCAGAGTGCACCACAAGATGTCTTGCTAAATCACCACGATCACCAAATGCCTGAAACACACATACTGGAATATTTTCTATCAAACCTAGGGTAGATGGAGATCTCTGTTCTACATCCATTATAATTAGCCCACTGTATGTAAATAAATGTATGTGGCCATCACTGTGCTGGATGAATGCTAAACAAGAAATAGTTCCATGACATAAATGTGCCTTTAAAATTAACAGATGATTACAGACTATATGTAGTATTTTGAGCACATTTACTTAGCAGAAGGTAAACAATTAACACATTCGACATACACAGCACTTGTTTATTGGTTTTACTGCTAGTTGGTTTAATACGAACGACTCAATCAAGTGCAAGTATGGCCAGCAACGTGAACATGCCTAATGTCAAAAAATAAACATCCATTAAAGAGTGCCAATGTGTAAAATTATAAAATAGTTGATGTTTAACAGGCTTTTTCTTCACTTCTGAATGATCCCACATTCTGGCAGCCCATTTATGTCACATTAACGAGGCTCTACTGTAGTGCACCTCAAAGCTATTTCTCAGTGGTCTGTGATAGACATTTGTAAAGAAATAGGTGTGCTGAAATAAGCCCACAACTGTATTGGGTAAAGTGAACAATTTTGTAATAAACCACCAACAATAGACAAAGTTTTAAATGCAGACAATAACGATCTCACAAACTGCTCTTAAAAGCGGGTTTTATGAATATGAAAAGAAAGTTAATGTGATAATAGACAGGAAAAGAAGGCACAAATATCTGAATATTATGTGTCAATATAGGAAAAAAATACAACAATATACTATTTAGATGATACTGGTCAATGAGGGACATACAGGATGTCTACTGCCTTCAACGTTTAAAATTCCAGTATTTCCAGTTTAAGTTTTGATAAGGCCACGATTGCCTCGCAGAACATCTCTACACCCAAGTGCACTCTCTGTGAAGATAATGTCATCCTGAACAAACAACATCTCACCAAGTACAAAGGCCTTAAAAGTGATAACTTACAGACTTTATATTGGGAAGCCAGAGGGAAAATGATGCAGATCAATTAATCCCCAGTGCCATTGGTGAACAACAACAGTTTTGATAAAATTCCAAGTGCTGCATCAAGTCACATTACAATAAAAATGCAGCAATATTCAAATGCATGTTGTGGTTAGCTCAACATCTTTACTGTTTTATTTGTTTCCACAGCCATAACATGAATCTGTGTTTATTACTAGCTGCCATACCCGGTATTGAATAGCTGGCTCTTTAAATTTCCAATTATGATTCAATTAAATTTCCTCTATGGAATTATGGTACAATGATCTAGAATATTTTGTATGCCAATTTCTCTCCATTACCTCTTACAAAAACTCCCATACTAATCATAATAATGGACCATAAATTCAATGATTCACAGAAATGGGAATGAAATATCAAATTCTGTGTTTATCTTAGCCTCCCCCACGACCTCCCTTGCAACAATTTTAAAAATTCCGGAAATGTTGTACAACCTGTACAAAAATGTTAAGGGTGAAAAATTATCCTAATTACGAAACAATAGGCATAATGCAAATCAATAGGTAATACTTACTTCATTAACAAGGTCTTTCAAGAAGCAATCACCTGAAAATGTTATCTGATATAAATCAATGCTATGTGGATATGTAATCACTAATTCCAATGTATCCAGTATCAGCAGACAACCAATAAAGCTTGGGTCGATACAGCTGCTGGATCAAGATAAAAGGCCTATCAAGTTTGGTAGCAGAAGAAAAGAGGTTATATTTAAATTCCCAATCACTCGCAAAGACTGATTATTTAATGTTATGTTTCCATCCAGTCAGTCGATAGTTCTTTCTGCATGCAGACAAAACTAGAATAACATTCTCGCGTGCCAGAACGCTGTTGTCCAGAGTCTTTTTGGACTTGTAATGAACAACAAATCCCTAATTTCAACCAATTCTCCACAAATATAGGTAAGCCTGAAGTTATTGAATGGTCAAGATATCAGCGTGGGAATTTGTGATGCTAACCAGCCCTCACACATTCCAGAAGAAATTTAGAAATATTGCACAGCTCAATCAAGAGATCTGTTTTGTCCATGAGCTTAAAATTACTTGCAATAAGGACATTGAGGAGGCAGCATGAAATGAAGGAATAATTTGTAGAAACCCTCTACTTGTTTAGTGAATCAGATGTTCTCATTGATAAAACAGATATCATACAAAACATTCTACTCGATTAACAACAAGAAACAATCATCTGAAAATTTAATTTAAAATAAAGCAATGTTATTTCCAGCAGCAGTGTTTGTTACAAAAAACACACAAGACGCATGATTAAGTCTGGATGGTCACAAGGCTGGTTCATAATAACCCAAGAATGTAAAGCAAACCAACAACATTTTGGTACACAATAGCCCAGTAATGCATATTGATGACCACATCAATAACAATGTCGAAAGCATTTTGCACAACAGATTTCATTTGTTTCTAACTGAACCAATAATATATTTTCACCTGCTTCCAACTCCGCCAACATCTAAATTTGATAGATTAAACATTTTGTAAATGCATATCCATTACTATTTCCAATTCCACTTGTCACTTTCGTTCGTTTGATTAATAGCATACATTAAAGTTGTTTATTGTTCTTTGTAAATTTCTACTAGTTTTTGCTATTGTGTTTTAGGCAATAGCCATTTTTGAGTTGCACATAAACTACAGATGACCCTTTCACTATTATGCAGTCCAACTCTTGACGTGTCCACTAATACAGCAGTGCAGCATATGGACAGTACACCTCGCTGCTGGTAAAACTCCAATTGCAGTATCATGTGTGCTCATGCGTATCTCATACTTCAGAAAAGCAACAATTCGTTAGATAAAAGGTGACAATTTCCTGAAAACAACTACAAAAAAGAATTATATTTTTACATCCAAATTTGCCATTAATTTATAGTTATCTTTCGTGATGTTTAAACAGAGACTTTGTTATACTTATAAATCCATTGCTGTCATAGTTATTTTATATACAATTTTGTCACAGACATAATCACTTAATAATGTGCAATTCTCCATGTTTTAAATACATTTAGCAATAGATATACCACAAGGTTTTTCTAATACAGCCACAAACTCGTCATGAAAATCCTTTCAAAGCCCTTTGATGCAGATCTACAAAACTGTATAAGGCATTTTCTCAATAACATCATGTATGGTTTTGTTTCACAGGATGCCATTGGAAAGCCAATTATTAACTGCATTTTAATGCTTATTATCCTTACTTCTGCATAATGTCAAATCCTAGAACCAAGCACGTATCCGTTACACGACAAGAGCATGTTGTGCATTTTATAACATTCAACACTTGGAATGCACTATGAAAGAAAAACCCATATAAAGAACAATCCAACTGAGAGCTTTAAGCAAAGAATCAGCAATTGTCATCACGTTTTTGAGAAAGCATCAACAGTGGTATTCATTGCACCACTGACAAAGGAAAAATACTGCTGGTGTACTTTTTACAGTGTGCTTGCTGGAAGGTTAAGCGACTCAGTTGTGAATTCAACTGTGATGTACTCAGTTCTTACAGTGTTAGGCTTTGTCCTAGCGTTTATAAAGTTTACTCCTCATAAAAATGTAGCTTAGTAAGCCCTGTAGCACCAGTGGTTATAGCAGTAAGGTTAGTGTGTATAATTTCTTTAAAATGTATGCCAATGAAGAAAGCCGCAAAACTCTTGACTTCACGAAATGTCAAGAACTTACAGTTGAGGTATGCTCATTAACTACTTCAACTATTTCACGTGTGTGTAGGGAAGCAAAGAAGATGTACGCAGAGGGAGCCACGAAATTGTTTACATCGCTGAGAAAATATACGCTTATTTAAGAGAGTGACAAACTTGGACGATTTCGAAAAAGATGTACAGTGCAGTGTTTTTTAACTTTATGATAAATGTGGTATCGAGGACGATGAGAATATGCCGTTAGCTGTGCAACTTGAATATGAAAGAAAGCATAGAAAGGTATGGTTTTTATTTCTCTATTACATTTCCATTATTGTCTCTCTTCTTGTTTTCTAGTAATTTTTGAGTGAACAGTGGTGTCATGTCATTTATAACAAATGCATAATGTTCTGGCGAAGTGAAGTGAACACTCCATATTGATTGTCACGAAACGTCAAGACATTTGGACCGCATTATAGAAGAAGCAACACTCGATGGATCTACAGGTGTCAGGATGCACATATACTAGAATTAATTCTGATTTCATTTTCCCAGTTTATGACTATGATCCCACCAGTCTTAGAAGGGAACCTGATGTAAACAAAAACAGCGCAGGAAATACTGGTCAGCAAATTGTATTACTACGCCCTGGGAGGAGCATATGCACTATCTGAAGACACACCTCAACCACCTGACTGGCATAAATGCACATCAGCAGTGTTTATTTCTGAACAATCGCATTATCCTCTTTTCATAATACTGTTACTTTGTTTGACAACAGGCGATTATTTTACATTTGTTGTGCTGTAACCTATGACAAAAACATACCTTGAAATAATTTGATGTTGGTGCATTGGAATATTGAACAACAATGTACTTTTAATTCACATGCTTCCTGCAGACAGATGAGTATGAGTGTAGTAGTATAAACGGAATGGAAGTGGTCCAATCCTCCTCATCACATTTCGTGCCAATAACAGTTTTCCACACAAACACCAGTAAACTTGGACTTATGGCTAAATCTGGATACTTCTCACAAACCTTTTACCTTTGGGATGTTTCACATATACATTATGATTACTCATAATAACTATTAGCCTTAACCACACTAAAATAATCAAGCGAGCATCAGTAAATGCAACAAGACTGACCAACTGTATTTTAATAATAGAAAATACTGTATACGCATATGTCCATTCATTAAGTTTTTATTAATTATTTATATATGTTTTTAAATGAGGTGTCAACTGAATTTTAATATTCTATCAATGCTTCTTATAAAAATAAACTCTTAAATAATATAACAAAATTCATTTCCATACTTCGACATGGAACTACGTTGTTGTAATCTGTGGCGATGTCCTTTTGTTTACATCAGTTTCCCCTCTAAGGCTGGCGAGACTATAGAGAGAGCTCTAACAGCCACCTTCAATAATTTCTACAGTGAAGAATCTGAGATGTACAATATGCTGTACTTGGCCAAGTCATCTTTCCCGTTCCCATCTGGGACTGAGGTAAGTTTCTCATTAATTATAAGCATTCATATTATAATATATGTATTTTAACTTTGTCATTCTCGTTGTTAGTTATCGTGAACCAACTTTCACTCTATGAAAGGAACTGTAAAAGTATCTGTGGGATGTACAGACCTCTGAAACTAAATATGTGCTTAAGAAATGCACTTATATAAGAAGCAAAGGTGTATACGTGGATCAAGGCACCATCTTGCGGGATGTTTGTCTAGTTGAGTAAAATGGCATGCACCTTGCTAGAGCCAATAGTGGCTGCTACAACCTTGCCTGACCATACACATACTTGCCAGCCTTCTGGAGTTCAAACCTTCCCTCATCCAGCAAAATGTCTAATAATTATTTTACAGAGGAGGTAATGTACAAAAACTCCATGTAAAATAACGGGAATTCTGGTTTATAAGAATCCTTGAAGACCTGGTAGTACTGTTTCTTTCTGTCACACAGTATTAAAGAAAAGAACACCACAAACATTTCCAGTCTGTCAACCATAAACAAAAACTATCACAAAAATGGGAAACTTATATCCCACAGCCATAGAACGTGAATAAGATAAATAATTTACTGACTTTATAATTCACATTGTTTGCGCACTGGCCGGGACGAAGCTCTGGCTGCATACCAGTATAACGCAATAGAGTTTAATGCTTTATTATGTTCATGGTGAACTTTGAATGTGCCACAAAGCTGTAAAATGACCCTGCTCCTGTACATTTTACAGGCAGACCACAAAAGCTGGCAAGTGTGCATACACAGGAATGAACTGCCCAGCCGAGTCCTTCCCAATGGCTGGGTGTCAGGTATTTCTAGTAATTCTAGGGGTCTAAAATACTCACAGGAAAGCAACTGAAAGGTTACGAAATCCTCCGCATCTCTAGGGAATTTTTGTTATACGTAACTCACTCACTTTGAGACAGGTAGCACACTTGAAAGGCCTCTCTCCTGTGTGCGTACGAGAGTGTCGTTCCATATCATGCTTGCTGATGAACTTTTTCAAACATGCCATGCAAGAATATGGTCGGGGTCTATCTTCCGTATGCAGCTTGGAGTGCTGTGCCAGGGCACTTCTCTCGGGGAAGGCTGCCTTGCAAACAGAACATCTGCAACACCAATATTTCTAGTTGTTCACATACATAAGATAGTGTGACGGCTTGTTTTATAAACTCTTGTCTGTGTATATGTGCCCTTCATTTTACTATATACATTTTCCAAAACTAGCAATTTAAATTACTCTCCTCATCTATAATTTACCTATATCATCACTTTCCTCCACCATTTCTCTCTTATCTTCCCTGTATATTTACCTTATTGTTTCCAAAGAGTTTTAAAAATAATATCTCTATCTGTAATTTATCCCACTTCCTTTTCCATATTTCCTCTCTCCAAACTTTGGTTTCTGCACATTCTAATACACAGTGTAAATGTTTATCCACACTTCCACATGGTGGGCACAGTTCCTTGTCAACTTTCAAACCCCTTAACAACATGTTTCCTGTTCTTGCCCTCCTTTTCCATTTTATCACAAACATCAATGAATTTTTATCTTTTCAAGTTCAGATAATATATCAGGGTTCTCTTATCCCTTAAACTACCATATATTTCCTGTATCTCAATATCAACCCTAAATTTCACTTTCTTCCATACATTTTGTCCCCTCGTCTGAATATTGGCTGGCTCACTCAATCCTACTTCCCTCACAGTTTCCTTTAATGGGAATAACCAACTTGTTTGCCATCTTGTATCCTTAAACAGTTTTTGAGAATATTTCCTTCCTCCAATGCTTGGATCCTACTCCAATATTTCATAATGCGTTTTAATACTATTCCTTTTCTTCCAACTCTTCCTAATTCAACTAGGGCTACCCCATTTGGAGCTGCTCCTGGTAACCCCAACATCATTTTACAAAAGGTTATGTAAATCTGATCCACACATTCCCATCCTGTGTTATAAAATAATTACATATATATAAGAATTTAAAAATGTAGATGCTTTTAATAAATAAAGAGGAAAATGAAGGAAATATAGCATTGGAGATTAGTAAGTAACTGCTGAATACCAGTGGAATAGGTTTTAGTCTAGTAGTAAGTTTTGCTAGTTGAGCAGCTGGATACCAGTTGTCTTTATGTGAGTTATTAGTAGTAGCAAGAAAAATTGAATGAATTTTGTATCTAAATATATGGAGAAATAAATAAATCTATCTATAAACTCTTGTCTTCAGACAACATAGCACTAATCATCCTATCTTCAAACACTTCATACTTACTTTTAACTGTATGCTAATTGGAAAATCTATATTGTGAGCTGCAGTTTTCAAAGAAAACATTGTTCTTATATACAGTCTGTCCCAGATGAGAAAGATCTCATCACACAGGAAATGTCATCTACAGCAGGAAGTGAGTCACGGGTGATGATTCCAAAACATGTTCTGGTAAGTCTATAAATACAGAGCCTTCTTCGTTTGGATGTATGGCTCTTAAATTCAAGCACATAGATTTCTCATGCAAATTATAACTACAATAACCACATAGACAATGTTGGAAATGATGTCCAAACATCTCTCATACCTTTTAACAAAATTTGTATTAATATTCATTAATACTCTACACGGCCATGTAAATAAAACTATGTGGGTCAAGAGAGCAATCATTAGCATTATCCAACACCCAATAACTCTACTCACATTGTCACGTGGTTCAACTTCCTGAACTAGTTATCTTTTAGTGTTTTAATTTTAAAAGGGTGTCCCTTATCAGCCGCTTCATTCAATTTTTACTTAGATGAAGTGAATGGCAGATGAATTTAAAATTTAACAACATATAAGACAAACTCCCATAAACAGAGTGTTATTTTCTGATGATCAGGCAGTTTTTGCAAAAACGAGTTTATATATTGAGCAATGCAGCAAGTAAATATAACCTAAAAATATCAATAAAACTAAGGTTCTGGCTTTTAAAGGATTAGAATCTGTTAAGAGCTAAAATCATAATCCATGAGTCATTCAATAATTAGTGGCAACATTTGAATTAACAAGAAAGAAAACAGTCACATTGTTGCTGTGCTCAGAAGTAATCTCCTCCATACTTCAGGCAGATGCCATCCACAGCATTCACGTTGTACTAATATTCAAACAGATTGTGCTATTGCTGCTATTATTCTAAAGCGAACTCCTCTAAGTGCTCATCTCATAATCACATATCTGGGGAGAATTTCCCAGTTCCATCTGTGAGATAAATTAACCACAGGAGCAGGTATGTGAGAGTGAGCACCATCACAATATGATGAGAATTCAGGAGATTTGTTCGTTTACGGCGCACAGTTGGTCGTAAATGGTGTTCCAGAAAGTAACTAATAAGCACCATTCACACGATTTCCTGAAGGAACTAAATAAGTGACAAGGACACTATCAAAATCACAAGCAACTATGAACATGGATCCTGTTCTTGATGACACTTTTTTGGCCATGGAGCTCTTCAATTTTGGTTGGTAGTGTTGAACCCAGGTTTCATCTAAAGTTATGAATGCCGAAGGAAACACTTGCCCTCATGTCCATAGCATTCTAAGCCACATGTTTTCCTCTTCAAGATTGTGTGGAACCCATTGAGTGCACATTTTCCTCACGTTTAACTTTTTCTTAAGTTTATGAAGAATCGTTCAGGAGCAATTCCAACTTCCCTTGCTAGTTCAATACAACGCAAACAACAGTGTCCTTGCAGCTCCACGGTTTTGATGAACATCTTCCCTAACTCTGTGCGCCCAATAGCCACGGTACAATATGTAAGTCTCTCTAACACGAACTTCCAGTAATGCTGCAAGGCATTGTCGAACATTCTTGCCTTTGAATTTTACTGAAGTATCTTTGCTTGCATTTACTAAACATTTTACAGCACTACAGATAACAATGACAAATATCTTATTTATAGGATTACTGTCTTCAAACTGACAGATAACACACCAGATGCTCTTCTTTCTCATTGCTATTGTCACTAATTATTGAATGACCCATGTAAATAATGAAATAAATACTTTAATTAATTATCTAGGATGTAACCCAGACAAATGCTAGGAATAAAGGATATAGATATGAAACTATCCAAATTCCAGCAGCAATTGGATACAATAAAGAAAATGCTAATAGGAAGACTTAGACTAGAGACAGTCCGTAAATTTTATAAGGTAATAGCATCTCCAATATTACTCTATGGATATGACATCTGAACAATGATTCAGCAACAAAAGCGGAGAATGCAAGCTGCAAAATTGAGATGTTGGTCAGATATTCTCTATTACAGCAACAGAAAAGTGATGATATAAGGAACCAGTTGGAAACAGAAAGTGTAATACAAGTTATAAATAGATATTTAAATAACTGGAGAGACCATTTAATGAGTATGGCACTCTTTAAAACATTACAGTACAACCCAAGAGATCACAGAAATCTGACCTAGAAAAAAACGGGGAGAACAATTTCAATCTGGGAATGGAACAGGCCAGTGGGTCTAAACCTTGATGTTAAAGAAGAAGAGGAATTTTAAAAATTTAGTAACATTACAAGTAGTCAAGCTTTGCAAAATCCATGTGCCAACTGTCTCAGAGATATTTTTGGACTTATTTTTGTTTAGTTTTTCTTCTGTAAGAACAAGGCAGATTGTTATCAAGAAAAGAGCCTGCTTCCCTAAATCAATTCACAAGATTATGAACAGTTTCCCTGTGAGGCACATGAACAGAAGGAAATCTCTCTCATTTTTTAAAATAGAGAGTTGAGGGTTGTTACACTACATCACTATGATAATCTTACTTGAACGCGTTTCGGGAGACGGCTTGTTCCCATCGTCAGCATTTTCTCTCAACTGTGTTCTCTCAGTTGAGAGAAAATGCTGACGATGGGAACAAGCCGTCTCCCGAAACGCGTTCAAGTAAGATTATCATAGTGATGTAGTGTAACAACCCTCAACTCTCTATTTTAAATTATGACACATCACTGTTACAAGCTTATAAATCTTCAAAAATTGAGCTTAAATCTCTCTCACTTCTCTACAATAGTTTGTCGTCACGTAGGTATCATACATGAAGATTGTGTGTGTTGACATTATAACAACAGGGAATCTGTCTCACTTCTCAACAAGAGTTTGTTGTCACATAGGTATCATACATGAAGATTCTGTGTGTTGACATTATAACAACAGGGAATCTGTCTCACTTCTCTACAAGAGTTTGTTGTCACATAGGTATCATACATGAAGATTCTGTGTGCTCGCATTATAACAACAGGGAATCTGTCTCACTTCTCTACAAGAGTTTGTTGTCACATAGGTATCATACATGAAGATTCTGTGTGTTGACATTATAACAACAGGGAATCTGTCTCACTTCACTACAACAGTTTTGTTGTCACATAGGAATCATACATGAAGATTGTGTGTGTTGACATTATAACAGCAGGGAATCTGTCTCACTTCTCTACAAGAGTTTGTTGTCAAGAGTTTGTTGTCACATAGGAATCATACATGAAGATTGTGTGTGCTGGTATTATAACATCAGGGAATCTGTCTCACTTCTCAACAAGAGTTTGTTGTCACATAGGAATCATACATGAAGATTGTGTGTGCTGGTATTATAACAGCAGGGAATCTGTCTCACTTCTCAACAAGAGTTTGTTGTCACATAGGAATCATACATGAAGATTGTGTGTGCTGGTATTATAACAGCAGGGAATCTGTATCACTTCTCAACAAGAGTTTGTTGTCACATAGGAATCATACATAAAGATTGTGTGTGCTGGCATTATAACATCAGGGAATCTGTCTCTCTTCTCTACAAGAGTATGTTGTCACATAGGAATCATACATGAAGATTGTGTGTGCTGGTATTATAACAGCAGGGAATCTGTCTCACTTCTCAACAAGAGTTTGTTGTCACATAGGAATTATACATGAAGATTCTGTGTGCTGGCATTATAACAGCAGGGAATCTGTCTCACTTCTCAACAAGAGTTTGTTGTCACATAGGAATCATACATGAAGATTGTGTGTGCTGGTATTATAACAGCAGGGAATCTGTCTCACTTCTCAACAACAGTTTGTTGTCACATAGAAATCATACATGAAGATTGTGTGTGCTGGTATTATAACAGCAGGGAATCTGTCTCACTTCTCAACAAGAGTTTGTTGTCACATAGGAATCATACATGAAGATTGTGTGTGCTGGTATTATAACAGCAGGGAATCTGTCTCACTTCTCAACAAGAGTTTGTTGTCACATAGGAATCATACATGAAGATTCTGTGTGCTGGCATTATAACAGCAGGGAATCTGTCTCACTTCTCAACAAGAGTTTGTTGTCATATAGGAATCATACATGAAGATTCTGTGTGCTGGCATTATAACAGCAGGGAATCTGTCTCACCTCTCAACAAGAGTTTGTTGTCACATAGGAATCATACATGAAGATTCTGTGTGCTGGCATTATAACAGCAGGGAATCTGTCTCACTTCTCAACAAGAGTTTATCACATAGGAATCATACATGAAGATTCTGTGTGCTGGCATTATAACAGCAGGGAATCTGTCCCACTTCTCAACAAGAGTTTATCACATAGGAATTATACATGAAGATTCTGTGTGCTGGCATTATAACAGCAGGGAATCTGTCTCACTTCTCAACAAGAGTTTGTTGTCACATAGGAATCATACATGAAGATTCTGTGTGCTGACATTACAACAACAGGGAATCTGTCTCACTTCTCTACAAGAGTTTGTTGTCACATAGGAATTATACATGAAGATTCTGTGTGCTGGCATTATAACAACAGGGAATCTGTCTCACATCTCAACAAGAGTTTGTTGTCACATAGCAATCATACATGAAGATTCTGTGTGCTGGCATTATAACAGCAGGGAATCTGTCTCACATCTCTACAAGAGTTTGTTGTCCCATAGCAATCATACATGAAGATTCTGTGTGCTGGCAATATAACAGCAGGGAATCTGTCTCACATCTCTACAAGAGTTTGTTGTCATATAGCAATCATACATGAAGATTCTGTGTGCTGGCATTATAACAGCAGGGAATCTGTCTCACATCTCTACAAGAGTTTGTTGTCACATAGCAATCATACATGAAGATTCTGTGTGCTGGCATTATAACAGCAGGGAATCTGTCTCACATCTCAACAAGAGTTTGTTGTCACATAGGAATTATACATGAAGATTCTGTGTGCTGGTATTATAACAACAGGGAATCTGTCTCACTTCTCTACAAGAGTTTGTTGTCACATGAGAATTATACATGAAGATTCTGTGTGCTGGTATTATAACAACAGGGAATCTGTCTCACTTCTCAACAAGAGTTTGCTGTCACATAGGAATTATACATGAAGATTCTGTGTGCTGGTATTATAACAACAGGGAATCTGTCTCACTTCTCTACAAGAGTTTGTTGTCACATAGGAATCATACATGAAGATTCTGTGTGCTGGCATTATAACAGCAGGGAATCTGTCTCACTTCTCAACAAGAGTTTTTTGTCATATAGGAATCATACATGAAGATTCTGTGTGCTGGCATTATAACAGCAGGGAATCTGTCTCACCTCTCAACAAGAGTTTGTTGTCACATAGGAATCATACATGAAGATTCTGTGTGCTGGCATTATAACAGCAGGGAATCTGTCTCACTTCTCAACAAGAGTTTATCACATAGGAATCATACATGAAGATTCTGTGTGCTGGCATTATAACAGCAGGGAATCTGTCTCACTTCTCAACAAGAGTTTATCACATAGGAATTATACATGAAGATTCTGTGTGCTGGCATTATAACAGCAGGGAATCTGTCTCACTTCTCAACAAGAGTTTGTTGTCACATAGGAATCATACATGAAGATTCTGTGTGCTGACATTACAACAACAGGGAATCTGTCTCACTTCTTTACAAGAGTTTGTTGTCACATAGGAATTATACATGAAGATTCTGTGTGCTGGCATTATAACAACAGGGAATCTGTCTCACATCTCAACAAGAGTTTGTTGTCACATAGGAATCATACATGAAGATTCTGTGTGCTGGCATTATAACAGCAGGGAATCTGTCTCACATCTCTACAAGAGTTTGTTGTCCCATAGCAATCATACATGAAGATTCTGTGTGCTGGCAATATAACAGCAGGGAATCTGTCTCACATCTCTACAAGAGTTTGTTGTCATATAGCAATCATACATGAAGATTCTGTGTGCTGGCATTATAACAGCAGGGAATCTGTTTCACATCTCTACAAGAGTTTGTTGTCACATAGCAATCATACATGAAGATTCTGTGTGCTGGCATTATAACAGCAGGGAATCTGTCTCACATCTCAACAAGAGTTTGTTGTCACATAGGAATTATACATGAAGATTCTGTGTGCTGGTATTATAACAACAGGGAATCTGTCTCACTTCTCTACAAGAGTTTGTTGTCACATAAGAATTATACATGAAGATTCTGTGTGCTGGTATTATAACAACAGGGAATCTGTCTCACTTCTCAACAAGAGTTTGCTGTCACATAGGAATTATACATGAAGATTCTGTGTGCTGGTATTATAACAACAGGGAATCTGTCTCACTTCTTTACAAGAGTTTGTTGTCACATAGGAATTATACATGAAGATTCTGTGTGCTGGTATTATAACAACAGGGAATCTGTCTCACATCTCAACAAGAGTTTGTTGTCACATAGGAATTATACATGAAGATTCTGTGTGCTGGTATTATAACAACTGGGAATCTGTGTCACTTCTGTACAAGAGTTTGCTGTCACATAGGAATTATACATGAAGATTCTGTGTGCTGGTATTATAACAACAGGGAATCTGTCTCACTTCTCTACAAGAGTTTGTTGTCACATAGGAATTATACATGAAGATTCTGTGTGCTGGTATTATAACAACAGGGAATCTGTCTCACTTCTCTACAAGAGTTTGTTGTCACATAGGAATTATACATGAAGATTCTGTGTGCTGGTATTATAACAACAGGGAATCTGTCTCACTTCTCTACAAGAGTTTGCTGTCACATAGGAATTATACATGAAGATTCTGTGTGCTGGTATTATAACAACAGGGAATCTGTCTCACTTCGCTACAAGAGTTTCTTGTCACATAGGAATTATACATGAAGATTCTGTGTGCTGGTATTATAACAGCAGGGAATCTGTCTCACTTCTCTACAAGAGTTTGCTGTCACATAGGAATTATACATGAAGATTCTTTGTGCTGGTATTATAACAACAGGGAATCTGTCTCACACCTCTACAAGAGTTTGTCGTCACATAGGAATTATACATGAAGATTCTGTGTGCTGGTATTATAACAACAGGGAATCTGTCTCACTTCTGTACAAGAGTTTGTTGTCACATAGGAATTATACATGAAGATTGTGTGTTGGCATTATAACAGCAGGGAATCTGTCTCACTTCTGTACAAGAGTTTGCTGTCACATAGGAATTATACATGAAGATTGTGTGTTGGCATTATAACAGCAGGGAATCTGTCTCACTTCTCTACAAGAGTTTGTTGTCGCATAGGAATTATACATGAAGATTGTGTGCTGGCATTATAACAGCAGGGAATCTGTCTCACATCTCAACAAGAGTTTGTTGTCACATAGGAATTATACATGAAGATTCTGTGTGCTGGCATTATAACAGCAGGGAATCTGTCTCACTTCTCTACAAGCGTTTGTTGTCACATAGGAATTATACATGAACATTCTGTGTGCTGGCATTATAACAGCAGGGAATCTGTCTCACTTCTCTACAAGAGTTTGCTGTCACATAGGTATCATACATGACGATTCTGTGTGCTGGCATTATAACAGCAGGGAATCTGTCTCACTTCTCTACAAGAGTTTGTTGTCACATAGGAATCATACATGAAGATTCTGTGTGCTGGCATTATAACAGCAGGGAATCTGTCTCACTTCTCTACAAGAGTTTGCTGTCACATAGGAATTATACATGAAGATTGTGTGCTGGCATTATGACAGCAGGGTATCTGTCTCACTTCTCTACAAGAGTTTGCTGTCACATAGGAATTATACATGAAGATTGTGTGCTGGCATTATAACAACAGGGAATCTGTCTCACTTCTCTACAAGAGTTTGTTGTCACATAGGAATTATACATGAAGATTGTGTGTTGGCATTATAACAGCAGGGAATCTGTCTCACTTCTCTACAAGAGTTTGTTGTCACATAGGAATTATACATGAAGATTGAGTATTGGCATTATAACAGCAGGGAAACTGTCTCACTTCTCTACAAGAGTTTGTTGTCGCATAGGAATTATACATGAAGATTGTGTGCTGGCATTATAACAGCAGGGAATCTGTCTCACTTCTCTACAACAGTTTATTGTCACATAGGAATTATACATGAAGATTGTGTGCTGGCATTATGACAGCAGGGTATCTGTCTCACTTCTCTACAAGAGTTTGTTGTCATATATGAATTATACATGAAGATTGTGTGCTGACATTATAACAGCAGGGAATCTGTCTCACTACTCTACAAGAGTTTGCTGTCACATAGCAATCATACATGAAGATTCTGTGTGCTGGCATTATAACAGCAGGGAATCTGTCTCACTTCTCTACAAGAGTTTGTTGACACATAGGAATCATACATGAAGATTCTGTGTGCTGGCATTATAACAGCAGGGAATCTGTCTCACTTCTCTACAAGAGTTTGTTGACACATAGGAATCATACATGAAGACTGTGTGCTGGCATTATAACAACAGGGAATCTGCCTCACTACACTACAAGAGTTTGTTGTCACATAGGAATTATACATGAAGATTCTGTGTGTTGACATTATAATAACAAGGAATCTGTTTCACTTCTGTACAAGAGTGTTCTCTATAGGAATTATACATGAAGATTCTGTGTGTTGACATTATAACAACAAGGAATCTGTCTCAGTTCTGTACAAGAGTTTGTTGTCACATAGGAATCATACATGAAGATTGTGTGTGCTGGCATTATAAAACAGGGAATCTGTCTCACTTCTCTACAAGAGTTTGTTGTCACATAGGAATCATACATGAAGATTCTGTGTGCTGGCATTATAAAAACAGGGAATCTGTCTCACTTCTCTACAAGCGTTTGTTGTCACATAGGAATCATACATGAAGATTGTGTGCTGGCATTATAAAAATGGGGTATCTGTCTCACTTCTGTACAAGAGTTTGTTGTCATATAGGAATCATACATGAAGATTCTGTGTGCTGGCATTATAACAACAGGGAATCTGCCTCACTACACTACAAGAGTTTGTTGTCACATAGGAATTATACATGAAGATTCTGTGTGTTGACATTATAACAACAAGAATCTGTCTCACTTCTGTACAAGAGTGTTCTCATATAGGAATTATACATGAAGATTCTGTGTGCTGGCATTATAAAACAGGGAATCTGTATCACTTCTCTACAAGAGTTTGTTGTCACATAGGAATTATACATGAAGATTGTATGTGCTGACATTATAACGGCATGGAATCTGTCTCACTTCTCTACAGGGGTTTGTTGTCACATAGAAATCATACATGAGAATTCTGTGTGCTGGCATTATAACGACAGGGAATCGGCCTCACTTCTGTACAAGAGTTTGTTGTCACATAGGAATTATACATGAAGATTGTATGCTGACATTATAACAGCAGGGAATCTGTCTCACTTCTCTACAAGAGTTTGTTGTCACATAGGAATCTTACATGAAGATTCTGTGTGCTGGCATTATAACAACAGGGAATCTGTCTCACTTCTCTACAACAGTTTATTGTCACATAGGAATTATACATGAAGATTGTGTGCTGGCATTATAACAACAGGGAATCTGTCTCACTTCTCTACAACAGTTTATTGTCACATAGGAATTATACATGAAGATTGTGTGCTGGCATTATGACAGCAGGGAATCTGTCTCACTTCTCTACAAGAGTTTGTTGTCACATAGGAATCATACATGAAGATTGTGTGTGCTGGCATTATAAAACAGGGAATCTGTCTCACTTCTCTACAAGAGTTTGTTGTCACATAGGAATCATACATGAAGATTGTGTGTGCTGGTATTATAACATCAGGGAATCTGTCTCGCTACTCTACAAGAGTTTGTTGTAACATAGGAATCATACATGACGATTCTGTGTGTTGGTATTATAACAGCAGGGAATCTGTCTCACTTCTCTACAAGAGTTTGTTGTAACATAGGAATCATACATGAAGATTCTGTGTGCTGGTATTATAACAGCAGGGAATCTGTCTCACTTCTCTACAAGAGTTTGTTGTCACATAGGAATCATACATGAAGATTCTGTGTGCTGGCATTATAACAGCAGGGAATCTGTCGCACTTCTCTACAAGAGTTTGTTGTAACATAGGAATCATACATGACGATTCTGTGTGCTGGTATTATAACAGCAGGGAATCTGTCTCACTTCTCTACAAGAGTTTGTTGTCACATAGGAATCATACATGAAGATTCTGTGTGCTGGTATTATAACAGCAGGGAATCTGTCTCACTTCTCTACAAGAGTTTGTTGTCACTTAGGAATCATACATGAAGATTCTGTGTGCTGGTATTATAACAGCAGGGAATCTGTCTCACTTCTCTACAAGAGTTTGTTGTCACTTAGGAATCATACATGAAGATTCTGTGTGCTGGTATTATAACAGCAGGGAATCTGTCTCACTTCTCTACAAGAGTTTGTTGTCACTTAGGAATCATACATGAAGATTCTGTGTGCTGGTATTATAACAGCAGGGAATCTGTCTCACTTCTCTACAAGAGTTTGTTGTCACATAGGAATCATACATGAAGATTCTGTGTGCTGGCATTATAACAGCAGGGAATCTGTCTCACTTCTCTACAAGAGTTTGTTGTCACTTAGGAATCATACATGAAGATTCTGTGTGCTGGTATTATAACAGCAGGGAATCTGTCTCACTTCTCTACAAGAGTTTGTGGTCACATAGGAATCATACATGAAGATTCTGTGTGCTGGCATTATAACAGCAGGGAATCTGTCTCACTTCTCTACAAGAGTTTATCACATAGGAATCATACATGAAGATTCTGTGTGCTGACATTATAACAGCAGAGAATCTGTCTCGCTACTCTACAAGAGTTTGTTGTCACATAGGAATCATACATGAAGATTGTGTGTGCTGGTATTATAACATCAGGGAATCTGTCTCGCTACTCTACAAGAGTTTGTTGTAACATAGGAATCATACATGACGATTCTGTGTGTTGGTATTATAACAGCAGGGAATCTGTCTTGCTACTCTACAAGAGTTTGTTGTAACATAGGAATCATACATGAAGATTCTGTGTGCTGGTATTATAACAACACTAACACACTATAACATTGAATCACTTGGTTTCATTACGTACCAACCTCTGCACAGTATACACTTTGCATCTACTGATTGACTGGCACATGTTGAGGGAACAGAACCAGTGCAGGGCAAGCAAACGCTCTGTCGAAGATAAACTAGAGTAAGTGAAACTTCATTTTGAATATTTAATTGTGCAGAAAGCACGACATGAGTGAGTCAAGTTCAGGAGTTCAGATGCTCTTTATTATTATTTTGATGCAAGTAGTCATATTTACCTGTAGGTTCTATTCTCTGTGTGACCTTGTGCATGTCTCTCCAACATGTGTCTCGTACTGAACACTTTGTGACAACCCTTGCACTTAAATCCTAAGCCACAATGCATCTTGCAGTGCATAGAGAGACCATATTTATACTTGAAGGTCTTGCGGCAGACAGGGCAGGTGAAAGGACGCTCCTCCTTGTGCACATTACTGTGTCTCTGGAGATCTGCCTTCCTTGTGAAGCGCTGCCCACAATGCAAGCATTCAAATGGTCTACATCTGTGTTTCTGTAAACTGGAGGGACGCCAGAACGTCTTGCGGCATTCCACACAACTTGTAACAAGAACAAACAAGTGTTGCATTCATATGACTTTCATTACACATTGTTGTAGGATACATACAGTAAAGGAAGAGTCAAATCGTTATGCAATAACTTTGAAATTAATGATCTTTGCATGATCAAGAGAAAAAAAACAAATAGCAACTTACTACTTGAAAAAAGTGTAAGTATTTGAAAATTCAAACTAATTATAAAGCATCTCGGAAATGGCTAATGTCACAAAAAGTTTTATTTGACTTAGTGTGTGAGCCTTAACAAGATCTACGTTTTTTGTGCAGTAAGGTTTTAGTATCTCTTATACCAAATTGGGAATATGCACGAGTGCTAAAAACTTTTTTAATGAAAACTTTATCCTCAAATTAACACACGATACCTAAGTACCATTTCTCAAAGCTCTCGAAACTGCTTCTGACGTAAACGATTGAGTTGTGATGTCACTGTCTAGCATGCTTCCATTGATGGTGGATGTATAATGGTTATAGTTTATTTTTTTTAAAGAAAATGATGAATGAAGGTTCCAAAAAGGACAATCAAATAGTCTGCCATGAATGGATGCTTAGTTTTTCAGTAATAATGATTGTTTTGTGGCTCCTGAAATTCATGGATCAAAAGCATATACGCCTGATTATTCAAGTTTGCACAACATGTTTATTCTTTCTGCTTGGAACCATGATGCATGTTCCCAATGTGAAGAGGTTATTCACAGAAAATTCAATATTACATTTTATTTGTGATGTAAATATCTTAAACATATGGTACTTTAATTATAATTACTAAGTGCCATTTTTGAGAAAACAAAACACATTTTTCACATGTAAAGAGTAATTTGGGATGCAGGTATTTACTTGAAAATCTTTGTATCACATGTTTGCAAGATACTGAGTTTGGTATTAATCCAAAGTTTTGCTGTTGGGTTGTGCTTCTCTCTCTTGCACACACATACACAAAACTCAGTATTCAAATTCCACTGGATATATATGTTTTAAGGTGTTGTTTACTAAACACAGTTTTAGAATAAGAACCACATGTCTCTATGAACAGCAAAGTTGTTTGAAGTCCAGCATCTTCCAAGGATGCGATATCATGACATCTACTGAACTCCAAACTAATGCTTGGCTGCAACATTTTTCTTTATTATTTATTTTCTGTAAAATGGCTATTAAATGTTTTTGAAATACCATATGTTTGAGATACTGGCATGAAGAATGTTCTTGCATAGCCCGAGAAATCCTTAAGTGCTGACCAAAAACTTACTTTGGCAACACAATTTATGTTCGATAGTTTTTTGTGTTATTAACTGTTTCCAAGATATTTGCTACTATTGGTGCGCTAAGGCACCATTGTTTTGTTTCTTGTGACCTACTTTTTAAAGATGTCACTATCATTTCAGCTTCCTGTATTCCTTTTGCACCTGGAACTAGTTCTGTAAACATGAAGCAGGTAGTTTGTACGAGAGGCATTCACAAGTGATTTACAATTGCCACCGCCACGCACACACAGTTGTGAACAGAGTGTGTAGTGGAGAAGCCATGGGCAAAGCAGCACATGCTCACGGTGTACGAAGCTCCTGCACAACTGGCGTCACCAACATCTCTGTCTCTGAGGAGCACAGAGCTTCTGTCTGATAACCTCCTTTCATGTACCTGCACACCATTGTTCATGAAAAAGGGTATGCACTTTGGGTTATGGGAGTTGACAGGAAAACAGAGTTGAAGTCTGGAGATGAAGAATGGTGTCACTACCACACACCTCAGAAGAAACACCAATCCATGCAAAGGAGTCCCCGGCCCAGAAATTTCCTGGTGCTCCACAAGGAACAACTTTCAACAGCAGGGTGTACTGTGACACGACTTGGAAAAGATGCACCTCCAGCACTACAATGCATGGCTGGTAACATTATGCTTTACTTGACAATATGAAGGACATGCTGGAGTAAAAGGTTCGATGATAACAGCGAGGAGTTGCAGGTAGTTGTCCACAATACCACACACAATAGTGAAGTTGCCAAGGAGATACAAACAACTGCCATTGTAAATCATTTCCAAATGCCCCTCATAGAAGAGATTTTATTTAATTTATTGCACCACATGGTACATGTCAAGTTTACATTATAAATACAGTAGAACCTTGGTTAACTGTTTGGCTCATCAATCTCTTTTTAAAAAGCAAGTTGCATATCACCACATGACTTCAGTAATCTAAAAACTCTCAAGTGGTCATACAATCAGAAGTGATCACGATGTACTGTTGTCGCCTTGCAACTGATGCAAGTGAGTAAGCGCACACGCTATATTAGTTTTATGGAACAAAAGTTACCTCTTAAGGCTGGTTCACAACCAACGAGAACAAGAAAGTTTAAATGCATGTATTCAAATGGGAGCATTCACAATCGACGGGAAGCCTTTCCGGGCCCCGGGAACGGGAAAGAAGAGTAAGCAAATTTTAACTTTCTCATTCTTGTTCCCAGGCATGGCATATTAGATCCCTATTGTGCATATTAGACTCTTCACTCTAGAGGTTATTCTAGGCGACCGTGACATGAAACAGCCGCTAGTGCTCTCTATAGTCACAAGCTGGAAACATGAATTAGTAGTAAATGTGCTTCTTAACCTCATCCTGACACCCACAAATCTAATCAGCGTTGGTTCCTCTGGTGAAGGGGTCATTTGTAGTTTGTTTATATGCAACTCAAAATTCCCTAAAAAACAATGGCAAAAGCTACAAAGAACAGCTAAAACCGGTGGAAATGAAAAAAGAACAATAAACAATTTCAATGTATGCCATTAAATAAAGGAATGAAAACTTGGCATAAGTAGGGGATCGGGAATGTAATGGATATGCATTTACATAATGTTTATTCTATCAAATTTTGACATTGGCTTGGCTAAATTGGAAGTAGGTGAAAAAATATCATTGGTCAGTTAAAAACAAATGAAATACCAATGCGCAAAATCGACTTTCACTTTGTGATCGATATGCATTCCCATTCTCGTTACCGGGCTGTTGTGAACCAGTATCTTGCATGGTGCATTGCTTCCTGTTCTCGGGCGGTTGTAAACCAGCCTTTACTGCACAGTCCTGGCCTGCAAACACAATCTTGTCTTGTCTTGTCTTTTGCAATACAGATTTCCGTCATTGCTCCAGATGCACTTCACCAAATGACAATCAACTTTATTGTAATTTTTCTGAATATACAAGAAATGTAACAGAACTTTTATGTTTAGTGAGTTTTTTTGTATGTAATTGCTTATTAAACCTACTGTTTATATTAAATAGCATGGATTATCTGTCATTTTCGATTAACCATCATCCACACCTGCTCCATTATTAACAGTGAACTGGGTTTCTACTAAATTTATTTCACAAAATAGTAAATTACGATACAAGAGGCAAAAATAGGGTTTTATTTCGCAAGTAGCAATGTTTGTGAAGCAAAGGCCTATGGCCTTCTTTTTGCAATCCTACACACAAAATAAAACCAATTTTAACACATGTGGCATATACTATTTTTTAGACAGTGCTAGAATTTGTAAAATATCATATCAAATCAATCTGTAGAGCCTATAGTGAGTTTAAGTCAGCTTATGAAAGAGCTAGCCTAATCTAGGATGTAGCTTACGTCAAAACTACGTAATTATACTGTGCATATTTGGAAAATAAATTGTAACTCTACATAAGAGTATGTCAGAGCTAAAACTTGCAAATCAATGTTATTTATATTTTAGATATTTTTATAAGGCAAAAGTTAAAAATAGAAGAGTTAAATAAAGTAATAATAGAATATAGAACTGGAAACAACACTTAAAAAGAATGTCATTAAATAGGATACCCCAAGCAACATATAACTACAGACCCCAGGACGACCAAAAAAGAGATGGATACAACAGATTTTAGAGCCGGAACAGGCTAAACGGCCTAAAACTGTGAAGGTATTTACAAAACTGCATTAATTTTTTGAGTAAAACTAGTAGCACAGTTATTTTTTGAATGAATGAAACTCTCCTCTGTATAGAAGGTTTGAGTGATAAGGTATCTTTGTAATGCTCACTTGAATTTATTTTTATTAGTTTTCAATTCCTTTATACAAGATGGAAGTGAATTAAATAACACTATGCCATTGCAGTAAACTCTTTTTTGGAATACCTGTAGGTTATTGCTTGTTCTGTGCAAGTCCTGCCTGCATCTGGTTTGTTTGTTTGTTTGTTGTATATATCTGAATCTTTTATGAACACTTCAATTAAAAGTAGAGCTTGAATATACTCATAGACTAGTGGTAATATTCCAAAAGTTTTCAATAGTACTTTACAATGAATCGATTGTTTTACACCTGCCATTATTCTTATTAATTTTTGTTTTCCAAAAGAAATATTTTTTTTAGCATCTACTGAATTTCCCCAGAACATTATTCCATAAGTCATAATTGAATGAAAATAGACATAATATAATGTTTCTAGTATGCTTTTATTTGTAAACTGAATAAATGATCTGATTGCTAAACACGCAGAGCATAGTTTCAATAGGATGTAGTCAATATGATCTTTGCAATTCATACTATGATCTATTTTATGTTACAACTTTCAATGATTACATTGCCTTCGTGTTTAATCCTTATGTCTGCAATGCTTTTATATTTTGTGCAAAAATTAATATTCTTGGTTTTTTCAAAACTTATATGAATTTTGTTAGTCAAACCAATTATTTAGCTTACTGGAAATACTATTGGATAACTTTTGTGTCTTTAATTATAATGCTTGTATCATCTGCAATATTATATTGATTCCTGAAACTAACAGACATCACGTTTACAACACAGCTCTTGAAACAAGAGAGATATTTTGATATTTTGTTGATTTGCTAGCAGTCATTTTCAATATGTTTTGCCTTACACCAGGATTAAATGCTTTATCATATTGCTTTCTGGATTTTTTGGGTAAGTACTTCTGCTGCTTCTGTAATTTCACTTCCACTAGTGCTGTAATGTAAAGCTTTTAGTTCATGTGAACTGTGTTTAAGTTCCACTATTACGCCTTGCTGTCTAAATCATTCATTAAACTATCTGTACTCCAAAAGGATCCATTAGAATGTTGTTTTTGATAGAATTTTTAAATTACATTAAAGACATCTTCTTGAGAGAGTAATGTAGATATAGCTTGACTCTTATTGAAATTATACATAAATTATCCTTTGCCTTGTATTATAAGCATGCACATCTGAGTTTATTTTATATATATATATAGGGTGGGCCATTTAAGTTGAGACTTACAATATCTCCGAAGTTAAGCATTGTAGAAAGAAATGTCTTTAATAAAAGTTGCTTGATATTATAGGGGAAAGCAAATGCCATTAATTATATTTTATTTGGAGGTAATTGTAGATTCCCATTTAAAAAAATTAAATTGACCCTAAAATGACCATCATAACATCCTCCAAATAAAACACGACTAATGGCATTTGCTTCCTCATAATATCAAGCAACTTTTATTAAAGACATTTCTTTCTACAGTGCTTGGTTTTGGAAATATTGTATATGGTCCAACCTGCATATTCAGGGCACGTTCCACCAATGCATATTAAAAAGTACTCTACCTTGCTTGTTAACATAATGTTCTCTTGTGTTTTATTAAGCTTTTACAACATACTGTTGGTTAACACCTTGTTAATGTCAAAGACAACTGCAAACAATAGCTTTCAAGAAGGCGGTGACCGAGCTACATGGCTTCTGAATGTACTCTGATGCACTTTTGTCTACATCCGCAGCGCTCTCTGTCAGTAGCAGACTACTTTTTTCACTATAAGTTGAAAGGAGAAGTAAACAAAACTTATGTATCACTCCACCGAGCACATGGCAGCACCACGTGGAGGATGACTGGAACCAAGTACCCATGACAGGAAATTGCTTCATACAGAATGCAAATACAGTATATTGGCAGCTTGGGGATCATTAGCTTTTAACCCTTTGCGACGCATAGCGTAGTAAAATGTAGTGAAATGATAAACGACCTGCTGCGCATAGCGTAGTAGAACGTAGTAAATGTGTTTATCGTTTCATATAGGTTCTGCTTATGCTGACCTCAGCTTTTAGGAGCTGTGTTGATGTAAACGTACTCCTGCTGCATTGTTCCAGCAATTTCACAAGCCAGAATGTAATAGCAAACCATAAATAGCACTGTTTACAGCAGGGTGCAGTTGCGTAAGTAAGCAGTTTCCTGTCGCATTTATAGCCATATCAGTACCATGGAGGCTGTTCCAAGTTCATCACGGTCTAGAAAACGCTGTAGTGAAAAGGTATTGGTAATAGACGAGCAAATACTTGCAGCAGTTTATGAGGAATTAGATCTCGAAGGTAGCTCCGACGAATCTTGGTTCGGTGAGTTAGTGCAAGACAGTGATAAGGAACAAAGTGACAGTGAGAGTGCTGAGAGACAGGCAGTAGAACAGGGGGCTAAAGCTAGTGAAAGACAAATTAAAACAAAAGCAGTACCGGCACAGTGGACCTCTAATTTGACTTTCTATAAGTTAGAAAAATTTTCATCCCCTACAGGTGCAAATCATTCTATTCCTACAGGAAGTCCAGAAATAGATTATCTTGAACTTTTTATAGATTCCAACTTTTGCGGAAAAATCGCGGAGGAAACCAACAGATATGCAGCTCAGATTCAAGCTAAAAAGGTGGATCCAAAATGGGAAGTTACAAATTCAAGGGAGATAAAGGTTTATTTAGGTATTTTGATATATATGGGGATGATGTATTTGCCTGAAACCAGAGATTACTTTTTGGGGGATTTTTGCATTTGTCCAATTGTAAGACAAGCAATGACGTTGCTCCGTTTTCAAAAGATATCGCAGTACCTTCACCTGAATGACGAATCTGCAAGGCCACGATTAGGGGTAGATTCTTGCGACTATCTGTATAAAGTACGACCTGCTTTAGACATAATCAAAAAGTTTGCGAGTGTTTACAAACCAAATCGTGAACTTTCTGTTGACGAAGCGATGATAGGCTTCAATCGACGCGTCTTTCTAAAACAATATATGCCTGCTAAATGTACAAAATGGGGGATAAAGGCATGAGGTATTGCAGACAGTAAAAGTGGGTATTTATTGAAATGTAAAATCTATCTGGGAAAAAAGGAGGCGAGAAACAGCGATCTTCTACTTGGGGAACAGGTTGTTTTAAACATGTGTTAAAATATACAGGGTTTTGGCATCACGTATATTTTGATAATTTTTTTACTTCGACGCGGCTAATGAAATTACTTTTGGACAGTAAAATGTATGCGTGTGGTACAACTCATGCTGGAAGGAAAGACTGGCCAAAACAACTGAAATTGAAAAGGGGCTAATCTCGCAAACTCCAACATGAAGGCGTAACTGTGGTTGTTTGGCATGATAACAGAGACGTTCTTTTATCTACAAACTCGTAATATGGCAGGGATTGATCTGGCAGACCAAAGGAGGGAGTATTACGGTGTCGGCCGACCCTAAAAAAAGGGTGGAAATATTTGTTCAATTTTGTAGTGAATGTTGCTATCGTTAATAGTTTTATTATATACGACATTTCGAACAGACCTACTTCTACAGCTCATGGCAATAGGCTTCTTTACTACAGGCAAAACTTAGTGCAACAGTTAATCGCAGACTTCACGTCGCGTAAGCGAGTGGGATTTCAGCGTAGCCTACCTTCTGCTACTCCTGCACCAAGTTCTCTTCACACCCTCGTAAAAATTAAAGGCCGGGTGAAATTGTGTGCTCAGTGCATAGTGAAGAAAAGGAAAACACCATCAGGTCATGGCATACAGTCACAACACAAGTGCAAACAGTGTGACATTGCATTGTGTAGAATTGGGTGCTTCCTCAATTATCATGAGGCAAAGGGGGTGGAAATTCAAAAATAATACAAGGGTGTAAATATGCAACCATTAATAATCTTAAGTGTATATATAACATTTGTATGGTGCAAGAGAATAGTCTAGCTAACATGTTATGGACATGCTGCAATATCTTAGCTGCAATGGTTGCAGGGATGTAAACATTTTAAGGGTGAGTACCATAATAATTTTGCAGAAATTATTGTATTTATTTTACTTAAGTATAGCAGATTTTATTCCGGATTTTAATACCCTAAAGTAACGAAATCCATTGCCATTAATATTGCGGAGTTATAAAGATGCATTGCAAAGGGGTGCATGTATATAAGTGTTGTTTGTCTACAAAGGGGTTGATGTTTGCAGTTTTAAGTTATTGAAATAATATTTAATCTTATTTACTTGAAACCAATTTTAAATGAGTTATTAATTAATCAATTTCATTTAGCTACTAAAACATATAATTATGCGTGTATATAGGGCACTTTTAGTTTAACATGTGTAGTAGCAGCTCAGAATTTAAATGGACACAATTCTGCTTGGAGAACAACTAGCTAATACTCTATGCGCAGCAAAGGGTTAAACATTGTAGGTCTTATTCCTATATTTTGCTGTACATCCTAAACTTCTAACACATAACGTTAAGAGAAGACAAATAAAAGTTGTAGCCCAACAGTTTTGCATTAAACTGATCTTAACTTCAGGCTTTACCACCTTTGCTTTAGCATTTAATTCAATTGTCTTCTTTCCATTTGCCACAGTGGCAGAGAATTCTCAGCTATGACACTCATTTTCTCAACACGTTGCACAAGTACACAGGCGGCTTATCCGGAAACCAGAAATGAACTGCAGCGCCTGTGCATAGCCTCTTAAACTCTCTGCTATAATGGTTCATTTAGTTATAGGTAAATCTGAACAAACACGTTTTGTTTCATAAATTGAATTGTTATAATAATGGCTTTCTTAAATTTCTCTGCTCGAGAATAAGCACAAAATGTTATGATCTGAAATGAACTGTTTTATGTAGAGGAAGAGACGACATGCTAAGCGGGAAAAGTTGTAGTTTGCCCACCAGCCAATGAGGTGCTTTCTTGTCACGTGGTTTTCTTTACAACTCCTTTAAACTTAAAGTGAAACCACTATAGTTACATCCATGGGCATTTGATTAAGAACCGCAATGTCAACTGAAAAATGTAGATGCAGACGAACTAAGTGTTTCACTGTTTGAAAAGCATTGATTACAGAACTGGTTACTAAGTGTAGACATATTATTGAGAGCAAAAAGGCTGATGGTTTTGAATTAAAGGATAAGGATGCAGTAATTTGTTTGGAATGAATGTCTTTCTCCCAGGTCCAGTAAGCAAGTGCTAGCATAAATGCAATTGCTTTGGAAACATTCTGGATAAACTCACATATAGTATCTTTGGAAACACCAACGCTATCACCCACCATTAAATGAAAACTGCCAGTAGTATAAAAGAGACATGCTTGTGTTTGTAGTATTCTAACTTCTTGTATTTCCTGTAACATCATACTATGACCCGTTTGGACAGTCTCTTTTGCTTTAAAAATTCCTTCCTTTTCAAATTTTTTATGACACATGACTGCTCTTCCATTAGGAATGGCATTAAAAAATGCTAAATGCAGCAAACTCACATCAACAGCTGGTTTTCAGCAGTCATTTTCCAACAACTAACATTTATTAATTAATTTTGAAGATTTAGAAACTAGTAACAGTGATGTGTCATAATTTAAAATAAAGGGAGTTGAAGGTTGTTACACTACATCACTAAAATGTTCTTACTTGAACGCGTTTCGGGAGACGGCTTGTTCCCATAGTCAGCATGTTTTCAACTGATTTTGCCGGTTATTGTCTGGGGAATGTGTGTGGCTAGTGGTGTTCTCTGGTGCTGGGCTGATGAACCTCCAAAGGCTGCTGGGTGGCGGCAGTTCAAAATTCATTAGGTGATTCCTGTGTTTGACAATATGTATTTTTTCCCAGATGTCCAATTCATTGCTGCTGTTGATCGGTTTTAAGAGTTTTATGTTTGGAGTGATATCATGGTTTGAAGACCAAAAATGATGTGCTACTGCTGATTTATCTGTCTGTTTTTGGTAAATGCATCTCATATGCTCTTTAAGTCTTATTTCAAGATTTCTTTTGGTTCTTCCTATGTATACCAGGTTACAGTCATTACATACAATTTGATATATACCAGCTGATTTATTGTTGGGGATAGGATCTTTTGTTCTGTTGCATAGTAGTTTCTGTATATTGTGTTTATTCTGTGGAGAAAGGGTGATGTTGTATTTCTTGAAAATCCTTTTAATTTATGATGTGTCCAAGGGTGAATTTCCTATATGCTTGTGGTTTTTGTTGTCTGAGTAAAGTAGTCGTTTGTTGGATGTATTTCTATCTTTCAAACCTTTTTATCTTCTTGTCTATTGCTTTCTTCTGGTATCCATTCATAGTGGCTATGTTGATAATGTGTTGGTATTCTTTCTGGTATTCCTCTTTCTCCATTGGTATATATACTAACCTGTTTGTAATACTATTTAAAATTGCATGTTTGTGGCGTGTAGGATTGTAGCTATTGTTTTTAATATAATTTTCGTGTGTGTTGGTTTTCTGTAAATGCCAAACATTAGTTTGTTGTGTGCATTATTTCTGATGATCCTGATGTCTAGGTAAGGTAATTGGCCATTTTCTTCTTTTTCTATTGTGAATTTAATAGATCTGTTTTGTAAATTCAATAATTTCAAAGCATCTTCTGAAAGTTTTTTTGGAAGAATAGCAAAAATATCATCTACGTACCTATACCAGGTTTTGAATAGATGTGGGAAAGATTTAGTAATATGGCATTCAAAATGGCTCATATACAGTTCTGCTAAAAATGGTGAAAGGGGTTTTCCCATAGTTAGGCCTGTGGTTTGTTTAAAGATTTTGTTATAGAATGAAAAGAAATTCTGGTCCAGACGTAATTTTGTTAGTTTTAAGTAATCTTCTGTTTGTGCTCTAGGTGTGCCATTGTTTAATATCCAAGTTTCTAGGAGTGGTAATAATTCTTCTTTTGGTATGCTTGGGAAGAGTGCAGTGACATCAAATGATACCATCATGTCTGTGGGAGATATATTTATATTTGAAAGGTGACTGGTTAATTCTAATGAATTTTTTATACTTAATGCGTTCAAGTAAGAACATTTTAGTGATGTAGTGTAACAACCTTCAACTCTCTTTATTTTAAACTAACATTTGTTAAATGCTTTAACACAAAGGTATGGCGATGTTAACTTAACACATTGTTAAAGCGAATATTCTTTAATGGAACAGAATTTGTGTTAACTTCAATGTTAAATCAGTTTAACATTGTTTTAAAATTTGACATTACTTGGTGAAACAGCCCTCAGAACGATTTTATAAAAATTAATGTTTCATAAATATAAATACATGAAAGATCCCAAAAAGTTGTCTGCATTTAGTATTCTGATCTACATTATAATGCTTATGACACTTTGAAACAAGCTTACTACTAACCCTATATGCTATTCAGAGGTGAAATCTGGAACATATTCCACATACTTGTGAATGTACTGCAGGGAGGGACATAAAGTTGTATGATTGGCACATTTGATGGATTGAGATGAGTTATTTCATTATTAAGTTTCCAGCCTTGCTCAGTTTGTCTTTTGTTTATTCATGGCTTTCAGTCTCTTATGTCACAATGGCTGGGAATTTAACTACATATCAATGAATCTCGATTTTGGAACATTACTGGAAGACAGGAAATTGCAAACAGGTTCAAGAGACATTGCATGAAGGATTTGAAACAGGATCACAATTTACAGGTTACATAGAAATTCCATCCAACAGAGTCTGCCGATAATGTGCCACAAAATGTTCGACCAGTCACCATTACAATGCTAGTTGCTCAAAACGTTTGTCTAAAGTCCATAAAAATCAAAGAGAAGAGCAGCCTCACACAGATCTTTGAGTTCCTATGCATCTTAAACTGATACATGGTTTACTAAAAGATGATCCAGATTGTCGTTTACAGTTCTGCGAAATTATTTTGAATGAAGAGCATGAAGATGATGGAACTGTCTGACAAAGCACACTTTAAACTGCTGAGTGCTGTAAATCTCTACTCTCCGCAGAAACCCCCACTGAGGAACAGCTGAATCCAGCTGGTGTTGCATAAAGGAGTCATTGGACCATAAGTGTAGTAAAAAATGTGTACCACAATGATGTCTCGAGGGATTGTGGTAGCACAAAGACCAATTCAAAGGATGGCAATGACTTCTATTTTCAACAAGATGGAGCTCCTGCTCACTAATTGTGCGATGCTTTGTAGATGAAGAATTTCTAAACAGGTGGATAGAACGGCAAGGGTCAATTGACTGGTCACCAAGATCTCCAGATCCTACTCCTATGGACTTCTTTTTTTTGGGGTGTTGTTAAAGATAAGGTAATTGCAAGAAGACCCCATACTGTTGATTAAATGATTCACTACATAAGAGAACTGTGCAATTGAATGGCGCAAATAAAGAATTGTGTACAAACCTATGTCCGAGTGTGAAATGTAGACTACAAGAGTGAGTAAATGCTGAACACCAACAATTTGAACATTTACATTAGTGATAGTGGTCCTCAATGTTAGTATATCAGTGAAATTAAAGTACATTTTTGTTTGCATATATTGTAATGTATCATTATTGCATACCTACTTATTCCCCTTGCTGTATATGGGTCACATTTAACTGTGAATAGATATGATTTTTATATTATTGTGATTGTCCAGTATATTGAGAATCACTTTTGTGTGTTGGCATCATATTTTATTTAAATCATGCTTTATTCCAAATTAAACACATCATGGTCTTCATATGCTTAAGAATTATTTAGTGCAAAAAACATGTTTGATTTGTTTTACATCCAAGAAGAATAAACAAGGTTACTTTGTGCCATAGTAAGAAACAGAAAATTGAAAGATACAAAGGTTCACTCAAGTCTTCTGTCAAAGACAGATGTGTTCATTGCTTGAATCTAATGTCACAGAAACAAGTATTAAGACTTTGGAAAGATAGAATCAGACGGCTGAGAAATTCAATGGCATAGCTGGGATTTGATCCACGGATCTCCTGGTCTCTCTCCGGTTGCTCTAACCACTGAGCTACCATGGCAACATGCCGGAATGGCATTAAATTCAACTGATTCCCATTTTTCAGAATTAATACCCCCTAATGATTAAGAGAGGATACCATAATTTAAAATTATTAAAAGTTAAAAGCACTATTAACAGTCAAGAAACTTTCATATATAGTGCTTAGTCAGTCACCTTCTTAAAAACTTACTTCATTCATTCAGCGTTAAAATAGGAACATTTTTGGGGATGTTTGCCTCATCTTCAGCTATTCTGGTGACTGAAAGTTGTTCCTTCTTTCTTCATGACATCTTGTAGTAGATTTGCAAAGTTGTTTACTTTCATTGACTGACAGGATCTCAAACTTCCTTAAAGCTTTTAAAAATAAAAATCTTTTCCAAATGGCTAGTTCAAGTGACAGGTAATGATATGCTGTGGCTGACTTATCTGTTTGTTTGCTGTTTAGTCTAATATTTCAGTTTATTTTTGTCTTTTCTATATAACATTTATCATAATTTATTTGCTGGATACCTCACTTCAATTTATTGGTATAGTGTTCTTGAGTGGTTTATTCAATACGTTGCCCAGGCTGTATTTATTCTTTGGAGCTAATCTGATACTAAAACTCTAGATGGAAAGTGAACCTTTGTATGCCCAGTCTTTTAACTTCTATTTTCTTCAGAAATGTCACTTATAACATTGAGTATTGAGTGAACTAAGTTTTTTAAAAAAATGAGTAAACAATTTTAAAAACAGCATAATTTTTCTAATAATAAATCTATATGGGTGGAATATTTGAGAGCTTTGTCTAGCTATCTCCTAAGAACTGTGCTCTCCACATAATTGATCTTTCTACTCAAACAAAAATTTTACATACAGTTATATCAAGTCTTAAACTACTTATATTCTAGTACAAATTAAGCCCAATTTTCCCTCCTTTTAAACGTTACTTTGTGTCTGGCACCCTGACCCTTTGGCTTTCCATTAGCCCTTGGCTGGTTCACAACCAACGAGAACGGGAAAGTTGAAAAACATGTATTCAAATGGGAGTGTCCACAACCGACGGGAAGCCTTCCCGGGCCCCAGGAACGGGAAGAAGAGTTGCCCAACTTTTAACTTTCTCGTTCTCGTTCCCGGGCACGGCATATTAGATCCCTATTGTGCATATTAGACTCTTCACTTTAGAGGTTATTCTAAGCGGCCGTGACATGAAACAGCCACTAGTGCTCTCTATAGTTGCAAGCTGGAAACATGAAACTGGAAGGAATTAGTAGTAAATGTGCTTCCTAACCTCATCCCGACACCCGCAAATCTAATCAACGTTGGTTCCTCTGATGAAGGAATCATTTGTAGTTTGTTTATATGCAACTCAAAACTGGCTATTACCTAAAAAACAATAGCAAAAGCTACAAAGAACACTAAATCTAGTGGAATTGAAAAAAGAATACACAATTTTAATGTATGCCATTAAATAAAGGAATGAAAGTTTGGCATAAGTAGAGGGATCGGAAATGTAATGAATATGCATTTAGATAATGTTTACTCTATCGAATTTTGACGTTGGCTTGGCTAAATTGGAAGGTGATAAAATGTCATTGGTCAGTTAAAAACAAATGAAATCCCAATGCACAAAGTCGACTTTCACTTTGTGATCGATATGCATTCCCGTTCTCGTTACCGGGCTGTTGTGAATCAAAATTTCTTGCTTCTCGTTCTCGTTTCCATTCTGGTTACCATTACCGGGTGGTTGTGAACCAGCCTTTATTCTCTTCCTTCCCTTTCCACTTTCTGATACGGTCCTTAACCATTTTTCCTTGAAAGGTTGTTTCTCATATGCTTGATTGTTTTCCTCCCTTAACTGTTAATACTTTTATAGTTACCATTTTGGATCTCAAACATGCTATCTTCACTCCATTAACTTTTTACATTCTACCAAATAAAGTATCTTCTTCTTTTCTACATATATGGCTCATATTTCCGATTCACTTCCTCTTAACCCTCTAAGGAACATTGTCCCTATTCTCACCCATGCTAAACCTTCCCTTTCCTGTCTGCTACACAAGTCAACAATTTCCTCTCCTGCGATCTCTTAATTCTTCTAGATCTTCAAGGCTTCACCAGATTTCTTGTTTCTCTATGCCAAATATCCCCCATTCTTATCTTCTCCAACTCTCTTCCTATCCCTGCTCACCTACCATTTTATTTGAAGTTTACTCTGTTCTTTTCACACAAATTTTTAATTTTTCCTCCCTGTTCTTCCTGATTCTACCACTGCTACTGATCTGATTAATTGCAAAATAATCTGTATAGTTCATTACTTTTTTGCCTAATTCTGCAGCCCCCATATTTCTACTGCATACAACATTTTTTATTGTACCAATGTTTTGTACATCCTTTCCAACCATTTAACTTTCCACCCACCATTATTACTTAATCTTACTCCTAAATAATCAGCCTCCTTTATTACATCTGAGTGTGTCCATTCAGATACTCTCATTCATCTTCACTTAGTTTAATCCTTTTTTGATAACTAACATTTGATTTATTTATATTTACTCAAATTCCCCATTCTGTACAGAAATTTTGTATTTCATTAATTGCTCTTTGCAAGCCTATTAGTTATATGAGGGTCATCCAGAAAGTAAAGAACGATTTGGCATAACTAAATAACAATGCAAGGTATAAACACAAAACTTTATTTACAAAGATACAGTGCCTTACTCTATTTTTTAACATTATTGCCATTGCAGCCATAGCATTTATTGTAACATGGTGCCAGTTTTTCAACGCTGATCCTATACGCTTCTGTCGCCAAAGTTCTGAGCCAGGATGTCACTGCCGCTTTGAGGTCTTCGTTGGTTGGAAACTGTTTTCCATCCTAAAAGTCCTTTAGTTTCAGAAAAAAGTAAAAGACCTGAATTCTTTCAACTCATCCATAACGAGTGATGGCCTCCCACTCCGGTCTTCGTCGTACATACTGCATTAAACATTATGCACCATTTCCGCAATAAAGACTGTTTCAGTGCATTATTTTCCTACAAATTTTGTGCACTCAAAAAACAAATCACACTACGCACTTCACATTTGGATACATTGTAGAACAGACAGGCATGATCTCACTGCAATAAAACTTGACTCAACTAGTGCGCATGTGATTGTACTAGTGGGGGACCAGCGCCGAGCGTTCTTTACTTTCTTATAGCACCTACCATTACATCATCTGCATACAGAAGTCCTGATATCTCCCTGTTCATTAATCCCTAACTCTTCTAATATATCTATAAATAAATTAAACAAAACTTAGTTTACATCCTTGTCTTAAACAGAGATAGTCAACTATACTATTAAACTCAAGTATGTATTTCAGAGGTATATTGTTTTAATCTTACCAATGACGCTTATCATTTGTGTACAAGATGTCTTCAGATTCATCTTCTGACAAGCTGTGTTTGAAAACATCTTCAGAGAATAGCTGTAACAATGCATACAAACATTACTGTTACAATCACATCAGAATTATATTTCTTATCAGAGTTTTTAAACTCGAATGATGAGTTAATTAATTTCACTTAGTTCTTCCTGTGGCTTATGAAATTACTGTACCATGATCAAGAACATCTTTATGGCTAATTCCCACCCCCGATTACCCCTTGTAATTGTAATTTCATACAATGTGGCTATTCTTAATAACAAATGAAAAATTCCATAATTCATCCTAAAGGATGTGAAATATAGGTGGGACATCTGACTTTCTCAACTGTCTTATACGTTCTGGAAACGCTGCACAGTCTTTTAAGTACTTTTGGAACAATCATCAGCTGGAATGGTCAAGTAACTGGGCAATATTTTAAACTGTTGTACTTTCTCTTTGTCCTGTAGTTACAGTTTTCACATACTGCAGAGACGCTAAACATAACATATTCAACAAAATAGAGGTGAAGTTGGGGAACATGCAGATTCATCACCAAATTAACTTCTTTGGAAAAGACACATAGTCTTATCAATAAAAATAATCTCAGTTGTTAATTATAGATATTTGATTCACTGGATTTTAATGTTAGCTGAAGAGAATTTTCTTTCGTTATACAATTTTATTATTCAGCATGCCCTGTTAATGAACTTGATTAAGACATTAAGTACAAAGTAAATAAAGAAAAACTTTCTTACATGAGGGCTATTAAAACATTTTGGCATTCATATCATATTGTTTGATTCCTTTGTTTTATTGCATCTAGTTTTGTTAGTTGCTAAATTGCAACCATCATTACATGTTTTACATTTGTTTTACTTTACATGCATTTTCTGAGGAGTAACAACAATTATTTTCTACACCATGACAATCTCAATGGAAAGTCGAAGTCTTCTTTGAAAGTATGCTCTTTTTAAAATGCCAAAGTGCTTGTATTACATACACAGGCTTTGTAAATCCTTATGGTGACACAATAATTAAACCTGGTAGAGTGGTTTTTGATCTCAGTCTCTGCATCACACATGAACATGTGCTTTCACATGCCTTCTCTATGGAGTACATTAACTGGTTATTGTTTCTACGTTAATTCTGTATGGAGTACATTAACTGGTTATTGTTTCTACATGAATTCTGTATGGAGTACATTAACTGGTTATTGTTTCTACGTTAATTCTGTATGGAGTACATTAACTGGTTATTGTTTCTACGTTAATTCTGTATGGAGTACATTAACTGGTTATTGTTTCTACGTTAATTCTCTATGGAGTACATTAACTGGTTATTGTTTCTACATGAATTCTGTATGGAGTATATTTACTAACTGGTTAGTGCTTCTATGTGAATTCTGTATGGAGTACGTTTACTAACTGGTTATTGTTTCTACGTGAATTCTGTATGGAGTACATTTACTAACTGGTTATTGTTTCCACGTGAATTCTGTATGGAGTACATTTACTAACTGGTTAGTGCTTCTATGTGAATTCTGTATGGAGTACATTTACTAACTGGTTAGTGCTTCTATGTGAATTCTGTATGGAGTACATTTACTAACTGGTTATTGTTTCCACGTGAATTCTGTATGGAGTACATTTACTAACTGGTTATTGTTTCTATGTGAATTCTGTATGGAGTACATTTACTAACTGGTTATTGTTTCTACCTGAATTCTGTATGGAGTACATTTACTAACTGGTTATTGTTTCTATGTGAATTCTGTATGGAGTACATTTACTAACTGGTTATTGTTTCTACCTGAATTCTGTATGGAGTACATTTACTAACTGGTTATTGTTTCTATGTGAATTCTGTATGGAGTACATTTACTAACTGGTTATTGTTTCTATGTGAATTCTGTATGGAGTACATTAACTGGTTATTGTTTCTATGTGAATTCTGTATGGAGTACATTAACTGGTTATTGTTTCTACCTGAATTCTGTATGGAGTACATTTACTAACTGGTTATTGTTTCCACGTGAATTCTGTATGGAGTACATTTACTAACTGGTTATTGTTTCTATGTGAATTCTGTATGGAGTACATTTACTAACTGGTTATTGTTTCTACCTGAATTCTGTATGGAGTACATTTACTAACTGGTTATTGTTTCTATGTGAATTCTGTATGGAGTACATTTACTAACTGGTTATTGTTTCTACCTGAATTCTGTATGGAGTACATTTACTAACTGGTTATTGTTTCTATGTGAATTCTGTATGGAGTACATTTACTAACTGGTTATTGTTTCTATGTGAATTCTGTATGGAGTACATTTACTAACTGGTTATTGTTTCTATGTGAATTCTGTATGGAGTACATTTACTAACTGGTTATTGTTTCTATGTGAATTCTGTATGGAGTACATTAACTGGTTATTGTTTCTACCTGAATTCTGTATGGAGTACATTTACTAACTGGTTATTGTTTCCACGTGAATTCTGTATGGAGTACATTTACTAACTGGTTATTGTTTCTATGTGAATTCTGTATGGAGTACATTAACTGGTTATTGTTTCTACCTGAATTCTGTATGGAGTACATTTACTAACTGGTTATTGTTTCCACGTGAATTCTGTATGGAGTACATTTACTAACTGGTTATTGTTTCTATGTGAATTCTGTATGGAGTACATTAACTGGTTATTGTTTCTACCTGAATTCTGTATGGAGTACATTTACTAACTGGTTATTGTTTCTATGTGAATTCTGTATGGAGTACATTTACTAACTGGTTATTGTTTCTATGTGAATTCTGTATGGAGTACATTTACTAACTGGTTATTGTTTCCACGTGAATTCTGTATGGAGTACATTTACTAACTGGTTATTGTTTCTATGTGAATTCTGTATGGAGTACATTTACTAACTGGTTAGTGCTTCTATGTGAATTCTGTATGGAGTACATTTACTAACTGGTTAGTGCTTCTATGTGAATTCTGTATGGAGTACATTTACTAACTGGTTATTGTTTCTACCTGAATTCTGTATGGAGTACATTTACTAACTGGTTATTGTTTCCACGTGAATTCTGTATGGAGTACATTTACTAACTGGTTAGTGCTTCTATGTGAATTCTGTATGGAGTACATTTACTAACTGGTTATTGTTTCCACGTGAATTCTGTATGGAGTACATTTACTAACTGGTTATTGTTTCTATGTGAATTCTGTATGGAGTACATTTACTAACTGGTTAGTGCTTCTATGTGAATTCTGTATGGAGTACATTTACTAACTGGTTAGTGTTTCTATGTGAATTCTGTATGGAGTACATTTACTAACTGGTTAGTGCTTCTATGTGAATTCTGTATGGAGTACATTTACTAACTGGTTATTGTTTCTATGTGAATTCTGTATGGAGTACATTTACTAACTGGTTATTGTTTCTATGTGAATTCTGTATGGAGTACATTTACTAACTGGTTATTGTTTCTATGTGAATTCTGTATGGAGTACATTTACTAACTGGTTATTGTTTCTATGTGAATTCTGTATGGAGTACATTTACTAACTGGTTAGTGTTTCTATGTGAATTCTGTATGGAGTATATTTACTAACTGGTCAGTGTTTCTATGTGAATTCTGTATGGAGTATATTTACTAACTGGTTATTGTTTCTATGTGAATTCTGTATGAAGTATATTTACTAACTGGTCAGTGTTTCTATGTGAATTCTGTATGAAGTATATTTACTAACTGGTCAGTGTTTCCATGTGAATTCTGTATGAAGTATATTTACTAACTGGTCAGTGTTTCTATGTGAATTCTGTATGGAGTACATTTACTAACTGGTTAGTGTTTCTACATGAATTCTGTATGGAGTACATTTACTAACTGGTTATTGTTTCTATGTGAATTCTGTATGGAGTATATTTACTAACTGGTTATTGTTTCTACATGAATTCTGTATGGAGTATATTTACTAACTGGTTAGTGTTTCTATGTGAATTCTGTATGAAGTACATTTACTAACTGGTTATTGTTTCTACATGAATTCTGTATGGAGTACATTTACTAACTGGTTATTGTTTCTACATGAATTCTGTATGGAGTACATTTACTAACTGGTTATTGTTTCTACATGAATTCTGTATGGAGTACATTTACTAACTGGTTATTGTTTCTACATGAATTCTGTATGAAGTACATTTACTAACTGGTTATTGTTTCTACATGAATTCTGTATGGAGTACATTTACTAACTGGTTATTGTTTCTACATGAATTCTGTATGGAGTACATTTACTAACTGGTCAGTGTTTCTACATGAATTCTGTATGGAGTATATTTACTAACTGGTTAGTGTATCTACATGAATTCTGTATGGAGTACATTTACTAACTGGTTATTGTTTCTACATGAATTCTGTATGAAGTACATTTACTAACTGGTTATTGTTTCTACATGAATTCTGTATGGAGTACATTTACTAACTGGTTATTGTTTCTACATGAATTCTGTATGGAGTACATTTACTAACTGGTCAGTGTTTCTACATGAATTCTGTATGGAGTACATTTACTAACTGGTCAGTGTTTCTACATGAATTCTGTATGGAGTACATTTACTAACTGGTCAGTGTTTCTACATGAATTCTGTATGGAGTACATTTACTAACTGGTTATTGTTTCTACATGAATTCTGTATGAAGTACATTTACTAACTGGTTATTGTTTCTACATGAATTCTGTATGGAGTACATTTACTAACTGGTTATTGTTTCTACATGAATTCTGTATGGAGTACATTTACTAACTGGTCAGTGTTTCTACATGAATTCTGTATGGAGTACATTTACTAACTGGTTATTGTTTCTACGTGAATTCTGTATGGAGTACATTTACTAACTGGTTATTGTTTCTACATGAATTCTGTATGGAGTACATTTACTAACTGGTTATTGTTTCTACGTGAATTCTGTATGGAGTACATTTACTAACTGGTTATTGTTTCTACATGAATTCTGTATGGAGTACATTTACTAACTGGTTATTGTTTCTACGTGAATTCTGTATGGAGTACATTTACTAACTGGTTATTGTTTCTACATGAATTCTGTATGGAGTACATTTACTAACTGGTTATTGTTTCTACATGAATTCTGTATGGAGTACATTTACTAACTGGTTATTGTTTCTACATGAATTCTGTATGGAGTACATTTACTAACTGGTTATTGTTTCTACATGAATTCTGTATGGAGTACATTTACTAACTGGTTAGTGTTTCTATGTGAATTCTGTATGGAGTATATTTACTAACTGGTTATTGTTTCTACATGAATTCTGTATGAAGTACATTTACTAACTGGTTATTGTTTCTACATGAATTCTGTATGGAGTACATTTACTAACTGGTTATTGTTTCTACATGAATTCTGTATGAAGTACATTTACTAACTGGTTATTGTTTCTACATGAATTCTGTATGAAGTACATTTACTAACTGGTTATTGTTTCTACATGAATTCTGTATGGAGTACATTTACTAAGTGGTCAGTGTTTCTACATGAATTCTGTATGGAGTACATTTACTAACTGGTTATTGTTTCTACGTGAATTCTTGTGGAGTACATTTACTAACAGGTTTATCTTTCTATGTGCATTCTATTTGGCTAATGTGCTTTGTTTTGCAAAATGATAGTCTAGTCTTCCTTTACCCGGCACGTTTGGCCACAACTATCATGCCTTCTTTTTACAGGCCTAACTTCTCAGATGTTGTACAAACATCATTTGGAAACTTCTTGGCATGAGAACTAACCTGTGTCCAACTCCACAAAATAATTGTTTGAGTTAGGTAAATCTCTGTGTAGTATGTCATTTCTTCACATTTGGGATGTGGAAAAAGTCACATATGGCAGCAGTTCAAAATGTAAATCATGCAATTTTGTGATTGCAATTGAAAAAAAGCATTCTTCTTAAACAAATGTAGGTATTTGGCCTTCATAGCATCATTCAACTGGTCCAGCAAAGCTGTATATAGGTGATGGTTTAGATCTTTTCCAGGTAGTCTATCAGCACCAGAAAACTGAGGGAATCCATCACCTTACCTGCTTGGCCCTTCTTCGGAACGCTTTCATCCTCCCGCTTCCAGTGCTGACAGAATCCACGTTTAGTCACCAGTTGGTTGAATGTGTCCAGATGTTCATTTAAATGTGTTTCTGACTCTCTGTTAAATGTTGCAGGCAAGACTTCATGAGATCTTGACAATATCCGCAATGACACACTTTTTTTTTCAGCTGTACCAGTAACTGGATGTCCTGGAAGTATCACTGTGTCTAAACTCTGCAACCTGCTTCTTCACTATAGAAAGCAACGGTGAAGAATCTTCCAAAATGAAACCCAATTCCTTTTTTGTTTTGGCTAGCATTAAACCATTTAATAGAAAGTATATAATCACTGCAGAGATTCAATTTTATCCATTTTCAGAAGAAACCTTAACAACCCAACAAATGACAGCAATTGTACGTGGCAACATTGCACTTGAGATCTATCCTTGCTTTTTAATACTATCAGCACCATCTGTGTCACACCAAGAACACTACTATTGAATGCTCCTCCCATGAATGATAGTGTATTTTAAATGTCTTACATAACTTGCAATTACACTCTGCTCTTAATTACATTATGGCAGGTTGTGGTGCTGTGAAGTACAAAAGAAAAGCTATAAAATGGTAACAATTACTTACCAAAGATGTCAGCACTTCATCTTCTTCCTGCTCCTGCTTTATAACAATCTGAAAAACAATCACAATATTGTGTAATTCCTGAGCTTACTTAGGAACATTGCTTTATATGTAATGATGGTAGGGCTCAACAGAAAGCTGATTAGATGCTATTTGTTTTCATCCAAGGAGCACGTACGAATCAATATAATATATTGCTAAGATGATCTTTGGTTTGGTCTTGGATATTATACAGCATGTAAGTGAATAAAACTGAACAAATTTTACTAAGAATACACACTTTATAGACAATCAATTTGAGATAGAAACCTATGGTCTACAAAGACAAATTACTGATTTGTACTTAAAGTTGCTATGTAGTAGGCATGCCACTGATCCCTTCCATGCTAGCCTCTAATTCCCAAAGTCGCGGGTTCAAACCTGACAGAGGGCGATGGATATTTTCGGGTGTAAAAATCCTTAGCATGGCTTCCTTCGGAAGGGAAGTAAAGCCAGTGATACTGTGCCATAGATTTACGGCACGTAAAAGAACCTCAAGCCTGATAAAGAGGCCTCTGATCAAAATTGCCAGTCTTTCACGCCCAATATAGAATGGGAAGTTAAGGACCAACCATAAATAAAAAACTGAAACTCTCTTCTACTTCAATTGTAAGGTATGATAAGAAGTTATGTCCTTAACGCAATGGATATGCTACCCAAAAGGTGCAGGTACACACACATTTGAACTTTGGATTTGAATTGCATTGTTCCTCTCTTTTATCCTCCTTTCTTTCTTACTTTATAAACACATATCTAGTTTAATTTCATTTACAGGAAACATTTGTGCTGTTTACGTGTAATTTTCAGCTTAACCAAGGCTCAAGTTTTTAACTTACAATTCTTTTAGTTGTAATTTACACTTTTATGACCTAAATAGTAAACAATGAAATGTAAATGCATACAGTAATGTTATATGAACTGTTATGAGTCTACACAAATAACAACTAACAAAAATGTAAGTTTATAAGTACTTAAGATCTAAGTGTGACTGAATCATAAAAATAAGTTGTCTGTGTATTAACATTACAATAAAATAGATAGGTACAATATGAATAAAGATAAGAAAATGTATTGGTTTCAAAGGAATTGCTCAAAATGGCGACCTTTAGCATCAATACATAGGTGACATCTACACAGAAATGATTCATGAACCCTGTTGAGCATTTGGTGCATTATGAATCTCACCACTGGCTGCAGTAATGCGGGCAACCAGTGCCTCTTCAGAATCAATCCATGATGATTACACCGTAGTCTGAAGATGATCCCAGGCCACGGTAAAGCTGTCTCTTCTGATCCAGTGACTGGGGAAGACTTGATTTAGATGCTCCTGTACATTTATAGCATAATGTGCAGGAGCTCCATCATGTTGAAAATGCAGTTGAGCCCGAATATCAAGCAGGGCTTGTTTTAAAAGGGCTAGCAATACATACTTCAGAAATATATTATAAGTAGTATCATGCAGTCGAGGTGGAAGAAGGTATGGTCCAATGACGTGGTCAGAAACAATGCCAGCCCATATGTTCACCATAAACTGCTGCTGGTGGCTCTTCTGGGGATTTTTGTATGACCATATATGACTGTCCTTGGAGTTTAGAATCCACCCATCCCTGACATACATATGAAAAGCTAATGAAACAATTTCAGTGACTGCCCTTAAGGCTCATTCACAAAAACTGCAAGCATAAATTAAAATCTCTTGGGTTAAAGACTTACATCTTTTGCAGATGGAAGGGGTAGAGCTGTGTCTTATGCAGTTCCTCTAACAGTATGTATCTTGCACTGCAGTCTGCTTTATTTGGCACCACAGAACCACTTTCTCATAAATGCTGATCTACAGACTTGAAAGTATTTGATGGGGATGCCATCTATCAGGGTATGCTTCGCAGCTATTGAAGCACGACCTCCTGCTTTGCAATAAACAAGCGAGTTCAGCCAAAGTTGCTGAATGTTTAGTTGCTTCAACGTAATGTTGTCGTGTACAGAGGGAAAATAAGAAATGAGATGTGAGTGATGTTACTGCATTGGAGACTTAACTGTTCCATAGTCCTCCAACCACATTCTTAGCGGCACTTTTGAGTAGCTTTGTTCCACCTTATTAACTGTTAGACTCAAACGTCACCAAACCAGTGTCAGTTTATAGGCTTAGATGTGAGAAGAACAGCAGTAAGGAATACTGTGATGGTACTTTGTTGTTTAAGGGATGAGGATAACATTATTTCACCCATTCAGATGTGAACTTGTACCACTGTACTGCCGCTGGAATCTTCTTATGCTTATTTGGCCAATCCCCACAACCTGCAGTGGTGTAAATTAAATTGAATTTTATTTATGGACGCTCTTTAACTGCTATGCTCCTTAGCGTCTAATTCTATATTGGGCATGAAAGACCACAAATTTTGCTCAAGCGTCTTTTTATTAGGCTTAAGATTCTTTTACATGCTGTAAATCTGACACAATGCCACCAGTTTTACTTCCCTTCTGAAGGAAGCCATGCTAAGAATTTTTATACCCGAAAAAATCCATTTCCCTCTACCAGGTTTGACCCCGCAACCTCTGGAACTAGAGGCTAGCATGGTACCACTAGTCATATGTTAGGTCCACACTTTCAGTACTTTTGGTAATGGTAAAATTTACAAACGCTTATGCAGTGTGTTAAAAGACAGGCTTAAGTCCCTAATGAGCTGTACTTCATTTCTAATACAGACTATTTACACATTTTAGTTCTGATTTTGATTTATTGATCCCAGTCTGAATATAGGTAGCTTCATAGACTGTTGGTTTCTTATTTGGAACCATCTACTGCCAGTAAAATCTGTGTGATGTTATTTATTTACACCCTTTATAGTGGTATACTCTCATTATTTTAATTATATAAACATGTTGCTACATTTTTGTTCCAAATATTGAAAATTCTAGTTATATACAGCATATGTTGTAGAGATTTCCCTGACTTTTATTTGCTGCTTGCTATCTAACATTTCTAATTGTGCTCCAGTTTCCCAAAACAACTTCTTCTCTCCAATTCTTATTAGCTCACACATGGGACAACTGCTGGTCTGAACCAGCTGTCCCTTCTCTCTCTCTCTCTCTCCAAATTAGTCTATTCAAAACTCTCAGAGGGCTCTTCTCCCATCTCCTGTCCATCTATATCGTCCCATCTACTTTATGCAATTCGGAATGAAGCATAAGCAGGTAAATATCACACCATAAGTAAACTACTTGATACAAAATTTCTTGGGCTTCAAGTAGATGAAGAGCTCAACTGGAGAAAACATAAAATAATGCTACCAAAACTTAGTATGCTTACTTTGCCCTAAGAAACTTAAAAATGTTAACCAAAATATCTAAAAGTTTGTCATCAATAAGGGAAGCAACACTAACTCATTTCTTCACCAAATGAAACCCAATTCCTTGTTATTTTGGCTGGCACTAAACCTTTTAATATAATAGTATATTGTATCATAGTAATTAAGATGCCAGTTTAATAACTTTCATATGAGCATCTCAATTACCATTTTAGTCGAGCTGCATGAGACTGTTTTTGGTTGACCACACTACAATTTCAAAACTTTGAGTTTTTACAAAAGAATCATATGTGGTTAATTATGTGTAATTAAATGCTTGAAGGACCTGGCAATCTGTTGCATCACTAGCATGTTTGCAACAGATGGCAATACTATTGAGTCCATGCCGTATTTATTGTTCTTTTGCAGATAATGTGAAAACAAGATATATTATAGCAAAAAAAAAAAAAAATGAACTCAACTCAACAATGAACAGACTGCTGCTATGAAGGAGTTAAAAAATATGGGTCCACTGTCTTATAAGATGATAACGCGTCGCTCAAGTGCCATTCTAGTTCAATTACGTCACATGTAGTCAGTGTGGTCGACCAAAAATGACATTCAATTTTATGCATTTTCAGAATAAACCTCAACTTGTTTTGCAGCAACACACTTGAGATATATTTGGTACAACTGAACCATCATTTTATGAACAGATAACAGAGTGTCCATTCATCCCAATCTAACATATATATATATATATATATTGAACCTGTATATGAATTTATACATTAATGTTGACAGTATGGACTAAGGGTAGCATAGCACACCAATCATCTCTACAATGTTGCAAAAATATTAAAAATTCTAAAATAACTTTGTTAATTGTCAAAATATGCATCCATTTCACAAAAAATGGCTGTTTTACGTTCATGGACAACTATATTAGTTGCAATCAAACAGAAGAATACATTGATAATCATGTCACCAAATGTTTATCTGCTAAAAGACGATGGTGCCACAAGCTTAAAACTAAATTGTTTTGCTCTATTTGTTATATTATAGCAAAATATGCATCAATTTTACAACTGGAATAGAAGAAAGTGTTGCCAACCATGTCACCAAATATTTATCTCTAAAAAGAACATAGTGCCACAAGCTTAAAACTAAATTATTTTGTTATATTGGTTTACATTTTTAACCTTGAAAGTGAAAAGCTGCACAGTCTCTGCAGTGTCACAGAAATATTAAATTCATGTTGATCACAGCCTTGATAACCATGTCACGAAATGTGTATCCACTAAAAAAACATGGTGCCACAAGCATAAGTGTTTTTATACTATTTTGTTCTGTTTGTTGTATTATATTAGGCCATCATTTAAGAGGACGTCCAAGACAGCTTGGTATAGTGCTAAGGGAGTTTTCAACAGCTAGAGCCAGAAATCAAATAACGATACTAAAATAACAAATGTATATAAAAAATTGGTAAAAATTATGTACGAGATAACTTTTTATAGTTCAGAAAAATATAAATTAAACAACACGATATAATACAAGTTGTAAATATTTAACTATATATGTAAATCTGACTGTTGTATTCAAAGGATGAATAAAATGAGTTATCAGTTAAATATTCCCTTAGGCTGCAACACTATTCAAAATGAAAACTCTATTGCAGAGTGGAAACCTACTTACAATATTGTGTTTTAACTTATGTGCAATTAAGTATATGAACATTCTTGATAAATGGTACTATTAATCCTATAAAATGGTAAAAATTACTTACCAAAGATGTCAGCACTTCATCTTCTTCCTGCTCCTGCTTTATAACAATCTGAAAAATAATCACAATATTGTGTAATTTGCTGAGATTTACAAAAATCAGACTTAGGAACATATCCTTTAGTGTAGCACTCCACAGAGAACTAATTATGACTCATTTGTTTTCATCCAAAGAGCATGTACAAGTCAGTGTAAATATATTTATTGCCAAGATAGTAGTGCATTGGGCTGACTATTGCTTTGAGCCTCAACATTATATAGTGGTCTACCCACATCACATTAACTATATATATAAAGTATCTTGTTACATTTTTGTTCCAAATTTTGAATCTTTAGCTACTAGGGTCCTTAGCGTCCCATTCCATATTGGGAGTAAAAGACTGGAAATTTTGCTCAGAGGCCTTTTTGTCAAGCTTGAGGTTCTTTTATGTGCTGTAAATCTACAACATAGCACCACCAGCTTTACTTCCCTTCAGAAGGAAGCCATGCTAAAGATTTTTACACATGAAAAAAATACATCGCCCTCCGCCTGGTTTGAACAATGACCTTGGAAACTAGAGGCCAGCATGGTACCCCTAGACCACAGAAGATAACTGGTAGTCTGAACCAGCTATCCCTTCTCTCTCGTTAATGCCCTCATATCCTGTACATCTATATCTCCAATCTACTTTATGCAATTCATAATGAAGCATAAGCAAGTAAATGAATTTGTACAACAAATCATACCACAAGTAAACTATGTGATACAAAATTTCTTGGGCTTCAAGTATATGAGCTCAGCTAGAGAAAGCATAAAAATAGTGCTAACAAAACTTAGCACTTGCTTTGCCTCCTGTTGTGATATAGAATAATCTTCTGAGTAATTCAGTGCAGAGCAAGCATTTTGTATTACAAAAAAATGCCAATCGGATCATTTGTGGCATTGCGCCCTGTAGGCCTTTACTTAAAATCCAAAAAATTCTTACTTGTGTTGGTGAATACATATATTCTCTCTTGAGCTGTCCTACAAATAATTATGAAAACAAACCTTCCTCTGCATGACCACAATAGGAGGCACTGAACAACAAACAGGTCAAGACTATTCCAAAAAGAATGTTACTATTCTGCAATAAAAATGTATAACCTTCCATGTTAACTAAAACTATTGGACAATCCTAATCAACATAAAATGTTGAACAAAGATTTATATACTCACTACCCATATACTATGTAAGAGTTTAATATGTTGTGCACCATACATAGGACAGAATGGTGATTTGTCATTGCTGTCCTACAGTTTACATTTATCCACAATTTTCATCTTCTCTTATATATTCCATGATTGGAAGTAAATATAAATGTTATTCTATTTTTTTTTAAAAGTTATTCTTGGTGATGGGTATGTTATTTCATAATTGTATGATGCCTTCCATGTCCCACAGCATTGCTCTCTGCAGGACCAAATGAACAAAACAAATACTTTTTTCATACTGTTTGTGTAATACTATAATTGATTTAACTTTGTAATAAAATACAAACAAAACATTCCTGATTTTATGCCAGGCTATAGATGCCTTATCAGACTATTCAATGCACTATTTTAATTTTTGAAGCATTATAATTCACATATGTACCATTAAAGCAAGTCTAAGGGTCAATTTCACCAACTCTTGTTTACCAACATCTTACGTCTCAGCAAATTGTTGGTTCATTACAGTTTCAACAGGTTTTGAGAAGGAGTTGTGTGTTAAGGAATTGAAACTCAAAATACTACAGTTAGTATATTCCTGGCATTTGATTTAGTTGATCACATCATAATGTACAAGTCTTACCTAACTGACGTACTACAACAAGTAGCAGTATATCAACAATACACAGATGTGGAGTTTTGCAAATCTCCAATCCTGGATCTTTACTTTTCTTACAATACATTATTGATTTGTCTGTCAATATACCACACACAAAGACTGTATTATATGCTGACAATACAAGGGTAATATTTGCACACACCTGCAAAGTGGTTAACCACACATAAACTAGTATTAAATGGAAAAGAATCTCACTGCAACTGCTCCGATAGAAATTGTATATAATAATGAAACCATTCAGCATATCTCTGAAACAAAAGTTTTGGAAATCACGATTGATTAACTCTTGGGTTGGAAAAATCATATTAAGGCCGTCACAAGAATAAATCTCTTTTAAAAAGCATCTGTAACTTAAAAAATATCAAAACTGATATACTTTTACTATGTACAATCTGCATTTGCTTATGGTGTATTTATTTGGGGATCTGACAATGAAATAAGTACTCTGTTCATAGGGCAGAAGAAAATACTTACATATATGCAAAACCTGAGTACGACATCATGTCAATTGATCAAAATAATATTTGTACCCTACCACATCTGTAGAAATGGTATGGTTTATAAAAAAAAAATTTACTTATTCAATATAAACAACACTTTTAATGAACATTCCACTAGAAACAGTTACAAACTGCCAGAAGGTCAACTCAATAATGCATGTACATCTAATTACAAATAAAGTAAGTAATTACAATCAAATTAAGTTCAAGAAAGATGTTAAAAACACTTTATTTGAGCAAATCTTTTACAGTGTGTAAGATACTTCTGAATGCTTTAAAATTAATCTAAGTCACTATGTATATGCATAGTCATTATTATTATTATTTTATATGTATATTCTCTGTATATATTAAATTTATATTCATTATATTAATGCTGAAACTTAGCGAAGCCATGAATTTGTAAGAAAACTCTCACGGCGAATAAAGACATACATACGCAAATAGACAATTGCCATGCTTGAGGTTACAAATTTGATTATAGGTGCAGAGGAACTATCTTTCACCATTCAAAAATGAGTTAATTATACAACTGGCTTATTAAGTATAGAGTAAAGGAGGAGGAGTGAGAATATGTGAGGAATTTAACTGCAATGCAGGCAGAACTGCATGAGTAAGAACTACAGCACCGTTTTAAAACTGGTGGTGGACACTACATTCAAACTAAAGTGGATGAAAAAGTGTTATCACAGGCCAAGTTCTTCTGTTATTAATGATAAATGCGAAATGTAATGGAGAGATATAGCAAGAAGCACATCAACTATTTATGGGTATAATTTTATCATGAATTTTCAAGAAAATGAGCGTTTATGCAAAAATCTTTATTTTTATAATAAAAATGAAAAAATTGTATTTTTAAAAAAATGTATTTGTTTTGAAGATGTTGGCTGTAAAGGTAAATTAAACCAAAAATTTATACTATGTTGTTATTCTATTTTATAATCTGCAGCACCATCCACAGCTGACAGGATTTTCCTGAGCTTTAAAATGCTTTTGTTTTGAAGTTCTTGGAGTAATTGCTGCAGGAGAAAAATATTGACAGCATGGAAACTAATAACAGAAATGATGGAAATGCACGATAAGAACAGCTGAATTTAAAAAACATCATGCATCAGCTGTAACGATGACATTAAACATTACCACATTTTAAAATAGATATGATATTTTATACATTTTCCATAAAATATTTTAAAAATTAACACCTAAAAAACCTGGCCCTGGTTATCACTAATTATAAGGATCAAACAGACAATAACAGAACTACTGTTCACTTCTTGAAGCAATCGCTTCCAAATAAACCCACATATGGTAGCTATCATTAAATGGAAAGTGCCAGCAGCTTAATATTTCACAGTAATTAACAGTTGTAGCATAGAAGAAAGAGGCATGGTTATTGATAGTATTTTAAACCCTGCTCAAGACTGCGTGTATCGCTTTAAAAATTACTTTGCTTGCAGGTTTTCAAATTCACTATGATGCACAGCTTTTCTCTCGAAATGCAGCAACTCTTCTGGCAACCATTTACCAAATTTAATGTTTGCTAAACACCTTAACACAATATTACAGCTAACATTGTTCGATGAAACACAATTTGCATTAACTTAAATGTAAAATTACTTTAACATTTGTTAAAATTTATCATCAGTTGGTGAAACCAGTCCTTAGTGCATATATTAATACTAAAAATATTCTCCTTAAAAGGCTTTATATTTTATATAATTAATCTTTTAAGGTACATAAAATTCACTATACAGAATAACTTTTATATGTTCAGGTAACATAGTGCACATAACAGAGGCTGCTAAGTTACAGTTTCTCTTTTATATCCAAGTTCTACAGTCTAGGAAATACATCATTTGTTTCACAATTTGTGAATTTATTCCTTAAATGCGATACAACCTCAAATAAATAAAATGCTAAAATACTTAGTTTATTTAAAATAGAGAGTTGAGGGTTGTTACACTACATCACTATGATATTCAAGTAAGAATATCATAGTGATGTAGTGTAACAACCCTCAACTCTCTATTTTAAATTATGACACATCACTGTTACAAGCTTCTAAATCTTCAAAAATTGTACTTAGTTTATGCAAGAAATCCAAAATTATTCTGCATGCTGTTTTATATATGTCTACAGAACATTTAAATTTCAATGTAACTTACCACATATCCTTGGCTGCATTAAAAGCAAGATACTCAAACACTGCACAATACAGGTTCAACTGGTGGACAAAAACAAAATTAATAAGTCAAAACTACAACATCAAACTTATGTGTGACTACTATCAGCATATACAAACATTTGAGGAGATGGCATTTGTGCCAGGAGGGTGACAAATACTTATTTTCATAGACTTTTAAAAAGAAAATACGAAGCAAAAGCACATTAATAAAGTCAAAGTTGCATGGAATAAATAAACAAAATCGGATGTGATACATTCACATAACTTTCTTTGGCCTCTATCCTTTATTAGTGCGTATACAAACTACTCTTAATAAGGTTTATTTTTCTATCTGCTGCACTTTCATCCAAATAAACCTTTTGCATTACACATTTTGTTATAGATGCAAAGGGAATAGCGATAGTCAAGTGTTTTAGAACTGGATGCTATATGTTGGCCTTGAAATTCCATACTGTTTACATGAAATTGCAAGAAACAACTGAATGTTGAAAGAATGACTAAGAAATGAACAATTTGAACCATTAATAACAGATATCTCAGAAATAGCTTATGCCACAAAAAAAAAAACTTATTTGTAATAAATTGTATACTTTTAAGAGATCTACATTTTTTGTGTAAGACGTTTTCATCCATCACTTAATGTTTACCAGTTATACAAGATTATACAAAATTCCTTCCAAGTGAAGAGGACTTCACAGGCTATTCCCAGAAAATTCAAGTAATACATTTCATTTTTCATGTAAATATCTTTAATATGTGGTATTTTAATCAAAATCACGAAAGCCATTTTTTGAAAATAAAAAACATTGAAAAATGTTCCATGTAAAGCATAGTTTGGGATGGAGCAATTTTCTTGAAAATCTTTTTATTATATCTTTGAAAGGTACTGAACTTAAATACCAAGTTTGGTATCTGTCTCGCATTTTGTTTTTGAGCAATACTATTCACAGACATGGACCTTTTTCTACAAATGTCTTTTTGGATTCAGAGGACCTCAAAATATGTATTTCTGGTGAAATCTTGGTATTCATTTCTTGGGTGGAATGCACCTACTAGGTACATGGAGAGGAAGTAAAAAGAAAAAGTTCACAAAGAGGTAATCCACTGTCATTGGTTAATTCATTACAAGTAAACACTGGTTCACAAGAATGGGAATGCATATAGATAACAAAGTGGAAAGTTCATTTTGAGCATTGGGTTGTCATTCAATTGTAACAAACCAATGATATTTAAATAAAATTCTACACACTGTAACTTCACTCTTTCAATAAATTACCTTGAACGCGTTTCGAAGACACCTTGTCTTCATCATCAGCTAAGAGCCACTAACGAGTCTGTCGGTTTCGGTGCAGAGGTCGCCGTTGGGCTTCCTGACGTTCATGTCATTTTCGGCTTGATGTATTTAAAGATGAGAACCTTTTCCGGAGGGAAATTGAAATTCATTAGATGGCTTTTGTTGTTTTGTATGAGGAGTTTTTCCCATATCGTCAATTCTATTGGATTTTGGATCGACTTGATTAAATTTATTTCATTATGGATGTTGTGGTTTCAATTCCAGAAATGATATGCGATGGCAGATTTTTCAGTTTCTTTGTGTCTTATATTTCTAAAATGTTCTTTCAGTCTCACCCCTATGTTCCTTTTTGTTTTGCATATATATTTAAGTTTGCAATCACAACAATTTATCTGGTAAATGCCTGGCATTTTAGTTCTAGGAATTTTATCTTTTGTGTTTGTTCTTAATATGTAATTTAAACTATGTTTATTGATGGTTTGATGTTCCAGTGCTTGAATATCTTTTGGAATTTTTTTATGTGCCCAAGGGTGAAATGTGAACTTTTTAAAACTATTGTCTTCTGTTATTTTTTGTAGTGTGGTAATTTCCTTTCTTTATCTTTTTTAAATTTTTGGATTTTCTTGTATTTTAATTCTTTTGTAAAGCCATTTTTGTAGGCTACTTCTATGATGTTTTGGAGCTCTTTCTTATATTCCTCATCTTTCAAGGGTATGTTTACCAATCTGAAGACCAAACTGTTGAAAATTGCATGTTTATGTGGTCTTGGGTTATATCCTTTGTTCTTTATGTAATTATCCGTGTGTGTAGGTTTTCTAAAAATTCCGAATTCTAATTTATTGTTAGTTCTGATGACTATCATATCCAAGAAGGGAGTTTGTTGTCTGATTCTATTTCCATTGTGAATTTTACCGAACTGTTTATCAAATTAAGTAACTTCAAGGTATCTTCGTGTGTTTCTTGTTAATTACTGCAAAGATGTTGTCAAAATATCTGAACCATCGTTTAAATAAAAATGGGAATGCATTTGTTGGTGGGTCTCTAGATATTTATTCACCCATTCCCAATTCAGCCAACATAATGCAGGGTAGCTTATGTCAAAATTTGAAAGAGTAAACATTTAGTAAATGCAGATCCATTACTATTTCTGATTCCTATAGTCATAACAAACTTTCATTCCTTTATTAATGACATACATTAAAAAGGTTTGTTGTTCTTTGTTAATTTCTGTCATTCTTTGTAGTTTTTCTATTGTTTTTAGGCAATAGCCAGTTTTGAGTTGCATATAAACAAACTACAGATGATTCTTTCACTAGAAGAACCAAAACTCAATGGATCTGACGGAGTCAGTACACACATTTGCTAGAATTTCTTCCAGTTTCATTTTCCCAGCTTGCAAGTAGCATCTGTTACATGCTATGGCTGCCCTGAATAATTTCTGCAGCAAAGAGTCTAATATGCACAATAGTGATGTTCCTGGGAATGAGAAATTAAAACTTGACCAAGTCCTTTTTCCTGTTCCCAAGATTCAGGAAAGTTTTCCGTTAATTGTGAACGACTCTTAATAGACTTCACAGTCAGCTATAAGTTGTGACATTCTGTGATGTTGGTTTTGGTATTTACTTGGTGTGAAGTCTTTCTATGAACAACAAATACTTGTTCTATTAACTTACAATGAATTGAATGTTCAAACTTGACAAGAGCAACAGCTGTAGCAAATGCAACTACACTATTACTCCACAACAGAATGAATGACTGCACCGATACCAAGCAATACTTCATTTATATATCTGCTTTACACACATTTAAACAGACTAAACAAATCCAACTGATTTCAAGAAATTGGATATGATCAAATAAATAAATATTTTTCAATTTATTTATACTTTCTATCTCGTACAGGATACTGCATATGTCAATGCAAATTTATAGAAGAAAACTAACATGTAATTACAGAAATACAAAACTTACAAAAGAAAATGTAACATAGTAATATTGTAGAAGAATACACATGATAATAAAACTTAATGTCCTTATGATGTCTAGCTTTTATATCTAAAAAGGCAACTTATGAACAGATCTGAGTCTCCTCTAGTATCATTGTATAAGCCTTAAAGTTATTTATATTATAGTCGATGACAATCAAGAAGATGATTGACATCTTCCTAACCACGTGGCGGAAAGCGTTAAATGAATGGGAGGGGATGGCTACGTCATAGCAACGATTAAGAGAACCAATTAAAACAGACGTTTCCAACGCTGCAATAACCTTGTTGTCAATACTGTAACACGTGATTAGCATGACGTGCCTGGCAAGCGACTGTTACAGTAACATGAACTGCTAGTCTTATCTTGTGCTGTCACTGCAGTTATAAACAATGCTACATTTACCTACAGCTTAATGTATTTACATCAGTTTAGAGACTGCCTGTGTACTGAGAAATTTTGTATTATCCTATTTGTACGGTAATTTGCTTTGGGTTTACATGTGTTTGAGTCCATGTTGTGAGCATTTGCAATTGAGTTAACACCTTTAAGGGACATTTAACAATATCCAAAAAGTAGTGACGAAGACAGTGGTGAGCCAAACAAAAACCTGAGCATACTCAGTAACCGAATAAAATGTATATGGTAAAGGTGTCCCAATTAAAGGACAAGCATGGGAAATAATATGCTGTGAGAGAATCAGCAGCATTTTCCCATTAGACTAAGTATCATATTTCACAGGTATTTCTCTCTTGTTAATGCAGATCTTTACACCGAAATATTCTTGCATGTTCTGTCCTTTGCATGCAGATTCATTATTTTATAATTGTCTTAATATATGAATATAAATAATACTCGCCCTACAATACAGATGCAACCCAGTCGCCTTCGTACACAATTCTAACACACTCTCCATGTAGCAATGTTGCCTCTCTCTCTGCGAAATGTCAATCCCTTTTTTCTTTGGTAGCGAGTATAGCTTTAACATGTAAAAGAACATTTTATATATATACCGGGTGAGTCTTCTCAGCCTGCGGATTGAGAAGTTATGCAGTCCTGGCAGCATTGTACAGGCTATGTGGTAAACACTGTCCACTGCATCGTGTCATATCAATTTTGGCAGAAACGACTCCTTTACACCACTCTGCGTGCAGTGAGCTGCACTCATACCGCAACAGTGTGCACGTTGGATTTCAGTGGTGAAAGTCTCAGGTTCAAGGTACTTTTTATGTTTAATAATTTAGTGAGAACTGATAGTTTGGCATGGAAGTGTCGTTTCACTTAATTAGTTTAATTATGTGAATTTCATTAAAACACAAATTGTTACTTGTTAGAATATGCTTTAATAGTCATAAATCTGAGAGTTTACAAAATGCAGCACGAACTAGATAACGTTTGCAAGCCCATATTATGATCGTTGTGAACCTCTCTGGTTCCCAAAGTAGTACATTTAACAGTGACTATGACATCATGCCGGACCATCACACAGATAAACCTTTACAATTTACCGGTTTCCTCCATGTGGTTGCAATCAGTGTTCGAACTGGCCACCATATCGGCAGATGCAAGATCTCGGTCTATCCATCATCGCCAGTCTAACCTGGTGCAACATGGCTGGTGTGATGATGCATTCCCTGAGCTGTTGAGGGGTCACTGGCCACTCCTGGTACATGACATCTTTAAGATAATTCCATAAGAAGAAATCTAACGGGATTAGATCTGGTGAGTGTGCAAGCCACCCTTTTGGTCCATATCATCCGATGTATTGCTCAGGGTAAGTGGCATCAAGATAAACCATTACACGATGGGCTGAATGAGCTGGCACCCCATTATGTTGGTACCACATAGTTAGTTGGCTCCACAATGGCACTTCATCCAGTAGAGTAGGCAGCTTATGTTGTAGGAAGTGAATATAGCGATTCCCAGTGAGTTGGCCACAATAAAATTATGGGCCTATTGGATGATCACTAAATATACCAGCAAAAACGTTGAAACTCCATCGGCCAACTTGTAAGGCCACCTGTGGGTTTACAGTGCTCCAGTAATGCATATTGTGATTTACATGACCTGTGTTGTGGAACCCTGCTTTGTCTGTAAATAACAGTTGCCTAAAAATGTGGATCTTGTTCAGTTAGTCATATGATCCACTCTCTGTCCATGGTCCAGCTGCAGTAAGTCCTGATGTAGTGTTCTCCACATGGAGGATTGGCTAATATTGAAATGCCTGTGAATGTCTCTCGTACTACAATGAGGATACGTTGTTGCTTGGTCACAGACAGGGTGGATGTGGTGTCTTGTGCACTGTTCCTGGTTCCAAAAGGTGGATTGCAATTCACAAGTGGGAAGTGTTCTCTGCAGAAACCTCTGTTGTGCTCCCCCTTATAACACAGCTCGTCCAGATACTCGCTATTCCAAAACATTGTTCCATGGCTGCAACTGCATATTTATTGGCAAATCCACTTTCTAGTGTATTCAGAAAGAAATCATGATTTGCTACAACATGAGCAGAAATGAATAAAAAACTCATTTATTCGCAGGCATGATTTGAACTTCCGGTCTTCACCAAGACTTTCCAGCACGTTAACAATCACCACCATCAGTGAGCTGCTGAATACGGTTTCAGCTCCTGCATTTCGCATCGTCTGTAAAATGAAGGGTTGCCTAGTTACCAGTCCACAGGATGAGAAGATTCGCGCGGTATATAGAAGTTCTATGTTCTGGAGCTCACATTATGTCGGTTGGTAACTATTATTCTTATAAATCTGTTTTGCATTTTGAAAAGTTTTTCTGATGTCTTTGAACTACCCCAGCAAATAATGACATTATTTAAAAGTATGAAAATAGGCAAAATAAGCTACTCTGACCGTATTCATATCTATTGACATCGTTAATGTTTTTATTGTACAACAAGGCTTTCTTAATTTTTTTGTTCATTAGGCTGGTTCAAAGATATAGCTATAGAAATTAGAAGAACAACAAAGTTAAATGGGAAGATTGGCCAAGTTTAAACTTTCTCATTCCTGGGGATGGCATGTGCATCTTTCACTGTAGAAATTAATCAAGGCGACTGAGACTTGAAACAGCTGCTACACTTTTTTTGTAATCACAGGTTGTGAAAATGAAAGTAGAGCAAATTCCAGTAAATGTGCATTTTGACCTCCGCAGCTTCATTGAGCATTGGTTTTTCTAGTGAAAGCCTCACTTGTAGTTTGTTTACATGCTACTCAAAAGCGGCTATTGCCTTGAAAAAAAAGAAGCAAAATCTAGTAGAAATTAACAAATAACATTAATAAAGAAATGACATTTAGTAAGACAGTTTCAGTAGAGAAATTCACTGTTTATAAACTTTTGATGTTGGCTTCATTGGATACAGATGAAAAAATATCATATCAAACAAATCACACACAAAATCAACTTTCCAGCTTGGTATTGAGACACAGCAGCTGTGACTCAAGATTATCTGAAGATCAGAGATAAACAACGATAAGGACAGCGTAAACTACAGAAACTTGATAACCAGAATCTTCTGGATGCTTCTCTTTCTTAAACATTTAAGAAACTTGTGGAAATTTCCATTGACTATACAAGCAAGTGTTTTCATGAGAAGAGTCAGTCAGTGCATGAGCAAGTTGACGGGCAAGTTTCCAGTGCGACAAGAAGTGACATTCTCTGAGCGAGAGATTGTGGAGGTCTTGTGTTTGACTCCCCAGCAAGCTAACTGTCCAGAAGAGGCGGCTATGTCATGAATGAGGTGAAGTGACAAAGTGAAGTTGAAAAACAAAACAGTGAAAACCAGACAAAGTCACAATATGCATCCCCATTCTTATTCCTGAGGGATTGTGAACCAAAATGTTGTATGGTGTTTTGCTTCCTGTTCTCATTGTTGTTGGTTGAAATATCTGGTCTTGTTAATGACATCTCCTCAAGTGAAATGACGAGACAACTAGACATTTTCTATTTTTCTGTGAACTTGAACAAAAAGAGCACTATACCTTCTTATCATCAGGTATAACAGCATCTTGTCTCAGCCTGCAGCAAGAACCTTCCACTTTACTCCTGAGTATGGGCCCTGCATGCTTGCTGCAGTAAACAGAAAAGAAATCTGATGTGTTGCATTGCAATCACACAACTTTCTTTACTCACTCATCTATAAACTATTCTTAGTAAATGGAATCAATTGATCTTCCACACAAGTTGTGCATTGGACAAGGTTGGAAAGGTAGAATCAGACGATAGAAAAATTCAATACCATTGCCAGGATTTGAACCACAGATCTCCTGGTTTCCGTTCTGTTACTCTAAGCCTGGAAACTGGGAGATCTATGGTTCAAACCTTGGCAATGGCATTGAATTTTTCTGTCGTCTGATTCTACCTTTCTATTCTTACAAAAGCTTACCTCCTGTTTACTGATGTAAACTTTTATCACACATTTTGTTGTAGGCATAAGAAGAACAATCAGATCACCTCCAGGCCATGTGAACTCTTAGTACGAAAGTATGATAAATAACATTGGCAAATCCTATAACATAGTTTAGCTAATTTTGATAAACACTCTTACTCTCTGGGTTCAGTAAAATAAGCAACCTTTTAGGTAGTTTGTACCTTGTTAAGAGCTAAGGGCTTCGTATCCTAATTTAATTCATTGCTTTACTCCCCTTATAACTAATCATGGATAGTTCAAGAAACTGTTTCAAGGAAACAGTTATTAGGAGTGTATTTAAAACTTTGCATAAAATAACAAATTGACATTACGAAATAAAGTTAAGTGCAAACAATGAGATGGTGATTTTTTCATGATACACTGCACTTTGCTTTTCCTCGCCTTTGGAAATGTGAGTTACAATGTTTATTCTTGTGCAATACAATTTAAGAATTGCCATTATTTCGTACATAGATAAATAACTAATGTGTTTAATGCTAAGTGATGGCTAGAGCTGTCTTTTCTTTTTTTTTGTTTAAATGCTCAGACCTATCTTCTAGGTGGTGCTGATTTTACCACAATATCTGGTCTGCTATATCAATGTAAACTTTGATAAAGTTAATATGATAGTTCATAGTTAATACAACATGATTCAAAAGTAAGCATTATTATTATTATATTATGTAAATTAACAAATGTGTCACATTAATGTGCTATTTTATGCAACATAGGAAAACGTTTCATTTCTTGAAAATAATGTCTCTCAAATGGCCTCCATTTCTGCGACTTTTGTAATATTTCAACTCAAATAGCATTAATTACTGACTTTAGAGTCTAAAGGATTTTGTGAATGATTTGGATAAACCTTGTTTCCAAAATTGGTACAGACCTGAGACACCAATGTCTCCATTTTTTGAGATGGTTTCATCTCGAAAGACTCGATAAACAACTACCATGGAAATTCTAGCAGGTACTGTGGCATCATCTTGCTGGAGCTATTGCAATATGCTTAATTTTGCACAATTTCAGCCAAATTTAAAATCCTTCAAACTCTTGTGAATAAAATTCTAACTCCACTTGTGAATGATTTGCATAAAAATTGAAGGTTATTATGCAGAACTACGGCCGCTCTAAAAAAACAACGAATTCCGGTGTTAATGGTAGATTCTTTTATGCTGATTACGTTTTTACCAATTTTGTTTGTCGGAAAGGTTCCGTAATGGTGTTACACGCTAATTTATTGCATGCGCATAGCGACGCTAGCACGCGAGCGAAGCGAGCGTGCGTTCCTTAACGATGGTTATGATTACCTATTTATAAAACCTAAGCTTTGTGATTTTCGGGAGGTTAGGTTTAGTTTTTTTTTATAAAAACTTAGGTTAATTACCAGGCGTAGCTATCCTCAAAGCACACGAGCGAAGCGAGCGTGCGTTCCTTAACGTTGGTTATGATAAGCTTAAGTTTCTGAATTCACGGAAGGTTAGCCTTAGGTTAGTTTTTTTTATACAAGCTTAAGTTTCTGAATTCACGGAAGGTTAGCGTTAGGTTAGTTTTTTTTTATATAAGCTTAAGTCCGACAATGAAACCCAGGTTTTAGGTACTCCAAATTTATATTAACTATATGTTTACATCTCAAATGTGTCATAAAGCTTCTTTATCCATATCCTGCTCCTTCTAGCCAGCATTCTTAATAAATATCCGCAAATAAGCGTCGCTACGCGCATGCAATAAATTAACGTGTAACACCATTACGGAACCTTTCCGACAAACCAAATTGGTAAAAACGTAATCAGCATAAAAGAATCTACCATTAACACCGGAATTCGTTGTTTTTTTCGAGCGGCCGTAGTTCTGCATAATTACCAAATTGAAAATGTGTAGGAGGTTCATCCAAAACCACTCTTAATTTTTTAACCAAATTTGAAATCTGTCAGTAAATTTTGTTCAAACTCTCGAATCTATATTTTGCGAGGTGATTCATACATATGGATGGACACACAAAGTCCAAACGACAATAATGCATGCTTTTGCACAGTTAAAAGTGAAATGAGTTTGAGGTTCAAACAATATGCTTAACAGGCAAGTTTCTAAAGAAAGCAATACGGCCGATTCTGAGATCTGCTACTTAAAGACTAACTTACACCTCAATAACAGAAACCTACAATATTGTGTTATTTTTGTGCAAATTTACGAGGTAAAGGGAAAAATATGTACAACAGTGTTCCTGCTTACCATTTGGAGGCAGGATCTTCTGATAGGTAAAGATTATCAACCTCTTCTTTAACTTTTACAAATTCAAAATGCTTTCCCTGTGAGGATCTCTCCTATAAATAAAAACAGAACAAGGTGCATATTTCTCAACTTCATGTTCTTATTAGTCATATCCCGTACTTAGGAAATGACAGAATGACAATTATGCGATCCCAATGCAACTCTTCCAAGTATAATTTAGTGCTATTATTATAAAGTAGGAGAGCTTGCTGTTGTTCTCTATCCTGCAAACATCATATTAAGTAATATTACCCACCTTTGATTTACACAAAATATTTTTAATGCTCTCCATTGCATAAAAATTTCTTCTTTTTTATTTAAAGACACTCCTGAAGTTTGCATTCATTTTGCACAAAATTGTAAGTCGAGTGTAGGGCTCAACACAGCTCAACTGTCAGTCAAAAACAGTCTAGTCAATTTATCCGCACAAAATACTTGAAAAAAAAAGGTATCACCGTGGCCGTGCATGGACCATTTAATCAGTGTAAAGAGATTATTTTGAAGGAAATAATAGGACTTTTTAGAAATTGCAAGTATTAAATACCCCTGAAACAATACAAACATTCCAATTACTCATATTTTGAGATTCTGGAAACATTGATATCCAGTACAATTATGCTTCACGTTTGCGTAGTTGGTTCTGTGCGGCTCCGTTGAAGTTCATGTGGTTAAAGTGGGAATAGAAATGCAATTTAAACAAAAGATTAGTCTCAACAAATGGAGCTAAAAGAAAAATGATTTATTTTTGTCAGTTTAGTTTTATCTTAGATGTGTTTTTCGTGACAAAGTGGAAGCTTTGAGCTTATGGCTATATGCACTCAAGTTTCGCGTCAGAAAATTAAAAGGGATTATAACATTTGACCTCATTGAATAATATTCTAGAGGAAAGAGAGTCTAGCTGTCATGTAATTATATAATACGTATTCTTGCTTTTAGGCAGCGTACTTCCTGCGCCAACTTCCTTTTGAGGTTAGGTAAGTTGGGTATTAATCTTGAATTAGTCGCGTCGTAACTAATCTTCTCTACTTGTGGCCCGCACATCTACTCCAGTATCAGCCTCAAGGCGTAGCCGAGAGATTGAGGGCCCTCAGCCTCAAAGCGTAGCAGAGGGATGTTTTTTAGAAGGAGAGGAGTGTAGCAAGTTGCGGCCGATCGCAACTGCGAAGCGACGACAGGGCGTAGCCGAGGGATCTGCGCGTCTAAAACTCCAATCATTCACGTTCAGCTACTTCGACGGGCCACAACTAAAACAACTTTGCCGTTACGACGTTATTATGGACTTGGGTAGTAATTCCGCATTCAATAGTGCATGGAAATGGGGACTCAGATCGAGTTAAATCTAATATTAGATTCTCATAGAAAACAGGATCGACCTAACGTGTTGAAGTCGTATCTGAAACGCTGATTCTTGAAGGTCCTGGGCCGAAGACTTCTACATTGTAGTACGTGATCGTACAATGAGCTTGTACAAACGTTTTGATATGGTTTGGCAGCATGACCTTAAAGTAGAACTTCTAAAACAGTGCACACAAGCTAGATTATCACATGAGTGCAACAATTTTCATTGTGAAGAACTTTTTGGTTCCAAGTCCAATTACCCTTTGTATTTGCACATGTTTAATAACTCGACTTTGATTAGGTTTTACTTTTCATTATGTCTTTGGATAATCTGCTGTTAGTTCTCTTTGTTGAAAAAGCAATAGGAAAGTGAATAAAATACCTTAAGAGTGAGTTTAGAAGTGGATGTGATCTCTTCAGCAGCTGGTGCACACCTGTCTGCCCCTTTTAGGTGCTTTACTTTTATAGGCAAATCGTGTTATAAACACAACAAACGTAGCCATTTTTTCGCTAAATCACATGCAAAGTGGGAACAGTCAACCTAAATTCTCCCGTCTAAAAACATTCCTCGGCTATGCTTTGAGGCTGAGTATCTTACCGGCTTTGGCGTTATTAAATATTCGTCTGTTGGACATATAACACATCATTTTCATTACCAAGGAAGAGAATTAAGAGCAGATTGTCAATGTCTTTTTACATGATTAATTTCTCACGGTGCTTGCATTATCTGTTCACAATACAAATTGTCATACTTCAATTTATTACAATTCGTTGTAGAGTTAATCTGCACATTATATTGGCATCCTTGTGCTTACTTTGATAAAAAATGTTATTCTTTTATCTAGATAACCCACATAAAGATTAAATGGTGGAAATTATGAATTCAGAAAAAACAAATGGAGTACTTAGCTGACAGCTAGTGATGTATATCATATATAAGAAAGTGTCTTATAAAGGAAGGGTGGGTGGATTTCAGCTTATCCAACTGTTCACATCTCCTTTTATACCATGTAATATATACAGTTTCCTTCTTCAAATCGATAAGTATATATGAAACTGTTACCCTTGAACCTTGTGCATCCAAAATAATCTGAGTACGTACTGAATTTAACATGGAATACAAGATTGTATTCAATATGGAATATGTGCTCAAATCAATTTAAATTCCCAATGGAAACTTTAGTAAATGAATGGGTTATTGCCATAATCATTAAGTAGGATTATTGGTGAAAGAAAGAACGATTAAAGTTATGAAATCTCAATAAACTCATTTAATTTGTGTTTTGAGGAAATTTATAAATTCTGTTGCTTGAAATTTTTCAAAGAAGTGTACATTTTGTTGTGGCACCTTACACCAACGATTTGAATGAGTAATTATATTCTGCTTTTATTTACAACACAACATAAAGTTTATTAAGAACATCACAGAAATGTATGCTGTTTTTCTACTGCAGTATCATATAGTAAAGTATTCAATTAAAGAAAGCTCAACGCTTGCCTAGCTTTTGTTCAGAATAATGGGAAATGAAAATTGTTACCTAATTAATGAATCATAAAAATCTTAAAATTTTATGATATTTGATGGATGTAACTCTACCCATTCTTAGCCCTCTTTTACTTTGCTTTTTTCATTATATTGTTTGTTTGTTCATTTGGTCCTACTGTCAGCAACGCTCAGGGACATTGAACACGTCATATCACAACACAATGTTTAGGGCATTGAACATGTCAAACAATAAGATTTTCTCATCAGACAAATGTTCATCAGTATTTATAAATCTGTGGAAAAAAACAAAAATAAGGAATAATTTGCAAACCACTTCCATGTGCATGGTGTACTTGTAAATTATTCTTAACATATTATGTGATATGTTAAAATATTCAGGACTCTGTATTATAATTGCTTTATTTGTGTAGCTCCATTTAATTTTGTGTTCATATGTCACGTGCTATCTTGTGACACTGGGGGGAATAGCTAAATGAGGGATTGCAGAGGTAGAGTCAATTATTAAGACGCTTGGCTAGAGCAGAAGTTAGTTTTGGATTATGCAATAGTTGGGTTTACAGAAAGAGGGGGGAAGCACAGTACACATCTCTTACCTTAGGAGATGTCTCGTCGTGGATGAGGAGAGGCAATACTCAACTCGACTTGGTCAAGCCGCTAGTGGTGCCAAATGAAACCATCTGGTGAGCTGCTGTGCAGCGGCCATTGATGGGAACCATAGCGGTTCCCATCAAGTTACAACACAAAGTCCTTACGAGCAGAGCACTACAGTTGAATACCTTAGAGGGGTTCATTCTAATACTGTGGCAGCTAGTACCAAATATGGTCTTCCAACACCCTGGAAATGTGTAGGCTTAGGATTTTTCAAGGATTGCGTGATTCGTAGGGTGCAGCTAAGAGCCGTGCAGAAAGACACATGACGGCATAGTGAAATCCCTTTGAAATGTCAATCCACTGTTTCCTGTCATATATACAATTTACTAAGACGAGCAAAATTAAAAAATATAAACTTTATTTCCTTTACCTATAATAGATAGAGAAAGTGTTGTATTTCACCAGAAATACACATTTTAGGATACCCTGAACCCAAAAAGGAAGATTTTTGGAAAAAGATCTGTATGAGAGAGACAGATTCAAAAGTGAAAAGTTGGAAAAATATCAAACTTGGTACTTATATTCAGCATCTTCCAAGGAGGTGAAACAATTTTCAAGAAAATCGCCCCTGCAAACTTCCCTTCATGTGGAAATTTTTTTGTTACTTTTGATTTGTGTAAAACTGGCTTTAAGTACCATAATTGAGACAGACAAAATCTTATACACAGAAAATGCATATCTGGTTAAAACGCAAAATTTGTGTCAAAATTTTGTGGTGTTAAGCATTTCTGAGATATGTTATTGATTTGAATTTTCAAATACTTATAACTTGTTCAAGTGGTAAATCCCTTTTGGCTTTTTCTCGCAGTCGTACAAAGAGCACAGAATTTCAAAACCATCACATGGCAATCTGCTTTTAAAAGATTTGACTGTCACTGTATCCCTCTTGTTGAATAAAAGCGTTTCTGCAAACATTTGACTGAAGCATGTACTAGAAAAATAAGTTTATGTAAGAATAATTTGCAAAAGAGTTGGTAGAGAAAGTGATGTGAATATATCAATTGTTTCAGATGTAGCATCATGGAGAAGGGAGCAGCACTCCAGAAACTTGGTCCCTACTGCAACAAGATGATGAAAGATCCAACGCATAGCAATGCAAGGACCATGACAGAGAAACTCAGCCAAGTTTCACCTAATGCACTTCAAGCTCTGCAGAAGGGCATCCTGGGTTCACTTATAGATCCACTTCTGAATCCTCATTTACTGTTAGAGAGCAAGAGATATGTTCTGGAATGTATCACTCAATTGTTGAGCCACACGCATGTTGCTGATGCAAGTGTGTTTTGGACAGTATACAACACAGCGTTTATGTTGATCTACAACGATGCTGAATCCCAAACAATAGAGGCTCATGAGGAACTGAAACTGAGTGCAGTTAAATGTGTAACTACTGCGCTGAAACAGGCCACAGCAGATGTAGTAACCGAGATGTACACCAAGATTAACGTCCCTAAGTTCTCAAAATGTGCTTACATTTGTAAGATGCTAGTGCAGACTGAGAAGTTTTCAGCATTAAGAGTAGCAGCAATAAACTGCATCATGGCAGTGGCATATGTCCATGATGAAGCAGACGAGAATGACATTGTGTTAAGACACCAAATTGGAGATGTGGTCATGTTCATCCTACCTGGGACACTGGCTTTGTTGAGAGATGTCATTCTTGAAGGGGACATGACCCCACACAAAGTGAAGGTCATTGCGCTGCGCACATGGAGCAGAATGATTGCCTTAGTAATGGAAGATTCCTATGCCATAGATGATGAACTGATGTCTCCTGAATTGGTACAGAAACCAATAAAAAACCTTGAAATTGATTGGAATGTCAGAAGTAAGGAGGAACTTGTCAAGAGGCTGAATGCTTCAACACGATCTCAGGGCTGGTACCAAACAGCTGCAGAAATGATCACCAAATCTCTGAGGTCCATCAGCAGTGCCCAGGTACACTCTCATTGGGATGTCCGTAAAGAACTGGCACTAGGCTGCAAGACATTAGTGTCAAAGTGCTCCAGAAATATGGAACCAGCTGCTAGTTATTTGTTGGATATTCTGATTGTATTAGTAAATGATGAAATAGAAGCTGTCTCATCAGTAGGTCAGGAAGGCCTGACAGTATTTGCTGAGAAACTGCGTAAACAAACTGGACGACATCTGCTGACTGTTGTGGAAGAAAACTTCTATAATGTTATAACTTCACTGCCAAGAGTTTTGAAAGGTGTGGATGATACTAAACAGTTGGCAACACTTAGTCTTTTGACCGGCTACATGAAACTTCTTGGCCAAGAGAAACTCTCAGAGGTGTTTCTTTCAGTGGCACATTTAAGAAGGTTCATGTCAATGCTTATCCAAGCTTTTGAACTTGACAATGTTACAGTACAACTTTTGGATGATTGTAGCATCAAGGAAGTTGATTCTGTCAGCCACATAAACACAAATGTCTCGTGGAAACTGTTTAAAACCTGCACATACCCAGAACAGCTGACAAAGTTGGTGCACATTTGCAAGCTACTTGCAGAGTATGCAGACGTGAACATGTTAGCCAACTATCTCTTGGATGTGTTTAGTAACTCTGTTAGCGATCGTAAGGAAGTTACTGTAATACTGAATGAACTCCTGAGTTCTGGAGCTCACAGAGAGGTTATATTCCATGTTGTAGAGAATGTCCTGGATGTGTATCTTGATCCCTCTCTTTGGTATGCTCCACTCAAAACAAGTTTCAGTGATGACAACTGCATAACCATTATACAAGCTCGGAGCAATGTAATTCAGGCTTGTTTGCTTCTTGAAGGTGTTGGCAAAATGATAAAATGCCTTGGTACCAACTTGGATCCCCTTCTCAAGGAAGTGCTGTTCCCAGTGTTGGAAAGAGCTGGTAGTTCACATGAATTGGTGGCCCTGTTTGGATTGGAAGCGCTGTGCTCCATAGCAGCAGCATATGGTCACCCAGGAAATGCAGCATATGTAGTAAATGCCAACTTGGACTATCTATCCAATACGATTCATGTAAAGTTGCGCAGAAGCGATGAAGACATAAGCGCTTTAAATGTGTTAAGAGTTATGACAAAACATTGCACTGTGGAGAAGCTGCCTCAGCTGAAGGGTGTGCTGGAGAAGGCCATCAAGCAGAGCTATGGTACTTACCAAACAACAGATTCTCTATTGTTTCTTGAAGTACTCCACCCTCTCATGGTGTCACTGCGACATTTAAAAGAGGATGAAATATCAACACCAGAAGACAACGTAACAAAAAGCTTTTCCAGAAACATTAAAAGTGGCGAGGTTGTTGAGGAACTGCTAAGTTATCACAGAAGCAGAGAAGCGGCTCCTAATTTCAAAGATGAAGATAGTGAAGATCTAATTATACAAGCAGTAGAGGAAGAACAGCAGCCTAAAGAAAAGGATCCATTAACAGAACTAACAGTTTCTGTAATGCAACGATGTGTTCATCTCGTTTCAACAACTAACAGACAAGTGATACTGCTTGTTCTCAGCATCCTTAAGGAAGGACTGATAGTTCTTAAGGATCAAGAAGACAATCTCTTGCAAGTGGTTCACCAGATATGGGCACCGCTCCTTACGAGACTCTGTGACCTGTCGGATCACATGGTTGGTAGATACAGCTTACAGCTCCTGTTTGTGTTGGCAGAAACAGCCAAATGTTTCATACGCAAGCGGACCCTACAGAAAGTGCTGCCACATTTCTGTCAGTTTCTCAGCTCTAACGTCGAGAACAGCAAAAAGAAAGACCAGGGTCATGCCTACAGGTTCACTCAGCTGTACAAGCTTCAGCTGGAAATGCTTCAAGGTCTTGGTAACTTGGCTGTTAACATAAACTTGCAGGAGCGAGAAATATGGCAAGTATTAGAAGCCTCTTCTGCATACCTGAGTTCTTGGCAGCCGTTACCGTTCCAGAACGCTTGTGTCCAGGTGTATATTAAGTTAGCAATACTAAACCGAGAAACTGTTTGGCTGAAATTGATGGAACTCTGGTGTGAATCACAACAACTGCAGCCAACATGTAAAGGTTTACCTTGCATACATTTAGCTTCCGAAAGCAATCAAGAGTATGAAAAAAATGTTAAGCAAATTTTTGCTATTGTAACATAATGTTTACAGTTTGTTTTTGCAGTTACTATGAAAGCCGTTGCCAGATTTGGTGCATCAATATTACAGCTGAAAAGAGTGGTTATTTTTGTGACCATTTCAGTGCCCAAAATGTACTCCAGAGCCTTCCTTTGGACGTTTGGCCAGCGTAATGGGAAGCATGCTGTCCGGATATTAGATTTCTCATACAAATTATAACAATAATCCATCCTTTATCATAGATGATGTTGGAATTTAAATCCTTGTGCTGTCACACATCTCTCTCACCTTTTAAGGAAATTTGCATTAACACTCATTAATTCTATGACCATGTGAATAAAATGTTTTGTCCATAAAAAGACTAAATACTAGCCAATAGAGTGATCATGAGCATTATCTAACACCAAATTGCAGAAATTAATTCTACTCACATTATCTGGTTGGCATTCGTGAACTAGTTATCTTATAGGGTTTTAATTTTAAAAGTTGAATCATATTCCAAGCTGAGGTTTGTGAAATTTCTGCAAGCTTTCTCAGAGATTTCCTTGGGTTTCATTCTAACTTTTCTTTTAATGTTATGAGTTTTTCCTGTATAAGAACATGGCGATTTAATTTTAATTTTGTATCAAGAGGAGATCATTTTTCTCTTTAAATGTGTTCACAAAATTACATACTCTTTTCTCTGTGAAGCGCAGGAAATACCTATAAATTGCTGTTTAACTTCTCTACAAGTTTGTCAATAGGAATCAAAAATGAAGATTCTGTATGCTAAAGTACAGAAATTTTTGACATAACAGCACTAACTTGTGGTCTCACAACATATCACTCTCTGTACAGCACAGACTTCACGTCAACTGACTAGGGAGCAGAAACAGCACTGTGCAGGGCAAGTAATTCCCTGTAAAATGGCTGTGCATTTGAAGAAACGCTCTGTATGTCGAGTATTTACCCACAACTGTAACAACAGGATACTCTTGTCTTGGATTGCCTCAAGCTCCAGTATCATGTCTTAATCTGATTTTTATCTAGTTACCATTTGTCTTTTTTCTGCAAGTAGCACTTAAATTTGCAGGCAAATCACTCACTCGTGAGTTGAGTAGTAGGCTGCTGCTACAAGAACTTAGCAGATAAACCACACGGCCAGTGGTCAGGCTTTGTTTTGTACTGAGAAGGTTCACATAAAGCCAGAAGAGGAATAATCTCTCCAATGACTATAGTAATTACTGTTGTGAAAGTCTTTACATGCATCACTATTGCAGAAAATTGCATCATGAGTGAATGTATTTTCCATGAGCTCAATAGCATAATTAAATCTGATTGGCTGGAAGATTTCTAGTGAGTGTTTCCTTATATTGTAACTTGGAAGCAGGGACAGTTCCATGGACTCACATCATATACATACTTGTAACATAACATACTCTCTACAATCATAGTGTTACTTTTGGAACTGGTTATGGTTGGCAATGAGACCATTCTCTATCTTGCACTCCAGTATTTTGATGAGAGGTTGGTGTCGATTGAAAGCTGGGCATGAATTAGGTGCTTTCCCCACATATCTTGAAGACTTTTGTTATTAACAGGCAGGAGACATTTTAATTGCTTCTGATAACTAGCCTTGGTCCTTTGTCCAATTCCTCACCTGACAGTGCAGCTGTGAATCACACGACAATCTTGTTATTAACAGAAAGGAGACCTTTTAATTCCTTAAGAGCACTGATGTGGACAAAATCATGTGATTAACTAAAAGGGGGGGGGGTACTCACCAATAGGCATTGGTCAGCTTGGTAAGCCCCCTCTACTTAGGGTGATGTAACCACCAATTGTAGTGCACATTAAACTGTTTCAATATGTTTGAAACTTTCCGATATTGTCTCAGAAAGAAAACATATTGCATAAGTAAAACGTCCCCCACTTGGATTTACAGGATGAGACCACCTTTCAAGGAAGGCAACTCAACATCCATAAAGCATTAAACATGTTGGAACTCTTTACAAATATATTGAAACAAAGTCGGAGGACTGTTAGTTTTGAAGTGTATAATTGGACTTAAGGTTGTTTTTTTTCCCTATTTCTCATCAATATGGAAAGCAATGTACCATCAAATAATCTTGCAGTTAAGTAATGGTTTTAATATTTGAAGTGCATTTGTGTAATGCATAATTCAGGGGATTTCTGCCATCTAGCATCATATATGTGAACTGAATGCGGCATAGCTGCAGTTAATATTGAGATTCTCTGATTAGTTTGAAAAAAATCTATTCCCTCAAGTATTTCAGTGCCAGATGCAACCACTGCCACTGCAGTTCACTTGAAACCAACAATTATAATTTTCTAATCTTGAATGCGAGGATGTCAACCCAAGAACAAGACTTGACTATCCATTTATTACACTTTGTCTCCAAGAATTTCTTGTACTATATCCTGATGGTTTCTCCAAAGCTAAAGGAGGTCATGTTCATCGTAGTGTTTACATCATACTGAGGAGGTAACCTAAGCGTAGGCCTGGAGTTCCATATGAATTAAAACACTATTAAATAATAATACATGTTTATAAGAGCCAGATTTTGATGTTACAAAAGTAGAAGGTATTTCAAATTTTCATTTCTGACTGTAGTAGTCTTTTAAAGGTCAGTGCCGACCTTCTGATTGTTAAAATCAATATTATTTTTAGACTGATACGTTTGTTTTGAATGCAATAAAAAACTAGTAATGGCATGTTTATATTGTTATTTATGGATATATTCCATTGCAGTGGATTCCCCAATTCCCCCCACCCTAAAAGGTCCTACACTCAGGCATCTAAGTATTTATTTTAATTTCTTTTGCTTCACCAGCATTAATTAAATGTTGCATACATGCAAAGAAGCTACATAAAGTAACAGGTTGCCATAAATGTTATCCAATATTGTTTTACATCTTTTTGATCAACCTTGCTACTTTCATGCAATGATATTGTAAGAAGAAACATGTGGTTACATCCCCAGTGATAAAAGAAAGGCAAAATTGTCACTTTCTGAGCCAAAAAGTTAAAACAAGTCTCATTTTGAATGATACATTTGTTAGCAGGGTGAATGGCTTTACAGTTCACTCTTGTAATTATCATGGTGTATACTTTTAAGAACACATGTGGACTGTCAGCTTGAATTTCCTGGTGTCACCATTTCTTACAAACCTTCAATTTATAGCTTGTTACAAAACATAGACAATCAACTGTTTTAACCAATGAAAAATTAAGAAACGGGAGCTGTGAAAAGAAGTCCAAGAAACTTGCTGCAACATGCTCTCAAATCTACATACATGTTTGGGAATCTGTAAAGTTAAACTTTATAAGACAAATCCCCATATGCTCCAATTAACCCGTGTTCTCCAATATTTTGGGTGCACACACTCTTATACTACGTAAAACAAGTTATTACCTTAACCTTGGAATGCATGGATTATTTTGCTACATATGCCACTTTTTCAGATTCTTAAACTGGTTTAGATATCGCTATCACGGACACCTTAATGTAAGTGATTTGAATAGCCATGATTATGGCAAAATGAAATGGACTGGCCATCCATTCAATCAAAGCTGAACGTCCTGAGTTCGAATCCCAGTGACTGCAGTCAAGTGTAGCTGTCATGAAGGATGGGAAGGGTCCTCGTAAAATAACTGGTGTGAGGCACACATGGATGACAGGGCTATATTTGACTGCAGTTGCATGAATTTTGTTCTTAAAACACTACTATACTACTGAAATAATATATTTATGATACAAAATAACTACAAATACTTTTATTGTTAAATGCCACTTAATATGAAAATAATAAAAACATTGTTAAAATATTCCAAAACTTTGGCTAAATATCTACCAACACTATGTATTGTGCACACTCTTATACTACATAAAACATGTTTTGCACATCCACTGTTTGAAGCACATGTTGGCTAACCCGTTACGAACAATAAACGCTATATGAAACTTGTATTGAAAATGCATACTAAGACTTCTTAGATTTGCAATCTGCACAATAAGCAGCGACAGATGGCTTTATCAGCTTTACCACAATTACATTTTTACAATTTTGTATACTCACTCTCTAGAAAGTAAATGTAGATAACTTACATTCTGAAGCAAATCTGCAAGAATGAGGGCCACTTTCATAGTAATTGCAAATAACTTCTTGGCTGAACTGATTAGTAATGTAAGTCTATGATAATTTGTATTAATGTAGTTTGTTTTTAATAACTAGTTTATAATAAAAAGTAAATCTAGCAATGTCATAACTTTGTAAATACAAGCCTAGGTAAATAAGGAAAATTGCTTTTATTTTAATAAATAGAAACTGGTAATTCAAACCTTTAAACAATATCACTTCTTGTATGTAAAACAAACTTTATCATAACACAATTTGTACAGAGTAATGTCTCAAGCCCTCCCTTACAGCACTGCTGAGGGGAACATGAGAACTCATCTGTAGGTTTCAGGCACTCCAGAGCTTGGACAGCAAGCAAGTCCTTCCTGTAGGTTGCTCTCATTTTTGAAAGTCAATTTTCAAAATTGGAGGACCTTTCAGAGCCATATTCAGTTGACACTTCTGGGGACAACTTATCTGCAAAAGTCTGAGAAGTTCTTATCTACCCCAAAGGACAAATCAACTTTCGTAACATCATGCAACTCAAGCAAAATAACTTTTAGGCCATGTAATGGAAAAATGGAGCACCTTCCGAAGTTTTGCCTCGGTAAATACTTTCAACACATTTATAAATTAAAAAACAAGAGATGTGTCACATTCATATGACTTGTCTATACTTCTCATCATTTATTTTCATCCTTTTTTAAAGACTGTTACAAAAGCATATTTTTCCATCTGCTTTATATTACTCAAGATAAAAATTAGCAGAAATAGTGTCATTACATCACGTTTACAAGAAGATATGGCAGGCTGAAGCTATAGTCAAATTCCATGCCATTCCAGATAAATCAAGTACCTCTTGAATATGTGCAGCAGTAACACCTCAGACAAACGTCCCTGTAAAGCACTACAAGTATACCAATGGTGAATGGAGCTCCAAATCTCAATGAGGGACAGAGTCAGCAATGAGGAAATAAGAACAAAAGTGTGAGACGTCTAAAATGGAGATGGGGCATGCATGTTTCACAAATGGGCATACCGAGTCACCATGCAGGGAGAGGGAAATCAACTTCAAACTAACATGGCAACACGAAGTACCAAGTGGAGGTGTCAAAGCAAAATGGTCCGTAGGAATAGTTCAACAAAGCTATTCCCTGTGAAACGGGGAGGGTCAACCTCCATAGTCTCGGGGTACCACGCTAGCCTCTAGTTCCCGAGTTCAAACCCAGGAGAGGGTGATGGGTTTTGTTCAGGCTGAAAATCCTTAGCATGGCTTCCTTTGGAAGCGAAGTAAAACTGGTGGTACCGTGTCATAGATTTACAGCACGTGAAAGAACCTCAAGCTTATAGAGGCCTCTGAGCAAAATTTCTCTTTCATGTCCAATATAGTATGGGATGCTAAGAACCATAGTAATTAAAGAGCATCCATAAATAAAACTCAATTTAATTTTCCTGTGAAATGGGATGCTCACATACTGTTTTTATTCCTCTTAGCATGGTATGATATGATGACCGATTACTGGAAAACTCAAAACATTTATATAACAAGATTTTGTTTGAGTTTACATTTATTCAGAATGAAAAGGGGTTCACAATAATAGTAGCTCATAGAAACATATTTTGAGTAAATTAAACAAACAGAGGTGTAGCTAGGGAAGGGATTTTGGGTTTGGAATCCCCTTGGTTAAAAAAAAAAAAACAGTTGTACAAATTTATGGCACTTTGTTAAAATAACAGCATCTTTGTAAGTTTTGTGGCATATTTACGCTGCATGACAGCAACAGAAGCTGTACTTTAGATAGCATTGTTAAGATATGGGGGCATATTTTTGTTTGAGTGCAATATCTCCCAGTTTAGAACATAACTAGAAATTGTATTTTGTAGTGAAATAAAATAATTCACAGTGGTCATGTCACACAACACCCTATTCTAACTTTTAATTCCAATTGCTGCACCTTAATCTGGAAATTAAAATCATTTTATTTAAATATTTCAACTCAGGATTTATTCATACCATTTGAAGTGATACAAATTGTTTAAGAAAAATTGATCCCTATACAACCCCCTTAATATTTTCTGGCTATGCCACTGATTAAAAATAATGAAAAATTTACCTTGTAAAGGGTAGTTAACAATGAAAAGTAGTAGTTGCTGTTGCAGAACACTCACAGACCCTTTGCTAGTGAATGGCTTTTTACTTTTTCTACTGCTTACCTGTACGAGGTTTTGCATTTCACCCAAAAATTCAATATGGAAATTTCGGTTCCCTGAACCAAAAAAAATGCATTTTTAGAAAAAAAGGTCTGAACAGCATTGCCTGAGAATGAAAAGTTAAACACCTAACTTGGTATTTAAATTCAGTTTGTTCCAAGGATGTGACAAACATTTTCAAGAAAATCCCTAAACCATGACAATTAAAATGTACGTCTTGAATTTTCTGTGAATAGCCTGAAGTCCTCTTCATTCCAAATTACTTTTGTATAATATGGTAAAGTGTAAGAGGCAAACAAAACATGCAGATCTCATTAAAGTGCACAATTTATGACCAAGTGAAATTAAGCATTTACAAGACATTCTTTGTTGCTGGTTTGAATTTTGAAATACTTCTAGTTTCCCAAAATGGTAAGTCATTTGCTTTTTATTGTGATCATGCAAGGAGTGAGGAAATTCAAAACCATCACATAGCAACACACTGTAAAAATCTGACAACTGTGTCTGCCTAATGTATCTACAACAAAACATGTAAATGTGCAATTAAAGTTTATGTCAATTAATAAGAACACCAGCATGGTATACTTGCTCAAGTGTAGACATATTCTGTAACAATACCAAGAGCTGAGATCGTGTTATTAGCATTAGCAACACTGCTACTGCTCACTGAAAATGGATACACTTTTACTGCTTCTTGATCTTAAAGATGAACGGTAACAATTTTCTTAATCAGAAAGTTGCAGAATAGCTACATCTGCAAAAATATCAGTGAGAGTCAAGGACAACCACATACACTGTCAAGAAATGTGCGAATTTAGGCATTGCAGTAAAAAGTGGTAGCTCATTCTTCAATAAATAGATACTGGGAGTGATTTAATTTCCTGAAGTGCAGATCGTGGCAGTTATGCTCTACAGCGATAACTAAAATTGTGAAGCAGCACAAGTATAGCCAAGATCGTTAAAGCATACACTCGTGAATGGGAGTCTGCACTGACATCCTCCCTGACTAATGTTTCCCCCCCTCCAGGTTTTCCTCAGTTCTCATAACCTGCAAATGCTGGGAGGCACCTGAAACTTTGTGTTTCCTTCCCAAATTATCATTTAATTTATCACCAGTGTCATCGTATGAAGAAGAGCAGCAGTATCAGCATGCCGATGTGACCAGGAACCCTACAAAACACATGTATACCTTCACAGAGATGCTGCAGTAGTCTTGGTGTTATCGAGGACATGGGGAAATAGGTATTTGCATTCTGTTTGGGCTAAATAAAAATGTTTATTGATAAGCAATTGAATATTGATACAACACAACAAATATTTCCATTTGTAGCACACACGCATACAGACACTATAATATTTAATTCCAACACCATGATATATGAATTAAGTTACTCGGTATAATCCAGCAAGCAAAGTATGATCACCACTATCACAGAAAGTATTTGTCAGTATAATGCATTCTAGCTACATTTGCAACATTAATTATAGGGTATCAAAGTATCAACCCATTTTATAATTACAGAAAAAATTTAATGTATTGCTTTTCATTTGCATAAGTAAATTCACCAGGCATTTTATACTCGAGATCAGGATAAGGCTATTTAGCTTAACACTAATATCTGGCTTCAATCTTTATAACCTTAGCACTAATTTCTAACTTCATTTATACATCACAAAAAAATGCACACTTTTATCTTATTTATTTGCAAACAGGAAATGATCTAAACCTTTCTTTAGCGAGTTATACTTTTAACAATTGCAATAACAAAACGGCAACAAGCTAAACAATACTGAAGTTATCTTAGCAAAAATTTGAGACAGGAAACACAGTGGTTAACTGTTAAGGTCATGAAAATTCCCCTTGGATAAGATTAACTTGCACAGATCATGCCTCAACTTGAGGTTAAATCCACTGCTGCCCTGTACATGCTTGTGATCAAACAATAATCATGATGCACCTACAAAATGGATGCAAGTAAGAAAGTGCACTTCTGATGTTATCCACGCAGCTCTGCTCTTTGTGTTGTAGTGGGTACCGTGCTAGACTTTAGTTCTGGAGGTTGCAAGTTCAAACCTGGCAGAGGACGATGGATTTTTTTCGGATGTAAAAATCCTTAGCATGGCTTTATTCTGAAGGGAAGTAAAGCCGGTGGTCCCTTGTCATAGATTTACGGCACGTAAAAGCACATCAAGTCTGATAAAGAGGCCTCTGAGCAAAATTACCGGTCTTTCACGCCCAGTATAGAATGGGATGCTAAGGACCACAGCAGTTAAAGAGCGTGCATAATTAAAACTCAATTTAATTTTTTTGCTCTGCAAACAACCACCATCACCTTTATGTAATTTTTCAACATATACAAGAAATATAGTTTGTGTAAACTTATATTAAGGTGGATTGTGTATAATTTTCAGTGAACTGTTAACCGCACCTCCTCCATTATACCCTGGGTCGCCAAACGTCCCAGATTTGTGCTAAATGTCCTGCGCCCTGGACAGTTTCTATCTAGGTTGGAAATTGTCCCACATTTTTGAGTATTTTTAAACTAAAAAAAAAAAAAGGAAAGCTAATGTTTTCACCTATGAAGTTATAAAACCAATTGTTATATTTCCTTATACTGCAAAAAGTAATTCCCAGTAAGTTTTATCCTGTACTGATCGACTTACAATTGGGCCATTGTCTGCAAATTGTGCTGTTTTGGGGGATTGATCAGACCAGCGGATATGTGTAATAATTAACAACTGCTGTACCTGTCAACAATGAAGCGTGTGAAGTGAACGCAAACACGTGATTGTTTTGTTGGAAAACAGGAAGTAAATTAATAATGAAAAGGATAGGAATTTGAAACACAAAGGTGATCATGTTAAAGGTTTTGTTTTTTTCATAAGGACTGGGAAAATTAAATTGAATTTAGCAATTGGTTAGTATGCAATGGCGACGATAAATACAAAGCATTTTATAAATATTGCATTGTTTCTCGTTGCATACGTGGGGTTTGATTTCACATATAGTTAATCAGGGTTCTGCTGGAATGCCAACACAATTTCAAATGCTTTACCTTATAGTCTCAGTTGACGATTGTTAAATTATGCAGCATAAAACACAAGTAGCAACTGAAACTCATGACAACTATTTTTTTCCCCATGTTGTGGTTTAGACAAGATATTTTAAGATACAGGTTGTAGCTTAACTTAGTTAATACTAGCTCTCTTGGGGTCACTTTGAGCCATTTAAAACTTTTGGCCAATTACTGCTACCTTTTAAAGAAACGTAAGAACTGGAAACTTTACTACTTTTCTCCAAATGTGGTGTTAAGTGATTATCTCAATTTTTAAAGCTTTTTTGCTTCTAAAACTGCAATTTTGACTTATTTAATTAGCAGTTCTAGGTTTCATGCATTGTGCATGTCTATGCAGCTATTTTGCACACATTAGTCATGCAAGAAGCTTCAAGGAGAAGGTTTAAAGGCTTTGAATTACTGATAAGAGTTTAACTAATGGAATATTCTATAGCTGAAATACATATCTGTATTCACACATATTATATTAATATGCTCCTTATTTTTTTGCATTAATAATGTTATTTTCAATTAGTAATTAAAAGATATCGCAGCAGCAGCTATAATGCTGCTTATTATGTTTTCTCATAATTAAATTTTACAAAATTGGCTACAACATTACTCTTGGGTGTGTAAGTGCTAGTGTTACCTAAAATGCATAACGTAGCATTAATGGTTTATTCAAAAACAGCTGTTTTATACAAATTGTTACTTAAACATCCCTTAAAGTTTCTTTGTTCTTTAATATTCCCATCATTGGAAAACGACATGGTGTCATGATATCAGGAGAAATATAATACAGCTGAATCTCGTTATTCACAGATATACATTGTTAGGCACTGAACTTTGTCCATTAATATTATATATTTTCTCATTAATGTATCACTATGTACAAAATATTATTTGCTTACTTATTTATACATTATGTTATTACTGCTATGCACTTTGTATCGGTGATGAAATAGGAAGTGTTCCTGAAACAATTCAAGCTCTACAAATTACACAATGATCTCTCTAGTTGCAAAGCATAAACGATAACAGCTTTTCTGTGATTAATGCGTATAATTGGTTAGTATACGACTTGTGTGGAAAAATTAAAGAAGTAAAAAAAAATTGACCAATTTTTTTAAATCAGTGTAGAGCCCGGTACTCTGAATTTTCGTTCTTTTCCCCTTCCTTGAAATATGAATAACAATACTGGCATGCATATAAATACTCCAAATAGTGCATTGTTTCTTGTATCTGTTTCATTAACTGCTTTCTTATACTAAATACATAGAATAATAATCTAATAGAACAGTTTCAGTTCCATAAAAAGGCTTACTTTATGCTTCATTTAAACATTATTTTTCCATCTTCCTTTGAAAACGTATAACCGAGGTTATAGGGTCTACTCTAGGAGCAGATTTCCTTAGGATTTGACATTTAAATAAGTTGTCCCCAAGTTTGTGCCAAACAAACGACTTCTTTCACCATTTTTCATCCTACCATGTAATGGCTCAAAGATAAAGAAAGGGCTGTGTCCATGGATGAACTTAAGGCAATACATCAGTGAAATTTGGCAAAAAAAAAAAGTTTGAAAAATGTTACATTTTTATTGTACTTTCATGGTACACAATTGGTATTTTTAACATCAACAATCTTATTTAATAGGTCCTGTGCCATTTACGTAAAACACTGCATTAAAATGTAGGCCCCATTTTTCACTCTTCAAAATGCTCCTTGGACACGGTCTGTAACTTCACCTTTTATGGATTTAAAAAAAATATGAAATAGTTCAGAAAGGAGTTATTTTTCATAAACTCAGATTGAAAATTTGAATAACATGTCCACAGGATATCGTTTTGCTCTTTAACTAATCAAAATTAAGAAATGCCTGCACAATTCTTTAAGTTTGTATACTAAGCTCAAATTAAAACTTTAAGGAGTGAGAGTCCAAGGAGAAGGTTTCACGCTGTTTGGTGAAAAGTAAAAACAATTGCAAGAAAACTGCATTTTTTTAAGCCCACTTGGTAGCTCAAGGAATAGCTGTATCTCCAGTACACTAACATTCCAGCTGGGGACGTTCTCCGTGGTGTAGTAATTACCATGCTAGCCTCTGGGTTCAAACCCAACAGAGGGCGATGGAGTTTTTTGGGTGTAATGATTCTTAGCATGGCTTCCTTCAGAAGGGAAGTAAAGCCAGTGGTCCCGTGGCATAGATTTATGGCACGTAAAAGAACCTCAAGCCTGACCAAAATTACCGGTCTTTCACGCCCAAAATAGAATGGGAATGCTAAGAACCATAGCCATTAAAGAGCGTCAATAAATAAAGCTCAATTTCATTTCCAGCTAGGGGAAGTGTGATCCTGACCACATCATCCTTCATCTGTGTTGTGGCAGTAGGTGTAATTATACTGGCGTCATGCCACTCAGAGGAGAAACAATTCAAATATGCCACTGAATTTAGGCTATTCACAAATAAGCAGGAACAAAATATAAATACATGTCTTACAATGTAAGCATTCACAAATTGATGAGGAATGCTACTGGAGCCCAGGAATGGTATATTGGATTCATATACAGAGTGCCTGTCCTCATGTTAGGAACGCAGTAAACAAAGACTCAAAACACCATATAACAACAAACTAATGTATGCCATCATATTACAATTACATACTTTCAAAAGTCAGAGTAGTATGCATGTGACTTTTAAAATATCTTTATAGTATCAAATTGGGAAGTTGGTTAAACTGCATTACAAACCAGTTAAAAAGATATACTTGTCAGTAATATGTGATATCCCAAAGTGGCTTATCAATCTTTTCCATGTTGCTATAGATAAATATTCCCATTTCTGTTCAAGATGAACCACACCAACTGTCTATCTGGAGGAACATTAGATTGATGACTTTTGTTTCAAGCTGATGGAGAGTTTACAGGGCTGTTCTGTACTATATTCCCTTTGAGCATTACGCATAAGAAAAACCTAGTGTTATGCAGAGATATGAAACAGAACTGCACAAGGAAAAAGTATATAGTAACATGTAATTAATTAGGTAGACAGGGATGGGGAAGATTCAGAACTGCAGCAACAAAGTAAAGGGTGAAATTAAATGTCTATTGTATGGAGGTACAGAAAAAGATCTCATAGTTTAGAACGTGAAGGCATAAAATGATGCAAAACCAATTTGCACCATTGAGAGAAGTTACAAGGAAAAATTAAACTGAATTTCATTTATGGATGCTCTTTAATTGTTAAGGACTTATAGAGAGAGATAATTACGATAGGAGTTTTGAAAACTAGAAATATAACAGAGGTCAAAAGGACCTGAAAATTCCTGAGAAAAGCAAGACAAAAATCAAGAAAAATTTAAGCAAGACAAAAATCAAGAAAAATTTCATAAGTTTAAAACCATAAATTGTCACAGTCACTATAAGCTGGTTTGTTATCTAGATAGATAGTAAATCTGACATGCACTATATCAACAATCACTGTTGGATATATTTATGTCAGAGCAACTAAATTGTTAGATAAATTGACACAGTCACTATAAACTGAATGTTGATGTCTCGGTAGATACTGAATCTGCTATACAATATATAAATAACCTAAGTGCTGGATATATTTATGTCAGAGCAACTAATTTGTTAGATAAATTGACACAGTCACTATAAACTGAATGTTGATGTCTCGGTAGATACTGAATCTGCTATACAATATATAAATAACCTAAGTGCTGGATATATTTATGTCAGAGCAACTAATTTGTTAGATAAATTGACACAGTCACTATAAACTGAATGTTGATGTCTCGGTAGATACTGAATCTGCTATACAATATATAAATGACCGAACTGTTGGATATATTTATGTCAGAGCAACTAATTTTTTAGATAAATTGACACAGTCACTATAAACTGAACGTTGATGTCTCGGTAGATACTGAATCTGCTATACAATATATAAATGACCGAACTGTTGGATATATTTATGTCAGAGCAACTAATTTTTTAGATAAATTGACACAGTCACTATAAACTGAACGTTGATGTCTCAGTAAATAGTGAATCTGCCATACAATATATAAATAACATAAGTGTTGGATATATTTATGTCAGAGCAACTATTTGTTAGATAAATTGACACAGTCACTATAAACTGAATGTTGATGTCTATAGGTAGATAGTGAATCTGACATACAATGTACAAATAACATAAGTGTTGGATATATTTATGTCAGAGCAACTAATTTGTTAGATAAATTGGCAGTCACTATAAACTGAACGTTGATGTCTCAGTAAATAGTGAATCTGCCATACAATATATAAATAACATAAGTGTTGGATATATTTATGTCAGAGCAACTATTTGTTAGATAAATTGACACAGTCACTATAAACTGAATGTTGATGTCTATAGGTAGATAGTGAATCTGACATACAATGTACAAATAACATAAGTGTTGGATATATTTATGTCAGAGCAACTATTTGTTAGATAAATTGGCAGTCACTATAAACTGAATGTTGATGTCTATAGGTAGATAGTGAATCTGACATACAATATATAAATAACATAAGTGTTGGATATATTTATGTCAGAGCAACTATTTGTTAGATAAATTGACACAGTCACTATAAACTGAATGTTGATGTCTATAGGTAGATAGTGAATCTGACATACAATGTACAAATAACATAAGTGTTGGATATATTTATGTCAGAGCAACTATTTGTTAGATAAATTGGCAGTCACTATAAACTGAATGTTGATGTCTATAGGTAGATAGTGAATCTGACATACAATATATAAATAACATAAGTGTTGGATATATTTATGTCAGAGCAACTATTTGTTAGATAAATTGACACAGTCACTATAAACTGAATGTTGATGTCTATAGGTAGATAGTGAATCTGACATACAATGTACAAATAACATAAGTGTTGGATATATTTATGTCAGAGCAACTAATTTGTTAGATAAATTGGCAGTCACTATAAACTGAACATTGATGTCTAAAGGTAGATAGTGAATCTGACATACAATGTACAAATAACATAAGTGTTGGATATATTTATGTCAGAGCAACTAATTTGTTAGATAAATTGACACAGTCACTATAAACTGAACATTGATGTCTAAAGGTAGATAGTGAATCTGACATACAATGTACAAATAACATAAGTGTTGGATATATTTATGTCAGAGCAACTAATTTGTTAGATAAATTGGCAGTCACTATAAACTGAACATTGATGTCTAAAGGTAGATAGTGAATCTGACATACAATGTACAAATAACATAAGTGTTGGATATATTTATGTCAGAGCAACTATTTGTTAGATAAATTGGCAGTCACTATAAACTGAAGCATGTGATCTAGGTAGATAGTGAATCTGACATACAATATATAAATAACCTAAGTGTTGGATATATTTATGTCAGAGATAACTAATTTGTTAGATAATTTGACAGTCACTATAAACTGAACGTTGATGTCTAGGTAGATAGTGAATCTGACATACAATATATAAATAACCTAAGTGTTGGATATATTTATGTCAGAGATAACTAATTTGTTAGATAATTTGACAGTCACTATAAACTGAACGTTGATGTCTCGGTAGACAGTGAATCTGCCATACAATATGTTATAATGTACTTGGAAAACTTATTATTGTTGCCAATAATTGGCACATATGTTTCCAGTAATTGGCACCAGTGCGAATAACTGGTTTTGCTAATTTTTAAATGCATACAATATATAAATAACCTCAGTGTTTGATATATTTATGTAAGAGCAACTAATTTGTTAGATAAATTGACACAGTCAATTTAAACTGAAGTTTGTCATCTAGGTATATACACTATGTGATCAAAAGTATCCGGACACCTGGCTGTAAATGACATACAAGTTCGTGGCGCCCTCCATCGGTAATGCTGGAAGTCAATATGGTGTTGGCCCACCCTTAGCCTTGATGATATGTTTACTCTCACAGGCATACTTTCAATCAGGTGCTGGAAGGTTTCTTGGGGAATGGCAGCCCATTCTTCACAGAGTGTGGAACTGAGGAGAGGTATCGATGTAGGTCGGTGAGGCCTGGCATGAAGTCGGTGTTCCAAAACATCCCAAAGGTGTTCTATAGGATTCAAGTCAGGACTCAGTGCAGGCCAGTCCATTACAGGGATGTTATTGTCGTGTAACCACTCCTCCACAGTATGAACAGGTGCTCGATCATGTTGAAAGATGCAATCGCCAACCCCGAATTGCTCTTCAACAGTGGGAAGCAAGGTTTTTAAAAGATCAATGTAGGTCTGCGCTGTGATCGTGCCATGCAAAACAACAAACCCCCTGCAGGAAAAACACCACCACCTCCAAATTTCACTTTTGCCACTACAAACGCTGGCAGATGACATTCACCGGGCATTTGCCATACCCACACCCTGCCATCAGATTGCCACATTGTGTACCATGATTCGTCACTCAACACAACGTTGCCACTATTCAATCGTGTAATGTTGACGCTCCTTACACCAAGCGAGGCGTCGTTTGGCATTTTCCTGCATGATGTGTGGCTTATGAGCAGCTGCTTGACCATGGAATTCAAGGTTTCTCACCTCACGCCTGTCATAGTACTTGGAGAGGCTCCTGATGCAGTTTGCAATTCCTGTGTGATGGTCTGGATAGATGTCTGCCTATTACTCTTTATGACCCTCTTCAAATGTCGGCGGTCTCTGTTATTCAACAGACGAGGTCGGCCTGTACACTTTTGTGCTGTACATGTCCCTTCACATTTCCACTTCACTATCACATCAGAAACAGTGGACCTAGGGATGTTTAGGGGAGTGTGGAAATCTCGCATACAGACTTCTGGCACAAGTGACACCTAATTACTTGACCACGTTCGAAGTCTGTAAGTTCCACAGAGCGTTCCATTCTACTGTTTCACGAAGTCTAATGACTACTGAGGTCCTGGATAATGAGTACCAGACAGTAGGTGGCAGCACAATGCACTTAAGCTGAAAAATGTATGTTTGTGGGGGTGTCCGGATACTTTTGATCACATAGTGTATGTATCTATCATTCAATATATCAACAACCACAGTGTTGGGTAAATTTATGCCAAAGCACCTAATTTACTAGGTAAATAGAAAGAGTAGCTAATAATTGTGTCATCGTGATCAAAATTTGCTTTTATATGAAATGTATAGTTTATAGAAGCTGGAATAGAATTCATTTATTCATATTGTATTTTCATTATTCCAGATAACTTTCAGTCTCAACTAGAGTGGATGATTAGGTTATACTATACTACAAACTGGAGGTTCAAATAAATTTGGGTTATTTCTGAAGTAGCAAGCGTTTCCTTGTTGCATGCAGAATACTTGGGTTCTTCAATTTTGTTTAAATTCTTTTGCAGTTGTTTCATGTCTCGGTTGTTTATTAAGCATACCAGTTTAATTTAACTTATGATGTAATGAGTTCACAGCTTCCATAAATGCTCTCCAATTACGTCAATTTATGAAGACTGTCAACTGGCGTTCCTTGTGGGTGGTTTGGTCCTCCTTGTTTGTTGTTCTGGTTAATCGGATGTCATTGATGCTGGAGATTTTAAAATCATGATGATAAAGATACTTAGTTCTAATGGGTTCTTAAACATTTTATTTCGTGATTAAACCACCAAAAATGATGTGCTACAACAGACTTGTCCATTTACTTGAACTTAACAATCCTCAAATGTTCTTTTCATTTGGATCTTCAATGTATATTCTTCACAATCTTGACAATCCATTTGATAGATATGGTAATTTGCTTTTTTTGGCATGCTATTTTTGAGCTGGTGGTTTAATAGCTTCCTGATACTATATTAATTTTGTGTCACTAAGTTTAAATTAAGGTTTCTCCAATCTCTCTAAGGTACTTAAAAAAGTTGGACTCATTTGAGCATAAATGATTGACTCTTCACTGTATACAATATTTTCTGTTGATTTATAAAACCGTTTTAGTTGAGTTTTGACACATTTTGTTCAATGCAACTCAAACTGACGTCATTACTGAACATTTTTTTTTTACTATTTATGACAGTCCATTTGGAATAAGATCACTGTCACTCCAAGATGTGTTGGTTATGTATGACGTGCACATTTTCAATGCAACTTGCAGGATAATTATGTTGTATGTATTTCCTTATAATAAAATTCCTCTTGTTTTCAGATGTTTTAGTTATTGTTTGTTACATTCACATTTATTTTATTATAATTTCTTTTTTATAATAGGAAACTACTGTACTTATATCACTTTTTTCTCTATTTTTTTTTCATTTTTTTCATGGCAGCAAAACTTAAAAACTAAACCGGTGGCCCTTCCATCTTATTCTTTAGCAGAATATCTGATTACTATGCCATTATCTAATGAAGCTTGCTCTACAATTTAATCCCAAAAATAATTAAACAACCTGTACTTGGTATGTTCCAAATATTCCAACTTTGAATCAAAGTAATACTCAACTTTCTTGACATTAAAATGCCACAGGTTCCTTGAATATACAGCTAAAAACCACAATATGCTTCTTAATCCTTTGGTGTCAGAATGCGGGCATCTGGAGGTGAGGTAAACTCAACATTTATGGTTGAATCTAATGCTTTACACAATCATTGTCACATGTCAGCAGTCATTTGAGGTCTGTTAAAACATGTTTAAGTTTATGAGGTTGTATACATGCATGTGTGCAAGTGTTTTTTACATGACATGTGAAGATGGCATTGAAACAAACACTAACAGATAGTGAAATAATGTCAATGTTCAATGAATTTAGTGAAGATGCATCTTAATTCAAGTTATTCGTCTCAGAAGAAGAAGAAGGAGGTGATAATTGAACCTACTCCATAGCAAGCTGGGTGCCCAGATTTGCAAGTGTTACCAATACCAGTACTTTAACTGACAAACCTTATCTTGATTCAGATAGGCGTTTCCAACTTTATCACACAAAGACCAGAGTGAACCTGTGAGTGTGTAATACGAACGTCTATAGAACTTTCAGTATATAGACCGTTTTTGCACCCAGCATTAGTGATTTTTTTTTTCAAAATCAGCGTAAGATTAGGTACAATCACTTACATTTACATAATCTTAGTTATAATGTACATGAATAAAGTGTATACATTTTAAATTTTAGAGCAAGTTTTAAACTGTTAAATCTGGCTCAAACTAATTCAGCACAGGAAGTTAACTTCTTATGTTCATTCAAGGAGCATATGCAATTTGAATGCTTTTAACTAATATTTTCTACACACGACTAAAAACTCAGCATGTGATATTCCAAAATTCATGTCACGTTTTTCATTACACATCTATATAACAATTAAAATGAATTGTCCAATGGCAAAATTTAAAATGCATACCACCTGCTCTCATGAGATACTGTCACGAACGTGACTGAGGAGATCCGTATTGTAATTATTATTTTATTAACCTGTCACAAGTTTCTGTATTCATATAGAAACATATTTTATATTCTTAATTCTGCTAAAGTCTCAGTAAATTGTATATATGACAGGAAACATTGGTTTGTCATTTCCTTTGACATTTCAAAGGGATGTTACTGTGCCATCATTTCCTGAGGTGTACGTGTCTTTCTGCAGGCTTTTAGCTGCACCTTAGACCACGTTACGTCACATAGAATGGTCTAGAACATTGACGTATCGAGTTATGATTGGCTGCTATATTTCAAATCTAGGGCGGATGGCTTCATCTGACACCACTAACGGCTTGACGAAGTCGTGTCGAGTATTGGCTCTCCTCATCCACGACGAGACATGTTTCTCAAGGTAAGCCTTCTAAGATAAATTGATAATAATAATGTTAGCCAGTATCATCATCATCCCTGATAATATAAACTCGACAATCACACTATAGAAATGTAACGCTCTAGAATATAGTAGTTTTGCTAATCCAAGTTCTGAATTCTCTATCATCTGATTCCCAGTTATTCCCCCGTGTCCAACTTTAGTTGCGACAATACAAGCCACTGCTTTTACAGAGGGTATGAAATCGATTTTCTCTAATCAATACCACAGAATACATGACATTCTGTATCAGACTAACAAATGAATGCAACTGTGCATAACATTTAACACCTTGTTACATTCATACTGATATTCTACATTGAAATCAATCAAGAGCTGAATTGTTTTAGATGTTTAATGCTTTGGGTTCCAATATGAGCTCATGCAATTTATGCAGCATATATCATAGGTGCATACCTTTAGCTTTTCTATGATATTTAAACTACTTGTTGGTGGCATCTTCTGTTTATTTAATTTTTATTTGTGAGGCTCTAAAATGTAGTGCACCAATTGAGTGCTATTTGTTTCTTGCTGGGATAGTTTTACTATGTGTTTGCAGTGACTTCTTGTGCTTTTTGCTTATGCACATCACAAAATGGCATACTGAACTAAAAAGCAACTGCATTGTTATCGGTTTTTAGATCATAAGTGCTCAGTAGAAACTTCCACTTTAAAATTTAAGACAACATAAAAGACTTAATTCAACAGCAACATCAGCATATTTGATATTTATAGTGCCAGAAGTGAAATCTTTAGAATAATAATTTAAGATTTGTTTTTATACATAAGAACTCAAGTAACATCCATAAAAGTATGTGGAAATGTGGGACAAGAGCCATTGCACAAAACCTCAACTCGACAGCTTCATAATTGAGACGAGTAGAAACCTTTTAGTAAAACCTTACGTTTCATCTTACTCAGGGCTGGCAGTAGTATACCATTTTAGCTTGACAGCAAAAGGGTTAAGATGCTTGTACTAAAAATTTCTGGTAAAACGGAGCAGAATTCAAATAAATTTCAGTTAGAGGTGTACAAATGCCACTTTTCAACTTCCTAGGAACACAGGAACATAAATCAGGCAGGCTAAGCCCCACCTGGTCAGGCTATGGGTTGCCCAGCTTGTTTGATTAATGTCCTACCACAGCACAGCAGTTTAGTTATAGTATGAGACTAGCATGAGCAGGAAAAAGAGTTATCTGCTAGACTTCATTTAGGATGCATACATTATAACAATCATCTTGTTCACAGATTGATAAAATTCCCCTCAGTAAGGAATGCCAGCAATTCACAAAGGCTTTATATCTAGTTTCATAGTCAAAACATGGAGTGGCTAAGGATTCATATAGTTCATAGAATGTTTTGTAAGGAAGATTTGGGATTACCCAAGAGCTCACAAGGGGTAGAGTTAGTAAGAGTAGGGATAAAAGAAGTAATATGGAGAGAATTTTGAAGTACTTATACACATGTATAAATTTAGAAGACAGTAATATAACAAAAGAATGCATTAAGTTCCAAAAATATGTAATAGGAAGAGAGAGTTGATCTGGGGAGATGGGAAATGTGTTGGAAGAAATTGGCATGGCAAATATTTGGCCATTAGATAAAAACAATAACAGTGGCTTTTGGAAAGAAGTGAGAATGAGGGTGGAAGACAGAGAAACAAGAGATATGGGCTAGTTCTGAGGATAAATGTTGTTTGACTTTGTATAAAACAATTTGGGGGAAGGAGGAACATGTAGGCATATGAGATCAATCCGAAAGAATAGGTCTTGCATGGATGCGCATACAAGAGGATTATTTTTAAAACAAATAACTGCTTGGGAAGATGTATTATGTGTGACAAATTGGGTAGTATCATCCATTTCTAATGGAATGAGAAAAGGTTAAATGATGGAGAGATGATATGCGCAACAAAAAAATGGGATAACTTAAACAAAGAAACAGTAGCAATTAAAATGGTTACAGTCTGCAAGGTGAAGATAGGGTATAGTAGCTTTATCCCATACAACAAACCACAGTTTAAAGTATGGGAGAGCTTAATTGACTAATCAATGAAAGATGGAAATAAACCTATTCTATATAGACAAAACACAACCAACCACATCGCATAAGAAACATATAAACTACTAATTTAAAAACTTCACTTAACTCTTGGGCACACTTTAAATTCAAGAAGATCTTATGTTGCATCAAGGAGCATTAAAAAGCTGATAAGCAGTTCAATGAAAGACAAAATTATTGAAAATACACCAAATAGGTTGTAATTGCCATCAAGTCTACATAAGCATACTTTCTGGTCATCTGTCATCACTTTATTACATAAACATACAACAAAACTTGTACCACAGGCAAAATAATGGGAAAATCTGTATAATATGACTAGAATTACCATGAAAATCCTCAGAGGCAATGACTGCTCTACAAATATCTGAACAGGATTGGTATGGCAGAATCTTCTATATACTTTCTATGAATTGGGAGAAGATACGGAACAAGACCACCTACTTCTCTATCAAAATACTGAAGTACAAAAGAGCAAGTGACTTTACTGTCAAACATTAGAAAAACCAACCATTTCTGCCTTTCTCATTTACAGTTGGTTGGTTAATTTGCTTGGAGTTTGCACCAAACACAACCTAAACTACCCTACTTAGATAGCACATTTGAATACACAATAGTCAATACGTGCCTAAGGTTTGGTCTTTATGCATTCCATCTTGTCCTGGGGACGAGCAAGCTTTAAGTGGAATCTGTAAACCTCTAACTTCAGATTATATCCAATTTTATAAGCAAATATTGATCATACGCAACTTTAATTGATTAAAATCAATTTCAACAGACCATGTACATTTTACAATTTTACGGATTTAAGTAGAAATGAAAACACAGAAATTACTGTCAAGTTTCCAGAGTCTGTCCTATGTCACTTACTTTACAGTTGAACTGTGAAGAATGTAACTTTTGGTTTGATTTGCCTCATGTATTTCAACAAATTGCATAAATCCATTTGCAAATAAATAAGAAAATTGTGTTTGTATTGCTTAAGATGCATTGTGGTACTACAATAATAACTTATTCTGTACTATGTGCACTTGTTTTATGTAAGAGTAAAGAATTGTTATCCAAGAAGGACCTATCACACAAATCACAGCTGAACTCAGATGGTTTAGAGTGATACTGCATGTGTCTGTTTAGGTACAACTTCCTGCTGAATATTTTGTCACATCTGGTACACTTATGTCCAATGCCTGCGTGTAGTTCAACGTGCGCTTTCAACGATGCCTTGTGGCTGAAAATTTTGTTGCATATGCCACATTGTTTGGGAAGATGCGTCTCAAAATGACTCTGCAGTTCACAGCTGGTGAAGAAGGAACGATGACACAAGTTACACCTGTGCGTGCGCAGTCCTTTGTGTCTGTTCATGTGTCTCTGCAGACCGCGCTTGGTATGCACTACAACAGAACATTCTGGGCATTTCAGTTCCTGCGCGGTGTGCACCCAATCGATGTGTTTCTTCAGTAAGTCTTCCTGCTCATATGTCTTGCGGCATTTCTTGCAGCTGTAAAGTGCATTATTCTCATGTTTCTTTTGATGACTGACCCAGTTGGACCAAACCTGGAATATCTTGCCACACAGCTTACACTTATGCCCTTTAGAATTATTATTTTCACTTTTATTGCTCATTGTTTCCAGTGCCTCGTCGCATACCTCTGTGGAGGTATCTTCGACAGTATTGTCCTCCACATCAGAAACCATAACAATTTCTTCTGAAGAGGGTGACACATTTTCATCATGTATTGTAAGAATCTCGTAGCATGGTTGTTCTTCTGGATGATAATCATTGAGTTGTGTCAATGATTCATCAGAAACAATGGGTGATGAAGGTTCACTTGTTTCGCTGACCATCGTCACAAGACCGTTATTTTGTGTCAATCTCTGATACAAGTCTTCAACGGCACTGCTGTTGTCGCTATTCTGTATGTCACTACTGTAATGTTTTGAGATCCAATGCCAAACATTTACCTGAGGGGCTTCTTTTGCTATTTTAACCAGTGCTTCAGATGCCACTTCCGGTAAGTTGCCTACGGCATCATTGAAATGCTCATTCTCAGAATTACTATACTCCACAACAGTTCCATCATAATAGAAGTTATCTTCCTCTTTAATATCGATACTCTCGTTAATGCTGTATTCTTCTAGAGATATACGTTTATGCTCAGGTTCCACTTGATAGAAATTGTTAACGCTTTCTATCAGAGCTTCGTCTTTTGTATCTAACCCTTCATATATATTTATATTTTCAGCTCCACCATTGTCATCTTTTGCTTCTGTATTCATATTCTGAGCTTCTATGTTGCTGCACTCAAGTTGAGTGTCTTCCGTTTTAAAAGTGACATGATCCAAACTGCTGTTTTCTACTTGGGATTCAACCAATTGAGTACCGGCATCTGATTGTGGTCTTAGACCCAGATTTAAAAGAAGATGCTCTGGTTTTAGCAGTTCATTGTTAAATTGCACTTGCTTGGCTTGCAATGTTGACCAGCTTTTCCTCGTAAAGTAATCCCTTTGAGGTTCTTCTGGCTTCTTTTTTGGTGTCTGTTTCAATTTCTTCTGTTGTACTGATACTCCTTCTGGCGTCTGTCCGATTGGCGATCTTGTTTTTGTACCTAAAACCAGAAATTAAAGATAAAATAAGCAAGGTACATGGGCAGAGGCTAAAATATAAACATTGCATTTCTGAGACATCAACAAGCAATGTGAGCATTAAATCTTTCAAATTCACTTCATTTTTGCTTTATCATAAGAATAGTATCTTACCTTACATTGCAGGGATGCATTCTGTAAGAGGGGGTTTGAAAGCAACAATGGGGTGCATTTTCATGAGTAACCTTAAGTATAAATGTCAACAATTTTATCCAGACTGACAAAATGGTTGAAAATATGAATAGTGGTAGTTTACTTAAGTTTTAAAGTATCTATTAATTTGTGCAGAGGAGCATCAAGTGTGGCCAACAGTTTAGATTTCTGTATAAAGGGTTGAAAATAAAAGGCCAGCCTACTTTTTGGAAGCAGTAAAGTCTGCTTCATAATAACCTAGAATGAAAATCAGAACAAGAAAGTTAAAATATAGATATTATAATGTGAGCATTTGCAATTAATGGGAAGCTGTCCTGGGTCCCAAGAATGGGAAAGAAGACTGTCAAATTTTAACTTTCTCCATCCCAGATACAGCACATTATACTCTTCACTGTAGAAATTACTCAAGGTGACTGTGACATGAAACAGCTGCTAGAGCTTTCTCTAATCACAAGCTAGGAAAATTAAACAAAGAAATTCCTTCAAATGTGCATCCTGACTATTGTTGGTTCTTCTAGTGAAAGTGTCACTTGTGGATAGTCAATTTTGCACATTAGAATTTCATTTGTTTCTAATTGACAAATGATATTTTTTTACCTGCTTCCAATTCAGCCAACAGGTGGGTTAGCCAGTTCTAAATGCAGATTCATTATTATTTCTGATTCCTCTAGTTGTACCAAGCTTTATTCCACATTGAAGCTGTTTGTTAACTTGTACAGAATTTTGCTATTGTTTTTGAGACAACAGCCAGTTTTGAGTTGTGCATAAACAGATTAAGTTGTTCATTGGAAGAACCAATACTCAATAGGTCTGCACATTTGCTAATATTTCTTGCAGTTTCATTTTCCCAGATGGCGACTAGAGAAACCTCTAATGGCTGTTTCATATCATGCACATCTTGAATAATCTGTTCAGCAAAGAGTCTCATTGGAGAGCGATCCATTTTTTCGGGCGTAAAAATCCTTAGCGTGGCTTCCTTCGGAAGGGAAGTAAATCCCATGTCGTAGATTTACAGCACATAAAAGAACCTCAAGCCTGGTAAAGAGGCTTCTGAGCAAAATTACCAGTCTTTCATGCCCAATTAAAGTCTGGTTCACAACCACCCAGTAACGGAAACGAGAACGGGAAGCAAGAAATTTTGATTCACAACAGCCCGGTAACGAGAACGGGAATGCATATCAATCACAAAGTGAAAGTCGATTTTGCGCACTGGGATTTCATTTGTTTTTAACTGACCAATGACATTTTTTCACCTACTTCCAATTTAGCCAAGCCAACGTCAAAATTCGAGAGTAAACATTATCTAAATGCATATTCATTACATTTCCGATCCTTCTACTTATGCCAAACTTTCATTCCTTAAAATTGTTTATTGTTCTTTTTTCATTTCCACTGGTTTTAGCTGTTCTTTGTAGCTTTTGCCTTGTGTTTTAGGTAATAGCCAGTTTTGAGTTGCATATAAACAAACTACAAATGATCCCTTCACCAGAGGAACCAACGCTGATTAGATTTGCTGGTGTCGGGATGAGGTTAGGAAGCACATACTACTAATTCCTTCCAGTTTCATGTTTCCAGCTTGCAACTATAGTGAGCACTAGTGGCTGTTTCGTGTCACGGCCGCTTAGAATAACCTCTAGAGTGAAGAGTCTAATATGCACAATAGGGATCTAATATGCCGTGCCCGGGAACGAGAATGAGAAAGTTAAAAGTTGGGAAACTCTTCTTTCTCGTTCCCGCGCCCGGGAAGGCTTCCCGTTGGTTGTGAACATTCCCGTTTGAATACATGTATTTCAACTTTCCCGTTCTCGTTGGTTGTGAACCAGCCTATAGAATGGGACGCTAAGGACCATAGTAGTTAAGGAGCGTCCATAAATAAAACTCAATTTAATTTTAATTTAGTGAAGAGTTTAATATGCACAATATGGATCTAATATGCTGTGCCTAGGAATGACAATGTTAAAACTTAGTCAAGTCTCCTTTCTGTTTCCTGTTAATTGTGAACTCTTACTTTATTATATATGCATTTGTTCTGCTTACCATTCTCAGTTATTGTGAACCATGAAAAGGCCTCTACTGCCCTACATTTTAGGGCAAGTGTGAATGGATGTTTCCAACATTTTCATAGGTGAACCATATAACATGCAAAACGATAACTCATGACACACGCACCAGTTCTTTGTTCACGATGTGACCGGTTAATCATACCTTGCAGCCATTTCACTGTACATGCTTCTTCTTGCAATTGTTCCATGATCAACTGATTCAACTCCTCTTCTAACTCCTAGGAAAACAAACAAAAATTGCAATTTTATATTAACTCATTGGTTTATTAGCCACATTAACATAAATTGAAATATAAATTGGTTTTATTTATGGATGCTCTTTAACTACTATGGTCCTTAGCATCCCATTCTATTGGGCATGAAAGACCAGTCATTTTGCTCAAACGCCTCTATCAGGCTTGAGGTTCTTTTACGTGCCATAAATCTATAACGTGGGACCACCAGCTTTACTTCCCTTCCAAAGGAAGCCAAAAAAATCCATCGCCCTCTGCCAGGATTGAACCTATGACCTTGCGAACTAGAGGCTGTATGGTAAGTACTACACCATTACACAACAGTAATACAATGTATCAATACAGGAATATCCTAGGAGAAACAATTAATTATACCTCAGAAACTATTGCATTTATTATTTCTCAGTTTGCACAGAGAAACATGTGGTTTCCTCACTTTTCTGCTTTAACAAACAACACTAATTGCCCATCCCAGAGTAGGATCTGTCACAAGACACACTGAACCTTATCCCGTATGTTTGACATTCTATCATGTGTTTAGATAGCAAGGAAAACAGACCAACAATGCATGCAGGATGTTAATGACTACAACACAAAAAAGAAAACAAAAGCTATATGCAAGAGCCAGCACACCCAACAAAGCTTTTTGAGTTTCTCTTTCTGTCTGAAAACCAGGATACAATAAATGCAATAGTTTCTGAAAAATAATTAATTCTTTTCACTAGGCTATTCCCGCACACCCTGCATATTACCATAACCATGCTAATTTACTACAAGTGATTATAAACAGAGAAACTGTGAATTGAAGAGTGACATTTACTTTTCATTCAGAAGAAGTTCTCCATTGGCGTCTAGAAGGATATCCCCTACTTTAGTGTTGGTTGTACTGCTGTCTAGTGGAGAACTTCACTACGTCGCCAACCAACACAGTTTCAAAATTCATTACCGTATGTGTATTTTTGGTGATGTGGATTTTTCGTATACTGGGAGTTCTGCTGGTATTTTGAAATGTTTATTTCCTGTTTAATGTTGTGTTTTGTTCAACAAAAAAGGAGATTTGTCTATTTCCTTAAGTTTAAAATTTCTTAGGTGTACCTTTATTCTGGTATGCAGGTTTCTCTTGGTTTTTCCTATGTATATTTCATTCGCAATCAATATAGTATATCCTTGATTTGTTAGTCTTTGGTGTAGTGTCCTTTAATAAATGAACAAGTAAGTTTCTGAGATTGTATTTACTGTGTGGTGTTAATTTTATACCATATACTAGAAACAGTTTATTGAATTAGTTATTAATTTTTTAGAAGAATGTGAATCTACTATATCTTTTTGCTGAAATATTTCTACTGTTGAGAGTGGCTATGTCTTTGGTATTTTTATATTAGTTTGTTCCCCATATGAATCTATTGCTTGAACATGTTCTGAATTTATTCAATTTGAACATCTTTAAAACATGTTCTGAATGAAAACTTAAGTATCAACCTACTCAAAATTTTCAATTATGTTACCATAAACTCAAAACCATAAGGGTGTGTAATTTTAAGACAATTGGCCATTCATTCTCAAATGTGGGCAGTGCGAGGTTCATGTACTGTACACTTACTGATCTTTGTAATAAACATGAATTATACTTAAGTTTTAAAACAAATGGAAATTACACAGAGTGAAGATGCACCATTATCAGCCAATGTCATTTATATTTTGAGAACCATGTCACCAAAGCATAAACCCCCCCCCCCCCCATGGTATACATCCATATATGATTAAGGTGGCCATGATACAGGAAAAATCTGGATGATTCATTTGATTTAAACTTTTGAATCTTCAGGAATCTATCATCAAATTCACTTTGGAAAAAGAAATAAGACAATTCTCTCTTTTCTTGTATTTAAAAAATCTGTGTTACACTCATATGACTTTCTCTACTCTTGTACAAACTATTTTTACAAACGCTTATTCTCTATCTACTTCATGTTAATCGAGATAAGCATTTGCAGAAACTATCTTATTGCTAATTCTCTTGTAGGTGCAAGGGGAATTGGTAGGCTTTAAGTGATAGTCAAATATTTTAAGAGCTGGTTGCTATGTGGAGTATTCCATTCTCTTTCCGTTACCAGGACAAAAAAAAAAAAATTAATAACGAATTTGAGAAAAAGTATAAGTATTGGAAAATTTAAGGGAATAACAAGCAATATCTCGAAAATGGTTCACGCAATAAAAAAAATGTATATGACATAAATTGTGTATTTTAACAGGATCTACATTTTATGTGTAATAAAATTTTGTCTATTTCTTATGGTTTATCAGTTATGCAAAAGTCGTTCACAATGAAGAATACTTTTGGAGACATTCCCAGAAAATTCGAGATATACATTTCATTTGTCATGAAAATATCTTAAACATACGATATTTTAATCAAAATCGTTAGAGCCATTTTTGAGAAAATTAAAATTTTCAAAAAATGTTCCATGTAAAGGGTAACCTGGGGTGTGGGGGATTTCCTTGAAAACCTTCGTGTCGCATCTCTGGAAGATACTGAACCTAAATACCAAGTTTGGTGTTTATCCGACTGTTCGTTTCTGAGTTATGCTGTTCACAGACACACACACAGACATGTTCAGGAGGCCTCAAAACATGTATTTCTGGTGAAATCTTGGTATCAAATTTTTGAGTGGAATGCAATACTTCCCCTACTTACTATAAATAGCAGAGAAAGTAAAAATCATCAGGATCATGGAATTCAGCATTTACGTCTAACACTTATACATAAATAAATGGTTTCAACTAAGGACACCTTTAAACATACAGGAATATAAATACATAATCAACTCAGCAGAACTTAATGGACTGGTGGATAAACACATCAATCCTCATAAATATAAAGGCTGGTTCACAATAGCCCAAGAAGGATAATCAAGCCAACAGCATTCAGAAAACATAATGTGGGTTAGCCAACATCAAAATTCGATAGATGAAACATTATTTAAAGGCAGATCCATTACATTTCCAATTCTTCTAGCCGTACCAAGTTTTCATTCCTTTATTTAATGGCATACATTAAAGTTGTTTATTGTTCATGCTAATTTCTACTGGGTTTTACTATTCTTTTTGACGCAATAGTCAGTTTTGAGTTGCATATAAACAAACTAATGGCTCTTTCACTAGAAAAACCAATACTTAATGGGTCTGCGGCTGTCAAGATCTGAGTTAGGAAGCACATATACTACTAATTTTGTTCAGTTTCATGTTTCCAGCTTGCGACTAGAGAAAGCTCTAGTGGCTGTTACATGTCACGACTGCGAAAATAATTTCTACAGTGAAGAACCCAACATGAACAATATGCCATGTCCAGGAATGAAAACATTAAAACTTTCCTGTTCCTAGGGCCTGGGAAAGCTTCCCATTAGAATACATGTATTTCAGTTTTGTCACTCTCAGGGGTTGTGAACCAGCATTAAGCTATTACGATACTGTGGTGAAGCCACTGCCGATCCTTAGTTTGAATATGGCAGTTTTGTAGTCACACATTGTGTTTATGTTTACAGTATAGCCAATGGCTGGTGTTAGTAGCCCATATTTTACTTGTGTTTTATCCCTTTTGTCTTGAAATACACTCACAATGGACTCAATTAAGAACAGAGATAATAAACCATCAAAGATGTCAAAGAGTGTCAAATTTTAGTGCTATGAGAATTCTATGTTGCTTAATTTAAGAGATAAATAAAAATCAACAATCAAATAACAAAAGGATGCTTGGTGTTGCCATATAAGAGACAGCAAAACCAGAAAACAAATATGATGCGTTACAAACACATGACTTTCTTTATGCACTATCATTTATTTTTATACAATTTCTACACAACATTGTTATGAAAGCTTATTTTTGTATCTACTTCATGTTGAGACCAACACTTGTGGTAGACTTTCATTACACATTTTACAGAAATGACAAAAATACTGAAAAAATTTAAACCAATAACAAAAGATATTTTGGAAATGGCTGATGTCACGAAAGAAGTTATTTGAAATAAATTGTGTGTTTTAAAGAGTACTACAGTTTTTGTGTATCTCTTAAGATTTACAAGTTTAACAAAATTCCTACCAAATAAAGGGGGCTTCACAACAGGCTATTTCTGGGAAATTCAAGACATGCTTTTTGTCTGGCATATAAATATAGAGCATTTTAACTAAAATTGTTACAGCCATTTTTGAGAAATTAAAAAATTTTGAAAAATGTTTCATGTAAAGGGTAGTTTGTGATGGGGAAGGATTTTCTTGAAAATCTTTGTTCCCATAGTGTTAGAGGCAGTTTTACGCACTAAGGTAATAATGAAGTAATGGCATCTGAGACCCTGTGTTTATGTGACATGCTGTTCTGTCGTCCTCCGTGGTTACCATGCTAGCCTCTAGTTCCCGAGGTTGTGGGTTCAAACCCAGTGGAGGGCGATGGATTTTTTGGGGCGTAAAAATCCTTAGCATGGCTTCCTTCGGAAGGGAAGTAAAGCTGGTGATCCCGTGTCACAATTTACAGCACGTAAAACAACCTCAAACCTGATAAAGCGACCTCTGAGCAAAATTTCTGATCTTTCACACCTAGTATACAATAGGACGCTAAGGACCACAGCAGTTAAAGAGCGTCCTAAATAAAACTCAATTTAATTTTTTTCTGTCTATATTAATCACTCACAACACGTCACCTTGAAACATTCCAGTAACATAAAATGATGACAATTTCTAGGCAATACTGGATGTTTCCTTGCTGCTGCAGGGAATTGGAATTGTTCACAAATTACATAAAAATTGCAGTTACCATTTCTTTTTTCAACCAGAATCATGTTCAAAATGAAGCACAGTACAGTTCTTCAAAGAGAATATTTTCCTTTTTTCTATTACTCTCTCTTTATTGCATGCCAATCGATAAAACTATTGAAAATACAAATGTAATGGTTGAGCTGCATTTTGGATTCTTTACCGTGGTTTTGACAATAGCTCCCCAGCAAGCAGTTAACTTTTTACCACAATTACATGCAGGTAAAGCCGAAATCAACATTGGCGCAACAGAAATAAGACTATACCTTTGAAAATTAAACTTTATTATTGTATTCTCTTGACCATGAATAATGCACTTGGCCATAAAAGTAAGACTGGTGGATAATAACATTAAAAAGTAAAAAACAGAGAGAGAGAGAAATGGCTAAACAAACTTAGTACTGCTCTCTAAGATGATTTGATGACCAAGTTTCCATAGCATGAAGTACTTATTGTATATAAGAATTCAGTTAATTACAATGATCATAACTATAACTTTCCTGATGGGCAATTGTTTTGAATTGAACAGCTCTTTTTATGAGTTTTCCTGAAGGTGTGACTTATGCAAGATTGATTTGTGATCATTAAAACACCTTTCCAGCGAGTTTCATACAGGGAGTCCCACTCACTACTGAACCCATTGATCACTGTCGTGTGGTGCAATTTGGAGTAGCAACAATGCACTTGTCTACTGACTATTGTGCTATGTGAATGTCATCATTGACTGTTGATTGTTTATTGGGAATTTGAGTCTAAAGAGTGACTCAATACAGTTCAGTTTGTAGAAGCACAAGTCAGTCCAGTACAGTGCAGATGAAATGAATCAGTATACTCTAGAAGAGTGTGTGTTTATTATTTGAGTCTATTGGAAGACTGACTCAATACAGTTCAGTTCAGTTTGTAGAAGCACAAGTCAGTCCAGTACAGTGCAGATGAAATGCATCAGTATACTCTAGAAGAGTGCATGTTTATTATTTGAGTCTATTGGAAGACTGACTCAAGACAAGTCAGTCCAGTACAGTGCAGATGAAATGAATCAGTATACTCTAGAAGAGTGCATGTTTATTATTTGAGTCTATTGCAAGACTGACTCAATACAGTTCAGTTCATAGAAACACAAGTCAGTCCAGTACAGTGCAGATGAAATGAATCAGTATACTCTAGAAGAGTGCTGTTTATTATTTGAGTCTATTAGAAGACTGACTCAAGACAAGTCAGTCCAGTACAGTGCAGATGAAATGAATCAGTATACTCTAGAAGAGTGCATGTTTATTATTTGAGTCTATTAGAAGACTGACTCAATACAGTTCAGTTCATAGAAACACAAGTCAGTCCAGTACAGTGCAGATGAAATGAATCAGTATACTCTAGAAGAGTGCATGTTTATTATTTGAGTCTATTGCAAGACTGACTCAATACAGTTCAGTTCAGTTCATAGAAACACCAGTCCAGTACAGTGCAGATGAAATGAATCAGTATACTCTAGAAGAGTGCATGTTTATTATTAGTCTATTGGAAGACTGACTCAAGACAAGCAAGTCCAGTACAGTGCAGATGAAATGAATCAGTATAAGAGTGCATGTTTATTATTTGAGTCTATTAGAAGACTGACTCAAGACAAGTCAGTCCAGTACAGTGCAGATGAAATGAATCAGTATACTCTAGAAGAGTGTGTGTGTATTATTTGAGTGACTGAATACAGGTATGTCAACAGCAGTTCGTACAGAGATTTGGAGACAACCAACATCCATCAAGTAAGTCCACTATTTGGACCTTGTTGAAGAAACATGGAACTTTACTGGACAGAGATGCAGGAGGTACAGAGCAAAAGAGTAGTTAAGGAGCATCCATAAATAAAACTCATTTTATTAGACAACAAATGATACAGGAAACGTGTGAAGGATAGGCTACTGCTGTCTCCCTCTAAATGACTCCACCGACTTTTGCAAGAAACAGCAATGTCCAGCAGCACTTGCCAATCTGCTGCAAAAAAGCGAAACTTCGCTCTTACCATTTCATTGTGGTAAACAAATTAAAATAATCTGATGTGTTACACTCACATGACTTTCTCTGCTCTTGTACAAACTATTTTTACAAACACTTATTCTCCATATGCTTCATGTTAATCGATATGTTAATCTTATTGCTAATTTTCTTGTAGATGCAAGGGGAATTGGTAGGCTTTAAGCGATAGTCAAATATTTTAACGCTGGTTGCTATGTGGAGTATTCCATTCTCTTTGCATTACCAGGACAAAAAAAAAATGAATAGCAAATTTGAGAAAAAGTATAAGTATTGGAAAATTTAAGGGAATAACAAGCAATATCTCGAAAATTGTTCACTCAACAAAAAAAAAAATGTATATGACATAAATTGTGTATTTTAACACGATCAACATTTTTTGTGTAGTAAAATTTTGTCTATCTCTTATGGTTTACCAGTTATGCAAAAGTTGTTCACAATGAATACTTTTGGAGACATTCCCAGAAAATTCGAGTTATACATTTCATTTGTCATGAAAATATCTTAAACATATGATATTTTAATCAAAATTGTTAGAGCCATTTTTGAGAAAATTAAAATTTTCGAAAAATGTTCCATGTCAAATAATCTGGGGTGGGGGATTTTCTTGAAAACCTTCTTGTCGCATCTTTGGAAGATACTGAACCTAAATACCAAGTTTGGTTTTTATCCGACTGTTCTTTTCTGAGTTATGCTGTTCACAGACAGACACACACACGGACATGTTTCCAAAAATGCTTTTTTTGGATTTGGGGGTCTCAAAACATATATTTCCGGTGAAATCTCGGTATCAATTTTTGGGTGGAATACAACACTTCCCCTACTTGCTATACATAGTAGAGAAAGTAAAAAACTGATATGAGTACATTACTGTCATTTCTTCAAAATAATTCTACCATTCTGTACTACACTTGGTTCATAGACGAGGTAAAGTTTTACCTGTCACTTATTTTAAGTAAACAATCAAAATTCCAGTATTTGGGCAAGTGAAAACCCCCATGACATACACAAAGAGCCCCTTCATTCAGAAAAAGTGGACGTTTGGTGTGCAATATCCCAGCAATGAATAATTGATCCCATCTTCTTCATTACAACAAACGAATACCCTGAAATATTCAATATGTTTGTAAATCAAATGGATGACCAGGAACAACAAGAAAGTGCGACCTGCCATACATCAATTGCTAGCATTGACGAAACTCAGTCCTTTTTCAGCAATTGCTTCATTTGGCTGCTGCACTCGTCCAATCGGACATCAGCTGTTTTTTTCGGGGGGGGGGGGGCATCTTGCAGAATGAGGTAAGTCGTTTTCAAATTTCATTGCAATATCTTCATCAGTATTTAAATAATTAAAATAAATTCTGAGCTCGATAGCGAGTGGGACATACTGTAGAAATCTTCAAGTACAGTTTGAGAGCTGGAATATTTATATATTTGTACATATGTTTTTTCTATTATTTCATTAAATTTATTTGTTCTTACAGACTTAGATTAACTTTGACAGACGTTTCTAAGGTTCTGCTAATTTAACCTTCCTTTTATCTTTTTCTAGCAAGTGCAAAATTTTAAGCATTATAATGAAAAAAGGTGAAGACCTACTTACCGAACAGAGTCTCTTCAGGCACGTTTGATAGGATTCCTGCTGCTGGAAACAAACAAAATATACATAATTTGAGATTTTTATCATTGTAAAACAAGCAATGATATTATTCTATCAATTGTTTCAAGTAGTACAAGGGACATTTGAAAAACCCTCGGAATGACTCACAGATTGCAGCTTTGTCTCCAAAACAAGACATCTTTAATGCAAACAATAAAATACAGACTGTTTGTTAAGGCGGGTTAACACTGGCACACACAACAATCAACAAAATATGTTGATTCAACATGTCAACGGTAAACCAGTGTTCTTCATTGACCAACAAGGCTTGCACAACTTGCTGGTTCAGGACTGGCTTTACTTCCCTTCCACACTAAGGATTTTTATGTCTGAAGAAATCCATGCTCTCTGCTAGGTTTGAAACTGCATCCTTGGGAAGATTCAACATGTAAACGGTTCATTAACTTCAGCCACACACAACTGGCCGATGCATATTATTCATTGCTTACTAGTGAGAAAAATGAAATTTGTGAAAGTAAAGACAATACATCACTTAAGTTTACTCACTTAACATGTTTCGGGAAACCGTTGTTCCCATCATCAGAAGGTTAATCCGACTGGCCTGTGTTGTTGGTGTTTCCGTATTTTGGACTGGATCCTGTGGTGGCATCTTGTGGTGGAGAAATGTACTTCCAGAGAGGATTTGGTGGCGGCAAATCAAAATTCATTAGATTTGTGTTGTGTTTTAGAATGGTGATCTCCCATGCATCTAATTCGGCTGCAAATTTGGCTGGTTTGACTAATGTAATATTGGGTTTGATGTTGTGATTAGTGATCCAAAAATGGTGTGAAACTGCAGATTTGTCCATTTGTTTATATTTAATACATCTCATGTGCTCCTTTAGCCTAGTTTCTAGGTTTCTTTTTGTCTTACCTATGTATACTTTATTGCAATCTGAACAATTGATTTTATAGATTCCAGCTTTTTTGTCTTGTGGAATGGGGTCTTTTAACTTGTTACAAAGTAATTTCTCTATGTTAAATTTGTTCTGTGGAGCTAGGCTGATGTTATGTTTCATGAAAATCTTCTTAAATTTGTGAAATGTTCCTGGGTGGTATGTGAATTTCTTGAAATTTAGCTCTTTATCTTGCTGGCTGAGATTTGTTGTGTTTCTGATGTGCATCTGTCGTTTGAATTTTGCAATTTTTTTGTCAATAGTTGTTTTGTTGTACCCATTATGTATTGCTGTGTCTACTATATGCTGGTATTCTAACTGGTATTCTTTTTTATTTAAGGGGGTATATACCAGTCTATGTGTTAGGCTGTTTAGTACTGCATGTTTGTGTGTGGTTGGATTGAAACTCTTATTTTTTATGTAATTAGTAGAGTGTGTTGGCTTCCTGTATATGCCAAAGGTTAGGTTCTTTTGTTCTCTGATGATTTTTAGGTCTAAAAATGGTAGCATGCCTTCTTTTTCTATTTCTATGGTGAATTTTATTGATTGGTTCTGTAGGTTTAGTAAGGCTAAGGAGTCTTGTATGAACCTGTTAGGGACAACAGCGAAGATGTCGTCAACATATCTGTGCCAAACTTTAAACATGTATGGAAAGGAAGTTGTTATGTGTGTTTCTAAGTAGCTCATAAATAAATCTGCCAAGAAGGGTGAAAGTGGGTTGCCCATGGTTAAACCAGTTGGTTGTTGATAGAACTTCTTATTGAAACTAAAACAATTTTGTGCAATGCATAAATTGGTAAGTTGTATGAGGTCTTCTATTTCTTCTTCAAGTAGGTTAGTCTGCTGTAGCCATTTCTTTAATTGACGCAGGAGTTGATCTGTAGGAACACTTGGAAATAGTGCAGTGACATCAAAGGAAACTAATCTGTCTTCTGGTTCGAGTTCCAGGGATTTTATCTTCTGTATTAAATCTTCTGAATTCATTATGTTTTTGCTATTGAATTTTGGTAGTGAAGAGAATCTCTGTACTAACCATTTCGCCAGTTTGTAGGTAGGAGAATCAATATTGCTGACGATTGGTCTCATCTTATTACCCGGTTTGTGTATTTTAGGTAGAGCATACATTCTTGGTAAAGTGGGGTCATCTGGTTTTAATCTAGATTTATCAGTGTCTGTTATAGTTTTGCTTTCCTGGATGGTTTGATTGAAGGCTTTTAAATGTAATTTTAATGGGTCTTCTTGAATTTGTATGTAATTTTCTTGTTGCAGCATATTTTCTACTCTGGCAATATAATCATCTTTTTGCAGTACAACTAATTTATTTCCCTTGTCAGCTTTTGTGTATACTACTGGTTTTGATTTTAATGTTTTGATCACATGTTTGGTTGGGAAATTGTTATGTTTATCTGCTTGTATTTCTTGGAGAACCATTTCACATTCTTTTTTTATAGTGGTTTTACTATTTTCATTTAGGTTGTAAGTAGCAATCTCAATGTCTGCGACTATTTCATCGGTTGTCTTTGTGTAGCCAACACATGTTTTTAGGCCAAGGTTTAATACCGATAATTCTGCTTTGGTGAAAGTTACATTTGAAAGATTAATTACGTCTGGGTATGACGTCGTTTTTTCATTTTTTAGGTTAGGTTTATATGAATGTTGCTTCCGGCGTAGTATGTCTAGTTTTTTCTTTAATTTCAGCGTTTTTGTTTTCATCCTGTAGCTAAGAATAGTGAGGAATTTTGATTGCATGTTTTGCCAAAGTGGGTAGCCGAGTGTGTCCGTTAATTTAAGGTGAAGAGCATATAATTCCAGTTCCAATTTTTGTAATTTTGCGTAGTGGTTGTTTCTCTCAATTATTATTACTTTTTTATCGGCTGATGTTTGGTGTTTGCTGTTTTTGTCATATTTTACAATTCTCCTTACAAACTTTGGTGTGCACATCAGAAACACAACAAATCTCAGCCAGCAAGATAAAGAGCTAAAGTTCAAGAAATTCACATACCACCCAGGAACTTTTCACAAATTTAAGAAGATTTTCATGAAACATAACATCAGCCTAGCTCCACAGAACAAATTTAACATAGAGAAATTACTTTGTAACAAGTTAAAAGACCCCATTCCACAAGACAAAAAAGCTGGAATCTATAAAATCAATTGTTCAGATTGCAATAAAGTATACATAGGTAAGACAAAAAGAAACCTAGAAACTAGGCTAAAGGAGCACATGAGATGTATTAAATACAAACAAATGGACAAATCTGCAGTTTCACACCATTTTTGGATCACTAATCACAACATCAAACCCAATATTACATTAGTCAAACCAGCCAAATTTGCAGCCGAATTAGATGCATGGGAGAAGATCACCATTCTAAAACACAACACACATCTAATGAATTTTGATTTGCCGCCACCAAATCCTCTCTGGAAGTACATTTCTCCACCACAAGATCCAGTCCAAAAAACGGAAACACCAACAACACGGGCCAGTCGAATTAACCTTCTGAGGATGGGAACAACGGTTTCCCGAAACATGTTAAGTGAGTAAACTTAAGTGATGTTAGTGTAACAATTCCGACTCACCTTTAAATAAATTCAATACACATCACTGTTTCTAGCTTCTTTTCATTACAATATCAACGTAAAGACAATACAGTTAATTAATGAGATTCATGCAAGATCCGTCATTTGGGATATATTGCTAAAAGACTATGGAAATAAAATAAGAAAGAGGGAGGCTTGCGCATATTTTTTATGACAGAAAAAAAGGTTAAGCCTTATCTCAGTTCAACTGAGATTCATCTTCTGTTTTGCAATTGCTGGTGAAGTCATAGACAGCAATAAATTGAAACCTTCTTTCGACATTCTTAAAGAAATTCTTGAAACTGAATTTACCCTCAAGTTTCAGACAAGATGCTATTTACATTGTTTCTGTTGCTTAGAAAAGACTACGTAAATCCATGTGATTATTGATATTAACAAATGCAACGTATTTACTGTTTGCAGTGGAGATGGGAATTGCAACTACACATGACCATTGATGTAAGTAAAGTCATGGTCCTGCAGGTCTGCCAGTTTCTGACATTTACTACACACAATGGAAGCACAACATTCTCCACCACCAAAGTATGTGAAAACAGCCGGAAAGAACATGGGATGCCAAGAATGTGCTGCTAATTTCTTTCACCTAGAAAGTTCATCACCAGAGCAAACCTTCTGGACCAATTGAAGACCAAAATACTTGAGAAAAGGCCAGGTTTGACAAAGGAGAGTCATCTTCCATCAAGGCAATACTTGCCCTCACTATATCACTTTTGTCGTCCTCTGTGGTTACCATGGTAGCCTCTAGTTCCCGAGGTTGCAGGTTCAAACCTGGCGGAGGGTGATGAATTTTTTCAGGCGTAAAAATTCTTAGCATGGCTTCAGCCCAAGTAAAGCCTGTGTCGTATATTTACAGCACGTAAAAGCCTGATAAAGAGGCCTCTGAGCAAAATTACCAGACTTTCATGCCAATACAGAGCATCCATAAACAAAACTCAATTTATTTATTTTACTGTTACACAAGACTACATAAAATTCCTTCTGAATGAAGAGTACTTCACAGGTTTTTCCCAGAACATCAAGATATATATTTTATTTATTAAGCAAATATCTTTTAATATATCATATTTGAATAAAAATAATTAGGGCCATTTTTTCCGAAAATAAAAAATTTCAAAAAAATGTTCCATCTAAAGGGTAGCTTGGGGTTGAGAAATTTGATACTGTTCACAGATCTTTTTCTATAAATACTTATTTTGGAATACAGGAACCTCAAAACATGTATTTCTGGTGAAATCTCTATATTAAGCTTTTGGGTAGAATCCAATATCTTCTCTACCTACGAACACGATAAAGAAAGTAATAAGAACAATGTAAAAAATCTCCAATAACATTTGTTCTTCATTCTCAGAACTTTTCAAATTATTCATAATAAAAAGCCATTTAACTGAGCATGAGGTGCTCAAAAGCACCGTGGACTGGAATTACTTTCTGTGTAGCGCAGCTGAATATCAAACATAACCAGGCAATGAATTTGAAATACTCAAACGTTTCATATATATTTTTAAGAAATATGATTTGTTGTATACTTGATATCAACTGAAACTTGTTATGAAGCAGTTTTACTTCTGTTAACTTGTGTCAAAATCATTTGTTATATATCTAATATAACAACTGAAGCTTGATGTAAAGTAGCTTTAGTTCTGTAAATTTGAGACAATAACATTAGTTATACATCTAGTTGTGACGCAGTTTTAATGTGTTAACTTGTGACAATTTGTTACATATCTAACGTAAAAACAGAAACTTTTATGAAACAGTTTCACTGTGTTAGCTTGTAACTATATAATTTGTTATATATCTAGTGTAACAACTAAAACCTGTTGTTAAACAGTTTTACTTCTGTTAACTTGTAACAATATCATTTCCTATACATCTAGTGTAACCATAATAGACAATCTTTTAAGTGACAATGACGTAGATGTATTCATCATAGCTGAAGCAAATATAGATCAACAGAAGGAAAAATTCTATCAATTTCCAAAATACAATACAAATATATTAGAAAAACACAGACAGATAGCAAGTGGCATACTTGCTGGCATTAAACAATGCATAAATGGAAAATTTGAAATTATAAAAGAAATGAACCAAGATGACACTTCTGAAATAATAAGGATAACAGCTTGCAAACAAAAACATACATTTAAAATCTATGGTATTTACAGCTCACCCAATAACAATCACCTCAACCTGGACATAATTGGTGATCTCAATGGACATTCTCCAAGATGGAGCTATAGTGACAACAATAAAGCTGGTGAAATTATTGAAGAATTTGTACACTCCAACTTAATGAAAATATTACATAGGGGTGAAGACCCAAAACCTACATACACTACTCAGGACAGTCAACCAATCCAGACATTGCTATCATATCAACTGATTTACAAGATAAAATTATAACAAAAGTAATCGAAGATAGTGGTAGTGGACATAGAGCCATAATAACAAAAACAGATCTAAATCATCAACCGCCTAGAACAAAGGGAAAAATAAGGCCTAAATAGAATTTTAAAAAGGCATACTGGGAAGAATATAGAACAATAACCAAACTTTTCAAAGAAATTAAATTGGAACACAACATAAACAAAGTAGTGAAAGAACTAAATGTCACAATTCTAAAAGCTGCAAAACAATGTATCCCAAGAGGGAAAATTCATAAATACAAACCCTTCTGGAATGAACAGTTAGGACAACTCAAATCAAAACAAGATAAAACTAGAGTAAAAGCAGAAAGGACACAAGACAAAGCAGATGTTATAGAATGGTGAAAAGCAAACGCACAGTTAAAACAGGCTATAAAACTGTCAAAAAAAAACAAAACAGAACTTTGAAGAATTTATAAACAAACCAGACTACAGAACAAATAGTACTAAGGTGCATAATTACATTAATCAAATAAATAGAGAAAACCAACAAAATCAGCCATTAAAGTCGATAATAAAGAAATATACAAGAATAAGCTTATAGCAGAAAAATTAGCAACTTACTATAAAACTAGTACTACATAAAAAACTAAAAACAAAAAACGGAATACTTAAGAAATAGCAACCTGGAAGATACATCTAACTTTCAGAATATCTTCAATGAGCCATTCACGCTCCCAGAAATAAAGCAAGTAATAAGGACATTAAAAAATAAAAGGAGCCCAAGTCCTGATAACATACAACCAGAGCTGCTCAAGAATTTAGGACATGAAGCACTCCATACTTTATTAAACATTTTCAATAAAATCTGGACAACCAGAAATAACATATCAACACTGTGGAAAAAAGCAAAAATTATACCCATTAAGAAGAAAGGAAAACCAACTCAAATGACAGATAGCTATAGAGCAATATCCTTAACATCAAACATAGCAAAACTCTTAGAAAGAATGGTAGCTACAAGACTGACATACTATCTAGAAACACAAAATCTATTAGTCCCTGAACAAGCAGGATTTAGGAAGGACAGCTCAGCAATACACCAGGTTGTAAGACTCACACAGGACATTAAAGAAAATTTCAATAATAATAAGACTACTCTAGCACTGTTTGTCGACTTCAAAGATGAGTTTAACACAGTATGGTGAGAAATGCTACTATACAAGATGAAGACACATGGCATATCAGGCCACATGCTAAACTGGTATCAAACCTTCCTATCCCAAAGATGGTTTGCAGTACAATACAAAACAGCCATATATATATATAAAAGACCTAGTAGATGTACTAAAGAAAATAGGTAACATACAAGTAGGAAAGTTTGCTGACAACGTGGTAATATGGACTTCAGAAAAGAACATAAGATCTGGGAAACATTACAAAAAACTACAAACAAGAATGGAGAATACAATCATAACCCTAGAACAGTGGACTAATAACAACAATATGGAAATAAATACAGGAAAAACTCAATATCAACTATTCACAATGCAGCATAAAACAGAAAATATATGCCTGCAAATCAACAACAAAACACTACAAGAAGCAACTACAACAACATATCTAGGGACAGAATTACATAACAAACTATAAATGAAAGAACATGTAAACAATATAACGAATAAAACAAAAAGACAAACATTTTAAAAACGTTTAAGGCTAGTTCACAACCGCCCGAGAATGGTAACCAGAACTGAAACAAGAATGGGAAGCAATGCACCATGCAAGATATTGGTTCACAACAGCCTGGTAATGAGAACGGGAATGCATATCGATCACAAAGTGAAAGTCGATTTTGAGCATTGGGATTTCATTTGTTTTTAACGACCAATGACATTTTTTCACCTATTTCCAATTTAGCTAAGCCAACGTTAAAATTCGATAAGAGTAAACATTATCTAAATGCATATTCATTACATTTCCGAACACTCTACTTATGCCAAACTTCCATTACTTTATTTAATGGCATACATTAAAATTGTTTATTGTTCTTTTTCATTTCCACCGGTTTTAGCTGTTCTTTGTAGCTTTTGCCATTGTTTTTAGGTAATAGCCAGATTTGAGTTGCATATAAACAAACTAAAAATGATCCCTTCACCAGAGGAACCAAGGCTGATTAGATTTGCGGGTGTCGGGATGAGGTTAGGAAGCACATTTACAACTAATTCCTTCCAGTTTCATGTTTCCAGCTTGTGACTATAGAGAGCACTAGTGGCTGTTTCATGTCACGGCCGCCTAGAATAACCTCTAGAGTGAAGGGTCTAATTTGCACAATAGGGATCTAATATGCCATGCCCGGGAACGAAACAAGAAAGTTAAAAGTTGGGCAACTCTTCTTTCCCGTTCCCGGGGCCCAGGAACACTTCCCGTCGGTTGTGAACATTCCCATTTGAATACATGTATTTCAACTTTCTCGTTCTCGTTCTGGTTCCTGCCTTTAGCAGGAATAAAATGGGGTGGAAACATGGTCCTCCGTAATAATACATATAAAACTTACATTAAAACCAACTACAAATTTCAGAAAATAATTCACTAAGAATAATAACAGGAACTGTAAAAACAACACCAATTACAGTACTACAAAACTTCACAAAAAACATGGCTATAGAATTGGAACACGAGTTGAAAGCAATTACTCTAGCACAAAAACTGCAAGTCAATAGAAACAGATACAAATGGTACCACACAACAGATACTATAAGTAATTTAAAAACTCAAATAAGCTTCAGAACATATATTAATAACTTAAAATGCAAGACTATAATTATAACAAATATAATTGCAACTGAGATAACGAGTCCAATAGAATATACTGATATAAAGTATCAGAATGACCTGATATATACAATACACAAACAAAATAATATAGCAGATGAAATGAGAGCCATAGCAATAGCTAACGAAAATGAAAGATACCCAGAAAAAGAATGGCTCCAGATATATACAGATGGATCCCTCATAAATAAAAAAAATGCTGGTGCAGGAGTATACTGTAAGCATTTTACACAGTATCTAACACTAGATGAAATGTCAAACCACTATGATGGAGAATTAACATCTATAAAAGCAGCATTACAGAACATTTTATACAGACCATACATAAAACAAAAAATAGACATCTTATCAGACTCAAAATCGGCCATAGGTGGAATAGTAAATTACAATAATAAAACAACAAGAAATATTAAAGAAATAAGAAGTCTAATTAAAGCAGTTGAAACTAGAAACCATGTCACTCTACAATGGATCCCACTTCATGTCAGACTTTTGGGCAATGAACATGCGGATCAATTAGCAAAGAAAGGTGCCATACAACAAATAAAACCTGTAGGAAAAATAGAAATAAATAAACAATTAAATAACATTAAACAATATTTCAAAAGACAGCAGAGACTTGATGAAGAAGATAAATTAAAGGATAAAGATTATAAGAATATTCAAGATAGAGTTGATACACAAATAATGCAAAGGAAGACTGCAGTGGCCTTATTTAGTATGGCAGCTGGCCACGATTGCCTAGCAGAACATCTCTACAAGACACGATGCTTACCTACACCCAAGTGCAATCTCTGTGAAGAAGATGCCATCATGAACAAACAACATCTCGCCAAATGCAAAGGCCTTAAAAGTGATATCTTACAGACTTTATATTGGGAAGCCAGAGGGAAAATGATGCAGATCAATTAATCCCTAGTGCCATTGCTGAACATCATCATCTAGTGTAATAACTGAAAGTTCTTGTGAAATAGCTTTACTTCTGTTAACTTGTAACTATATAATTTGTTATATATCTAGTGTAACATCTGAAACTTGTTGTGAAGCAGTTTTACTTCTGTTAACTTTAACTATATATATTGTTATATATCTAATGTAACATCTGAAACTTCTTCTGAAATAGCTTTACTTCTGTTAACTTGTAACTATATAATTTGTTATATATATAGTGTAACATCTGAAAGTTGTTGTAAAACAGTTTTCCTTCTGTTAACTTGTAACTATATAATTTGTTATATATCTAGTGTAACATCTCAAACTTGTTGTGAAACACTTTTACTTCTGTTAACTTGTAACTATATAATTTGTTATATATCTAGTGTAAAAACTGAAACTTGTTGTGAAAGAGTTTTACTTCTGTTAACGTGTAACTATGTTATATATCTAGTGTAACAACTGAAAGTTCTTGTGAAATAGCTTTACTTCTGTTAATTTGTAACTATATAATTTGTTATATATCTAGTGTAACAACTGAAACTTGTTATGAAACAGTTTTACTTCTGTTAACTTGTAACTATATAATTTGTTATATATCTAGTGTATTAACTGAAACTTGTGAAACAGTTTTAGTTCTGTTAACTTGTAACTATATAATTTGTTATATATCTAGTGTAACAACTGAAACATGTTGTGAAACAGTTTTACTTCTGTTAACTTGTAACTATATAATTTGTTATATATCTAGTGTAACAACTGAAAGTTCTTGTGAAATAGCTTTACTTCTGTTAATTTGTAACTATATAATTTGTTATATATCTAGTGTAACAACTGAAAGTTCTTGTGAAATAGCTTTACTTCTGTTAATTTGTAACTATATAATTTGTTATATATCTAGTGTAACAACTGAAACTTGTTGAAAAACAGTTTTACTTCTGTTAACTTGTAACTATATGATTTGTTATATATCTAGTGTAACAACTGAAAGTTCTTGTGAAATAGCTTTACTTCTGTTCACTTGTAACTATATAATTTGTTATATATCTAGAGTAACAACTGAAACTTGTTGTGAAACAGTTTTACTTATGTTAACTTGTAACTATATAAGTTGTTATATATATATATATATATATAAAGTGTAACAACTGAAACTTGTGAAACAGTTTTACTTCTGTTAACTTGTAACTATATAATTTGTTATATACCTAGTGTAACAATTGAAACTTGTTGTGAAACAGTTTTACTTCTGTTCACTTGTAACTATATAATTTGTTATATATCTAGTGTAACAACTGAAACTTGTGAAACAGTTTTACTTCTGTTAACTTGTAACTATATAATTTGTTATATATCTAGTATATTAACTGAAACTTGTGAAACAGTTTTACTTCTGTTCACTTGTAACTATATAATTTGTTATATATCTAGTGTAACAACTGAAACTTGTTGTGAAACAGTTTTACTGCTGTTAACTTGTAACTATATAATTTGTTATATATATAGTGTATTAACTGAAACTTGTTGTGAAATAGTTTCACTTCTGTTAACTTGTAACTATATAATTTGTTATATATATATATAGTGTAACAACTGAAAGTTGTTGTGAAATAGCTTTACTTCTGTTAACTTGTAACTATATAATTTGTTATATATCTAGTGTAACAACTGAAACTTGTTGTGAAACGGTTTTACTTCTGTTCACTTGTAACTATATAATTTGTTATATATCTAGTGTAACAACTGAAACTTGTTGTGAAACAGTATTACTTCTGTTAACTTGTAACTATATAATTTGTTATATATCTAGTATAAAAACTGAAACATGCTGAGAAACAGATTTACTTCTGTTAACTTGTAACTATATAATTTCTTATATATCTAGTGTAAAAACTGAAACTTGTCGTGAAACAGTTTTACTTCTGTTAACTTGTAACTATGTTATGTATCTAGTGTAACAACTGAAACTTGTTGTGATACAGTTATATATCTAATGTAACATCTGAAACTTCTTATGAAATAGCTTTACTTCTGTTAACTTGTAACTATATAATTTGTTATATATCTAGTGTAACATCTGAAAGTTGATGTAAAACAGTTTTACTTCTGTTAACTTGTAACTATATAATTTGTTATATATCTAGTGTAACATCTCAAACTTGTTGTGAAACACTTTTACTTCTGTTAACTTGTAACTATATAATTTGTTATATATCTAGTGTAAAAACTGAAACTTGTTGTGAAAGAGTTTTACTTCTGTTAACGTGTAACTATGTTATATATCTAGTGTAACAACTGAAAGTTCTTGTGAAATAGCTTTACTTCTGTTAATTTGTAACTATATAATTTGTTATATATCTAGTGTAACAACTGAAACTTGTTGTGAAACAGTTTTACTTCTGTTAACTTGTAACTCTATGATTTGTTATATATCTACTGTAACAACTGAAAGCTCTTGTGAAATAGCTTTACTTCTGTTCACTTATAACTATATAATTTGTTATATATCTGGTGTAACAACTGAAACTTGTTGTGAAACAGTTTTACTTCTGTTAACTTGTAACTATATAATGTGTTATTTATATATATATATATATATATATATATATAGTGTATTAACTGAAACTTGTTGTGAAATAGCTTTACTTCTGTTAACTTGTAACTATATAATTTGTTATATATATGTAGTGTAACAACTGAAAGTTCTTGTGAAATAGCTTTACTTCTGTTAACTTGTAACTATAGAATTTGTTATATATCTAGTGTAACAACTGAAACTTGTTGTGAAACAGTTTTACTTCTGTTCACTTGTAACTATATAATTTGTTATATATCTAGTGTAACAACTGAAACTTGTTGTGAAACAGTTTTACTTCTGTTAACTTGTAACTATATAATTTGTTATATATCTAGTGTAACAACTGAAACATGTTGAGAAACAGATTTACTTCTGTTAACTTGTAACTATATAATTTGTTATATATCTAGTGTAACAACTGAAACTTGTCATGAAACAGTTTTACTTCTGTTAACTTGTAACTATGTTATGTATCTAGTGTAACAACTGAAAGTTCTTGTGAAATAGCTTTACTTCTGTTAACTTGTAACTATAGAATTTGTTATATATCTAGTGTAACAACTGAAACTTGTTGTGAAACAGTTTTACTTCTGTTCACTTGTAACTATATAATTTGTTATATATCTAGTGTAACAACTGAAACTTGTTGTGAAACAGTTTTACTTCTGTTAACTTGTAAATATATAATTTGTTATATATCTAGTGTAACAACTGAAACATGTTGAGAATCAGATTTACTTCTGTTAACTTGTAACTATATAATTTGTTATATATATAGCGTAACAACTGAAAGTTCTTGTGAAATAGCTTTACTTCTGTTAACTTGTAACTATATAATTTGTTATATATCTAGTGTAACAACTGAAACTTGTTGTGAAACAGTTTTACTTCTGTTCACTTGTAACTATATAATTTGTTATATATCAAGTGTAACAACTGAAACTTGTTGTGAAACAGTTTTACTTCTGTTAACTTGTAACTATATAATTTGTTATATATCTAGTGTAACAACTGAAACATGCTGAGAAACAGATTTACTTCTGTTAACTTGTAACTATATAATTTTTTATATATCTAGTGTAACAACTGAAACTTGTCTTGAAACAGTTTTACTTCTGTTAACTTGTAACTATGTTATGTATCTAGTGTAACAACTGAAACTTGTTGTGAAACAGTTTTACTTCTGTTAACTTGTAACTATATAATTTGTTATATATGTAGTGTAACATCTCAAAGTTGTTGTGAAACAGTTTTACTTCTGTTAACTTGTAACTATATAATTTGTTATATATCTAGTGTAACAACTGAAACTTGTTGTGAAACAGTTTTACTTCTGTTAACTTGTAACTATATAATTTGTTATATATCTAGTATAACATCTGAAACTTGTTGTGAAACAGTTTTACTTCCGTTAACTTGTAACTATATAATTTGTTATATATCTAGTATAACATCTGAAACTTGTTGTGAAACAGTTTTACTTCTGTTAACTTGTAACTATATAATTTGCTATATATCTAGTATAACATCTGAAACTTGTTGTGAAACAGTTTTACTTCCGTTAACTTGTAACTATATAATTTGTTATATATCTAGTGTAACAACTGAAACTTGTTGTGAAACAGTTTTACTTCTGTTAACTTGTAACTATATAATTTGTTATATATTTAGTGAATCATCTTTGGAAATTTCGTCCAAGGTTAATGAATTTTGACATTCCTATGGATAAAAATTTGATCACTAAACTTATAGAACCACCTCTAGAGGGACAAGACATCTATAACCATCAGAGGAAAGCCAACCAGTTGCAATCAGCTGACGATGAGGAAGTGATTCCTTGAAACTAGTTCTGAGGTATTGAACCTATTTTAGTGAAATTGTATATTTGCAACCACTCTATATGTTATATATAAATGAACTATAAGCGATGCTTTCAATAGAACAATCAATGCTCAATGAATCTATGGGATTCAGGATGCACATTTACCAGAATTCCTTATGGTTTGATTTTCTGAGCTTGCAACTCTAGTAGCTGTTTCATCTCACAGTCACCTAGAATAATTTCTTCAAGAGTCCAGTATACCAATCCTAGGAACAGGAAAGAAAAGCTTAAAATTAGACCATGTATTCTTTCCTGTTCCCAGGACCTGTTCATTGTGAATGCTCTTATTATGATGGATGTGAGTATAATCGCTACCAACATACAGTTCATTAGCTATGTTACTCACAGCAAGTTCACTGTTGCCAGGAGAAGGCCATCCGCGAAATCCATCTTCTTCCTTCTGCACCCGTGTTCCCTCCAACTGCCAATGAAAATAAATACTTATGTATACTTCATGCTGGTTCATGTTACATTCACATCATCATGCCATTCCACAATTCTTTCCCTGTATGTAAACTCCAATGGGTTTTGGGATTTATTGCTCCTGAAATTATTGTAATTCCAATAATGTCAAATTGCAGAACTGTACCATTGCATGTTTAGAAAGGTTATGAAAATATAAAAAAATGTTCCTAAATTTCTACACCTACAGTTAAAGATACAAAGGTATTCTATGCACTTAAAATAATTTTCACCAGCTACTATGGCTTATTTTTTATGTCTTCTACAAACTGTTCTTACTAAACCTTTCTACTCTAACTACTTCATGTTAATCAAAATAAACATTTTCACAAATGGTTTTAGTACATACTTGGTACTTCAAAAAATGCATGATGAAAGTATTGCAAATTCCAAATAATACCAACAAATATTCAGAAATGGTTGATGCAGAAAAAACATTTATTGTGTTTCGTATATATTGTAATGAAAAGAAGCTAGAAACAGTGATGTGTATTGAATTTATTTAAAGGTGAGTCGGAATTGTTACACTAACATCACTTAAGTTTACTCACTTAACATGTTTCGGGAAACAGTTGTTCCCATCCTCAGAAGGTTAATTCGACTGGCCCGTGTTGTTGGTGTTTCCGTTTTTTGGACTGGATCCTGTGGTGGCATCTTGTGGTGGAGAAATGTACTTCCAGAGAGGATTTGGTGGCGGCAAATCAAAATTCATTAGATTTGTGTTGTGTTTTAGAATGGTGATCTTCTCCCATGCATGTAATTCGGCTGCAAATTTGGCTGGTTTGACTAATGTAATATTGGGTTTGATGTTGTGATTAGTGATCCAAAAATGGTGTGAAACTGCAGATTTGTCCATTTGTTTGTATTTAATACATCTCATGTGCTCCTTTAGTCTAGTTTCTAAGTTTCTTTTTGTCTTACCTATGTATACTTTATTGCAATCTGAACAATTGATTTTATAGATTCCAGCTTTTTTGTCTTGGTGAATGGGGTCTTTTAACTTGTTACAAAGTAATTTCTCTATGTTAAATTTGTTCTGTGGAGCTAGGCTGATGTTATGTTTCATGAAAATCTTCTTAAATTTGTGAAATGTTCCTGGGTGGTATGTGAATTTCTTGAACTTTAGCTCTTTATCTTGCTGGCTGAGATTTGTTGTGTTTCTGATGTGCATCTGTCGTTTGAATTTGCCACCACAGGATCCAGTCCAAAAAACGGAAACACCAACAACACGGGCCAGTCGAATTAACCTTCTGAGGATGGGAACAACTGTTTCCCGAAACATGTTAAGTGAGTAAACTTAAGTGATGTTAGTGTAACAATTCCGACTCACCTTTAAATAAATTTATTGTGTTTATTAACTCTTTCGGGGATATGGACGTCATATGGCAGGAGAAAGGATATGGACGTCAACAGACATCCTGTGTATACATGCATTTAATGCTTATTTAACCCTAATTATTATAATTGTTCTCTTTTATAATAAATGTAAATAAATTCTATAAGACACCAAGGCTTACCTTTAAAAGTTTCTTCTTTAATGGTATACCTCAAAACATGGATAAACACACAAGGGCACATCACATTCATGGCAAATCATATTGGTTTCCTTGCAAACACCTTTTTTGTGACACACCAGACACTTTCGAAATGGAAACGGTGGGTGGTATCCTTTTAGGAAAATGTTTTCCTTCAAGTCTGAGGGGTGCAGGGGTTGTGGATTTCTTACCCCCGGTATGAAGAGGCCTCTGAATGGTGTACTGCTCAATTAGGCTACGAGCTATTGATATGCGGAAGTCCAGGCATGTCATTGTCTTGCGTGGGTTTAGAGCTCCCCAAATTACCAAACAATTGTGTATGGTTATATCCAATTGGTGCAAAAATAATTTTTTATACTACTTAACTGTTTTCCGTAAAGAGGATATGCTTGCAATACCTCATCTTCTACAACCACACCCCCCCCCATATGCATATTGTATTCCTGAATAACATCAGGCTTGAAAATTGACATTTTGGTGTGAGAATCTACTTTTCCAGAATCATCAAAATCTTAAGAGCTGCAATTGGATAATGCTATATCTACCCTCCTGTCTTGCCAAGCAATGTAGGTCAAATGTGGAAGCTGACACACCTGCATTTCTCCTCTCCTTAGAGCCTTTGTATTCATGTTCTTTGGCAAGCCAATACGATTTGAACGTACTGTTCCAATTGCTTTTGTTTTTCTTTTATATAAGGACATGTATAATTTTGGGGAGTTGTACCAATTATCTAAATATACAGTCCTACCCTGATCAAGTAGTGGTTCCATCAGGTGCATTACTATGGAGCCAGATAACCCCAAATCTTTGTCTCCAGTATTATCAGTACCTTGGCCAGTGTATATGCAACAATTATAAAGATATCCCGTTTTACTTTCACAAAGATCTTTATGCCAAATCTGGCCCTCTTTGTTTTGATGTATTGCATCCAACCTAAGCGGCCCTTCCAAAGAATCAAGCTTTCATCAACAGTGACTTTTTCACTAGGCACGTAATTTTCTTTAAATTTTGAAATAATATAATAAAAAACCGGCCTGATTTTATGTAGCTTGTCATTTACATTTTCTGTGCATGTGAAATGTAGGAACCGCAAAATGGAAGTAAACCTGTTATTTGACATGCATTTCCCCAAAAATGGAGTAGCTAGCATGCCATCTGTAGACCAGTACATGTGTAATGTAGGTTTACGAATAACGCCCATGAGCGTAATTAGACCAAGTAGCCTGTAAATCTCATTCAGTGTTACGTCTGTCCACTTCTGAATTGTATTCTTAGGGTCTAAATTGCCTTTAGAGGTCAGGTCTTCCTTCACCTTACTCGCATATACATTTGTTTCCGTAACAATGAGACACACTAAGTCAGCAGTAAACAAATTTGTGAAAATGTCAATTGGTTGGCTGTCAGAAGTCAGCTGAGCCTGGGGTTGTACACCAGAGGCTGTGTTCATGAAGATATGTCTATTTGTGTTGGAGTTATTTTCACCACTCCACAATGTTGATTCTTTACGAACACCGGAAGGAAGAGTGTCATTTTCTTCCTCAGTGCTACCTATATCCTCAATACCCCCCACCCCTCAAATCTGAAAACCCTCTGTCTATATCCAAATAACTATCACACAGCAAAAAGTCCTCCACATTTTCTGAAGTAATTTCAGAAGCCCGTACACTTCCTAGGCAAGGTAATTGATTTGCTACATTGCTAGTTGAAGCCATGGTTAGCACTGAGATATAACCATTTCAAATGTGCTTTTCAGTACAGAACACGAAAGCTTTTCAGACTGAATGAAAATATCATTGCATTCATTTACCATACACTTCGGTTGTGTAATATTCTAAGATGTAGGCGCATACAAATGCTGAGGTTCGCTTTGTTTGTAGTTGGCATGTTTCAATACACAGAAGATTATCGCGTTGTAATATAAACAAAAGCATGAAACCTTGAACCGGAGAACACATTGCTGAGGCAGCTATATCGTTTGTACACATAAACAAGAAGCTGACTCACAAATTAGGTGCGTTCGACGCACAAATGGCTTTTGCTACAGAGAAACAAAGTAGTAATATTTCAATGTTTTTTTAAAATAGTTTACACTTTGTTGATACCCTAGATGTATACTATCTTTAATAAACTTTAAACAAGTTTTTGTTTCATTAAGATAACTTAATAAATACAGAAGATATGAATGTGTATTTATGCACCATTTTTATCCCATTTAACAATTTAAATGTCTTGCGCTGTTTATGGGTATACATTCCCGGCCTGTGCAGGATTTAAATGGCCATCGCTGAAGCGGTTAATGAGTTCTATACTTTGTGTGATGTAAACTTTTGTCTATTTATTTTGGTTTATTAGTTATACAAAACTCATTCAGAATAAAGAGAACCTTTTAGGGTATTAAAGAAAAATCTTTTAGGGGTTGTTTGGGATGGGTGCACTTACACGAAAATCTTCTCTGTTGCATACTTGAAGGATGCCAATATTAATTACCAAGCTTTAGTAATTATTCACCATTTTATTATTGAGTTATGCTATTCACCCTTACTGATACAACATACACTCAAACACAAAAAATACTCTTAACACTTACTTGCAGACATGTGCACAAGCACTTGCATGTAAATACACAAAAACTTTTGCAAACACACTCGTCCACATATGTGCACACTTAAAGACTTGTATACTCATACGTAAACATTTGTGCACTCTTACACACACACAGATACAGGGATGATACTTTTAATTATTATTTCATTATAAATTATCCTTAATGCCTAAACAATGTGAAGACTGACTTACAAAAGCATCTGGCGAAGAAGCCACATCTAAGATAACAACTTATAATTGGTGCAGCAAATCCAAAAGAGACTGGCTTTTTTCTTAGTGATGAATTTCATGAACGCCGGTATTCTAGCAATGCTTATTCGGGTGACATTGAGCGAGCATTGGTATGACTCTTTTATATCAACAGTTAAGACATGAGAAAGCTTTGTTGTCCATGGATTCCACATAAACTGACTCCCAATGCACTGATTGGAGCAGAAAAACTCATACATGTACGAATACTGCCAATTGGTGCACAGATGTCTGTTTATTGCACATTTTTGAAAATGTTTGTGGAAAATACTCAAAAGGAAAAATAATGTTACGTCATGACAACACATTGTTACATATAGCAAGACTAACTACTGAGTATCTGGATGCCCTAAAGGTTGGCACCATGGACCCTCCACCATACAGCCCTGATCTATCACCTTGTGCTTTCTGTCCGTTTCCAAACATTAAACAAATGCAAACTGGAACATAATAAAAACCTGGTTTCTGAAGTGCCTCAGGAAGAGAGGCATCATTGCTTTAAGGGCTGATTTCATCAAATGCCAAAATGTATCAATGGAATATTTTGAAAAACTATAAAATCATTTACATTTTTAAAACTAATCCTTGTTTGATTTTCTGCTTATTTGCAGTGCTGCCCTCATTGCCCACATATATTTAAATACTCGCATGCGCACACATACACAAATAGTCACATGCACATGCATATATAAACACTCACATACACACGTACTCACATATATAGGGTGGTTCTGTGACTATGTTGCAAACTTTTAGAATGATAGAGGAGACAATTATGAACAATATATTAACCGGAAATCTTCCTAATGATAATAACCTAAACCTTTAACTTTTATTTATTGAATATACTTGAAGGTGATAACATTCACAACAATACAATTAAAATACCAACACATATTACAAGAACTGTTAAAAATGTCCTCCACCAGTCTTAATACAAGCATTGCAGCACCAACAATCACGCTTGTTTACAAAGATTCCTGACATGTTTCTCTTCTGATTCAATTGGTTTGTCATAAACAAGGGCTTTAAGATGACACACAACAAAAGATCTATTGGTGTCAAGTCAGATGAATGGGCAGGCCAATGAACTGAAAAAGATTTTGGACAACCCCACAGAAGTGAGCAGGTGACCATCATGCTGCCACGCATGCATTGACGAACATCTTCCAGCAGCTCATATCAAGAAAGTTGTGATTAATTCATTCATTTAAATGAGCTGGCAGTAGATATTGACCTATTAAGTGATCATGCCAGCCCACAGAAGGCTCTCTTAATGTGAATCTTTCCATGATTACAACAATGTTAACATGTCTACATTTAAGAATACTACACATTGAACTAATCTGTTACAGACAACACACATTAATGCTTGTACCTATCAAGCGAGATGTTTCTGGACAATATGCAAGTTGTTTATAACTGTCTCCTCTATCATGCCTAAAAGTTTATAACATAGTCACTCTGTATACAAACATCTTCCTCCATATTCTAGGGGTACCATGCTAGTCTCTAGTTCCCGAGGTCATGGTTTCAAACCAGGTGGAGGGCAATGCATTTTTTTTTGGGACGTGTAAAAATCCTTAGCATGGCTTCCTTCAGAAGGGAAGTACAGCTGGTTATCACGTGTCGTAAATTTACAGAATGTAAAAGAACCTCAAGCCAGATAATGAGGCCCCTAACAAACATTTCCGATCCTTCACGCCCAATATAGAATGGGATGCTAAGAACCATAGTAGTTAAAGAGCGTCCATAAATAAAGATCAATTCATACATTTACATACACAAACACTCATGCGCACACAGATACACTCACATGAATTTGCATCCATGTATCTGTGTGCAAGTGCACATGTTTGCATGCACAGACACATGCACACATACATGCACTTACAGGCATAAAGATGCATTAAACTGCATACACTGTTTTAAAAATGCTTTTCCTTTTTGGTCCTGTAAAGATGTATTCCCGGTTAAATCTCAATATCAAATTTTTTGGTGGATTATTATATTTCCTGTATACAACTAATTATGCGGCGTAGAAAATAATAATGTATACTATGATAAACGGTACAGTAAACCTAAATATTGGGATGTTTGAGACCACGAGAGTACAAGAAAGAAAATTAAATGTACAGGATTATTCAAAAGAAGGAACAGATTTTAAATATTGATTTTTAATGAACGACAATAGATAGCGACTCATACAGCACATCATTTAATAGAGGAAAGTTCAAAGTTCTAAGCCCCACCTATTAGTTCCATTCAGTGCCTACAGTGGCACTGTGTTTGTTTACAAGAAAATGGCAATGCCACAGGAAAAGTTGTTTTGTGAGCTGCATTATGCAAAGAGTGAATCCATTGCTTCATTGCAGCGTGCATTTTGTTGTAAGTTTAACGAGCCTCATCATAAAAATGTACAATCGATACAATAAATTCGTAGACGATGGTTGCATATGCAAACAGAAAAGCACTGGTCATCCTCGCATAACTAATGGTGCTCATTTTGAACACGTAAAGTAAAATTCTGTTTTAGTGATGTATTGCATCTATTGTCGTTCACTAGAAATAAATATTCAAAGTCTGTTCCTTCTTTTTGAATAACCCTGTATGTTTAAGCAACTCCTCATGGTTAAGCTTTGGCACAACACTATCACCTCCACTGTTGCATTCACACCAGCCATATTACTTACTGTTTGTAATACTTTTTATCCAAATAAAATTAAAAATATAATATCATGCAATGAATCATTAAAGGCTTCTACGATCACATTTTAAAATAACATTCGTGTTTCTTATTTCAGTACAAGAATAGAAACTTACCAATGAAATGCTGTTCTCATTAGCTCCATTAATGCGAACCATCCTTGAGGGGGGTCTACTGTAAATAATTTGTATTTCGTCATCACCAGCATTATTTTCCTGCTCCTGATCTGCATTAGCTTCATCACTTTCTTCTGTTTTGCAACTGAAAATAATAAATATTCTGATGCTTATCTTACCATAAAAACTGCTGTAATGTTTACAATAAACTCATGCAAGATATGTACATGTATTTTATGAGGGTCTTTTGAAAAGTTCTCGGAATGACCTACAAATTGCAACAGCAGTCCTTTCATCAAAATCTGACATCTGTCACAAATACATTTGTGCAATACTATATACACTGATCAAGAATCTATAGCTCTTTGTTACAGTGAACACAAGTATACACAGTAATGCACGGACACAATTCTCACACGCAGAAGAGAATGTGCCTTATCTCCATGTTACAACTTATTTTCATGGGAAACATACCCGCATGCAATTGTACAAAATGCCCTCTTGGTTAAGTTGTAATTGTTAGGTTTGCTGTCAGCCAGTGTTTTGTGTTCCATTTGAATGTAGGTAAAGTTCATCACCAACTTGTTTTCAGTACAATGACACAAATGCAAGGCCAGGACTGTAAAGTGAATGTGCTTTTAATAAGCTTGGCCACACTTATCAGTAAATATAGGATTATAGTCTACCCTGTAATCTCAAACATTAACAGTCCAAGAACGGCAACGAGAACAGGAAGCAATGCAGCATACAAGATTTTGGTTCACAACAGCCCAGGAACAGGAACGGAAATTCATATCTATGATCATATCCATCACAAAGTGGAAAGTCGATTTTGCCTATTTGTTTTTAACTGACAAACGATATTTTTTTTTACCTGCTTCCAATTCAGTCAACATCAAAATTCAACAGAGTAACCATTATGTAAATGCAAACCCATTACATTTCTCTAGTCGTACCAAGTTTTCATTCCTTTATTAATGACATACATAGCCAGATGATCCTTTCACTAGAAGAACCAACGCTCAATGGATCTGCAGGTATCAGGATGCACATTTGCTGGAATTTCTTCCAGTTTCATTTTCCAGCTTGCAATTAGAGATAACAGTGGCCGCCTAGAATAAACTCTATATTGAAGAGTTTAATATGCACAATATGGATCTAATATGCCGTGTCCAGGAATGAGAACTTAATCAAGTCTTCTTTCCTGTAACACTCCCATTGGAATACATGTTATCAACTTCATTCTTGTTCTAGTTACTATTCTCAGCTGTTCTCAGCCAGCACTTATCCATACTCATATTTTCAAACCCTATGCACAAATCTTTGGAACTCGCATATTAAGTGCAAGTAAAAACTCATGACTTTCACGAACCAACCCTATCCTTACTTATAGAATATATCCTTGAAAATGTGCTCTTTAAAGACACCTAGCATATTAGATTATTGATATAAAAATTGACTATTCACTCTGCAATGTTTATGATGATGCTGGCTTACTGTTCTACCTGGTAAAACATATAACGCAGCATTTCAGGGACAGATAATGCTGCAAAAAAAGTTACATTTTGATGAGCTCTACAATATTTCTGAAGGTTAACAAGTACAGTTATTTAATTTTTTTTTAATCAAGAATCTTTAAAATGTATATCTCCAATGAAATAGAATGTCAAATTTATTTAACAGAAAGTGGTCTACTTCATTCTATTCTACTAGAGGTAAGTATTAATTTAGTTTTAAATCTCATCACTAAGCTGAACATTAAAGTAAACAATTACCAACCTGCAAAAGTCTGCTGTAAAACTAGTGCCTCCGCTGGACTGTCTGTCATCAGCAATATTCGAGTCTGTTTCCTGAAACATATTCAAACAGACATGCTGATCCCCATGTCGGGTAAAAAACATCTTCTGTTTTTGGATCTTAAGAGGAACAATTGGAATTTTCTGTTAAGATATACATACAAGAAAAAAGCTTAAACCCAACCAGCCTCAAGTTTGCACTCATCCAAAGTTTGCTACACAGACTACTCAACATACCAATGAGCAAAACAGAATATGATAGAGAGTTTAATAGATAATAAAAACTGAAAATAATGGCTTCAACAAAAACTTGTTTTAAAAACCTGAAAACAATAGAAAGAGGAAAATAACTACTGCAACACCCACACAGCAGAAGTACCCTGAGAATATTTTTCGGAAAATTCACATAGCACCCACAGGCCTCCCGGAAATTCCCTAAATTCTTCAGAGAACATAACATAATCTTAGACCCACAAAACAAACCTCATAAAAAGCAGTAAGTTAGAAAAGATACCTCCATCCTATAAATCAGGAATTTACAGAATCAATTCAATAAGACAGAAACATAGGTATGAAATTGAAGGAACACCTGAGACAAGCAAACACCAATCAGCAATAGCCTCACATGTCTGGAACAGAAACCATAACATACGTCAACTGGATATCTGGGAAAAGATTTTTATACTGAAACAAAAGACAAAACTAATATATTTTTAAATTCCCGCTGAAGACAACCCACTAAACAAGTTCATCAATCCACGGGGGATATCAGGAACAAGCCCGACAACTGAAATCACCTACAAAACATGTTCAGGTAATTATTTGTTAGTGAAGCAATTCATTCTCATTGCACTTTTTATTATTACCAACTTTTTATCTTGGAGTTATGCTCTTCACCAATACTCATATGGACTTTTTCTCATTCAGGGAGTCTCAAAACATGTATTGCCAGTGGAGTACAACATTTCCTCTACTCACTGTAAGGAGGTAGCTGAGAAAGTAAAACTTTATACATTTTGCCTTTATGGTTTTCTTATCATCATAACAAATGTTTGAAATGAGACATTGTCACAAATTATCTAATGCCTTTTGTACAGTTATTCCATTATGCTCTCATGTTTACATTAACTTGCTTTAAGGGTAGAAAAACATTATTTCTTTGTAACTGACCAATGATTATAATGTGAAATTAGCTACAAATATATTAAATTCCAAACGACAATATATAATTTACAAACATCCTGAACCTAACAACCGAACTACCTCAAAAACAGCCGTCGCGATGTTCAGACTTAGGACACGACTGCCTCAGCAAACACCCACACAAAATTGGATTGCTACTACCTCCAAATTGCCTGTTATCCAATAAGAAAACAGAAACGAATATATGGATCATTTATTGATCTGTGAACAGCTTAAATCATATCCAGACTTGACCTCAAAATATTGGAAAGCAAGAAGGAGAACGTCTTTCTTGCTAAACTCTGTGCAAAAAACATGCACGCATGCACACTTCTGATTCCTCCTTTATTAATAGTGCACATTTAAGTTATTGCTATTCTTGTTTTCTTGAGGCCAGCCAGTTTTGAGTTGCATACAAATAACTACAGAACACTTTTGCTAAAACAACCAATCCTCAGTGAATCTGAGGGAGACACTACACACATCTGCTACAATTTCTTCCTATTTCATTTCCCCAGGGTGCTCTAGCATCTGTTTCATGTCACAGCTGCCTTGAGTATTTCTACAACAATGTTGATCTAATATGCGAACCCCAGGAAACAAGAACATTAAAATTTGACCAAGTCTTGCTTCCTGTTAGCTGTGAACTTTGTTGCTCTTATTCTGGTTTTCATTCTCATTTACTGTGAACCAGGCTTAAAACTATTAATTTAATTACCCTATGATACTCCTAATAATCAAAATAAAGCAAGTGGTATTCATGGAAATGAATAGAAATATTGGCGGATATACAATTGAACCTTACACATAACCCAGTACTAAATACATCATATTTATACATAAATTTATGTAGGTCCCAGCAAAATGTAATTTAGAAACATGTTAATAGAACCTTATTTATATGTAATGCATTTATATGTAATTTGCTGTTGTACATAATAAATTTCAGTTAAATACAACTGAGTTTTATGTAATTATAATGAACATACTGCATATGCTATCTTAAAAGAAACTTGAGGTGTATTTTCCTTATCTTGCTGAAAAAAGACACAAGCTGAGTGAGCGGCTTTCGGCCGCAGAAACAAAAGACAAAGACTTTTGCTGGTAGTGCCAGTGGATTTTGGCGTGGCAATGTTGTAGCAGCAAACGGGAAGTAAAAATAAATTTTCAGATCTGGTGTTTACTGTTGAACAGTGGTTTTGTCTTTCAGTTCTCAGTTGCTTTTAATCAGCCATGGAGAACAGAAAAAGGAAATGTAATTCACTAGATCAGAAAGTAAAATTATACAAGAGGTGGAACTTAATCCACACAAAACCAAAACCGAAATTGCTTCAGACTTAGGAATTGCTTATACCACACTATGTACAGTCATCAGTAACGGAAGAGTTTTTAAAATTGATTGCAAAGCCAACAAAATGCAGCCGTCAGCAGGAAGGGAGATATGCTGATTTTGAAATGGCACTTTTCACATGGTTCCAGCAGAAACAGGCTACCAGTCAGTGGTGACATGCTGAAAGCAAAAGTGATAGATTTGGCTAAAATTATGCGCATCACAGTTGATTTCAAGGCTTCATCAAGATGGCTGCAAGGATTCAAGTATCATCATGCAAACACGGTGCAACACTGGAAGGAAGAGGTTCTACCAGCAATCATAAGCATCTACAACTGTGATGAGACTGGCCTATTCTACAGTCTCCTTCCCAGCAAGACATTCGTGCCACCAATGCAGACGGATCAGACAAGAATCCGAGGTGTTTTAAGGGTGAGAATATAAAACCTATGGAATATGAATCCAATAGGAAGTCTTGGATGACTATGATTATAATGGAACAGTGGTTGAAGCTGGACATTACAATGCAAGATCTTTCTTTTTAAGGATCAATGTGCAGTACATCCACCTCAAGTAATTTTGGAAAATGTTTGAGTGGAAGTTTTCCCTCCTAACTGTACCAGCCCATTTGATTTGGGCATCATTGCAAATTTCTAAGTTCATTATAGAAAAATGCTGGTTCAATATTTAATAACATTGACTGATGCACGAAATGAAGCCATGGAATTTGTTTTGGCTGCCTGCAGGAGTCATCCTCCACAATCAAACACAAATCTGGTGTCTTGAGGCTGTCTCTGATGAGCTAGCTCTACCGGAGGGTGCCAATTTCAATATCTTTGCGCACTTTGATGACAATCTAGCCGTGTGTGGAGAGGAGATTATTAGTGATGAGTGCCAAAAACATGGCATGATCAAGAAAACGAACAGCTTCAAGTGACACTGACAATAATGGGGATGACGACTCAAATCTTGAAATACCTAAAGTGAGTCAAGTGTTAAGTGCAATAAATATGTGTAGGTGTTACATCGTGCGAAAAGTTGTAGTAGAAAGGCTCTAAGTTCATTAAGAAGTTTGCAAAATGAGGTGTGTGCACTTAATGCAAGAAAAGTGAAACAAGCCAAAATAAACAATTTCTTTAAAGCAGAATCAAGTTCATAATAATGTTTTCTTTGTACATATCTTTGTTGTTCATAAAATTTTACACATGTAGGCCCACTGTATTGCTTTTTTTTCCCACTTTCTCTACTACCTATAATAAGTAGGGGAAGTATTGTATTCCACCCAAAAATTCAATACCGAGATTTCACCAGAAATACATGTTTTGAGACCCTCTGAAATCAAAAAAAGCATTTTTAGAAACATGTCCGTGCGTGTGTCTGTGAACAGCATAATTCAGAAACGAACAGTCGGATAAACACCAAACTTCGTATTTAGGTTCAGTATCTTCCAGAGATGCGACACGAAGGTTTTCAAGAAAATCCCCCCACCCCAGATTACCCTTTACATGGAACATTTTTCGAAAATTTTAATTTTCTCAAGAATGGCTAACGATTTTGATTTAAATATCATATGTTTAAGATATTTTCATGACAAATAAAATGTATATCTTGAATTTTCTGGGAATGTCTTCAAAAGTGTTCTTAATTGTAAACGACTTTTGCATAACTGGTAAACCATAAGAGTGACAAAATTTTACTACACAAAAAATGTAGATTGCACTAAAATACAGAATTTATGTCATATACATTTTTTTTGTTGAGTGAACCATTTTCGAGATATTGCTTGTTATTCCCTTAAATTTTCCAATACTTATTTTCTGAAATGGGAATTCGTTATTCATTTTTTTGTCTTGGATATGCAAAGAGTATTAATCTGTGGCAAAGAGAATGGTGCTGCACCTAGCAACCAGCTATTAAGAGATACGTCTATGCTTAAAGGCTACTGCATTTCTATATTGCCCTTGCAATTACAAAACAAGGGGAACATATTATGCCTTAAGCGAGTCAAATATTTTTAGAACTGGTCGCTATGTGTAAAACGTAATTCTCTTTGCATGTCAAAAGATCGTTTCTGCAAATGTTTATCTCGATTAATATGAAAATACATGGAGAATAAGAGTTTGTAAAAATAGTTTGTACAAGAGTAGAGAAAGTCATGTGAGTGTAACACATCAGAATTTTTTTTTTGTCCTGGTAATGCAAAGAGAATGGAATACTCCACATAGCAACCAGCTCTTAAAATATTTGACTATAGCTTAAAGCCTACCAATTCCCCTTGCATCTACAAGAAAACTAGCAATAAGATTAACATCTCGAATCTCAATTAACATGAAGCATATGGGGAATAAGCGTTTGTAAAAATAGTTTGTACAAGAGTAGAGAAAATCATGTGAGTGTAACACATCAGATTTTTTTTTAAAAAATATATGATGCATTATCAAAATCTCTTTTTTTAAGTACAGTAAAACCTTGTTAATCCGGACCAACTGGGGCTCAATGTTGTCCTGATTATCAAAAGTCCGGATTACGTGAAATAAACACCATAGAGAAAAATTGTGAATGAAATTACAGTATTGTATAATTTTATTAGAACCTAAGATACAATAGGGCCGCCTGATTTTAATTACACATTCTTTATTTGTTTGGTTTGAAGAAACTATCAATTTTCTTTTGTGGTCTATCACAATGAGATCACGAAGACTCCTCATATGATGGTAGTATGCAGAAATCTGCTTATTGTCAGTTTTCTTGACAAAGTCTATTACACAATTCAGATGCTGTTTAACCCCTCTTAATTTCAGTTTCGACTTTCCGAAATCCACATCCTCAGATTTGCTTCTAGTGTCCCTTACATTGTTTACACAATTTCTTCGTCAGTCATGATGTGATAGCTTGGATCATCATCTCCATCAAGCCAGTCTCTGATCTTGTCTACTGCGACAGCTTTCTCGCCACCCGCAACCACTGTTTGGTGAAAGTCATTTAATTCAACTGCATTGGTGTCTAATTCAACACTGTCATCATACAAAAGTTTCTTCCACATGTTAGTGAATGTAGAGTATGAAATGCTGTTTAGTGCACTTGCAAAATTGAAAATCATGGATCTGAAATCATACAATTTTATATTCTGGAGTGTTCTTTCCACCCGTTTATCCTCACCATCCAGAGGCCCCTCAACTTCGAAAACTTCTGACAGGAATTTCTTTCTGTACAACCGCTTTGCAGTGTGGATAATGCCTTGGTCCATCGGCTGTATTAGGGAAGTTGTGTTAGGTGGCAAGAACACACATTTGATCTTACCATCGACACTCCACAGTTTCTTTGCATCTGGATGCACAGGTGCATTATCTAATAGGATTATGGCTTTCACATCATTTTGGTTTTTATTTTCTTGTTGCCTTCTTATTGCAGGTACAGCATGGTTGTGAAACCAATCATGGGTGATGTCTGCCATAAACCACGCATTGTGGACATTACTTTCTTAATGGCCCTTGGTTGTTTACTTTTACCTATGACAACTGGCTTCCATCTGCATTAGCACATAATAATGCAGAAATGTGTTCTTTGCAAATTTTTTGTTCAAGCGCATTTTTTAAGGATTTGGAGCTTGCGTGTTCTCGGGCAAAGCACACCAAAATAGACCTGTCTCATCAGCATTATACACTTGAGACAAGTCTAACTTTTCTTCTTGAATGATAGATTTTAGTTTTTTTCTAAATGGGTCAACAGCTGGCGTAACAGCACTTAAGCTCTCTCCACACAATTTTTTGTTCACTGTGTTATGACACTTGCGGAATGTGTATAGCTGAAAATCCATTGATACCAAGTTGTTTTGCAAGACGTTCGGCAGCAGCTTGAATTTCAACACCTCTCACTGCAATTCCGCTTGCACAACTTGTGTGTCGCATCACCTAACTTTTGTTCAGCCGGCTGCCGCATTTCGTTTGACCTGACAATTTTCCTCATTTACATCACATTTAATCAAAAATGATAAGAGTTCACCCTTTTTCTCTTTTATGTGTGAAACTGTTTGTTTTGTGATTCCATATTCTGCACATACACACGCAACAGCCTTTTCAGTTTCTCATGTATTGTAAGCGATTTATGCTTACGTTTCCCCGATATATTGTAGGTTTATAAATGACATTATACACTCGATTTGTTTCTTTAGCTTAATGACTGAGAAAGGCAAGTGTTAAACTAACCCTTCTGACAAGAGTTGCAAGCCCTATCACTGGTACAGCAAGGGTGTGGGTAGCCTGATGTACCATTGTCACTAATGTATTCCTGGTATTCCCAAGAAATGCCTACTGTACAGTCTGTGCAAAAATAAAATGGACAATTTCCTTAAGTATGTCTTAGTGCAGTACTACAATTTAAGTTAGCAATTCACAGATTTTTTTTTTTTAAGGATGCTTGTCCGGATTAACAACATTTTAGCATAATTCTGAGTTACAAGTAATATTCCCTCTTCCCCTTGATATAACGTATAAAGCAGGTTCAACTGTATTTCCAATTTTTTTTTATCTTCCCTGACAGTCTTTCAAATTCTGGGAATCATTATTAGCATTTAAAAGTGACATGCTAGTGGTTGGTAGGATTGAAACTATTTGCTTTTATGTGGTTGTCTGTATGGTATCTTTCCTGTATATTCTAAAATCAAGCTTATTGTTGTTTCTAATAATTCTTAGGTCTAGGAAGGGAAGTGTTCATCTGTTTCTTTTTCATTGTGAATTCAATTTCTGGAATCTATAAATTTAAAAATTTCAGAGTGTCTTCCACCAGTTTTTCATTTACTGTTGTGAGGATATCATCAACGTACTGGAACCATGTCTTGCAAATGTAGGGGAAATAAGTGCTAATCTGAATCTCAAAAACACTCATAAAAAGCAGATAAGGGGCTTCCCATTATTAGACTAGAACTTTGCTTGTATATTTTTTCTTGGAAAGGGAATCTAGTTTGGTTGGTGATCAAAGCATCCCATTACTCAACATCCCATTAAATGAAACAGAATTAAAACAATGGTTTCATCAAGTCATTGGTGCATACAGAAATTAAATCAGACATAACCACTTGAACAGCAGAAAAAGAAAAAGTTGAAAAAATTCACTTAGCACCATTCATGACAAAATTCCAAAAGTCTTCCACAGTTATAACATGGTGTTAGCCCCACAAAATAGACACCATATAAAAAAGTTAATTAAATCCAACAGATTTGATGTAACACATTTAAAGAAACCAGTAATTTACAAAATCAGCTGTGGAGTTTGTGAGAAAATATACACGGGAAAAACTAAAGGAACATCGAAATCTGCCTCGAGGAACACCTTGGGCACACACGAAAATCAGCAGTAGCGTACCATTTTTGGAACTCTAGCCATAACATTAAAAAATAGTATCCATATTTTGAAACAAGTACAAACATGAATAAAATTTGAAACTTTGGAGATTTTCTTGAAAAAAATATGAATTTTGAAATTGCTGCTCCATAGATTCATCAGACGGCCAGTGTACACATGTAATCATCCTGGCAGTTGATGATGCAGACGTAGTATGAGTAAGTAAAGCATTAAGTGTTCATTTCGCTTCACTGTATACCACTTCCAGTGGAACAACTGAGTTATTCAGTTACAAAACGCGCTATGTTCACAACATTTCAAAATCAAGATTTTGGGCCATCTTGTTGTGGACATTTTAATAATTCAGCACTCTTACAAAAACCAATACTTACCATCGAAAAACAGTTTGGGTACTTTTCCAAAAGCCTGTAAGTTCATCAATCATCATGAGACAAAACTTGTTTTGCTCACATTATAACAAAATACAGTGCTATTCCAAACTCTTGTCTGGTCCAGAGATCTCTGAAGAGCATACTAGTGTAACACAGATCTAATCTACCAACAACAGCAGCAACATCTAGAGATGGGAAGAGTATTCTGGCTTTGGGGATGAGGAAGATCTAAATGCTTAACACCAAAGTGCATGCACCCTAAAACTTTGTCAAGATGAATGTTGAGTGTTCTAGTTATATAATGAACCAAAGTGTATTCTACACAGGTTATACATTTTCCTACTGTCTTGACTTTCTACTGTTCAGAACTGAGTTGAGTTTGTATAACGTTATGTTGTTAAATATGCTCCATTGTAAACAGTACAACAAAATGTAAAATCATCTTTAATTATATACAATGGAAATTCTTAGTTTATCTTTACGAAAACATTCACAGCTGCCATTATTAATTTTCAAAATCCTTTATATTCATTATCATGAAACAAAACAAGTTATGTATAACACATTTTATTTCTTTTTTAGAATATATCTTGTCCAAGAATTTCATACAAACCCTTCAAAATGCATGGATTTAATAGAAAATTTAAAGTAAACTAATATCTGTTATAAGAGAGAAGTGGCAGTGTTTCCTCATTTCTGAAAAAAACAATTGTGTGCACTTAGCATCCACTACCTGGATGAATAGTCAAGGAGCAATTTTCACAGAATACAGGAATGTCTTACAAGAATCTTCACTCACAGTCTCATTCTCTCATTATTTAACATACAACAACTTACATCAGTTGGGGGCTCAACGTCAAAGTACTCCCTTAGATAGGCATCTGACCTTTCGCACTGAACCTTGAATCTGTAGCATTTGTTCACTTTTTCCACACATGGTACACAAATCTGCGGTGGCAAACGATCCTCAATGCTCACCTGAAACCAAAATTAATACCAAAACAAAATACATTAAGGTGAAACTGCATTTTTATCAGTTTATATTTCCTTATTTCCACTGCATAGCTTAATGGAATGGAGTAACATTTCTTACACTCATTCTTATGTAATGACTTCTAACTTTCTCTATCCACAATAATTTCACATATATCTCTTATATACTATACTATTCACAGTATATTACTTACTCTACTATTAGTAAGTAGAAGAACTATTGAATTCCACCCAAAAATTCAAAACAAACATTTCACTTCAAATATGTAATTTGAGGCTTACTAAATTAAAAAAAAAAATCTGTCACACATTCACAAGAGTTTCTCTACTCTCTATCGTTTATTAGTGGGTACATAAATTATTCCTACTCAAACTTATTTTTCTATCTACTTCATTTTAATCTAGATAAACATTTGCAGAAATACCTACATTATGCATTTTGTTATAGATACAAAGGTAACAGAGACAGTCAAATGTTTAAGAATAGGACGCTATACATTGGCCTTAAAATTCCATACTGTTCCTCTGCAATTGCAAGAAACAACAATGTTGAAAGGACTTTCAGAGAATCACCAAGAAATGAACAATTTAAACCATTAATAATGGATATTTGGGAAATGGCTTATTGCCGGAAAAAAAAAAACTTGTTTCAAATAAATTGAGTTTTTAAGAGATTACATTTTTTGTATAGTATGTTTTCATCCATTGCTTAGCATTTATAAGTTATACAAGATTATACAAAATTCCTTCCGAAAAAAGAGGACATCCTAGGCTACTCCCGGAAAATTCAAGATATACATTATATGTCATGCAAGTATCTTTAATATATGGCATTTTTATCAAAATTGTTAAGAGCCATTTTTTAAAAAATAAAAAATTTCAAAAAATGTTTCATGTAAAGAGAGGTGGATTTTGTTGAAAATCTTTGTATCACATCTCTGGAAGATGCTGATCCAACTTTTCGTTTTTGAGTTATGCTGCTCACAGACATGGATGTGTTTTCAAAAATTGTTAATTTGGATTCAGCGTATATTTCCGGTGAAATCTCAGTATCAAATTTTTGGGTGGAATGCAATACTTCCTGCTTACTATACGTATAGAGAAAGTAAAAAAATCTCACGTTACATCTACATGACTTTCTGTAACCTCTATCCCTCATTACTGGGCATACAAATTATAATTAAAAAAGTTTATTTTCTTATCCACTTCACTATAATCGAGATAAACCTTTACATTACAGATACAAACGGAATAACAATAGTCAAATATTTAACAACTGGACACTATATGCTGACCTTAAAGTTTCATGACATCACAACAATAACAAACCATAACGGATATCTTGGAAATGGCTTACGCCACAAAAACAAGTTATTTGAAATAAACTGTGCGTTTTAAAGAGATCTACATTTTTGACTATTGCTTAATGTTTACCAATTATACAAGATTACACCAAATTCCTTCCTAATGAAGAGACTTCACACGCTATTCTCACAACATTCAAAATATGTATTTTATTTGCCAATGTAAATATCTTTAATATACAGTATTTTAATAATTTTTGAGAAAATAAACAAAATTTCAACAAATATTCCATATAAAGGTTAGTTTGGGGTGTGGAGATTTTCTCAAAAATCTTTGTTTTGCATCTTTGGAAGATAATTCCTAACCAACTTTTTGAGTTATGGTGTTCACAGCAGACCTTTTCATAAAAATGATTTTTTTTTTACTCAAGGGTCCTCGAAACATGTGATGAAATGTTGTTATCAAACTTTTGGTGGAACGCAATACCTTCTCTGCCTACTGTGTATATGGTATAATAAAGGTCCATGTGTGTGTTTATGAACAGCGTAACTAAAAAACAAATAGTATACCAAAACTTGATATTTAAGTTCAGCATATTCCAAGGATGCAACACAAACACTTTCAAGAAAATTGTTTTTGAGTTATGCTGTTCATATGCACCTTTTTGCTAAAAATGCTGTTTTACTTTCTGTACTACAGTAAGTGAAGAAGTATTTTTAGAAAAAGGTCTGTGTGTGTTTGTATCTCTCAAACTGTGAACAGCATAACTAAAAAACAAAGATTCTGATAAATACCAAACTTTGTGTTTAAGTTCAACATTTTCTGAAGATGGGACAAAGATTTTCAAGAAAATCCCCCGCCCAAACTACCCTTTACATGAACTTTTCTTTTAAAATATCATAACTAGGCTTAAGATATTTACATGACAAATAAAATATATATCCTGAATATTCTGGGAATAGAGTGTGAAACCCTTTTCATTCGGAATGACATTTATATAATTGGTAAACCATAAGAGAGATACAAAATCTTACTGCACAAAAATATAGATCTTGTTACAGCACACTATTTGTACTGAATAAACATTTTTCAGGTGTTAACATTTCCTGGACGTTCTTTATTATTGGTTTGAATTTTCAAATACTTATACTTTTCTCAAGTGGAAAATCACCATTCTTTTTTTTTTTTTCTCTCCTGGTCATCTAAAGAGAATGGAATTTTAAACCCATCACATACCAACACACTCTTGAAAGATTTGACTATCACTTAAGCCTATGGTTTCCCCCAATCCTCTTGTTAACTACAAGGAAATATGTACTAAAACCATTTCTGCAAATGTTTATATAGACTAGTATGAAGTAGATAGAAGAATAATTTTTTGTTTAATGGTTTATTGAAGAATGGGTAGTGAAAGTCATGCAATCTTTCTCTTACCTATGAAAGGAAAGGAAAGGAAAAAAAAAAAAAGAGTTATTAAGGCATTTTACATTCATTGCATGAAGTATTTTCATTTCTGTAACAGTAATTTGCTCAAAAATCATGATATTTAAAAAAGTAAACAAGTTGCAAAATAATGAAAAATTGTTTTGGGAAGGGGCAAAAATTGAAGTAGTCAATAAATTTGATTTGGGTATTAGGCTTAGCAGCAACGGGGGTTGGAGGGAACAAAAGAATAAGGTGCTAGCTAAGGGAAGGTTAGCTTTACAAGTTATTAGTGCCTGCAGGCACAAACTACAAGGAATAATATAAAGTGGTTAGAGAGAATATATTCAGCTCAGTAGTAGAGGTCAAAATTATGGGGTATTGATGAGGGATGGCTAAACGATGATTCAATTCACAAGAATTTCTGCAAACAAATTTTGGGGCTAACTAAAGGCTCAACAAATAGGGAGAGTTGGGAGTAAATGACAAGAACATCGAAGTACTGGTTTAGGATCAAGAACTTGGAAGAGAATAACATCTTGAGGCATTGCCTAATTACTATGAGGAGTAATACCTGGTTAACAGATTGGGTATGATGCGGTGTGAGACAGAGGTTAAAGAGAGGGGTACAGAGAATTATGTGAATAAACACAACCAGAGGATGAGGGAGGGAGCTGCATGAATCCGAACAGGGGTAGTGGAATTGAAAGGAATAAGAGGGGGTCTAAAATAGAGGAATGTCCAATGTGCGCAAGGCAAGATAATTGGCACGCAATTCTGGAATGAAAAATAATAATAATAATAATAATAATAATAATAATAATAATAATAATAATAATAATAATGATAATGAGAGGAAAACTTAGGATTGATTAGAGTTTGGGCAGTATCTAGGCAAGGTTAATAGAAAATGGAGGAGGAAAATAAACAATTGGGGAGAATCAGAAATTGTAGAAATATAATTTAAACCAGACAGAGTCTGAGTATACCTTTAAAGGTAGGTGGACCCAATAGTAGAACAACCACAGGTTGAAACCAGATGGGCTACTTGTTTACACAGCAACTCTCGAGAAAGGTCACTAGTATTTACTTTGTATGGTCAAAAGATTGTAAAGTAATATTATATATAGTGTATGTATTATTAAGTGGATAATAAATACATTGATTTGCTAAGTAATGCATTTCAAGCTAGACACTATATCATAAAATGGAATAGAAATATTCTCTAATATTCATTTTTAAAGCTGGTTTTCTTTGTTCAGAAACACTTACCTTCAAGATATGAAATGTTAAAATGAGGACTACTTATACCAGATATAATCTTTATTGTCAATAGACTCATTGCAAGAGCATCAGACATTGTCAGAGATTACATCCTACAATTATATACAGATTATATATATATATATATATATATATATATATATATATATATATATATATTATAAATCTGCAACACTGTACAGACACTTCTTAATTAGGCAAAATTTTAAAACATTTTTAAATTTAATACTTATGTTGTTTTTCACTTGGGTTGGTAGCTTATTATAATATAAGGCTCCAATTCCATATGGGTCCTTATTAGTCCTTTTATTTGAGCTAACCCTATGATAATCATTTGAACCTCTAGTATCCTGTTATGGCACTCTTTATTGAGCACATTATATTCCTTATTATTTTTGACAAGCAGTATACTTTTATAAACATATAGTGAAACTACAGTTAATATTTTTGCCTTTATGAATGTTTCCCTGCATGACTGTTGGTAGTCGAGGTTGTACATACATCTGATACATTTTTTTTGTATTTTTAATATCCTATCCATGTTGAACTTACTTGTACCACCCCAAATTTCAATTCCATAGGTTAATTGTGGATAAATTATGCCATAGTAAGCTGAATTGATAATAGAAGTGCTTTTGTATTTTGCCACCTGTCTTAGAAGGAATAGTCCTGAGTAGTTGATTTTTTTTGCAAACAGTATCCACATGTATGTTATATGTTAGACCATCATCAATATTTATGCCTAAAAGTTTAAAGTTGTTCACCTGTTCCAAAGTGCTATTGTTAATATTTATATTTATTTCGTCCACAAAATTGTTGGGCTTTTGGAATACCATAATTTTAGTTTCGTCTATGTTTAGTTTCAGTCCACTATATAGAAGGTATTGTGAGATTTCAACAATTGCAGTTGTCATTGTTTGTTCTAGTGTATCTCTGTTACATATTAAAGATGTGTCACCAACATAGGAGATTACTTTACTGCATTCAGGTGTGGATAAATTATATATATATATATATATATATATATATATATATATATATATAAATCTATATATATATATATATATATATATAAATCAAGAAAAGTGTGGGCCCAAGCACTGATCCTTGAGGTACTTTACTATGTTATATTCTGACTTGACTGTATCTATAACGTTACCTTTTTTCCAACTTATTTCAGTACACTGTACATAATTTTTTAAATATAATGCTAAGAATTTGTTTACATGTCCTCTAAAACCATAATTTTCTAGTTTTGCAATTAGGTAATCATCCGAAACAGTGTCGAATGCTTTTGAGAGATCTAAATAGATTCCCGCAGCCTTTTTCTTTTTTTTTTATATCTAACAATTTCAATAGTTCATGCATATATTCTGCAGTAGCTGTTACTGTTGACAGTTTATCTCTAAAACCATGTTGAAAACGGTTAAGGATGTTATTCGATTTTAAAAAGATATTTATTCTGTTCATAAGGACCTTCTCAAATACTTTACTGAAGACAGAGGTATTGGTCGATAATTACCACATTAGCATTTGAACCCTTTTTATAATAGGTCACACTAAACTTATTTTTAACACCTCATTTCAGTGTTAAAGCTCTTCTGCTAGCTTAGGCAGCATGCTCTTAATACAATATTTTTTTTAAGGATACGTGCTACTGAGATATGAGGGAAGATTTCAATTTTTCATGATTTTGAATTTTGCTGCTAAAATGTGCATGAATCTGAGGAATTTAAAGGTGCATGGAGTAGGAGGTTTTTGTAGCAGTTTTCTCAATGTCTTGTTCTTTATAGCTATGTGACCATTACCAAGTCTAACAATATATTTCAATGCATTTGTAAACATACATTGCTGTCGCTGGAAGCTTTGTGCATATACCTTTCAAATTGTTTACTTGGTAAATAGAATCAGTATTTCATTTTTAACTTGTTACTAGTTAGAAATATCTTTATTAAAACTCTGGCTTGTAAATATAGACATTAGAATTAGTAAATGGAATACAAGGATAAACTGTAGGAGGATTTTAGTATCATTAGACATGGTTGTCTCTTCACATAACTTGGAGTTATCTGCTAAACTACATTTTCAGGTACTGCAACTCATTTTTCTCCTGAACTATTTAATATAGATTCATGAAACTTTCCATAACATAAAGAAAAGCTAGCTGAAATACCTGGCGTTACCAGTTTATCCAAACAGCATTTGCCCAATAGCCTTGCATTTCTTTGGAGGCATTTAAAAATGATTATACAACAAACTGAAAAAGCCAATTAAAGCTCTCGGGATGAAAGAGAGGAAAAAAAAAAAATGCAAAAGCACAAATATCACAGTTTGTAACAATGATTTCTCATGAATGTAACTGAGTAACTTCCATGTTATCATATATGGGCTACCTTGTCACTATTTATAGAGAATACCTCAGTTGGGAAGAAATAATAGCAGTTTATATAACCTTGTTACCAACATATTAATGAGAAAACACATGACATGCAAAACAAAAGAAAAGCCAAAATTAATAAACAAAGGAGGATAAGTGGTAGGTACTTTGTTACTCATGTCTACTATAATTTGATATATCACTCAGTTTTCATTTTTCTGCTTATAACAATAACACAAACTTCCCATACAAAAAATGAGAAACTACAAATTATAATCATCTTAATCTTCAAGGTCTGCTGTGTCCGCATTAATCTATGGATCTCCATCTATGGCCTGGTCTTCCTATAATTCCATTTCTTATGGTTTGCATTCTGTTAATATTTTTTGTAATCTTCCCTCATTCATCTTTTGAATATGGTGTCTCCAGTTTTCCTTGATTTGGTTAACTACAAATTATAATTAGTGAATATCCGAAAAATCAGAATATAATTGTAGAATGTATGGTTATTAACTTATTTATTACTCTTATGTTAGCAATGTTTGAGCACCATGGACACTTTGTAGTCAATACAATTATGTTGAATCCTTTCGTGTTATTTTATATCAATACACAATAATCATACAAAGATTAATAACTGTTATTCATTCTGGTTTGATGTTGCTGTTAGCATAATGTAATATAATACAGTTTGAAATTGTATTAATTTTTCAACCAAGCAATTGCAACATGTTTACATTTGTGCAAGCATAGCCACAGATAGCATATATGTTGTAATTATTGTGTTGTTTCTTCATGATCAATGTCAGAGAGGAGATCAAGGAATAATATGTGAATTTGCTGTTCCCTTGTTATTTTGTGAGGCAGTGAAAGCCTAAGTAATCATTATTATATTGGAAATTTTTCAGCTATTACTATTTTCATTAAGAAGATATGAATGGTCTTGTGAGCTTTTGCAGGCATTACATAACATTAGATAATTAAATGTGTGAAATAGGGCAAAACTTAAAAGCTCTAAGTTGGGCAGTAATTTTCACCTTGTATCAAAGGTTATCCGTACCAAGTTTGGTCCAACAGTATATAAGCCTATAAGGGGGGGGGGAACACGCGCGCGCACACACACACACACACACACTTTTATATAAGATGGTGTTGTGCATAGGTTTTGATGTATTTAAGAAAATACATTCAAAAACACATTTTTAAATTCAGGTTACACAAAAAAGCATTCAAAATAAATTTTTTATTTACTGCTACACCATTAAAGCTTCACTAAAACCCATTCATAGTTCCATAAAACTGACGTCTGGCTTAATTCTAAGATAGAAAAAAGAAAATCCATTATATTTGATTTTAAGGTAATAGTTTTGATTTATCAGTAAATTTTGAATGAAATATAAGACAATGCACAAGTGATCAAGATCTGATGGTAGATGCTGTTTGTCCAATCATATCGATTAGACACATTTCAAAATAAGAAATGTGATGTCAGTACTCACAAGTTCGATGTTCATGTTAATTTTTACTTAGGTATGATATCAAATTAAGCAGTATTCAAATGTTTATTCCTCTTAAAGGAGCAGCCTCTTGCAATGGAAAGAACAATACTTTCAACATCGTCCATCAAATGTCATAAAAGGGAAAATGTAAACATGCAACATGGAATATTTAAAAAAAATCTAATGTTTTACATTCTTATGACTTTCTCTACTCTCTATCATTTATTAGTGAGTATACAAACTATTCTAATGAAAGCTTATTTTTCTATCTAGTTCATTTTAATCAAGATTGCAGAAATAGTTTCATTACATAATTCATTATAGATACAAAGGAAATAGAGATAGTCAAATGTTTCAGAACTGGGTGCTATATACTGGCCTTAAAATTCCACAGTCACAAGAAACAACTGAAAGTATTGAACAATTCATACCACAAAATAAGTTATTTGGTATAAATTGTGAGGAGATCTGTATTTTTTGTGCAATGTTTTCATTTATCGCTTAACATTTACAAGTTATTACATAAAATTCCTTCCCAATGAAGAGGACTGGGAGATTACTCCCAGAAGATATATACATTTTATTTCTGATGTAAATGTGTTAAATACATGGTACTCTAATCAAAATGGTTAGAGCCTCTTTTGAGAAATAATTTCGAAAAATGTTCCACGTAAAGGGTAGTTGGGGTGGATGGGATTTTATTTTATTAAGTCTTATCTCTGGAAGATACTGAACTTAAATATCAAGTTTGATATTTATCCAATCCTTAGTTTTTGAGTAACACACGCATGCACATGCACAGACCTTTTCCTAAAAATGCATCTTTTTAATTCAGGGGTCTCAAAATATGTATTTCTGGTGAAATCTTGATATCAAATATTTAGGTAAAACACAATACCTTCTCTATCTACTACTACTACATGGTAAAACAGCTTCCAGTAAGAAAAAAAATTGAAGTGTTGCATTCACACGACTTTCTGTATCCACTATCATTATTTGTTTATCCCTCTTTTACAAAAGTTTATTTTTGCATCTACCTTTGCAGAAATACACATTTTGCTGTAGGCACAAGAAATATACAGGAGGCCAAAGCTACAGTCAAATGTTAAAAAAAGAGAAAAACAAAAGGTCACTACACATTGGCTTTGAAATTCCAGACACTTTGCATGACATTACGGGAAACAAATGAAGGTGCCTCAACACTTCATACAATGTAGTTCCATAAAGTTCAAACTAATAGTAATTTCAGAAAAATTGGATACAAACTGTATGCTTTAAGGCGATCTACACTTTTGATGTGACAGGTTTTCATCCAACTCTTTTAGTTTACCAGTAATAAAAACTCATTTTGAAGACTACTTCATCAAAAATTCAAGGAATGGATTCTTATTAATAATGCAACTATACATTAAAAATGATTAGTTATTTCTCAGAAAATCAAAATAAACAAATATTTTACATGTAAAGTACAGTTTGATGTAGATGACTTTCTTGAAAATCTCAAGTGTTATATCCTTGGTATTTATCACACTTTTTTGCTTCTGATATAAACTGGGGCCTCAAAACATGTATTTTTGTTGAAATGCTGCTGTGAAATCCTTCTACCTGCTATAAATTTGTTGTAGAGAAAGTAATTATTCAACATAAATGGTATATTTTAATGAGCTCTACATTTTTTCCATGCAGTAAGTTTTGTTTGTGTGTTATAACTTTCTAGCTATATAAAATTCAATTAAGAATGAAGAGGGCTTAACAAAAAGGCATCTTAAACATATGCTGTTTTGGTAAAAATCATAAGAACCATTTTTAAAGTGAAAAGTAATTTTCCATGTAAATGGTAGTTTGGGATTGGGGAATTTTCTTGAAATAAAGTTAAATTGAATTTTATTTATGGACGCTCTATAACTACTATGGTCCTTAGTATCCCATTCAATATTGGGTGTGAAAGACTGGTAATTTTGCCCATAGACCTCTTTATCAGGCTTGAGGTTCTTTTACGTGCTGTAAACTATGACACGGGACCACCAGCTTTACTTCCCTTCAGAAGGAAACCATGATAAGGATTTTTACGCCTGAAAAAATCCATTGCCCTCCATGGGTTTGAACCCGCAACTTCGGGAACTAGAGGCTAGCTTGGGGAATTTTCTTGAAAATCATTGCTTGGAATGCTTTCAGTTTTGAGTTATACTGTTCAGACACAGGGTTTGTTTGTTTTCTTTTTAGTTCAGCGATCTTAAAACATGATTCTGTGAAATATTTGTATGGCATTTTGGGTGACATACAATATTTCCTCTTAGAAAAGCGTAACTAAAATTTGGAAATTTTATATCACCAATATAAGTAGTACTTTGAATGTGGCCGAATTAGACATACAGCATTTATATTTATAACTGTTTATTTTGTGGTAGAAATAATGTAACAATAGTAGAATTATTATCACTATTACTGAGATTTTGGGAAATCCTAAAAACTATTTTTAAATTGTACAGACTTCAATCAAATTCAAAATCTATGGAGATTTTTTCTTTAAACTCTTACGAGGAGTACCAATAAAGAAGCTGGAGTGATTGTTGTGCGCATTTCCGGCTTCGTCGATGACAAAGAGAGGAGTGAAGGATTGGCCTTGGGACTCTCCCTGACACGTGTACAAAATTTCATGCCACTGCGGTGGTTAGTCTGGCTGTGAACCTTCTTAGAAACGGGTCATGTAATTCCATCGGAATTATGCTACGTGTTAACATCAAATTCCTCACAAAACTTGGAAAACCCACCATAAAAACTTACGATTTATTGAAACAAGTTTGTGGTGATCTTGTACGCAAGTTTTAGAGTGTGTTAAGAGGTTCAAGGAAGGTAGGGAAGACATCGAAGACGATCCGAAATCGGGCCGTCCTTCTGCTTCAATGTGGAGAAGGTCAGTCGAATTGTTCGAAAAGACTGCTGCCTGAGCTTTGGAACAATTTCAGAACTTGCCTGCATCAATAAGGAAACCGTTAAACAGATTTTGCATGATGATCTGGGCATGACAAAGGTTTGTGCTAAAGTGGTGCCAAGAATCCTCATAAACGAGCAAAAGCAACATCGAGTGGACTGCTGTGCTGAGATTCTTGAAAACATTGAAAATGACCTCCACAAAGTAATCACCTGTGATGAAACATGGATATTCCAATATGATCTAGAGACACCGCAACATCGAGTGGACTGCTGTGCTGAGATTCTTGAAAACATTGAAAATGACCTCCACAAAGTTATCACCCGTGATGAAACATGGATATTCCAATATGATCTAGAGACACGGCAACAATCCATGCATTGGAAGAGCCCTCAATCCTCCAGGAAGAAGAGCAAATCAAAATTCAAAGCAATGATGATAGTTTTCTTCGATATCCGAGGGGTTATCTAAATTATTTGGGTGCCTGAAGGCCAGACTGTCAATTAAAACTTATTATACAACTGTTCTGAACACCCTCCATGAACATGTGCGACGAAGGAGACCAGATCTGTGGAAGAATCGCTCTTGGATTCTTCATTAGGATAATGCGCCAGCCCATAATGTGATGTCCGTGAAAAGGTCTTCAGCGAAAAACAACATTTCAGTGATGGAACTCTACCATACTCGCCTGACCTAGCACCATGCAGCTTTTTGCTCTTCCCAAAAGTGAATTCTGCACTCAAAGGAACCAGGTTCGAATCCGTGGATGCAGTAAAGGAAAAAGCGACGAGATTCAACAGCATAACAGAAAAAGACTAGCAGCACTGCTACCAACAGTGGAAAATTTGCATGGAGCAGTGCAGGGATCGGGGAGGGCACTACATTGAAGGGGACGACATAAGTTTTTTCAATAAAGAGTTACAGCATCAGTTCAGTTTCTTTATTGCCACACCTCGTACAGCTTTTCATTCCATCCTGTCTTGGTTACAAACTGATTCATCCAGACAGAGTAATGTTATTAGATGCTCTACAGTGGGTAAAAGCACAACTAAAATTACTCCAGTATTACGCTTAAGTTTATATTTGCTTTGATACATTCCCACAAGAACGGGAAGACTCCTTACTTGAATCCATAACATAAGGGTTATGTCTTCACAATTTTCTCCTGTCTGCCTCTAACTCTGGAGGCCAAAGTTCAAATCTTAGGGTGAGTTGTCAGGAAGTTAGGTAATTCTCAGTTTAATGGACCCTGAATCATTTGAGCATCCTTCCACATGTTTGTTATAAAAACAGACTCAGCTGCAAGGACTTTCTGCAAATGCAGGAAGAACATTCAGCTCTTTATCACATGTCATGAGCTCAACCTTGTTGGTATTGTTTGTTTCTATTTCTCTTCTATTCTTAAAAAAGATAAAAGTATTCTGCGTGCATCACATTATTCATTACACATTTTGTTGTAGGTACAACAGGAGACTGAAGTAATAGTCAAATGTTTAAAAGCTGGACGCTATATTATGTCTTTGAAATAACACATCCTTTTGCATTAGACACAAACCAAAGGTGACCTAGAACTTCGAACATGCATACTTCTTCTTCTTTAACTTTATTACCCTCCTTCTTGTAGGACTTATAAGCCAATGTCTTCGGTCAGTAGCCTGTCCAGGAACAAGCAAACTCTGGATCATACTATATCCAGGAGGGGTGATCAGCCCAATGCCTGGTATGACGGAGAAGAAGGAAACGAAATGTCTTGGGGCAGTAGCCTATCGAGGAGCAAGCAAACTCTGGGTCATACCATATCCAGAAGGGGTGATCAGCCGAATGCCTGGTATGGCAGTGAAGAGAAAGGAAATGTCTTGGGGCAGTAGTCTATCGAGGAGCAAACAAACACTGGATCATACCATATCCAGGAGGGGTGATCAGCCGAATGCCTGGTATGGCAGTGAAGAGAAAGGAAATGTCTTGGGGCAGTAGCCTATCGAGGAGCAAGCAAACTCTGGATCATACCATATCCAGAAGGGGTGATCAGCCGAATGCCTGGTATGGCAGTGAAGAGAAAGGAAATGAGATGTAGTGATGAAAGGGAAGATAGGAAAATTCGCATATCAAATTACCCAACCAGCATTTGCCTAAAGACTGGGAAAACTGTAAAAAAACCTCCTTCAGTAATGTTTGACCGCATGTCTTCTTAATGCATGCCATAGATGTAGCCATCCCACTGGGTAACATGCATACACTATATGAAAATCCAAATCAATAACGACTTGGAAATGTTAATGCCACAAAAAATTATTTGACATAAAGTGTATCACTTAACAAGATCTACATTGTTCATAAACTAAGGTCTGTCTATCTCTTACGGTTTACCAATTATACAAAAGTTATTGTAAATAAAGAGAACAGAGAATTCAAGATATACATTTTATTATTCAAGCAAATATCTTAAACATACGGTATTTTAATCAAAATTATTAGATCCTATTTTGAAACAATAAATACTAAATATAAATTTTCCACATAGAGAGTAGTATGGAGGATACCAATTTTGTTATTTGTCCAACATTTCACTTTTAAGTTACGCTCTTCTCTCCACTATACATACCTTTCTAAAATTTGTTTATTAATGGGACCTCAAAACATGTGTTTCTGGCTAAATCTCGACATACAATACAATGCTTCCCCTAAATACTATAGGTACACAGTTATATAACATTCAACAAGAATGTTTACAGGTTTGCCTTCCTTTTTACACCTCCTCTACATTTGGGATTTTTTTTAAAGAAATTGTAATGACAGAGGACGATGTTATGAGCAGTTTTAATGAAAAAGTGTGTGTTACATTAACATGACTTTCTATATTCCCTGCATTGTTTTATATAGATTCTTGCAAAAGCTTGTTCTTCAATCTACTTGAAGTTAAAGATAAATGTCTGTATATAAAGTTTCATTACACAACTTGTTATAGGTATAAAGGGAATGGCGACAGTCAAATATTTAAAAATCTGATATGTTACACTCACATGACTTTCTCTACTCTTATATGAACGCTTATTCTCCATATACTTCATGTTAATTGAGATATTGAGATGTCAATCTTATTGTTAATTTTCTTGTTGATGCAAGGGGAATATGGTAGGCTTTAAGCGATAGTCAAATATTTTAAGAGCTGGTTGCTATGTGGAGTATTCCATTCTCTTTGTATGTCCAGGACATAAAAAATCGAATAATGAATTCCCATTTGAGAAAAAGCATAAGTATTGGAAAATTCAAACAAATAACAAGGAATATCTCAGATCTGGTTCACTGCACAGTAAAAAAAGGGACATAAATTGTGTATTTTACCCAGATCTATAGTTTTTTTTTTGTGTAGTAAAATTTTATCTATCTCTTACGGTCTACAGTTATGCAAAAGTCATTCAGAATGAAGAGTGCTTTTGGGTCATTCCCAGAAAATTCAAGATGTACATTTCATTTACCATGAAAATATTTTGATCAAAATCGTTAGAGCAATTATTGAGAAAATCAAAATTTTCGAAATATGTTCCATGTAAAGGGTAGTCTGGGCTGGGAGGATTTTCTTGAAAATCTTCGTATTGCATCCCTGGAAAATATTAAACTCAAATACCAAGTTTGGTATAATATATAGAAGTGGTTGCAAATATACAATTTCACTAAAATAAGTTCAGTACCTCAAAATAGTTTCGAGGAATCACTTCCTTATCGTCAGCTGATTGCAACTGGTTTGCTTTCCTCTGATGGTTACAGATGTCCCTTTGTCCCTCTAGTGGTGATTCTAAAAGTTTAGTAATCAAATTTTTGTCTGTAAGGATGCCGAAATTAATTAACCTTGGATGAAATTTCCAAAGAAATACTTTCTCCCAAATGTTTAATCCAGTAGGTTTTTGTGCCTGCTTGACAAGTGTTACTGTGTCCTCAATTTCATGTCCTTGCATTCAAAAATGTGCTGCTCCTGCTGATTTTTTGATACAGGGACATGAAATTGAGGACACAGTATCACTTATCAAGCAGGCACAAAAACCTACAGAATTAAACATTTGGGAGAAAATATTTCTTTGGAAATTTTGTCCAAGGTTAATGAATTTCGACATCCCTATGGACAAAAATTTGATTACTAAACTTGTAGAACCACCACTAGAGGGACAAAGAGACATCTGTAACCATCAGAGGAAAGCCAATCAGCTGATGAGGAAGTGATTCCTCGAAACTAGTTCTGAGGTATTGAACCTATTTGAGTGAAATTGTATACTTGCAACCATTTCTATATATTATATAATAATCTTTTCACTATGTCTTCCGATTTAAAAGTAACCAAGTTTGGTATTTATCCAACTTTTCATTTTTGAGTTATGCTGTTCACAGACACACACATGGACATGTTTCCAAAAGTTATTATTTGGATTCAGGGCACCTCAAAACACCTATTACCGTTAAAATCTTGGTATCAAATTTTTGGTGGAATGCAATACTTCTCCTACTTACTATACATAGAGAAAGTAAAAAGTGGGTTCTTTATACTTGCCTTGAAATTCCATACACTTTCACAGACACTGTGAGATGGAAGTGAATAGGACACCACTTTAAAAAATCTGATGTGTTACACTCACATGACTTTCTCTACTCTTGTACAAAGTATTTTTACAAACGCTTATTCTCCATCTAGTTCATGTTAATCGAGACAAACATTTGCAAACTCTATCTTATTGCTAATTTTCTTGTAGATGTAGGGGAAAATATATTTACAAGGGCAATATAGAAAAACAGTAGCCTTTAAGCACATACATATCTCTTAATAGCTGGTTGCTAGGTGCAGCACCATTCCCTTTGCCACAGATTATAACTCTTTGCATATCCAAGACAAAAAAATGAATAACGAATTCCCATTTGAGAAAATAAGTATTGAAAAATTTAAGGGAATAACAAGCAATATCTCGAAAATGGTTCACTCAACAAAAAAATGTATATGACATAAATTGTGTATTTTAACGCGATCTACATTTTTTGTGTAGTAAAATTTTGTCTATCTCTTATGGTTTACCAGTTATGCAAAAGTCGTTCACAATAAAGAATACTTTTGGAGACATTCCCAGAAAATTCAAGATATACATTTTATTTGTCATAAAAATATCTTAAACATATGATATTTTAATCAAAGTCATTAGAGCCATTTTTGAGAAAATTAAAATTTTCGAAAAATCTTCCATGTAAAGGGTACTCTGGGGTGGGGGGATTTTCTTGAAAACCTTCGTGTCGCATCCTTGGAAGATACTGAACCCAAATACCAAGTTTGGTGTTTATCCGACTGTTCGTTTCTGAGTTATGCTGTTCACAGACACACACACGGACATGTTTCCAAAAATGCTTTTTTTGGATTCAGGGGGACTCAAAACATGTATTTCCAGTGAAATCTCGGTATCGAAATTTTGGGTGGAATACAATACTTCCCCTACTTACTATACGTAGTAGAGAAAGTAAAAATGACAAAGTATTGAAAACTTCAAACCAATGATAATTAATATATTACAAGTGGTTGATGTCACAGAAATAGTTATTTGAAATAAACTCTGCATTTTAAAGACTTCTTGCTTTCTGTAGTAAATTTTTGTCAATCTCTTATGGTTTAACAGATATGCAAAATAACACAAAATTAATCCTGAATAAAGAGAACCTCACAGACTATATCAGTAAATGTTCAAGATATACATTTAATGTCACGAAAATGTATCAAACAGATTGTATTTTGATATAAATCATTAAAGATCCATTTTTTTAAGAAATTAAGTATCAAAAATTTTTCCAAGTAGAGTAGTTTGAGGTGGGGAGATATTCTTCAAAGTGTTCATGTAGCATCTTTGGAAGGTACTAAACAATACCAAGTTAGGATTTATGCTGTTCGCAGACAGACCTTTTTCTAAAGGGGCCTCAAAACATGCATTTGCAATGAAATCTTGGTACCAAATGTTTGGGTGGAATCCAAATACTTCCTCTACCTATTAAGTATGTGGCAGAGAAAATAAAAGGAATCTCTAGCCACAATCAATTCATATTTGTTATGTATTATTGTATTGATATATGTTATTTTATTAGTGATATATTTGAGCCTACTTATTTGTATTCATAGCAGTAGATCTTGCGATGAAAATGAAAAGTAACAGTGGAAATATTTTGAAAACAGTTGATGCTATGAGAGCATTTGTATTTTAATGAGCCAATAGTAAATTTTTGCTCTGCTTCTTATGATCTACTAGTGTTACAAAATTAATTCAAAATGTAGGAGACTATTCTCAAAAGCTTCAAGAGATATAATTTATTGCTCAAATTAATAACCTACACTAAATTTTACTGTACTTATTACAGGCATTTTTGAGAGAATAATAAAAAAAAGTTTCTTTCAATGTAAAGTATAGTTAAGAAATTTGTCATTTTGTTTTTTGAGTTATGTTAATCATAGGGTCGTAAAAGCGATACTTAAGCAATAAGTATTTCCTTTTGGTGAGGAAATACCTTGATCATTTGGTATATATAAGCAATACTTATATGCTCAGCGCTATGCAGTTCCTTATTTCAGAAGCACATGTGACAACATGATTCAGCTGTTTCACAGCCACTCGAATGCACAAAGGAAAGTGTAAATCAACATGCAGGTGACTACATGGCCAGCTGCCATTTCCATATTTGTTGTTGTTTTGTTCACAACAGCTGCTGAGCATGTGGTTAAAGTTTGCGAGTTTTGAATAGTACATTTATTAATTAGTTTACTTTATTATACAATTATGTACATTGTAAATTAGTGAAAGTTTGTAGTATTAGTTATACAGTTAAATTAGTTAGGTTAAAAACAAGCGAAAAGGAAAACATTTCAGCGAGCACGAAAGAAACCAACTAAAAGAGTTGGTGCTGAGATACAAAGACATCGTAGAATGCAGGCAATCGGATTCTGTGTGATGTACTAAACTTAAATTGTATTAACTTGTGGGCTGTTTTAAAACTGAAAAGCTCACTTTCTAGCATGACGTGTTACAAGTATTTACAACAATCTGTACAGTGTGCATGGAAGCAAAACAGAAATACAATTACTATACCATCTAGCAGTAAGCAAAAAAGCAAAGTAACCAATAACTTACAATCCATAGCTTGAATAGTATTTTACATGTGAAATCAGTAAACCTTTGTATAAGATTATGATAACCCAATGTATATTTGCAAATTAATGGTAAAGAAGAGTGACCTGTTAGGTGATCCGTTGCAGTCATAGTGATTAAGCAAGTTGATGGAGAAAGATGTACTTTGTTTACTGCAGAAAGATTTCCAAATTTTATTAAATGATTCTGAATAAATGCAGCAAAATCTTATTTTCTAGGAACTAAAGGATTTTGGACATCATAAATGGGCAAACATTTGAACAGAAAACATTACACAGTGTTACAGCACTGAGATTCTATGCATCATCTTTTTGAGTAAGCCTGTCTCACATTATAACTTCATAACCTCTGTTAAGGTTGTGTTGTTTGAGGCATCAGATTATTAGTAAACTGACATTCCTTCTTAAATTGAGCATCACTGTATGTTTCAAGTGGATTCTGTAAATGTGGAAATACCACTTACTACTGCACAGTATAATTTCATTATCAAACTCCAAATACTTCACAGAATCATTATCATTGTTAACCTCCATTGTAGGAAGTTGACTCAAGATAGCATCTGCTCTCATTGCACATAAGCAGAGGTTGCAACTTTGTTATATGAATAAGCATTTCCTTATTCGCCTGAAAGAGTAACGTCTTTGAAATGAAAATTACTGCTTAAGGAACTTCCTTGAAATAAGCGACAACTATGAATTTGACCCATAGAATCACAACTAAAAAGGCTTTTCTCATTACAGTGGGTCTCAAAACATCTATTTTTGGTGGAATACAATACTTTCTCTATTACTAACAAATAGGTGGTAGAGAATGTAAAGAGTTTTTAATTGCCAGAAATTTCATTTTATGCAATATTTGCTTACTCACTGTTTCATTACATTAGTGTTACTACTTCAAGATGCAAGCAAAGGTTTTGTTATTAAACGTTACAAGCTAAATTACAGATAATGGGATCTTGTGTGCTTTTGGAAAATTAAGAACATTCAACAATTTAGCAGAAGGTTTTATATCACAGCCTTGAAAAACAACCCATCAGAATACACATTATGACTAGCTTGTGTCAAACTTTAGTTGCTCCTTTATCTTAATGATTTTTTATAGTTGCAAACATTCCAAGAAGTTTCCTCCTTTCCTTTCCATTACAACATTTGGCTGGAATGGTTTGAAGGTCCACATTTGTGTTTATATAAGTTCTTTCACAGCAAGTTAAGACAGTAACATGTTCCTACGATATTATGTGAACTTTTACAACTATCTTGACTTCAATTCTGTGTTCTCAAGTTCTTCTTGCAGCACTAGTCTAATGGGATCTTATTTCCTTCATTTGTATCAATTTAAAGTCAGCATCACACTTTCAACTCCACTTCTTTGTTGCAACATTAGATACAATCTAACTAAGCTAATCTCTTGTCTATACCTATTGGTCCCAACTCCAAGTTATTAGCATACTGTAAGGTATTGCCCTCCCACACATAAGCCTAAAGAGCCCATTGGAAGAGTTGCTTTAATTGTTTCCCTGAACTCTTCCTTGAAAGAGTAAAGGCTGATTCATAACTAAAATGGAAACGAGAATGGGAAGCAATGCAGCAACCGCTGGTAACAAGAATAGGAATACATATTAATGATCATATCGATCACAAAGTGGAAAGCTGATTTTGCACATTGGGAATCATTCGCTTTTAGCTGACCAATGATATTCAGCCAACATACGTGGGTTTGCCAATGTCAAAATTGATTAGAGTAAACATTATCTAAATGCAGATCCATTACAACCATTTCTGATTCCTGTATTTGTACCAAGCTTTCATTCCCTTAATTAATGGCATACATTAAAGTTGTTTGTTGTTAATTTGTACTGGTTTTGAGGCAATATCCAATTTTGAGTCGCATATAAACAAACCACAGATATTCTGATATTGAATATGAACATATGCCAAAATGTCTTCTAGATTAATGTTTCCAGCTTGTGACTAGAAAGGGCTCTAGCAGCTGTTTCATGTCACGACTGCCTAATATAATTTCTACAATGAAGAATCTCATATGCTGTGCCTGACAAACTCTTATTTCCCATTGATTGTGAATGCTGCCATTAGAATACACATATTTCTCAGTTGTTGTGAACTATCTCTTTCTCGCCAGGATATGCAAGGCAGTTTCCTCATCCTCTTATCATCTACTTTACATGTTCAGAAATCCTTATTCCTGTCCTGTCATATTTCAAAAGATGGTCTAAAGATTTGCCCCCTGTTGCGAGAAGACACGAATCAAGGCAGTCCCATACCAGTTTTAATTTTACCTGGTGTGAATGCCTTTTGGTGAGCATCATAATTTTTACTGCCTTATGCTATTCTTATTTAGCCTACTACTCTTCTGATTGTCTCAGTGTCCACCTTCCTCTCCCTCAACAGTTCCCTACAATTTTTACTTTCTCTACTACGTATAGTAAGTAGGGGAAGTATTGTATTCCACCCAAAAATTCGATACCGACACTTCACCGGAAATACATGTTTTAAGACCCCCTGAATCCAAAAAAAGCATTTTTGGAAACATGTCCATGTGTATGTCTGTGTGTGTGTGTGTGTGAACAGCATAACTCAGAAACGTACAGTCGGATAAACACCAAACTTGGTATATAGGTTCAGTATCTTCCAGAGATGTGACACGAAGGTTTTCAACAAAATCCCCCCACCTCAGATTACCCTTTACATGCAACATTTTTCGAAAATTTTAATTTTCTCAAAAATGGCTCAAACGATTTTGATTAAAATATCATATGTTTAAGATATTTTCATGACAAATAAAATGTATATCTTGAAGTTTCTGGGAATGTCTCCAAAAGTATTCTTCATTGTGAACGACTTTTGCATATCTGGTAAGCCATAAGAGATAGACAAACGTTTACTACACAAAAAATGTAGATCGCGTTAAAATACACAATTTATGTCATATGCATTTTTTTTGTTGAGTGAAGCATTTTCGAGATATTGCTTGTTATTCCTTTAAATTTTTCAATACTTATTTTCTCAAGTGGGAATTTGTTATTCATTTTTTTGTATTGCATATGCAAAGAGTATTAATCTGTGGGAAAGGGAATGGTGCTGCCCCTAGCAACCAGATATTAAGAGATATGTATATGCTTAAAGGCTACTGTATTTCTATATTGTCCTTGTAAATATATATTCCCCTTACATCTACAAGAAAATTAGCAATAAGATAGAGTCTGCAAATGTTTATCTCGATTAACATGAAGTAGATGGAGAATAAGCGTTTGTAAAAATAGTTTGTACAAGAGTAGAGAAAGTCATGTGAGTGTATTACATCAGATTTTTTTACTTAAGATAGGATTTTATTTCAGTAATAACTATCTTTTGTCTTTTAGTGCTATTCTTGTTTTATATAATCCTTTGTAAAATACTAAGCTTTGTCTATTTGGTAGTCCCTATTTTTGGGAAAGCTGAAAGTTTTCCTTCTGAATAAAAAGTTGTAACTGAACTTAGAAATCCTGCAAAGAGGTACCTTTGGTTCATTAAGAAATCACCAGATAGCACCTACAACAAGCAATGAATAAGTGAAGTTGAAAGTGTGCACCAACTCGTTAAACATTTTACGATTACACTTCACTGTATCTAACTTGTGCACTTCATCTTGTCACCATCACAAATTCTTAGACTCCTACAAGTTGAAATATTTCGGCATTAAACTGAAATCTCACTGGTTTCTGGTCTTATTTTTATCCACATGGCTTCGTCTGAAACAGAATATCAGCAGAAAAACCGATTAAATCTCCTAGCTTAGTCTACACTCCAATTCTGTCTGTTAAACATGGTGAAGGATTCAAGTAACTACAGGTTCTTCAACTCTGCACTACAACAGCAACATTCTGATCGTAACCTAAAAGTTACAAGCACAGCCATGAAGCTCAGTTTGATACTAGCGTCTAGCTACTAGGATCTGAACAGATGAGCAAATTATAGTTTCTTTTGGAAAACTAAATCCCCTGCTCCCAATATTTAAACATTATACAGCATATTTACTGTAACATTTTAATGAAATAGGAACATGTCTAATTTGTGATTGGGAATTTTAACGTTGTATCATTAAAACTGCCATTTTTACATTTTGGCGCATTCCTGAGTATAGTTATAAATTATAACAGTTTTTTCTTCATACTGTGATACACTTATCGCTGGATGGCACCGGTTGCAGATAGAGATAAGGTGGTGCACTCTCCCCTGATAAATTCCAGAAGCGCTAACAAGAGATAACAGGATTTTTCTGAAAGCTTCTTGCACCGCCTCCCAAGAACTCTCTTGAAGTGACATAGTGTTGGTTCTATGAGTGAAGTTGTGCTACTATTGTGATACATTAGAGAGGTCTTGTGTTCAACGTCCCAGTGAGTTAAGCAGAAGGAACAAGAGACTGCTTCGTATGAAAACTGAACAAAGTCATATTGGTGTCAGAAGTGGGATTTAAGTGCCACAATGGAGGAAATGCTTAAAAAAATTTAGCTGGAATGGAGAAGGTGGAGATGGAAGAAATAAAACTGAACTCTAATAGCAGTGGATCTAAGCCATCTAAAATTTGAGGGGCTACATCTTTGATCCCAGAGTAATTACTGTAACAGACATGACTGGGAACTCAGGTTTTGGTGAGTCGAAACAAACCAGATCTCACAGAGCACTACTGATATAGTGGTGAACCTATCACATCCTGTGTTCATAGAAAAGTGTGGAGGCCAAGCTCAAATGGTGACTGAAGTGTTTCTTTCTGCTCATATATCAGCTATCAATATTTTAAGCTTCAAAAAAGAGCTGTAAGAATAATCATAGGTGCCACATACAGAGCGTATTGCAGACCTCTCTTCAAATCATGCGATATTCTCTTTTCACTTTAAGTCTTGCCATGTTTATTATTTGTCAAGTTGCATCATAACAATCACAAATTTAATTCTTGATTTTCCTAATTTTATAACACCACAAACGGCAATGATTATAGATCTGACTTTAAAACCACCCACAATAACTTTCATTACATGTCACTGAAATTCTATAATATGTTCGCTACATCAATGAAGACGCTTATAGTTAAGAACAGATTGTATGTTGGTATTTATTCTGGAGTGAGCTTCTTGATCATGTGGATACTTTGTGATGCCACAATCTAACTCTAAAATTTGCTAATCAATTTTGTCTCTGCAATCAAGATGTAACTTATTATTTTGTAACAGCTATATAATCCCTAGTATTTTCTGGAACTGGAACAGTCAGAACAGTTACTAAAAATAATTTACCCAGCTCTAGTATGAGAGGTCATTAATAAACCCCAAAAATATATCAAACTTGAAAAACTTAATGTAAATGCAAAACAATAGAGACCTGGAGGACAAAGTTATAGCAATATCCAATCTCTAGTGCCAAAATATGTAATTACTAGCAAAGTGTTTAAGTCTATGCAAGACAGTAAGTAGATTTCTGCAATTTTATTTACTTAGTGCTGCCAAGATGATAGTACATTATTTTAATGGGTGACACTGGTCATTATATAGTTGTATACCCTCATTATATTATATATATATATATATATATATATATATATATATATATAACATTACAAAAATATATGGATACCTTTTTTGTTCCAAATTTTGAAAACATTAGTTATATGAGTATAACAAGTTCCAGCAATTTCCTTGCCTTTTATTTTCAACTGACCAAAATATTTATTTTTAAGTTTGTACAAAAACCTGCGAGTTTACTAACACTGTAAATCTGCTTCATTTTCCCAAAATATCTGTGTACATTTCTATCTTTAGTTCTTTCAAAACTCTCATTGATACCCACACTATATCTTCAAGTTTGCTTTTTTAAACACTCTTCCAAAATCCTTTTGTCTTAGTCCTTTTGTTCATCCATACCATTTCTGATAAATTATTGCATCTGAGAAATATAACTTGATATCTTTTGTCTTGAGATGCTGTTCCTGGTTTTTAAAACATGGTCATCTAAGGGAAACCTGTGGCGTATATCAACACTTTAATTCTGTGACACAGCTATGACTGGATAGAGATTATTGACGGAACAGTGCTTTCGCCATGTAAACACCAGAAATGCTACTAAGAGATAATGAGTTTGCTCTGGAAGGTTATTTCTCTCCACCTCCCGAACATTCTACAAATCTCTCAAAGTCCAGCAGCTATATAAACAAGCATGCTCAAGAGTGGGCAAGTTAATGAGTTGTTCTGATGCAACATTAAGTGCTGTTGTGATACACAGTTAGTGCTGCTATTGCGAGATTACAAAAGTCTTGTATTCAACACCCCAGTGAGTGGGGCAGACAAAAGAAGAGGTGAAATCAAGCATGTTTCCTTTCACCGCTACACAGTCACAAATGTGAAGTGACACAGAGCTTTTTTTTTATTTATTTATTTACGGATGCTCTTTAATTACTGTGGTCCTTAGCGTCCCATTCTATATTGGGGCGTGAAAGACCGGCAATTTTGCTCAGAGGTCTCTTTATCAGGCCTGAATACTTTTACATGCCATAAATGTATGAGACAGGACCACCAACTTTACTTCCCTTCCAAAGGAAGCCGTGCTAAGGACTTTTAGACCCAAAAAAATGCATTGCAACCCGCCGGGTTTGAACCCATGACCTCAGAAACTAGAGGCTAGCATGGTAACCATGGAGGACGACTGTGAAGCGACAGTGAGAACTGAACTGAATCACATTAGTGAAGTGGCAGTGAGAACTGAACTAAATCACATTAATGAAGTGACAGAACTAAACTAAATCACATTGATGAAGTGACAGAGAACTAAACTAAATCACATTAATGAAGTTACAGAGGGAACTGAACTAAATCACATTAATGAAGTGACAGAGAGAACTGAACTAAATCACATTAATGAAGTGGCAGTGAGAACTGAACTGAATCACATTAATGAAGTGACAGAGAGAACTGAACTAAATCACATTAATGAAGTGACAGAGAGAACTGAACTAAATCACATTAATGAAGTGACAGAGAACTGAACTGAATCACATTAGTGAAGTGGCAGTGAGAATTGAACTAAATCCCATTGATGAAGTGACAGTGAGAATTGAACTAAATCACATTAATGAAGTGACAGAGAGAACTAAACTAAATCACATTGATGAAGTGACAGAGAGAACTAAATTAAATCACATAGATGAAGTGATAGAGAGAACTGAACTAAATCACATTCATGAAGTGACAGAGAGAACTGAACTAAATCACATTAATGAAGTGACAGAACTAAACTAAATCACATTAATGAAGTGACAGAGAGAACTGAACTAAATCACATTAATGAAGTGACATTGAGAACTGAACTAAATCACATTAATGAAGTGATAGTGAGAACTGAACTAAATCACATTAATGAAGTGACATTGAGAACTGAACTAAATCACATTAATGAAGTGACAGAGAGAACTGAACTAAATCACATTAATGAAGTGACAGGGAGAACTAAACTAAATCACATTAATGAAGTGACAGAGAGAACTGAACTAAATCACATTAATGAAGTGACAGAGAGAACTAAACTAAATCACATTAATGAAGTGACAGAGAGAACTGAACTAAATCACATTAATGAAGTGACATTGAGAACTGAACTAAATCACATTAATGAAGTGACATTGAGAACTGAACTAAATCACATTAATGAAGTGACAGTGAGAACTGAACTAAATCACATTAATGAAGTGACATTGAGAACTGAACTAAATCACATTAGTGATGTAAAGTGAAAAGTATACAAAGTTACAATAATCTTTCTGGCAAGTAACTTCCTTACCTCTTAACACTACTCTTAGTTTGTCTGTATTCAAAGGCAGATTAATTATTGCCTTATAAAACATTTGTAATATTTTATCCATCTTTTTCCATACTTCATCTCAATACCATATGACCAATGACTCCACCAGTGCTGTGTATAAAACAGTATTCTATATTATGAGAGGCCATAGTAAGGACCAGAAGAAGAAAGAATAGTAAAATAAACATAGATTTTAAAAGACATACCTTTAGAACTAAGGTCACTTATTCAACTTTACTGTGAAACAACCTACTGCAATCTCTTTGCTATTATGTGCACTTACAGAACTGTGTATCCATAACACCAACAACGGCAAACCTTGCACCATTCATACACCTGTTGTGAAGAAGTACAAGTGGACATAGAATTTCAGCAGCTGGAAGGGTTAATCATCCTCTTGTCTGGGACACAAGATCTCCCTGCCAGATTGCAGTTACAAAGACGTGGTGAAGATACACTTTTCACAACACAGATGCCGTTCACATGAGATAGGATTGTCAATTTCCATAACAAACATATATGTAGGCTGATAACAAGACATCAGCACCATATGGACAGGAATTATTGGTGATAAGACTAACAGGAACTACCAAACAGTTTGAATGGTATAGGTTATCGTCAAAAGACCTGCCTTTCTTGCTAAAGGAAGTACCACACCATTGCTGCTCATACATGATGGAGCATGAGCCCATTTTATCTGAAATGTCCAAGAGCGCAGACATTTAATGGGCATGGTTGGTCCAGTAAGTTGGCCGGTTTTTTCCTGAACCTTCATTCCTTGGATTTTTGGTTGTGGAAATAATGAATGCTTTGGCGCATGCAACCCTCATTAATGATTTACAAACACTAAAGGAGTGCGTCAACAATGTCAATGCCAACTAGGAGTCTTTCAAAGCATGCAAGATTCCTTAGGACATTGGACAGAAGGATGCAGGGCTTTAGAGCGCGCAACGGCTAAGGTCATTAGCAGACTATGTTGACATCACATTGCGCACCTACTGTAGCAATGGTGAACAAGTGAATAGCAAAGAGATTGCGAAAAAGGAAAACTAAATGCTGTTTCATAGCAGCGAAGATGAACAAGTGTTCATAGCTCTTAAGCTATACATTTTAGAGCCCATCTTTATTGAACATTCTTTTTCTTCTTCCCCAAAATTTAATTATGGAATATTTCTTTTTAACGCCCTATATGTTTTCAAACCATTATACATCTACTACCTGTGCTAAAATTGAACTCTTTTCCACCATATTCAGTGCATTTTTCTTTCTTGTTAAAGCTATCTGTAATTGCTTTTCTCAACCTTCTGATACACTCAATTTTATTCCTATATAAATAAAATTCTTCATGACCTCTATTTCCTTTCATTTAATACACCGTGTTTTTATGTTGTTCTGCAACCCCCATTCAATTGTAAAGTTAACAATTTCAGTAATTGCATTTTGTGGTACCATTACAGATATACAGCTTGCCATCAAATCAACTACATATAAAGGTCTTCTTTGTTGTTAATTGTTGGCATACAGTTACTCTCTCTTAATCTCATATCATGTATGAATAAATTAAAAACAATTGGGCTTAACTTACACCCTTGTATTTCAAACATCATTGCTTCATTCTTATCACACGCTTTTTCTAAATCCACAAATACTGTATACAACTTTCCTTGTAGTACCCATCTATCAATGTTTTAAGCATATATATAGTCTGATGTTCTCCTGCCTTTTCAAAGTGTGACTGAAATACACATATAACATTTCCTGCCCACATCTGAATTCCTTTCCAAAAGTATTCCTAAAGAAATTTCTGCAATATTAGAGAGGTTGTGAAGCAACATTTAATTTCCAGATAGGCGCTTCTTAAAAAAGAAATACAAAAATGTCTCTCTGAGTGCTATTTAACATATGGTAAGAAGTATCCAGACCAACATTCAATATATAGATGATCATGTTGGAACTATCGTCCTATACAAATTCACATGCACCATGCAATCTTCTCCAAGCTCCTGTACCAGTTATTCTGCATTAAAACATAGCAGTGCTTCCCTGAAGAAGGTTAATAAATACGGACAAATTATACCATCATTAGCATCTGGTTACAGAAATTTACCAAACCCTTTATAATGTGAACAACACAACTTTGTACGGTTTTAATTTTAAGAGTTTGACAGCCTACCAAATTGAGCTTACTGAAACTGCAGTTTCCTGTGCACGTCGTCACAGAGATTTTTGAGGAGGATTGTTTTCCGAATTTCTCTTCAGTGAGCAGCCTTCAGCCTTACTCCTTCACTTCTTAAGGCTGGTTCACAGTAACTTGGGAATGCATACCCGTGACCCTATCAATAGCAAAGTGAAATACCAATTTTGCACACTGAGATGTCATCTGTAACTGACGACTGATATTTTTTCACATGCTTCCCAATGTCAAACTTCTGTAGAGTAAACGCTTTTGTAAATGCAGATCCATTACTATTTCTGATTCTTCTACTCATATCAACCTATACCTTATTAATGGCATATATTAAAGTTCTTTGTTAATTCCCACTGATTTCTGCTTCTGCTTTTTTGGACAATAGCCAGTTTTGAATTGCATATAAACAAATCATACATAAACATTTGCTCAAAGGATTTGAGAGAGTCAGGATGCACATTTGCTGGAATTTCTTCCACAGGTTATGACTAGAGCTCTAGTGGCATTTTATATCACAGCCATATTCAACAATTTCTATACCGAAGAGAACGACATCAAAACTTCTTTCCTGTTCTCGGAATCCCTGTTAATTGTGAATGCTGACACTGTAATAACTTTAACTTTATTGTTCTTGTTTCCAATGTCAGTTATTGACAATTGAACCAGTTTTCACATAGCTCCGCTGCTTGGTAGACACACCTGGAAATTCTATTGGAAAACAAAGGTTTTAACTTCCCTATAACATAATGCTATCACATGTGAATTGTACAAAAAATGCTTTGTTGTAGCATACACTTATCTTGTTATACATGAAATCAAGCATCGATGGGATTGAGAATGAACAAATATAAACTTAAGTCTGGCCAACTTATATATGAGAGGTGTTGTTATTTTATAGGATTCCTGATCTCCAAAAGAAATTTTAGACATAACTGCAGTATTCTATATCCCTTAACTACATCCACTGACAACTGTAGAGAATAATGGCAAACCTAAGTTGAACGCTAACTTCCACTGTCATCCTGTATCATTTGCTATAAACATAAACTTGGAATAACTGGAAAAGGGACTTTATACGGTAATCCTCATAAGTTTCATTTATCATACATATGCTGCAGAAGAACACTTTAATTGGGTGTTACTCATATCGCAGCTGCAGTTGACTGGTTCAAACATCTGGGCACCTCATGGCTCGACTAAGAACCCCTAGCAGCAGGACATCATCCACATCATGCTAATATGTGTAACACCATATCTAGCCTTGATAGCAGTTTCAATTCGACAATGAGAGTCCACAAGTTTCTTCACTAATGCTATATTCAGTGAAGCCACCCACATGGCTACCAAATTGCAGGGATCTATGCAGCCCTGTTGTCATCAATTCCACAACATACTCATCATGAAGAAGATGGGAACACTTGGTCAATGAGATGTTGAAATATGTTCACAGTGGGCCCTAAAACATCACAGAACTACACCATCAGTGCACTCAACACCTTGCATCATTTGAAAAGAGGTAAACTCCCAACTTGAACCATGTTACATGCCTCCAGTTCCTGTGCTGTTTGGCCCATTGAAGATGTGCTGCTGTGGGCAATCGTCTTTTGTGAGGTACTCAACTTCAAATGTCCATTGCAATGTTCACTCAGAAACTGACATTGTTGACAAGGCATGACATTCGTCTGTGATCCCTGTTATTTAGGATATCTTTACAACCACCATTTTTACGCCATGTTACATGCTTGTGAGTGGTGCACCATTAGACAGTTAATACACCAACAAATCTAACCATTACCTTCACGGTGTGGTATGAACACTATGTCCTACCTCGACCCATCTTACTGCACTGTATCCATGCAACAGACTGGCACATACGAAGCATTTCACAGAGGGTCACATGACCAGTTCTACACCATCTATAGCGCTCCAAAGCAACCACTGTGCTCTTCTAAAAGGGTGACTAATATTTTGTAAGGTGTCCTTATGTATGGTAAGTGATCTCTGCTAACCACAGATATGTACAAAGTGGAAAAAGTAATAAGCTTTTGTGAAAATAGTAGAAAAGATGTAAAAATAAAAGAATGTTGGGCAGAGAATTTCATGTAAATTCAGCATATCAGAGTCTTTAATTATACTTTTAGATTTCTGTTATTTGCTTTAATGCAACACCACTGCCTCCACAGAAACATTAATTTTAAATTAATTTAAATATAAAAAGTTAAGGACAGTTAAATTTACCAAATGGTAACATTAGGAATGACTCAAATATGGATAATTCAAAATGATTGGTACACAAAAAAAAATATCCAAAAGCATGGTAATAAATTTATTTCATAAATGTAAATACAACATGAAATGTTAACCCACTAAATTTCGGTTGGAAACAATGAACACTCGCCAATGCTCCTTATAGCTGCTATTACTCAAAATGAGCAATAGAGAAAGTACATTGTGTCCTAGATTACATAGGGATACCTATCTCAACATGCTGTCCGCAGGCAGCAAAATGGTGCACCCCCACATCGTATGGCTACCTCTATGAGAGTTTTCCACAATGCTGCGCACGGGATTGGTCGTTGAATGTCCTAATGATATTATGGCTCCCCAGGATATCCGACCTTAACGTACTACCAAATTTGCACAGGGCTTACAGCAACCAAGGCTGCAATTAACACAGTTGATCAGGCTATGTTGGAAAAGGTCTGACAAGAAACAGAATATAGCATAGATATTTGTGTGAATGACCATGGTAATGTGGAGAGTGAACTTTCACATTACATTTGTATTTGTGAAAGTAATTCATTACAGTAGTGACAGCAATATCCTTTTTCTGTGCCACTCATTTTGAACTACACTGTATTTATGACCTTAAAATAATTGAAATTGTGAATAGATTGGCGACACTTTAGTTTCCCTCCTGACATAGTAAAGTTCTCCAATACACAACTATGTGGCAGTGCAAGTATGGGACCCCTCTCATGGAGATGAACGTCTTCAAAACTTAGTAAGTGAAACCAAAGTGTTACCAATCCTAACACAAACATTTCACTGTTTACAATCACTTCCAATAACCTTCATATTAAAGTGAGCTAAATTTGGGATGGAAGTGAATGCTATATTTAGTGACTCAAAAGAAATATTCATATCTTAAGAATGCACTTACACGTATGTTGCAGAATTTGTACAGCTTGTACTCCAAGTTATCCGAGATGTGAAACAGCGGCAAAAGATTGGCATCTTGCTTTAGGCACAACCGGCAAACATTATAGAAATCTATGTTCTTGGAAGTCTTGCTGCTTCCACCCATTCTTTGGCTGCTGTACTCTGAAACACAAAGACAATCATTATACATGGTTCTGTGTGCATATGGCAAACATTCACATGACACTCTACCCACAACAAATTTACATACATTCAATATAGATTGAAATATTTATGTAACCTCTTTATATTTATTCATGGTACACTATCTTCTCTACCATGTAGCAGGTAGATAGAGGAGGTATAGCATGTCAAGATTTCAGCAAAAATGCATGTCCAAAAGAGCCTCGGTATTTCAAGGTTCCGTGTAATTCGAGCTGGTCTTAAGAAAATTAAAATTTTACATAAAACTAGACTAAATTCCCATTTTTATTCGTTATCCCCATGTACGTTTTATGCACTTCCAAATGTGTTACATTTTGAACTTTCTTTCAGTTTTATATGTACAATACAAAGAGGGTTTTCGTTCATAATACACAGAAATAACCTTGGCCTCAGACTGCTAATGCATTTCTATTACAGATGGACAGGTACCATTGGGTTTCAAGGAGTGCACTTGCTCTTTCTTTGTTGACCTTTCACTAACCGCTTGACAATCAGTTGTACACTGCATACCATCCTTATTGTTACCCCTACTCAGCGACAGGGTCATTAAAATACACATTTTACATCATAGGCTGACCGTTGTTATATGTAGATGGTTGTGTAGTAACATCTGTATTGTGGTGAGCGCACCTGTGTCACGTTAATTTTAAAGTGTTGTATATATGTAACAGTGTGTTTCTTAATACATTACAATGAGCGGTAGGAGTAAGAGAAAATGTGAAACTGGATGCTTTGAAAAGACTAGACAAAGCAGAAACATTAAAAAAAACTTGTTGCTGAGTATGGAGTCGGTGAAGTGACAGTTGGAGATTGGAGTAGAAACGGAAACAAAACTGAGAAGTTTTCATCCAACAAGTGTTCTATTTCGTCATTTCAACAAAAGCCAATGAACAAATCTGAGTATGAAAAAACGAGCGAAACATTGCTCATTTGGTTTACTCAACAAAGCAAAAAGGAAACCCAATTTCAGGGCCTATTCTGCAAGAAAAAGCTGTATTTTTTAGGAATGACTTAAAGGAAGGTGACGAATTTACTGGAAGTTCAGGGTGCTTGGATAGGTGGAAGAAGCGATATGGCATAAGGCAGCTTGAAATTTGCGGTGAAAGCTTTCTGTGGATTTTCAAACTGTTTCACAATTTTGTGAGAAATTAAGAAAAATTATACAAAAAGAAAATCTTACTCCTGATTAACTGTATAATTGTGATGAAACAGGACTAAATTATAAAATGCCTCCATCTGAAACTCCAGCCTCGAAAGAAGAAAAGCCTGCCCCGGGCTACAAAACATATAGAGAGGTTAACAGTTCTTACTGCCTCGAATACAAGTGGAGATCATAAACTGAAGCTACTGGTAATAGGGAAGTCTGCTAAGCCTAGAGCTTTAAAAAAATATCACTGCTTCTACACACCAAAAATTTGCTTGGATGGACAAAAATATGTTTAAGAAGTGGTTTTTTGAAGATTTTGTTCCAGAGAGCAAAAGATACTTAAAGAAAAGTGCTTGCCTTCCAAAGCAATCTTAACGCTTGACAACACTGGTTCAAGCCCTGACGAGGAACAATTACAATGTGATGGTGTTTGTACTTTGTTCTTACCGCCTAACATGGCGAGTTTAATACAGCCTATGGACCAAGGCATTTTACAATGTTTGAAAAAAAAAGTACCATTGTGTTTACTTCAGATGCTTCTACAAACAACAGAAGGTGAAGGAACCATCAAAGAATTTCTAAAAAAAAAAACCAAGATAAAAGACGTAGTTTACTGGATAGCCGAATCATGGTCTGAAATAAAGGTGGAGACACTAAAAAAGTCTTGGAACCAGATTTTATGGAATGAAACGGATACCAACAGTACAGGTGAAGATCTGCCATTGGGTAGAACTGATGAAAAACCTTGTTGGATGCAAAAATGCAAATGCGAGTGAGGTTTCAGAATGGATGAACAGTTTGAAGTGACTGATCTTGCAATTGTTGAAATGGTTAGTGAGCCCACTGAAGACAGTGGAGACGAAGAAATTGTACCAATGATCACTCACACCGAGGGTTTGGCAGTGCCAGATGTGGCATTGCATTATATCAAGCAGAAGCTACTCCAACTGACACCATGCTTCTTAGAAAATGACACGATATTGCTGCTAAAAAACGAGGTTCTATTTTAATACAAAGGACTTTGGACAACTTCTTTAAAATGTAACTTACCGTTTTTCAACTTGGAAATGTGACTTTTTTTTTTATTTATTTATGGATGCTGTTTAACTGATCTTTCACTTTAAATCTACGACACATTGGAAATGTGTTGCCATATATGTACTAAATTGTTTTTTAACCATTATTGTGCTCATTAAATATTTCCGTGTAATCCGACTTTTTTGTAATTTGAGGTAGTCTCAGCCCCAATTACTGGGGCCCTGCATTACATGTATCTGTGAATACCAAAATTCAAAAAGTAGAAGTTGGGGACATACCAAACTTGGCATTTAGGTCCAGTATCTTCAAAAGATGAGGCATGATGATTTTCAGAAAAATCCCACCATCTCAAACTACGTTTACATGGAACATTTGGTTTTTGTTCTCCATGTTGCAGTGGTTACCATGCTAGCCTCTGGTTCCTGAGATCGCTGGTTCAAACCCATGGGAGGCTGATGGAATTTTTTCAGACACAAAAATCCTTAGCGTGGCTTCCCTCAGAAGGGAAGTAAAGCCGGTGGTTCCGTGTCGTACATTTACGACACGTAAAAGAACCTCAAGCCTGATAAAGAAGCCTCTGAGCAAAATTACCAGTCTTTCACACCCAAAATAGAATGGGATGCTAAGGACCACAGCAGCTAAAGAGCATCCATAAATAAAACTCAATTTAAGTTTTAATGGAACATTTTTTTCTAATTTTCTTAAAAATGGTTTGAACAATTTTGATTAAGACCATACATTTAAAATGTTAGATAACAAAATGTATATCTTGAATTTCCTGGAACTAAGTCTATAAAGTCCTCTTCATTTGCAATGAATTTTGTATAATTTTTAGGATTGGTAAACCATTACACACAGACAAAAACTTGATATGTGAAAATCTGATGATTCATATGATTTTCTCTGCTCACTCTTCACCCACTTTCTTACAAAAGCATATTCTTTTATCTACTTCTTATAAATAGAGATAAACTTTCATTTCAGATTCATACATTTAGCTTAAGTGATAGATTTTTAAAAAAGTGCTATGCGATCACTTTGAAATTCCATACTCCTTACATGACCACAAAAACAAAAAAATCCAAAAATAAAGTAAATAAACTTTAGCTTGACAAAAGTATTTGAAAATTCAAAGAATATCTCAGAAATGGTTCACACTACAAAACGTTTGACACAATTTGTGTGTTTTAACAAGCTCTAAAGCTTTTTGTCTATCTCTTAGAATTTATCAATTATATAAAAGTCATTAAATATTTCCAGAAAATTCAAGATAAGACGTTTGATTTGTCATGCAAATCTTAAACTTATGATATTTATAAAAGTAACAAAAGTTATTCCATGTAAAGATAGTTAAGAGCGGAACAATTTCCTTCCTGTGTCAGAAGTCTGTACGTGAGATTTCCACACTCCTAAACATCACTAGGTCCATTGTTTCTGATGTGATAGTGAAGTGGAAACGTGAAGGGACACGTACAGCACAAAAGCGTACAGGCCGACCTCGTCTGTTGACTGACAGAGACAGCCGACATTTGAAGAGGGTCGTAAAGAGTAATAGGCAGACATCTATCCAGACCAACACACAGGAATTCCAAATTGTATTAGGATCCACTCCAAGTACTATGACAGGCGTGAGGTGAGAAACCTTGGATTACATGGTCGAGTGGCTGCTCATAAGCCACACATCATGCAGGAAAATGCCAAAAGACGCCTCGCAGTGGCAAAACGTGTGAAGTGATGAATCATGGTACACAATGTGGCGATCCGATGGCAGAGTGTGGGTGCCCGGTGAATGTCATCTGCAAGCGTGTGTAGTGCCAACAGTGAAATTCGGAAGTGGTGGTGTTATGGTGTGGTTATGTTTTTCCTGTAGGGGGCTTGCACCCCTTGTTTTGCGTGGCATGATCACAGCACAGACCTACATTGATATTTTAAGCATCTTCTTGATTCCCACTGTTGAAGGGCAATTCGGGGATGGCAATTGCATCTTTCAACACAATCGAGCACCTGTTCATACTGTACGGGCTGTGGCGGAGTGGTTCCACGGCAATAACATCCCTGTAATGGACTGGCCTGCACAGAGCCCTGACTTGAATCCTACAGAACACCTATGGGATATTTTGGAACACCGACTTCGTGCCAGGCCTCACCGACCTACATTGATACCTCTCCTCAGTTCTGCACTCCGTGAAGAACGGGCTGCCATTCCCCAAGAAACCTTCCAGCACCTGATTGAAAGTATGCCTGCGAGAGTGAACGCTGTCATCAAGGCTAAGGGTGGGCCAACACCATATTGACTTGCAGCATTACCGATGGAGGGCGCCACGAACTTGTATGTCATTTTCAGCCAGGTGTCCAGATACTTTTTATCACATAGTGTATCTAAAAATGCTAATTTTTTATTATTTCTCTTCGGAAGCTCAAAATGTGCATTTCCAGCAAAATTTTTATATTGAATTTTGGGTGGAATGCAGTACTTTCTCTACTTAGTATAGCTAAGTTATAGTGAAAGGAAAAAAAAAATCTGATGTGATAAAACTGACATAACTTTCTCTACTCTTTATCATTTATTAGTGGGTATACAGCATACTTTTTTATCTACTACATTTTAATCCAAATAAACCTTTGCAGAAATGGCTACATTACACATTTCGTTATAGATACAAAGAGAACAGCGATAGTCAAATGTTTAACAACTGGACACTATATGCTGGCCTTAAAATTCCATACTGTTACCATGACCTCATGCAAAACAATTGAATGTTAACAGACCTTTAAGAGAATGACCAAATAATGAACAATTTGAACCATAATGGATATCTCAGAAATGGCTTATAGCACAAAAAAGCTTTTTTGAAATAAACTGTCTACTTTAAAGACATCCACACCTTTTGTAGTACGTTTTCGCTTATTGCTTAACATTTACCAGTTATACAAGATTACACAAAATTCCTTCCAAATGAAGAGGACTTGAAGGTTATTCCCACAAAATTCACAATATTGAGTTTTTCACAAACTGTCACTTCACTACGGTGAACTGCTTCAAACATGGCACAGGGTGATGGATTTTTTTTCAGGCATAAAACTCCACAGCATGGCTTCCTTCGGAACAGAAGTAAAGCTCGTGTCGTATATTTACAGCACGTAAAAGAACCTCAAGTGTGATAAAGAGGCCTCTGAGCAAAATTTCTGGCTATCTGCCAATACAAGTCCAGTGTGGCACACAGCCCCCACTTGAGGCCGAAACCAAATGCGCAACAGGGGCCCAGGAACTAGCATGGAACACCACCTCTCCATGTGCAACCAACAGAATCGATGACATAGCTTCAAGCTGACATGAAGGCTTCCTTCATAGTTTTCTTTGGGAGCATCAACTGTTCCACCCTAGACCTTCAGTACCACCAGGGGGACCCACTGCACCCAACAGCTCTCTGGGAGAAATATCCACGCACGCAGGTCCAGTCCCATGTCTTGATCCTCCAGCTGTGATGTAGCGCTGGCCCACATGCTCGTCCATCCTCTTGTTTACTTTGTCTGCTCGTCTAGCCATATTCTTTGTTGATCTAGACACTCCTCCACTGCATTAATGTCATCTTCCACATTAGATTTAATTTCCTTTAAATCCTTTGCAAATTCATCTTTCAGGGCCTTTATCTCAGATTTTATGGAATCAATGTCACCAAGATCTGATTTTAATTTCTCCATTTCGGTCCTTGTTTGTGTCTCCATCTTCTCCATTACTGTATTCATTTCACTTAATAATTGTTTACATATGTCCTCCACTCCTGGCACCAGTGTGACTTTGTCCAGTTTTTCACAAATTCAGTCACTATTCTAAGTTCACCTTCACTAGAGCGAACCAGTTCAATTTCCATCACTTCACTTCCTTCATGTCATAGCCTCTTCACTTCACTCAGGAGTCGAACACAACCCATCGCTCCAAAGTATGTCACAACAGTCATCACCAACTCGCTCGGAGTCGCACCAGAGATGCACTTGCTCACTCTCTCTACTCACTTCTAGTCAATGGAATCTTTCTAACGCTTCTCGAAAATTCTACACTTGCAAAGGAAGGTTCTAGTTGTCTGCCCGGTGTTCACACGGGTGAGTGCAGTTATCATTGTTTACACAGACTGCCTGGCGTTCACCTCCTTTTATCTTTAATATATGGTATTTTAATAAAAATCATTAAAGACATTTTTGAAAAATGTTTTAAATAAGGGGAGTTGAGGTGGAGGGATTTTCTTGCAAATCTTTGTACTGTATCCTTGGAAGATAATCAACTTAAATACCAACTTTGGTACTTATCTGACTTTTCGTTTTTGAGTTAAGCTGTTAAGACACACAGATAAATCTTTTCCTAAAAATACTTTTTTTTTTTGGATTCAGGAGGCCTCAAAATATGTATTTCCTGTGAAATGTTGGTATCCAATTTTTGGGTGGAATGCAATACTTTCTTTACCTATAATGTACATGGTAGAAAAAGAAGAAAATGTAGATTTTTTTAAAACACACAATTTATTTCTACCACATATTTAGCGGCATCTTCAATATATGCTCTTATTGGTTTGAAATTTCGAATACTTTTTGTCAATCTGAAGTGCTGCCACTATTCAGTTGTTTTATGGAAAGATTATGGCCAGTATATGTATAGCACCCCATTTTTAAACATTTAATTCTCTCTTCAGACTACTGTATCCCTTTTGTACCTACAACAAAATATGTAATGAACCTATTTCTGCAAATGTTTATCTCAGTAACGCAATGCATATAGAACAATAAATTTTTGTACAAATAGTTTAAGGTTGCATAAAAATAAAGTATAATGGATACAAAAAAATCATGTGAATGTAGAAAATAACATTTGGAATGATTATGATTAACCAAAAAATGCTTAGTTACATTGAAACAGCATTCAAATGGTAAGAATCCCATGTCTGTCAGATGACATACTTCCAAGTATGCAGCATAATAAGCAGTTTCTGCAAACTGAAACATACTATGCAATAAATAAAATCATTTTCTATTGTACTTTCCTCATATCAAGATTTCTCTGTAAAAGTATTCCTAAAGCCCCCCAAAACCATAAGTGCATTTTCAGAAATATCTAATGAGTCACACGCTTTTCTCTATCCATTACAACTTCACATATTCACTTATAATTACAATTTTCGCACAGAAACTAAATCTATACATGTACATAACCTCAAATTAAGTAAAATGTACTTGGTAATGTACACAATACAGAAAACAAAACACAACTGCTTGCATATTGTAAGTTTTTATTACTAATGAAGCCATGTGGGAAAAACCTGATGTGTTACATTTACATGGCTCTCTAGTCTCTATTGTTTATTAATGTGTACACAAACTATTCTTACAATAGCTTATTTTTCTATCTGCTTACTTCATTTTAATCATTTTGCAGAATTAGCTACATTAAACATTTCTTATAGACACAAAGAGAATAGTGATAGTCAAATGTTTAACAACCGGACACTATATGCTGGCCTTAAAATTTCATACTGTTTACATGACATCGTGAGAAACAACAACTGAATGTTGAAAAGAAAGGTTAAGTATTGAACAATTCAAACCATTAATAACGGACATCTCTGAAATGGCTAATGCTACAAAAATGTTATTCGAAATAACCTGTGTTTTAAAGAGATTTACGTTTTCGTCTATCACTTAACATTCACCAGTTATACAAGATTATACTTTGTCATGTACATACTGTATTTTAATCAAAACCATTGCACCATTTTTAAGAAATTAAAACATGTAGCAAAGTATTCCATGTAAAGGATAGTTTGTGTTGCATCTTTGGAAGATCCGCAACTTGAATTCCAAGTTTGGCATTTAACTTTTCATTCCTGAGTTATGCTGTTCACAGACCTTCTTCACAAAATACACATATTTACAGTGGAATGCAATATCCAGCTAGTATATACATGGTAGAGAAAGTAAAAAATAAGGGTTGAACTGTCATCGCTTAACCCTAGAGAGGTGGCGCGGGGTATTTTCTGACCCCAGTCGGTTTTATTTGCAAGTTATATATAATGATTTCGTATACCTGAAACCCGCCTTTCCCTTACCTTTCGCTGCATTCCTTGGCTTTTGTTAGAGGTCATTAGCATTGAAATACAGGTCATACATTCCTAGAATATAGGCTATTTGTGTTCTTCGGCTGAAATGAGGGCAGGAAATACCCTACGCCACCTCTCCCGTTGCCTGTTATGTGTCTCGTCCTCATACTGTTTCTGTAGTTACAGTGTGTTTTCAGCTGAACCTTCGAGAAGTTGTGGTATATTTACGTATTTTTTTAGTCTTAAACGTAGTGCTGTTTTTATATCAATATGTGTTATGAGGAACATCAGGCCCTAACAAGGGAAGTGGAAGAAGAGGAAACATTAGGTGGTGAAGGCAGCGAAGCTGGAGATGAACTTGAAATACTGAGTTCAAATAGTGAAAGTGAGCAAAGTGCAGAAGAGGATCGAGTTACGGCTTGAAAAATGGTTCAGCCTCCTCATAATTAACGTACTCGCTCCCACAAGATAGTGACTCACTTACCAGGTGTAAAATCTGCAGCTAAAAATGCAAAATCTCCTATAGAATTATTGCTTGAGAAAATACGGCATTTTATAAATGCAGCACAACCAGAAAATCAAGAACAGGAATTGCCAGTGAAGAAAAGAATGAGGTGTAATGTGTGTCCGAGAATGCAGACAGAAAGACAAAACCTTCGTGTGTAAAATGCAAGCAGCAGGTGTGCAAAGGCCATAGTGTAATCATGTGTAGGAGCTGTGTGTGAATTATAATATGAGTATCAACATATGTTCTTATTGTCGAGATAAAAAAAAAAGCAAAAGAAAAACCACGTTAAGTGTGATACTTTACGATTATGATTAAAGTGAACATTTAAATATATTTTTTGTGCTGCGCATCAGTCCAAATTGCAAGGAACTGTCAATTCAAAGTTTTTGTTTTATTTTTTAAAGTAGATTTCTACAACCAAGAGTTATTTTAATACATAGTGTATAACTCAGTATATGTGAGCAATAATTAGATAAATTTATTAATTCGGTCCATTTGCAACAATCGTTTTATTCCTGGGGTCGCGAGTGACCCTGCGCCACCACTAATGTAAGACATACATGTGCCACCTGTCTAGGGTTAAGTGAAAAGGAGATGCTTAAGCAATAAGTATTTGCTTCTGGTAAGGAAATGCTTAGTACCATTTGGTATTCATAGATGGTACTTATATGCTCAGTGCTAAACACTTACATATTTCTGAAGCACATAAGACAACATGGTTCAGCTGTTTCACAGCCACTCGGATGCGCAAAGGAATGTGAACATACATGCAAGTCACCACAACCGCCATTTTCATTTTCATTGTTTTGTTCACAACAGCTGTTTAAATGGTACATTTATTAATTAGTTAACTTTTGTTTAAAATCAAGTAGATTGTAAATTTAGTTAGGGATTTGTAGTAATAGTTATATAGTTGCATTAGTTAGGATGAAAACATGCCAAAAGGAAAATATTTCAGTGAGCAGAAAAGAAACCAACGAAGAGAGTTGGTGCTGAAATACAAAGACATCGTAGAATGCACATAATCGGACACTGTGCAATGTACTGTTCTTAAGTGGAATTTACTTGTGGACTGTTTTAAAGCTGAAAACCTGACTTTCTAGCATAAAGTTGTTAGTAGCTAGAAGTATTTACAATATGTGCACTGTGTATATGCATGCATGGAAGAAAATCACAAATGCAATTACCGCACCATCTAGCAGTAATCAGAAAAGCAAAAGTACCCAATAACTTACAAAGTTTGGCTTTAACAGCAGTTTTATATGTAAATTCGGTAAACTTCTGTTCAAGATTTTGATAACCCAATGTATATTTGCAAATTAATGGTAAAGATGTGAGACTTATTAAGTTATTCATTGCAGTCATAGTGATTATGCAAAATAGGCAATTTGATCGAGAAAAGCTTCGGGATATACTTTATTTATTGAGAAATATTTCTGTATTTTATTAAATGATTCTGAATAAATGCAGCAGAATCTCGTTTTCTAGGGACCTGAGGACTTTGGACAACATAAATGGGAGAACGTTTGAACAGAAAACCTATAGATAGTGTTATAGCACTGAGATTCTATACATTATCTTTTCAAGTAAGCCTGTCTCCTATTGTGTCTTTATAACTTCTGTTTGTTAACCCTACATTGGTTGCTAGAGGTGAGAGCCCCTGGCATTATTTAAATTTTATAATTTTCGAACGAACGCAACTATGCAATTGCCTGACTATGACATCAAATGTTACACCTTGCTCGATTGTTTACTGAAGCGACAACCTTATCTGTTTATTTGTTCGGCTGAAAGAATGACTAACCAATAGTTGTGTCGCACAGGTCAACCAGGCCCGGCGCACCTACTCTCGTTACATATTGCTGACAGATTTGTTCCTCATTAGCTGTGCAATATTGCTTTACCATTGCAAGGAGCTGTTACTGCTTCGCCGTGAACATTAATAAAAGGTACAATCTACAAAATCCAAATGATTTTGAAAAAATACATTGCCTACTTTGTGATGATGATGCCTTGCTCATGGAGACAACTTATATGAATCAGATGATTCTGATGAAGAAGAGGAAGACAATGAAAGCAGCTTGTGTGATAACATGTATTTTATAGGTAACATGATATGCTTATCATATAATAATAATGATAATTATTGTTATTATTATTACTATTATCGACAATACATTCTGCTATTATTTACAGGAAGAGATGGAACAAAATGAAATGAAAAAAAAAAAAAAACCTTCAAAATAACACAGACAAGGGCTCACAATATTTTGGCCAAACTTCTTGGTGTAGCAGGAGCTGCCAAAAATGCGAAAATTGAAATGGATTGTTGGAAACTTTTTGTTTTCCGAAGATACAGTCGATTTGATTGTTGAAAGTTCAAATACTTACATTACCAGTGTGCAGCACAAATTTGATCGTGAAAGAGACAGCAGACCTACAGATGCAATAGAAATAAAAGCTTTCCTAAGCTTACTGTACCTGGCAGGAATTTTTCGTGGTGGACGCCACAGTATTCACAATTTTTGGAAACCGATTATGATGTAATTCCTCTTTTTCGAATGGCTATGTCCGAAAAATGATTCAGTCTTCTAACGCTCTGTATTCACTGATGACACAAGCTCAAGACTGAAGCGATGAAGATTGGATAAATTGGCTGCTGTTAGAGAAATGTTTACATTGTTTTTGTACAACTGTCAGAAGCATTATTCTCTTGGACAAAATGTCACTGTCGATGAACAGCTGTCGGCATTTCGTGGTCGATGTCATTTTAGACAATATATACCATCCAAGCCAAACAAGAAGGGCATAAAAATATTCTGTTTGAGTGATGCAAAGCTGTTTTATACTACTAATATGGAGATTTATTGTGGACAGAGCCAGACGACCCATATTTACAAACTAATTCGGCAGAAATTAAATTGAGTTTTATTTATGGATGCTCTTTAACTACTATGGTCCTTAGCATCCCATTCTATATTGGGTGTGAAAGACCGATAATTTTGCTCACAGGCCTTTTTATCACGCTTGAGGCTCTTTTACATGCCGTCAATCTACGACACGGGACCACCGGCTTTACTTCTCTTCCGAAGGAAGCCATGCCAAGGATTTTTATGCCTGAAAAAATCCATCGCACTCTGCCGGGTTTGAACCCCCGACCTTGGGAACTAGAGACTAGCATGGTACCACTAGTCCATGGAGGACGACTAATTCAGCAAAGGCCGTAGTGCTGAGTCTAACCGAACAAATCTCTCGCACTGGATGAAATGTTATTGCAGATCATTGTTTTACCAGTGTATCGCTCATGAATGAATTGCACAAAAGACAACTTTTTTCGTCGGTACAGTACGAAAGAACAAAAACGAACTACCCACTAATTTCACTTATCCAAAAGGTTGCAGTTAGTACGAAAGCATATTTGGCTTCACAAAAAATTAAATGCTTGTTTAATGTTCCAAAACAGTAGTTTTGCTCTCAATTCTACATGTTTCATCCACACAGTTATCAGAAGGTGCTGAGAAAAAGCCTGAAATAATCCTGCATTATGACACTAAATCTGGAATTGATGTAGTAGATAAACTGTGTGCTACATACAATGTAGCCAGAACGAGGTGGCCCATGGTAATTTTTTACCATATCACGAACATTGCAGATATTAATTCTGGGTTAACTCCCTTGAAAACCAAAATAAATATTCCACAAGGCAAGAGTGTCTTTAGCTTTACTGTTGCAACAGCTACAAAAGATAGCAACAATATAAAATCTACCCGGTGATTTGAAAGGCCTTTTGACAAAATATAAACCTGAAGAATCTGCAGTAGATGATTTGTCAAATACACCACCATCCACATTGAAAAAGAAACGACTGAACCCTGCATCAAAGACAAAAAGAACTGCAAAACTAAATATGAATGTGGGAAATGCAATACTCGTCTCTGTTTGAGCAAACATGCTAAAATTATTGGCGATAGTTGCTTAGTTGGGAAAACACGGGAGAGAGAGAGCAATGAGGTTTAAGGGCGCAAAACAGCCCAGGTTATAAGCGCCCTCACTAAGTTAAAAGCGTCAACAGTTAAAATAAAAACACGATAAAAGAGAGTCTAAACGAGCAGTTAAAACACAGGAGAGGTAGATGATTCTCAGTAACTGAACATTTGAAATTACCAGTTGTATGTATACCTGAAAATGGCAATGTATTTTTTTATACTTATTGTAATGCAATTTATAATGTATATGTACTCGTATTTTAGGCGTGTTTTTATGTTGTAAGATAATACCTACTAATCAAGGCCATGTATACATAACCTAAATAAAGGTAAACATAAGGAAAAAAAGGAAAATAAGCCAAAGAAAAAATAAATACAAACAAATATATAGTGCAGGTCTACTAGGCCCCGCATGACCACGGTGTTCCACCAAAGCGTGCGCCTGATGGAAAGTTAAGGTTACATTGTTTGGCAGAGGCATTAGATTACAACACTGGCTTTGGTAAACTGATATCGCTTCTTTCCCTTTGCATTTCAAGTGAATTCACATTAATTTGTTTATTAGTGTACAGTACAATTTTGTTATGAAATTCAATATACTCCACAAAACCGCTATTATCATTAACTTCCATTGTAGGCAGTTGATGCAAGATGGCACCAGCTCTCCTCGTTGCATATAAGGGGAGGTCAGAGCTTCCTTATATGAATAAGCATTTCCTTATTTGCCTGAAAGAGTAGTCTGTGTGTTGAAAATCACTGCTTAAGGATTTCCTTAAAATAAGCGACGACTATGAATTTGACCCTAAGAGTCACATAAGATGTCACATGACAGAAGTTAAAAGATGCAGCAAGGAATATTTCTTAAACGGCTAATGCTACAGAAAATGTTATTGGACTTAAAAATATATTTGAATAAACTCAAAGTTTTTGTGTACATCTTACAGTTTAGTTACGCAAAAAGAAAATTCAAGATATACACTTTATAATTCATGGAAATATCTTAAGTCCTAGTTTGAAGCTCATTGAAGCACTAAAAAATACATGTATTGTACTGCCCATTAGAGTTTGGCCCAGGCCACTACTCTTAATATAAATGCTTGTGCTTCTTTGCTCTTAACAGTCCACTTGCATTTATTTTTAACTTTTTGTAAACACTGCCCCATGTTCTTGCAATTTTATTTATCTCAGATTTCCTATTCACTCTTGGCCACATACTTTCTTTTCTCCATTTCTTAGTTTTCTTACATTCAAGTACCATATCTTGTACATCATCTTTTCCTCACATAATGGGCAGCAAGTCTTAAACTGGCATTTGTCAGAAAAGGCACCTATTCTTCAGGGATAAATGAGGACCCATCTTTGGGGCCATGTGTGGAGCTATACATTAGAGAGGAGACTGGCAGCCCCTTCCCCCAGTTGGTAGCCTGGCTTGAGGATAAGCACTTACTCATAAGCTTCAAAGAAATTGCTGAATAGATAAAATAAAGTTAGGAAAGAAACTACAATTAAGTTATATTAAATAATGCTTTCATGCACCTTGTTACACCGAAGAGAATGCTGGACATTAACCAAAGGTCAAATAAGAATAGTCATTAGAAATGAAATTTCTTAGCACTGTAGCTGGGTACACACTTCCACTCTGCATTAGAAATGAAGAAATTAGGAGAGAATTAAAAGTTTTAAGTATAAATGAAATTATTAAACAACATAGAGAAAAATGGAAAACTCATATATTACATCATTCCGAAAGTAATGCCTCCTATTTATTTCCATGGAAACTACAACAGATACAGAAAGCCCAATAACACAGTTAAACAGAGCAATATTTTTCCACATAATCACCACCATTTGTTATGCACTTTTGCCAATGATGAACAAGAGCCTGCATGCCATGCTCGTAAAAATCTGAACCAGTTGAGGCTAGCCACTGTCTTACAGCTGTGACCACAGCATCCAAGTCTGGAAAATGTTGGCCACACAGTGCATCTTTCATATGCCCAGAGAGATGGAAGTCCGAAGGTTAAATCAGGAGTGCGGTGGATGTGGTAGGAACAGGTAATGAGCTCCATGGTCGCAAAACTGGTGTGGGGCCTTTCGTCTTGTGAAAGCATCCGCAGGACCCATCTCTCAATAATTAAGGTTGCGTAGCATCTTATCTAAGGCATTCAGCTCTACACACAATTCCTTGGTCGTAATGCGCCAATGAGTTGATCAAGACACTGTTCATTATTTGCTGTGACAGCCGAGCAAGATCGACCAGGACGTGGCTCATCCTGCACATCCTTTTCAACACTTTTGAAATGCTGTACCCTTCACCTCATATTACTCACATCTACTATATCGTCTCCATACACCTTTAGCAAGCGTCGATGGATTTCAATTGGCGCAATTTGTTCAGCAGTAAGGAATTCAATCACACATCTCTGTTTTGTACATACCTCAATGTCAGTAGCCATTTTGGAATGCTACCCTGCTGCTGCTATCTGTCGCAAGACAATAGCGGAAAAGCTCAACAATTAATAGTACATCAACATAATCTGACTCGGACACTCAAAGGCAACACAAAAAAATGAGAGGCATTACTTTCGGATTGTATTAAGAATACCTGAGGGAAGAGTAATCAGAATAAGTTTTAATTACAGGCCAAAACGGAGAAGTAACGTGGGAAGATGGAACAAAGTGAAAAGTGTAATCCTTGCAGTTGTGGACTAAAGTATTTGTAGCCTCCTACATCGGTGACACTTAGCAATAATGTGTTTCTTACATATTGCTGCTTCTGAGCATTAGATTTGTGTAACTGACATTGTCACATCCAACTAGTGTTAACCTTTTATATGCTACTTTTCTTAATTGAAATATATTTAGTGGAAATTGATTAGCTGCTGTAATTGGATGATTTTTCACTGTTACTGTAAGCCTACTGAAAGGAACATTCATATTGACCTGCTGTCTGATATTATTATAAGAATGAAAGCTATTTTTTACAAAATTCAGCATATCAATTACATACAGGGATGTAACAATAATTGTTTCTTCAATAAATTGTGGCCTACAATGGTCATCTACAGCTGCAGTAAGCTGAAACAATGTTATAAGAAGGACTGGACCTAACAGAACCACATGGGAAACCATTACTTATATACATTACATCACATCTTTTCTCACTGTGTGTGAGCTTAACAAGTTAAGTGTACTATTTTTAATTGCAACGTATGCCAGGCCATTCCTCATGGAGCACCAAAAGTGACCTTGCAGCATGGAAGAGTGCTCCATTGTGTTGAAGATCACAATGCTCATGTTAAAACTAAGGGGGCCAAATATTGCACTGTAACACCATCACACCCTGCTATTACATTGTATACCATGATTCATCAGTTTCAATACTCTGTACAGCAGGCGCTCAAATTCACACTCCTCATAGTGTTGATACTGAACAATTCCTGTGGATCATCGACCTCCTTCAACATTTGATGCTCTTCACTGGAAGAGTGGATCTTAGGGTAGAAAGCTAACATTGGAGAACATACCATTCTGCTGTCTTCTTCTGGCTATTCAGAGCGCACAATAGGCTTTCCAGGTGGTATATACCTGTCTCTGTTTAACTGTATATGAAGCAAATGTTTTAATGGTATCTGAACACTTTTGTTGACATAGTGTATTGTGAGTTTGTACAGTTTCCACTGTCCCTTCAATAATGTGATCTAGTTCAGTTTCTACTGTCACTTCATTACTGTGACCTAGTTCAATTTTCTGTCACTTCACTAATATGAGCTAGCTCAAATGTTCACTGTACTTCATTAATGTGATCTAGTTCAGTTTCTACTGTCACTTCATTACTGTGACCTAGTTCAATTTTCTGTCACTTCACTAACATGATCTAGCTCAATGTTCACTGTACTTCATTAATGTGATCTAGTTCAGTTTCTACTGTCACTTCATTACTGTGACCTAGTTCAATTTTCTGTCACTTCACTAATATGATCTAGCTCAAATGTTCACTGTCATTTCATTAATGTGATCTAGCTCAATTTTCTGTCACTTCACTAATGTAAATCTACTTCAATTGTCCCTGCCACCTCACTAACGTGACCTAGTTCAAATGTTCAGTCACTTCATAATATGACCTAGTTCAAATGTTCACTGTCACTTCATAATATGACCTACTTCAAATGTTCAGTCACTTCACTAATGTGAACTACTTGAAACGTTCATTGTCACTTCACTAATTTAATCCAGTTCAATTTACCACCACTTTACTAATGTGAACTAGTTCAAATGTTCACCATCACTTCACTAATGTGACCTAGTTCAAATGTTCAATGTAACTTCTTTAATTTTATCTAGTTCAATCTTCCCTGCGAGTTAGCTAAGGTGATCTTGTTTAATTTCCCGTCACTTCATTGTGACCTAGTTCAAATGTTCACTATCACTTCACTAATGTGATCTAGTTCAATTTTCTGTCATTTCACTAATGTGACCTGTGACCTAGTTCAACTGTCCCTGCCACTTTAATAATGTGATCTAGTTCAAATGTTCACCAAAAATTCACTAATGTGATCTGGTTCAACTGTTCACTATCACTTCACTAATGTGATCTAGTTCAATTTTCCGTCATTTCACTAATCTGACCTAGTTCAACTGTCCCTGCCACTTTAATAATGTGATCTAGTTCAAATGTTCACTATCACTTAACTAATGTGATCTAGTTCAAATGTTCACCACAACTTCACTAATGTGATCTGGTTCAACTGTCATGGCCACTTCATTTTTTACAACATAGTCAATCATAACACAGCCTCTTCTTTGGATGGTTCATTTCGCTGGAAAGTTGAACAATTGAGCTCCACTCAATGTACGTCACAAACCTCACTCGGAGAATGCACTGAATTACCAGCATTTTATTGCATGTCACTAATTCCCTCACGAACATGCTTGGTGGAATTTTCCATAGAGTTCTAGGATGTTTGGCAGGTGGAGAGAGCAACCCCGTTCTCTGGTGTTTACATGGGGTGAGAGCACTTCACTCCGGTGCCAACTTCTTGATAAGCTCAGGCCAACTGCTGTGCCACAGTATGAAATTTTAATCAAAATTGTTAAGTCTTTTGAGAAAGTAAGACAGAATGAACAATTTTCTATGTAAAAGCTGGTTTGGGGTGGGGGATTTTCTTGAAAGTCTGTTGAATCCTTGTGAGCTACTTAACTTGAATATCAGTGGGATATTTTCCAGACATGTGGAAATATCACAACTTGAAAACGGAAAGCTGGAAAGCCCAACAGCATTTTACATTAAAAAATTGCTCTAATGATTGAATATATATGTTCAAAATATGAGAATGGCATATCCACAATTATAACTTAAATTTTCTGTCAGAAGCCATCTAAGTCTTCATTTGGCTTTAACTTGATACATATCTGTGAAACTTTAAAGATATATGAATATCCAGTTAAGGAAAAACATGGAACTCATTCTAAAGTTCAATTTATGACACACACCTTATTTTGGGGAGGGGGGCATTTTTATTATAAGCAAAATCATGTTTTGATATACTTTATTGTTGTTTCTATATTAGAGTTTCTGTATTACACAATCCTCAATTTGAATAATAAAGGTATTTTCATTTCACTCATTAATTCAAACCATTCTGCAACCAATCTCAAATTAACATACATAAACTTATATTATCTAGTCAAATGAGACAGACTCACTTAACATTTTCTGTGCTCATGCTGGCTTACTTCAATAATAATTTAAATAATCTAAATTACACCCCTTCATAAAATTATTATACAATGATCTAAAAGGTTTTTATGGAGACTCTTTCCCTTTACAATCATAATTTCATATAACTTGTGTGATATTGTTAATAATGGATGGGGAAAATGCCGAGATTCAAGAAATGGACATGAAATATTGGCAGGTTATATTTCTTATTTCCTTAAGCTTCTTTTGACAGCCTTCCAAACATGCTGTATATCAGAATGGTCAGAACATTTTTAATTAATCTCACTAGATGAAATTTTCAACCTGTAGTTATTTAATAAGACAAACACTACACAGTTTTCAAACAAAACAGAAACCCCTTTCATCATATACAATGAATAGGGACCAAAAGTGATGAATCTTAAGATTTCCAACCAGCAAGTCACCAGGATAAAGGTTTTGGAAATGCCCTAATCTGTAGCCATTGAAAAACATAATCTTCTCAGTTGTTAATTTCAAATGTACACTGGTAATGAACTCAATTACAACACAGAGGAAATGAAGTTAATACAGGGTATCTGCTGCCTTGAAGGTTTAAAATTCCAGTATTGCACTAAGTCATGCAGTAGTATTCAAATGGGTATTGGTTAACATCTTTACTGCCTTTTTAATTAACTTTACTATGTCTGCTCTTTACAAAATTATTGAATAATGAACTAGAAGATGTTTTTATGCTGAATCCTACTCTTTACCTCTTAGAACCATATTTCCATAAAATTCCTGTTATATTCATAACAATGGACCAAAAATTCACCGATACCGATAGAAATGGGTATGAAATATCAGATTTTTTATTTCTAACCTTAGGCTACCCTAAATAAAACAAATACAATGATACTGTTAATTTCCAGGATCATATCAGTGTTGCCGGCGTGCCAGAGCTTTGTCCCGCAGGAGTTCTTTTACATGGATTTAATGCTTATTTAACCTTAATTATTATAACTTTTCTCTTTTATAATAAATGTGAATAAATTCTACATTTATAATTTCCTTCTTGAATGGTATACCTAAAAACATAGATAAACACAATGGCACATCACATTCATGACAAATCATATTAGCTTCCTTGCGAACACCAGACACGTTCAAAATGGATGCCACTTTTTTGCGGTGGGTGGTATCCTTTTAGGAAAGTGTTTTCCTACAAGTCTGAGGGGATGGGTACAGGAAGCAATGTGCTTCCATCTGCAACTTGACTTTGACATCGGGATTTATGGCCATGCGGTCTAAGGCACGATAGGAGTAGCTAACCTATCAAGACCAAGGATTCGTAGGATCGAATCTCGGTAAAATGCATGTTCTGCGCTCAATTGAAACTGTGGAAAAGGATGGGGAGGGCCCAACTAAAGCAAGCGGTGTGACAGCACGGTTGGATGCTGACGGGTTTCAATTGAGTGCAGAACATGTATTTTATCCCTTTTTTAAAAAAAAAATCACTCCCTATCACTCCTCATGTGTTCAGATGGCCGAGTGGTTTAAGGCATTGTGGCATGATATGATTACGTTGCATAGTCGGAAGTTCGCGCCCCAAAGTAATTTTTTTTTTTATTTTTACTCTCATTGTTAATTAATGAGATCAGACAATGCTGCAGCTATCATGTGTTCAGATGGCCGAGCGGTTTAAAGCATTGTGGCACGATATGGTTACGTTGCGAAGTCAGAGGTTCGCGCCCCAAAGTAACAAAAATATTTTTTCGTTTGTGTTTTTATTCTTACTCTCATTGGGTATCCTTGAAGGGGTTAAGCTCACTTAAAATCAACCTATCTGGGGTGGGTTTGAACCTGCAACCTTGAGATCACAAGGCCAGCACCTAACCAACTTGAGCCGCCCCCTCTGCAACAATCTTCATAATTCTGTAAATGTCGTACTTCTTGTAAAAAATTTTAGGAGTAAAGAGTATCCAAATGTTTGAGTCATTATTATATACAAGCTTGTGGAAAAGCAGATATGCAAAACAATAATTTATTTGATTAATAAGAACTTCCAAGAACCAATCACCTTGAAATAAATCAATATTATGCATGTTTCCAGTAAGAGTAGACAACATGCAGCACCTTTACAAGCAGATATGTACATTGTTTCATTTGTATAGTCACATTTAACCTATATGGTCATATTGGGGCATTTTCCTTTAAAAACAACGATGGTGCTATAAGTTATTGATTTATTTACACACATTCTGTGGAGTATAGGGAATGATTTTAATTAAAGAAAACTTCCCATGCCCCAGCTGGGAATTGAGAAGCCAGAATGCTGATCCCTCGGCTACAGAGGCAGTCATTTTTGCAGTTTTGTCTTAAGGCTCATTCATTGGTAACCAAAACAGAAACGAGAACAGGAAGCAATACAGCATACAAGATTTTGGTTCACAACAGCTCAGTAAGTGGAATGGGAATGCACATTGATCACAAAGTGGAAAGTCGATTTTGCATATAGGAGATATCATTTGTTTTTAACTGACCAATGTTATTTTTTCACCTGCTTCCAATTCAGCCAACATAATGTGGGTTAACCAAAGTCAAAATCTTATCTAAATATGCAGATCCATTATATTTCCGATTTCTCTAGTCTTGCCAGCTTTCACTCCTTCATTTAATGGCATACATTAATGTTGTTTATGGTTCTTTGTTAATTTTGACTGGTTTTTGCTGTTATTGCTATTGAGCTTTGAGTTGTATATAAACAAAGTACAGCTGAGCCTTTCACAAGAACAACCAATGCTCAATGGATCTGAGGTTAGGAAGCACATATGCTACTAATTTCTTCCAGTTTATGTTTCCAGCTTGCAACTAGAGAGACTATTAGTGGCTGTTTCATGTCACAGCCACCTAGTAGCTTCTAAAGCAAAGAGTCTAATATGCCACGCCCAGGAACGAGAAAGAGAAAGTTAAAACTTGGTCAAGTCTTCTTTCACGTTCCTGGGGCCCAGGAAAGCTTCCCATTACAATACATGTAGTTCTTGTTCTGGTTGTTGTGAACCAGCATTTATTAACTTGTATTTTCTGGGCAGTACTTATTTTTTTTCTCTACTCCATGACATTCTCAACAAAAGGAATCGTTCTTTGTGCAAATATGCTCTTTTACAACTCCAAAACATTTGCATTCTAAAATGCAGGTCTTGTAAATTCTTTCCTAGTCATTTAGCAATTGAAACCATAAGCTATATCCATAAGGGGGAATATCTCTTTTTCTATGGCAAAAGAAATGTGAGCATCAGTTGAGTGGGTCCACAAATTGCTGCTGCATACATATATATTTTCTCTGTTTATAATATTACTCTTGAGATTTAAATTTTGTAATTGCACACTTAATATGCGAATATTCTTGATAAACACTCTTCATGCAATGCAATAATTTGATAAAGCGCAAGAGATTCTTGAAGAAAAATATAGAGCTAATTAAAATGCTTTATAGCATTATAACTTTCAAAATATTTCATGTCTTCATTTTAAATGTAAGGTTGTCTTTTAAAGGAAGATGCTTGAAAAGCAATAACTTTACTTTACCCTTATTAATAATAAGTACAGGAAGTACTACATTACACTAAAAAGTATGATAATATATCAATAAAATATGCATTTTGAGATCCCCCCCAAAAAGTGCTTGTTTGGGTGTGTCTGTAAACAGCATAACTTAAAAACCAAAATTGGTTGCACACCAAGCTTGCTATAAAGCTTTAGTTATTTTCAACTTCTTCAAACATGGCTCTCTAATTATTTTTATTAAACATGTGTTTAAGATATTTGCATGGAAATTAAAATATATATCTTAAATTTTCTGGAAATAGGTCATGAAAACCTCTTCATTTTGAGTGAATTTTTCATAACTGGTAAAAATAAGAGATACACAAAAACTTACTATACAAAAAATGTAAATCTCATTAAAATGCAAAACTTATGTCTCATAAATATTTTTGCGGAATTAAACATTTGTTACTAGTTTGAATTTTCCAATACTTTATATGGGGTTCCCACAAGGTTTTGAACGTGTGTAACTTGCATTTAATAAAATTTGGAAACATGAAACTACTACCTTACAGATGTTCAATGTGAGCTCTTTTGGTAACGCGGCACAGGTATGTTCCAGCGTAAGACGAAAGGTGCACTCAGCAGTAAACATCAGATTCAGTATCCACCTGACTCTGCATACTCTCTTAAGAAGAACGACGCAACACTTCATCTTCTTTCTTTAGCATCTGCAATCGCAAACGTTTGTGTAGAACCAGTCTAGAGTTTCCTCGCTTACTGCATCCTCTTGTCATAAAATCAAGTACCACTGAGTGGATCTTGTTCCAGAATGTCGCTGAACAACAATTACAATGCTCGCCTATCCTTATACCAGCAATGTGCAATGTTGTACATGATTATGCATCATTGTTGCCAACTGTGTCACTATAACCAAAATTTCTTTTCTTTCCATTGGTACTAGTTTCATATTTCTAAGTTTTATTAAAACTTGTTTGAAACATGAAAGATCATTTATAGGAATCCTGTTAACGTTTTTCTTGTGATCACGCAAGGGAGAATGAATTTCAAAGCCATCACATAGCAACTAGCTTTTAAAACATTTGACTGTTGCACCTACAATGATAGGCATTCTGCAAATGTTACATGAAGTAATAGAATTTGTAGAAAAGTGGGTAGAGAAAGTCACATGATTAGATTTTCTTCTATTCCTTCACAAGTGATTGCAAAGATATAATTTGATCAGAGAATATTGTTAATAAGATGCTCCAAAAATTGCAATCTGGATGTCACATTCACTACGATGAAATGATTTAGAACAATACATGTCACTTTTCTCATAGTTTGATGCACTAGACATTTGATTTATATGCAAATGCATATTTAGTTTTTTTTTACTTTCTCTACTACGTATAGTAAGTAGGAGAAGTATTGTATTCCACCCAAAAATTCGATATCGAGATTTCACCGGAAATACATGTTTTCAGAGCCCCTGAATGCAAAAAAAGCATTTTTGGAAACATGTCCGTGTGCATGTCTGTCTGAACAGCATAACTCAGAAACGAACAGTCAGATAAACACCAAACTTGGTATTTAGGTTCAGTATCTTCCAGAGATGCGACATGAAGGTTTTCAAGAAAATCCCCCCACCCCAGAGTACCCTTTACATGGAACATTTTTCAAAAATTTTAATTTTCTCAAAAATGGCTAAGGATTTTGATTAAAATATCAGTATTATTCATTGTGAATGACTTTTGCATACCTGGTAAACCATGAAAGATAGATAAAATTTTCTTGAAAAGCTTCAGGTCGCATCCTTCAAAGATGCTGTACTTAAAATGGCTTCTTAATGGGGTTTATGCTGTTCACACTCATCTTTTTTTTTCCCCTAAAAAGTGCCCTTGGGAGGGGGTGTAATAGAGTATTTCCTCTCCTGCAGTATAATAGCTGAAAGAGAAAGTAAAATAAAGGAAGACCTTTTGACCATGTTAAGACTGTGAATATGCAGTTGGAAATATGTGACGTATTATGCCTTTGGGTTGATAATACAACATTCAAAGTAAGGACGAGTTCTTCCTCAGAATTCTCACCACCATGAATGGCTGGCCTAGCCCTCTACATGTGATTATTCGTAAACACCAACAGCACAAAAGTCAGTAATACTATTTTGAAGCACTCAATTTAGATAATATACCAGCTGTCTTGAAATGTCAAAAATGTTCCTTGAGACAAATTTTTAGGTTCCTCTTCATCTTGCCACCTCACCCAATCCAAGCACGCTATTTTATATATGCCAAATCTTTTTTCTAGAGGAACACAATCAACTTTGTTAGTCTTTAATGGGCATTTTAAGTTTTATCTATTGTATGGTGCCAAGGAGATGCCACATCCCTTAAAGATGTTCCGGAATTTATTCATTGCAGTTTCAGCACGAACCACAAAATCAGTAGGAATATCACATTACTCAAATGGGTTAAGATGGCCATCAACCTCAGCACTCAGGAGAACACTTTTATTAAGTACAGTGAGAACCTTATGAATTTTGACAATGAAAATGTCATCTTTAATTTCTGGTGTTCTAACAATGGCATTCGACTACAAGCTGATGATGCAGACGAGTGTCTGTCAAACATGTACTCAACAAACATATCTGAAGCTACAAGAGTGTAATAAATCGTCTCAACTTTGTTTTATGATTTCCCTCCACAGTGTTTAATTACTTCTTCTACAAGGATCATTTCAAAAGTCCTGCATACGGTGCATGAGCATGTGTTACGATGGCGGATCAAGTTGAAATTTTGTCAGTCGGCTTTAGGCTTGACGTTTGTATGGCTGCATTGGAGTAATTCAGTTTTAAAATTTAAGCTGAAACTGAGACACGTCAGATTACACATAGTGACCAGCATACCTACGTCGAAAGAAATCAACTGAAATTTATAACGGTTCGACAGAGGTGTGTGGGAATAGTGTAGTGGTCTGCTTGTTTCCGTAAAGGCTGGGTAAGCATTAAGGACAACCCAAGAAGTAGAGGCCATCAACAGACTACCCTCTCACATTATTGTTAATGACATTTTGAGAGAGGATCGACGAAAAACATGTGAGGAAACTGCATATGAGGCCAGAATGTCTATCACCTCAGTTTACAGAATCATTACTGAAAAGTTGCTGCCAGTTGGGCTCTGCATGATCTGAGTGAAGAGCAGAAAGCACGTCGCAAAAGAATTGCACACGAATTGCTTTGTAATCAAATAGAAGGAGAACGGTTGCACTTGATAAAACCTGGATACGAGATTTTGAGCCAGAACTGAAGTCTCGGTTATCACAATGGAAAAGTCCCAACTTTCCATACCCAAAAAAATTCCGCTGTCAACAATACACTCATATTATGGCATTAAGAATAAAACATATCAATGGATTGCATCTTACCTATCAAACAGACATCAAAAGGTAATAATAAATACGGCAGATAATTCCAAATGGTCAGAAATAAAGCATGGTATTCCGCAAGGTTTGATTTTGGGTCCATTATTGTTTCTAATATATGTCAACGACCTCCCCAGAGTAATAAATGAACATGCTCACCCAGTTCTCTTTGCAGATGATACAAGTATTATAATTAAAGAACACAACATCAGTCGCCTCTCAGAGTTATCCAACGGTATTTTCAGTGTGCTAAATAATTGGTTCGATAGTAACAAAATTCATATAAACTTTGAAAAAACTAAGTATATCAATTTTCACACAAAAAATAAAAGTATTGCCGCCATAAGAATTGAACATGAAGGCAACGAAATTACTGAAACTTGTAGCATAAAATTTCTTGGTCTTAGTATAGATCATAATATGAATTGGAAAGACCATATTGACTACATCCTACCAAAACTAAGCTCTGCATGTTTTGTAGTTAGATCATTAATTCATTTTACAAATAAAAGCAACCTAAAAACAGTATATTATGCTTATTTTCATTCAATTATGACTTATGGAATAACATTTTGAGGAAGTTCAGTAGATGCAAAAAAAAAATATTTCTTTTACAAAAAAAGGTAATAAGAATAATGGCAGGTGTAAAGAAATCAACTCATTGTAAACCACTATTCAAAACATTCGGAATTCTACCATTAGCCTGTGAGTATATTTTAGCTGTACTTTTAACCGTGGTTGACCACCCAGAAGTGTTCATAAAAAATTCATACATACACAACAAACAAACCAGAAATGGGCAGGACTTACACAGGCCAAGCAATAACCTACAGGTATTCCAAAAAGGGGCTTACTACAACGATATAGTATTATTTAATTCACTTTCATCATATATTAAGGAACTGAAAACTAATAAAAATAAATTCCAGTTAGCATTGAAAAGATATCTCATCACTCACACCTTCTATACAGAGGAGGATTTCTTTCATTCAAAAAATAACTGACTATAAAATGTTACCAAATTTTATAACTACATTCAGTATAAATAATATTGTTTTAAAATTTGTTTAGCTCTAATGTACTCTACATAAGAACTACAATTTATTTACATACAAGTACAGAAAGTAATTATGTAATTATGACATAATCTACATCCTACAGTAGACTAGCTTTCTTTAAGCTGGTCTAGCTCACAATAGGGTCTATAGATTAAGATGTTATGTTATGTTAAAAGGCGAACCTCATGATGATCTTTGCATATGGCATGAATGGGGTCATAGCTACAAATAGAGTGCCTCAGGGGACATCTGTAACAGGTGCTCACTATAAGTTGTTTCTGCAAAACGTTTTGCACCCGTAAATTTGTCAAAGAAGGCCTGACATGCTTGCAGCTGGTGTCCTCATTTTGCACAATAATGCTGTACCATTGAGGGAACCACTCGACAAATATAGATGGATGTACTTCCTCACCCACCATACAGTCCTGATATGAGCTCACCAAACTTAAAATGAAGGAACCACTCTGTGGAAAACATTTTGATACAATTGATGAAGCTTCCAGTGAGGTGACGTGAGTAATCAAGACAGCTCGATGAAGATACCCTATCTGGAAAACAGAATTTGCCAAAATGTTGGGAAGCTGTCATAACCAAGAATGGAGATTATGTTGAAGGCCTGTAAAATAAATGATTTCCTTTACTTCTATCTTAGAGTGTGCAGAACTTTTGAAATGACTCTCGTATTACCTTATGTTGCACAGCTGGCATTTTAAACTTGAATGACAATTGAAATATTACGTCTACCTCACCTGTATTCTTTACAAAAATGCTATATAATGATCTAGAAGAATGCTGGCCATAGACAGACACTTTATTCATACATACATTTAATTAATTTGGGCAAAATCCCAGTAAACTGGCGATGCATCAAATTAACAACATGTTGTCTAAGTAAAACATCACAGAAAATATAACAACACATTTACAAAAGTATTTATACATACAAACTTATATACAGAAATATTTACATGATTAATTCATGTTTAAATGGAACTATACTAAAAACTGAACTCAACAACAAGGCCTGCATCCCCCACTTATGCCCACAACAGGTGTCATGAGTGGAGTCGCTACTTAGCTCCTCAGGAACCTAACGAGGCTGACTGCATCCCTGGCCAGGTCTCCCAGCTGGTACGCGCTTGGTAAGGAGCTGACCGGTCCAAGAGACTGTCCTCCATATATTTGTTTACTGAATCATATGCTTTTTCTGTGAAGATCCTTTTCAATGTATTGAGAAGTACATTTTTATTCTGGAATAGAAAGGCCTCTTTTCAAATAACGTGAGTCTATTTGCAGGTACTTTTAGGCAATTGTGAATTCTAGTTTCATGGTTATGTATATTCTGGCCAACTGAGAGAGATGCTGAAGGCAGTTTGTTTACTTTTCTAAATAAATTTCTGTAAGAACCTTTGGGACTTGCACATGTCATAATGTGAATGTTTTTCTGTATCTCAAATATTTTCTTCCAGCCTATTGCTGCTCCGCATAACACCACATGTAATGATGGAATGAAAATAGCTGTAGTGTACCGTCTTTCTAGTTTTAAAGTTTGTCATTTTTGTCAGGCACTATTTAGTCTTTTGCTGATATACTGAAACTGTTCTTCACATTTTAGATATATATCCCCCATTACCTCATTATAAGCGTAATTTGTGATGACAAATCCCATGCTCTTCCTGGAAGTGTTGGCAGAAGATGTATTTCTGACTTCTTTAACCTCCCCATAACAGTGTTAACAAGTAAATAGCTTTCGGTGAAAGGCTTCCTGTAAATTCTTACTAATTGCATTAGATGATATTTTAAAATTTTGCAGCTGCCCTCTGGTTCCTTAGTTATTAAAAATAACAACGGTTACACAATTTTGAAGATTCCCAACTCCCACACCAGCAAGTTAAACATTCTGGAAGCATAGAGGTAAACAATCTCAGTTGCTAAATCACAACTATATACATACTTTTGTCACATAACCTATAGTAAGTAGAGCAAATCTTGCATTGCACACAAAAATTGAATACTGAGATTTCACCAGAAATACACATTTTGAGACGCCTTGAATAATAATAATAAAATCATTTTTAAAAAGGTCTATATGTGTGAACACCTTTTTCCAAGGATGAACAATTTTGATTAAAATAACATACATTTAAGATATGTGCATGAGAAATAAAATGTATATCCTGAATAAGCTTGTGAAGTCCTCTTCATTCTGAACGACATGTAATTGCTAAACCACAAAAAATGTAGATCTCCTTAAAGCATACAATTTATACCAAATAAAATTGTTTGTTGTATTACACATTTTGGACATCATCTTTATTACTGGGTTGAATTTTCAATTTCTTTCAAGTGGTCAGTCGCAATTTGTTTTTTCTCAAGGTTATGCAAAGGAACTTCAATGCCACACACATTGATCAGCTTTTTAAAACATAAGACTATTGTTTTATCTATTTTACTCTTCTTATATACTACAATGAAATGTTAACTTGATTAACGAGTAAAGGTATCAGTTGTCACGTATTTTCTGCGGAGTAACAGCAATGATTCTCTACTCCACGTCATTCTCTACAAAATGTCAAAGCTGTGCTCAAAAGTGCATTCTTTTACAACTCCAACATATTTGCATTGTAATATCCAGGCCTCGTAAAACCTTTTTAGTGTTTTTAGATATTTAGGGTTGGAATTAGATAGAACCTTATAGCCAAGGATGTTTGAAAATGGTTTTATGTATTTTTATTCATGGGCTTGAATTCTTTTCATTCAATGAATGGGCTTTTATTCATTGTTACAATGAGGTCTTCCAAATCTGGAAAAGAGAAATATCAGTTTATATTTTAATATTAAAACTAAACCCCATGCCACTATGGCCCATGCAGGGCCTTAGCCTTTCAACTGATATGGGTAGGAAATGTGGTCAGCATCATGCATCCCCCAGCTGGAAGGTTGCTGCCTATTGCTTCCTCACAATGCTGAGTGGGCACCAGGTACTTCAAATCCACAACCCCATGGATGGGATTGAACCCAGGCCACAGTGCAGGACATATTTTAATAAACTGGCTTTGTAGCAGGAACTGCGTGTCTTCTCCACCTATTGCTGATGATCAAACTGTACTTGAAGAAGAAAGACTTCTCCAAGGAAACCAAATGCTGTAATGACAGCTGCAACATATTCCTTCTGCAATAATTTTAGTCCATTTATCAAGTCTTTACTTTGAGCTCCTACTTAAGGCAATGCCTCTGTCAGCTTTCTTCTGACTTTCTTAACATAAACATTACAGAGTACAATATTTTAAACAGCTATGTCAATATATATATTTATTCATAAGTAATCACTTTGTGATATGGTTATATGAAACCCTCCTGGGACACTTAGTTTATTGTACCAGTCTCATTTCAACTGAACTATTTAATATTTTTTAACTAGTGCATAATTTTTAAATCCATCCTGAAAATTTCAAGCTAATAAGTTATAAAGGAACATTTTGAAAAGTGAAAAAATTCTGAAAGAAAGAAAAAAACAAATTGAGAAAACTGAGTTAAATGTGATGCATGTTGCAGTTGTACCTTCTTTCTGCAGCATTAAGAGGGTCAAACGGTGGGCCTACAGATTCCACAAGCTGCTGACAAGCACATGTCAGTGAGTACATGGATCATCATATGTCACAGGTGAGCAACAAACACAGCTGTTTGAAATGCTGCAGTACAGGCTTTCTTGAAAAATCTGATGTCTTCTATTCACATAACCATCTCTCCTCACTCTTCTATGAACTATTCTTACAAAAACTTATCCTCTATCTACTTCTTTTGAATCCAGATAAACTTTCAATTAAATTTACACATTTTACTGTAGGATACAGTGAAGCAAAAGTCACATGTTTAAAGAGTGTGTCGCTATGTGATTGCTTTGAAATGCCATGCTCTTTGCATTACCAGTAGAGGGGAAAAAAAAAAAAACAAAAAAACTGATGTGTTATGCTCACATGACTTTCTCTACTCTTGTGCAAATATTTTTACAAACGCTTATTCCCCATATGCTTCATGTTAATCCAGATGTTAATCTTATTGCTAATTTTCTTGTAGATGCAAGGGGAATTGCTAGGCTTTAAGCGATAGTCAAATGTTTTAAGATCTGGTTGCTATGTGGAATATTCCATTCTCTTTGTTTACCAGGACAAAAAAAAAAATGAATAACAAATTCCCATTTGAGAAAAAGTATAAGTATTGGAAAATTTAAGGAAACAACAAGTAATATCTCAAAAATGGTTCACTCAAAAAAAAAAAAAAATGCATATAACATAAATTGTGTATTTAACACGATCTACATTTTTACTTTCTCTACTACGTATAGTGAGTAGGGGAAGTATTGTATTCCACCCAAAAATTTGATACCGAGATTTCACCGGAAATACATGTTTTGAGACCCCCTGAATCCAAAAAAAAAAAAGCATATTTGGAAACATGTCCGTGTGTGTGTCTGTCTGTGAACAGCATAACTCAGAAACGAACAGTCGGATAAACACCAAACTTGGTATTTAGGTTCAGTATTTTCCAAGGATGCGACACGAAGGTTTTCAAGAAAATCCCCCCACCCCAGAGTACCCTTTACATGGAAGATTTTTCGAAAATTTTCTCAAAAATGGCTCTTAACGATTTTGATTAAAATACCATATGTTTAAGATATTTTCATGACAAATAAAATGTATATCTTGAATTTTCTGGGAATGTCTCCAAAAGTATTCTCCATTGTGAACAACTTTTGCATAACTGGTAAACCATAAGAGATAGACAAAATTTTACTACACAAAAAATGTAGATCGCATTAAAATACACAATTTATGTCATATACATTTTTTTTGTTGAGTGAACCATTTTCGAGATATTACTTGTTATTCCCTTAAAGTTTTCAATACTTATTTTCTCAAATGGGAATTCCTTATTCATTTTTTTGTCTTGGATATGCAAAGAGTATTAATCTGTGGGAAAGAGAATGGTGCTGAACCTAGCAACCAGCTATTAAGAGATATGTATATGCTTAAAGGCTACTGTATTTCTATATTGCCCTTTTAAATATATATTCCCCTTACATCTACAAGAAACTTAGCAATAAGATAGAGTCTGCAAATGTTTATCTCGATTAACATGAAGTAGATGGAGAATAAGCGTTTGTAAAAATAGTTTGTACAAGAGTAGAGAAAGTATGTGAGTGTAACACATCAGATTTTTTTGTGTAGTAAAGTTTTGTCTATCTCTTATGGTTTACCAGTTATGCAAAAGTCGTTCACAATGAAGAGTACTTTTGGAGACATTGAAAACTTAAGATATACATTTTATTTGTCATGAAAGTATCTTAAATATATGATATTTTAACCAAACTTGTTAGAGGCATTTTTGAGAAAATTAAAGTTTTTGAAAAATGTTCCATGTAAAGGGTAATCTGGGGTGGGGGAATTTTCTTAAAAACCTTTGTGTCGCATCTCTGGAAGATATTGAACCTAAATACCAAGTTTGGTATTTATCTGACTGTTCGTTTCTGAGTTATGCTGTTCACAGGCAGACAGACACACACACGGACATGTTTCCAAAAATTTTTTATATGTATTCAGTGCACCTCAAAACATATATTTCCGGTGAAATCTCGGTATCAAATTTTTGGGTGGAATGCAATACTTCCGCTACTTGCTATACGTAGTAGAGAAAGTAAAAATAAAAGAAACAATAATAATAATAATAATAATAATAATGACTTCCCATTTGAAACAAGTTTTAGTGTATATTATTAACGTGCCGGACCCCGTTAAACTGGATATAGCTTAATCTGGACAAACATTTATAGTAATTGTACGTAATTAAATGACACAATAAACTTGAAAACAAATTTCAGTATTGTCGCATGGCGCAACTTAGTCCTAGAAGCCTAACGGTATATGGCATCCTTATCCTTGGGTACACAACAACACTCCCCATCCCTTTCTTGTGCTGTTCAACCCTGTCCACACTTTGCACACTAGCCTTTCTTTAGTACAGTGATAACTTGACAAAACAATTCAAGGTGTACAATATCATTCAGCAAACCTTGACATGGTCAGGAAAGCGGAAACATAAAGCTCTCTCTTTATACGATAAATTAAAAAATCATAGAAAGTGGTGCCACTTGACAGTATATGTACAGAATTTGGAATAGCTAAACAAACAAGGTCCAACATACGAAAGAAAAAAAGTGAACTTGTATCACTTTCTTTAACTGTAATATGGACAAAGAAAGTTGAATTAAGCGAATGTGGCTGCCAGCAGAACAAAATTTGGATGATGCAGTATACAAGTGGTATGAACAATTTCATGCAAGTGGAATAGCAGTGAGAGGTGTAGAAATGAAAAGCTGCAACTGAACGTCTAGCAAAACAACTTGGTGTAAATAGATTTACGGCTAGTTCCGGCTGGCAAATGCCACAACATAGTGAACAGAAAGATGTGTGGTGCTGTAAAACCATTTAAGAGGAAACCTCATGCTCTCATAAAAGAAAAGGAGTTAGATTTAAGTCAGGCATATAATGCCAATGAAACAGGCCTGTGTTGGCATGCCCTGCCTAATAAGACACAAGCATCACAGTCAGCGTTACTGCACTGTTGTGTGCTAATGCAGATGGGAGACTGTCATTGTTGGCAAGAGTAAACAGCCAAGGGCTATTAAAAATGTAATGTCCACATTGCCTGTTCATTACTACAACTCTAAAATCGCAACTATGCTGTGCCAGAACTCATCAAATGGATAAATCCAATAAAGAAACGAAAGCCATAATCTTATTGGATAATGCACCTGCTCATAGTGCAGACGGTAAGAGGAGATGTCTATTCTTACCACCTAACACAACTTCTCTGATGCAACCAATAGACCAAAGCATCATATATACTGTAAAGAGATTTAGGTCTGAAGTCTTTTAGTTGAACAACTTGGAGGTGGCGAAGACAAACGAGCAGAAAAAGCATTGCAAAATGTAAAAAGATATAACTCCAGATCGCAGATTCTCAATTTTGAGATGCAGTGAATGAGCATAACGCCATCTACATTGGCCAATGCATGGAATAAAATCTTGTATGACAGCCATGCTGATGTTGAGAATAAAGAAATTGAAACAAAAATATACAATGGCGTACTGGTTAGGCGTGAAAGGAAATCTGTCACAGTTGAAGACGTTGAGGAGTGGCTTGACAATAATGGTGATCCAGGCTATCACATAATAAAGAGAAATTACGGATAGTGTAAACGAACAAAGAGACTCTGCTGATATTGCATCTGAAGATGAGGATAGTGTTATCCAAATGCCAAAACTGAAGTTAAATGACGTCAAAGAACACTTGAATTGTGTGATCGATTTTATTCAACAAAGTAAAAATTGGGACATTTCTGTGTATTACTGCCACATGAGGCATCCGCATGAACTTGTTGTGAAGGAGACGTGCAACGAGCCACAAAAGAAAATTGACAGTTTTTTTTTAAACGAAAGTAAAGAAGTTATGGGTAACTTGTAATATCAACACAGGTACTGTACTTTATTATGTTATTACAGCACATACATATAATGTTCTTATTCACAAAATTGAACCTGTTTTCTTTTATTTCTGTTAATCCATACAACTCTCAGCCCCAATTATTCCGGATTAATGAAGTTTTACTGTATATAAATTTAATAAAACATAATCACTACCTGGGAAGTAGTTAACTACAAACAAAAATTTATATGACATAAATTGTGTGCTTTAATGAGATCTACATTTTTTGTGTAGTAAGATTTTGTTTTACAAAAGTCATTCAGAATAAAGAGGACCTCAAAGAATGCTCCCAGAGAATTCAACATATACATTTCATCTGTCAAGAAAATATCTTCAAACTAAGGTATTTTAATAAAAAATCATTACAACCATTTTTGAGAAACTCAAAAGCTTTGAAACATTTTCCATGTACAGAGTAGTTTGTGATGGGAGAATCTTTTTCTTGTATCTTTGGAAGATGCTGAACTAAAATACCATCTGGTGTTTAACCAACGTTTTGTTTTTGAGTAATGCTGTTCAAAGACACACACAGGTGGCCTCAAAATATGTATTTCTGGTGAAATCTCAACATCAAAATACAATACTTCCCCTACTTACTGTAAGTATGCAATAGAGAAAGTAGACTCCAGTACTTCAATCCTCAAGTGACATGAAAAATTGCACAATGTCTGAATCTTTAAGATAACAAAACAAGATCTGAACCACCTTGTACATACAATGCACTCATCTGAATCTTGATTTCTCTCTCTTTCTGGTGTTTAGGGAAACTGTTCAGGTTGTGCAGACACTGCCAATATTACCCAACATGGCACATTACACAATTTTCCCTGCAGAATGTATAACTACAGCAACAACAAGTTCTCTCTGAATGCTACAGTTCTATAACTGAAGCTGAAACATACACATTTGCTTCATCTGCAACGATAGAAAGCCTCACTAGAATATTGAAAAATGCAATTTCCTTCTTATCAACAGTTCCATCACCAAAGATGAGAATGTCATTGTCCTTGAGATTATATTTTTTTCTTCCCTCTTCTTTTCTCCAACTAACAGGATGTAATGTTGCCTAATTTGATTAGCTGGAAAATTGCTGCTACCAGTCACATATTTACTCCTCCAGTTCTTAACCACTCGCTGATCAAGTTTTGCTACAAAAATGCTTGCTTTTATAGAAGTTCCAATTACATGCAAACCGTTCTCCTGAAACGCTTTCAAATAAGAACCTTCTACGGCCTGTATTACGATCTCCGGTTAAGGTTTGGGGTAAGATTTACCTGAGAGTTACGTACTGCGACTGTATTACAATCTTTGGTTAAGGGCTACCCGGGAGTTATTTTTGGAGGTAAACTAACCACCACCTCAAGTGGTGGATAAAGATGATACCTTGGAGTTAACTCGTATTTCCGAATGAAACATGGCGTACCACCGGCAGAGATTGATTATTGAGAGTGATTCAGAATATATTTTCAAGTTTTTGGAAATGTTATCTATACATTAGAATAGTTCACTCCAACACCCAGTCTTAAATATTACTGTCAGGGCGTAAGGAACTAACCATTGTGCTTGAATTGTTTTTGGAAGGCCAAACATTTTAGGTTAAATGACAAGCAGTGTGGGCAAAGGTAAACGTATTTTGCGTGTTAGTTTATATTTAGGTTGGTTTTTAAAATTGTCGAATGGCTTTCCACGTTAGTTTTAAGTGATATTCATAAAACTTTTACGTCAAAACTCTTAACACTATTTTTAACGAAACTTTGAAGTGTGGCATAGTTTTCCAAATAGAATAACCAAGGAACGGTATTAGAAAGATGCAACAAACTTAAGAATATTGTGTTGAACTTAAATGTCAGGCAACATGTGTAAATCCGAATCAACATTAGAACCATCGATGTTGCTTTTCTATAAATATAATAAATAGCTTTCGCGAACGGAAAAGCTAATAAAAAGGTAATTATAACTATTGTTTACGGTATCCTATTGTAGCTCAGTAATCCAATAACGTACTAGAACCGCATCTTGTATGCTCAATGACATGTATATAAATTACATTTTAGGTTATGTTCATGTCAAAATTCTCTAAAAAAATCTCCAAAACCGTTCACAATCTATAATAGTCTGTCCGCTCGCCTTGTTACTAATGACCAATAATGACGCTATAATGTTGCAGGTTACCACGAGATAGCGTTGTATAAACAGTGAAATCACTCAGAAAACTATTGCCAAGGAGAAATACATATCTCTTTGGTGTTGCCAACTTCTCACCCAGCATCATAAACCTTAGGGTTACTAACCATCGGTTGATATGCGTTTGTAATACGCGGCAATGCACCTAACCTTCAGGTAGCGATAACTGATAGGTTACAAACCATGAATTTTAACCGGAGATCGTAATACAGGCCGTTAGTGATGTAGTGTAACAACCTTCAACTCTCTTTATTTTAAATTATGACACATCACTGTTACTAGCTTCTCAATCCTCAAAACCAATTAATACTTAGTATGTTTTTAAAACACTATTTTATTTCATAATTTACATTTGCACCCAAAGACTTGTAATACCGCAAATATACAAAGATATTGCAGTAAAACATAATTAATGTAACGTTCATTTTATTTCACAGCCAACCAAAACACTAATATAGCCTATGCCCACTGGGAAGAACACTGCTTTGCAGTGGTGAAAGAATTATCACAAGTGGGTGTATAATTTATGAGATTAGCGTTTACACATGCAAATTTTATTTCCCTACAGGATTATTATAATACATATTAAAAGTAAAAATTCTGAGATAAAATAAAAAGTCTGCTGTATGATGATTTGTAAATAAATAAAACATTCATGTCAAGTTTAATATTAATATTTATAATCCTAAGTAAGGGATGTTATTTATTTTAAGGCTGTTTCATTTTGTGTTACGTTTGCATGCTCATTAGTTTATGATTGTGTAATGGAGCATGCCTAAAATAAGAATCCAGCTAAAAAACTACGGAAGTACTCATTTTAAAATTTGATAAATATTTAGCTTAGCATTGGTGATCTATTTGTTTAAACCGTGCTTAATTTGCATAAACCAGTACTCCAGGAATGCATATGAACATACCCAAGGCTTATTTCTTTCAATTTATCACTAAGATCACATTATATTACCAGATGGGGTTCCTCTATCGAAAGGGCGCCTTTCGAAAATTTACTCAAATACGAACTCAATTTTTACTTTCTTTAATGCTTATGTATATGTATGTTTTTATTCACCGAGAGAATTTTCTTACAAATTCATGGCTTCGTCAAGATTTAAGTAATATAGGAGGAATATATACAGGAAATATACATTTTAAAGTGTTATATACAGAGAATTACATATTAATTAATGAATAATAATAATAATAATAATAATAATAATAATAATAATAATAATAATAATAATAATAGTAACAGTAAGTTAACTTATTAGCTTTGAAGTATTCAAAAAACTCTTCCATACTATAAAAAGCTTGCTTAATTAAAAAAATTTAGCATTGTGTCCAAACGTAATTTGATTACAAACATTAACCTTATTTGTAATGAGGTTATACATTTGTATGCCCTTATGTCGTATTGAGTTGGTCTTTTTCGTTGTTCTGGCTGTCTGTAAGTGTATTTTATTACTGTTTCTAGTGGAATGTTCATGTACAGTGTTGTTCATATTGAATAGATGAATGTTGTTCCTTATAAAGCATACAGTTTCTAATATATACAGACTCGGTAGAGTAAGAATATTATGTTGACGGAAGTGTGCTCTATATGATGTCATCCTACTAAGGTTTAGCATTAGCCTGATTATTTTTTTTTTTTTTTTGTAGTATGAAAAGAGTGCTTATTTCACTGCCAGATCCCCAAATAAATATACCATAGGCAAGTGCAGATTGCACATAAGAGAAGTATATCATTTTTAGTGTTTTTTGGTTACAAATGCCTTTTAAAACAGATATTACATAGTGTGCTCTATTTATTCTTGTTGTAACATTCTTAATGTGGCTTTTCCAATTTAGGAGTTTATCAATTGTGAATTCCAAAAATTTTGTTTCAGAGACATACTGTATGGTTTCATTATTGTATACAATTTTTGGTCCTACTGATTACTACCTCTATTAGATTGTGTAATGCACATACAGTGAGATTTGTATTTATTTGTAGTTAGCCATTTTGCCATACTAGTCATTACATCATCAGCTTCACTTTGCAGTTTGGTGCATGTATTACCCTGGAGAATAAGATTGGTATCATCAGCATATAATATAGTCTCAGCATGTGGTATATTGACAGGCAGATCATTAATGTATACTAGAAAGAGTAAAGGTCCAAGATTAGACCCTTGGGGAACTCCACATCTAGCTATCTTTGTCTCAGAATTTACATGGCTGATACCACCATTTATTACTGTAACCTGTCGTCTGTAAGTTAAGTAAGATTCGAACCACTTATAAGCTACCCCACGTATTCCATAGGCTTCTAATTTAGACAGTAATATAGCATGGTCAACTAAATCAAATGCCTTGCTCAAGTCCATAAATATACCAACTGTGGTGTTTTGAGCATCAATTCCTTCCAGTGCCTCCTTTATGAATGCATAGAAGGTATGGATTTGTTTTCTCTGAAGCCAGCAAGTAGAGAAAGTACTGCATTACACCCAAAAATTTAATACCAAGATTTTACTGGAAATATATGTTTTGAGACTCCCTAAATAAAAATTTTTGTTATAAAGAAAAACCTGTGCGGTTTCTGTGAACACCATAACTCAAAAAGCAAATGTGTGATAAATATCAAATTTGGTATTTAAGTACCTTCTAAAGTTGCAACACCAAGAGTTTTAAGAAAATTTCCCCATTCCAAACATCTCTTTTCAAGGAAAAATGTTCATTGTTTTTATTTTCTGAAAAATGGCTCTAACAATTTTGATTGAGGCACAAACTATATATCTTGAATTTTCTGGGAATACCACAGGAAGCCCTCTTTCATTTGAAAGAATTCTGTGTAACTGGTAAACCATAAAAGATAAATAAACACTTACAACACAAAAATGAGACCACAGAAACCAACAACACAACATTCTTTGTTATTGTTTTCAATACTTTGCCATTTTTTGAAGTGCTGTCACTTTTCAGCCATTTCTTGCAATATTATGGAGAGAGTGAAATTTCAAGGCCAAGATATAGTGACTTTGTTTTAAACATTTGACTATCACTTCAGTTTATGTATATGGTCTTGTACCCATAATTAATTCGGCCAACATTTATCTTGATTAACATGTAGTAGATATAGTTATATAAAAATAAATTATAGTGACTAAAGCGAGTCATACAAATGTATCACATCACACTATTTTGTAGATTTCCAAATTTTTCTTCTACTGCCAAAGAGAATGTTTTATTCACAAAAACTTTTAACATGCTATGATGCAGTGGCTATAGCCCAAAGTAATCGGGAGGTTCGTACTGGGCAGTTGGAGTAGGTATCATTTGCCAGCATAAACACAGGGAGTGTTATCAGCAGCTAACTAGAGTTTTCTGCAAGTTTCTTTCCCCCCTCCTCCAGAATGTTCTGTTGTCTAAACAAGTGAGTGAGCGAGTAAGTGGCGGGCAAGTTTTCAGTGCAATGAGAAAAGCAATCATGTGAAGACTGCTGTGATGTGCTGCGGAGTAGAGATTGTGGAGGTCTTGTGTTTGACTCCCCAGAAGGTGAGGCTACATCACAAAGGAACTGAAGTGACAGGAAATTGAACTAGTTCACCTTAGTGAAGTAACAGTGTGAACCAAATTCCAGCAATGATAGTTGACAAAGCTGGACAAAGTCACAGTATATACATTTCTTTTGCAAAATGACAAGATTTAAGAAAAAATGTAAAATGTGTTCTTCAAAGAAATTGATTTAACAAGCATTGCAATCACTTTAACTTGATATTCACACCATGAAATCAACAAATATTACCAACATTCTATGGTTCTTAAATGCATTAGCATTTTCAGTTTTCCTAATTTTTACTGCTTACCTATAGAAGGTAAAGGAAGTATTGGATAATAACTTCACTGGAAACAAATGTTTGGGCTCTTATTATTCTTATCTTTACACACATTTTGACAACAGTTTTTCTACTTATTCTCAATGAAAAACCAAGGCCTTATTCGCAAGTATGTTTTTTAACAACTTCAACATGTTTGTATTGTAATATATGGCACTTAACTCTTTTGCGTCATTTAAGGATTGAAATTAGGTCAGGTTACCCTGAACACACATATTCTCATATAGATTAATGTAAAGTGAGGTATTGCATTCACATGACTTCTTGATAATCAAGATAAACTTCCATTACACAGTTATAAATTCATTGTAGGTATAATAATATTACAGTGAGTGTTCCATCTATTTGCCTGACCATGAGAGAAAATGAGTATCAACTCACCCTTTGAAATAAATAGAAGTATTTTAAAAATTCAAACCAATGAAAAAGTATATCTCAGATATGGTTAATGCAATAAAAGATTTTATTTGACAAATTGTGTGCTTTAACATTTTTTTATGTAAGATTTTGTCTATCTGCTATGGTTTATTACCTATGCAAGTCATCATTCAAAATGAATAACTTCACAGACTATTACCGGAAAATTCAAGATTCACAGCTTACTTGCCATGCAAATATCTTAAGCATATGGTAATTTAATCAAAATTATTAGCCATATTTTTTAAAAAATAAACAATGTTTTATGTACAGGGTATTTGGGGACTTTCTTTAGTATTTAATCAAGTTTTTGTTTCTGAGTTGTGCTGTTCAGACACCCTTGGACCATTTTCTAAAAATGCTTTATATAGTGATTTATTCAGGGGATCTTAGAATATAAATCTCTGGTGAAATCTTGGATAGAAGCAATACTTGCTCTACATACTACAGGTAAATTATTCTTACGGAAGCTTATTTTCCTATCTACTTCATGTTAATAAAGACAAAGCTTTACAGAAATAGTATCACTACACATCTCATTGAAGCTGCAAGGTTGACAGAGGAAAGGAATCAAGTCAAATGTTTAAAAACTGGCTCGCTATATGCTGATCTACAAATTCCATACTCGTTTCATGACATCACAATTCACAACTGAACAGCACTTTACATTCACATGACTTTCTCTACCATCTTATCGTTTATTAGTGAATATACAAATCATTCTTACGAAAGTTTATTTTTCTATCTACTTCATAAACCTTTGCAGAAACAGCTACATTACACATTTCATTATAGATACAAAGAGAACAGCAATAGTCAAATGTTTAACAACTGGACGCTATATGCTGGCCTTAAAATTACATACTGTTTCCATGACATCACGAGTAACAGCTGAATATTGACAGAACTTTAAAAGAATGACAATGTATTGAACAAATTGAACCATTAATAATGGATATCTCGGAAATGGCCAATGGTACAAAAAAGTCATATGAGATAAATTTTTCTTTTAAATAGATCTACTTTTTACTTTCTCTACTACGTATAGTAAGTAGGGGAAGTATTGTATACCATCCAAAAATTCGATACCGAGATTTCACCGGAAATACATATTTTGAGACCCATGAATCCAAAAAAAGCATTTTTACAAAAAATGTCCGTGTGAGTGTCTGAGAACAGCATAACTCGGAAACGAACAGTCGGATAAACATCGAACTTGGTATTTAGGTTCAGTATTTTCAAGAGATGCGACACGAAGGTTTTCAAGAAAATCCCCCCACCCCAGATTACCCTTTACATGGAACATTTTTCAAAAATTTTAATTTTCTCAAAAATGGCTGTAACGATTTTGATTAAAATATCATATGTTTAAGATATTTTCATGACAAATGAAATGTATATCTTGAATTTTCTGAGAATGTCTCCAAAAGTATTCTTCATTGTGAACGACTTTTGCATAACTGGTAAACCATAAGAGATAGACAAAATTTTACTATACAAAAAATGTGGATCGCATTAAAATAAACAATTTGTCATATACATTTCTTTTGTTGAGTGAACCATTTTCGAGATATTGCTTATTATTTCCTTAAATTTTCCAATACTTATACTTTTTCTCAAATTCGTTATTCATTTTTTTAATGTCCTGGACATGCAAAGAGAATGAAATGCGCCACATAGCAACCAGTGCTTAAAAGATTTGACTATCGCTTAAAACCTACCATATTCCACTTGCATCTACAAGAAAATTAGCAATAAGATTAATATTTCGATCAACGTGAAGCATATGGAGAATAAGCGTTTGTAAAAATAGTTTGTACAAGAGTAGAGAAAGTCATGTGAGCATAACACATCAGATTTTTTATGTAGTACATTTTCATCTATTGCTTAATATTCACCAGTTATACAAGATTATACAAAATTCCTACCAAACCAAGAGGACTTCATAGACTATTGCCAGAAAATTCAAAATACATTTTATATATATATATATATATATATATATATATATATATATATTTATTTTGTAAATATATTTAATAAATGGCATTTTACATTTTTAAGAAAATAAAAAATTTCAAAAATGTTCCATGTAAAGGGTAGTTTGGGGTGGGGGAGTTTCTTGAAAATCTCTATGTCACATTTTGGAAGGGAAAGTAAAAATGACATAAGTATAGAAAATTCCAAGCAATAACAGATATTTCAGAAATGACTGATGCCACAGATAAAGTTAGGTATTTGAAATAAATTGTGCGCTATAAGGAGCTCTACATTTTTTTATGCAGTAAGTTTTTGTCTATGTCTTATGGTTTCCCAAGTAAACAAAATTCATTCTGAATGAAGAGGACTTCACAGGCTATTCCCAGAAAATTCAAGATATACATTTTGTCATGTAAATATCTTAGATGTATGGTATCTTAATCAAAACCATTACAGCCATTTTTGAGAAAATCCAAAATTAAAAAAATATGCGAAGGGTAGTTTGGTAGTTCTTAAAAAACTTCTGTTGCATTTTTGGAAGATACTGAACCTAAATACCAAGTTTGATATTTATCAAACATTTTGTTCTTGAGTTATGCATACATCAGGACCTTATTCTAAAAATCTGATGTGTTACACTCACATGACTTTCTCTACTCTTGTACAAACTATTTTTACCAACGCTTATTCTCCATCTACTTCATGTTAATCGAGATAAACATTTGCAGACTCTATCTTATTGCTAAGTTTCTTGTAGATGTAAGGGGAAAATATATTTACAAGGACAATATAGAAAAACAGTAGCCTTTAAGCACATACATATCTCTTAATAGCTGGTTGCTAGGTGCAGTACCATTCCCTTTGCCACAGATTATAACTCTTTGCATATCCAAGACAAAAAAATGAATAACAAATTCCCATTTTCGAAAATAAGTATTGAAAAATTTAAGGGAATAACAAGTAATATCTCGAAAATGGTTCACTCTACAAAAAAAATGTATATGACATAAATTGTGTATTTTAACATGATCTACATTTTTTGTGTAGTAAAATTTTGTCTATCTCTTATGGTTTACCAGTTATGCAAAAGTTGTTCACAATGGAGAATACTTTTGGAGACATTCCCAGAAACTTCAAGATATACATTTTATTTGTCATGAAAATATCTTAAACATATGATATTTTAATCAAAATCGTTAGAGCCATTTTTGAGAAAATTAAAATTTTCGAAAAATCTTCCATGTAAAGGGTAATCTGGGGTGGGGGGATTTTCTTGAAAACCTTCGTGTCGCATCTCTGGAAGATACTGAACTTAAATACCAAGTTTGGTGTTTATCCGACTGTTCGTTTCTGAGTTATGCTGTTCACAGACACACACACACACGGATATGTTTCCAAAAAGGCTTTTTTTGGATTCAGGGGGTCTCAAAACATGTATTTCCGGTGAAATCTCAGTATCGAATTTTTGGGTGGAATACAATACTTCCCTTACTTACTATACGTAGTAGAGAAAGTAAAAATGCATCTTTGGAATAAGGAGACCTGAAAAAAGCTATTTCCAGTGAAATTGCATCTGTTTGTGGGAAGAATGACATACCTTCTCTACCTATGTATGTGACAGACAAGGTATTAACTGTATTTAACCACAGGTCATATGCATTATTTGTGACGTTGGGCCCCATCATCCCTGTAGGCCCTTATTTAAAATTCTCATTCTTGCTGGTGAATACATATATTCTTTCTTGAGCTATCTTTCAGATAACGATGATAACTTCACAAAAAAACCTTGCAGTGGATGACCACAATGAGGCATGCAGGCAATTTCCATAGACCGGCAAACAGATTTAAATTGTTCCAAAAAAGATGTTACTATTCTGTAAAAAGAAAAATTATAATAACCTTCCATGTTCGCTAAAACCATAAGGCAACCCTAATCAACATAAAATCCTAAAGAAAAAATTTAGTCTTTCTTATATATTATTCCCCATACATTATGGAGCAATTTTTTAATGTCGCACAACAGGTCAATACACAGTACATAGGACAGATTGCATACGATGGTGATTTACTTATTTGTTATTACTGTCCTTCTGTAATGCATGTTGATATATAATGCATAGGGGGAGGATATTCTTGCTGATGTGTATGTTATTAATTATGCTGCATGTTTCATAATTTATGACGTGCTCAAAGTTCTTGAGCATTAGTCAAGTGGGGCCAAATGAACAATCACATCAAGATTTTACGATTTGAAATAAACATTCCTTCCTTTATATTTACATACAGTAAACAATAACTCACAAACAGTTACAATATAAGCAGTTTCTTATGTAGGTATCATTTAAATTATTCCTTTGTAACATAAGTGTTTCTGAACCTGAGCCAAAAGCAACCTATTGCATGACTAAAACAGAGATTTAGCTGTAATAATAATGGTTTGCTGCTTACAAATTTGCTTCTACAAATTATAAACATTGTCCATTTTACACACTTTTCTGCAACATATATTTTTTAAGCATTTTCCTACTTACAGATACAGATTTAAAATTCATTAAGCCTATTTAGGCTTTTGTCAATGGGCACTTTTAGTTGTCTCTTGTATTCTCAGCTTGCTTAAGCAATATACATAATTTATTTAAACACACAACCCTCTTTAATACCTCTAGCATTGTAACCAGAATAATTATTACAGATGATTGTGTATTGTTATATGCTAGTAAAACAATTTTGTAAACATAGAGTTAAAAGCTACAACATAAACTTCTATTCTGCATTTCTGCAAATTTAGTAATAAAAATTACTCCAACATAAAAGAAATAGTACCAAAAATATAAAAAATGTTCCAAGGAAAGAAGCCGTTGCTCACTTTAGATTAGCCACTAGACATGATCGTTTGGCAGAACATCTAAATAGGTATGGTTTTATGAATGATAAAGCATGTAAGATTTGGAATGCTGACAAGAGTTTAAATGGAGAACACCTACTAGAATGCCCAGAATTTATGAAAGCTGTACCAGATGGGAAGATACATAATTTATATTGGCTAGCTAGGGAAAAATTGATGGATCAAAATCCTACACATTAGGTCAACAACAATTATATTCTTAATTTTATACACAAAGGGAATTAACCACACCTAGTATTTAGTAAGTGATTCTTGCAACCACCGGCAGTCTTGCAAAACAATATCTACTCATTCATTGTCATGTTTTAAGGCAGTTTGCGGCAAAGCTTACGTTATGTAGTTTTCTCCTTTCAATTTTTGAAGCAGTTTTAAACGTATAAGATTTCAGAATTCTCGTACAGGGTGAGGTTTCACCTCGTGCATCGATAAATAACTGACTTCTGGTATATTGCGTGTGCAGTTAATTTTTATCAGCCAATATTGTTCACCTAATTGCCGTATAATTCGTGGTTGCCTTTCTTTTGCGCTATCTAACCAACTTACCTGTATGACTGTGTTTCCAAATCGAAATTTTCTTTCGTATACCCCCTTTTATAAATTTCTGCCCTACAAACTTTCATCGATATTTAGATGACTACTCCATATTCTTGTACTTCTCTTTTCTCAGGATTTTATATTATGCTCAGTTTAAAATTATCGATGACAGTATAAATTACTTACGCGACCTTATTTTTGTAACAACCAATACGAAATGCTCACCTGCAAGTTTATCAAAGCAAACTATTTCGTTCAATTGCACATTATAAAATTAACGACACGATACAACTGCCATCTTGTACAATCAAGAATCTTCACCTAATTTCCGGTTTCCCGCTCCGAAATTTTTTGTTCAATCGAACTCATGCTTCAGTGATGAATAGGCACAGGTAATATCCAAATAGCCGTGGAAAACGCCACCAACTCTGCTAACCGCGTGGTGTCATATTGCTAGACCTGACTGAAATGGATTTTACGCGACCTAAAGTATTGACTTTTCATGAAGGAAGAGCATTACCATTTTTAGGATCTCGTACTTTAATAAATTAACTTATCCAATTATAACTCTTTAGTATCTCTGTGGGAAATTTAATGTTATGAGGTGCTTGACACCATTTTATTTTCTGTGGATTTAATTTTTTTATTTTTAGTCTAGTTATGACATGTCGTCTTCATAATTCTGGTAATAAACGTAAGTATGTAAATAACACAAAAAATAATAAATTTTGAAAGCTGCATTTGTTGTTTATTGTTTACACTTAAACTGATTTATAAAATTTGGAATCAAGGGAAACAGAAGAGGTATTATATGCATTTTTAGAAAGTGTGTTGACTTTTTCCTGGCGGAATAAAATTTGGCGAAAAGGGGGAATTTTAATAAGAATACTTGACTGAAAAGATATATGCTATTAGAATATGTTCAGACTTCGAGTATGTAAAAACTATCTAATTAAAAAAAAATTGTGGGATCTCAATGTATTGATCTGTGGTTTCCTTAGGTCTACTTGAATCTCAACTGGCTACCTTTATTTCACAGACCTAAATGTGAATGTCATTGCCTTATCATTACCTTACTCTGGAAACTCCATTGCCTCAGGAAATTGTCTGCCAAATATAATCTTCAGTATCCTCCAAAAGCAAATCATATTAAGAATTATTCTCAGGAAGTGAACCTTGGGGCTTCGTAAACTAACCTTATATTTATTTGGAAATAGTAGAAGCGGCTTCTGATTTTGCATTATAGCATTGTATTTAGTGTGTTCTGATTGTTCCTGTGCAACGTTTATCCCATGTGATATTTTGAAAACTGCTGGTAGTGAAACCGCTCTTCCAGAGTTGTAAACAAAAATTAAAACGTGCATAAAATATTTAGCTGTACAGAGCTTGCTATGTGCTTTTGTATATCACTTGACATCATAGACCCAGGGAGGGGTTGATAGGGTCTATAGCCTCACCTTTAATTAAAGAAAAAATATGGCATTTGTTATATTTAAGGTTATGGTGTTACTTTGCCTTGGTGTAATAAAAACCAAACTTTTATTTCTGTTCTATTTACTTCAGTGGTGGACATATCCCAGAAAAGTTCCACTAACTTGGGACCAAAAAGAAACATTGGTTGTAACAGATGTGCTTTACATTTACTAGTAAATAACTTCCACAATAATTAAGCTGCGAAACAGCAGAAGCAAACACTTAAAAGTAAACCGGAGTAATCAAACTACTTAAATATTGCATTTAAAAGGCATCTTTATTTAATGAATCTTTGTATAGTTTTCCTCAAAATTGAAATTAATGTTTGCATCTAAAGAATTATCCATGGATCACTTTTAAGATGTTTGAAAATCTAGAAAGGTAAAATGTTTTATTATTGTCTGCATTTTGCTCATTGGTAAGGTATGTTTCAAAATGTGTTAGCCGCTCCCTAAAGAAATTCTGTATCCACCTCTGCTCAACAAGCCTTTTTTATGAAGTTAGACAGATTAAAATAACAAAAGTATATCAATGCATGATTTAAAGGATTCATAGGTAATATGAAAATGCTCCTCCAAAGTAATTCCTTATACAGAATTAATATATATATAATATAACTATAATGTTATATTATTAGTACACATTGAGTTAAAAAACTACGAACCATCTGCGCGATGTGTTTCCTGTCCGTCGTCGGCACTCACCATCTGCCTTTATTATAGAAAGGTGCGGATGAAACCATACATTTTTAAAACCACTTTTAAAGGCTTTACTTACCAACTTTATGAAAAATGCTGAAACTGGCCACTGTCATCCATACAATGTTTGGCACCTCTTTAGGAAACTATCCATCACTATCGATGATGGATAGTTTCCTAAACAGGTGCCAAAAATTTATAGACAATGACGGTGGTCAGTTTCAGCATTTCCTTTCATAAAGTTGGTAAGTAAAGCCTTTAAAAGTAATTTTCAAAATGTATGGTTTCATCCACACCTTTCTATGACAGCAGCAGATGGCAACAAGCGCCGGAGATGCGAACATGAAAAACACTGCGCAGCCGGTTCGCAGTTTCTTGACTCACTGTATTACCAATTTAACAAACAAACAAAATAATGTTTGTTAATGATGCTGTTAATTGCTAGGATCATTCAGTGGCACTGGTATGCCAAAAAATTTGTCCCACAGGAACTCTTTTACATGTTAGTAGATTTACTGACATGGGGCTGTCACTTTAAAGCACACTTAAAACCACCGGTCTGGGCCAGGTTTGAACCCATGACTTGGAATCAGAATCAATGACATATGATAAGAATGGGGGGAGGGTCTCTAAGAAGGTAATGTCTAGAATTACTACATCAAGTGTGTCATGAGCAGGGAACATTCACCTGTCAACACTACTTCATGATGTGACATCACAACAGGTTAGGTTTAGTTTTCTTACTCAGACCTTCAAACTCTTGGTTAAAACTAGCCATTTCTCTCATTAAAGTTGGATCAACCTCTTTACTCATCCTGTCATCTTCTGTGGTGTAGTGGTTAGCATGCTAGCCTCTAGGTCGCGACTTCAAACCCAGTGGAGGGCGATGGATTATTTTTTTAGGTGTAAAATCCTTAGTATGGCTTCCTTTGGAAGGGAAGTAAAACCAGTGGTCCCGTGTTGTAGGTTTATGGCACGTGAAAGAACCTTAAGTGATAAAGAGGTCTCTGAGCAAAATTGCCGGTTTTTCATGCCCAATATAGAATGGGATGCCAAGGACCACAGCAGTTAATGAACATCCATAAATAAAAACCTCAATTTAATTTTATCCATCCTGTATAGTGTCCCTTGAGATAGGCATCCTGTTGTTATTCCAACTGTTGATAGAAAGCAGTTCACGAGTCCTGCCTTTGTTGAAATTGGGGATTGCCTTTTTTTTTTTTGAGTAGTACCTGTGCCCTGTAACTCACTCCCACTACTTCTTACGATTTTCAGCAGTGCATTCATAACCTCTCAAACATATCCATAGTACAATCTAAGTTCTGGACCACTCGGTGGAGTAGCTGTTCTGTTTCATTGCCATAAATTCCCATATGTCCTAACATCCACAGATAGATACATAATGTAGGAGTTTTGTCGACCTCCTGCAATATTAGCCTAAAAGGATTATTGCGTCGCCATTGTTTCCTGAAAAATTTGCAATTTCAGTATCATTTCACAGAAAGAGTAAGTCTCTTGCTTACCAGGAATAGGCAAAGATAAGTAAGGCATTTCTTCATCCTTATAGAGGCCACTTTATTTAGATGTTTCCTGAAGTGAAGTTTCACTTACCAGGAATAGGCAAAGATAAGTAAGGCGTTTCTTCATCCTTATAGAGGCCACTTTATTTAGATGTTTCCTGAAGTGAAGTTTCACTTACCACGAATAGGCAAAGATAAGTAAGGCGTTTCTTCATCCTTATAGAGGCCACTTTATTTAGATGTTTCCTGAAGTGAAGTTTCACTTACCAGGAATAGGCAAAGATAAATAAGGCGTTTCTTCATTCTTATAGAGGCCACTTTATTTAGATGTTTCCTGAAGTGAAGTTTCACTTACCACGAATAGGCAAAGATAAGTAAGGCGTTTCTTCATCCTTATAGAGGCCACTTTATTTAGATGTTTCCTGAAGTGAAGTTTCACTTACCACGAATAGGCAAAGATAAGTAAGGCGTTTCTTCATCCTTATAGAGGCCACTTTATTTAGATGTTTCCTGAAGTGAAGTTTCACTTACCAGGAATAGGCAAAGATAAGTAAGGCGTTTCTTCATCCTTATAGAGGCCACTTTATTTAGATGTTTCCTGAAGTGAAGTTTCACTTACCAGGAATAGGCAAAGATAAGTAAGGCGTTTCTTCATCCTTATAGAGGCCACTTTATTTAGATGTTTCCTGAAGTGAAGTTTCACTTACCACGAATAGGCAAAGATAAGTAAGGCGTTTCTTCATCCTTATAGAGGCCACTTTATTTAGATGTTTCCTGAAGTGAAGTTTCACTTACCAGGAATAGGCAAAGATAGGTAAGGCGTTTCTTCATCCTTATAGAGGCCACTTTATTTAGATGTTTCCTGAAGTGAAGTTTCACTTACCAGGAATAGGCAAAGATAAGTAAGGCGTTTCTTCATCCTTATAGAGGCCACTTTATTTAGATGTTTCCTGAAGTGAAGTTTCACTTACCAGGAATAGGCAAAGATAAGTAAGGCGTTTCTTCATCCTTATAGAGGCCACTTTATTTAGATGTTTCCTGAAGTGAAGTTTCACTTACCAGGAATAGGCAAAGATAAGTAAGGCGTTTCTTCATCCTTACAGAGGCCACTTTATTTAGATGTTTCCTGAAGTGAAGTTTCACTTACCAGGAATAGGCAAAGATAAGTAAGGCGTTTCTTCATCCTTATAGAGGCCACTTTATTTAGATGTTTCCTGAAGTGAAGTTTCACTTACCAGGAATAGGCAAAGATAAGTAAGGCGTTTCTTCATCCTTATAGAGGCCACTTTATTTAGATGTTTCCTGAAGTGAAGTTTCACTTACCAGGAATAGGCAAAGATAAGTAAGGCGTTTCTTCATTCTTATAGAGGCCACTTTATTTAGATGTTTCCTGAAGTGAAGTTTCACTTACCAGGAATAGGCAAAGATAAGTAAGGCGTTTCTTCATCCTTATAGAGGCCACTTTATTTAGATGTTTCCTGAAGTGAAGTTTCACTTACCACGAATAGGCAAAGATAAGTAAGGCGTTTCTTCATCCTTATAGAGGCCACTTTATTTAGATGTTTCCTGAAGTGAAGTTTCACTTACCAGGAATAGGCAAAGATAGGTAAGGCGTTTCTTCATCCTTATAGAGGCCACTTTATTTAGATGTTTCCTGAAGTGAAGTTTCACTTACCAGGAATAGGCAAAGATAAGTAAGGCGTTTCTTCATCCTTATAGAGGCCACTTTATTTAGATGTTTCCTGAAGTGAAGTTTCACTTACCAGGAATAGGCAAAGATAAGTAAGGCGTTTCTTCATCCTTATAGAGGCCACTTTATTTAGATGTTTCCTGAAGTGAAGTTTCACTTACCAGGAATAGGCAAAGATAAGTAAGGCGTTTCTTCATCCTTACAGAGGCCACTTTATTTAGATGTTTCCTGAAGTGAAGTTTCACTTACCAGGAATAGGCAAAGATAAGTAAGGCGTTTCTTCATCCTTATAGAGGCCACTTTATTTAGATGTTTCCTGAAGTGAAGTTTCACTTACCAGGAATAGGCAAAGATAAGTAAGGCGTTTCTTCATTCTTATAGAGGCCACTTTATTTAGATGTTTCCTGAAGTGAAGTTTCACTTACCAGGAATAGGCAAAGATAAGTAAGGCGTTTCTTCATTCTTATAGAGGCCACTTTATTTAGATGTTTCCTGAAGTGAAGTTTCACTTACCAGGAATAGGCAAAGATAAGTAAGGCGTTTCTTCATCCTTATAGAGACCACTTTATTTAGATGTTTCCTGAAGTGAAGTTTCACTTACCACGAATAGGCAAAGATAAGTAAGGCGTTTCTTCATCCTTATAGAGGCCACTTTATTTAGATGTTTCCTGAAGTGAAGTTTCACTTCCCAGGAATAGGCAAAGATAGGTAAGGCGTTTCTTCATCCTTATAGAGGCCACTTTATTTAGATGTTTCCTGAAGTGAAGTTTCACTTACCAGGAATAGGCAAAGATAAGTAAGGCGTTTCTTCATCCTTATAGAGGCCACTTTATTTAGATGTTTCCTGAAGTGAAGTTTCACTTACCAGGAATAGGCAAAGATAAGTAAGGCGTTTCTTCATCCTTATAGAGGCCACTTTATTTAGATGTTTCCTGAAGTGAAGTTTCACTTACCAGGAATAGGCAAAGATAAGTAAGGCGTTTCTTCATCCTTACAGAGGCCACTTTATTTAGATGTTTCCTGAAGTGAAGTTTCACTTACCAGGAATAGGCAAAGATAAGTAAGGCGTTTCTTCATCCTTATAGAGGCCACTTTATTTAGATGTTTCCTGAAGTGAAGTTTCACTTACCAGGAATAGGCAAAGATAAGTAAGGCGTTTCTTCATTCTTATAGAGGCCACTTTATTTAGATGTTTCCTGAAGTGAAGTTTCACTTACCAGGAATAGGCAAAGATAAGTAAGGCGTTTCTTCATCCTTATAGAGGCCACTTTATTTAGATGTTTCCTGAAGTGAAGTTTCACTTACCAGGAATAGGCAAAGATAAGTAAGGCGTTTCTTCATTCTTATAGAGGCCACTTTATTTAGATGTTTCCTGAAGTGAAGTTTCACTTACCAGGAATAGGCAAAGATAGGTAAGGCGTTTCTTCATCCTTATAGAGGCCACTTTATTTAGATGTTTCCTGAAGTGAAGTTTCACTTACCAGGAATAGGCAAAGATAAGTAAGGCGTTTCTTCATCCTTATAGAGGCCACTTTATTTAGATGTTTCCTGAAGTGAAGTTTCACTTACCAGGAATAGGCAAAGATAAGTAAGGCGTTTCTTCATCCTTATAGAGGCCACTTTATTTAGATGTTTCCTGAAGTGAAGTTTCACTTACCAGGAATAGGCAAAGATAAGTAAGGCGTTTCTTCATTCTTATAGAGGCCACTTTATTTAGATGTTTCCTGAAGTGAAATTAATACAACTACTTTCCTTAATCTTGTCGTATCCGACCTCAGGAGAGTGTTGCATGGACCTAAGAACAGTTTCCTGACTTGTCTTTGTCCAGAGAGATTTGCCACTTGCATGGTACCCAGGACTGGGAGGCCCTTTGTCCAACCTTAAACCTTTTATATTGTTTCCTCCCACTCTTGTCTTTGTTATTCTTTTCTTATAGGGCTTACTTTCCTGGCACATTTTTCTTTTGATTTGCTTAAAAACTCTATCATGTTTCTTATTTTCTTTTACTGTTAAGATTTTTATGGCTACAGTTTTATCATCCACTTTTTGTCTCCGTGGTTTTACTTCTTTACATTCTTTAGATAATGTACTGTTTCTCCTCTTCCACCACAAAATTCACAGATTCCTTTTTCCTGCCTGTTACAATGGTCAGTGTTCCTTCCCCAGTTTCTTTTTATTATTCTATAGTGCACAGAAGGAAATTAACCTATTAAAATCTGAAAATGCAGATGTTACAAAGAGGATGTAAATGTGATGTTTGGGGATGCTGAGTAGCAGAAACTGGTTTGATATTCTGAAGTGAAAAATGAAGAAGCAAGTCTTCAAAAGTTAAACAAGGTAATCATATTAACTATGCAAATAAAAACCAGCTGTTAGTTCTGAGCGACTTGATCTTGAAATCATCTGGTAAAGCAAGGGGATATGAAACATGTTTCTTTCTGGGCATAAAGTTAAGTGAAATGCAGTGCAAAGTGGAAAATTTAAAGTTAAAGGAAGTGATGTTGGTTCATGCTGGCACAAGTAATATGAGAAGAGGGCAAGTGAAGAGGAAACTAACCTTGTGAACTATGTTAAGACACAAGTAACTGGGGCAAAAATCATAATAAGTGTTGTTCATTGCAGGCGAGAATCATGTGAATTAACAGAGATCTTGAGTAGTTGTGTTGTAACAAAGATTGTTTATTTGTTGATGGTAATTCTTGGTTATATGGTTCAAGGATGTTATTATTCAATAGACATTTTTATAAATTATTACATTTTAGTATTGTTATGCTTTTTGTAGTATATTTTATTAGGCAAAACTGTACATACATTTTATTTGTAATAGCTTGTAAGAGTAGGATTGTATATAGGTAGAACTTAGCATTTTCTCGACAATGTATCTGAATTCATGTAACTTTAATCAGCAGATAAATGAAATGAAACAAGTATGACTGGTAGAGATGGCATACATCTAAACCATAGAGGATCAGCCAACTGCTAGTTAATGTTATCTCATCAGTACTAAAGGTGCATGTGCATAAGCTAAATACATTTACAATCAGAAATAAGCATACTATCCTACAAGTATTGATAAATGTTACTGATATAATAGTACTTGCTGAACACTGTGTAAAACAAAACCATATTGATATGTTAAATTTTCATGGCTATATAAGGGAAAGCTTTTACTGCAGAAAAAAACTAAAAATAACAGACGATTCTGCATTTTTGTAAAAAAAAATATTTCTGCTAAGCCTAACCTATATACATTTTTTATAATCTGTGTGATGATCACTTTGAAGGAAGTATAGTAGATTTAAATGAATCTAAAATCATCATAATTTGTGTATATAGGAACCACACTATTGACTTAAATGAGTTCGTTAAGAAATTACAGATTATATTAAATCACTTTTATAGAGTAAAAAGGGATGTAATCATTGTAGGCAACCTTGATATAAATTTTATGGAGGAAAGTTGAGGTAAAAGACTGATTATGGATTTACGGCCGAAGTATTTGTTAAAGCACCTACTAGGGTAGCTCAAGAGTCTATGAGTGCTATAGATTAGCTAATCCTAAATACTAATCATTTTAAATATGACATGGACAATTTCGAAACAGCTATCTCACATCACTATGGACAAATATTCATAATTAAATCCAATAATATTAATATTAATCATAGTTAGCCCAAGTTTAAAATATATAGTGAAGACAATGCTAAGACTTACAACATGGTAGGTTGCCCTTGTGGTTTACCGGGAAAAACATGAATCAGTTGGCAAATTTAATGCAAGTTGTCATGCTGGCTCAGTGGTTAAAGCAACCAGACGGACACTAGGAGATCCGTGGTTCAAATTCCGGCTATGGTATTCAATTTTCCACTCGTCTGGAAGAACAATTAATTCCATTAAGTACTTTCCAAAACAAATTGGACTGATGTGTCTTATAAGATTACATTTTAAAAAGGCAAAATGGGTTACTAAGGGTATTTGTGTATCAAGTGAAAAATTACATTTCTTAAGTAAATTAATAAAACAAAATCATGTCACTGATGGTATGAAACAGTATTATACAAACTACAAAAAAATATACTATAGAGTAACTCGGCCAAAAAAAAAAACTTTATAATGGTAATTTAGTGAATAACTATACATAAATCTAAAACAATATGAAACATTGTAAGACATGAAACTGCAGAACCTGCGAGAAATGATAGGGTAATTAATTTTGAAGATTTAGAAGCTAGTAACAGTGATGTGTCATAATTTACAATAAACTAAGTTGATTTGAAAACATGCTGACGATGGGAGCAAACCGTCTCCCGAAACGTGTTCAAGTAAGAACATTTAGTGATATAGTGTAACAACCTTCAACTCTGTTTATTTTAAATGGTAGATTGGTCTTTCATCCTGCAATGGTACTCATGAATTCAAACCGTTTTTTTCTACTATTGCCAGTAATATTAGAGAGAAAGTAAATGTCATAAGTAATCCTCTGATTAGTAACCAAAAAAATGTACTTTATGACTCTTTACAGTGATTGAAGAGGTATTACTTGCTATAATTAAAAGCGTGAAACCTAAAAGGTCTCTAGGTCTGTACTACTTCTCCAATATGTTACATTTGGCTAAAGCATTATGCCATACAAATAATTTATCACTGAAAGGATACTTCACTCAGAGCTTAAAAGTCTCAAAGATAAGCCTCTGCATAAAAAGGGTTTTAAATCTGAGTTAGAAACTATAGGCTATTTCTATCTCATCGGTGTTCTTTTAAGTAATTGAGAAGGTGGTGTACAATAGGGTGTCATTTTTAAATAAATTTAATATAATATCAAATGTACAGTATGGGTTTTAGCAAGGGAAATCTACTAACTTATCATTGAAGGAGTACATATAAAACTAGATACTGGAAAGCAGTGCATGGCAATATTTCTTGATCAATCAAAAGCTTTTGACTTGGTTGTTTATGATGTATTAATTCACAAGTTGTATAACTGTAGTATAAGAGGAACTCCTTAGAAGTGTTTTGAGTCATACCTTAGGAATAGAAAGCATCTAACTGAAGTTGAATTTGTAGACAGTAACTCAAACAAAATTAATGCATCTCACTCTAGTGTTGAAAATGTTAAACAGGAGTGCCACAGGGCTCAATTTTAGGTCCCTTATTGTTTGACTTTATATTAATGTCCTGGCTGAAATTACTGGCCTCATTAATGCTAAATTTACTGTTGATACAAGTACTTCAAGCTAACATTGATATGCCAACAGATTACATAGTTGGTTTAAAGACAATATTAACAAAAGTGTTGCTGTGGGATTTCATTACCAAATTAACAACAATGTAAGTTTTCCTGATGTTCTTTTAGAAAATGAATTAGTAACTTTATCAGATAAAATTAAATTTCTTGGAGTTTGGGTTGATAGTTGTCTTGACTGGTGTATGCATATTGATGTTTTAGCCAGGAAATTATGCCAAATATGTTTTACATTATATACCCCAAGATCCTCAGTAAATCTTGACTAGCTGAAAATACCCTACTTTGCATACTTTCATTCACATTTATCGTATGGTATAACATTTTGGGGAAAGTCAAGCCATAATAACAGAATGTTTATAATACAGAAGAGGGCAATCAGACTAATTGCTAAACTTTTGCAGTGGCACAAGTTGTAGTCCTCATTCCAAATCATTATACATTTTAACAGTTCCATCAATTTACATATGCAAAACACTGGTAATAACATATTAGCAGTTATATAGTTTTAACATAAATGTGAACATTCATGATCACAGTACTAGAAATAAATTTCAGTTACACATTAGGGCATAAAAGAACTATCCAAAGAAGTCTTCACTATAATGGCATTCACTTGTACAATGAACTAGAAATTAATAACCTTAGCAAGATTTAAAAAAAGAATAGAAGAAATTATTAGTACAGGGTTGTTTTTATTTGTGTACAAATATTTTGAAAGGATATAGTTTTTAAGTTTTATTATGTTTGTATTTGTCAATATTCATATTTTGGTTATTTCATCTGGAACTTTGTAATAGTTGGGACATTATTATTTTATGTCTATTCATTATTTATTATTTTTTGCTATAACCTGTTTCTTTAATATGTATTTTCTTCATTATTGTATTATAACACTTGTCTAAATTTGACAAAGTCAATATTTCTGTACTGAAAATCATCTGGTGAATAAAATTGAATTGAATTAATGATAAGCAACTCATATTCAATATGGCATACACACCAGACAGGAGTATACAAACTCAAATGCCTCAACTTCAACAGAAAGATTGTTCAACATCAGATATCAAGCAGACAACAAATCAAATTTTGGGGATTACAATTAAAGTGTTGAACATCATGCAGAATCTAAACACTCTTATACAATTCCAAATTTGCAAGCAGAAAAACCTATTTCATACTGAACAGCCAATACCGCACCCTATACAATATCATAACATATCTTTAACCTCCTATCCCCACAACCTTTCAATTCAATTTATTCATCCTTTCAATCATTCCTTACAATGTACTTTGGTACAGGATACGTCAAGTTAATAAACATATTTGCAATACTATATAAAATTATCAAATGTTATACAAGTGTAAAGCTAATGAGCTACACAAATGGATATTTATTAAATTCTAAAAACTTGTCTACAGTGTAAAAACAGTGTTTCTACAAGAAATACTTCAGCCTTGATTTAAATATATTATATTTTTCTGTTGCTTTTATAGAACTAAGGGAGAGTACACATATCTGCGCTGTAATGCTGAACTCCCTTTTTTTTCACATATATTTGTTCTAGAGGAATTAAAATGTATGTTATTCATATTTTAGTGAGATGTTTATGTATATTATTGTTTGTTTGGAAATTATGACTGTTCTTTTTTTTTTTAAATAGCTGTAGTTTAAATATATACATACATGCCAATGAAAGTATATCTAGCTTTTGTAATAGTGGCCTACATTCACATAATCTTTTTTTGGGATAGCTTGTTTATGCTTAATAAATACTGTTTTTGCCTCTGGTGAATTATGCGATATTTTATTATTGAATGTATATGTGCAAAATAAGCTATTTTTACTACTGTGAACTAACATTCTCAGGGCAAATATGTTTCTACTTAATTTATATGAAATATAGTTCACAGCCGTCTTCCATTTCAGATTATCCTGTAACCATATGCCAATGAAATTTTGTTTCTGTCTTATATGCAATTGTCTTATCTTTTACTTTTATTACCAGGTTATGTTCATTTTTTCAGTGTTTAGTACTAAATTATTACTTTTTGCCTGGACATCAGGTTGTTACTAGAACTTTGTAATGAGAGATTTAATGACGTGTTAGCTTTTTCCATTATTAATAAATTGGTGTCATCTGCAAATAATACTCTATTGAGAGTTTGGATTTTACATTTTATATAATTTATATATAAGATAAAGATAAGCAGGCCTAGAATAGAACCTTGGGGAACTTTGTATTTTATGTCAAGTGCACTTGAGTAAATTTTTGTGCACAAGTTTGTAATATGATTTACATACATTAATTCTGTTTGTGAGATATGGTGCAAACCAATTAAACGCTGTGCCTCTAATGCTATTATTGAATAATTTGACGATCTACAGTATCAAATGCTTTGCTTAGAACTAAGACCATGCCCACAAATTTTTGCTTACTGTTTACTGCTGTTAAAACACTATTAAAAATGAGTAAATTGCAGTTTCAGTAATTAAGGGTTTTTTTTCTCAATAAAGCAAAGCCATCTTTTATACAATATCTTCTCTAGTATCTTTGAAAATACAGATGGAATCAAGATGGGACAGTAATTAGCTATATCAGATTTTACCCCCTTTTTATGTATAGGTAATTTCATCAGATGTTAATGGAGCAGCAATGTTGGAGTTGGGAAGAGTAGGTAGCAAGGGCATGATAATAGAAAGGATACTTAAATATTGGCATAGATTGAAATCATTGGATGAGCATAATATCTTGAGGAAATGTTTAATAATCAAGAAAAATCCAGTGATGGGATAAGCTGTGCTCAAGGAATAAGGAGAATTCTACAAGAAATAGGAATGGGTAACTTATGGGAGAGAGAGGGATTAGTTAAAGGTTTCTGGAAAGAAGTGAGCAACAGAGTGGAAGATATAGAGAAACAATACTACCTTCATATAAAAAGAAATTTGAAGGACTTAGAACATATGCACATAATGTAGAGCATAGTGTTAAAAACAGTAGCAAATACTTTTGAATTATGTTAACACTAAGAAGGTTAAACATCAGAATAAATCACAAGTAATGGAATATGCAAGCAAAAACTAATAAATGATAAAGGTTTTGCTAATAGTTTTATTTTAAATCTGCATACGAGGATAAAATGCTAAGTTCTTAATAGCATTGTACCAATCAGTACTTCTTTCTCACATTCTTTATTTATATCACAAAACCACTATACAAAGGTAGAGGAGGCAATTAAAAGGCTTGAGCCTAAATTTAGTATTGGACCTGATGATATACCCTCATATATATTAAAATGTGGTTTTCAAACCATTGTGCTTAATCGACAATCCTATTATTAAGTCTCGGACATTTTCAGATTTCTGGAGAGTAACCAAAGTATGTCCTACACATAAATCCAGCAACCTACCTAGAATAGAAAACTACAAATTGCAATTTTATCAGCTCCTGCTAACAAATGTTATATAAAAGTAATTCTAAAAGAGTCTTCCGGGCTGATTTGTCATGGTCTACTGGAGTAATCAGCCCAGCAGTCTCTTTTAGAATTACGAACACTGGCCGTGAAAGCTTACGCTTACTTATATAAAAGTATACATATATGTACATACAGATTTTTCTAAAGCATTTGATAACATTAATCATGAATTGTTACTTTTAAAGCTTTCCAATTTTGGTTTTTCTTAGCAATTACTAGAGTTGATTTTGTTTAATTTATTAAACAGACAACAATCTGTTATATATAGGAATCGTATGTCATATAGTTGTGAAATTGGGGTTCCTCAACGATCAAATCTAGGGCCATTATTCTTCCTATTGTTCACTAACAACTTACCAAGTGCAATACAATTCTCTGAGTGCATTCTTTACGTGAATGATCTCAAATTATATAAAATTATTCCAAAATGTTATAAACAGATATACACGCCATTGTACAATGGAGTGGACAAAACAATCTACTGTTTAATGTAAATAAATATTTCATAGTCAAATACACTATTGTGAATCAGGGCTTTAAGAGCATAAGATTTATAATTACAAATGACATTCAGTTTAAAAATATAGATTCTATTTTGTGGCTTTTTAACAGTTTTGTAAGATCCAAATTAGATTATTATATAATTTGGTAACTTTATTATAAATCCCATATAATACAAATTGAAAAAGTACAGAAAAAATTCTTAAAAATCCTTTATTTTAAGCAATGGAAGATATGCCCTTATTACATGAAGTACAATTAGCAAGTGAAAGTACAGCTATTTCACTAGGAAATCATAGCAAAATATCCTATTTCTCCATAGAACAGTCAATGAAATTATAAATAACAATGAAATTCTACCAGAAATAAAGTTAAACATTAAAAATTCAAAACTTAGGTCACATTCCTTATTTTGTTACAATAAATAAAAGACATTACTTCATCAAAATTCTCCACTTATAAACTTGGTAGCTCAGTACAACAATCGTAACAGGACTTTTTTTCAGCAGTTCATATCATAAACATGAGAGATAACTTTTGAATACATTTTTATAGTTGGTTTCTAGGTATATGTTATTTGGCAGTCATTAATGTGATGTATAACTAATTTCTGTCAAGAATGTGTTATGTTGCAATACTTATGTATTCATTTTCATGTAATTATCTTAACATGTTTATATTTTTTCTATTGTAGGTCTGTTATTCTATACTTAATATATATTTTAATTTCAATTTTATGTCAAAGTTTTTTTCTCTTGTATATAAATTACTATTTGTAATACCTATGAATTGAGGTTTTGTTTGTTACGTATTAGTTATTTGTAAGTATCTTAACATATTATATTTTCACTATTGTAGATCTCACTTATTCTGTATTTAATATATACATTAATTTCAAATCTATATCAAAGTTTTTTTTTTCTCTTTCTTATATAAACCTAATTTTGTAAATGTACACTGCCGGTCAAACGTTTCCAGACACCTAGTGAAAGTAATGCAATTCAGCATTTGACGCATTGTTTTTATTCCATGTAATCACAAGGAACCCAAAAATCACTGCTCAGAATGCAGTAATACCCGTAGTTAAAAAAACAGAGTATAGAAATATGTTTTTCGAAAATTTACAAAACAGGTATCACAGCTGCCCCATCATCATTAAGGAATGCTGTACTACCAATTATTTAACCTGGGCCCACCCCATCCTAATCCAGAGGTGAGGTAGAGCACCCACGCTCCACTAACAGCATATTTCCAGCCATGAAATAAAGGCTGTCTTAATGGCAGAGAGCATTTCGACTCGTACCAAACAACTTCCAGTTTTAAGCCAGCACACACACGGCTGAGAAAGCAAAATCAGGCCGCAAGAGTTGCCAGTTATAATCAAATTGAAAATCTGCTGCTGCTTTCAGAGAGAGATATAAACTGTATGTTAGCATATGATAATGTTAATTAATTTTGAAGATTTAGAAGCTAGTTACAGTGATGTGTCATAATTTAAAATTTAAAAAAAATATGATGTCATTAAAATGTTTTGTGAGTAAATCAGGTTCTAAACTTACAGAAGGGGTAACTCTGTAATTGGAGTGTTAAGATTACAGAACAAAAATACAATGAAATAATGACAACAGCTTTAAACAATTGATACTAGATAATAGCGGATATTTCAGTAATGACTCATGCACAAAGAAAGCAATTTATTTCTTACTATAAACTCGTTGGAACAAAATAAAATCAATGATAATTATCATATTAAACTATGATGAGACAATAAACCATGTCAGGATCTTTGTTTACTAGCCTATGTTCTTAAATTACCTAGTATGACACTTGCTACCCTGAGTGTGCTTTTTGTATTTTTCCATTTTATATATTATGTATATGTATCTTTTAATATCTTTACTTCATAAAGTCTTGTGTATTCTATGTAATTAACTGCAACCACTGCCATAACTGGAACAATGCTATGTACCAGCAAATAAAAGCAAACAAATAAATAAATTTTTTTGAATCTCTCCATTTCTTCTTTTAGTTCTTTTGCTATTCTAGTGATTTTATTGCTTAATTGTTCCTCCATGCTGTCCCTTGTAGTAAAGTGTTTTTCAGTATTCACTGCCATTCCTGAGGTCCTGGGTTCATTTCCACTCCTCCAATTATAAGCAGTATTAAAATTATACATCCCAATGCAACCTTATAAAACCAATTTTGTCCAATTCTTGCCTGATATATGCCCAATTCCACACCCATAGTCACTTAGATCAGTCTTACTTTCCTATTTCTATCTCTCTCATATTAAACATGCTGGCTTAGCACTCAAAATAAGACCAATATTTCAGCTGTCTATTTTCCTGCATTGCTTGCACTGCATAGACAGTCAAGTTCCATGTTTTGTAAATCATTTTCACTCTGGTAGTTAAGAGTTGAAATTACAAGCTGAACAATTTCTGATTCAAAGTTATTAATGTAAGCTTAGTCATATTGATATAATACCCTGTAAACCACTTTTTATAATGTAAGGGATAATTGTTATATTCTTGACCTCTTATTGTATATAAAGAAAAATATTAACAAATTAGTTTCAAATAATGAGATACACGAGCATGATACCAGAATCATTGATAATCTCCAAGTGCTCTATACAACATTAGGCAAGGTAAGTACAATCTTATACTAGTGTTACAATAAATTACCAACTCAAATTAAACAAGTAAATGATTGTAGTTTTAAATTGCAGATGAAGATTTGGCTTTGCAACAATCATTTTTATAATTTGACTGAATTTTTGGATTATGTGACATGTTTACTGTATAAAATTTGATGTAGCCTTTTGTACATTGCATTTAATGGCAAAAATAAACTACTACTTATTATTATATTTACTAGATAACTAATGTTCATATAAAATTACAAATCATAGCATCTGGAAGAATATACGGAGGAGATTCATGAGAGCCATCAAGCCCTATTTCACTAATGTTAAATTAGCTATGTTACTAAACCATTTTTTCAGAACCCACTTACAGATATGTGATATTTTCATATGATTTTATTCATCGATTCGTTTGATGTTAAAATAGTAATTGGAAAAAAATTACGATTTTTTTTATAAACCTCTAAAATGTTAATCAAAATTTCTGACATTTTATTTTTTAAAAAATAAACTATTGGAGCAACTTCAACTAAAACAATTCCACATGATTATGGGATTATTTTTACTATGTGATAAAAGTTTTATGCAGATACAGCTTGTAGTTTCAGAGAAAATGGGTCATTTATGTTAAAAAATGCTTATAAAACTCAATCATAGAAAAAATCTGGATGTATCAAGGGTACACATCCAATGTGTGAAAAAGCATATAACACATTGTATTCTGAGATGTAAACAAACTAAAATGTGGAGGGATGAGTTTCTTTAACAAAAGTGGTAAAACTTAACAAACGAAATAAGAGGTTGAAGAATTTTATATCTAAGATCAGAGGAAAACATATATAACTGGCTATGGAAAGTGCAATGGAGATAATCTTGTTTAAGGTATACAATCCCATTATATAGATAACCTCATGTTAAATATAATGGGGGAATGCAAGTAATGCAACTCCATAAATCTCAGAATTTTAAATTACAAAATAATACTGTAATAATGAAAAACAATTTACATATGGAAACTCTGTGAATAAACTCATTCATTCTAGTTAAATGGTTCCAGAGATTTTTTTTTTTTTTGTGAAATGTTGCAAAATTGTTACTTTAAAACCTAAATACACTAATATTTTTAGAAATTAATTTATAATAGTAAATATTTGAATATTTTAATGAACCGAATACTAAATAAAATAGAATTAGCCATGTTTTCATAAAATGCAAATAAATAAAAATGTGACTTTTTCATTTTTGGTTTGACTCTCCTTAAAGGACTAAGAAAGGGCATCCCACAGAATCAGTAACCTATTTGTGGCTCATGTAGATGTCAGGTCATAGTGGCATACAGGAAAATGATGAACTTACAAGACAAGAAACAACTTCACAATTTATTGGGCCAGAGTTGGCTCTAGGAACTTCTTGATGTTTGATAAGAGAGGGTATTAAAAACTGATCCAAAGTATAACATCATATAACTTGGCAGGAAACTATTTATTATAAAACCACGTAACGAAGGAGCCCAAAGCTTACTTAAATGTAACAGACTTCATTTGAGAACAATTACTGTATTTCTCACAAGACATGCTCCTGTGAAAAAGTATCTTAACATGATGGGAGTGTTTCTTCAGGGTAACCTAGATTGTGCAAGAAAGAAACTGAAACAGCCCAGCATACATTGTCCTGTGAGGCCTTGGCTTACAGGAGATACATTACTTTGTCAAAATGTTTTTAGAACCAGAAGAATTTGAAACCACATCTGTTATGAGACTATTCCTTGATAAAGGGTGCAGACATAATGAGCCCAAGGTTGAAGTGTGTCCGGAGCAATGATAAAAATCTATATCAAAAAAGGCAAGACAAGACCTGTTTGTGGAGGGAATGAAGATACTAATTGTAAAGGGAACTACTCTATGGAGAAAGGCTTTGATTTAAATCTTCAGAAAGGGGACAGTTGTTAAGCAAAGTGAAACAAGTAGCACATGGTAAGCCTATAGAAGTTTATTGTGTACATTGATTATGACAAAGAGCCTGGCCATGCATGAGGCCATAAACACAACACTTTGATTTGTCACCCTCAAAGTACTCTTGCCACTGCTGGAAGTCGTCTTCTTTTAACATATTCAAAGCCTTTTGCGATGGATAATACATCAATGTCCCCAAAATGGTATCCTCAAAACCACATTTTAAGATAAAAGTTCTCCGGAGAATAGGTAGGCTGGGGAACAATATTCATCCCATTTTTATCTAAAAATTGACGGACATTGTCGTGATGCAGGAACCAGTTCTCTGGCACTTTCTCCCTTAATCTTTCCAACATTTGTTTGTAGAACACTTAATTCACTATTTGACCCTGTGGTACAAATTTCTTTAATGTCAACAAAACAATCATCATTGACTTCACATTGGATGAAACTTGTCTGGCCTTTTTGGGGCATAGAGATGAAGGGCTCTTCCGTTGTGGAGATTGTTGCATCATTTCTGAATCGTACCCATAAATCCACCAGTAATAACTTTCTCCTTATTGTGAGTCATTTTGAAGCTTTTCTTTAAGATCTGTGCAGGTAATCACACGGCTTTCCTTTTTGTCATTTGAAAGGAGGCAGGGCACGAACTTTGCTGCAATTCTTCTCATCTCCAAATCATCTTTTAAAAAGCTTTGAATACTTCCAAAGGAGAATCCTAATGAATCAGAAATTTCTCTTATTGTAATAAGCTTATCATTTAATACCATTTCCCTGGGCCAAATGATATTTTCGTCAGTTTTGCTGGAAGAGGGTCACTCCAAACGATCTACATCCTTAGCTGTCACACTACTTTTAAATTTTGAAAGCCACTTATGTGCTTGAGTTTTACCCATTACTTCCCCCCATAAGCTGTTCTTAATATTTTATAGGCTTCTATTGCAGTTTTATTGAGTTGGAAGCAAAATTTGAGTTTGTTCTTCGTAATCTAGCATTTTTGCTAGACAGAAAAATTGAAGCAAAACACGTGTTCACTTCACGGCTTGTCGCAGAAAGTCACATAACCTCTCATTGTTATCAGGAGGGAATGCTGCATGTACAGTCTGGGTAAGAAATGAAAGACAGCTCAGAAACTTTTTGATCACACCTCATATAACAAGCTATGGAATGTAAAATAGGATATATCTAATTGTAACATGTATTTGTAAATCATATTGTAGGGGGATTTAAAATTAAATACATAACTGTAAATAATAAGTATCAAATCAAAAAGCAACAAATGCATAATAAAAAAACTGACTTCTACTATACTTACCAGCAGTTTTTAAAGCTCTTCATACCTAACGGTAGTGCAAATGTGAATTTCCTTAATACTGTTATTACCAAGGTCATTTTAATACCACATTTATGATGAAAAATGTTTAGCATTTAATATTGTATTTAATGATATTTTAATAACCAATTTCATTTCCACTTAGAAAAGCAGTTTTATGCTTTGTCTTGTCTTCAAATTTCTTTGTCACTTTTTATCTAAACATCTTCATGCCAATGCCTCCTTTAACAACAATGTCCATTTCTTCCTCCTGGTTTCCGTTACAGAATGCATCCTCTTCATGCACATAACACTGCAACTCAGTCTTACATCTCCTGAACCTCCTCCTTTGCTACGTTGACTCTGCATTCCAGTGTAGATATGAATGGTTTACAGTAATTACAAAAGGTGCATTAGGTTTGGATCTTATTGCTGTATCTAAAGGATAATGCAAGAAAAAGACAACTTAATGCTTGTCGTCATTTTTTAAAACCAGCATTAAAGGCAAAACCTAAAAAGTAATTTCAGTATCCATTACACTGCATTTATTTGCAAGAAAGAAAGAGTAAATTCATTTTAATGACCTGACACAAGCTATTTACCTCATTGCTTCTCTTCATTTTCATTCTATTTCTGGTACCTCCACTGTTACCTGCCAAATTATTTTCTTTTCCATGCAAGTCTACTGGCATAGCTCCCTATCTTGACCTTCAAGTAAGATGCCGTAATGTTGCTAAGAAGACCCAAGGAAGCAATATGTATATTCCTAGTTCCACAGAATGCAACCACAACAGATATGTACACAATGTTGCTTCTGTAAAATATTGCATTTTGTGAACCAAATGCTGTATTTTGAAGCCATTTATGATAGGAAGGAGTGCCATTTGAAACAAATGGATTGCACAGATCGATTCAGTGCTGTCGAAATAGGGGGAATCTGTATCAAAAAGCATTTTGTCCGAGCTTGGACTTGGTACCTTTTGTTCCAATGCTCCTGAAACAGTTTTTATCATTTATACTATAACAAAAAGAAAGTAACTCTCACACTCATAATTTCTTTAATTGTAACTAATTATTATAATTGTTTCGCTCATCAAGACTTACTACAACTTGCAAAGAGACAAAACCTAAAACATATGTAGCGTGGTAAATAAACCATTATTATTGTTTCTGTACTATTTGTTGTTTAATGTATCAAAGTTTAGAGAATTAACCAAGGAGTTTATTTTGTAAATATTGGCTAATGTAATTTTATAAAACTTCAATGTATTTCATATCATGTACTATGATTAAAAGGGGAATTTAAAGTTATATATTAGTTAAAATATCTTTTAAATCTTGTTTCAAATACTAATTTTTAAACAAATTGAAGGAGTAATTTCATCTCCTGTATGTAACGGACTATGTAGATTATGCATTGTTTTCAAAGTTACTAATAATGTGTTTATAAAATACATTTTTCTAAAGATACATTCTCATGTGATTAAAGCAACCTTCAGGGAAGTTACAAGACAATTTGTAACAGAATTCTGAGATGCTATATGAAAAGTTGCAAATAAAATAATGGAAACAGCTTCAGTTCTTGATAAGAAGTGAAGGTCAAAGCAACACTGGCTTACTAAGGAGAATGATTAAAACATCTGTGCAATTTCATTAGTAAGCAACCGAAACCATAAAAGGTCACTATTGACCACGAACTGCTACCATGTGATTTTGGTTGGATTTTAAGGAATGTTAATGATAAGATATTTGATCCAAATTTAATAATCTGCAACTAAACATGTTCTATTTACATGGCTATGCCTTGATGCAGAGATTAGAGAAACCCAATTTATTGCAGAAAACTCCATTATATGAGAAAATCAAGTAATCATCCACAGATGCTATAAATTGAAAACATTATAGAAATGACATTCTCAAACATTGAAAGTTTCTGATTCCTTACATACAATTGCAGAGTAATTAAATTTCATTCAGGAAATAGCAAGTGTATCCAAGATGTAATTTTGATTTATGAGGGAACCCTACATGTTATAACTACAAGAAGACAGCAATGCATGTAATAGTGTCAAAGATGTATACATGCAGGAGGAGGAGATTTCTAACAAGGTAAGGAATTATTTCATTGTAATTATTAGAATCAGAATTGTTACAAAGTTAGCAGTATCAGTTGCAGAGGTGATTATTTGGGAGCAAGAGCCAAATGCATATGTCTAAAGAAAGTTCTCTTTGCAAGACCATGAGAAAAAACTAAATATCTACTTAATTTATTTAAGTTTACTCACTTAACATGTTTCGGGAAACGGTTGTTCCCATCCTCAGAAGTTAATTTGACTGAATTAACTTCTGAGGATGGGAACAACCGTTTCCCGAAACATGTTAAGTGAGTAAACTTAAGTGATGTTAGTGTAACAATTCCGACTCACCTTTAAATAAATTCAATACACATCACTGTTTCTAGCTTCTTTTCATTACAATATCAACGTAACTAAATATCTACTTGAGAAAAGCTTACCTTTTTTAAAAAATCAAACAAATAATAAATATCTCAGATATAGTTAACCCCACGGAAAAGTTCTATATTACATAAATTGTGTGCTTCAACAAGATCCACAGTTTTTGTTTACCTCTTACATAATATCAAAGATATAAAAGCCATTCCGAATGAAGAGAACTTCAGATAATATTTCCAGAAAATTTAAAATATGCATTTAATCTCTCCAAAGAGGCACATTTCCTTTTGAGCTCAAGACAGTTAAAATAAAACCAATATTTAAAAAGCCTCAGACCGTAACAATTACAGGCCAATAGCGTTACTCTTAGCCTTTTCAAAAACGTTTGAAAAAGTTATGTACAAGAGGTTAATGAATTTCCTTAACAATCATAATATAATCAATAGCTGTCAATATGGATTCCTAAGCAACAAATTGACTAGTTTGGCTGTCATTAACTTTGTTGACAGTGTATGACATACTTGACAAAAGTGAAGCTGGGTTTGGATTATTTCTACATCTATTGAAAGCCTTCAATACTGTAAACTACAAAATTCTACAAGGTATATAGATATGGATATGGTGTAAGGGGAGTGGCCTATGTTTGATTTAAATCTTACTTAGAAAAAAAAGAGAAAATAGTCAAAATTTATATCATTGAAACTAGATATAATAAAATTGGAAAGAAAATTTCTGAAAAAAGTTATAACATCAGGGGTTCCACAGGGTTCTGTTCCGGGTCCTCTGCTATTCCTGTTTTACATAAATGACTTACCATCATGTGTTGAAAATATTAATCAAGCCAAATTAACTCCATTTACTGATGATACAAGCATTCTCATCATAGAAAAGGACAATAGGAGCCTTCAGTCACATATATATGCAGTTGTGAGTAGAATAATTAATTGGTTTGAAGTCAATAAACTGCATGTAAATGAAGAGAAAGCTATAGCTTTAAATTTTCAGTGTAAGGCTTGTAATCCCAGCATCAAAATTGGTAACAAATTGGTCACTTTAGAGTGCAAAACAAAATTTTTAGATTTATGGGTTGATAAAAACTTAAGTTGGGACATTCATATTGAAAAGTTATCAGGGAAGCTGAGTAGAGCTTTCTTTGTGCTTCATTGCCTTAAATCTTGAGTATCAGCCACTTTTCTTATTAATTGCTATTATGCTTATTTTCACTCTTTACTATTGTATGGAGCAATAAGAATCTTGGTTGGTATCCCTAAGACGGCTACCTACCTTACCGTGTCTGTATATGAAAGACTTGCTGATTTACATCAAGGTGAATGTCTCTGATTATGTTACTAATACATTCTCATCATCACACCCTCTTACTCACAAAACCAAACTATTTGAAACATTCTTTAAATATAATGGTCTTAAGGTGTTTAACTATTTACCAGGTGACTTGAAAAATATAACCTCTGTAAATAAATTGAATTGTATAGGTTCTTTGTTAAAAATCAATTTTACTCCTTGGATGAATACTGCACAGGGAAAAGTTAAGTTTAATTGTGAACTTGTTTTGTTACATGATCCTTGGTTTAATTCTATCTGCAGGAAATACGTTGGAGCAAGTGACTACCTGAAGACTACTGGCTTTGTATTTAACATTACAAGACTACAATTGTTAATGTATTTTATTGTTCCATACTTTGAGTAGGCTTATGCTATTGTACATATGTTTGTATTTCCTTTGACGAAACCAATAAGTCTGTATCCTTTCTAATGGTGAATAAATCTGAATCTGCAAATATGGTATTTTAATCAAAACCATTACAGCCACTATTTTTGAGAAAATAAAAAATAAGGAACATTTTTTCATGTAAAAGGTAGTTTGTTGAATACCTTTGTGTTATATCTTCAGAACTGCCAAGTTTACTTTTTAACCAACTTTTCCTTTTTGAGTTAAGCTGTTCATAGACACACGCATATGGATCTTTTTACTTTCTCTACTACATACGTATAGTAAGTAGGGGAAGTATTGCATGCCACCCAAAAATTTGATACCAAGATTCCACCGGAAATACATGTTTTGAAGTGCCTTGAATCCAAATAAAGCGTTCCTGAAAACATCATAACTCAAAAACAGAAAGTTGGATAAATACCAAACTTCGTATTTGAGTTTAGTATCTTCCAAGGATCTGACATGAAAATTTTAAGAAAATCCCCCCAACCCAGGCTACCCTTTACATGGAACATTTTTCAAACATTTTTATTTTCTCAAAAATGTCTAAGGATTTTGATTAAAATATCATAATATGTTTTTAAGATATTTTCATAGCAAATGAAATGCATATCTTGAATTTTCTGGCAATGTCCCCTAAAGTCCTCTTTATTCTGAATGACTTCTGCATAACTGGTAAACTGTAATAGACAAAATTCTACTACACAAAAATGTAGATCTCGTTAAAACACACAATTTATGTTATATACATTTTTTTTTGTTGAGTGAACCATTTCCGAGATATTCCTGTTATTTGTTTAAATTTTCCAATACTTATACTTTTATCTCAAATGGGAATTCGTTATTTTTCTTTTTTTTTTTTTTTTATGTCCTGGATATACAAAGAGAATGGAATGCGCTACATAGCAACCAGCTCTTAAAACATTTCACTATCACTTAAAGCCTACCATATTCCCCTTGCACCTACAAGAAAATTAGCAATAAGATAGAGTATGCAAATGCTTTTAATCGATTCAGGAAGTCTCAAAATGTATGTTTGTTTTGAAATCTCAGGATCAAATTTTTTGGTGTAGTGCAATAATTTAGTAGTAGAGAAAGTAGTAATAATAATAAATAACAATCACATTGTAAACACTTACAATTTTGCCATTCGCTTGTTAATATGGCTGTACCTTTATTTGTATTGTACAATTCAGAAACATACTAAGTCATTCTTAAATAGGTTTATTTACTACAAATTATACAGTAATATTTCATTTATATCATCTAAAAAGTTCAGGTTTGCCTTACGAGTATGAAGATACCTTATCACACGCATATTCCATACAGAGGAGGATTTCATTTATTAAATGTAATCCTACCAGCTTTTCTCCGTTTAATTAATTAAGTTTCATACACTAATTCCCCCCCCCCCCCCCTCAATGTTAAAATTTTCTACAGTCTGATTCTGAGTTCATTTCATATTCTTGCCAAAAACATACTACCTGTCAATGTCTTTTCCTGCCTTTTATGTTCTAACGAGTGTCCAGTATTTCCTATGTAAAATTGGCTGCACTGTTTGTAAATTATAGGTATATTCCTGGTTTATTCTATTTGGGTGTTTTAATCTTGAGTTCGGTAGATTTTGGATCATGTAACTTTCTTTTTCCACGGAGGGAGTGATGGCATTTTTAATAAACTTCTCTTTGGTATTGTATTTTTTATTCATCAAGCCATTCACCAATCGATATAAGAGATTGATGAAAGTGAACACTTTCCTTATATATTCCATTAAATAATCTTTATTAAGCTGATTCAGTCTGCATTAACTCTACATCTTCCATAAACTCATGCAAGGTAGATCAACTGATGGAATGACAAACATTTTTAACACCCAAGTGTGTCAAAAGTTAAGCCCAGGGAATAAAAAAAATTTGTTTTGTCACTATTTATTTTATTTTTAGGCTTTGGTAGATTAACAAATAAAAATACCTATATAACTAACATGGAGAAAATACATTCACACTGTCAAATTGCAGTTCTGATATATATATAGGGTTTCTACATTAACAATGTAATTGAATAACAGCAAGAAAAATTTTACTTTGGATATCTCCTTCTGCAGTATCAGAAATTATACATCTCAGAGAGTATAATTGTATAAGGAAGATATTCTCTGACTAGATTTCTACTTCAAATTATATTTATTTGTTATTTCAGCAGAAGCTATAATTTAAAGATTGCAGAAACAATAATTGGAATGTTTTAGGAAGAGTATAATAATCACAAAGCAGTGCATCATAAGAAATGTGCATTATAGGTGGAAGAATATAAAACTGGCTATGTAGAAGTTATAGCTTTCATTACATAGTGAGCATGTTTGTGACTGTACCAGGGTTTTGGTGTACAAATGACAATCCAGTACAATTGGTACAGAGCTAAGGGTGGAGAGGAATCAGTTAGAAGGGGAGAATCAGACTGAAAAAATTCAATGTCAATTTGAACAATGGATCTTCTGGTTTATTCCTGAGCTAACATGCCAGCACATTGATTCACCTAATAGTTTGTTAAACCAGGAAGCCTGGGACTTATGACATTGTAAGGTGCCATTGGGGTACGTCATCTCAAAATAATTTTCTTACCAGAAAAAATGTGAACCAGCTGTGGAATATAATGTGCTGGCTTGTTGGCATGGTAGAAAAGCTGGTTACAGCAACTGGACAGAATCAAATTCCAGCTATGGCTATCCTACACACCGCTGGTTTACAATGACCACTTGGTTTCTTAGCTGACAGAGTGCACTGCTTAATGTCAGCAGCAACCTCATCTGCTTTATCTTATTTAATGCAATAAGTTGCTTTAAGCTTTATCTTAGCTTGCTGAAAATTGTCAGGCCCCATAACAGGTTACAAGCCCGATGATAAAACAGAATATGTGCCATGAGCCTAAAAACAAGAAGAAAAGAAACACAAATAAACTTTATAAGACAATGGCTGTACCAATTTTGCTGTATGGATGCGAACCATAAAGAAAACGAAGTGAGCAGAAATGAAATTTCTTAGAAGGGTGCACAAAATGAGAATATAAGCAATGAACTAAACCTTCTCCCAGTTATAGACAACTATCTGTATAGAATGAATAAGGAGCAACTCCCAAAACGGGCGCTGATTTATAAACCACGAGAGAGAGAGAGAAGAGATGTTGGTTGTCCAAGAGGGCAAGTAGAGATCCTCCTGCTTCGTGAAAAGAAGAAGTGGTAGTAGTTTTAGTTAATGCTTTATCAAACAATGTTAAAATTAGATAACAGGTGCATCAAAACTAATTATGGAATACATTTGTTGATTTTCACCAAACAAAATGTTACATTCTAGCCAAATGTCTGTTTACAAGATTAGGCTTCTACATATTTTATGACTAATGTGTCATAAATACTTAAATTTATGAAAAGACAGTAATATCTGACACTTGTAAAGCAACACCTTTCATCAACACCCACAAAGTTAAAAGTAACTGTCTGCCAAGATTTGTTACACAAATCCACAAAGAGAATTCATTTTGTTAGGTTTGTATTCTGAATGACATCTTCTTGCAGCTTGTGTTCAGACTATATTTCTGAAATTGCCAATCAGTCTTCAAAAATGCCATCCAAGTTGAACAATATTGCTGACTTTAAACCATAGATTTCATCCTTATTGTTTCTGCAACCAGCTCAATATTTTTATAAAACTTAAGATATAAATAAAATTTAATGTGAAACATTTCTACACTACAAAACAACTTAACAGTGATTTTGTTGTCCCAGATTCAAAACTTAAAAGTACAACGAAACTTATGGTCTACACTTTCTATATACACTAACTCCGTAGTCAGTCACACTAAACCAAGTTCTATGTTTATGCTGAAATAGCTTGCATCTTACTACATTTTCTGCAACTTCAGCAACATAAATATATTTCACTGACATTAAGCTAATAGTTCATTACATCTGGGCATCCTTACAACAAAAAATCCCCCACAACAATTAGTTAAATTAACAACAGAACTGAAAAGACTCTAGCAATTTAAACGACAGTAGGACCTGGATTTCAATGACTGAAAATAAATGTGGCTCATACAATCATACCACTGTTAGGGTCATATGTGCCTAAGTTCTTCATATCTAACTGTAGTGGAAATGCCACTTTCCTAAATACCATTATAACCAAAACCATCTTTTGTTTAATACTACATTTATAATTAAAAATGAACATGCTATCTTGGACATTAAGAAAAAATGGCAAAAAGTTATATCTACTGATATTTTAATAAACAATTTCAATTCCACTTATAAGAGCAGTTTTATACTTTGCTTTGTGCATTTATTGGAGAAAAGTGAGTTTTCACATTTCATTTGTCACTTTTCTGTAAACATTTTAATGTCAATATTTCTTTCAACAAATGCAGTTGTATTTCTGTATATAAACAACGCTCATTTCTTCCTCCAAACAATGAAGTTCTTCTTCATTCTGGTTTTTGCTGCGTCGCCAAACCTCTTCTGTAAAAGTGCATCAACATCCTCCTCCTTCTTCTTTGTGCTGTTAAACCCTGAACCTGTGGTATACAGTCAAACAAAACTCCCCGTTTCAGAAGAGATAGGATGGCAAAAAGTTCATTAGGTTGGATCTTATCGCTGTATCTAAAGAATAATGCAAGAAAAAGAGAACAGCACAAAGTCACCCCTCAGTATCCTTTAATTCATTCATTTAGCATGATGTAATATTGCAATATCTGATATTGTTTGGTAGCAACAGGTGCATTTTAATTTCACAGAATGCAAATACAGCAATCAAAGGCATGCATGTAAACAGTGTTGCATAAACAATTCTTTACTTCTGTGAAACAGTGTGTTTTATTCCATTTGTCTCGGTAAACTAAGCACTTTCTCAACCAAATTATGTATTTCAAACCCATTTTACGATAGCAAGCAGCGAATCTGAAAGAAATGGATTGCACAGATCGATTTAGCACTATGAAAATAGGGGGAATCCATAACAAAAAGCATTTCGTCCACAGGTGGAGTTAGTGTATTTTTTTTCCAATGTTCCTCATATTGCTTTTATGCACACACTAGCAATAAGACATTAAATATTCAACATTTTAATCATAAACATGAACAATCTCAACTGATAAAACTATGACATAATTTTTCCATACTTTCTGGTTCTAGCAGAAAAGTCCTTTAAACATCACATGAAGTGATAAGACAAAACTTAAAACCTGGCAATAAACTATTGTTAATGTCCACATCACCTTCAGGACCTTGAAGGACTCTACTAATTTCCCTTAGCTTCCTAAAGTCCATTATTCTTTTCAGAGATATGTGACAAGTGTCCACCCTTTTGACAGCAGCATCACGCACGTTCAAACTTGGCTTCCTAATTCTCTGCTTAACACACAATAAATGAAAGAGATAAAGAGAATACACAAAGACAGCATTGCCAACGTTACCATGGCAATGCTCTAACAGCACCCCCAATATTACCATGGGTCTATCATTCCCCTCAAAAAAATTATAAATATGCAGAAGCAAACATGCTTCAATTGCTTGACTTTAATGTTAAACAACTAATTACAGTAGACCCTCATTTAACCAAATTCCAAAGGACCGAAAAATAGCCAATTCGGTTTAATGAAATTTGAATTAATGAGCTTTTGTAAAAATAGTCCCGTGTTATCTGAAATGGTAAAATACGACTGTTGAGTTCACTTTCTCTCTTGTTATGCATACCAACGAATGAGGGTGTTCCACTTCTAAGAAAAAGTAAAAATAACTATTGTATGTATACGGTATATGTGGCATTTGTTCAGTTGAGAAAGTATACTGTCAAATGCTTGTAATTTTTTTTTTAAAACAGTACTATTTGGAACAATACTGTACTCATTGAATTAGTGAGTCGTATAATACAACAAACAATAACCTTAAGAAACACTTTAAATATGCTGTTCTTTTAACACTAAGTTTTAATAGGAACACATGTTTTAGTTAAAACTCTTATCCATTACACATTTTAGTTCTATAATTTGAAAAAATCATTAATTGTTGTTTGGTGGACCATTGGTCGTAATATTATGGCACTCTCTGAAGATACCACATCCAGGGCAACCTGAAATGCCATGGAGACATCAGAAGTGGCAGCAAATCTCTTGAGAACAGAAATTGCAGCTGTAATTCAGCGTGGGGTCGCGGTGTCTTATCTTCATTTTCCTTCTCAGAAGATGACAGTAATTTCTGCATCATCAGCAAATGACTGGTTCTTCAGCAGCACAGATGTTGTCTACCTATGTCCATTCTTCCATAATGACGCTACAAGAGGGCAGCAACTGTATGTAAGCGTGTAGAAGAGCATTATCAGAATTCCAATTATATCCACATTATAAGTTCAGGTGTGGATCATCGGTTTCTGTTCAGTTTTAGCGGTGTTATCAGTTGCTGTCCAGGCCTTCTTAAAACAGTTAGTTATGGTGTCTGTTGTAACTTCATCCCAGCAGCAGATAGCTTGCAGTACGTTCCAATGTGGAACTGTTTCTTGTAGTTCTATTGCACTGATGGCAGCCTTAACCAATTGGCGTCTGTAATTACGCTTCATTGAGGTGATTATTCCTTGATCCAATGATTGCAGATGGCTCGTAGTGTTAGCTAGTAAGAAGACAACTTCTATGTTCGGAAGTTCTAGGTCATCGAACTGATGTGCCGAGGAATGGTGCAAAGTTAGCAAAATGTTCCTTTTTCTCGCAGCCATTTGTTGCTGAATCATTCAAGCTTTATTGTTATTCTCGTACTGACTTGGCACATTGAATAGGTTGACCTTTTAAAACAACGTGGATTTTTGCATTTTCCAATCACTAATGGTTTGAGCTTCTCAGAACCATCTGAATTACAACACAGGACCACCGCCAGTCTCTCCTTGCTGCATTTTCCACCCTTGGCACATAGTGTTTTTTCAGGCATCAAGTTATAGAAAACGCTTGCTTCGCCCATATTAAACACATTTCTTGGGTGACGATGAGAGAGCTTAGATTGAAACTCCCGCACCTACTCATTGGCATCTTCCTCGTTTACTCTATGTGCCTCCCCACAGACACTGACAGCACTGATTTCATGTCTCTTCTGAAAACGCCATAGCCATCCCTCAGTAGACACAAACCCAGAAATACCTTCTTTCTTGGGGATTTCCCAAGCCTTCTTTTGAAGCATGGGGCCGGACGGTGAAAAAGAAAATTGAGAAAAATTATGTGAAATGCGTAACGGAAAATATTGTAGTACATGCGCAACATACATATTCGGTTTAAACGAAGAATATGTAATGAGGGGACCAAATTTTAGTTTGTAGTACAAATTATCTGAAATTCGGTTTAAGTGGTAGATTTCTCCATGCAATTCGGCAGGGACCAACCAGCTACTATGGATTAACCAAATTTTCGGTTTATCCAATTTCGAATTAGCGAGGGTCTACTATACTATGTTTTATTATGATATACAGCTGCATTTCAAATATGCATTTGCATATATTTTTTCAACACTACTTATAACTAATTTTTAAGGAAAAAGTAAAAAAAAAAAAAAAAAATCCATTTTAACAAATACATCATGTTATGATCAGATTTTTGATATATGGCTTCCACTTCAAAGTGTGCAAGAATAGAAATTACCACCAACTGGCCCTGGTGTGAACAAAGAACTGAGTAGTAAACTTAAGTGAGTAAACTTAAGTGATGTTAGTGTTACAATTCCGACTCACCTTTAAATAAAGTGAACACTATGTTTGGTGCTTAAAGCAATTGCATATTTTATGCTGTTCCATTATTATTAATGTTTAATGAAGATTTTGTTTCAGCAAACAACCCTAAACATAATAATAATGTACTCTAAGAAAATCTAATCCAGATGAGTTGGAAATTTGAGAGAACACTATGATACGATATTGAGGAAACAGTGATGTGAAGTTTTGGACAAAGAAAGCTTCTCTACCATAAGCCAATGTGGCATCATGGTCTGTGCTGCTATTTCTTACAAACACAGCAAATAGCTGCATCAAACTCCCTCACAGCACTGTATTTAAGGATGGTGCAGAAGATATAAGTAATCACAAATGTAAAATACTATTTCTTAATGCATTTACCTGAAATGTTCATGTGGCCCATACCTGAGTATACCTTAGGGATGTATTTCTTAAAATTTCACAGCTAAAACTCTGGCTTGAAGTATACGATGATGGTCAGATATCTTTTTTCTGTTCGAGTTGCTCAACTTTGCAGCCATTTTGATAAATGTTTTGGAAGTCGACACTATAAAGTTGATCTTGCCACTTTCCTGGAAGGTGTTACACTTGGTATGTATAAACGTTTATATGCAGCAGTTTCCTTGAACTGTATGGCATTAATGAAGCCCTGGAGACCATGAATACCTTCCAGATAATGCTGGTAAGATATCGTTGTTTCTTGACATGAGTATATAACTTTACATTGCTGATAGAAACAACTATAGCCAGATTTAGCTGAACCATGTGATCCTGGCACTTCTGTGCTCGTCCACCCAGTTAATATAGATTTTTATAAAATATTAAAATTGTAGTTAAGCATATTATCTCATTTTTTGAGAATAGAGCAAGATATTGTGATGCAGTGGTTTTGGCCCAAGGTTATCAGGGGGTCAGTGTTGGACGGTCGGGATAAACAACGATAAGTGCCACTCACCAGCATAAAGACTGGATGCACTAGCAACAGATAAACAGAACTTTCTTTGTCCCCTCCTCCAGAACATGCATCAAGATAGTTCTGGAGTGTTCTGTGAGTATTCTCACGAGAGTAGTCAATTGAGTTGGCCAGTGAGTTTCCCGTGCACCGAGGGGTGTACTGCTGCAGAGCAAGAGATACTGGAGGTCTTGCATTCAACTCCCCAGAAGAACAGGCTAAGTCATGGAGGAAGAGAAGTGACGGGAGAGTTGAACTAGATCATCTTAGTAATGTGACAGAGTGAAGCCAAACTACATAAAAAAAAAAAAAACAGTGAAACATGACATTTGAAAAGCTGGACAAAGTCACAATATTTTAACACATTTCATTAATATGCTGTAAAATGATCTTTCCAAAAAGCTGAGTCAACTGAAAAATGTCTGGGACCCAAATTGTTCAATGTATAAGGGCCAACCCATAGTCCTTACTTGGAGTGGCAATATCACATTCAGAAACAAAATTCAACTGAAAAACAAGAGGGGAATGAGGAAAATTGAGTGAGATTTCTCCCTGAAAGCACTTTTTGAGTAATGGTAATTACAAAAAAGGTTCAGAACCATTATTAAACATGTAACTAATGGCCATAAGAATGAACGTTGTTATCATTCTGTGCAATTTGCCAATTTAGAATTTGGAGGTTATGTGAGAATTTAACAGCGGCAAAGCTAAAGGCCCGCAGGCTTGTTGATGGGGGGGTTACCGGAGATTACAACTTCCAGGCCTTTAATACAGAGCTCCTATTTCTAACATAGATACACTTGAAATGAAATCAGTATCACTTATCTGGGTACAATGTCAATACAGTTTGTTGCGGTGGAAAAATAGAGAACACAGATTCAACCTTTGTAATTGTGAGGTGTACCAAGAACATGTTGCTAACATTCTAGTACTTGTGTTTGTTGGTAGCAGCTGTTTACCTGACATAGGTTGCAACTACTGCAGCAGTGCGGTAGTCGTAGGACGATCTAATGCCTGCACAATTTCAAATCCAATTCCACAAAGTGGTTCCTTCATCTTCGGGATTAGATCATAATTACAGGGGCTAAGTTCCAGTGGATATGGTGGACGGAAGAGCACTTTCCAACCCCAGCAAGGGTACAGATTGTGCCACATGCACCCAAGTATTGTCCTACAAAATTTAATGGGAAGATTTTGCAAAAGCTGTTGCCACTTTCTTTGCAATGCTGGTCTTAGACGATGCTCCAAAAAGTGACAGAAATACTGTGCAGTAACGTATGTGTTACAATAACACCATCACAATCATACACAAGTAAAACCAGAACTTTCACATCTGTACTGGCTTGGCAGACTTTTGTTTTGCATAATGATGCCGCTCGGACTGGTGCCAATGTCTCATCAAGCACAATTATAACAGTGTAAGAAAGCATCTTGTATACATTGCTGGCCTAACAGTGCAGTAAGAAGCTGCACTTGGGTGACCCGAGTTCTGTATGGTGATGCAGTTTCCCTGCATCACATTGTCATTAAATCTTCAACAAACTTTGCTGTTTCAACAGTTTAGATCGGTAGCTCATACAGTTCTATCCTCCACAGCGAATCCACTTATTGGGAGGTAGGTAAGACATAACAATAATTATTTCCTTCTTGTTTCGCCACTATTAAAGTTCCAACCCATATACGAAGTTGCTAGTGATGTCAGCTAAAAGAAATTTTCAAATCTCAAATTAATAAAAAGCTTTTAAAGGACACAATGACAAAAGCAAGGTTATCCACTTCAACTGTTGTGAGCACAGAAAATCAAACATGCTGCAAATTCAAGTCTAAAGAAAACGGCGAGCAAATAAAAATCCTTTGGGAAGCTGCGATATCAATTTGGTGATTCACTTAATGTAAGAGGTGTGATCAAAAAGTTTCCAGAATGGCTTCACAACAATGCTCATACTGAGATTTCTTTAATTCTTACCCAGACTGTCCAGATAAAAATGAGAGGTCACGTGAATTCCTGTGACCATGCAGTGCCGAGGTAGACGCTTTGAAGTGAACACATATTTTGCATGTGATGCTTTATTTCCACTTAGCAAAAATGTCAGATTACGAAGAACGAAGAACAAACATCAAATTTTGCTTTAAACTTAGTAAAAGTGCAACAGAAGCCTATGAAATGTTAAGAACAGCTTATAATGAGGAAGTTATGGCCAAAACTCAAGAATTTGAGTGGTTTTCGAAATTTAAAAGTGGTGTGACATCAGTTACCGATACAGATCGTTCCAGCAAAACTGATGAAAATATCAATCAGGTGAGGGAAATGGTCTTTAATGATAAGAGAACTTTCTGACTCATTAGGACTCTCCTTTGAAAGTGTTCAAAGCATTTTGAAAGACAATTCGGACATGAGAAGATTGCCACCAAGTTCGTGCCCTGCCTGCTTTCAAATGACCAAAAGGAAAGCCGTGTGATTGCCTGCACAGATCTTAAAGAACAGCTACAAAATGACCCACAGTTTATGGAGAAAATTATTACTGGTGATGAAACATGGATTTATGAGCACGATCCAGAAACGAAGCAACAATCTTCACAATGGAAGAGTCCTTCATCTCCACGCCCAAAAAAGACCAGACAAGTTCGATTCAAAGTGAAGTCAATGATGATTGTGTTTTTTGACATTAAAGGCATTGTACATAAGGAATTTGTGTCACAGGGTCAAACAGTGAATCAAGTGTTCTACAAACAAGTGCTGCAAAGATTAAGGGAGAATGTGCAATGCAAACGGCCAGAGAAATGGAGGAGTAGTGACTGGTTCCTGCATCATGACAATGTGCCCGCGCACAAAGCCCTTTCTGTTCGCCAATTTTTGGATAAAAATAAGATGAATACTGTTCCCCATCCCACCTATTCTCCAGATTTGGCACCTGCAGACTTTTTTCTTTTCCCGCAACTTAAAATGCAGCTGCAAGGACACCGTTTTGAGGACATTGATGTCATCCATCGCGAATCGCATAAGACTCTGAACATGTTGAAAGAAGAGGACTTCTAGCAGTGACAGAAGCGCTGGGACAAGTGTATCAACTCCCAAGGAGACTATTTCGAGGGTGACAGTGCAGATTAGACAAAACAAGCTGTTGTGTAGTATTTATGACATCATTCCAGAAACGTTTTGATCACACCTTGTATAGCTTTTCTCAATTTCAGCCTAACTGTAACATTGTTACATAAGTGCGTAGTAACATTAAGAACACAAAGTACCTGTTAGTGATTACTCTTTGTAAATATACGTTCACTGATGTTCAGGTTTTACAAATTGAATTATTTTGCTAATAAGTGGATTTATTTTTTGAAACACTAACACATTCCTACTTCTAAAAGATTGCTGTGCTGCCCAACAATTCTGCATACAAAATCTTTTGATTGACATTTTAATTCACATGGAACAATACAGTCCATGCAGAAGACTGTGATAACATAAAACTTACAGTCCTCTCTAGCATTCAGAGCTAACGCTTGTCCCAGAAAAGACAAAACTTATCCATCTATTGAAGATCAAAGTGAATACTCATTCCTGAGTGAGTGTCCCTAAGCCCTTAATCTCTATTAGTTGACAAATAACAGTCCTTCAAATTTAAAAACTTGCAAAAGTTGTTTGTAACTCGACAGATAGGTCATCATCAAAATCCAGGTCGTACTGAGAAGAGTGCATTTCCCATGATAGACTGCTTTTAGCAATTTTATGCTACATATTCCATTCTTATGGTGAAAACTGTAATGTAATTCAGAGAAACCATAACACCTAAAACTTCTATACTAAATAAAAGTACAATGTGGTGGTCTTCTAGCAACTGAACACAGTCTGTGCGCTTATTTGTGCATTCTTCAATGAACTGCTTGAAAATATTTTACTGTGTACTGCTTATAAATGCATATTATTTGGGGGGGGGGACAAAAAAACAAATGCACATTGATCCTGAAGCCCAAAGAGTCACAGAGATAAGAATATGACTTAGTCAGTCACATACATATGCGGGGTAGCCAAGATCTTTTCTTTAACTCGGTGAAAATTATCATGGCGTACCAGGTCACGCGGGTCTCTGAATTTCTTACCACACTTCCTGCACATTATTCTGGGACTGCGCACGTCTCGTATGCATGCCCCACTGGTCATATGTTTCTTGTGGTAGTGTCGACTTGTGAAGATCTTCTGGCAATAGCTACACTGCAGTTCTTGGTCTGTAGGCGTGGATGCACTTATGCCGTAGTCTGGCATGTTGGAGAAAGAGAAGCCTGCATCCAAAGAAGTTGGTTCAAACTTGATTCTGAAACACGCATTAACCCTGTTATACTTCCTTTACCTATTACAAATTCATATGTATAACCATTATACATTACAAGATTTATATAAAAATCTGATGTGTTAAATATACATGACTTTCTCTACCCTGTATCATTTATTAGTGGGTACATAATCTATTCTTACCAAAGCTTATTTTTCTATCTACTTCATTTTAATCAAGATAAACATTTACAGAAATGGCTACATTATACATTTTGTTATAGGTACAAACAAAACAGCGATAGTCAAATGTTTAAGAACTTGATGCTAAATGCTGGCCTTAAATTTCCATGACATCGTGAGAAACAACTGAATGTTGACAGGACTTTAAAGAATGACAAAGTACTGAACAATTCAAAACATTAATAACGGATATCTTGGAAATGGTTCATGCCACAAAAAATGTTATTTAAAATAAAGTGTGTGTTTTAAAGAGATCTAATTTCTTGTGTAGTACATTTTCATATACTGTTTAATGTTTACTAGTTATACAAGACTTCAAAGACTACTCCCAGAAAATTCAAGATATACATTTTATTTTGTCATTTAAATATCATTAATTTGGTATTTTATGCACAGATATGTGTGCGCACACACACACACACACATCTTTTTCTAAAAACGCTTTTTTAGATTCAGGGAGCTTCAAAACATGTATTTCTGGTGAATTCTCTGTATCAAATTTTTGGGTGGAATGCAATATCTTCTCTAGCTACTGTGTATGTGTTACATTCAAACAAATTTTTCAACCCACTCTTTTTACAAAATCTTATTTTTCTATCTACTTCGTGTCAATTTCCATGGGAAAGGGATAGCTGAGCTGAAGTAATAGCTGTATCATTGCATCACAAGAAACAAAAGAATGATTCCCTAGCACTTAAAAAATGCGTAATGTATATGAAAATTCAAACAAAAAAAATGTTGATCTCTGCATTCACATCACCTTCTCTACCTGATCTTTTTACAAAAGCTTATTCTTATATCTCTTCTTGTTAATTGTGTTATAGGCGTAAGAAGAATACAGAGAGTATCACTTAACGATAAATGAAAAGTGCCAGTAGCATAGCAGAAAGAGGCATGTTTCTGCTGATAGTATTCTAACCTCTTTCATATTTCTTAGGACAGTCTGCATCACTTTAAAAATGCAATCTTTTGCATGTTTTCAAATTTATTATTATGCACGGCTCTTCTTCGATTAGGAACAACATTCAAAAACTTCAAATACAGCATCAACAGGTCGGTTTGCGACAGCAACTTTCTAATTTCTAACATTTGTTAAATGCCATAACAGTGATGTTAACTTAAGACACTGTTACAGCTAACATTATTTGTTAACTTTATGTTAAATCACTTTAAGATTGTGTTGAAATTTAACATCAGTTGGTGAAACTGGCTCTTAAAGTAATTGTAATGTAGTTTCTTGTTTTTTAAAAAATTCAACACAATATCAGATGTGGATAGAGATAACACTTATGATATAAACCAACTACTGTTGCCCTTTATTCTAATTAAAGATAGGATTACAATCTATTCCTGACAAATCTGTTATTTCAACCTTTATTTTGATGCAAATCCTGAATTCCAGATTTTATCCCGTATTTCCCATTTGAATTATTAGTTCTACTGTTTTTATTATTCTCTGTTGGTAATGCTGATTATCATGCTCCCTGCTCTGGCTTTATTTAAACTTGCTTTTCACTGCCCTTCTGTTGTTCCACTTTCTTTTTATATACTCAGATGTAATGCAACTTTGTTCATTCAATTTCATTGCAATAGTAATCATTAATTAAACATTAGTGATACTGGGAGACATACCTATTCATGGATTGAAATGGGCTTCTGCTTAATGTACTAGAATCAACTGTAGAAACAGAAAAATATTTTCTCTGATGAACAATAGGTGGGCTGTGACAAGAGTCATGGTTATTAAAAATTCAGGAAGTTAGGAACAGGTAGGTATGGGAGATGCAAAATATCACATTACAGGCTTTTGGAAAGAAGTAGAATTAAGGCTGGAAGATACTGACAGACAAAAGCTCATTGAGAATATATAGGGAAATGAAAACAGTATGGGAAAGGGGAAAGTACATAGAGATATGCAATAAATTAGGGTGATAAGGATTTGCATGGGCAAGAAGAGGAGTTAGAAACTTAGAAGGCATGATGAAAAGTGTCCAATGTGCACTGTATATTGTAATCAAACAAGGATATGCAGAGAACAAGTTTGGTAACAGAAACGGAGAAGTATTAATAAGGTAGATTCTGACTGTAGAGGAGGATAAAAAAATAAAAGCTATGTGAAATTACTTGGGTAAGGCCAAAGAGAATGACTACAAAGAAGATGGACTAAGACAGACGAAATAGACAGTGGGTCATCAATACACAGAAAACCAGGAGTTGTATTGAGAACATAAGTTAGCATAGGCAAGCAACCAAGAAGTGAATTTATAGCGTAAGTTGAAATATTTACAAATGTAATATAGTGTAAAATGTATGCAATTGAGAGTGTTGAGAAATAAATATTTATTCATTCATTCAAGTGGACTATGACATGCAACAATGTTAAAATGGCAGAATGTAATGCAATTTATTTACAGTAATAAATAAATGTTTGGTAAAAGAATGCATTACACACAATACTACAGAGTAGGTTATTACGTTTACTTACTCATAATTCTGTAATGTTTCCGTTACTGTCTGCATGGAACCTGCCCCATCGCTGTCCTGTGAAATAGCACTTCAATTTTATTGCACTGTAGATCATCATATGTTTGCATAACAATATCAAATAACAGTATTTTACAATTTACAAAAGTATACTATTTGTAATCCTGCTTAATTGTAGTCAGTTGTTACATCTGTTTGAAAAAACTTGTCAATGCAATAAAAACAGTAATCCAATAACTTACGTTTGAAGATAGCTACTTTTTATGACCTTAAGTGTACTCCGTAAACAGTTACAGGTTTTAAGCTGTTACAATAAAACATTTTACAAACAGTGTTGTATTGTGTTATGTCTGAAATTACTTTGGTGGATGTAAACTAAGACATTTTGTATAAACAAGCACAGGCCTGTTTGAATAAAGTTTAAAGCTAGTTTGTCTGGGTACTCCGAACATTAATCGCATTACTTGATTTGCAACTTAAGTACTGAGACACTATTAGGGGAATTACCCTGTAGGCAAGAACTGAGTGGAAGTGCATCATTTGGATAGATTCTGCTTTAAGGAGTTGCTAGCTGCTTGGAGCATGTATACTAATTTTTTTTTAACAATTTTTCTATATGAATATTCCACTTTCTGTGTGATAGTTGTTCCTAATTATTTCATATTATCAGCATTTTGAATTTTTTTCCATCAAGTTCAATATCAGGTTTTTGTATATTCCTATTTTGTGAAGGTTTGTTGCTGCTACGTATGAAAAGCCAGTTTGAAGATGATGTATTATATTTCGACTGTTAGGGAGCCGAACTTGAAGTTGTAGCAACCGCACGTATGGTAAAAAGTTTCCAGTAGCCTTCGCCCCAAATGTACTTTCCGGTGGCCTTTGCCCCAATTGTTTAAAAAAAATTAACTTTGTAATTTTGACTGTTTCTTTAAATATTATATATTTATGTTTGCCTCGGCTGCATCAGTATTTATATTTTTTTGGAGACATGAATGTCTTAACAGGGAGTGGTGCGACTGAGAATGTAGGCTTACACAGATTATAATTTTACTTCACTCCTTTTATTAATGCTTGACACGATTTAAATAACACTTCACTGATATAGAGAGCTGTGAGATTCTTTTGTTAATTACTTGCACTTTTTAACACGTAAACTATTTTTGTCTCACACAGAATACGTATTAAGCTTCTCGAGGATGCATCTCGCATCTGGTTAGGAACACTGTCTACAACCAACGCGTCCAGTTATGAGCGCTGTCTACAAGCAACTGAAACAATTTCTACCACCTAAATTTGTACAATTTGCCCTATTTCAGTTTCTGATTGGCTAATCCTAGTCCAATAGAATACCTTCATTTAACTAAAGCTTTTTCTGGTTGTTGATTGGCTATTTTATAAACTGTCACAAAAATTACATCCAAGAATCACCAGTAGTATTATTACTTTCTAATTCATTATTGCTTCAAGGTTACCTCACTATTAGCAACTTTTGACCTATTTCTCACAGCTCCTACATTATTAAATTATGTAATACATTCACATAACATTATTGAACATGTATACAATAATATAAACATATACAATGACTGTTATATACATTTTACAAATTATTACATACACCTATTGCTTTAAGGCGGGCTGTTATTAAATTTACATACTACATAATTACGCTGAAATTATTTAAGTGTTAAAAATACTGCCTCATTTGTATACCATGAAAGCATAGTACTTTGTCTTCTATTTATTTATTACATGTCTGTTGTCATTGAACCAGTTAGAGAGTTTTTACATTACGTGATTAATACCAATCCTATTGTTATTCAAGTTATTGCCTTTTATAGGAAAATGTCACCAGCCCCACAGCTATTTGATGAGACATGATTTGTCATGACAGGTGGACTGCTTGGATAGGTAAATGTCACAAACCAAAACAGCTTTTGATGAGCCATGGTTTGACATGACAGGTAGACTGCTTGGATAGGTATATGTCACCAGCCAACACAGCTATTTAATGAGCCATGATTTGTCATGACAGGTGGACTGCTTGGATAGGTAAATGTCACAAACCAAAACAGCTTTTGATGAGCCATGGTTTGACATGACAGGTAGACTGCTTGGATAGGTAAATGTCACCAGCCAACACAGCTATTTGATGAGCCATGGTTTGACATGACAGGTAGACTGCTTGGATAGGTAAATGTCACCAGCCAACACACCTATTCGATGAGCCATGGTTTGACATGACAGGTGGACTGCTTGGATAGGTATATGTCACCAGCCAACACACCTATTTGATGAGCCATGGTTTGACATGACAGGTGGACTGCTTGAATAGGTATATGTCACCAGTCAACACACCTATTCGATGAGCCATGGTTTGACATGACAGGTGGACTGCTTGGATAGGTAAATGTCACCAGCCAACACACCTATTCGATGAGCCATGGTTTGACATAACAGGTGGACTGCTTGGATAGGTATATGTCACCAGTCAACACACCTATTTGATGAGCCATGGTTTGACATGACAGGTGGACTGCTTGGATAGGTAAATGTCACCAGCCAACACAGCTATTTGATGAGCCATGGTTTGACATAACAGGTAGACTGCTTGGATAGGTATATGTCACCAGCCAACACACCTATTTGATGAGCCATGGTTTGACATGACAGGTAGACTGCTTGGATAGGTATATGTCACCAGCCAACACAGCTATTTGATGAGCCATGGATTGACATAACAGGTAGACTGCTTGGATAGGTATATGTCACCAGCCAACACAGCTATTTGATGAGCCATGGTTTGACATAACAGGTAGACTGCTTGGATAGGTATATGTCACCAGTCAACACACCTATTTGATGAGCCATGGTTTGACATGACAGGTGGACTGCTTGGATAGGTAAATGTCACCAGCCAACACAGCTATTTGATGAGCCATGGATTGACATGACAGGTGGACTGCTTGGATAGGTATATGTCACCAGTCAACACACTTATTTGATGAGCCATGGTTTGACATGACAGGTGGACTGCTTGGATAGGTAAATGTCACCAGCCAACACACCTATTCGATGAGCCATGGTTTGACATGACAGGTGGACTGCTTGGATAGGTATATGTCACCAGTCAACACACCTATTCGATGAGCCATGGTTTGACATGACTGGTGGACTGCTTGGATAGGTATATGTCACCAGTCAACACACCTATTTGATGAGCCATGGTTTGACATGACAGGTGGACTGCTTGGATAGGTAAATGTCACCGGCCAACACAGCTATTAGATGAGCCATGGTTTGACATGACAGGTGGACTGCTTGGATAGGTAAATGTCACCGGCCAACACAGCTATTAGATGAGACATGGTTTGACATGACAGCTGGACTGCTTGGATAGGTAAATGTCACCAGCCAACACAGCTATTAGATGAGCCATGGTTTGACGAGACAGGTGGACTGCTTGGATAGGTAAACGTCACCGGCCAAAACAGCTATTATATGAGCCATGGTTTGACATGACAGGTGGACTGCTTGTATAGGTAAATGTCACCGACCAAAACAGCTATTAGATGAGCCATGTTTTGACGAGACAGGTGGACTGCTTGGATAGGTAAATGTCACCGGCCAACACAGCTATTAGATGAGCCATGGTTTGATGAGACAGGTGGACTGCTTGGATAGGTAAATGTCACCGGCCAACACAGCTATTAGATGAGCCATGGTTTCACGTGGCAGGTGGACTGCTTGTATAGGTAAATGTCACCGGCCAACACAGCTGTTTCATGAGCCATGGTTTGACGTGACAGGTGGACTGCTTGTATAGGTAAAAGTCACCAGCCAACACAGCTATTTGATGAGCCATGGTTTGATGTGACAGGTGGACTGCTTGGATATCTAAAGACGGGACCGGGTCTGCCAACGCAGAGACCATACCCTCGCATACCCAGGAGTAAACTCGTGGGGCTTTCCATTAGGAGTGGTGCCTATTTTATATACCGCCCCCCACTGCCTGGTCGAAATCGGGCAAGGACACCTCCCGCACCGACCCTTCCAAGCAGGGACGGAAGTGGATATGCCACTTACGCACGTCAGGCCAGCAGGGCGAACCCTAACTGGGGGAGACTACCGAACAACCTCGGTGGGGCCGACAGTTTCTAGCTACCGTCTACCAGCTATCCCTCATAGCTGGTGCCGGAGGATCTCTCGAGGCGTCTCACAACCGCACCTGGGTGGAATTAACATAGCCAGGCGTACCCAATCACCCGTGGGTATCGGGAACCACTGCCCCGCCAAGTCCAACCCAATCCGAACAACTCCCATTCGGGAGGGGCTGAAATGTTCGGCCCGACGTACTTCTGGTAACGTCAGAAGTACCACGAGTGCTAAGGGTCCGCAGCGCCCGCACCACGGCAGCTGAAGGGGTCGCAACCCCCCCCCCCCCTTATGGGGAAAGGGACTGCTTGGATCGGTAAATGTCACCAGCCAACACAGCTATTTGATGAGCCATGGTTTGACATGACAGGTAGACTGCTTGGATAGGTAAATGTCACCAGCCAACACACCTATTTGATTAGCCATGGTTTGACATGACAGGTGGACTGCTTGGATAGGTAAATGTCACCAGCCAACACACCTATTCGATGAGCCATGGTTTGTCGTGACAGGTGGACTGCTTGGATAGGTAAATGTCACCAGCCAACACACCTATTCGATGAGCCATGGTTTGACATGACAGGTGGACTGCTTGGATAGGTAAATGTCACCGGCCAACACACTTATTCGTTGAGCCATGGTTTGACTTGACAGGTGGACTGCTTGGATAGGTAAATGTCACCGGCCAACACACTTATTTGATGAGCCATGGTTTGACATGACAGGTGGACTGCTTGGATAGGTATATGTCACCAGTCAACACACTTATTTGATGAGCCATGGTTTGACATGGCAGGTGGACTGCTTGGATAGGTATATGTCACCAGTCAACACACCTATTTGATGAGCCATGGTTTGACGTGACAGGTGGACTGCTTGGATAGGTATATGTCACCAGTCTACACACCTATTCGATGAGCCATGGTTTGACATGACAGGTGGACTGCTTGGATAGGTATATGTCACCGACCAACACACTTATTTGATGAGCCATGGTTTGACATGACAGGTGGACTGCTTGGATAGGTATATGTCACCAGCCAACACACTTATTTGATGAGCCATGGTTTGACATGACAGGTGGACTGCTTGGATAGGTATATGTCACCGGCCAACACACTTATTCGATGAGCCATGGTTTGACGTGACAGGTGGACTGCTTGGATAGTTAAATGTCACCGGTCAACACACTTATTCGATGAGCCTTGGTTTGACGTGACAGGTGGACTGCTTGGATAGGTAAATGTCACCGGCCAACACACTTATTCGATGAGCCATGGTTTGACGTGACAGGTGGACTGCTTGGATAGGTAAATGTCACCGGTCAACACACTTATTCGATGAGCCTTGGTTTGACGTGACAGGTGGACTGCTTGGATAGGTAACTGTCACCGGCCAACACACTTATTCGATGAGCCATGGTTTGACGTGACAGGTGGACTGCTTGGATAGTTAAATGTCACCGGCCAACACACTTATTCGATGAGCCATGGTTTGACGTGACAGGTGGACTGCTTGGATAGTTAAATGTCACCGGCCAACACACTTATTCGATGAGCCATGGTTTGACGTGACAGGTGGACTGCTTGGATAGTTAAATGTCACCGGCCAAGACACTTATTCGATGAGCCATGGTTTGACGTGACAGGTGGACTGCTTGGATAGTTAAATGTCACCGGCCAACACACTTATTCGATGAGCCTTGGTTTGACATGACAGTGGACTGCTTGGATAGGTAAATGTCACCGGTCAACACATTTATTCGATGAGCCATGGTTTGACATGACAGGTGGACTGCTTGGATAGGTAAATGTCACCGGTCAACACACTTATTTGATGAGCCATGGTTTGACGTGACAGGTGGACTGCTTGGATAGGTAAATGTCACCGGTCAACACACTTATTTGATGAGTCATGGTTTGACGTGACAGGTGGACTGCTTGGATAGGTAAATGTCACCGGTCAACACACTTATTTGATGAGTCATGGTTTGACATGACAGGTGGACTGCTTGGATAGGTAAATGTCACCGGTCAACACACTTATTCGATGAGCCTTGGTTTGACGTGACAGGTGAACTGCTTGGAAGTTTCTGACATGTGAGGGACATAAAACTCCAGCATTGTCGACAAGACATTCTTTGTTGAATTTGCCTTCAGAAAATGACTTTCCATTTCTGCTACAGTTAAGGCCACATTGTAGATAGCCTGCAATAATGCTGATTTATTTTGCACTTCATCCTGTAATGGTATAAAAATGTAGGAAACATAAAATTAGCAATCATAAAAAATTTCAAATAAATACGGTTAAAGAAATTAAAATATTCTTTAAAAAATCAGTAATTCCTAAAGATTACATTAACATAAACAAAAAAATTAGAAATATTTCCGTTTGCTTTTGCCCCATACAGGTACTCAAAAAAGAAAACAGGAAGAATTTGTCTGTAATGGGCAAAGACTTTTCTCATACACAGGTGTAGGTGCTCTATTCGGTAAAATTATGTAACATAAAAACTAATAGGAATTGTATTAAAACATATTTTTACAAAGATTACGGTTTGTTCAGAATATTTGGCAACTATTTATATGCACATTACAACCGTACCTTGTTGTTTGTCGCTACCTTTGAGCTCTTTCTTTGTCAAGTATGGCATCAAATTCATTCTTGTGAGCAATATTATACTGGCGTTCTATCGCAAACTTGCAATGACCCATCATTATTCAATAGCAATAAAACATTTTGAGTTTTCTTCCTTCAAAGCAAACAATTTGTGCAATTCCCTTTCTTTCTTAAATTGCTGTGGTACATCGCCACTCCTTCGCTTTTCAGTAACCATAATTTGTGAAAGTAGACCTTCTACCCTTCCTGAATTGACAGCTACTAGGGGGCTAACATCTATTTGAAGCCTATGTCCATTAGAAGTGCGCACACCAACTCCTTCTCCCTCCACTGCTGATGTAAAAGAAACCTTCTGTATCCCTACACATTACCCTCGTGTTTCTATAAGCTGCGAGGAACAAACATAAACGGACTCATGTCTTTGTGTTTATAATACAACAGAATGGTATATTATTCGAGTAACAAGCAAAGTAAAAGCTGAGTTGATATTAAATACAGGATAATAAAAATAAAACTCATGGGAGAGGTGTATACATAATCTGGGTCTCCATCACACATATCCTCTTTGTAAATAATTATATTCGCTTTATTTCCATTCATAAACCTAAATCCAATTTCTAGCAATCATTTATGAAAAGTGGATTGCTTAAAAGAAGGCAACCTAGGCTCACTGTTGACAAAGACATTGTCTAACCACGGCGGTTTGTTATTAAAGAAAACTTGTGCACATACTAAAGTGCTTGTACACAATCAAATTCAATGCTTTACAAGAGTTGTCACAACTTCACAACTTTTCTTGTCAAATTGCTTGCAATACTTTTAACTCTCCATTGGTCGATAGAGTCTGAAAGACCCATAGCATTATATAAATTTTATGATTTTTTAATAAACGTACCTATTGAATTATCTGACAAGGACATCTAACATTACACTTTGCTTGATTGTTTGCTGCAGCGACAACCTTATCTGTTTATTTGTTTGGCTGGAAGAGTGACTAATCAGCAGTTACGTGTCGCACAGGTCAAACAGACCCTACGCGCCTGCTCTCGTTACATATTGCTGATAGATTTGTTCCACATTAGTTGTGCAATATTGCTTTGCCATTGCAAGGAGCTGTCACTGCTTTGTCATGAACACTAGTAAAAGGCACAGTCTACAAAATCCGAATGATTTGGAAGAAGTACATCGACTACTTTGCAATGATGATGCTTTGCCTGTAGATGACAACTTATACGAATCAGATAATTCTGATTCTGAAGATAAACTCAAAATGAGATCTTTACGTTCAGAAACTGATCATGAAGATGAAGAGGAAGACGATGAAAGCTGCTTGTGTGATATTTTTATACGTAATATCATATGCTTATCATAGTAGTAGTAGTAGTAGTAGTAGTAGTAGTAGTAGTAGTAGTAGTAGTAGTAGTAGTAATAATAATAATAATAATAATAATAATATGACAATACATCCTGTTGTTATATACAGAAAAAGATGGAACAAAATGGGGGGGGGGGAAACCTTGGAAAATAACACAGACAAGGGCTCGCAATATATTGATCAAACTTCCTGGAGTAGTAGGAGCTGACAAACATATAGCTGATTTGATTGATGAAAGCTCAAACACTTACATTACCAGTGCGCAGCACAAATTTGATCATGAAAGAGACAGCAGACCTACAGATGTAATAGAAATGAAAGCTTTCCTAGGCTTATTGTACCTGGCAGGAATTTTTCGTGGTGTACGCCACAATATTCACAATTTTTGGAGAACCAATGATCTTGGAATTTCCCTATTTTAAATGGCTATGTCTGAAAAACGATTCTGTTTTCTAATACGCTGTATTCGCTTTAATGACAAAAGCTCAAGATTGGAGCAACGAAGATTGGATAAATTGGCTGCTGTTAGAGAAATGTTAACATTGCTTATGAACAACCGTTACAACCATTATTCTCTTGGAGAAAATGTCATTGCCAATGAACAGTTGCCGGCATGGTTTTAGACAATATATACCATCCAACCCTAACAAGTATGGCATAAAAATAATATTTGAGTGATGCAAAACTGTTTTATAAAACTAACATAGACATTTATTGTGAACAGCAGCCGGACGGACCATATTTGCAAACTCAGCAGAGGCTGTAGTGCTGAGATTAACTGAACAAATCTCTGGCACTGGGCAAAATGTTACTGCTGATAATTGTTTTACCAGTGTATCGCTCATGAATGAATTGCGCAAAAGACAACTTTCTTTCGTCGGTACAGCAAGAAAGAACAAAAAAGAATTACCCATTAATTTCACTTATCCAAAAGGTTGCAGTCAGTACGAAAGCATATTTGGCTTCACAAAAAATGAAACATTTGTTTCATATGTTCCAAAACAGTAGTTTTGCTTTCAGTGCTACATGTTTCATCCACACAGTTGTCAGAAGGTGCTGAGAAAAAGCCTATTTAATCCTGCATTATGACGACACTAAATATGCAGTTGATGTAGTAGATAAATTGTGTGCTACACACAATGTAGCCAGAACAAGAAGTTGGCCCGTGATAAATTTTTACCATATCTTGAACATTGCAGGTATTAATTCTAGGGTTATCTTCCTTGAAAACCAAAATAAATATTCCACAAGGCAGGAGTGTCTTTAGCTTTACTGTTGCAACAACTACAAGGGAGAGTAACAGTATCAAATGTACCCGGTGGTTTGACAAAATATAAACCTGAAGAATTCGCAGTAGATGAAATGCAAATACATCACTATCCACACCGAAAAGGAAATGTGAACCCAGCAACAAAGACAAAAAAGAACTGCAAAACTAAATATGCATGGGAAATACAACACTCCCCTCTGTTTGAGCAAACATGCTAAAATTATTGCAATAGTCGCTAGTTGGGGAAAAGACAGGAGAGGTAGTAGATGATTCTGAGCAACTTAACATTTGAAATTACAAGTTGTATGTATACCTGAAAACAGCAATGTATTTTTTTATACTTATTGTAATTCAATTTATAATGTATGTGTACTCATATTTTAGGCGTGTTTTATGTTGTAAGATAATACCTACTAATCAAGGCCATGTATACTTAACCTAAATAAAGGTAAACATAGGAAAATAAACAAAAGAAAAAATAAATACAAACAATAACAACAAAAATATAGCGCAGGTCTACTAGGCCCTGCGTGACCAACAGCATTCTTGACGGAAGGTTGAAGTCTTTGGAAGTCTTGAAAGCAAATAAGGACATGCTCTAAAATATCAAAGGTTTGACAATGACTTGATGGCTTTGGCCAATGAAATGCGACTATTTACAGCGCATCATGATGCGAGCTGATTAGGTTATACAGAAACTGTACATCATGGGCTTTCCGTGGATTACCACAGATGAAAACGAGAGCATTCAAAGAAATTGCCAGGCAGACTTCCGAAGTCTACAATAATGCATTGTTACATACTGTAGTTAATTTTCAAGTCGTATTATTTCCATTGTATTCCTTATTCATAATCTAATTTCATGGGCTATAATGCATGAAAGTATTATATAATATTATGTAGAGAGCAATATTTCAATTGCCAATTGTTATATAGTGAAGCTAATAGTAATTTACTTTGCACGTGATAAGTTATCAATGTGTTCTGAAGAGGTTAACTTTGGCAAAGAGACAACGTGTAAATACACATTTATGACATTGTCAAATATTGAAAAACATTTTTCTTGTAAACTCTTGAAATGAAAACAAAAACTTTGATCAGTACAACAGGCTTTACAAAGAGCACATTTAGTAAGTTATCTGGTTTACATCTGTCGCTTTTCTTCCTTGATGTTCGCAATGCTCGTTTCCTAAGCACATTTGCAACGCTTCACTTGGTAATACTGATAGCTTAACAATGCTATTCACGATGATAGTAGGGTTGTCAACATAATTTATTTCTTGCAGCCTTAGAATGCTTCACTTTTCACCATTTTTGTCTCTTGCTGAAGCAGCTGTGTTTATTGCCTTACTGGCTGGCCATCACAAAACAATGTTACACACAATTAAACAAAAGCTGCAATTTTCTTTAGTTTTGAATCATGTTTCATTAATCCTTTATTGCTGCAATTATTTTGCTACATATGCCGCTTTTCCTCTAATTCCTAAAACGGCTTTTCACTGGAACATAGAATGGGACGCTAAGGACCACAGTAGTAAAAGAGTGTCCATAAATAAAATTCAATTTAATTTAATTTACTGGCAGCAGCATGAAGCGATTCGAATAGCCATGATCGTTAAAGAGAGACAAAATCAACTGGCCATCCATTTAAAGACAAACGTCGCGAGTTTGAATTCCAGCAACTGCAGTCAAATGCGCCTGTGGATGGGGAGGGCCCACGTAAAATAATCAGTGTGATGGCACACTTTGATGCTGATGGGGCTACATTTGACTGCAGTTGCATGGATTTTTGCTTCTTATTATTTAAAAAAAATCTACAGTTTTATTGAAAAAAATTAATATTTTTACAATATAAAATGCTTATAAATAGCTGTACTTTATAGCTGAAGGAAAGGGTTAAGGCTGGTTCACAACAGCCGGCAATGAGAACAGGAGTGCATATTTATGATCATATGGATGACAAAGTGGAAAGTCGATTTTGTGCACTGGGATTTCATTTGTTTTTAACTGACCAATGATATTATGTCACCTGCTTCCAATTCAGCCAACTAAAAATTCAATGGAGTACACATTATCTAAATGCATATTCATTACATTTCTGATTCCTCTAGTCATGCCAAGTTTTCATTCCTTTATTTAATGGCATACATTAAAGTTATTTATTGTTCTTTGTTAATTTCTACCAGTTTTTGCTGTTCGTTATAGGCTTTGCTATTGTTTTTGAGGCAACAGCCAGTTTTGAGTTGTATATAAACAAACTACAAATGATCCTTTCACTAGAAGAACCAACGCTCAATGGATCTGACTTGGTTCGGTTTTGTTTAAGGGCGTTCAACTACTAGGTCATTAGCGCCCTTCTAAAACAGATCATGGCAAAGGCCAGAGATAACGACCAGTAGAAAATTTCATCGCAAAAGCCAGAAATAAAGCTGAATAAAAAAAATTAAATAAATAAACAGTAAATATATAAAATCAAAGCAAAAGTCAGATAAATATCAATATAAAAATCATAGCAAAGCTAGAGATAAATATCAATATAGAAATATAGCACAAGTCATTGATAAATATAGATATATAAAACTAAACTGATCAAAAAAACAAAATATAAAAAACAATTTTTTTTTATTTTTTAGGATCCATAGCGCTTGGATCCTCCCCCATTACAAATGTCTCCGATGGCATGCTCACATCCTGAGCACCACCCCAGCTTAGGTGAGAGTCCTGACGTGGACCTTGCTCACCTTAGGGTCTCACCTCCCAATACATAGATAGAGGGACCCAATCGCCTTCAGGAGTGTAACAGCTCATGTAATGGCCCCTGCCCAGGACTGATCTCTATCAGTGGATACGAACACAGTCCTACATGATACTCAGGGACTGGGAGTTACACATCACCCAGTCACCCCTTGCGACTCCCCTCCATCCGTCAGACTGTGTTCAGGGAGGTAATTAGAAATTGGTCAAACACATTTGTGGACCACAGTTTATTGGGTGTTTGGCATCAGCCCTCTCACCTCTTAGAGGAACCCAATTGAGAGTATGGCCCGGGACCCCGGGTTCAGCAAACCCGTACTCACACGAAGTGCAATGGATCTAAGGTTAGGAAGTACATGTGCTACTAATTTCTTCCAGCTTGCGACTATAGTGAACACTAGTGGCTGTTTCATGTTGTAACCTGTACAGTGAAGAGTCTAATATGCTGTGCCCGGGAATGAGAAGGCGAAAGGTAAAGCTTGGCTATTCTTCTTTCCAAATCCCGGACCTGGGAAACCTTCCTGTCAATTGTGAACGTTCCCACGTATTTCAACTTTCTTATTCTCATTCTAGTTACCATTCTTGGTTGTTGTGAACCAGTACTTCTTGAAATAAAATAAATAATAAAAACCAGAACGAGAAAGACAATTATTTAAGAACAATATAATACACAAATATGGAAAATGGACATAGAATAAAATCAAACTAGTATAGGATTATATTTGGATACTAGAAGGTAGTATGTTAAAAAGCTTAACACCTGTATATAAATAGTGATTTACTCAGTCTAAAGTAAGGCATTTCTAAATCTTTATTGTTTCTAGTATGATGATTGTGTATAGTATTTCTACAAGGTAAGGTATGATGGTTTTCTTTTATATATAATAAACAACTGAGTATGTAAAGGCTAGGGACAGTTAAAACTTTTAATTCTTTAAAATAATTTTTACATGAATCTATATTTTTTAAATTTTTGATGCAACGAATTGCTTTCTTTTGCCACTTAAAAACAATGTTAGCTCCACTTGCATTGCCCCATAATTAAGATGAGAATGAAATAAAGCATAATATATATTCAACAACGATTTCTCCTTAATAATGAATTTTAATCTATTAAGCACATACATAACTCTAGCCAGTTTTAAGGAAAGTTTATTTGTATGTACATCCCAATTTAATCTACTATCTAAATGCAATCCAAGTAGCTGTACAGTATTTATATTACAATCTTCATGTCTGAGAGTAAATACAATTTTTTCTGTTTTTGTATTATTAATTGCTAGTTGATTCATTTAGATTTTTCCCACATACACTTATTAAATTGCTCAATAGTGTCCATATTTTCTGCTGTAAACACGTATGCCCAACGTTCTATATGGTGCTAAAAGAATATAACTGTTAAAACTTACATGAAGATCCGGTGTAATGGTGATTTCTAAATGTTCATCAGCACTGGTGTCTTCATTGCTCTCCAAATAAACAGATTCAGCAAAGAATGTTACTGAACCTTCAGAAATGTCTGTTCCTAATTCATTCATTTTTGCTGCAAATATGGAAAACACATTTAGTGTAGTGCCAGTTTCAGAATGCATTTATTTCAAGTAAACTGTAGCCTGTTAGTATATTAGAAACAGTTACATTTCATAAATAATTATTAACTTCACTGCTTCAACACAAATGCATAAGAGTAGGAATATGTACAACTAATCAGCTATGAAATGACCACAAACTGGTTATATGTGTAGCAAACTGTACTGCAGTGACTTGGTATACTTTACAGATGCTGCTTTGAGTTAGTGCTGTAAAGAAAGTGAGAGTGTGTTAATGTCTTATTAGTCCACTGCAAGGCCTGCACACTTGAACAATCAATCTTTATGTACATAAAAACTGAATCATGTAGACAACTTCAGGACAAATTTACTGCTATTCCAGTTCCAGGTAGAGAAACTTATGAAAACAGGATTGCTAAACGCTAAATATAAGAATAAAAAATGAGATGTTCTAACAATGTAAAAAATTGACAAAACTGGTGCATCTATTTGTGGAAAACCCTAAAAAATAAAGCTTATAGGAACAATCCCCACACCACAGACGAACATAAGAGAAAATAAAAATAGAAATTATGAACATTACAGAAGAAGGACTTAAGCGTGTGAATGGAAATTTCATTTGAAGATGCCAGGAATATCTCAATGCAGATGGACACCAATTATAACAAGGTTAGTGCATGTTACTATCACTAGTGAGTTATGGAATGAAAAACCCCCAGTGTAACAGACAGTGTACAGAGCACACATATGTGTGATCTGTGGCCTCACCATAAAATGACCACACTATATATACGCTCAGCTTGAAATACATCGTAGGAAAAATCCCACCAGGGCATTAGTTTAAAACTTTGATTGGTGAGGGAAGGATCAACATGTGAAAATGGAACTTTAGCAGTGGAGAGCACAGTAGAATAGTTGGATAAGGTCATTACAATGGCAGAGAAAGAATACCAAATTAAAAACTTAAAAAGGAAAAGTCACCAGCAATAGATGAAATTCCTAGTAAACGGAAGCACTTTTGTAAACTGGAGGAAGGCTTGAGGTTGTTAACTGAATTATTAAATAAGACTAAAGAGAAAGCAATAATTCCAGAGTCTTCGAAATGTCTTGAGTGTACCATTATACAAATGGATATGAGGTATAAATCCTAATAACTAAACATGAATTACCTTACTAGCTGTCCAAGGTAAAATATACACTGGTATTTTAGCTGTAAGATTACAAGATAAATTGCGAGTTTAACAACCTGAAGGAGAACAACACACAATATTATAATAAATAAATAAGGGGAGAGTATATATTTTGTTCACAGAGTTTCAGAAGGCTTTCAATACTGTGATCGCATGAGCGAGGTTGCCTGTAGCTCAATAAGACCTCTTGGCCCAATACCTGGACAGGGCCTACATAGAAACAGTGAGTGTGGAATAAAAAGCCATTGTGTGCCACTGGATTCCTTTTCGCCCTTTCTAGTAGGTTCCTGTTCTCAAAAGTTTTGGTTGTATGCAGGACCTAAATAAGGGAGGCTCATCAAGCCAAGTTGAGTTCTGCTAGAAGTGACAGTTCAGTTTGACTGTAATTTGTAACTCAGCAGTCAGTTGTGAGTCATGCAGTTCAGTGTGATTTGATTCGACAGATCAGTTGTATTGTATTGTATTCCAAGTGTGTGCCAAAGTGACTCAAGTACTACATTAAATACCTAAGGATAAATAAAATTGTGTTCTCATTTGTCGCACTGCTGTCTTGAGTAGGATATGGAGAACTTCTTCTTCTTTCACTTTCTCTGCTGCCATTAAGTGTCGGGTTCCTTCAGCCACTTTCTGTATTCGATCCTATCCTGTGCCAACCTGTATATTCCTCTCAATGTCATCCCATGTCCAACTGCCACTCGTTCCATATATTGTCTCCATTCCATCCTAGGTCTTCCCCTCCACTCTTCCTTCAAATATTCTTTTAGGTAATCTTTCTTCACTCATCCTTACTAAGTGTCCCAGCCATGGATATGGAGAACTACCGCACAAATTGTTGAGCAAAGTGCAGATCATGAAATATGGAATGGAGAAGATGGGAAGTGAAATGATGACAGTGAATTTCACGATGGAGAAGACAGAGGAGCAGAAGGATGTGAAGGAATTATAACTAATATGATTTTCCGGGCTGTTATGCCGTGGTCTGCTGAAGAAAGATTTCCCAGACGTTTCGTCCACAACTGCGGTGGACATCTTCAGTGGCGCGGACGAAGTCTTCTCGGTGAAAGTATCGCAGCGTCTGATGCGTTGGCCGTTAGTGCCACTCTCTTTATAGTGTGGGCGCTCTCTGCTGATTGGCCCGCTGGTATGAGGGGGCTGGCGCCGGCTGTGTTGTTGCTCTCTTCTGATTGGCTCGCAGTGTTTTTCGGTTTTGTATGACCTTTCTTGTTTTTGATGACTAGATGCCAGTTACTGTTGAGTTTCAATGCTTCTTCTTTCCTATTGAAATTATTGGGATGTTTATAAATCTCTATTGCTTCGCGTTGTAGCCGGGTATGGTAATGCTTTATGGAGGAAAGAATGTTGGTGTCCTGAAATCTAATGTGAAGGAAGAAATGTCCCAGATGAAGGCAGAAATATTGACTAGGATTGGCAAACAGGTGGCCGGCCTGAAGAAAGACATGGAAGACTTTGGTGGAAAGGTGAAAGACCTTGACCAACGGGATAATGCCCTGGAGAACGTCAGGGAACGGCTTAGCGTCCTGGAAGCAACAGTCAACGGCAGCGCCAAGGAACTGAACCCACGGTGGAAGAAATGCTTAGTGGAAGACTAAAGGACTTGAAGGTCAGGGAGTGACACGACATCCTCGCACGTCAAGACACCCAAATATGACGGAACGTCAACTTTTAAAATTTTCCACTGATAGTTCGCCACTGTCACTATTCACAACCGATGGTCAGTACATAACCAAAATCCAGGGATGGGCAGCAGCCATTCTCGATGTCTGGAGACATCGGCGGTGTCTGGAGACATCTAGGAGGCCCTCGAAAACCGGTTCGGGAACCATCGCTTGGCCTCAACCTATCATCAACAACTCAAGTCCAGGAGTTCGCCGTGGCAATTGAACAGCTAGCGAATAAAACTCTGGTGAACCTCCCGCTCAGTCACGCATTCCTGGAAGCTTTGTCGACGGGGTGCAGAGTGTGTCTGATGCTCGGAATGTACAAGACCACCCACGAGGGATAATGGTAGCGTTGAGGATGGAGTCGGCCAATGTAACAGGTACCTACCTCGAAGACAAGGGGTGTGGCCAGCCAGGACATCTAGTAAAGGACTGACTGTCCACACGAAGCCGACGAGCAAGCGGGAAACGAATAAGTACCGGCATAGCCAGAGGAACGTCGGGTGACGAAGCGTGTCTTGGGCAGAAGAATGGATAGCCTCGTCTCGGACGGCTACAGGCAAGGGAAACTATACGGGTACTAGTCAACACAGGTGCAGCCGTGATCGTAATCAGACATGGGGTGACGAAGTGCTCGGTCCTATCAACTAGTGGCGGCATCGGATTATAAGTTGCCTGTGGAGAGGGAGGCCCTGCTGGGGTTCAACATTGTAAAGCTATGGGTGTTCGTGGGTGATATTGGTAATGAATTCCCTCAGGAGACACGAGGCGATGGTCGACATTGGCAGGAGGGTCTTGAGGGAGCTGACGCTCTGCCAGGAGATCTGCAGGGTGATCCTGACGGAAGATGATTGTGCCAGCAAGAAGCGAGGTAGTGGTGAAGGTTTGTCTGGAAGGCTAGCGCTTAAGGAACCTGGTGGATAGATTATGTGTCGCCAGGGCATTGTTGCCTTGCCGGGATGAAGTGCCTGTGAGACTGCTGAATCTATCGGACGCCGATCAGGGCATTACAGGTCGGAAGGGAGAGGAATGCGAGCTAGCTGTGAGAGTATCGCCGTGCGACGGACCTGAGGAGCCAGCATCGTCTCAAGATCTAGGGCCCCGGCTGGAAGACTTGATGAGGGCAGCCGACCATCTAACCGCGGCACAACTGAAGAAGGTCCGGTACCTTCTTAAGAAACACCAGTCCGCTTTCAGCCAAGCGGAGAGCAATTACGGCCGCACCGACCAAATAATTCACGTCGACACGGGAGACGCCCGGCCTATCCGGCAACCGCCAAGACATGTTCCTCTGGTGAAGCAAGCGGAGGTAAGGGAGATTCCGGAGAACATGAGACCTAGGGGCACAATCGAAGAGTCCGAGAGCCCTTGGTGTTCCCCTGTGGTCTTGGTGAAGAACAGAGAGCTACGCTTTTTCGTGGACTATAGGAAGTTGAACGCTGTCACTCGAAAGGACTGTTTTCCCTTACCCCGGATAGACGATACCCTGGACACACTTACTGGTGTTCTAGACCTTGGATCTGAAATCGGGATATTGGCAATTGGCTCTGGACCCCAGAGACAAAGAAAAGACCGCATTGTCCATCTGCTAAAGCCGGTCAAAAGACCGACTTCGGCAGTTTACGGTTATGCCCTTTGGCCTCTGCAACATGCCAGCCACTTTGCAGCACTTCATGGAATCAGTGATGAGGGGATTGATATAAGTCGCCTGCCTGGTATACCTGAACATCATGTAGAGAACCTAAGATATTACAGACTGCAAACAGCCAACCTGAACTGAACGCGAAGAAGTGCCAACTCTTCTGCAAAGAGGTTAACTACTTGGGTCACATAATCTCGCCAACTGAGGTGGTCACGGACCCGGAGAAAGCTCGGCCTGTGAGAGATAGGATAAACGAGAATTGCACAGTTTTCTGAGCCTATACAGCAACTACCGCCGGTTCTTCAGAGGCATCTCCAACATCGTGAAGCCCCTCACTCTTCTGATGGAAGAACAGCGGCCTTACACGTGCAGGGAAGACCGAGGACGCCTTCCAGGCGCTTAAGCCAGCAGTGCACGACTTTATTGTGGACAGTGGTGTACTATCCCAGGTCCAGGATGGGTAATGACGTACAAAACGTCGCTCTCCAAAGTGGAAAAGAACTATTGTGTTATTCGACGGGAGCTCCAGGTAGTTGCTGGAACACTTCCGTAAGCCATTCTCTGACGACTGACCACTCCGTCCTCACCTGGCTATCCACCTTTAAGAACCTGGAGGGCCAATCAACCCGCTGGGTCCAAAGGCTTCAGGAATGCAACTTCACGTTAGAATATCGGAGAGGAAGGAGCCACCCCAATGTCCAGAAGACCTTACACGGTGGAGGAGCGTGCCTGCAGATGGGTGGGATAGCGCAGGCTTGAGGGAACAGCTGGCGGGCCGTTCCTCAGAGAAGTGGAAGCAGAAACTCCTACTGTGCTCAATAGGACTCACGGAAGACCCATGAAGCTGTGTTGTTCGGAGTTTTGGAGTCACCTGACGGGAAGATTCAGAGAGAGGAATTGATCCTTCCTCGGAGTAAGGTTCCGAAAGTCGTGGAGGAAGTACATGGGGGGGGGGACTTCAAGACACACATCCAACCGAACGATTAACAAGCTCCAATAAAGGTACCACTGGCTGAGACTAAGGGCAGACGCCACAGTCATGTGTGTGGCGGCCCACAGAATAGGAACTGGGGTCGCATGCAGCAGTATAACGTGGGAGCACCCTTTGAACGTGTCGCCATCGATATAACTTGATCGTTCCCAGTGTCCGACAGGGCTAACAAGTTGGTCATGGATTACTTCAAGTGGCCGGAGGTGTACGCCATTCCTAACCAGGACTGCCTCATGGAAGAAATGTTCTGCCAATTTGGGGCACCATTAGAGCTACACAAACTGATGAGGTAAACACTGGAGAGACTTGGAATGCAAAATACGCATACAACGCCTCTTCACCCGCAGTCAGACGGCATGGTCGAGGGATACATCAAGAAGAGCACCTAGGAAAATCGTGGACAATCACTGGTCTACCGCTCGTCGACTCATGATACTACCGTGTTGAAGCCAGCAGCAATCGACTGCGTAAACAAAACCTGTTGTCTTCACGACGTGGTGCGTCAACACTTTCAGGTAGCGAGCGACCGACAGCCAGGTTTCCAGCAAGATGATTTGGAGCCGCTGCATCGCTCTGTCTGGACTAAGGGACATTATTTCCAAGCTTCAACTATGGCAAGGGCCGTAGCGCGTAGTGAAGAGGATCAATGATGTAGTTTACCGCATCCAGAGGCTGCCCTGAGGAAAGATGCTGGTGGCCCGCTACGACATTCCTGGTCGGGTCGTCCTCCGTGGTCTAGAGGTACCAAGCTAGCATCTAGTTCCCGGGGTTCGGGTTCAAACCCGGCGGAGGACGATGGATTTTTTTGGCGTAAAAATCCTTAGCATGGCTTCCTTCGGAAGGGAAGTAAAGCTGCCGGTCCCTGTTATAGATTTACGGCATGTAAATGAACCTCAAGCCTGATAAACAGGCCTCTGATCAAAATTTCCAGTCTTTCACGCCCAAAATAGAATGGGACGCTAAGAACCATAGCAGTTAAAGAGCATACATAAACAAAACTAAATTTCATTTCAGTGGTGCTCGGGACCACCATCACCCCTGAGGAGGGAGCTGGCTACCGCGAGCGCCAGTGAGGCTGCCTGCGGCCCGGTAAGATTCTCGGCCCTATACCTGGGCAGGGCCTGCGACAGGCCATCAGAACAATAGCCAGCGAGGAAACAGTAGAATAGCGAGCGTGGAATAAAAAGCCATTACGTGCCGCTGTTACCTTCAAGAGGATTCCTTTTGGCCCTTTCTAGTAGGTAGCTCTGCTTGTATGCAGGACCTATACAAGGGAGGCTGCCCACACCAAGTTGAGTTATGCTAGAAGTGAGTGAAACAGGACAGTGCAGTTTAATTGTGAGTTGTAAATCAGCAGTCAGTTGTGAGTCATGCAGTTCAGTTGTGTTGTATTCCGAGTGTGTGCCAAAGAGATGTGTAACATTTGTGCTATATTGAGTATCTTGTGATAAATAAACTGTGTTTTCTCATTTATAAATACAATATAGATGCATTGACATATAAACTAAGCTGTTCGAGGATTACACAAAATATATGATAGAATCAAATTTTGTATAACATAGGGAAAAAATAGAACACATTAGATGGGACAAAATTTAGGTCTGAGACAAGTTTATAAACTGAGGTGATTTTGTTCACTTTATTTATAGGTGATATTGCAGATAGGATAAAGAAGAATAACAGGCATTGTCCAGTTATAGGAAATAAAGAAGTTATAGGTTTGCTTCTTGCAGATGATCTGGTTATGGGAGTTATAACCATGGTAGGACTTCAATACGCTATTAATGAAATAACAAGATCTGGTGATAAATGGGGCCTATATATAAACTGTATGAAATCAAAAACAATAGTTTTCTATAGTGGAGTAAAACTAAGAAGAGATGAAAGACGTTATATAAATGGACAGGAGATAGAGGTAGTAAAAGAACTTGATTACTGGGTGTAAGATTTTTAATAATGGAAGCTGGAGGGCACAGGCTGCCCTAGCCATGAAAGCAGTTATAACATGTTTATGCAAAATGCCTACATTATCAATGAAATGGTTATATGAAACCGCAGTGCAAGCAAAGATGACGTATGCCATAGAAATCTGGGGAATGGAGAAAGGGTGGCAAAAAATTGACATAGTGCACAGAATATTTTGTAAAGAGGTTGTTATAGGCTTGCCAAAAAGTTCACCAAGAAGAGAAGTTGCACTGAACCAGAAAGAGTAGGCAGTAAGGGTGTAATAGTTGAGACAATTTTGAAATACTGGTATAGATATCTGACATTAGATTATAAGCATTGACAGAATGTCTAAAATATCAGAGAGATGTAGTGGATCTGGTTTGCAGAGGTGAAGAAGTTGGGCTATGATGAAACTACTTGCAATGGATTCTGGAAGGAGGTGAGGACATGGAGAAATAGGAAATATGGTCTAATTTTAGAATTATACAGAAAAACTGAAAGGAATTGTGGTAGGAAGAAATGAATGGATAATTCCAACTAAGTGGGAAGCATGAGCTATACTTGGATGTGAACAGGTGTACTATTTGTTGAAAGATTATGGATGGTATGCAGAGTGTTACCTTGAGGATTCCTTAAAGTGGCGTCAGCAGTTTGCACGAATTTCATATGCAGAGTTAAAATCCTTAAGCATCCTCAATGAACAGCGAAGACCACCTTGTTGTCTGCTTAAGCATTCCTTCTCTTGGGTTTTGCATGTATACTTAACCACGAATAGATAGAGTTTCTCAATTTTATGGAAAATGAAGATTTGGAGCGTGGACCACAATTGCAGGATCATGAAAACCTTCTAGATCATTATACCAATATACAGTTTTTTAAATGCTACAGATTCACAAACAAGAACAGTATCAGAAGGTTATTTTGCCATTTGTTTAATTTCAAGAACAGAGGACACAACAAGGCGTACAAGTTCCTCTACTTAGATTTTATCATCTGCACATTTCCAAGTAAGTATAATTACAACATTATATTTGTTAAGTTACTTCAATTATGTAAGTGTACCCACTTAGAACATTGTGTTCGTTATTTCAGAATAAACATACATAAAATCTGAATCAATTTGATATGTGAGCAATGTTATTTTTAGCTCCTTGCACAGTATAGGATATAAGTAGTAAAATGAGTGTAACGTTAAGTTAGCTTGGCTTTTTTCAAATTTGCCGTTAATTTATTTGGGGGGGATGTACATTCCTCAAGAGCTGTTTAGGTAAAATGCACGCTTCTAGCGCAGTCCAGCCAATTTTAGTTTAACTCCGAAAATGGTGATGTAAAAGCTTTTATTATCTTTAAAAGCCCTCTTTAATGTGCTTTTAATTGGTAAGTATACTTAAGTCTTGCATTTTCCAGGCGTAACAGGTAATAATAGTTACTAATGGGTTTAAAACAGTGTAATGGTTTAACCTAATAAAGCATCAGACATTGATCATGATAGGGAAAGCCAAATCTGAAAATATAGATACAAAATTAAGGGTATAATATATAATATTCTCAGGCACAGATCATCACAAACACTGCATTTTTTATTCATGTTAATAAAAGGTTTGATTCACTGTAACTTATTTCTAGATGTTTTCAGGAGTAATAGACTGTACTTCTAAGTCGCAGAAGACAGTTTGCAGAGTTGCACAGGAATAGGAAGGGTTGGATATCTGAATGTTCAGCTGATTTGTGGGCCTCAAATAGGGATCATGGACATTGTTTCACGTTGCCCAAGATCAATACATGATAGCACAATTTTTTAAAATTCTGCTGTTTGCCAGAAATTTATTGATGGCCGAGTCCATGGAATTCTTCTTGGGGACAATGGTTACCCACAGCTAGTGTAACTTTGCACTCCTATACTGGATCACCACGTGAGAATCGCAGCAGAACAAAGGTAATTTCTAGTCGAATACTTGCCATGAGAATAATATTTGGGATAAAAATATACATGTATAATAGTAAGAGATTCAAACTTTTATAATTAAAACACCATCTTATTTTAATTATATATTTATTACTGTATTAGTAAGGCAACTTGTAGAACTTAGATCATTACATTGGCTGATACTCATATTTTAACATAATATATCAATGCTGTTCAATTTCTACACCTCTGTGTTTAAAAAAGCCATAAAATGTAACCTTTACCAGTTCTAAATTTTGGCAACAATACAATTTGTGCCTTTGATTTCAGTTACAACAGCTAATATAATGACTCAATGGAGCATGGAAACAAAGTTTCCCTTGTCTAAGGAGGAAATTACTCCCAAAACAAATAACTAACCACACAAGCAATAATGTGCCATTTTACATAACATTGGCATTCTGAGGTTACTTCGACAATGTGGAAGTAATTATTTCATTCATCTATCATCTAATATAGCCTACCGGGATAAAGGACGTTGAATTTCAAGCAGTATATATAATAACCAATGTTACAATGTTGAAAATCACTGTGTACAAAACATGTTAATTTTATAACAAGTTTCTGGCGTACCCATGAACATTTTGTTTTGAAGAAAATTAACTATAAATGTCATAATTAGATACATCAAAGCTGTAAATAAATGAATAATAAGTTTGAAATAGCTGTTGATTTACAAATTATAATTTGCATGTGAACAGTTTTTAATAAAGAAGTAACAAACAATATTAGTTTTGATTTGAATTTGTGTGCAACTAATTTTTATTAAAGAAGTAACAAAATGAATTACACTGGGAAACAAAAAAATTTTTTTTTCGTGGTGCCTTGAATTTTCCACCTGATTCTGGGTATTTTGATGCTGCATATTCCAAAAATGTCTTCCATTTCATGCCAGCAGCTCTAGTTTATGAGATACTGATATCTTTATAAAGTGCTCTTATGACAACTTTGTTTTACAGCACCATTTGTAACTTGATTATATTATTTGTATTATACTAATTTATTTTATCGAAGGTCTATTCATGTTGTTTGCAGATGTACTTTAACTATTATTTCCCAGCAGCCCAACTTTATTTCTAATTTATCTTGAAAAATTTCCTCCACTTGCTCCCTGATTCTTTTTCCTCTTGTTTCCTCAATTACAAATATTATAACATTCATTCTACTCCTCCTTTCTTCGGCTCTCTCCAACTGTAACATTTGTCTATTACATTCTATAAATTCCTTATTCACCTCGTACTCGAAACTCGCCCATGTTGATTTTATCGCGTCGAATTGCTTTATTATTTTATCCTCAATTCTCTTCTCCATTCCTTTGAGGTTTGATATTTCTTCTGCGGTAGCTTTCAACATTTCCATAATTTGTTCCATTTCCGGTCCTGGATTTAGTTCTACTCCTCCAATCACTAATATAACATACCACTCCACTGTTGCATTTAACTCTCCCAAAGTACGTCCTCCACTATTAAATAAGCCTATTCTGGCTCTCTAAGCTTCCAACTGTACTCCCATTCGTCACACACTTCCAGTCCTGGGTTTAGTTCTACTCCTCCAATCACTAATATAACATACCACTCCACTGTTGCATTTAACTCTCCCAAAGTGCGTCCTCCACTATTAAATAAGCCTATTCTGGCTCTCTAAGCTTCCAACTGTACTCCCATCTCGTCACACACTTCCAGTCCTGGGTTTAGTTCCACTCCTCCAATCACTAATATAACATACCGTTGCATTTAACTCTCCCAAACACTTTCTTCCCAAAGTACGTCCTCCACCATTAAATAAGCCTATTCTGGCTCTATAGGCTTCCAACTGTACTCCCATTTTTTATCCGCGCTAGAGCTCGTCACACACGTCCATCTCCTCTCGCTTCTCGGCAGCGACTCCCAAAAGATGAAATAGCAATTAAAATGTTAGCGGATAATAGAGAAGAAATTAGTAGGATGAGGGAATTCCTAGAAAGAGTGAGAGATAATTGGGCAAGTAGGTCAAAGGCGGAGCAACAGAATTAGTTGTAGAGGCTCTGCCCATACATACAACTTAAATAAGTAGACTTTTGAATGTTTATTTCGATCAAGGATGTAATTTATGTAAAAATGAGAAATGAAATAAATATCAAAATAACATTGTCAAATTTACAAAATATGCTAAGAAGTTTTTAACTAAACAGTTTCTATAGTGTAATTTGCAAGATTTTTTTAACCATACTTTAATCTCTATGTATTACTGAGATATCTAAAATATATTTTTGCGCTATATTGTAAACAATTCTAGCCTTCTACTATTTAGCATTATATTTTTAAGTCTTGTTATATTACTTTTGACCAAGCAGAGGCATAACAAATTTATGCATATTATTCTACTCACTTTAGATAGTATCACCACCAATGATCTTACTAAGGCCTTTGACTGTATAGATAATTCTGTATTGCCAGAAAAACTTAACTGTTATGGAACAAATTTGTTCAGTCCTATTTATTAAACCATAAACAAGTTCTAAATGCTGATAGATCTTTCTCCTCTGAGTCAATTCTTACATTTGCTGTTCCTCAGGGCTCTGTTTTGAGGTCATTTTTATTCTAAATGATTTACCAAGCAATTTGCAGGCTGCACTACTGCTTCCTCCTGATTGGGTTCAAATCATCTTATGTTAAACAAGGAAAAGACTGTCTCTAGCCAATTTTGGAAACCATACCTCTCACTGATAAGATGTTAATGTGATGTACATATTGAGAATTTAACAACAAGGTTATACAGGGCTATTTATCTAATAAAAAATTTAACATAATATTGGGTGACAACATATATAAGATACTAGCTGAAATACCTGGCATTGCCTGTGGTTTGACGGTTTATCACTAAATTCCAGATTAGTTGTGATGAATGTGAGAAATACTACATAGGAAAAACTAAATGAAACTTGGAAACCAGACTTAAGGAACACCAAAGAAACATAAAACTAAAACAAATAGAGAAATCCGCTGTATCACACCATTTTTGGACAGAAAACCACAACATTGGCCAAAGTATAAAGTTGTTAAAACCCTTCACCACACCAATAAAATTCAACAGCTGGGAAAAAATACACATCATAAAAAACAGCAACAACGTCATTAATTTTGAAATCCCGCCTGTAAGCAATGTGTTAAAACTTTGTGCCCCCAACCAGATGGCAACAGGGTCAGAATATGCAGGATGAGGAAGAAGAGGACATGGGAGAAAGCGACCCTTAGTCACCCAGTCGCTGATGATGAGGACGAATGCCCTCGAAAACGTTTCCTGTTTTATATAACTTTTAATTAGTGAAGGCGAGTGTAAAAAAGTGTGACTCAATCTACATCAAGACATTAACAACTTTCAACTTGAGATAGGAATTACAAATAGTTGCAGTTTCTGGGCTCTACATTTACTAGCAAAGAGAAGGACAGCAATAGCAAGAACAGCTAAAACGATCTGACATGTGCACGACTTTCTCCACAAACTATTCTTACTAAAGATTATTCTTTCACCTAACTGGTGTGAATACAGATACACCTTCTTGCTCACTTCACTACAGGGAGGTATAACAATATTTTCAAAGCTGGTTGCTTTGTAATGGCTTTACAATGCTATTTATTCGCTTTGCACAAACACAAAAAAGAAAAATTAATAGCAATTTGCTGTTGAGAAGAGTATAAAGTATTTGAAAACTACACTCAATAACAAAGAATGTCTTTGGAAATGGTTAATGTTACAAAAAATGTTATTCGCTTTAACAAGATCTATATTTTCTCTATCTCTTATGGTTTACCAATTATGTGAAAGTAGTTCAGAATAAAGAGGACTCCCACAAAATTCAAGATAGCTATATATTTTGTCATGAAAATAAGTTTAAATATTTTAATCAAAATTGTTATGAGCTGTTTTTGAGAAAATCAAAAATAAAGAAAAATTTTTCATGTGTAGAGAATTGGAGTGCAAGATTTTTTTCAAAATCGTGTCGCATCCTTGGAAGGTCTTGAACTTGAATGTCAAGTTTCATATTTAACAAACTTTATTACACATCTAGCCTGGAAAACTTTGTTCTCGCTTTGAGCGGGAGTAAGTACTTTGTGTCTGTGCTATTTATATGGAAGAGGTACCAACATGTGAAGGACATAGTATAGCTGAGGGATGATTTTCATAAGTTGTGGCCAAAGAGAGAGCAATAAGATCTGTAAGGCTCAAGAGTTATCAAATTTCATTTGGCACAATTAATACAGTAGATAATGAGTATGTTTGGAACAGCAACTAAACATATTTCTGTATTTTTTCAGGTTTTGCTAGTACTCATGGGAATGTAAGAGGGTGGGTACGTGAGTGACAGGCTTTCTAACTGTTCACGTGTAATATTTTCATTCTCTAAATCATCTTTCTTTGCATTTCATTTACAGGTTATTTAAGGAACCGTTACCACTTTTTCTTTCTATGTCTGCGTATTTTTTCTTCCTTTGGAAATGCTAATTAAAGTTAATATTAAATACTGAGTACAGTTGTGGTGGTTCAAGCATATATAGCAACAATGAACAAACTCCAATTTAAACTGTCAAGAGTTTCAAGTACAGCCCTGTGACATCTAGCGATGTTGAAAGATCATTTTCCTCATACAAAAAGATATTATCCGACAGAAGAACATCATTTAAACCAGAAAATGTAGAGAAATAGCTTACTGTGCACTGTCCCAGGAAATAAACAATATGTCTGTGTTATGTACTGATTCTTAATTTGTTCAATTATTGTTTATGAAGACACTGCTTCTTTTGTGCTGTTTTATTTATATGCGTTAGTCTATATGTTTTACAATTATGTTGCCATGGTAGCTCAGTGATTAGAGCAACCGGGAGATCTGTGGTACAAATACCGGCGATGGCATTGAATTTAGCGAATGAAAACAATTTGTAGAAATAATTGGCAGAAACGAGAGCACAAACACTTATGAGCCACAGAGTTCCATTATACAGTGTGTAGGTGTTCCACAAGGCTTAGTACTTGGTGCCTTCTGTTTTTACTTTACATAAACGACCTACCAAAACATAAAAAAAAATGCCAGATAATTCTGTTTGCAGACGATACCAATCTTTCATTTAATGGTCACAAAACGCAAGTACACAAAAACATAAATGAAACAATGATAAAATTACAGAAGTGGTTTCATTCAAATAAACTAATAATTAATAAAGAAAAACCTCAAGCAACATCCTTTAGGCATCAAAGAAACACACATGTATACTTACCCATTATATAACCCAAAAACAAAACTATTTCCCATGAAAACAGTGTTAAATTTCTAGGGGTGTTGATAAACGAAAATTTAGAATGGAACATGCATGTTGAGAAGCTGTTCTCAAAGCTCAGTCAATTATGTTTTGCCTTCAAGGTAATAAGGGAAAGGGTGAGCCAAAGGACACTGATAAATCTTTACTATGCATATTTCCAGTCGCCTTAGGTATGGAATCATGTTTTGGGGCAGAAACCACATTTAAATTGCAAAAAAGAGCACTAAGAATTATTACATTTAAAAAGAAAACTGAATACTATTTAAATCATTGAAAATACTACCTTTCCCTTGCATCTACATACCAGAGGCCTTAATGTACACCAGGAATGTTTCAAATAAACAAAGATAAACATCATTGTAATATAAGAAACAATCATCAGTTGGGCAGCTTAAGTCCCAATACCTCACTGTATGAATATAGCACTTTGAACAACTGTATTAAATTATACAACAAATTACCAAAATCAATAATAGAGAGAAGTTGATTAAAAAATTTAAAACTGGTGTACAATCATGATGTAATTAAACATTAGTTATGTTACACACACACTCATTATCGTGATTTTGAAAATCAGCATTTTGAAATGTTGTATATACTACAAATTTGTAAATTTACTATTTGTAATTTATTATTTTATTATTTGTAATTTTTAACTTAAAAATCTGTAATTCTAATTTAATCATTGTTACAATTCCAATATCATGTATATGATTCTATGGATGAATAAATGACTTGACTTGTGCTCACAAAATAGCTATGAAAAATGTGAGTGAAATTTGTGATCAATATTATCAGATTAATAAATAATAGTTTAAAATGATGATTCTAAGTAATAAAAGCAATAAATACTGTGGTACAAAGAATGGGTACTGAGTGAAATTACTTGAAGTATGAATCAATGTAATTCTAAATTATTCATTATATATTTATATTACATATTTATTTGATATCACATATTTCATTACATATTTTACTATATTTTATTATATACTTATGCACATATTTCTCAATTAGATATTACACAAAAAATGATGATTTTAGTGATATATTGCATTAATGAAAACAAATTATATAGGCCAAGACAATTTTAAAGGTTAGTATAATAATCCAAAAAAAATGAAAAGGAAATGTATACATGTGTAAAACAGGTAAGTGGTATAAACTCTTATGTTAACTTAATTTTATAGCACTAATACTATGCATTTATCTAGAGTAAAAAGCAATGATCAAACAAATATGCCATGATTTCAGATTTAAATAACGATAACTTTGTCATTTCTTTTATGAAGGCTGACAATTTACTGTACAGTTTTATCTTCGCTCCATTTTAACAGATTTTAGTATCATGCCTCTCTAAATGTAAATCTGATTGCTGTCTCTTACTATGATGAGGTGCTCATATTATGTAAAAAGATACAACTACCCATCATTCATAAAATTTGTTTTCGTAATGTTTACACAATGTAAATCAAGCAAACCTGCATGTGGTTTTGCATTATTAATAATTTCGCTTACAGGGGTAAGAATTTCCCCCAAAAGGAATCCCATAAATTAAAATTAAATGCACATATGCAAAATAGTATTAACAATAGTACTGCAATGTCGAAAGCGATTATTGGCCTGAAAATGAGATTAAAGGTCAAAATGCGTTCTCCTTATACTTTTGAAGGCGAGGGTAAATAATGATGGGTTCTCTCCCATACATAATTTTGTCCAAGGCGGCGAGCAGTTAGCCAGTTCAAAGTCTGTTGTTTTGTGTGAGAATTTTCTAAAAACACGGACGAAAATGTCAAACGAGAATAAATATTGTGTGCCTAATCATATTTAAGTAAAGCCAATGAATGAAAATACACGTCACAAATAAAACATCTAAATAAAAACTTATTTGCACTTTAATGAAATACCTCTTTATTGGTGAACTTCTGCGACCAGCAAAATGAATTAATTTTATCAGCATTAACTACTGCCAATAAACGCTTAGTTTTTATTTATAAACAATTCCATACTTCTACATCACTTCATCTTTTCCTTTGCAAAAACAAAGAGGTTATATTACAATGTCTAATCCGCTACCTTGATGCATTGCATAGCACGGTACACAGAACAGCAAACTATAGTGTACTATATAGATTGTAGCCATATGTAGGGACATGCGCAGGGCACACTACGCCAGCATTTAAAGATGTTCAATTTAAAATTAAAATAAATATTTTACCTGAGAGTTTGCTGTAATATAGTTATTTTATGTACTTAAACGTAATTTCCATATCCTAAAAAAGTGTGCATTAATACTATTGGTGGTTTATTTCGCAGTAGTGTAGAGTTTGCACCACAGATTATACTATATAATTGACGTATTCCCAAAGCTGTGATTTGTGGAATCTCATGAACGAAACAAACAAGAACTATTGTGGCTGTATGGATTGTATAGCCTTCCTTAGAGCTCCATTCAAAAGAAAAGAGGAAACAAACAAACTATTCTCGTACCCTATAAATTGCTTATAGAAAACCAGAGTATTTATCCATGATTTTCGAATCCAGGTTTGGTCCAATTACATGAATAGATTTCTATTCGGAGTTTGCCCCTACATGCTAATTACTTATCACTATCATTGTGCAAACCTCTTGTGTATACTGTGATTTGTTAGGGCTAGTTATATCCATGTACTATAATTGTTTTTAAATGTAATATTGTTTGACGAAACCAAAATATTGTATCAATGTATAAAATGAACTTGAATTCAATCCAGTATCGACTCATGAAAATTGTCCATGAATATTGTTATGGTGATAAGCTTTTCTATACATAATTCTTAAAGATTGTTGCCTGAAATTGCAGATTCGGACATATCTAAATCCATATTATATATTTTAACATGTAAATGTTGTCACTTGGACTTGCTTATAAATTTGTTTATTAGCACTCACGCCCGTACCCAGAAAAAAATTTCGAGGGGGGGCGGTTGCGTAACTAGATCTAAACTTAACACTACCCTACACAGTTACCATGTAACTACTCTGTAATGGACGTTATGTGGACAAGAAAATGCTTGGAGACATTAAATAGACAGGAAAAACACACCAGAACTAATATAATACACCTTACAGCACAAAACGTTGAGACTGCTTCGAAAACTCATCCATCCAGCACATCTCCAGGGTTTATCTTTATATTGCGATGAACAGACACCAGCGCAAGACTAGTGAGCCGATTTTCACCAGTGGAATTTCGAAGGTATGCCTTCAACCGCCTGAGTGATGAAAATGTTCTCTCTGGAGCTGATGGTGAAACCGGTAATGTGGCCAAGATCTGAAGCAATTTACCGATGTTGGGAAACACTACATAAAGCTTTAGAAACCATGGATGTGGCAGAGGTGAAAACTGCTTTGAATTCTTTTTCATAGGTTTTTCTAATTGTATTTAAAGTGTAAATCAGATGGTCAACATGATCGCAAGCTTCTGCTAAATCTACATGAACAGCCTGGAGTTGTCTGCAGAAAGTCCTGGTGAAACAAAATCAAAAGGGGAACAACAAATTTAGCTCCTTTAATGGCACTTAGCAGCTGACATGCCTTTTGAGCAGCCTCTTGGTTTACAGATGACTCTAGTAACTCTAATGCATTCACTAAAGCTGGATATAGCTCTTTAAATCTTATAACACTTTCATGCTTATGGACCCATCTTGTTTCACAAAGTCCTAACAGAATAGCATGTTGACACTCTGGCATATTCTCTTTTATTGCATTCTTCAGAAAATCATTCCTTTCAGCAGATGAGCGGAAAAAATGTGCAACAGTCTGAATAGTCCCTAAACAATTGCGTATCAATGGTAGGGAACACGAATTTGCTAGCACAAGGTTCGGTGAATGAGCACTACAATGCACGTAGAGGGCCATAGAGTATTCTTTCCTAATATATTCATTTACACCATGCAGGTAACTGCTCATAGCAGATGCTCCATAATATCCTTGTCCAACCATAACATCACAGTTGATGTTATTCCTCTTTAAGGTAGCAGAAATGAGTTTGGTCAAACCATAACCTGTGAGATCGGTTGTTGGAACAAATTCAAGGAAATCTTCCCTAGTCCTACCTGTTTTCCTGTCAACATAACGCACACAAACATATACTTGTTCTATTCGGGCGATGTCTGTAGTTTCATCTGCCATCACAGAAAAACACTCGGCAGCATTCACTTTTGCTGCTATATCTCGTTTGATTATATCACCACAAATTCCAATTAATTCGTTCTGAATTTTGTGGCTTGTATACTTGAATTTAGTGCACCTGATTTTAAATGTTTTTGAAGCATTGAATCACCCGCACTTACGCGGAAACGTAGTAAGGCACGAAAATTGCCATCATGTGTTTCTAATTCTTCTGATTTCAGACATTTCCAAAGTCACTTGTTCCACGAAGGGCAATTTCTTGACGGCCACAAAGAATAATTGTATTTATAATTGATCGTAGTTTCTCACGATTTTCAGCGCCTTGCTTAGCTCGCTCGTTACTCAGTTGGTTTACTATTTTTTGTGTTTTCCCTTCAAGCACTTTTATAAAGTTTTCGGCCATTTCTAAGCATCGTTTATGACATGCTGCATTTGCATGATTGGAAAAATATTCCAATGCATTTTTCCAATTACTATATTCTTTGGTAACAAGCGCTCCCAAATGTTGATGCCGACTTCCCCCTCCCCTTGTCCCGCTACAAAACAACACACAAACTTTGTGCACAATGCACCTTCCAGCTTACTTAAATAGGCTAACCAAGGAAATTTGTCAAGCCACGTTAGCTGAAACCTCAGATTTCGTTTTGTTTTAGATGGGAAAACATAGGTAGGAGTTGGAACCCACGGATTTTTCAAAAGCTGTTCCCTTTTTAGGTCGTCAATGTTTTAACATACAAACCAATGTCATTTTCACTGAAAGAACTATCCTTGGTCCCTAACAATATATCAGGTGATGAATGTGTGGCAACACCACTTCTGTGAGACTCACGATCACTAAACAAAACCGCCGATTCGATGGTCGTATCACTCGTAGAGGAACCATTATTGCTAGCACAATCACTAGGCAAAGACGCTGATCCGATGTTTATGTCACTCGTAGAGGCACTGTTGTTGATGTTGCTACTCAAATCGTGTTCATTTTCACGTTTAGATATCTTGCGAAAGAACATCCCAATTGACAACTGTTTATTCCCTCCAACAATGCCGTTGCGTTTCATTTTTAACGAATTTTGCAAGGTGACACAAAGTGAACTACTGAAATGTTTTAAACCAACAAACTGCACTAAGATAAGCTACGTGTGGTCAGAATGAGAATGCTCAGAAGCGATAGCATCACCAGTGTAGGAACAATAACATTGCAGTGTGATAATTTCTGCCGCGCAAGCATTGCAACACGTCATCATAAACAATCGGAACTTGCTCTCGTATACAGTATTGTGTCCGCACTAAGCCTCTTATGTGGCTATGTAAGGCGGCAATATTATTAAGCTTCCCTCTTCCTTGTAAATATGCTACTAGCAGTAGACCTACTGTTATCTATAGAATTTTTTCCCATATTGGTTTGATGAATTGAAATAAAACATGTCAGAAGTTTCGGGGGGGGGGGTTAAACCCTAACACCCCCTCTAAATACGGCCCTGTTAGCACTGTAAAATTGGTATTTTTAAGGAGGAATTTATCGATGCAAATAATCTTCTACAGAGCATATTAACCATAGAAAATAACCTGTTCTAACTGGAATGTTTGAAAATTATTAGAAATTTTGCACATCCAAAAATAGTAATATTTCTCTTTGAGAGGTCTCAAATAAGTAATGTAATAGGTACAACAATTGAGATACGTGACCGTGTAGCAGCTCCAAACCTATATTGCATTAATCTATTAGGTACGCATTATTACTTCACTTATTTTCTGCCTGCTTGCTACCTGAACGTATCTATGAAAATGTGAAGAAAGAAAAAACTGCCTGTTATAATGACTATGTTTGTCTTGTTGCTCTTATTTATAACGTCCATAGCGAACAATGGTTGGGAACTTTGAACACCTCGTGTTATGTTCTTCGTTTTTATTTTAATGCATAATGTAAAACACAGGACATGCACTTGCAACGTATACCTTTAAATTAAGCGTTTACGTATGTGACATGATAATAAAATATTCCTCAATATTATATGAAAAGTAATAGTTAATATATTGTAAGAATTTATTTTGTTAATAATGTTATATGATACTTTTTAGGATTGCCAAAGTGACCTACGCAAATCACCTACATATAATGCATGTTTGTTATTGTGGTCCAGGCGTATCATTTGTTTGTTGTAAAGCCATCATTATTATCATCTGCAATATAGCTCGGGAGTGCACGTTTATGGTATCTCCAGTATCGAATAGAAGTAAATTTAAGGTTTCTAGATAGGTAACACCCTTGCTCCCAAAAAGTTGCAGTTAAGAAATTATTAGTGTGTCGTGCAATAATTCTGAAAGATCATATGTGAGGTCCAACTTTTCGGAAATTAAGGCCACTTTCTGTTTCTTATTTGTAGAGGACAACAGTTGTTAAAACTAAATTTATACATAATTAGAGGTTAATTTATACCTAGAATATTTTAATTCATTACGCAAAATATTATGTTAATTCTGTGCCGGTAGAAAGATAAACGTTCCAGATTGTTTCTGACCACGAAAACAATTCGCGTGGTTTGCGCAGTAAACGTCAGTGTGCTCCAAGGCCTTTCAAATACAATCGTTTATCCTATTGCCCGTAATATGGCAGCGAGCTAGTGCTTTTGTTTTATGTGACATTTTTTTTCTTGAGCGACTGCGCGGCTGGTGATGCACTATGCAGGCCAATATGGAAGAGGAAGAAGATTAAAAGGAAGAAGAGCAATAACAATTTGTAGTGCCGAGTTAATGGTAGCGCCCCAGTGCTTTAGTTTGCATTTCCAGAGGAATTTCTTTACGGTATGTTGTAAATATTCTTTGGAATATCGGTACGTATCTTACCATTAAAAGTTATACAGAAATAGATGCTGAAAATAAATGGCCAAAGGTACAATAAAATTGATCCCATTATAATATGATAAAACTTTTAGTATAGAATCCGTCAATTTCGTTTAAGACATATCTACTGTTTTCGAACGTTATAAATTTCTACATGGAAAACTTGTAAGAAAAATTCGTAGATAATAAAAATCTGATATTTGTTGAAACAGAGAACCAATAAACACTAGCTGAGTATAAAAGAAACTAAATTCACTTTCCTTCGTAGAAATAAAATAATAATATATAATAAATGCATTTGTTTATGACATATTGTACAAAGCTTAGTAATGTTGCACATTTTGCATTAGAACCAATTTCCTATAAGTTAATTAGCATTTAGACTGGTGTGCTCTAGAACAGGTACTAAATTCAACTCTGCATATTTTTATTCACAATCTAATTTTCCTTCTTCATTTTTTCCATTTTGATTTCTTTTGGTTTATTTATTTGTTTTTATTTTGCTTTTTATAGCACCTGCTTATTATTAAGTAGGAGTGCATTAGGTTCATGTTTTAACTTAAAACTTCAGACTCTTCTGTGAATGTGCTCAAGGAACACAAAATATTTAAACTTTATCTGTTATATATAAGTAAGACAATTGTCTTTCTTGTATGTTACTTGTAATATGAAAAAATAACAAGGTTCATGACTACATTCTGTCTGGAATTGCAGGTCATTTAACATTATTAAAAACAACAATGATCCTAGAACTGAACCTTGTGGAACACCACATGTAATCCCTGTTTGACAGTTTACATGTTGAACTGACTAGGTACCTGTTTATTGTTCTCGAGATATGACTTAAAAAATCCAATGTTCTTGATGTCATTTAAAGTCAATTTCTCTAAGAGTAAGCTAAGATTGACTCAGTCAAAAGCCTTGCTCTCAAAGGAGAAGCCTGTACTGCAGTTTAAAAATATATTAAAAACACTATAATGATGGATCCTTTTACAGTGTAAGATGACTATTTTTGAAAATAAATTAAGTATACTTCTGTCTAATATTCTAACATTAATATTATTGTTGTACACTAGTATTAGTGCTATCAATGATATATTTATTAAACTCTGCATTTAATTATTTGTAATGTATAGTACATATTAAATCTAGTATTGATAATGTAAAGTATTATAAATTTGACATATTCCATATCATATATACACATCTACAGAGCTGTAGTTGGGATGACACAGAGCGGTACACCATACCACCTAAAAGTTGAGCATGTTCGCAGTGTACTGGCAAAACATTTGTCTTTAAACTTTAGAAATTAAATAATGAAATGTTTTTAGAAAAATATGGAGGTATATTGTGTATTTTACGGTGTTTAAATATACAAGAAGGGATCATGTTGGAGCAAAGCTTTGATTGCAGTTGATGATGAATGACTTTCATAACAAGATGAGGATCACTCTGTTGGTAAAGTGAACCAACTGGTAGACTAAGTTTTCTAAACAGTATTAGGGCACCACTTGAAAAATTTAATCCCCGGCCATATGTAAATCTTGGCTCAGATTTGGAAGACAATCAGCATAAGAAACAGTGCTTAGGAAATCTGACCAGCCAAAAGATGACCAATATGAGTGCATCTGAACTCTTCTTAACTGAATTTATAATGTGTACCACCAATTTTTTTTTTCCAACTGCAGCACTGTATACAGGATGGACCATTTAAGTTGAGACTGTACTATATCTCCAAAACTAAGCATTGTAGAAAGAAATATCTTTCATAAAAAAGACCCTAAAATGACCATCAAAACATCCTGCAAATAAAACATGACTAATGGCACTTACTATTCCCCCCTTATATCAAGCAACTTTTATTAAAGACATTTCTTTCTACAACGCAAATGGTCTACCCTGTACATTTGATCCATGGAACACAATAAATAAAATGAAATAGGTCACAAAAGCTGGCTTCACTCTTTGTAGCAGAGAATCCACTTCGTCAGCAGATGATTTGCCTCACCTAAAATGAAGTAGACATGACTGTTAATTTTATTCACTTTCTGCTGATTCAGGTTGGTAGCAATGAACACAAGTGAGCCTGTTGGAACATCAGATGAGTGTAAACGCACCAGTGAGATGCTGCCGAATAAGTTTACAGTATCCATGTTGGGTGACATTGCTCATGGAAGTCAGGCTGTGCACATGTGCTGGGCTTGTGGGGCAGGGTTCCTGGATCTGAGTCAACTCAAGGAGCACATTTTGACTCACACAGACACTGCCAAGGAAACAACCCTGATACCCCAACATTACTTACAAGTAGACATGAACTCTGACGATCAACACACGTGCAATACTTGTGGTAAACAGTTCACAGAACTTGCAAGTTTACGTAAACACGAAATGACACATCAAGTTAGGCCTTATGTATGTAACATCTGTGGTCGAGGATTCAATGCCGAAGGCAATCTGAAGAAACACGAGGCACTACATGCGGGGGAGAGGCCTTACAAATGCAAGACATGTAATAAGTCATTCAGTCAACAAGGGAATCTCCACAAGCATGAACGAATACACACAGGCATAAAACCATATTCTTGTAACGTGTGTGGCAAACAGTTCTACCAACAGGGCAATCTGAAGAAGCATGAAGTGATACATACAGGGGAGAAGCCCCATTCTTGTCAAATATGTGGCAAGTCATTCTCACAGCAAGGGAACATGAGGAAGCACGAGCGTAGTCATACCGGCATCAAACCATACAGGTATGTCCACTTATACCATAAACTGATAAGTAGTAGTTAGAGGTTGTTGTTGATGAAGTAAAATTCCAATGTGTTACTTTCTCCAACCATAGCTTCTGAAAACTTGATTGTTTTCTGGTGAAGGTCGCATCACATTTGATATAACTACATATGTTTTGCCCACATAAGCTTATTTTTCTATATACTTCATGTTAATTGAGGTATAAACCTTTGCAGAAATATATAACAGCTTTAAAAAGTTTCCAGAGTATATTTTCTTTTTAATTATTTTATTTATTTTTGGTAACATTCATGATGTCACTTCCATAGAATTTTCATGATCATAACGATTGTTGTTTTTACATAGCAATTGGTTTTTGTGCATGTTTGTCTATTGCAGCCCAGTTTGTCTTGACTACGGATTGAGACTTAACCCAGATTGTGATGTTTAAGAAAGATAAACTGAGAATATAAGGTGGTTAGAGGAAGTAATTACCTAGGAGTCAAAATAGATGGTAGCAGAAAATGGGAAAAACAGAAAAAAGCAGCATTAGCTAAAGGAAAACGTGCGTTAGGAATAATAAAACGTAAATATAGAGTACCCAAAATAGGATTGTGGTTGGATTGCCTATATAACACAAGTGCTGGAGTCCAAAATTCTATATGGAGTAGATATATGGGGACTTGCTGACGGGTATGAAGTAGTCAAAGTCCATAGGTTATTTTGTAAAGAAGCCCTAGGCCTACCAATATCAAGTGTCAGACAGCTAGCACAAAGAGAAATGGGCCGAGAATCAAGCAAGGGTAAGATTATGGAGAGAGCATTGAAGTATGGGTACAAATGTTGCACCTAGAAGAAAATAATATAGAAAAGAAATATGGTGTCTAGAATTTCAAGGAAAAAGTTTAAAAAATAGAGTGTAAGTGTACCATTTGAAGAACATCCTAGAATCAAACAATCTAGGAGAGATTTGGTGCTAAAGGGAGAATAATGAATTAAATTGTCAGAGAGAAGTAAGAAAGCTAGAAGATATGGAAATACAAAAAATGTTTAGTGAAATATCAGAAAAGTTTCTTTAATAGATTATAAAATATTAAAGTCTACATGGGGAAGGGAGGAGTGAGTTGAAAAAACGGGCAAAGAAGCAAGAGAAAGTATAGCATGGGTCAGATGAGGAGTGTGGAGTTAAAAGAAATGAGGATGGGAATAACAGAAACCCTTTATTTGGAAAGCAGGAGGATCTAATATATGCTGCCGTTTGTGAAAATTGCAACACCAAGAAGGAAACACATGAATTCAATGAATTTAATACCACAGGCTAAGTACATGACAAACATTTTAAATCTATACATGACCTTTGAGTATTTGGTGTGGCCTCCATGCGCTGCAATTAGAGCTGCTATATGCCGTGGCATTGAATCAAAAAGGTTCTGAATAAGTTCCTGAGGGATTTCCCTCCACGCAGTTTATATTCGACCACAAATCCATGACACGGGTTACTGGAGGACCATGACGCACCAGGTGCCGACCAACCATATCCCAGACATGTTTGATGGGCAACATGTCAGGCGAACGTGCAGCCAGGGAAGCAGTGGTACCCGTCGCTCTTCGAAGAAGGCTTGTACATTCCTCACAATATGTGGCTGGGCATTGTCCTGTTGAAATGTGGCCTATGGAGATGCCTGAAGCAGGGATAGTACCTCAGGCTCTACAACCACTGTTATGTACCGGTTGCTGCTCAAAGTGCCTTCAATTCATCGGAGGTGAGATCTGTTGTTGTAACCAATGGCGTCCCAAACCATCACACCAGCTGTTTGTCCACTATGCCACTCAACAATGCAACCCTCCAGGTTGTGCTCACCACGGCACGCTGGACACACATGCGGCCATCACTGTAGGACACGTTAAAGCAGGAATCATCAGAAAAACTACATTTTGCCACTCAGCACTGCCCATTGCAGTTGGAGGAGCTTGTGGTTTCTGGACAATGGAAGCCGACATAATGGTATGCATGCAACCAGTCCAACCTGCAGCAGACGGCAACGAACTGTTGATGCAGACAAGTTCACACCTGTTGCAGTGCTCCAGCGTTGAGCCAACACTGTCTATGCTGTACAGTCCGTTATGGCCATGCAGACAAGGTGACAGTCATCCCGTGCTGTGGTCATATTCCATGGTCCAGTACTCGCTCTTTGCTGCGTACGACCTATCCACTGCTTCCACACATGCATCACTGTCGTAGCAGCATGCCCTGTACGAGCCAAAATGTCATGGCATGACAAACCCGCTTCCCGGAGACTGATCATTCTGCTCTGTTTGAACTCGCATGCTGATATGGCTCCCTTTGATGTCGACGAGGCATACTGTGAGGCAGTATTTTTAACACTTAAATGATTTCAGTCTAATTATATAATATATAAATTCAATAACAGCCCAGCTTAAAGCAATATGTGTATATATAACAAGATATAAAAAGTGTATATTAGTCATTGTATATGTTTGTATTATTGTATACATGTGTAATAATGTTATGTGAATGTATTAGCTGTGAGAACAATAGGTTAAAAGTTGCTAACAATGAGGTAACCTTGAGGCAATAATGAATTTGAAAGTTTAACAATACTCTTAGTCATTATTGGAGCAACAATAATGTAAATGTTGAGATAGTTTATTAAATAGCCAATCAACAACCAGAAAAAAGCTTAAGTTAAATAAAAGTATTGTACTGGAGTAGGATTAGCCAATCAGAAACTGAAATAGGGCAAATTGTACAAATTCAGAAATTAGTTGGTTGTAGACAGTGTTCCTAACCAGACACGAGATGCGTCCTCAAGAAATTTAATATGTATTCAGTGTGAGACGAAAAATAGTTTACATGTTAAAAAGTGCAAGTAATTAATAAAAAAGATCTCTCTCTATATCAGTGAAGTGTTATTTAAATCGTGTCAAGCATTAATAAATGGAGTGAAGTAAAAATTATAATCTGTGTAAGCCTACATTCTTGTCCCACCACTCCCTGCTAAGACATTCATGTGTCTCTAAAAAAAAAAAAAAATACTGACGCAGCCGAGGCAAACATAAATATATAATATTTAAAGAAACAGTCAAAATTACAAAGTTAATATTTTTTAAACATTTGGGGCAAAGGCCACCGGAAAGTACATTTGGGGCAAAGGCTACCAGAAACTTTTTTACCATACGTGCGGTTGCAACTACTTCAAGTTCGGCTACCCAACATAAGAATTACAATACAACACCTAAAATAAACCTACTTCAAATGGCACTCACTTTATTGTATACATCTTGTTTGACAGCTCTGCACTGACTACACTGGGCGCAGCACTGACCTTGTAGGACCGACATGAGAGGGCTCTACTTGGCCTTCATGTACCCCATCTCTCTGCAAACCTAATCACTTATTGCTTGCATACTCTTCTATACTTTCACCAAGTTTGGAGTTATTCAGGAAATTCTCTCTTGGTGTTGCAATTTTCACAAATGGCAGTGTATATACTGTTTAAATGTAGGGCCACTAACAAGGGAGGGAGGAACAGATAAGGAACAAATGGTCAAAGGTTGACCCAAACATTGCAGGGAAGGAAATATTTATGAAGGACTATGAGAAGGAATTAATTTTTCTTTCACACAAGCCGTGTGTTGGAAAGGTAGAATCAGATGACTGAAAAATTCAATGCCATAGCCAGGATTTGAACCACAGATCCCCCGGCTATGGCATTGAATTTTTCAGTTGTCTGATTCTACCTTTCCGACTATGAGAAGGTTGGAGTGTATATGAATAAAGTAAGAAGCAAATGGTTATGGACAGTGAAAAGAAATAATTACAAGTAAGAGTAAAGTTCTCACAGGTGGAAGAGGCAAATGAGCCTGGGCTGAACACCAATCCCATGTATCAGCTAAACACAATAAATTCTTTATCCTCTGTATGCAACATCTTGTAGGTCCTTTCTTGATGTTTTCTGACACCTCTTCTATTATTGTTATGCCCTTAGATATTTGGGTGCACTGCCCTTAGATATCCACCTTTGGTCGCTGTCTAGTCAACGTGTACAAACTCCTCGTCTTTATTCATTACGCATTTTGTTGTAGGTGCAAGGGGATTACAGAAAACCCTATCAATGGTAAGAGATGTTAAAATGTGAGTTCCTGTATTCCATACTCTTTGAATAACATCATCAGAAACAATTGAATAGTAACACATGATCAATAAAACAAGCTATCCTTCTTCTATCTACTGCTTGTTAATACAGATAAACTTCATTGAACATTTATGCATTTTGTTGTAGGTATAAGATAGCTAAAACGATAGATTAGCAGTCGCTATGTGATGACTTTGAAATTCCCATTATTTGAATGATATTTGAAAAAAGTATAAATATTTGAACATTTAAACAAATAACCGAGAATATCTTGAAAATACTTAACACCACCAAATATCTATGTGACATAAATTACAGGCTGTTGCCAGAATATGCAACATATACATTTTATTTGTCACATAAGTATCTTATGCATATATGGTATTTTAATCAAACTTGTTAGAGCAAGCCATTTTTGAAAAATTAAAAAATGTTGAAAACTGTTCCATTAAAAGGTAATTTGACATGTTTGGAAGATACTGGACTAAAATACCAAGTTTGTTATTTAGCCAACTCTTCGTTTTTGAGTTAAGCTGTTCATGGACACATGCGGATCCTTTTTACTTTTCTTACCACGTTGCATTCCACCCAAGAATTCACTGGAGATACAAGTTTTGATGCCCCCAAAGGTCCGTGTGAATGGGTGAGAACAGTACAACACGAAAAGGAAAAGTCAGACTTGGTATTTAAGTTCAGTATCTTCCAAAGATGCATTATAAAGAGTTTCAAGAAAACCCACCAATCCCAATTACCATTTACATACAACATTTTTCAAAATTCTTGATTTTGTCAAAAATAGCTTAGCAATTTTGATTAAAATACAATACATTAAAGATATTTCTATAATTTTCTGGGAATAGTCTGTGTAGTCCTCTTCATTCAGAAAGAATTTTGTAGAATCTCATAACTGGTAAACGTTAAGCGATAGATGAAAATGTACCTCTCTTTAAAACACACAATTTACTTAAAATAACCTTTTTTGTGGCATAAGTCAGTTTTGAGATATTTGTTATTAATGCCTCAAGTTCTTTTCAAGCCCTGTCAACATACAATTGTTTCTCGCGATGTCATGGAAACAGTTTGGAATTTTAAGGCCAGCATATAGCGTCCAGTTGTTAAACATTTGACTATCGCTGTTCCCTTTGTATCTATAACGAAATGTGTAATGTAGCTGTTTCTGCAAAGGTTTATTTGGATTAAAATGAAATAGATAGAAAAATACTTCCATAGTTTGCATACCCAGTAATAAACGATAGATGGTAGAGAAAGTAATGTGAATGTAAGACATTAAGTTCTTTTTAAATGCTTATTTTTAATTTATCAAAATATGTTTTTCTTGTGAAATCTTGTAATTCAGTTTTTGGATGGAATACACTACCTTGTGGCAAAGAAAGTAAACATTAACTGAAAGTATAAAACTTGTGGCTGTCGGTCTTATCTGGTCTGTACGTTATCACTTTTTTAAAGTTGAGAAATATTGTATAGTTTTGGCATGAACATGTTACAGATGTGAAATCTGTGGAAAGGGCTTCACTCAGGCAGGAAATGTCAAGAAGCACCAAGTTCTGCACACGGGGCAGATGCCCTACTCTTGTAAAGTGTGTGGGAAGCCTTTCTATCAAGAAGGAAACTTGAAAAAGCACGAAGTTACTCACACTGGAGAAAAGCCTTATTCCTGCAGTATATGCTCCAAACAATTCTCACAGCAAGGTATGATTTCAAGGATAACCATCTGTGAGAAAAACACTACAAACCTTCTGCTTTCTTTTAAAGCATGTCATTTGGTGAATTAAATATCTGCTTGTAAGTCTAGCTTTTATAAAATTGTAGTAGCAAGCAATAATTTTGCCAACATTAAAATTCAAGAGATGGATCCAGGGATCGTTAAATACTCAGTTACCTGCAGAAAATACAACGAAATGCCTGTATATGTACCAAATCCTTTTTAAATAGAATAATGTCAGAAACAGTGTTATCTTGGTTTTCATTTTCAAATTGTGCCACACGATGTACTTTGCGATATAAATCAATTTACCTCCTTGTAAATATCAGGATAAAAAAAAGATGAGATGAATGTTTGTGTACATTGTGCTCAGTTGTCAAGTTATTAAACAATAATATTAATATTGTGTAAATTTTTAAGCAAAACAATTGAAGTCTCCATTTAACATGCATTTCTTCCCAAACTAGTGTAATAATAAAACTTATCTTTAAACTTTATTAATATTGTATTGAGTTTGATTATAATATATTAACTATTTCAAAAAATAATTGCATCTTGTGGAGCAATTTTATAAATAGTAAATACAGTAATAAAAAAAATTAACACCTCAGGAAATAATTTAAAGATATGCATGAATTATGCATTAAATTCCGATTGTTATATTAAAATTTCAAATCAATAGGATTGAAATAGTGGATTTTAAAAGTCTCACAAATGGGTATCCTCAAGCTATACATACGAGGGCTGATCAATAAAGACTGAGACTGATTTTTTTTTCACAGATATTTATTACTCCATTTCAATGTTGTCACACTATTTTTCAAAGTAGTCCCCTCCTACTAAAGTGCACTTTTTATAGCATCTCTGCCAGTCCTCGAACACATGGTGCAGGCCATTCTTTTTTAGGTCTTTGAGAATCGCCTCACTTTTCTTCAGCACTGCTTCAGTGCTCTCAAATCAAATGCCCTGGAGCTTTGCCCTTAGAGATGGTAATAAAAAGAAATCACAGGTGACAAGATCTGGGCTATAAGGCGGATGCGTACACAGGTAATGTTGAATTTAGCCAAAAATGCCTGGACTTGATTGGCGATGTGAGGCCGTGCGTTGTCGTGATGAAGTTCTGAACGTTTCCTTGCAATGTGCTTCCTCAGTGTAGCCAATACTGACTGTAGTACACTGATGTAACAGTAGTGTGAGGGGGAACAACAATCACAACAGCTGTGTTGATGTTGACTTCAGTCATAGCAGAAGCCGAAACACCAGGCCCACCTTGCTTAGCACAGAGGACTTGCCCTTCTTTGAAATCCTTGAACCACCTAAACACTGTTGCATGAGGTAGTGCATCTTCACTGTATGCTTGCTTCAGCTTTTTGAAAGTTTCAAGGCTGTATGATTTAAATGAAAATAAAATTTTATTGCGCTGTATTGCTCCTTTCGTGTCACCTCCATTTTGTGGTATGCGAAATTCAAGTAGGGTCAACAATATACAGCATTAGTACCAACCTACCAATACGAGAGTGCTGCCGCCTATGGACATTATACATGAAACCCCGCTCTTTTCAAATATTTATAGTAGAGACAGGAAACTATCAAGAACGCTTCAGGAAAAAATCAGTCTCACTCTTTATTGATCAGCCCTCGTATTATAAAGAATCTTGTTATCATTGTAATAAAACATTTCATAGCAAGATATCCAGATAAGTTAATATTGTATAAGTGTACCCATTAGACCCTGGACATGAGTAGATGGTTATATGTATTGTATTCTTAATGCAAACCTATTCTGTTCATGTATAAAATTACATCATGTCTATTGTGTAGCAACAACCCCACACCAGGTTAGTAGTAGCAACTCTGGTTCATCTCTGGTAATTTATGGGAAATAATTCTTATGTTTACTACCAGTATTTTTTGTTCCAACTATGTAGTACTATCAAGCTATTTGAACATGAAAAAAGAATTGAGTCTTTATTTATGGATGCTCTTTAAGAACTATGGTTCTTAGTGTTAATTAAATTCTCTCATTGGCCTCTTTATTAGGCTTGAGGTTCTTTTACATGCCATAAATCTACAACACGAGACCATCATTTTTACTTCTCTTCTGAAGGAAGCCATGCTAAGAAAAATTTCATCGCCTTCTAGTGGATTTCAAGCCACGACCTTGGAAACTAGAGGCAAGCATGGTACCCCTAGACCATGGAGAACAACATTTGAACATGAGACAGAGATCCCCGATAGAACTATGCTCTTCTTATACTGAATGTATTGAGCATGGAATCTTTGACATCGATATTCATATGAAAGGGCATGTTCAAAGATAAGGTGCTGTGAGTTGAAGCACCTTGGTTCTCATTAAGCAAAGTGGTTTAGAAAAAGCAGCAAAGCACAAAAATTTGGAGGTATAAATGATGGTGGAAGGTTTGTATTGAATACTAATGTGAGCAATAATAATAATAACAATAACTTTATTGCAGTCAATAGACTCTTACAAGAGCATCTGACACTGTCAATTATAGCTATACAATACAATTTACTTAATAATATTTACATATATATCCATTATAATTCAGTAATAGTATTTCTCTATCAGGAATGATTAATGCAGTTGACTTAATAATATTTACATAAGTACACATATCCATTACAATTCACTAATATTATACAAACATTTCTCTATCAGGAATAATTTTAGGACAGTTTTAAATTTTGAATCTCTGGTATTCTTAATTGCACATGGTAATTTATTATAAAGTGTAGCTCCAATTTTATATGGGTCCTTATTTGTTTGAGTTTTATTCGTGCTCACCCTATGGTAATCGTTTGTTCTTCTCGTATCGTATCAATGACAGTCTTTATTGAGTATGTTAAATTGCTTTCTATTTTTAATAAGTATAATGGTTTTAAACACATACAGTGAAACTACAGTGTTTCACGGCAGGAAGGTTGAAGAATCTGTAGCCAGAATGAAGAGAACTTCACAAGTCATTTGTAAAAATTCAACATGAAATTGTGACTTTGTCCTGCCTCACAAACTTCACACTGTCCGTTGCATCACAATATCTTGTCATGCAGATATGTTATGCACAAGGCATTTTAATCAAAATCATTACAGCCATTTTTTAGTAAATAAAGTATCCATATGATTTTCTCTATCTTCTATCATTTACTAATAGGTTATAGAAACTATTCCTACTAAAGCTTATTTTTTTTTCTACTTCATTTTAATCCAAATAAACCTTTGCAGATATAGCTACATTTCACATTTTGTTGTAGATACAAAGAGAACAGCAACAGTCAAATGTTTAGGAACTGGACGCTATATGCTGGCCTTAAAATTCCATACTCTTTCCATGACATCGCAAAAAAAACAAGTGAATGTTGACAGGACTTCAAAAGAATGACCAAGTAATGAGCAATTCGAACCATTAATAATGGTTGTCTCAGAAATGGCTTTGTCACAAAAAAGTTATTTGAAATAAATTGTGTGTTTGAAATTTTAAATTTATTGTTTCCAACCATTAGCCATATCAGTATGAAATAAACATTGTCCAATAACAAACAAATAAAATAACACATGCATAAAAGTAGATAGTAACATTAAAACAAATCTATATGTGTAAATTTTTTCGACATAAATACATTTAAAGTATAAAATGGTTGAGTCTCTAGCCATTTGTACACAAGTTTGTTGGAAGTTTTTGTGGGCAATTTCCTAATACATTCAAACAGGGTATTAAACAAAATTTGATTTGACATATTTATGACTGTTCATTGTTTTAGCTAATCTATATTGATAAATTCACATCATTCCTATGTTTAGTTTAACATATGTTAAATTGCCATAAATATAGGGTGAAGGTAAGGTCATAATTTGTAACTCTTTGAAATTTTCCCTACATGAAACTTTTTGGGTAGTATGTTTTCGTCTATGACTTAACATTTACCATTATACAAGATTCCTTCCAAATGAAGAGGATTTCACAGGCTATTCCCAGAAAATTCAAGATATATATTTTAATCAAATCGTTAAAGCCATATTTTAGAAAATAAAAAACTTTGGAAAATGCTCCATGTAAAGGGTATTCTGGGGTGGGGGGGGATTTTCTTGTAAATCCTCATGTCACATCATTGGAAGATGCTGAATTTAAATACCAAGTTTGGTATTACTTAACAAGTGATGTTACAACTTAAGTTGATTACAACTTAAGTGATGTTAGTGTAACAATTCCGATTCACCTTTAAATAAAAACCAAGTTTGGTATTTATTCCACTTTTCATTTTGTAGTTATGCTCCTCTCTCTCTCTCTCTCTCTCTCTCTCTCTCTCTCTCTCTCTCTCTCTCTCTCTCACACACACACACACACCTGCTTCTAAAAATGCTTTTTTTGGATTCAGGGGGCCTCAAAAATATATTTCTGGTGAAATCTCAACATCAAATTTTTGGGTGAAATACAATACTTTCCTTACTATACGAAATAGAGAAAGTAAAAATTATGCACGTAAATGATAGTTTGGGGCAAGAGGTTTACCTTGAAAATCTGTGTCACTCCCCTACCAACTTAAATCTAACTTTGGAATTTATCCAACTGTTATGCATTTGCAGACACTAGAAATATTTTACTGGGTTCACTGTACCAAATTTTTGGGTACAATGCAATAATATCTAACTTCCATAGGTAAAACTGCTGTCTGAGTTGCACATTTTGATAGTATAATACAAAGGTGATAGCACCCTCAGGGGCTCACGTACAGGAGTGGCGACCCCGAGGTACCTGAGCCACCCAGTGTCTGGGGGTATAACCAGTCCACCCTGTCTCCTGGGGTCACAAATAAGGAGACCTGGTCCTCCAGGTTGGGGGTTAAGCAAGGGGCTCTCAACCCCACTTGTAAAAATGTTGTTAAGACGGATGGTTTGTTGTTGGCAACTTGGAATGTTCAAACTATGTTATGATTTGGAAAAATGAAAGAAGTGGCAAATAACTCTTAAGGTATTGGCTGGACAGTAGTGTTGCAAGACAAACGTTGGAGTGGAAAAGTAAGAATAGATAAACAGGATTACACATTATTGTATTGTGGATCAACTGTGCCTGGACTACACAAGATAGGATTTATTATCACAAAGGGAATACAGAAGAGCCTAATAGAATTGGACCCAGTTAATGAAGGATTGTGTAAAATAGACTTAGGTCCAATTTCAAAATGTGGCTATACTTTCTGTGTACGCATCTGTGGAGGAAAGGGCGAGTTGACAGGGAAGAGTTTTCGTGAGAGTTTGGAAGGAGAGTGTGGTGAAGGAGTTTAGGATACGTTGATGTTCTTGGGTGATTTTGGTGCTGGAGTGGCAGGGAGGCAAGTGTTACTTGAACAAGATATCAAGGTTGGTGCCTTGCGTGGACAGTTTGTGATTGGATTATTAAGGAAGGAAGTTTCTCGTGTGTTATTGTTTTTTATAACTGTATAGATTTACATTTGCTAGGGTTAGTTCTTATTTGCCATATTCTGTGAGATTTCTATTGCTTAATTACTTTCTCTACTACGTATAGTAAGTAGGGGAAGTATTGTATTCCACCCAAAAATTTGATACCGAGATTTCACCAGAAATATATGTTTTGAGACCCCCTGAATCCAAAAAAAGCATTTTTGGAAACATGTCCATGTGTGTGTCTGCCTGTCTGTCTGTCTGTGTGCCTGTGAACAGCATAACTCAGAAACGAACAGTCGGATAAACACCAAACTTGGTATTTAGGTTCAGTATCTTCCAGAGATGCGACACGAAGGTTTTCAAGAAAATCCCCCCACCCCAGATTACCCTTTACATGGAACATTTTTTGAAAATTTTAATTTTCTCAAAAATGGCTCTAACAATTTTGATTAAAATATCATATGTTTAAGATATTTTCATGAAAAATAAAATGTATATCTTGAATTTTCTGGGAATGTCTCCAAAAGTATTCTTCATTGTGAACGAATTTTGCATAACTGGTAAACCATAAGAGATAGACAAAATTTTACTACATAAAAAATGTAGATCGCATTAAAATACACAATTTATGTCATATGCATTTTTTTTGTTGAGTGAACCATTTTCGAGATATTGCTTGTTACTCCCTTGAATTTTTCAATACTTATTTTCTCAAATGGGAATTTGTTATTCATTTTTTTTGTCTTGGATATGCAAAGAGTATTAATCTGTGGCAAAGAGAATGGTGCTGCACCTAGCAACCAGCTATTAAGAGATATGTATGTGCTTAAAGGCTACTGTATTTCCAAATTGCCCTTGTAAATATATATTCCCCTTACATCTAGAAGAAAATCAGCAATAAGATAGAGTCTGCAAATGTTTATCTCGACTGACAGATGGAGAATAAGCGTTTGTAAAAATAGTTTGTACAAGAGTAGATAAAGTCATGTGCAGATTTTTTTGTATTTGTTGATTTCCTATTTCTATTTTTGTAATCCTGGTGTTTCTTTCTGACTGTATTGGTTTTGTACCAGAATGTGATTATCTATATAACGAGAGCTGCTTCTGTAATCTGAGTTGCTTAACTTGTACTTTTTATTTTTATTCTATTGATGTACTGACTTGAATAAAGTTATAGCCAGAGGGTAGCGCTGATGACCGCTGCAGTTTTGCGCCACTCAAACCGCTATTACTACTACTACTGAACATTTTTAGAATGCCATGTTTCTAAAAACAAGTGAAATTTGTTTATATTTGACAGCTACTTTCCAGGCTATGGTTTTTTACAATTTAAAATTGCCATTATCGGCTTAGTAATGCTTTGGTGAAGAAGGCAACAATTTATTATTGGTACAATGAATTCAAATCTGTTTTTTCTTAGTGATGAATTTCATGAAGGACACCCAAGAACTGCTGTAACTGATGACCTAGTGCTTTGTGATTTGTTTTTGTTCCCAAAAATTATAGATAAAATGCATAGAACCACTTATTCGTCATCAGATGAAGCAGTGGAACATTATAAAAACCTGGTTTCTGAAGTGCGGCATCATTGCTTTAAGACTGGTTATCAAATGCAAGAATGCATTGATGTTAAAGGAGAATATTTTGAAAAACAATAAAATCATTTACTTTTTTAAAACTGTCATATACAGTATCATTATAAATTAGTTACACACAAGTATGGTACCACTGTTGTTGAACCAGGCAAAGTTTACTGATAATAATGTTATGAGCCAGCAGACATATACAGGTGTGCAGCATGCTCACTGTGGTCCACCACTTCATGAATCGTGAGTTTGGATAGGAGAAGCAGTAGCAATATGTGTGATCTGTAGAAAAGGGGATGAAGTCACTCTCAGATTAGATGTTACAAAAGGAAGTCATATTGAAGTTGTGATGCTTCATTCAAATGTGGTTTATAACTAATTTATAGTTATGATTGGTATCACATGCAGTTTTACTCTGTTACAGGTAACATGCGTAAACACGAGAGACTTCACACAGGTTTAAGGCCTTATGAGTGTAAGTTGTGTGGGAAACGCTTCACACAGCAAGGCAATCTCAAGAAACATGAGGTGCTGCACTCTGGTTTGAAGCCATTCTGTTGTAATATATGTGGCAAGAGATTTAGCCAGGAGGTGAACTTGCAGAAACACAAGACTGTCCACACAGGTAAGTTTGAGGTTAGGAGCATGGATGGTCTTGTTCATTGTTGTTATACTGCATCTGTGATCCTGACCTCAAAATGCTTATTTTTCCAAATCCAGAACACAGTTACTGTAAAACATGCTTTATTTGGCACAGACTCAGAATACAACACAGCTCATCTGTTTTATCAAATCACAACTGTACTGCCCACTTTTCACATCTATCTGAACTCTACAGTGCTCATCCAGGCAACTACAGGTCCAGTATATAAGCACTAAAACATGCCAAAACAAAGGTTGTGCAACAAGTAAGCGGCACATAAAGGAGCTTTATTTCCCAGTGCCTATTGTTCCGACAGGAGGCACTGACAGCAGCCCACAAGTAGCCCCACGCACATGGTCACATTATGTTCTTTAGATATAAAGTATACAGCTATGACTGTCCATTTTCACAAGCGGGGGGGCTTTGTAGGAAACAAGGTATTGGCCTCATGGGAAACCCCCATGGTTGGCGTTGATCCTGGGTTGTTAGGAGGGCTCTTGCCCGGGTAGACCTTCGCAGTAAATGTCACTTCACTGTTTTTATCTATTTCAGTTTCCCCATCACTTTGCTTTCCTAGTGGTGTGATGCAATACACACTATGTAGCCAATTCTTCCAGACTGTTGACTCGCTGGGGAGTTGAACCCAAGACTTCTGCAGCAGCACGTTCCAGTTGTCATCACAAACTCGCTTGTAGAACTCCAGTAACTGGCTCTCATGAAAATGCTTGCTTATATAGCCAGTGCAATCTTTCACAGAACTATCTCAACACACATTCTGGTGGAGGGTAGGAAGAAACTTCCAGAAAATTGTGGTTGTCTGTCCATATCGCTTCCGGTGTTTATACTGGCGAGCCTCACCTATGCTTGTTTATCTCTGACCTCCAGATAACCTTGAGCCATAGCTGCTGCATCATAAAATATATTCTGTAACTCCTGTGTTACATACTCATGAGTGCTAAGTGATGTCCATCGTCACAAGGTTGTAATCCATGAAGAATGGTCACTCTGTACAGTTTCAGTTTTAAACATTTAGCAGCCGTATAACACCCACTTGCTGCACAACACATCTTAGACACTTCTTTGGAGAGCATTTGAATGATGCACCAATTTTGTAAATTTCTTCCTACGTTTACACCTCTTAGGTTTAGTGATTCTGTTGTCCTAAACTTATTAACCAGATATCTGTGAGTATTTCTATTTGGAACTAAAACACCAGGATATGTCTCCTGAAATTGTCTACATGATTCAGTTTTTACGCAGGCTCAGATTAGATTAGTATCATACATAAAAATTCTTCATTCCAGAGTGAATTTTTTGGTAGGCATTTCAGTGGGCTAAGAACAAAAGCAATAATAAGAATACTCTTAAAGTAATTCACACAGATGTTTGAATATGCTTTCATTTTTGAAATGCACAATAAACAAACTCTAGTCTTAACAATGCAAACAGAAGGTAACACTGACAGTTGGTATTCACTGCAAGTGGAAACAAATCATCATATACGCAATCATGGCCAGGCCACAAAATGACCGCCCTATGAATTTTAACTTTATTATCTCAATTCCTGGTTATCGTATGAAGCAGCATTACATATTCAGGGCTATTCTGTAATGTTGCGTTAAGGCTTAACAAATTGTTAAAGCCATTAACCAATTGATTGCCACTCTGTAACTTCATGACAAAACCAAAATTTTGTTAACAATAAAGATTTGGTTATTGAAAACAGCAAAGCCAAAGACCCTCATGCTAACACCTTTGTTACACAACAGATTCGCATAGATGTCATTTTAATGCCACTGTAAGAGGAAAAGCGCAATAGAAATTTAACATTTTAACTATCAAATTTTTATTTATTAGTTTTAGCATAAAATATAAATGCCATGGATTACATTCGAGTGAGCAATGTTCCGTATAATAGCATTGGTAAATGATGCTCCCAACATAACCTTTAAGAGATGAATTTTAGTAGAAAGATAAATGTAGTGTAATCTTGTATCATAATAAAAGTAACAGTTATTGCCTTAAGAATTTTAGGTTCAAATACTCATAAATCTTGAGTTTATTTGCTTCATTTTTAGATTAAGATTGGGAACTGTAGATAGATGGTGATATGTTTTCCTTCCCAGAATTATTTTAATTTCCAATCTGCTAAAAGAAGTGGCTAGCAGAGAGCTATTTACCAGCTTCTTGTAACCGCGGAAACTTGAATTTATATTGATGCTGCTGGAACAGGAAGAACATAATAGATTTGCATATGAAAAATAATCCAAAATAAGATGCTTGTAGCTGCAACATTTCCCCAGATAACGCAACTAATGAAATTGGCCTTTGTTTTCACTTAAGGAATACCTACAATACAGGGTCACTACACTTAAAATTATTCTGACTTATGCACTTTCTCAAAGTACTCACCACCACGCTGTATACACTTTTGCATTTGCTGAAACCACTTCTGCCACATGTTCTCTTCAATGGCTGCAAGCTCCTTTTCATTAGGGAGCATCTTCAGTGGTTGAAAATCTCTTTCCACTCTTCTATCCTCATCTTTCAAAGATGTTCAGTCCCTTTGAAATTCCTGAAACCACCTGAAAACTTGGCACAGGAAGGAGCAATGTCCCCAAAAGTCTGTTACAACATTCAAGACTTTGGCACTGGTTTAACCCATTTTTAAAACCAGAGAAAGTCATTGAGCAAAAATGCTGCCTCTTCAGCTCAATTGCAAGGACTGACTAGCCGTGGGATGTTCATTTGCTCACTCCTTCAAGTGGGACAACCTTCACTTTCTCACATCTCAAAACTTTCAGAGTGAGGATATAATCAGATACCAATTATGATTTTCTTTAAAAGATTAAGATATAAGATCACTCCCACAAACACCTACTTGTGCTTGGTGGTACACATTAAAATTTCAGAAAAATCAACATGATAACTAGTATGTTTAAAATTATATAATAAAAAGAAAATCAAGCAATAATTGTGGGTTGATATGAATTAGTGAAACTTGCATCAAAACAATACGAAGCTGTGCTGCTATTTCTTTTGTTTCATTCCTTTCTTAACCTAAAATTAATCTCATTTTACATGGCCACTGTCACAGCAATTGGACGAGTTTTCCCCATAAAAGAAGTCTAATTCTTTGGGGTTGCTATTCTAAGCAGTGTGTGCAAATTTAAAAAATTCAGATATATTTTATATTTTACATATGAGGCTTTCACAGGATGCTCTGTTTCCATCTTGGCAAGGAAAAGTAACGGAAGCACTCATAGTCAGTATTCCAGTGCTGGTGGCAGTGTGAAAACAAGACATTATCACAGAGCACACAAATTTTCAGTTGGCTAACAAACCATGAGAAAACAAATAGGTACTGCGAATACAGAATGTGAAATATTGGCATGATTGTTAAGAACAGATCTTTAAGCTTAACAAATAAGTCACAGAATAGCCTACTTAAAGCAATGTTATAAACAGCTTACTTCAGTTGAATGCTCTACATTACGAGGTTGGTTCACAAAGTTATCAGTAGCAAATAGCAAGCATGATCTTTAAATGGTGGAATGTGGAATTTCATTTGTTTGGTTGCTACAGTGCTACTAAATACACAAGTTGAGGTTTATACTAAAAATGCATAAAATTAAATGTCATGAAGTGATTGAGTACTTCATATTAAAAGGTTTAAAGCCAACTGAAATTAAAAAGGAATTGGATTCCTCACCATCATTTTTTACAGTGAGGAGTTTAAACATGGCTTTTACGAATATCAAGGTTGTCCACTATGTTGTCCATGTGAAAAGATTTACTTTACGCCATTGCTTTTCTTCCTGCAGTATATTGAGGAAGCTCAGAAAATAATAAGCAAAACATAATTAATGCCATTAGGAATTAAAATAACAGAATGTGATTTAACATTATCTTAATTGAAATGCACTAATGTAGTGTTTAATACTATATGGCACTGCCACTTTCATAAATAAAGTCATAAATAGCATAATAGAAATGCAAAAATGAAACAAAATAAAGCTCTTGATAGTTATGAAAGGTGGCATGCAGTCCGTATATATTAAATGACAAACAAGCGATTGCCTACCTGGAGCCTGCATATCTTTTTCAGCATCTACTGCTGAGAGAGAATTGACCCTTCTACATCTTTCACCTCGCTATCATATCTCTGCCACTATTGTCATTATCAGATCTTGTCTGAGCTGTGATCTACTTCAAAGGATCTTCTTCTGTTCTTCATCCTTTAACATAATAAAGACCATATTAGAATTACATTTTATGTTTGTTTTTCATCTCATTAGATCGTGTCTGGAACATTTGCATAGGCTCACAGTATAATGGGTGCTGCATTTGTTAACTGCCAACCAGAAGCACATCTCATAGAGCCAAGATGGCTCCTTGATAATGTGTGAAGCTAGGACTTAGGAGATCGACTCTCATCGACTGTCCAATTTGACCATGGGTTTTTTGTGGTTTTCCTTGGACGGTAGGCAAATGCTAGAGTGGCTTCTCATCCACCAAGATTTCCATTTCCTTCTCAGGTTTCATGGTATTGGTGGTGGTGGACAGATAGCACAGATGCTTATTTAAAGCAAAGATATTCCTCTCTGGCCAACTCCAGTAATGGGGACTTTGCACACCCCTGTAGCTGCAATAGATCCCCCGCAGTGCACAAAGTGTCCCCCTGCTTATACCACACCCTAACAGCTCAGTCAACTTTTTGCAATCTTACATCATTGTTGGCAAAACATAAATTGATCATGGGACAGCAGTTGGGTGAATGCAAAGAGTGTTGAATCAACAAGAAAGATGATGGCCCCACTGCTTTCTGGGGTAAAGTGTTTTCCGACTACCTGGTAAAGGACAAAACCATCAACAGAGAGTACTCTACACCTGTTGAAGGAGGTTATGTCTACCAAGACCATGCAGTGGCTCCCACTGAGTTTTTCCTTTTCCCAAATCTGAACAAATGTACCTAGATGTGGAGATCATACGTCTATCTACCACACAGTAGTTTTCATAATTTTAGTTCTCCATAAATCCCTCTGCCCTGCAACTTCATCTGTTAGTCCTCTATACGCCAAGCTCCTTTGGACTCCTAGTCTTCCCTGTCCTCTGTTTCCCCTCTTCTATTATTTCTAATTTGATCCCTTCTTAAGATTCGAGAAGCCCTCCGTCAAAAGTTGATCTCTGTTGTTGCCTATTCAATGCCAAGTTTCTGCTTCACAGAGTAATATACTTTGTGCTATCGAATTATAAACAAACTTTTTAGTTTTATATAAAATGCTTCTCCTTCGTAATATCAAGTGCAACATTTCAATTGTTTTTCTTCCTTCTATTTCTAATTTCCTCCTTAATAACCTATAATTTTTCATCCATGTTGATAATAGTAAGTATTTTGTTTTGTTAAAGTTAACATTATTTTATACTTTTCAGTTGATTTTCTCATCATGTATGAAGCGTCCTCAATATATTGTGTTGTTATTACTAGGTCATCTGCAAAAAGTAATTGACGTAGGGTGTAATTTTGATTCATTGGAATTCCCATCATAATGCATTTTTTAGACCATATATAACTTTTAATGTTTATATCACATCTTCATAAAAAAGTATATCATTGGTGCAAGTGACTAACTTGAGAAAGAATCTGGCATGCTGCATTCACATGAGTTTTTCTACTCACTTACAAAAGCTTATTGTTTTATTCACTTCTTGTACTGCAGATAAAGTTTCATTACACACTTTGTTGTATGATGTAAAGCAACAATCAGTTGCTAGAGTGTCATTATGTGATGGTTTTGAAATTTCACAACCTTTGCATGACCACAAAAAAAATTAATGGCAACTTACCAGTTGAGAAAATTATAAGCAATAACAAGGAATAGTCAACTGCACATTTGTGAGCTTTATCTCTTATGGTGAGGCAATGTCTATTACCCTGGGGGTTTTGTTCCGTAACTCCTGCATTAGCAACATGTACTAACCTTGTTATAAGTGGCGTCCATCTGCATGAAGACATTCCTGGCATCTTCAAATGAAATTTCCATTCACACAGACACACGAGTTGTTCGTAATTTCTGCTTTTATATTGTCCTTAAGTTTGTCTATGCTGTTCGGATTGTTCCTATAAATTTATTTTTTACGGTTCCCACAAATAGATGCATCAATTTCATCAATTTTTTCCTGCATTAGAACATCTCATTTTTAGCGTTTAGTAACGGTTATAACTGTAAGAGTTACAATGCGTTAACTGCTACATGTAACGGTTCCAGTAACAATTAAGTTACTTGTTTTCATGGTTATCACATTTGCATTACATTAATGGTTAGCTATAACTACATTACAATATGAATTATATCAATAAAGATTTACATTGTTATTTGATGCAATCAAAAAAGAAGTTTCTCTAGCTGTGTCAGCACTTTGATTACTGCAGTGGTTTATAATAGCAAAATGCATTCGCACTTGTACATTTTATCACATGCATACCTTGTCCCTATTGGCTAAGTTATTCATGCTGTAAATGTGCTTTGGTTTATTATTACCATGTTTGCTCTGTTTTACTTCTTACCACAATTAGTGTTACACACAGGCCCATGATGGAACTCAAACATGCAAGCTTCAGCTACACACTCCAACAACTACGAAGCTCTTAGCACTTAGAAATGGGAACAGTGTTAGTAAACGAAAAAATCATTACATTCATGCAAATCGAGGTTGGAAGATGCACATGTACAATATTAATAAAGAACATTCAACTTTCAATTGTAGTGTGTTTGGTAATGAGGCAGCCCTTTCAACTTCGAGGTTTGATTCAGGAAATACTTTAACCCTGTCGTGTATCTGTCGGCCTTTTATTGTTGTTAACTCACGCCTTCACATGCACATTTGTTTAAGCTATCTTAGAGGGTAGACATTGAAGCTGTACTACTGTTAAAATTTATGTACCGTTTGAGCTTTGCAGCCCACTCATATTGCTAAACAATGTGAGTTAATTATTTCCACTGCAATGTATAAAAACTCGTACACCTGTAATCATGTGTGTGCATTTGTTGCTGGGGAAGCGATGATCTGTAATAAACAAATATATATGTACTTGGATCAGGTTACAGCAAAGAGATGGCCTTGGTTGAGGTAACTAGTTTCCGATAAGTGATACTAATGCTGTCAGCCAGGCTCACTAACCATTAACAAGATAACTAGTACCTATATTCGTTACTTTGGTAACTGTTACGTTATTTTCTGCCTGTTGTCCTAAACTTGTTAACCAGATGTCTAACAGTTTCTCTACTTGGGAGTAGAATACCAGGACACTTCTCCTGAAATTGTTTATGTAATAAATTAAATATGTTGGGGTAGAGTTGAATTCTTGACTCACTCTTATGACAACCTTAATTGTACATAAACATTTGTTGTTGAAGCGTGAATTTGTCGGCAGGTATTGTAGTGGGTTAATGCACAGCAGCAAATAGAGCACAGGTGATAACCTTGAACACGTGCATCAGAAACGTTATGAGGTCACTGCAGTATAGTATATGGCATTAAAAAAAGTCACCTCATAATAAATAGGACTTCTTAAGCATATGGTATCTTAATAAAAAGTAACAAACATCACTGCATGTAAAGGGTAGCATTTTCTTGAAAATCTTTGTTATAGCCCTCAAAGATGCTCAAGTCAAATACTTTAAGTTTGATATTTAACACACACACATAGACCTTATTCTTTTTTATTTATTCACGAAGCTTCAAAACATATATTTCCAGTGAAATCTCGGTATCAAATTTTTGGGTGGAATACAATACTTGCTATAGTTAAGTAGTGAGAAAGTGAAAAGAGATATTGTGGGAATTTGCAAACAATCCTTGTAGTTATGTTGTGGAAACAGGCAGCATCTGATACTGCCAGTAATATGTTCCATTCCTCACAAACAGGTTGCCAAGAGATGGTGTGATGAAGAAGTTACAGATGGATGCCACATCAAGCAACAGTGTCCAGATTCCTCTGCTGGATGGTATCCTTGTCAGCAATGCAAATCATTGTTAAACATAAATTTTGTTACAGCAATTTTATATAAATGTATAGAAACATATTCATGGCATTTATATATTCATTTAAATGCAAGAACCTCCTCCCCCTTTTTCCTGAACCTGATTTAGGAATTTAATATGTTATAAAAAGAAATATAACATAACTTTCTCTGCCACCTAATTATAGTAGAGGAAGTATTGTGTTCCACCCAAAAATATTTCATCGGAAACACATCGCTACAACCAACAAAAAGCTCTTACTCTGAACAGTATAGTTCCAAAACACATTGCTACAGCCAATGAAGTAACAACTGGCTGCACAGCTGATTCCACGCTGCTGACGTGGCGTGGTGTGGTTCAGTGTATCTGTTAGCTCAGTCAGCTAGTAAAGTGAAAATAGAATTTGCAGAAAGATTTCTGGGTTTAAAAGTTCCAGGCTGTACAACAATCCATATACTTTCTAATAAATTTCAGGCCACAGGAAGTATTCAGTCTAAAAACAGTGCAGGGTTCTTATCAAAGAAACATTAGACATCATCAGTCATTGTTTGGAGACTTCCCCCCAAAAATTGCTTAGGCGTCTTTCACAAAAGTCAGACGTGTTTTATGACTCTGTGTGAAGAGTTACTAAATTGTTGAAGTTAAAACCATATAAAACAACTGTGGCATAGACCCTTCAACCAGATGATCTTGTACGTGAGTGGAGTCTCAATAGTATACACAATGGCAAAATACACCCATATTTAATATTTTTCTCAGATGAGGCTTGGTTCCACCTTCATGGATATGTGTGTGTACACAAAATAATCATTATTGGAGTTCTGAGAAACCTACGGTACGATTTGTTTTTCGTGACAACCTTATCTGTATGCGCAGTAGTTGGACAAGTCCCTTTACCTTCTGGGAGGGGTGTTGGTTCAGTAGGCGTTATACACAATGTAAGATAAGCTGATCACCAGGCATTCCAAGTGAGTGTCTGTTCCATGTAGGGGAAATACTGCCTCAGTGTTTCTGCCTTGTCATGACAAAAAAATCAACCTGTAATACTGTTCATGAAATAGCCCTCCATGACAAAAAAATTGGTGTATTGTGCACCATAAACAAAGAAAGAGTTATAGGGCCAATTGTTTTTTTGAATCCACAGTTGACGCCCCTACATACATGAATATAAATTTGCTCCCCCCCTTTTTTAGAGAATCAACAAACAGCGACTGTGATTTTGCCACAGCTCATACAGCCAATATTTCAAGAGAACAATTGAAAGTGTGCTTGAGGACAGAATTATTAGTAGAGGCACATAAGCCGTGTGTTGAACAAGGTTGGAAAGGAGACTCAGACAACTGAAAAATTCAATACCATAACCAGGATTTGATGCACCAATCTCCCGGTCTCCATCTGGTTGCTCTAACCACTGAGCTACCATGCCGGCATGCTATTAAATTCTCCAACTGATTCCATTTTTCCCAGTAAATTATTAGTAGAGATTTGTGGCCCCCTCATTCTTCTGATCTAACACTGTCATTTCTATCTTGGGGGGGGGGGGTAAATTAAAACAAAGTGTACAAGACAAACCCACACACCCTGGAAGAATTTAAAAAATATATATATCCTCCAGCAAATTGCCAGCATTTCTGAATGTGAACTCTAGCAAGTGATGGATAGTTTCCTAAAGAGGTGCCAAAAATGTATTGACGTGATGCTGACCAGTTTTAATACCTCGTTTCATAAAGTTAGTCAGCAAAGCCTTTAAAAGTAGTTTTATAAACATTGTATGGTTGTATTTGCGCCATTCTATAATAGCTGCAGACAGAAACGAGTGCCATAACGCAAATGGGAAAAACACTGCACAGCCGGTTCTTAGTTCATTGTCTCTCCCAGTATAAAAGTTGGATAAATACCAAACTTAGTTTTAACACCACCATCTTTCCAGCATGCAACACAAAGATTTTCAAGACAAAATAACCCCTCAAACTTCTCTAACGATTTCGGTTAAAATAGTAGAACACTAATAAAATTAATTTTTATCCCAATTATTGATTTCAAACAATGTACACCAAAATTTTTTATATAAAATTATTAAAATCACTGCAGTTATCTAGTATAAAATGTTATATCAGTGACAATAAGTTGTTCCTGATCAGAACATAAATTACAAAGGTATAAAAAATTTCATCAAGTCAGAAAAACTTCTGAATGTCCCTATAATACTTGAAACATTCCCTCACTATATAAAAATCAAGGGTAGGGAGAAAAGGTATAATAGTGGAAAGAATTTTGAAGTATTGGTATAGATGTTTAAATTTAGAAGATAATAATATATTAAAAGAATGTATACAGTTTCAAAAAGCTGTCCTAGAAGAAGAGTGTTGGTTAGGGGAGATGGGAAATGTCCTAAAAGAAATTGGCATGAGGAATATTCTCCTATTAGATAAATATAATAACAGTGGGTTTTGGAAAGAAGTGAGATTGAGGGTGGAAGATATCGAAAAACAAGAGATATGGGCTAGTTTTGAGGATAAAAGGTCATTGATCTTGTATAAATCAGTTAAAAGAGATTGGGGAAGGGAGAAGTATGTAGATATATGTAATCAATTTGGTAGAATAGGTCTTGCGTGGATGCGCACAGGAGTAATATTTTTAAAAAGGAATGGATATAATGGTTTGGGGAGATGTATTATGTGTGATGAATCAGGTAGTACTTTTCATTGTCTAATAGAATGTGATAAGGTTAAAAGGTGGAGAGAGGTTATATGGAATAAAAAATGGGACAAGCTAAACAAAGAAGCAGTAGCATTAAGAATGTTGGGAAGCACAAAAGCAGAAACAATTAAAATGATGGGGACATTTTTAGGCAACACAAGGGATAAGTGGATAAGGAGCTTAAGAAAGGTACAGCTGAACGAGCATAGTCTGTAAAGTAGAGAGATGGTATAGTAGCTTTATCCCAATATATACAGCCTAGGGGCTAAATATGGGGGAGCTAGAAAACTGGTGCACTAGACATAAGTTTTAGATGTAAGCTTTATTTGTATTATTGTAATAATGATGAAATAAATATTACATTACATTACATTACATATAAAAATCTTGATTTGCTGTTGTTTGGGGATCACTGGTCATGACCTGCCTCTCCTGAAACATTCCCTCACTATATAACAATCTTGATTTGCTGCCTAAGATATTCTGTTGTTTGGGGATCACTGGTGATGACCTGCCTCTCTTGAAACATTCCCTCACTGTATAACAATCTTGATTTGCTGTTGTTTGGGGATCACTGGTCATGACCTGCCTCTCCTGAAACATTCCATCACTATATAACAATCTTGATTTGCTGCCTAACATATGCTGCTGTTTGGGGATCACTGGTGATGACCTGCCTCTCTTGAAACATTCCCTCACTGTATAACAATCTTGATTTGCTGTTGTTTGGGGATCAGCGCTGATGACCTGCCTCTCTTGAAACATTCCCTCGCTATATAACAATCTTGATTTGCTGCTGTTTGGGGATCAGCGCTGATGAGCTGCCTCTCTTGAAACATTCCCTCACTATATAACAATCTTGATTTGCTGTTGTTTGGGGATCATTGCTGATGACCTGCCTCTCCTGAAACATTCCATCACTATATCACAATCTTGATTTGCTGCCTAACATATGCTGCTGTTTGGGGATCACTGGTGATGACCTGCCTCTCTTGAAACATTCCCTCACTGTATAACAATCTTGATTTGCTGTTGTTTGGGGATCAGTGCTGATGACCTGCCTCTCTTGAAACATTCCCTCACTATATAACAATCTTGATTTGCTGTTGTTTGGGGATCAGTGCTGATGACCTGCCTCTCTTGAAACATTCCCTCACTATATAACAATCTTGATTTGCTGTTGTTTGGGGATCATTGCTGATGACCTGCCTCTCCTGAAACATTCCATCACTATATAACAATCTTGATTTGCTGCCTAACATATGCTGCTGTTTGGGGATCACTGGTTATGACCTGCCTCTCCTGAAGCATTCCATCACTATATAACAATCTTGATTTGCTGCCTAACATATGCTGCTGTTTGGGGATCACTGGTGATGACCTGCCTCTCCTGAAACATTCCATCACTATATAACAATCTTGATTTGCTGCCTAACATATGCTGCTGTTTGGGGATCACTGGTAATGACCTGCCTCTACTGAAGCATTCCCTCACTGTATAACAATCTTGATTTGCTGCCTAAGATATGCTGCTGTTTGGGGATCACTGGTGATGACCTGCCTCTCTTGAAACATTCCCTCACTATATAACAATCTTGATTTGCTGTCTAAGATATGCTGCTGTTTGGGGATCACTGGTAATGACCTGCCTCTCTTGAAGTATTCCCTCACTATATAACAATCTTGATTTGCTGCCTAAGATATGCTGCTGTTTGGGGATCACTGGTAATGACCTGCCTCTCTTGAAGTATTCCCTCACTATATAACAATCTTGATTTGCTGCCTAAGATATTCTGTTGTTTGGGGATCACCGCTGATGACCTGCCTCTCTTGAAGTATTCCCTCTTGGTACAACAATCCTGATTTGCTGCCTAAGATATGCTGCTGTTTGGGGAGCACTGCTGATGACCTGCCTCTCTTGAAGTATTCCCCCTCTGTACAACAATCTTGATTTGCTGCCTAAGATATGCTGCTGTTTGGGGATCACTGGTAATGACCTGCCTCTCTTGAAGTATTCCCTCACTATATAACAATCTTGATTTGCTGCCTAAGATATTCTGTTGTTTGGGGATCACTGGTGATGACCTGCCTCTCTTGAAACATTCCCTCACTATATAACAATCTTGATTTGCTGCCTAAGATATTCTGTTGTTTGGGGATCACTGGTGATGACCTGCCTCTCTTGAAACATTCCCTCACTATATAACAATCTTGATTTGCTGCCTAAGATATTCTGTTGTTTGGGGATCATTGGTGATGACCTGCCTCTCTTGAAACATTCCCTCACTATATAACAATCTTGATTTGCTGCCTAAGATATTCTGTTGTTTGGGGATCACTGGTGATGACCTGCCTCTCTTGAAACATTCCCTCACTATATAACAATCTTGATTTGCTGCCTAAGATATTCTGTTGTTTGGGGATCACTGGTGATGACCTGCCTCTCTTGAAACATTCCCTCACTATATAACAATCTTGATTTGCTGCCTAAGATATTCTGTTGTTTGGGGAGCACTGGTGATGACCTGCCTCTCTTGAAACATTCCCTCACTATATAACAATCTTGATTTGCTGCCTAAGATATTCTGTTGTTTGGGGATCACTGGTGATGACCTGCCTCTCTTGAAACATTCCCTCACTATATAACAATCTTGATTTGCTGCCTAAGATATTCTGTTGTTTGGGGATCACTGGTGATGACCTGCCTCTCTTGAAACATTCCCTCACTATATAACAATCTTGATTTGCTGCCTAAGATATTCTGTTGTTTGGGGAGCACTGGTGATGACCTGCCTCTCTTGAAACATTCCCTCACTATATAACAATCTTGATTTGCTGCCTAAGATATTCTGTTGTTTGGGGATCACTGGTGATGACCTGCCTCTCTTGAAACATTCCCTCACTATATAACAATCTTGATTTGCTGCCTAAGATATTCTGTTGTTTGGGGATCACTGGTGATGACCTGCCTCTCTTGAAACATTCCCTCACTATATAACAATCTTGATTTGCTGCCTAAGATATGCTGCTGTTTGGGGATCATTGCTGATGACCTGCCTCTCCTGAAACATTCCATCACTATATAACAATCTTGATTTGCTGCCTAAGATATGCTGTTGTTTGGGGATCATTGCTGATGACCTGCCTCTCCTGAAACATTCCATCACTATATAACAATCTTGATTTGCTGCCTAAGATATGCTGCTTTTGGGGATCACTGGTAATGACCTGCCTCTCTTGAAGTATTCCCTCACTATATAACAATCTTGATTTGCTGCCTAAGATATGCTGCTGTTTGGGGATCACTGGTAATGACCTGCCTCTCTTGAAGTATTCCCTCACTATATAACAATCTTGATTTGCTGCCTAAGATATGCTGCTGTTTGGGGATCACTGGTAATGACCTGCCTCTCTTGAAGTATTCCCTCACTATATAACAATCTTGATTTGCTGCCTAAGATATTCTGTTGTTTGGGGATCACCGCTGACGACCTGCCTCGCTTGAAGTATTCCCTCTCGGTACAACAATCCTGATTTGCTGCCTAAGATATGCTGCTGTTTGGGGAGCACTGCTGATGACCTGCCTCTCTTGAAGTATTCCCCCTCTGTACAACAATCTTGATTTGCTGCCTAAGATATTCTGTTGTTTGGGGATCACCGCTGATGACCTGCCTCTCTTGAAGTATTCCCCCTCTGTACAACAATCTTGATTTGCTGCCTAAGATATTCTGTTGTTTGGGGATCACCGCTGATGACCTGCCTCTCTTGAAGTATTCCCCCTCTGTACAACAATCTTGATTTGCTGCCTAAGATATTCTGTTGTTTGGGGATCACTGGTGATGACCTGCCTCTCTTGAAACATTCCCTCACTATATAACAATCTTGATTTGCTGCCTAAGATATTCTGTTGTTTGGGGATCACTGGTGATGACCTGCCTCTCTTGAAACATTCCCTCACTATATAACAATCTTGATTTGCTGCCTAAGATATTCTGTTGTTTGGGGATCACTGGTCATGACCTGCCTCTCTTGAAACATTCCCTCACTATATAACAATCTTGATTTGCTGCCTAAGATATTCTGTTGTTTGGGGATCATTGGTGATGACCTGCCTCTCTTGAAACATTCCCTCACTATATAACAATCTTGATTTGCTGCCTAAGATATTCTGTTGTTTGGGGATCACCGCTGATGACCTGCCTCTCTTGAAGTATTCCCTCTCTGTACAACAATCCTGATTTGCTGCCTAAGATGTTCTGTTGTTTGGGGATCACCGCTGATGACCTGCCTCTTTTGAAGTATTCCCTCACTATATAACAATCTTGATTTGCTGCCTAAGATATACTGTTGTTTGGGGATCACTGGCGATGACCTGCCACTTTTGGTCCAAATCAATAATTAATGCCTTTGCTTCTGCACACCTAGGACCCATCATTTCTACTGCAAAAACCACAAAAATGGTCCGGTTAATTTCTCTGTATTTATTAAGTTTCTAATGAACTGCTGACAATGCAGCAAAGTCAGCTGGAACAGAAGTCCTAACAAGTGAGAGGGAGCTATCATGTCTATGTAAGTTGACAAACGTACCTCAGCAGAGGTTTTCCTTTGGTCCTCGGGATTAAGGCAAGGCATTGCAGCCTCTTTCCATCCATTCTACTGATGCCAACAGGAGAACCTGCACAAACCACAGCTCTTCTGAGGATATCTTTAATCATGGCATACCTGAAAAATCTTCCTGAGTTCTTTCAGCAACTTATACCATGAATCCATAACTGACCCACTCTTATTGCATATACAAATTCATGTGGATGACAGAATTTACAGCCAAGATGAAGTGCAACAGTTATCTTGAAAGACATGCCATCCATTAGAGTAATGGTAAAGCTGTGAGCCTGCAAAGTGAGATGATGTGCCCAGTCAGTGTGCGAAGAGCAGCTTGTAATAAAATATTTATTTTCTATGAGTAACCTTGAAGTCCTTTTCATAGCAAACCATAAAGATTGATAAAAGCTGACTACACAAAAAACATAGAGTTCATTGAAGCAGAATGATTATGTGAACTTAACTTTTTCTGTAGCATTAGCATTTTTAAAAATATTCACTGTTACTTGTCTTAAGTTTTCCCAGGCTGTACTGTCATGTGGCTTTAAAGTAATTCTTACTTATTTTCTAATATTAATATGCCCCTTAAATTGAAGCACACAGGTATCTCATACAACTTTACTATACACCATCATAAAGGATGTTGGAAATGATTTCTTGTGTGTTGCTTTCACATAACTGTCTACTCACTCTTCTGACAAAACTTTATTCTTCTGTTTCTTGTTAATTAGTGCAAACTTTCATTGTAGATATAAGAAGGATACACAAATAAGCAGATGATTTTTAAATTCCATGCTCCTTACATGAACACAAGAAAAAACTAATAGTGACTCACCACTTGAAAAGAGTAAATATTTAAAATTTAAACTGATAATAAAGAATATCTTGGAAATGGTTAATGCCACAAAATATTTGATATAAATTCTGTGCTTTAATGAGATCTACAATTTTTGTGCAGTAAATAAGATTCTGTCTTTCTCTTAGGGTTTGCAAATTATAAAAAAGTAATTCATCACAAAGAGGACTTTGCAGTAAATTAAAGATATACAACTATTAAAATATTTTTATGACATGTACGGGATAGTTTTGGTGTTGCAGGATCTTTGGAAGATACTGTAACAAATGAGAACACCAATTGTTGCTAAACATGTTATTTGTCACTTGAGCATAGCACAAATGTTCAGAACAGAACACAACATAACTAAAATACACCCCATCGTCTACTCTTTGATTTTGGCGCACTTAACTTTGTCAGTACGTAATAAAAGAACTCAAGTATCTGGCTACAGTAGTCCCTTATATAGGCCCCGCAACAAAGCAGAATGTTCCAAACGGGGAAGCTAATGGAAACAGCTGAAAGGTATCTTCTGGAGCAGTAAAAACTGCAGGAAGGTGGCACATAATAGGTTTGTAGCAGCTATTGTTCTGAAGGTGAGTCAAGGGCCCCATCCAGGTGCCAGGCCAGGATTCGCTTACCAGTGGCCCGCAGGTAGCTTCATGCATGCTGTCCCACTACTGAACTTAAAGTACTAGCTTTTGTGTTACATTTCATAGAAACACACAAACCTTTTCTCTTTCTTTTCTAAAAACAATTATTTTTTATTCAGAGGCCTAAAAACATGTTATTTCTAGTGAAATCTTCAAGTGGAATGCAATATTTGGATTTAGTATAGGTAAGCTGTAGAGAAAGTAAAAAAAGATATCCTAAGATTTGTGTTTTGTTTTCCATATGTGCATGCACAAAATCCATGTTGCTTAATTTGAGATTATTCCTAGTTAAAACTTGTAATGTAACGTGGATACTTTTTATATAACTATTGTAATATAATAGAGTTATGTGACAGTGACACATTAAATTTTTATTTGCTCTTAACAAATTTATAATAGGTGAATTAACATTCCTGTATATGCTATGACCAAAGAAATCACTGTGCTCACATAATATTAGTAGACTATTACATCAGTAGGAACCTGACTTCAGCACATTAATCAAAGCGTGTTTCATGTTAATGTATTCACCAGCCTTTGTTTGGACACTCGTGGCCTAACCTGGAATTGGGAAGCACGCTCTTTGTCAGATATTCATAGCCACTTAAATTCAAGCACATAGATTTCTCAAACAATTATAACTACAATAATCACTAGGACAGGAATAATAAATTTATGCTCCAATAATCTGTTTAATATGTATGCATTGAAAAATTCCATAATATGCACATCTAAAGCTATTATGGCATCATTCCAAAAGTAATGCCTCCTATTTACTTTCATGGAAACTACAACAGATGCAGAAAGCACAATAACACAGTAAAATTTCAGCTACATACTGTTATTTTTCGACATAATCGCCACCAATGATGAACAAGAGCCTGCATGCCACGTTCGTAAAACTCTGAACCAGCTAAGGCTAGCCACTGTCTTGGGTGGCTGTGTCTTGAACTTCTTTGTTGGAGAAGTTGGATATCGCCACTCCATGAACTGTCGTTTAGATTCTGGCTCGTAGTGGTGACACCACGTCTCATCTCTGGTGATGATGGAGTTCAGAAAATTGTCACCTTCAGCCTTGTATTGGTACAGCAGGTCCCAACAAATTTCCATTCGATGAGTTTTTTAGTTTTGTGAAAGCATCCGCAGGACCCATCTTGCATACACTGATAATTAAGGTTGTGTAACATCTAAGGCATTACTAGCCGATGTGCAGCTCTACACACAATTCCTTGGTCGTAATCCCAATCATTATGGACGAGTTAATTGAGACACTGTTCATTATTTGCTGTGACAGCTAAGCGGGGTTGACCAGGGCGTGGCTTGTCCTGCACATCCTTTTCACCACTTCTGACATGCTGTACCCACCGCCTCATATTACTCGCATCTACTGTCGAAAACAAGGTCTTCAACATATACAACCACCACATCATTGAACTGAATGACCTGAAGTTTCAATTGTGAATCTGCAGAAATATTTTGAAAACTGAATTTTTAAAACTATTAACAGTTGAATATTTTGAAATGCTTTCCTTTCTGTAATTTAGTAGTTACATTGTTATAAATGTTAAGGCATAAAATTTCAACTAAATTTAATATTATGTATAACTATAAACACTACACTTGAACACAATTCCGAGACCTCAACCTGTGAGGGAATGCCTAGGGCTAGATAAGGTGGGGGTGTGAGCTAACATCAGTGTTGCGAACTTTCAACACTCACTCAATGGCACATATTATTTGCAAATATCATATTTGTACATCAAATAGAAATAATATTATAAAATATATGAGGAGCATTCAGAAATTGTATTGTATTAAAAATATGGGCACATCCTGTCATGGAGTGATGAACTAATACTAGTAAACCACGCAGACACTAGATGGCAGTAGTGAACAGAGTGTGTAGTGAAAGAATATCGCTTGTTTGTTAAGTGGAGAAAGCCATGGACAAGATGGAATGTGACTATCATGACTGCATCGTTTTTGTGGAAGGAAGGAGTCAAACAGCAGATATCCATAAACCTTTAACTGTGGCTGTGGTTGAGAAGCTCCTGCACAACTGGGTTTGCACGTGCATGCAACATTGAGCTTGTGGCTGATAACCTGCCTCGGTCACACAACCCTGCACACCATTATTCATGAATATGAAAAAGGTGTGTGCACATGACACAGGCCCAAAAGGAGAACAGTTGAAACATATGAGAGCAGCCTTCTGAGTTGCGGACAAATGGAAATCGCAACTGGTAGGGAATGTTCTAAGTCATCTCCGTTTTACAAAGACCTTTGCAGTGCCTTATTTAGCATGAATATTCTGTTAGCAAAGATATGCAATGAATCCTTCAAAACAGTTTTAGAACGGTATACTAATTGGAACATTTCCGATGAGTCTATCCTTCGGAAAGAGTACATGCACTGCTGCTATGAAGACATAACTACATTGTGGATAAGTCAATAGAAACAAGTGATGAAGTGAGCCAGTCTGTTGCAAATGTGATTGTTGGCAGCTTAGAGGAGGACACACCTTCTCCTCGAAATGGAAATCCTGGAGAGAGTGAATCACCAAACAGCTGTTCGACAAAAGCCACAGGGAATAAAACACAACAATGTTCTGCTTTTTCTCACCAATGCAGCACCATACATGGTAAAGGCAATTAAAATGTTTTATTCAAAGTTGGTTCATGTAACTCCTTGCACATGCTTTGCATCGAGCGAGCAAAGAAGTGCAAAAAGGTTTACCAGATGTTGATAAACTTGCGCCCATTCTTAAAACCCCCATCTAGAATGGAACATTTTCACGAGAATGCTCCTGGCATACCTCTACCTCTGGAACCAGTGCTGACACGGTGGAGTACTTGGTTAAGCGCTTGCACTCATTGTGATGTGAGCTTGGATAGAGAAGATGCTGCTTCTATTGCCATGTCGCAAGATCTACCTCAGCTGAACGGCAGTCTATTGCCTATTTAGTCCTGTCAAAGGTGAGTGAGTGATGTACAGCAAGTATAACGTGAAGGTGAAGCTGGGAAAGTCGCCAGCCACAAGATGAAACTAGAGCTTGAAAAAAAACCTGGGGATATGAAACCGTTTGCAAGAGATGTGAAAGAAGAAAACTGTGATGTGAGTGCTTTTAAAGAAGAATTTTCTCCACGAGATCTCACTTGTTTAAATATGCACCAATGACTTCTGTTGATGTGGAGAGAAGTTTCTCAATGTTTTCCAATGTGCTGTCAGAAAACCAACAATCTTTTACACCCAAGAACCTGGATGTGACTATTGTGATATATTGTAATGCTGAGGTAAGGTTTATGAAATTCCAATTTCTGTAACCCTGTGTAGTTAAGCCAAATATGTTTCTAGTTTGACTTATTTCAATTTCTTTCTCCAGGATGTCCATTGCGGGTTTACTTAATTCTGAAGAAACATTTCTTTCATGTAGTTTTTTTTTCACTCTGTATATAATTTTGTATTTTTGAAACATTATATTCATTAAATATATAATTGAAACTGAAATTACGAAATAATTTGGATAATATTTTTAGGTCCTTTTTAGGATAATTTTAGGTCTTCTTGAAGATCTTTTTAGGCAATCTATAGGTCTTCAACCCCCAAACCCTAGTGAATGGAGTTACTTTCTGTGATTGGTTGCTGGATAATGTTAATGATCGCTCTATCTGCATGGTTTTATGTACATGGCCATGTTAATACAAGTTTTGTTAAAAGGCGTGAGAAATGTGTGGACATAATTTCCAACATTTTCTAAGACAAAACGTATGTGGTTACTTTAGTTATAAATTGCATGAGAAATCTTTGAACTAAAATTTAAGGGGCTATGAATATCCGACTGTGCCAGCAAACAGTATGCTTCCTGGTGACAAGAAAGCTACCATATGGCCAAATGAAGGCTTTGTATATAGTGCAAAACCTTGGAAATATCCCTGCTTCCATTTTTCAGTAGAAGGCAACATCCATTAGAAATTTTCCAGCCATTCAGACTTAATCATTATATTGAACTGTTGCAATACACAACTGAGATGCTATTTTGGAACATACAATCATAGCATCATAATAATAATGCATTTATTGTCAATAGACTCAAATTAATTTTACCACAAATATGCTGAATGTGTTCTGACCATGTTAATTTTTGGTTAATTATGATTTCCAGAAATTTATGTACATTTGTGCTAACTATATTATAATTTGGTAATTGTAGAGTATTATGTGTATTGGTAGAATTCCTTAGATTAAATTGGATTAGTTTGGTCTTCGACATATTACATTTTAAATTGTTTTCCCTAAAAAATTTAAAAAGCGAGTCGATGTTTCTTGTCATTGTGTTAAGTAGTTCCTCGGTTGAAATATCCCAACATACAGTAGTTGTGTCATCGGCATATGAAATAACTTTACTTTTGTCATTCACATAGAGAATAAATAAAAGGGAACCTAATACTGAGCCTTGAGGTACTCCATATTTTACAGTTTTAAATTTGGAAGTAGTTTTGGTTATTAAGTTTCCTTGTTTATGATATATTTGAGTAGCCTGCTTTCTGCTAATAAGATACAAGCTAATTAGATCTCTAGTTAGACCCCTAATCCCAAATGCTTCCAGCTTGGTCAATAAAATATTATGATCTACACAGTCAAATGCTTTGGTAAGGTCAAAAAATGGTGTTGCAGTTTTTTCTTTATTTTCTAGGTGTTTGACTATATTACTTGTGCACTCCATTATTGCTGAAATAGTATAATAATGTTTCCTGAAACCATGTTGTGAATTAGTAATGACATTATGTTTTTCTAAGAAGTGAATTAGACGTTGTAATATAACCCTTTCAAAAATTTTGGCTAATTCTGATGTTAATGTAATTGGCCTGAAGTTGTTGATGTCCTTAGTATCACCTTTTTTATGCAAGGGACTGACTATTGATATTTTAAGACTTCCGGAAACTCTCCTCTTGAAATAGAGTAATTAATAAGACACTCAAGAGGGCTTGCAAGAACATGTTTACACTGTTTTAGAGTTAGGGAATTAATTTCATCCCAACCACTACTGGTTTTGTTTGGTAACTTATTTATGATATTAATAATTTCAGTTGTAGTCACAGGATTAATAAAAACAGATGGATATATTGTTTTAGAGTTAAAATTGGTTACAGGAATTTGGTTACTTGATTGTGCTGCAACATTTAGAAAAAATCATTTATATATTCACATAATTGAATAGGGTCTTTTTGTACTGAGCCATTTATGTTCAATTCCAGATCTTTAGTGTTGGGATTATTTTGCCTAGCTTTGTTAACTATACCCCATGTTGTTTTACTAATGTTCCCTGAATTGTTTATTTTGCTTCTATACACATTAGCTTTAAGATCATTAAGAGTTACCAAATAATGCTTTTTTGTCTGTTTGTACAAATTGTTGTAATGCTCATTTGCTGTTGATTTATGTAATTCATAATACTGCTTCATCTTATTTCTGAGCTTAATGGTTTCAGAATCTAGTTTAACTTTTGAGTTATTGTTCTTATGTACAACTTTAGTTTTTGTATGGCAACATGCATTAAAATGGATACTGAATACTCTATAAAATTCATCCCACTTATCATTTACACTATTAGCTGAGTACATAGTGCCCCAAGTTTCTTCTCCTAGTTTTTCCATTAACTGAGCAATGCAACTTTCATATCACGGAATGTTTTGTTTTATGTTTCCCCTTATACCTAAGAAATCAACACACTGGGCATAGTGACCAGATATATACGTATTAATATTATGTATATTAGTCTTAACACTATTTATATTAGTTGCAATATGGTCGATGGTGGAGGATGATAATACTGTTTCCCTAGTTGGACTGTATATTAAGTCATGGATATTGAATGAGTTAAATATATCTAGAAGTTTCTTGTACGAGTTATCAGAATAGTTCAAATTTATATTAAGATCACCTGCAATTATTATATTTTTGTATTTTGTTGATAAACTGGATAATAATTCATCTAAATGTACCATGAATAGGTCAATTTCAGTGTTTGGAGATCTATAAATCCCAAGGATTAAAATACTGTATTTCTGAGCTTCCAGCTTTAAAGCTGCGACCTCAAATAATTTCTCTACTACAAAGTCGCTCACATCTTCCTTTGAAACTCTCAGAGAGCTTTGAGCTAACATAACTACCCCACCCCATTTACTTTGGGACCTAGTGTAACTACTTATAATGTCATAATTATTAATTTTACAGACTCATTTGTTCACTATTTAGCCCATGTTCAGTAAATATTGCAATTTCTGGTGAGTATTCACTCAATAGTTGTTCACAGGCTACAATTTTCTGGCTAATATACTGCACATTTAGGTGGATCACCCTAATTAACTTATTTGATGCATCAGAGGGATTACAAAGTTCTGCTACCGAGGTTACTACCTGTTTTTTGTTGAATTCTAATATATCCAATTTTTGTAAATGAACATCCACCCCTATCCCTAATTAGTTTCCCTTAATTACTGAGCCAATTGTATTACAAATCAATTTACCAAATTTGTGAGGTCCCTTCCTATTTAGGTGTACCCCATCCCTTCCAAAGTCATGAGCATTCAGCCACAAATTTCCATCCACCATTAAACAGTTTTTTGTGGCACACAACCAGTCAAGTTCCTGATTAATTCTTATCATTTTATTCTTGCTGACATCAAACCTACTTAGCACTGCACTTGGTATTGTTAACCTGTGACCTAATACTTTGCACCAAGTTCATCATTTCCCCCATGATCTCTTCTGCCATTCTTCCTTGCCTAATGTTATTTGTACCTGCGTGCACCAATACTACCTCGGGTTTCATTTATTTTATGTTCATCTGTTCAATTTTGCTTTGCAACTCTGCTATTTTAATCCCAGGAAAACAACAAAAATTATAACCTTTATCTTTGCACATTTCACCAGAAAACTTTAGCATAGAATCACCTACTACTAGCACACGATTTTTGGTAATGTTTTCACTGCACTCCGATCTTGGTGTTTTCACTACTTTCACTTCGTCATCTTCTTCCACATTACTCAGAACTTCAAATCTATTTTTACTGGAAAAGTTTTGCACTTCCCGCACCATGTGTCGACTGTAACGATGGTTTTCGTTTGCGGCCACCTGTTTAGCGTCCTTCCATTGTCTGCCGCGATCTTGTTGAGTATTCACCGTAACCACAGAGTTGAAATCCACACTGTTTATTTTACTTTTTAGAGCTGTATTTTCATCCTCAAGGGAATTGATTTTTTTAATTGCTGACTGGAGATCCCTATTTAATATGTTGATCACAGCATGAGCGATGCTATAGTTTCATGTCTGCAAAGTCTCATGGAAACTCATACAAGATGGTGGATGTGAATTTCTTTAATGTGAGCAGCACATATGTAACAGTAAGTTAGCAGAGTGATTGGAGATAACCTTCTTCTGGTACTCTTGCGAATAGGAAGAAAAATTACGCAAAAGAATCCAAATTGGGCAGGTTACAATTATGCATAAGTAGTAAACACTTGGCTGTTATTTTGGAACAGTTATTTAGGGGGAACTGTTACTGAAAAATAATCATCCCACATTTTGTATGATATGTTCCTCAGAGGTACAAAATGGCCGGCCCAAGTTTTGTTTGAATTGCAAAGGCTGATTTCATAATGAAAATTAAATGCAAGTTTAACACAAATAAATACAGAGGCTCATAGCTAAGATATTTAAGCATTCAGGGGTTACATTTCTGGGAGATGCACAGCAGTATTGTTCCTCCATTTTTAATTACTGGACTTAATATAGAGCAGTCATTTTATGGCCTGGTCTGGATTGCATGTAAGTGTGTTCTGCGCACTGCCTACCACACTAGGTAGTTCTCCATTCTAAAACTCCCACATTACATACTCACTAGTGATAGTAACACGTACTGACCTTGTTATAACTGGTGTGCATCTGCATTGAGACGTTCCTCGTAGTCACAAGATGAACAATAGTCACTCTTAAAAGTTTAGCAGCTGTATGACATGTCTTATAGACTTCTTTGGAGAGCATTTCAATGATACACCAATTTTGTAGATTGTTTCCTCCATTAAAACATGTCTTTTTCGCTTCTTAGGTTTAGTATTTAGTGATTCCATTGCTCTAAACTTATAAACCAATATCTGGCAGTATCTCTATTTCGAACAGGAAATGTCTCCTGAAATTGTCAACATGATTCAGTTTTTACGTATGTGTCGCACATAAAAATTCTTTGTTCAAGCGTGTAGTTTTTGGTAGGCATTTCTTTGGACTAATAGCAAGACAAGATCACCAACAGTAATAAGAATACTCCAAAGTAACTCACGCACAACACAGATGTTTGAATAAGCTTTCACTTTTGAGATGCACAATGCACAAACATTAGTCTTTACAGCACAAACAGAAGGCAGCGTTGAGTGGGTCATTCAATGCTAGTAGAGCACACCAAGGTCACTGCAGTGCAAGCAAATATATATATATATCTCACATGCACACACACACACACACACACACATGCACACGGATGGGCCACAAAACGAGCACTCAGTATATATTAGCCTGGAGGAACAAACCTTCAAAATTTCAATCCCAAACATAATAAGTAAGACTCTGGTAGATATTCTAATCTTGAAGGAGACACTAGGTGAGTACCTCAAGTTATTTTCTCTCAGCTTAACTCCAGATACAGACTTGCAGTATCTGAGCTGTGTTGTGTTTGCAGGGGCAAAGCCCTACCCATGCAGAGTATGTGGACGTACATTCTCTCAACTGGGCAACATGCTGAAACATGCCGTGATCCACACTGGCAGCAAACCCCATCAGTGTAGAGTATGTAACAAGAGATTCACACAACAAGGAAACCTACGTAAACATCAGCTGGCATGTCATGCAGGGGTGAGTACCCATCACAAAATACATCTCCATGATTCAACAGTACTCTGAGCTAATTGGGACCTAGACTACGTCAGATATGGAAAATCTTGGTTAATGTGCTAATAGTTCATAAATGCCAAAACTGTAAACTTATTTACTACAACATAATTCTTTAAAATGTTCATTGAATACTTTATACACTTAAAGATACATGGATTACAATCTATAGATTACTTTTTGAAAAGGTCTTTCATAGCTTCCTTTAGGCTAACTTCTTGCCTTTCTTGGATGTAACACCAACACTGACATATGGCATAATCATTTGGCTGCATCACATGGTAAAGATTCTATCCACACTAGAAAGAGTGAAACTGGTATACATCATTGGAGTGTCAAAAACTTCACGATCCAGACTCGTATATCTTCTTTAGAGAGAAACTTTCCTCACTGAAGTTCTACCTCTACCCAACATGAGTGCCTACCACTAGCATCAATAAGAGGAGAAATGTGTCCAGAATTTAGTGACACAGGGGTCGTGATTGACAGATCATGAACCAACCACAACAAGTGATTGCTATCATCTGGCACTCTGTACTAAAAGACTACAACAATAGGTGACTATGCAAACCAAAACAGAAGCACAAGTGTATCATTAAATAATGTAATCTCTTTCTTTAAATTTCTATGGCTATTGACTGCAATAAATGTATTATTTTTGGGGGCTTATCTCATTAATGTTATGCTCCTCTTTAGGTTTGATGACTACATCAGTCAGGTCGATCTTTTCCTCATTGCCTAGCGCTGCAGTAATATAAGAAAAATATGTTTATTATTTTCCAACAACTCCCTTCGTTAATTGCAAGTCTTCTTACCTTAGTTAATGTATCTTATAATTGTTAAAAGTAACAAAGTTTATATACAACTTTAGTAACTGGATATTTTATCAGAAACATGTTTCAAAAGTCTTGACTTCATTCTTTCTCTAGCGACAGATGTATGTAGCTTAAATTCTCAATATTGCTATTGAGTTTCAAATAGACTTCACTTACCTGTTTTTAATTAGGTCATTGCAAATTGCAGCAAGACTTACATTGCTAAGATGAAATGAAATTTAAATACAAGATTGAATAAACATCTAAGGAACGTAAAAATTCAAACAGATGGATAAACTGGCCATTGTTGGGGACAAGAACATGACAATACAAGGGCGGATTGATAAGTTAATGACTTTTTAAAGAAAATAACAATTTTTTCCGAAAAATCAATTTTATTTCTCAACATACTCTCATTTCAATTCAATACACGTTCAATGTTTCTGCAATATTTTAGCCCTTCTAAAAAATATGATTTTTCGAAGTCTGCAAAATATGAGGTGGTTTCTGCCATGATGTGTTTACTGGACATGAATTTCTTCCCAGCGAACCAATTTTTCAGGTTTGCGACAAGGAAGAAGTTGCTTAGAGCCAAATCTGGAGATATGGTGGGTGAGGTAGCAGTTCGTTGTGCAATTCCACAAATTTTGCGATGGCAATGGCTGACTTGTGTGCAGGTGCATTATCCTGGTGAAAGAGAACCTTTTTCTTCACCAAATGGGCTCGTTTCTTTAACAATTCCTTGTGAAACTGATCCAGCATTGCGGCATAATATGAACCTGTGATCATTTTACCCTTTTCCAGATAGTGGATGTCTATCACCCCTTGTGAATCCTAAAAGACAGCCATGATTTTTCCTGCCGACGGAATGGTTTTCGCTTTTTTTGGAGCTGGTTTGCTGAAGGAAATCCACTGCTTTGATTGTTGTTTGGTTTCAGGTTGATAGTAATGGATCCAAGTTTCATGAACCACAAAAACTCATTTGGGTTGTTCACCATTTCTTCTGTTGTGACCTCAACCAGCCATCCTGTGCACACGGCATCTCTTGTGTTTGAACAGCCACATTAAAATTCTGTGAACCACTTGTGAACCATGCCATGTGATGGAGCAGTCCCCATAATACTTGTTCAGCTCTTCTTCCATTTTCTTCACCGTCCTACCACACAAAAAGTAGTGCTTTATCAGAACAGGAAATTCACTTTTCTCCATTTTCTACGAAGCAACACACGTCTGCTTATTTTAGATGCTCTCAACAATGTTCTAAGAAACAAATGACGACAAATTTCTCGGATTATACACAGAATAGACGTAAGACTTGGGTGCAAACAAGAAACCTGTGATTAGAACACTATCTTTAAAGTCATGGACTTATCAATCTGCCTTCTACATTTGGTCACAGAACTACTAATGGGTCTAACATTTGGGAGAAAATTTATATAAACAAGAGAAATAATTCATACATTTTAACATCCCAAAAGATATTGCAACCTTGAAGTTCCTAAAACCAACACCAGAGGTACCTCACTTGGATAGTTTTTTTTGGATCCAGCAATGGACACAAAACAGGTTCTAGTTAAACTAGGTAACTGAAATGTTGCTTTCTAAACTTAATAGTAGCTTTAATGTGTGAAAATTTCCACGTAATGTATATTAAAAATTAAACTGAGTTTTATTTATGGACGCTCTTTAACTACTATGGTCCTTAGCGTCCCATTCTATATTGGGAGTGAAAGACGGTAATTTTGCTCAGAGGCCTCTTTATCAGGCTTGAGGTTCTTTTACGTGCCATAAGTCTACGACACAGGACCACCAGCTTTACTTCCCTTCCGAAGGAATTCATGCTAACGATTTTTACACCCGAAAAAATCCATCGCCCTCTGCCGGGTTTGAACCCGCGACCTTGGGAGGAATGTATATAATATGATATCTTTATTGAGTGTTGAGCTAATACAATACATTTGGGCATGATCAGCGTCGAGCCCTGGCTCCTTTTGCCGATCATACCCAAGCTTCCACATTTACAAAACATGTGTGTTGAGTTAGCTTCTTATTGCTAACAGTTTCTCATTTAAAGTCACTATACTGCTTAGTGTTCTTCTCCCATTCCCTTGCTTCCTCCAATCGTCTTTAATACTCCACTATCAGCGGGAAATGGGAACTATTAGATGCAATTTAGAGAATGCTTATTGTGAACCTCGTACTGATCGTCCATAACAACACTTGCTCGTTCATATTAAGAAATGTACCTCTCCCTCATAGCCCTCTCCGTGTTTACCGTCCTTTATATCTAAATCATTCACTTCACAATTTCATATAAATCTATCACTTGCTTATCAATACACTTGTCTAATTTGTTCCCTTCTAGATCATGTTTCATTTCCACAACATATTCATTCTATAATCACTCTCCCTCTCTATTCTAATATTAACTCCCCCATTATTATTGCTTCTGTGTTCCCATACTTCTCTCAAGAGCCTGCTCTATTTCTATACGTATGGCACACTTTCCTACTCCATAAATCTATTCCTGTTGGCTCCCTTGATGGTCCCACTTTGTTTCGTCCAGAACCTGTAAACTCCCATTGGGTGTCAACACAATGCTTTCTTCCTCCACCATTTTGCCACTCTGAAACCATGCCTCTGCCCTGCCCATGACCATATCCTCCCTTCTCGATATCATTTTCTTGGCTTCGCCAGCTGTTGCCCTTACGTCACTCTGATCTGACACAACCATCTTCTTCCCACCAGCCCCACATAGCAGTGATGTAACTTCCATGAGTCGATCCTTCTCCTCCAATTTCCAATCGCTCTTTGGACTTCCTTCCGTTCTGTATTCCTTCTCTCTGGTCTTGGATGTATTTAGCTAAATCATTTCCTGCTCCTTGTGTCACTTTCGCATCCAGCCACCATGCGCCCATCGACCCACAACTGTAAGTTCTTTATGACGGCCCGTTTCCCTTCCATTCTTGCAAGCTTCATTTGTTGTATTAAATCTTCTCTTCAAGGCCCGTTGTTCCACCGATAAATCTCTGTTTATGAAAATATTTGTTCCTTTTAGTTGCTTTGTTTTCTTTAATACTTCATAAACAAACTGCACTGATGTAAATCTTGCAACTATCATTCTGGCTCCTCTTGATCTCCCCACTCTGAATGCTTCCCTAATCCCCCAGCCCTGTACCACCATTCCAACCTTTCCTTCTATAAGCTCTCTGACCTCTTCAAAAGTCCATACTCCATTCCTTACTTTCACTCCTGTTATAACTAGATTGAATCTGTGGTGTCTCTCTTCCAACAGCTCTACTCTTCTTTTGATTTTCTGTACCTCATTTCTTATATCTTGCATTTCATTTTTAATCTCTCTCTTGATATCTATTAGTTCCTCCATTAAATTTGTTCCCTAATTTCTCATCCATATCTTTTATACTTGCCAAAATTTCGTTCATGACGTTTTGATTCCCATTTGGCCCAGGATTAATTTTGACTCCACCAATTACCAGTAGCATGCCTATTATACACGTGAGAAGAATCATGTTTACCATTTCTTCTGTACCTTTGTTTATTTTAAAATCATTCCATTTTAACTTATTAAAGGTTCCAATTCTTCCTCTGTACTTTTTGATACTGATTCCCATAGTTTCTTAAGCCCTTCTTTTCTCCCATTCCAGGAGCTTCCTCAACGCACATCCACCCTCTTCCACTGCTTGCTCAGCACTCCTGCATTTATATACAAAAATTCTCATTGCATTAATTTTACCTCTTCTTTTAATTAATGTTATTACTTTCTGTATCACAAATACAGTATAAAGTGGCTACAGCATTCTTGGTTATATGAACATCTGAAGAGGTACACAGATGGTGGCATCCTAAGTAAGGTTGTAAGGAATCTGTATTTGGGGGAAACCCTGACAAAGGAAACATCTTTAAATTACAAAGTCGAGCAATTAGCCTTACAATGAGATTAAACAAAACTGACTCATGTAAAAATTACCTAATTCAATTACTATACACACACACACACACACTCTTACACTACAACTAATAGTATATGTTGTCACAAAATGCTTACAGTGTGAGTCTAAGCTCATAAAAAGATGAATTGTCAAAAGAAAATTACTTAAAAACTAAGTTGAAAAATTGTTGAGACACGCTAGTATTTTAAAAACAACTAAATTCTAATATGTAGAAGTTTGACAAATTGTATACATAGTATTATTTTTACAATATATTTAAACTCACAAATAAGTTTTCCAGTCTAGTGTTGATAATACTGTGTCATTCATAAATTCTTGAATGGACATTTCTTTAACAAATTTAGGGAGTTTATATCTTTAATTGGTTGTGGCAATTTGTTGTATACTTTTATTCCCATGTAATAATCTGATGTGTTGCAGTCACATGACTTTCTTTACCTACAGAAGTTTACTCAATTAATCAAGATGAATATTTGCAGAAGCAGTTTCATTACAGGTTCAAGAGGGATGCAGGAGAAACAATTATCATTTTCACACTCCTGCTCTTTGCACCAGATCACAAGAAAAAAACAACACCAACTTAACACTTCAAAAAAGCTCTTTGCACGAGATGACAAGAAAAATCTGATGTGTTACACTCACATGACTTTCTCTACTCTTGTACAAACTATTTTTACAAACGCTTATTCTCCATATGCTTCATGTTAATCTTATTGCTAATTTTCTTGTAGATGCAAGGGGAATTGGTAGGTTTTAAGCTATAGTCAAATGTTTTAAGAGCTGGTTGCTATGTGGAGTATTCCATTCTCTTGGCATTACCAGGACAAAAAAAAATGAATAACAAATTTGAGAAAAAGAATAAGCATTGGAAAATTTAAGGGAATAACAAGCAATATCTCGAAAATGGTTCACTCAACAAAAAAAATGTATGTCATAAATTGTTTATTTTAACGCAATCTACATTTTTTGTGCAGTAAAATTTTGTCTATCTCTTATGGTTTACCAGTTATGCAAAAGTCGTTCACAATGAAGAATACTTTTGGAGACATTCCCAGAAAACTCAAGATATACATTTCATATTTTAATCAAAATCGTTAGAGCCATTTTTGAGAAAATTAAAATTTTCGAATAATGTTCCATGTAAAGGGTAATCTGGGGTGGGGGGATTTTCTTGAAAACCTATGTGTCGCATCTCTGGAAGATACTGAACCTAAATACCAAGTTTGGTGTTTATCCACTGTTCGTTTCTGAGCTATACTATTCACACGCACGCACACGCACATGCACACACACACACACACACACGCGCGCGCGCACATGTTTCCAAAAATGCTTTTTTTGGGTTCAGGGGTCTCAAAACATGTATTTCTGGTGAAATCTTGGTATTGAATATTTGGACAGAATACAGTCATTCCTTAATTGGATGGTATTATGCATCACTGACCAAGCGCCAATAATTGTTCATATACAAAACCTTGTATTTTAAAATAAAGAGAGTTTACACTGCATCATTAAAAGTTTCTTACTTTGAACGCGTTTCGGGAGACGGCTTGTTCCCATCGTCAGCATTTTCTCTCAACTGATTTTTGCCGGTCATCGTCTGGGGGATGTGTGTGGTTTGTGGTGTTCTCTGGTGCTGGGCTGATGAACCTCCAAAGGCTCTTGGGTGGCGGCAGTTCGAAATTCATTAGGTGACTCCTGTGTTTGACAATATGTATTTTTTCCCACATGTCCAATTCATTGCTGCTATAGATCGGTTTTAAGAGTTTTATGTTTGGAGTGATATCATGGTTTGAAGACCAGAAATGATGTGCTACTGCTGATTTATCTGGCTGCTTTTGGTAAATGCATCTCATATGCTCTTTAAGTCTTATTTCAAGATTTCTTTTTGTTCTTCCTATATATACCAGGTTACATTCATTACAATCAATTTGATATATACCAGCTGATTTATCGTTGGCGATAGGATCTTTTGTTCTGTTACATAGTAGTTTCTGTATATTGTGGTTATTCTGTGGAGACAAGGTGATGTTGTATTTCTTGAAAATCCTTTGAAATTTATGATGTGTCCAAGGGTGATAAGTGAATTTCCTATATGCTTGTGGTTTTTGTTGCCTGAGTAACGTAGTCATCTGTTGGATGTATTTCTGTCTTTCAAACCTTTTTATCTTCTTATCTATTGTTTTTTTCTGGTATCCATTCATAGTGGCTATGTTGATAATGTGTTGGTATTCTTTCTGGTATTCCTCTTTCTCCATTGGTATATGTACTAACCTGTTTGTAATACTATTTAAAATTGCATGTTTGTGGCTTGTAGGATTGTAGCTATTGTTTTTAATATAATTTTCTGTGTGCGTTGGTTTTCTGTAAATGCCGAACGTTAGTTTGTTGTGTGCATTATTTCTGATGATCCTGATGTCTAGGTAAGGTAATTGGCCATTTTCTTATTTTTCTATTATGAATTTAATAGATCTTTTTTGTAAATTAACAATTTCAAAGCATCTTCTGAAAGTTTTTTTGGAACAATAGCAAAAATATCATCTACGTACATACACCAGGTTTTGAATAGATGTGGGAAAGATTTAGTAATATGGCATTCAAAATGGCTCATATACAGTTCTGCTAAAAATGGTGAAAGGGGGTTTCCCATAGTTAGGCCTGTGGTTTCTTTAAAGATTTTGTTATGCAATGAAAAAAATTCTGGTCCAGACATAATTTTGTTAGTTAAAAGTTCCCTGCTGGAGGTGTCGGCAGAGTGCTGACTGTAGTGACCATTGTCAACGTGGACACAACAGGTCAGTGCCACAATAGTAGCAGCAGTACTGAAGGTTGTACCGGGTGCAGGCACAGCAGTGTGGTTTCAATGTGAAGTAGTGGCCCTAGTAAGGGCAGTACCCTCGGCTGACAAGGGATGTGTTTCCTGAGAAGAAGTGGCTGTTGGCTGCAGCAACAGAGGCATATAAAGTACCAGGTGGTGATGGTGAAGCAGTGGCAGAAATGGCATTGCTTCACCATGTCATTTCAATCCTCTATTCTTGCAGAATCAGGGTGTATATTGCCATCTCCCACACTCAGTCTATACGAGAACTGCAATGTCAGCTTCCAGGGACAATCAAGTTCTAACATTGCATTGTAATAAAGTGGAAATGAATAATCATCAAAATACACTGGTCATTTGATGATAATTCATTCTGCAGAAAAGGCAGCTGGTCAGTTGATGCAAAACTTCATTTTAATGTCACAATGCTTGGCATTTCATCAAAATGCGTTTTCTAAGGAACACAGGGAAAACACACAAGAATAATCTTTTGTAAACAGTTTAAATATTTAGCTACCAGATGGAGCAATAGCATAAAAAATCAAATTTTGATGCTTGGTCAATTGATGTGTAACACGAATTCATTTTCTAAGGGAACAGGTAAAAATTATCATTATTATTATTATTAATATTATTAATAATAACAATGCAGGAAAACAATGAATATGAGAAATGCCCAAATCCTGTAGAAACTATTCAGGCAAATCACAAAGGGAAATGAATGAGCAATAATGCTATGGAGAGGAGTATGCTTGTCTCTCACATCAACTTCAGTAGCCAATGGTATACATCTGTTGCTGCCATCTATCCACACCCACCATAACCAAATGTTGCTATTTGAATTCCTCACTCTGGCTGGTGCAGACTGATTCAAAAGTAATGCCAATTGCAATCACTGCTTAAAAGCTATTGTTCAAGGATAGAATTTGTTTGGAACACCTGGACATAATAATGCAGGAAAACAATACTTTGTGGAACAATGAATTTATTTACATCAGGGCTCAGTACTTGGTCCTTTACTTTACATAAATGACATGTTTGCTTCAGAAAGTTGTAAAATTATGCTGATGACACAAATAATAATTCATGACCTTCAGTCACTAGCTATCAAACACAGATAACTACTTAAATCCTTCAGCCTCACTACAGACCCTGAAAAGAGTAATGTAATTAAATTTGATCTAAGAAATAAGGAAAATGGTGCTTGTTTCATATTAATGTTGCAGGCACACAAATTCTTAGGTATACATATTATGGACTAACGATATAATAACCAGAGACCAGAACTTATGCCTTTTTAAATGTATCAAATCTATCTTCAATTTGAAAGTGAATCTGTACGAATTATACCTTTGTGATTGAAATGCCACAGTTTTATGTTGCCTTTTTCTGCCTTTTTAAATATAAAGGCCTATTTTAAGAAATAGATGCTTTTTGTTGCCTTTATTTCTTATTTATTAATTATTAAACATTTTCTTCAGGTAAATTTTATTTCAATAACGCTTAGTCTGTGACAATGAAAGTTAGTTCACCAAATGTATCTTATTGTCTTTAAGTTGCAGACAACATAAGCACCTTCAATCAGTTCATTATTTTCTTTGCAACAATGAGTGCTGCTGTGCAAATAAATGTATAGATAACAGAAAGCGTTTGAATTACTGTTTGTGTTTATTTTAAAAGGCAATAATGAGTGCGGGTCTACCTTTATTTTTCTTTCAGTTTTCATTGCGATGTTGTTGTAGCTAACAGCAAGATGCCAAAATTCAGTGTTTCTTTACGCAGTAAATTACAAAGTTACGTTAATACTTTTGGATCCAACGTATTTTGTACCAACGGTAAAGTACTCACATGCAAAATATGCAAGCAGTCAGTGAACTACAAAAAGAAGTATTCTATATCACAGCATATCAGCACAATCAAACACAAAAATGCACTTTCCAAGGCTACTGGGAAGATCTTTGCTTCCAAAAGTAATTGCAACATCAAGTCGAAAATCCCAGTTTGCATTCAACATAAAGCTTTCCTCAGTGCCGGAATCCCTTTGTGGAAATTACAGAATCCTGCATTATCACAGTTTTTGGAGAAGTATACCATCCTACAATGATGCTATGTTTTTGATTTGCTCCAATAACCTCTGTCGATGTTGAGAGGTCATTTTTTCATGTGAAAAATGTGTTATCTGACAGGAGACTCAACATAACCCAAGAGAACTTAAAAAAAGCATTTGGTTGTCATGTGCAATGAATATGGCATTGCAATACACAGGCCTTTTTAAAAAAAATGTTTCATTTTTGTGTCAATTACAACACTAGCATTTTGTTTAAAACTTTGAAGTTCTTTAAAATATGACAATTGAGTTATTGAATAGTGTAATCTATTAAATAAATGGGTTTTTATAATTGCCTTTTATTGCTTGTTTTAGTATTTATAATGCCTAAACTTCCGGTCTCTGCTAATAACCTATCTAAAAAAATCAGTAAGGGCCTATACTTGATCAGAGAGCTTGTAAAAATATGTAACTAAATCTTCTCAAAACTAGAAATGATAGGTTAATTTAGTCGCATACCCAATATGGTGTGGGAATGGCTTCACTCAGAGGGTTGTAGTGCTTTAAAAGAAATGTATTAGAAGAATGTGAAGATGTGAATCCTGTAAGGAACTCTTCAAAAGAGAATGTTTACTGTAGTGTTTAGAGTAATGTGGCAGAACTGCACAATGAAATACAGGATCACGACACAAGGTGTAAATTGGACTTGCACCACAACAGTTATAATTGGTATAATAAAAGGAACATTTATAATTTCAAAACGATGCATACGAAGGGTTATGATTGATACCATTTGAAAGAGGAAGGTGGGAAGTTTTAATCCATTGATAATGGATTTTCCATAGGAAAATGAACATCAGATCATTCATCAGTCAGCATGTGGATGCCACAGCAAAAGTGTTTTATGCGCTAATATTAGCAGAACGTAAGTCAGTAATTGTTGTGCGGTGCCTGTTTCGTCATCAGACCAAGGGAAGTTGTTCTGATGTACGTGTCAATAACGAAATGGGATAGGCAGCTCAGAGAAACAGGAAGTTTGGTAAACACTCCAAGCGTAAAGTGTCTGAAAACAATGTCGAGCGCATTCATGTGACATTTCAGAGAAGCCCACGGAAATCCATTTGCAAGGCTAGTGTGCAGCTGAACATCCCACCAACAACAGCGCGTACAGTGCTCCATAAAAGATGTGTTTGCGATTATACAAGCTGCAACTTCACCAAATGACAAATGGGCATGAAAACAATGCTGGAAAAAGTAGAACAATGACAATACATTCCTAACTCGAGTCTGCTTCTCAGAGGAGTGAACGTTCCATGTCTGTGGAAAAGTAAACAGACACAATTGCTGCATCTGAGGGTCTGAAAATCCACATGTCTTGTTTGAATACCAATGGGATGTTTGGTGTGGGATCGTGCGTGACAGAATCATCGATCCCTATTTCTTTTGTTGAGAAGACAGTCACTGCAAACATGTACTTGGATATGTAGCAGCTGTATGCTTTGCCCCAACTCCCTGAAGGAACAAGATGGGGCACCACCACACTTGGCCAACATAGTTTGGACAAACACTTCCCTGGAAGATGGATCACCAGACCTGATTGTTTCCTGTAAGGAATCAGGTCTACAGGACTCCAGTACGTGATTTGGCAGACTTACAACAAAGAATTTATGCTGCTGTCAACAATGTTATACCGCAGATGCTCCATAACACATGGGTTGAGGTTGAATACCAGTTGGACATTTCCCGTGCCACTAATGGCAACCACGTTGAGGTTTATGAGCCATAAGGTAAAAACAATTTCCCAGTTTTCACTATTTGTAGCAAGTGGTTTCATCTCCAGATTTGTATTAGTTCAGAAGCTATAGCCATTTCTTTTATTACACCTAAACACAGAACACCCCGTGCATGCACAATTGAAGCAAAGAGTGACACCAACAAAGTGTTCAATAATTCTATATATATATTAATGATTTTCTAAACTAACTGAAATTTTTCAACTTTTTATTTTGTTTCTGTTTGAGACTTGTAATTGAGGGAAAGTGATAGATGGAGGTTCAAGTGTAGCTCCTCTGTAGTAGAGAAAGTAAAGAACGTTTGCAGTGTATTTTACTTCTTTCTTTATATCAAAGATATGATGTTCATTTGTCAAGGTAAGACCCCACACATGTGAGCATTGCAGCCGAAGGTTCAGTCAGAGAGGAAACCTCATAAAGCACGTTGAGACAATGCACTCCGGCAGAGAGAAGTCACACATGTGTCAACTGTGCGGTCACAAGTTCCATCAGTTGGGCAACCTCAAGAAGCATCAAGCTACTCATGCCGAGGAGAAACCGTACGCCTGCAGCACATGCGACCGCAGGTAAATAGCAACCAGTCAAGTGGGTTTTCCTGATTGGCAAAGCAAATGCTGGAGTGGTTTATCTTCCACCAGGAATTCCCTTTCCCTCATTTCCTATCACTAAAATAAATCTGATTTGTTACATTCACATGATTTTCTCTACCCTCTATTGCTTATTAGTAAGTACATATCTTAGGAAAGCGTATTTTTCTATCTACTTCATTTTAATCAGATAAACCTTTCCACAAATAACTACATTACACAATTTGTTATACATACAAAGAGAACAGCGATAGTCAAATGTTTAACAACTGGACGCTATATACTGGCCTTAAAATTCCATACTGTTTCCATGACATCGCGAGAAACAACTGAATATTGAAACGACTTAGTATTGAATAATTCGAACCATTTAATAATAGATATCTCAGAAACGGTTTATGGCAGAAAAAGGATATTTGAAGCAGTATTTTAAAGAGATGTGATTTTTTGTATGTTTTCCATCTATTGTTAAATCTTTACCAGTTGTACAAGATTATACAAAATTTCTTTTGCATAAGGATTTCACAGCCTACTCCCAGAAAATTCAAGATATGCATTTTATCTTTCATATATGGTATTTTAATAAAAATCATTATGGCCATTTTTGAGAAAATCATATATTTTGAAAATTTTTCATTTCAAGAGTAGCTTGGGATGGGAGGATTTTCTTGAAAATCTTTGTGTTACACCTTTGGAAGGTACTGAACTTAATTACCAAATTTGGTATTTTTGTTTTTGGGTTATGCTGACACACACACACACAAACCTTTTTTGGATTCAAGGAAAGGAGTCTCACTCTTATTTACAGTGAGAAATCAATTTACTAATCTGATTTTGTGTACAAATTAAACATCTGTTGTAATTAAAGATACAGTGTACGAATTTTCACTTAAGAAAGTGCTGATTCAATTAGTTTCATAAGGCTATTTAATTTTAAGATTAATTTATACTTTAATACTGTTTTTAAGTGTTCCTTCTTGTTTCTTTTTCTTATTTATATTCTAAGATTTTTCATAATGCCTAGTAAGAAATGAAGCAGCTTTAATTTTAATGTTAAGAGGTGCTTTTCCATGAAAACGGCCAAAGTGATATAGTAGTCAGTTTATTTAAAGGTGAGTCGGAATTGTTACACTAACATCACTTAAGTTTACTCACTTAACATGTTTCGGGAAACCGTTGTTCCCATCCTCAGAAGGTTAATTCGACTGGCCCGTGTTGTTGGTGTTTCCGTTTTTTGGACTGGATCCTGTGGTGGCATCTTGTGGTGGAGAAATGTACTTCCAGAGAGGATTTGGTGGCGGCAAATCAAAATTCATTAGATGTGTGTTGTGTTTTAGAATGGTGATCTTCTCCCATGCATCTAATTCTCAAAATTCATTAGATGTGTGTTGTGTTTTAGAATGGTGATCTTCTCCCATGCATCTAATTCTCAAAATTCATTAGATGTGTGTTGTGTTTTAGAATGGTGATCTTCTCCCATGCATCTAATTCAGATGCGGGCCAGTCGAATTAACCTTCTGAGGATGGGAACAACGGTTTCCCGAAACATGTTAAGTGAGTAAACTTAAGTGATGTTAATGTAACAATTCCGACTCACCTTTAAATAAATTCAATACACATCACTGTTTCTAGCTTCTTTTCATTACAATAGCAACGTAATAGTAGTCAGTATTTATCAAAATTATAACAAGATTACTTTTAAATCGGAAGACATAGTGAAAGGCAATAAATTGGTAATCTTGGACAGGCAGAATTACATACAAAGTATGGAAAATCTTCTAACAGCTCCTGAACACACCGTATTAAAGAAAGATCCCTTAAACAAATGCATTCAGCACACAAATAAAATCCTAGCAACTGTCCAATACATTATTGGCAACAAAGATAAAAAAGTAGCCAACCCCTCAACTCCAAAAATGTATGGTTTACCAAAAATACTCAAACCTGGAAACGAAATCAGACCAATTATCTCATTCATTGGAACCCCAACTTATAATCTTGCAAAATGGCTAATCACAAATTTCAAGAATTCACAAAATTTCAGTCTCTAACCATCAGGAATTCATTTGAGTTAATCACTAAGATAAAGGACTTTCAACTTGGAGATGGGGATACTCTAGTGTCTTTCGATGTTCTTTCACTGTTTCCAAGCCTACCTAAAGATAGGGTGCTAGATGTATTAAAAAATTGTTTAAATGCCATCAATAGAAACCCAACAGAAATTGAAGAACTACACACAGGCCTAGCCGTGGGAAATCCAATGTCACCTTTTCTGGCTGATTTATTCATGAGTGCTCTTGAGACAAGAGTAGTAAAAGCCTTTTCTTGGCTATTTAAAACTGGGCCAGATATGTCGACAACGTATTCACAATAGTTGACAACAAACATGTACAAGATGCTCTTAAATTATTGAATTTGCAAGACAGTAATATTAAATTTACAAAGGAAACTGAACTGGATAACCATCTCCCCTACCTGGACCTAAAAATCAGAAGAAGAACAATAGATTAACTATTGGAATATACAGAAAAAACACCTATACGGATAACTATATAAAAAACAGTAGTTGCAGCCCCCCATCACAAAAAGTTTCAGTTGTTACAGTTTGACCCATAGATTACTGAACATCCCCCTCTCTGAAAAGAAATATAACTTAGAATACAAAGAAATTTTAAAAACAGCTAGAAAAAATGGCTACAAAACAGATATGGTGGATAAGTTAATCGAAAAATTCAAGCAACAAAAAATGATAAAAGAAAATACAACCCTTAAACCACACAAACAAAATCCAACATACAAAAAAGTTGAATTTCACCCATGGGCACATAATAAAAACAAGAAAATTTTCTATGATAGCAATGTGGCACTCATCCCCAAAAATAAATTCAGCATAAAATTCCTCATAAATGCAAACCAAAATGAAAAAATGCCAGCTCATAAAAAATCCGGGATTTATAGAATAGATTGCAAGGATTGTGAACAAATCTATATTGGTCAAACTAAGCGTAACATAGAAATGAGGCTTAAGGAACATTTTGGACATATCAAATCCAGGGAAGAAGAAAAATCAGCAGTTGCAGCACATTTTTGGATACAAGGACATGAAATTGAGGACACAGTATCACTTATCAAGCAGGCACAAAAACCTACTGAATTAAAACATTTGGGAGAAAATATTTCTTTGGAAATTTCATCCAAGGTTAATGAATTTTGACATCCCTATGGACAAAAATTTGATTACTAAACTTGTAGAACCACCACTAGAGGGACAAAGAGATATCTGTAACCATCAGAGGAAAGCCAACCAGTTGCAATCAGCTGACGATGAGGAAGTGATTCCTCGAAACTAGTTCTGAGGTATTGAACCTATTTTAGTGAAATTGTATATTTGCAACCACTTCTATATATTATAACATGATATTCTGGTTTACTGTTTGTTGAGTCTTCATTGTGTTGTGACTAATGGCAAGATGATGCTCCCCTACTTCACAACTTAGCTCACGTCCATCATTACTGGTTCTGAATAACCAGAGAACGGGAAACAAAACAACATTTTGGTTTACAAACATCACGTAGATGTACTCTATCCCAGACAAGAACACTACCTTTAGCAGAGCTAACTTCTTGACAATAAAACAAATACACTTTGCCATTAAATCTATGTGTTACACAATTAATACTATCATGTAGTAGCAAAAGGTTTATGTTTCAGGGTTTCTTTCTTAAGCATGGCAAAGCTATGTGCGATCATTTGCCTTGACTGTGTTTTAGTTTAGCAGATTGACAGGCCTGCTCTGTGATGATAAGCTGACTGCTATTAAATTGCATATACTGAGTGTTCTGGGCTTGTGAAGTATGCGAGAGAGGACCAACTCTGCACATTAAACAATAACATATGAATCAGCATTCGCCTCGAGACCTGCTTTGCACAAATGTTTCATTAGCAATACAAAGTTAGGCTGCATATTAATAAGTTAATAGTCTTATGTATACGCCTATTGTTCTTTTCAGAATTCACGAGGAGGCCAGAACACATTATCTCTGGTGTATGTGCAGCATACAGGAAAATGAATCTAAACATTTGTAGACTGTTCTCTCCCCGAAACTGTTGACAGTGCTATACTTCTTAGAGGCGGTTATAGAGCGATAGCAAATAAAACACTTCCCTCCCAGATGTTTGGGAGTGGATTATTCAATGTTTGAGATACAGATTATAACAAAATGAAAAGTCTGTTATTGTGCTTTGGAACATAATTTGTTTCTAATTGATCAATGATGTTTATTCCACCTGCTTCCAATTAAAAAAAGATAATGCAGGTTAGCCAGTAACAAAATTCTCAGGGTAAACATACACAGCCATTACTATTTCCAATTCCTCTAACCGTATCAAGCTTTCATTCCTTTATTAATAGCAGTTGTTTGTTGTTCTTTGTAGTTTTTGAGGCAAATAAACAAACTACAGATGATGCTTTCACTCAACGAGTCTGCAGGTGTCAGGACTCACGTTATTTAAGTGTCACTTTCTTAGCTTGAGAGAGTTCTAGCAGCTATTTTATGTCATAGCCACATTCAATAAATTCTACAATGAAGAGTTAATATGCATTAAATGGATCTAATATGACGTGCCCAAGAACTATAAAGTAAACATTTTACCTAGTCTTCTTTCCCATTCCCGGCACCTGGGAAACCTTCCCATTAATTGTGAATGCTCGCATTACACTATAGGTATTTTAAATTTGTTGTTCTCTGTTATTGTAAACCAGCCTTAACTGTCTTGTAGTTTCCATGATACTAATTATATGTTCCAAAATGGCATCTTCGGTAAACAACTTTCTCATGTGTATCCTAAGAACTCAGTAGTATTTGCTGGAAAATATCTAGTGAACATTGTCCTCCAAACAAACTTGGAAGCAGGAAAATTCCAAGGTCTTACATTATATACCTACTTGTAACACAACGTACTCTCTATTGTAATTTCGAAGCAGGGACAGTTCCAAAGACTAACATACAAATACATGTATTGAAACACAACATTCTATTGTAACTTAGAAGCAGGGACAGTTCAAAGGTCTCACATTATATACACACTTTTAACTGTTGTATTGTAATACAATGTACTCTGTATGATTATGTTAGTGTAACACTGGACAGTTACATTATTTTTTGTCTATAATGTGAATAGATAATTTGGTGTAAAGACTAAGAATTCTTGATATGTTGCAGGTTCACTCAGCAGAGCAACATGAAAAGGCACCAGGAACATTGTGTACAGATGCTGCAAGTCATAACTTTACCATCTGCATATTTATCAACACAAACAGTACATTTGGTGAATAGTTTTAAGTAAAGTACTTAACCCTTAAAGGCTGGTTCACAACCACCCGGTAACAGTAACCAGAATGGAAACGAGAATGGGAAGCAAGAAATTTTGATTCACAACAGCTTGGTAACGAAAACGGGAATGCATATCGATCACAAAGTGAAAATCGATTTTGCGCATTGGGATTTCATTTGTTTTTAACTGACCAATGACATTTTTTCACCTACTTCCACTTTAGCCAAACCAACATCAAAATTCGATACAGTAAACATTATCTAAATGCATATTCATTACATTTCCGATCCCTCTACTTATGCCAAACTTTCATTCCTTTATTTAATGGCATACATTAAAATTGTTTTTTCATTTCCACCGGATTTAGCTGTTCTTTGCAGCTTTTGCCATTGTTTTTTAGGTAATAGCCAGTTTTGAGTTGCATATAAACAAACTACAAATGATCCCTTCCCAGAGGAACCAACGCTGATTAGTTTTGCTGGTGTCGGGATGAGGTTAGGAAGCACATTTACTACTAATTCCTTCCAGTTTCATGTTTCCAGCTTGTGACTATAGAGAGCACTAGTGGCTGTTTCATGTCATGGCCGCTCAGAATAACCTCTAGAGTGAAGAGTCTAATATGCACAATAGGGATCTAATATGCCGTGCCCGGGAACGAGAACGAGAAAGTTAAAAGTTGGGCAACTCTTCTTCCCATTCCCGGGGCCCGGGAAGGCTTCCCGTCGGTTGTGACACTCCCATTTGAATACATGTATTTCAACTTTCCCGTTCTCGTTCTGGTTACCGTTCTCGTTGGTTGTGAACCAGCCTTTAGTGTCTAATGACACAGATATACATCATACCAGTTTAATTTCTTTATGGAAGCATGTACCTTTAGAGTCCTTGGCAAACATGATTTACATTCTGTAAAGAGTAAGTGATGATATATTTAAGGAAGCAGTGTGACAAAATGTAAAAAAACAAAACATATCTATGTTTAACTGATTAATTTTTAAAATGAAATATTAGCCTTAGGGCAAATATTTCTACAATTTAGTTAAAAAATATTCTTAAGGTTCAATGCTGAGTAACATTTTCTCTAAAAAAAGTGTTCAACATTGGGACTTATATTACAGGTATTTTTTCCCCATTTTATGTTGATATTGTAAGCCAAGCAGGTGCCCCTGAAAAAGTAGAAGGTCCTTTGTGTGTGAGTATAACATCCCAAACATGATAACATTTGGTATTTATCCAACATTTCATTTTGAATTATGCTGTTAATGTTCTGTATAACAATTTTGGTGAGCAATAATTTATATGTATTTTTCGTGGAAATAAAGTTTTCTCAGCATTTACATCTGTATAAAAATGGAGTTTTTGTAAACCTATTGGAATAGATGACCTCAGTATTCCAACTTTAAAAAAATTTGGAAAACCAAAGTATAAAGGTTTGGTTCGCAACAACCAAGAACAGTAACACAACAAGAACGACAAAGTTGAAATACATGTATTTTAATGGGAGCATTCACAATTGACAGTAAGGTTTCCTGGGCCCCGGGAAAGAAGACTTGACCAAGTTTTAACTTTCTCATTCCCTGGCAGAGCATATTAGACTCTTCTAGGCAGCCATGACATGAAACAACAGCTAGAGCTCTCTTTAATCACAAGTTGGAAACATGAAACTGGAAGAAATTCTAGCACATGTGTGTCCCTACCTCAGATCTTGACATCTGCAGTTCCATTGAGCGTTGTTTAGTGAAAATGTCATCTATTGTTTGTTATATACAACTAAAAACTGACTCTTGCCATGAAAATCAACAGCAAAAACTACAACAAACAGTAAGAACTAGTAGAAATTAACAAAGAAGAATAAACAACTTTAATGTATGCCATTAAATAAAGAAATGAAAGCTTGCTATGACTAGAGGAATCAGAAATGTAATGAATCTGCCTTTAAATAATGTTAATTCCATCACATTTTAACCTTCGCTAAGCCGCATTATGTTGCAGAATTGGAAGTAGGTGAAAAAATATAATTGGTGGGTTAACATAAATTAAAATTAAGTTTCCACTTTTTTGATATGTGATCTCATTGTGTATAATGCATTGCTTGCTGTTGTTGAGAGTCTGCTATGTAACTTGTTGCGTGAGTAAGTAAGTCAATAGGTTCACACAGAACATTTGACAATGAGATACTTCTTTACATTTCTTTTTACAGGACTCAATTTATAAAGTATACTACCTACAATATAAGGATCATTATTGACTTTCTTTTTATTAACAGCTACTCTATCTGCTGTTATGCTGATGTACATCACAAATTGTTAGTATGTCTTTACAGTTAAAAGTTTTGTTTGATAAGCATATAATGAAACAAGAGTTAGAATGTTTTCCTTAATAAATACATTTCTACGTGTTTCTAATCTTTTAATATTGAACATAATTCTTATATATTTTTTCTATTCATCATGTGCAGCTCCATCCCAAACTTCCAACAGTAGCTGAGTTGTGGAAAAATAAGTCCATAATACATAATTTTCATACTGTGATCATTCACATACCTTCTCATTAATCTAAATAAATATATATATTTATTACAAACATTATTAACTTGTTCTGACCAGGACAGCCTATTGTCAATTTTTAAGCGTAACAAGGGATGGGATACAGTCAGAGTAAGCCTATGTCTGGGGAAAATAATTTCTTTTACTTCATCTCTACTACTTAGACTAAATATCATATAGTTTATTTCTGAGCATTGTAATCTTCCCATTAGATAAGATGCAATTAATTTGTGAGGTAGGCCCCTAATGCCACACAATTCAAGCTTATTTAATAAAATATCATGGGTTACAGTCAAAAGCTTTAGATAAGACCACCATTAGACTGGCTACTTTTGTATTCTGATTTATTTCTACCATTATGTCATGGATGAACGTAATTATAGCTGTTGAGGTAGAGAAGGATTTGCAGAATCCATGTTGAGTTGGTGTAATAATGTTATTTTTCTGTAGAAAGTTTTCCAATCTTAGTAATATTATTTTCTCAAATAGTTTACCTATACTAGAAGTTAAAGTTATAGGTCTATAGTTGTTGACATCATTTTTATTGTCCTTTTTATGAATGGACTTAATGACAGCTATTTTAAGGATATCGGGATAAACACCTGCTTCAGTACTGGCATTTATTAAATTAGTAAGTGGCTTTGCCAGTACTGTTTTAATATTTTAGAGGACATGCCATCCCATCCACTGGAAAGTTTACCAGCCATTGTATTCAGGATTTTTATAACTTCCTCTTCTGAGGCAGGGTACATAAAAAGTGATTTATCATTAGCTACAATATTGAGCTTCGACAGTTTGCTTATGTTTTCAGTTAATTCATTAGAACAGCTCATAAAAAATTCATTCATATGGTTACTAACCACAACAGGATTAGAAACAACTTTACCATTTATACTCAAATTAATATTTTCATTTCTGCATACATTAATTATATTCCAAGCTGTTTTAGCTATATTGGACAAAGTACAAATCTTGGTAGTGTAATAATTTGACTGTACGCTTTGAAGATGTTGGTGATATGTATCACAATATTTCTTGTATTGTTATAATGCTCAAGTTTAGTTGACTTGTATAATATGTACATGTCCATTTTATTTCTTAATATAATAGTTTCAGAGTTAAAGGCTACTTTAGGCGTCTTGTTACATTTTATCACTTTTATAAGTATTGGGGATGCATTATAATTATTTTTGTTGAAAATTTGATAAAATAAATTGCATTTTTTATTAATATCTTTTTCCCAGTAAACAGGTTCCCAGTTTTCATTATTAAGGCTATAATTTAAGGTTTCAACATTTGCAATACCTATTTGTTGGATTGTCTTAGTCTTAAAGACATTATGTTTATTATCCTCACTTTTAACTCTTACAACTTAGGCAAAATGATCAGATATATTATTAGCAATATGATCAATCACTGACGCTGTTTTTAATGTTACTTGTGTGTGTAATCAATTAAGTTATGAGCATTGAATATGTCAAGTATTTTAAATAATTAATGTTATTACAGTCTAGGTTAATGTTGAAATCCCTAGCAAGCAATAACTCACACTCATGATCACGGAGTTCACTTAGGCTATCAACGAAGCTAGTGGCCATTTCACTTGGGGATCTGTAGAATCCAAAAATGTTATACTCACAGAACCAGTAATTTTAAGCCCAGAGACTTCTAAAACTTTTTCTCTAGCATTTACTGCGATTGGTGATATTTTATACTGATCTAGGATGTCGTCCCTTGCAAAAATAGCTACTCCACCTTATCTCTACAAAAACTAGCTTGTAGAGTATAGGATTTAAAAATGTAAACTGTAGGCTATCCTGGTTTAGGGCATGTTCTGTAAGTACAACTACACCAACTCCATGTTCTATTAAAAATGCTTCTGTTGCGTTCAGTTTGTTACTTAGATACTGTATATGAAGGTGTAATACTGCTAATTCACATTTATTGACTAACCTTCACCAGTATGCAAATAATTATTTTGGGTCCCCTCACGTTCATCTTCCCTGCAGGTTTCTTTTTATTGAACCTGCTGCTGCTTCTTGTGGATTAAAATCTTCCTCCTGGTTATTCCGTCCTTTCTTGCACCTACTAATTACATCACAAAGTAGTCTGCCAAGTTTGCCAGATCCTCTTCTGTTCAGATGGAGACCAAGCGCCATCCAGCCAACAACTACCATTGACCACGAGGCAATCCCGTCTCTGACATAACCAATCCAGTCCATTATTCACTTCCTGCACATATCTCCAATTCACATCACGCCTGTGCAGTACTCCACTAATTATTATTCCAGTTTGTGGACTGAACTCTCTTATCTGGTCTACCAAATCCATTCTCTCCCCCATGATGTAATCCGGTGATACCCTTTTTCTTATGTTATTAGTGCCAACATGCAATGCAACTATATCTGGCTTCACTTCATTTAATTTCACAAATTTCAAATGATGCTTAAGTTCGTCAACACAAATCCCCGGATAACAATAAACATTGTGACCATTCTTCCGACATTCGTATCCCACGTATCATATGATGGAATCCCCAGAAACCATAACCTTTTGTTTTTTCACTTGGTCCTGTGTTTGGAGGTTTTTTCTCTCCTCGGTGTTAGCTGTTACACCATCAGTTCCTGATTTATTTGTCGCATTTACAGCTTAAAATCACAAAACATCAATGTCAAAATATGTTATTATTTCCTGTATATTCATGTACATATGTGAAAGGGGAGAAGAAAACTACTCAATTTATAACAGCAAAATGCAGAACATAAATTTATTATATAATTTTGCAGCATTTATTAACATGTTATTTCTTAAATACCAACATGAATAGCTGAGGTGATTAAGATATGAACTTGCGAGTGGGAGGTCTGCAGTTCAAATATCACCAGGACTGCCCTCCCTAACTAAGGTTTTCATCAGACCTCTGAGCAAAATAACTAGTCTTCACGCGCAATATAGAATGGGACACTAAGGACCACAGCAATTAAAGAGCATCCATAAAAAGAACTCAGAACTGACAAATGCCAGGAAGGTATCCTAAATTTAGGGCTGCAGCATCTCATTTCCTGTACCATCAGTGGTGTCGTATACAGTAAGATTGGGCATTAAACACTACTAAAAATGGGTCTTAAAGTGAGTTATTTCTCTGAAATTTTTTATAAATTATGCCAAAAATTAACAAACATGGAAAACAGTATTTCCAGTTGCAGCTCAATATTCCTATATGTATTTATTAATAATGTTTCATGAACATGAGATTAAAATCTCAATAAACTGTGACTAGATAAGACTACATAATGGACCATTACATTATTAATTTTTAGGGCATTTCCGATTTCTTTAAACAAAAAAGTTAAGGTTATGTGTTGCTTTAAAGATAATGTTGTTAGGGTTGCCATAATCTGATAATCAAAAACTAGGACTATTTTACCATTTGTTTCATCGTTTTAAGGAAATAAAATTTTGAGGAATAAGGAGCCGTAACATAGGAGAAATGTGCATTTAATTAATAATCCAGGATTTTGGAAGGTCTGATTTATTGTATTTTACCTAGGTAAGCACATTTTATCGAAAATGTATTAAATGTATTCAGTACAACTTAAAGTATCAAAATTTAAGTTTTTATAGCAATGTATTTCTGAGAACCTGGAACAGAAGAAAGGAATTTGGTATTGTTGACAATAAGTTTATGAAATTCACAACTTATATTTTTCACACTGTATTGTATTTGCAGCATTACATTAGCTTACTTCACTGTTAAGAATGGTTCACAAGAACCGTAACCAAAATAGAAACAAGAATGGGAAGCATGCAGCATACAAGATTTTGGTTCAAAACAGCCCGGTAACGAGAACGGGAATGGATATCAACAATCACAACATGAAAGTCAATTTTGTGCATTGGGATTTCATTTTTGTTTTAACTGACCAATGATATTTTTTCACCTACTTCCAATTTAGCCAACAATGGGTTATCCAATGTCAAAATTGGATAGAGTAAAGATTATCTAAATGCATATCCATTACATTTCTGATCCTCTAGTTATGCCAAGCTTTCATACCTTTATTTAATGGCATATATTAAAGTTGTTTATGGTTCTTTTTTTAACTTCCACTGGTTTTTGCTGTTCTTTGTAGCTTTTGCCATTGTTTTTGAGTTGCATATAAACAAACTACAGATGACCCTTTCACTAGAGGAACCAATGCTCATTGGATTTGTGGGTGTTGGAAAGCACAATCACTACAAATTTCTTCCAGTTTCATGTTTCTAGCTTGTGACTAGCGGCTGTTTCATGTCATGGTTGCCTAGAATAATCTCTACAGTAGAGAGTCTAATGTGCCATGTCCAGGAATGAGAAAGTGAAAGTTAAACATTCGGCAAGTTTTCTTTTGTATTCCTGGGGCCTGGAAAGGCTTCCCATTGATTGTGAATGCTCCCATTTGAATACACATATTTCAACTTTCTCATTCTCATTGTTGTCAACCAGCCTTTAACCTATTCCTTTCTCCTATCCACTGAGCACTCATGTGGGAAAAATTCAGGCTGGACATTTTCCTTTTCCTTGCAGACAGTCTGCAAAATCCGTGGCATATGGCCACCCTAAGTCTTGAACCTGTCAAAATTTTGAAGCAGAGCCACAAAGTTACCTTGATACCTGAATTGTGAACAGACAAAAGCAGATATGTGACACTTATCAGCTTGTGGCTCCCCCCCCCCCTACAGAATTATGCAATTTGATGTCAGTGAACTGAAAATTATTTTGTGAAAGAAGTATAGTATATAGAGATAGTTGTGAATTGAAGCAATATTTCATATATTCAATAGTATAAATTGGTATAAAACCCAACTATTAAACTGCTCCCATAGCAACCAAACCATTTGCAAGAGACAAATGAAACTATTTATGCAATTATACTAGATGACTACTTTTAAGAAAAAAATGAAAAAATAATATGTTGTCATTTAACATTTTTGTCAATGATGTCACAACCTGTACAATAATGGCTGAAAAATGTTTGTTTTTTATAAATTTTCGTTTTAAAATATTAAACTTGACATGTCAAAGCATTTTTTTTTTAAAAAAAGAGTTACTTATAGTTTTATTTGCATTATTTCTTACTTATGAAAGATTAGTTGTAGCATCAGCCATTTGCAAGATATCCATTGCTTATCTTGACAACATGAAGCAATAATAATTTTAAGATTTTGTAAGAATCAAGAGAGATGATCATTAGGTAAAGAAATTCACATGAATGTAATATATCAGGTGATTTAATTTTGTGCACCCAATCTGTAATTATTCAAGCATGAATCCTTACAAAATTTCTGGAAGTCGCCACTTTAGATGTACCTTGTATTCAGGCTGTCCATAATTATACCTCAGTGTTTCCAAATTAAGATGTTTGTCGTAGTAGAATGCAGCAGAGTTTTACTTTATTCTTTACCTAGCAGAAGTATTCTATTTCACCATTAATTTTATATCAAAATTTACAATAAATGCCTCTATTAATGTGGCAGATTAAATCTTATTCTAAACCGCATGTGAATCCTTTTTATATTGATTTTTTTTGTGTGTGTAACTGTAAAACCATGCTAGATATACAAAAACCTACTACACAAAGCATGTACACTTAAAAAATACAGCATTAATAAAATAATTTTTACTGTGGAATTAATAATATCTTTAAATACTCCATGTTGCATATTTACATCATCCCAGTTGTGACATGTTTTAGCCCTGGCTATTGTTGAGTTCAACAGTGAGGGATAGGCTTACATGATGGCTATTGTTAAGTTCAACAGTGAGGGATAGGCTTACATGATGGCTATTGTTGAGTTCAACAGTGAGGGATAGGCTTACATGATGGCTATTGTTAAGTTCAACAGTGAGGGATAGGCTTACATGATGGCTATTGTTGAGTTCAACAGAGAGGGATAGGCTTACATGATGGCTATTGTTGAGTTCAACAGTGAGGGATAGGCTTACATGATGGCTATTGTTGAGTTCAACAGTGAGGGATAGGCTTACATGATGGCTATTGTTGAGTTCAACAGTGAGGGATAGGCTTACATGATGGCTATTGTTGAGTTCAACAGTGAGGGATAGGCTTACATGATGGCTATTGTTGAGTTCAACAGTGAGGGATAGGCTTACATGATGGCTATTGTTGAGTTCAACAGAGAGGGATAGGCTTACATGATGGCTATTGTTGAGTTCAACAGAGAGGGATAGGCTTACATGATGGCTATTGTTGAGTTCAACAGTGAGGGATAGGCTTACATGATGGCTATTGTTGAGTTCAACAGTGAGGGATAGGCTTACATGATGGCTATTGTTGAGTTCAACAGTGAGGGATAGGCTTACATGATGGCTATTGTTGAGTTCAACAGTGAGGGATAGGCTTACATGATGGCTATTGTTAAGTTCAACAGTGAGGGATAGGCTTACATGATGGCTATTGTTGAGTTCAACAGAGAGGGATAGGCTTACATGATGGCTATTGTTGAGTTCAACAGTGAGGGATAGGCTTACATGATGGCTATTGTTGACTTCAACAGAGAGGGATAGGCTAACATGATGACTATTGTTGAGTTCAACAGTGAGGCATAGGCTAACATGATGGCTATTGTTGAGTTCAACAGTGAGGGATAGGCTTACATGATGGCTATTGTTGAGTTCAACAGTGAGGGATAGGCTAACATGATGACTATACTGTTTAGTCCAGCAGTGAGGGATAGGCTTACATGATGGCTATTGTTGAGTTCAACAGTGAGGGCTAGGCTTACATGATGGCTATTGTTGAGTTCAACAGTGAGGGATAGGCTAACATGATGGCTATTTTTGAGTTCAACAGTGAGGGATAGGCTTACATGATGGCTATTGTTGAGTTCAACAGTGAGGGATAGACTTACATGATGGCTATTGTTGAGTTCAACAGTGAGGGATAGGTTAACATGATGGCTATTGTTGAGTTCAACAGTGAGGGATAGGCTAACATGATGGCTATTGTTGAGCTCAACAGTGAGGGATAGGCTTACATGATGGCTATTGTTGAGTTCAACAGTGAGGGATAGGCTTACATGATGACTATACTGTTTAGTCCAGCAGTGAGGGATAGGCTTACATGATGACTATACTGTTTAGTCCAGCAGTGAGGGATAGGCTTACATGATGGCTATTGTTGAGTTCAACAGTGAGGGATGGGCTACCATAATGACTATACTGTTTAGTCCAGCAGTGAGGGATAGGCTTACATGATGGCTATTGTTGAGTTCAACAGTGAGGGATGGGCTACCATGATGACTACACTGTTTAGTCCAGCAGTGAGGGATAGGCTTACATGATGGCTATTGTTGAGTTCAACAGTGAGGGATAGGCTAACATGATGACTATACTGTTAAGTCCAGCAGTGAGGGATAGGCTTACATGATGGCTATTGTTGAGTTCAACAGTGAGGGATAGGCTACCATGATGGCTATTGTTTAGTTCAACAGTGAGGGATGGGCTAACATGATGGCTATTGTTGAGTTCAACAGTGAGGGATAGGCTACCATGATGGCTATTGTTGAGTTCAACAGTGAGGGATAGGCTTACATGATAGCTATTGTTCAGTTCAACAGAGAGGGATTGGCTTACATGATGACTATACTGTTTAGTTCAACAGTGAGGGATAGGCTTACATGATGGCTATTGTTGAGTTCAACAGTGAGGGATGGGCTTACATGATGGCTATTGTTGAGTTCAACATTTAGGGATAGGCTTACATGATGGCTATTGTTGAGTTCAACAGTGAGGGATCGGCTTACATGATGGCTATTGTTTAGTTCAACAGTGAGGGATAGGCTTACATGATGACTATATTGTTTAGTTCAACAGTGAGGGATAGGCTTACATGAGGTCTATACTGTTTAGTTCAACAGTGAGGGATAGGCTTACATGATGGCTATTGTTGAGTTCAACAGTGAGGGATAGGTTTACATGATGGCTATTGTTGAGTTCAGCAGTGAGGGATAGGCTTACATGATGACTATTGTTGAGTTCAACAGTGAGGGATGGGCTACCATGATGGCATACTTTCTGTTGTGAAACAGTCAAGGATAGGCTAATACAATGACTATGTTGTTCAGTCTAACAGGCTAACATGATGGCTATTGTTCAGTTCAACAGTGAGGGATAGGCTTACATGATGACTATACTGTTTAGTTCAACAGTGAGGGATAGGCTTACATGATGACTATACTGTTTAGTTCAACAGTGAGGGATAGGCTTACATGATGACTATTGTTCAGTTCAACAGTAAGGGATGGGCTAACATGATGACTATACTGTTCAGTCCAGCAGTGAGGGATAGGCTTACATGATGACTATACTGTTTAGTTCAACAGTGAGGGATGGGCTTACATGATGACTATACTGTTTAGTCCAGCAGTGAGGAATAGGCTTACATGATGGCTATTGTTGAGTTCAACAGTGAGGGATAGGCTTACATGACGACTATACTGTTTAGTCCAACAGTGAGGAATAGGCTTACATGATGGCTATTGTTGAGTTCAACAGTGAGGGATGGCTTAACATTATGACTATACTGTTTAGTCCAGCAGTGAGGAATAGGCTTACATAATGACTATACTGTTTAGTTCAACAGTGAGGGATACGCTTACATGATGACTATACTGTTTAGTTCAACAGTGAGGGATAGGCTTACATGATGACTATACTGTTTAGTCCAGCAGTGAGGGATACGCTTACATGATGACTATACTGTTTAGTTCAACAGTGAGGGATGGGCTAACATGATGACTATTGTTCAGTTCAACAGTGAGGGATGGGCTAACATGATGACTATACTGTTTAGTCCAGCAGTGAGGGATACGCTTACATGATGACTATACTGTTTAGTCCAGCAGTGAGGGATAGGCTAAATGATGGCTATTGTTGAGTTCAGCAGTGAGGGATAGGCTACCATGATGACTATACTGTTTAGTTCAACAGTGAGGGATGGGCTACCATGATGACTATACTGTTTAGTTCAGCAGTGAGGGATAGGCTACCATGATGGCTATTGTTGAGTTCAACAGTGAGAGATAGGCTACCATGATGGCTATTGTTTAGTTCAACAGTGAGGGATAGGCTACCATGACGGCTATTGTTTATTTCAACAGTGAGGGATAGGCTACCATGATGGCTATTGTTGAGTTCAACAGTGAGGGATAGGCTACCATGATGGCTATTGTTTAGTTCAACAGTGAGGGATAGGCTACCATGATGGCTATTGTTGAGTTCAATAGTGAGGGATAGGCTACCATGATGGCTATTATTTAGTTCAACAGTGAGGGATAGGCTACCATGATGGCTACTGTTGAGTTCAACAGTGAGGGATAGGCTACCATGATGGCTATTGTTGAGTTCAACAGTGAGATATAGGCTACCATGATGGCTATTGTTGAGTTCAACAGTGAGGGATGGGCTAACATGATGACTATACTGTTTAGTTCAGCAGTGAGGGATAGGCTAACATGATGACTATACTGTTTAGTCCAGCAGTGAGGGATAGGCTTACATGATGGCTATTGTTGAGTTCAGCAGTGAGGGATAGGCTAACATGATGGCTATTGTTGAGTTCAACAATGAGGGATAGGCTTACATGATGACTATACTGTTTAGTTCAGCAGTGAGGGATAGGCTAACATGATGACTATACTGTTTAGTCCAACAGTGAGGGATAGGCTAACATGATGACTATACTGTTTAGTTCAGCAGTGAGGGATAGGCTAACATGATGACTATACTGTTTAGTCCAGCAGTGAGGAATAGGCTTACATGATGGCTATTGTTGAGTTCAGCAGTGAGGGATAGGCTAACATGATGACTATACTGTTTAGTCCAGCAGTGAGGGATAGGCTTACATGATGATTATACTGTTTAGTCCAACAGTGAGGGATAGGTTAACATGATGGCTATTGTTGAGTTCAACATTGAGGGATAGGCTAACATGATGGCTATTGTTGAGTTCAACAGTGAGGGATAGGCTAACATGATGGCTATTGTTGAGTTCAACAGTGAGGGATAGGCTTACATGATGGCTATTGTTGAGTTCAACAGTGAGGGATAGGCTAACATGATGGCTATTGTTGAGTTCAACATTGAGGGATAGGCTAACATGATGGCTATTGTTGAGTTCAACATTGAGGGATAGGCTAACATGATGGCTATTGTTGAGTTCAACAGTGAGGGATTGGCTAACATGATGGCTATTGTTGAGTTCAACATTGAGGGATAGGCTAACATGATGGCTATTGTTGAGTTCAACAGTGAGGGATAGGCTAACATGATGGCTATTGTTGAGTTCAACATTGAGGGATAGGCTAACATGATGGCTATTGTTGAGTTCAACAGTGAGGGATAGGCTTACATGATGGCTATTGTTGAGTTCAACAGTGAGGGATAGGCTAACATGATGACTATACTGTTTAGTTCAGCAGTGAGGGATAGGCTAACATGATGACTATATTGTTTAGTCCAACAGTGAGGGATAGGTTAACATGATGGCTATTGTTGAGTTCAACATTGAGGGATAGGCTAACATGTTGGCTATACTGTTTAGTTCAGCAGTGAGGGATAGGCTAACATGATGGCTATTGTTGAGTTCAGCAGTGAGGGATAGGCTAACATGATGGCTATTGTTGAGTTCAGCAGTGAGGGATAGGCTAACATTATTGTTGAGTTCAACAGTGAGGGATAGGCTACCATGATGGCTATTGTTGAGTTCAACAGTGAGGGATAGGCTACCATGATGGCTATTGTTGAGTTTAACAGTGAGGGATAGGCTAACATGATGGCTATTGTTGAGTTCAATAGTGAGGGATAGGCTAACATGATGGCTATACTGTTTAGTTCAGCAGTGAGGGATAGGCTAACATGATGGCTATTGTTGAGTTCAACAGTGAGGGATAGGCTAACATGATGGCTATTGTTGAGTTCAATAGTGAGGGATAGGCTAACATGATGGCTATACTGTTTAGTTCAGCAGTGAGGGATAGGCTAACATGATGGCTATTGTTGAGTTCAACAGTGAGGGATAGCCTAACTTGATGGCTATTGTTGAGTATAATAGTGAGGGATAGGCTAACATGATGGCTATACTGTTTAGTTCAACAGTGAGGGATAGGCTAACATGATGGCTATTGTTGAGTTCAACAGTGAGGGATAGGCTAACATGATGGCTATTGTTGAGTTCAATTGTGAGGGATAGGCTAACATGATGTCTATACTGTTTAGTTCAGCAGTGAGGGATATGCTAACATGATGGCTAATTTATTCTGACATCTGCATAGCACTGGTATTCTATATTGGCAGATGTAGGTAGTATCTTGAAATCTCTACAGCATTGTGGAAGACAAGCCAGGGTGAAATGTTTGTTTTTCCTGAGTCTCTTCTTGAGAAATGTTGTAGACCTGCAGTTATAAAGGGAGATGACAAGCCCGTAAAGCTCAGCATGTTGTATTGGAAACCAAGATGGAAGAGAATGGTCATGGAAGCCTGGACAAACTTATGTATAATTATCAGCTGAGTGAATTTAGGAAATATGTGGGGTTAAATAAAACATGTAATTTATTTTTTAGAAACCTTTTTATTTCACGAAGAATACAAATATGATTAAATTTTTGAATAGCTAAAAACATGCAGGTATTTCATTATTCTGAATGTCAGTAGTTCATTTTTATGCAGTAAGCAGATGTTTCATCAACCTCCAATTTACAAAATAAACTCTATAAATTTAACACATTCAAATGTTCCATCTAATTCAAAATTAACAGTATGTGAATAAAAACTTGTGTATATCATCAGATGCACCATACTACTTATGCTGTTGAAGAAATAATGTTATGATGTGATACATGCTATGTTAATGTGCTGATGAATAGTTGATAATGAAGCCAGATCTTGTAAATATTTTACAACCTTCTCTGATGTCAGTTTTAAGTGAAATCACATGATATTAGGTAGACCATGTGTTTAGATGACACAAGAATGGTACTGAAGTGTTGGTCAGATCTTACAGCCTTCTCAGCTTTTAGCAACCCCACATAATGTTGTACATGCTTAAGCTTTCATGACCAGGTTCATTAATTGAATAGAATGTAATTTCGAAGCTTTTAGGCCCTGGTCCAGTCAATGAGATAGCACCTACAATGGCCTACAAGTTTGCAAAACTACATTCTACTGGATCACATAATGTTAAGTAGACTATTTATTTTGCTAACAAGAAACTGGTTCTAATGCGCGGTTCTGAAGTGTTGGATAATGCCAGTTTTTGTAAACATTTTCCCACATTCCTTACATTTAAAGTCATCTTTCTCTGCCTTATGTATCAGCAAGTGATTGTTCAGTTGCCCCCTTGTTTTGAACGTATTCCCACACAGATTACAGATGTGGGGCCTTAAGTCCATGTGGACTGTTGTATGACGCACCATGTCCGACCTTGTCCGGAAGCCTTTTGAACAGTCAGCACACTGATAAGGCTTCTCGTCTAGGTGCACTCTTTGATGAAGACGCAGCAGATGTGGATGTGAGAACCTCTTATCACAAATATTACAAGGATGCGGTGAAATTCGCTCATGGACTGTGTATTTGTGGCGCATCATGTTTCCGCGGTATGAGAAATGCATCCCACAGGTCTGACATCCAAAGGGTTTCTCACCAGTATGAATACGCATATGATATTTCAGGGTTGTTCTATCTCGTAAACGTTTATCACAATATGCACATGAATAAAGCACATCTTTGTGCTTCAGTTTCACATGTGTGAACAGGTTTGCTGCTTGACGATATGTTGCACAACATAAGGAGCATTTTTTCCTTCCATCATCGTCGCAGCTCACATCAGCAAATGTCCCAGCACAGTAGAGACACACATTTAGGTTGCTCTCCCACATCGGACCTGCGTTACCACAATAGATACACTTACTGTCTGTTTTATCACAGCTTGGATTTTCTTCTGGATCTTTAGTTTTCTTCTTCTTCTTATTCTTCTTCTTAGATTTATTACTAGATTTGTTAGACAAATGTTCTTTATTTTGCTTCTTTGCCGGCGAAGGAGGAGTGAGTATGAGATCACTGTCTCTGAGAGGCAGGAAGAAGAGTTCGGTTGACTCCTGGGCAACCTTCAGAGATCCTGGCTGCTCGTACATCTTGCGCAGGCTCTCCATCATCTCACATGGCTCCAAATCCTGTGCAATTACATTTAGCCCTGGTCAACCATCTACAAGACAAAATAATTTATTTTTCAAAATATGAGCTGCATACCTCGGGTTTCGTAATGTGTCCTCTAAAATTTGGAATTCAATAATCTTGACTATCAAAAACTAACTAAATATATTCCATTTTTTATTTTCTCTCCTGCTTACCTATACTAAGTAGGGGAAGCTCTACATTTCACCCAAAAATTTGATACCAATATTTCACCTGCAAAATAAGTTTTGAGACTCCATGAATTAAAAAAGACACTTTTAGGGTAAGCTCTGTGTGTGTCCATGAACAGTAATGAAAGATTGTTTAAATATTCCCCCATTACAAATACCTTTTGCTTGGAAAATATTGATGTTTTCAAAAATAACATTTTTATTGACATCCGTTATATTTAAGATATTTTCATGACAAATAAACTGTATATCCTGAATTTTCTGCAGGTAGCCTCTGAAGACCTATTCATTTTGAATGACTTGTACACTGCAAGAGATAGACAAAATCTTACTACACCAAAGAAGGTAGATGTTGTTAAAGTACACAATTTATGTTATGCATGTAATGTCTTAATACTTCAATATATTATTATTTTTATTAACTAAGAGTCACTGACTTTGACGCAGACGTTGCTTCTGACTAGATGCATTTACAGATGAGATCTTTATCAGATGGAAGGTTAAAATTTAATACATTCTTCTGTATTAGGATTTATTTCTCATACCATTATTTCTATTGGCTTCTGGATTACCTTTATTAATTCTGCTTCTTTATGGATGTTATGATTTGCTTTCCAACTTTTCGCTTGCAGTATTTTTGCAACAATTAGTATACTTCACTGTGTCTTCCCAAGAAAAGAGTTACTGGGGCACATAAATGTAATAGTAGGAAGCAACAGAACTTTTTAAATCTGCAGAATTTATTGCTTTAATGCAAATGAAAACCAACAAAGATCAGTATAAAGATATTTTCTAAAGAACGAAGCGGGTGAATCATTATTATCCTGTATACCTTTTTTAACAGCTGCTTTTTAAAAACAATAAATCAAGTTTCAAATATCTAACTTAAGATGGCAGTTATGTGCATCATGAAGGTATAACGCACATAAATTCAAACAAAAAGTACAACACCCAATTTATTTGCAAGCAACAAACAAATGTAGTTGAAAGATTCAATGCCATAGTTGGGGTTTGAACCATGGATCTTCTGCTTTCCGTGCAATTGCTCTAACCAACTCAGCTACTGTGGCAACATGCCAGCTCGACATTTAATTTCCCAACTGAATCACATTTCTCCTGGTAAACCACAAGGAGAAGTCAAATTATATTCCAGAAGATCAGTGGTTCAAATCCCCATTATGGTATTGAATTTTTCAGTCTGATTCTACCTTTCAATCCTTGTCCTACACACGGTCTTGTGCAAAAGAACAATTAATTGTCATTAAATAAATGTAGTTTTTATGTTGGCATGTTTCCCTGTTCACAAAAATACACGTATCTACTCAATATATTAAAATACACAATATTTTAATCTTTTAGTCACCTATCTCAAATTGCTTGGTAGTAAATATTTAACGCAATGTATTGGTGACATTTGGTAAAAGATACAAATAGCCATTTAATCAGTCCTTTTCGTTTGGGTAAAGCATTGCATTGAACTTTAAACTCAATTTTCTTAATTCCTTTTTAGCAGCTGTCCAAAATGGCCCTTGGACCACAGTCTTGAAATTTTCAGAACAGCTTCAAAAATTATGAATTTAAAACTTGTTTTGCACTAGTTAAAAACATTAAATAATTCAGTTAAAATTATTTTCCTTAACTCATGCTAAAAAAGTTGAAAAGTTTGATTATATGTGTACAACAAATGTTTTCTTTCTCTACCACGTACATAAGTTGTTTTAGTTCACTCAAACATTTGATACCAAGATTTCACCAGAAATACATGTTCTGAGGCCCATTGAACCCCCCCCTCCCAAAAAAGCATTTTTAGAAAGAGGTACATTGTGTGCGTGTGTGAACACCTAACTCAAAAATGAAAGGTCGGATAAATACTAAACTTGGTATATAAGTTCAGTAGCTTCCAAAGATGCAACACAAAGATTTTCAAGAAAATCCTCCCCACCCCAAACTACCCTTTACATGGAACATTATTTTCTAAACAATGGCTCAAACAGTTTAGGTTAAAATATCATATATTAAAGATATTTACATGACAAAAAAATATATATCTTGAATTTTCTGGGAATGGCCTGTAAAGACCACTTCATTTGGAAGGAAATTTGTATAACTGCTAGACCAAAATGTTTAAAACACACCATTTATTTCAAATAACTTTTTTGTGGAATGAGCCATTTCCAAGATATCCATCATTAATACTTTGAATTGTTCAAAACTTAGCCATTCTTTTAAGTCCTGTCAATTTTCAGTTGTTTGTCATGATGTAATATAGCATCCAGCTCTAAAACATTATACTATTACTATTCGCTTTGTATCTGTAACAAAATGTGTAATGCAGCTATTGCCAGGAATGTCTATCTGGATTAAAATGAAGTACATAAGCGATACCTTCTTTTTTTTTTTTAAATTTATGGACACTCTTTAACTGCTGCAGTCCTTAGCGTCCCATTCTATATTGGGCGTGAATCTGCAATTTTGCTCAGAGGTCTCTTTATCAAGCTTGAGGTTATAAGCGATAGAGGGTAGAGAAAGTGATATGAATGTAAGACATCAGACTTTTTGCTCTTAAACTAATTAAAACTGAAAAATGCCTGCACAACAATTTCTTTTAATTTGTATACTGAACTAAAATTAAAAATTTGGGAGCAATACAATAAACTGTAGGGTCCACAAAGGATTTTATATTATATCAAAAAATGATTAATTATAAATAAAAAAATTAATATCTTAACAAGGTTTGACACAGCTTGTTAAAATTTTGTGTGAACTATATGTTTTATTTTCTGAGTATGGTAAAAAAGTCAAATGCTTTACCTCAAGATCCTGTTCAATGGGAATGTGTCCCATCAGCTTCAACTTGACAGGGTGTTTAATATTCTCAGCATCTGCTCCAAGTACACTTTCAGGAAATTCACAGTAGAGTACTGTGTGATCCTGCAACAAGACGCACATGTGACTTATCAGTAAAAGAATGCTTTGGTCATAGGTAGACCATAAGTTTAAATCCTAGAAGTATACCATTAATTTGTGATTATAATTAAGGCTGGTGCACAATAATCAGAGTGAGAACACATCTTACAATGTCAACGTTCAAAATTAACGAGTCCTGGGAACGGAAAAGAAGACTTGGCCTAGTTTTAACTTTCTCGTTCTTGTTCCCAGGCATGGCATATTAGACCCATATTGTACATATTAAGGAAGTTCTCCAATGCCTCAACAATCAACACTGAACAACTTTAAAAAGCATTTACTGTAAAACATTGTTGGAATGAACATTCTGTCTCCACTGCCTTAAAGGCTGGTCACAACCGAGAATAGTAACCAGAATGAGAAATACATGTATTTTAATGGGAGCGTTCACAATTGACAGAAGCTTTTCTAGGCCCCGGGAACAGGAAAGAAAACTTAGACAAGTTTTAACTTTGTCGTTCTCATACCCAGGCACAGCATGTTAGATACATATTGTGCATATTACACTCTTCACTGCAGAGGTTATTCTAGGTGGCCATGACTTGAGCCTCCTAACCTCAGATCCTGACACTTTTAGTACTTCTAGTGAAGTTATTGCCTCATAAACAACAGCAATAACTGGTAGAAAATAACAACGATCAACAAACAACTTTAATGGATGCTATTATTAACCCTGCAATAGCCGCACCACGTACCGTTTTTGTACCACTAATAGTCACTATGGACCGTAGGTCTGCATCGGAAAAAATACAGATTTATATCTAAATAACAACAAAGTAACAAAATATACAATTTGCTATCTTTGAATTTTAATTTACTAAGTACACATCCTGTCCAATTCTAGTGAAATTATAAGCTTGTGTGCTTCAAATTCATAAACAAATAATGTCATAAGCAGGATGAAACATGCAGATTATACATTTCAATGACAGTCTTCAACTTTCTGCTTACTCACGATGACAGTATTCCTCATTCTTACAGACTCCATTTCATAATGATCCATTCTGCCAAAAAAAAAAAAAAACTAAAATGACCTGACTAATAGAAAGTGAAACTTTAATAATAGGAAAACCCCTGAGAATAAGTTATTGTATCATTACAACAGTTCACTTTTACTATTTCTGTTAATGGCACAATCCAGATAATTTCCAATGTCATTGCCTGTCTGCAATTGTTGACCACAGGAAGGTACTGTGATTTCTAACTTTAAAGACGTTAAATATAACAAAGAAAATGCTGTCGTGCAACAGTGGGCCCGCCAACGACCAGTGCTGGGTTTAAGGAATGAAAACTTGCTATGACTGGAGGTTAGTTCTTGTGTTTACAGTTGACTCACGTGCAGGTTATTTACTACTTAACACCTCGGTTGAAGAGCCTCAACATTGACTGTTATTCAATGAAAAAACTGAAGTGAGTTTTCTGTATATTTTATGTAAATATTTTAGGAGTGTTATGTTTGGTTTGATATGAAACTGCAGGTTTATTGGTCTGTTTGTATTTTATTTTTCTATTTCATATTCTCTTTTAATCTGGCTTTTAAATTTCTTTTAGTTGGAAATTCATCACTTTACTGCTAGAGTCACTACAAACAAACACACTGGACATCACCAGGAACCAGTTGCTCACTTCTGACGATGAGAACAAGTACCTCTTGAAACTGATGAACACGCAAAAAATGTAAGTGATGTTAAGTGTTTCAAATGTGGCTGAACAATTTGTTTTCTATAATTACAGTTTGGAATGTTTGCAAACAGAGTAATCTTTCTCTCTCTCTCTCCAGTTGAAAGCTGGGAAAATAAAACTGAATATATTCTGCAAATGGTGTCCTGGCTCCCTAAGGATTTGTTTCTCTACCAAAAGTGTCACTTGTAGTTTGTTTATATGCAACTCAAAACTTGGCTATTGCCTCAAAAAATGTCAAAAACAACAAATAAACTTGATGTGTGCTATTAATAGAGGAAAGACACTTTGTTAGATACTCTTGCTAGACGAATCCCAAATAGTAATAGCTCTGCATTTAAAAAACGTTTACTGTATCCAATTATGATGTTGGAAGCAGGTGAAAAAAATATCATTGGCAAGTTAGACAGACAAGTCACGCCCCAATCAACTTTCTACTTCGCTATTGATATGCATTCTGGTAATTGTTCACAATGCACTGTGAACCAAACACGTGGTGTGAACTAGTGTTTATTCAACAACTGTAGAAGCTCAGCATTCAGATGGTCAGGGGAAATTTGCCAGAAGCTAGATATATTTATTAAACAAATGCAAGCCATTTCATGTAAGCCACTATTCAGAAAACTTACCTACCTACTTTCGCATGTGCTTACATTTCAGAGATAGTGTTATTTGTAAAAAAATCTGTAATACATTCACATCACTTTCTCTACCCTCTAACATATTAGTGGTTATACAAACTATTCTTACTAAAGCTTATTTTTCTATCTACTACATTTTAGTTCAAATAAATCTTTGCAGAAATAGCTACATTACACATTTCGTTATAGATACAAAGAGAACAGCGATAGTCAAATGTTTAACAACTGGACGCTATATGCTGGCCTTAAAATTACATACTGTTTCCATGACATCGCGAGAAACAACTGAATGTTGACAGGACTTTCAGAATGGCCAAGTAATGGACAATTCAAACCTTTAATAACAGATATCTCTGAAATGACTTGTGCCACAAAAAAACTTATTTGAAATAAATTGTGTGTTTTAAAGGGATCTAAATTTTTTGTGTAGTGCGTTTTCCTATCCTTAAATGTTTACAAGTTATACAGGATTTCTTCTGAATAAAGAGAATTCATAGGCTATTCCTAGAAAATTCAAGATATACATTTTATTCGCCATGTGAATATCTTTCATATATGGTGTTTTAATCAAAATCATTAAGAGCCATTTTTTACAAAATCAACAATCCAAAAAAATGTTCCATGCAAAGGGCAGTTTGGGATGGGCCAATTTTCTTGAAAATCTTTGTGTCACACCTTTGGAACCAAGTTTGGTATTTATCTGACTTTCTTGCCTTTGAGTTATGCTGCCCCCCCCCCCCCGCCACACACACACTTATGGACCATTTTCTAAAATGCGATTTTTTGTATTCAGAAATGTCAGTATTGAATTTTTGGGAGGACTGCAATACCTACTAGTTACAAGGTAGAGGAAGTAAAAACAATAGATTTAATTTACAAAATAATGAAAATGTTCATACACTTAACATCAACCAGAACTACACTCACTCCCTTCCCAATGTGATTAAAAATACAGAAAACCTTTCTTGCAGGAACACTGCTTTTACACAACAACTTAATAATTATTCATATACATAAGCCATAGTGTCAATTAAATTAGCTATTAAATCATAGTTATACTTAATCCATTATATATTATAAAAGAACTAAGTGTAAATGTTTGATAACTTTATTGTAATATAATGTATAAATTTAATTGCCCTACCCTGTATCAAAGAACCATGTGCAGAGTTGATTTTAAAGGATTAATAAAATTGAAATGAATAACAAACATATTTGTATAATTTTTTCTTCTTCAGTAATACTATATTTTCAGAAAGCAACAGCCTAAACGCTGGTTCATAATAGCCCGAGAATGGTAACAAAAACCTAAACGAGTATGGGAATGCATATCCATGATCATATCAATCACAAAGTGGAAAGTTGATTTTGTGCATCAGGATTTCATGTGTTTTTAACTGGCCAATGATACTTTTTCACCTCCTTCCAATTTAGCCAATATTATGCGGGTTAGCCAATGTTAAAATTTGATAGAGTGAGCACTGTCTAAATACGAGGGCTGATCAACAAAGACTGAGACTGATTTTTTTTCACAGATGTTTATTACTCCAATTCAATGTTTACATGATCTTTTTCAAAGTAGTCCCCTCCTACTTCAATGCACTTCTTATAGCGTCTCTGCCAGTCCTTGAACATGTGCTGCAGACCATTCTTTGTCAGGTCCTTGAGAATTGCCTCACTTTTCTTGAGCACTGCTTCAGAGTTCTCAAATCGAATACGCCTAAGCTTTGCCTTTAGTGATGGGAATAAAAAAAATCTGATGTGTTACACTCACATGACTTTCTGTACTCTTGTACAATCTATTTTACAAATGATGCTTCATGTTAATCGAGATGTCAATCTTATTGCTAATTTTCTTGTAGATGCAAGGGGAATATGATAGCTTTTAAGTGACAGTCAAATATTTTATCGCTGGTTGCTATGCGGCGCATTCCATTCTCTTTTGCATGTCCAGGACATAAAAAAAATGAATAACGAATTTGAGAAAAAGTATAAGTATTGGAAAATTTAAGGGAATAACAAGCAATATCTTGAAAACGGTTCACTCAACTACAAAAATGTATATGACATAAATTGTGTATTTTAACGCAATCTACATTTTTTGTGCAGTAAAATTTTGTCTATCTCTTATGGTTTACCAGTTATGCAAAAGTCGTTCACAATGAAGAATACTTTTGGAGACATTCCCAGGAAATTCAAGATATACATTTTATTTGCCATAAAAATATCTTAAACATATGATATTTTAATCAAAATCGTTAGAGCCATTTTTGAGAAAATTAAAATTTTCGAAAAATCTTCCATGTAAACGGTAATCTGGGGTGGGGGATTTTCTTGAAAACCTTCGTGTCGCATCCTTGCAAGATACTGAACCTAAATACCAAGTTTGGTGTTTATCCGACTGTTCGTTTCTGAGTTATGCTGTTCACAGACAGACACACAGACATACACACGGACATGTTTCCAAAAATGCTTTTTTTGGATTCAGGGTGTCTCAAAACATGTATTTCTGGTGAAATCTCGGTATCGAATTTTTGGGTGGTATACAATACTTCCCCTACTTACTGTACGTAGTAGAGAAAGTAAAAAGTCACAGGGTGCAAGATCGGGGCTATAATGCGGATGTGGTATGCAGGTAATGTTGAATCGAGCCAGAAACTGCATGACTTGATTTGCGACGTGAGGCCGTGCATTGTCATGATGAAGTTGCCACCCAGTCCGAGAAAGCTCTGGTCGTTTCTTTGCAATGTGCTTCCTCAGTGTAGCCAATACTGATGTGTAGTATGCTGCTGTAACAGTAGTGTGAGGGGGAACTGCATGCTGGTAAATCATTCTATTACAGTCCAAAAATGTGATCACCATCACTTTCCCTGCAGATGAAACAACTCTTGCCTTTTTTGGTGTTGGAGAACCTGGCGATTTCCACACTGTGCTGGCTTGTTTTCCTTCAGGATCATAATGATGCAGCCATGACTCATCACCGGTGATAATCGATTTAAAAAATGCATCCCCTCCATCAGTAAAGAGACGCAGCACCTGATTGTCTGGTATGCAAAATGCACATAGGGTCTACAAAATAGAGCATTACTACCAATCTACCAATACGAGAGTGCTGCCGCCTACCAACATTATACATAAAAACTCACTCTTTTCAAATATTTATGTTACAGATACGAAACTATCACGGAAGCTACAGGAAAAAATCAGTCTCAGTCTTTGTTGATCAGCTCTCGTACATATTCATTACATTTGTGATTCCTATAGTCGTACAAAGCTTTCACTCCTTTATTTAATGGCATACATTAAAGTTTTTTATTGTTCTTTGTTAATTTCTACCAATTTTGCTATTGTTTTTGGGGCAATGGCCAGTTTTGAGTTGCATATAAACAAACTACAAATGACCCTTTCACTAGAAGAACTAACACTCAATGAGTCCGGGTTTAGGATGCACATATGCAGTTTCATGTTTCCAGCTTGTGACTATAGAGAGCGCCAGCAGCTGTTTCGTGTCATGGCCACCTAGAATAATCTCTACAGTGAAAGAGCCTAACATGCACAATATGGATTTAATATGCTGTGCCTTGGAACGAGAAAGTTAAAACTTTCCTGTTCCGGGGCCTGGGAAAGCTTCCCATCAATTGTGGACACTCCAATAGAATACATGTATTCACATTAGTGATATTAGACCAAGAAGATTATGAAACTACATAGCCCAGAGTACATAGAAATCAACAAAACTCCATTAAAAGAATGCACCAAGTCACTCCAGAACACATTGATAGAAACCAAAACATTAACAAAAGCCGAAAAATCCAGAATTAAACCAGATTTTCCCACCATACTTAGGTTATATGCACGACCAAAAATACACAAACTCAGCAACAAAATGAGGCCCATAGTGAGCAACATAAACTCTCCCACATATAAACTAGCAAAATGGCTTTCAAATACCTTCAACTCCATGCCTGTGTTCAAAAGTCTAAGTATAAAAAATTCATTAGAATTAACCAGTCACCTTTCAAATATAAATATATCACCCACAGACATGATGGTATCATTTGATGTCACTTCCCAAGCATACCAAAAGAAAAATTATTACCACTCCTACAAACTTGGATATTAAACAATGGCACACCTAGAGCACAAACAGAAGATTACCTAAAACTAACAAAATTATGTCTGCACCAGAATTTCTTTTCATTGCATAACAAAATCTTTAAACAAACCACAGGCCTAACTATGGAAAACCCCCTTTCACCATTTTTAGCAGAACTACATATGAGCCATTTTGAATGCCATATTACTAAATCCTTCCCACATCTATTCAAAACCTGGTGTATGTACATAGATGATACTTTTGCTATTGTTCCAAAAAAACTTTCAGAAGATGCTTTGAAATTGTTAATTTACAAAAAAGATCTATTAAATTCATAATAGAAAAATAAGAAAATGGCCAATTACCTTACCTAGACATCAGGATCATCAGAAATAATGCACACAACAAACTAACGTTTGGCATTTACAGAAAACCAACACACACAGAAAACAATAGCTACAATCCTACAAGCCACAAACATGCAATTTTAAATAGTATTACAAACAGGTTAGTACATATACCATTGGAGAAAGAGGAATACCAGAAAGAATACCAACACATTATCTACATAGTCAGTATGAATGGATACCAGAAAAAAGCAATAGATAAGAAGATAAAAGAGTTTGAAAGACATAAATACATCCAACAAATGACTACGTTACTCAGACAACAAAAACCACAAGCATATAGGAAATTCACTTACCATCCTTGGACACATTGTAAATTTCAAAGGATTTTCAAGAAATATAACATCACCCTGTCTCCACAGAATAACCACAATATACAGAAACTACTATGCAACAGAACAAAAGAACCTATCCCCAACGATAAATCAGCTGGTATATATAAGATTGTTTGTAATGACTGTAACCTGGTATACATAGGAAGAACCAAAAGAAATCTTGAAATAAGACTTAAAGAGCATATGAGAAGCATTTACCAAAAGCAGCCAGATAAATCAGCAGTAGCACATCATTTCTGGTCTTCAAACCATATCACTCCAAACATAAAATTCTTAAAACCGATCAACAGCAGCAATGAATTGGACATGTGGGAAAAAATACATATTGTCAAACACAGGAATCACCTAATGAATTTCGAACTACCGCCACCCAACAGCCTTTGGAGGTTCATCAGCCCAGCACCACAGGACACCACTAACCACACACATTCCCCAGACAATAACCAGCAAAATCAGTTGAAAACATGCTGACGGTGGGAGCAAACCGTCTCCCAAAACGTGTTCAAGCAAGAACATTTTAGTGATGTAGTGTAACAACCTTCAACTCTTTTTATTTTAAAAAATACATGTATTACAACTTTGTCGTTCTTGTTCTGGTTGCCATTCTTGGTTGTTGTGAACCAGCCTTTAAGTCTCCTATATCTCTCTTGTAATTACAACAAAATGTGTAATGAAGTTATTTCTGCAAACATTCATCTCAACTAGTATGAAATAAGCTTTTGTAAGAATTTAAAATAGAGAGTTGAGGGTTGTTACACTACATCACTATAACATTCTTACTTGAACGCGTTTCAGGAGACGGCTTGTTCCCATCGTCAGCATTTTCTCTCAACTCTCTATTTTAAATTATGACACATCACTGTTACTAGCTTCTAAATCTGCAAAATTTTGTAAGAATATTTTATATAATCTATATATAAAAATAAATGATAAGACTTAAGATTTTCAACAAGTTGTAACTGTACCACTGTTCACGTCTATAGAGTACAGATTGAGTTACTAACTGGCATTTGGCCGTTTGAAAAGCCAGATGCTCCTTGTTGGTTGTTGACGTCCTCCTCCATTCTTCGGCAGTTAGTTATATCATCATCTGCAACATTTAAGGTATTAGTTTAATAAAGAAATTCAAATACTGTTTCTAATTAATAGTATATATACCTGTCTCCCCTTTAGTCCCTTCACAATGAAAATTGTATGTAAGCATAAGAAACTAAGTATTCAGAGAGCAATTCTCACTATTCTGCCATCTTACATTAGATGTGCTGACTGCCTTTCTGTGTAAGAACATGAGCCAGGAATCACTGGGATATTTATAAAACTTGCAATGTTAGGTGATGTACATAACCTCTTCTGTCGTGTGTATTGTTGCATGCAGACTGCCATATTAGCTCAGCTGTTTCATGCTCTCTTGTAACTGGCTGCTGTTTGTTTGTTGTTGTGAATGACAACATATTGCATTAAGTTTATGCTCAAGTTTTATGTTATTATATTAATTTTCATTGTGAATGGCTCTTAACTTTGTCCCATATGTCAACAATAGCATACGCTTCTAATCTTCTCTTATTGGCTGCAGAGTGCACACAACCTGTTATTTCAGAAGAAATAATTTCTGTATTTAAAAGAGTAAAAGAACATCAAGAAAATTATATTTTTCACAAACATATGCAAGAAGGAAGTATATGTATATATATTCACCACTCTGTATATTAACGTGACAATCCATCAATGATATTGTTGTTCCACACATGCTGTGTGTAGGCTTTTGGCTTTCTGTGCCACTGCTCTAACTAGTTGAGCTGGCATGACATTAAATTCTCCAATTGACTTACAAGGTTATAAATTGGCATTGGGGCACATGATCTCAAAGTGAATTTGAGAACACCTTGTCCATTAACATGAAAAATGTGAGTTGCCTGGGCAATTTAATGTTGTACTGGCGTATTGCCATGTCAGCTCAGTTGATTAGAGCAACGGCACAGAAAGCCAAAAATCCATGGTTCAACTCCCTGCTACGACATTGAATTTTCAGTCTGATTCTATGTTTCTAATGTGACAGTATTTTGGATACACTGGAGATTACCTTTCATATTTAAACCTAACTCATTAAGACAATAGCTTACTTCTTGGAGCTCATGAAGCTGTATTACATGTTATCCAAAGATGAGTCTTTCATGCATCCTTTCTAGTTGCTACACACCCCTTTGTTCAAACTTCAAAGGTGTTTTGCAGTAGAAAAGATGTACTCAGCAGTTGTAGGGATATGCAACATCATTTTTCTTTAAAACTTAATTACCAACAATAAATAAAGTGTTAGCAGATCAATTACCTACTTTCAGCACATCTCTGTATGTGTTGCTTAAGGAAATGCAAGATTCTGACAGAACCTGTATCTTGTTAGAACTGTGAGCAACAACATTTCAATAGTAATTATCAAAAAAACTCTAACAACAAAAAAGGCATGTTTGTTTGGTTCCACTGTGAGCAATGCTCAGGAGCATTGAACACATCATATAATTACAAAATATGTAGCATAACTAATAACATACCCAACACCAAGAACTTTTTTTTTCTCTCTCTCTCTCTTTTTTCACTTCATGTATTACCTAAAGAGATGAAAATTTGTAAACCATCACCATTCCAAGAGTAAACATCTCAACATGCATTACAGTAGGACTATAACAAATAAGTGTAAATCACCATCATATGTAATCTGCCCTATGTATTGTATATTCACATGTTGTACGACATATTAAAAATTTCCTCCATAGTATACAGAGAGTGAGTAATATAAGAAAGACTTTAACTCTTTCTTAAGGATTTTATGTTAATTAGGATTGCCTAATAGTTTTAGGTAACATGGAAGGTTATTTATTATAAATTATTATTGCAGAATAGTAACATCCTTTTTGGAACAGTTTTAAACTATTTGCTGGTCTATGAAAACCCTGCATGCCTTGTATTGGTCATGCACAGCAAGGTTTATTATGAAGTTATCATAACAATAAGGTACCTAGCTCAAGAATGAATAGTGGAATGGAGTGTGGTTGGGACAAATCTGCAAAAAGTGACACATTTGAACGTTCAGTGTCTCAAAACGTCTTTACGATATTATTTAGTACATATTAAACGAGGTTAGAAACAAATCCGTCACCGGGTGCTAGAGTAATTACCGCATAAATATTTAATGTCTTAAGATCACTGAAAGCTATAAATAAAGCTAAAATAAAAAAAGCAGCACACGAGCTTTTATACGATTAGCCGTAAGTAAAACATTACTGAAACTTGTACTCCCCATTTTGGCTCTCGTATCTATAAAATGAGAGACACGTTTGCCGGTTACTATAAATTAACCTAGCTTACCTTGCCTTTCAGTAATTTATTCCCGGCGTACTTCTGTGATAATTAGCATACTTAAGAACTTTCATTATTATACAGCTACCATTCTTCTGTAATACATGGTTTCTATTATTGTCCTATTTTGCGCTCTAAAAATAGGAATATTAACTTGCAGAGCCTGTTTGATTTACGTTAGACTTTTTCGTGAAGGGAACCATTTAATAAGGATCGCGAAGACGGTTCCTAACGCAAACACCAATCGAATCTGAATAATTTTCGCTTGAATAAAAAATTTACTTTATTGGACTTTCTGGGATTATCTACTGTTTGGAATTATTGATTTCTAATCCTGTAACTGTTATTCATCAAAGCTGATCCTAGCAATTTTCGATTTGTGGTTAGCGCGAATGAGTAAGCATTGATCTACGAATGGTAGCGGCAGTTTATATTATAAAATTATTGCCTTTGTATTGCATAAAGTTCATTGAACCAATAAAGCTCGCGCGGTATGTTGCCAAAGTTTAAATCAGACCTAAAGCCTTCGTTTTCTCTATAGGATGTGTAGGTATCTACACAGAACAGCAAAGTATTTGTATATACTGGTACACACTTTGCCCACTCAGTAATTATGTAATTTGTAATAGTCATGAATGAAAGATGGTGCACAATGTACACATACATAAATGTCAATTTTAATCTTTACTGCAGAAACTCGTGCCCGAGGCAGTAATAGTTATGACACACTACGTTAACTATCATGTATTTTAAGAGAGATAAATTACTCCGATTTCTCGCACTATCATTCGAGATGCGTATTCATATTATTCGTTTTTAAGTGCTTAATATCATAATAAGTGTCTGTTTTTAAGAAGCTATTGAAAAGCTCGACGAGTTTATTACCGTACTTTTGACAATCATTAGTATATGAATCACAATTTATTTGTCTGAACCAAGAAGTTGAAAAAGACTTCAAGTACAGCTTTACAGCTTCGGTATTCATATGATACAAATCCAAAAGTATGCAAAATAGTCATAACATTCATGCTAAAGCAGGTATATTGTTACAGTCTGAGAGAGTGCAGATTGGTAAATTCTAGATCGATGTTACTTCTGCCAGAGTAGCATCACCTCTATAAGCAGGGTTAAAATAACATAGAAATGACAATGTCTTGGAAATAAAGCTATATTATATATCCCTTCAAAATCGGTACTACATTTAAGCCATGAAATATTTTTACTCAAGAAGTTTGACTTTTCTTTCTTTAAAAAAATTAAAATGAGTTTTATTTATGGATGCTCTTTAACTGCGGTGGTCCGTTACATTCCATTCTATATTGGGCATGAAAGACCGGAAATTTTGCCCAAAGGTCTCTTTATCAGGCTTGAGGTTCTTTTATGTGCCATAAATCTATGACACAGGACCACTGGGTTTACTTCCCTTCCGAAGGAAGCCATGCTAAGGATTTTTATGCCTCTTTCTTTAAAGACATCCTAAGTAAATGATTTGTTTTGGTGTCTGAATAATCATCTGTAATTTTAAGTGATCTAATTTACATAGCAAATTAATTTTGCATTTTTAACACAGAATTCTTAGGTTCTAATTTATAGTTATCTATATGCAACTTGTAGCTTGTGGGATTTCTTTAAAAGTGGCAAGATTTTCATCATGAGCTATGTTATGTTTGTGGTGAAAATTTCACCAGTATAAAAAAATTTGTTTCACCTCACAATAAACAGTTTTGTGAAATCAAAATGAAAATGACTATGAGACTTAAGGCCTGTATTGAGTATAAACAATTGCATAGCATACACAGCATGTTTTAAAGAGGAATTTCCTTTTAAGATATTGAATTTGAAAAATCTGTTCTCCTTGCACTTAAAACTATTTAGTGATCTTTGTTAATAACGGGTAAGTTTTTACCATATAATTAGAACCAGGCAGTGAATTTCTGTGATTATGAATAACTTTTATAATTTTTTCCTTTTGCATGGTTCAAATAAATGTTTCACTCCTATGTGATTCTAAGAATTGGAATAGCATTATAATTGTCCAGTGAGAGTAGTATATTTGCAGAACATCGTTTGGAGTAATTGATGCTAAAAACTTGTTACATTTTGGGATTACCTTGTATAGGAGTAAACCATTTCTTTTCCACATTTATGATATATTACTATTATCAAATGCTAAAAAAAAAAAAAAAAAAAAAAAAAAAAAAAAAATCCCATCCTCTTTGTTGCATTTTTTATTTAGAGTATAGCAGCAGCATGTTTGTAATTCAAATATTGTTTTCCAAAGTTTTTAGTTAATGTTTTCATAGATTGTTGTGGATTGCTATGACTTTATTACAACTTGGTATCCACCAGGATGGTTTTTGCTTTCTCTACCACATACATAGGAGGTAGAGAAGGTATTGCATTCGACCCTAAAAATTTGATACAGTGTTTTCACTGGAAATACATGTTTTGAGACCCCCTGAATCAAAAAAAAATTAGGAAAGAGAGAGAGAACAGCATAACTCAAGAACAAAAAGTCAAACAAATGAAAACTTGGTATTTCGGTTTAGTGCCTTCCAAAGATACAACATGCAGATTTTCAAGAAAATCCCCCTACCCCAAACTACCCTTTACGTGGCTCTACTGGTTTTGATTAAAATACCATATTAAAGATATTTACACAACAAATAAAATGGGAATAACCTCTGAAGACCTCTTCATTTGGAAGGAGTTTTGTATAATCTTGCATAACTGGTAAATGTTAAGTGATAGACAAAAATGTAGATCTCTTTAAAATACACGATTTGCTTCAAATAAGTTTTTTTTGTGTCATGAGCCATTTCCATTATCAATGTTTCGAATTATTCAATAATTAACTTCTTTTAAAGTCCTGTCGATTTTCAGCCTTTCTTGTGATGTCATGGAAACAGTATGACATTTTAAGGTCAACTTGTAGCATCCAGTTCTAAAACATTTGACTATTGCTATTTCCTTTGTATCTATAATGAAATATGTAATATAGCTATTTCCAGAAATGTGTATCTTAATTAAAATAAAGCAGGAAATAAACTTTTGTAAGAATAATTTGTATACCCACTAATATGCAATATAGGGTAGAGAAAGCCATGTGAATTTAACACATCAGAATTTTTTTATTTTTGCAATAACAGTAGGTTTAATAGGATGAAACATTTCTAAATATAAAATCAGTTGCTTTATGATCTGCTATGGGTTCTGAATTCTGTAATTTATTATTCAGATAACTTTTATACTAAGACCAGTAAGGGGATATATCATGTACTACAAATGTTCAAGAAAATAGCCAGCATGATATAAGGATAAACAATCTGGCACCTGGAATGTCTGCAGAATATCCCACAAAGAGATACTAATAGTACAGAGCTTATAAGAAAAGAGAATTCATATTTGCCTACTCACACAAACAAAAAAGAAATTAAAAGGGTGCAAAGAACTAGGAAATTATATAATCTTTATAGAATTTATTGTTGTAATTTTATCATATTTGCCACATTTGCTGCTACAGAGTATGATCCTCAGAAAGCTATTTGAAAATGAGACAAAATAGGAAGAAAAGTATAATTTAAACATTTTACATATAAAAACCAAAAGAATGGCGCTCCAGAGGAAAAATCATATAAGGTGTAGTAATAGCATAAAACAGGCTACGAGTTTAAAATATCTGTGCTTCAGTATTTCACTTGAACATAAGAAAGACGAAATTAAATGAATTTCTAGCAATCTGCAGGATTATTAGAAGAATGCTAAAGAACAAAACAAGAAAAGCTATACAATGTCGTCCTCCGTGGACTAGTGGTACCATGCTAGCCTCTAGTTATCAAGGTCGCAGGTTCAATGGATTTTTTCGGACATAAAAAATCTTAGCATGCTTCAGAAGGGAAGTAAAGCCAGTGGTCCCGTGTTGTAGATTTATGGCACATAAAAGAACCTCAAGCCTGATAAAGAGGCCTCTGAGCAAAATTACCGGTCTTTCACTCCCAATATAGAATGGGACGCTAAGGACAATAGCAGTTAAAGAGCATCCATAAATAAAACTCAATTTAATTACACAATTAATGCTATACAAAACAATTTCTGTAGTCCCTTGTTATGAAAGTGAAAACTAGGCTGTAAGCAGACAGAACAGAAGAAGTATTGAAAGTTCAGAAATAAAATTCCTGAGACAATGTCCGGATATAGATTAATAGATGAGAAGAGGAACTACAAATGTGTAATGGATAACCTAAATGAGCATATAGTATCAACACATAATGAGAATGCCAGATTGCAGATTTCTAAGATGGCAACAGACCTGTAGAAGAAGAAGAGGACCAATATATATTAAAGCACGAGATATCTGTCACTAATGCATACATGTTGCCATTAGTTTCATCCTTTTCTACTCCAGCACTGTTACCAAGTAATAACATACTTTAATTATTCATTTATTATAAATTTCAGCTTTGAACACATTATCTTATGCAGAATATTTTTCTCTATCAGATTATATCATATTTAGAGCCTTTATAGATTTTGGTGAGCACAAATTTCTAAAGAAAACTAGTTTTTCAGTAAAAGTCCGATATTTGCTGCTTCTATGCTTATCATGCAGTAACTAATGAATTAAATGGTAGAACGCAGCAATATTTGTTTTTTTTTTTTTTAGCTAGAGTAAACTATATGCTGATACCTGCCCAGTTTGAATTCTCTGCCTTTAATAAGATGAGCATTATAATTTTTAAATTAAATATTTTTGGTAAATTCTCTAGCTATACAGTAGAAAAATCAGCCAACGAGAAGCTTTCTTGTTATTGGGTTTGTACTATGGACCAAGTGAGAGAAATATTGAGGAGGGTTGGAGATAGTTTTTATAAGAAGCTTGAATCTTGTAACTTCTTACATTCTTTCTGTATGACAAACAAACGTGATCCATCTACTCGGCTAACAGGCCAGGCATGACAAAGTTAACATCAGTTGTAAGGAAGTGGGTATGTAGGTTATTTATTTAACATTTTTGTTTATGGAGGGAGAAGCTAGGAAGAGACAAAATGTTGGTAAACTAAGAAGAGTAATAATGAGTGTTAGTAAGGCAATAAAAGAGACAACTAAGGATACCCAGGTGTTCAGAAACAGTAATTAATAAGATAAAAAAAAAAGGAAGAAATAAAAACACCTCTGAGGACGTATTAAAAAGAATGCAAAAGAGGATGGAAACAAAAGCACACTAGGTTAACGCAGTATAATGGAATAGTACAAAGCATAATGTGGCACATCATTCATTCTTTGCTGTTTGAAAACATTCCACCTACGCTGAATCCAATTTTGTCAAGGGTAAGCAGTGATGAAAGTGAAAATGCTTTTCTTGGGTTTAAAGTGCCTCAAAACATGTATTTCCAGTGAAATCTTGACATGGAAGTTTTTGGTGGAATACAATACTTGTCTTTTAATAAATTCCAAGTCCATTTGCTGCTTCAACAGGGATTTCAAGAGCTTGCTACTGAGAAAGGCTTACTGTAGCTTGAATGAGTTTCTAGACTCAATTTAATAGTTATCTAAATTTACTAATAAATTAAATTACTATGATAAGGTTATTCTGTATTAATTAATGTAATCCGACGAAACAATATATACTTTGTTATATTAATGGTGAACAAATCTATGTTTGACATAAACATGAACTTAAAAGCTTCTTAGTTTACATGATTCATTGTGAATGGTTCCATTACAATACATAGCGTCTAGTTTTTAAGTTTACATTATTCTTATTTTTAATTCTCATTGTAAATGGGGCCTATATATTGGTGAAGTTGGAAACTGGTGCATTTAATTGTTAAGGCTTCAAGATGTGTGTATAGTGATGAAATACAACAGAATCTACTTAAGGGTGAGTCGGAATTAGTTACACTTAACATGTTGGGTTGTTCCCATTGTCAAAAAGTGTCCTACCAATCTGTGGTGGTGAAATGTACTTCTAGAGGGAGACTTGGTGGTGGCAGATCAAAATGTATTAGTTGTGGGACGTGTTTCAAAATGAAAATTTTCTCCCAAGTGTGTAATTCTGTTGCATGTTTGGCCAGTTTGATGTTGTGGTTGGTCATCCAGAAATGTGGAGACTGCAGATTTGTCCATTTGTTTGTATTTTACATATCTCATATACTCTTATAGCCTAGTTTATTTTTGTCTTGGCTATATATATCCTATTGCAATCAGAACAGTTGATTTTGTAGATTCCAGTATTTTTTGTTTTGTTTTGTGGTATGGGGTCTTCTAACCTACTGCAAAGTAATTTCTCTATGCTAAATATGTTTCATGAAAATCTTAAATTTGTGATATGCAAGTTTCTTGAACTTTAAACTATTTTTCTTTCTGGATGAGATTTGCTGTGTCTTTGGTGTGTTTCTGTTGTTTAAATTTTGCAATTTTCTTGTCTATTGTTAGTTTGTTGAACTCATTGTTTACTATGTGCTGATATTCTTGTTTATTCAGGGGGCCATATACCAGTCTGTGTGTTAAGCTGTTTAGTATTGCATATTTATGGGTTATTGGATTGAAACAGCATAACTGCGACAGTACAAAACTGTTTTTCATTAGGACATTTTGTGCGTTCTTTGCACACGAGTTAGAAGTGATCATCGTTCACCGAGTGCTACTTTCGAATTGAAAGCATATGAGGGGGAGCCTTATCATTACAATATTGGCTGCTGTGTGAATGATTTCTCTGTTGTTACCCACAATTTCATCAAGTCCCACACAAAAGACAAAACAGTTGTTTTTTACTAACAAAAAAGAAAGCAGAAACAAGTAAAGCATTTAAACATATTTATAAAGGTTACTTCAGTTGTTTTTTATTAAATAAGTTAAAGTTGTGTGCCATTAAATCCGAGACACTCTATACTGTAAAAATAATCCAATTATTTGAGTTACCTATCAGCATACATGCTGAGATTGCGAATTTACGAGATGTAAGCGAAAGAAGTTTCAAATGTAAATATTGGAAAGCTACTATACAAGTCTCATTTCATTAAGGTGACCTCAAAACTGTTGACATCTACACATGCACTCATCTTTTGCTAGTCCTGTGCGAGAGGCACTGGTGATAAACTTGCTTTAAAGTACTCAGGTCATGTGCGGACAACTGACTGGTGGCAAATGTCTAATAAATCTGAATCATACACTCATTAATACTAACTTAAACACTAGATATTAGCAAGAAAAAACTACAGGAAATCACTAATTGAAAAGCCATATTAATGGATGAAATGAAATTGAGTTTTATATGTAGACGTCGTTAACTGCTATGGCTCTCAGCTTCCCATTCTATACTGGGCGTCAAAGATTGGAAGTTTGTTTCCTCAGAAACCTTGTTATGCATGACATGGGACCACCAGCTTTACTTTACTTTCAAAAGAGGCCATGCTTGCGAGTTTTACACCCCAAAAAAAATCCATTGCCCTCCGCCAGGTTTGAACCCATGACCTCTGGAATTGGAGGGAAACATGTTTCCCCTAAACCATGAAGGACAACACACACATTCATGGATGATGGCATATATAAATAAATGTAAGTTACAACAAACTTTTGAAATGCCAGCTGAATTAAAAATAAACTCTGTGAATTACAAAATTTTGTAAATAACAATTTGGATCATCTTTCCATTACTGAAACCTGGCTAAAAGAAGAGCATACATTAAAAATACCTGATATAAAATAATATATATGGATAGACCAACTAAAGGTGAAGGAATATTGGTAGACATTAGACATTTACAAACAAACCTTTGAAAATCCAACACAAACTCTCAAGGAATAAAAATGGATTATAGCAATTTCACTTTTATCTTTGTATACAAGTTCCAAATCAAAGTCTCACTGACAACTTTCAATGAGCCATTTTAAAAGAAAATAACAAAAATGTTATAATAGTTTTCAACCTTTACAATTCGCAGCAATAATTGTGCTACTGATACAAGAGTGTCAGGTATACTTAACACAACTATGACCAGGAGTTTTCTTAAGACCAACCCCAGTCATTGTGACTGTACATCATCCCTTGATAACTTTCACTGTTTACTTTCTCTACGGCGTATAGTAAAATTAATAACAGTCCCTTAAGTTTTCACCCCCTTAGCAAATATGGTTGCCTTATGTTCAATAACTCTTAGGTTCCTAGTGTTGTGAAAGGATTATCTTCATTTGTCATACAATTATTAATATTTTGTTCCATAACATAATGTGATTTATAAATACAAACTGGGTAAAGATAATATTTTTAATTCTTTAAAAACTGGCCTATAACAGTCAGTTTTACCAATATTTGCAATCCTTCTAATTATTCTTTTCTGAGTCTTAAAAACTAAATGACTATCTTTACCATTTCCCCAAATTATTATCGCATATCTCCTAACAAAATAGCCAATCACAGAGCCACTCTCTTCACATGATCATCACCATGTGTTGACTTGCTAACACTTTCTGTGTAAGATCATAGGCCAAAAACCACCGGGGTATCTATAAAAATTGCAGCTGTTATTGTAGGTGATGAGTTTAACATCCTTTAAGAGAGGATGTTCATTTTGATACAAGTACATAACCTCTTTTGTTCGATGGTTGCCATATTAGTTCAGACTTTTAATGCTCTGTTGCAGTTGTCAGTGAGAATGACAACACATTCTTCTGTTAATGGCTCTACACACTCTCATTGCTGCTTGTATATAAACATCTTATAATGCATAGCACAATAGTGGTTTCACTCATTCATTCATACAATCAAACCACCCAAAATGTAGAGTAGATAAAGGAACATATGAGGGTAATCCAGCAAGTAAAGAGCATCTGAGATTAATAAATTAAAAAAGTTTTTTTTTTTAACAGAATAAAGCTTGCTTTATTTCTCCACATAATCACCTCCATCTGTCCCTGAGCTTTGTAGCCAGCTGCCGCCAGTCAGTTAAATCAAAATCTTTGGACACAATTTCACCAAGCAAAGAATGAGAGATGTTTGGGAAAGAAATCTGTAACTCATGTAGTGTTACATGTCTGCCTTCCTCGATTTTGTTGTTCATTTGATTCTTCAAATCCTCTGTGATGAGTGACAAGGCATCTGGATTGGGTTTCATCATACACATTTGTTCATCCATCCTTGATAATTGTGAACCACTTTTTCATTCATTACTGCATCACCATATACTTCCTACAGGTTACAGTATATTTCTGCAGGTTTCAACTTCTGAGCGTTCAAAAACCCAATATCTCTCACCTCAGATTTGGTGGGACTTTGTGTCTCACAGTTCATTTTGAGCAATCACAGAATGCACAGTAACAACTTCTTTTCACTGGCACTCACACAACACAGAGAAGATGTCAAGGATATCAACAATCTGCACAAATGGTCGTTACTTCCTAGGTTACCCAATACTCTAGGTTCTGTTGTATGTCTTTTTATTGTTGACTACTTGATGCCAAATTCAATGACAATCATCATGCAGCAAAATACATACACAACCGATTATAACAGGTACAATAAATTTCTATAATTCTTTCAAATATAACAGGTTTTTAAAATTATATTCTAATGTACTTGTTTACACATTTTATTACCTGCAGTTACTACTTCACATACACGTTTCCTATTAACAAAGAAAGTCTAGATGATATGGCAAATTAAGCTCCAGTTTCACAGCTTAAGCTTAATCTTTGAATCGGGCTTAAGCTACAATGCAGTTTTACAGTGCATAGTTCAAGCAATAAGCTGAGCTTATATGTGGCTTAAGCTAAGGAGTCACCATGTTACCTGAAGACGATGATATTAGTGACAAGGAAATACAAAGTATTTTAACCCTGCACAACAGAAGACGATCTAGAACATTTAGAGAGTGCTGTCATGTATGGAATGACAGAGAATTCTACAAGAGATTTTCATTAAGTAAACAGTCTGCAATGATGGTACAATATAAAACCGACTGGTGAGAAGCAAAACTTAGATTGGCATGCCCTTAATTTTAAACTTATAATTTATACTTTTATTGTATACACTGTTGCCATCACAACTGCACATACAACAGTATTGCTTTATATTTGAGTAACAAGGCCCTCTTGTCAGAAACAATGCTTCTCTGTACATTGAGGTTATGTACAAGTGAAAGCATGCTAATTGCAGCTGGAAACTTTGTGGGTATCTCAAACTATCAAAATTGTTTCACACATTCTAATCCACTCTCCATATTAAAATTTTTCTTACTCCATAGTAATTTGTCCGTTTGCTTGCACTGTGTTACATGCTTATGCTACTTCCCAATTTCTAGGAGAATACTGACGCTTCTTGACAATTGAAGTTGTACGTTCTGACTAAATTTTTGAGCATTTTAACTTTACATTGTTGGATAACCTACAAAAGCATATTTTAGGAACAGCCATACGTGATGTGCAAGAGTTACCAACTTTACTGCTCCGTGGAGTTATTCAGCTCAGTAAAGCGGAACCTGGTTTCCCTGCTATGAAACTAGCAGAGCTTAAACTGTGAAACTGGCACTAGCATCATGTAAGATGCAGGATTGTATTCTTGAACCTTCACCATTATAGATGGAAATGTTATTTCCCACACAAAATGATTCTGCAAAGCTCCATGTATGGTTGGAAGCTGGTAGCACTTCTTTTAGCATATATTTAAAGTAATGTATCTGTGAAAATGCAAAAGTGCACAGTTTTCTTCCGATTGCCTTGAGACCTTTTTAGCATATACTGTATACAAAATTTTAACAAGCTATGTAAACCATTGCTAAGTTCTTATTTTCTGATTTATAATTAGCCACTTTTTAATATGAAATGCTACTTTGACTCTACAGTTTATAGTATGATTCTGAAACTTAGCATACAAACTTAAAGAAATTGTGTACAGGCATTTCTTAATTTTAATTAGTTTAAGAGAAAACATTTGTATATGTTATTGAGGTTTTCAACTTTTTGAATGTCAGTTAATTTCAACCAAACTATTTTAATATTTTTTTAACTAGTGCAAAACTACTTTTAGATCCATAATTCCTCAGCTTTTGTCAGCTAATAAATTATAAATTGTGGTTCAAGGAGCATTTTGAATACTGAAAAATGCTGAGTAAAATGGAGTTTAAAGTTGAATGTGGTGCTTTACCTAAATGCTACTAATCCAATTAAATAGTCATTTGTTTATATTAAAAAACAAATGTATAGCGTGAAAGTCAAATAAACATGCAAAAAAAGAAAGAATACAAACGTTTACATCTTTTACTAAATTTCACCAATAAATTGTCTTAATAATGCATCTAATGGAACAGTTAAGTAATTTACACTCCTCATAGGTCCAATAATTTATGTACTTTTACTGTTTGTTTATATATGAAACACTCCTCATAAAATTTAATTTTATGTGCAGCACAGTAACAAAAGTACTAATAGATGAGATGATATTTTATAAAATAGTGGCACTTCCATCTTCTGCCCTAAAAGGAAAGAGAAGAAAAAATTTAAATCATAAGGGTTGGTTAACCAAACATCTTGTTTGCTAACATTATACTAGAAGTTTAAGGGGACATTGGTACCAAATGGACTTTCTTCCCTAGTCAACCAATTTTAATGACATTTTTAGGTTAAATTGCACCTGTCATGATAAATTGTTGCTATAAGTTTTATTGCTCTAGATTGAAAAGTTTTATAATTAATAGTAGATTACATACCAGTATTAAAAATAGGGTTTTATTTTGCAATCCTATAAGCAAAATAAAACCACCTTTAACACATGTGGCATATACTATTTTTTAGACAGCGTTCAAACTTGTAAAATACCAATAAAATAATATATAGATTCCGAAAATAAGAGAAATCGTGTTTAGAGCAAGATTCTTGAAACAAGAGAAAACCAAGATCAACTATCATGTGCAGCAAGATGTCAAATGTTTTGTTGATTTGCTAGCAGTTGTTTTCAGTGAAAATATTTTCAACATGTTTTGCCTTACACCAGGAAATGAAGCAATTAAATGCTATACCATACTGCTTTGTGGGTTTTTAGGGTAAGTAATTCTGCTGCTTCTGTAATTACACTTGGCTCTTCCATTTCAGTTTCTTCTGAATTGCTGCCATTTAACCGTCATGTAGGTTATACTAGATCAAAGAAACCACAAGGCTGTCAGTTTAAGGTCTAGGTTAACTCCACAACAAATTGCGATAAATTGAAGTAGTATGATTTGTATTGTGAACAGATAATACTAATGCCATGAGAAATTAATCATGTAAACAGATATAACAAAAAGTGAAACCTGATCAAATCAAGGGTAATTATTAAACATGTACAAATACAAAGGGTAATTGCCAAATGATTGGACTTGAAACCAAAGTTTTTTACAATGGAGTGGTATAAAAATGTTACCCCACTAGTGCAATAATGTAAAGCTTTTAGTTCATGTGCACTATGTTAAAAGTTCTTCTTTTAGTCCATAGTGTCTTATAGCCTTTTTTTGGGGGGTGGGGCAAATAATTGAATAGTAATAAAACTACACGTTTTGCAATTTAATATTAAAACACAGATGTGAAGTTTGGGAAGCTAGTTGTGGTATTCCTATGCAATAAACGTGTGCATTTGTTTTCCAAAATATTAATCTTTATTAGAAATATGAATTTTTTGTATTTACAACAAAATAAAAAATATTACTAATTATTACAAAGAAAGAAAAGAAAAACATTTACTGTATGTACGAGTACGAGTGTAATAAACAAAGCAATGCTCAGTTTTCTTTAACAACTTATATTCTACATGTCCTGAAAATTTCAGCTGATTCATCAACATTTACTGCAAAAAAAAAGTATACCTCAAACAACGAAAACTGCTATGTGGAGAAAAAACTATTTAAAGCTTGGGAACACAGTTGTTTGAGTTATTGCTCTACACTTGGATTACACCAGCTTCCAAACGTAATATTTACTGTGTGTATTCTAGACATGTTGAAGAGACTGTTCCTATTAAAAACAGTTTCTCTGAAAAAATAACATTTTTTTGCTATTCTGATACCAGTGTCCCCCCTTAACATTATATTAAAACACAGCAAATTGTTAGCTAACATCTTGTTAATGTCAAAGACAACTGTGAACAAGAAGGTGGTGATTGAACGTACACCTTTGCCAATACATCACAGCGCTCTCTGTGACAGTAGCAGACAATTGACCTGATTATTTGAGGTTAGAATCGCAATGCCAACTGAAAAACCTGAGGAACTCATTTTTCACACTTTGAAAAGGAGTTAAAATTATAGAACTGGTTACTAAGTATAGAGGATTTATCAAATAAAAAAAAAGACTGATTTAAATTAAAGCATAAGGTTGGAACCTGGGAAAAAATCTAGGAATAAATGATAATTAATTGTTATTTGACACAAGGCTTTGTGTAGGATATGGGTTGGAATCAGACTGAAAAATTCAATGCTTAAATCAGAATCTGAACCACAGATCTTCCGCCATAATGCCAGTCATACTGGCATTATAGCAGAAGATCCATGGTTCAAATCCTGGCTCTGGTATTGAATTTTTCAGTCTAAACCCACAAGGATCTTAACTGTAATCTATGCAGTAAGCAACTGCAGCAGCAATTTTATGCTAACATAAAATGTGTTATGTGTGAACAACATTTATAATGGTTTGTTTAAAACTGATGGTGGTTACCACATTGTTATCATTGATTAGGGATAAAGCAGACCCCAACAAAAATATGGTTCGCTTCTTGAAGCAATGCTTTGGAAACCTTCCAGATAAAACCATAAATGGTAGCTTTGGAAAACCATTAAATGAAAAGCGTCAGTAGCACAATATGTCAGAGTAATTAACACTTGCAGCATAGGAGAAAGGCACGTTTCTGTTGGTGGTATTCTAATCTTTCTCGTATTTCCTTTACAAACACTTTGGACTAGCAGTATTGCTGGTTTTCAAAATGATTTATGATGCTGCACAGCTCCTCAGCAACATTTTGGTTTGCTGGAGCGTGCGCGCACACACAGGGTGTATCTTGGTTTGAAACATGCAGTGTCTTTACAAACACCTGAGCTTTGATTACTATGGCGTACATTCCACAAAGAAGTAAAGTACAGTCGAACCTTCCCAAACTATCGTTTTACCATATTCATCATTCAATTTATGCACTCCCAGCTGATTTACATTATAAGTTATGAATGAATGAGCTTATTCACAGACTTTCGAAACATAATTATTTTTCATTATTACAGTATTACTATAAGCTTATTACCACAATTACAATTATATTCTGTAATTTAAAATTCTCAGATTCATGGAGTTGTGATATTCCAATTCCCCATTTAATTTAATGCCAGGTTATTTATATCATGGGATTATATATTTGATCCATCATCCTAAAAGTTAAAATTTTTTTGTGCACCATAAACAAGATTATCTCCTTTGTCCTTTCTGTTAATGCTACTCACCTTACTTATGTATTTTCCTCTGATCTTAGATTTATAATTCATCTGCCTCTTATTTTATTTGGTAAGTTTTATCACTGTTGTAAAAGGAACTCATCCCTCTACATTTTAGTTTGTTTACGTTCCAGAATACAATGCCATATGTTATCTGCTTCTTCACACACTGGACATCCATTCCTTATCCCACTTAAGTATGTCACCCCAATTCTAAACCATGCCCTTCCTGTTTTATCACAAATTTCAATACTTTCCCAATGATCTGTATAATTTTAAAGATGTTTTGTTAATAAGTTTAGTCCATAATTCCTGTTTTTCAATATCCTCTATTCTTGCTTTCACCTTCTTCCGTATCAAGCCACATTACTCCCGTGTAGCTTCTGTATTCATCATTCCTCAAAATATTGTAATGTACGTGTGTGTATTATCGCATCGGATACATTATTGCTGTATATAATATTGTTGAGCTAATTGTTGTGTTTGTGTGTTAATTATTGTCTGGCGCGGCAATTCCATTTTCTAGTTGGGGGGTGAAGGCAATTGTGGGAATAGTTCTCTTTGTGTGTGGTGGCATGGCTAGGCTTGATGTGGCTCTAATATAAATCTTTGGAGGGAACGGGTGTATGTGTGATGGGTGTGTGTGCGTGGGGCAGTGTTTTGTGTGTAACCTTTTTGTGTACCATGTAGAGCACTTTGATTTATAATAAACCTGAGCAAAATGTGAATTCAAATGTAATTACTTAAAAATATTCCACACCTGCTTTAGTTTTGTGCAGCAAGTTCTTGGTACCTTTCTGGTTGCCTCTCTAGCTATGTCCCTCAATGTTTAAGCCGGGGTAACTAAATTTAATATTTTACCTGAAAACCTTTCGGCCTCACCCCAGTGTATAACAATATTACTCTCCTGCATTATTCATTAAAAAACATCAGTCCCAAAGAAATTCAATTGGAGCAGCAATTGTAGTTCACAAGTAGTTGTCTACACTTTTGGACCATTCAAATAACGACATTCACGCCTATTGGGTTACAGATGAAGTGTGCAACAAGGTGAGAGAAGTAGCAAGTGTTTATGAAAGATGACGCAACAGCTGAAGCTTTGAGAGCAGATGAAACTGTATGGACATTTATCTATGCTCATAACTAATGACATAGAATGTGTTGGATGGAAAGCTTCTTGTTCTGCATGAATAAAAAAGAAACAGCTAAGGAGCTAATGGCAATTAAAAGCTTTAAAGAAAAGTGACAAACATGGCTTTATTTATTTTTGTTCATAACTTGTGCTTTTCCCACATTCATTCTGTTTTCTTCCCACTCCTTTGAAAAATGATGGATCAAGGTTTGACTGTAATTCATTTATTCTTAACATATGTTTCACTAAACAGTTACTCAAAGAAAAAGTAAAATCAATATAGAATTAAAATTACAATAGCAAACTGTATTGACATAGGCAGGGGTGGGTCTTATTAGTGATAATTTTTTAAAGAATTTGTTTCGTTTTTAAATATATGCACTTTTGTGTTAATAGTACAACAAAATGTTGCAATAATTTTGTGACAAAAATATCTGCATGGTTTCTATAATAATTCACTTTGACAAAAAAGAGTAACTTATCTTTCACAAAAGAATATTATTGTATTATTTGCAAAATTCAATTATTAACAACACCAGTAGTTTATCAGAGATGTAAGTTATTTTGAAATATTAGTTTAAATATTATTCAGCTCAACTGTTTATTCCACGACACCATATGAGAAGAATGTTCCACTGTCCGCATTTGATGCTCTCTCACAAAATCTATGAAACTGGTTACCTTTAGCTTGAAATGCCAGCAGTACATCATTTCATTATCCTGATACAAGATAACACAAAAGTGCATATTATTTTCACTCTGAAAATTCAGGTAGCTTAAACATAATGTTTACCAAATTGAGATCGATATCAGATTTTGCAATTAATTTTAATCATTCAAAAACAAAATTAAGTACTCTAATTACCTTTAAATCACCAATATCAAAGTTTTGTAATTAATTTTTAAAATATCTCAAATCTCGTGTTTATCACACAAAGACTTTTGTGAGAAAACGAGAAATTTGTGAAAATTCAGAAACGAATTACAGGTTTAAATTGTCTGCCTTTATTGTGAAACATATAGATACTTCTAGTTGAAGTTTTAAAACATTTTTAGAGTTTATTATTGCTTAAAAAAAAACAGCTCTGCACACAGTATATACACTTTGTAACAGATTTTTAGTTCTAGTTATTGTAAGTTTTTTAAACTCAAAATATAAGGAGTAATCTGTGCTTTTATAAACATCATGACTGTGATATACTACTCTGGCTAATTTCTATGGAAATGTACTTAATACACACACAATTGATTACAGATGTTGAAAATGACTAGAGTTGTTCTTCCACACAAGCCGTGTGTAGGCTAAGTTAGAAAGGTACAAACAGATTGACACAGCTGGGGTTTGAGCGTACTGTACCGCTGCTATAACCAACTGAGGGCAACACACCTGCATCACATTTAATTCACAAAATACAGCATAGTAAACCTCAAATGCTGAATTTTTAGCTCGGATTCTATTTCAATTAGGACTGTATTTGATAACTGATTTTAACCTTGAATTATAAGCAATACTCCCAGAATCACTATAGCCATATAACACACAGATATATATCTCTTATTATTTTATCATACATTCTAACATGTTTTCCAACGCAAATTATGAATGGAGATAATATATTTAATGTACAGATCACACCCAAGGCATTATGGGTCCATTTCTGCTGCCATAAGCCACAAAGCGTAACCATGGGATGTTGTTTATAAATAGAGGAGTGCAGAGTGATGACAAGAACACAAGATCCATGGAGTGAAACCCCAATGATTCTGCTGCCATAAGCCACAAAGTGTAACCATGGGATGTTGTTTATAAATAGAGGAGTGCAGAGTGATGACAAGAACACAAGATCCATGGAGTGAAACCCCAATGATTCTGCTGCCATAAGTCACAAAGTGTAACCATGGGATGTTGTTTATAAATAGAGGAGTGCAGAGTAATAACAAGGCCACAAGATCCATGGAGTGAAACCCCAATGATCCATACATTTCTGCTGCCATAAGTCACAAAGCGTAACCATGGGATGTTGTTTATAAATAGAGGAGTGCAGAGTGATGACAAGAACACAAGATCCATGGAGTGAAACCCCAATGATTCTGCTGCCATAAGTCACAAAGCGTAACCATGGGATGTTTTTTATAAATAGAGGAGTGCAGAGTGATGACAAGAACACAAGATCCATGGAGTGAAACCCCAATGATTCTGCTGCCATAAGTCACAAAGTGTAACCATGGGATGTTGTTTATAAATAGAGGAGTGCAGAGTGATGACAAGGCCACAAGATCCATGGAGTGAAACCCCAATGATCCATACATTTCTGCTGCCATAAGTCACAAAGCGTAACCATGGGATGTTGTTTATAAATAGAGGAGTGCAGAGTGATGACAAGGCCACAAGATCCATGGAGTGAAACCCCAATGATCCATACATTTCTGCTGCCATAAGTCACAAAGCGTAACCATGGGATGTTGTTTATAAATAGAGGAGTGCAGAGTGATGACAAGGCCACAAGATCCATGGAGTGAAACCCCAATGATTCATACATTTCTGCTGCCATAAGCCACAAAGTGTAACCATGGGATGTTGTTTATAAATAGAGGAGTGCAGAGTGATGACAAGAACACAAGATCCATGGAGTGAAACCCCAATGATCCATACATTTCTGCTGCCATAAGCCACAAAGTGTAACCATGGGATGTTGTTTATAAATAGAGGAGTGCAGAGTGATGACAAGGCCACAAGATCCATGGAGTGAAACCCCAATGATTCATACATTTCTGCTGCCATAAGTCACAAAGTGTAACCATGGGATGTTGTTTACAAATAGAGGAGTGCAGAGTGATGACAAGAACACAAGATCCATGGAGTGAAACCCCAATGATCCATACATTTCTGCTGCCATAAGTCACAAAGTGTAACCATGGGATGTTGTTTATAAATAGAGGAGTGCAGAGTGATGACAAGAACACAAGATCCATGGAGTGAAACCCCAATGATTCTGCTGCCATAAGTCACAAAGTGTAACCATGGGATGTTTTTTATAAATAGAGGAGTGCAGAGTGATGACAAGAACACAAGATCCATGGAGTGAAACCCCAATGATTCTGCTGCCATAAGCCACAAAGTGTAACCATGGGATGTTGTTTATAAATAGAGGAGTGCAGAGTGATGACAAGAACACAAGATCCATGGAGTGAAACCTCAATGATTCTGCTGCCATAAGTCACAAAGTGTAACCATGGGATGTTGTTTATAAATAGAGGAGTGCAGAGTGATGACAAGAACACAAGATCCATGGAGTGAAACCCCAATGATTCTACTGCCATAAGCCACAAAGTGTAACCATGGGATGTTGTTTATAAATAGAGGAGTGCAGAGTGATGACAAGGCCACAAGATCCATGGAGTGAAACCCCAATGATCCATACATTTCTGCTGCCATAAGTCACAAAGCGAAACCATGGGATGTTGTTTATAAATAGAGGAGTGCAGAGTGATGACAAGGCCACAAGATCCATGGAGTGAAACCCCAATGATCCATACATTTCTGCTGCCATAAGTCACAAAGCGAAACCATGGGATGTTGTTTATAAATAGAGGAGTGCAGAGTGATGACAAGGCCACAAGATCCATGGAGTGAAACCCCAATGATTCTGCTGCCATAAGTCACAAAGCGAAACCATGGGATGTTTTTTATAAATAGAGGAGTGCAGAGAGATGACAAGAACACAAGATCCATGGAGTGAAACCCCAATGATTCTGCTGCCATAAGTCACAAAGTGTAACCATGGGATGTTTTTTATAAATAGAGGAGTGCAGAGTGATGACAAGAACACAAGATCCATGGAGTGAAACCCCAATGATCCATACATTTCTGCTGCCATAAGCCACAAAGCGTAACCATGGGATGTTGTTTATAAATAGAGGAGTGCAGAGTGATGACAAGAACACAAGATCCATGCAGTGAAACCCCAATGATTCTGCTGCCATAAGTCACAAAGTGTAACCATGGGATGTTGTTTATAAATAGAGGAGTGCAGAGTGATGACAAGGCCACAAGATCCATGGAGTGAAACCCCAATGATTCTGCTGCCATAAGTCACAAAGTGTAACCATGGGATGTTGTTTATAAATAGAGGAGTGCAGAGTGATGACAAGAACACAAGATCCATGGAGTGAAACCCCAATGATTCTGCTGCCATAAGTCACAAAGTGTAACCATGGGATGTTTTTTATAAATAGAGGAGTGCAGAGTGATGACAAGAACACAAGATCCATGGAGTGAAACCCCAATGATTCTGCTGCCATAAGTCACAAAGTGTAACCATGGGATGTTTTTTATAAATAGAGGAGTGCAGAGTGATGACAAGAACACAAGATCCATGGAGTGAAACCCCAATGATCCATACATTTCTGCTGCCATAAGCCACAAAGCGTAACCATGGGATGTTGTTTATAAATAGAGGAGTGCAGAGTGATGACAAGAACACAAGATCCATGGAGTGAAACCCCAATGATCCATACATTTCTGCTGCCATAAGTCACAAAGCGTAACCATGGGATGTTTTTTATAAATAGAGGAGTGCAGAGTGATGACAAGAACACAAGATCCATGGAGTGAAACACCAATGATCCATACATTTCTGCTGCCATAAGTCACAAAGCGTAACCATGGGATGTTTTTTATAAATAGAGGAGTGCAGAGTGATGACAAGAACACAAGATCCATGGAGTGAAACCCCAATGATCCATACATTTCTGCTGCCATAAGTCACAAAGCGTAACCATGGGATGTTGTTTATAAATAGAGGAGTGCAGAGTGATGACAAGAACACAAGATCCATGGAGTGAAACCCCAATGATTCTAATGCCATAAGTCACAAAGTGTAACCATGGGATGTTGTTTATAAATAGAGGAGTGCAGAGTGATGACAAGAACACAAGATCCATGGAGTGAAACCCCAATGATTCTGCTGCCATAAGTCACAAAGTGTAACCATGGGATGTTGTTTATAAATAGAGGAGTGCAGAGTGATGACAAGGCCACAAGATCCATGGAGTGAAACCCCAATGATCCATACATTTCTGCTGCCATAAGTCACAAAGCGAAACCATGGGATGTTGTTTATAAATAGAGGAGTGCAGAGTGATGACAAGGCCACAAGATCCATGGAGTGAAACCCCAATGATTCATACATTTCTGCTGCCATAAGTCACAAAGTGTAACCATGGGATGTTGTTTATAAATAGAGGAGTGCAGAGTGATGACAAGAACACAAGATCCATGGAGTGAAACCCCAATGATTCATACATTTCTGCTGCCATAAGTCACAAAGTGTAACCATGGTATGTTGTTTATAAATAGAGGAGTGCAGAGTGATGACAAGAACACAAGATCCATGGAGTGAAACCCCAATGATTCTGCTGCCATAAGTCACAAAGTGTAACCATGGGATGTTTTTTATAAATAGAGGAGTGCAGAGTGATGACAAGAACACAAGATCCATGGAGTGAAACCCCAATGATTCTGCTGCCATAAGTCACAAAGTGTAACCATGGGATGTTTTTTATAAATAGAGGAGTGCAGAGTGATGACAAGAACACAAGATCCATGGAGTGAAACCCCAATGATTCTGCTGCCATAAGCCACAAAGTGTAACCATGGGATGTTGTTTATAAATAGAGGAGTGCAGAGTGATGACAAGAACACAAGATCCATGGAGTGAAACCCCAATGATTCATACATTTCTGCTGCCATAAGTCACAAAGTGTAACCATGGGATGTTGTTTATAAATAGAGGAGTGCAGAGTGATGACAAGAACACAAGATCCATGGAGTGAAACCCCAATGATTCTGCTGCCATAAGCCACAAAGTGTAACCATGGGATGTTTTTTATAAATAGAGGAGTGCAGAGTGATGACAAGAACACAAGATCCATGGAGTGAAACCCCAATGATTCTGCTGCCATAAGCCACAAAGTGTAACCATGGGATGTTGTTTATAAATAGAGGAGTGCAGAGTGATGACAAGAACACAAGATCCATGGAGTGAAACCCCAATGATTCTGCTGCCATAAGTCACAAAGTGTAACCATGGGATGTTGTTTATAAATAGAGGAGTGCAGAGTGATGACAAGAACACAAGATCCATGGAGTGAAACCCCAATGATTCTGCTGCCATAAGTCACAAAGTGTAACCATGGGATGTTGTTTATAAATAGAGGAGTGCAGAGTGATGACAAGAACACAAGATCCATGGAGTGAAACCCCAATGATTCTGCTGCCATAAGTCACAAAGTGTAACCATGGGATGTTGTTTATAAATAGAGGAGTGCAGAGTGATGACAAGAACACAAGATCCATGGAGTGAAACCCCAATGATTCTGCTGCCATAAGTCACAAAGTGTAACCATGGGATGTTGTTTATAAATAGAGGAGTGCAGAGTGATGACAAGAACACAAGATCCATGGAGTGAAACCCCAATGATTCTGCTGCCATAAGTCACAAAGTGTAACCATGGGATGTTGTTTATAAATAGAGGAGTGCAGAGTGATGACAAGGCCACAAGATCCATGGAGTGAAACCCCAATGATTCAGACATTTCTGCTGCCATAAGCCACAAAGTGTAACCATGGGATGTTGTTTATAAATAGAGGAGTGCAGAGTGATGACAAGGCCACAAGATCCATGGAGTGAAACCCCAATGATCCATACATTTCTGCTGCCATAAGTCACAAAGTGTAACCATGGGATGTTGTTTATAAATAGAGGAGGGCAGAGTGATGACAAGAACACAAGATCCATGGAGTGAAACTCCAATGATCCATACATTTCTGCTGCCATAAGTCACAAAGCGAAACCATGGGATGTTTTTTATAAATAGAGGAGTGCAGAGAGATGACAAGAACACAAGATCCATGGAGTGAAACCCCAATGATTCTGCTGCCATAAGTCACAAAGTGTAACCATGGGATGTTTTTTATAAATAGAGGAGTGCAGAGTGATGACAAGGCCACAAGATCCATGGAGTGAAACCCCAATGATTCTGCTGCCATAAGTCACAAAGTGTAACCATGGGATGTTTTTTATAAATAGAGGAGTGCAGAGTGATGACAAGAACACAAGATCCATGGAGTGAAACCCCAATGATTCTGCTGCCATAAGCCACAAAGTGTAACCATGGGATGTTGTTTATAAATAGAGGAGTGCAGAGTGATGACAAGAACACAAGATCCATGGAGTGAAACCCCAATGATCCATACATTTCTGCTGCCATAAGCCACAAAGCGTAACCATGGGATGTTGTTTATAAATAGAGGAGTGCAGAGTGATGACAAGAACACAAGATCCATGGAGTGAAACCCCAATGATTCTGCTGCCATAAGTCACAAAGTGTAACCATGGGATGTTGTTTATAAATAGAGGAGTGCAGAGTGATGACAAGAACACAAGATCCATGGAGTGAAACCCCAATGATTCTGCTGCCATAAGTCACAAAGTGTAACCATGGGATGTTGTTTATAAATAGAGGAGTGCAGAGTGATGACAAGGCCACAAGATCCATGGAGTGAAACCCCAATGATCCATACATTTCTGCTGCCATAAGTCACAAAGCGAAACCATGGGATGTTGTTTATAAATAGAGGAGTGCAGAGTGATGACAAGGCCACAAGATCCATGGAGTGAAACCCCAATGATTCATACATTTCTGCTGCCATAAGTCACAAAGTGTAACCATGGGATGTTGTTTATAAATAGAGGAGTGCAGAGTGATGACAAGAACACAAGATCCATGGAGTGAAACCCCAATGATTCTGCTGCCATAAGTCACAAAGTGTAACCATGGGATGTTTTTTATAAATAGAGGAGTGCAGAGTGATGACAAGGCCACAAGATCCATGGAGTGAAACCCCAATGATTCTGCTGCCATAAGTCACAAAGTGTAACCATGGGATGTTTTTTATAAATAGAGGAGTGCAGAGTGATGACAAGAACACAAGATCCATGGAGTGAAACCCCAATGATTCTGCTGCCATAAGCCACAAAGTGTAACCATGGGATGTTGTTTATAAATAGAGGAGTGCAGAGTGATGACAAGAACACAAGATCCATGGAGTGAAACCCCAATGATCCATACATTTCTGCTGCCATAAGCCACAAAGCGTAACCATGGGATGTTGTTTATAAATAGAGGAGTGCAGAGTGATGACAAGAACACAAGATCCATGGAGTGAAACCCCAATGATTCTGCTGCCATAAGTCACAAAGTGTAACCATGGGATGTTGTTTATAAATAGAGGAGTGCAGAGTGATGACAAGAACACAACATCCATGGAGTGAAACCCCAATGATTCTGCTGCCATAAGTCACAAAGTGTAACCATGGGATGTTGTTTATAAATAGAGGAGTGCAGAGTGATGACAAGGCCACAAGATCCATGGAGTGAAACCCCAATGATCCATACATTTCTGCTGCCATAAGTCACAAAGCGAAACCATGGGATGTTGTTTATAAATAGAGGAGTGCAGAGTGATGACAAGGCCACAAGATCCATGGAGTGAAACCCCAATGATTCATACATTTCTGCTGCCATAAGTCACAAAGTGTAACCATGGGATGTTGTTTATAAATAGAGGAGTGCAGAGTGATGACAAGAACACAAGATCCATGGAGTGAAACCCCAATGATTCATACATTTCTGCTGCCATAAGTCACAAAGTGTAACCATGGTATGTTGTTTATAAATAGAGGAGTGCAGAGTGATGACAAGAACACAAGATCCATGGAGTGAAACCCCAATGATTCTGCTGCCATAAGTCACAAAGTGTAACCATGGGATGTTTTTTATAAATAGAGGAGTGCAGAGTGATGACAAGAACACAAGATCCATGGAGTGAAACCCCAATGATTCTGCTGCCATAAGTCACAAAGTGTAACCATGGGATGTTTTTTATAAATAGAGGAGTGCAGAGTGATGACAAGAACACAAGATCCATGGAGTGAAACCCCAATGATCCATACATTTCTGCTGCCATAAGCCACAAAGCGTAACCATGGGATGTTGTTTATAAATAGAGGAGTGCAGAATGATGACAAGAACACAAGATCCATGGTGTGAAACCCCAATGATCCATACATTTCTGCTGCCATAAGCCACAAAGTGTAACCATGGGATGTTGTTTATAAATAGAGGAGTGCAGAGTGATGACAAGAACACAAGATCCATGGAGTGAAACCCCAATGATCCATACATTTCTGCTGCCATAAGCCACAAAGTGTAACCATGGGATGTTGTTTATAAATAGAGGAGTGCAGAGTGATGACAAGAACACAAGATCCATGGAGTGAAACCCCAATGATCCATACATTTCTGCTGCCATAAGTCACAAAGTGTAACCATGGGATGTTTTTTATAAATAGAGGAGTGCAGAGTGATGACAAGAACACAAGATCCATGGAGTGAAACCCCAATGATCCATACATTTCTGCTGCCATAAGCCACAAAGCGTAACCATGGGATGTTGTTTATAAATAGAGGAGTGCAGAGTGATGACAAGAACACAAGATCCATGGAGTGAAACCCCAATGATCCATACATTTCTGCTGCCATAAGCCACAAAGTGTAACCATGGGATGTTGTTTATAAATAGAGGAGTGCAGAGTGATGACAAGAACACAAGATCCATGGAGTGAAACCCCAATGATCCATACATTTCTGCTGCCATAAGCCACAAAGCGTAACCATGGGATGTTGTTTATAAATAGAGGAGTGCAGAGTGATGACAAGAACACAAGATCTATGGAGTGAAACCCCAATGATTCTGCTGCCATAAGCCACAAAGTGTAACCATGGGATGTTGTTTATAAATAGAGGAGTGCAGAGTGATGACAAGAACACAAGATCCATGGAGTGAAACCCCAATGATTCTTCTGCCATAAGCCACAAAGTGTAACCATGGGATGTTTTTTATAAATAGAGGAGTGCAGAGTGATGACAAGAACACAAGATCCATGGAGTGAAACCCCAATGATTCTGCTGCCATAAGTCACAAAGTGTAACCATGGGATGTTGTTTATAAATAGAGGAGTGCAGAGTGATGACAAGAACACAAGATCCATGGAGTGAAACCCCAATGATCCATACATTTCTGCTGCCATAAGCCACAAAGCGTAACCATGGGATGTTGTTTATAAATAGAGGAGTGCAGAGTGATGACAAGAACACAAGATCCATGGAGTGAAACCCCAATGATTCTGCTGCCATAAGCCACAAAGTGTAACCATGGGATGTTTTTTATAAATAGAGGAGTGCAGAGTGATGACAAGAACACAAGATCCATGGAGTGAAACCCCAATGATCCATACATTTCTGCTGCCATAAGTCACAAAGTGTAACCATGGGATGTTGTTTATAAATAGAGGAGTGCAGAGTGATGACAAGAACACAAGATCCATGGAGTGAAACCCCAATGATTCTGCTGCCATAAGCCACAAAGTGTAACCATGGGATGTTGTTTATAAATAGAGGAGTGCAGAGTGATGACAAGAACACAAGATCCATGGAGTGAAACCCCAATGATCCATACTAGCATTTACAAATGTTTTAGTGGCTTCCAGCTCAAAATGGCAGTAGTTCCTGCTATATAAGTGTCAACGCTTGAATGGATGGGCCACGTAATTTCATTCCACCAACATCTAGTGATTCACTCCACCACTCTCGATTATTTCTACATGCACTTTTTACTGGATTTAGTAAGTAGTTTTGTTGTGATAAATATTATATGCCACCCTTCTTCTAATTGCTAAACTGGCTCTTATATCCCTGTCACAGGCACCTTTAATGGAAGTGTTTTGAATAGTCTGATTGTTAAGGTGAGATGTAATGGACTGGCCATCAATTCAAAGCCAAACATTGCAAGTTTGAATCACAGCAACTGCCTGTGGTAAAGGATGGGTAGGACCCAAAGTAAAATAACAGGGTTACATTTGACTGCAGTTGTACATGAAGTTTGCTTTTGTTCTACAACATATTGAAATAATTTAATATTTTTACAATATATAGCATCTACAAATACTTGTATATTATTGTTACACCAGTATATTATCCAAATAACAAACAACACTATTGAAATATTGTAAAAGCTTGGCTAAACATCTTTTTTGCCAATGTGCAACACAATACAATAAAGGATGAAAATGGACCAAGCCATTAACACTAAATTTTCAATTTAACTACTGATTTTAAAACAGACTGGAAATTTTCACAGCACAGGATTGCTCTCACATCCAGCAATTTTACAGAAATTTCTCACTTCTTAATTGTAAGCTTTAAGGCTGGTTCACAACCGCCCGAGAATGGTAACCAGAACAGAAATGAGAACAGGAAGCAATGTACCATGCAAGATATTGGTTCACAACAGCCTGGTAACGAGAACGGGAATGCATATCGATCACATGCGCATTGGGATTTCATTTGTTTTTAACTGACCAATGATATTTTTTCACCTACTTCCAATTTAGCCAAGCCAACGTCAAAATTGGATAGAGTATACATTATCTAAATGCATATCCATTACATTTCCGATCCCCCTACTAATGCCAAGTTTTCATTCCTTTATTTAATGGCATACATTAAAGTTGTTTATTGTTCTTTGTTAATTTCCACCAGTTTTTGAGGCAACAGTAAGTTCTGAGTTGCATATATACAAACTGCAGATGACACTTTCACTAGCAGAACCAATATTCAATAGATCTGCAGGTGTTAGGACACACACATGCTACTTATTTCTTCCAGTTTGTGTGTGCATCATCATCCGTGGTGTAGTGGTTACCACTCTAGCCTCTAGTTCCCGAGGTTGCAGGTTCAAACCTGGCGGAGGGTGATGGATTTTTTCGGGCGTAAAAATTCTTAGCATGGCTTCCTTTGGAAGGGAAGTAAAGCTGGTGCTCCCGTGTCGTAGATTTATGGCACGTAAAAGAACCTCAAGCCTGATAAGGAGGTCTCTGAGCAAAATTACCGTCTTTCATGCCCAATATAGAATGGTACGCTAATGACTACAGCAGTTAAAGAGCGTCCATAAATAAAACTCGGTTTTAATTTTCCAGTTTGTGACTATAGAGAGCACAGCAGCTGTTTCATGTCATGGCCACATAGAATAACCTCTGCAGTGAAAAGTCTAGTCTGCAACATGCATCTAATATGCCATGCCTGGGAACGAGAACAAAAAAGTTGAAACTTGGCCAAGTCTTCTTTCCCATTCCCGGGGCACAGGAAAGTTTCTCGTTGATTGTGAATGCTCCCATTAAAATACTTGTATTTCAATGATATTGTAATGAAAAGAAGCTAGAAACAGTGATGTGTATTGAATTTATTTAAAGGTGAGTCGGAATTGTTACACTTGTTAAGTGAGTAAACTTAAGTGATGTTAGTGTAACAATTCCGACTCACCTTTAAATAAATACATGTATTTCAACTTTGTCATTCTTGTTCTGGTCACCCTTCTTGGTTGTTATTCTTACGTGTGGTTTAGGCTTATAGCTGCTATTTGCCTACAATTGAAACTATCTGAGGAATTTTGATAGAAGAAGGACATCATTGCCATCACCGCCCTTATCATTCTATCCACGCCACTTTAAACCAATAATGGAATACAAATGCAAGTGTGAGAAAGCAGAAGAGATGTGGCAACTCTTAAGATGATCCTTGGTTGGGGCTAGAGTATGTAACTGAAGAACACTGCTATGTTCTTTACTTTTTTGTGGACTCTTGGTTTCAAGGTAAGCATACATACATTTTGCTTTTAATAACAGTTAAAAATTGCATAAACAATTTGTCCATTTTCAAAAGTAGTATTTTACCAGCTGGATTTAGTATAACTTATTAACCAACCTACTGCTTTACACAGGTAACACACATGGAGCAGTTAGCTACTTCTGAAAATGGACAATACTAAACCTTAAAACCATACATACTCAGTATTCCTAAGAAATAAAGAAAACATCCTTCAATTCATGAATCTCTGTGCACAGAATCAGTCAGCTAATTTGGAGGAATACCGCTGTGACTGAACATCAGACCAGATAACCTAACTTTTGCTTTGTTCAGAGATTGCTAAATATTCCATCAAACACTGCTTGTGATAGGGACTAAAGATATACTTCAAATACCCACAGAAAGACCAGCTGATGTCCCACTGGAAATGAAGCAAGTGTGAGCAACCAGTTCTTACTTCATAAAAGTGAACCATTCATTTTAAACTACTCAATGCTGTTTACAATTACCTGAGAACAGGATATAACACAATACTTTGGGATGTCATTTGCTTTTAACTGACCAATGATAATGTGACACAGTGACTATGGCCCAAGTTTATCAAGAAGTTGGAGATAAACAATGATAAGTAGCACTCACCAACATAAACAGTGGGAGTTCTATCGGTACATAACCAGAGTTTTCTGGAAGTTTCTTCCAGAAGTGTATTGAGGTAGTTCTGGAGATGATTCCATTGCCCATATAAACAAGCGTTCTTGCAAAAGCAGTAAGAGAGAGAGTTGAGTTGAGTTGATGAGTCCAGTGCAATGAGGGGTGCTGTTCTCTGAGTGAGTTTGTAATGACTGTTGTGGCACAGAGCGACAGATTATAGAGGTCTTGTGTTCAACTTCCCAGCAATGTACCATCCAGAAGAGACTACGTCACGAAGGAAGTGAAGTGACAGGGAACTGAACTAGTTCACCTTAGTGAAGTGACAGTGTGAACTAAGTGAAGTCTCAGTGAAAGTTGAACTACATAAAAATAAAACAATGACAGCCAGAACTTAGAGGAGTGACAATTGAAAAACTGAACAAAGTCAGAATATTTTATTACCTGCTTCCAATTCAGCCAACATAATATAGGCCAGCCAAGCTGATCCATTACTATTTCCAATTCTTCTAGTCATACCATTCATTCCTTTATTAATAGTGTATAATAATGTAATTTGTTGTTCTTTATTAATTTCTGCCAGTTTTTGCTATTGCGTTTGAGGCAGTAACCAGTTTTAAGGTACGTACAAACAACATTCAATAAATGTGATGGAGTCATTTGCTAGAATTTCTTCCATTTCATTTTTCCAGCTTGCAACTATAGAGAGGTCTAGCAGCTGTTTCATGTCACGGGTAGTTTCTACAGTGAAGAGTAGTCATCCCTGGGAACGAGAAAGTGGTTCACAGGAGGCTTCCCATAATTGCAAATGCTCATGTATTTTAACTTTGTTGGTGAACCAGCCTAGTCAGTCATGTACCTAGAATTCCCAACCACTTTGACACCCTGCTTCACGCAGCCAGTCTGCGACTGGGGTGTGACTCTCATATGAAGCCATGTCCCGGGCAGTGCGTCCTATTGCATTTCTCAATGTAACATCAGCACCTCTCTCTACAAGCAGCTGCACGGTCTCCAAGTGACCTCCAGAAGCTGACTCGTGTAGTGGAGTGTTGGCTAGAATGTTCCGTGCATCAACCTGGGCACCGCGATCCAGGAGGAGTCTCACAGCATCAGTGTGGCCACCACCAGCAGCCCAATGTAATGCAGTTGCTTCAAACTTCCCCTACACAACAACAAAATAGTATTTAAACTCAAGGAAAATTCTACAAAAAGTGTTTCATTAAGTTACTTGCTGCCCGAAATTGTATGGGTAGCTTTTAAATTCAAATGATAAGTTAATTTCATTTACGTTCCCCTGTTGTTTACAAAATTCTTGTACAACAATCATCTATAAGATATTTTTGGTGAATCCTTCTGTTATAACTGTTATTTCACACAGCTCTGGCTATTCCTAATAATGGATGAAACATCCCCTGATGTTCACACAAAATGATAACATCTGACTTCCCCATCCTGACAGTCCTTCAAGTTCTAAATAAGTACCCTTTCGGTTCAAAGAATCATTGGTTTAATAATTACTTTAGATAACTACAGCAGGTGAAATTTAAACCTTTGTAGCTTCTCTTTGGTCCAGTAGTTATTTAATAACATTAAAGGTACATAGTTTTCATACAATACACAAAACTCTAACATATACCATGAAATAAAGGTGAAGCTAGTGAATATGCAGATTGTGGATTTCCAGTCACCAAGTTAACCTCTTTGAAAAAAAGAACATAGTCTGCAATCATCAAAAAAACATTCTTTTCAGTTGTTAATTAAAAAATATTGCTTCACTGATTTCTAACGTTAGCAATTTTCTCTTTTTCTACAATTATTTACCATGCCCTGCTAATGAAGTTGATTATAAAGGAAATAAAGCAAAGCTTTCTTACATGAGGATTACTGAAATATATTGGCATTGGTGACACATGCCTAACATTGCAAACAGATACGATTGCTGAATCATGACAATCCACTGATACCTATATTACTTGGAATGAAATATCTATGGTGTTCGTCTTATTTTATATAAATATTCTGTGGAGTAACAACTATTGTTCACTCCATGGCCTTCTTCGTAAGCATGTACTTTTATGACCCCAATGTGTCTGTATTCAAATACAAAGGCTTTGTAAATCCTTTTCAGCCTCATAGCAATTTATGAGATGAAATTAGATGGTGTTTTGTAGCCCCATGTCCGTTAGAAAGACTTGGTGAAACAATTATCAAAATTGCTTGAGTGGTTTTTGAGATTACCCTATACAAATACAAATGTTCTCTGTTTACAATATCAAGATAAATTGTACAATGATGTAAAGTATTATTTTATGCTGCAATCTTCTCTTAAAGCCCTAATGATATTTGTAATAATGGACAAAAATTACTCCAAATTCTGCAAATGCTGTATTGCCTATATCTTTCAGCCCTGAAAGAATTATTATCTAAATGGTCGGGAGGGAGAGAGAGAAATTTTGTGTTTATAATATTAATATAGATAATCCTGTATCAACAGCATCACATGACAACACCCACTATCATTTATTTTTAGATCTCTCTCAGAAAAGCTTATTCTTTGCATCTACTTCCCATTAATTGAGATACACATTTCAAGAGACTGAAGTGATGGTCAAATGTTTAAAAAGCAAATCGCTACATGCTACTTTTGAAATTCCACACCTACTCTTGACTCACAAGATACAAAACAATAGTGACTTACCATTTCAAAAAATATTGAATATCTAAAACATGCTTAATGCCAACAAAATAAACTATTTTTTTTAAGAATATTCACATTTTTCTTGCAGTAAGATTTTGTCTATCTCTTATCGTTTACAAATTACACAACATTTCTTCAGAGTGAAGGGGACTTCACAGGCTATTCCCAAAAAACTCAAGATACACATTTTATTTGGCAAGAAAATATATTGTACACTCAAAATCATTGGATCCGCTTTTCAGAAAATTAAAAATAATAAAAATTGTTACATGTAAGAGAGCTAATCTACTTTCTTAGAAATGTTTCTTAGTAACGCTGAACTTAAATAACAAGTATGGTGCTTATCCAACATTTTGTTTTTGACTTACAGGAGAAAAATCTGATGTGTCACGTTCAAATGACTTCCTCTATCCATTCTTGTACAAATTACAGCTTATTTTTTTGCAGAAATGTTTTTATTACACACTTTGTTGCAGACACAATCGGCTGAAACATCAATGAAATCTTTAAAAAATGAATCGCTATGTATGTGATGGCTTGAAATTGAACGTTTTGCATGACAATGAGAAAAAAAAATCTGATGTGTTACACTCACATGACTTTCTCTACTCTTGTACAAACTATTTTTACAAACGCTTATTCTCCATCTACTTCATGTTAATCGAGAGAAACATTTGCAGACTCTATCTTATTGCTAATTTTCTTGTAGATGTAAGGGGAATATATATTTACAAGGGCAATATAGAAATACAGTAGCCTTTAAGCACATACATATCTCTTAATAGCTGGTTGCTAGGTGCAGCACTATTCCCTTTGCCACAGATTAATACTCTTTGCATATACAAGACAAAAAAATGAATAACGAATTCACATTTGAGAAAATAAGTATTGAAAAATTTAAGAGAATAACAAGCAATATCTCGAAAATGGTTCACTCAACAAAAAAAATTTATATGACAAATCGTGTATTTTAATGCAATCTACATTTTTTGTGTAGTAAAATTTTGTCTATCTCTTATGGTTTACCAGTTATGCAAAAGTCGTTCACAATGAAGAATACTTTTGGAGACATTCCCAGAAAATTCAACATATACATTTTATTTGCCATGAAAATATCTTAAACATAGGATATTTTAATCAAAATTGTTAGAGCCGTTTAGAACTAACACATAGACTGGGATATACCCCCTTAAATAAAAAAGAATAGCAATTAGAATACCAGCATATAGTAGACACAGCAATACATAATGGGTACAACAAAGCAACTATTGACAAAAAAATTGCAAAATTCAAATGACAGATGCACATCAGAAACACAACAAATCTCAGCCAGCAAGATAAAGAGCTAAAATTCAAGAAATTCACATACCACCCAGGAACATTTCACAAATTTAAGAAGATTTTCATGAAACATAACATCAGCCTAGCTCCACAGAACAAATTTAACATAGAGAAATTACTTTGTAACAAGTTAAAAGACCCCATTCCACAAGACAAAAAAGCTGGAATCTATAAAATCATTTGTTCAGATTGCAATAAAGTATACATAGGTAAGACAAAAAGAAACTTAGAAACTAGGCTAAAGGAGCACATGAGATGTATTAAATACAAACAAATGGACAAATCTGCAGTTTCACACCATTTTTGGATCACTAATCACAACATCAAACCCAATATTACATTAGTCAAACCAGCCAAATTTGCAGCCGAATTAGATGCATGGGAGAAGATCACCATTCTAAAACACAACACACATCTAATGAATTTTGATTTGCCGCCACCAAATCCTCTCTGGAAGTACATTTCTCCACCACAAGATGCCACCACAGGATCCAGTCCAAAAAACGGAAACACCAACAACATGGGCCAGTCGAATTAACTTCTGAGGATGGGAACAACTGTTTCCCGAAACATGTTAAGTGAGTAAACTTAAGTGATGTTAGTGTAACAATTCCGACTCACCTTTAAATAAATTCAATACACATCATTGTTTCTAGCTTCTTTTCATTACAATATCAACGAAACCGAAGATATTTTTTTCTAAAAATGCTTTTTGGATATAGTGGACACCAAAACAAGTATTTATAATGAAATGTCAATATAAAATGCTTGATTGGAATGCAACTTGCTAGAACAAGTAAAAACATTGCTGTGTACTGGCAATTTTTGCTCACACTAGCCGGACAAACAGCAAAGCATATTTTAAGTATAGTAAGATCAGAACAAGTTTGCAGCGTCTAGATTAAAACAAAACATACAGAAGGCAGCGTATGCTCTATCCAAAATTGTGATTGGATTGTCAAAATTTGCAACACAACCTTATTCATATTATAAAGAGAATAATAAATATGTAGGGAAATCTCGACTGATTTTTGATAATTATTTCTTCATTGAAAAGCCCTATTCTTGCTGACGGACATGGGGCTATTAAGGCTGGTTCACAAAAACCGAGAACAACAAAGTTGAAATACATGTATTCTAATGGGAGCCAATGGGAAGTTTTCCTGGGCCCTGCGACTGGGAAAGAAGGCTTGACCAAGTTCCAACTTTCTCATTCCCATTCCTGGGTACGGCATTTAGACTCTTCATGTGGCCGTGACATGAAACAGCTGCTAGTGCTCTCTCTAGTTGCAAGCTGGGAACGTGAAACTGGAAGAAATTCTAGCATGTGTGCATTCTAACCTCAGATCCATTGAGTGTTGGTTCTTCTAGTGAAAGGGTTATCTGTAGTTTGTTTATATGCAACTCAAAACTGGCTACCACCTCAAAAGTTACAAAGAACAGCAAAAACTGGTAGACCTTAACAACAAACAACTTTAATGTAAATAAACAATTGAAAGCTTGGTACAACTAGAGGAATCAGAGACATAATGGATCTGTATTTAGATGTTTACTCTATTGAATTTTTATGTTGGCTAACCCACATAATTTTGACTGAATTAGAAGCAGTTGAAAAAAATATCATTGGTCAGTTAAAAACAAATGAAATGCCAATACACAAAATCAGCTTTCCATTTTAAGATGAATGTCATCAGGGTTAGGAAGTGCATGCTCTAAAAACTCTTGTAATATGCACACAAATATGCTCTTAAAATATGCCCTAAAAATTATTATATTTAAAATGAATATGTGCACATTTATTGCTGACAAGTAGATACACATGACTCCACATCCAAAATGAGGGATGAATTACAGTTTACCACTACTGCATGACGGAGACTTTTCATGATATATCTTTGTCTGTTGTCTCTCAATATACTGTTGTCTTGAAAAACTTGTTTCAACGTCACATGAGGTTATTGGTGCATACTTAAAAGTTGATAGTTGTTCCACAGAAAGAGACAAGTCCTCAGGTATCCCTAAGGGCTTGTTTATACCCAGGGTGTCTTAAAAGAACATAGTATTACTCGGAATGGACACCAAACCAGAAATGGTAGTATCAAATACATTTAATGACTGATTTAAGGGAAGACCTGTTGTTTCCAGGGATTTAATTGCTGCAAGCATATTGGAAAAATGTGTTACTATAAAGGCAAGATTTCCTTCAAGCTCTTCATCTGGGAGAACATTCTGTGCTATATGAATTGAAACAGCACCATCTGATTCTAATGAATTAATAACTTCTGACTGATGCTAAATGTTTAGCGTAATACAATGCAGCTGTTATCCAACTCCCCCAACAGGTTCAGGCGGTAGTGGAATATTAGGCGCCATCTTTTTGAACAGCTGGACCCTAGATGCAGATTTAACAAACACTTTTTTCACATTAGACATTAGCTTAGCTACTTTAGGAAAACATAACCCAATTGTTTCTGCAATGCGATGAAGGGCATGAATAAGACAAGTTAAATGAATGCTCTTAGGAAACATTTCTCATAGTGTTTTCCCTGCTTTGATCATATAGCTTGCTGCATCAGTTAAAAATAAAAGTACATTGTGATATTTTATATCACCAGGGCATATTAATTTCATAGGGTCAATCACAAGTTGACTCACTGATGCACTGAGAGCAAGTTAAGGCACACCTGCCTTCTGCTGATTTAGAACACCCACTATTACATTTGCAATGAAATGTCCTTCTACATCAGTTGTTTCATCTATTGAGATCCATTTGCTAACTTGCTTTTCAAGGTAGACATTACATTGTTGTAACAACGAGGGATGTACCTTGGTCAGGCACGTGTTGCTTAGTGTACTTTTCTAAAAAATTACACAAAATTGGGTTATTTATTTTCCATAAAGTGCTGCTAGGAATGCTTCACAAAGGTCATATGAAAACTGTGTACTTGACTAGTAGACGTTAGACTTCTGTCACTTTTTTTCACAATCATTTCCCTGTGCTTTGCAGTATTAATATGTAGAACGACCTGAAACAGTTTTTCACTCCCAATATTTTTTTTCACATGCCTACAGTATAAGGCACTACCATCTGTACTAATAAGATCACTCCTAAGTCTGCTCGCATTACTTGGTTTCACCTTCGGCATTTTTAATACTGTATGTATTCATACCACCTCGTCAATTGTCTGCTTGATCAACACACTGCCTTATTGCTTAATCTATTCCCCAGTACAGCAGAAATTTCCCTATCATCACTCACTCTTCATGTGGTCAGTGATCATGAATCACTTGCCTCAGTGACATTAACAGACGGTGGAACTGGATCCTTTTGTTAGCATCAGTTCACAGAAAAACAAGTTGACCATTTAACCAAAATCACTCATTTTAAAAAATATTTCCCATTTAAGTGCTAAAATATGCCAAATAAGCATACTATTTACTAAATATGATGCAGTTACTTAAAATAGCATAAATATGCAATTATATGCCCAATTAAAATCACTCAGAGCGCTAGAAAATTCATAGTTCATGAAAATAATTTATCAGAATATCAATAACATGCTTTGAAAAAAATATGCAAATGCATGAACTTCCTAACCCTGGTCATCATTGATACGCTTGCCATTCTTGGGCTATTGCGAACCAGCCTTAAAACACCATCTAATTTCATTTCATAAATATAAAACATCAACAAAGTCCTTCTACTTGAATACAAACATGCTTGTGAAGAAGGACATGGAGTAGAAAACAGTTGTTGTTACTCTACAGAATATGTATGTAAAATAAGACAAATGCCTCGGATATTTCATTCCAAGCAATATATATGTAGATGGGTCACAATTTAGCAATTACACAAAAGACAATAGAATCTGTTTATAATGGTAAGATATGCCTTTGATAACAATGATAAAATATTTCAATAACCCTCATGTAAGATGAGGCACTATTTTTAGCACTTAAATCATATATCAGTCTAATTATATAATATAAAATATAACAACAGCCCGCCTTAAAGCAATATGTGTATGTAATAATGTGTAAAATGTATGTGGCAGTCATTGTATTATGTTTATTTATTAAGTACATGTATAATAATGTTATGTGAATGTATTACGTAATTTAACAATGTAGGAGCTGTGAGAATAGAAGCAAAATACCTTCTGTAGCAAACAGAATTATAAAGTAAAAGCCAAAAGTTGCTAACAATGAGGTAACCTTGAGACAACAATAAATTAGAAAATTTAATAATGCTACTAATAATTCTTGGAACTATAATGTAATATTTAAAACAGTTTATAAACAGCCAATCAACAACTAGAAAAAGCTTAAGTTAAATAAAAGTATTCTATTGGAGTAGGATTAGCCAATCAGAGACTTGAAATAGAGGAAATTTACAAATTCAGGCAGCAGACACTACAAGACAGCGTTCCCAAGCAGACGCTACAAGATTGCATACCCGATCAGTACAATACAGGTTCAATGTGAGACATAAAACTTCATTGCAGTGAGAATAATATAAGGTTTACGTGTTAAAAGGTGCAAATAACAATAATCTCACAGCTTTACAGTAGGATATATCAGTGAAGTGTTATTTAATCGTGTGAAGGATTAATAAACAAAGTACAATACAATTATAATTTGTGTAAGCCTTGTTCTTTAGCCATACCAGCCCTGCTAAGAGATACGTGTTCTAAAAGAATACTAATAACACAGCTGAGGCATATATATAATATTTAAATAAACATTAAAATACAAAGTTGATTTTTTTAAACGTGGGGGCAAAGGTCACCAGAAAAGTGAATGTGGGGCAAAGGCCACCAAAAAGCGAACGTGGGGTGAAGGCCACCGGAGAGTTTGTATCATACATGGGGCAAACACTCCAAGAAACATATCTCCTGCAATAAGTGGTGCAACAATCGCTACAGTAAAAAAAACCATGTATTGCTGTATTTCCTTTATACGTAACTTCATTAGCAGGACACGCTAAATAATTGTACAAACAGAACTGCTAGCATTAGAAATCAGTGAACCGATATTATTTAATTAAAAACTGATCACAGACTGTTATTTTCCAAAAAGATTAACTTGGTGGCCTCAGAGTGTGGAATCTACATATTTACACTTCGAGTATATGTTAAGTTTTCTGTATTATATGAAAACTGTGTAGCTTTAATATTATTAAATAATATAGGGTGAAAGAGAAGGTACATTCTGTAATTGTCTGACAAGTTGCTTGACCATTGCTACAGGAGATTGTTTCACTGCCTAAGGTTACATATAGGCTATTTAGAATTTCCAGAACTTGGAGAAGTGTTGGGGGATGTTTCACTTCTTTTTGTGTGAGTATCATCTGTTATTAGGAATAGAAGGGTCTGTGAGGATTCTCATAGATCACTGTACAATAAGATTGTGGGAAGGTAAGATGTCATTCGAGTTTAAAAAGCCAACCAGGTGGTGCTCAATGTTTAACAGGAAGCTCTCACCTTGTGTCTCAAATGAAAGCGAACAAGTGCAAGTGTTATTTGCAGTGCTGTGGTACACTAAAACTGAGTACCTCGGCGTCGACAGCAGCCCCACGTTCAAGAAGCACTTCTATGACAACAACATGACCTCCACCAGCAGCCCAGTGTACTGGCTGTGTCTCAAATTGATCTACAGCATCTACCTTAGCTCCTCTCTCCAACAACAGGTGAACAACCTGCAACAAAACATATCACTCATTCCTGAAGTTACATCCTGTCTGTAACATATCACTCATTCTAAAATCATTTCTAGAGAATGCTAATTAAGAGCACGACACTGTATGCTAGCCTTGAAATTCCATACTCTTTACAGCACATCGTGACACACAGCTTTAAAAAAAATCTGATGTGTTACACTTACATGACTTTCTCTACTCTTGTACAAACTATTTTTACAAATGCTTATTCTCCATCTACTTCATGTTAATCGAGATAAATATTTGCAGACTCTATCTTACTGCTAATTTTCTTGTAGATGTAAGGGGAATATATATTTACAAGGGCAATATAGAAATACAGTAGCCTTTAAGCACATACATATCTCTTAATAGCTGGTTGCTAGGTGCAGCACCATTCCCTTTCCCACAGATTAATACTCTTTGCATATCCAAGACAAAAAAATGAATAACGAATTCCCATTTGAGAAAATAAGTATTGAAAAATTTAAGAGAATAACAAGCAATATCTCGAAAATGGTTCACTCAACAAAAAAAACTGTATATGACATAAATTGTGTATTTTAACGCGATCTACATTTTTTGTGTAGTAAAATTTTGTCTATCTCTTATGGTTTACCAGTTATGCAAAAGTTGTTCACAATGAAGAATACTTTTGGAGACATTCCCAGAAAATTCAAGATATACATTTTATTTGTCATGAAAATATCTTAAACATATGATATTTTAATCAAAATCGTTAAGAGCATTTTTGAGAAAATTAAAATTTTCGAAAAATGTTCCATGTAAAGGGTAATCTGGGGTGGGGGATTTTCTTGAAAACCTTCGTGTCGCATCTCTGGAAGATACTGAACTTAAATACCAAGTTTGGTGTTTATCCGACTGTTCGTTTCTGAGTTATGCTGTTCACAGACAGACACACACACACATGGACATGTTTCCAAAATGCTTTTTTTTTGGATTCAGGGGGTCTCAAAACATGTATTTCCGGTGAAATCTCGGTATCAAATTTTTGGGTGGAATACAATACTTCCCCTACTTACTATACATAGTAGAGAAAGTAAAAAATTACAGACTCTTAAAACATTCAAGCAAATTACCTTGCAAATGGCTGGTAACAGAATGGTTATTTCAAACAAATAGTGTGTATTAAACGCACTTATATTTTTTGTGTAGTATGCTTTTATCTTACTCTTATGGTTTAACCATTATACAAAATTAAATAAAATTTCTTCTGCATGAAGAGGTTCACAGGCCTTCCCAGAAAATTCAAGATATTGTGGCACAGTAGACATGGACCAAGATTATCAGGAGGATGGCACTGACAGTCAGAGATAAACAATCATAAGTAGTACTTGATTCCGTGAGTGCTATCAGCAGATAACCACAATTTTCTGGAAATTTCTTTCTCCCCCTCCTCCAGAACATGTGTCCAGGTAGTTGCAGAATGTTGTGTGAAAGATTCCATAGGCTACATGAGTCAGCGTTCTCATGAGAAGAGTCAGTCACTCAGTGAGCGAGCAAGTTGGCAGGTGTGTTTTTGTGTGATGGCAAGTGCCGTTCTCCGAGCAAGTTTGTGGTGACTGCTGTGGCAAGTTTGTGGAGGTCTTGTATTTCACTTCCCAGCAAGTGACTGTCTAAAAGAAGAGGCTATGTGGTGGAGGAAGTGAAGTGACATGACAGGGATACTGAACTAGTTCACCTTAGTGAAGTGACAGTATGAACTAAGTGAACTCCCACTGAAGCTGAACTACATAAAAACACTGAAGTAATATTGAGAACTTGAGAGAAGTGACAGTTGAAAAAATGGACAAAGTGTCACAATATACACTTCATTTGTTATGCAAATATCTTAAATATACAGTATTTTAATAAAAATTATTCTACTCATTTTTAAGAAAATAAAAAACCTGAGAATTTTTCCCTGGAAACTGTAGTTTGGGATGGTGACATTTTCTTGAAAATATTTGTGTTCCATCTTTGGAAGATACTGAACCTAAATACCAACTTTGATTAATAGCAAAAACTGATTGGATTAATGACACCAAACAACACTAACTTTTAAATTTCCCAGAACGTGTTTCCTCCATTCTCAACCAGACATTGACTGCTCTAGTAGCCATTCTAGGAACATACTGGGTCACTCTGAGCAATATTAACAGTTGGTTCATATTTTTTCAGATGAAAATCTCTTCCCATTTTGGCATCTGTGAAAATGTTTCCTCTCTTTTCTTGAATGTTTGTGTGTACCAAAGCTTCTATTGAATGGCTCTAAGTTTTGAAACTGGAAGGATCCTTCAACATCTTCTATCCTCTGTTTCCTAAAGACTTGTTTAAAAGTACAGTATTGTTTTGTCATTAATCAACTCAGTTTTTACTCTTAATTAATTTCAACTTCCAGTATTTGAAGATACCAAATTTGGTATTTATCCAACATTTTGTTTTAGAGTTCACAGAACATATACATTTTCTAAAATGGCTGCTTTTGGATTCAGGGGACCTGGTGATATCTCGATATCAAATGTTTGATGGAATGCAATACTTTCTGCACTTACTATATTTAAGCAGTAGAGAAGAAAAATGCACTGTTAGTATTGATACCTCTAGATGTCCTCGTCCTGCAGCCCAATGCAGAGGTGTCCTTTCAAACTGATCTCTTGGGTCCACATCTGCTCCCCCATCTAACAGCACTCGACTGGACTCTATGTGTCCAGATCTCGCTGCCAGATGTAGGGGACTCTGCCCCGCTGGATTGCTGGAGACCATATCAGCTTCTCCATCCACCAGGACTCGCACCACATGAACATGTCCTGCACGAACTGCGCTCTGTAATGGCGTGACACCATCACCATCAGCCTTGTTGATATCTGCACCACTGTAGACCAAGATCTGTGTTGCTACGAGATCACCACTCTCTGCTGCCTCGCGCAGCGACAAACTTCCCAAAGCATCCCAGCGGTTGTCAGCAAAACGCTTCAGTCCCTCTCGCCATAGCCCCTCCTGTAGTGAAGACAACAATAATCAAAACCTCAATTCTCATTTCTGGCTTTTTAACAGTAAGATGTTACACATATGACTTGATTCATCTTGTTATCTATCCATGCTTACTTCACCAGAATGTATTCATTTCAGCGAACACACACATGGTGGTGTTCGTCTGTTATACAGTTGCAAACTCGCATACCTATGTTTCACTAATTTGACAAGAAAACAAATACCTATCTACTTTCACTGTTCACAGATAATGACTAAACCTCTGAAATACATAACAAATCAAACAAGTGGGCGAGTTGTTATTCAGTACGAAAGTGAAACTTCTCACATAAAATTACAAAATGCAGACACAGTGTTTTGGAAGTTTGCTGATGTATTGCATCACTCCAACCGCCAATAGTGTTTTTTGTGAACTTTAAACATTCACATATGGACATTTCTTTAATATACTACCATAATACAATGACTTAACCAGAAGAGCTAATCTGAAAATGGAAGTGGTTCCACTCCTTCAAGATCTGAGTCATTGTTGAAGTTCCACTCAAAGTATCTGAATCATCGCGGGATTGATAATAATTAGTTGGCCAATGACAATGTCGACCAAATCACACATTGTTTGCTCTTTCTGAACAATGTGTGATACGCAATCACTCAGCTGTCACTTGTTGAAAAGCTGCTTGCACAAGATGTCACAGCTCGGCTATTTAAAAGTTTTGTTTCTGGCTATATACCACTTTATTTGGCTTCAAACTAACTCAATAGAGTGATTTTCACAAAACTTATTATATACATTAAGAACAATCCTTCTATCGCAACATTTTAAGGGTTTTTTTTGTCTATGTTTCACGCGCCTCCACCATTACTTAAACTTCATGCTCTCCAGAGCTGATTACAAGTAGCCGATAATAAGAATTGTACAACACATGCGCATTGTTACTTAATGGAATGGTGATTCCGTAAATTTCCATTCCTTAATCACTCATACTATGTTATTTAGACATATTGCGTAGGCTGATATGATATTTGTGAATTTCTATCTGCAATGTAACGGACACTATTTTTAGTGGAGAAAAGTGCTAAGGCGTTCAGCAACCAATTGAGCTATTGCAACCTGTTACTGTTGTTTACATCACCAGTGAAGTAAGGTTGGATGGAGTTAGTGTATCCTGACTGTGGTCAGATCATTTAACTGACGCACTTTAGCATGGCAAAGCACAAATTGTAATCACTATAAAAATCTAAAATCTTGTACATATGCTAATTAACCAATGTGCCTGCAAATTATGCCAGGAAATAATTAATTTCAAACCATGCTTCCATATGAAAATACTGCACTGTAAGCAAGAATGCAATTACCTATTTTCATGTAGGATACGGCGACACTGCAAGTCGCTTGCCAGGTGAAAATTTGCTGCAAGAAACATTCAGAAACAACCTCAACATCTTCAGGTAATTTCCAGATGTGCCTGTTACAGGGATGTGTCTAAAGGCTAACATATGACATGAGGCTCAGACTTCAATAGGTATGATGTGAGCAACTGTTGACCATGTGACTTCTGGTTGTCGGGATATTTGATAGATTGTATTAGGGATGTATCTAAAGGTTAACATATGACATGAGGCTGTGTCTTCAACAGGTATGATGTGAGCAACTGTTGACCATGTGACTTCTGGTTGTCGCGATATTTGATACATTGTATTAGGGATGTATCTAAAGGCTAACATATGACATGAGGCTCAGACTTCAATAGGTATGATGTGAGCAACTGTTGACCATGTGACTTCTGGTTGTCGGGATATTTGATACATTGTATTAGGGATGTATCTAAAGGTTAACATATGACATGAGGCTGTGACTTCAACAGGTATGATGTGAGCAACTGTTGACCATGTGACTTCTGGTTGTCGCGATATTTGATACATTGTATTAGGGATGTATCTAAAGGTTAACATATGACATGAGGCTCAGACTTCAATAGGTATGATGTGAGCAACTGTTGACCATGTGACTTCTGGTTGTCGGGATATTTGATACATTGTATTAGGGATGTATCTAAAGGTTAACATATGACATGAGGCTCAGACTTCAATAGGTATGATGTGAGCAACTGTTGACCATGTGACTTCTGGTTGTCGGGATATTTGATACATTGTATTAGGGATGTATCTAAAGGTTAACATATGACATGAGGCTCAGACTTCAATAGGTATGATGTGAGCAACTGTTGACCATGTGACTTCTGGTTGTCGGGATATTTGATACATTGTATCAGGGATGTATCTAAAGGCTAACATATGACATGAGGCTCAGACTTCAATAGGTATGATGTGAGCAACTGTTGACCATGTGACTTCTGGTTGTCGGGATATTTGATACATTGTATCAGGGATGTGCCTAAAGGCTAACATATCACATGAGGCTCAGACTTCAATAGGTATGATGTGAGCAACTGTTGACCATGTGACTTCTGGTTGTCGGGATATTTGATACATTGTATCAGGGATGTGCCTAAAGGCTAACATATCACATGAGGCTCAGACTTCAATAGGTATGATGTGAGCAACTGTTGACCATGTGACTTCTGGTTGTCGGGATATTTGATACATTGTATCAGGGATGTGCCTAAAGGCTAACATATCACATGAGGCTCAGACTTCAATAGGTATGATGTGAGCAACTGTTGACCATGTGACTTCTGGTTGTCGGGATATTTGATACATTGTATCAGGGATGTGCCTAAAGGCTAACATATCACATGAGGCTCAGACTTCAATAGGTATGATGTGAGCAACTGTTGACCATGTGACTTCTGGTTGTCAGGATATTTGATACATTGTATCAGGGATGTGCCTAAAGGCTAACATATCACATGAGGCTCAGACTTCAATAGGTATGATGTGAGCAACTGTTGACCATGTGACTTCTGGTTGTCGGGATATTTGATACATTGTATCAGGGATGTGCCTAAAGGCTAACATATCACATGAGGCTCAGACTTCAATAGGTATGATGTGAGCAACTGTTGACCATGTGACTTCTGGTTGTCGGGATATTTGATACATTGTATCAGGGATGTGCCTAAAGGCTAACATATCACATGAGGCTCAGACTTCAATAGGTATGATGTGAGCAACTGTTGACCATGTGACTTCTGGTTGTCGGGATATTTGATACATTGTATTAGGGATGTGCCTAAAGAGATTTTCTAACTTTTCTCGATGTCACTGAGTGTTTCTTCTATAACAACACGGCAATTTCCCTAAATTTATTCTCAAGGTTACAAACAGCAGAGATTGTCTCACGTCTCTATACGAGTTTGTTGTTACATAGCAATCATACATGAAGATTCTATGTGCTGGCATTATAACAGCAGGGAATCTGTCCTACTTCTCTATAAGAGTTTGTTGTCACATAGGAATCATACATGAAGATTCTATGTGCTGGCATTATAACAGCAGGGAATCTGTCCTACTTCTCTATAAGAGTTTGTTGTCACATAGGTATCATACATGACGATTGTGTTTGCTGGCATTATAACAGCAGGGAATCTGTCTCACTTCTCTATAAGAGTTTGTTGTCACATAGGTATCATACATGAAGATTCTGTGTGCTGGTATTATAACAGCAGGGAATCTGTCCTACTTCTCTATAAGAGTTTGTTGTCACATAGGAATCATACATGAAGATTCTGTGTGCTGGTATTATAACAGCAGGGAATCTGTCCTACTTCTCTATAAGAGTTTGTTGTCACATAGGAATCATACATGAAGATTCTGTGTGCTGGCATTATAACAGCAGGGAATCTGTCCTACTTCTCTATAAGAGTTTGTTGTCACATAGGAATCATACATGAAGATTCTGTGTGCTGGCATTATAACAGCAGGGAATCTGACCTACTTCTCTATAAGAGTTTGTTGTCACATAGGAATCATACATGAAGATTCTGTGTGCTGGCATTATAACAGCAGGGAATCTGTGTCACTTCTCTACAAGAGTTTGTTGTCACATAGGAATCATACATGAAGATTCTGTGTGCTGGCATTATAACAGCAGGGAATCTGTCTCACTTCTCTATAAGAGTTTGTTGTCACATAGGAATCATACATGAAGATTCTGTGTGCTGGCATTATAACAGCAGGGAATGTGTCACTTCTCTACAAGAGTTTGTTGTCACATAGGAATCATACATGAAGATTCTGTGTGCTGGCATTATAACAGCAGGGAATCTGTCTCACTTCTCTATAAGAGTTTGTTGTCACATAGGAATCATACATGAAGATTCTGTGTGCTGGCAGTATAACAGCAGGGAATCTGTCTCACTTCTCTATAAGAGTTTGTTGTCACATAGGAATCATACATGAAGATTCTGTGTGCTTGCATTATAACAGCAGGGAATCTGTGTCACTTCTCTACAAGAGTTTGTTGTCACATAGGAATCATACATGAAGATTCTGTGTGCTGGCATTATAACAGAAGGGAATCTGTCTCACTTCTCTATAAGAGTTTGTTGTCACATAGGAATCATACATGAAGATTCTGTGTGCTGGCATTATAACATCAGCGAATCTGTCTCACTTCTCTACAAGAGTTTGTTGTCACATAGGTATCATACATGAAGATTCTGTGTGCTGGCATTATAACATCAGCGAATCTGTCTCACTTCTCTACAAGAGTTTGTTGTCACATAGGTATCATACATGAAGATTCTGTGTGCTGGCATTATAACATCAGCGAATCTGTCTCACTTCTCTACAAGAGTTTGTTGTCACATAGGTATCATACATGAAGATTCTGTGTGCTGGCATTATAACAGCAGGGAATCTGTCTCACTTCTCTATAAGAGTTTGTTGTCACATAGGAATCATACATGAAGATTCTGTGTGCTGGCATTATAACATCAGGGAATCTGTGTCACTTCTCTACAAGAGTTTGTTGTCACATAGGAATCATACATGAAGATTCTGTGTGCTGGCATTATAACATCAGGGAATCTGTGTCACTTCTCTACAAGAGTTTGTTGTCACATAGGAATCATACATGAAGATTCTGTGTGCTGGCATTATAACATCAGGGAATCTGTCTCACTTCTCTATAAGAGTTTGTTGTCACATAGGAATCATACATGAAGATTCTGTGTGCTGGTATTATAACATCAGGGAATCCGTCTCACTTCTCTACAAGAGTTTGTTGTCACATAGGAATCATACATGAAGATTCTGTGTGCTGGCATTATAACATCAGGGATGTGTCTCACTTCTCTACAAGAGTTTGTTGTCACATAGGAATCATACATGAAGATTCTGTGTGCTGGCATTATAACATCAGGGAATCTGTCTCACTTCTCTATAAGAGTTTGTTGTCACATAGGAATCATACATGAAGATTCTGTGTGCTGGCATTATAACATCAGGGAATCTGTCTCACTTCTCTACAAGAGTATCTTGTCACATAGGAATCATACATGAAGATTGTGTTTGCTGGCATTATAACAGCAGGGAATCTGTCTCACTTCTCTACAAGAGTTTGTTGTCACATAGGAATCATACATGAAGATTGTGTGTGCTGGCATTATAACATCAGGGAATCTGTCTCACTTCTCTACAAGAGTTTGTTGTCACATAGGAATCATACATGAAGATTCTGTGTGCTGGCATTATAACATCAGGGAATCTGTCTCACTTCTCTACAAGAGTTTGTTGTCACATAGGAATCATACATGAAGATTATGTGTGCTGGCATTATAACATCAGGGAATCTGTCTCACTTCTCTATAAGAGTTTGTTGTCACATAGGAATCATACATGAAGATTCTGTGTGCTGGCATTATAACATCAGGGAATCTGTCTCACTTCTCTACAAGAGTATCTTGTCACATAGGAATCATACATGAAGATTGTGTTTGCTGGCATTATAACAGCAGGGAATCTGTCTCACTTCTCTACAAGAGTTTGTTGTCACATAGGAATCATACATGAAGATTGTGTGTGCTGGCATTATAACATCAGGGAATCTGTCTCACTTCTCTACAAGAGTTTGTTGTCACATAGGTATCATACATGACGATTGTGTTTGCTGGCATTATAACAGCAGGGAATCTGTCTCACTTCTCTACAAGAGTTTGTTGTCACATAGGAATCATACATGAAGATTGTGTGTGCCGACATTATAACAACGGGAATCTGTCTCACTTCTCTACAAGAGTTTGTTGTCACATAGGAATCATACATGAAGATTCTGTGTGCTGGCATTATAACATCAGGGAATCTGTCTCACTTCTCTACAAGAGTTTGTTGTCACATAGGTATCTTACATGAAGATTGTGTGTGCTGGCATTATAACAGCAGGGAATCTGTCGCACTTCTCTACAAGAGTTTGTTGTCACATAGGTATCATACATGAAGATTCTGTGTGCTGGCATTATAACAGCAGGGAATCTGTCTCACTTCTCTACAAGAGTTTGTTGTCACATAGGAATCATACATGAAGATTCTGTGTGCTGGCATTATAACAACAGGGAATCTGTCTCATTTCTCTACAAGAGTTTATTGTCACATAGGAATCATACATGAAGATTCTGTGTGCTGGCATTATAACAGCAGGGAATCTGTCTCGCTTCTCTACAAGAGTTTGTTGTCACATAGGTATCATACATGAAGATTGTTTGCGCTGGCATTATAACAGTAGGCAATCTGTCTCACTTCTCTACAAGAGTTTGTTGTCACATAGGAATCATACATGAAGATTCTGTGTGCTGGCATTATAACAGCAGGGAATCTGTCTCACTTCTCTACAAGAGTTTGTTGTCACATAGGTATCATACATGAAGATTGTGTGTGCTGGCATTATAACAGCAGAGAATCTGTCTCACTTCTCTACAAGAGTTTGTTGTCACATAGGAATCATACATGAAGATTGTGTGTGCTGGCATTATAACATCAGCGAATCTGTCTCACTTCTCTACAAGAGTTTGTTGTCACATAGGTATCATACATGAAGATTCTGTGTGCTGGCATTATAACAGCAGGGAATCTGTCTCACTTCTCTACAAGAGTTTGTTGTAACATAGGAATCATACATGAAGATTGTGTGTGCCGACATTATAACAACGGGAATCTGTCTCACTTCTCTACAAGAGTTTGTTGTCACAGAGGAATCATACATGAAGATTCTGTGTGCTGGCATTATAACAACAGGGAATCTGTCTCACTTCTCTACAAGAGTTTGTTGTCACATAGGAATCATAGATGAAGATTGTGTGTGCCGACATTATAACAACGGGAATCTGTCTCACTTCTCTACAAGAGTTTGTTGTCACATAGGTATCATACATGAAGATTGTGTGTGCTGGCATTATAACAACGGGAATCTGTCTCACTTCTCTACAAGAGTTTGTTGTCACATAGGTATCATACATGAAGATTGTGTGTGCTGGCATTATAACAGCAGGGAATCTGTCTCACTTCTCTACAAGAGTTTGTTGTCACATAGGAATCATACATGAAGATTGTGTGTGCCGACATTATAACAACGGGAATCTGTCTCACTTCTCTACAAGAGTTTGTTGTCACAGAGGAATCATACATGAAGATTCTGTGTGCTGGCATTATAACAACAAGGAATCTGTGTCACTTCTCTACAAGAGTTTTGTTGTCACATAGGAATCATACATGAAGGTTGTGTGTGCTGGCATTATAACAACAGGGAATCTGTCTCACTTCTCTACAAGAGTTTTGTTGTCACAGAGGAATCATACATGAAGATTGTGTGTGCTGGCATTATAACAACAGGGAATCTGTCTCACTTCTCTACAAGAGTTTTGTTGTCACAGAGGAATCATACATGAAGATTGTGTGTGCTGGCATTATAACAACAGGGAATCTGTCTCACTTCTCTACAAGAGTTTTGTTGTCACATAGGAATCATACATGAAGATTGTGTGTGCTGGCATTATAACAACAGGGAATCTGTCTCACTTCTCTACAAGAGTTTGTTGTCACAGAGGAATCATACATGAAGATTGTGTGTGCTGGCATTATAACAACAGGGAATCTGTCTCACTTCTCTACAAGAGTTTTGTTGTCACATAGGAATCATACATGAAGATTGTGTGTGCTGGCATTATAACAACAGGGAATCTGTCTCACTTCTCTACAAGAGTTTGTTGTCACAGAGGAATCATACATGAAGATTCTGTGTGCTGGTATTATAACATCAGGGAGTCTGTCTCACTTCTCTACAAGAGTTTGTTGTCACAGAGGAATCATACATGAAGATTCTGTGTGCTGGCATTATAACAACAAGGAATCTGTGTCACTTCTCTACAAGAGTTTTGTTGTCACATAGGAATCATACATGAAGATTGTGTGTGCTGGCATTATAATGCAGTAACTCTGAAAAAACAACATATCAATCTCTGTACAGCACAGACAACTGGTTAGTCAGCACATGGAGTAGGAACAGAACAGTGCACTTCCCCGTAATACATCTTCACATGCAAACAAAGTCTCTCTAGTAAAAAGCAAAATCAAGAAATCCCACAGTGATAAAAAGTGTGTGTGGAAGAACAAGCATTCGGTCCATAGCAGTTGAAGAGCATCTGTATGTGGGGAACTGTTCCATCAATAGTTACTTGTGGGTTTTCCATATGAATTCAGAAATCCCTCCTTGAACTGTTGTAGCTCTTCTAAAGTTCTCCTTATGTTGTATGATATGCTCGCTATTCTGTTTTTTGTGGAATGGTGCAATTGTTGTGTAACAATCACCCTACACCATTATGCTGAAATTGCTATACCGAATTTTGGCTTCCTTTACTTTACATGTGAACAATAGCATACACTGCTGATTTTCTCTTTTTGGCTGCTGAATGCAAGTTCAGTATAAATGTGTGTACGGGGTGTGATAAAAAATAACAGGAATATCTTAATTTTGCAAGCTTCATACATCTGATGTTCAGAACTTTTGTTTTATCTTGTTGGTATACATGTTCCTGATGTATGTTTGCATTTTCAGTTGTTTTGAATATTTAGTTTATTGTTGATGTCGAAAAAGTTATACGTGTTTTCGAGTGCTCTGTGAATTTTTACTTTTGAAAAAGTTGGATCACAGAATTTGCATTAAATTTTGCTTGAAAAATGGAATAAAGTGCAGCACCACATTCAAAATGTTGACTGTTATGAGTAAGGCAAGAGTTTATGAGTGGTACAAACATTTCAGTAAGGGTCTATAAGACAAAGACGGCGACCAGCCTCAATGCCCTCAATTATGATGACAGTGTGGAAGAAGTAAAGAAAATGTTTCTGGCAAATCGTCGAATCACCATCAGAGAGGTTGCTGATGATGTCAGCATATCCTTTGGCTCTTGCCAAGCAATTTGTTCGGATGCTTTGGGAATGAAACATGTAGCAGCAGAGTTTGTTCCAAAATTGTTCAATTTCAACCAAAAACGATGTTACATAGACATCGCTCAGGAATTGCTGAATGAAGCCAAAGCAATCCAGAACTTCTAAAGAAGATTATAACAGGTGACGAAACATGGGTATATTGGTATGACGTTGAAACTAAGGCCCAATGTAAACTGCCTGAAGAGCCAAGACTGAAAAAAATTTGACAAGTTTGATCACATGTGAAGGTTCTTCTCACTGTTTTCAATGGAATAGTGCATCATTATGGTCCTGGAAGTTACGTGAAGCAATCTGACTGGAATTGTGGCAAAACCACTCATGGTAATTGCATCACGATAATGCACCTGCTCACGCCTCAATCCTTGTTTGCAACTTTTTGGCAAAAAAGAAAACTTATGCTGCCTCAGCTACAGTATTCACCAGACATGGCCCCCTGTGACTTCTTTCTATTCCCAAGGCTGAAGTAAACCATGAAAGGACGACATGAGATAAAAACAGAATCAATGAAGGAGCTGAACACCATAACGAAAAGTGAGTTCCAGAAGTGCTTCCAAGATTGGAAAAAGCACTGGCACAAGTGTATTATATTTGAGGGGAACAAAGTTGATGTTGATGATTAAATAAAAATTCTTTAAGAAAAACAAAAATTCCCGTTACTTTTTGATCACACCTCCTATATCAAACAGTAATTTGCATTAATGTATTATAGGATTCTTTTTTAACTGTTAGTTCACTGTGCAGCTTCCAATGGCAAATAATTGAAGAAAGTTTTATAGTTGTACAATTTTACTTTTATTAAATATATTCCTCTTAATACATTATACATGCAATCAGGTAGCTATGTAGTTTATCTATACATACATTGATGAAATTCTACACAATTCAGTTTAGTTGCATGTTATCTACTTCACAACTCTGAATCACACAAAATAATTTAATCAGTCCCTCCCCCAGAAACCCCATAAGTCAAGAAATGTAGATTTTTCAGGAGAGCAGAAAAACAAAATTTTAAGATTAACATAATACACAATTATTTAATTTTTATGGCGTGCTTACTATACTTTTGAATTTTGAAGGATTTATATATGCTTAAGAGTGCATTAGTGTAGCAACAATATTATTTTAGAAAAGGACCTAAGGAGTTTTTGCCCAAAAAGGAATGTTGAACAGGAAGATTCTGTAGGAATAATGTAAAAAACGCTGCATATCACATTCTTAGGTTATTTTAATCTTTTAAATATGTGAATACATATCAATATTATAATATGTTTTATCAAATTTCATAATTATAGATAGAATATAGGTTTTTTTCCTCTCATTTGTACATAAGCATAACAAATTTAAGTTAATTTCAAACTGAAAGAAGTTTGTAACAGTGAAACTTCAATAAAATCTGGCTTAGCTATAGAAACCCACTTTCTCTACTTCTAGCAGACCTGTTCATGGGGGCCTTTGAAACACGCTTAACAAAATCTTTTCTAACCATTTTCAAAATGTGATACTGCTATGTATACAATATTTTCACAACAGTACCCAAGAAACTTGCTCAGGATGCCTTAACACTGCTAAATATACAAAGGTGTAACATAAAACTTCACCCTAGAAACGCCTCCCATTTTTAGACATGAACATCAGAAGACACAACAACAAATTCCTTTTTGGCATCTTCAGAAAACCAACCCACACTGACAACTATAAACTTCATCAGGATACAATTTTCAACAGTTTGGTTTGATCAACATATCAATGGATGAAGAATATCATTACAGCTCTTATCAATGGCTTCAGTGCACAATTAATTGACAAACAGGTCAATAACTATAAAATGCAAAAAGAAATATAAATAACTCCACCACCCTATAGAGTTTGAAAGAAAGCAAAAAAATTCAGAAAATTCACCTACCACCCTGGCTGCACAACAGTTTCCATAAACACATCATTCTAGCCTCTCAGAACAAATACAACTAAGGAACCTACTATACCTGCTGCCAAACAAGAAAGTGATTGACATTTCGCGGAGAGAGAGAGAGGCGACATTGCCGCTTATCGTGATCATGTCGAGAGCACTGTAGAAATCTATACGAAGACGACTGGGTTGCATCTGTATTGTAGGGCGGGTATTATTTATATTCGTATATGAAGACAATTATAAAATAATGAATCTGCATGCAAAGGATAAACATGCAAGAATATATCAGTGTAAAGATCTCCGTTAACAAGAGTGAGATACCTATGAAACATTGATACCTACTTACTCTAATGGGAAAATGCTGCTGATTCTCTCACAAAGCATATTATTTCCTGTGCTTGTCCTTTAATTGGGATACCTTTACCAAACACATTTTATTCGGTTACCGAGTATGCTGAGTTTTTTGTTTGCCTCGCTGTCTTTGTCACTATTACTTTCTCTACTACGTATAGTAAGTAGGGGAAGTATTGCATTCCACCCAAAAATTCGATACCGAGATTTCACCGGAAATATATGTTTTGAGACCCACTGAATCCAAAAAAAGCATTTTTGGAAACATGTCCGTGTGTGTGTCTGTGTGTCTGTGAACAGCATAACTGAAAAACGAACAGTCGGATAAACACCAAACTTGGTATTTAGGTTCAGTATCTTCCAGAGATACGACACGAAGGTTTTCAAGAAAATCCTCCCACCCCAGACTACCCTTTACACGGAACATTTTTCGAAAATTTTAATTTTCTCAAAAATGGCTCTAACGATTTTGATGAAAATATCATATGTTTAAGATAATGTCATAAGAAATGAAATGTATATCTCGAATTTTCTGGGAATGTCTCCAAAAGTATTCTTCATTGTGAACGACTTTTGCATAACTGGTAAACCATAAGAGATAGACAGAATTTTACTACACAAAAAATGTAGATCGCGTTAAAATACACAACTTATGACATATACATTTTTATTGTTGAGTGAACCGTTTTCGAGATATTGCTTGTTATTTCCTTAAATATTTCAATACTTATACTTTTTCTCAAATTCGTTATTCATTTTTTTATGTCCTGTACATGCAAAGAGAATGAAATGCGCCACATAGCAACCAGCGTTAAAATATTTGACTATCGCTTAAAACCTACCATATTCCCCTTGCATCTACAAGAAAATTACCAATAAGATTGACATCTCGATTAACATGAAGCATATGGAGAATAGGCGTTTGTAAAAATAGATTGTACAAGAGTAGAGAAAGTCATGTGAGTGTAACACATCAGATTTTTTTTTGGGATATTGTTAAATATTCTTAAGTGTTAACTCAATTGCAAATGCTCACAACACGGACTCAAACACATGTAAACACAAAGCAAATAACCATACAAATAGGATGATACAAAATAACTTGTCAGTACAGAGGCAATCTGTAAACTGATGTAAATACATTAAGCTGTAGCTAAATGTAGCATTGTTTATAACTGCAGTGGCAGCACAAGATAAGACATGCAGTTTGCCCGCCAGGTATGTCATGCTAATTACGTGTTACAGTAAGGTTTTTGCGTCTATCATTGCTATGGAAACATCTTAACTCTAATTGGTCCTTCTAATCGTTGCTATGATGTATCCATCCCTTCCCACTCATTTAAAGCTTTCCGCCATGTGGTTAGTAACTGTCAATCACCTTCTTGATTGGCACAGCCTATAAAAGACCCACCAAGAGAACAGGTACCACAAAGTTGAAAATTTCAAAATCAAGTTTAAAGATTGCCATCAAGTATATACAGGCAAAACAAAAAGGTATCTTCAGTAATGAACCTTTCTGCCATATAAAATATAAATCTGCAGTTGGTGCACATTTCTGGGACAAGAAACAGATGGAATGCCAGACTAGCTGCGTGGAAGAAAATCTACATCTCCGATACAAACACATAATTATGAACTTTGATATCCTATCAGTGATATTTCAGCAGATTAGTGATGCCTAAAACCCTACACATGCTGCAATCTTGACACCTACCTCTGGATCCACTGATGCTACCAATACCAGTCGACCTTCAGCTGAGGATGATGGCAATAGCTCTCGAAACATGTCTGAGTTTTAAAAGTGTAAGTGAACTTGTGTGACAAAATCGACTTAAATAATTTGTAAACAAATTTAAGTGTTTCTTACCATCACCCTTCTACACTTATCAACAGCAAAATCAGAAGGGAAAAGAAAAAACACAGAAATTTAGCAGCAGAAATTCATAAAAAAAAAAAAAAAACTATTTGCCTGTCCCCAGATTATCATTTTCAGTTATTGGCCAAGCAAAAAGCTCCATCCTCTTGTATGATAGTGTTTCATTTTTTTATATCACCAGCTTTTTTCTTTTTTGATTGATTTACATCCTAATGAATATGACTTTTCTTTAGAAAGACAACTTCTTAATGCAAACGTATGTGTCTAGACAAACCAGTAGTAGAGATTCTTGTGAATACTAAAAATGCCAGAAACTTGTCACCTTAGGTGTGGCTTTATACTAAGTTACAGTATTTAGGCTACCATTGTTTGAACTCTAATGTCATGTCTGAACAAAGCATGATGAAACTCAACATAATCTTATATTTTTCTATTTTCTTTTCACTATGCTGAAATCTATCACATGGTAAAAAGTAATGACTATGATTAGAGAAATGGTGGTTTATTGTATAAAATCTGTTTAAGTATACCACTACCAGAAAAGAATCCCACTATGGCATTATTCCTGTTTTGAGCAGAACACTCCTATTAAAATACAGGGTTGTTAATACAACTACTGGCCGGAGACACACAATAACTAAATGATGCACCTCTGTCTGATTTAGCATTTTTCCTACAATGGTGTTGTTTCACAGCTGCAAATAAATCAAGCTGATAAGGTAAGAACCATGTTAATTTTATAACAATGTTTCTTGCATCTGAAATGGAAGAAAAACTAAACACTGTTGTGGGTTTTCTTTAACGTGTTTATGATGCTATGTTTTAGTCTTAGTAAATTGTTACCTGACACTAAACTAATGTAATACATATAATTTCATTTTTAATTTAACCTCCAAATAAAATAGACACACAAAGTTGATATTTACCTAAGAATTTATAACATGGTGGTAGAGACTGAAACATGTATGGTATAGAAGTGAGGGGGCCGGATGGAGGGTGGCAAACTATATATTAGGCTTACTCCATGCAATTGTAAGGGAGGTAGCTCAAATTGAAGCAGGGAGACTGCCAAAGAAAGGGGTGCAAATGAAGAGTGCATTTAAATATTGGTACGCTATCCTAAATCTTCATAAAAGTAATTTCTTGAGGCAATGTTTACAGTATCAAGAGAAGAGCTAAAGAACCAGTGGATGTCTTCAAAACAATCTGGAAAGTAATGGGCTAGGAGAGGTATGGAGGAGGAGAATGGAAAACAACACAAAGGAATTTTTGGAAGGCTGCAAGAAAAGATTTGAGAATGCAGAAATAGAAAACCTCTTAGTGCAATAGCAGATAAGAGCTCCTTGACTTTCTATGCTCAGATAAAAAGTTCATGGGAAAAACAAACATATATAGATAAGTTAAATAAAGAGGAACGAGAGGGCATTGCATGGTGTTTGGAAATTAAAAGGATTTAGAAATGGTATACCCTAGGACAGCATGCTTTAAAGTTAGCACAAAATACGCCATTTGTTCTGTAAATACAGTACAAAATTAGGTAGCTTCTAGACAAAGTGAAAAGCAAGTAGAATTGGGCAGTGAGAAAAGAAAACACAAATAGTTACCTACAGTAGAGAACATATGACAGTCAATGAGCCTAGGCTAAATGCCATGTCATATTTGAATGTAATTTGCTTAATATAAATAAATAAATGTTTACCTGCACTCCTCTAAAGGTTTCTTTCTGGAAGATGTTTCCCACTGTAATTTATATCAGTTAAACCTTTTACTCTTGCCTCCTTTATTATCTCGTGTTTGGCCTTTATTGGCCAATTTTACCATTCTCATTGACAATAATGTACAGAGTGACACATTTCCTCCAGATGTCAGTCATAAATCCAACAGGTCACTTCAGCAGATCTCATTTTCCAGTGATTATGGGATATTAACACACATCAAGGCCCAGTTTCACAGTTTAAGCTGCAAAATCGGGCTTAAGCGAAGGCTGGAGTTTTACAGTGTATAAATGCTGAGCTAACAAGTCACCATGTTATCTGAAGATATTAGCGATGAGGAGATGCAAATTATTTTAACCCATATACACAACAGAAGAATGAGCCCACGCCATTTTCATGTATGAAATGACTACGAGATATATCAATTAAGTAAACAGTCAGCAATGATGAGACAATTAAACATAAAACCGACTGGTAAGAAGCAAAACATAATTTTTCATGTCCTTAATTTTCAATTTTGTTGCACGCATCTACCATAACCCCTCTCCTCAAAAACAATGCTTCTGTTAACACTGAGCATGCACATGGCATCTCAAAACTCACAGCTATCAATATTATTTCACAACATTCTAATCCACCTTCGTATTGCAATTTTTCCTACTCCATACTAATTTGTCCAATTGCTTGCACACTTATGCTGCTTCACAATTTCTAGAAGAATGATGTTTGCAGCTCAATAACCCAAGAAGCATGTTTTAAGAACAATGTCGCTATAAACAAATGATGCACCGTTACCAACTTTACTGTTCTGTAGAATTGTTTAGCTCAGTAACGCTGAATGTGTTTGCCCTACTGTGAAACTCGCAAAGCTTAAACTGTGAAACCACTTTTGCAAAAAACTTCACTTATGGGGTTTCTGAAAAAACCGATTCAATTAGCAGATTGCTAGTGAGATCTCTTTTAACATATTTGGTAAATATCACATCAGATAATTTAGTTTTCACAAGAAGTTCTTAATTGCTTTTCTAGCAACTGCAGTTCTAACATCAGCTTTTTTTGTTCTAGTTTTGCTTTCTGTATACTCTCTTGATGAAGCTCCTCTTCATGCCTCATTTGCATGGTGTGCTTCTCCCTGTAGAGTTGTAGCATTTCTCTGTCATATTCTGTCATCCTGGAGTATCTCGGAAGAGAATCCTGTAGGAGATAACAAAAGTGCATTAACTTTACTTTCTCTGCATGCGCCTATAGTACAATATTGTACTCCACCCAAATATTTGATATCAAGATTTTGTCCTACATGTGTGTCTATCGATGAACAGCATAACTCAAACAAAAGTCACATGAATACCTAACTTGGTATTTAAGCTCAGAATATTCCAAACCACCATTTACATTGAAAAACGTTTTACATTTTTTATTCTCTCAAAAACGCTGTAACAATTTTGATTAAATACTATATATTTAAGATACTTACATGACAAATCAAATCTATATTTTTTTAATTTTCTGGGAATAGCCTACAAAGTCATCTTCATTCACAAGGAAATTTGTATAATGAGTAAGCTATACAAGAAAGAATGTACTATACAGAAAACTTAGATTTCTTTAAAACACTTAATTTATTCCATATAGGTTTTTTATGGCATCAACCATTTCCGTGATTATTATTATTATTATTATTATTATTATTATTATTATTATTATTATTATTATTATTATTATTATTATTATTATTATTATTATTTTCAATTTTTCAAAATTTTATCATTTTTAAAAGTACTGTCACTATTCAGTTGTTTGTAATGATTTCATAGGAACATTGTCATCACCCAACGGAGTAGCTCAAGCCGAATTACGGAGAATGGGAATTAAAGGAAAAATTGTGGAAACTTGCTAAAATATTGGATTAGAATTAGAAAATTTTGAGGATCAGAACATTTGATAGTGTAGGAAAGACTTAATCATAAAGAGTCTTGGCTAGGTAAGATAAAGGAAACCTTTTGGGGAGATTTGGAGAGTTAAAGAATTATTACAAATAGATTTCTGGAATGAAATTAGGACCAGAATAGAGGGTATGGAAAAACAAGATTTATTAACGAGTTTTACTTTTAAGAGCTCACTGAGATTATACAGAGAAATGAAAGTAGTATGAAGCAGGGATATATGTGATAAAACAGCAAGAGCAGGATTTGCATGGGCTAGGAGAGGGGCAGTCAATTAGAAAGGTTTGAGAAAGAGATTGATTTTAAGAAATGCCCACTATGCCACCGGAAAGTTAAAGAGTTTTAGAGTGTGAAGAAACAAAGTTGCTTAGAAAGACGACACAGAAGAGAGAATGGTTGCATTTACCAATAGAAATTCAAGCTAAAAAGTTAGTAAATGTAAAATCTAGGAAAAATATAATAGAAGTGGGAAACTTTTTGGGCAGAGTTAGAGCAAAATGGATGAGGAAAATTAGCAAGGAAGAGGCAAATGAGTATTAAATTACAGTAGTTTGTATTTGATATGTTGTAAGTAGGACCCAACAACTCGACAACCTCAAGGTTTGAGTTTGTTGGGGTCCAACGAAAGCAACTCAAGGTAGAGTTAGAGTTAGTATTGGAGATTAAATAAATTTATAATTGTACTTTTAGATTAGAAGGAATGCTGTATTCCATACTGCTGAATCCCAGTAGTTAAGAGGTTAGTTTTCTTTATATTTTATTTTATTGTTATTTTTAAAAAGTGGGTTAAGAATAAATTTGTAAAATTATTGTTGTAAATTTGTACAATTAACTGGGTTAACAATAAATTACTTAAAAATAGAAAGATTGTGGCATTTCAAGGCCAGCATATAACAACTTGCTTTTAAAGGCTGGTTCACAACATTAACCAGAACGACAACAAAGTTCTAACACATGTATTTTAATGGGAGCATTTGCAATTATTGAGAAGCTTTCCCAGGGCCCAGGAACAAGAAAGCAGACCTGGCCAAATTTTAACTTTCTCCTTCTCCTTCTTGGGCATGGTATATTAGACTCTTTACTGTAAGTGGCCATGACATAAAACAGCCACTATGGTTGCAAGCTAGAAACATGAAACTGGAAGAGTAGCCTAACCTCAGATCCATTGAGCATTGCTTCTTCTAATCAAACAACCATCTGATTCATTCATATGGTACTCAAAACTGGCTACTGCCTCAGAAACAGTAGCAAAAGTACAAAGAACAATAACAAACTTTAATGTATGCCATTAAATAAAGGAATGAACTAGAGGAATCAGAAATGTAATGGATCTGCATTTAAATGTTTACTCTATATCGAATTTTGATGTTGGGTACTCATTATACTGGCTAAATTGGAAACAGCAGAAAAATTCATTGGTTGTTCACTTATAAATGAATTAAATCCCAATGCTCAAAATCAACTTTCTACTTTGTGATCATCAATATGCATTTCATTTCTGTTGTGAACAAGCCTTAAACATCTATCACCCTATAGTAAAACTTATTTGTGCAAATGTTTATATCATGAAGTTTATATTAAAATAAGGTTTTGTAGAAATAAACAATACAGTGAAAGTAACATATTTTTCTTTACAAACCTTTCTATGATGCCCATTCGCTGGAAGACTCCATCCAAATGTTTGTGATTCACTGGAGTGTCTGAAAGTAAACAAATGCAAGAATTGCTACCAACATAACAAAGACACAAAGTAATATTGAAAGTGAAGAAATCTACATATTACAACTTAAGTCAGGTGTTTGGTGACTGAAGACTGGCTGTGGTACTACATAAATTTATTAGTTCGTTCAGTGGCAGTGAACCTGCAAATACAAATCTTTTCCCAATATCCAATTCTATAGCAAGATAACAGGTTTTAACAGTTTGATATCCTGTCCTATTTCATGATTATTCAACCAAAAGTGGTGAGCTATGGCCAACTTATTTGTTTGTCTGCTTTTAATATTTCTGTGGTGCTCTTTCAATCTGCTGTTTAAATTTCTTATAGTTTTCCCTTTGTAAAATTTCTCACAATCTTCACAGTTAATCTGATAAATTCCAGATTTAATTTGGATGAAATAGTATTTTTGAGAGTTTATTGAGTAAATTATTCATATTGTATTTATTTTGGGGAGCCAATCTGATATTTAATTTTTTGAAAGTCTTCACATATTTGCAATCTTGATCACCTGTTTGCTTTAACGTGGTGAACTGCTTCACGTTTGATTAATGTGTTTCTAATCTAGGTAGAAATATTGAAAAACCTTCTGCCACCATTCACTGAACAAACTACAAATGGCTTCAATATATTTACCAAATTTCAGAGTAAGAGTATTAATAATTGAAAATACTGTATTTATGCAAATCTAATGCGCACCTTTTTTGACCAATGTAGTACTCAAAATCGTGGTTTGCATTACATTTGCTGGCACATTAGATTCGAGTGCAAATCCGTTTCGTAGAACGCCAGTAACTTCATTACAATTTTTCGTTTATTACATCACAATGGATTGCTGGAGTAAACATGCATCCAGAAACTCGCGACAAGCTAGCCGCTCATTTATCATTGTCCTATTAAAGTGTAAAGTAATCCTTTATGCTGAAAAAAATGTTAATAGAAAGGCAGGGAGGAAGTTCAATGTATCAGAGAGCAATGTTCGCTTGTGGTGAAAACAGAAATTGTCATTATTTGCTACTAAAGTAGGAAGAAATTTACAGGTCCTCACAAAGGAAGATATCCTGAAGTTGAAGAAAAAGTGTTGGAATTTGTGTGTGAAAGGAGGAAGAATGGGCAACCTGTGACTGGTGACACTATACGAAAGAAAGCTAAGAGGAGACTGAAGTTCTTGGTATTCTGAAACAAGAGTTTAAGGCTAGCCGCAGATGGATGGATCGTTTCATGCAGCGGACGGGTTTATCTTTAAGATGCATTAAACAATGTGAGGGACAAAGGAAGTTATCATCAAAACAACATGGTGCAAAAAACAATGTATAACACTAATTTTGTTCTTTAACAATGTATCACCTAACAATAGGGCACTTTCAATTCTATAATCTGATGGTTTATATATACGATAAATCCATTGTTGTATTAAATAAATTTAAATAAAATACCTATTACCTACTATCTGTCATTGATACGCTTTATATATGATACAAAAGCATAATTCTAAGTTTCAAATATGGGATGCGCATTAGATTTGCGTAAATACGGTATTCAACAAGTGAAAATGCAAACAACAGATATCGTGGCCTCCTTTGATGTTAAAGCTTTGTTTATAAGTATTCCCACAGAAAAATCTCAATGCTTAATTTCTATAGATATAAACCCTTTGGAAATAGAAGATATTATAAAAATGACTGAAATATGCTTCAATTTTAATAAAAAATGTTACAAGCAAGTGCATGGCTTGGCTATGGATAACCCTTTGTATCCAGAAACATCAGTGATAAAAGCCTTCTCTCATATTTACAAAATACGGTTTAAATACCTGGATGATGTTTTTGCCATAATTCCATACAAATTCAAAGATGCTGCATTAAAATTAATTAATCCACAGGATAAAGATGTCAAATTCACTTGTGAAATATAAAATGAAGGTGGTTACCTTTTTTACACTTAAAAATCGTGAAAGATAAAAACAGTTTAAAATTTGATATTTATAGAAAACCTACACATGTGGACAATTATATTAAGGAGAATAAATTGAATCCAATTTCCCATCAATTAGTAGTCTTCAGAAGTTTAATACACACAGACTCGACAGTATAACATTGAATATTTAAAACAATATCACCGTATTTTAGAAATAGAAAGCTTTAACAATTTAGAAACAATTTTGATAAACACATTAATCAAATATGATTTAAAAGCACAAAAACTGAAGCAACTGACAACATTAAATGAAACAGGTAATAAAAGATTGGAAATATTTATTACCTGTTATATTATTAAATATAATTTATATATCATCCATGGTCATTTAATAAATTTGTGAAAATTTTCAAAAAATTCAATATCAGATTGGCTCCCCAAAATAAATACAGTTTGAACAATTTACTCAATAAACCTCTCAAAAATATTATCTCATCCAAATTAAATCCGAAATTTACCAGATTAACTGAGAAGATTGTGAGAAATTTTACATAGGGAAAACTATAAGAAATTTAAACACCAGATTGAAAAAGCACCACAGAAATATTAAAAACAGACAAACAGATATGTTGGCCATACCTCACCACTTTTGGCCGAATAACCATGAAATAGGACAGGGTATCAAACTCTTAAAACCTGTTATTTTGCTATAGAATTGGATATTGGGAAAAGATTTGTATTTGCAGAAAAGAAGTTCACTTATTGAATTTTGAGATCCTGCCACTGAACAATAAAGTTATGTAGTACTACCGCTAGAGGCCACCAAGGATCAAAAGAGGGATGGCACGCAGTCTTCAGTCACCAAACAGGTGAGGATGGAGCGAATGTCTCCAAAAAACGTTTTCTTATTTTAATCATTTGCGTTAGTGAAGTAAGTTTTTTAAAATGTGACTCTCCATATGTTTTAAAGGCATTTAATATTCTTGGAATTGAGACAATTTGCCAATACTGGCAACGTTACACCTACAAAGCCTTCATTTGGAAGTATGGCTGTATTATGAGGAATTGCTTGTCCTGCACTGCGCTGTTTCTAACTGGTTCTGTTCGCTCTCCATGCGCCGGCTAATCAGTTGAACAAAGTCTGTACTGTATAGACACTGATATGTTGTGAGACCACATGCTTCAGTGTTATAGTGTGTTAGTGTTGTTATAATGTCAGCACACACAATCTTCATGTATGATTCCTATGTGACAACAAACTTTGTAGAGAAGTGAGACAGATTCACTGATGTTATTATACCAGCACACAGAATCTTCATGTATGATTCCTATGTGACAACAAACTCTTGTAGAGAAGTGAGACAGATTCCCTGTTGTTATAATGTCAGCACACAGAATCTTCATGTATGATTCCTATGTGACAACAAACTCTTGTAGAGAAGTTACACAGATTCCCTGCTGTTATAATGTCAGCACACACAATCTTCATGTATGATTCCTATGTGACAACAAACTTTGTAGAGAAGTGAGACAGATTCACTGATGTTATAATACCAGCACACAGAATCTTCATGTATGATTCCTATGTGACAACAAACTCTTGTAGAGAAGTGACACAGATTCACTGATGTTATAATACCAGCACACAGAATCTTCATGTATGATTCCTATGTGACAACAAACTTTGTAGAGAAGTGAGACAGATTCACTGATGTTATAATACCAGCACACAGAATCTTCATGTATGATTCCTATGTGACAACAAACTTTGTAGAGAAGTGAGACAGATTCACTGATGTTATAATACCAGCACACAGAATCTTCATGTATGATTCCTATGTGACAACAAACTTTGTAGAGAAGTGAGACAGATTCACTGATGTTATAACACCAGCACACAGAATCTTCATGTATGATTCCTATGTGACAACAAACTCTTTTAGAGAAGTGAGACAGGTTCCCTGCTGTTATAATACCAGCACACAGAATCTTCATGTATGATTCCTATGTGACAACAAACTTTGTAGAGAAGTGAGACAGATTCCCTGCTGTTATAATACCAGCACACACAATCTTCATGTATGATTTCTATGTGACAACAAACTTTGTAGAGAAGTGAGACAGATTCCCTGCTGTTATAATACCAGCACACAGAATCTTCATGTATGATTTCTATGTGACAACAAACTTTGTAGAGAAGTGAGACAGATTCACTGATGTTATAATACCAGCACACAGAATCTTCATGTATGATTCCTATGTGACAACAAACTTTGTAGAGAAGTGAGACAGATTCACTGATGTTATAATACCAGCACACAGAATCTTCATGTATGATTCCTATGTGACAACAAACTCTTGTAGAGAAGTGAGACAGATTCACTGATGTTATAATACCAGTACACAGAATCTTCATGTATGATTCCTATGTGACAACAAACTTTGTAGAGAAGTGAGACAGATTCACTGATGTTATAATACCAGCACACAGAATCTTCATGTATGATTCCTATGTGACAACAAACTTTGTAGAGAAGTGAGACAGATTCACTGATGTTATAATACCAGCACACAGAATCTTCATGTATGATTCCTATGTGACAACAAACTTTGTAGAGAAGTGAGACAGATTCACTGATGTTATAATACCAGCACACAGAATCTTCATGTATGATTCCTATGTGACAACAAACTCTTGTAGAGAAGTGAGACAGATTCCCTGCTGTTATAATGTCAGCACACACAATCTTCATGTATGATTCCTATGTGACAACAAACTCTTGTAGAGAAGTTACACAGATTCCCTGCTGTTATAATGTCAGCACACACAATCTTCATGTATGATTCCTATGTGACAACAAACTTTGTAGAGAAGTGAGACAGATTCACTGATGTTATAATACCAGCACACAGAATCTTCATGTATGATTCCTATGTGACAACAAACTCTTGTAGAGAAGTGACACAGATTCACTGATGTTATAATACCAGCACACAGAATCTTCATGTATGATTCCTATGTGACAACAAACTTTGTAGAGAAGTGAGACAGATTCACTGATGTTATAATACCAGCACACAGAATCTTCATGTATGATTCCTATGTGACAACAAACTTTGTAGAGAAGTGAGACAGATTCACTGATGTTATAATACCAGCACACAGAATCTTCATGTATGATTCCTATGTGACAACAAACTTTGTAGAGAAGTGAGACAGATTCACTGATGTTATAACACCAGCACACAGAATCTTCATGTATGATTCCTATGTGACAACAAACTCTTTTAGAGAAGTGAGACAGGTTCCCTGCTGTTATAATACCAGCACACAGAATCTTCATGTATGATTCCTATGTGACAACAAACTTTGTAGAGAAGTGAGACAGATTCCCTGCTGTTATAATACCAGCACACACAATCTTCATGTATGATTTCTATGTGACAACAAACTTTGTAGAGAAGTGAGACAGATTCCCTGCTGTTATAATACCAGCACACAGAATCTTCATGTATGATTTCTATGTGACAACAAACTTTGTAGAGAAGTGAGACAGATTCACTGATGTTATAATACCAGCACACAGAATCTTCATGTATGATTCCTATGTGACAACAAACTTTGTAGAGAAGTGAGACAGATTCACTGATGTTATAATACCAGCACACAGAATCTTCATGTATGATTCCTATGTGACAACAAACTCTTGTAGAGAAGTGAGACAGATTCACTGATGTTATAATACCAGTACACAGAATCTTCATGTATGATTCCTATGTGACAACAAACTTTGTAGAGAAGTGAGACAGATTCACTGATGTTATAATACCAGCACACAGAATCTTCATGTATGATTCCTATGTGACAACAAACTTTGTAGAGAAGTGAGACAGATTCACTGATGTTATAATACCAGCACACAGAATCTTCATGTATGATTCCTATGTGACAACAAACTTTGTAGAGAAGTGAGACAGATTCACTGATGTTATAATACCAGCACACAGAATCTTCATGTATGATTCCTATGTGACAACAAACTCTTGTAGAGAAGTGAGACAGATTCCCTGCTGTTATAATGTCAGCACACACAATCTTCATGTATGATTCCTATGTGACAACAAACTTTGTAGAGAAGTGAGACAGATTCACTGATGTTATAATACCAGCACACACAATCTTAATGTAGATTCCTATGTGACAACAAACTCTTGTAGAGAAGTGAGACAGATTCACTGATGTTATAATACCAGCACACACAATCTTCATGTATGATCCCTATGTGACATCAAACTCTTGTAGAGAAGAGAGACAGATTCCCTGATGTTATAATGCCAGCACACACAATCTTCATGTATGATTCCTATGTGACAACAAACTCTTGTAGAGAAGTGAGACAGATTCACTGATGTTATAATACCAGCACACACAATCTTCTTGTATTATTCCTATGTGAAACAAACTCTTCTACAGAAGTGGGACAGATTACCTGCTGTTATAATACCAGCACACACAATCTTCATGTATTATTCCTATGTGAAACAAACTCTTGTACAGAAGTGGGACAGATTACCTGCAGTTATAATGTCAGGACACAGAAGCTTCATGTATGATTCCTATGTGACAACTTTTTTCAACAAGACTCTGCAACAGCTGCCAATATTTTGATGAGAAGAATTGAAAGTGTGTTTGAGGACAGAATTATTAGTAGAAATTGAGGCCCCCCTCGATGCCCCAACCTAACCCCCTGCGATTTCTATCTCTGGGGTAACTTAAAACAAAGTGTACAAGACAAACCCACACACCCTGGAAGAATTAAAACAAAATATCCACCAGGAAATTGCCAGCATTTCTCAACATGAACTACGGCGAGTGATGGATAGTTTCCTAAAGAGGTGTCAAAAATGTATGGACGACGACGGTGGCCAGTTTCAGCATCTCCTTTCATAGAGTTGGTAAATAAAGCCTTTAAAAGTATTTTTAAAAATGTTGTATGGTTTCATCCACGTCTTTCTATGATAGTGGCAGACGGCAACAAACGCTGAGGAAGCGGACAGGAAAAACACTGTGCAGCCAGTTCGTAGTTTTTTGGCTCTCTCTGTACTTAGACAAACAAAACAAAAATACATAAATACATTAAAGCATAAAATACGAACAGATGACGAAACCATTGTAGTCCATTTCTGGTCAACCAATCATGAGATCACACCCTCCTAGAGACTGCCAGTTACAGATACATGGGAGAAGTGGACCTCAAAACATGTATTTACAGTGAAATCTCAATACTAACTTTCTCTACCCATTAGAAGTAGGTCCTAAGAAAGCAACAAAAGAATGAAACTTGGAACAAACTCGCAGACCAAAGCACATGTTTGGAAAGAGCTTAAACTGGTAAAGGAGCTCCTATCACTGATCAAAATCATTGCATTTGGTTCAGAGTTTACCAACTTAGCAGAGAGCAAAGTAACAGTAATGGGATGTAAGACATGTTGTGCACCAAAACATGGTATACCAAGTGAACATTTTGTTGCCTGCCACAATCGCATGTATGTGTGCGATGACCTTGGTATGTTCCACTAGCTCACTAGTGCTGAATGATCCACTCAAGGCTAACCTTCTGCTCCTGCTGTAAAGACTAGAGTTGGTTCATTGTGCATCTCAGAAGTGAAAGCTTATTTAAACATGTTTGTTGTGTGTGAATTGCTTTAAGGGTATTCTTATTATTGTTGCTGTTCTTGTCTTGTTATTACTGCACTGAAATGCCCACCAAAAACTTTTAAGTACGACACATATGTAAAAACCAAATCCTGTAGACAGACATGAAGACAATTCCAGTTCCAAACAGAGATACTGATAATAAGTTTAGGACAACTGGATCACCAAACAGTGCACCTAAGAAGTGAAAAAGACGTGTTCTAAACGAGGGGAAAATTGTCGAAGTTGGCGCATCATTCGAGCGCTCTCCAAAAAAGCCTCAAAGACATGCTGCACAGCAAAAGGGTGTTTCAAAAAGCTCTGTCCATACAGCTGCTGAACAGTTGATGAATTACAGGAATGTCTCAATGCAGATGGACACCACTTAGTACTCATTATAGTGCTGTTACTGATGAGTATGTAACGCTGGAGTTCTAAAATAAAAAACTCCCCTGTGTAGAAAACACATTATCCAGACCAGGTCATAAAATGGTTGCTCCTTAATTGTAGCCTGGCAGTGTAAGCTAACATCCATGGCCTCAAATTTTCTAAATCTTGTTCAGCTTTCCTGCCAGTTTAAAACTCTAACAGATTTTAATAGCGGAAAGCCCTAATTATCTTTTAATTGCATAAAATGACTTTAATTTGACAATATTTATTATTTCTTTAATACGTATTTACTGTGTTGTAATTGTGGATTTATATTTAGTATTTCTTTTTAATTGCTAAATCTGATAGCTCTTTAAAATTCTCAAAAAAGCCACTTATATTGAATTATAACTATAACCTAAAAGCCATTCAGTATCATAATTCAAAATTCGTAGTTGTTTTCACGTAAATAGGTTCATCAATTTTACAGTAACTTTGCGAATAGCAACCTTTTTCAGTAATACAATTAAATGACACTGAATAAACAAATTGTTGTAAGGTGACTATAAAAGGAGAAATCTTCTCCAAGCAACTTATTGATTATTCGATAAGCTATCGGAGAGTGAAGATGTGTTCATTGACAAGAGCAATCATGAATATGCACGAAATATAATCTCCATTGTAAAGATAATATTTGTTAAGATAAATATGAAAATATAAATGATAAATGTTGAAACCTCAAAAGAACGAAGAATTGAAACAGCTTGTAAATTACATTGTGGCTGAAATACAATTACATAAACTTAACACTCCCACTTTGGACAATAATTCTTGATTTAATTTTAAACCATTTGTCTCCTCAAAATCTTGATGGCCTGATTTATAAGATTTCTCATTTATCAACAGTTTAAATTCTCACAATTATTTCACAAGACTAGCCTGGCATCTATGAGAAAGAAAGAGATAGAGAAGAATTGCCAACATTCAAACTTACAGCGCACCAACATAACAGACAGCAGTGCAGAGCCACCCATTTCAAATTGAGGCAAACTGATCTGTTACCAAACTTACTCATTATTTGTTGATTCCTCGAGGGAACTGCTGAGAGGATCTACTGCAGATGTTCCTGGTATCGGTGATGATGGTGCAATGTCAACCTGAAACAAAGTGTAACATTTCTGTACTACAAGTCCTGCTAATGCACATAAAGACATGCAGATGTCAGCTGTTCAATCTAAATACCTCAGCGAATTTCTCAAACTGTGGGGCATGCCCCTTGGGGGCAGTGAATAAATGAACAAAACAAGTCATCAGAAAAATCCTTTTACATTTTTATCTAAAACTATTGCAATGCAGCTACGTGTCTCAGTTATCAAGTAGAAGAGAGAAGTGCTGTCAGCCAGCATGAACACCAGAAGTGTTATCAAGAAATAATGGGATTGTTCCGGAACCAATATGTTCAGGAGTGAGGTTGTAACATACAGTGAGTGGTGCTGCTGCAAGAGATTAGAGAAGTCTGGTGTTCAACTCCCCAGCAAGGAAGTAGAAGGTGGCCAGTTGAAGCGAGAAGTGCTGTCAGCCAGCATGAACACCAGAAGTGTTATCAAGAGATAATGGGATTGTTCCGGAACCAATATGTTCAGGAGTGAGGTTGTAACATACAGTGAGTGGTGCTGCTGCAAGAGATTAGAGAGGTCTGGTGTTCAACTCCCCAGCAAGGAAGTAGAAGGTGGCCAGTTGAAGAGAGAAGTGCTGTCAGCCAGCATGAACACCAGAAGTGTTATCAAGAGATAATGGGATTGTTCCGGAACCAATATGTTCAGGAGTGAGGTTGTAACATACAGTGAGTGGTGCTGCTGCAAGAGATTAGAGAGGTCTGGTGTTCAACTCCCCAGCAAGGAAGTAGAAGGTGGCCAGTTGAAGAGAGAAGTGCTGTCAGCCAGCATGAACACCAGAAGTGTTATCAAGAGATAATGGGATTGTTCCGGAACCAATATGTTCAGGAGTGAGGTTGTAACATACAGTGAGTGGTGCTGCTGCAAGAGATTAGAGAGGTCTGGTGTTCAACTCCCCAGCAAGGAAGTAGAAGGTGGCCAGTTGAAGAGAGAAGTGCTGTCAGCCAGCATGAACACCAGAAGTGTTATCAAGAGATAATGGGATTGTTCCGGAACCAATATGTTCAGGAGTGAGGTTGTAACATACAGTGAGTGGTGCTGCTGCAAGAGATTAGAGAGGTCTGGTGTTCAACTCCCCAGCAAGGAAGTAGAAGGTGGCCAGTTGAAGAGAGAAGTGCTGTCAGCCAGCATGAACACCAGAAGTGTTATCAAGAGATAATGGGATTGTTCCGGAACCAATATGTTCAGGAGTGAGGTTGTAACATACAGTGAGTGGTGCTGCTGCAAGAGATTAGAGAGGTCTGGTGTTCAACTCCCCAGCAAGGAAGTAGAAGGTGGCCAGTTGAAGAGAGAAGTGCTGTCAGCCAGCATGAACACCAGAAGTGTTATCAAGAGATAATGGGATTGTTCCGGAACCAATATGTTCAGGAGTGAGGTTGTAACATACAGTGAGTGGTGCTGCTGCAAGAGATTAGAGAGGTCTGGTGTTCAACTCCCCAGCAAGGAAGTAGAAGGTGGCCAGTTGAAGAGAGAAGTGCTGTCAGCCAGCATGAACACCAGAAGTGTTATCAAGAGATAATGGGATTGTTCCGGAACCAATATGTTCAGGAGTGAGTTTGTAACATACAGTGAGTGGTGCTGCTGCAAGAGATTAGAAAGGTCTGGTGTTCAACTCCCCAGCAAGGAAGTAGAAGAAAAGGCATATTTCATTTGGCTCCAGGTTGCGAATAAAAGTGAAGTGACAGGAAAAATCAGACTAGATCACATTAGCAAAGTGACGGGGAAAACTGGAAAAAGTTGCAATATACTCCAATTTAAAATCAAACATTTCAAAAGCAGCTGTAATATCCGTAGCATCTAACACAAGAGCCAAAAGCTTAAATGTCTTAGAATGCTGCAAAATTATACAAACACTCATATTTCAATGGATACCAGGACACTGTGGAATACAAGGTAATGAAACAGCTGATTTTCTGGACAAGAAAGGTAGTAAAATTACATCAAAATCATCTGGTCCACTGTCTTATGACTGTATCAAAAGAATAATTATATCAACATAAATACAAAAACTAAACAATAATATGTATCACAAAAAAAGAAAAATGTGCATAACAACACAACTAATTTACTACACTAGCAAGAAAATGCTTTGCAGCACTTTTTAGATTACAAACACTGCCTCAATAAACACAGCACAATCTCCTATATGCCCTTTCTGCATACTTAAAGATGATGAACACCTACTCAATCAACCTCTCATCAAATTACTGGAGTACAAGAGAGCAAATGGCTTCATTGCCAACATTGGATACCAACCAATCACCATTTCAAAAGCAAACGTCTAATGATTAACACATGCCTGCCCTGGTTTACATTTAAGATATAATTCTGCTAAGGTAAGAAGCGAGAAAAACGTTTGCTTTAATGAGGTTAGAAGTATGAGACAGACTCTTATCCTTGCTGTTCTCACTGCATACGTCAAATTGATTACCCAATTCAGGTCATATGATTTAATGTCTTCTGCTAAAAATTAATTCTCAAGTTTTTCTAAGTAACTTTCCACCTCCACACCATAAATAAAGTATATGTTCTTGGGCTTCAAGTAGATGCTGAAGAAAACAAAAATCCTGCTACTGAAACATAGCTCAGCTTGTTTTGCCTTAATAAAAACTCCCCATACTTTCACTATGGAATAATGTGTGCACAACAAGCAAGTATTGGGCCTTGTCATCCCTGCAGTCCCTTATTGAAAACCCTTACTCTTGCTGGTAAATACATAAATATTCTCCCTTGAGCTACCCTACAGATAAACATGATAACTTCACAACAAACCTTGCTCCTCATGACCACAATACGAGGCATGCAGGCAATTTGCATAGACCAGCAAATAGCTTAAAACTGTTCTGAAAAGGATGTTACTATTCTGCAATAACAATTTGTAAGTATTAGGCAATCCTAATCAACATAAAATCTTCTTATATACTATGGAGCAATTTTTAATATGTCATGCAACACGTAAACATTCAATATGTAGGGCAGTTTGCATGTGATGGTGATTTACACTTATTTGTTACTGTTGTCCTTCTGTAATGCATGCTGAGAAGTTTACCCTTAAAATGGTGATGGTTTACAAATGTTTATCTTCTCTTAGATAATGCATGGGGGGAGAGTTATTCTTGGTCATGGTATTAGTTATGCTGCATACTTCATAATTGTATGACGTGCTCACAGTGGGGCCATTCTCAATGAAAACCTAAGACCTTGTTTCATGTTATCTTAATACAAGCATTAAGATTGGCTGACGTTGACATAAACTCATAATGTAAACATAAAAGTTTCATGTTTGTGTCCATGTCAAACGTAACAAACCAGTCAATCAGAGAGTGTTCATTCACTAACTGCCTCTCTGTATAAGAGGACAGTCCAGGAATCACTGGGATATGTATAGAAATCTCAGTAAAACAAACTGTGCTCTTTTGTGAGTTTAACCAAGTTTATATCAACATATGTACATAACCTCTTTTGTCTTATGTACTGTTGCAGGCTGTCATTTTAGCTCAGCTATTCCATACTCTCATGTGATTGGTTGCTGTTGTGAATGACAACATATCGCGTTAAGTTTATGTTTCTCATCATTATGTTAACACGACCGACATGGGTAGCCAAGGAACAGGTGATCTGCAGTTCAAATTCTGCCAGGCCTATACTCCCTGAACTGAGGTTTTTTCTAGATCTAACTGGCAAATGCTGGAGAGATACCCTAAACTTAAGTCTGGAACATGTTCTTTCTCAATTATCATATCATTTCATGTGTTATCAGTGTCCACCGCCTGTGGTGCTGTATAGAGTAAAAACTAACATTAATCACTGCCACAAAAACAAATTGTTTACTTCATGGAGTCATATTGTGGCCAAGTGTCGAGAAATACAACTACTAAGAAAGGAATATTTAGCAAAGGAGTGAAAGCTTTCTTGGATGTTTAGCTAAGATTCAGCAAAGGCTGCTTCACAATAATTGAGAATGGTAAAGTTAAAATACATGTATTATAATATACGTGTTCACAATTAACAAGACGACTTTTAACTTTCTCATTGTTGTTCCTCCTGGGCACAGCACAGTGTACTCTTTACTGTAGGCAGCTACTAGAGCTTTCTCTAGTCACAAGCTGGGAAAATGAAATGGAACAACTTCTACCAAATGTTCAATTCTGATTTCCTCAAATCCATCGAACGTTGGCTCTTCTAGTCAAAGTGTCATCTGTAGTTTATTTATATGCAAGTCAAAAGTGGCTAATGCCTCAAAAACAAAAGCAAAAATCTGTAGATATTAACAAACAATTTTAATGTACAGTATTAATAAAAGAACAACTAGATGAATCAGAAATACTATTGGATCTACATTTACAAAATGTTTTGATGTTTGTTAACCTGCATTATGTTGGCTGAATTGCAAGCATCTGAAAAAATATTATACGTCAATTAGACATTCAAATGTGCAAAATCAAGTTTCTGTGGCACATTTTCCGAGTTTTGTGAGGAACTGGATGTTAACACGTTCTATTTTACAACTCAGCACTATTGCGACAGAATTCAGACTATCTGCCTCTAATTCTCATCACGGCCAGACTAACATTGTATGGCAGTAAAGGGGAGTCCACAGGTCTGCTCTGTTCTCAGAGTAGCAGGAAGTGAGTACAAAATAAGACCTAGTTTCTTTATTATTGCACACGTATTTTATATTATGCAGGGCACACAATCATCCAAGGTAATAAAGCTTATTAGAATATGTTTCGGAGACATATATGTCTTTAATAAAGAAGAAGTGAAGTACGTTTTATGCTTGGCCAGCTCAAGGGGGAGGAATTTTAAAACATGCACAAAGTATTTGAAAATAGGACAGAATTATAAATCATGCTTAAATTCTTACGAATTTCTTGATTTTTTGTTATGAAACTGGCGACAAGTAAAGTGTCAGAGTGTACATGGCAGATGTTTAACAATAAGCACCACAGTACGTGAGGTGATGATCATTAGCCCATGCAGTCGACTGATGAAGCAGTAAACCCAAAATATTGAACATTTTTAGTGCAACTTTGCTTACTTTTAGAGATCAATCTTGATTTTTACCACATTGTATATCTCTTTATTGATCACCCATACAAATATAATATATGCAATTTGGGAGTATAAGTAGTCATGGGGAATTGACATTGCAGATAAAAGTTTATGGGAAGGTGGCCCTGTTTGTATCAAGTTGCTTTCTTTTATTTCACGTTACTTACTGAGGTAAACTCTCTTATTTTCTTCTTCTTTTTAAATTTCTATATCTTTCTATTCATAATTCCTTTTGTAAAATAGTTTTCTACAATTTCTAGGATCTTGTTGTATTCTTTTTCTGTACATATCTATGCTGAAAACAGAACTATTCACCGTTGTGTTACCTACAAATACTATAACGTCTTTTACCCATCATTTATATATGGAAATGCTTCTGTTACTTGCATTTCCCAGAAACTCATGTTTGCTATGTCTACTGGCTTAGTTTTCCCGATGTTTCAAGTGGTTTCATCAGAGCAACTAATATTGCTTCTTTTATAACCTGGAGTAGTACCACCAACTTGGTTGATGGGTAGCCAATGGGAGAAGTTGCTCACTTGGTAACAGCCTCCAGATAGAATTCAGTCTCTTTCCCCTATCCTCCTTAATGTTTTGTTTAAACACCTCAATACTGCTTGGTCCTTATATTCATCATGGAAGCAATGGCTGTGGGGAGCCTATGTAAAGTTTGCTCCTTAACATTTATGAACTTCAATCATTTTATCAATATATCTTTTGATTGACAAACGCAAAATGACATCAAGCTCTGTATCTTTAATTTTCTCTATGATCAGACTTTTTTGGCTGGGGGAGGTTCTCAAAATATTTTAAATAACCAGTTTGCATGTGGATGATACTATGATGTATTTGGCTACACTTATTTATTTGATGATATTTCTTTTCTGTGAGGCTCTTCAAGGGGTTTTGACCCCCAAGCCATCAACCCCCTTCACAAATCACTGCATACAATAAAACATAAAGGCTAGTTCACAGTAACCAAGAACAAGAATAACAAATTGCTACATGACCAACGCTGTCAGGCGGCATGAAATAAAGTTTAAATAAAAAAAATAACAAGCTAAAATACATGCACTATGTGACTGTCGCAATTAACAGGAAACCTTCCTGGGAGCAAAAATAAGGTTTGGTTAAATATTAACTTTCTTATTCTCATTCTCAGGCACAGCATACTAGACTCTTCACTGTAGAAATCATTCAAGGTGGCTGTGACATGAAACATTCCAGAGCACTCTCTATAATCCTGCCGGCCTTAGAAGGGAACCTGATGTAAACAAAAACAGCGCATGAAATACTGGTTTGCAAATTGTATTACTAGGCCCTGGGAGGAGCATATGCACTATCTGAAGATACACCTGAACCACCTGACTGGCATAAATGCACATCAGCAGTGTTTATTTCTGAACAATCGCATTATCCTCTTTTCATAATACTGTTACTTTGTTTGACAACAGGTGATTATTTTACATTTGTTGTGTTGCAACATATGACCAAACCACACTTTTGGTGCATTGAAATATTGAAGAATAACATCTTTAATTAACACATTTCCTGCAGACTGAGTATGAGTTATTAACTATTTGGAATATTGAAGCAGTAATATAAACAGTATGGAATGATAATAACATTTGAAATGTACCTTATTAATCAGAATATGAAAGTGGTCCAATTGTGTTTGTTTCCTCCTCATCATCATATTTCATGCTAAGGACAGTTTATTTGCATTTCCTTTTCTTTGAAGCTGATAATAGTTTTCCAGTTTTGTGCTTTTCCACGCGAATGGAACCGATACTTTTTACGGAAACACCAGTAAACTTGACGTTAAATTAATGTCTTCATTGGCTTAATCCAAATACCTCTTACAAAACTTTATAAATATATCCAATACAATACTTTTTCACCATGTTTCAAAATTTTCTCTTTGAGATGATTCGGATTTTGATTACTCATAATAATTATTATTAACCTTAAACCCTGTTAACCACACTGTAATAAGCAATTTGACAACAAGCGAGCATCGCTAAATGTAACAAGACTGACCAACTGTATTTTAGTAATAGAAAATGGTGTGTATGCATCTCTCCATTCATTAACTTTTATTAATTATGTATATGTTTTTAAATGCAGTGTGAACTAAAATTTAATATTGTAACAATGCTTTTTAACAAAATAAACTCTGAAATAATATAAAACAAAATTAATTTCCATAGTCCGACATGGAACTAAGTTGCTGTAGTTCACGGCTGATGCACATACCTCCACGTGCTTTTGTTTACATCAGGTTCCCTTTTAAGGCCAGCAGGACTGTAGTCACAAGCTGGGAAAATGAAACTGGAAGAAATTCTAGCAAATGTGCGCCCTGACTTACTCAGATCATTAAGTGTTGGTTTTTGTAGTAAAAGTATCAACTGTACTTTTATATGAATCTTGAAACTGGCTATTACCTTAAAAAACAGTAGCAAAATCCAATAGAAATTAACAAAGAACAATAAAGAACTTTATTGTACAATATTATTATATAAACCCAAAGCTGAAGTGCATCCAGAGCAACAGCGGAAATCTGTATCAAACAAGACAAGACACTATTATAATGGGTTGGTGATTGGCAGCAGGCTGCTTTAGAGCCTTGGTCCATGTGCCATGCAGCAAACATAGTAGGGAGGATATTTGTGATCGGAACATTGTTGTTGTTGGTGGTATATTTATCAATGCAGTATCCAGTAATGCCCAGGATATCCACATCTTACGTCAGAGAGAGAGAGAAAAGTACAAAAATGTGGTGCTATAGCGCCAAGGATGCGAGTTCTACTTGGGGATTATAGTTTCATTTTACATTTGAGGAGAAATCTTGTGTGGGAACATCTGTTTACTGTTATGAACCTCTGGGAGTGTTTAGTGCAGCCATGACACAATTTGCTATATAAAATTGTCACATCACACACTCATATTTTGTTGTGATATGCTCTTTTAAACTACTGTAAGCGTTTTTAAGTCAGATATGAATAATAAACGGTAGAAGCTGTTACGCACATTCACTACTATATATTACAGAAAGCAATAAACAAATGACACTCAATCATGAGCAAAGCAAGAATAACAGCAGTATCTGTTTACACCAAACGTCAGCAGAGGTACCAACACATGTGATAGAGCTTGGCAACGTAGGAAATTAAATTGAGTTTTATTTATGGACGCTCTTTAACTACCATGGTCCTTAGCATTGAGAAGGTAGATGTTGTATTATAGTTCAACTGTGGGGAGCTGAACACTTGAAGTAGTTGCAACCGCATGTATGGTACCCGCTTTCTGGTAGCCTTTGCCCCAAATGTACTTTCAGGTGGCCTTTGTCCCAATTTAAAAACGTATTAACTTTGTAATTTGACTGTTTCTTTAAATATTATATTTATGTTTGCCTCGGCTGCATCAGTATTATTGTTAGACATGTTTCTCTTAGCAGGGTTGTGATGCGACAAGAATGTAGGCTTACACAGATTATAATTTTACTTCACTCCTTTTATTAATGCTTGATACGATTTAAATAACACTTCACCGATATAGAGACAGCTGTGAGATGTTTTTATTAAATACTTGCACTTTTTAATATGTAAACTATTTTCGTCTCGCACGAAAACGTATTAAATCTCTCGAGCACACTTTTTGCGTCTGGTTAGTAACGCTGTCTGCAACCAACTGACTTCTGAACTTGTAAATGTTTCTCTTTTTCAGTTTCCGATTGACTAATCCTACTCCAATAGAATACCTTCAATTACTAAAGCTTTTTCTGGTTGTAGATTAGCTATTTTTATGAACTGTCACAAAAATTACATTATTGTTGCTCCAAGAATCAGAAGTAGTATTGTTAAACTCAAACTCATTATTGCCTCAAGGTTACCTCATTGTTACCTCTTTGTTAGCAATTTTTCACCTATTTCTCACACCTCCCACATTATTAAATTACGTAATATATTCACATAACATTATTGAACATGTATACAATAATATAAGCATATGCAATGACTGTTACATACATTTTACAAATTATTATATACACATATTGCTTCAAGGCGGCTGTTAATGAATTTATATTTATATAATTTGACTGAAATCATTTAAGTGTTAAAAATACTGCCTCAGCGTCCCATTCTATATTGGGCGTGAAAGATCAGAAATTTTTCTCAGAGGCCTCTTGTCGGGTTTGAGGTTCTTTTACGTGCTGTAAATCTATGACACGGGACCATCGGCTTTACTTCCCTTCGAAGGAAGCCACGCTAAAGATTTTTATTACGCCCAAAAAAAATCCATTGCCCTCTGTCGGTTTGAACCCGCGACCTCGGGAACTAGAGGCTAGCACGGTACCACTAGTCCACGAGGTATAGTGTACCCGATTGCTAGGCAACTGCCATCACCCTTCTCTTGGTTTCCACAGTTCATTATCATGAGGCTGGGAAACATCAATCACTAACTTAGCATGTACGCATTATAATAAACTAGAAGCTTGGTACAACTAGAGAAATCAGAAATAGTAATGGACGCGAATTTAGAAAGCGTTTACTCCATCAAACTTTGACACTGCTAACCTGCATTAAGTTGTAAGCAGGAGAAAGAATACCATTGGTCAATTATAAACCAATGAAGTCATAATGTGCACAACAGATTTTCCACTTTGCTATCAATGTGGTCATCAACATGCATTAGCACAGTACTCTGGACCAGCCCATGTAAGACTAGTATTAGGAAGATAAAAACTACTCCTCACCTCATTTTTATTAATGGCATCCACATCAAACTCTGAATCATCTTTTGAAAACTCAGAAGGAAGATATGCAAAAATGTCCCACCCTATTCCTCTTTCGTTTTCCTCCACAGTCGAGCTTCCTGGCTCATTTACTTGTGGGCCTTTCTTGTGCTATATAAACAGAACAAGTACATATTAAATCTGCTCTATGTTAATTCTTAGGAAATACTTCACACGTTTCACTTACTTTCAGGAGGTTGTACTTCGCATTTGCCTTCATTCTCTTCCACTGCTCCTTCAGTCGATGCACACTACGTTTCTTGTCGCCACACCTCTCAGAGAACTCGCTGTAGATTTCCTGCCAAGCTTGTTCCTTTCTTGAAGTGACGGCCGTCGACAGGCACTTATTTTCTACTATTTCCATTCTTTTTCCAACCAATGATAGCAAAACTCTTTTTTCTTGTTCTGTCCAGTTTGATGAGCGTTTTCTTTTGTCGCCTTCCATTTTAGCACTCACCTTCACTTATCACGCCAATGGAAGATTTTGACTTGATGTCTGCTAAATAAACAAGAGAGAACAGCGTCGCAAATCTGCGAATGCGAAGGGTGACAATGTTCCGCATTCACTAACGTTCTTATGTAGATACGCATGCAAAAGTAAACACACTAATGGTTTTAACTTAAAATCTAAAACAAGAAATACTCTCTTATACTCAGAATTGTGTGCACAGTTTACCAACCTGCACCAGTATGTAACCAAGCCAAACATTTTGATAATGTTAACTATAAAATTTTATTAGAAAAAATATGATTTTATGGCACAATAAATAAGCATCATATCTTGATAAGAGAGTGTTAGATGATGGGGAGTGTGCAAGCAAGTTGCAGTATCTTGGTTCCAAACAGTCTTTCCTGATTATAGAAAGAGTAAGTCTCTTTGTTGCCAGGAATGTTTCATAAAGTGACAGTGTCCTTGTTCCTGTTCTATCCAATCTCAGGAGTGTTGCATGGACCTCAGACCAGCTTCCTGGCTTGTCTTTGCTACCCTAATCCATGCTTTTACCGAGGTTTTGGCAGTACATGTACTGATTCCAACCTTGGGTTCAAGCGTTTTCTGCCAGCAAACAGAGTTAAAACAAATGCTTTGTATCATGTGCATCACTCTGCTTGGGAAATTAATGAGGTGCCTGAAGGATCAATTACTACTTTTTACTATCTCCACTATTCAATACTGCACATTTTCATATTCCCAGAACTCAAAAAAAACAAAGTGTGAGTGTGTTGTATATGGGTAAACACTGTAAGTCAAATGCAAAACTTTGTATTTAATGTCTATTACCCCATTGAAACAGTAGAACCCTGCTTAACCAAATTTAAGGCAGCAAAGCCTTTTCAGATAGTTGATGGTAACAATTTTAAGCACTGAAAGGAAGAAAATAATTGTATTCTAAATGCAAGCAATAATGTTTAATAAAAAGAAAACAAAACTATTACTCTATATAGTATCAAAATAATTATTGCAGTATTTACAAAGATTATATCATTAAATCAGTAATTTTTTTATAACTTTCTTCTTGCGATGCTTACAAAAAGCTGTATCAAGTCACCATTTGATAAACATATCTGTGTTGGTGTAGATTCACTGTTTTGTTTCGCAAAATGCAAATCAACCTAAAGCAAAAATCTGATGCGTTACTTTCACATGACTTTCTCTACCCTCTATTGCTTATTAGTGGGTATACTAGTTACTCTTGACAAAATTTTATTTTCCTATCTACTTCATTTTAATTGAGATAAATTTCTGGAAATAGCTGCATTACACATTTTGTTATGCATACAAAGGGAAAAGTAATAGTCAAGTGTTTTAGAATTGGATGCTTTAAGGTGGCCTTAAAATTCCGTACTCTTTCCATGACATCGCAAGAAACTGATGAAAATTGATAGGACTTGAAAAGAAGACCTAATGAGCAATTCAAACATTAATAACAGATATCTCGGAAATGGTTGATGCCACAACAAAAGTCATTTGGAATAAATTGTGTATTTTAAACAGATCTACATTTTTTGTGCAGTAGGTTTTTGTCTTTCGCTTAGCATTTAACAGTTATGCAAGATCATATAAATTTCCCTCCTATGAAGAAGACTTCACAAGTTATTCCCTGAAAATTCAAGATATACATTTTATTTATCGTATAAATATCTTTAATTTTTATCGAAATTGTTAGAGCCATTTTTCAGAAAATCAAAATATTCAAAAAATGTTCCATATAAAGGGTATTCTAGGGTGGGGGAATTTTCTTTAAAATCTCTGTCACATCTATGGAAAATACTGAACTTAAACACCAAGTTTGGTATTTATACAACCTTTTATTTTTAAGTTATGTTGTTTACATACACACACACAAACCTTTTACTAAAAATGCCCTTTTTGGGTTCAGGGTTCAAAATCTGTATTTCTGGTGAGATCTCAATATAATTTTTTTTGGGTGGGTGTAATGCAAAACTTACTCTACTGTGTATGTTGTGGAGAAAGTGAAAAGTTTTGTGTTATTGATAATTCAATATTTCCTGCTAAGATTTAAATACGAATTTCTAGTCTTGCTTACCTCAAATGCTTTGAATCCCTCATCCGTTATCAGCTACAAGTTTCTGTTGAATGCTTATTATAACGTGCTTTCTTTTAGCTGACATCTTAAACACAAGTAAACCACACGTCCAACACCAACAGTAGAATAACATTGAATGAATGTGCAAGCAGCTAACGCTTGTTGGGGGCGGGGATTAACTGCAAATACCTTTACTGGAATTTAGGATGGAGGCGATAGAACATTGCCAGCATGAATTTGAGCATCTGATATTGTTTCTTACATTGTGTGCCCATCCTCCTCTCTGCCACTTCGGTTAAGTGGGGGTGAATTTGTCATACACATAGAGAAAGTTGTGTGAGTGTCTGCATCAGATTTTTAAAGGGTTGCTTCTGTCAGTGTTTGTAAGCATATAAATAAAGTTTATTGTACTTACAGCTTCTTGCAGTAGAGCTATACGTCGCTCAGCATCTTGTCTCAGTCGATGCTCGGTATCAAGCCTACATAACGCCTCCTTCAGTTTATGTTGCAGATCCTGACATTTCTCTGAGAGATCAGACTCTGCCATTCTGAAACAATGTTGTAGTAAACATAACCTTCCCTTTTGTACCTTTACAGTTTCTCTTTCCACTGGCATGTTAAATTCACATCACTTCTTCCACTCACTCTTCTAGAAATTATTCCTACAAGAGCTTATTCTTCTATCTACTTCTTGTTAGTAAATTAAATTGAGTTTTATTTCCGGACACTCTTTAACTGCTGTGGTTCTTAGTGTCCCATTCTATATTGGGTGTGAAGGACCGGTAATTTTGCTCAGAGACCTCTTTTTCAGGCTTGAGGTTCCATAAATGTACAACACGGGCTTTACTTTTCTCCTGAAGGAAGCCATGCTATGGATGTTTATGATCCATCACCCTTCGCCGGGAGCTAGAGGTAACCACTACACCACCACAGACAACGACTCTTCTTCTTGTTAACAGAGATAAACTTCCATTACACATGTCGTTCTTGTTATAGGAAGAACACAGTCGGCTGAAACAATAGTTAGATTTTTAAAAAGCTGATCGCTATGTGATGACTGAAATTACTCCGCTTTGTGTGAACATGAGAAAAAACAAGTAGTGACATACCACTTGAAAAAAATCTGATGTGACACATTCACATGACTTTCTCTACCCTCTATTATTTATTAGTGGGTATACTAACTATTCTTACAAAAGCTTATCTACTTCATTTTAATTAAGACAAATCTTCACAGAAACAGCTGCATTACACATTTTGTTATAAAGAGAACAGCGATAGTCAAATGTTTAACAACTGGACGCTATATGCTGGCCTTAACATTCCATACTGTTTCCATGACATCGCAAGAAACAACTGAATGTTGACAGGACTTTAAAAGAATGACCAAGTTAATGAACAATATAAACCATTAATATTTGTTATCTCAGAACTGGCTTATGCCACAAATAAATTGTGTGTTTTAAAGAGATCTACAAGTTTTCCCCTATCACTTAATGTTTACTAATTACAAGATTATACAATATTCCTTCTGAATGAAGACAACTTCATAAGCTATTCCTAGAAAATTCAAGATATACATTTTATTTGTCATATATCTTTAAAGTATGCCATTTTAATCAAAATCGTTAGTCATTTTTTATAAAATCAAACATTTTGAAAAATGTTTCATGTAAAGGGTAGTTAGAGGTGGGGGGATGTTGTTGAAAATATTTGTACCACATCTTTGGAAGATACTCACCTTAAACATCAAGTCTGGTATTTATCTGACTTTTAGTTTTTAAATCATGCTGCTCAGAAACAGAACACGTACACTAATGGAGCTTTTTAAAAAAAATGCTTTTTTTGGGTTCAAAGGGACTCAACATATATTTCTGGTGATATCTCAAAACCAAATTTTTGGATGGAATACAATACTTCTACTTTATTGCATATAGGCGAGAAAGTAAAAAGTACAAGAATTTGAAAATTCAAATGAATAATAAAGAATATCATAGCCGGGATTTGAACCTGTCCAACACACAGCTTGAGAGAAAGAACAATTAATTCCAATAAAGAATATCTTGGAAATCATTAATGCCACAAAAAATTTTATTTGACAAATTGTGTTGGTTAACATTTTTTATGTAGTAAGATTTTGTCTATCACTTACGGTACCAATTACATAAAAATTGTTCAGAAAGAGGACTTCACAATCTATTCCAAGAAAATTCAAGACACACATTTTATTACCCTGTAAATATCTTAAATATGTTTACTTTCTCTGCCACGTACCTAATTCCACCCAAAAACTCTATACCGAGATTTCACCGGAAATAC